>OX424490.1:5000-2658101 GCA_949152395.1 Agrochola litura
ACCTAACCTAACCTAACCTAACCTAACCTAACCTAACCTAACCTAACCTAACCTAACCTAACCTAACCTAACCTAACCTAACCTAACCTAACCTAACCTAACCTAACCTAACCTAACCTAACCTAACCTAACCTAACCTAACCTAACCTAACCTAACCTAACCTAACCTAACCTAACCTAACCTAACCTAACCTAACCTAACCTAACCTAACCTAACCTAACCTAACCTAACCTAACCTAACCTAACCTAACCTAACCTAACCTAACCTAACCTAACCTAACCTAACCTAACCTAACCTAACCTAACCTAACCTAACCTAACCTAACCTAACCTAACCTAACCTAACCTAACCTAACCTAACCTAACCTAACCTAACCTAACCTAACCTAACCTAACCTAACCTAACCTAACCTAACCTAACCTAACCTAACCTAACCTAACCTAACCTAACCTAACCTAACCTAACCTAACCTAACCTAACCTAACCTAACCTAACCTAACCTAACCTAACCTAACCTAACCTAACCTAACCTAACCTAACCTAACCTAACCTAACCTAACCTAACCTAACCTAACCTAACCTAACCTAACCTAACCTAACCTAACCTAACCTAACCTAACCTAACCTAACCTAACCTAACCTAACCTAACCTAACCTAACCTAACCTAACCTAACCTAACCTAACCTAACCTAACCTAACCTAACCTAACCTAACCTAACCTAACCTAACCTAACCTAACCTAACCTAACCTAACCTAACCTAACCTAACCTAACCTAACCTAACCTAACCTAACCTAACCTAACCTAACCTAACCTAACCTAACCTAACCTAACCTAACCTAACCTAACCTAACCTAACCTAACCTAACCTAACCTAACCTAACCTAACCTAACCTAACCTAACCTAACCTAACCTAACCTAACCTAACCTAACCTAACCTAACCTAACCTAACCTAACCTAACCTAACCTAACCTAACCTAACCTAACCTAACCTAACCTAACCTAACCTAACCTAACCTAACCTAACCTAACCTAACCTAACCTAACCTAACCTAACCTAACCTAACCTAACCTAACCTAACCTAACCTAACCTAACCTAACCTAACCTAACCTAACCTAACCTAACCTAACCTAACCTAACCTAACCTAACCTAACCTAACCTAACCTAACCTAACCTAACCTAACCTAACCTAACCTAACCTAACCTAACCTAACCTAACCTAACCTAACCTAACCTAACCTAACCTAACCTAACCTAACCTAACCTAACCTAACCTAACCTAACCTAACCTAACCTAACCTAACCTAACCTAACCTAACCTAACCTAACCTAACCTAACCTAACCTAACCTAACCTAACCTAACCTAACCTAACCTAACCTAACCTAACCTAACCTAACCTAACCTAACCTAACCTAACCTAACCTAACCTAACCTAACCTAACCTAACCTAACCTAACCTAACCTAACCTAACCTAACCTAACCTAACCTAACCTAACCTAACCTAACCTAACCTAACCTAACCTAACCTAACCTAACCTAACCTAACCTAACCTAACCTAACCTAACCTAACCTAACCTAACCTAACCTAACCTAACCTAACCTAACCTAACCTAACCTAACCTAACCTAACCTAACCTAACCTAACCTAACCTAACCTAACCTAACCTAACCTAACCTAACCTAACCTAACCTAACCTAACCTAACCTAACCTAACCTAACCTAACCTAACCTAACCTAACCTAACCTAACCTAACCTAACCTAACCTAACCTAACCTAACCTAACCTAACCTAACCTAACCTAACCTAACCTAACCTAACCTAACCTAACCAGTCGCGCGGTGCCCCCCGCCGTGAGCAGATCAGTTTTGAGCCGCTCCGCGCTTAAAAATTCCAGAAAATAGGTTTTTCCGTGAAAAGTGATAAGTGTGATATATCTGCAGAAGCGCGCTGCTAAGGCGCAGCTAACAGTGCAATCAAAAAAGTGAAAAGTGGAAAATTGTGCAAAATATCGACGAAAAACCACATATCAAAAGCTTTGGCGGTCGACGCTGCTCGATTTTAAGTGGACACCTGTGTATCGGCTAATACAGTCAGGTGCAACGCGTGAAGACCTACCTCTGGACACCTGAATCGGAATTTTCCGATTTATGGTTCCGGAGATATTACCGGAAAACTAAAAACCACGTGGCACGTGGTCAGAGTTCCCGAGGGTTGCGACCCCACCCGAACATAGTTCCTGAATCCAACGCAGACGAGGAGCTGCAAACCAACCTGACACGGAAAAAATCTTCACGGAACACCTGGAAAAGAACAGGTCAAACTTTTTGTTATCTTAGGATATTATTTCCCGGAAAACCAGATCCTTGACACATATATTTTACAGTCCCAAAAAATTGGACATATGCATTTCTGTATACAATTTAAATTTGGGTTTTAAAGGAATTATAGTTTTTAAGTTATTTAGATAATAAGTTTTCAAAAATTCGGGGGTTCGTTGTTTCAACCCCAAAAATTTTGAAAAATCTTTTATTATAATTACTCGGTGCCACTCCTTAGATCTGGATAGTTTTTAAATTTTTACACCTTATATGAATGCCCAAAAATAGTAAAAGAAATATTTCCATCAGCAAATATCTTTTTAAAATTAAATTTACAACCCTTCAGGATTAAGTAAAAATTCTAAATTTAGTTTCACTGGATGGGGAATATCATCTTCTACCCAACATTGTAAATAAAATCTATCCGAATTATTTAATTACAGATTTATAACATAAATAACGCCAAGGTACCGTAGATTATAAACAATAAACCTCCCCTAGAGACAAAATAAATCTGATAACCCTGATTAAAAATCATTATATACTGGGGTATACTATGTTAATAAGGACTCCACGCTTAAAATATTTTTTTTACTATATACTTACTACGTTAAATAGAAATAAATGATAAAAATTAAATTCTCGAGTAAACTTCGCACGATTAAGGGTTGAAAGGGGTAGGTTTATGCCCAAAAATTTTCGGGAGAACACAAGAGCCAATAAGACCAACACTACAGCTGGATTCTGGATTTTTTGGGGCAGGGGATCATAAAATACCACCCTTTTTGCGGCTGAGACACTGCAACCCTCAACTTTGCAGCTACCCCTTGCGCGAACCCCTAAACCAGAGAGTTCGGAGTTCATGTGGGAGTGGGTACAGCTCTTCCGCTTTTAATAAACACCAACAAAACCTACGCGCAACAAATAGGATCCGAGTTACGTCCCGTGGGGAGGAGTATGGCCTGCGTTTGAATTGTAAAATTAACTTTGCCAAGAGAATTTAAATCGCCAACTGAGAACCGAACCTGGCACTTTTGAAATCCGAAAAACGCTCATATCTCGGGAACGGAGCGAAATAGCCCATTTTTGACACCACCCTGCATATCCTATACTATGTATAGTATATGCTGTGGGTATCCCTAAGCCACCCCCTAATATTTACCCCCATCACCTTATATTATTTATATATTTAACCGACCTCCCCTCCACCTACAAATATCTCCATAGTCCATATTCATATCAGTCACTATAAAATATATCTATTATATAAGTACCTATACCATCAGTAAATACCACCGTACATCCCTCCTAAAAATCCATATCTCGGAAACGGCTGGAGATACAAAAATTCTGAGCGAATTTCCCCCCCCCCCCTAGTACCCCCCCTCCCGGCTAGAGCATAGATATAGATAATCCAGGTAGACCCCCATTTTGACCCCCCTCACTTTTCGACCCCAATACTATTCCCGTAGTATATTTATATATATCCAAATCACCCATACCCTGTTTTTTACTTAATTACCCCCCCCCACTGCCCCTCCAGGATTACCTCACCCCCGCGGGGCCTAACTCCGCAACCAGGGGTCGTAGACCTACCGAGTTTGGGGTCTTTAGAATCGGGAGAGAAAGGGCTTTCTTTTGGCTGCAATAGAATTTAAAGATAACACCGTGTTTTAATTCGGTCTAACAAGATTGTATAGACTAAGGGTCTGGGACCCTTTTTATTAGTTTATAAGTTAATATCATAGCTTTATTGAGCTAATAGCTAATAGTATAAGACTACTGTTTTATTATAACTAGATCTCTATTGAGACTTTAACAATAATATAGCATCCAGGTGACGCATTGTAGCTTTTTCCAACTGTTTTGATTTTAATAGGCTTTACCCTATTTTCGACGGATAAGACTTGACAAAAGCGCGAAATTTTCATTTATTGACATTGAGAAAATTATACTTTCTTTACGAGAATATAAGTAAATCCCCAACTCAAAACTTTTCTTTTAAAATAAATATATCTTAGTCTCAATAGATCGTACCTGTGTTCCGGCTTGCATTTTGCGAGGCCGAGTCCTGTCCGGTGATAGTAACTTCTACCTTTCTCATACTTTCTCCCCTTTACTTATTTTAAAGTAGGTACCATTTTCGTTTTTAATATAAAATCAGGACTTAAACAACGCGTTAAACTTTTAAGTATCCCTTGACGGAACTTCATAAATTTAACCGTCAATATTGACTCAACGGTCTTGCGACCGTACGGTAAATTTACTATTACATCTCTCGGATACTTTCTGTGTTTTCCCCCTTTACAGGGACACAAAAGTACCGCCAGTATTTTCTAACTGCCTTTTCATGAACCTAACCTTTACCCAAACTTCTAAAATGTACCGCACACCAGCTAAAAAGGATGCGAGCTCACCGGGCTCCAAGTGCTCGCCGCGCTTGACAGAGAAGGCTGGGCCTTCGCTTCCCTGTGTGAGACGTAGCATCGGAGAATGGGAAGCCGGGAAAGTAGAGCCCAAGGCCAAGTCCCCGGTCAACTTACAGCGTGACGCTACGCCAACCACCTCTCAGGAGACTGCCAGCACTCTTGAGACGCGACGAGTACTGGATACCGCAAGCTTACCAAAAAAGTCCGAAGCTGGTTACCCCAACATCACAGCGGAGGCGAGAGCCTGTCTGAATAAGGCGAAGCTCCACCTCAACAACTCGCGCAATTTAAAGGCGGAGATAAAGAAAGAAGTAACCGCTTCAATAGAACGACTTTACCAGCTGGTAAAAGAGGCGGATAAGGGAAGGGATGGACAAAAACAACAGAGGGGAGTCGAAGGTCATAAAGACAAGGAAGATGGGAATGACCTGGGGGGTATCACTTGGTTGCGTTCCGCTCTAGAAGAGCAAACCCTGATCGTAAAGGAGGGCAACCGGATGATCAAAGAACTACAGGCAGCAATGCAAAAACAAAAGGAGACACAAGAGTCACGAGACAAAGAACGACACAGTGACACAGCAATCCTTCAGGAGATTCGAGCGCTCGAGGAGACCACCCGAGAAATGGGAAAAATGGTCTCCGAGATTAAAGAGAGAGCTCCCACCTATGCGGAGGCCGTGATCACACCCCAAAACACCTGGGGTCAAAAACCGAAGCACTCGGTCATTGTGTCGTCCGATGTCATTATGGACACCAGCGCAGAGGTAGTAGGGAGGGTCAAGCAGATACTTGACGCGAAAAACAGTGGCCTACAGATCGAGAGGGTCCGAAAAATCAAGGACAAAAGGGTTATCCTAAGTTTCAATAACAAAGAGGAGATGGCAAAAACAACAGCCCAACTCAAAATGGATAAAAACCTAAAAGTGGAAGAGGCAAAAAATCGAAACCCGCTTGTTATAATCAAGGACCTCTTGTCCTACAACAGTGACGAAGATATCTCGACTGCCTTAAAGGTTCAAAACGCCCGTTTGCTGCAGGACCTGACGGCTGAGGAGGCGACTGCCACGGTGAAATACCGGAGGAGGGCACGAAACTCACTAGAGAATCATGTCGTCCTACAGGTGACACCGAAATTGTGGCAGAGACTTACCACGGCCGGCAGAGTTTTCATCGACCTGCAGTGCGTCAGAGTGCAAGACCAAACGCCCCTTATTCAGTGCACAAAGTGTTTGGCTTATGGGCATGGCCGAAAGTTGTGTACGGAGCCAGCAGACCTGTGCAACTATTGCGGCGGTCCACATCTGAAGACCGAATGTACTGCGCTGGCAACCGGCGATAGACCAACGTGCAAGAACTGTGTCAGAGAAAAACATGACGATACAGGCCATACAGTTTATAACAAGGAATGCCCGGTCCGAAAAAAATGGGATGCCTTAGCTCGAGCTGCAATAGCGTATTGCTAAGGTGGTCCCTGGGGTCTTACACATGGCAACTGCTAATTTTTATATCGCAGCCCAGGCTAACCTCCAACGAAAGCAGCTGGCGACTAACGAGCTCATGCTCGAAGCCACAAAACGCAAAATAGCCGTTGCGCTGGTCCAGGAGCCATATGTGGGTAGTATAAAGGCAATGAAGTCGTATGGGGGGGCTAGAGTCTACCAAAACGTGGGTAACAGTGAGGGCACTGTAAAGGCGGCGATAGTCGTATTTAACCACGATATCGATGTCATACAGTGCCCTAAATTTACCACCAATAACATCGTGGTGGTAAAGCTGCGTACAAGCGTGTGGGAGATGCTAGCCGTCTCGTACTACTTTGAGCCTGATCAACCCATCGGGCCATACCTGGACCAGTTAACGGTTATGATGAACGAACTGAAGCCCAAGAAAGCTATCATTGGAGGTGACGCTAACGCTAAGAGTTTATGGTGGGGAAGCAGTGCCATCGACGACAGAGGGGACGAATTCATAGGAATGATTGGTGAGCTGGATCTTCAGGTACTAAATTGCGGGGACAAACCCACCTTCGATACGATCAGAGGAGGGCGCAGAATATCAAGCCACGTCGACGTCACTTTATGCACAGAGGACTTGCTTGACCTGGTGGATGAATGGACAGTAGCTGAAGATTTGACGAGCTCGGACCACAACGGCATACTTATCAAAATTAAATTAGAAAAAGGAAAAGGTATCAGTATTAAAAGAACAACCAGATTATACAATACTAAAAAAGCCAACTGGGAATTATTTTATGATAAAATGGACCAGTTAAAAATAGAAAATAGAATCAATAAAACACAAATAGACCAGATAAATAACAAGGAACTCTTAGATAGCATTATTCGAAAATATACTGTAGTAATAACTGAAGCATGCAACGAATCAATACCAAAGAAAAAGGAAAAACAAACACTTACCATGCCGTGGTGGTCCGAAGAACTCGAGAAGATGAAGCACGATGTCGCCACTAGGAAGAGGAGAATTCGATGTGCTGCGGCGTCGCGTAGAGAAGGTGTGGTTGCGCTGTACCTGAAAGAGAAGGAGAAATATGAATTAGAAGTTAAAAAGCGCACAACTGAGAGTTGGAAGGGATTTTGTGAGAAACAAAACAGGGAAGGGGTTTGGGAGGGGATTTATAGGGTAATTAAGAATACTACAAAAAGGCAAGAAGATCTGCCGCTGGTATGGAACGGCAGGGAAGCAGGGCAGGAAGGATCTGCGAGATTACTGGCGGATACGTTCTACCCGGAGGATGCAGAGGAGGAGGACAGCTTAGACCATCGTCGGATCAGAGCTCTTGCTGACCGGATAAACGACTGGAGCCATCATGAGACCCATGACCCAGAGTTTACGACGGAGGAGCTCAGATCCGCGACGGAAAGCTTTAACCCAAAAAAGGCACCCGGGGTAGACGGATTCACAGCCGACATCTGTCAGCGGGTAATACTGCGGGACATGGAACTGCACCTGGCACTTTTCAATAAGTGCTGGCATTTAACCCACTTCCCCACAAAGTGGAAAGAAGCCACCGTGGTAGTGCTTAGGAAACCGGGCAAGGACAACTACACCAGTCCCAAGTCCTACAGACCTATTGGACTGTTACCGGTGATGGGTAAGGTGCTGGAGAAGATGATGGTCAGAAGGCTGGTTTGGTACCTGGCGCCCCGAATAAGCCCCCGGCAGTACGGCTTCATGCCACAGCGAAGCACGGAGGACTCCCTCTATGACCTGATAGCCCACGTGAGAGTTAAACTTCAAGAGAAGAAGCTCGTCACGATGGTCTCACTGGATATAGAGGGAGCCTTCGACAGTGCGTGGTGGCCAGCCATAAAGGTCAGACTGGCGGAAGAAAAGTGCCCCGCAAATCTCAGGAGGATGATAGCCAGCTACCTAAGTGACCGCAAGGTCCGGGTAAGGTACGCTGGCCATGAGTGTGCAAAGAGCACTAACAAAGGGTGTGTACAGGGATCGATAGGAGGCCCCATCTTCTGGAACCTCCTGCTAAACCCATTGTTGGACAGTCTCACGCAACGAGGCGACTATTGCCAGGCCTTTGCGGATGATGTGGTGCTCGTATTTTCGGGGGAGACAGCCCTTGAGGTCCAGGGACGTGCCAATGCCGCTCTCGAACATGTACGGAGGTGGGGTGTCATGAATAAGCTCAGGTTCGCACCACACAAAACTTGTGCTATGGTAATAACTAGAAAACTTAAACATGACACGCCACACCTGACCATGGGAGGGGTCGACATTGGAATGTCCTCGGAGATCAAGATCTTGGGACTCACAGTGGACTCCAAGCTGACCTTCAACAGCCATACGGCTAACGTCTGTAAGAAGGCACTTGGCGTCTACAAACAGCTGTCTAGAGCCGCAAGGGTCAGTTGGGGTCTCCACCCGGAAATAATCCGTATTATATACACCGCAACGGTAGAGCCCATTATCACGTACGCGGCTGGCGCCTGGTCCTCGGCAGCAAAAAAGTTGGGAGTTCAACGACATCTGAACGCTGTGCAGAGGGGTTTTGCACAAAAATTGTGTGGAGCGTACCGCACGGCCTCTCTCCATTCAGCGCTAGTTCTGGCTGGGATATTGCCGCTTGACCTCCGCATACACGAGGCAGCCGCCCTGTATGAGGCGAGGAGAGGGGCACCCAGGCCTGAGCTAGTAGACAGAGAGATCGAGCGAAGGATGCCATATTCCTGTATACCTCACCCGGGAAAGCGTATAGCGATTAAGTTCATGAGCCTGGTAGACCAAGAGTCGGTAGATAGCAATAACAACCAGGCTATCCGGATTTTTACCGACGGCAGCCGGATTGAGGGTAAGGTCGGAGCAGCACTAACCCTATGGGATAGAGTTGCGGAAGTTAAGACCATTAAACTCAAGCTGGCCTCATACTGCACGGTATACCAGGCGGAACTCCTCGCAGTCTGCAGAGCCACCGAAGTTATCAAACGGAGAAGCGAAGTAAGCTATGGTATCTACAGTGACTGTAGATCAGCCCTGGAGACCATAGCGAACCCTAATTCAACTCATCCGCTGGCTGTGAAAACCCGCGAGCACCTAAAGGACATTGAAAACCAGAACAAAACTGTGTCTTTGTTCTGGATCAAGGCACATGCGGGCCTCGCGGGAAATGAGAGGGCGGACGAACTAGCGAAGGACGCAGCACTAAATATGAAGACCAAACCCGACTACGACCTGTGCCCGGTCTCATTTGTCAAACGACAGATCCGTAAGGGGTCGATTGAGGAGTGGGACACAAGGTATAGGGATGGCAGCACAGCCAAAGTAACAAAATTATTCTTTCCTGACATTACCACCAGCTACAAGATAATCCGAAAAATGGTCCTTACCAATATAACTACCCAAATATTGACGGGGCACGGCGGGTTCTCGGAATATTTGAACCGATTCAGGTGCAAAGACAATTCGTCGTGCATCTGCCAACCCGGCACTCCCGAAACTGTCGAACACATTTTAACAGACTGCCCAATACACGCCCTAAAAAGACTCGAGCTCGAGAATGAGTTGGAACACAGGTTAACAGTTGATAAATTCCCAGAGATTATGTCGAATAAAAAAGCGTAGGGAAAGATTTATACAGTACTTCACTGAAATCGCAAAAAAATGTCATAAAAAGAAATAAATAGTACAATAAAGTTATGTTATATATGTATATATTAGTATAAAATATATATAATAACATGTAAAAACAAATGTATATACTCATAAAGATGATATAGAACTAAGCATATAATTAAGTAAATAATAAGAAAGTATAAAAATAAGTATGAATAATATGCCTGTAATCCCATCTAAGAAAAACTATGAATATGTATAGAATAAGCAATAAGTATAAGTAAAACTGTGAACCCCATTAGCTAGAATAAGTACCTAAAGCATGGAATAGAAGGATAAGCTGTTATGTATTGAGACAATATAGAACTAAGTTGTATAATAAAGATAAGAAAGATCAAAATAAATAAAGAAAACCTGTAGATACATCCCAAAAAATTAGGATAATAAAGGACTCTAATTATGTTAGAGGGAACACGCAACGCCCTGTGATGACGGGTGTTATTAACAAAAAAAAAAAAAAAAAAAAAAAAAATAAAAAAAAAAATAAAAAAAAAAAAAAAAAAAAAAACCTAACCTAACCTAACCTAACCTTTTTTTTTTTTTTTTTTGTTCCGGGGTGGAAAATCCTCATGGATGTCCTCCGCCTTGGGGCAGGCGAAGGGGTCTGTCAGACTCCTACTGACTAAAAACCACCCCGGTGTTCCCTTCCCACACTTGGACCGGGGATCATGAGATCTAGTGCGCCTTCCATGATCCCCGACTGGTGCCGACCCGCATTTGCGGGCCACTTCATGCCCGCGGGGGGAGTGAGGTGAGACTCCCCCCGCGACGTCAAATAGGGGCGCGCGTGGAACACTACGCACCGCCACCTCGGGTCCTGCTGGATGGGGGGCGGCGGACGTCCCCGAGTCCGCCGTCCCTCCGGATCTGTTTACGGGGGCTGGAAGAGGGCGTTGTCCGCCCTCCGCCGACGCCCAGTCCGCCTGCTACGGATTAGGAGAGTGGTCTCAATCTCCCTCTCCCTTTCCGCAGCCTCCTTCTGCGAAACTACGGTTTCACAGAAGGAGATCACCGCATCCCACGACTCGGCGCTCCCGACCATCGAACGAGCGACAGCCGGCAGCGCCAGGTCGGCTCCGACTTCAGATACGAGGGCACGGCGCGGCTCCTCCCATGCGGTACACTCTGCTAGTGTATGCTGCGCCGTGTCCTCCCGACAGTGGGTGCAGTGATGGCACCGAGCGTCCGGCTCCCTGTTTATGCGACACAGGTACTTCCCGAAGCAGCCATGCCCCGAGAGCACCTGCGTCGCCCGAAACGACAGGGAACCGTGCCTCCTCCCGAGCCATTCGTCGAGCACTGGTCGGATCGCGTCGACGGTAGCGAGGCCGGCGGTAGGGCGCAAAAGCCTGTCCCGCCATTCCGTCACCAGGACCTCGCGGAGCTGAGACCGATGAAGCTCGATCTCACGCTGCATCGGTCCACCTCCCCTCGTTCGCGCCTCCTCGCGCCACCGGTGCAGTGAAGCGAGGGCTCTCGCTTCTAGGTCCCAGGGCGGGGATCCGGCCAGTGCACAAGCCGCCTCATAGGAGATCGTGCGATACCCCCTGATAGCCCTGACGGCCATCGCCCTCTGCGGTTTTCGCAGTATTGCGATGCTACCGGCCGTCAGGTCAGAAGCCCACACCGGGGCCCCGTACAGGGCCATGGATCGCACGATCCCCAGGTATAACCGCCTACAGGCGGTGCTCGGGCCCCCCAGATTGGGAAGCAGCGTCGACAGCGCACCCGCGGCGCCCATCAACTTGGGCGTCAGTTGTCGAAAGTGGGGGCCGAAGTCCCACCGGCTGTCGAGCACCAGTCCCAGGTACTTCATGGTGGACTCGACAGCAATTTGGACCCCCCCGACCACGACGTGTGATCCCGGTGGTGGCGCTCGCCGAGGGCCGTGAAAGACCACGGCCTCCGACTTATTGGGGAGAATTTTATTAGAATTTTGTTGTAAACAGACGTGTCGAACATTTATTAAAATAATTAAATAATTACTTGCTGAATCGTGACCTGGTTTTACCAAATAGCCGGTAGTGAAGCAAACTGTGTCATACGTAAGCATAACATGTGTGAATCGCTTCTGTGAAAATGTGTATAAGTGATTAACAAGTAAATAACTTGTATCACAATGGCAAGCAGTCCCTTCAGCAGGGGTGGCAGATGTGCTCGAAGCCCACCTCCTACACCTGTGCCCGCACCCGCACCTGCACCTGCACCCGAGCCCGGATCTCACCCTCAACCACCCAGCCGAAGAGAAGATGTCATGATGGAAGTGATACCTACGCCGGAAATCCAGAACTGGATGTCGTCCATTGAACAGTGCCTAAATGAAGTGTGCTCTATTGTATCAGAGGGCAAATTAAACATGGAGCAAAAACTGCGTATAAGTACCCTATGCCGAAAAGTTAGTCACGGCACATCGCAAATGGCCGTTCAGTACCAGTCCCTTAAGAGTAGAGCCGTCCAAGCCCACTCCACCGTCCAAACACTCGAAGACCAAATTGATCTGTCGCAGCAACTGCAAGCCCTTAAGCTGTCAATCGGAGCTTCAATGAAACCGGTAACGGGAACTTCCTATGCTGAGATGGTTAAGCAAGGTACCAACAATTTTATACAGCCAATAAACCTAAGCTCAGTTGCCATATACCCTACCGACAAGCTGAAGTCGAGTGAGGAGACAAAAACACTTGTCCAAAAAATTATATGCCCCGAGCAAATGAAACTTCAAGTAAGAGGACTACGTATGACGAAAAATGGCGGTGTCATTATCAGCACTGAAACAAAGGACGATATTGAGAAGGTGAAAAAATCGATGCAGCAATCAAATTCAGGCCTTACAGTAGACGAACCCCCAAAAAGGAAGCCGAGACTAGTAGTTATCGGAGTGCCCTCATCCATGCAAGAGAAGGAAGTTTTAACTTGTTTATTCCACCAGAATCTAGCAGAGACTCTTCAGAATTACAGCCTCGAGACCTTTTTGACCTCTATTAAATTAAGCCACAAGTCAGGTAAGAAGGACGCTGAGACCTGTAATTATATAATAGAAGTATCTGCAGACATACGTAAAGCCCTGATATCAAAAGGCAGAGTGTTTGTAAATTGGTCGTCATGCCCTGTGAGAGACTTTACTCTAGTCACACGTTGTTATAAGTGCCAGCAATACGGACATGCGGCCAAATCATGTAGGGAGACCACCGTTACCTGTGGCCACTGTGGTGATCAGGGACACTCCATTAAAGAATGCACAAAGAAGACTGAGGAGCCAAAATGTGCTACTTGCTTGCACTTCAAAAAGCCGAGCAATCACAAGACAAGTGCTTCTGACTGCCCAGCAAAAATAATGGCGGAAAAAAGGTACATCAATTCGGTTGATTATGGAGGCGCCTAAGAGCGCCGTTAATTACGTATTTTTTTAGCCCGTGTTATTGTTTTTATAATTATGATTAATAATTTAATTAAGGACATAGATAATTTCTCTGTATCTGAATCCCGAATTTGTGACGTTGAACACTGTAAACAATATCTCTCCTCCCACACTAGTCCACTAACCATACTAACACAAAATATTCGCAGTATTTTTAAAAATTTCGACAACTTCAGCATTTTTCTACAACGTCTAGACATAAACTGTGACGTTATTGTATTAACCGAATGTTGGCTTTCCAAACAGTATAACATACCACTTATTCCGGGATATAATATGTATAAAAGTAACATAAACTACAATCAGAACGATGGGGTGGTAGTTTACGCAAGAAATCATCTCAATGTGACTGTCGAGGAACCAAATATGCACGACTGTAATAGATTGTTAGTTAAAATTGGGTTCGAATTAGCGATACTTGCCTTATATCGACCCCCTTCTTTTAGAAATATAAACAATTTCACTGACTCTCTAAACAACACCTTGCAGAACCTATCGTCTTTCAAAAATACTATTTTAGTTGGAGATATTAATATCAATATTCTTCCGGAAAGTGCTGACGCATCCGCTGAGGAATACCTTAACCTATGCGCCTTCCATGGTTTGCTTCCTGCTCACACGCTTCCTACACATCAAAGTGGCTCCTGTTTGGACCATATTATGCTCAAATCAAATTTCCCTGCACTTGCCCTTGTAACTAATTCCACAATAACCGATCACAATGCTACCCTACTTATTTTAAATTGTAAATTACCAAAAGTAGACACTCGCACAATTTCTAGTTTAATTGTAAATAAACTTGAAGAAGATTTACGCAACATCGACTTTGACCCAGTTTACGATTCCGCTGATCCGCAGTTTTGTATGTTGTATCTAATCAAAAATGTACAACATGCAATTCAGAAAAACACGGTCATGTCTCGGCGAAATAACAAAAACTACAACATAAAACCATGGATCACGACAGGACTCATTCGCTGTATGAAAAATAGAGATAAACTGCATATGAAAGCTAAATCTAATCCAGATAATTTAATTTTGCAAGTGTCATATAAACGATATCGTAATTTCTGCAATAATCTTCTAAAAAAAGTAAAAAGCAACTACGATAAAATTGCACTAGAAAAAGCTGGTACTAATAGTAAAAAAATCTGGAATTTTATAAAAAATGTAACGTATAACTCTAAGCAAAATCAGTCATCTTCAGGTTTATTACAAGCACACTCATCACAGTTAGCATCTGCCAACATTGCGAATAATTTCTTTGTTAATGTTGGTAAATGTTTGGCTGAAAAAGTTCAGGGCCAGTCACATTATTTAACAAGCCCACCATTTACATGTAGCACTATTCCATCATCCTTTGTGTTACTAGACACTGACGAGACTGAGGTAGAATCGATAATTATGAGTTTGAAGGACGACTGTGCAGTTGGCTGGGATAACATATCAAATAAAATTATTAAACAGTTCAGGCACATTTTGGGACCGCCACTAACTTATATTTTCCAAAAATGTTTAACTACAGGTCTTTTTCCCAAGTGCCTAAAAAAAGCTGTTGTTGTCCCTGTTTACAAATCAGGCAGTAAAGATCAAGTGACAAATTATAGACCTATTTCCTTGTTGCCTACTATGTCTAAAATATTAGAAAAAATTATGAATAAAAGGCTTTACAAATACTTGGAGGATAAATCAATTTTATCTAAACGGCAGTTTGGGTTTAGGCCTAAAATGTCAACAGACGATGCCGTGCACCTACTGACTGACTATCTAGTACAAGAACTTGATAATGGTAACCACACAGTAGGAATCTTCCTGGACCTCGCCAAAGCTTTTGATACGGTTTCTATTCCTATTCTGTTGCACAAGCTTGAAGCCTTAGGTATTCGAGGCACCCAGCTGAAATTATTTAAGAGCTATTTAGAAGATCGTACCCAATGTGTAAGGATTGGTAATATTCTCAGCGATAGTAAAAAAAATACGTCTTTCGGAGTTCCCCAAGGAAGTATTTTAGGGCCTACACTATTTTTGATATATATAAACGATCTTTGTAACCTAAATCTAGATCACGGCCAAATTGTTTCTTATGCTGACGACACTGCCCTTCTATTTTCGGCTGACTCAGAAAAAAATGTCTACAAGCATGCGCAACATGGATTCAATATCGTTAATAAATGGCTTCAACACAATTCACTAACACTAAATGCAGACAAGACAAATTACATTAAGTTTTCGATGCGCAAGCAAACATCAACAACACCAACAAGCACTACCTCGACATTACATGCTCATTATTGCACAATTCCTACAGATAACCAATGTGTTTGTCCTAACATTAAAATGACAAATACAACAAAATACCTTGGTGTTATAATAGATGAAACACTTTCGTTCAAACAACATATACAAGCTTTAAATAATAGGATGCGCAAGTTAATATTTGTTTTTAAAAAGTTACGCTATATTGCTGACCCAAAAATCGTTAGACAAGTTTATTTTGCTCTATGTCAATCAATATTAACTTACTGTATTACCACATGGGGTGGAGCGGGTAAAACAATGTTACTAACCATCGAGAGAGCTCAAAGGGCGATTCTCAAAGTGTCTACTTTCCGCCCTTTCCTTTTTCCTACTTACCTCCTATACAAATCTTGTGAAGTATTAACAGTTCGACAGCTATTTATAATGGGTATTGTATTAAAACAACACACAGCTTTACCTTACAGCACTGCATATACTAATAAAAGGCGTAAAGATATCGTTTGTCCACAAAATACATCTAAACATGCTTTTGTATCCAAATTTTACCTGTACCTCGGTCCTCTTCTCTATAATAGACTAAACTCGAAAGCAAACATTTATTCCCTGAACAACACAAATTGTAAGAGTATTCTCAAGGATGCTCTCCAAAGTATGTCTTACGAAGATACAGAGAATTTACTAACTGTGTTAAAGTGAATATGTACAAATTTCACCTACTTTAAGTATTTATCAAAAGAAACTAAGTTTTAAGCTACTCAACGTATAATTAGTGATCTATTGTCAACCTGCAGATTATTTAATTATTTATAAGTTTATTTTAGCGCTTCTCGCCTGAAACACAGGATTACCTAGTTCAGGCACGTAAGTCTTAGGAATATAATTTACATTTAAGCAAATCTGTAATAATTTTTATGCCTTGTAATTTTTGGAATAAATATTATTATTTATTATTATTATTATTGAGAGCCACCTCCAGGCCCAGGCGTCGTATGCGACCCACCACCTGTGAGACCGCAGCCGTCGCCAGCAACGCTGCCTCCCTATACGAGCTCCCCCGGGCTGTAACCAGCGTGTCGTCCGCATAACACGTCAGGTCCACTCCCGGTTGGAGCTCGCCCCTCAGCACCCAGTCGTAACCGATGTTCCACAGGAGCGGGCCCACGACCGAGCCCTGTGGAACACCGCACGACATATCGCGCCGGCCCCCACCGTCGCGTCCCCTGTAGGTGACACACCTTTCCGCTAAATAAGCCCCAACGATGTGACGGAGATAGCGGGGCACCCTATGGTACCGCAGTGCCTCCCGAATACAACTCCAGGGCAGGGTATTGAATGCGTTGGAGATGTCCAAGGACACCGCCAACATAACCCCGCCCCGGGATACCGCTTCCTCCGCCAGGACTCTCACCCGCATTATTGCGTCGACAGTGGAACGCCCATGCCGAAAGCCGAACTGACTGTCGTCCAGATCCGGCCCTTCTCTGTATAAGTGACAGACGAGGCGGGCTGCAATTATCCGTTCAAAAAGCTTACCCACCTCGTCTAGCAGCACTATAGGCCGGTATGCGGACGGCGAGTCTGCTGGGCGCCCCACTTTCCTGAGCAGGACCAGACGACCTGTCTTCCACTGAGCAGGGAATAGGCCCCGCTCAAAACAAGCTGAGTAGAGTCCTCTCAGCTGGGGCTCTAGCTGTTTCAGAGCGAGGGCGAGCGCGCGGCCGGGAACTCCATCGGGCCCCGGGGCAACGGTTTTAGCCCGGAGCCGCGTTACGGCCGCCCTCATCTCCGGCTGTGTCACCTCAGGGACGTTGACCTCCTCATCCTCCGACTCTGCGGCTGTGGGCAAAGCCATCGGCGGCGGTGTATGCTCTTCTCTAGCAGGGAAGAGAGCTGCGACCACATCCTCCAGCAACTGCGGCTGTAAGCTCTCCGTTAGTGGAGGCGCCCAGGCACGAAGTTTCCCTCGGACTACACGATAAGGGCGCCCCCACGGATCCCCGTCTAGGGTCGCCAACATCTCCTCCCTGGCTCGAGTCTTAGACTCGCCGACAGCCAGCCACAGAGTCTGCTTCGCCGCGCGGTACACCTCATACAGCGCGGCTTCTTCTTCCGGAACCCGACGACGTCTCCTCCGGTATCGGGTGTACTGGCGTCTAACCTCCACGCAGGTCACGCGCATCTGCTCGATTGCGTCGGACCACCAGTACAACTGACGCCTTGTGGGCTTTGTGCGGACGCGGGGCATGGACGCGTCGCAGATTTGTGTCATCGCCCCGCGGAACCACTGCGCCTCTTCTTCGACGTCGACGGGTTCGTTCGTCGGTGACTCCCGGACCCAGGCCTGGATGATAGCGGCTTCCTCGAGAAGCTCCCTGTCGAGTCGCTTATACGACCAGCGAGGACCATCCATTCGCGGGGCTGACGGTCGGCCGCCGCCCGCAGTCTGGGTGGAGACGTCGAAGCGAATATATCGATGGTCTGACAACGTCTCCACCTCTACGGCAACTCGCCAGTCGCGGACACGACCCGCAACAGCGGAGCTAGCGAACGAGACGTCCACTATAGACCCACCCCGCTGCCGCACGCACGTGTAAACTGAGCCCCGATTCAGGATGGTCAAGTCGGTCGTGACCGCCCACTCCTCCAATACCTCACCCTTGGGGTCGGTGACCGGGGATCCCCACGCCGTAGACTTGGCATTGAGATCCCCGAGCAACAGCACCGGGCGAGGGTGGAACCGGCCCACGACGGCACCCAGTTCGACAAGGAACCCCTCGAAGTCAGCAAGACTCCTGTTGGGCGAGAAGTACGCCCCAATGGTGACAATTCCGTCCGCAAGGGCGGCCACCCAACCGTGTCCTCGGGAGGGACTGACCAGTGTCCCGCCAATGATGGCCACTAAACCGTCTAGGTCCCCTGCCCAGTTATCGCGGGGAGGGACAAAATACGGCTCAGCGACCACAGCCACATGGATCGACCACTCCGCCATGCTCTGGAGCAAAAGATCCTGAGCTCTGGCGGCGTGGTTGATATTCGCCTGGAGGAAATGGAATTGTGCCATCACTGGCATTCCATTTCCTTGGCATCTCCTCCTTCCCTGGGTCGGGAGTCAGTTGCTTGATTGCCGGGCTGTGGGAGAGGCGCAGGTCCTCTGATAGCCCCAGTTCTCCTGCCAACCTTTCTCGGAGCCTTGCAAGCTTTCCCGCCAAGTCTGTGCTCCGTAGGCTTCCCTGCAGCTGCGCAAAGACTGCAGTTCGGTGTAGCGGAGCACTGGGCCGCCCTGTGACCAGGTTGACCGCAGCGATAACAAAGGTCACTGCGGTCTGCTTCTGCAGTGCATTGTGCCCGGACATGTCCCTTTTCCAGGCACCTGAAGCACTGCATAGCCCTTGTTGGCAGGAGTTTCACCCTGGCAGACACCCAACCCACTAGCAAACGTCTGCCGTCTGCGACCTTGTTTGCAGCCGCTACCGGGCACCGTACCCAAATCGTGCCTAGCCCGGCCGCACTGCAGCGAATTTCGCCCACCTGTACGCTCTCGGGCGGACATTCGCCGCTTCGAGCAATAGACGCCACTACTTCCTCCGGGGTTGCGGAGTCGTCCAGCCCATCTATGCGTAACTCAGCCGTTTTAGTGGGCCTGGACACCCGGGCATCCTCTGGTTTGAGGACTTCTCGTATCTTGGCGGCCAGAACGTCCGCCCTCTCCTGCCTTGCAGCACCCGACACCTCAAACACTTTGGCACCCGTGGCTGCCGTTTTAAAAACAAAGCCAGCTGGGGTGGCAAATTCGCTGAACTTCAGCTTCTCCTTTATTTGCGCCAGGACCGACTTATATGTCACACTCCTGTCCGCGGCTTCGGGCTGCAATGTAATAACTACAGCCTCAGAGCGTGGAGTCCTGGCTTTGGGTGGCCTCGTGCCCTCTTTTGAAGCCGGGACCTTGGCGGGTGCCGGTAGCGCCGACTTCTTCTTGCGACCCCTTTTTACCACCGTCGTCCAGGCCTCTTGGGTGGGAGGCGTGGTCGCCGGTACCGCGGTTGAGTGGAAAGGAGGAACGGACGTACTCGCCGCGGGCTTCTTGGGCCTCTCCGTGGACTTTTTGGTCCCCTCCGCAGGTTTTTCGGCCGCTTGCACGGGCTTAGTCTTGGCGGACTCCTCCTTCCTCCGCCTATCTGCCGCAAGCGGCGGCCGGAGGATTTCAGCCGGGGGGAAGCGCGTCTCCATGGCCTCAAGTCGGGCACTCACCATGCCCCCACACTGCTGCATGCATATTCGGGCCACTCTCTGAATTTCGTGGTCCGACAGGGCAAGTGCAGTCGGTGGAGCAGGTGCAGGGGCCAATGAAGGCGTGGCAGGAGAGGAGCCGGTAAATGCGGGAGCTGCCTGTTGCTGCCAGTCATTCCTCTGAGCGGCAAACTCCCGCTTGAGGTCCTCCAGCTCGGATCGGAGACGGCTGTTCTCCTCCCACAACTTTGCCGTCTCCTCCGAAGTCGAGCGATTAAGGAGGACTTCCACCGCCTCCTTGATCCCATCTGCCGCCTCTTTTAGAGCTCGCGTGAACGTGCCCTTCAAGTTACCAGACTTAGTGGCAACCTTCAGAACCACGTCCACGCTGTCCATCACTTGGCGGTTTAAGATAAGATAAGATAAGATAAGATAAGATAAGATATTTATTTTGCAAATATGGGTAAGTACAAAACTCGGTGACATAAAAAATATAATAAGCAACAGCCATATTTAACCAAAAGGCATGCAAAAGTACACTACAGATGTTAAGTAACATAATAATAATAACATAATAATTAACTATAATTACAATTTAATTATGAAGTATGCACAAATCAACAAATCCTCGGCGGCGGTCAAGCGAGCAGACCGGCGCTCTCTGGCCTGACTGGCCATTTCAGCCACCTCGTCAAGAGCCACTGCCCGTCTCTCCTCTCTCCTAGCAGAGTTGACCTCCCCCTTAGTGCTGACCAAGGAAATCGAGTTTTGGGTAGTAACGCCCTCCACTTGCTTGGTCCCTGAATCGCTTCCTCCGCTGGGTGCCGGCGTGTCGGGGCGCTTGAGGAAGCGCCCTTGAGGATCGCGCGACGTTGAAGGAGCTGACGCTCCACCAACTGCGCGACCTCGCCCTCTCCTGCCTGTCGACACTTTAGCGGCCGGTAGGTTCTCCTCGCTAGAAGAGAGGCCTGTCAACCCAGCGCGTTTCTCCTCTTTCCGTGAGCGTTTATTCCAAAATTTGGAATGACGCCCAGCCATTGCTTCCTCAATCGGTGAGCGCTTTGAGCTTACGCTCGCTACGCTCGCCACACTTATCCTATCAGATGCGGTGTCAGAATCTGACAGCGCACTCACACCCATCTGCTCGACCAACACGATCGGCAACTCCTTCGATTTTATTTTATTAGTTTTATTTATTGTATCCATATGAATCCCACGAGTAGATATAGGTCAAAAATGTCCACCGGGCAGAGCCTAGATGCCCGGTAAGCCTACATACTGCAGAGTGCGGCAGGTGCTCTACAGGGGAAGCGCTCACGACTGGACTCCCTCCAGCCATTCATCCTCTCACCGCGCTTCAAAGCTTAGGATTGGGTGGTTTTTTATCTTAGAGGTAGCCTTCCTCTGGGCCAGGCAATTAAGCCAAGCCCCCGGCGGCGGCATTGAACATGCCTCCGTTCGCTGTCCGGTCAGCCCGACTCAGCGAACCCGCCGAAAGTTTTCTCCTCAAGGAGAGAAACAAGCGCCGCTTTGGTGCGCCTACACCGCAGCGGCATGGTCACGTCTTCTGTCGATCGACTATCGTCGATCGATCAGGAGCGACTCCGTCCCGGTATCTCTCTTGGTCTGGTCTCTCACTTGGACCTTTCCGGCATGAGTAACTCTACCGGCAGAGCCCCAAGATCATTGAGACACACAAGCCCCACCACGACGACAACGTGGAGATACCCTCGGTGGGGAACCTAACCTAACCTAACCTAACCTAACCTTTTTTTTTTTTTTTTTTTTTTTTTTTTTTTTTTTTTTTTTTTTTTTTTTTTGTCGCTGAGAAATGCATTACGCATCCCCGCTCGTGGGGGACGAGTCGGGGTATGTGGGACTCCTGTCGGTAATGACAGTATACCCACTAAAACTCAGCGGTGTTCCCACATCGCCGTGATGGGAGGGCCATGGGAAACCGGCTCAGCCTTTACTTCCACAACCCTCCCGGCGCATGCCCGCCTAGCTGGCTGGGGCTACGGGAATGGCCGGGAACACCTGGCCACTCCCGTCCGACACTGGTGGATGCCTGTGCAATACAGGCAAGGGTGCCCCCGCACCCGTTGCCTGCTGGCCTCCACCTGGGAGGAGTCGGAGATGACTGTCAAACTGACGTCTTCTTCGACCCCTCCTCCGCCTTCGGAGCGGCGCTGCGTCAGGATCATCCTCCCGCGCGCGCTCCGCCGCCTCCTTCTGGGACATGACGTGTTCGCAGAAGGAGGCGACGGCCGCCCAGGACCTCTCATCCCTCAGCATGGCGTTTACCAAGCCGGGGAGTGAGAGGTCCGGTCCGATCACCGCAATGAGACTGCGGCGCGGCTCGGACCAAGACGGGCACACCTCGAGGGTGTGCTGGGCCGCGTCCTCCGCCGCGCCACAGTGGTGGCACGACGGCGTCTCCTCCCGTCCGATTCTGTGCAGGTACGATCCGAAACAACCGTGTCCGGACAGCACCTGCACCAGACGAAAGGAGAGGAACCCATGCGACCGCTCGAGCCAATCTCGCAGGACTGGCCGAATCGCGTCGAGGGTTCGGCGGCCGAAGGCTGCGATGGCGAGGTCGTCCGTCCAATGGACGACGATGGCGTCCCTCGCCTCCCGTCGGACTGCCTCCCGCTCTTCCGGGGCTGGGCGTTCTCCTCTGGCCCTCCGCCCTGCCGTCCATTCATATACTCTGGCGAGCACCCACGCCTCAAGTTCCCAAGGAGGGGTGCTGGCCAGAGCACATGCTGCTGCAAAGCCCACCGTGCGATGGGCCCGCGCCACACGCTGGGCTATGGCCCTTTGAGGTGCCCGCAAGGCGGCGGCGTTCTCCCTCCTTTGGAGTGATTCCTCCCAGATGGGAGCCCCGTAGAGGGCCATACTCCTCAAGATGCCGGCGTAAAGTTGCCGGCATCGCGCGCTGGGCCCCGCCAAGTTGGGAAGCAGCCACGAGAGTGCGCCCGCGGTCTTCAGCAGGCGCGACGACAGCCCGCTAAAATGTGGACCGAAGCGCCACCTGCTGTCGAGTACAAGGCCCAAATATTTCATCTGGGCCTTCACCTCAATTCTGACGCCCTCCACGAAGATGTGGGCGTCAGGTGGGGGGCGCTGCCGAGGGCCGTGGAAGAACACGGCCTCGGTCTTGTGCAGCGCCACCGTTAAACCTAGACGGCGAATCCTCCCTGCGACCAAGGATCCGTCCGCCGAAGCCAAGTTGGCCGCCTCCCTGAAACTCCCCCCCCGGGCTGTGAGGAGAGTGTCATCCGCATAGCAGACGACACTCGTGCCTCGGAGGAGAGTTCCCCGCAAGAGCCAATCATAGCCGACGTTCCAGAGGAGAGGTCCTAAGACTGACCCCTGTGGAACGCCGGCTTCAACGGCGTACCGCCGGACTTGGCCAGTCTTATTTACCAGGAGGATCGCCCGATCCTCCAGGTAGTCGGCCAGCAGCCTGCGCATGTATCGAGGCACTCCGTGGAATCAGAGCGCCTCTAGGATGGTGGAGTGGGGAATGGAGTTGAAGGCATTCGCTATGTCGAATGACACAGCCAACAATCCGTCCCCAGCTTCCATCGCCTCCTTCACCTGGCCCTTAAGGCAGGCCAGCGCGTCCACCGTGGAACGCTCAGCCCGAAAACCGAACTGAGCGTCCGACAAGTCCGGCCCGATCCGCCGCAGATGGCCCTTTAGGCGGGCAGCGATTATCCCCTCGAACATTTTGCTGACCTCATCGAGGAGAACGATGGGCCGGTATGCCGAGGGGGAGTCTGCTGGGCGGTCCTCCTTGCGAAGGAGGCACAACTGCCCCTCCTTCCACGGTTTCGGGAACCTTTCAGACGCAAGGCATGCGCTGAAGAGGTCCCGAATCCTCTCCTCCATTTGAATGGCAGCGATCGCCACCACTCTTGCCGGAACACCGTCGGGGCCCGGAGCTGTCTTCTTGGCGCGGATATGTAGAATCGCCGCGTCAAGTTCCGACTCCGTAACAGGAGGGGCCTCCTCTTCTTCCTCAGCTGGCGGAGCTATACCCCGTGGTGGGACCATAACTGGCGGGGTGAAGTTGTCCCTGCACGGGAACAGGGACTGAACCACCCCATCCAGAAATGAGGGCTCCAGGGTCTCGGCCACTGGGGGACCAAAGGGGCGCAGTTTGTTGCGTGCCGCCTTATATGGTCTCCCGTAGGGATCGTTGTCGAGACCCTCCAGCAGCTCCGCTCTCGCCGAATCTCTGGCGGCGGCGATGGCCCGATCGAGGATAATTTTTGCCTCCGTGTAGACCTCATAGAGGTGGTCCTCGGCGGCCAGGTCCCGTCGACGCCGCCGCCGTCTCCGCGTATAGGCCCTCCTTGCCTCCACACACGCTGCTCGAAGCCCCGCCAGCTCCACCGACCACCAGTACACGGCGCGTTTGGGTAGTGGTCGGTGAGACCGAGGCATGCTGGAGTTGCATACCTCGGTCAGAGACTCCCTCAGGTGCCCCGCCACTGTGTCCACATCCAGGCCGGCGGAAGGCGGCGAAAGCCAGTCCTGGATGAACGCCGCCTCCGCCGCTGCCTCCCTGTCCAGGCGGGCAAGAGCCCACCGTGGGAACGGTGATTGCACCGAGAGGGGCTGCGTCTCACCGAGGCCACTGGTGGAGATGTCGAACCGCACGTAGCGGTGGTCCGACATAGTCTCCACCAGGTCCACCCGCCAGTTCAACACACGCGCGGCCAACGCAGGGGTGGCGAAAGTGACGTCCACTATTGAGCCACCCTGTCGCCGCACGCATGTCTGGACGCTTCCTCTGTTCAACAGAGAGAGTCCAGAGGAGGCTGCCCACATCTCTACTGCCCGCCCGCGTGCGTCGGTGGCCGGGTTGCCCCAAGTCACCGATTTGGCATTCAGGTCTCCCAGTACGGAGACCTGACGCGGCGCCGCCCTGCCGACCACGGCGGCCAGGACTCCGAGATAGTTCTCGAAGTCCTGAAGAGGGCGGTTTGGGGAGAAATAGACGCCTACAAGGACTAAGTCTCCCCACGCGGCGGCCACGTATCCCGGTCCCCTCTCTAATAGTGAGAGCGGAGGGGAGTCTGTGGTAGACCGCGCCGTTAGTGCCACCGAGTCGTCCTCGTCACCCAGCCAGCTGCCGGGGATTGAGTAGGGCTCGGCGACCACCGCTACGTTCACCAACCACTCGGCCATGACCTGCACCACCAGGTCCTGCGCCGCTCTGCAGTGATTGGTGTTCGCCTGGAGGATGCGATAGTCGGAAACCATTATTCCGACATCGCACCTGTCCCCTCAGCTACCGCCGCTGGAGCTACAGCGGCGACGATGACGGCAGCGGTGGTAGCAACAGGGCGAACCTGCGCTGGCACTATGCCTTTCCTCACGGGGGGCTTGCAGCTCCTGCCCATCATCCTGTGGTCCACGGGACGGCCACTGGCGGCACAC
The DNA here is from genome assembly GCA_949152395.1 of Agrochola litura. NCBI lineage: Eukaryota > Metazoa > Arthropoda > Insecta > Lepidoptera > Noctuidae > Agrochola > Agrochola litura. The sequence continues at coordinate 30,265 of OX424490.1, forward strand.
GCCGCGCACTGTGGTGCGGTGGCGGCGTGGCAAGCGGCACTCTTGTGTCCCTCCTGTCCGCATTGGAAGCATGTGTCTCCCCAGTCGAACTTGGAGGGACACGTGGCTCGGGTGTGGCCGAACCCGAAGCACTTGAAGCAGCGAACAGGCTGGTCTTCAAGCGGCCGGACTACAGCCGTGCTGAACCCCACAAGCAGCCGTCCCTTGGTCGCAGCAAGGACGGCCCCAGCCGCGGCGACTGGGCACTCAACGCGGATGACGCCCAAGCCACGGCGGCCGAGCCTGATGGCTCCAGCCTTCACCGCGCCAGCGTCGCAGCCTCCAGTCGCCGTGACGGCCGCTACCACATCCTCTTTGGTGACCGAATCATCCAGATCGGCCACCTCCAAGGCTGCGGTCTTAACGGGCCTGACGACCGTTGCCGCATCCACAATGGCCTCTTGCAGCTTTGTTGCGAAGAGGTCCGCATTTGCGCTGCGCTGTTCCCCCGAGAACTCAAAAATTCGGGCCCCGGTTAGGGTATGGCGGCACGTGATGTTGCTGATCCCCAGCCGGGAGGGATCAGCATTGGTACGAGCCCGTCTTAGGACGGACTCATACGTCTCGCCCCGCCCCATGGCCTCTGGGGTGACGGTCACCACGACGGCCGCGGTTTTGGGAGCAACCAGCTTTCTCCCGCCGGCTGGTGCCCTTTTGGCTGTAGGACCAGAAGCAGCCGAACCAGTCGCAGCGGGCTTGGGGGCTGACTTTTTCCCCTTTTTTCCCTTTCCTCTCCTGACCACTTCTGTCCACGACTGGTTGGACGGGGTGGTGGAGGGAAGAAGGGCGTCTTCCTCCTGAGAGTTCTGGGGAGCTGCTGCTGGAGTAGCAGACGACCCAGGTGCTCCCTCCGCGCTTTTGGTAGGGGTATGAGGAGCCGCCTTGGTCCTCTTGCCCTTGCTTTTGCCCTCAGGTACCGGGCCTGCTAGAGGCGCCGGTTCCGGCTCCCTCGGCGGTGGACTCTTGTCTGCCGCTAGTGGCGGGCGGAGCCGCCTTTCCGGCAAGAGCCGGTCCTCGATACCTGCAAAGCAGGCTCTGATGAAGGCCCTCTCCTCCATGACAACCCCGCGGATTGTTGCCTCAAGGCTGGCAGGGGAGGAGGAACAGCCTCCTACCGCCGGACCTGGTGCAGATTGGGCAGGCGTGGCCGTGGCCTCAGCCAGCTTCTGGTGTAGCTGGCTGACCTCTGCCTGCAGGCGATCCACCTTGGCTTGCAGCTGCCGTGTCTCGTCCGTGGCCGTCCGCTTCACCAGCTCCAAAACAATGCCGTGCATGCTGGCGGCCCGGCATTTGAGGGCTTTCTGAAAGGTCCCCTTTAAATTCGAAGATTTTGAGGCGACCTCCAGGACCTCCTCCTTATCCTCTTGCGCCATCCGCTCTAGTTCTGCCAGGGAGTGGTCAGCATACAGTACCTTGGATGCACCATAGCCGGCCCTCGATCTGGCAACTTGCGCCTGCTGCTCCTTGGCGGCGACCCTCTCCTCCAGGTCAAGTTGGAGTTGCGCCCTTTTTGCCAGATGTAGCTGGCGCTCGGCGTCCACCAAGCCCACATTGTGGGTAGAAGGCGCAGTAGAAGTCGAAGCCTTTTTAGACTTCGACTTCTTCTTCGCCCCACCTCTGGTCGACTCCGAAGAGCCCTCGGACCTCTTCCGCTTGAAGCGGTCGCTTTCGGCACCCGACGTGTCCATGTTGGAGTCGTCGGAGTCCGACAACTCGTCTGGCCTACTGAAAAAGCTGGCCGCAGATGGTGTGCGGTCAGCTTCCGACGCCAAAGCGCCGCCAGCGTGGCCCTGAGAAGGGCCGTTGGATCGGCCCTGAGAAGGGCCGTTGGGTTGGCCCTGAGAAGGGCCGTTGGGTTGGCCCTGAGAAGGGCCGTTGGGTTGGCCCTGAGAAGGGCCGTTAGAATCGCCCTGGGAGGAGCGATTCGAAATAAAACGCCCAGAGGCGTCACGCGTGGGTGGTTTGCTCGTCATATTCGCAGACGACCGCATTGATATCTACGAATCACAGCGCACTTTAGCCGCCGGTCTGCCACTCCGTTACGGTGGTCAGACACGGCGTTGCCCGGGGGAAACTACGAGGAAGTATGCACTGTGGGGGATCCCCCAACCTAACCTAACCTAACCTAACCTAACCTAACCTAACCTAACCTCCCAGAGCAAAGATGTTTCCTTGTTCTGGATAAAGGCTCATGCCGGGCTAGAGGGCAACGAACGCGCAGACCAGCTTGCGAAAGAGGCTGCACTAAAATCAAAAAAGAAGCCGGATTATGACCTTTGCCCGGTTTCATTCGTCAAGCGGCAGATCCGAATGGGGTCGCTCGACGAATGGAACCGGAGATACAAGAATGGCGAAACAGCCTCCGTCACAAAAATGTTCCTCCCGGATGCGATAGATGCTTTCAAAATCGTAACCAAAGTCAAGCCAACCGGAGTACTAACACAGATTTTGACGGGGCACGGTGGGTTCTCCGAATACCTGCACCGCTTTAAGTGTAAGGCGAACCCATCGTGCATCTGTGAACCGGAGGTGCTGGAGTCTATCCCTCACATTTTGATAGAATGCCCAGCTTACGGAACAGAGAGATTGGATGCGGAGTTGGAAGTGGAGATGTTGATTAATAGGATTAACCCTTAAAGTGACTTTGTATAGAATAGTATACGTCTAACTTTAAAAAAATATTGTCAAATTTAGTTTCATTTTATCTGTAATATTTCATCATAAATCACATTTCTGAACGTTTTTTTATTAGTCAATATGATAAAACTTTTTTAAACTATGGTAAATTCAAATCAGTTGTGAAAAATAACGAACGAGGCGCAGCCAGAAATTATTATCAAGGTGAGTTTTGGTTATTTTAGTGTTTTTATTACTAATTATAGATTTCCAATGCATAAAATGTAAAGGTGAACAGTTATTCTAATAATTTTGCTAGATGAATAATTTGGAAAATGTGGTGTTTGTATTATTTTGACTAGTTTATATATATGTATAGTATACTATACAATGCTACAGTTGCTTACATTTACCACTATTTTTATTTGTATAGTATACTATACAATGCCACAATTGCTACTATGTGATGAAACTATTTTTTTATTTTATTTTGATATGATACGAGTTCTATAGAGTGCACAAATAACGTCTTGGCTTTTATTTGGGTGGTGGTTGACTTGCATGTTTGCTTTATGTTGTTTTAGACCACAATGAACGGAAGAGCTAGACGAATATTGGCTTTGGTTCCTGCACTAAATGCTAATTCTGATGCTAGTGATGAATCGAGCAGTGGTGATGAAGCGAGAACAGCTGAGAGTTCACCAGCACCGTCACTAGAATCGTCATTTGAAAGGCTCGACATTCTAGGCAGCCCAGTTTCGCCAGACAACCCTTCAGAGGGCGAAGTAGAATCAAACGTAGAAGCCCTTTCTGATGTTGAACAAGAAAATGCTCAAGTTCCTCTCACACCAATTCTGAACGCGGTATTTCCGAGCCCTACGCAATGCAACTATGATGCAATACCTTCAATTTCTTCTATTGGTTCTGTGGCGTCTGTTCAACCTTCTACTGCTATGGCAACTAACACACCTTTGAGGACACGTGGACAAAGAAAGCGTACTGGGCCTTCTATTGCCATTAATAGAGTCAAAAGACGCTGTATCAAAAAACTAAACTTACGTTTTCGTTGGAAGAAAGTGTCATTTCAACACAGGGCTGACATATCTAATCCTACTTTTGAAGATGCAGTACCTACTGATTGGTCACCCTTAGACTATTTTTATAAATTTTTTCCCAGAGTAATGGTGAGTGACATAATGACAAATACCAATTTGTACAGCGTTCAAGAAACTGGCAAATCAATCAAGGTTACAGAAGAGGAAATATTAGATTTTTTGGCCATCAACATTCTTATGGGTATAGTAGTTTTACCTTCTTACAAAGACTATTGGAAATCGTCGTTTAGATATCCAAAAATTGCAGATTTCATGTCCTTGAAGCGTTTTCAGCAACTAAGAAGATATTTACATTTCACTGACAACACCCAAGCTGATGTTTCTGACAGGTATTATAAACTGCGACCCCTAATTGATTGTATTCGGTTTCAATGTTTATCCCTCGAAGAAGAAAATACTTTCAGTATAGATGAGATGGTTATACCATATAAGGGTAAAAAAGCAGGCAGTCGTCGTCAATATAACCCAAACAAGCCAAGTAAGTGGGGCTTTAAAAATTTGGTTTGAGCTGGTGTTTCTGGAATCATCTACGATTTTATACTCTACGCTGGCGATGATACGTTTAGAGGTGTGGAATTTACTGATAAAGAAGAATCCTTGGGTGTTGGAGGAAAAATAGTTTTAGCGTTATGCAAAACTATAAGAAATCAAGCATGTAGTGTCGTTTACTTTGACAACTATTTTACGTCTTTAGAGCTAATATATATATTACGAGAAAACTATGGTATATTTAGTTTAGGGACTGTTAGGAAAAATAGATTGAAGGATGCAGAGAGCAAAATGATTGACGATAAATCGCTACAGAAGAAAGGAAGAGGAGCTTTTACTCAGGTGGTTTGCAATGAAAACAAACTGAGTGTGGTCAAGTGGTTTGACAATAAGCATGTGAGGTTAGTAAGCTCTTATGTTGACGCTTTTCCCCTTGAGAATATCAAACGTTTCAGCAAAGAGTCAAAAAGTCGCGTCGATATACAATGTCCACAAATTGTGAAGCATTATAATCGCCACATGGGAGGTGTGGATTTGGCGGATATGCTAATAGCATTATACCGCACAGGTATAAAATCTCACAGATGGTACATGAATATTTTTTCCCAGCTTTTGGACATATGTGTAAATAATGCTTGGCTGTTACGTCGTAGACATGACAAACAAATAAATAAGAAGAGGAAGCAAGATCGTTTGAAAGACTTTCGATACGAAATCTACGCTGGACTTCTGAAGCGTGATAGAACCGTGCCTGTAAAGGACGTTGAATCTGTACCTGAGAGGCAAAAGATAAAGAAACCATTGGCCGAGAGGCCTTTTGATGATGTGAGGTATGATAAATACGATCACTGGCCTCAGTTAACCGGGTATCAGAGATGTAAATACTGTAAAGGAGGTCAAGCAAGTACAATGTGCACTAAATGCAAAATACATTTATGTTATGTCAAAGGCAGAAACTGTTTTTTGGCTTACCACACGAAGCACTAAAATAGCGCAACGTATAGTATGCTATACATTACTGATTTCTTATTGTTTCGAGCAAAAGTGGCACCGTATAGTATACTATACATAGGTTTTTCCAAAAAATATAAGCTCTAGATTTTTTTTTGTATTTTTTGTAACTTTTTATATGCCTAATAAACCATTAAAATTAATTTTACTTGTTTTCATTAGCAAAAATCATCATGCGACTTTAAGGGTTAATATAAGTAAATTGATGGCGGACAAAAAGCTACGAAAAATTTTATTGGAATACTGCATAAAAATAGCCACTAGAGTAATAAATAGAAATAAAGAAACATAAAACTATGCTTTTAATATATAAAATTTATATAAAGAAAAAGCATAGAACAAATAAATAGATATTCAAAAGGAAATAAAAGATAACTTAAGATAATAAATAAAATCACCGATAAAAACGAATACAAGAAAAACTTTATTATAATATCATGAAAACAAAAAACAAAAATTGTAACCTCATATAAAAACATCACCTAAAAAGGTCTCTGACTATGTCAGGGGGACACTAAGAAAGGCAGGAGTGGGTTTTAGCCGGTAAGAGTCCGGCACTGCCCAGACTGGCTCACCAGTGAGTCAGTCTGGGCGTCCATGAGGATTTCCCACTCCTGCCAAACCAAAAAAAAAAAAAAAAAAACCTAACCTAACCTAACCTAACCTAACCTAACCTAACCTGAGCGAACCTAACCTGAGCGAACCTAACCTGAGCGAACCTAACCTGAGCGAACCTAACCTGAGCGAACCTAACCTGAGCGAACCTAACCTGAGCGAACCTAACCTGAGCGAACCTAACCTGAGCGAACCTAACCTGAGCGAACCTAACCTGAGCGAACCTAACCTGAGCGAACCTAACCTGAGCGAACCTAACCTGAGCGAACCTAACCTTAGCGAACCTAACTTGAGCAGTGAATAACTTGTCCAAGGTCAGTGAAGTCGTTCTACCCACAATAACCAAGAGAGTTGCGGCAAAGCCCTATCCAGTGACACCAGGATCAGAAAAATCGGAGCAGGGATTTGGGATTTATTAAGGTGCGAAAAACGTCAAAACACGTGGTTTTTGTGAGAAATTTGTGAAAAACAACCTCACTTTTGTTCCACGCACACCCTCCTCCCCACATCCTTTCCTCACTCCCCTCTATAGACTTCTCACGAAACCCTCCCCCCGCCTCTCACCCTTCAGGGCTACCTCAAACGACCTGACTTCGAATCTGTTGCAGCTGGAAAGCTGAGTTTGGGCTCATTTGAAAGGACACAAAAAGTCCTTCAATTTGGCCCCAGCAGAAATCCTAAATTCGGCACTCACACACGCAGCGATCTAGCTACGCTGCAGAATTCCACTGAGGACCACCATCAGCGCGCTCACAGAGCTTAGAACATCGAGCTCAATCAGTTGTCGGGTTCGTCATCGGACAGCAGACGCAGACCACCAGCAGAGCATCCGTGAGTCCATAATAACATAAAAAAAAATATATATATATTATTTATATTAAAATAAAAAAATAAAAATCAAGCATTACATATACAGAATTCACAACTAATACAAGAACTATAACCTCCCCTCTTAAATTTAACTCGGTAACCTCCCCTCCCCTCCTCCTCTAAAACATGTCTTCCAAGCAGTCCACCACCTCCTGTAAAACGAACACGGACGCCGAAAAAGCCCCTAAGTCCCTTAGGGAAAAAGTCCTGAAAAATACGGCTAAGTCAGTGGTCTCTGAGAGATCGGCGCATCCATCACAGAAGCCGCAGGTGCCAAAGACGAGCAGGACACCGCCTCTACCATCAGCTCACGAGACAAACACGCCGGAGGATCGCGCCAGGATCTCAGAGATCATAATCAATAGAATAGAATAGAAAGATGTTTATTTCCCTGGTTCATATGTTACATTATGTCCACAGGTCGGTGGTGTATTCGGCCTGTGGGTGTGTCAGCTACTTACAGTCTACCTATCTTTGTCTGAGAGAGATCTATATAAGTGTCGTGTAGTGTGTGCTGTGAGCTTGTTAGTGTGTACATAATGAATTTATATAAGTTTATAATGTTGTTCTATATTGCCCTATCCTATTTACAGCTAATTACAATTTATGGGGACGTGAAGCGGTCGTTCGCTTGCTGAGCAGCCGACTCCTGTCTTTTTTTGGTATATAGTTGATTTCACCTAGTCTAGTATTAGTTAGGAGGGGGTTGTGCTGTCCGTATCCGAGGTAGGCGTCACCAGGGATCTCTAGATCTTCGATGTGCATTTCGTGGAGTCGGCGCAGCATGTCCTTGTTTAAGTCTTGTGCACGGAAGTGCCATGGATCCCAATCGAGCATATCCCAGAGTAGTGACATTTCTAGGCGTCTTGGGAATTGTCCGCTGGTCTTGAGAGCCATTCGATATTGGCGTTCAATTTTAAGTAAGTTGCTCTTACTGTATCGTGAAAGTAGTTCTGCCGTCCTTACGAAAAGTGCAATAACTAGGTTAAACCTGATTTCGAGAAAAACGCGGGTAAAGATTTTATTTTTGGTTTGTTTGTACTAGATATTGCAGTTAGTTTTAGTATTAAAATCGGCTTCGTCATAGATACGTAAAAAGTGTCTAAAAATAATATATAGATCTCGTTCTACAAATTCCGAATATGTACTTATGTCAATTCGGCGCAAAACTCGAGTTATTGCACTTTTCGTAAGGATGGCAGAGTTGTACTACGCCATAATCCAATATAGGAAGTAGGCAGGCCTGAACGACAGCAAGTTTCACAGTCATATCCGTCTTGGCGTGCCAGCCTATGATAGGGGCTAGCGCGCCGCGAGCTTGTCGCGCCTTCTGCACGACGTAATCCGTCTGTTTGCCCATGGTCATGGTCTTGTCTAGGTGTACGCCCAAATATTTTATGCTATTTTTATATTCGATTACGTCGTCTTTGATGCGAACGGTTCTACGGTAGTTTCTCTTGTGAGTGAACATAGCACACTCCATTTTGTCTACGTTACATTTAAGCCCCCAGCGACGGTAATAGTCGATAACGGTGTCGGCGGCCCAGCCCGCGCGGTTTGTTGCGCGGTTCGGGAGACCTATTAAGGATGCACAGGTCATCGGCGTATTGGGAGAGCTTGAGTCCGCGGATACGGTCCCGTTGGTCCCAAACGTCGTGTACGTATAGATTAAAAATTACCGGACCCAGGATAGAGCCCTAGGGGACCCCATGTGGCACCGATTTTTCATCGCCGTTGGTGGTTCTGAAGCGTCCATAGGTTTTGCGACCGTTCAGGTAATTTTCTATTAATTTGATGATGTTGTTCGGGACGTCAGCTGTTTGAAGCTTCTTCGTCAGACCTTCGTGGTTTATTGAGTCAAAGGCCTTCGAAAGATCCGTCAGGACCATGGCCACACTTTCCCTCGCTTCCAACGCATCCGTGATAAACTTTCCAGTGCGAAGGATCTGTGTGCCTGTTCCTCTGTTCTTGGTAAAGCCATGTTGGAACGGCGGTTGGAGTCTGTCGGCCGTCTGCCGTAGGCGCGACAAAAGCAGGCGTTCGTGTAGTTTACCCATGATGTTTAGGAGAGTGATACGAGTAGGCCGGTACGATCTGGCGTCCCGGTGATTCTTGCCAGCTTTATGTAGGAAGATGCACTCCCCGATCTTCCATCTGTTAGGATAATAACCTGTCAGTAACAGGTAGTCAGCTATTACTTTATACCTGATGAGAAAGGAGTCGCCTCCGAGTTTGAGGGCGTCTGCTTTGATTTTGTCCGGGCAGCCGAGAAATTGATGACAAGAAATCAGTTTGACTCACTGCAGAGAGGTTTCACGCAGAAGATCTGCAAAGCATACCGCACGGTGTCTCTGACATCGGCACTTATCCTGTCAGGCCAACTCCCCCTAGATCTCCGGGTAATCAAGGCTGCAACACTCTTCAAAATAAAAAAGGGACATTCCCGAGAGTTCATACCGCCGGGCCGCGAGCTGGAGTGCAACCTGCACCATTCCCAAAATCCTCACCCAGCGCAACTCACAATAACGGAGTATGCACGCCTAGAGGACTTAACTCCCGAAACCCTGGAATCCCATCAAGTAATCGGTCCTCAAATATACACCGACGGCAGCAAGATAGAGGGGAAAGTCGGAGCTGCCTGAACTTGGTGGGAAAACGGAAAGGAGTCGAAGTTCAGCACCTTTGGGCTGGAGTCTCACAACACAGTCTTCCAATCGGAAATGTACGCACTCTTCAGAGCTGTCAGGATGGCAAGAGAATCCAGGGCGACCTCCGTAAGCATCCTAAGTGACTCAAGATCGTCACTTGACCTGCTGAGGAGACCGTCTGTCAACCACCACCTGGCACTCCAAATCAAAAGATGTGTCCGAGAAATCAGAGAGGAGGGCAGAGAAGTGAGGCTCTTTTGGCTCAAGGCCCACGTGGGAACCGCCGGGAACGAGAGAGCGGACGAGCTGGCCAAGGAGGCAGCTCTAACAATAGAGACAGCAGACTACAACAAGTTCCCCGTATCGTTCGTGAGGAGGAAGATACGGGAGGGGACTATAAATAAGTGAATATCCACATACCGCCTATTTTTACACGACAAATCAAGCGGACAAAAATTTCTAATCGACACGGGTGCAAATGTTTCGGTGTTACCTGCCACTGCACGAGATAAACAGCGGACACCAACCAACTACTTGTATGCAGCTAATGGTTCACAAATACCCGCATACGGCGAACGAACCATTGTTCTCAACATCGGAATGAGGCGTGCCTACAGTTGGCGATTTATGGTTGCAACAGTCAGTCGGCCGATATTAGGCGCTGATTTTTTGCATCACCACGCCCTAATGGTGGATCTCCATGGACGAAGATTGGTGGATAAAAATACCAATTTATCGGCACGAGGTTTCCTGTCACCCACAGCTGAAGGAAGCATCCGAACCATCGACGACAAGCTTCCCTACCACGACTTGTTGGCCAAGTTCCCAGACATCACGAGACCAAACCTAAAAAAACTGGGAAATAGTGAAGTCAAACACTACCTATATTGAAACCACCGGCCCGCCGATATTTACAAAAGCGAGACCACTACCGCCACATAAATATAATGCCGCAAAACAAGAATTCCAACTCATGATGGACCAAGGAATTTGTCGACCGTCTAATAGCCCATGGGCTAGTCCATCCGGCGATTACCGTAGACTCAATGCAGTAACCACACCCGATCGATACCCGATACCACGACTGCATGACTTCACACATAACCTCCAAGGCAAGAAGATTTTTTCAAAAATTGATCTGCAGAAGGCCTACTACCAAATTAAAAATAGAGAAGAAGACGTCAAGAAGACAGCCGTGATTACACCTTTCGGCTTGTACGAATTCAATAGGATGTGTTTTGGTTTAATGAATGCAGGCCAGACATTCCAACGTCACATTGACAACGTGCTTCGCGGCCTACCTGTTTTTCCATTCGTCGACGATATTCTTGTAGCTTCTGAGAACCAAGAAGTACACAGAAGAGAACTTCAAGAAGTGTTTAAGCGACATAACAACAGTGGATTAAAAATAAACGTCGCTAAGTGTATTTTCGCGCGCTATGGAAAGAAGCATATTAAATATAAAACTTAAAGACAAATGGAAAAACACCTCCATTCGCGAGAAGACAAAAGTGATTGACGCCCTACAACATTCGCAGAAACTGAAGTGGAAATGGGCGGGGCACGTAGCTCGCTCCGAAGACACAAAATGGAGTAAAAGAACCACCATGTGGGCAGGCCCAAAAGGAAAACGGCGACAGGGACGCCCCCGAGAAAGATGGGTCGACGAAATAGAAAAGGTAGCGGGCCAGAATTGGCCTGCAGTAGCACAGGACAGAAGAGAATGGCAAGAAAGGGAGGAGGCCTTTACCCTAAGAGGGGTCCTTAACTAATTTCCTCAATTTTATTTACTATTTACTTTTTTTTGTTATACTTTGTTTATTTTTTAATTAAGGAATAAAAGAGGCTTTATTATATTATTATTCGTTTATTCATTTTAATTCTTATTCTAATACATTTTTAAATATTTCTTAAAATAAAAATTATAAAAAAAACATTTAAAAATATAAAAAAATAGAGTTCCGCCGGTGTCGGGAGCAGGGTCCAAGCTACCGGTGGTTAGGGCTGCAGAGACAGGAACCTCCTCACAATGCGAGCCGTATCGAGGAGTACTGCCTTCTGAATCAGGCGCTTGATCCAACCGCCTAACGAGAGCCTCGAGAGATGTTGGTCGAGGCTTTCGGCCATCAGGCCATTAGCCGTTACGACAATCGGCACAATGATAGCCGAGCTCACATTCCACATGTCAACAACCTCGTGTGCTAAGTCGAGATATTTTATTTGTTTCTCTTTCTCAGCTTTCACGAGGTTCTCGTCATGTGGAATGGTAACATCGACTATCATTGCGCGGCGCGCTAATCGATCTATCACTACTATATCAGGCTTATTTGCTACAATAGTCCTGTCAGTAATGATAGACCGATCCCAGTACAACGTGACATGGTCATTTTCGAGAACTGGGTCGGGCACATACTTGTAATACGGTACCTCAGAGTCCACAAGTTTATATTTCAAAGCAAGTTGCTGGTGAATAATCCTAGCCACTTGGTTATGTCTGTGCAAGTACTCGCCGTTAGCTAGACGCGAGCAACCAGAGATAATATGTCTGATGGACTCACCCGGACGATGGCATGCCCGACACACGTCAACCGTACCGTCCTTCATAATATGTCTCCGGTAGTTATTCGTCAAGATAACTTCGTCCATAATTGCACAGACGAAACCTTCGGTTTCCCCGAAAAGGTCACCGAAACGTAGCCAGGATACGGACGCTAGGAAATCTACACCGGGCTCATGGAGAGCTCGATAGAAGCGCCCGTGAAGCGCCTTGCTTTGCCATACCTCCTTGCGGTCATCTGTAGTAAGTACTACAGGTTTGCGCCAGTTCTCTTTAGCCATGGAGAGCGGGGTGAGCCCGTTGTCCACTGCGACCACATCACGGTGCATACCCACATCGGCTTTAAGAAAGTAGTCCCTGAGGCTGCACACCTCGCGGTTGTGGAGGGTCTTCGCATTTAAAAAGCCTCGACCCCCGCACTTCCGCGGGATGTACAGTCTCATCACCGGTGAACGTGGGTGATGCATCCGGTTTGCGGTCAGGAGTGTACGGACCCTCCTGTCCAGGGCGTCGAGTTCAGTCTGAGTCCATTTGAGTATGCCGAAAGAGTACATCAAAACCGGCATGACCCAACCGTTGAAGGCGCGTGTTAGATAATTAATGTTGAGGTTAGTATAATATTAAAATATTGTTGGTTTGAAAATGACATCTGTCACATTTACAAAGCTTGGGACTAATGTAAAAGTACCTAATTTGACTAGGTATTATGTTGCCTAAAAAATAACACTTAACTTGTAAAATTCATTTAGATGTTATTAATATAATTGTTGCTGTTTCAAACGATTGTCACCATACTGTCGGTTGATGTTATATTCTATTGAATTTTATCTAAGAATTACGAATCAGCTTTTATTAAATTGCTTAATTACCTTATAATATTTTAATATGATTTCACTACATAAGATTTGTTTAATATTACCTGTATTAGAAGTTATTAAACCAAAATGTATGACGATCTGTGATTTATTCAAAATGACGGTAGATGTTTGACATAAGTGACGTTTGGTAGGATATAAAAAGGATTGTAATGGCGTTATCGAGTTAGTTGCTCGGTAAATGTTCAGTTGGTTGGTTCTAGTGCCGTTGTTGTGTGGAATAGATGTACCAGGTGTCACGTAAGTTAAGTAATTTGATATTATACAGTAATTATTGCTTATTACGATTATGTTGTTGTGTATGGTATATTATTGCCAATATTGCTATTTTTATGATGTTGCTATTATTCAAGACATATAACGATAATTTATGGAAATATAAGAAATGTATTGATAGAATACTGTAATACTGTTTCCATGGAGTTTCTTGTCCTTCTTCTCCATGAAGACCTAGTTTTACGAACGGACAACTAGCTTTCTGATTAAATACTGACAAGTCTAATTAAATAAATGTCTAGCCTTGTCTTTCTGTGATTTAATTCATGAAATCCTTTCCCTATAAACATATATCTCAGAACTTTAATACATAGTAAATAACCAGTAATCATTCTGACATTCAAAGCTTGCTAATTTGGGTAATACCTATATATACATTTACAGTGCTTACCGCACTTTCTAACATCAGAAGTGGGATTGTTCTCTGGCCTTTTAAAACAGTTTACTAATTAATTTTATTTCGCTTTTTTCATGATCGATGTTGGAGCTTATTGAACGTTAACTTGGAAACGTTGGTTGGCGATTTGCTGACTTCACTCACACCATAACGATGACATCGCGCTGCCGCCTCTGACATCGGAGCTGCAGAGCTGCAAGTTATTGTATGACTATTGAGCCTGTTGAGCCTCAAGCTACTATAAGAATATCGGGAAGCTTCCCGGCTATCAAGAAATAGCTAAAGTCGGTAAGGCCCTTGGAGGTTTTTATATTAAAACGAAATACAATTATTTATGATGATGAAATCGAAAGGTTTAGGTATTGCGAAATAATTTTGGATCATTATTATGTAAGCATTTAGTTTATGCTTGGCTTAAGGATAAAAATTTAGATATTTTACTACGTTAAATACTTGATCGTTTTTAAATATAATTTGGGAATATAATTACAATAATATTTTAGAATGTGGTAGTAAAAATACAGAATTGATATTTAATGCTTTGTTTATTGTGATAAAGATCAAGTAGATTGGAGTAATACAATTTACTTTTTTTGGTTTTGGCCGATTGGATTATTTTGTGACATTTAAAATTAGCGCGAGCTTTTTAATATAAGGACATAATTATGAAATTGTATATCGTATTCGATTGGAATTTCCAGTGCTCACAAGAATAAGTTTGAGAGGTTTGCGACCTTTGATTTTGACTCAAGCCAAGTCAATGACGGGCCTCTGAATCTTTATGATCAAGTCACGATATACGACCTCTGAGTTTGAGTCGAGCCAAGTCAATGACGGGCCTCTGAATCTTTATCAAGCCACGATCTGCGACCTCTGAGTCAGTTAAACAGATTCTATCGTGAAATGAGAAATTATTAAATGAAAAAAAAATATGAATAATGTAATAAACCCGGTAACGAACATATTTTGGATGTGGCTACTTGTATCTAATCCATCCAATCCATACTTTATAAATGATCTTGATAATTATCTAAATACAATCACCTGTTGTCAGCAAGTGTAAACGATACTTAATAATTACTTAAATTAGATTCTGATGTTTACGAAATATTTCGCCAAGATATTTTACTGAAGAAATTAAAAGTAAGCTTAGGTATATGGAATTAGTAGTTAGAATTAGTAGTTGGTACTTAGTTTAGTATCGTAAAGTAAATTAAATATAAACTTTCGATTAATTCTATATTAGTATCACTTATTCTTTTTCTTTTATTATTGGTGGTCTGTGTGAAATAAGTATTAGAAGTTTTGACTTCCAAAGTAAAAAGTGGTCAGAGTGGCCAAGTAAAAATTTGTGAAATTGTTAAAAAGCAATGTTGAATACAGTTTTCAATAATATTGTCAGACTGGCCGAGCGTTTTGTGGAAAGGCCAATTGTCCTTAAACACTACTGTACAGCAATCAACTGGCTTTTCACCTATTAGGCTGCTTATTGGCAAAAACTCGAACATCCCGTGTATACAAACTCGATTAGATGAGGTAATACAAGATGATAATATAATTATTGACGTAACGGCCGATCGTCAACTAGCACATCAGCGTCTTAAAATTGTTGCCGATAAATTCAAAGACCGCGTTGACCAAACGCGTAGAGATAACATTAGTTATAGTGTAGGAGACACTGTTTATGTAAATCAAGACCATAGGCGACATAACAAACTAACTGCAAAATTTAAGGGACCTTACGAAATTATGAACATATTGGATAATGACAGATTCTCATTAAGGGGTATTGGAAATTTAAGAAATATAATAGTTGCAAAAGAAAAAAAAATCGCCTGTGGCCTAGAGAGTGGACTGAACAAAACGCTGTAGTAGAAGGTTTATTATAATATTAGTTTAAGACATGATTATATTATGGATGGATTAAAACCTTAGCTTTAGAAGAAGGTTTATTATAATATTAGTTTAAGAGATGATTGTATTATTACGGATAAATTAAAACCTTGGCTGAGGTATGACATTCACTGGCTGCGGGTGATTAAGCTTCACTGACTGCGGGGGTTTGGTCTGCCCAGTAAGGTCTGATTATTGATTATAATATTAGTTTAAGAAATGATTGTATTATTATGGATGGGTTAAACCTGAGCTGTGGTATGACATTCACTGGCTGCGGGTGATTAAGCTTCACTGACTGCGGGGGTTTGGTCTGCCCAGTAAGGTCTGATTATTGATTATAGCTTGATGATTATGAAACGATTACAGATATTATGTAAACAAAATGTACCTTTAAGTAATAAGAATAATGTGTCTGTACTTCGAGAACGAAGTACTTGTCAGTTTGGCCGTGTTACATAATTTATTGAGATTATTAGAATAGATACATAGGTACTTCGAGAACGAAGTACTTGTCAGTCTGGCCGTGTTAGATAATTAATGTTGAGGTTAGTATAATATTAAAATATTGTTGGTTTGAAAATGACATCTGTCACATTTACAAAGCTTGGGACTAATGTAAAAGTACCTAATTTGACTAGGTATTATGTTGCCTAAAAAATAACACTTAACTTGTAAAATTCATTTAGATGTTATTAATATAATTGTTGCTGTTTCAAACGATTGTCACCATACTGTCGGTTGATGTTATATTCTATTGAATTTTATCTAAGAATTACGAATCAGCTTTTATTAAATTGCTTAATTACCTTATAATATTTTAATATGATTTCACTACATAAGATTTGTTTAATATTACCTGTATTAGAAGTTATTAAACCAAAATGTATGACGATCTGTGATTTATTCAAAATGACGGTAGATGTTTGACATAAGTGACGTTTGGTAGGATATAAAAAGGATTGTAATGGCGTTATCGAGTTAGTTGCTCGGTAAATGTTCAGTTGGTTGGTTCTAGTGCCGTTGTTGTGTGGAATAGATGTACCAGGTGTCACGTAAGTTAAGTAATTTGATATTATACAGTAATTATTGCTTATTACGATTATGTTGTTGTGTATGGTATATTATTGCCAATATTGCTATTTTTATGATGTTGCTATTATTCAAGACATATAACGATAATTTATGGAAATATAAGAAATGTATTGATAGAATACTGTAATACTGTTTCCATGGAGTTTCTTGTCCTTCTTCTCCATGAAGACCTAGTTTTACGAACGGACAACTAGCTTTCTGATTAAATACTGACAAGTCTAATTAAATAAATGTCTAGCCTTGTCTTTCTGTGATTTAATTCATGAAATCCTTTCCCTATAAACATATATCTCAGAACTTTAATACATAGTAAATAACCAGTAATCATTCTGACATTCAAAGCTTGCTAATTTGGGTAATACCTATATATACATTTACAGTGCTTACCGCACTTTCTAACACGCGCACCTTGTTTCCGCCTGAAAGAAGACTATTTAATACCTTTTTCAGGCGACCAAAGAAGCGCTCCTTCAACGATTGCTTCATGTCAGCAACGTTGATGCCTAACGCTTCCGACATACCCAAATACATATAGCTTTCGGTTGAGGAGAGGGATCTAAGGTGTATGGAGTCCGAGAGTTGGGTCCCCTCGGATTCCATAATCTCTCCTCGCTTTACATGCATGACTGCACATTTGTCCACACCAAATTCCATACTGATGGCGCTACTGAATGTTTCAGTTACCTTCAGTAGCTCCATCAGTCGCAATTTGTTGGGGGCAAAGAGTTTCAAGTCATCCATGTATAGGAGGTGAGATATGACCTGACCTCCTCTCCTCAATCTATAGCCCAGACCTGAATCCTCCAGCAGTGTGCTTAGAGGGTTCAGGGCTAAGCAGAACCAAAGTGGACTTAAACTGTCGCCCTGGAATATTCCCCGTTTAATCCATACAGGCTCGTCATTCTTCTGGATCTGTCGACATCCTGGGTAGCGAAGGACCGTCCTCCATTGCCCCATACACGACATCAGGAAGGTGCGCAGAGTTGCATCTATCTTGTACAGCTCCAGCACCCTCATGAGCCATGTATGTGGCACCGAGTCGTAGGCCTTCTTATAGTCTATCCAGCATGTCGACAGATCCTTGCGGGATCGACGAACCTGTTGGCTTATGGCCATGTCGATGAGGAGAAGCTCCTTAGTACCGCGGGACCCGTTCCTACATCCATTTTGAGAGGCTGACATGATTGAATTATTGTCAATGTGTGTGTTAATTTTCGTTCTCAAAATGGATGTAAGAAGTTTATAGACCGTCGACAAACATGTGATCGGTCTATAATTCTTGGGTTCCGCGGGACTACCTGACTTATAGAGCAGGTGAGTAACGCCTGTTGTTAGGAACTGCGGTAGCGACCCAGTCTCTAGGGATGACTGAAATTGAGATGCCAGGCGAGTGTGTGAACTACTCAGCCATTTTAACCAAAAATTGTGCAGTCCGTCCGGTCCCGGTGATTTCCAATTCGGTAACGGACGGACTGCTCTGGCTACGTCTAATGGTGTGATTAGTATAGCGTCCATTTCTGGTATAGTTTCACACACTCGCTCGACATCCTGCATCCAGCCAGCCTCAATGTGACAGACGGGCACCGACCAGATGCTGCGCCAGAATGTACTCGTGGCAGCATCATCCGGGCGGCATACGTCTGTCATATTTTGTTCAGGTCGCTCCCAAGCTCTATATACCCACCTCTCATCGCTCTGGAACATGCGATTCTGCGTGTATCGGTCAACCCGCCGCTTATACCGCCGAATACGGCTCGCCCATGCACAAACTTTCTGCTTCAGGAAGTCGATGCGCTCTGTGACACGGGACATGTATTCTTGAGGACTGATTCCAGTCCCCGAGAATGCCCGCCTTACAAAGCGCATCACTCGTGGTCGTGTATTTCCCTCCCTGAAGCAGTATAGTTTGCCGATGAGTGCCCTGGCCCCATCGATACGTCGCTCGATTCTGCACTGCCAGGCTGGTACGGCTGGTTTGGGTCGAGTAGCTCCGTCGTAGTTTGGAAACTTGACGTTAGCTAAACGACATGCCGCAACAGCCACGCAATACAGGATCGAGTGTGTATCAATGAGATCCTCGCTGCTTTCGAAAAAATTCGTAAGCTGCGAGTCCAAGGCACACACCAGCGCCCTATTTTTTTTGTGCATGGGTAGACGTGGTAATCGGGGTCTAAGTTCGGTCGGAGTGTACCTATACTCGCGGAACGCATCCTCCAGTGCGCTCCTCAATCGGACGTTACACTGGCTACTTACTGTGGCAACCCTATCATCCTCCTCTTCAACATCATGATTGAACCGCGGCGGGATTGCATTAATATTTGACGCTTGTGCCGCGGTTTGTGCCCGAGTTGAGACGATATGGTTGCTCAGTACCTCTGAGCGCAGCCTATCAAGTGCAGCATCTTCCAACCTATGATTGCGTTGGATGACACGCACCTGATCCGACAGTCGTTGGGCCGAGACGTTGACGGTTGGCTCTAGTTCCTGGAACAGAGACAGCATCCTAACACGGTACGCAGTGAGGTTAGTTCCTCCCTCTGTAGACCCGTAATATGCGCGCATGACGTTCTCGTTCATTGACTGAGTCCATCTCATGCGCTGCACACAACCACCGGCAGCGGGGACCCGGCTCGGGGCCGGTTGGCCCCTAAGTCCCAAGCTCCTCGGTGGCCGGCCTCTCCCCTGCCGTCGTACAGGTGTTGGCGACGTCGGCGGGGAGAAATACTCGTCGCTCGAGCTCGACGCAACTACCGCGGCCGGTGTCGACACAGCGCTCACAATGGGGCTGGGTACCGGCGGCGGCGAGGCGGAGCTGAGCGAAGAGTCCGGAGGTGGTGGGCGTGCTGATCGTGTGGCCGATCTCGTCAACATTTAGTTTTCAATCCAATTTTTTGGTTTTATTGGAGGTGACATCTGTCATGTCACCTCCGTTATAGCGTTTTTTGATTATTGTCTATAATTTCTCTGGTCATTTTGATCTTTTTTCTGTTCTATTTCGATTTTTGGGCTTTTACGCTTGTTCGTTTTTACTAAAAACTGCGTCTAAAATAAATATAACTGTGAAAATTGAGAGAACACTTTTTGAGACGTGTTGACGTTTGTGTTGCCAGCTGTTGTTATTATTATTATTAAGTGTATTTTCGGCTAGTCAAAACTCGATTTCCTGGGATACACAATAAGTCCAGAAGGCATTACACCGACGGAAGAAAAGGTACAAGCAATCCAGTCTTATCCATTGCCAAAAACGATCCAAGATCTACGTCGTTTCGTCGGAATTCTGAACTTTTATCGTTCGAGTATACCCCATGCGGCTGAACATCAAAAAGAATTGAGTGCATACTTTCACAACGCAAAGAAAAACGATAAAACGAACATACAATGGACCGAAGCGGCAAAAGAAGCATTCAATCAATGTAAACAAGACATCAATAATTATTCATTATTGTCCTATCCGTCACTGAGCGAACCTTTCGCATTGATGACAGACGCCTCAAACACATGTGCTGGTGCCGTTATACAACAAAAGATCAACGGCAAGTGGAGACCACTGGGATTTTTCTCCAAGAAGTTCAGTGACGCACAACAAAAATACAGCACTTACGACCGTGAGTTGCTATCAATATACATGGCAATACGTCACTTCCGTCGTGTGTTTGAAGGACGAGAATTAATTGTTTACACAGACCTTTACCATATCGTTCCTCATAAAAACGTGAGAGCATGTATTTAAGTCTTTATGGATAAATATTTTCCGCGAATCGCTGCTCTCCCTTGCCTGTGGCCGCATACTGTTTATTACGCTTCGAAGTTTGCTTACGAACGTAGGTAGATGTTCTACTTGTGTTGTGTTGTTTTCGCAATAAAAATCGCCTGGTAAACGTAGTGTCTGTCCTAATACTAATTCCGCTGAGCTTACGTTTTCGTCATTTTTACAAGCCGCACGAAGTCCCAACAATGCTGTCGGTAATTCCTCGACCCATGACCTATTATCTTGTAGCCTAGCCTTAATTGCAACCTTAAGTGAGCGATGCATTCTTTCAACCATACCGTTCGCTTGCGGATGATACGCTGTTGTACGGGTCTTTTTTATGCCTAACTGGTTTAACAGGCTCTTGAATAGTTCGCTCTCAAACTGTCTTCCCTGGTCACTAGTTATTGTGAGTGGGCACCCAAATCTGCATACCCAACCTTCGTAAAAGGCTTTAGCTACTGTGCCCGCGGTAATATCGGTTACCGGAATCGCTTCTGGCCATCTCGTGAACCTATCTATCATAGTGACGCAATACCTATAACCTTCTTGTGACGTTGGCAGTGGTCCGACTATGTCTATGTGTACATGCTCAAATCTATCTACTACCGGAAAACTACTCAATTTGGATACTGTATGTCGCTGTACTTTTACTTTCTGACAATGTATGCATGCCCTGGCCCACCTGGTCACGTCTTTGTTCATTTCTGGCCAAAAATAACGTTTCGTTATCATTTTCCGTGTGGCCCTAATTCCGGGGTGGCTTATGTTATGTACTGCATCGAAAGCTATTTTACGAAATTTGTGTGGTAGATATGGTCTTACCTGGTTCTCTGAAATGTTACAATGAATTGCTCTGTTGCACAATGGTGAATGAATTTGCTTTAATACGATGTTACCTTGCGATTCTGCTAACATACGTGCCATTTGTTCGTCTGTTTCCTGTGCCCGTGCGACTTCGTCGAAATCAACTTGCGTCGGGCAAAACACGGACTCCACCCGTGACAGCGCGTCAGCAACTTGATTCTCGTTTCCGTTGACGTATTGTATGTCGCTCGTGAATTCGCTGATATACAATAACTGCCTTGTGCGCCGTGGGGTCTCTCGGTCAGTACCTATTTTAGAAAAAGCATACGTTAATGGTTTGTGGTCTGTGAAAATAGTAAGCTCTTGACCTTCGATCATGTTTCTAAAATGCGTTATGGCTAAATAAATCGTCAGCAGTTCTCGGTCGTAAGTGCTGTATTTTTGCTGGGCTTCTGATAGTCTCTTAGAAAAATAACCTAAGGGCCTCGTTTTTCCGGCGACTCCTTGTTGTAGAACTGCCCCCACGCATGTATTGGATGCGTCACACATTAGGGACAATCTACCTGTGGCCTCTGGGTGAGCCAGTGTGATGGCGCTTTGTAGGCTTACCTTACACTGCTCGAAAGCCGCCGTGGCCTTATCATCCCATGTTATTTTTGACTTATCCTTTTTCTTGGCCCCATGCAAGAACTTGTTTAGCTCTGCCTGATGCTCAGCCGCTTGCTGTATGTGTAACCTATAAAAATTTACCATTCCCAAAAATCGCCGTAGCTGCTCGACGGTTTCCGGCCGCGGGTAACCTTGTATCGCCTCGACTTTATCTTTTAAGGGTTTTATTCCTTCCTGGCTGACATTGTACCCTAAAAATTCTATTTCGGGCTTACCGAAACAACATTTTGACATATTAATAGTAATTCCGAACTGCTCGAATCTGCTGAAAACAAGGCTCAAATGTTTGCGAAGTGATTCGGCGTCAGTACTTGCGATAATTACGTCATCTATATAACAGAATAGGTATGAACACTCCCCTTTCCGTTCTCCGTTTACGTATTCTAATCCTTGTAACACTGTGTTGTTCATGAACCTCTGAAATGTTTGCGCTGCGTTGCGCAAACCGAATGACATTCTCGGAAATTCGAACAGTCCGAAAGGTGTAATAATTGCTGTTTTCTCTATGTCCTGTGGTGCTACGCGAATATTATGATAGGCCCTATTTATGTCTAAACGTGCGAAAATTTTCTTACCTGCTAGTCCATAGGTGAAATCCTGTAGTCTTGGGATCGGGTATCTGTCCGGCTTCGTGATCGCGTTGAGTGCACGATAGTCGCCACAGGGTCTGATCTGGCCATCCTTCTTAGGCACGACGTGCAGCGCGCTTGCCCATGGACTCTTTGATGGCCTACATATACCTAAATCTTGCATTAACCTAAATTCTTCTTGTACTATTTTATATCTATGCGGTGGCAACGGCCTAGCACGGGAAAACACGGGAGGGCCTGTAGTTTCTATGTGATGGTATGTATTATGGCTAGGGGGGTCTTTGTACGAAATAGGTTTAGTTACTTCTGAGAATTTTTCAAGCAATTCTTTGTACGGATTGTCATGTTGAATGCTAGATATGGTAAATTCGGAACATTTCACTGTAGTTGCTTCTCTACTTATTTTAGTGAGACCGTCAATCAACCTTTTGTTGTGTAAGTCTACGACTAATTGGTGTGCTCTTAAAAAATCTGCCCCTATGATTGGCTGTTTCACATCGCAAACTATAAATGACCATTTGTAATTTCTATTTAATCCTAAGTTTAATTCTATAGTCACTACACCGTAGGTTTTAATTTCCGTGTTATTAGCTGCGTAAAGTTTATATGTACAGTGCCGACCAAAAGTCCATGAGCAATCTCACAAAGCAATAGACTGACGCTTCGGTTTGACTTACGACCTTCTTCTATAAGTTGTTACAATACTGTAGACACGCACATTACACACACACACTCACTTTGTCTGCAACCAATGACTAGTTCAATAATCATCATTCGTTTTTAGTTTCATTCGTCTTGTTCACATAAATATTAAAGTTTAGCAGGTAGACCACAAAAAACTCAGTAAATTATTTCGATTTCTGTGGGGTAGATGCAGTTTGTTACGAGTATTCAATTAATAGAACTTTTTTGGTTCGTGGATAATATTGGTGACGAGTATTTAGCGCAGTGTTGTGGTTATTATTATCAAAAAGCAGGCATAAAATATATTGAAGAGATCAGATCAGATCAGAGAATATTATTGCGCTGCGTAAAAGTGAAGTGAATATCTAATGAAACCGGACTAAGTGTGAGTGTTATCATTAATATATTTCATATTTTACTAAACATAAATCTTAATCAAGGGTATTGTTGATAGAACAGAGGTATTGTTGAGACAGAAGATGCCTTTAAAGTTTTAATTCATTGTGAGGTTTAATTCGATTAGTGAATAATAAATACTAGGGTATTATGTGTAATAAAAACAATGTTTTTCTTTGTTCTAGAGAAATACTGTGAGGGTTAAGAGATATGAGGAAGGGGCTTATTATCGAGTAGCAGCGACGTCAAATGGTGAATGAAACAAATGGTTTCATACCAACGAGACATTTTGCTGAATTATTAAAAACACGTCATTATGAACCGTTCGCCGTGCACTCTGAAGGCTTGCATCACTGAAGACCAGCTAGAAAACCGTTTTTGACCTTAAAATATTGACCGTACCAACTTAATAAACAACAGATTCGTTATTGCATGAATTTATGGTAACGAATTTTTTAAGCACGTTTCAATAGGGTGTTTGTCGTATTTCTTGCAGATATACCGAAATTGTTTAATATTATTTTAGTAATAGTATTATTTTAGGATAAAAATTTGAGGTTTAGTTTCAATCTTCTTTTCGTAAAGAAAATGAATACTTAAGCTTTAACCTCAATAACAACCAATATTTACTAAAGTCAAATAAAATGTAAAATAATTAATACAAATAAAATATAAACAAACTGCCCATATTTAACCTTAAAATTACCTATTCTGTAAGTAGTTTTTTACATTTTAAGTAGTCTAATATTCTTATTTATTACTTAATTACTTCGACCATGATCAAAGCTTAATATTTATGGTGAAAAAATCCATTAAAAATTTAAAATATTTCATAATTTAAATATGTCTAAATAATACAAACTGCTTCTAAGTTTCTTGACATCTATTTCACATCTTATTCAGCTGAAGTAATGATAAATAATTGTAGCAGTTTATTAACTTATGTAAAATAAATATAACGAATAAACATATATTTTTTAATTTAGTTATCATATATCACGCATTTTTTATTCTAAAACCTTTATTGCAATAACAACATAAAAAAGCAGCAATATTTAAAAAATATTATTATCGAAAACAAAAATAATAATATTTGCAAAAAACCGCACTGTGTTTCACGAGATTAGAACCTGAGGCAGATTGAATTCCATACCAACGCTTAACGCTTTCTGCTATCTGCGCTTGTTAAGTAACTATCGAATTTTAGCAATGCCATTAACTGGTCAAGTTCACGCGCATAGTGCTTGTGTGCTAGCATGTTTAAAGCGACGGAAATATATTGTTGTTTCGTGTAACTGCGTTATCTGTGGTGTGTGTATCGTGTTGCTTACACATACAAATGTACGAGCTATACCGCGTGTTCACAGCAATACGACTCTTAGCGTGCTCATGCACTTTTGAGCGCTTACTGTACACTCTTGTTTGTGCTTTGTTTTCACGTTACTTACTGGTATCACTGATACATTCGCACCCGTGTCCACTAAATACACAATTCCCGTTTTGAAGTCTTTCACACAAAGTCGGTGGTTTCCCGCGGCACAATCGTCCACCGACGCTGACTGCACCGCGTCTAGTTTTCCTGCTTCTGTTGCTTCTTGGTCCAGCTACACGGTGCTTCACACGTCCGCGCGTTGTTCCTGTAGCGGTAATGATATCTGCATAGCCAGTCGGGAGATTCTGGTGTGCGCCGCGTCCGGCTTTTGGATCTAGGACGTTGTTGCCATTGTCTGCCGCCCGAGTTGTCTTTTCGCCTCCTGATCTCATTTATTTCTCCGCGTAGTTCTTTCATTTCCATTGTTAATTCTTTTAGGTGGCTGGCAATACCGTCATCTGTTGATGTGCTGGGTGTGATAGACGCGACCGCGCCGCTTCCCAAGGTTTCTAGTATTTTATCTGCCTTCCTAGCCAGATCCTCCAACTTGGTGTCTTCGCTCATTGCTAACATTGCGCGTACATTAGGTGTTAGCTTGTCCAGCCACAGCCTCTTCAATGGTTCTTCTGTCACGCTGCATTTCTTCGCCAAGGCCGACATTTCTCTGAGTAATTGCGACGGTTTTTGGGTTCCCAGGTCTGTGTCATGCATTAATTTGTGAAATTGTTTATCTGTACTCTCTTCATATACTGACAATAAGCGTTTTTTAATTGTTTCATATTTGGCCGTATCCGGCGGAGCTTCTATGATGTCGGTTACCTGGCGTACAACGTCTGTTGGTAATTTTGCGAGCACCATTTCGTACTTTTGGGTGTCGCCTTGCTTCTGAGGTGCCATCATTGCCTCGAACTGGATGAACCATGATCTTGGTATCTCTCTCCAAAATTCCGGAACTCTCATTTGCACTGTTACCATTGATACGTCTCCAGTGGTAGCTGCCCCGGGTTGGCTGATTAACGCTTGCGGGTTCATCTTGAAAACGGTACACACGCGTCGCTTTACTTTGCTAAAGCACGTTACGTTTCACTTTGCCACGCGGTCTGATCGCCTCTGCCTCGTAAGCTTTTTTGAGTCGCCTACCCTGTTGCTACGTGTTTAACAACGCGGAATCTTTAAATCGTCGAAAGGTCACCAGTGTTGTGCGTGTTATGTTGTCGGTGAGATAAATAAAGATTCGGACTACAAGGAAATAAATTGTCTTTAATTCAAGTTCCACAATACTTTGCTATAGCTAACTAGGTACTATGTATGCGTCGAGGCAGGGCGGTGATATGTAGGCGACTGGCGAGCCGATTGCCCGCTCCCACGTACTTCGTCAATAATGCAACTCAGCATATTACAATTACTAAGTCGCCACAACTTCAAACAGCAAGTCTGAGACGCCCCGCCGAACAAGATACCTTGAATATATCGGACAGTTCACGTCAAATATTCAACACGTAGCCGGCCCGGACAACAAAGTCGCAGACGCACTATCACGGGTTGAAACAATAACATGCCCGACACCGATGGATTACACCGAGTTAGCAAGAAAACAAGACCAAGACGAAGAATTAAAAATACTAGCAAACAAAGGAAAGTACATATTCAAGAAGATCGCCATTCCCAACTCAACTGCCGAACTCGTTACCTGCGAGATGTCAGCAAGCACTGCACGTCCATATCTGCCACCAGATTTTCGAAAAGTAGCATTCTGAGCAATTCACGACCTTAGTCACCCCGGCATAAGGGCGACAAGGAAACTAGTCACTGCTCGCTACTGGTGGCCCTCCATGAATAGCGACGTAAATGAGTGGACTCGAACGTGCGATGCGTGCCAGCTTACTAAAGTGCAACAACACACGAAGACACCTATTGTGAGTTTCCAACAAGTAAACAGACTGGAGCATGTGCATATAGATATTGTTGGCCCATTACCTATTTCTGACGGCTTTCGATATTTATTGACCATGATAGACAGGGCTACCAAATGGCCTGAAGCCTTACCATTAGAAGACATAACCGCAGAAACAGTTGCAAATGCATTCTATGAGGGTTGGATCGCGAGATTTGGTTGCCCAGTAACCATAACCACAGACCAAGGCAGGCAATTTGAGTCTGACCTATTTAATAAATTGATGCAACGCATGGGAATTCACCGCACGCGCACCACTGCCTACCACCCGCAGTGTAACGGCGTGATAGAACGATGGCACCGTTCACTAAAGACGTCACTCACCGCAAGACTAAAATCTACAACATGGACACATGAGCTACCTACAGTGCTGCTGGGACTGCGCGCTTCGATAAAAGAAGATGTTGGCACAAGTACTGCTGAACTACTTTACGGTCAAACGCTGCGATTACCCGGAGAATTCTATGAAGAATCTACAAAACATCGTGATACAATTTCAAACTTCATGAATAAGTTGAATGGAGCATTAAAAAAGGCCCAGACGCAACGGAAATCCAACCAATCCCGAGCGACATTTATTCACGATGACCTACATAAATGTTCGCAGGTTTACCTACGCAATGACGCATCAAAAAAACCTCTGACGCCGACCTACACTGGACCGTACGAAGTGATCAGTAGATCAGTATTTTACCATCCAGTTACGCAATAGATGCACCAACATCACTATTGACAGACTAAAGCCAGCTTTCCGGATCAACGCTGAGTCAGAAGCACCAGTCACAGATACGCCCGCATACGTCACACGAACAGGAAGGACATCGAAGCCCTGCGTACGTTTCACTAGCGGGGGAATGATGTAGCAGCTCATACTTACGTATAGGCATACCAAATAGAGGAGCACAGACGGCCGTTCGCCACCGCGCGCCCGCGCATACTAGCCAACCTAAGTGAAAGGAATGCGAACCGGCCGGCTGCATCATCACGCTCTCACAACGTAGGGAGCGCGGCAGATTCTACCTACATTACCCAATATTGTGTTAGTCCTAAGTTTATTCATGTACCTTATTTATTTTGATATATGTAACCAGTAGGTAATGTATATAAGCAGCGTCCCACACTAAAAGACACAGATCGTTATTCGCCTTCTTAATCACAACAACCTCCCCTAAAATAGGATGCAAACAGTCCAGAATAGATTCCTTCGTAGGGCGACAGGTTCCCCCTGGTTCGTTAGGAACGAGGCTCTCCACCTCGACCTAAAGATTCCCACAATCCACCAATTTCTAAAACGCCTTTCCAAGCGTTTCTTTGAGTCCGCGGCCAAACATCGCAACCCTCTGGTTGTCGAGGCCGCCAGTTATGTCCCGAGTAGAATAAGTCACGTTCGAAATTAAAGTTATTTTTCAGTTTGTAGTGTTTTTTTTTGGAAGTCGATTGTTTTTTTTTGTAAAAAGTTTTAGTTTAAGTTTACTGTAATAAACGAAATTTAATGTACTCGCATTAAAACTTTATTTTTATATCGTGCGATAATAACGCAAGCGTTATTGCATTAACTGTTTACGTACACGAGTACATTTCGTATTAGGACGGCTACGAAGTTATTTATTTATTTTTTTTTATTTATTTATTTATTTATTTATTTGTTAACATAGGTATAAAGAAATACAGATCTTATGTTTGGTGAACAGAGCGCTATGTTATGCCAGGAGGCGTACAAATATGGTGTGCAAAACTAACTGAGGATACAAATTAAAATTTCTATTTAAAAATATTTGAAACACATGCATAATTATGGTATTAAAACTAGAAAATAAATTGAAACAATTACATATTATCCAATACTCCAATTATGTCAGACTTAAATGAGGAATTATTAAAATGTCAAAGAAAAAATAAAAAAAAAATCTAAGTATGTCAAAATAATTAAAATGTCAAAATAATTTAATGTCAAATTTAATAATTGTAATTCTAAATTAATTCATCATTCAAATATTCGTCAATGGTATAATAACATTTATCAATTAAGAACAATTTCATTTTGTTCTTAAATTGTGTAAAATTTAATTCTTTTATGGCGTCTGGAATTTTATTATAAATGCGTGGAGCCATACCCAGGACACTTTTTCTTACTAATGCAGTTTTACATTTATAATTATTCAAAGAATTTTTGTACTGACTACGAATTGGAACATTTCGTACCCTTGTCATTTTTTCAAAAAGGTTGGGATTGTTTTTGACGAAGATACTAATTTCTAATATGTATATCGCCGGTTACACACTGCTGTGATAATAACGACGCAATAGAAGTAGAACGCTTGCATTCCTCCGTCCTGCGATATTCCGATGTGTTCTTAGAACATTTTGTATTAGGACGCATGCGATCTCACACACACCTTATTTTATTTTTTGGGTGGGAAATTATCAAATAACTTCTCTCGCTCCGTATTGACTAAAACGTATATGTAATCTGTGCTAAAACCCACCCGTGTTCCTTCAGTTGCCATGTTGCCAGGGGCCACGGTCTCCCTTTCGGACTTTCCCGCAACCCCGGCAGATCTCACACACACCTGCGCAAATAATGCTCGGTGACCATACTAGCGTTATTAACGCTAGTATGCAATGGTGAGAAATAACGGACGACAAAAACGCGCCTGTGGGTAAAAACACGTTTGAAGTGTACATAAAAATATGTTAGTAATATTGTCGTATTTTATACGCAAATTACATTACAAAAACTACATTATTCCTTTGATCTAAAGTAAGCGGGTTATAGTTATTGTTCACACTCTGTATAGGTAATTACGAGATAAAATGGAACGTCAAAAATATTTGGCGGAATTGAAGTTTTATTATTATTGCAGACACGAACAGCTGATGTATGTACCGTAAACCGTCCGTGACTTCAAACACACTCCCTACTAAAATAAATAAGTAAGTCAAGGATTTGACTATCTACACAGTTTACCCGGTTTTTGGTCCAGCAATAAAAATTTACAGTTTATAAAAATATTCTTTATTAAATGTTTATAAAAATATTATTTATTAAATACATAATAAAAATACGCTTTATTAAATGTTTATAAAAATAATATCATTCGACAGTCTACTTTTCATGACACAATGTTGCTTAAAATACCTTAATGACCTAATGATTTACATTTAACATTTGAACACATGCAACAGACACATTTGTAATCAATTTAAAAATGCATACCTACTCAGGTGAAATGAAATGAAATTGTTTATTCTGTAAATAGGATATCAAAATCACTTTTACACGTCATATAATTTTTTTATTAAAAATAAGCTAGATGAGTTCGTGGTCATGATACTCGTATGTCGAACGTATTTCGACCAATCACAAGTTTTGCAGGTCACATGTCGCTGACTTACCTATGTACATGTGACGTCACATGCCAATTTATTATCAAAAGAAATAACCAATGAGATTCGCAATCAGATCACGAGCGGCATGTGCGTCGCGATTTGGTGCGTATAATCGCTAAATTCAAATTTTCTTACGTTTTTTGCAATTTGCAGATCAGTAACAGGTTGTATGTTGATCTAAATATGATTCGCGGCCGTATCAAACATTTATTTATAGTATTCAACTCTTTTAAGTTCATGTTACCCTATTGAATGACTATTTCATGAACTCGTGACATTTGAGGCCAATTATATTGCTGATTCTAGTGATTATAATAATTTTGTAAAGCCATATTTGTTATGGTCACGAATCATATTTTAATTACCATGAAACCTGACACTGACCTGCAAATTGCAAAAAACCTAAGAAAATTTGAATGTCGCGGGCTACCTTGGCGTACCCTCCTTAACGAGATGTATTGTCCTCAAATAATAAAAGTCCACAATAATATTAATTAATTTACTTAAAACTAATGTTACACGTCTTATTATTATTATTAAATAATAATAATATAATGTTACACTGAGTCTTAAAGATTTCTTAAATTAAAGTTGTATAAAATGTAAAAAAATACTCTCGTCTGAAACTGAGTAGATACTTATTTTTAAACAAGATTACTATTTGGTTGATCTATTGCTTAAATAAATTAAATGACTCACTCATCTAATTTATACTGCTTTTATAATTAAACATAAGATTACCTACTAGACCATATAAAATATACTTCAGATCCAATTTCAAGATTCTCGTCGTAGCGAAGCGACGATATAAATGGCATCTTTCAAAAATCTCACAAAATTCAAAAGATTTCTACACGGGGGTGGAGCATCGCGTTCACTTACTAATTAATAATTATCGGTTGCACAATACATAATTTTCTAATATCTGTTCATGTTCGGGTAAAACATGTAAGTATTGGAATTGCTCACTAACTTTACTGTTGTGTTGCACGTCCGCAATCTGCTGTACACAGCTGTTAGAGATTCACAAAGATACACACACACACGCACGGACTTTAGACGGGCAGGGCGCGTGCGGTCACGTTCGGGGCCAAGTCGCGTGCGGTCACGTGCGGGGCCAAGTCGCGCGCGTACTGCGCCCCGCACGACGACGGCGGCATGAGCCGGTCCAGCTCCATCGCACTGTCCGTCGACGAGCTCGAACACGTCGGCGACGAACTCGTCGACGAGCTCGAGCAAGACGAGCTCTCTGCACTGTTCAGCGACGACGCCGGCGACGGCTCAGCGCACAGCTCCGGCGTCGGCACCTCCACCGCGACGTGCGGCGCCGCCGGTGCGGGCCCCGGCGCGGGCCCCGGTGCGGGCCCCGGTGCGGGCTCCGGCGCGGGCTCCTGCGGGCCGGGCGGCGCGAGCCCGCGGCCGCGCGGCAGCGCCAGGCGCAGCTTCTCCCAGAACCAGGGGTCGCCCCAGCGCACGTAGGTGTTGGTGGCGAGGTAGCGGCGCAGCTTGTCGTCCAGCGGCAGCGCGGCCGGGTCGGCCAGCAGCACGACGACGAGGCGCGGGCGCGCGTCGCGCAGGGCCAGCGCGTACGCCTCCTGGAACT
The DNA here is from genome assembly GCA_949152395.1 of Agrochola litura. Taxonomy (NCBI): domain Eukaryota; kingdom Metazoa; phylum Arthropoda; class Insecta; order Lepidoptera; family Noctuidae; genus Agrochola; species Agrochola litura. The sequence goes on from OX424490.1 coordinate 61,974, forward strand.
CGGCGCGCGCCCACGCCGAGCGCAGGAAGTGCTCCGACACCACGGCCACGGTGCGACGCGACGCGCGCACGGACGCCGCGATCTGCGCCGGGATCCAGCCGCCCGGCGCCCAGTCGCGGTAGTGCACGCACAGGCGGTAGGGCGCCGGCCCGCTCTCCAGGCGCGCCACCAGCTCGTCGCGCACGAAGCGCTCGTCGCCGTGCGAGAAGGACAGGAACACGTCGAAGCGGCGCGCGTCGCCGTCGGGCTCGGCGGCGCGGGGCAGCCAGCCGCGCGCGTGCAGCGCCGCCTTGAGGCGCAGGCGCAGCGCGGGGTGCCACAGGAGCCCCGCCAGCGCGCCCGCCGCCAGCAGCGTCAGCAGCGCCGCGCCGGCCGCCAGCGGGCCCGCGCCCGGCCCGCGCGGGCCCGCGCACGGGGCCAGCGACGCGGCGCGCAGCAGCGAGCCGTCGGCGCACGTGTAGCCGTCGTAGGCCAGCAGCACGGCCTGGCGCGCCCGCAGCGCGACGCGCGTGTCGGCGGAGCTACAGTTGCAGTCGAGCGGGTTGCGCGCGAGTCGCACGCGACGCCGCTCGTCCGCCAGCAGGGCGCGCGTGGCGTCCGCGCCGAGTGTGGACAGCGAGTTGTTGGTCAGGTCCAGAACCTGCACCGACAGGAAATAATAAACATTGAGAAAATAATGACGACTGTCCTTCGAGTTTCCTATCGCTGTAGTTGATACATACGACGCTTCGTCTTTCTGACTGACAATTTAATACTAATGTTAGTGAATGATTTCATTGTGTGCTTTTTAATTTCAAACGTCACGGTTTTATTGTGGATTTAGCGAGTTTGGATAGGAATCATACAATGTATTAAGAAGGAAGGAAGGAATGAATAACCTAACTTTTTTTCTGTAGGGCATCTCATAGCTGACGTCTGAGGTCATAACTATTTAACCGGTCAATCCTGTGGTTGCCTTAAGCTGCTACACTCAAAGCCTCCAGCCAGGGCACACACACAAGCGGACGGTGAGCAATGGGTAGCTCGCCGTCCGATAAGGACCAAGCCCGGGTCCACAGCGAGTTGTGTTCCACGCGCGCCTCAAAGAGATGTCAGCAGAATTGACGGGGTCCGCTAGGGCCTACCGGGGCTGCGAATAAGGGCCGAAAGGGAAATCGTGGCTCCCCGGCAACATGGCAACTGAAGGAACACGAGTGGGTTTTAGTCAGGAAGAGTCCGACACGCCCTCCCGCTCCACCCAGAGCGGGAGAAGTTATTTGATAATTTCCAACCAAAAAATAAAAAAAAGGGCACACACAAACTAAGAATGTACGGGCAGTTTGTCCATACACTGAGATGTTGTCTGTGGCTTGTTGACGGGTACAAATCACCGGGATGTTTACAGGAAATAAAACCACTGTTTTTTGTCCGTTATTGATTGACCGATTTATTAGGAAAAGCATTAAAATATATACACGTAAAGTAGTGAGTAAGGGAGGTAGGTGTCGTGCCCACCAGGGCACGATAGCTTATTCAGCAAATGTAGACATCTAATCGGCGAATAAGCAAATGCTTATTGCGGTAAAAACTAAAACAATACATTTCCTATGGCGATGCTCGTACATCCTGCCAACTATAAAAAAAACTATCACAATTAATAAGTAAGAACGCCTTATCAAAAGTACGTAAAGTAGTGAAAGTCGGTAAAGTCAGTTATTGGAATGTGCTGTGTTCGCCGCTGAATGACCTTGGTGATGTTTCGCTGTCCACCTTGTTGCTGTTATGAAGATGTCCGACGACTTCTTCTATTGTTTGAAGATCTGCCTTTATTTGTCTATCCTTAGGGAGATGCTATGGAGGATGAACTGGTACCATTTCAGTCTCTTCCTTGTGACCATGCGTTGATACTCTGCTTACTTGAGGTGGACGGAGGCAGTGTGCTTTTATCTTAAAGTATACCCATATACCGAATATTATAGCACAGGTTATCATGAAACTGTACGGATATGGTGATGTTGTTCCGCATCCACAGATTTAACCATTTGGATGTCCTGTTGTTCTTTAACCAACTCTATTTTTCTCTTACAACCTTTTAGTTGTTCTTTATGTGTTTCTATTTGCATGTTTGTTATGTTCGTAATTTGACTATTACTTGTTAATACGAGTAGGTCATTTATGTTTATCTCCGGTATGTAGATCTCTTGCTCCTTTTCCAATTCTATTGTGCTTTGCATATTGTAGTGCGAATGAATCAGGTGGTTATCACCGCGCATCATGCAACCTGCCGCTATGCCCGTATTACGTAGTGTCAGTGACGTAATTTCAGCTGGACAGAAAATGCGCATAGTGCATTCCTCGCAACACGTAAACAACCAAGCCCCCTTGCGGTGTAGCTTTTTCCATTAATTATTGCAACTTGATACTTCCGTGCGGCAATTTGATACTCCTCGATTGTTTATTATGTCTGCTTCGCACATGTTTGAGGCTGTTTTTATCCCATACTAGCTTTTACCCGCGGCTTCGCCCGCGTGGTTGTCGAAAAATATCCCACGGGAACGTACTACCGGGATTACATACCTAGGTATAGCCGAGGAAATGTCATTGACTAATACTGCTGCGCCCGCGCTGTTTTCAACCATAATTATGTAGTTACGCGTAATTTTGAAACTATGATATCTTTTAAACTATTAATTTAATGATATGATGTCAAGGCATATTTTAATCTAAATTAAATTCTCAATTTAAATAACATATTTTATTGGATAAGCATTAAAATAATACCGGTCAAAAAAGCTTCGGAAATAACAATGAAATTTTCATCAAATTCTGAAAGATAATAATGGTTACTGTGGGTCATCCTTAGAAGATAGACATATACCATCGCGAACTTTATTGTTGAACTTTTTAAGGTGAACAATACTGTAGAACATCAATTTTATGTAACTTTTACCATTTCCACGGCACACGCGAATAAAGCTCCCAGTCGGCATGATTTATTCCGACATCTTCTTATACACTAAAACCTTCCGCATGAATCACTCCGTCCATTGAAGAAAACAGTTTGAAAATCCGTTCGGTAGTTTTTGAGTTTATCGCGTTCAGACAGACAGACAGACGCGGCGGGGGACTTTGTTTTATAATATGTAAGGATAAGGATATAGGTAAGTCGAAATTGCATAACAACAGCTGATTTGTGTTTATTTGTGTACACGATGAAAGATGTTGTTGACTTAGTGGTATCATCATGTCCATTTTCAAATTCATAGCAATGTATTTAGTAGTTGGTATATCATGGAGGCTCCCTTAATGTTTCGGATTGGGACGACTTCGGTTAATTCATATTGTTCGTCTGTTACTAATGGGATTTTTACTTCGAAAATAATAAAATCTTCGGTTAATCTTCCTTGCCACACTTGCTAGTTTATACATTTCCCGAATACACTTGAACTTGTTTGTGCAGGGTAGAGATAATCCTTTTGGCACTTGTCCTGATATGATGTTCAACTGTTTTTCGAAAGCATCAGGTTTCAGTAAGTGAGTGTCGACTTTGCCGTTGCGAAGATTTGTAACTAGGTCGATCAACATGTCTTGTATTCTCCGCAACTTTGCTACAATCATGCGACAAGTGTAGTAGCGGTGAGGAAAGTTGCTTCGTCTTGTTCTGTTCTCAGTTGTTGCATAGAGTCTCTGAGACTTTTGTTGATGACGATGAACTGTCGGTTCATGACTTGCTCGTTCCTCTTCAGTAGGTTGTATTCACCTTCGATTATTGAAGTATGTTGTTTGTACAGATTAAAAAGTGGTCTTCATTGCTGTGCAGTAATTTGATGTCGTTATTATATTTATCTGCGAATTTGTCATCAAGTACACCAAAGATAGAGTAGGCAATGTTCCCAATCCGTTTATCAGACCTCGCTTCCTGCGGCTTTCGTGTTCAGATTGTAGTACTTCGTTGTAGTGTTTGATCTCGTTCAGTTCGTGTTCGAATTGTGTGGATATAGTAAGGTACGCCACATTTCGTTGACAGAGTCCGTGTAGTTGCTGGACGTATTGTTCAACGGCAGAAATACTTTTCCAGTAAGTGGACATGTTGTAGTAAATGATCAGTCTCCATTCGTCTTGTATTATCTGTAAGTCTGCTGCTTTGTCAAAGTATATAAGACGGGTTGGGTCGAGAGTTGTTACATTGGCGAGTTGTTGCATGGACAGTGTCACACACGTAACCATGAGTATTAGTAACGTACTTAAGCAAGTGCTGAGAACACCCTTCCGTTCCTGTCTTGGGTTCACCCGACGTTGTTGTGGTGATGTCAATGAAGTTGCCTCTGGTTGTTTACTGTCCGAGGTTGGTATTGTTTTGTTTTCGGGATTATTCCCCGTTTGAATGAGTAACCGGGACAATTTTGTTATCGGCCTCTTCATCCGCTCGCGCTGAAACTCTTTGTTGCGTGCCACAAGAACCGACATCTAACGGATTAGTGGCACACGCATCTGCCGACGTTAAATACCTACCACAGACGAGCAAATACCCACGTCCGACGGATGCGTCCGCCCACGTGTAGAGCAGGCTCAAGACGGAGGATCCGCACGTCTTATGGAACAAATCTAACTTAGAGAGATGTATTAATGTTCTAATGTTTATAATTCTGTAAGTAAATACATCATATTTGTTGTGGTCGCGAATCATATTTTGATCAAGATACAACCTGACACTGACCTACAAATTGCAAAATACTTAAGAAAATTTGAATTTCGCGGGCTACTACTGCGGATCCAACATAAGGTAAACTTACCGATAGATGCTTCGGGAAGTCGGCGGCGCCGAGTTCGGCGATACGGTTGTGCGCCAAGTGCAGCTGCCAGTCGTAGTCGTCCGGCTGCACGCCGTTGCGGCGCGCCGCAGCCATCAGCGGACCCACCGCGTCGGCCGCGCGCGTCAGGCCCGCGCGCTCGCAGCGCACGCGCACGACGCGCGCGGGCCGCGGCGAGCCGCTGTGGCGCCACGCGCACTGGCAGCGCGTGCCGGCGCACAGCTCGGGCGCGCCGCACTGCAGCGCCTCCAGCGACACGGCGCGCAGTGCGGGCCCGCGCGCGCACGCCGCGCTCAGGCCGCGCAGGTGCGAGGGTCTCTCCTGCAGCGCGCGCGCCGCCCAGTAGATTTCGCAGTCGCAGGCGAGCGCGCTACCGAGCGTGACGTCGGCGCGCGAGCGCACGCCGAGGTCGGTGGCCTGCGAGTAGTCGTGCTGCGTGTATTGCAGCTTGGTCACGTTGTTGCCGGCCAGGTTCACCTTCACTTCCGTGTCGCCGCGGAACTGCAAGTCTGCGAACTGTAAAGACGCGGCTCGTCACTGCACGGTCACTGCGGCAGGGGGCGGAGGGCGGGCGAGGGCGATACGTTACCGTGACGGAGGTGAAGTTGTTATCGGTGAGGTCGAGCACCTCCAACAGAGGCATGTTCTCGCGCCAGTCGCGACAGATCAGACTGGCGTTGGTTCTTCTCAGGTAAAGATTGGTCAACCGTTTTAGACGTTCTAACGGTGACACTCCTGCAATTACAAAAGCTCATTAATACCTAATGATGTCCCGAATACGAAATATTCTGATGAATTTGGGATAGAGGGGGTAGGGGATTATGAACAATTTATACTATGGGACCAATCAAACCTACGCAAAAAATAAAACAGCTGTTCCATACATTTTATGGATTTCTGTGAAAACAAATGTGGGATTGTGGGACAGCAGATGTATTTCCCTTTCCAGGTTTCGGAAAAAACAATTTTTTTTCATTTACTGGAAGATTCGGTTGGAGTTGACTGGTAGAAATCGTCACGTAAGGAAAAAGCGTTATGCCCCTCCATGAGACTTTTTCTCTTTATCTGTCTCTTTCTATTATATACGAGTGTGTATGTGCGTGCGAGTATCGCGTAACTTCGTTCGTTCCTGACGGGGGTCCCCCAACCGTAAACGTTTTTACCCTACTGCGGTGAAGCCAAAAAAACCGGCCATGTGCGTGTCGGACTAAGCACAATGAAGGGATGAGGGAATAATTGGGATGAATTTATCCCAAAAACACTCTAAACATTGTAGTTGAAAAACATGTTCTCCCATACCTACATTCCAATTGCAAAAAGTTTGTACGCACAATATTGAGCGATTTACCATGTTATTTTAAGACCATAGACTTCTTATAGGTTTTCCTGTAATCTATGAGTAAAGAACCATTCTAAGTAATTTTTTTCAAAATTATAGGCTCAGGATCGTCAATTTTCATCAATTTTCTTAAATATCTTTAAAAGTATTTATTCTTAACTTATAAAATAATTGAGGTCCTCGCAACAAGCCCTTTCGTTGATATGTCACACAGTACAGTTTGCAAAACTTATTTGCCCTCCAAAAGTGACCCCCTATTTTCATAATTCATTTATTTACTTTACACGTCCGTGCTTGGGTCACAGAAATTTATTTATTTATTTTTGTATAGGTACTCCAACGACTTATTCACTAATAACATATTACATAAAAGAACTTGTTTATCTATTAGTATGGTGAATTTGTCACTTAAAGAAGTACACAGCTTAGACATAGATAAAAAATACATACCAATTAGGAGAATTAATTTAAAATGAACTAACTTATTTTTTTTTCACAGTGAAAGTTAAATAAGAGCTAATTTACCATAGGAAGACAATACAAAGACAATATAAAAGAAAATACAACATCAGATTTACTTAATTAATTAATAGATAGGTACGTACTCAGTTTTTTTTTTTTTGTGTGATTATTGTACGTAAGACGACTGCAATGAACATGATCAAATGTTATGAATGGTTGGGGTTCATAAGTTTTTGCGGAATTGGTAAAAAGTGTCGGCAAAGATGTCTATGTTGCTGCTATTGTGGATTTTATTATAATTAGCCATAAATCGGTTCATAGGTGCCCCTATGAACCGATTTATGGCTAATCTGCGGCCAAGGTTTGTTCTTGATGAGGACATAGAAAATATATAGGACATAGAGTGCTTGGAAACATGCTGGTCCTGCTCCATAGGACAATTTAGAATCAAGACAAAATCAAACTGGTTGCTAATTTAATTGTAAAATTGATTATTTTGTGTTTTATGACATTGATTTAACATTCTGTGATTACTTTCTCACACACTGACTTATTAATTACAAAATTTTAGGAAAATCGTCTACTTTTACAATGTTTGTAAATATGTGAGCACCATGTATCTATCACATATTAAATTATCTGTCGTTGCTTCATTTTTAATTCTTTTTACCTATTGTGGTATAGTAATTTTATTCTAGGTGCATCGTCTTCACATATAATTATTTAACTAATGTACGTACCTATACAAACTATTGTAAAACATTTTAAAAGAGTAACGGTGGAGTTTCTTGCCCATTCTTCTCCATACGAAAACTACCTTTTGGAAGGGGCGACTAGAATCATTTTTAATATTTTGTAAATTTCGACGTTCAAAAGTGCCATACATGGGCCTATTTGAAATAAATGATTTGACTTTGACTTTGATATCTGTACTGCGTACAGATCTAGTTATAGTGCGCCTAGGTACAGTGATATTAAGTTCAGATTATAGCTCCGGAACATCGGACCGACTACGGATAATTTTACAAAGAAATATCTGATTGGAGAGACTTCTACGTTGTTCCAGAGATATCATATTGAAATGGTTGCGTCTTTGGGGATAACTGGTGTCTCGATCGCAACTAGAACATCTGAAGCGCAGATACCTGGTGAAGGCCTTCTGTACAAATTCTATTCTATTGACGTGGACGCGATATGTAGGATTCTATGCTGGAGATGCATAATCCAGTATACTTCTAACAAGCGTGCTGAAAAGGAGTTTTAGGGTTGGTATGGACTGAAACTCCGAGCAAGTTCTCTTCACAAAACCTGCCAGTTTTGTCGCTTTGGATACGATTATGTCGATATGGTTAATGAATGAAAGTTTACTGTCGAGCTGGACTCCCAACTCACGGATGGTGTCAACCTTTTGCAGTGAAACTCCATTTAATCTATAAGACGAAGGTACTATATTTTTGTTACGCGTAAAAGTCTTGTGATAACACTTGCTTACGTTAAGGGTCATCATGTTTAACTGACACCATTCATGTATCGCATCCAGATCCTTCTGAAGAAGTGAAACGTCCAAGTCCGTTTTAATTTCTTTATACAGTTTCAAATCATCTGCAAACATGGAACATTTGCTGTGTTGTACTGTGGAAACAATGTCGTTTACGAATATAAGAAATAAGATCGGCCCCAGGTGCGATCCTTGTGGTACTCCGGGTGTGGAAGAGTAGAATAGTGATTCGTATCCTCTCACAACCACTCTTTGCTTCCGCCCCGTCAGGTAGGAAGCGAACCACCTGAGCAGTTGACCGGTTATGCCAAAAGGCTCCAGCTTCATTAAAAGTATACTATGACTAACCTTATCAAAAGCACTTCTGAAATCTGTGTAGATGGAATCAATCTGTACATGGGAATCCAGAGATTTAGCAATGTCATTGATGTAGTAAACCAAATTAGTGGTAGTAAATTTACGAGCTCGGAAGCCGTGCTGTTCAGAGGCCAATTGCACATTAGTATGCGAAGACAGAAATACATATGTGTACCTTTCAACTTAATCGGTCCATTATACCAAATTCCAAAACCAAGTAAAAAGTGAATATAACAGTGACAAAACTATACAATTATATCCTCCAGTATACGACTGACAAACCAAGCTAAAATAGTAGTGAAATAACGACACTAACCCTATGTGTGAGCAATTTTAATATCAAAGCGAACAAAAATTTTAAAATGTGCTTATTTTTCGGACTTTGACCCCATTACTTACACAAAGGAATCACGAAAACCAGTCCTGACCGACAAAGCCACGCAAAGTAAAGCACACACGTATTTCAAGCATTATTATGAAGTTCGCGTGGCGCTGTGTGGTAGCGCGCCTCTTCCAAGCCAAGTGGTCGAGAGTTCAAGTCCGCGGCATACCGTTTTTTTTTCTCTTCCATATTATTATTTATTTATATTTTATAAATTCTGCTACAAAATGAAAAAGTCATGGACAATCTCTTTCTGAACCTGACATTCCGACTGCCACTACCTAAGGAACGGAAAACACAGACGCTAATAATTATAATATTACATTACGGAACAAACCTCAACGCCTTACCGATTCTCCATAAAACGAGGTTTTGAGTTTTTGTGTTAGATGGGCTCAATATCAACTGTTCTACCACGGAGAGGGTGGTGTGAAAGAGACACAATTACCAGTTAGACTAAAAAGCCAAGAACGGTAGAACAGTTGATATTGAGCCCATGTAAAACAAAAACTCAAAACCTCAATATTTCGAGTTGTGACCTTAAATTTACGCTGACGACATGGTGTTGCCCATCGCTCAGTGGTTTAAGAAAACTGCTCGATATCTGTGAGTCATATGCTGTCGCTCACGGGCTGAGGCACAACAAGAAGAAGAGTGTGTGTATGGTCATTAGAGGTAGGAATAAGCAACCGGAGCATGTACCATCGAAGAAACGCATAACTATACACCGTAAGGACTATTTCTGCTTGCAGCGGTCGGCCGATAAGTAACGCTTACCAACGAAAAAAAAGGATCGTGTGCACGGGATTTTGTTTTCAAACTGCTTAGGTATGCGTTTCTTCGATGGTACCACCTGTCCATCTGAACGGAGTGATAAATGATTTTATTTCTGTAAGTAGGTTTGTACAAACACTTTTACACGTCAATCATATTTTAAAAACTAGATGAGGTCGGCGTTTCTTATCTGACTACTCTGAGAAGAAAGGCCGAAACAGAGATCACAGTCTCTTTAAAGTCCAGACATAATCTTGGTCAGATCATGTGAAGGCCATGTGGATTGGTGTCTGAAGTGGTCTTTTGAGGAAAGCACCACACAGATTGAGAGGGCCTGTCCATTCAGTGCACGCATTTGTCAGTTATCGTGCAGTTCTACTCAGAATTTAAGGAGCTCAACGATTCGACGAACAATACCAAAAAAAGGACATTTGTGTAGGCCACATAAATTACTCAAACTGTCAGACCACGATTAAAAATGAGATTTTTTTTTAAAAAAAAAACAACCGACTTCCAAAAAAAACAATACAAAGTGAAAAATAACTTTAATTTCGGAAGTCGGTGTCTTTGGTTTTGAATTTTCGTTTTTTGCCACCGACTTCCGAAATTAAAGTTATTTTTCACTTTGTAGTGTTTTTTTTGGAAGTCGGTTGTTTTTTTTTTGGAAAAAGTTTTTATTTTTCACTTTTTAATTGAGGTATTTACCCCACACAAATTCGAATACCACTACCTGCTATGTAAATAACAGTGAGAGGAAGGAACTTAACATATCATATCATCCACATACTAAGTGGGAAAAAAATACGCATTATTGAAGCTAACTCAAAAACTATCCAAGAAAAGTTATTAAAATTTATATGGGACTACCTCTGAAGTATTACCTACTAAATAAAAAAGAATCATTAAAATCAATTCATAAATGGCCGAGCTATCGCGTATCAAACATACAAAAAAAAAAAACATACAGTTGAATTGAGAATCTCCTCCTTTTGGAAGTCGGTTAAAAACAAAACAACAAGGCATGACCCATATAGTCTTCACATTCACAATAATTAAAATAATATAATACTTTAAAAGAAATATTCATGTCATTGTATATATAAAATTCATTAATGTCAATGTGTATATATAAAAAATAAAAAAAAAACCCGGAAATAATCTTGGTCAGAGCATTTCATTTGAGGACCATGTAGATTTGTGTCTGAAATGGTCTTTTGAGCCTGAACGTGCCTTTAGAACGTGTAGCTCAGTTTAAGCACGTAGGGTACATTATGACAGAGACCCTGAACGACGATGCGGATATCGAGCGGGAACGAAGAGCGTTGTAGGTGCGTGCTAACATGTTGGTTCATAGATTCGCAAGGTGTACATTAGATGTTAAAGTAACACTGTTTAGGGCCTACTGCCAAAACTTTTACGCCAGCGCTTTATGGTTCAACTACACTCAGCAGGCCTACAACGCTCTTCGAATACAATACAATAACGCCTTTAGGATTCTAGTGAGGCTCCCTCGATTCTGCAGCGCGTCGGACATGTTTGCTGACGCAAGAGTCGATGACTTTTACGTAAGAAAACAGCTTCTCTGATGCGCCGGATTCGGGGGAGCGCCAACAGAATCTTAAGGATGATCTCTGAGAGGCCAGAGTCCGCAGTGCTGGGTAGGTTCTTCACGTGACGAGATGATAATTATTTTTTTGTCTTGAGTGATTTTATTATCTGTATTTGGAATTTTATGTATTTTGAATTTAATTATCAATGATCACTAACATAGTTTTAAGACCTTTGTAACTAACAATTTATGGACATTTCAATTAGTCTGAATTAAATGAATTTAATTTATATTGCTAAGGGTGCGAAACTGCTATTTTATCCAAGCTAGTCAAAGATGTTGCCGAACTCAAACAAAAATGTCTCTCGATTGAAGAATCCAATGCCGAAATGGACCGCAGCATAACTTTCATAAACAAGACATTTGAAGGTATCTCTTCTAAAGTATCGAATCTGGAGGAGAAAATTGACAACGATGACAACATTAACCGTTTACAAAAGCAGATACAAGATATGCTTCCTGTCACGGCAAGCTACTATCGAGTTGTGTAATATACCAAATAAAGAAAATGAAAAGCCTGAAGATCTCATTTCTGCAGTTTTAAGCGTTGGGAGGACTGTTGACATGAATATTCAAACATCTGCTTTCCAGGATGTATATCGTATACCAGGAAAATCTGGATTATGTAGACCAATTAAAGCTGAATTCGGCTGTGTCACTACGAGGAATGAATTCCTTGCCAAGGTGAGGAAATTCAATAAAGAACATTCGATCCATGATAAGCTGAACACACAACTGATCGGAATTCCCGGAGAAAGGAAACCAATATATGTCAACGAACACTTACCAACCGCCATAAAAAAAAAAACCATTATATGATGCCCGCTAGTTTGCTAAGGCAAGGAATTACTCCAGCTGGTATTCTCTTGAAGAAAGACCCAGCTGATAAACCAGTGGGAATTAAATCTGAAAAATGCCTTACCAGGTTATCAATATCAGTGCCAGTACAGTTGTTTTCGGCGCTTTGCGTTTCACGCGCGACTCAGAGCTAGGGCCGATGCCTGCCGGGGTTGCGAATAAGGCCGAAGGGAAATCGTGGCCCCCCCGGCAACATGGCAACTGAAGGAACACGGGTGGGTTTTAGTCAGTAAGAGTCTGACACGTCCTCCCGCTCCACCCAGAGCGGGAGAAGTTATTTGATAATTTCCCACCCAAAAAAAAAGTACAGTTGTTTTATCTCACGAAAGCGGGTGAGACATACTTGTAGTTGTAATACTTATAGACACGCGCTCTTGTGTGCGTAACTATAGGTAGCGTTAGCAAGCTCATCGCTAATGAACAAAATAATAAATTTATTAGAATTTTGCTATGTATAGATAAGACATGGTACAATAAAATATAAACTTATATTCAAGAAACATTTAATTTAGCAATATTTTGAATACAATTTATATTTTATTTAAATTAGTATTTCAAGTAGAATCGTAACTAGACTCTTCTTCAGAGTCAGTTTCTTCTTCACTGTCATCTTGTAAATTTATTATTAATTCAAAATCAGTGTCAAATATTTCATATATTCAGTTTCTTTTTTAATTACACTATTGTAAGTATTACGCCATGTCTCACTTGTTATTTTTGAATAAGTTTTTCTGTGTTGGTCATATTTTGCTCAACGTTTCTTAGAGCAATGTAGTTTTTAAGGACCCCCCAGATGTTCTCTATGGCATTAAGCTCAGAGTGGTAAGGAGGAAGGCGTAATACTTCAAATCCTTTACTTTTTATGTAGTCATCGATTTTGTAAGTGATAAAATCACTTTTATGGTTTTTTATTATATCATATAACTCAACTTTGCGGATATCATGCCGTTCAACTAATTATTTCCTACTGTTATCGGTTTTACGCCACTTGTAGCCCAATTTATTTAATAACTTACGTAGCGTTGCGAAACATCCATCGAAACCAATTTTTTCATTCAAGACTGACCTTAGTTTTGCCAATTATTTATTCGCCGGGGACAGCGATATAACAAAAAGCTATTACATAAACGTAACCGTTGAAATTTAAAACGCAAATATTCGATAACTCATCATCTGTTACGACGCCTCATTGAGGTGGATAACAATTAAAATTCTATTGTGTCTCGTTAATAACAGTTGAAAGGATAATATAACAAATAACACACAAAATATCGATTTAATCTCAGTTTCGGACTCTGCGACCTGTGACTTTTTTTTTTTTTTTTTCGGTGGGAAATTATCAAATAACTTCTCCCGCTCTGGGTGGAGCGGGAGGGCGTGTCAGACTCTTACTGACTAAAACCCACCCGTGTTCCTTCGGTTGCCCTGTTGCCGGGGGCCACGATTTCCCTATCGGTTTTCTTCGAACCCCCGGCAGGCATTGGCCCTAACGGACCCCGTCAATTCTGCTGACATCTCTTTGAGGCGCGCGTGGAACACAACGCGCCGTGGACCCGGGCTTGGTCCTTATCGGACGGCGAGCTACCCATTGCTCACCGTCCGCAAGCCCGCGCCTACGGTGGCCGGAAATCGGCTCGCGATTCCCGCCCCGGGCGTCTCCTCCTGCGGCGGTTAGGGGCGTGAGGGCGCGAAATTTGCCTCTCCCTCACGCGTTCCGCCTCCTCCTTCGCGAGCATTACCGCTTCGCAGAAGGAGGTGACGGCCTGCCATTTCCTCTCGCTCCGTACCATGGCCTGAACCAGGGCCGGACGCGAGAGATCACCGCCGCCGCTGGGCGCCCCGGCTTCTTGATGAGGACCAGTTTCCCCGTCTTCCAACAAAGTGGGAACTGGCCCCTCTCCATGCATGCGCTTAGGAGCCCCCTTAGTCGAGGCCCGAGAGCCCCCATGGCCAGGACCCAGGCTTTACCGGGTATGCAGTCGGGTCCTGGGGCGGTATTCTTCGCACTCATTTTGAGTACCGCCACTCTCATTTCTACCTCAGTCACCTCTGGAGCATCGTCGTCGTCGGTGTGGTCCGCATCGGGCACCGCAGTAGGCGGAGCCATGGGCGGAGGGGTATGATCCCCTCTAGAAGGGAACAGAGCGCTCACCACGTCCCCCACAAGCTGGGGCCAGAGACTCTGCGTCAGCGGGGGGGTCCATGGGCGGAGTTTCTCCCGCACCATTTTGTATGGGCGCCCCCACGGGTCCCTGTTGAGAGTCTCCAGCAACTCCTCGCGGGCCAGCGCCCTGGCCCGCAGGATCTCCGCTTGGAGGGCGGTCTTCGCCGCTCTGTACCCCTCGTACAGCTCCGCCTGGCGTACCGGCGTCGCGCAGCAACACACGCCCTGCGCAGAGCCTCTAGCTCTTGCGACCACCAGTACAGCCGGCGCGAAGCACGTCTAGCGACCTGTGACCTTGACAACTGTGCTCCACCTAATTTTAGGCCCAACACTCAAAATAATAAACCAAAATGTAGATGGTAATAGATATAGATAATAGATAGTTTATTTTGTTGAAGTTACTTATTTAGAGTAGATTTGAAAAGTAATTATTACGATCAGTAGGATGGCGGATGGATGGTTAGGAATGGCGGCTTGTTTATTGACATATTATTTACTTTGTGAGGAAACATGCTTTTCAATATTAAGTTTTGAAAATATGAAACACATAAGTTAGGCCGTGCTCGCTCAGATAATCGTAAATTAAATAAAATGTATTGTTCCCGTGTTTACTTTTCTCAGATTCTAGTAGTTTATGGAATAAAGGGTTTTTTTACATTTTAATCTGACGAATTCATCAAAAAACATGTGCAGACTGAAAAACATATTCGTAGCTGTTTTATGAGTTCAAGACTGGTAGGAATATAATTATTTTCACTAATTTGCATGAAGCTCATAGTAGAAAAGTAAACCGAAATAGGAATTTAATGAAACGGTTTATTGACACCGTTATTTTGATAGGTAAACAATAAGTAACTTTTCGCGGCCACGACGAAAGTCCGAAGTGACGTAATTTTTTTTTTTTTTGTTACTCCGGCTTACTTCTGTCGTTTTACCACGCCTCGCCACTGGAATACTATAACAGATATCACAGACTTAAAGTTACGCGCGGCAAAATAATTACGGTTGACGGTGTGGCGCCATGACTGCCAGGGGTCAATGACCTTTCCACGGCTATTAAAAAAACCAGCCAAGTGCGAGTCGGACTCGCGCACGAAGGGTTCCGTACAATGACTCGAATCTATAAAAATGGCAAAAAAAAATTATGTCTGTTGTATGGAAGCCCCCTTAAATATTTATTTTATTGTTTTTAGTACTTGTTGTATAACAACAAATGCTAATCAGCGCCATCTCTTGTGCTCTCGTTTTATTTTTTCTGTAATCTTTACATTTCTTCTAACTTCTATCACATAGAATAATTTCAGATTTTTGTCTATGCAAACTTAGGATATAAGGGGGGCGGGGACGGGAGGACAGTATTTTTTTTTACATTTTTCGTCACAAGTCGAAAACTATGGGGCTCAAAAAAAAAAATGTTTGAGAATGTACTAACAGCATTCATAATTATGATACATGCCCTAGTAGCCCCACTTCGAATTTTTAAGGCCCCGTTCAGTCCCTGTTGCAAAAAAAATATACACAGTTTTATTTCTTTCTTATTTGCAAAATAGTTGGATCTAAAACGATTCCAAATTTCAAGTTGATAGTATTAGTAGTTCTCGAGATATCCAGCTGTGACAGACAGATGGACAGACAGACTGAGTCGCACCATAAGGATTCCTTTTTACCACTTTGGTACGGAACCCTAAAAAGGAAAAATTATTTAAGTATAAGTGGGTTTTTAAGTGTTTAGGCTCGCCCCCTATTACATGGGACTTAAACATAACTGGCGAAACGTGGGTGTACCTGCTACAGGGACACCTCTGCCCAACCCTTCGGGGAAACAAGGCGTGATGTTATGTGTTATGTGTATTTAAGTATATGATTTCCTTGTTCTTGAAAGGTACGCAACCAACTCGCATTTAGCCGGTTTTTACTGCCCAAAAAAGAGTGTAATGTTTTAAGGGTTCGTCTATGTATGTATATATGAGTTTCTTTGTGCAACTATAACTTTTAAATGCCGAACCACACTGCGACACAACGGTCAATTTACGGGAATTTTATGTATCTGTTTAGTCAGCGAGTAAATGAGTGACCTTTCGCTTTGAATATACAGATTAACTAATTATAACAACTTGTCGAGAATATCACGCCGCACCGGGCGACCGCGGCCGGCACGCCACTGCGTCTTCGACCTCATATTTATAGTAATTGTCGCAAATTGTAAACCGTTTGTTTCCCTTCTTAAAATCTTTACATTATACAGTCCACTATTATCAAGTTACCGGTGTTTTAGTCCTCGTACCACCTGGAGGATTTACCCATTCCTTTCTACAACTTGTTTATTACTTTTTAGTTCGTTTTGGTAAAGAAAGAAAATTCGTTTATTTGCGGTAAACAGTTGTTAGGGCAATTGCGGCGATAAGACCCCTCTTTGAGGAGTGGCTTGAGAGACGCCACGGCGTCCTCACCTTCCGCCTGACGCAGGTCCTCACCGGACACGGCTGCTTCGGGAGGTTCCTGTTTAGGATAAGGCGGGAGGAAACACCCGGGTGTCACCATTGTGTGGATCGGCCTGAGGACACGGTGGAGCATACGGTGGAGGTCTGCCCGGCTTGGGCGGAGCAACGCCGTGTCCTCGTAGAGGCGATCGGCGGCGGTGATCTCTCGCGTCCGGCCCTGGTTCAGGCCATGGTACGGAGCGAGAGGAAATGGCAGGCCGTCACCTCCTTCTGCGAAGCGGTAATGCTCGCGAAGGAGGAGGCGGAACGCGTGAGGGAGAGGCAAATTTCGCGCCCTCACGCCCCTAACCGCCGCAGGAGGAGACGCCCGGGGCGGGAATCGCGAGCCGATTTCCGGCCACCGTAGGCGCGGGCTTGCGGACGGTGAGCAATGGGTAGCTCGCCGTCCGATAAGGACCAAGCCCGGGTCGACGGCGCGTTGTGTTCCACGCGCGCCTCAAAGAGATGTCAGCAGAATTGACGGGGTCCGTTAGGGCCAATGCCCGCCGGGGGTTCGAAGAAAACCGATAGGGAAATCGTGGCCCCCGGCAACAGGGCAACCGAAGGAACACGGGTGGGTTTTAGTCAGTAAGAGTCTGACACGCCCTCCCGCTCCACCCAGAGCGGGAGAAGTTATTTGATAATTTCCCACCCAAAAAAAAAAAAAAAAAAAAAAAAAAAAAAAAGGGCAATTTTTTTTTTTTTTTTTTTACTATGAATTTTTTAATTAATAGGTATTGAATTTTACAAGTCAAGTACTTGCTTTGTGTACCTCGCACAGTGTCCGACGCGCCTCCGCAGGAGTCTTTCAGAATGTTGTTGCTGAGATTCAGCGTGGTGAGCGACTTGAGCTCCTTCACCGACGCATACACGTCTGTCGTCAGGCGATTCTTGGCCAGGCTCAGCCACTGCAGAGACGTCGTCTTGAGAAACAGGCCACTGCGAACAAAACCAAATTCAATACTAACTAGAACGACTATATTGGCGCGTGCTTTACAAAACCTTGACGACAGCTCACCCCGGCAGCTCCTTTAGAAGGTTCCCGGACAAGTCGAGCAAGCGCAGCTCCTCCGCGTCGTCGAGTAGCTTCGTCGGCAGCGCGGTTAGCGCGCACGACGTGAGGTGCAGCTCCTGCAGACGCCGCGCGCCTCGCAGCGACGCCTCGTCCAGCGAGCGCAGCCGCGGGCCGTCCTGCACGCGCAGCACGCGCAGCTCCGCGCAGGCGCGCACCCAGTCCGCCGGCAGCGCCGCGGCCGTCACGTCGCGCACGTCCAGCGTGGCGAGCGCGCACGCCGACCAGGGCGCGGGCGCCGGCTCGTCCCAGCCGTACACGGTGAGCGAGTGCAGCGCGGGCGACAGCGCGCTCGGCACGCGCGCCGCCGGCATCTCCAGCGCCAGCACGCGCAGCTGGCCGGCCAGCGCCACGGACACGTTGAGCGAGTCGCGCACCGACACGTTGACGAGGTGGGTTAGCGGCTCCAGCACGTCGGCCGGCAGGTCGGTGGCCATGCGCGTGAGGTCCAGCAGCTCGAGCGAGCGCGGCAGGTAGTGCAGCTCGTCGGGCGGCAAGCGCACGTGGTCGAGCAACAGGCGGAGCAGGCCCTGCGGCGCGGCCAGCGTGCGCGACGCCAGCTCGGTGTCGACGAGCTCGAGCGCGACCACGCCGCGGTCGGTGAGGCCGGTCAGGTGCGCGCCCGTGAGGTTGCCGGCGTTGATCAGCTTGAGCCTGACCGTGAGCACGTTGAACGCGTCCAGTGTGGCGGCGTATGAGCCGCGTGGCGCCGGGCAGTCCCTCAGCTGCACTTTTTGAACGCGCAGCTGCGATTCGAAGCGTGGCAGGGCTGAATTGTCGAGCGTCAAGTTTTCTGGGCAGTTTAATGTGAAATAGCCGCTGTCGCTGAACTCAATCAGCAGCTTCAAACCTATTCAAATTGAAAACACAGTTAAACACAATAATTACAGTTTGAAATACGTAGTTATCTAAACTATAATAATATCCTTACATATTATAAAACAAAGTCCCCCGCCGCGTCTGTCTGTCTGAACGCGATAAACTCAAAAACTACTGAACGGATTTTCAAACGGTTTTCACCAATGGACGGAGTGATTCATGCGGAAGGTTTTAGCTGAAATTTGACGATTATTGTTAAAGTCGGAAAAAATCATGCCAACTGGGAGTTTTACTGGCGTGCGCTGCGTTAGCCGAAAAAGATACATCAAATTTATGTTCTACAGTAAATAGGTATTTCATCTTAAAAAGTTCAACAAAAAAGTCCACGATGGCAAAAGTCCATCTTCTAAGGATGACCCACAATAACCATTTTTATCTTTCAGAATTTGATTAAAATTAATTGTTATTTCCGAAGCTTTTTTGACCGGTATAGTATTAAGCCTTATCCAAAAATATATGTTATTTAAATTGGGCATTTAATTTAGATTAAATTATGCCTTTGAATCATATCATTTAAGTGAATAGTTTAAAAGATATCACAGTTTCAAAATTAAGCGCAGCGGTAGGAGTCAATGACCTTTTCCTCTGTTATTAGGTATGAAATCTCGGTAGTACGATCCCGTGGGATATTTTCCGACATCCACGCGGGCGAAGCCGCGGGCAAAAGCTAGTAATATTATAAAGAGAAAAGATTTTTTTTTTGTATGTTTGTAATGAATAAACTTAAAACTACTGGACCAATTTAAAAGATCTTTCACTATGTTGCGTCGTTAACCTTATTTTATACTAGCTTCTGCCCGCGACTTCGTCCCCGTGGAATAGTTACTTTGGGCTAACTTATTCATCTAAAAAGTATTTATATGATGATATTTTGGAAAAAAAAAATTAAGTACAGTGTTAATAGGTATGGGAGGACAGTGTAGGCCTAACAAAAAGTACCAGGTACTTGTCCCATACCTATTAACACTGTAATTTGAAAACATTGTAGAAACAATTTATTTTGAAAAGAGTAACCGTGGAGTTTCTTGCCGGCTCTTCTCCATAGGACGATTCACATGCCATACCACAGGCTAAATAGAATTATAAGACCAAATAATGTAACATGGAAACCACCGATTGTATTTACTCTATTTATACGTGAATAAATGAATTTGAATTTAGGAAGCGACCAATTGGAACCGTGCATCTAGCTTCTGACGTTTCATAAGTGCCCTTGTAGGTTTATGTGAAATAAAATATTTTGATTTGATTTGATACTTTTTAATTTTAATATATAAAGCTGAAGAGTTTGTTTGTTTGCTAGAATGCGCTAATCTCAGAAACTACTGGTCCGATTTGAAAAATTCTTTCAGTGTTAGTAAAATAAAAAATGGTACATAAGTTTACAGCCTACAAGGTTCTCACATTCACAAAATCTAAAAGAAAAGAATCTATATAAAGGATTTAAAACAAAATAATAAAAAATAAGGACCTAGTTAAACCAAATGACATGATTGCCACTACAGCTGTAACAAATCTAATTTGATAAAAAAAATATAGAAAATTGTAGATATATAATGTCAAATACTGAAAAGATTATGTCAATGGAGTATGTAAAAAAAAAGTAAAATATAAAAATCATCGTAATTTGGGAGCAGTTAATAGACATTTACATTGTTATGCCGTTAATGAGGTACCAGGGAAGCCACATGTGCAGAAGGAATTATTGCCAAACTTCCTTGTCTTCAATGTAGTCTTTAATCTTATAATATGCTTTTTTGATAAGGACACGTTTGATGTGGGTTTTGAATTTCCCATCGCTTAGTTCTGTAAGATATAGATATTTAAGTAGCTCCGTAAGAATCATTCAGTTAGTCGCTAATAAACATCATTGAAGACAGACGTATTTGTAATTTTCTAACAAGTTTCCCGTTTTCCCCAAAACCTAAACAACATCAACATATGGTCCTTCGAGCCGGATCATTAGCAGTTACGTCACCTGAGCGCACGTGTCAAACGGACGATTTGCGAGGACACCGCATTCCCTACCCAAATGACCTTTCTTTGGTATTGTTTATCGAGTCGTTGAGCTCCTTAAGTTCTGAGTTGAGCTCCATGATTATTGACAAATGCTTGCACTGACTGGACAGGTTCATTCAAATCTGTGTGGTTCTTTCCTCAAAAGACCATTTCACACCAGTGTGAAAGAACCAACTAGTTACTCAGGCTATTTGAGAATCATGTAGATCAGTATCTACATGATTCTCAAATAGCCTGACTACACTTAATCCACTTTTCCCCATATTTTTCAGTCAGTTTAGTTTCAAAGTTAGGTACATTTCTTCGGTGCAGGCTTCAAATTGTGTTTGAAATGGCTTGGAATGGCGTGACTTGAAAGAAAATGGCAAATTATTCCTCTAGACCCTTAACAAAACATGATTATTCCAATAAAGCCGAGTCAAAACTAGATTATTCCTTTTCAAATTTTTAATTTATTCAAAATAGATTATTGCTAACTGGCGAAATGTGGGTGTACCTGCTACAGGGACACCTCTGCCCAACCCTTCGGGGGAACAAGGCGTGACGTTATGTTATGTAGATTATTGCTAGATTTTTGAAACCCGGTCAAAACAATGACTATTCTAGTTGTATAAAATAATTCAACAAAATATAAGATTAAATACATAACTGCATTCCTAAAAAACTTGTTTTCTCAAATTCTGAAAAAAATAAATAAAAAGTGGAATAGTCAAGTTTTGAAAAGAACCTCCTCATTTATTTTTTGTGGTGTAAATAAATTATATATAAATAAATGAATAAAATAATATTTATACATACTAATTAAACATTAAACAGGCAGATTAATAACATTTATGAAAAGTAGTTATACAGAGTGGTGTCGTGCCCGGTTGATGGCAATAGGCTCGCCCCCTATTACATGGGACTTCAACTGGCGAAATGTGGGTGTACCTACTACAGGTACACCTCTGCCCAACCCTTCGGGGAAACAAGGCGTGATGTTATGTGTATGTGTAGTTATACAGAATGAACTATAAATAGTACAATAGGATTTTCACCAATTAATCATTACAAGAGTAAAACAGAGTAGGTGCTAGCAATAAAGTCATACACCTACTTGATGAAAAAGTTTTGCTTGCAGAGAGATACCTAACTCTGCTAAAGTAGAACAAATTTTGCAGACGCAGAAAAGTTGTTCATCACATGAGCTGCTTACACACAAGCTACTTATTATTGCTGGCAATTATTATAGTTGCAATGAATTTAGTAATTAGTGGAGCAATATAATATGTATAGAGCAGCACTGCTGCATATTATCGCTTCTTCGTCATAACGTTTATGTTGTTGGCTTTTCATTATTTTTTTAAACATTAGTACGTTCGCAAGGCTCAATCGAGCCTACTAACAGTTGGGAGGTAGGAGGAAACAAGTACAAGTGCCAGGCTCACCGTCCACAATGTAGCTGTATTCGTCCTGGCCGTGGCCGACGAGGGTGCAGCGCTGCAGCGCGTGGCTAGGGCAGTGCGGCGGTTGCACTAGCAGCGCGCGGGCCACCTGCGACCATGCCGCCAGCACCGCGGCCAGCGCCAACAGACAGCGCGCCATGCCCGGCGCGGCCGCCAGCTAGGTTCTGCACGCGACACTCAAACTCATCGCGGCCACTCACACCGATAACCAGTTCTTTGACGAGTAGGTACCAGTAGAGTAGATCTTATAACACTTTCTTTTCTGTCGCTCGGGGGATTATTATCTTGGAGCTGTACCAAACAAAGTTATGGCACAATTAAAATATAACATTAACTTCACTTTTTGTCGACTCACTTCACAATAATCTGCGTTATACCTATGCAATTTATCGGAATGGGTTTGAGGAAAAAATTGAGGAAAACCCAACACGAAACTCAGAGCTATACCTACTTGATACAAGCTCGTATGTGTTGTTTACATTATTATTTGACATAAATGACATTACGCTGTGCGTCACATTGACATATGTTATTTCTATTTCAATGGTGCGTCAGGACCAGTGTTGCCAACCCCTACGTAGTATTATATTATCTGTGCCCCTACTAAAATGTTCCTCAAGTTTTTTTTAATCCCCCTTAAAAACCCTAACAGTCTACCAACCAAAATAACTAAAAAAATAATTGAAGACAAAAAAAACACCACCTTAGTCAAGTTAGTTTTACAGTTGAGTAAAAAAACTTCTTCACAACTTCATAGGTGGCGTAACTAACTCATATCATGAAATTTTTGACACAGGTGGTTTTTGAAATAAAGTCTTCAATTGTTTATGTTGTGATGCTCAACATAGTATACGTTGACAAAATGTTCCAAATTCCTTATCTCCCCGTAATAGGTATTCTTTTCGTCCGTCGGTTAGTGTGAGTACGGTGCTCTTATGTACGGCACTCGTCAATGTTCACGCAGGCCCACAAAAACACACAGTTCGGTGTCTTATTGATAAAGGGAGTCAAGCGAATTTTATTACGGAGGATTGTGTGCAGCGGTTAGGTTTACACCGGCAGTGTGCAGTGTTAAAATTCTCTTATGCTGGGGCCACACCAACGGAAAACGCCGTTAATTATCGCGATGATAGACTTTATTCCGACGGGTTAAGGTCCATCATCGTGATAATTAACGGCGTTTCCCGTATCCCACGGGAAAGTACTACTGAGGTTAAAGGGAAGCGAAGCAGTAATCGTATACCTAATAGCCGAGGAAAAGATCATTGACACTTGTCCTGGGACTGCACCCGCGTTGCCGTCAACCATAATTATTTCGTTACGCGTAATTTTGGGTCTATGATATCCTTTAAACTGAGTCCCGAGAAATAGCAAAAAGCTAATTGAAAAGGACTACAAAGGTCTCCAGTGGCTATAAATAGTTCATTATATGATGTGATGTCAGGGCGTATATCTGATTTGAATGCCTAATTTAAATGACATATTGGATTGGTTAAAGATAAACATTTAGGACTAATAGTATTGTTTTTGTTTTATTTATTTTTATTTCATAATTTGTTACTGTTGTTTCAGTATAATGCTGCCCTGGTTGACGTCATCACGTCAGCGCCAGCTGTCGCTGGAGATCGGGCGGTGGTGACGATCGGCTGACGTCGGTTGCGACCTCAACCTTTGGTTAATGTTGTCGAGGTGGTTTCAAGGTAGTAGCGACTTGTACCACTAGTAACCTAAACATGAAGGTGGTTTCAAGGTAGTAGCGACTTGTACCACTAGTAAACTAAACGTTCGGGTGGTTTCAAGGTAGTAGCGACTTGTACCACTAGTAAACTAAACGTTCGGGTGGTTTCAAGGTAGTAGCGACTTGTACCACTAGTAAACTAAACATGCAGGTGGTTTCAAGATAGTAGCGACTTGTACCACTAGTAACCTAAACATGAAGGTGGTTTCAAGGTAGTAGCGACTTGTACCACTAGTAAACTAAACGTTCGGGTGGTTTCAAGGTAGTAGCGACTTGTACCACTAGTAAACTAAACGTTCGGGTGGTTTCAAGGTAGTAGCGACTTGTACCACTAGTAAACTAAACATGCAGGTGGTTTCAAGATAGTAGCGACTTGTACCACTAGTAACCTAAACATGAAGGTGGTTTCAAGGTAGTAGCGACTTGTACCACTAGTAAACTAAACGTTCGGATGGTTTCAAGATAGTAGCGACTTGTACCACTAGTAACCTAAACATGAAGGTGGTTTCAAGGTAGTAGCGACTTGTACCACTAGTAAACTAAACGTTCGGATGGTTTCAAGATAGTAGCGACTTGTACCACTAGTAAACTAAACGTTCGGATGGTTTCAAGATAGTAGCGACTTGTACCACTAGTAAACTAAACATGAAGGTGGTTTCAAGGTAGGTAGTAGCGACTTGTACCACTAGTAAACTAAACATGCAGGTGGTTTCAAGATAGTAGCGACTTGTACCACTAGTAACCTAAACATGAAGGTGGTTTCAAGGTAGTAGCGACTTGTACCACTAGTAAACTAAACATGAAGGTGGTTTCAAGGTAGTAGCGACTTGTACCACTAGTAAACTAAACATTCGGGTGGTTTCAAGGTAGTAGCAACTTGTACCACTAGTAAACTAAACATGAAAGTGGTTTCAAGGTAGTAGCGACTTGTACCACTAGTAAACTAAACATTCGGGTGGTTTCAAGGTAGTAGCGACTTGTACCACTAGTAAACTAAACATGAAGGTGGTTTCAAGGTAGTAGCGACTTGTACCACTAGTAAACTAAACGTTCGGATGGTTTCAAGATAGTAGCGACTTGTACCACTAGTAAACTAAACATGAAGGTGGTTTCAAGGTAGGTAGTAGCGACTTGTACCACTAGTAAACTAAAAGTTCGGGTGGTTTCAAGGTAGTAGCAACTTGTACCACTAGTAAACTAAACATGAAAGTGGTTTCAAGGTAGTAGCGACTTAAACCACTAGTAAACCAATTTTTTCTTTATAATAAGGGTTTATACACAACTTTAGAGCTTAAAGTAGTACCATATGCACGTACGCTTTATTAATGAGGAAAAGTTTTTTTTTTTGTATGGCCCAAAGGATATTTAATAAGTTACCTTGCGCGTAAATTACGTAGGTAACATAATACAGAAATGTTACTACACTATCTCAGTGACTATTTTGATGACAGTTCTTTGACATAATTATATTTGAATACTCGTATGTACCATGACTATAAAAATAAGATGACTTTATTAACAGTAATTCTGTGGACAATGTCAATTTGAATTTTATTTTTTTCTTTTCTTATCAGTAACTTATTGACATTATAATTATTTTTTATTGACATTATTGCATTTCGTTAAATATTTTCATTACATAGGTACCTGACTTTACCTTAACATTTGCATTTTATTAAACATAAAAAAAAATGCGCAAAAGCCTCCCGTAAATGTATATTTGTACGCCAAATGGCAAAACATAGAGAACTTATAATGTAATAATTGTAACATCTTGCACACTTGTAACCTATGTTTACAAATAAAGAAATATTGATCGATTGATTGATTGACCACGTTGCAGAATAAAAATGTTGGTGGTTTCAGGGTGATAGCGACTTGTACCGCCCTAGTGGTTTCGTGGTAGTAGCGACTTGTATTACTAGTAGACCAAACATGTTTATTTTACTCAAAAATGCATGTAATGTGGTCATTAATTTGGCAACCTTGTTTGAGCAATGTCGACCTTGCCGTTCTGTTTCAAGGAGCGGCCGGCAAAGTTTTGCTGGTCGCTCTAACAGATATATATGTAAAAAATCAAAAGTGTTGACATCACAAAATGTAGAAAAGTTTATAAATGAAGCCCCCGACTCTGAGTACTTAGCGGTGAAAGTAAGTATTTATATCTAAAAAACTTTTTACAAAAAAAAAACAACCGACTTCCAAAAAAAAACACTACAAAGTGAAAAATAACTTTAATTTCGGAAGTCGGTGTCTTGGGTTTTTTGTTTTCGTTTTTTGCCACCGACTTCCGAAATTAAAGTTATTTTTCACTTTGTAGTGTTTTTTTTTGGAAGTCGGTTGTTTTTTTTTTGTAAAAAGTTTTTTATTTTTCACTTTTTAGTTGTGGTACCTACCCCACACACATTCGAATACCACTACCTGCTACCAGTGACAGGAACTTATCATATCATCTACATACTAAGTGGGAAAAAAATACGTATTTTGTAGCTAACTCAAAAACTACCCAAGCAAAGTTAATAAAATTTATATGGGACCAATTTGGGAGCATACCCTTTCAAACAAAAAAAGAATTTTCAAAATCGGTCCACAAACGACGGAGAAATCGGTGGACATACATAAAAAAAAAAAACAAACATACGCGTCGAACATATAACCTCCTCCTTTTTGGAAGTCGGTTAAAAAACCCAAATTTGTACTGTACACGTTTTCATAATTAATACTCGTACTTGTTATTATTACTGGTGGTTCTTATTTTTGGCATTTACGGTGCATGTCGATGCATCGAAATTACCAATATCACCGTTAATGACATTGAAACTCACATCAACGTAATGATAATTACGTTGCGAGATACAAAAACGAAGATTGATCGTACTTTCGTTGTTCGTGACGCCTCATTTGCAGTGGTGCAAAAATATTACGCACTACGTCCAGTTGACGTAAAAACGGACCGATTTTTTTAAAATTATAGAAACTGCAAATGCACCGAACAAGTGATAGGGAGGCATAAAATTAATCAAATGCCCAAAATAATTGCTACATACTTAGAACTGCCCCATCCGGAACAATTTACAGGTCATTGTTTCCGGCGTTCATCGGCCACTATTCTTGCCGATACTGGGGCCAATCTTATTACACTAAAAAGGCATGGAGGATGGAAATCCGATCGAGTTGCTGAGAGCTATATAGAAGAATCGGTGGAGAATAAAAACAGAATTAGGTACACAAAAAATCGGTCAAATTATAAACTTAAAACGAACAACGTCTTACGAGTTCCAGGAAGGTTCAACATCAGTTCAAGAACATGAAGAAAAAAATGATGAAATAAATGAAGTAATAAATGAAGAAATAATACAGCAGTCAAACACCGCATTAAAATTATTGCAAACTATTAGTAATATCAAACCGGGAAAGTCGGTGTTGAATTTTAGTAACTGTACTTTTCATAATTGTCATTTTAATTAAATTTCTAGTTAATATATATTTTATTGAAATTACTTGCTGGTTTTATTTAGATTAGGTACTTGCATTTTTGAGTAAAGCACTATACAAGCCTTGGCCCACTATGACTGCTTCGCTGGTCACGCTATGATTGCCTCGAGCTAGCCTAGCTACGCTCTAGGCCTTCCAGCTTGGCCATCATTGCAGCCCTTGCTGTCCTCGCTGTAAAGGCCTCGACTTACGGCCTCGGCCTTTTTCTCAGCTCGTCCATCAAGTGCTGCACGCTGACCGCGCTGTGTCGGCCTGGAGCTGCGCTACGCTGCGCTGTCGGCCATCATCAGCGCGACCAGCAAAGTAGTCATCATAGACCGCGGTAGTAATGTACAGTAAGCGCTCAAAAGTGCATAAGCACGCTAAGAGTCGTATTGCTGTGAACACGCGGTGCGAGGCAGTTCTAACAGCATCCTGAGAGTTATTGCTGACAGGCTGGACTCCTGTGTTGTAAGTCGTTGCTCAAGTATCTCAGCTGGAATACTGAAGCAGTGACTAATTTGTTGAGTGTGTGTGTTTGTGTGTGTGTGTGTGTGGGAGGGTGTGTGTGTGTGTGTTTGTGTGTTTTCGTAGATAATTTTTGTTATAATTGTATCACTAACATAGCTGTAAGTTTATTTTATTGTTACTAACATTGTATGAGTCTCATTGTTGCTCGAAATAAAGAATTTAATAATAATAATAGCTCGTACATTTGTATGTGTAACCAACACGATACACACACCACAGATAACACAGTTTTGCACTACACGAAACAACAATATATTTCCGTCGCTTTAAACATGCTAGCACACACGCACTATGTGCGTGAACTTGACCAGTTAATGGCATTGCTAAAATTCGATAGTAACTTAACAATTGCAGATAGCAGAAAGCGTTAAGCGTTGGTATGGAATTCAAACTGCCTCAGGTTCTAATCTCGTAAAGCACAGTGCAGGTTTTTGCAAATATTATTATTTTTGTTTTCAGCAGCAATATTTAATATTTTTTAAATATTGCTGCTTTTTTATGTTGTTATTGAAATAAAGGGTTTAGAATAAAAAATGCGTGATATATGATAACAAAATTAAAAAAAATATGTTTATTCGTTATATTTATTTTACATAAGTTAATAAACTGCTACAATTATTTATCATTACTTCAGCTGAATAAGATGTGAAATAGATGTCAAGAAACTTAGAAGCAGTTTGTATTATTTTGACATATTTAAATTATGAAATATTTTAAATTTTTAATGGATTTTTTCACCATAAATATTAAGCTTTGATCATGGTCGAAGTAATTAAGTAATAAATAAGAATATTAGACTACTTAAAATGTAAAAAACTACTTACAGAATAGGTAATTTTAAGGTTAAATATGGGCAGTTTGTTTATATTTTATTTGTATTCATTATTTTACATTTTATTTGACTTTAGTAAATATTGGTTGTTATTGAGGTTAAAGCTTAAGTATTCATTTTCTTTACGAAAAGAAGATTGAAACTAAACCTCAAATTTTAATCCTAAAATAATACTATTACTAAAATACAAACAATTTCGGTATATCTGCAAGAAATACGACAAACACCCTATTGAAACGTGCTTAAAAAATTCGTTACCATAAATTCATGCAATAACGAATCTGTTGTTTATTAAGTTGGTACGGTCAATATTTTAAGGTCAAAAACGGTTTTCTAGCTGGTCTTCAGTGATGCAAGCCTTCAGAGTGCACGGCGAACGGTTCATAATGACGTGTTTTTAATAATTCAGCAAAATATCTCGTTGGTATGAAACCATTTGTTTCATTCACCATTTGACGTCGCTGCTACTCGATAATAAGCCCCTTCCTCATATCTCTTAACCCTCACAGTATTTCTCTAGAACAAAGAAAAACATTGTTTTTATTACACTTATTACCTTATTATTTATTATTCACTAATCGAATTAAACCTCACAATGAATTTAAAACTTTAAAGGCATCTTCTGTCTCAACAATACCTCTGTTCTATCAACAATACCCTTGATTAAGATTTATGTTTAGTAAAATATGAAATATATAAATGATAACACTCACACTTAGTCCGGTTTCATTAGATATTCACTTCACTTTTACGCAGCGCAATAATATTCTCTGATCTGATCTGATCTCTTCAATATATTTTATGCCTGCTTTTTGATAATAATAACCACAACACTGCGCTAAATACTCGTCACCAATATTATCCACGAACCAACAAAGTTCTATTAATTAAATACTCGTAACAAACTGCATCTACCCCACAAAAATCGAAATAATTTACTTAGTTTTTTGTGGTCTACCTGCTAAACTTTAATATTTATGTGAACAAGACGAATGAAACTAAAAACGAATGATGATTATTGAACTAGTCATTGGTTGCAGACAAAGTGAGTGTGTGTGTGTAATGTGCGTGTCTACAGTATTGTAACAACTTATAGAAGAAGGTCGTAAGTCAAACCGAAGCGTCAGTCTATTGCTTTGTGAGATTGCTCATGGACTTTTGGTCGGTACTGTACTATTAATTATTTATCAAAGTGTACTTATACAACATTACAGAATAAAGATATTGGTGGTTTCAGGGGGGTAGCGACTTGTATCACCCTAGTGGTTTCATGGTAGTAGCGACTTGTACCACTAGTAGACCAAACATGTTTATTTCATTATTTATTAAAGTGTACCTACATACACAACATTACAGAATAAAGATGATGGTGGTTTCAATGTACCAGTGACTTGTACCACTAATAGGTAATAGGTAATACGGGCTGGTATCCGCAACTCCACGTCAAAGCGCGTATTTTGCGTACGGGTGGGAAAATCGATTATTCGATCCACCCCAGCTCCTCAAAGAAGACCAGCAACGCCTTGGTGTCACTGACAATCTCACGTAGGGTACCTGGGTTACCGAAGTACTTGTATGTGGCGACCACCGGGCAGTTTAACAGCACATGAGATGCTGTCTCGTCGTCCTCCATGCAGGCTCTGCACAGCGGACTGTCTGTGACTCCTATGACAAAGAGGTGTTTATTAAATGACCCATGGCCAGTTACAGCTGCTGTAACTGTACGCAGCTGCTGTTTCGTTAGTCGGAGAACCTGTTTCGTGAGGCGGCCATCAATTATAGGGAGTGCCTCCTTGGCCTGCCTGCATTCACCGTGGTCCAACCAAAGTTTGTGATGTTGATCCCTGGTTCTTTTCCTTACTAGGGTGCATAGGTACCCGAAGGGGAGTGGCGCAATGGGTTCAGGCCCCACTGGTCCCCTTCTGGCAAGTTCGTCGGCTGCGTCATTGCCCCGCGAACCGATGTGTCCCTTGATCCATTGAATAGTTATAAATTATTGAGGCTACCCACCTAGTTAAGGCGCTGGTGGCACTCGTATATTAGCCCAGAGTCAACAGTGTGACTGTTTAGTGCTTGCAGAACAGCCATACTGTCTGAGAGCATACGTATCGAGTGGTCCTTAACTCCCCTGGCCATGATGGCTGAAGCGGCAAGACATACACCCATGCATTCGGCCTGGAACACTGTGTTATGGACTCCCAATGGTGTGACTATGTGTATGTTGAAGTCCTCTGAGAAGATTCCAGCACCAGTGCCACTACCTGTTTTGGATCCGTCGGTAAAGATACGTAGCTCTGCGGGGCGCAAACCCTCGCATCGGCGATCCTCGTGAAGTTGAATCCTGTATTTTTTATCGAAGATAAATTGTTTGGGTACCCGGTCGTTTATGGCTTTCGTAATAGGGAACTCATTATTGAGTCCCTCAGGCAGCACGGTGTGTTGTGTCTCTCTCTTACCCCAGAGATTAATTACATTAAGACGTACCGCTGCTATTGTCGCTTCCAGCTGTATGAACAGGTGGAGCGGGGGTAGTCCCAGCATGGCTTCGATGGCTGCAGTTGGAGTAGTCCTCATGCAGCCCGTGGTCGCCACGCAGGCTAGCCTTTGCATGCGCACTTGTACCACTAGTAGAACAAACATATTTATTTATGTGTACAACATTACAGAAGGTGACGATAATTTTATACTGAAGATCAAGTCTAGACAAGTGGTGTTAATGATGAGAAAAGAAAAATATGTTAAATTAGAGCATTTTCTTAGTGGCTTAATATATGAATGTTTTAGATTGTTTATATTACGTAGTGAAATTGATTTGTAAAGTTATATCGAACTGAAAATCGCACAAAGTCTATCAAGCGTGTTTTTCTGAAACCTTCACCGTTTTGCAATAATACATCTTTCTAAGAAAGGTTTGTTCCTTATGAACAAATCTCTTATGGAAAAGTTCATAAAGAACAATAGGTAGGTAGTATATGTAGATTATGCACTAAGGGGATAAAGTACCTAGTGTCTTATGTAGCGGGCGCCGTATTGAATCCCGAGCAAAACGAAGGATTCTAGCGTTAAGTCAAGAATCCTGAGTGCAGCGTGGGATTCAAGGTCGCCCAAGACGAAGGCACCTTTATTCCCGAGGAGAATACTTTACTTTTCACACCATCTACGACACAATAAAAAGCAATAGTACTAGAATCAAAGTATTTATTAAAATTACAATTACAGTTAATAGACCTATTTAAAACAATTAAATGTTAAAGGTAATATTTGATACATTAGATCAGTTGTGGAAAGACAAAGTTATGTTTTTATTCGGTACATTTATTGAAGTTGATGTAGTGTTTATTTGAGTACATATTACTGTTACTTAAGTAAATTTTCAGAAACTTGGGTTTGCTGAGGACCATTTCGGATCGTGAAAGTTGATTAAGGTGGCGCTTGAGGCCGCGGGCTAGATGAATAGTGTTTTGATGTGGAAGGTTGTGGTGACAAAGGTGTCCAAGGATCAGTTATCAACGGTGTTTTTAGTTTAATGCGGCAGCTTATTTTATCCTTATTTTGTATAGAATTTTCGATATAGCCCTCTGCTACTACATCAGATTTCCAGCCACCGCACCGTGTCTTTTAATCTGGTCATGTCTGCTCCTGAATCCGCCAATAGAGAAGCCGATAGAGAACCTACCCACTAGGTAGCACTAGGTAATATAGTTAACTCAAAGTAATTAAATGCATTATTATATACTTTTATACAATATAGTGCATTTAATTTAAATAAAACATCATTAATTACTGAAAAACCAAAATAATGATTATCAATTTCATATCGATTAAAATCAGTTTTATTTTTTTGTCTATGTCACTGGCAGTACATGTTCTGCACAGGCAGACTGACATTGACAATTGGACACTAGACATTAGTGGTGGGTCATTCTCGAATTTTTGGCTACCGAAACCGTTTTCCCGACGACGAAAACGGTTGCAGAAAACGGTTAAAGGACGAAACTTATCCAACATGGAATAGAATTGCGTTTTCGTCGAGCACAGTTTCTTAAAACTATCAACGATGTGAAATGTATGAAATGGTTTTTTCGCATCACGAAGCTGACTGTATTTCATTTCAAAGAGTTCACTTTTTAAGAGTTCACTTTTATTGGAAGGACTGTTTTACGAGTGTGATAGATAGTTGAATCATTGTACCCGACTGTATTTTCTTAGATGTAAAAATCGCACTAAGTAATTCGAAGAAGGTTTGTGCAATGAAGACTGTTTGAAGTTGAACTCAGGACGTAATACGGTTTCATCATCACAAAACAGTCTTTGTAAACGGTTCGTTGTTGCAGCGCCCATCCCTACTAGAACTAGACAGCTGTCACTTATTTTGTGTTTTCGGATGTGTTTTGAGTGCTTTCCCAATTATTTTTGATTTTCAACGATCACTGCTTTGATTTTTACGGATTCTGACCCTGCCTACCTTGTATTGTACGACCCTTGCTTTCACACTGGACACCGAAGATCGCTCACACGATTGACTTGGAATTGTTATATTTACTGCCGCTTTGTGGATTGGATATTGTTGAAACTATGGATCGCAATGTGAATTGTGGAATAGCAACTAGTCACTGCAATACACTAATGTATGTATGAATCTATAAATTCACACCATTTACATCTCGTTACTATTCAGGCCCAAGAGTATATGTAATCGTTTCAGTCTCCTTTACCAGCAACAAATATGAAAGTTTTTCGATATCTTCGATTTGTTACGAGTTTACGAGTTCATTTCCACGACAAGCGCCATTCACTCCAAAAATCAATGCCACCTTTATTCCTACGGGTTAACGTCCATCAATGTGATAATTAACGGCATTTCCCGTTGGTGTGGCCCCAGCATTAAAAAAATAGGTAGGTAGGTTAGTATTTAAGTAGGAAGGTAACTTACGTACTTAATATGTTAATTTTTATGTATAAGGTACATGTTAACTTTCTTAGATTTGACTGACACACTCATGTGTGTGTCAGTCAAATCTAAGAAAGTTTAATAATTTTTAATAATAACACATAAACCTTACGAAGGCTTACAATAATTATTTATTATTATTTTACTTAGAGTCGAAACATCACATCAGTAGTAGATCGCACACAAGCGATCGATTCATGAGCGGGTTGCTAGTAGGGTAGACTGGGTACGGTTGTGACAGGTTACGGTTGTGACAATCGCAATATTAGCGAAACTATAAGGAATACCGGGGAGGGTGTAAGAAGAGAGAGGAGCGCTATGCGGGTCTGAACGTGTTTCATAGTATTGCGTCAGCCAACGCGCGACGTTGATGTTAGCAGAGGCCCTCATTACTTTTTAACAGTCAAAAGTAACTATTTTTATTCGATTTCTTTTAATGATTGTTGTTAAATGTTTACAGATACAGTAATGACTGTTCTTTTTCATTATTAGTTAAACATTAGTGATAATTAATTGATTCAGGCGTGACCTTGCGGAAATCCATTATAAAATACAATAGACGTGGATATATTTAGTAACTTGTTCCGCTTAGCTATTTCTAAAGAGCCATAAAAAACTCCTGAAAGAAATCGACACGTGTTTCACCTCTCAACGAGGCATCCTCAGGATGACGATGGACTTGTTGCGAACTCGAACACGGCGTGTTGCCACACCAAGCGCTGAGTGCAGACTGAGCCTTATCGCCCGTGAAACCCACTTATATAGTGTCGCCGTTATCAGTGCGACCGTTATTAGTGCGATAAGGGGCGAACAATCGCAGCAAAGGTGACCTAGGCATACTCGTATTTAATTCGTTCAACAGTGTAATGTTTCCGGTATTATTTTTGACAATTTCTAAACTCTCTAATACTGACATTCTGAAACCTTTATCACATGTGTGTAAAATTTCGAAAGTGTTATTATTATTTAACGAATGACCTGTACAGGAATAATTATCCAGAAAAATCCCATTTTGCACAACATTTAATAGATACAGGTCATTCGTTAAATAATAATAACACTTTCGAAATTTTACACATGTGATAAAGGTTTCAGAATGTCAGTATTAGAGAGTTTAGAAATTGTCAAAAATAATACCGGAAACATTACACTGTTGAACGAATTAAATACGAGTATGCCTAGGTCACCTTTGCTGCGATTGTTCGCCCCTTATCGCACTAATAACGGTCGCACTGATAACGGCGACACTATATAAGTGGGTTTCACGGGCGATAAGGCTCAGTCTGCACTCAGCGCTTGGTGTGGCAACACGCCGTGTTCGAGTTCGCAACAAGTCCATCGTCATCCTGAGGATGCCTCGTTGAGAGGTGAAACACGTGTCGATTTCTTTCAGGAGTTTTTTATGGCTCTTTAGAAATAGCTAAGCGGAACAAGTTACTAAATATATCCACGTCTATTGTATTTTTTAAACATTAGTGGTTAAATAGCAGTGCTTACTTTGTACGTACATTATTTTATATGGCCAGCTTTTCTTACGAAGGAGTGCTTTGAGTACGGTTGTGACAATTTTTTTGGGTACGATTGTGACGAATATTTAGTATAGTTTGTATTTTAACATTACTGTATTGTATAATTAGAATTCTTTAGTTAGCTTTTTGGACTGATTGTAATTTAAGACTAATTAAAGTACTAGTTATAAGCAATCAAACTGCTATATGAAGATTTGTTTTAATAACTATAGAAGCTACAGTGTCTTATTTTTTATAAACATTAAATGTTCTTACGTAATATAAATACGTAAATGTAGTTACGTAAACGTATTTTTTTTCGAGAAAAATGGATTTATTGTGCAATAAAAGTGACTGATGACCATTTTGGTGTATTTTTTAATGTGTCACTAACGACCCCAGGTACTGTCACAACCACCCTTGGGGTGTGGTCGGTTGTGACATTTTCTCTTTTTTTTCTAACATGCTCCTGTGAGTTAACCATAGTACTTAGAAACACAATTTCAGTATTTATACGTAGGCAAATGTACTTCTTCACAATACAAAACTTCTTTTTTTCAGCTAACTGCCACACAAACAAAATTATTGGTCGTCAGATGAAAATTGTCACTCGTACCTACACAGTCTACCTTACCTTTACTTACCTATAGTAAGTATTTAGCTATTTTAGTTACTAAAAATTGAATCAATAGGTAGGTAGGTACTTACTTTTGTGGTAAGAAAGCTGTGGTCAGGGACTTCATTTAAAAACGTTTCTCAGACCAACAAAAAAAGGAAGACGGCGCGCCACGAACATCAAAACTGAAGCCACCTTTTTATCAATGTCGACCCACGAAGGGTTGCCATTTGTAAAAAAAATACCCCATAACTTGGGTAATAATATTTTATGGGTAGGCTAATATTGTACAAGTCAGTACAAGTAAGATATTGTTAGGTATGTTATTGTACCTCAATTGTTTAGAAGTACCTATATTCCGAAAAAAACTAAATTTTTTACATCACAAAAAAAGTGCACCTTAAATCATAACATTGTCGTTTTTTAACCATATAGCTTTTGGTCACACGGCGAAGTCCACGATTAGTTGAATAAAGGTCATTATTATCAAAATGATCGGAACAAACCACGCTGGTTTTCGATGGCAGCCATTCTGGATCATTCCGACTATATTATCTTATTGCTACTATCCATTTACATTTTGATTCAGTATTAATTGGAAATCTAAAATATTAAATACATAAAAAAAGAAAACATGAATATAACTCGAAGTAAGAAATCATATTTAAATTTGTTTAATCGAATGGGAAAAATTTAAATCATATTATGGCACTTTATGTCACTGCTTTCGTTTGTTGAATGTTGAGGTTATATTTTGTTCCAAGTAACCTAAAATCCATATTTATTAAAAAAACGATGTTATTTCAAGTACTTAGGGGTGAAAAGTGATTCCGTGAATCTTTTTTTGTAATTTGCTATTGTTTTTACAAGTTTTCACTACACAGGAAGGCATAATTATATATTTTTTTATCAATGTTAACTAGACGACGACTCATGACGTACTAAGAGCGATGAGCATGGTTTTAGTGAAGGTGTGTGCGTGAGCGTGTGTATTTACTTGCAGGAGCACGGTTTTGTGGCTTCACTTTTGATGTTCGCGGCGCGTCCACCGTCTTCCTTTTTTTTGTTGGTCTGAGAAACGTTTTCACATTTTGAGCTGTGAAAACTTTTGATTTCTTAGGACGTGGTCCTGCTGATTTCTTTTTAAAAAATGTCAGTAATTTGGTGTACCTATGTATTAATTTAAATATAATTTTTGATGCTTATTGTTGACCTCGAATAGATGCACCATAGGCTACTTGACTTCTATGATAAATACTGGAAGTAGAATGCTAAAAGCACTGATTCAGATACAGACCTGACGCCCTTTGTAGTTTTCCATTTGTAAAAATCGTCGTAGGCTTTCATGTACGATTCCTTGGATTTTTCTGGGAGTAGATTGTTGGAAATGCCAATGGCTTCGGATTTAATGTACTCCGGAGTCATTACTATCGTCACTCGACATTTTTGTGAGAATTTGTAGTTATGTAATTTGTTGTATAAGACAAAAAGGAAATTTAAAAATAAAAAAGCAAAAAAAGAAAACAATTTTTAGTATTCGCGCCTCTTTTTAATTTGTGTTCTATCTTCTTTTTTTATTTATATTCTAGGTACTCGTGGTGGCCAGTTCGATTTTCGAACAATTTATTTTTCACTTCTCGCTCAAAAAGGCCGTCATTGTAGAGTACCAGAGCGGGGAAAAAATAGCATTTCTTGCTCTAGGGGAAAAAGTAATTTCTTTTTAATTTTTGTCTGTTCCAACGAGCCTTGAAAAACGAAATAGTAGATTGTTATACGAGGGGCTAAAAAAACCCACTGTAACGAGGTAGTTTTACTCCCGAGTTTTAGTGTACTCGATTTACTCCCTGTAAATCGAGTACACTCTACTTTTCACTACGATTGCGAGAAAATGAAATAATACAATACAATATTAAATAGTTTATTTTATTTAAATGTTCAATTTGTACAATTCTGGATATTTAACGAGATTTTTTTTCCGGCAACTTAATTTCAGTCTTCTGTGAAGATGTTCTCACTAGATGATGACATTTTCACTGTTGTAAATTATATTACGGTCACCAATTCAATTCATAATTAGAGAAAAATTCTAATGATTTCGCGCCAATGCACTTTTATTTCTTCTGTAGCCGCAACGCAATGCACGCATTCTACCGAAGAGATAGCCGCATTTAGTTCCATTTTCAAAAATAAAATGTTTTTCTTTTTTTTGTGAACCAGTAATAAGTCGAGTTTTTTGACGTGACAACGTCTTATAAATTGGTTTGCCGGGTGACACTTCAAGAAACTGCGTTACGCTCCGCTCACGTTATGCGCTCACAATGAGAGCGAGTGAGAGGCACGCGTGCATGGT
Organism: Agrochola litura; assembly: GCA_949152395.1. Classification (NCBI taxonomy): domain Eukaryota; kingdom Metazoa; phylum Arthropoda; class Insecta; order Lepidoptera; family Noctuidae; genus Agrochola; species Agrochola litura. Next base: position 100,102 of record OX424490.1, read on the forward strand.
TAGCCCGCCTAAGAGCGAGAGAGACAGACATAAAAAGTGAAAGGCACGCGTCCCTTCCACTCGAGCACAGTTAGCCCGCCTAAGAGCGAGAGAGACAGAGCGAGAGAGAGAGAGTGAGAGAGATAGGCATACACACCGGTTCATGTGTATAAATAAATGTTTTAAATTGTTACTATTATTTCATCCTTCTTCCTACTATACGAATGAATATTCACATTAAAATTATTTTACCACTCAAAGTCGTTGTCACGTAAAACTTTCGCCCGTATACCGACTTTACAGGCAACCAATTTTTTTTTCCTTCTTATCTTTATGGTGTGTCATATTGTCTATCCAGTTAGTATTTTCTCTTAGCTCGTCCCATGCTTTCTTGACTCCACCTGACTTTTCTATGTAATCATTTATTATCTTGCTCCTTCTTTTCTGTCTGTTTCCTAATTTGCAGATATAATTCTTTACTTAGGTTTACTTTGAATGTTTTTCCTCTGTATTTTTGGTTCCACTGTGTACATTTGTCCTCGAAGCATTCTGTGATCTGTGTTGTAGTTGAGTTGGTTGACAACATCAATAGTCAAAAACACTCTTGGTTTGTTTGTGAGAATGTAATCTATTTCATTCCTTGTTTTCCCATCAGGTGACACCCATGTCCATTTTCTATTATGTTTCCTTTTGTAGTAGCTATTCATGATGTGTAAATTATTTTCTAAAGCAAAATTAATCAATCTTTGACCGTTGTCATTCCTTTTACCGGTTGTGTACTGTCCCATGAAATTGTCCTCCTTCTTATTCCTCTTTCCAATTTTACTGTTAAAGTCTCCCATTATAATAACTTTTCTACACAAATTTGGCATAATTTTGTTGAGTTTTTTGTAAAATTCATCTTTTATGTCTTTCTGAATAGTGTCCGTTGGAGCATATATTTGAACGATTGAAGTTGGTTGTCTATATCCAGGGAGTTTTATATTCAAAATAGCTATCCTGTCTGATATTCTTCTGAACTCTATTATTTCGTTTTTCAGGTATTTCTTGATCATAAATCCTACTCCGTATATTCCAGCCTTTTCATTGATGTATTGTATTTGTCGTGTTCTTCCGTTTTCTCATCTGCTCTTCTCACGTCACTCAAGCCTATAATATCCCAGTTAACTGTTTCCAATGCATGTTCTAGTTCTAGTAAAGAATCTTGTGATTTTATAGATCTTGTGTTTAGTGTAGCTATATTGAGTTTATTTCTAGATCTTAGTTTTGTATTTTCAGAGAATTGTTTTTTGGGTAGAGATCCATTGGGCTTCACTGCCGCAAGCTTTTGGGGGTGTTGGTCTATCGCCCCGCGGTGACCAACCGTATTGGGGTTCAAGAAAAACAAGACAAACCGAATAGAAATACTAGAAGTAGCCACGGATTATTACAGTGAGCTGTATAGCGACGACAAAACACCAGACGAAAACTATAAATTAATTGATATACATAGTAACGAAAAAATTCCATGTATAATGAAAGAAGAAGTAGACAAGGCTATTAAATTACAAAAAGAGGTAAGGCACCGGGAAAAGACTGTATATCTAACGAACTTCTATTAGGGACATCTGATGTAACATTAGACACTATGACAGACCTATTTAACGAAATTTTTGACACCGAATATATACCCCATCAGTGGACCATATCAACTATAATACTACTTCATAAGAAAGGAAAGAAAGATAATATAGCAAACTACAGACCCATTAGCCTGATGTCTAACGTATGCAAAATATTTTCTAAAATACTTCTAAACCGTTTAACAAGGACTCTGGATGAAAATCAACCCAGAGAGCAAGCTGGTTTTCGCAGAGATTTTTCAACGATCGATCATATACACACCATAAAACAAGTTATCCAGAAATATAACGAATACGGCATGACTTATTATTTGGCATTTGTAGATTATAATAAAGCGTTTGACTCTTTAAAACACAAAAATATGGGAAGCGCTTGCAATACAAGGTGTTGAAAAGAAATATATATGTCGGAGATGGTTGTCAATTACAATAATTGTGGGTAGTCAACAGAGTTTGGTATGATTTGTTTTCTTATTATTCAATTATGTGATTTTTACTATCAATTATTGTCTAATAAATCGGACATAATTTATTAAGTACTCGGTGTACTCACTAATAGATTTTGGCAACTTATTTCGTAAATTGTAACCAATGGTTTTGTTCAAAACAATTAATGACATGTTACTTTAATTATAAAATGATTTACGTTGTGAATTCACTATTGTTTATTTACGACACTTATTCTTGTATTATTTGATTACTTTATAATGTAAGTCTTATTGGATTTACCACATTTTAGTGTTTTGTGTCGAGTAAACACGTGACGCACTTCCGTGCGTCATCGGACAGAGTTGTCGTAGTGGGATTGCAAGGTGGGGGCATCGTCTTATAAAAGAGCGTGCACTCTGTAGGCGAGTCACTCTCTCGACGCTCGGCACTGGTCACGGACGGTTGTGTGCTTGCGCTCTCCCGTTCATGACTCAGTGTTCTTGAGTCATATTCCGTTGCGTTTACGTAACGATTCTCGTAGTCTCCCGACTACTTCCGATCTCCGATCGTCAATCGATTGGACTAAGATCGAAAAACGGCCTTTTTCAAGGCTATCTTATTTCTATAACAGAAAATACGTGTGTGTAGCTTCACTAGGCCCCTTCTGGGTAAAACCACAGTTTCGTGGTCACTCGGTGGATACCATACGGTGCCAACGAAGCCGAGTGGGGTGTTGACCCAACACACCCGCTGACCCCCTTCAGGGTGAGGCAGTGAATTGGCCGGGTCCCAGTGTTTGGCCTTGGGGGATCTCCTAGTCAACACGTGGTGACAGTATTCCCTTCACAGCTACACACCCTGTGTCGATCGGGTGTGTCTACACCCGGCGCACTAGACTGGATAGGACCCCGTTGCACATTAAGATAGGCAACGGGCCAAAGCAAGCTTAGGGCTCACCGATAGGCACTCATCCTCCCTGTCTTTACCCGACAGGGAGGGATTGTTACACATCCCCGGCATACCCACCGGGGAGATAGGATTATATAGGCATTCCCCCCCCCCCCCCCCCCAATAATGGCTAAACAGCCAGATTACGAAAATGTAATCAAGCTGCTCGTACAGCTGATTGACCTATTCTTCCATAAGGAACCCTCTCTTAAAGGTCAATATGGGGACCAAGTAGACAAGGTCTTAGACCAAATTAAGAGTCACTCTGACTCCAGCATCACTACCTTCAGCGATGCTTTAGATACCCCAAATATAGATTCACCCCGATCTCCCTCCCCCCCTCCGTCAGTGTCAATGGACACCGACGCCCCCCTCCCCGCCCCCGCTTCTTCAAAGCGCCCCCCCACCCCGTACTCTCATAACTCAGAGGAAGAAGACGAGGAAAGGTCCGCTGCCGCCTCTTCTACCTCTTCCTCCCTTTCTGAAGACGGCTTCACAGCCGTCCAAGGAAAGGCGAGAAAGAGGAAGAACAGGAAGCAGATCTCCGCGCAGGCCAGTAAGGTCGCCGCGGTAGAGGACTCTGACTCCTCTTCGTCCACCATCACCATTAAATCCGGCAAACGCGCTACAGCCGCGACTCGCGCTACCGTAGCCCCCCCCGCCCCCGCCCCCGTCCCCTCTACCTCTACTGCCCCTCCGATCGCGTCGTCGTCATCCTCCGCGAAGGATACCCCCGCGCCCCCCGCTCCCGTAGCCCCCCCGACCGCGTCATCCTCCGCGAAGGATTCCCCCGCGCCCCCCGCGAGAAAGATTGCCCCTCCACCCCCCTTGTTCATTCAGGACAAGGGGAAGTGGACGGACATTTCCAAATGGTGCGTCGATCACAAGATCGACTTCACCTCGGCCCGAAACACCCAACAGGGTATTAAAATCCTTGTCCCTACATCGAAAGATTATAGGGAACTAACCCGTCTCCTGAGAGCGAGAGGTGTGTCATACCACACCTACTCCCTCCCGGAAGAAAAACAAGTCCGCGTCGTAATAAAACGCATCCCCAGGGAGATCCTCCCATCCGATATTCTTGCCGACCTTCAGTCGCAAAACGTCCCGGTAGACGAGGTCCATCGCATGCACCGCTCTAGAGGCGGTGACCTCTACGACATGGTCCTAGTTATATGCCCGCCCGTTGAGGGCCATCACCCGATTTTCCAAATTCGCTCCCTGTGTCATCTCACAGGGTTCGAGATTGAGAAACCCCAAAAGAGTGGCATTGTCGGACAATGCCACCGTTGCCAGCTATACGGCCATTCCCAGCGGAATTGCCATGCTACACCCAGATGCGTAAAGTGCCTGGGCGAGCATAGCACTTCCGACTGTTCGCGACCCAAAGACCGTACCCTCTGTACCGTACCTCCCAGCTGCGTTTTATGCGGCAAAGAGGGCCACCCGGCTAACTACCGGGGTTGCTCTAAAGCCCCTAAGGCATCTTCTCCCAAGCTGGGGAAGCGCTCCGGCGCTCGCCAGCAAAGGGAAACTCCCTCCTCATCCTCCTACAGGATCCCCTCCGCCCTTATGCCCCAACGACTAAGCCCTCAGAGGCCTAGTCCGTGGAACTATCTCCACCACCAGCAGTCTTTCCCTGCCTTGGTGCCCTCTTACGGTCATTTCCCTCCCCCGCCTCCCCGCCCCCTCCTCAACCTTAGGGACCCCCGCTTCCGTGGCACCGCGCCACCCGCGCCCTCCACGCCCCCCGCGCCCTCTGCGCCCCCCGCGCCCGCTGCGCCCGCCGCGCCTCTCGCTAAACCCGCGCCCGCTCCCGCTCCTCAAGCCCCGCGTCCCCCAACTGCCGGTCCCGCGACCGCGCAGCGCCAAGGTCTTGATTCATTTAATATAATTACCTCGACCTATATGGCATTTGTCTCCCCGCGCGCAAAGGCAATGGCCAACCTAATCATCTCCGCTCAAGGCAATATCCCTCAGATTCAGTCTATTTATAATGCGTATCCGGATATTACGCAAGTCCTAGATAGCCTAGCTATCACACCTAAAAACCTAAAACCTTCAATGGATAATACGGTGTTAGCTAGGCTCAAACCCCGATCCCTAACAATAGGCTTCTTTAACGCCAATGGCTTAACAACCCAAAGGGCAGAGATAGGGCTCTTCCTCCGCGATCACGATATTGACGTTCTCTTAATCCAAGAGACGTTCCTAAAGCCCTGCAATCGAGACCCGTCACTTGCCAACTACCGGATTGTTCGCAATGACAGGTCTCGTTGTCACAAGGGTGGCACCCTTATATATTATAAAAAGCAGCTTCACTGCATCCCATTAGACCCTCCTCCCCTCTCGGTATTAGAAGTTTCCGCCTGTCGCCTAGGTATGTCAGGTCACGAGTCGATCACTCTCGTATCGGCTTATAATCCCCCCGATAACGCCCCGGGGCACTATCAATCCCTCTCAAACGATCTCTCGATCCTACTCGCTATGAGTAACTCGCTCATCATAGCGGGCGATTTTAATGCCAAACATCCCTCTTGGAATAGTTCGGTAACCAACCCCAGAGGTCAACACCTGTTCGACCTCTCTAATTCCCTGACTTTTGACGTCATCGCTCCGATGACTCCCACTCATTACTCTCTCATCAATCCCAATTATACCCCCGATATCTTAGATGTGGCGCTCCTTAAGAACGTCTACCTAAAGTTAGAATCAATAGAAACGGTACAAGAGCTCGACTCTGATCACCGCCCGGTAGTCATGAGACTAGACCCCCGCATAGGTCTCCCCGACTCGAACGCCCCCCCTATCACTAAGAGGATCACGGACTGGAAGAAAGTAAGCACACAGCTGAAATCCAACACGTCCCCTCAGTTAGACTCTATCCCCGATCTCTTTGACTCTGTCGCCGACACCACGGCCGCGATCGACTCACTCACTGATCACGTACAATCCGTCCTGAACGATTGTTCAAGGGAAGTGCCAGCGACGGACGACCGTCGCTGGCGCTTGCCGGACGATGTGCGTGCATTACTGACTGAGAAGAACGCGGCCATACGTGCGTACGATAGCTTTCCCTGTAACGCCAACAAAGCCCATATGCGCTATTTACAGAGATCTGTAAAGAAACGTATAGCGGAGCTGCGGGACGCGAGCTGGGGAAAGTTACTCGGCGAACTAGAGCCAAACCATCAGGCCTTCTGGGAGCTCCAGAGGAAACTCAGGTCTCCCCAATCTTCCGGTATGCCCCCCCTGACCCGTCCCGATAAAACCATTGCATTCGACGATGCCGAAAAGGCTGAATGCCTCGCAGACAGCCTCGAGGCCCAATGCACTCCCAGTTCCCTACCAGTAGACCAAGCTCACCTGTCAAAGGTCGACGCGGAAGTCGAACGTAGAGCCTCCCTCCCTCCCGTTGATGACCCTGACTGTCCGCTGCCCCCCGTCCTCCCGGACGAGGTGCACGACATCATCAAAGGTCTTAAAGCCCGTAAAGCCCCCGGTTCAGATGGTATCACCAATAGGGTGGTCCAACTATTCCCCGCCCACCTAATAATGCTTTTGACCACCATCTTCAATGGTGCCTTAAGCAACAATATCTTCCCACAGTCGTGGAAAGAAGCCACCGTCATCGGTATCCCTAAGCCCGGTAAGCCCAAAACCGAGCCTACCAGTTACCGTCCCATTAGTTTGCTCAAGGTTCTCGGAAAAATCTATGAGAGGCTTATTTATAAGCGCCTCAGAGACTTCGCCGAGACCAAGGGCCTCATCCCCAATGAACAGTTCGGCTTTCGAACTGAGCACTCTAGCGTGCATCAGGCCCACCGGATCGTAGAATTCATAAGCGCTGGTTTCCAGCACGGTTATATGACCGGTGCAGTATTCTTCGACGTAGCGAAAGCGTTCGATAAAGTCTGGCACAACGGCTTAATATACAAGCTGTACCAACTCGGTGTGCCAGATCGTCTCGTGCTCATCTTACGAGACTTTTTATCGAATCGCGTCTTCCGCTATCGCATCGAAGGAGCGCTATCCACTCCCCGTCCCATCCGCGCAGGTGTCCCTCAGGGCTCTGTGGTGTCCCCCCTCATATTCACGCTATACACTAGCGACATCCCTAAAGGTTGCCGTAGTTCGCAGTTGGGTCTGTTCGCAGACGACACTGCCATCTATTGCAAATCTAGATCCCCTGACTCTATTCGCCTCACTCTCCAACGCGCAGTCGACAGACTGGCCGCATGGTTTACAAAGTGGCGGATAGAAGTAAATCCAGATAAAAGCCAAGCGGTTCTCTTCACGAAACTGCGTAAAAGGCTCAGATACCCCCTCCCCCGACCGATCACCATGTTCGGCAAGCCGATCCCTTGGGAGAAGCGAGCCAAATATCTCGGTGTCGTTCTCGATCATCATTTGACCTTCGCAGAGCACATAAAGATGGTTCGTTCGCGAGCCGCTTTCGCTCTCGGTAGACTCTTCTTCATGGTGAATGCACGTAGCAAATTGTCACTTAGGTGCAAATTGCGCGTTTACACGGCGTGCATTCGACCTATCATGACCTATGCGGGTGCCGTCTTTGCTCATGCAAAACCCCGTCATATACATAGGCTGCAAACGGTGCAGAATAGATTCCTTCGTAGGGCGACAGGTTCCCCATGGTTCGTCAGGAACGAGGCTCTCCACCTCGACCTAAAGATTCCCACAATCCACCAGTTTCTTAAACGCCTTTCAAAGCGTTTCTTTGAGTCCGCGGCCAAACATCGCAACCCTCTGGTTGTCGAGGCCGCCAGTTATGTCCCGAGTAGAATCAGTAAAGTTCGCCGTCCAAGGCATATTCTAGTAGACCCCGATGACCCCATAACCCTCCTCCAGGAGAGCAATAGGGAAACAAGCACAGTGTACAAACACAGACGCCTCCCGTCATTCCGACCTCGCCGCCGAGGTCCTTTGCGTTCCCGACCGCCGCGCCCCCGAGTAAATGATACTCCCCCCCGACCCTTGCTCGAAAACGAGGTGCCAGCAGTTGTTGCAGCTGTGCACGTAGCTTTAAATTCCCCGATTAATAATAATGATCAAAACCTCTTGATCCAGCCCGTCCCATCTTTTGATGTCCTCCCTCCGGATAACGCCCTAAGCCGAGGCTCGAACCCCGCAGGGGGTGCCCTTAGTGCGCGTTCATCCTAAGCTTTTTAGCTTAGTTTTATATATGTGCCCTGGCTGGAGGCTTTGAGTGTAGTAGCTTGAGGCAGCCACAGGATTGACCGGTTAAACAGCCATGGTTTTTCTAAACCAACTGTGAGATGCCATACCGAAAAAAAAAAAAAAAAAAAAAAAAAATAGGCGAGTCATTTCCCCGACCGATCACCATGTTCGGCAAGCCGATCCCTTGGGAGAAGCGAGCCAAATATCTGGGTGTCGTTCTCGATCATTCTCGAAACATTGCGGAAACAAACAAATATTAAAGACGTAACTAGAGAATACAATCCCGAGCATGTTTTTCAATCCCGAGCATGTTTTTCAATCCCGGGCTTACGGGATTTTTGAAGCCTTTTCCCGGGATCCCGGGCCTATCCCGGGATTAGACTATGTGGTTTCTAATTGGGCTAAAATAAAAAAAACACGAGTAATTAAAAAAAATGTCTTTAATGTCTTTGCACAACACAAATCAGAATAATAATAAGAAAAGAAAAAACACAAACCAAAAAATACTATACTTTTGCAAGAAATTAAAAAAACAGCACAAAATAACTATTTAGAATTTCGAAAATATAATCGCAGAAATATCAAAGCATCCAATGTTTGACTTCCGAGCCTGCTTCGTAGTTTATTGCCAACATAAGCAGCAGCTGAAAACGCTCGTTCAGCTTCTACGCTGGTTGGAGGAATAGACAATAGATACTTATATGCTGTTTCTAAGTGATATCCACGAACTCCTCCATTTTCGAACAGGCTCATTTCACGTCTAATACTATTTGCCAACCCCAATTCATTTTGTACTTCAGGATCTGGGGATTTCATACTCTTGTTAATTTCCAGCTGTAACTTTTCCTTTGGGAGGTGTCTGACCTTAGCTCATCATCTGTTTGTGATCCTGACCTTGCTTCTTCTTCCGTGTAATCTCGACTATTAAGTCTTTTAACAATACTCTTTAATTGCTTCCTCACTAAAGCCTGTGTCGGAACTGGAAATAAGTCGTGCCATTCCAAATCCGATAATAACTGATTTTCAACATCCATTCGTGGATTTTGTAAATAATTTAACACGCCAGTTAAATCATCACTTCGTCGTTGCTTTATACGTTCCACTAAGGATGTTTAAATTTTTTTGGCAAGTGCTGAGTTTTTGCTAGACAGTTGTTTTATAAGAAATTTCAAAGCGGCATCAGCTGTGCATAAATTAGCATCTCGCCGAAAGATTGCTTCTACTGTCAATTTAATTGGGGTCAGCACATCAACAATTTTATTTACCAATTCAAAATCAACATCTTCTAAACGAATTGGATGATTGAGATCTATAAGAGCTTTTTGAATGCATGCTTTTAAAAGATAAAATCACTCCAGCATTGTTAAAAGACTATTCCACCTGGTTTTACAGTCCAAAAGAAGTGACAACTCTTTTCCATGTTCAATTTTCACATATTTTTGAAGTACTGTTTCATTTTTCAATGGAGATCTTTTGAAATACACTACAACTTTGCGGATTTTCTTTATCAGCTCATTAATATTTTCATATTGTGTTAACTCTGGTACGTGTTCTGGCGCAAGATCATTTTGTGACATTACGATTAAACCTGATTCTGGACAGTCTAAGTCTTCTAAATGGTGTTCATCATCGCTGTCGTCCATATAATCAACAGTCACAGCTGGTTCATTTATAGTATCATCTGAGGTAGGGCTATCTTGCAAATTATTATGTTTTTCATAAAGCACATCACAGACCGCCAAATTGATACCATGTGCGAGACACAGTTGTTGTTCAGTGCAAACAAGCCGCCCCACCTTTATCATAACATTCGGTCCATCGGTTACAATAGCCACGATGTCAGTTTCTAGGGAAATGTAAAATTTACTTAGACGCTCTTGCAATATACGAAGACAATTTTCAGCTGTCATACTATCGTAAATAGGAACAAGTCCTAAGTTCCAAAATTTTTTATATGAATGAACGTTGACCGCCATGTATCGTTTATTGGAAGTTGAAGTCCACTCGTCGAAAGAAAGACTAAATCTTTCACTTTTCAAATGTTTTAATTCTGCAGTTACTTACTTTCTGATTTTTTCACTGTAATTCATAACACGTTTTCGAACAGTGACGGCTGACTTTGGTAAATCCGTGTATTTTGCTAAGAGCAATTTTCTCAAATCATCTAAGGTTATGAATACACTGAATGGAAATCCATCTAATGCAATCATTCTTGCCAAAATATCATCCAGGCTATCGTCGGCACTTTTAGTAAAATAATTATCTAACTTTCGCTTGGCTGGCGGCGGTGCTGTGTTCAGATTTCAGAATCTTGACTTGTTGAAGCTGATATAACCTTGATGTTATGTTTTGATAACAAATGTGTATGTAATCCCTTAGTTGATCCACCCAAAGTCTTGAGGATGGCTGGGCATCGCTTACATTTAGCACTATTCCCGTCCTTCGCAACTAAATAATAACTCCACACTGACGTCGTATCACTGTCTTTTTTATGTTTAACAAAGTCTCCCGCCATTTGAAATACATAATTTCAGATAATTGACTTTTAAATTTTAATGACGTAGCCTACGTAACCCGTCACTGACAGAACAATAAATGAAAAAAAATAAAACCTGATTTGCATATTTATACTTTCGTACAGGGAATACCCGACCGACGGGAAATACCCGCAACAATATTATGATATGAGATGATCGGGTGATTCCCCTGTTGGTTCGTTTGGGAATTACCTTAAGAGTATTTTATTAAAGTATTCCGAGTGGGGAAGTCCCTTCTAAGTTCTACGACAAAAATATTATTAGGACTGTACCTGTGTAGTAAATAGTGGGTACCTACGTATTGTACGAGTTGCTTTTTGTCGTAATGTATTAAAATAATCTAGGCAAGGTTATTTTCAAGGCGCAACGGACTACGGAATACAAACTAGACTTGTTTGTGGCAATCCCGAAAATCCCGAGATTAGCCAAGTACAGTCCCGGGATTTTCGGGGCCAGAAAACCGTCGGGATCCCGGGATCCCGAGATTCGGGATCCCGGGATTGTATTCTCTAGACGTAACATACTGCATAACAAAACTGAGATGGAGGTGGGCAGATCATTATGATGAGGAGTAACAGAGATAAATGGGCTACCCAACTAACAATTTAATGTCGTTAAAAAGTTTTAAAGTCGCACTAACGCAACCAACATTGTCGTATAATGGACATACAAGAGTCACAAGCTGACTTCGTTAACGTCATTCAAAAGTCGTATGAACGCTATGGAATTACCACTTTCGTCGCGCAGAAGTCGCATCATAACTTTACAACGACTTGTTTGTTGTATTGTCGTCATACAGGTGTTTTTGAATGACTAAAACGTTTTATTTGAGTCAAGGAACAACACCTGTAAGACTTATTGATTTTTCTTGTTAGTGACACGTGTTTGTGGTTTTGTTTCGAGATTTGAGTGCAAAATAAATAATTACAAGGAAATAAAAGATGAGTGTTATTTAACTTATATTTATATATCTCGCTAATAACTGTATCTGTCTCTCATGCCGTTTAGTTCGACGGGGTATTAAAGTTATATGATAATATACCTATGTGTATTTATTTCAAATTTTCATGCCCCCTCTCAATTTTGTGTTTAAATTATTATATTTTTATTAATAAAAATATGTTTATTTATAAAAATGTAGGACATGTTGCTTTTGTCACACACTTATCTCTTTACGACGTTGTAAAGACATAAAGTCGTATTAAGGTTATTTCAAGACCATGCAATACGCCATCAGTTAGCTATTAGGGTTCCTCATAAATTTTAAACCCTTTTCATATTGCAGGTCACAGTAAAAGCGCAGTGCAGATTTCAAAACATTTTAACATTGAAGTAAATTTTTATCTGAAAATATGATCATTCAATATTTGGATATAGATAAATTTCTAACGAGAGCAGATTTTAGACTTCTTAATAGATTGATTTGGCCATGGGAAAGCACTCATTTTATACAATTGGAAAAGTGCTATGGTTGCCACAGTATCATTGACTTTCATACACTGCGGCCATTTCATTTCATTATATCAAATAAAAACAAAATTAGAGATTTATTGCATTTTAAGGATTTTTGGTGCCACAACTGCTTAAATTTTACCGTGTACAATCATTTTTTGCAAAATGAATGTGATTATTGTTTCTTCTCAGTTCCTGAAGGAATTGAAAAATACATAGTATTATCATACCTTCAATTTCAAAAGTTATCACTTAACTTTTTCTTTTACTTACGTACACTTTGAACAACGTCAACTGTAAACAAAAATTCATTCTCATAATTTTAAATAAATTTTTATAATTGTATTGGATGCAAAAAAAATAGCTGGCATAACAGTCAGGGGTGAACCTACCCAAGAAACTGAAGAACTTTCCCCAAGAAACATGGGCCGAAATATGAAAAAAAAAAAAAAAATTAATATGTTTTGCTGGCAATTTTTTTTACAACCTGAATAGATTAATCATTTTAAAATTTACTGATTAAAAACGTATCAATTAACACAAAATTTACTGATAAATAACGAATTCAATATCGAAAGAAATCACACACAATATTTTTATAGTAATAAAATAAATATTTATACTGAACCTTTTTGTTGTTCATGTGTTGTACACTTTTCTTCTTCAACATTTGTTATTAATGCCACGGTTGTTGGCGTTGTACTTTTTAATTAAAGGAAATCTCGATTTACTTTCCTTTTGAAAGTTCCACTACGTTTAAGTCTTCTCCACGAATTTTTTGCTTCCATTTTTCGTAGTAAATCTAATCAAAAGTTCCGTAAATATGGCGGCCTAGACGTTTTAAAGTCAAAACCTGACTTAAATGCGCCTACAAGTTTGATTAAAGTCAGGGCATGACATTAAACGGACATCATGTAATATATAGGTTATATTTGGGTATTAAATAAACAACCAAGTCATTTAAGAGTCTCCAATTGACCGCTGTAAAACAGGATAGTGATCGTTATATAAACGTCACTGTGAAAACGTCTATACAACTGCTACGTTATATAAATGTCATATAAAGGTTTTTCAAAGACCTAATTTGGTCAGTTCAAAACGTTTAATGGACTCTAACGTTAGTATGACTATGGCGTTGTCGTACAAACGTTTTAGCTAAGACTGTAATATAACGTCGTTTAGTTTAGTCTTACCAACGTTGCTAAGACCAGCTTATTATGACATATTCGTCGCACGACTAATAAGTTAAATTAAAGACGTCTAAAGGACCTAGTAGTCATCTCACTATCATTATAAGACTGCTATCCAACTTTATGTCGTATAAGTCAAGACTTATTATGACGTTTTTGTTTGTTGGGTAAGGACGTAACCGAATGTTGTCCAAGACAAAATAAAAGAACGAAAGAGAGGCAACGTCTTAGATGGGAGGACGATATTAAAAAAATAGCTGGTGTTGCTTGGAGGAGGATGACCCATAATCGGAAAGGGTGGCAAGCTTTAGGGGAGGCCGTTGCGGAAACGCAAGACAATCGCGATACCGGTGTCAAATTATGATTATGTTTAATTTGTTATCATACTCGTATACTGTAGTTTAGTTTACTTTCATTCATGTTTTTATAAGATTGTCGAATAAAGGCTATTATTATTATTATAATAAGTCGAGTCCATAATCATGATTTTTCTACATAAGAATAAAGACTTTTTCGTTTTTCAAGGCTCGTTAGAACAGACAAAAATTAAAAAAGAAATTACTTTTTCCCCTAGAGCAAGAAATGCTATTTTTTCCCCGCTCTGGTACTCTACAATGTCGACCTTTTTGAGCAAGAGGAGTGAAAAAGTCTTTATTCTTACGTAGAATAATCATGATTATGGACTCAACTTATTACTGGTTCACAAAAAAAAACATTTTATTTTTGAAAATGGAACTAAATGCGGCTATCTCTTAGTAGGCAAGTTTTTAATCACGCCTAAACTTGTATGGAGTAGTCCATACAAGTTTAGACGTGATAAAAAACTTGCCTACTAAAATTACGTCAGTTTACGTCAAGCGCTGATTAATTTGACAGGACTAAACTAAAATTTATCTTCTGTCCTTTTCTTAATGAAATAGAAAGAAAAAGATGCAGTGAACTTAAATTTAGTTTAGTTTGTGAACAAGGGAATCGGCACCATTGTCGAGTAAGTGGTGAGAAAATCTAATTTCGAGTCCAATTTAGAGTTTCGCAAAATCCTTTCTTGTAGTTTAAACTACAATTAGGTAGGTGCTGGCCAAAATTCAAGTTTCTTCTATCTTTAGCGATTGGGACTGTGCGAGTTTTACGAACATAAGTAGATATCCTGTTTTTTTTTATACAAATATATCTACCTACATATAGATGATTAGGTAGTAGCAGTCGTCGTATCAGCTCGTGTCATAGGTCGAGTCCCAATCAGCGGGTTTTACCAAGTTTTACTTAGTCACGAAAACAACACGTTCCAGAAGTGTTTCTCAAATCGAGTATTATACCTACTCGTACCTACGGAGTGCGTAAGTAGCTCCTTCTTAGCGTGTCGATGGGAATATTGTTCGATTAACACTTTAACACCATTAGCGAATTTTGCGTTCGCACGGGCGGCTGATACCCATGCTTGTTGTGAAAGTCGGAAACGGCAAAGTGTGCCCAGTAGGAAGGCTCTCTGATGCTTCTTTGAAATACCTAATCAGGAGGTTTGAGCTTCTCTTGCCAAAAATCACATCTTTTCTCGAGCCGATGTTGGCATCAGAAGGACTCACGCACCCAAAAAAATAAAACTTTTTCAGCTTTTACGTTTCAGGGACACTGAGCTATCTACTACTTTTTGTAAATGCTGTAATGTATAACTGTTTTTGTCCCAAATAAATAAAATAAAATAAAATACCTGCATTGGGTGGCGTAGGTAATTTTCTAGGTTCACGTTTTCTATGCGGCTTGCTATAGTCTACGACTAGGTAGCTAACTACTGCACAGTATGACAGTACTGGTACTGTTTTTATGTGGAACGTTCATTCTAATACATGGGACTAAAACATAACTGGCGGAATGTGGGTGTAAGTACTAGGTACAGGTACACCTCTGCCTAGCCCTTCGGGGATTACAGGCGTGATGTTATGTTGTTAATTCTAATTTATTTAATAAATAAGTACCACACGTACCTACCATGTAAACTTGAAAATAAAAGACACTAATTTGAAGCTTATTTTGTTTTATGTTTATTAAAAGTTTTACTCGTATTAGTTCAGGTAAATAACAGAGTTGCTTCAGAGTGTACCTACATTTTAATCGATTGATAAAAATAAAGTATACAAATCGTAACATTTTACTTATACTAATATTAACACTTTCGATTCAGTCGACGAACTATGTTGCAACTTAAATTACTTACATATGTAGGTAGGTACCACAGTATTCATTACACCTACATATTGTGAACTAATCAAAGCCTCGTGCAGACTAGCGCGACGCGACTCTAACAAAATATTTTTAGGAAAACTTCACGGTAGTACAATTACCGGTGTCGCGTCGCGCCAGGCTGCACGAGGATTTATACTTACAATAATTGTTAATAAATTATCAGTAACAGGTTTAAATCATCCTCAATTCACCATCGAGTTTTTAATCAGGGACCTCTGGCGCCCCGGTGCTACCTAAGATACGTATCAAACGAACATACTAACCTTTTAAAAAAGGAAAATTTGTATTTGTTCCACGTTTGCAGACAATAATAAAAAAAAAACTGGCCAAGTGCGTGTCGGACCACGCACAGTGAAGAGTTCCGTAGTTGGGATGAATATATCCCAAGAACAAACTTAACATTGTAGTTGAAAAACATGTTCTCCCATACGGAATGTATGGAAGATGTTTTTGCAACTGCAAAAGTAAGTTGGTCGATTATTAGGTACTCGTTAACTTGTAGAGCCTACTTAGCTGTGATAGTTTTTCTTTTATTTTCGATATATATACTACTGCCGTAAAGTTTTTCATATATCCAAAACGTTTTAGCTGGTGGGGGGGACATTTGACTAACAAAAACTAGCACTTTAAAGCTTAATATTTCGCAAGCGGATTCCTGAATCCAAAAATGGTTTTCACACACTCACAATGTTTGTAAGACCTTTCCAACGATATCCCACACTATGGAATAGACGAGAAAAAACTCACGTGAAGGGGATGAACTCAAAAAAAAAATGTACGAAAGATTATGAGAAATTAAATATTTTATTTTACCACTTTGTCGGCGTAATTAATATGTAAACCCATACCAAATTACAGCTTTCTAGTAGGTACTAAGATTCTCTGAGTTAAGGCGCGGACAGACAGACAGACGGACATGGCGAAACTATAAGGATTCCTTGTTGACTATGGAACTCTAAAAAGGAGGGTGGATGACCCTAAAGAAGCTCTAAAATATTCAAATAACAGGTACTTTTCCGGACATATGATATGGTACCATGGAACAGCTGATGATGTAGCCGGAAGGTGGCCATAAGAACTCTTTAAGTGAACACTAAAGGAACGTCGTGTTTGATGTCATCGGATTTTTGACAATACTTGTCAAGATAAATCCGACGAGACAGACGGTTGATTTTCCTTCCGAATTTAGAAAATGTAGTGATAAATTTTGTACGAATGTAGAACACAGATCCATTATTGATAGAATGTACAGACGCCAGCACATCAAGCTACCCGAAACTGTCAAAATTTCCCAATCAACTTTGAACCTTAATGTTAAGCAATAAAGTTGAAAATCTATTAAATAAATTTGACAGATTGTAGTAGCTCAATGTGCTGGCGTCTGTACTATGAAATTGTTGACATATTTAGCGACGGGGCATATGTTTGGTACTGTGGGCCGGATCAAAACAAAAGAAAACCAGTGATAGGTTGGAACAAACATGTTCGACAAGCGCACTCGGAGGCGTGGCTTGCTTTACAGAAATGGGTGTTCTGTGGTGAACCGAAAGTGGGTTCTGTGTACGACACCATGAGAGAAACAAAACGCGTTTTTTAAAGTAAACTAAAGTGGTGTCAGAAAAACAGAGAACAAATAAAAATTAATATTATAGTATCTTGTCACAAAGGAAGGATTTTAGCAAGTTTTGCACACCAACAAACTGAGCGGCAAGTCGAGCCTACCTGCGAGTGTGTAGGGTGTTAGTGAGTCTGCCACCATAGACAATCTCTTTAAAAATCACTTTGCAATGAAGTCTCCTCTTGGGTTAATGGGAGAGTGCCAACGGCAAGGGAGCCAACAACGGAATCATCACTGGTAAGGGTTACGGCTAAAGAAATAGCTGCAGTGTTGAAAAACATGAACTGCGGTAAATCACCTGGATACATTTCTCTCAGCATAGGGCATTTACAAAATGCAGGGATTTACATGCCCAGAGTGCTGGCAATTTTGTTCAACTTCTGCTTCTCACATACGTATTTATTTAAACTTTTCACACTCAAAAAGGTACAAACGCGTACGTATCTGCCTGAAGATCTTATGAAAACCTTAGTTATGCCGATTATAAAAAAATCGAACTGAAGACGTGTCGGACATATAACTACAGGCCCATAACGTGGGCTACGATTACTGCCAAGGTTTTGGACAGTGTGCTTGTGCGATTTGGTGTCCTACGGTGTTTTATGGAAGAGGCTGTATGATGATATCTTCCGGGTGAGATGATTGAATTGTTTAGATATGGGTACGGCCATCAGACTAATATGGTGAAATGGGCAGTATTGGGCAGGCTCGCTATCCGATCCGTACGGGCTGGAGTGCGGGGTCAGACAGGGAGGTCTGACTTCGCCGAAACTGTTCTGTTGTACGTGGATCGGCTGATTCGTGAGCTCTGCAGCACTATGGTAGGCTGATCCATTGACGGAACACTAATCAATAACATAAGTTACGCCGATGACATGGTGCTGCTGGCCCCATCGATCAGCGCCCTCAGAGAACTTATGTTTGTTTGTGAGCGATAGGCCCAGGGCCTCAGATATAATGCAAAAAAGAGCGCGTGTCTGATGTTCAAGGCAGGCACTAAAGACTAGTGCCGTCTGTCACACTCGGTCGGATTGCGTTAGAGTGGGTAAAATCTTTTAAATATCTGGGGCATTGGGTCACCGCAACGCTGACGGATAATATTGACGTGGAGAGAGAGTGTCAGTCAGTCCAGAGCAATATGTTGATCCGTACGTTTGCAAAGTGCTCGAGGGGTATAAAAACTACTCTATTTAGGGCATATTGCCAATCTTTTTACACCTGCAGTCTATGGGTCGACTACACGCAAAGGCCTTACAGCGCTTTACGTATCCAGTACAACAACGCATATAGGGTGCTGTTGGGGTTGCCACGACACTGTAGCACATCAGGGATGTTCGCAGAGGCACGTATTGACGACTTTTATGCAATCATGCGAAAGCGTGTCACGTCCCTGATGCGGCGGGTGCGAGGCAGTGCCAACAGCCTCTTGGTCACTGTGGCCGATAGGGCGGAAGGTCTAATACTCAGGCACTGGACCAGGACACAGGTATTACCTTCAAATCGTGCCTTGAAATAATGTTTAATTAATTATTGCATATGTGGTTGTCTTATTAGTGATTTTGACATCATAGTAATGATATTGACATTGTTGATGGTGATTTTGACATTAGAGTTATGATTTTGACGTTACTAGTAATTATGGCCAAATATTATTATGTACTAACACTGGTGTTTAAGATTTGTAAATGTAATTACCTACTAAGAAATTGGATTGTATGATCTAGAAATAAAATGATTTGATTTGATTTTGATTGTATCTAGATGGATTCCAGGGTCCAACCACGGGGCTATCTTATCCAAATTACACAGTGGATGTTGATGTGGTGCACCATAATATAGAGAATTTCTTCTAGAAGCTTTATGTCTATTATACATTGATATTTAACTTAGTTATAACACAGAAACTACGACGTTTTGACATGTCGCCACATTAGTAGATTGCACAGTGTGAAGCAGGGAAATAACAATGGTGACCTCTTTGGGAAAACCGAAGGTTTTGTCTGTGCAATTATGGACGAAGTTATGGTGACGAACAATTAGGAGATTCATTGTGAAGGAATGCACCATTGACATCTGTCGGGCATATATGCCACCGTCCGGGAGAATCAATCCAACATAACCGAGTGAAGCTATTCTGGGCGTTGCCAGTGAAGTGGGAGGAAGGGAGGGACTCCCCGGGATTATTGCTCGCAAGCCGTGAGACGCGTTGGATTGTGTGATTTGTTTTAAAATTAATATAAGTTTCTATAAAGTGCTACGTGTTTTAAACCTCCGTATAGAATTAGTTAGCATCAGATATTATCCGTGTGTTCTCGTCTAGCTAACTTAGAGTGCTTGCGTAGTCCTTGTAGCCAGGATTATCCATCAGCAACTTGCTATGAAATACTGACAGCCTTGTTAAATCGGAAATGTCGTACTATAGGTGTGCTACAGGTATGTGCCCGACCCAGTTCTCGAAAATGAAAGGAAAGACCACATTGTACTGGGATCGATCCATCGTCACTGACATGACTGTTGTTGCCAATAAGCCTGATATAGTGGTGGTGGATCGAGTAGAGCGGCGCACAATGATTATTGACATAAGTTTCCCGCATGACGGGAACCTCGTGAAAGCCGAGAAAGATAAACAAATTAAGTATCTTGATTTGGCTCACAAGGTTGTCGACATGTGGGATGTGGACTCAGAAATCATTGTGCCGATAATCGTATCAGCCAATGGCTTAATTGCCAAGAGCCTCGACCAACACCTAAGGAGGCTCTCGTTGGGCAGCTGGATTAAGGGGTTGATTCAGAAAGCGATACTCCTGGACACGGCTCGCATTGTTCCTCTCTTTGGAGCCCTGACCGCCGGTAGCTTGAACCCTGTTCCCGATACCAGTGGGCTACTATTTTTTTTTTTTTAATGTTTTTGTATTAATTTATTCTAATATTTAATAATATAATTTATATGTAAATAGTAAAATAAAGGAAATAACAATAAGATATAGTAGGTACAATATACTGTTGCGAACATACCTACACTTAGCAAAACTAGATAGTAGCTGTCGTACATAACGAACGATAGCAACTTTGAGATACTAAATACATATTTTTCCTCTTGACTGTTAACAGGTAGGTTCATAGGTACATGTTGCGTTAGGGCCATACATTTTTACAATTTCATTATACCTCGGAACACATACTTAGGTACCTACTTACATTGTATAATGTATATACATTATTGGCACACAATGGAGCTGCCAGACTTGACACCAGTGCACGACTGGCGACTGCACCAGTGCACGCCGCCCTCACCGTCTGCCATTACGTTAACAAAATGAACAAATGGTTATATACAGACGATACGAACTAGGAACTACCCAGATGAAACAGTAACATTAAAACGTAAGTAAGGCTAAGTCCATATTATATTGGTAGTGCGAAGCACGGCGCAGCATCAGTAGCTATTCCAGTAGATAAATACTTTGATATGCAATAAAGTCAATAGTCGTTCAGTTTTCACAAGTGGCGTGGGCCATGTGGTGTTTACACTTTTGCAATAAAAGCAAGTCTATGTTCGGTGGGCAACTGGATGTCCGTGAGTACCGCCGGACCACCAATGCCAATCGCTTCCATATTTGGTAAATAATTAGTACTCAATTGGTACTAATTAGTGCTTAAACAACAAAATTGGTACCTCAGTAGTTTTCTAGAAAGTTGACTTTGAATGTGGTCCGGCCGGCGGTAGCCACGCTCCCTTCAGCAGGACCACCATGAGCGCCGAAAAAGGAAAAATAGGAAAGGAAAAATACTACAGCTATTCTAAGTATACAAATAATTAGTACCCTTATATGTGATTCATTTCGTAAAAAAAAATAGAACCGAAACATTTGTGTTTACCGAGAAATCAACGATGACAAACCTACATACATTGAAAATTAGTACCCTGCAAGATAAAATTTCAGTAGTTTACGAGAAATATGCCATTGGTGAGGTGGCGGTAGTCACGGTGTAAAATTTTCATTTCAAGATTTCCCTATTAAAAACTCTGATTTCTTCCCAAATTTATACAAAAATTTGTGCTCCTAAAAATTCAGATTCCTAAGTGTTGTATTATAAGAGAAATTAGCTTTCATTACTTCGCCACACTAAATCTCCGCATATAACCCGACCAAATAAAGTTGTCAATGGTGTTGTTGGTTGTACTAATTCACAAAAAGGTTACTAGAACGCAAAAAATTTAAGAAATAAATAAGATATACCTATTGCTCTTTAATGTTATTCATATAACAAAACAGAAGAAGAAGATTTAACAACACAGAAGGTAGGTACTTACTTACAATACTGTAAAATAATTCTTCGAGTACCTACCTACCTACCTACCCACGTCATTAACAAAGGTATCACAGGCCATGGTTAACGAGAGGATAATATTTTTCTTAATATGTGGTACCTAGGTACACAGTTTGTATAACAATTATAAATATTGAACTGTTGCCTACTATTCCGACATAAATTTATGTGCACGAGTGTACATCTCCTAAACAGCTCCATAAAAAAGTTCTTCAATTCCCTTGATATTGAACATTTTGATATTTCTTTCCCATATTTGAATCGTGTTAGCATCACGGGCAGCACTATCACTAACTGTAAAATTACAACATTTTTATTAAAAAAAAGATCAGGTTCGTACCTAGATATGCGCGTGATCAGCGTCTAGTTCCCCGGGAATTCGAGGCACGGAGGACCAAGTTCCGTCAGATCCTCATGGCTGAATGGAGGGAGCGACTTTCACAAGCCAGATGGGGCCTCACCACAATAGTTGCAGTAAGGCCTGTTACGAAGGAATGGCTGGAGAGGCAGTATGGCGCCCTCAGTTTCCGGCTGACGCAGGTGCTTACTGGTCACGAATGTTTCGGGAAGTACCTGCGACGCACAGGTCGGGAGAGGACGCCCGCTTGTCAGCCTGTGTGGACTGTCTCGAGGACACGGGGCGCAACATACGGTGGAGGAGTGCTCAGCTTGAGCCCAACAGCGCTGTGCCTTCGTCGAGACACTTGGTGCGGGTCATCTCTCGCTTCCGACCGTGGTTCAGTCTATGGTCAAAAGCGAAAACGCGTGGGAAGCTGTCGCCTCTTTTTGCGAGGAGGTGATGCATGCAAAGGAGGCGGCGGAGAGGTATACTGTCTAGATCTTTCAAAAAAAGATCGGATTCGAATATTGTCTAGGTCTTTCAAAAAAAGATCGGATTCGTGTTAACATTGGGTTCTGTATCGATGCAGAGGATCACTGGATTCTAGCGTTGGATTGAAATACAAGATCAATGTAAATCAGCCTTACCTTTAAACAGTCACAGCTACCGATAGCGGCAGCAGTCGCGCATGAACACGACATACTGTATCTTATCTTAGGTCAGCACGTCGAGCGTGACGTCAGGCGTCCAGGGTCACAAGTCAGTGGTGTCTGTGGGTGTGTGTCTGAACAGTTGACAATCAAAATAAGAATAGGATTCCCCTTTTCATACATTATTAGCTGTTTTATCTACTAAATTACTTTATTCGAGTTGAATAACTGTTAAAGGTAGAATGTAATTATGAGGCTAAGCGTACGCTGAGACGCAGGTGACGTAGCATAGCACAGTCCAGGTTTTGCAGGGTAGGGCAGGCGAGGCAGACAGAGACCGCGAGCGCATGCCGCGACGTAGCTATACAGACTCATTCGCGTCCTAGCTAGTACAAACAATAGCCGTTAATGTCTTTTTTGAATAGTCTGGATGATAAGTATCATACAAACAAGGTTCACAACGAACAAATTCAATTAAATGTTCTGTCATTGCAATAAAATTATGAATTAGTGGTAAAAAAACACGTGCCGGCACTACAACAAGACGCAGAGCAGGACAGACCCATGTCTGCGTCGCACGTGCCAGCACCGCAGCGTACGCGAGTCTCAGTACGTTCATGCATTACAAAATCTGCTCTGCCCTGCGCTGCATGGACCTGCGTCGCCTGCGTCTCAGCATACGCTTAGTCTGACTGTTCTGTATGTATTAACAGGTAGGTGAGCAACCACGAGTACGTAAAACACCCATTCTTCGCCTATTCATAACATAATACTAAATAGTCTATACAAGTTTTTAAGTCTTCGTATAAAAAAATCTAACGTTACCTAGACACGTAGGTACAGAACTACCTATACTATTTTTTGTACTGCATGTACATATCTACTAGTTGGACTGAAACTAGAAACCTATAAAATACATTTAACTAAGGAATAAATAGAACTTATTTAAATGATCACGTCACCTTAAATTACAATGTCTCGTAACTAGTTAAAATTGTTTATTTACTTATGTACAACACAGGAGCGGCCCGCGGTGGACTGCGGCCGCGCTCCGGTCCGCCATGCGCCAGGCGGCGCCACTTTCTACTAGTTAGTACCGACTAGGGTTGCCAACTTTTTTATATCAAATACTTAGATATAGTATTTTCGAAGCCAGTAAAAATATAGTAAACGGCGAAAAAAAAAATTGGTGTGTTTTAAAACATGTTTACTTTATATATGTGCAAATTTTTGCTACAATGAATCTTTAATAACAGGTTTGGTTTTCATTTTATAAAATACCATGAATTCAGCTTTTATGTGATGAATACTGGCCCTATCGCCATTTTGTATTGAAATAAAAATATAGTAGTTTCGCCTACAACATTTTTTCTTTAGGAATATAGTATTTAGGCCTCTAATATAGTAGGATACTATAATAAATAGTAGGGTTGGCAACCCTAGTACCGACGACTCTGTTTGTCTTACATTTCGTAATTTAGAAATACGCATGCGCCTAACTAAGTCCCTCGATCAATCAATTAAATACAGTCATATTTGAACTGCAACTGTAGGTAAACATTATAGCAAAAGGATTTCAATAAGAGGCTCACAGAAAAAGGTGCTGCATCTTAATTTCGTAACACGCGATCAATCATAATTTGAATCATTTTGAAGGATATTGCTTATCCTATGTTCGAAAAAGTCTGCTCAGCAGCGTAAATAACGCAATGAATGTTGTTGAACTGTCAAATGAAACAGACTGTGATTGATCGTCTGCTACACAAATAGACTGCAGATTAATTTCTGATTGAAATTGATCGTATCAGAATCGCTTATTGTAACGTCTATCATTCCTACATAATTGTATATATTATTTACACTACGATACATGTTATATTTAAGATGGACATTAGACAATAATGTCAAAGATGGTGACAACGTAATAAGAGGTTGTGATAGTATTAAAACGATAAAGTGAACAATGTACAAATAGTTGGCATCGGCGCTTGCGCTCTATACCCTAAATGAAGACGGGTTGAAGCTATTACGGATAGCGTGACTTAGGTTAACGATGTTTTGAGTTGGAGTTATTCAGTTTTTGCGGTAGGTATGGAGTGTAAGCGTCGTTGGCAACACCCAAGAAATACCCGAAACACAATTCGATTAGTAATTACTCTAAGCACAGCGACGCCGACAGTGCGCGGTGCACAGCGACAATTGGTCTATCACTATGCAGTAGGCACTGTCTGTTAACGTGGTACGCGGCGTGGCGGCGGCGCGGCGCGGCGACGTCACAGCGGCGGCAGGTCGTTGTCGACGTCGAGGCGGCGACGCACCCACTGCAGCATGGCCTCCTGCGACACAACGCTCTCATCACTAACTGTCCACTCACGTCACACTTAGTATCGCAAGCGGCACTTCATTGCTCAATCTACCATTCACACATGAAGCATCTAATCGACTTTCTCGTCTCTCCTGCTTCACTCAAAATTCACTACCAAACATACATAATTGTGGTACAACACCTGGACATCGATTACCCACCCACCCACCGTATGTTTGAATTAAAGTGTTTGGCGACATTCGTTGCTGAACATCTTCCTTCTCCTTCAAAACTCATGAGCTTTAATCCCCTTCGCCCTGTTTGCCTCATTCTGGGAGCTAGCACAGATAATATAATACTACGCTAGTGATTTGATTTAGGAGAAGAGTACCTACACCTTAATTAGAGTATCTTAAATAGTTTGGTATTGGTACAAAGCAATTAAGAATTCTTAAAAGTTTTACTTTTTCAATTCGGTGAATCCACATAAAATCTAAATTATTAATACGATCAGTTGTATTATGAGGACGAAAGACGAAAACTAAAGCAAGCAAAGCAGGTTAGTAAAATAATAAAATGTAACTCACACGAAAACACCAGTTAAACCACCACCAGCCAGTTAGTAAGTAGTTAGTGCAGCTATGTAGCGAAGGGGTGGGAGGGGGAGGTACGGAACAGATCTCATCTCCACTCGCAGTCGTTTAGAACAGGTGATATTTCTAATTTAAAAAAACTACTTAAATATCTAGGAGGAAAATGTGCTTGGAAATAAAAGAAAATCCGTATGTGGAAATTCCACTCAGCCGAGTGTTTTGCTACGCACTTAGTTGTTAAGCCCAGTTAAGTGTTGTTGTTTCTGATGTAAAGAGATCATGTAATTTGAGACGTGCACCGATCACATTAAAGTAACGACCGGTTCCGCTGCATCAGCGCTCTCGCAGCCAGCGGTACGGGGAGAGTGGAGTCGGGGAGTGGAGTGGGTGAGAGGGGCGGGGGCGGGTCAGTCGTGGTGGTGCGAGTGGTGCGCGTTGTCGGTGTAGTCGTCGTAGTCGCGTGGCGCATCGAGCTCGTCGTCGCGGCCCTCGTACTCGTCAGGCCCGTCCGCGCCCTCCTCCTCGTCGGACTCGTCCGGCGCCGCGCCACCCGCCTCCTGCTGCACCACCGCTGGTGCCTCCTGCTGCCACACGCATGCACACTCCGTACAGTACCGCCACCACACACAGGTTAGTTGCCACTCTGACTCGTTAACAATATTAGTTGGGGTCATTAGGTGCTGCCTGCTGTTATGACGAGCGGCAAGGTAATAACAACCATACTGTCAACGTGGGTCACCAGCTCGGACGCGCAAGTGCCGGCGGCGCGCGCGGCGGGCCGCATAGGGGGCACGCACCTTGGTGGGTCTCCAGCCGCAACCGGGCAGCGGCAGGCCGTCGGGCCCCAGCGGACACGGCGCGTCCAGCCCGGGCACGCCCTGCTCGCCCTTGTCGCCCTTGTCTCCCTTGCGCCCACGCTTGCCCAACGGACCCTGCGGAGTTGGCGCACACTGTTATATTAACATCTATCGCCCATGAACCGCCGTGCAAGCGTCTCACCTCGCCGTTCATGAACTTGAGCGTGCGCTGTGTGACGTGAAGGTCATGCATTAGGTAAGTACATGAATATTGTTGGTAGTTGTTAATGAATATAGTGGTGAAAACAGAGTAGTAGCACCTGCACCGCGATATCACGTGCTACTGAGTTAGTAGAGCATGCGAGATGCGCGGGCGTGTTAGGGCGCGCCGGCCGCATGCGGGCAGGCCGGTGCGCACAGCGCTACACGTGAGCGATGGACGTGCGCTACTTACGGGTTCTCCCTTGTAGCCCTTGTCACCCTTGGGGCCCTAGCGAGCGGAAATAAACGATTATCATCACATTTAAAAATATCAGTAAGATGTCGTCATAAAGTCAGAGATGACTAACCTCTTGTCCAGGGATGCCGTCGGTTCCCTGAAATAGTAGTGAGCGAATGTAGTAGTGATCACAAATTATTTTGTAGTTACGGTGTAGTATATAGTGGACGCAAGATGTTTTCAGAGTGCAGGTAAGTAATACTATGACGTGTATACATACTGGCAGTCCCGGGTCACCGCGCTCGCCCTTGGAGCCCGGCTCGCCCTGCGCGCCCTGCACATCACATAACAGTTAGCAGCTCGCTCGCAGCACATTAGCACGCTTCCACAACAACTCGGTAGTACACTAGCGCGCTACTCACTGCTCGCGCGACACTCTGTATACGTGCGCGACTCCGTTTCCACGTACGTTACATACGTTCCAACACTTGCAACTAAAGAGTTAAACTGATTCCCGTAACAGAATGTAGAACAATTTTCAATATAATAGAGTTGACAAAAATATCGAACGTGCAGCTAATCAAAGCTGCAGCACCAAATAGTAGAGGTCAAAATATATCATGTAAGTTGAAGACTTGCCGATCGTTGTCAATGGTTTTGAGAATTTAGGAAAAATTACATTATTATTATTTTAAGTAGAATTTTTTGGTAAAACTACTGTTAAGAGATATAGAATTGTCAGTGAACTAACCTTCATACCGTCGAGTCCAGGCGGGCCCTGCGGAACAACAACACGTCAGCACGTGTAAAGCACGCGCGGGCGCGCGTTCGCAGCACCACACGCCCGCGTGTGCACTCTCACGGCACCTTGACTCACTAGTGCATTCTCATTACGTTTTTATTGCGGTTCGTGAGTTTATAACAGTAGGCTAATTCACGTAATTTCATGACGCGTTACCAAGATGCGGTGCGTATTATTGTAATCTATGAACTATGCGTAGCAGTGGAATGCGCTCTTATGGCGCTCGCCTTACTTAAACTTAACGCGATCGTATCTGACAGCGGTAGAATACGAAAAGCGTTTCAAGTTCGGATCGAAACTTAACTTTTAAGTCAATCGCACGTTACAGCTGCAACGGGCCGAAGCGCAAGTAATTTTCATACAAAAAAGCCCGCCTGGAATATGCGTTGGTTCATAGAAAATGTACAAAAGTGATAAAGGAGGATTTTTGCAATGCGTTGCGTTGCGGCACGGCCCGCCCCAATCGTTATCCTTTAAGGAACTTCTTTAGTTACGTGAATTCGCCTACTGGACTTCTCATGTTAACGTTGCGGGCTCGGTGCGCAGCGCACAGTTCTCATGCATACACATAACGAACTTTGCACTTCAATACAACTCACTAAGCTTTAAGTTTTGGAGTGGTAGGTACAGATAATCACACACACGCTCTTAAATGCTGAAGATATAGGATGCACGGAAGTAAATCCACGAGTGATCAGGGGAAGAAAATTATAGGATGGATTGAAATAACTATTCGACGATTTATGACATTGAGGAATTTGTGTAAGATGATAGTATTGTTGACAACCACCACGCCAGGCTGCCCACCGGACGAACAGACGCGCGGGGGCGCGGCCGCCGGTCCGGGCGGGGAAGGTTGGGATGGGATGAGGTTTTTGGTTGTTCAAAAGAACTGTATCGAGCTGGCACAAAAGGGGGAACAACATAGGGATAGCGAACATTGCCAACTGAGAAGAAACAGGAAAAGGTTGAACAGAAAGTAAATGAAGAAGAAAAGAAACACAAATATGCACGGCATGCAAATATTTATTTCCTTCAAAATAATTTTTAAACAACAATAGTGTATGCTCTCGTGATGTATATATGGTACAAATGACAACTTTCGATTCTCATAAAAAAACTAAATCCTTAACGTTACGCTTAAGAGATACACGACGATATAAAGACAGAAACGTTATTGTATTTATTTATAGTAAGTAATAGCGAGTAGAGCTGATGTCTTACAACTAGTAGCAGGGAGCGCAACATACTTACTGTTATATATACAAGCGTCCCTTCGCAGTGGCTGGCCATCTCTTACATTCATGATCACCACACGGGCAACCGTGTGGTGATCATGAATCTAAAGTGATAATGTGATGTGAAGTGAGAACTGATTCTGATAGAATAAAGTTGCAAGTAAACGCGAACAATCCCGGAAGTCAAAATAGCAGGTTATGTACTAAATGAATTTGAATAATATATTTTGTACATTGGTGTCACAGTCTCCCAGCTCGGGACGCAGTGTGTTTCCATTGCTGCTTCTAATCGTCTAGCGAAATTGAGATCTCATACAAAGAGAAGAGACAAGGAAGCAGACGAAAGTTACGCCGCGTCCCGAACTTAACATATTTACTACATAGATAAAGTTATAGGTCGGTGAGAATTTATGGACTAGGTACATTTAATAACAAGTTAAGCGAGTGTAATAGTAAGAAGAATGGAATAGTAAAATACGCACGAGTCAACATTAACGTAGGTTAAGGTTACGTGTAAAGTGGGACGGTAACACCGGCGCGGGCGCGCGGCGAGCAGGCGCGGCGCCGCGCGAGCGCGCGCAGGCGAGCGACGCGCGGCAGGTGCGCCAGCACTGCCAACCAGCCGCGTCGCTCGTCTGCGCCGCGCTCACTTGTTATATTATATCATAACATTATGCTAAACATACGACCAGACGCGACGATTTATATATTCACATAGTTATTTATTACAGTTAGGCCTATTCTAAGAATTTGGGCGATAATTTTGTTAACAATTACATTAAAATATAGGAAGATATGATAATGGTCGATACGAATCTTTGTACATAACATGGTTAATTACAAACGCCACTCGCCGACGCGACGAATATATCACACGAGTGCACGCACGCTCTCCGTTACTAATCACTATGTACACACACGTCACGTGACACTCATGAGTTCTGAGGCAACACTTACAGTGTACTTGGCACCGGTCTCACGCGTCGCCATACTCGCACACTATCTCATCTATATTATTAATTTGTATATTTATACGTTTTAAAAAATAGTTACTCTGAGCGTAGTACTATTAATAATAACATATATATATATATATATTCAATACTTACGATATAGAATGACTGGAATTATGTTTCGTAAGGAACGTAACGACTAATGTATTATTTATGTATCTATAATTTTATACCCATCTTGCCAGCAAGTTTTACATTATATACAGGGGAGTTTAAGCTCGACCGGAAAAAAAAACAAGAACTTAACCGTACCTAGTACAATAGCGGTAGAGGCATTTACAAAAACAAACGTAATATTAAGGATGACGCGGTCGAGCAAGAAAGACAAGCCGAGGGTCTTCCGAGAGCACTTGATGCCATCGGACCATGACAATATAATACAAACTCATCTTCATCGACAGACGTCGTGTGTTGACACAAATCCATAACAGTTCACTGGTACACCGCGGTCACGTGGTCACTAGCTCCGACGCGGAGAATTAATATGATACAATTTACAAACCAGGGCGACTCGGTCGCGCGCCCGGCTGGCGGCGCGCGCGCGGCTCGGCGCGGCGGGCGCGCGGCGCGGGGGGCGCCGGTCACTACGTGAAGGCGAAGTCCGGTGGCCAGCGGTTCTCCTGCACCCACACCACGCCCGGGTTAGTAGCACGCTCACACACGAACACGGATCGGGGTTACCTCGGCGCATGCACTTATTAGTCCAGAAAAATGGTCAATCATGATCTACTAGACTCTTAGAGACTAAGCATGCTTTCTTACTGCTTTTAATAATTGTTTTGTAAAGCTCGTCAACACCACCAGGTTCCCGATCGTGACCTTCAGCCGAGTGTTAATGCGCACGGTCAGTAAACCGATGTGAGCTATTAGTGCAGCGTTAGTAATAGATCTTGTGTGAATACAGCACAATAAATAGTAGGTATGTGGTGACTCACTCTAGGTCCCGTGTCGCCGGTCCGGCCCGGCTCCCCCGGCAGCCCTACCGGACCCTGCGAGAACAGAATACTCATTGATATAATATTTACCCACAAACAGTTAAAAATCTTGAGTGATGTATGATTATCGGCGTACTTACGGGTAACCCCATGGGTCCGGCGTCACCTTTTTCGCCCTTTTCGCCCTGAAACAGGAAAACATTAAAATTTTAATTTATTTCAGACTAGCTTTCGCCAGCGGTTTCGCCCGCGTGGATGTCAGAAATTATACCACGGGAATGTACTACCGGGATAAAAAGTATCCTAAGTATATGATAATACAGGTTATAAACTATCTGTATGCAAAATCCAAATCCGTTCAGCCGTTTCTGCGTGATGGAGTAACAAACATCCAAACACAAACATTCACATTTATAATATTATTTTAGTAGGACAGCGTTGCGACTGACGAACTAAGTATTGTGAAAATAATTGACTATGTTATTAATATACAGAGACGGACTACCAGTGTCGGCCACCCTAGGCCGTTTAGTAGTAGCAGCTCCTCCGACCCTTTCTGCTGATTATGCTCGAAAATGTTTGCACTTCACCTGCGATATGTTAGGTTTCGTTTGTTGTGGGCGCGCCACAATTGCGGCGGTAAGTTCCCTCTTTGAAGAGTGGCTAGAGAGGCGCCACGGCGTCCTCACCTTCCTTCCGCCTGATGCAGGTCACGGTTGTTTCGGGAGGTTCCTGTTCCGGAATCCGGAACCCGCCCGCGCCTTATGCAAGGTGAGGCGCGGGCTTATGCAAGGTGAGCAATGGGTAGCTCGCCGTCCGATAAGGACCAGGCCCGGGTCGACGGCGCGTTGTGTTCCACGTGAGCTTCAAAGAGTTTCGTTTGTCTATTCGTATAAGGAGTAACTTTGTCGACTTATTCAGATAATCTTAACAAATAAGAGTATGTAGGAAGCAAGAGCGAGCACAACAAGCTCGAAGATTAACTAAAACTAGTGAGTCATTTCTTATAAACAGTATCCTTTTTTATAACAAGTTGCCAAAGTCGGTTACAGAACGAAGCGATGGAACGTTCAAAACCCACATCAAACGAATCCTTATAAAATAAAAAACCGGCCAAGTGCGTGTCGGACCACGCACAATGAAGGGTTCCGTAGTTGGGATTAATTTATCCCAAAAACAAACTTAACTTTGTAGTTGAAAAATATGTTCTCCCATACGGAATGTATGGGAAAACATGTTTTTGCAACTGCAAAGTTAAGTTGGTCGATTATTACTCGTTAACTTGTAGAGCCTACTTAACTGTGATCATTTTCCTTTTAATTTCGTTATATAAACTACTGCTGTGATTTTTTTCACATACCCAAAACCAACCATTTAACTCGCAGGGGGGGGGGGAACACTTGACTCTAACAAAAATTAGCACTTTAAAGCTCAATCTTTCGCAAACGGATCCCTGAATCCAAAAATGGTTTTCACAAACTCACAATTTTTTTGAAGGACATTTCCAATGATACCCTGTACAATGGGTTAAAAAAATCATCACCACTTTACGTGTATGAGAGGTAAATACCCTAAAAAAAAATATTTTTCATAATTTTGTTTTACCACTTTGTCGGCGTAATTAATATGTATACCTATACCAAATTACAGCTTTCTAGTACTAAGGGTCTCGGAGCTAGACCGCGGACAGACAGACAGACGGACATGACGAAACTATAATGTTAATTTTTAATTTGTGTGCTTTTTTATATTTTGAGAGGTTATCAAATAGAAAAAACAATTATATACATATATGCTTAATAAGCATATCCACTTCTTAGTAAGTCACTACAGTGACAAACTTATATTTTTTTGACACCAACAATTTTGTTGATAAGTTGAAATTGACAAGGAATACAGTATATCTGCCCATTAGGTTTAGACATAAAATAGCGAGGCTATTAGCTTATATAAGCTCAGACATAAGTAGTGTGTCGAAGTCTTGTACTATATTAACACCGCAATCATTAGTAATAATTCTAATGTACAGGTGGCCACCTTAAATAACTGTAGCACTAATGCTATAAATGTATACAATAATTGTACGAAGGAGGATCCATGTGTCACTATGGGGAATTATTGTCATAGTGTGGGGTCCACAAGTAGTAGGATCTCATTGCCTGGTGATGGCATGGGGCTCACTCTGGATGTTAATTTAAATTTAAATTAGATAGTAAAACAATAGAAGATACCAATAACACTACAGTTATACCTACCAACAATAAGGTGTCTTCTTGCTCTCAAATGCTTAATTGTAAAAAGAGTCTAAGCAGAATTTCTTGAAATTATTTCATCAAAATATTCAAGGTTTTTCTTCCAAACAATTAGAAATTGAATTATTAAAAAAAAAATTGTAATTATTTGCTTAACTGAACATTGGCTGAAAGAATATGATATGCTAATTAATTATAAAAATTATAGTGTGGGCAGTTGTTTTAACCGAAAATCTATGCAAATAAATAATATCTAAATCTATTAAATTTAAGACTCGTAAAGATATAGTTGATCTGTCGGTTGAACATAACGTTGAATTGTCCTGTGTTGAGTTAGATAAGCATGTTATAGTGTGCGTTTACAGACCGCCAAATTATCAAAACTACTCCATATTTGAGTCAGTAATGGAAGATGTTCTAGCAAAACTAGCATTGGGTAAAAAAATACTAATTATCTGTGGTGACTTCAATGTTAATATCTTAGAAAATAGTTCAAATAGTAGTCGATTGTTAAGTCTCTTTAAATCATTCAATTTATCAAATGTGTTTTCAGAACCAAACCGCATAACTACAAATACTGCTATATGTATTGATAATGTTTTTTGTTGCTGCAACTACTTATATAAAGCCATTGTAAATTATCTCCCTGCTGATCATAGCGGTCAAACGGTTATTTTCAAGTCAAACACACCATTACAAATAATTCAGATACAATCTAGACAAATAACAACCAGCAATCTAAGTAGATTTAATAATAACTTAATTAGTAAGTTAAGCGGTAAACATAACTTACTAATTAATTAAGTCATATTATAAACAATGTAAATGAATTATATGAGGAATTCTTTTCGGTAGTGCGCACCGAGTTCAATAATACTTTAATTAAAAAAGAAAACTAAAACTATTTGCCCAAATTTTTTGTTCAGTGTTTGGGCAACTAAGGGTTTTAGGAAAAGTAGGGAAAAATTGTTTGAGCTGTATGGCCTTAAGCCTTATCTTAACTCTGAAACTTTTAATAAATACGTTACTACTTATTCTAAAACTTTTAAAAATACCTGCAAGGTAGCTAAAGCCTTGTAGTACATTAGCAACAAGATCAAATCAGCCGATAATAAAATAAAGACTGTTTGGAAAATTATCAATGTCGAGACTAACAGGAATAAAAGACATAATAATGATTTCACACTAGAAACTTCACTAAGCGTTATCAAAGAAGTTGCTCAAGAATTTGTAAATTTCTTTACCAGTATCCCACTTAAAACTACTGAAACCTTAAATTCCTCATCCTCGCGTTATATTGATTTATTAAGAGCAAACGTTTCATCCTGCCCGATTGAATTTAAATTCAATCATATAAACCCCATTAATAAAAGCTTTCAAGCAAATTAAGATTAAATTAACCGAAGATCTATGGGGAATGTCTATCAAAGTTTGTACCTCCATTATTGAGACTATAGCGCCGTACTTAGCCTTATATTTAATTTGTGTGTGGATCAAGGAGTCTTCCCTGATCTAATGAAATATAGTAAGGTAATACCACTTTTTAAATCCGGGGACAGTAAAAACACCAATAACTATAAACCCGTATCCGTGTTGCCGGTTTTCAGCAAGGTGTTTGAAAAAGTAATGCTTAATCAAATGCTCAATCATTTTAACACCAATAAAATCTTACATGATCAACAGTATGGTTTCACCAGGGGACGTTGCACGACTGACCGACCGACGCCGGTGTCACCTTATTAAAGCACATATTTACGGCGTGGGAAGAGGCCCAAGACGCCATAGGATTTTTTTGTGACCTCTCCAAGGCATTTGATTGCGTCGTCCATGAAACCTTAATCTCCAACCTTGAGCATTACGGACTTAGAAAACTTGCGCTCAGTTTAATAAAATCCTATTTAAATGATAGACAGCAGCAAGTTCAAATAAATAGTGTCAATTCACTCGGTTTAAAAGTAAAAATGGGTGTACCACAAGGATCAATATTTTAGTATATATTAACGATCTACCCCATTTGTTAAAAACCCAACCACAAATGGTGTTATTTTCTGACGATACTTCCTTAATTTTTAAAATTAATAGACGTGCATCAAATCTTGACGACGTAAATAACACCCTACTGCAGGTCCAAAATTGGTTCACTGCTAATAATTTAGTATTAAATGGTAAAAAAACGAAATGCATAAGATTTTCTTTACCAAATGTCAAAAGTAGTAATTGTGAGATAGTATTGAATCAAGAGAAACTAGAATTTGTCGATAAAAGGTTTTCCTGGGGATCACGCTCGACTCAAGGCTTCAATGGGGTCCTCATTTAACATTCCTTTCAGGACGTCTAAGTTCAGCAGCATATGCTGTGAGAAAAGTCCGTCAATGTACTGATGTAGATACCGCGAGGCTAGTCTATTTCAGTTACTTTCATAGTATTATGTCGTACGGTATTTTACTATGGGGTCGGGCTGCAGACATCGAGCCTATTTTTATTCTGCAGAAAAGAGCCATCAGAGCCATATATGGCCTCCGCAGGCGCGACTCTCTAAGGGAACTGTTTAAAGATATTAACATCATGACGGTACCTTGTCAAAACATCTATGAAAACATTATTCAAAATTCAAATTCAAATTGTTTTATTTCGGACACAAAATATCCATATAGTGTTAGTAACATACAAAAAATAACTTATTGCCTAGTGTTAGTAAAAATCAACCTTCGCACAAACTGCTGGACAATCGGAGAGCCGAAGCTCTCGGCTACAGTTTTCAGGATGCTGTTTTGACTGCCCCTTACTCTCTTCAGTAGCGACGTTGTTTTTTTGCGTATAATTGCATAAAAGCCGTCGGTGCGAGCTTGCGCAAACATTTCTGCTGCGCTACAGTTACGAGGCAGCCTCAACAACATCCTGAAAGCATTGTTATACTGGACTCGCAGGACATCCAGCGATCTCTTAGTATAATTGACACATAGATTGCCCGTGTGCAAACTTTGGCAATTAGCCTTGAAAAGTGTTACTTTCACTTAGTCTGTACACCGCGCAAATCTACGGGACAACATATTGCTTCGGACCGCTAGAGTCCTGCGCTCCCTCTCAATGTCCACATCGTCCTTGAGGTCAGCGCCAAGACAATGCCCTAGGTATTTAAAAGTTGACACCCTATTAATTAGTGACCCGTTCAAAAGCAACTCGGGTCCTTCTCCACGGCGTTTGCCGCTGACCTCAAAGACCATGTATTCACATCTCTTTACATTATACGGGGTGGCAGGGACATCGACGCGAAAACTAAAACCATGGATTCAGTACATGATTCTGAACGCCCCTGCGTTGAAATTTTTCGTAAGTTATTAAAAAAAAAATCTGCTGTTCCATACATTTTGACCGCGTAGGTATTGCACTTTTCTATGAAACAGCAGATTTTTTTTTAAATAATTGACGAAAAATTTCAACGCAGGGGGGTTCAGAATCATGTACTGAATCCATGGTTTCAGTTTTCGCGTCGATGTCCCTGCCACCCTTTATTTTAATCCATGTGCGGCAGCGTAGGTCTCACATGTTTTAAGCATCTGACTGATTGCTCCCGCCGACGGACCTAGCAGCACCATGTCGTCTGCATAGCTGATGTTGTTAATTCTAACCCCGTCAACACTGCATCCGACACGCATGCTGCTGAGTGCGACTATCAGGTCATCCACGTAGAGGTTGAAGAGCCTGGGAGACGTCATACCACCCTGTCTCACTCCGCACTCCAACCTATACGGCTCACAGACTGTATCATCCCATTTCACCAGATTGACTTGGTTACCATACCAATACTGGAATAGCCCACATATTTCCGCGGGTATACCCCTGTCTCCCATCTTTCTCCAGAGCACATCGTATGAGACAAGATCGAATGCCTTGGAGAGATCAAGGAAACAGGCGTACACCGGCGTACCGCGATCTTTATAATATTGAACGGTATGCTTGAGACTTAAAATAGCACTTTCAGTTGATAGTCCGGGGCGAAACCCGAACTGTGCATCATGAAGATGTATGTAATTACTTAAGCAAGAATCAAGCATGCCGTCCAACACCTTGGCTATTATAGTCGCAAGAGAAATGGGACGATAGTTACCTCTGTCCGAGATGTCACCTGTCCTGTTCTTCACAATGGGAACTACGGTGGTCTTCATTATATCATCAGGTAGGTACGCATTATGTACGTAAGGAAAAATCTACATCTTTTTAGTAAAAGAGGTGCAAGACACAATTATATCACTAGAAATAAGGACCAATTAGTTCAACCGGGTTTCAGACTGGCTAAAGTGGACTCATCTTTCATGGGGTACTGTTTAAAATGTTACAATAAAATACCTCCTCACATACTTCAACTGAATGAAACGAAATTTAAATCTTATGTAAAACGCACACTATGCAGCCAATCATATTATAAGTTGGGGGATTACATCGCTGATATAAGTGCTTGGCCGAACGCTGGTCCTGCTCCACATGGGCGCATAAACTAATTGATTAGCATTTTTTGGCATGATTTGACTTTGACTTTGATTTGAAAATACTGTTGGAGCTGCTGAAGATTTAAAAAACTATCTTTGCATTGTATAAATTCAATCCTTTAGCATTGTATAATTGCATAACACATGTTTGAGTACTATGTACCTACTATAAAGCTACCATTTACTAGGTACGTCTTTCATTGACTTGAATGTGCCCTGGCGGCTGAGAGTATGTCATGCTCACTCTAATGTCTCGCTGACGGTGGCGTGTGTGTTGGATCATTTAGCTCCCTTCAAAATGGTTGAGCTGAATGGTGCTAATCCATGCGTCATGTTCGTGAACGGGCGCTGTCAGAAGGGACTGGTTATCTCTTAGCTGCCACGGCTTATTTTAATTTAATTTTTGAATTGTATTATTTGTTTTATTTTCTATTACGGACGCTTTTAACATTCTGCATCGTTCTCACATGTATAACAAGTCAAGTCTCGCCCGCGCAATCATCCGGGACGGTCGCGCATTTCGATAACGCTTATTTTGTAAAAATGACGAACGTTGTAAAGTGCAGCAAGTGTAATATTGTGAAAGACGAGATGTTAGCGTACATCCAAAACAAGGTGTCCGTGATAGACGAAGTAACGTTGGTGCGGATCTGTACTTTGTCATTTACGAGTGAAGAAATTAAGATTTCCAAGTCGCTTCTGTTTGACTCCATACCCACGGAGTTGCGCAAGGTGGTCCAGAAAAACAAAGGGAAGGAAGAACGAGATATGGCAGATATAATCAAGTTGTTTAAATCTGCAGAACCAACCGAAATCCCAGTGTTTGTAGCTCGGCAGCTAGAAAAGCTACCGCCGATCACGTTTGATCACTTAGATTTCACGAAACTTTTAAAAGACATAGTACGGATGCAAACTACAATTAATGAGATGAAAACCACATATGCCACCTTAGATGATCTGAACGAGTTAAAAGATGAATTCTTTAAAATTAAATGTGACTCGTTACCACCAACGTCAGCATTTAAAGTAAACTCAAGGCGAGGTGCATGGCTACTCGACAGTGGCCCTATGGGTCTTTCAAATGTGCATAATTCTTCGATGAATGAGGAGTGCATCATCAATAATAAGGGCTTTGGCAGTGATAGCTATGAGAAAACTCCACCTCGCTACAGAAAAATAATGCGGGTAGATGAGAAACAAAAGCAAAAATGTGAGAATTCAAAGTTGAAGGGAACTCGACAACCACGGTTGGAACCGGTTGCGAGTGTTAATATTGCGATGACGCATGAATGTGAAGAAGCGTCGAGCACTATGGTTACATCAGAGCCATCGAATCAGCTTTCGCGCGCACAGTCGCTCAGGCCGGTCGCGGCATCGCCAACGCAGGTTGTGATGGCGAGTCAGCTGACCGACACTGTGAACACTATGGCTTCATTGGCGAATTTATAAAAATAAATAAAAATATTTTATTCACAGACAACCAAGGCCCATAGTGTTAGGTACAAAAGCTTAAAAAGTATGTTAGTAGTTACAGAAATAAAATAGAAAATATAATTTCGATTCATCAACCCGCACCTCTCACATGCAGATTGATGAATCGTTTGAATACAGCCGCGTCCAACCTATCTGCTATAATTTTCAGGATACTGTTGCTACTCCCCCGCACATTTTTCCAAACTGACGCGCTTTTCTTTCGCATAATTGCAGAGAAATCATCTATATGCGCGTCAGCGAACATGCCTCAAGAAAATGAAAATGTTATTATATTGAAGTCTGAGGGCACTGTAGGCACTTTGTGTGTACTTAACACATAGACCGCTCGTGTAGAAATTTTGACAGTATGCTTTAATTAG
The DNA here is from genome assembly GCA_949152395.1 of Agrochola litura. NCBI lineage: Eukaryota > Metazoa > Arthropoda > Insecta > Lepidoptera > Noctuidae > Agrochola > Agrochola litura. The sequence goes on from OX424490.1 coordinate 139,353, forward strand.
CGTCAATTTAACGTCAACCGTACAATGTCAAAGTCAAAGTCAAATCATTTATTTCAAATAGGCCCATGTATGGCATGTATGGCACTTTTGAACGTCAAAATTTACAAAATATTAAAATTGATTCTAGTCGCCCCTTCCAAAAGGTAGTTTTCGTATGGAGAAGAATGGGCAAGAAACTCCACCGTTACTCTTTTAAAATGTTTTACAATTGTTTGTATATGCACGTACATTAGTTAAATAATATTACCTATATGTGAAGACGATGCACCTAGAATAAAATTACTATACCACAATACGTAAAAAGAATTAAAAATTAAGCAACGACAGATAATTTAATATGTGATAGATACATGGTGCTCACATATTTACAAACATTGTAAAAATAGACGATTTTCCTAAAATTTTGTAATTAATAAGTGTGTGAGAAAGTAATCACAGAATGTAAAATCAATGTCATAAAACACAAAATAATCAATTTTACAATTAAATTAGCAACCAGTTTGATTTTGTCTTGATTCTAAATTATCCTATGGAGCAGGACCAGCATGTTTCCGAGCACTCTTATCTTGGATATAATCCTCTAATTTGTAATATGCTTCCATCGTAATAAAGACGAGGAATGGCAACAAGTTTCGTATAAAAAACAGATAACGTACCGTTTTGCAGGCAAGTCAGGAATTGCAAAGGATTTAAACTGTAATTTTAAAGCAGCTGAAAAGAAAATTCCGATACTTATTACGAATATTCACAGCGAAACAACGGAAGACGACATAATTACATACATTTACCGGAAAACACAGGAAACTGTATGTCTTGAGAAAATTAAAATGAGAAAAGACAAGGGCCATAATGCGTACAAATTTTTTGTGTCTGAATCCAAAGTATCGCTATACCTAGATGAAAGTATATGGCCAGCTGGTATCATATTTAGACGCTTCATGAATTTTAACTATCGAAATACGAACTGATTCTCCTCTGTGAACGGCGCGAAACAACATAATAATGGATAGACATGGCTACCGATTTGCTAGCTTCAACTGTAAGAACGTCAAGCGATCAGTAGATAGTGTTCGGGACTTGTGTCGCACCTGTGACCTAATTGCACTGCAAGAAACATGGGTGCTGCCTGAGGAAATAACGTATCTAGGTACGATCGACAGCGGATTCGGATTCACTGTAACGTCGGCGGTGGACACGTCCGCCGCCGCCGGCATACTACGTGGGAGGCCGTTTGGCGGCGTCGCTTTACTATGGAGAAGCAGTGTTTTCCAACAAGTATCAGTGTTGCAGTGTGATAACGCTCGTATTAGCGCATTAAAAGTGACCACAAAAGATCGACTTGTGCTTGTGATGAGTATCTATATGCCTACTAATTGTGCGGATAACCTACCGGAGTTTACAGACTGTTTGAGTGCGGTAAGTGCTATTATAGATGAACACAATATCCAATCGTTTTTATGTTGGGTGATTACAATGCTGACCCATACGAGTTATTTTATAACGAGCTTTTTAGTTTTTGTAGTGAACAAGATTGGTCATGTATTGATGTTGATATTCTCGGTGTGGACTCGGGTACATACACATTCATAAGTGACGCTCACGGTACATGCAGCTGGTTAGATCATTGTATAGTTACGGAATCGGCAAAACGATGTGTATTATGATACGGTGTGGTCTGATCATTTTCCTCTAATCATTGAGTGTGACCTTGATTTACTTACACCTAAATTACAGAATGTAATGTCGTTGAACGATAATTCTGGCACCAGAAATAAGGAACAGATCAGACAGACAGACAGACCGACAGACAGACAGACGGACATGACGAAACTATAAGGGTTCCTTGTTTACTACGGAACCCTAAAAACATGGTTTTATTTTACCACTTTGTCGGCATGATTAATTATGTACACTATACTATTGTATACCCATGCCAAATTACAGCTTTCTAGAACTAAGAGTCTCTGAGCTAAGCCAAGGACAAACAGACAGACGGACACGGCGACACTATATGGGTTCCTTGTTGTATACGGAACCCTAAAAAGACCACTTATTTATTTTTATGTTAAATATTACGAGTTACAACCATTTGTATTTTTACCCAATGGACGACGTGACTGCAAAAACAGGGTTATTTTTGGTTCTATATTTTTGAAGGGTACCTACTTTACTCTGGTTTTTTGTGTAGTGTTAAGGCCCTATGCCGCCGCACCGCACGAAATCACTGATTTTGATCAATTTTGTTTATATTTGAAAAGTCCAATTCTTCGTCTTGTACATAGGGGAAAGGGATTTTTCAAACAAATTAAGGATGGTTGCATATTAGAAAATCAAAACTTTCTCGAGCAAATTTCAAAAGAACAACGTACAAATCAACAAAGTTTAAAATAACGATGGTCATTTGATCAAAAGTTCAGCTGACCATAGTCTGGAATATCAATGTTTAAATTATTTATTACACTATTGATCAAATCGTTTAAAGGTCAAAATGGATTACTGGATAAATTATTAATTATCAAATGGATTAACTGAAAATGGTAAAAATAATAATAATATAAAAAGCATTTGCACAACATGACCGGTTTGCTAATACAAATAATATAGGCGTTATACTAATGCGGGTAGAACTTGGATATAAAATTATATAGGCGTCATACTAATGCGGGTAGAACTTATATAATAAAAAAAATAATTTAATAGCCAATTGAGCTTGGTCGACGGAGCTCCTACTTCTGTGTGGTTTATAAAAAAATTACCACGAAGGGGATGGCGGGGTCTATTCGCTCGCTTCGCTCGCTCACACGACCCTGCCATCCCCTTCTAACCTAACCTATCCGAGTCGGGGTGCCCTAAAGTCCCAATTACATCCAGTTTCTCCTGATATAACAACCTTTACACACCCAATGTCGATGGCAAATGATGTTATGGCATATGATAATTATGGCATGTGATAATTAGGGCATGTGATTTCAAATATAAGTATACCTACATTTAAATTAATAATTCTTAACAAGAAATCATTTGTGATTATAAAATTTGATTAGTTATGATTTGGTAGGTACTTATAAAAAATTTCTAAATAAAACATTTGGTCATTTAAATTTTGTTATTTCGTTTATTGTTCTTTTGAAATTTGCTCGAGAAAGTTTTGATTTTCTAATATGCAACCTTAAGGATTCGTGGAAAATCACTAAAATTTGCAACAAGTTTTCCAAAAAATGACGCGAGACTGACGTTTGATCGTTTCGTTAGAAGAAACTGCTTTTGATGTTGAAAATTAAAAAATATAACATCATTATATGGTCTACTTGTACTGTTGCATATTAGAAAATCAAAACTTTCTCGAGCAAATTTCAAAAGAACAATAAACGAAATAACAAAATTTAAATGACCAAATGTTTAGAAATTTTTTATAAGTACCTACCAAATCATAACTAATCAAATTTTATAATCACAAATGATTTCTTGTTAAGAATTATTAATTTAAATGTAGGTATACTTATATTTGAAATCACATGCCCTAATTATCACATGCCATAATTATCATATGCCATAACATCATTTGCCATCGACATTGGGTGTGTAAAGGTTGTTATATCAGGAGAAACTGGATGTAATTGGGACTTTAGGGCACCCCGACTCGGATAGGTTAGGTTAGAAGGGGATGGCAGGGTCGTGTGAGCGAGCGAAGCGAGCGAATAGACCCCGCCATCCCCTTCGTGGTTATTTTTTTATAAACCACACAGAAGTAGGAGCCCCGCGAAGCGGGGCTCCGTCGACCAAGCTCAATTGGCTATTAAATTATTTTTTTTATTATATAAGTTCTACCCGCATTAGTATGACGCCTATATAATTTTATATCCAAGTTCTACCCGCATTAGTATAACGCCTATATTATTTGTATTAGCAAACCGGTCATGTTGTGCAAATGCTTTTTATATTATTATTATTTTTACCATTTTCAGTTAATCCATTTGATAATTAATAATTTATCCAGTAATCCATTTTGACCTTTAAACGATTTGATCAATAGTGTAATAAATAATTTAAACATTGATATTCCAGACTATGGTCAGCTGAACTTTTGATCAAATGACCATCGTTATTTTAAACTTTGTTGATTTGTACGTTGTTCTTTTGAAATTTGCTCGAGAAAGTTTTGATTTTCTAATATGCAACCACTTGTACATAGGGTAACCACTTTTTTCAACTTTCATACAAAATATAGCAGAAAAAAAATGTTGAAATAACGTAACTTTCTCAAAACTTCAAGCCAAATAAATATTTTTTTTTAATACTAAGAAACACTTTTAAGAAATTTTAAAAATTACATATTAATCTTAAGTTAATTTTTTATTAGAATCTAAATTTTATTTTATAAATAAACAATTACTTCATTACGTAAATAAATGGCAAAGTGAACTATTTAAACGATCGCGGAAAACCTAGACCGCCAAATACTTGGGGGTCACACTCGACAGCCGGCTCACCATGGGCCCGCACGTCTGCAACACCGTCGCGCGGGTAAAGGTAACACAGCACCTCCTCCGCCCGGTACTCTCATCACGCCTCCCATTGCGAGTCAAGCTGGGCATTTATAAGACCTACGTGCGACCACAAATCACCTACGCCGCCCCGGCTTGGCTCGCCCTCACGGCCGAGACGCACAAGAAGAAGCTCCAGACGCAGCAAAATAACGTGCTGCGACAAATAACCAAAGCTCCTCGGTTCGTGAGGAATTCTGTAATCCACAGGGACCTACGAATCGAGAGTATCGAAGAGTTCTGCACCAACCTGACGCGGAGGATGTTCGCGCGCGCCGACGTCTCTGAAATACACCACATCAGAGACATAGCACCATGGCACGCGCGCCCACCGGACTACAAGCGCTTCCCGCGCGACACCATCGCAGAAACCATCGCAGACGTCGCGCAACAGAAACAGCCACCACCACCGGATTGACCCTTCTGAGTAAGTCACCCTCAGTCTACACGCGGCTTACCCATGACACTTAGAACTCCACACTCTCAACACGACACTAGCCGCGAACAAAGCGTACTAGGTTAATATAGGCGCCACGTGAGCGGCTCACACACACGACTCCACACTCGCAGAAAAACCCAAACAAGTACTACACGAGCGACGTACACACAACTCAAGTCGCTCGACACACACTACAACGCCCCGCACCCTGTAGCGCTACTGGCCAGTTCCGGTTCACGTTACAGGGGACGGGGAAAATCCCACTGTAGGGAGCGCCAACCAAAACTGGCGCCCTCGTTGCTAGATCGGTCCTTGCTGGGCCTTCCCTAGGGAACTAGGGATCTCACCCGGCAGGGGCCTGGTCGCACGGGCGTCATGAAGCACTTCGGGCGCTCCTACAGATACACCCCAGAAACACACCCAACGCGTCGAGGAGAGGCATACCCTTCGACGAATAGGTGTGCATTAAGCACTCCCACCCCCTCCTGGAGGGGGAGGGTAACCCAACGACGGGCCCTCGTTTACGGGGACTGAGAGAAATATTCCTCGGGCAAGGGGCCAAAAAGCCCCAAAACCGACTCCTCGCGCCCCCTTAGGGGACGCAGAGACGACTACCACGTGCTATTCCGTCAGTAGCGAACGGGCCTTCCCAGCGTGAGGACGTGTCACTTTGCGTCGCAGCACGCACACACGCACGTACGTGTCCGATGTTAACATATTCCAGAAATTGTACGTCGACTACCACATTTTGATCCCCATTTTATTTTAAAGTACTTTGCTTGTTTTTGAAGAACATTAAAATTTTGCATGCCTGGCAAGAAATAAAATACCGTTGTACGTGTGTTCGTAATTCTTCTTATCCTAAATTGCTTGACTGATTTAGATGTTTTAAAAAAAAAATCTTTTTGTGTCACTTGGATGGTTCATAAATATAGTTGGACCCGCGTGGCGCTGTTGTCGCAGGACAACATCTGCCTGCTGGGTTCACTAGTTATATTTTGACTTTAGATTTCATAGTTTTGAGTGATTTTTGGTAGAGGAAAAAGTTATGGGTTCGCGTCAACGATATGCCCGCGCCGATATGCTGTTGTAGCAATAAGTTAAGTATTTTTGGAACTAAGTTCTTTAACGCTACTGAAGACTACTTTAAGTCAAAATAAAGATCCAAGATGGCGGCTGCAAACATTTAAAAATATTTCGTCATGGGTATCGTTTTCATAGTTTTCGAGGATGCTAAAGCTGATAGTGAGGTCAAAATATAAATTCAAGATGGCGGCTGTGACAATTTTCAGATTTTTCGTCATGGGTGTCTTTTTCATAGTTTTTGAGGATTCTAAAGCAGATTTTGTTGTCAAAACGTAAATCTAAGATGGCGGCTGCGAAAATTTTCACATTTCTTCATAACATCACGCCATCAATTTCAAAGTGTTGGGCCCTTTGTAATAAAAGCGTGATGGCGTGATGTTATGAAGAAATCTCATTTCCGCAACTTTTTCGCGCAAGTGGGTTCGCGCAAGTGTCTTTCGCGAAAATGTCTTTCGCGCAAGTGTCTCAGATTCCTTTATGGATACTGGTGCCAATTCTCTTGTCACAAATTAATGCCTCTAAACTAGACTAAAAATCACCAAAATTTCGTTCATTCCTGTCAAACTATGATTTCCCATCGTGAAATAATTATAGAATATATTTTATTTTGACAGCACTAAGATGGCAATATGGTACCGATTCTTTTGTATACCGAACTAAACTTACTAAACTATCAATCTGAAAATGATAAAATCTTGAAGCTATTTTGCAACAAAACTTCTCTAAATTTAAATATATTTTGACACACTAAAATTGTATTTGACAATCGCGAGTCCACGTGGTACTTGTTTGCCCTACCCCGTGATTTTTTTTTAGAGCTGGAGGCGTACAGTGGGCAGCCTTGACGTTTTATATAGAATTTTTCACTTTTTGTAAGGAAAATAAGAAAAAATATTACCTACATGTAGAGTGTCAGGCGTTTAAGGGTTTTATAAAGGGGATGGAAATTCTCATTATTTTTGTGATTGGACGCACCATTTTGGAGATATATGCAAAAGAAAAAAAAAGATACAGTACTGTTTTTTGCACCTGAAGCGAGGTGTTGGTGTGAATTTTAGTTCAAGACAACTAATTTTATTCCGCACCTTTTTAATCGCGATTAAAAATAGTCAGATTTAGTTAGACATGGTGCCGATTCTCTTGTCACAAATGCCTCTAAATTAGACAAAAAATCACCAAAATTTTGTTTATTCCTGTCAAACGACGATTTCCCATTCTGAAATAGACTAAAGTGACACAACTTAACTATATTTTAGTTTGACAGCACTAAGATGGTACTGCGATATTCATTTAGTGAAAATAGCAATTTTGCTATTCTGAATTTGACGTTTTTCATCTAAAATTTAGATTTTCTAACTGAATCTGACAATTTTACGCGATTAAAAAGGTGTGGAATAAAATTGATTGTCATGAACTTTAAATTTACACAACACGTCGATTTCACATGCAAAAACAGTATTGAATCTTTTTTTTTTCTTTTGCTTATATCTCGAAAAAGGTGAATCCAATCGCAAAAATAATGAAATTTTCGACTCCCTTTATAAAACCCAACCCCTTATACTCTAAATGTAGGTAATATTTTTTCTTATTTTCTATACAAAAAGTGAAAAGTTCCATATAAAAACTTTTTACAAAAAAAAAACAACCGACTTCCAAAAAAAAACACTACAAAGTGAAAAATAACTTTAATTTCGGAAGTCGGTGTCTTGGGTTTTGTGTTTTTGTTTTTTGCCACCGACTTCCGAAATTAAAGTTATTTTTCACTTCGTAGTGTTTTTTTTTGGAAGTCGGTTGTTTTTTTTTTGTAAAAAGTTTTTATTTTTCACTTTTTAGTTGTGGTACCTACCTCACACATATTCGAATACCACTACCTGTTACCAATGGCACGAACTTATCATATCATTTACATACTAAGTGGGAAAAAAATACGTATTTTGTAGCCAACTCAAAAACTACCCAAGCAAAGTTAATAAAATTTATATGGGACCAATTCGGGAGCATACCCTTTCAAACAAAAAAAGAATTTTCAAAATCGGTCCACAAATGACGGAGAAATCGGAAGTCGGTTAAAAACACGTCGAGGCTGCCCTCCGTGCGCGCCTCCGGCTCTAAAAAGATTCACGTGGTTAGGTATCACGTGTGGTGATTGTCAAATTTGATTTAGATGTGTCAAAAATTTTCTTAAATTTATAGAATTTATTTTGCATAATAACTTTGAGATTCTCATAGTCAAAAGTAAGGGATTTTAGTGATAGTTTAGTTAGTTTAGTTTGGTGTACAAGAGAATCGGCACCAATCAAAATTTTAGGTGAAAAATGTCAAATTCAGAATAGCGAATTTGTCATTTTCACTAAATTAATAACTCATTCAGGTGCAAAAACTGTACTGTATCTTTTTTTTTTCTGTTCTTTTGCTTATATCTCGAAAATTGTGTCTTATCGCAAAAATTATGAAAATTTCGACCCCCTTTATGAAACCCCATAAACCCATAAAACTCAACATGTAGGTAATCATTCTTCATGTTTTCCATACAAAAAGTATAAAATTCCATATAAAACATAGCATTTTTATGTTGATTGTTATTTATATACTAAACGAATATACACAAACATTCCAGACTTATTTCATAAGCGTACCTACGTAACTTAACAAAATACCGTCTATAGGATCAAAACTGTTTAAGCGATCACTACGCTCGATGTTTAGGCGTGTGTGCGTGAACGGTGCACACAAACATAGCATCGCAAGAATTTACCTAAACTCTGTCGAGTGAATTCACAACTTTTTAATTTTATAAATAGTAAGTATAAAATAACTAATCCATAACCGTGGCTTCTGGGATAATCTTTCACGTTCCAACATAATGCGAAGTGTGCCAATAGTTTTATAGTAGAAGCAGCAGCTGCAGTAGACTGCATTTGTAGTGAGTAGGATGTGGTACGTACCGCTTTCCCGCGCATACCCGGCTCGCCCTTGTCGCCCTTGATGCCGGGCGGCCCCGCCACGCCCGGTGGCCCGGCGGGGCCCGGTGCGCCTGGCGGGCCCATCATCTGCATATACATAACTTTACTCAGTACCAAGTATACAGCATGTAAGAAAAATCCTGTCCGATCCAATAAAGGTGTATTCCTGTTTTAAAATACATACTAGGAAAAATATATTAAGTTGTCAATTCACGATTATCTAGTATAACTCATTATAAAATGATTTCCTATGAATGGTGTTCGCACAGCCGCGGATAGTATCAGTAACGAATGTGCAATACTTACAACTTCATGTCCGTAGAGCTCGTAACCGGTGCCGTCTCCCTGCAAGTTCAACAATGGGCATAAAGATTAACAGTTCACACACAGATGCGGGCCAGTCCCGCAGTGCGGGGTGACGAGCGGGCGAGGACACAATCACTTGAACTCTTTCATTTCAAATAATCGCAGTTTTTGAGTAAATAAAATATTATTCAAGTAGTCATGAAAAATGAGTAGTCATGACACTCATGACACAGAAAATTATAATATTCTGTTTTCGTATTTTTTTTTAAATTTAGCTTTACACACAGTGGTGCCGATTCTCTTGTCACAAATGCCTCTAAACTAGACTAAAAATCACCAAAATTTTGTTTAATCCTGTCAAACGACGATTTCCCATTCTGAAATAGACTAAAAGTGACTCAACTTAACTATATTTTAGTTTGACAGCACTAAGATGGTACTGAGATATTAGTTTAGTGAAAATGGCAGTTTTGCTATTCTGAACTTGACGTTTTTCACCTAAAATTTTGATTTTCTAACTAAATCTGACTATTTTTAATCGCGACTAAAAACGTGTGGAATAAAATTGGTTGTCATGAACTTTAAATTCAAACCAACACCTCGACTTCAGATGCAAGAACAGTACTGAATCTTTTTTTTTATTTTGCTTATATCTCGAAAACGGTGTGTCCAATCGCAAAAATAATGAAAATTTCGACCCCCTTTATAAAATCCTTAAACCCCTAACACTCTACATGTGGGTAATAATTTTTCTTATTTTCCATACAAAAAGTGAAAAATTCCATATAAAACACGTCGAGGCTGCCCCCCTGCGCGCCTCCGGCTCTAAAAAGATTCACGTGGTTAGGTATCACGTGTGGAGTCGCGATTGTTAAATTCGATTTGGATGTGTCAAAATTATTTTTAAATTTAGAGAATTAATTTTGCAGAATAGCTTTCAGATTCTCATTGTCAAAAGTAAGGAATTTTAGTGATAGTTTAGTTAGTTTAGTTCGGTGTACAAGAGAATCGGCACCAGTATAGATTTGTATAAGAGTGTTTGGTGTAGGTATGCATGAGAGTGAATAGTTACCTGCCGCCTCCTCAGCTTCCTGTACTTCTGGTGAGGGTCGCGAAGCGCGCGCGGCACCGGGAACAGAGGAACAGCGAAACGTTACTTATCGTAGCACAGACATGTTATGTTTTGAAAAGAGGGCGGGTTGGAAACAAAGTGCACGTGCATTCAACCCTAAATACTATTAATTATCCGAGGCTCGCGGGTATCACATCGCCAACTTCCAAACTCCGGGCTGTTACCAAGAAATTCCTTATGGAAAAACTCAATAACAGGAAGAAAATAATATAATAGGAAGAGTGCACTCTGCACCTGTGTCTGCGCACACACTTGTGCACTATAATAACTCCTGCGCTGAAGGCTAGTCTCTGATGCGATTGGCCCCCATGGCCGAAATACGGTCTGGAGGACTATATATACTATTAATTATACTTACACAATTAGTACCAACCTGCCTTCGTGAGATAAAACATCAGTAACCAACTAGTATACAAGAAAGTTAACTCCATAGTTACATAGTTCAGCACGTAAGCTCCATAGTTTAACCCACTACTACACTTCACCAGAGCGGAGAGCAGTGGTGGCCCAGTGGTAACGGCGACTACGAGTTGTAGGTCGTGGGTTCGAATCGAGGCAGGCGCTTTACTTTGTGTATTTAATTTCATCACCACTGCTCTCAAAACAGTAAAGAAAAACATCGTGAGGGAACCGGCATGTCCTAGAACCAAAAAATTCGAAGACATGTGATGTCGACCAACCCGCACTGGGCCCGCGTGGTGGTTTACGGCCCACTCCCTCTCCAGGCAGGAGGCATGTCTCCTAACAGTGGGAATTTTATAAGCTTCACCCCACTAGTTGGTTGTTATTCCAACAAAACAGTGTCGCTCACCGAATCTCCCTTGTCACCCTTGTCCCCCTTGAGGCCGGGGTAGCCAGGCGGGCCAGGCAGTCCGGGCGCGCCCAGCATGCCCGGGGAGCCCATGTCGCCGTACTCGCCCTTCGTGCCCTTTGGGCCCATCTCGCCCTGCAACATCAACGCCAAACTATGTTAGTGCATTGCAAGCAGTGTTGAACATAAACAGGTTTTTTTATTATTGTAATTTTTTTTTTGTTTTCATGACCGTGTCATTTAATAGATTTGTGGCGGCATCTACATCGCAATATGCAAACTATGCATCACACTGACGTCACGGAAAATCCTGCATCGCGCAAGCAGAGTTTACCGCCGACTGGTATATATATAACGTCCCGATATCGATCGTCGGGCGCCCTCGTTGCTAGATCGGTCCTTGCTGGGCCTTCCCTGGGGAACTAGGGATCTCACCCGGCAGGGGACTGGTCGCACGGGCGTCATGGGGCACTTCGCGCGCTCTTACAGATACACCCCAGAAACACACCCAAGGCGTTGAGGGGAGGCATACCCCTCGACGAATAGGTGTGCATTAAGCACTTCCACCCCCTCCTGGAGGGGGAGGGTAACCCAACGACCGGCCCTTGATTCTGGGGACCGAGAGAAGAATTCCTCGGGCAAGGGGCCAAAAAGCCCCCAAACCGACTCCTCGCGCCCCATTAGGGGACGCAGAGACGACTAAGACGTGATCGTCGGGCAGTTGCCCGCCAGACACACCACCCATCTGGTCTGGAGGATAATAATAATAACCCCACCGCCGTATCTCTACGTTGACGTCGTGGTGGGGCTTGCGCGCTTCAAACTCTAGGCTTGTGCCGGTAGAGTTTACTTTGCCGGAACAGGTTTGGGATGAGGAGCCAGACCAAGAGAGATACAAAAACCGCAGGGCAGCATGTGGCGAGCTGTTGGATAGTATCGATCCCACGGACCCTATCTCCTGGGAGAAGTCTTATTTCTCACCTCTGGCTTGCCTTAATTGGCCGGCTGGAGTGAATACTGACGGAGAACGGAGCTCCCACCTCATTCTTGCCTTAATTGGCCGGCTTAAGTGGAGATTCGCAAGAGCAAACGTGCTCGGAGGAAGGAAGTATTCCAGTAAGATGCTGGTAGGGATCTTGACCGTACTCCCGGGATTGTCTTGATAGCCGTGGAATACCTCTCCACTCCTCACAAGCACCTCGGGACATGTTGCCCCCTTGTCGCTACGACACTTTGTGCTAGCGACCGTTCTCGGGGGCCCATTATTGAGTGTGCAAGTCACCCCTTGCTATTTTATCCGTGTACATATAAACATTGATCAGGCAGGGGCCATAGTCCTTCCATAGTTCCAGGTAACCAGTCCACTTTAGCCACCCAAACCCATAGTCCAACATCTTTGTTTCCATATCCTGCAATAGTCCCACACCAACCGGGGGTTGTCCTTGGGTGCCCTTGCATAGTGCGAACAGGAATAATCGTCGGTTGGTGCAAACACCACTTAAAAATGTCTAAGGGGCCTCTGCGAGTTGGCTTCGGCCCTTCATACGCCTTCCAAAGGTCCGGGACCCCAGGGTCCCGAGATTTGTCAAAGACATTTAAAAATAATAATAATGTTTATTTATCCAAAATAATACATAGACACAGGTTGAGCACAGTAGTAGTTATACTAAAAATCATACATAATTGTTTGTACAGAAGTTAAAAGGTTACAAAATCTATATGACAAAAATATAAACCCTGTCTCTCAAACTAGGAGGCCTGTATCTTGAGAGACTGTGTTCGGCCAGATGGTTGCGTAAATTAAGTTGTACCTTTTAAAAGTGAAGTAGTGTCGATCTATCTATAATTACATGGTGAACAACATTATTTGTAAACATTTTAAGTGAACACTTCCTGCAGTTGTGGTTAAATTAAATGAAATCTGTTTGTAGTGCGTTGATTATATGTAAGTGTAGGTGTGTGTGGGGGTGTGTTGGTGCATGTGTGTCGGGGTGTGTGTGCGTGAGTGTGTGTGTGTTGGTGTATGTATGTAAATATATTAGAGATATGTGAATGTTTGTGTTGCTGTTACTTTTATTAGTGATATCTGATATGTCAAGCGATGTAACTTAATAATGATTCTGTTTTAAAATAGTCCTGCAGAGTGAGCCATTCTGTAATTTTAGATTTAACTTTAAATTTATTTAAGTTTATTACGTCTAGTTCCTTCTGTATCTTTTTGAAGACGTGAATGCTTAGAACGTAGTATTGGTCTTGCAAACGAGTTTTGTGTTGTACACCTGGGGGAACATATATGTTCGCTTCCTTAGGTCAGACAGAGGCAAGCAGCCATGTATCCTGAGAACAGATCGAAGAACATACAACAGTCAGGACTTGACAGTCAGCATATAATTGGAGGATGAGTGAAGTTTACGCCATGTTCCTCATTAAAATCAATCTGCCTAGCCTTTTCTCAACTATGTTGGGGTCGGCTTGCAGTCTAACCGGATGCAGCTGAATACCAGTATTTTTACTCCCCGGTATTTCAGCCCTGTACCTCATATCTCTATAGATTTATTATCATAAATATTTTTTATAAACAAATTACATAAATGAATTATGATTAAATGAATCAGCATTGCCACGTTCAATGGCAATGCTGATTCTTTGGCAGAAAAAGGTCTGCCCTCTAGTCACGTGAGGAGTCGACCAAGCGTTTGGCGATGTCCCGAAAAACAAGGTGAACACTTGGACCCCATGGCCATTCGAACATATTTTAAATCTCAATAAGATTTTTGTACCTGGTTTGTTTTCTACAACTGTAGCCGCCGCTCTAAGACAGCCCGCCGTGCTAGAAAGATGAGATGCCGCAAAGGCGTCGACACCTGTTGCATCCAACACTTTGGTGTACTGTTGGTAGGCCTTTGGCCCTACCTAGGTTCCATTATGGTCATTCCCAATCCCAATGTCGCGTGCCAAGCCATTCGGTTCTAAAATAGCTGGCACCCCGGCAGTAACCAAAGCACGACAGATTTCATTAATGCCGTGCTATCTGACCGGCGCTCTTACTGCAGGATGGATGCAGGAGGGTCCGAGGCAGTCGACCACATCACCGCACCGGTAGCGATGTGTTGGTGTGTCACCCAGCACAGATCCTGTGTAGGGTGATGGCAGTGCCTGAAGGCAGATGTCCGACATCCTGATTGGAAGTTGACGTGGACAATCCAAAGTGAGTACTGACCGGCTTCCCGGGCGGGCCTTGCACGCCGGGCAGGCCTGGCGCCCCGTCGGTGCCTGGCGGGCCGCGCGGCCCCGTCTCTCCGCTGCGACCTGCACACACCACATACTGTTAATGCACCACTACCTATAATACTCTATTCAAATAATTGTGTCGTTCTAAAATAAAAGTAGCCTAAGCTACTCCTTATAATCATCAGCTATCTGCCAGTGAAAGTCCCATCAAAATCAGTCCACCCGTTTCGGAGATTAGCGGGAACAAACAGAGACAGTTTTTTTTAATTGTTTTTTGTTATAAGTACCGCATTTATTAAAAAGCTGTTATTTTGACACTACAAACAGACACTTCAATTTTATTTATTTTTATGTAGGGGAGAGTGTTTGAAAGAGCCGATGCGATTATCTCCCACTTAACTAAATCCTAGCATAATTCAATTTTACTCTTTATATGGCAACACTGGACAGCTGTCTGCCACAGACATTTGACAGTTCTAGGAAATCAAATCGTGACGTAGGATTGCATTTAAAATTTTGAAGGCAAAATGTATTTAAGTTGTATTGTTATGCATATATTTGGCATTATTTTACGCAAATATTATTGTTATGATGTTAAGGTAAATTAGCTGTAGTTGGAGGTTATATTTTTCAATACAATATGTTTTGAAAGAGCTAATTGTCGAGTCTATGAGAGCTAAGAAGAATAGTCTCAGTACAAAATATGTGGTGGATGGACACTTGAGTCTTGGGGTAACAAAAAAGTGAAGTTATAATGATTAAGATTATTGTAAGATGACTAATTAAGACTTATCAAAAGTTGTGATTTTCACTTATGTTTAATTTTGATTAGATTGTCGAGTTTAATAAGAGATTTTAATTGTTGAAAAACTAATTTGTTTCTATACAAAGTGGAATCTGGCTCTTTCATAGCACACGGTAGCTCTTTCATTGACAGGTTGTTTTGAAAGAGCCCATTTCTCATTTTTTTTAAGTGGCTAGTTTTCAGGTTTCTTACATTGTTACCATTTTTTTTAATTTGGGTACTGTACGTGTAAGGTACATTTAAATTACCTATAAACTGATTTGAGTTCAATTTGTGTATTGATAGTTATAAAGAAAGCACAAACGCCCAAAACTGATAAATGATCGACTCGCGGCGAATGAGTCTTTTAGAGCCCAACCGATGCTATACGACTACTTATTGCTTGCTCAAAAACGAATATTTTATTCAAGCGACAATTTACGACACGACAAAGTACAAAATGTTGAACGATTTACCTTGAGACGTCGTCGCGTGGTGCCGTATCGCGCCGGCACAGCTCGTCCGGCGTCCGGCAGTTAGCGTCGATTAGGGCCGTTAGTTATCACTTGTACCACAACAACAATATCTACGCGTGTATTAAGGCAGGTGTTACTCAATACTAGAAACATGCGAGTCGTGCCACATGCGCTAGTCAGCGAGGCGCATGCTAAGCGGAACGCACGGACTACTGAACAAATGAACTACTGAGGCTGCTGTGTCCTCGCAGGAGCCTGTGAGGATTTATATCGAAGAGCTTTGTTTCCATTGGATCAGTAGGGAGTGCGCCAGGGAGGGAAGCTCTCGTGCAGCGTGTAGCAGTCGGTGGTTACCCGCTTGCCGCGCTTGCCGCGCGCGCCCTTGTCGCCGGGCAGGCCGGGCGGGCCCGCCGCGCCGCCGTCACCGCGCTCGCCGCGCGCGCCCGCCGCCCCTTCGACAACACTCACCGTCACACTCCACCACACCACCACCATAACCGTATCTCTATTTTTAGCACTGTAACTACTTGCAGTGCCAGCTATCGACGTTCTTATTTATGAGGAATCAGAATTCGCTGCAATATTGCTTAAGACAATTTAAACAATTAGATGCGGATTGTTTGCACTTAATGAAAATAGGCCTCAAGTATTTCAGAATGATCGTCGAGAAATGGCACTGGCGCAAATTATTTAAAAAGCTCTAAATACTGTTATTGATGTTATTACTTTTAGTCTGGTGCGCATTAGCTGCACAGTGAAATTAGTTCAAATTACGATCTGGCTAGAGAAATACGAGTAGCAGTCCGGCACAGGTTACACAGAGCCCTGCCTGCCACGCTCTACGCCGGCGGCGGCGCTCTCCTACTACATCGAGCATGCGTGGCTACAGCTACGCTACGTGTAAGGATTATGCCAGGTACCGGGGGGGCCGGGCGGGCCGGGCGGGCCCTCTATGATGCCGGTCGGGAACGCGTCGCCCTTCAGCGTCGTCGTAAAGCCGCGCTCGCCTTTGTCACCCTTGTCGCCCTGAAACCAAACATTACAAACACAATTATTAGAATAAGATTTATATCAACAGATACTACTTGGTGCTTTGAAGCTTCCCTATATGATCCTTTTATAGCCGCAATTTCCAAAATCTGTTGAAATCACAAACTTAACTTTGGAACGAAACATGCGGAATGACCACCTGCACTTGACTAACGGCCAGTTTCTTCATCAACAACTAAAGTAATCAGTAAAAGTATTGAGTTTTACTTGACCTTTGCTGATACTGCACGTAAAAGTCAAAAGATTTGCCATTACAAAAAAAAAATCATGGGGAGCTTTTTTTACAAATGGCAGCACCGCAATTTCACTGTCAAGTGGTGCCAAATGTCAAAGTTCTTCCTTGAGATCTTTCGTAACCAAAAAGTAAATAAAATAATAAATATCCCGAGCACAGCAAACGTAACACAGCTTTGTAAATACGAACGTCTGTACTGTTTTTATTGAAATGTGTGACCGGTATTTTAAATACCACATGGTAGATGTTTGGTATAAGTATAATGCTTTTTCATTTTGTTAGATTTGTTACAAAAGATCCCTAAACTTCTTTTAGGTAAGATAAGATAAGATATTGATCGGTGTTTTAAATTATTACCACATACTACATGTTAGATGTTTGGTACCTATAAGTTTATGTGCATAATGATTTTTTATTTTTTTATAGTTATGTTTATTTGTTACAAAAGATCCTAATAATTATTTTTATCTTATTAGCTTAACGTAGGTAAGGTACCTACTGGTAAAACCCAAACTGAAGCTTAGGTTGGCGTCCGTTTGTCTTGCAACAATACACTGAGGTATGTGACTGTTTCCTTTCGTATTTTGTATGTTCTGTTTCTTTTAATTCTGTATCGGAACAAAAAAACAGCCTCATGCCATAAAAAATGATCCTTGCTTATATTAAAATCACGTACGCCTATGCGTTAAATAATGCACGATAAGTTCATCGTCTCATAAACTTTCACTGGACAATCTTGATGCCATTTAAATAATTTAATAATAGAATAAAATTTGGGTTATTACTGCACAGTGATTTATGTTAGCTAACAGCTCAAACGGGTGTTGAATAAGTCTAACCTACAACTACTGTAGCTAAAGTAATTGTGATTTTGTCAAAGTGGTACTGCACTTTGACAAAATGACAATTACTATAACTTTTACATCAGCTTAGTGAGCAGTAAAAGGTAGAAGCAAAAGTGACAGTAAAAACAACAGCTAAAAACTGTTGCTTTGAGTTTGTGACGTTACTTTGGCTGTTACTTTTGATGCAGAAACTGGCTCAAACTCAAAGCATTTATTTCAATTAAACTATTTGCAGGCACTTTTGAACTGTCAAAGAATCGGTCAGTTAGTCAGAAAGTTGAAGCTAGTTGCCCATTCCAAAACGTAGATCTCTATGGAGTAGAACAGGCAAGAAACTCCAAGGACACTCTTTTAAATATAGATATTACAAAATCCTGGGTACATTACTCTTGTTGCTTCTATATGTGGGAACAATGTACAAAAAATAATCAAAGCAATTGAAAATATTAGATTAAAAATAAGCCCTGGCAGATAAGAGATGACCAGTCTCAATTGACGACGCCCGTTCACGGACATGACGCGTGGATCAGCACCATCCAGCTCAACCATTTTGTAGGGAACCGAATGATCCAACACACTCGCCACCATTAGCGAGACATTCAAGTGAGCATGACATCTCTCAACTGCCATGCTCTTTCAAGTCAACATACATCTTAATAACATAGTAAACGGCTCCATGGTACTCACATTTACAAAAATTGAAAAAATGCTTCTAAATTATAAAAAAACTATAGTTTGCAATGTATTTAAGAGATTAATAGAATTTTACTACCAAAAAATTAAGAATACTAATATTAGAAATAAGAAACAGTTTTATATAAAAAGTTACTTAAAATAGATAGGTAAGATACTGCTACTATTATAATAGATAAGCAATAATATAGATTTGTATTAAGTAGAGATATGTATAGAAACTGTATATTCCACAAGAAATAAAAGGCTTTTTTATTTTTTTACTACCATAAAGAAAGAAAATCATAGATAGATAGATAGACAGAATATTTTTGATTATGTACACCATAAAAATTACAGACATGAATAATAATTGGAGTAATCAACAATTTACTTAGTAAAATAAAAAATAAATATTAAGTTCGTAAAAAAGGGGAAGCATCTTCCAAATATCAAAATTTTAACTAGTGAGCCCAAGTAGCTCTGGAGCAGGACCAGCATTGAGCCAAGCATTTTATCTACGATATAATCATCGAACTTACAATATGCTTGTCTACATAGTGTGCGTTTAATGCATGATTTAAATTTCTTCTCATTTAGTTGAAGAATATCGAGTGGTATTTTATTATAACATTTTACACAGTACCCCATAAAAGAAGTGTGTACTTTAGTTTAGACAATCTAAAATGTGGTTGAACTAATTTGTTTCTATTTCTAGTGTTAAAATTATGCCTGTCACTTATCTTACTAAAAAGATGGAGATTTTTTCGACCATACATAATGTTTTCATATATATACTGACAAGGTACCGTGTATGTTAATTTTCTTAAACAGTTCCCTTAGAGATTCGTGTCTGCGGAGGTTGTAGATGGCTCTGACGGTCCTTTTTTGCAGAATATAGATAGAATCAATATCTGCAGCCCATCCCCACAGCAAAATACCGTAAGACATGATGCTATGAAAGTAACTAAAATAGACCAGTCTCGCGGTATCCATGTCGTTACTTGGCACACGTTACTTGGCGGATTTTCCAAACAGCATAAGCGGCTGAACTTAGCCGCCCTGCAAGTGATGTTAAGTGACCCCACTGCTGCACTGTAGTTTGGAGTCAAGCGTTATCCCCAGGAAAACCGTCTTTTCGACGAATTCTAGTGTCTCCTTATTCAATACAACGTAACAATCACTACTTCTAACATTCGGTAACGCGAATCTTATGCATTTAGTTTTCTTCACATTTAATACCAAATTATTTACAGTAAACCAATTATGGACCATAGCATAGCGTTATTTACGTCGTCAAGCTCCTGTGCATGTCTGTTTAATTTAAAAATCAGTGACGTGTCATCAGCAAATAAAAATTTGTGGTTGGTTTTTCAGTAAATTAGGTAAATCATTTATATATACTAAAAAGAGGAATGGACCCAATATTGAGCCCTGTGGTACACCCATTTTGACTTTTAAACCCAATTAATTTACACCGTTTATTTGAAATTGCTGCAGTCTATCATTCAAATATGCCTATTGCATCTCGTGCCTCTTCCCATGCATTAAAGATGTGTTTTAATAAGGTGACACCGGCGTCGGTTATGCAACGTCCTTTGGTGAAACCATACTGTTGATCGTGTAGGATGTTGTTACGATTAAAATGATTGAGCATTTGATTTAACATTACTTTTACAAACACCTTGCTGAAAACCGGCAAAACCGATACGGGTCTATAATTATTAGTGTCTTTGCTGTTCCCGGATTTGAAAAGTGGAATAACTTCACTGTATTTCATTAAATCCGGGAATATCCCTTGATCTACACACAAATTAAATATGAAAGCTAAATAGAGCGCAATTTTCACAATAATTGATTGACAAACTTTAGTAGACATGCCCCACAGATCTTCCGTAATTTTAATCTTAAGTTGATAAAGCCTTTACAACGACCACAGGGTTTATATGTTTAAATTTAAATTCTACAGGACATGCTGAAACATTCACTTATATTAAATCAATAGCAAGTGAGGGGGGGGGGGGGAATTCAAAGTTTCTGTAGTTTTAATTGGAATATTAGTAAAGAAAGTTGCAAATTCCTGAGCAACATCGATGTTATCGCTAATGAGACCGCGGGAAGTGTCTAGTGTGTAATCAGTTTTTATGTGTTTTGTTCTTGTTTGTTTCATTGTTAATAATTTTCCAAACTGTCTTTATTTTATTGTCTATTGATTTAACCTTGTTGCTTAATGAAAGAAGCTTTAGCTGCTTTGCAGATATTTTTAAAAGTTTTAGAGTAAGTAGCAACATACTTATTAAAAGTTTCCGTGTTAATATACGGATTAAGGCCATACAGTTCAAATAATGTTTCCCTACTCTTCCTGATGCCTTTAGTTAAAAAAAACTTAGGGCAAATAGTTTTAGTTTTTTTCTTAAAAGATATATTGAACTCTGTTTGCACTAATGAAAAGAATTGTTCAAACAAAATATTGCCACTGGGCCACTGGACATATTTAGACTCTGATCACTTAACTTGTTAATTAAAGTGCCATTAAACTTATTTAAATGACCCGATGTTATTGGTCTAGTTTGTATCTGCACTTTTAGTATTGGTGTGTTGGACTCAAAAATTACGGTTTGACCGCTGTGATCAGAAGAGAGATAATTTACAATGGCTTTATCTAAATAGTCGCAGCAACAAAATACATTTTCGATACATGTAGCAGTAGTCGAAGTTATTCGCGTTGGTTCTAAAAACACATTTGACAGATTGAACGAGTTGAAGAGGCTTAATAATCTACTGTTGTTTAAATTATTTTCCAAAATATTAATTTTAAAGTCACCACAAATAATTACTGATTTATTACCAGTTGTAAGTTTTGCCAAAACATCTTCCATTACCGATTCAAATATAGAGTAGTTTTGATAATTTGGAGGTCTGTATACGCACACTATAAAATGCTTTTCTAGCTCAACACACGACAGTTCAATGCTATATTCCACCGATAGTTCAACTATATCATTACGAGTCTTAGATTTTATACAATTTTTAATTAAGATTAGTGATCCTCCACGTAGCATGGATTTTCGGTTAAAACAACTGCCCACACTACGTACCTAAGTTGTACTGTTGTAGGTTAGGCTGTTAGTCTAACCTACAACAGTACAACTTTGACAACATGACAATTTCTTTAGCCTTTACATCAGCTTAGTGAATAAAAAATAAAGTTTCATAAAAAACTGTAACCCGACTACGGGAAAATAAAAATGATCTAAAAAGTACGAAACAAGCCAATATTTCAGACAGAAATCAAGACATAGGTACAAAAATGGTCAAGGTAAAGCCGTGGTCGCATGCCTATGTACCATGTTGGTGCCAGGAACACCTACAAAATTAAAATGGCATGCGACGACGGTTTTACCTTGACCATTTTTGTACCTATGTCTTGATTTCTGTCTGAAATATTGGCTTGTTTCGTACTTTTTAGATCATTTTTATTTTCCCGTAGTCGGGTTACAGTTTTTTATGAAACTTTATTTTTTATTTTATACTTTTCCGTTTTTACGCTTGCTAAACGTTACGACAAAGTAAATAAGAGTAATACAATAGGTCAGTAATTAACCTATTTTAAATTCCAATAGCAGCGCATAGTGCTTTGGACGAAACCATAGTGCGATTTATTTCGACGGCGTGGAGTGAGCTGTCAGTTGCTAAGAATTGACACTATTGGCAGCTCACTTCATCTAAGATATCACTGTGAGATTTTTACAGAATAGCACTACTGGTCACTCAGAAAGTTTTGTGACTAACAGTTTTTGTCTATGGGACACTGACTAGTTTTGATGACAATTAAAACTATGACTATTTATACAAAAAAACACAACATTCCAAATTCGAAATTCCCTCCACATTTTATTACGAGCAAAATCAAAATAGGTACTCAAATTTAATTTGCAACGAGAACATTTTCGCGCGATGATTTTGTACGATTTCAAATGTCGACTAAAACCAGAAGAATCATTTGAAAGACTTCAAATTGTATTCAACTGAATGAGACAAAATTCAAATCTTGTATAAAACGCACACTATGCAGGCAGGCATATTATAAGTTGCATGGATTATATCGCTGATAAAAATGCTTGGCTCAATGCTGGTCCTGCTCCACAACTAATTGATTAACATTTGCAAATACTGTTGGAGCTGCTGAAGATTGTAAGACCATCTTTGCATTGTATAAACTCAATCTCCTTTGTATTATATAATTGCGTAGCACAGGTGTGAGCACTATGTACTGAAGAGTTAGATACCATTTACCGGGTAATATGTCTTGCATTGACTTGAATGTGCCCTGGCGGCTGTGAGTATGTTATGCTCACTCAGATGTTTCGCTGATGGTGGCGTGTGTGTTGGATCATTTAGTTCCCTTCAAAATGGTTGAGCTGAATGGTGCCAATCCATGCGTCTTGTTCGTGAACGGGCGCCGGCAGTTGGGTCTGGTCATCTCTTAGCTGCCAGGGCTTATTTTTAATTTATTTTAATTTTTGAATTGTTCTTTGTTTTATCTTTTTATTACGGACGTTTCTAACGTGCACGTCTTTCTACATTGTTCTCACATGTATAATTTCAACATGAATGATGTAACCAATATTTTGTAAAAAAAATATTTAAAAGAGTGGAGTTTCTTGCCCGTTCTTCTCCATAGGTACCTACTACGCTTTGGACAACTAGCTTCATATTTCTGACTGACCGATTCCTTGACAATTCAAAAGTGCCAGTAAATGGTTTAATTGAAATAAATGCTTTGAGTTTGAAATTGAGTTTGAGTTCATAGACAAAAGCGACCATTTTCCGCTGGTTCAATGAATTTAAGCGTGGTCAAGAAACTTTGGCGGACGAAGAAAGAAGTGGCCGCCCTATGACGGCTGTTACATAAGAAAACGTGCTGCTTGTGAAAAAATTAATTTAAGAAAATAGGCGAATTAATATATGAAGAGATTCAGCATATACTGCAGATTGGATCGGGAAGTGTATATGAAATTCTACACGGGTATCTTCGGGTAAGGAAGAAAGTTTCACGCTGGGTACCGCACAATCTAACGCAGGGTCAGAAGGAGTTTCGGGTAGAATGGTGCCGAGACATGATAGCAAAATATTAAGCAGGCTCGTCTCGGCACGTTTACGATTTCATTACGGGTGATGAATCATTTATCATTTTTGTTCCCCAAAATAAAAATCAACTCAAGGGAAAACAGTTTTCATCACCGGAAGATGCACTGCCTGCATTTGAGAAGCAATTTAAAGAGGTGTCTGATGCGGACTGGAAAATGTCTTATGAAAATTGGTTTAGACGTATGAAACTGTGTATAGACGCCAATGGAGAGTTACTTGAAAAGATTTATTTAAAAATTATAACCTGTAGTATATTTTTTTTTTAGTATCGCAAAAATTTTCTGAGTGCCCAATGTATATCGACATCGAGCTTCGAAGAAATCCTAAATATAAATATTTCGTTGTACTTGTTTTTCTTCATAAGAGTGGAATTACAAATCGTTACTATTTATTAAGATTTGATTAACTTGGTATCATCTTGCGATATTACGTAGCGCAGTCTCACTTTAGCTTGTTTTTAACTATTTAAACATCTTTATTTACTTTGAAAATATAATATGATTTATATATTTGTAATGTGCTCGTCAAGGCCTTTCTTTTGATACCAAACATGTCATGATCATGTCATTTTAATTTTTTTCGAGGTTAGATATTTACGCGTAAAGTCCACAATATTAAATTTATCGAAAATTTATATAGCCTATGTCACCCGGACCATTATTACAAATCCACTGATACCTCATTCTTCAAAATCGGTTCAGTAGTTTAGGCGCTACGGTGGAACACACGTAAAAACAAACATACATACATACATACAAACATACAAACATATATACATAGACTGCTAAAATCATAACCCTTCCTTTTGGCTTTGCCGTAGTCGGGTAAAAATAGAGCCAAAAGTAACAGTAAAAACAACAGCTAAAATTGTGCAGAACCGTTTAACCGTTACTTTGACTTTGTGACGTTACTTTAGCTGTTACTTTTGATGAAGAAACTGGCCGTAAGTGTTAAAAATATTTTTGTTTTATTAGGGTTCCGTACCTACCCGAAGGGTGCCAAACGGAACCCTATTACTAAGCCTCCGCTGTCCGGCCATCCGTCTGTCTGTGTGTCAGCGGGCTGTATCTCATGAACCGTAATAGGTAGACCGTTGAAATTTTCACAGATTGTGTATTTCTATTGCCGATACAACAACAAATAATAAAAATTAAATAAAGTAAAAAATTTAAGGGAAAATATTCACATCATCGATCTCATCGATTAGAGTAGGTAAAACAATTTTTTTTCTTAAAAAAATAAGAAATACCCGTACAAGTTGTCAGATTTAGACCATTTTTGTACGAGCTCTATTGCAACAACTAAACAAATTAGGAATTTGAAACTTCTGTATATCATGTACCATATACTGTATTTATTAAAAACAATATTAAAAACATGAGATATTTTTTATCATGAGATATTTCCTATAAATATGTGCGATTTTCTGCAACTGCAAAAAATAACTATGTAATTCACAGTAATAAACATTTAACATTCATCATCATCATCATTATTGTTTAGTATTTTCATTTGCTAAATATTGTACGGTGGTACGGAACCCTTTGTGTGCCAGTCTGACTCGCATTTGGCCGGTTTTTTCATTGATTTAATCGAAATTTAATGATGTACTCTCTACTTAATCATTTACAAGATACTGGGGATTCATGTAACTTAGAATAATCAAATGAAATAGGTTAATTGCTTTGGTGCCCGTTTTTTTTATTGGACGGGAATGAGAACGCGTCACGTTAAGGCACATTTCGTTACATGAGAGAGAAGAACTCTCTCTAACTCTCACACTAAATCTCTCTTATTCTAAATTTATTAAGAAGTTTCACTTCTATCACGTGCACGGTGCTGCACGCGCAATTTTTATCGAGTTTATATATTATGTTACGGTTAAAACCCGAAGTATAACTCGTTGGCCGCTCCCGCAGCACCGCTCGCTTCGCTCGCTTGGCTCGTGCGGTGTGTTGTATGGTCACAGTTCTAACCTAACCTACCTTTCAGCCATTTTCATTTGCTACAACTAAATTTAACCAACTGCTACCGGCCGCACCTAGTTGTAGCCGGCCACACTAGGTAGGTATAGCCACACTTCGGGTTTCAGCCGTGACATAATTATACACAGTGCACATAAAAGAGAAAATATAAAATAGGTACAGTAAGCGCTCAAAAGTGCATGAGCACGCTAAGAGTCGTATTGCTGTGAACACGCGGTATAGCTCGTACATTTGTATGTGTAAGCAACACGATACACACACCAC
This sequence comes from Agrochola litura, assembly GCA_949152395.1. Lineage (NCBI taxonomy): Eukaryota > Metazoa > Arthropoda > Insecta > Lepidoptera > Noctuidae > Agrochola > Agrochola litura. The sequence goes on from OX424490.1 coordinate 165,327, forward strand.
AGATAACGCAGTTACACGAAACAACAATATATTTCCGTCGTCATGCTAGCACACACGCACTATGCGCGTGAACTTGACCAGTTAATGGCATTGCTAAAATTCGATAGTAACTTAACAAGTGCAGATAGCAGAAAGCGTTAAGCGTTGGTATGGAATTCAAACTGCCTCAGGTTCTAATCTCGTGAAACACAGTGCGGTTTTTTGCAAATATTATTATTTTTGTTTTCGATAATAATATTTTTTAAATATTGCTGCTTTTTTATGTTGTTATTGCAATAAAGGTTTTAGAATAAAAAATGCGTGATATATGATAACAAAATTAAAAAAAATATGTTTATTCGTTATATTTATTTTACATAAGTTAATAAACTGCTACAATTATTTATCATTACTTCAGCTGAATAAGATGTGAAATAGATGTCAAGAAACTTAGAAGCAGTTTGTATTATTTATACATATTTAAATTATGAAATATTTGAAATTTTTAATGGATTTTTTCACCATAAATATTAAGCTTTGATCATGGTCGAAGTAATTAAGTAATAAATAAGAATATTAGACTACTTAAAATGTAAAAAACTACTTACAGAATAGGTAATTTTAAGGTTAAATATGGGCAGTTTGCTTATATTTTATTTGTATTAATTATTTTACATTTTATTTGACTTTAGTAAATATTGGTTGTTATTGAGGTTAAAGCTTAAGTATTCATTTTCTTTACGAAAAGAAGATTGAAACTAAACCTCAAATTTTTATCCTAAAATAATACTATTACTAAAATAATATTAAACAATTTCGGTATATCTGCAAGAAATACGACAAACACCCTATTGAAACGTGCTTAAAAAATTCGTTACCATAAATTCATGCAATAACGAATCTGTTGTTTATTAAGTTGGTACGGTCAATATTTTAAGGTCAAAAACGGTTTTCTAGCTGGTCTTCAGTGATGCAAGCCTTCAGAGTGCACGGCGAACGGTTCATAATGACGTGTTTTTAATAATTCAGCAAAATGTCTCGTTGGTATGAAACCATTTGTTTCATTCACCATTTGACGTCGCTGCTACTCGATAATAAGCCCCTTCCTCATATCTCTTAACCCTCACAGTATTTCTCTAGAACAAAGAAAAACATTGTTTTTATTACACATAATACCTTATTATTTATTATTCACTAATCGAATTAAACCTCACAATGAATTTAAAACTTTAAAGGCATCTTCTGTCTCAACAATACCTCTGTTCTATCAACAATACCCTTGATTAAGATTTATGTTTAGTAAAATATGAAATATATTAATGATAACACTCACACTTAGTCCGGTTTCATTAGATATTCACTTCACTTTTACGCAGCGCAATAATATTCTCTGATCTGATCTGATCTCTTCAATATATTTTATGCCTGCTTTTTGATAATAATAACCACAACACTGCGCTAAATACTCGTCACCAATATTATCCACGAACCAAAAAAGTTCTATTAATTAAATACTCGTAACAAACTGCATCTACCCCACAGAAATCGAAATAATTTACTTAGTTTTTTGTGGTCTACCTGCTAAACTTTAATATTTATGTGAACAAGACGAATGAAACTAAAAACGAATGATGATTATTGAACTAGTCATTGGTTGCAGACAAAGTGAGTGTGTGTGTGTAATGTGCGTGTCTACAGTATTGTAACAACTTATAGAAGAAGGTCGTAAGTCAAACCGAAGCGTCAGTCTATTGCTTTGTGAGATTGCTCATGGACTTTTGGTCGGTACTGTACCTACAAAAACAAAAAAAACATTAAATTCGAAATATGAATAAGAATGATGCAGTGTTGCTTATTTACCTTGAGTCCAGCGGGGCCAAGTGATCCAGGTGGTCCGACGAGGCCGGGCGGGCCCACAGGCCCCACGGGTCCGGGCGGCCCCGAGGGCCCGGGCGCGCCAGCACGGCCCTCATGCCCCGGGAGCCCCTCCGTGCCCTGCGGCCCCGGGGACCCGGGGGGGCCTGGCTCGCCGGGTTCGCCCTGTGCAACACATTTCACGGTTATACCTTGTAATAAGAACACAGGTATAAATAATAACTGATTATTACCCAGATTCGAAGGTCCTCAGATGTATCCTAAACTGCTATTGATTCATCAAAGTCCAAAGTATTGTTTTCAAAGTGAAGTGATTTTTGCAGTTCTCAGAAACTGGGTATTTTAAAAGTATATATGTTATATATTTGTAATCACGTTCTCGAAAAAGGTTTTAACGATTTTGATGAAAGTTGCAATTCTCTGTTTTCACCAGAGTGAGCTCTGTTCTGGTGAAAATAGAGAATGCTTATTTAATAGTATAGGAAAGTTCATACTAATTCCATGCTGCCATGGTAGTAGGTACTTACTAATTCCATGCTGCCATGATATTAGGTACTTACTAATTCCATGCTTCCATGCTGCCATGTCATTATTCTAAGGTAGCCATCTTGTTCTACACTTTGAGCGACCGAGCTTTGCTCGGGTGAAAATACGGAGAAAACAAATTTTACCAGATATGCGACCTAGCTAGATCGATTTTTCGCCCCCGTAAACCCCTATATTGCTACTTTCATCTGCTCTGGTCTTTCATTCCAGCAGAACTCTGTTGTCCAGGTACTGTGTTCTTATATCCGAACAGATGATTTCTAATATTATAATGACATTAGATATTCGAGTGCGACACGTAAGTTTTGATGCAAGTAGGTATATGTATAAACTTTGCACACTTGCATCAAAATGTATCTACTATTTTTATTGTCTTTAATAAAATAACCCGTATTGCGAATTTAGTTTTTGAGTTTATTTATTAATTGCAAACAAACATGCAAAAAATAATATATTTCTTCTTTTTCTTATTTTTAATATCTGGATGACTGAGCTTAGCTCGTTTTTTTTTTAACACCGTTTTTTAAAAATTAAACTTAGCTAGATCGATTTATCGCCCCCGAAACCCCATGTATACTGAATTTCATGAAAATCGTTGGAGCCGTTTCCGAGATTCAGATTATATATATATACAAGAATTGCTCGTTTAAAGCTATTAGATATAGGTAACTCACGACTATCAACTACGCAAAACGAAAGCTCATGCAATGAGTTTGCAGCATGCATCACTTTGAAAGTTTGTTGTTAAAATGGATAGTATTTATATAGTGTTGTGCCGCGTGCTGCGACCGCTGCGGACAGCGAGGCTTATTGCGGCTCTTGAGTCTCGGGGACTGATCGCTTCACTTCACAATAGCGATGCACGTATTGCCAGTTGTGACGCGCGCGACGTGTGACGGCAGCACTCGAGCAGCTTCCGTGCGCGGGTGTTAGGATGGGCATGTGCTACTCACCTTGAGTTGTATGACGGTGTGCGCGGAGATGTTGTGTCCAGCGGCCTGCAGCCCCTGCGCACACACGCGCGTCAGCGGTCGCACGCGGGCGGTCTGCGCGGGCGCACAAACCACCCCGTGTGACCACGCCGTACCACTTGACATGTGCCGACTGTAAATACGTTCAATTTCTCACGAAAGAAATCTCCCACATTTACAGCAAGCATATGATCAGCAGTATTTAAATAAACAATAATTTAAAAACATCGGATGCAAATAATACAACTACCTACAATGACGTATATAAGCACAATAAGATAAGCGTCGCGTGCGACATGGCTGCCACACTCTAACTACTGGCCGCGCGCTAGAGGCTGTATGGCTGTACCTTGACGGCTATGATCTCGGCGCTCGTGTACGGACTTATCTTAAAACTGTCCACGGATCTTTTCACGCCCTGCAATGCCACCATAACGTTTAACTCATTACATACTCGTATATAATATACAACCGACTCAGACAGAGCGCTTAACACTTGTGTGTATGAATGTGTACGCACAGTGATCGTCAGTGATCCAGTTGAAAACCCTAACAATCTTTTATATCTTCGAATTAATTATGATTGAACTGAAAATCTATTTCGAAACTATTTCGACCTTGAGTTTGAATCTAGGACTATTAGACACAATAAGGCACCCCTTTAACCTTCCTACCGCACTTGCCATATTTTTTAAACATTCTTTTTTTGTTGTTGGGTTGCCACCATAGAAATATAAAATGGTTGCCGCCGTTCGTTATACCAGAGGTATCACAGGTGCGTTGCCACCCCAGAGACAAGCCTATGTCTCATGAGTCAAATTTATTTCCCAAGCTTTCTGACTCAAATAGCCGAAGTCGACGACACGTCAATATGTTATGTGCAAGACAGTCTAAGACAGCTCTAATGCATAAAAGTGTTTTCTGCATGCCACCAATTATTTATGATCGCATACCAGAACCAATCAAAATCTTAAATGTTAATTTGTTTAAAAGTAATATTTAAAAAACTTTCTCATAAGTAAATCCTATTATAATATCTTGGAGTTCATATCGGAAAAAATCTGTGGGACTTAAGTATCAATGTTGTTGTAATTTTAAATGACTTTATGATTGTTTTACTGGTCCTTGCTCATCTTGTTTTCAATTTGTTATTCTTGACATGCTCTTTTGAAATAATAAAATTAAAATGTAATTGGGTATTATTGACATTTTTGATAAAATAAATTATTTCTTTTCTTATTTATACTTGTTTGGATTGACATGCTTGTATTGTATCCATTTGACATAGTTAATATTGTAGCCAGTGAGTGACATTTGATGTAAGATTATGACATTTTATATTTATTGTGATTCAAATGATTTGACATTATACTCTGTAAAATTTGTAATTATGATAATACCTATTTTCTAATGTGATTAAAATGATATTAATTAATTGATTTGCAAAAAAAAACTTTATGACAACACCTATGTACAAATTTACCCATGTTTGCAAATAAATAAATGATTTGATTTGATTTGAGCCTGTACAGTACGCGCAAAACTTTATGAGATCTCGGAAGTTGCACGCGAGTGGCTGCGCAGTAATTATAGGTACCTTATGATTGTGTACAATAATCATTGTGCACTCAACTACATGCGCGGTTTTGTACTCGGGTCAACGTTCAGATGGGCTCATAAAGTTTTGCGAGAACTTATTACCTATTCAATCAATGAATTAATTGTCCACTAAATCGGTAGTTATCAAAGTTGGTCTCAAAAATAAGTAGGTATCTACACTTCTGTTTACTTTTTACTTGTTAGGTCCATATGTAGAACATGATTGAGAGACCGCACGGTTTTACTTTTTTATGTAAAGTGTTACATACGAATATGAAAATTATTTATAAAAATACAAATAATGTTTGTATGAAACGCCTACTTTAGAGTCCTAAAGTAGGCGTTTAGAATGAAGGTATACTTGTAAGGTGAGAAGATAACTGACGCCTGTCATGCTTACCTTGACGGCGGAGAAGACGTCGAAGCCGGGGCTGCCGTGCTCGCCCTTGTGCCCCTTGTCGCCGGGCCGGCCCTGCAACATACGCACTCACTGTCACACGTCGCGGGACGAACGGAAAATGCTAAATGCAATGCATCAATTAGAGATTTGAGTGAATTTCATGGGTTTTGATTTGGCTTTGACTTTGACTTGGCAACAATTCCACAGAATTTATTACACACAGCGTCACGTACGTACTAACCCCTCAAGTTTTAAAATGTTACACTGCTTACAACATTGAATTCGTTACAAATAATCTAAAGAATACTTCAAAAAGAGTTCATTGTTTCGACTTGGATTCGAACCATCGAACTTCGTCATACTCATACAGGCAGTTTAACGAATTAGCCAGTGAGCCCGAGTGAAATTGTTATCTACTATCCAGTGTTGCCAACCCCTGTCAATATTTTCCCCCAAGATTTTTTTAAATTCCCCTAAAAACCCCTAGAGTAAATTAAAAAAAAACTTTTAAGTAGTGCGCAACTGCCCACATCATTCGTAACTCATAAAATAAAACGCATACAAATATTGTTTGTAATTTTTTTTTTAATAAAAGGTTATATATGTACCTAATAACTATACAATATTACATAATTATACTATTTATGTAGTTTGCTAAACTACTAAACTAGAAATTATGTTTTTTTTTTGCTATATTGTTGATAATTTCTAGAAGGGCATCATCATATAGTGACGTTTGATTTCAACTAAACATTGCATTCTTAGTAACAAGCAACAGTACTAGATGTCGCTAAGCCGCTATTTCAAAAATAAATATGATTAAAAAATAAATAAGATTGAGTAATACTAGAGCCTATATTATCAATAAAATAAATAAAAATGAGTAGTTAAAAAATCCCTAAAAATACCCCTAACAATAAGTCACCCCTAAAAAAATCCCATCTTACTTTTTATCCCCTAAATCTGGGGGAAAACCCCTAAATTGGGAACCGTGCTACTATCGTCCGAGTCACTTTATCTTTAGGTCTCTGTCTAATCGATAGATTTTATAATTTGAGGGTATCCATTAATTTTACTCTCTTACGTTTTCTTTATAAAATTAATCCATACCCTCAAGTAATAACTACAACGTTTGATGTATACATTCACTTAAAACTATTGTTTATTTCTAGCGCTTCTTATTTTATCGTTAGCGATAATAGGATGTCACTTGTTTAGGGACCCGTTCGTGTCAGTTGGCAAAATATGTATATTATGATAACTGTATTTTATCAAAACAAATTGTAAAATATAAATCTTTGTAGTAAAACAAGATCAAAGTTTTATTAAATAATAGCAATAATAAATATTATTAAATAATTTAATTATTATTGTTTTTTGAATTCTTTATAAATATTACTAAAACAAAAAAGAGAAATACCTACTTTAAAATAATATAAAATATTATTATATTGCATGGATTTCCGCAAGGTCACGCCTGAATCAATTAACTACGAGTTGAATGCATTACCTAAAGCACATTTCGTGCCTAGGCTTTGAACCTCCAATGTTATGAACGGCAAGCGGTCTTGAAACCTCCGGTCTATTTAGACGTTGAATAACTCTTCGTAAATGTTAACCCTATTCACTAAAACTCTAAAACCATACATTAATTTTTATAATAGTAAAATGTTTATACAAAATACAAAATATTAAAACCAACTTAGGCCTATCACGGATTTGAATGCACGTCTTTTGAGGGGGTAACCACTAAATGGAGCTGTATATACAAGTGTCTCACGGCAGAGTAATCTTATAAAATTGACTGTAAATTAAATTATTACTGAGTGTTATGGATGTATGGCAAATAAACTTGATTTGATTTAAAATACTCTGGTTCGTACTTACCGGGTCCCCCTTAGGTCCATCCAACCCGATGGGTCCCTGAAATTAACAAGAAGCCAAATTACTCTCATCTCATCCCGTTGTCAGTAATATTCACATTGCTGAGTAGGTATAATACGGTAATATGACACATGGAGATTTAGGAAGAGACCGTTTCATGCTCTGCGAAGACAAAGTTTTACTAAACCCGATGTGCCATACTGCCGGGTTCTAGTTTTATTATCTTTCAAAATGTTTGCAAAGCATTAGTATGTTTCTTCGCACATAATTAGGATACGTATTTGAATGTATTTAGTGCATTCGTATAATTGATAAGTATAGGCCGACTTTTCCGTTGGTGACAGTTCCATGGTTCTACCGGGTGAACCCCCTTCACCCGGTAGAACCATGGAACCAACCACCAAGACATGTAACGCGGGAAAAAAAAAACAAATGACGCGCACCCGACCGGACAACGTATTGCGTTGACAAAAATGAATTTGCAGATTTCGCTATGAAATATTTCGTGATTTACTTCCGATGAATGAACGGGTTAATCTTTTGAATTGAAGAGAATTTCATCAATATGTTGAGAATTATTATATAAACAAGTTTGTGAAGCTAAGTTTCGATATTTTAGCTCAAAAATTAGAAATATATAGACAAAATAAAACAAAAACGACTTGGAAAATTATAAACAATGATACTTGAAGTGATAGAAAGCGTAGTATTAGTGACTTTAGTCTTAATATCAACAATACAGTTATTAAAAAGGATTTTCAATTTGCCAGTTTTTGAAAATTTATTTGCAGTCTCAACCACTAAATCTTTAAATTCTGCACCCACTTTTGCCGAGTCCCTATTGAAAGAAAATGTTGAAATTTGTAACCAAGAGTTTAAATTCGTCTATGTTAGTGTTCAAGATATTATTAAATGTTTAAAAAACTGCTAATCTATGGAGAAATTCCACAACAATCAACACTAGTGCCTGACTTGGTAATTATTTTAATTTTTGACTATGGTGTAATTCCTGACCTAATGAAGAGCAGTAAAGTAATACCTTTGTTTAAATCGGGCAGCAGATCAGACCTTTAGTAAAATATTTGAAAAATTGATACTAAATTTGCAAAGACATTTTAATAAACATAAATTATTAAACAGTCAACAATTCGGTTTCACAAGGGGTCGCTCGACTACCGACACTAGTGTTGAGCTTCTTGCACATATTTTTGAGGCCCGGGAGAAGTCATATGACATCCTAGGTATTTTTTATGACTTTTCTAAGGCTTTCGATTGTGTTTCTCATGATACATTGGTCAGGAAATTGCATCACTATGGTGTTAGAAACACTGCCTTGGATCTTCTTATTTGGATAATAGGATCCACAGAGTAGACGTTAACGGCAAGCGATCCCCGGGTTCTATTGTCACTATGGGAGTTCCGCAGGGCTCAATTCTTGGACCTTTTTTATTTCTCGTATGTATTAATGACCTTCCTTGCCTTTTAAAGAACAGTAATGAATGAAATAGTGTTATTTGCAGATGAAACATCACTTTTATTTACGCTTAAGCGACAAAAGACAGTTACTAACGATGTAAATAATGCTCTCTAAAATAGTGCATTGGTTTAGTGTTAATACTTTTAAACGAGAAAAATACTAAATGTATTCGATTTCTGACAACTAACATTAAGCAGGTGAAAACGAATGTATAGTAAATGTGACGGGAATAGATCATGTGGATACCACTGTGTTCTTAGGTATTACTTTGGACTCGAAGCTACAGTGGGGCCCACATATAACCAAATTGTCGAAGCGGCTAAGCTCTGCAGCCTACGCGGTCTATAAAATTCACCATTTGACTGATTTAGAAACAGCTTTTCAATAAACCGTTTTACTAGTTGGCTACTTTATCCAATCTTGAAAATAAAACAATTTATTTATGCTAAAACACTAAATACTAGAAATAAATATTTACTTAATGTGCCCACGACTAGGCATAGGTACAAAAATGGTCAAGGTAAAGCCGTGGTCGCATGCCTGTATGCCATGTGGGTGCCAGGAACACCTACAAAATTATAATGACATGCGACGACGGCTTTACCTTGACCATTTTTGTACCTATGTCTTGATTTCTGTCTGAAATATTTGCTTGTTTCGTACTTTTTAGATCATTTTTATTTTCCCGTAGTCGGGTTACAGTTTTTTATTAAACTTTTTTTTTTTTTCATACTTTTTCGTTTTATCGCTTGCTAAACGTTACGACAACGTAAATAAGAGTAATGCAATAGGTCAGTAATTAACCTATTTTAAATTCCAATAGCAGTGCACAGTGCTTTAGACGAAACCATAGCGCGATTTATTTCGACGCCAACACCATACTCAGAAAGTTTTGCGACTAACAGTTTTTGTCAATGGGATACTGGCTAGTTTTGATGTTAATTAAAACTATGAGTAGTTCATTTAAAAATAAAAAAACACAACATTCCAAATTCGAAATTCCCTCCACGTTTTTTACGAGCAAAATCAAAATACTCGGTCTCACTCAAAATTGAATTTACAACGAGAACATTTTAGCGCAATGATTTTGTACGATTTCAAATGTCGACTAAAACCAGAAGAATCATTTGAAAGACTTCGAATGGTGTTCATAGACAAAAGCCCTTCTAAAGCGACTGTTTTCTGCTGGTTCAACGAATTTAAGCATGGTCAAGTAACTTTGGCGGACGAAGAAAGAAGTTACCGTCATAGGGCTATGACGAATGTTACATAAGAAAACGTGCTGGCTGTGAAAAATTAAATTTAAGAGAATAGGCGAATTACATACGAAGAGATTCAGCATATACTGCAGATTGGATCGGGAAGTGTGCATGAAATTCTACACGGGCATCTTCGGGTAAGGAAGATAGTTTCACGCTGGGTACCGCACAATCTAACGCAGGCTCAGAAGGAGGTTCGGGTAGAATGGTGCCGAGACATGATAGCAAAATTTGAAGCAGGCTCGTCTCGGCGCGTTTACGATTTCATTACGGGTGATGAATCATTTATCATTTTTGTTCCCCAAAATAAAAAATCAACTCAAGGGAAAACAGTTTTCATCACCGGAAGATGCACTGGCTGCATTAAAGAGTTGTCTGATGCGGACTGGAAAATGTGAAACGAAAATTGGTTTAGACGCATGAAACTGTGTATAGACGCCAATGGAGAGTTATTTGAAAAGATTTAAAAATTTCACGCTGGGTACCGCACAATCTGACGCAGGCTCAGAAGGAGGTTCGGGTAGAATGGTGCCGAGACATGATAGCAAAATTTGAAGCAGGCTCGTCTCGGCGCGTTTACGATTTCATTACGGGTGATGAATTTTATAATTTTTGTTCCCCAAAATAAAAAATCAACTCAAGGGAAAACAGTTTTCATCACCGGAAGATGCACTGGCTGCATTAAAGAGGTGTCTGATGCGGACTGTAAAATGTGAAATGAAAATTGGTTTAGACGCATGAAACTGTGTATAGACGCCAATGGAGAGTTATTTGAAAAAAATTAAAAATAAATATAACCTGTAGTATATTTTTTTTAGTACCTATCGCAAAATTTTCTGAGTAGTAGTTTTTCATGTATTATATCGATATCGAGCTTCGAAGTAATCCAAAATATAAATATTTCGTTGTAATTGTTTTTCTTCATAAAAGCGGAATTACAAATCGTTACTATTTATTAAGATTTGATTAACTGAACGTTGGTATCATCTTGCGATACTACGTAGTGCAGTCTCACTTTTGCTTGTTTTTAACAATTGAAACATATTTATTTACTTTGAAAGTATAACATTATATACATATTTGTCATGTGCTCGTCAAGATCTTTCTTTTGATACCAAACATGTCATGATTTTCTCATTTAATTTTTTTTCCAGGTTAGAAATTTAGGTACGTGTAAATTCCACCATATTAAATTTTGGGAAAATTTATATAGCCTATGTCACCTGGACTATTATTACGAATCTATTGATCTATTGATCAATTCATCAAAATTGGTTCAGGAGTTTAGGCGCTACGGTGGAACACACGTAAAAGCAAACATACATATATACATATAAACATTCATACATACATAGAATGCTAAAATCATAACCCTTCCTTTTGGCTTTGCCGTAGTCGGGTAAAAACTAAAACCCGACTACTGAAAAATCACACCCTTAAATAGTATGAAACAAGAAAATATTTCAGACTAAAATTAAGACGTAAGTACTAAAATGGTCAAGGTAAAACCGTGGTCGCATTCCATTATAATTTTGTAGGTGTACAGCTGTGTAATGCGATTGTCACCGTATCAACTCGAGCCATTCAGTATTCTTTTTATGAAACTCCCTACTGTAACGCACACTAATCGGAATTTGTAACGTAATCGCCTCGCCTCGGGACAAGCTCACGAACCGCGGTGCGGTGCGTGGTCAACTTGCAGTTCCCGCGCTTACGGCTCATCGTCCCCGCGCTTACGTCTCTCCTTACCTGAGCTTACTTCTCTTCGTCCACCCTTGCCTCACTCACCCCTCCCGCGGCCTGCCTGCAGTACACTATACTGTTCCTCTTTATCCAGTGCTATGGCTATGATATGATAGCCATCTCGCGTATTGTGAACCGGGACATAACCGTGCGCTACACTTCACGTTCGGATTCAAACTGATCTGGTGCTAGCCAGGTCAACCAGCGATCGGCGAGCCGTAAGCGCGGCGTCGCCTAGCCGTAGCTGAGTCGACGTGTCGGAGCTGCTGATACGCTTTGGTTACGTGCTTACGTTAGGTTGACGCCTGTTTGACGAGGCGAAAGGCGATACGGTGACAATCCCTTTCCTCCGCATCACATGCCCATACCATGACAATCGATTTCCGCACAACTTTTCGGCCACCGGTGCCACTTTCAGACTTCCTCTTATTTACTCATTTCTTATTCTATCCATTCATGAAACACCACACATCCCTCTTAGCATTCTCATCTCAGCTGCATGCAATTGCCTTTCATTCATCCCTTTTGTGGTCCAACATTCTGATCCATACAAGTCTAACTATTGTTTTATAATTATAACTTCTATACTATCTACTGGGTGGCATGGACATCGACGCGAAAACTGAAACCATTGATTCAGTACATGATTCTGAACCCCCCTGCGTTGAAATTTTTCGTCGGTTATTTTTTTTAAATCAGTTGTTCCATACATTTTGACCGCGTAGGTATTGCACTTTTCTATGAAACAGCAGATTTTTTTTTAAATAACCGACGAAAAATTTCAACGCAGGGGGTTCAGAATTATGTACTGAATACATGGTTTCAGTTTTCGCGTCGATGTCCCTGACACCCAGTATACTAATATAATAAAAAGGGAAAAATTTGTTTGTTTGTAATTTTGTATGTAGGAGGTAACCTCCAGAACTACCAATCGGATTTAAAAAAATATTTTTGCGTTGGATAGCCCAATTCGTGAGGAAGGTTATAGGCTCGCGGGCAGAAGCTTGTCTTTGCTAATGCTGAAGACCACCAACTAATTGACATGACGAAAACAATAAACAGACAATCAGACAAATTCTGAAATTCAAGATGTCCTTGATAGGGCTTTCCTACGGCGACGAGAATACCGGAGATTTTCAACTTACTGAACGAAAATCCGTATTTTTTTTTCTCGAGATCACATTTTATTATACAATTAGCTTTATTACGCTACCGTACTGAAATAAATAGCAAGATAATTTCTAAGAAACTCTAATTTCATATGGTCACTTATATTTTTAGGGTTCCGTACCTCAAAAGGAAAAAAACGGAACCCTTAAAGGGTCATTCGTGTGTCTGGCTGTTTGTCCGTCTGTCCCAGCCAATTTGCTCCGAATCTAATGGACCGATTGAGTTGAAAGGAGACGGAAACTCTTGGTCCTGAATGTTACGAGATGAAAATGGTGTGGATTGAATATTATCGAAACTATGGATCGCTGTATGAATTGTGGGATAGCAACTAGTCACTGCAATACACTAATGTATGTTTGAATCTATTAAATTCTATTCTATTATATTCTTCTAAATCTATTGAATATATTAGATTCAAACATACATTAGTGTATTGCAGTGACTAGTTGCTATCCCACAATTCATACAGTGATCCATAGTTTCAACAATACCCAATCTACAAAGCGGCGGTAAAATCCAAAATAACAATTTTAAGTCAATCGTGTGAGCGATCTTCGGTGACCAGTGTGAAAGCAAGGGTCGTACAAGGTAGGCAGTGTCAGAATCCGTAAAAATCAAAGCAGTGGTCGTTGTAAATCAAAAATAATTGGGAAAGCACTCAAAACACATTGGAAAACACGAAATAAGTGACAGCTGTCTAGTAGGGGTGGGCGTTGCGACAACGAAACGTTTACAAAGACCGTTTTGTGTTTTGTGATGATGAAACCGTTTTACGTCCTGGGTTCAACTTCAAACAGTCTTCATTGCACAAACCAGTCTTCGAATTACTTGGTGCGATTTTTTATTTTACATCTAAGAATATACAGTCGGGAATGATTCAACTATCTATCACACTCGTAAAAAAGTCCTTCCAATAAAAAGTGAACTCTTAAAAAGTGAACTCTTTGAAATGAAATACAGTCGTAATGTATTGCCAGTTGTCAATTCTGTCGTTCGTTATGCAAAAAAACCATTTCATATATTTCAAATCGTTGATAGTTTTAAGAAACTTCGCTCGACGAAAACGCAATTCTATTCCATGTTGGATAAGTTTCGTCCTTTAACCATTTTCGTCGTCGGGAAAACGGTTTCGGCCGTCAAAAATTCGAGAACGACCCACCACTAGTGTCTAGTGTCAAATTTTCAATGTCAGTCAGCTCATGCCAGTGCAAAATATGCACTGCCAGTGACACAGACAAAAAATATAAAACTGATTTTAATCGATATGAAATTGATAATCATTATTTTGGTTTTTCAGTAATTGATGATGTTTTATATAAATTAAACGCACTATATTGTATAAAAATATATATAGTGCATTTAATTACTTTGAGTTTAAGTTTTGCTACCTAGTGGGTAGGTTTTCTTTTTGTAGTTGTGTAATCGATTACTATAGTCGATGCCCTCCGCTTCCAGACTAAGAATTGAGCTGATTTTTGATATTCAAGGATAAAAAAATATGACAAATTTTTTGATCATATCTAAACTTATTACATTTGGGCCCAACATTTTCCATCTCCTTTGGTACACATGTATTTCTGTGACCCAAACATGGACGCACAACGTAAATAAATAAATTTTGAAAACACTTTTGGGGGTAAATAAGAAAATTTAAAAAATATAGTTATGCAAACTATACCTTGTGACATTTCAAATGAAAGGGCTTGTTGCGAGGACCTTAATTTTAATTAAAAAAAATGTTAAAATAAATACCTTATTGACCATTCCCCCCTTATCTCCGAAACTACAGAACCTAAAATTTTGAAAAAAATACAGAGAATGGTTCTTTACCCATAGATTACAGAAAAACTTATAAGAAATCTATGGTCTTAAAATAACATGGTAAATCTATCAATTTTGCGCGTAAAAACTTAATTTGCAGTTGGAATGTATGGGAGGACATGTTTTTCAACTACTATGTTAAGTTTGTATTTAGGATAAATTCATCCCAACTACGGAACCCTTCATTGTGCGTAATCCGACACGCACTTGGCCAGTTTTTACACGTTAGCATAAGTAATTGATGAGTGAATGTACTATAACTGAACATACACTGGCCTTCAAAACAAAGTACCACACTTTTGAAATTGCAATAACTTTTAAAGTGCACAAGATATTAAAAGTTCACTGAAGAGTCTCGATTTTCATTTCTCACTTCCGATGGAAGGTGAAGAGTGTACAGGCGACCTGGTGAGCGATACATTCAAGTCTGCTTCACAGAAAGAGTCCAATACGTTGAAGGGTTTGTACATGTATGGGCTGGCATCCCTTCAGAAAGTCGCACAGAACTAGTGGCCATAGAAAATGACACCCTGACTGGGGAAAGATATGCTCCAGATATTTAGTAAATACTAGCATTGCCCCGCGGATTCACCCGCATAAGTCTCGATCCCGTAAGAATATCTATATAAAAAGTACCCTATGTGTTAATATCCAAGTTACAAACTATCTGTATGATAAATTTCATCTAAATCCGTTGAGTAGTTTAACAAACATCCATTCATCCTCACAAACTTTCACATTTACTCGTATAATATTATAACAAGGCACTAGGAAGTGGTGAAGAGTGGGCGTTTTGGGGACTGTCTTATGTCATTTTGACGTCCGAAAAGTTCTGATTCTCAGCCTAGTTTGAATAAATGACTTTTGAATTTGAATATAATAATATAATATGGTAGGATATATATGGTTTTATATTATAGTAGGATAGGATTGGTGATGGATTGATACTGAGATAACTCCCGACCACACACCGCTCGGGTCGTACAAGAGTACATTCAGGAGGTTGGAATCAACTTGATGGCTTGGCCATCAAGAAGTCCCGATCTCAACCCGATCGAGTATACCTCTGAGCTCGAAAGCTCGAGAGGCTGGTCAGAAGCCACAGACCACCTCCTATCACCCTCAGAGCCCTAAAACAGGTCCTGATGGAAGGATGGGAGAATATTCCCCAACATCGCCTCCGAAACCTCGTCTTCGGTATGCCAAACCTGCTCGAAGCTGTAATCAGAGCCCGAGGAGGCAATACCAGTTATTAAAATGTAAATAGTTTACAGTCGAAAAATAAGCTAGTCTTGTAAGAAACACCAACTACCAGAGAGACTACGCGTACACCATGTCAGTAGCACCTTCACCAGGGGTGCGTTCCCGTAAGTTCCTAGAGCAAGGAGTGCAAGGACATGCTTCGCCTCGCGCACATCATTATACCTACCGTGTAATTAATTATGTACATAGTTACTAGGTCACGTCAATTATGTATTAGGTATGTTGAAACTGTTTATACCTACTCCCCGTCACTTGTCCTTTTAAGGGTTCATTAGAAAACCAGCGTCAGACAGCATCTGTCTGGCATTAATGCTGAAATGAACCTTTTTTGGCGCAGCCGTGAGGCACACACTATTGTGAAATATTATTTTCATTTTTTTTTTAATTTTATGTATACGTTGTGTTTCACGAACTGTGTCAAAATAAATGTTTTTTTCTTTCTTTTTTTTTTTTTCTTGTCACAGGAGCCCGCGAAATTCGAGCATTTTGCCAATTTGTGACTGTATATGGTCGAAAATTTCAAAAAAAAAGTTTCGTAAAAATAATAATAATAATAAACGAGCGTGCGAACAAATACCAGAAATGGGGGCACTCACCATCAGCCCCCAAGATGTAGCTCGTGCAGTCCGTCCGTTACCTAACTGGAAATCACCAGGGCCGGACGGGCTGCACAATTTTTGGATAAAATGGTTACAAAGGTCGCACGCCCGTTTGGCATCCCAGTTCCAGTCAGCTTTAGAGTCAGGGTCGCTGCCCCAGTTCTTAACGACAGGAATAACCCACCTGCTCCATAAATCAGGTAGTACTGCGGAACCCAAAAATTATAGACCCATCACTTGTCTACCGACGGTCTATAAAGTTTTTACATCCATTTTGAGAGCTAAAATTAACAAACATATAGACACCAACTCCATCATGTCTGCCTCTCCAAATGGATGTAGGAACGGGTCCCGCGGTACTAAGGAGCTACTCATCATCGATATGGCCATTAGCCAGCAGGTTCGGCGTTCCCGAAGGGATCTGTCAACATGTTGGATAGACTATAAGAAGGCCTACGACTCGGTGCCACATACATGGCTCATGAGAGTGCTGGAGTTGTATAAAGTAGATGCAACTCTACGCACCTTCCTGATGTCATGTATGGGGCAATGGAGGACGGTGCTTCGCTATCCAGGATGTCGACATATCCTGAGGAATAGCGAACCGATAAGGATCGAGCGAGGTATATTCCAGGGTGACAGTTTGAGTCCACTTTGGTTCTGCCTAGCCTTGAATCCTCTAAGCACACTGCTGGAGGATTCAGGGCTGGGTTATCGATTGAGAAGAGGTGGTCAGGTTATATCTCACCTCCTTTACATGGATGACTTGAAACTCTTTGCCCCCAACAATTTTCAACTGCTGGAGCTACTGAAGGTAACCGAAACTTTCAGTAGTGCCATCAGGATGGAATTTGGTGTGGACAAATGTGCGGTCATGCATGTAAAACGAGGGGAGATTGTGGAATCCGTGGGAACCCACCTCTCGGATTCCATACACCTAAGATCCCTCTCCTCAATCGAAACCTACAAGTATTTGGGTATGTCGGAAGCGTTAGGTATCAACGCTGCTGACATGAAGCAATCGCTGAAGGAGCGCTTCTTTAACCGCCTGAATAAAGTATTAAATAGTTTTATCAGGCGGAAACAAGGTGCGCGCCTTCAACGGTTGGGTCATGCCAGTTTTGATGTACTCTTTCGGCATACTCAAATGGACTCAGACGGAACTTGACGCCCTGGATAGGAGGGTCCGCACACTGCTGACCGCAAATCGGATGCATCACCCACGTTCATCGGTGATGAGACTGTATATCCCGCGGAAGTGCGGAGGTCGAGGTTTCTTAAATGCTAAGACTCTGCACAACCGTGAGGTATGCAGTCTCAGGGAATACTTCCTAGAAACCGACGTGGGGATGCACCGAGATGTAGTCTCAGTGGACAAGGGCCTCACCCCGCTATCCTTGGCTAACGACAACTGGCGCAAACCTATAGTATTAGATACTAATGACCGCAGGGAGGTATGGCAGAGCAAAGAGCTTCACGGGCGCTTTTACCGGGCCTTACATGGGCCCGATGTAGACCTGTTAGCGTCCGTATCCTGGTTGCGATTCGGTGACCTCTTTGGGGAAACCGAAGGTTTTGTCTTTGCGATTATGGACGAAGTTATGATGACGAACAACTACCGGAAATATATTGTGAAGGACGGCACGGTTGACATCTGTCGGGCATGCCACCGTCCCGGAGAATCAATCCGACACATTATTTCTGGCTGTTCTCGTCTGGCTAACGGAGACTACTTGCATAGGCACAACCTTGTAGCCAGGATTATCCACCAGCAACTTGCTCTGAAATACAGTCTTGTGGAATCGGAAGTACCGTACTATAGATATGTGCCCGACCCAGTCCTCGAAAATGGCAATATCACGTTGTATTGGGATCGATCTATCATCACTGACAGGACTATTGTTGCCAATAAGCCCGACATAGTGGTGATAGATCGATTAGAGCGTCGCACAATGATTATTGATATAGCGGTCCCGCATGACGAGAACCTCGTGAAAGCTGAAAAAGATAAACAGATTAAGTATCTTGACCTGGCTCACGAGGTTGTCGACTTGTGGGATGTGGATACAGCAATCATTGTGCCGATAGTCGTGACGGCCAATGGCATAATAGCCAAGAGCCTCGACCAACACCTGAGGAGGCTCTCGTTAGGCAGCTGGATCAAGGGCTTGATCCAGAAAGCGGTACTCCTGGACATGGCGCGTATTGTTAGGAGGTTCCTCTCTCAGGAGCCCTGACCACCGGTGGCTTGGACCCTGTTCCCGACACCGGTGGGCTACTATTTTTTATATTTTTAACTGTTTTTTTTAATCATTTTATAAGAATATTTAAAAATGTAAATTATATGTTTGTAAATGAAATAAAGGAAATAATAATAAGTACATTTACTAAATAGTAATAATTTTTATCATCAACATAATATTACTTTGTTAACCGACTTCAAAAAAGGAGGAGGTTCTACATTCATCTGTATGTACGAGTATGTTGTTTATCTATGTTCATCGATATTTTCGTCAATTGTGGACTAATTTTGAAAATTCTTTTTTCATTTGCTAGAGGAAGCTTGCGCGGTGGTACCATGTAGGTAAATTGTATTAACTTGCTTAGGTACTTTTTGAGTCAGCTTCAATAATACGCATTTTCCCACTTAAGTCTTTATGGATGATCTTTTAATAACTTCCTGTCACTTTTATTGCAGGTAGATATTCGAATTTGTGTGGGGTAGGTATCACGACTAATGCGTTGTTTTTTAATTTCACAAAAAAAATACCGTCTTCTAAAAATACAAAGTAAATAAATAAAATACTTTTAATTGCGGAAGTCGGTGGCAAAAATCGAAAATACAAAACCAAAAACACTGAGTTCCGAAATTAAAGTTATTTTTCATTAATTTGTACTTAGTGTTTTTTTTGGAAGTAGTTTTTTTAAATAATTTTAATCTATATTTGACGGAAAATGTTAAGGCGCGAGGCGACTCTCAACTATGTTGACTACAACTACCGTTAGGTTCAGGGACAACACTATTCATCAGGAACTTTACTGCACGCCACTACTGCCTCGAGCGCTTCGTGCAGTAAAGAGCCTGACGGGAGGCTAGCACTGCTGGCAGCGAGTTAGTAAAGGCGAAGCGGGCTGGCGCGGGGCGCGGGTTATATCTACCACACTACGTGAGCGCTACGGTGTCTTACCATGAAGCCTCGCTCGCCTTTTTCGCCCTTGCTCCCCTGAAACGTGACACGCGTGTAGTGCACGGCAAGACGCACGCGCAGACAACCCGCACGAGCGTGTCGGCATCGCGACCGACACTCTCGTGACCGGTGTCGGGTGCAGAGATTATAAGTTAAATACTTGTCAATAACTGACAATATTTACAATAAGAAAAAGGTAAAAGAAAATAAGAAAACTTAGGGTAAATTAAAGAAAAAAGTATATACCGGGAATCCATTTTTCCCTGGAGCTCCGGTTAACCCCTGCAAACCAAACAAATAAAATAAATAAAAGCAAAATCAATCTGCCTAACCTTTTCCCAACTATGTTGCGGTCGAATTCTAGTTTAATCGGATGCAGCTGAATACCGTATTTTACATGGAGCGACTGCCTATCTGACCTCCACAACCCAGTAACTGGGTAATAGGTATGATACTCCTTGGTAAGACTGGTTGTCAGACTTTCGGGCTATTTACGACTCGCAACGACTGTCAAAGATTTACGAAGGACAGCTGGGACCAACGGCTTAACGTGCTTTCCGAGGCACGGAGGAGTCTCTGTACCTATGTAAAGATGGTCACCCATCCACGGACCAACCCCGGTAGCCATAGCTTAATAATCTGATGGATCGAACCTTGCGGCTGTTATTACTTAGCCACGAGCACCTCTAAATAAAAGCAAACTGAAGCAAAACTTATTGCGGAACTGGAGGTTAAAAGTAGGTACTCCAGCTTTCCCTTGAGCAAATGATACCAAAATATGTGGGTACTTTAGCGTCCGGTATCTGAGCTATTCTTAGCCGGAGTTCGAAAGTGCTGTTGCTCTGTTGACACATTGTGCTGCTGAACATTCCGATAGGAAGCAACCCGTTGTGATTACTGTCTAATCATTAGCTACTTCCGGTTGAGCAGAGGAGCTCAGACAAGGCGCGCGTGCTGCGCATGCGACGCGTGTGATGCGTGCGACACGTGTGATGCGTGCGACACGTGCGACGCGCTCCACGCCACGCGTGCGTACGTACCGGAGGCCCGGGCTCGCCGGGGTCGCCCTTCTTGCCTTTCTTGCCGCGCTTGCCGGGCGGGCCGGGTGGACCTGCAACCAACAACACACACCTCTTTAATAAAAACATGGGTACTTACATAATGGAGAAAAATAATACCTTACTATAGCATAACATAAACAAAAAGAGGAAAATTAACTATTACTAAAAACTTAATTTATTACTTTGCAATCGTATTACGATTGCATACGACGTCATACGATTGCAAAATATTACTTTAAATTAATTTAATTATTTATTTTAATTTAAAATGTGTTACGAAATACTGTTAGGAACAACCGTTGGTCACCGATCGCTCGTTAGTAATAGTCAACTATTTCGCTTATATCCTCGTTATAATATGTAGTTGATGATTATGGTGCACGGTAAAACTCCAATATGAGTTTTCAGTTTATGTTTGCATCGTCTTAAATGTATTACATTTATACATGTGTGTAGGTACTTACTACTACAGAATAAATAAACATACCATTAACATTATATGCTGTAGGTACTCAGTTCTCACATTTGTGTATCTACGCTAGTATTGTTTAATACTATCTTTTTCCCGCGGCTTTACCCGCGTGGAGGTCGAAAAACGCAATCATTTCGAAAAATTCCACCTCTGGCTCGCCCTCATATACATGTAAACTAAGAATGCAGCATCAACCATTTTCATGGATTTCGGGTGGATTTTTGAGATGGGACAGTGAGGACAGCTACCTTAACCGTTGTAGCTACAGGAAAACAGTCCTAGGAGACTGTCCTTAACTTTTTGAGACATTTAATTATATGTATTTTTTCATTTGTAATATTTCATTTCATTTATTTATTCAATAACAATTTACATTGTGTCTGAATGTTTTACAAGGTAATTAAAAAATAATAATCTTAATAATAACAATAAAAACACAAATAATAATAATAATGTCAGAACCTGTTACAAATTGTCAAAAACATTAAAATTCACACACATGCCTATTAATCACCAATTAAATGTCACAATTCAATTCGTTGATGTCAGCATTTCTAAAATGTTATGTTCTTTTGTCATAATGGTCTAGCTAAACCACATCACTGAGAAACTCGTCCACAGTATAATAGCATTTTTCTAGCAGAAAATATTTAACTTGCTGCTTAAACTGGTTTATGTTATATAAGGATTTTAATTCCTTAAGTAGTTTATTATACAATTTGATCCGATTGAAAATTTGCCGCATGACTAACCACTTTCATATGTGGATGTATGTCATACTGTAAGTCCTTACGCCTTGTAGTTTCCCGCTTATTTTTTTGCTCTGCTGTTTCGAACCTGTTCAATTTTTTCATAAGGTCAGTGAGTACTACTAGAATATACAAGCACGGCACAGTTAATATTTGTAGATCTTTAAAATACTCCTTGCATGATACCCAGTATGGAATTCTCACTATAGTTCTCAAGGCCCTTTTTTGAACGACAAAAGCTGTGTTCACATTGTACGCGTAACTACCTCCCCATAGAGAAATACTGTACCTGAGCCTAGACTCTACAAGCGAATAGTACACTACTTTTAATTGTTCGATAGTGATCTCCTCTCGTAGACTTCTAAGGGCATAGCAAGCCGAACTAATTGAACTTTCTATTGCTGATAGTTCCTTTTTCCAGTTTAAACTTTCGTCAATCTAAATACCTAGAAATTTTACGTTATCCACTAAGATTATATTTTCATTATTCAAAATTATGTCAATTGTGTCCTTATTTCTCGACGTTGTTCTAATAATATAGCATTTGTTTTACTGGTGTTAAGGTTGAGAGTGTTGATGGTAAACCAAGAATGGAAGAGAGCCAGAGCAGTGTTTACTTTATAAGACAGAGTTTCTATATCATTAGCGGATATTATAGCATTCGTATCGTCAACAAAAAGAACAAGTCCAGCATCTATATGCTTTTGCATGTAATTAATTAAATCATTAATGAACAATATGAAAAAGATTGGCCCTTGTGGAACTCCCTTCTTTATTAGTTTAGAACCCGATTTGTAAACTTTTTCACATTTTGCTTCAATCACTTTAATTTCTACGTATTGCTTTCGATTTTCCAGATAAGATTTAAATAGTTTTAGAACTGGTCCTCGAACTCCATAGTGTTCCATTTTTGCTAATAGTAGCTTGGGATAAACTGTGTCAAAAGCAGTACTTAAATCAAGGAATAATCCTGCAACTTTTAGTTTCTTATTAATCTTGTCAACAGCTTCCTCCATTAAAGTAGCAATTGCGTCATTTGTTCCCACATGTTTCTGATACCCGAGTTGCCTGAGATTCAGAATTTTATTGCGATTTAAATGCCTCAGGAGCCTAATTTTAAGAATTTTTTCAAAATTTTTCGATACTATTGGTAATAGCGAAATCGGTCTGTAATTATTGGGATCTAAATGGGAACCTTTTTTATACGTAGGTAAAACTCGGGCTATTTTGAGTTGATCAGGGAATGTACTCATATCTATACACATATTTACTAAATGTGCTAGTGGATCTGCCAATAAGGCAATGTCATCTTTTATTAATTTTATTGGTATTTCATCATGACCATAAGATTTCTTGTTTGTCATTGTATTGACAATATTTGTTATTTCAAATGATGTTACTTGTTCGCAGCTCATTTCTACGCTCACTCTGTTGACATTATCTTGCAAGATTCTTATAGCTTGTTCAAAAGTGTCAATATCACTAACTAGCTCGGCTTTAAAAATATTCGAAAGAATGTCTTCTTGGGGATTTGATATAATTGTATCATTAATTTTAAGCAGCATGTTTTTTTCACTGTTTCGTTTTGATTCTTTATTCCTATGTCTATTTATAACTCGCCATATAACTTTTGATGACATATTTGCTTTTTTAATTTCTGTCCTGACTGCCATCCGCCTTGCTTTTTTAAAACTAGTCTGTATGTTCTAATGTATGTTTTTGTATATGTTCTTATACCCTCTGTGCAAGTTTTATTATTTTTATGCTTTGAAGAAGGAACCGTTTCATTTTACTGGACACCTTTATTCCCTTTGTTATCCAAGGTAGCTTAGGACACTTTTTAAAATTAACCCTTTTATGCTACTTTTTAAAACTAGCGCAGTATGTTTGTCCAATTTTTTTTTTAAATATGCTTGTTTACAAAGTGTAATTTTAATATGAGTTTAAAATTTTACGAGTGGACACTAGTAAACATAACGAGACAACATAACATACGCGTAAATATTTTTTCACTCACGCACTTTACAACAATTTTTTTTTTTTTTTTATTTATTAATTTTATTGGGTCTCCAACAGAGGCTACACAATTTCATGAAAGATTACAAGTACGGGGACAAATACTAGTGTGCGCTTCCAATTATCGGAGACTACATCATTCTTTTATAATCTAGGTGGATACATTAAGCTTGAAAAAGCGAAAATAATAATAAAATTTATCAAAACATACAACTCGAAAAATAAGGAAACAACATTAAAAATAAAACATACAACTAAATTTAAAACAAATTAATAATAGAAATATTCCAAAAAATTAATACCGTAAAATGGATGTATTATCCAATTCATTACGCTTCGTTATTTCGTTGGCAAAACGGCAAAGTTTCAAAGGTTTGTTTTGGATCACGGCACATAGAAAAGGTTCTAGTTACATTTACGCGGCAAGCGAGATGGTGCACTTATCTGCAGCTTTCCTAGAAGCACGCTACAGTCAACAACCTCATTGAACAGTTTATGTAGAAATGTGAGATCTAGAACCTTCTTCTATCTAACGAGGACATTTTATAATGTTGCAGTTTCAAGTCGCTAGTCGTAGCTCCTGTTTTTTTTTGCGAGACGGTCATTATGGCACAGATGGTATAGAAAACGTCTTTGTACACTTTCCAGGCGTTTAATGTAAATGTCATAGTGAGGATTCCATACGGTGCTATTGTATTCACACCAGTCAACATTCAAAAGAGAAATAAATATTTACATAATCGGGCACGAAAAAGTAAGAGGTTTAGCCGCTCGATTAATACACACTAAGGCTGGTAAATGGAATTGCAACTACAACATTGAGGGGAGAGTTCAACCATGTTCTTCATCGTGCGAGATCCTAAGTAATATGTTTCAGAAAAAAGGTACTTACCTAAATGTTAACAAACTGAACCATGAATTTAAAATGGTTACAAAAAACTAAAAAAATTGCAAGTTTGTCGAAGTTGAGTTAAATGTTAATTATACTAAGAAGCTCTCGAACTAAGACTTAATTACTACATGGAAATTAACTTTAAGGAATATGAAAAATTATTTATAAATCCAATATTAAGACAACGAAATTCACTTCATGATACTAGTAATTATAAAAATAACAAAACATTTTTTCGTTCCTAACTCCCCCACTAATAAAACTGCAATAAATGATGAGAAGTCAAAACAGGATTGCCGACATAGTAAACTGAGAATCTTGTATCAAAATATAGCCAGCGTTTGTATCAAACTAGATGAATTAGAAGTATTAGAACTAACTTTATCAGAATTTGTAGAAAAAACAAGTAGGTTGATATGCTACGTTTTACTTTTGTTAAACGGGGTATGGAAGTTAACATCAAACTAAATAATTTTAAATTAGTTGCAGCATTTAGTCGAGATAAATGAAGAGGAGGTACGTGTATATTAACTAATAAAGTGTTTAACACCAAAACATTACATATTTCATCAAATCTAGCAACAAATTTTTATTTTGAGTTCTGTGGCGTGGAGATTACTGATCTGAGCTTGATAGTTCAAACTCAAACTCAAAGCATTTATTTCAATTAAACTATTTACAGGCACTTTTAAATTGTCAAGGGGTCGGTCAGTTAGAAAGATGAAGCTACACTCGGTGTCACAAAAATCGCACCTCTTTAAGAATTCCCTGCAAAGTCATTTTAACAAGTTTTAACCCTATTAATCAATGGTAGACATATGACTATAAGGTATCATTGGAATGGCAATTTATTTAAATTTCAGAATAAGTCAATAGATTTGGTTTTTTGTTTACCAGGGAATAAAAAAAGCAAGCTATGCAAATGATTAAAAAGTTAAATTTAATTTTATCAGCAAAAATTGCAACAAAGTCCATAAAAACAACTTAAAACCTAGTGTTACCCCCCTAGCCCTGATGACTGCTTCCATGCGTTCTCTCATGGACCTAATTAAGGTGACAACAGTCTCTTGAGGAATGTTGTCCCATTCTGCAAAGACGGCATCTTGGAGGTCTTGGAGTGGTAGGGGCAGGATCACGTGCCCGTACTCACCGTTTCGGTTCATCCCAAAGGTGCTCAATAGGGTTCAGGTCTGGACTAGGCGCCGGCCAGCGCATAACAGGGATCCCAACTTCTTGCTGGTAGTCACTTACAATTCATGCGGTGTGACAGCGGGCGTTATCGTGCATTAACGTGAATCCACTGCCAACAAAACTAAGATCTCTGTTATGTACTGATGAGCAGTCAGCGACCCTTGCCCGCGAGCACTTCCAGTCCGAGAAACACACACAAGGTTCGTTTTGCCGTCGATTGACATGCCGCCCCAGAACATGCACGAGCCACCCCCGTATTCCACTGTCTCTTGAATACAGGCTTGTGCGAATCGTTCCCTTTGCCTCCTGTACACTCTTCTACGCCTGTCGTTGCAGAAAAGACACACCCTCGTCTCATCCGAATAGAGCACAGCTCTCCATTGGTCTATTGTCCAATCCACACGGTCACGGGTAAATTGCAACCGGTCTCTCCTATGCTGTGCAGTCAATTTTGGCCCTGTAACAGCCCTCTGTGAGCTGCAATTTTCTTCTCCTGCATTCTTTTTCTAATCGTGGAGACGCTTACAAAAGTTCTGCGAGCTGATCGCAGTTGTTGTTGTAGCTCAACAGCATTGAAGAACCGATTACGTAAAGACGTCGAAACAATGAAGCGATCATCTCTTTCGGATGTGCACCGTTGTCTTCCAGATCCACGTCTTCGGATATAGCCACCAGTCTCTTGGAAGCGTTGGAACACTCGTCGAACGGAAAAACGACTTAAGTTCAGTTGCCGAGCAACATCACATTGCCGCATCCCTGATTGCAGTAGTGCAATGACTTGATCGGCTTCATCTGCAGTGGTATCCATTTTCTGGGGTATTTTCTTGCTGTAGCTGTTCACGTGTGTTCACTTCAAAGGTTGGATAGCGAATGACCCAATTTTTTATTTTTTTCTGTAGGGCGTCTCGTAGCTGGCCTCTGAGGCCATAACTATTTAACCGAGCAAACCTGTGGGTGCCTTAAGCTGCTACACTCAAAGCCTCCAGCCAGGGACTTATAAACTAAACTTATAAACTAGGTGAACGCTCGCTAAGGGCACCCCCTGTGGGGTACGAGCCTCGGCTTAGGGCGTTTACCGAAGGGAGGACATCAAAGATGGAACGGGCTGGTGACCCACATTTAACCCGGATCGCCCTTGTAGGGAGGTGCAATTAGTGGCCGTTATAATGCGTATTTTGACAACATTTTTTTTTAACGTTACGTGCTAATGAGATCTGTAGTGTTTAGGAATTCTAACTAACGTTAATTTAAAGGTCGTTAAACATACTTTCAATTGATACTAATATTAATTAGGTTTAATGTATTCGTTGATGGCGGGACATGCTTGAAACTTATTTTCGGAGAGGTGCGATTTTTGTGACGCCGAGTGTAGTTGCCCATTCCAAAGCGATCATAATATTGTTACAAAATATTGGTTACATCATTCGTGTTGAAATTATACATGTGAGAACAATCTAGAAAAACATGCACGTTAAAAGCGTCCGTAATAAAAATATGAAAAACTTCAAAAATTCAAATAAGCCGTGGCAGCTAAGAGATGTCCAGTCCCTACTGATGGCGCCCGTTCACGAACATGACGCATAGATCAGCACTATTTAGCTCAACCATTTTGAAGGGAACTTAACGACCAACACACACGCCGCCACCAGCGAGACATTTGAGTGAGCATGACATACTCTTAGCCGCCAGGGCACATTCAAGTCAATGAAAGACGTACTCAGTAAATTGTAGCTTTATAGAAGGTGGTCACAGTGCTCACACATGTGCTATGTAGTTATACAATACTAACAGATTGAATTTATACTGGGTGACTGGTAATTTGACGTATTCCTTCCAGGACGTGATAGTATGTTGAAAAATTGGAAAATCATGAAGGCCATTCAATTTGAGAGTTTAGAGAAAAGTGATATTTAGTGACGAATTCTCGAAAATTTTCAAAATAACATAATTAGGTTTTCTCGAATACCATGCATTTTCGCCTAGGCTTTGTAGGGTGCTTAATTGTTGCAAATGGATCACATTATCACGTCCTGGAAGGAATACGTCAAATTACCAGTCACCCTGTATACAATGTAAAAATAGTTTTTGCAATCTTCAGCAGCTCCAATAATATTTTCGAATGCTAAACTAGTTTTTGCGCCCCTGTGGAGCTGGACTACCGTTGAGCCAAGCATTTTTGTCAGCGATATAATACCATAACTTATAATATGCTTGGCAGCATAGTGAGCGTTTTATACAAGATTTAAATTTCATTTCATTTAGTTGGAGGTATTTTATTGTAACATTTTAAACAGTACCCCATGAATTGAAATTAGTGAATTGTTTTTATTTTCTCTTATACGGTTACACACGTTGTCTACATCTCTTTTGTATACTTTCCTATCGCAGGTATGCTGGAAGAGATTTCTTTAGAAATAAGCATTGCCTTTGTACGTATTTTTCTGTTCCTTTCTTCTTGTCTGTTTATATGTGTGTGCATAAATGGTTAAATAAGGATGAGTCTACTTTAGCCAGTCTGAAACCAGGTTGAACTAATTGGTCCCTATTTCTAGTACTATGATTGTGTCTTACACCTTTTTAGGGTTCCGTTGCCAAATGGCAAAAAACGGAACCCTTATAGATTCGTCATGTCTGTCTGTCTGTCCGTCAGTCTGTCTGTCCGTCCGTAATCCGTATGTCACAGCCACTTTTTCCGAAACTATAAGAGCTATGCTGTTGAAACTTCGTAAGTAGATGTATTCTGTGAACCGCATTAAGATTTTCACACAAAAATAGAAAAAAAAACAAATAATTTTGGGGTTCCACATACTTAGAACTGAAACTCAACAATTTTTTTTTCATCAAACCCATACGTGTGGGGTATCTATGGATAGGTCTTTTAAAATGATATTGAGGTTTCTAACATCATTTTTTTTCTAAACTGAATAGTTTACGTGAGAGACACTTCCAAAGTGGTAAAATGTGTGTCCCCCCCTGTAACTTCTAAAATAAGAGAATGATAAAACTAAAAAAAATATAAGATGTACATTACCATGTAAACTCCCACCGAAAATTAGTTTGAACGAGATCTAGAAAGTAGTTTTTTTTTAATACGTCATAAATCGTAAACCACAATTTACCTTTCATTCAATGTCACTTGCTGCTACGGAACCCTTCATGGGCGAGTCCGACTCGCACTTGGCCGCTATTTTACTGAAAAGATTACGAGTTTTCCTTACGTACATGATGTTTTCAAAGATATATTGACGAGGTACCGTCATGATGTTTATATTTTTAAATAGTTCCCTTAAAGAATCGCGCCTGCGGAGCTCTGATGGCTCTTTTCTGCAGAATAAAAATAGAGTCGATATCTGCAGCCCGTCCCCATAGTAAAATATCGAAAGACATGAATGATACTCTGAAAGTAACTGAAATAGACTAGCTTCGCAGTATCTACATCAGTAAATTGAATTGATTTAGGGTTCTAATAAAATTTAATTGTGCGCGGGTCATGCAGAGGTGGTGGAGAGTGAGAGGGGCGGTGGGGGGAGGGGGGTACGATCTGTAGCAAACGCAGAGATCGCCAAAAACGGTGCTTTAATTAAATATCGAACATTCCAGATGCATAGCGCCGCACTCCTCTACGATGTCCGGTATGCCTCGGTGCCCCCTGTGCCGAATGCTCGCGAATATGCCCTAAACTATGCTCTTTTTATAGAGTTCCTGATTATTATTATTTCCTTTATTTTACTTATACACATATCAATTACATTTTTATAAAAACTATTTAAAAAGTAAAAATTGTATGCCACTGGTATCGGAAACAGGGTCGATGCTACTGCTGGTCAGGGCTCCTATTTTTATTATATGAGCCCTTACTGTCCCACTGCTGGGCAAAGGCTTCGCTCCACTCACTGCTGTTTGCTGTTGTGGTCCAATGCTTCATGGAGCAGTCTAGTTTGTCTCGCCATATCATAAATTTACATCGAATGGTTGCCAAAGGACATAAACCGACGCCGTGCAAGTCCCAGCTGATGTTTTATTTGTACGAGTAATCAAAATAATAAATATCCGATCAACTAGTAGATCGAGTAGTTCCAAGCAACTTTATTTAAGACAGTCGCGGAAATAAAACTTCCCGCGAATGTTAGAGGTGGCGACTGCCTGGCAGGTGGCAGGTGGCTCGAGGTGGCTCAGAGACTGTCGGTACAAATCACCAGCACATTATTGAGCCATTACCGCCCTCTCACAATTTTGGTAATCGAGTTAATCCACAGCAAGGGGCAAAAAATATGGCCCTCGCCCTCGCAGTCTTCAAGAGGAATTGTGCGCAAATTGAGTTAGCTTTGTTTAAGCGCCATTTCGCTTCAAACTTCAGAAAGTAATCTTGTTTTTTTTTTGCGCGGGCTCCTAGGGTGCATCTTGTCAATATTGGGTAGTGTCAGCAGTGCCAGTAGTATCCGCGGTTTGCTGTTTGTGACAGAAAACTAAATATAAATAATATAAAACTATGAATTTACCATTTTGTACAGGTGTCGTGGCCAGATCTGGACCATTTTTCATGAAATAGCCAGCTGAAATGACGATGACCATTTATGCCCCAATCATGTCCAATCAAATCATATTCAATTCAAAATTTGAAAATAGTCTAGAGTCAAAGCATTTTCTTAAGATTGAATAAAAATAAATGTTATTTGTAGGTAGTTCCGGTTACATTTTCGGTTTAACGGCGACGATAAGTGAAAGATTACAGTTCAAAGTCAAAGTCAAATCATTTATTTCAAATAGGCTCATGTATTGCACTTTTGAACATCAAAACTTACAAAATAATAGAATTAGTTCTAGTCGCCCCTTCCAAAAGGTAGTTTTTTTTATGGAGAAGAATGGGAAAGAAACTCCACCGTTACTCTAAAATATTTTACAATAGTTTGTATAGATACGTACATTAGTTAAATAATTATATGTGAAGACGATGCACCTAGAATAAAAATACTACACCACAATAGGTAAAAATAATTAAAAATGAAGCAACATGGTGCTCACATATTTACAAACATTGTAAAAGTAGACGATTTTCTTAACATTTTATAATTAATAAGTGAGACTGAGGAAGTAATCACAGAATCACCTACCTACTTATATTTGTACGCCGTTATGGCAAAACATGACTGTGATATAATTTTATTGTAACAGCCATGTGTGTGTATATTCATGTTTTGGACAAATAAATGATCTTTATCTTTAATGTAGTAAAATCAATGTCATATAACAAAAATAATAAATTTTACAATTAAATTAGCAACCAGTTTGATTTTGTCTTGATTCTAAATTGTCCTATGGAGCAGGACCAGCATGTTTCCAAGCACTCTTATTTTGGATATAATCCTCTAATTTGTAATATACAAAGTGTAATTTTAATATGAGTTTTAAATTTTCTTTCATTTAATTGTCAATATTAGCTGAACTTGCGCTGTTGCTAAACTATTGGTGTTGCGAACAGTTTCCGTGACAGCCAGAGGCGCGTGTCGCAGGCACAGATTTCGCAGGGGCCACGGGCGGCGGCTTTATGAAGGCCCGGTCTTCAATAATGATCGTCGACAATGAGAGGGATTTCTATTATATACTAATTACTTTAGCTCAGGTGGCACGGGTGATTTTTTCCCGCGGTGATTTTTTTTTGCACACTGAATATTAGAGTTGAAAATCAAACTGTGTCTCTTTTTGACGCGTTGGGACGCACTCTGTTGGATTTTCAAAGCTCGGCATAACACCGAGAGTTGAAAATCCAGTGCGCGATAAAATCCCGCCGCGGTATTTTTACGTCCGTGCGCACGTGCGCTTATCCTTAACTAACACCATAAAATATCACAATTCGTATAAAAACCTTGAAAGCCGTTTGTAATTTCCCGCCAAATAAATGACAGGTACCTACATACTTTATTCGTGAAATGGGGTGAGCGGGGCGGATCCCTCTGAGAGTGTGTGCTGAGTTGCCGACACCTTCGGACCTTAAGTTAAAATATTTTGTCGAAAACTATACACTTTTAATTGTAAATATCCTTGTTGTCTTTATAATTTTATCTAAACCCATAAATGGTGCATGTTGTGTGTAGCCTGTAAGTAATTGTTGCACATTTCAGCCTACTATTAAGGAAATTATTTTTAATGTTTTGTGTAACATCTCTGTAACAATATTCTCACAAACAAATGGACTATTACTATTTTTTTTAAATTGTTGGCTAACCTAAAAAAATAAATACCTAGCACCGTATAGTACATTGCCTTGCAATACATTTAGCTGGGTGGGTGGAGAAGAGGAGCGTTGTTGAGTGGAGAGTGTTCACTGCTCAGTGTCACCGAGCGAGTGTCGCAGGTGTCACCGAGTGTCGCGAGTCGTCGAGTTCCACAATATCTTCATGCTAGACAACTAAGTAAAGGACACTTCGTCAAAGCTTCTTCACTCCCGTACAGTTTTTAAACTTTGTGGAGGTTGTGAGATAAAAATAATGGACATTCTAAAGATATTGTTTGGAATTTAAGACAGTAGTACAGTAGCATTGTCAGTAGCTACCATTAGTTCGTATAATGTGCAGGTATCAGGTTATGCGATGTGGTTACGGTACTAACCGTAGAAGCACTACTACATAATATAAGCCAAGGTTCACTAAAACTAAGAATTTTTTATTTACTTCAAACAAGGGTTTCCGGGTCGTCGTGGTACTCGCGGTACATAACTCTGAGATGAAAAAAACAAAAAAACCCTGACTGCACAAACAAATGGGTAATACAATACCCCTTGGTAAGATGGTTGTCAGACTTTCGGGCTTCTGACGATCCGTAACGATTGTCAAAGATCCACGAATGACAGCTGGGACCAGCAGCGTAACGTGCTTTCCATGGCACGGAGGAGTCTCCAGTATTTAAAGATGGTAACCCATCCACGGACCAACCCCGGTAAGCGTAGCTTAACCTGATGGATCGACCCATGCGGCTGTTATTATTTAGCCACGAGTTCCTTTGATCTCCTCTGCAAAAACACGTAACTTTAAAGAGGATAGAAAGCATTAAAATCAATAGAATTTTGTTATTGCAGGCGGGGGGCCTGCGATAACAAAATTCTATTATTATAATGTTACCTCCTTTTTTGGCTTCGTCGCAATAGGTTAAAAATTTAAATTCAAATCATTTATTGTGCATCATAGGTTCATAAGATGTTGTGTAAGTTACAGGTAAGTCTGCTATATCTCGCCATTGAGGCATACAAAATTCATATAGTCTGTTCGAAACATAGTTGTAAAGAATACAATACATCAAATTGTCATGCTTGTGTTTTGTATCGTTGCTTATCGATTTATCATTATAAAATGTTTTTGTAAAAATTCAAAGTCATTCGAGCTTTCTGTAATATAAACGTAACATTGTTTTAATTTGGTAAATTATTGTTTTTCATTAAGGGTGTTGTTGGTAGGACTTTTGCTTTACACGAAAAGAAAAAGTGAAAGAGCCGCGATGCGCCCCCAGCCTCTGCGAGGGTAGGATGACATGAGGTGCGTTACGCGATCACACTGAATCAGCCGCAGCCGGTAGCAACTTAACGATTACCTTCATTCTAATAACGTCCCAGCGACTGAACGAAAACTCGGAGCCAAGTGTTTCAAATTAAAAATAACTTTGCTTTTCGTTCCAAGTATCGGATTTTAAGACAAAAATGTTATTCGAATTTAATTTGCAGCACAACGGCATTCGGTAATTAGGTTTATTTCTGTTCGGTGGAACGTTTGTGGAATTTTTATTTGAGTCGATCAATTATTGGGGATACGGAAAATGTCGTCGAAATCAATTACATTGGACGAGTGGAAGTGGAGAGATTTCAATTTGTTTGAAGCACCGCCGAAGGGAAACAAAAGCCACACAAGTACTCGTCAATATACCTCGCGAGTCCCAGTCGATACTTGTATTGTATACTAGCTGACCAAGCAAACTTCGTTCCGCCTAACAGTCAATGAACACATTCATTGTTAGGATTTTAAAATTTCTACCCTACCTACCCTACCTACCTACCCTTCCTACCCTACCTACCTACCCTACCTACCTACCCTACCTACCTACCCTACCTACCTACCCTACCTACCTACCTACCCTACCTACCTACCCTACCTACCTACCCTACCTACCTACCCTACCTACCTACCCTACCTACCTACCCTACCTACCTACCTACCCTACCTACCTACCCTACCTACCTACCCTACCTACCTACCCTACCTACCTACCCTACCTACCTACCTACCCTACCTACCTACCGAGATATCAAAAAAGCCGATCCACACAAAACGTATGAGAACGTGAATTTTCTTCATATTTTTTTTTTTTTTCGTTAGTTTTTCCATATTTTCTCACCGTTTAAACCTTCCCTGGACTACGACAAACATTTCAAAACCAAAATCAGCTAAATCGGCCCAGCCGTTCTCGAGTTTTAGTGAGACTAACGAACAGCAATTGATTTTTATATATATAGATGATATGCGCAATTAAGATAAATAATAATTGATCTTGCCGGAAAGACACATAGGTCGGTAGCAACTGGCGAATATTTATGTCATTGAGGTAAGGAGGAAACTTCAAGCAATTTGATCCCCCCCAGACTAGGCGGCGTCGGCTCAACAACCCAACATCCGTCTTGTAAATCTGTGACATCACTACATCAGCCATGAGGCCAGCGAGTGTTGGACGAATGAATGTCGCACCAAACTAAAACACGAAGTTGTAGACCACTTCAAACTGTGCGTCTTGTTTATGCAAACATTATAATTTCCTATTAGTATAATGTATAGAAGGCTTTTACTAAATAAACCCGCGGCGCGCAGCCGACGTTGCATGCAAGGAATTAATAACTCAAATCGTCCTCAAACGCCGCCGTAAGTGATAGTGAAAGTAGACGTTCATTACAATGTGCGAGTAGTTGTTGTGTGGAACCGGGCGCCGCCGCCGGGCGCCGCCGGGCGGGCTGACGGATACATTTAGTTGTTAGGTTACAAATGTAACAGCTACACATACAGTGGTCTCGCTAACTACGCGGTGGAACAATGAACGATGATAGCGTGTATCATAATGCGGCCAAGTGCGAGGTGCGAGCACGCAACGATATGGTATAACGGCTTGTTCCAACTGCTCGAGCTGTCACGTGCTGTATATCGTGCACTTAGCGAGCTGCGTTTAGCATGCAGATGATGCAAACTTTTATTACGTAGGATGGCTATAAACAAGCAGTAAGTACAGCAGTAGCAGCCGGCAAGCCAGGACGTTGTGTCGATGTGTGTGACCGGATGTTTGTTTTAAATTGATTCTATCTTCACCGGCCTTCGTCGGCGAAGTTGCGCCACTTATCATGATGTTGTTTCGTTTGACCACACCGAAAACTGCTGCATAGTCAGAGAATGCCTTGCTCAATATCTAGCGTATGATTGTGTGTAAGATCTGCGCGCGCGCCGGACAACGTTGAGTTGCTGACAGGGCTCAGTCGCAAAATGACCACTTCTCAAAATGCCTCCTGGACGCCAAATGTCCATTTCTGAGACCTACCTGAATAAAAGGTTATTAAGTAACCCTCTGTACGCGAATCCGAGTCGCACTTGGCTGATTTTGTACTGATATGAAGGATTGAATGTGCATTGGAAAAAAGGGACATTTTGCGAAAGAGACATTCTGAGAAATAAAAAACTTTTCGAAAGGTGCGAAGTAGTTATTTTGCGAAAGAGACATTCTGAGAATTTACATTTTGCGTCCGGGAGGCATTTTGAGAAGTGGTAATTTTGCAATTGAGCCGCTGACAGATGACGTAAGTAGTGCCGCCGTATAAGTAGTCATGTACGCAATTACCACCTACTGACAGCACCCTATCCCTATTAGACGAATGAACGCAGGCACTGATGTTCATGTAGTCTGCATGAAGAGGTTTCTTACCGAGTACCTTAGATGTACGGGAGTCGTTATGAAAAGGGTGTATACCTGCAACAAACATACATATTCATTAATTAACAGTATCAATTGAACAGAGAAAAAAATTACATTAATTAGTAATATGTTGGTCGTTTTCTACGTATACAGGGTAGCCTGTGAAACGACGTCTAAAGAAAAATTTCAAAACCCTCTTTCCAAGTGTGACAAACTCCTTGAAAAGGTTTAGTTTTTTATTTAATTTGTTTTATTAAAAAAAAGTGTCTTCTTTTGATTAGTGCGGTCTGTCAAAGGTTTGTAATTTGGGTCACAAGATTTATATAATATATTTTACTTTTTACCATCTTCGTTATAGTTTCATTACTGCGCACGAAAGAACCCATAAATACAGTCCATTTCATCCGCCATATTTTTGGTCCTTCTACCGTAAATTTTCATTTCATTTTACTACATAAAGGTATATTTATCACCACTTTTATTTTCAAATACATATCACGTAATGATCACGCGTAGTAAAACTAAAGCTTTGAATATATCATCTCCTAGAGTCGCCCCTCAAACTTCACAAGAACCTACATCATCCGCCATACACGAGTCCGTAGTAGAGCCATCTCGAACAGGTAGTATGCGATCTGCTCGAACGAATTCAAGCGCCTCTTCAACAACGATAAAAGCACGCAAGGCCGCCGCAGAGGCCGCATACAAGCGCCGTCAATTTGAAAATATGAAGCAGCTCGCAGAACAGCGCGCCGAAGTCGAGAAGGCGGAGTATCGTGCCGAGCTCGAACAAATAGAAGCGGACGATGAAAGGAGAAGTAGGCGGACTCAATCGTGGGTAAAAAGCATTTCTATTCATGAAAACAATGACCCAAATGTCACAACAGATGTCTCAAAACCTGTTCCGCCCGGGTTGGCTGCCACAGAGCTACCACCCTCTTTCGTGGGCCCAGAGGGACAGTGCTGCTACATGCCTGCAAGTAATAATGAATTTTCTCCCTTACTTTTACAAGCAATTGCAGACACTGCCGCTGCAGCCAAGTCTTTGGCCGTCGCACAAAATAAGCCACACAAATAAAAAATAGAGCTTATCACATTTGCTGGTAACGCATCACAGTGGCTTCAGTTTAGAAAGCTATTTGATACTACAAAATCCTCATATTCCCCCGCAGAGAATGTTGCGCGCTTACAGAGCGCGCTCCGCGGTCCCGCACGCGATTCTGTCGCGTCACTGCTCATCTCTGCTGAGGACCCCGAGGAGATCATGCGCGCCCTCGAGCGAAACTTTGCGTGTCCTGAGATGATCGTCTTCGGTGAGGTACAGGTGTTAAAGGCACTGCCACGACTCGGTACCGACCTCAAAGAGTTAGGTATCATTGCTAATAGAGTGCGAAATAGTCTTTCTACAATAAGATTGCTCAACCATAGTGAGTATCTACACTCACCAGAGCTTTTTTATATTATTTTAGGTAAACTAAACCCTATGATGAAAATGAGATGGTCTGACTATGCGTCACAGGTATCAAACCCTCTCATATCAAAATTAGAGGTTTTATCTGAATTTTTAATTCGCGAACACGAGCGATATATCAAGTTTGCTTTGTCGCCGGACTTAGGTCTTTCGCATACTACACATCAGTCGCACGTATCTTCATCTGTCAATAAACCATTCAAATGTGAAAATATCCATTCTGTATCACACAATAAAACCAAAACTATCGAAAAAACGGAATGTGTTTATTGTAAAAAAACCATAACGTAAAAAATTGCGACGAAATAAAATCTTTGTCAGTTGACGAGAGATGGCGTTGGTTACGTGAGAATAAGGTTTGCTACAAATGCCTTAGGCGTGTTGCGCACCAATGGAAATCTTGTAAAGTAAACCCTTGTGGGGTCGACGGTTGTTCTTTTCGCCACCATCCTCTTTTACATGGTAGGCAGGATACGTTAACGTCATCGCAAGCACCCGAAACACAGTCGTTCAACAACACTGTGTGTGCAGTAGCGTCTCAAAGTGACGTTCCGTGCACGTCATCCTCTTCAGCCGCCCCGTACCAGTCAATGGAAGAAAAGGTAACGGTTTCCAATATAGGTATCCAGCGTGACCATTTTACAACGTCATCACGAACAAATACGTTCGTGCACGTCATCCTCTTCAGCCGCCCCGTACCAGTCAATGGAAGAAAAGGTAACGGTTTCCAATATAGGTATCCAGCGTGACCATTTTACAAC
This sequence comes from Agrochola litura, assembly GCA_949152395.1. Lineage (NCBI taxonomy): Eukaryota > Metazoa > Arthropoda > Insecta > Lepidoptera > Noctuidae > Agrochola > Agrochola litura. The sequence goes on from OX424490.1 coordinate 203,647, forward strand.
GTCATCACGAACAAATACGTTTTTAAAAGTAGTACCAATTATCGTATCTGGTCCAGCTGGCGATTACGAAACATATGCTCTTCTCGATGACGGCAGCACAGCGACACTGATTGATGCTAATATAGCTGCTCGCATAGGGTTATCAGGTCCGCAAGAAGTTATAACTGTCAACGGTATAGGTGGTTTATACAAAAGTACGAACATTTCGTATGTTGAATTTTACATAAAGGGTAAATACGAAACTAACAAATACTTAGTTAGTCATGCTAGGGCTATGCCATCACTGAATTTAAATACATAAACACTGTCCAACCAAACGGTTGAATCTTTCGACCACTTAACAGACTTAGCTGATTTTTTGACTTATAGTGATGCTACACCTACCGTGCTTATCGGCGCCGAGCATTGGCATCTATCGATAACTCACGAAGCCCGCACTGGACGCCGCAATGAGCCTGTAGCTTGTCGCACTTTGCTGGGTTGGACATTGTATGGAGTGGCTTCTAGTAAAACTAAACCCGTTGAATATATTAGCCACTGTAATTTAAACCACACCGAACTGTCAGAACACGAATGTTTAGAACATCTCATAAAAGAACAGTACAAACTTGATTCAATCGGTATCTCCAAACGCGAGACTCTTCATAGTAAACAGGATTTGCGTGCTATTGAGATTTTAGATTCAACTACTACACGATTGCCAACTGGTAGGTATGAAGTAGGGCTCCCGTGGCGTGACAACATTCAATGTGTTCCCGATAGCTATCCGCAAGCTCTCTCACGTTTTTTGAGTCTAGAGAGACGCATGCTACGCGAACCAGAATTTGCCACTGCTTATAAAAAATGTATTGCTAACATGCTTGAAAAGGGATATGCGGAGGAATGTGATCCTACCACTTATCATACTAGTAGATCCTCTTGCATAATCAACCCTACTAATCACAACGACGTCAATACACGGTGTCCAAAAAAAATTACGTCTGTTTCAGTAGGTTTAAATTCAACTAAGCCTATTGAGGATAGCAAGGAACTAAAAATAAGGTTGTATTTGCCACATTTTGGCGTTTACCACCCACAAAAGCGTAAGCTTAGAGTCGTTCACGACGCGGCCGCAAAGAATCAAGGAGTATCTTTGAATTCCTTGCTTCTTCAGGGGCCTGATCTTTTGGAGAACTTACTAGGTATCCTTTTTCGATTCAGGGAGGGCTGTGTCGCAATGTCAGCTGACATCAAGGAAATGTTTCCTCAAATTCGAATCCGAGAACAGGATAGGGACGCGTTACGATTTCTTTGGCGCGATGTTCAGTCAAAAAATATAGCGCCTATAAAAGAATATCGAATGACTGCTGTTATCTTTGGAGCGTCATCTAGCCCATTCACTGCCCTGTACATTAAAAATAAAAATGTCATGTCTCATCAAGTTTTGTATCCAGAGGCAGCCAACGCTAGCATCCACAGTTGTTATATGGACGATTATTTGGATAGCCTGGATAACGTCACCAAGGCTGCACAGCTGTCATCCGATATAGTCACTATCCATCGTAATGCTTGTTTCGAAATGCGTGAATGGATATCTAATAATCAGGAAGCGTTGCGACTTATTCCAAAAGAACTCCGTGCCGCACAAGAATCTGAAGTAAAACTTGGCAATGATTCCACCACTGTTAATAAAGTCTTAAGCATTTCATGGAATCCTTTGTCGGATACTATAGGCTTCAGGACCGGTTTAGAAGGTTGCAAGTTACAAGGCCTTTTAAATAAGCGAAAGGTATTGTCCCATCTTATGAAAGTCTATGATCCGTTGGGATTACTTGGGACAATAGTTGTTAAGGGACGCATCCTGCTCCAGGAAGCTTGGAGATCAAATATTGGTTGGGACACACCATTTCCACCATCAGAGGTTTTGAAGTGGACCGAATGGTTTAAAGAGCTCGCTGACGTATCAACTTTTAGAATTCCACGTTGGTACGCTAACGTCAGTGGCGAACCTTTATACAGGGAACTGCATGTGTTTGCTGATGCGAGCGAGCTTGCCTATGCCTGTGTTGCTTTCTGGCGTTTTGTGTATGCTAAGGCCACCGTCAAGCTCGCCCTCATTGCCAGTAAGGCGAGAGTATCACCACTAAAACCTACATCAATTCCACGCTTGGAATTACAAGCTGCTTTAATTGCCTCTCGCCTTGCTGTCACAATCAAAGATTGCCATAAAAAGAAGCCCATCCGAACATATTTATGGACGGATTCGAGAACCGTCCTTGGTTGGCTTAGGAGTGATGCACGAACATTCAAGCCGTTTGTGGCCCATCGAATCGGAGAAATAACAGAAAATTCGAGCGTGCAAGATTGGCGATGGGTCCCAACCGACTTAAATGTCGCTGACGATGCTACTCGTATGAAACCTCTTCATCTGAATCCCAGTCACCGATGGTTTACGGGACCTTCATTTCTTTTTGAATCCCCGGAGGATTGGCCTGTGGAACCTGCTGGCCAGCCTAGAGTTCAGGAGGAGTGTAAGCGTTCTCCTGGACTTGTGGTTGCTCATCTGGTTATCACAGCAGATTTCAGTCGTTTCAGTAACTGGTTACGTTTGCTTCGCGCTACTGCTCGCGTTTTACAGGCTGCGGCCATATTTCGTTCATTTTTGAACCGTGTTAGACTCACTGCTCCTAACACTGATGTTAGAAACCGCCACTGTGCGAGTTTATCTTAGTGTTGCCCAAATGCAAGAACAAGACGAGACTTAGCCAGTCTTGGTCTTGGTCTTGCGCCAATACACCTGGTCTTGGTCTTGGTCTTGGTCTTGCGCTCCCAGTCTTGGTCTTGGTCTTGGTCTTGCAGCAAGAGTCTTGCAAGTCTTGCAATTACCTATTAGTCTATTACTATTTATTAAAGTTTACTTTAAATCTTAGAAAAACGTATTAGAATTGGAACATTGTGAGCTTGAATTAACATAGCCATAGTAAAGATCAAGCAGATTAATAAATAACTGAAGATTTGATAAGAAATTCGAAAAATCAACTGACCTATATGTCGTTTTCCATGGAAGTAACTGTTTCTTAATAAACATTTATGATTTATAAGCTTACATTTGCTAAAACATGTAAAAAAACAAATTAATTACAATAACTTGACTGTATTTTAAAGAACAATACTTATCTGTCTAGAAAGAGATTGAACCCTCAACTTATAAGAAATTTAATAAAAGAGTTTTACGATTTATCATTTATTTGAATAAAAAATAAAATACAACACAAATCAACAGCTTTATCATTAGGTTATGATACTTTATATCAATTTTTTTGACCAAGAATTAATACAAAGTAACCATCTGGCTGACTCATCACTTAACCTATTTCTATGTTTTCTAATTACTAATGATGCTTTAGAAAATAACCTCTCAGCAGGTACTGAAGTTGCAGGTATTGAGAGAAAATCACGGGCCATTTTCGATAAAATCGGATACTCTGTCTCATGCGTCCTCCACCAATCTAAAATGTCTTCCGAGCTGGCAGTTCTTGGTTTTCTCAGGTACTCCTCCAACTCGTCTATCACTAAGCCTTGAAGACAAGATCCAGATGACGTCGAGGGACATTCATAGAGTTTATCAAAGTCTATTACGTCTTCATCTTCATCACATACTTTATTTTCTTTTTCTGGTAATTCCAGAGATTTGTTCAGTGAGTGTAGACTTTTATATTCTTCATAAAGTTCATTGAACTTGCGCAGACTTTCTGTTTTAAGTTGCTTCCCCCACATTGTCAGGTCAAAAGTCTGAGCCTTATGCCTTGGGTCTAAAATTAAAGAAGTACAATAAATCCAGTTGCTCTTCTTGTAATGTTTAAGCATTTTGTCTCGAGCTGCTTGGAAAGCTAGAATGAGCCTTTCATCCACTTCAGATCGATTAGGTTTCTCATCTAACTGTTTTACCATGGATTCAATTTTATCTAGCAAGAGATTGAATGATACAATGACTAGCGGTAATGTAACATATTTGTCTCCACCAAGTTTTGTACTTAAAAGTTTAAAGTTTATTAGAAATTTATGTAATTTTTCGAGTACCTGCCATTCATTAGCTGTGATTTGAAAATCATTTAATTCGGTGACAGAACTGCACAATATGTCAATGCCCGCTCTCACTTTTAAACCAAATCCAATCATATCATGTGTGGAATTCCATCTCGTTGGACAGTCAATAATGGCATTTAGATTTGATGGCACGCCAGCTGCTTCACAAGCAGACTGAAACTTCTTCTTCACTATCTCACTTCTTTTTATTTTACTGGAAATACTGCGTAACTTTGTTACAGATGTACGCGAGTCAGCAATATTTGGTGCAGATTCTTCATCTTCCTCATCCTCAGTTTCGTCTGCATAGTCTTCGTACTGCTGATCTTGCGCGTTAGTGTCAGACTCACAGTGTAATGCTAAGGTCTTTAATAAATCTTGTACACCAAGGTTTAAAATGTGAGCAAAGCACCGGAAATGTTGATTGTCTGAATCAAAGTGTGGCGGCAGCTGTTTGCCCAGTTCATACATAAATTTGGTATTTGCAGTTGCGTTGTCGACCGTGATACCTTGTATTTTATCAATTATGCCATATTCCAATAAACATTCATGGAAAATCGTTGCAATATCTTCCCCAGTATGTCGACCGCGTGATGGTATAAAATCAAGAACTACAGATTGATACTTCCATTCGTTGTCTATATAATGAATAGTAACCCCGTAGTAACTCCTACCAGCAATTGACGTCCACCCATCAATGGTAAAAGACATTTTAGATGATAATTGTTGAAGTCGTTCCTTGAGATTCAATTGGAGCTCTTCAAATCGCTCTTTGACTTTCCTTCTAAGTGTAGACCTTTTAGGAAACACCATATTAGGGCAAATACGTCGAAAATATACTTGTGTAGCTTCGTCATCGAAAAATGAGAAGGGAAGATATTTTTTCACCACCCAATCAACTGTAGCTGTCGTGATGTTGTCACTGCTGTTTTCCGACTGAAACAAAACAATAAATCTTGTGTTATTATTTAAAACATACTAGGTTTGAGCGTATAAGAGGAGGAGGTTTGTTGTTGTTAAATCGAGAAAATCGTTAAATTGATATTTGTTATATTAAGGTTGCACTGTACTGTAATTTACCAAAATAAAGTACTTAGTTGTTACTGGCCGATTAAATGAAAATATGGGTGTTTATAAAAAATATTTAAGACGATAATTACATACTTAATATGTCGCACCCCTAGATGAAAACACCACTAACTCAAAAATACTTACGTAAGTTAATGGCGTTTTTGAAAGTATCGCATGAATAGCTACGCGGAGTTAAAATTCTTTTAACTGTTAAAAAAATATTCTTACCTGTCCACTTCTTCCAGCGGTTACTAAAAAGCTTGTGATATCTCCACTTAATTTTGGTTTAACAGGAAGAAATATTTCTGATTCCTTTTTGTGGAAAGATATTAGATGTTTCCTTAAGCCTGAAGTGTTTCTGTTTTTCATTTTTATTTCAATCTTTTTATGTTGGCACAATTTACAGAAGGCAGTTTGGGATGCATGAATTATTTCGAAAAACTCCTCAAATTTGCTTTTGGGTCTTTTAGATCTGTGACTCAAACTCTCGTTACTCGGACTAGAATAATTTGAATCTTCGTCACTCATATTAAATTGTACACGTGATACGTTTTTAGAAAACAACGAGAATTAGTAAAAACAATTATTAAGTTAGACTCGAAGCACAGCTCAATTGGAAATGACTGGAATTTTTTTTTTTTTTTTTCGGTTGGGCATCTCATAGCTGGTCTCTATCGACCGTAGCTATTGAACCGGACAATAACTGACTGGAATTAAAATAATTCCTTTATTTATAGTACGTTTCCTTGCTTTCTACCGCGCCGCCTCGCCACGTGCCGGCTCTATGAAAAGGATGCCGCCGCAAATCAAACAATGCCGCGTGCGGCGTACAAACACACACTAAATATTACCTACTTGTACAGACGCGACGCGTGAATAAAATAGAATTAGTGCCAATCACTATTCTTTACATATAAGTGAATGTTTTGGCGTACATCTATACTAATATTATAAAGCTGAAGAGTTCGTTTGTATGTTTGATGACAGAAGTTTTAAAATAAATAAATAAGTCCTGAACGTCACTATACCTACCTCCAAAGTTAATATTCCTCGTGGACGAAGTCGCGGGCACAGCTAGTAAATACTTACTCTCATCATCTCTCTCAGAGATATTCGGGCTGGTAAGTAATACAAAACTCTTATCGCAGGCTTTTTATTTTATTAGTAGGTAAGTACCTACGCTTTTTATATTATTTTATTAGTTTTGTAGAATTTTTTTACACGTTTCAAGTATATTTAAAAGTGGCTACAATATTTATTAAACGGGTGATATTTGAACACTTTTTTGCTATTTTTTCTTGTAAAAACTTAAGAAATATAATGACTAAATGTACAATAATAGTACCTAAGTAATTAGTTTAAAACCATATAAGTAATCAATATTATAATATATACTTACTAGAATGAATTAATATGACATCTACTACCTATCCTTACCATTTTATCCTAATCATAATACTACTTGCGTGATCAGTATAATGTATTCATTTTCATTCTAAGCACTCTGAAACTTATTTATTCTTTGGAACACCTGTAGGTACTCTTAAAAAAATTCGAAATTATTTTGCATGAGTATACCTACGCCCTATGGCGGCAATCAAATAGTGTCACAAATGTTATGATTTCGGCGTGGCGGCAACGATTGTTTTAGATTTCAAAAGAAGCCCCGGCGCGTGTATCATAACCATGTACTTCCGAAAAGCGGCAAATTTCTTTGAAAAGTAAGTACAAAACCTTTGATGCCGCATTATCAAAGTGCCGATGGTTAAAACATAACTATGCATGCACTCAGTTTGATTTTAATAGATATTTTTTTATTCGCTATGTTTATGGTATTAGTCGTAATGCGCATAGGTCCAGTTTTTCATATTCTTTGATACAGTTTTTTGCGTCTCATAGAATTCCTAAGCGTACCTACCTATACACCGAACTGTTACACCTAACTACTCAGTGAAATAGCGCTAAGTCCTAGCTGCAAGACGCAAGAGTCTTGCAGGCTATGTCTTGTTCTTGCTCAAGTCTTGCACGGTCAGTCTTGGTCTTGGTCTTGCTAAAAATACGCGGTCTTGTTCTTGGTCTTGGTCTTGCAAAAACGCAAGAACAAGACCAAGACTGCAAGACCAAGACTGAATTTGGGCAACACTAGTTTATCTGCGTCCACCACTCTATTACCCTTGTCAGCTGAGTTGATGGAAGCGGCAGAAAGGCACGTTCTACAACGCCTTCAGTCAGAAACGTTTGCAGAAGAAATTCAGCTTATCAATCAAAGCGATCCGTTACCTAAGTCTAGTCGCCTGTCGAAGCTTTCACCCATGATGGGAGGAGATGGTTTATTACGGTTGGCCGGAAGAATTAGAGCCGTGGAACATGTTAGTGCCGATGTGAAACGCCCCATACTGTTAGATGGTCGTCACCCTGTTGTTCGTTTGTTGGTACAATATCTCCACCACAGAGCAGGTCATGCCAATAATGAAATGGTCATTAACGAGTTGAGACAGAAGTATTGGATTCTTCGAATGCGCAGTATCGTCCGAAGTGTAGCCAGTCAATGTCTATTTTGCAGGATCAGAAAGACAAAGCCAATGAATCCAAAGACAGGAGATCTCCCGGCACAGAGACTTGCTCACCATCGCCGTCCTTTTACATTTACTGGCTTGGATTATTTCGGCCCAATCAATACCTCAATCGGCCGAAGAAGAGAAAAACGTTACGTTGCACTTTTCACCTGTATGACTTCCCGAGCCGTTCATTTGGAACTGGTGAATTCCCTCTCGGCTGACTCCGCTATTATGAGCTTGCGTCGCTTTATTGCAAGAAGGGGAACTCCTGATACAATATTTTCAGACAACGGCACGTGTTTTGTCGGCGCCAACCGGATTCTTCGTAACTTTTACCAACCGCAACTCGACGATTTTGCTGCCAATAGAGCTATAAAATGGAGCTTCATTCCTGCCGCTGCGCCCTTTTTCGGTGGATGTTGGGAAAGATTGGTCCGCAGCGTGAAGGTGGCTTTAAATGCCACTCTGCGAGAAAAGGCCCCAAAGGAAGAGGTCCTCGTGACTCTACTGCTGGAAGCTGAAGCGATCGTCAACTCCAGACCACTAGGTCACGTTTCGGTATGCCACGAAGACCAAGAGACCTTAACCCCATTTCACTTTCTGCTCGGCTCATCGTCCAACCAAATTCTCCCCTCAGCTTTAGACGATCAGGATTTATTAAGAAGAGCGGACTGGCGGAAAGCTCTGAGACTAGCTGACCATTTTTGGCATCGCTGGGTCAGAGAGATTCTGCCCACTATGCAACCACGTCAAATCGGGGACAGCAGAAATCAAGACTTAAATATTGGTGACATTGTGCTTATCGTCGATGAGAACTCGCCAAGAGGAACTTGGCCACGAGGCCGTATTGCTGCGACCTTTCCTGGCAAGGATGGTGTGGTAAGGGTGGTGGACGTGGCCACCTCTGGTGGCTTACTTCGTCGGCCTTCCAAGAAGCTTGTCAGGCTTTCCACCTAGCCCAACCCAGTATTAGTTTGTGCACTTTCATGCACAAGGGGGTGGAATGTGACAAACTCCTTGAAAAGGTTTAGTTTTTAATTTAATTTGTTTTATTAAAAAAAAGTGTCTTCTTTTGATTAGTGCGGTCTGTCAAAGGTTTGTAATTTGGGTCACAAGATTTATATAATATATTTTACTTTTTACCATCTTCGTTATAGTTTCATTACTGCGCACGAAAGAACCCATAAATACAGTCCATTTCATCCGCCATACCAAGGGTTTCCCGAAGCACCCCATGTATGTTCAGCGATTATTTTAGTTTAGGAGCTAGATGGTTATTAACAGTTTTAGGATTGAATTCAGACTTTTTTATTGCCTCAGCTTAATTCGATGCTAAGAAGAGCATTAAAAATGGATTACTTCAAGCGGACATACATATATAATACTTTCTACCAATTATGAAAAACCCGGTCAAGCGCGAGTCGGACTCGAGCACCGAGGGTTCCATACTCGGCGAGGCCTATACGTCAGAGAATTTGAACACTGCGGTGTAAAATATTGCAGTTTTAGGTCAGCGCCATCTCTTGACCGATAGTGGAACTAATGTAATTTTTGTTGATGTTTTCTGAAAAAGTGTGCTATTTAGAAACATAGGTTTCCTGTAATCTTTACATAAACTTCTATCACATAGAATTATTTCAAATTTTTCTCCACGCAAACTTCGGAGATAAGGGGGGGGGGGGGGGGGGTTGGAGAATGACGGTATTTTTATTACATTTTTGGTCAAAAATCTAAAAATCGAATTGGGCAAACATCATCTAAAACTATTCCAAATTTCAAGTTGATAGCATTAGTAGTTCTTGAGATATCCAGCTGTAACAGACAGATGTACAGACAGATAGACATACTGAGCCGCACCATAAGGGTTCCTTTTTACCATTTTGGTACGGAGCCCTAAAAAGCGTTCTTTTCCTTACCCACCATGTTCGGACTCCAATAATTTCACCAAATAATGTCTTGAAATATTATCTTGTCCTATTTGGTGAAAAGTATTATTTTTATTGCTTTTGGAAAGCTGAGGGTTCGTGGAAGTTTTTAAAACTACTTTGTCGTTATTACTAAGCTCTTTTTTAGGGTTCCGTACCCAAAGGGTGAAACGGGACCCTATTACTAAGACTCCGCTGTTCGTCCGTCTGTCTGTCCGTCTGTATCTCATGAACCGTGATAGTTAGACAGTTGAAATTCATCATTTCACAGATGATGTATTTCTATTGCCATAACAACAAATACTAAAAAACGGAAATAAAATTTTAGTGGTATGAGGAACAGGGTGTAAAGTTCACTCATCCACCATAGAAAAGGGAGGATCCTGCGACCAGACGGGTGTTGTGTCTGGCGGGCAACTGCCCATCGGATTGAAGTTGAAATCTTGTATGTATATCGATCGCTCGGTAAACTCTAACTGCGCGATGCAGGATTTGTGTGACGTCATGTCTATGATGCGTAGTTCGTATGTGGCGGTGTAACCGCTACATCACTCCCCTCCGGAGACAGGAGGTCGATAGTGGGCTGAATCTTGCGATGCTTCACACAGTGCCAGCTGTGGTTCCAGTGAGTCGGAACCGGGTGCCACATAGTTCGCGGTGAGACGGAACTGTCTGTGGTGATTCCCCAGTGAGTCGGGGTGATGAGGCTGATAGCGTTGATTCCCCAGTGAGTCGGGGTGATGAGGCAGAGGGTGATGACCAGGAATGCGCGTTCGCTGCATGCTGGTGGTCAGGATACTCGTTGAAGCCGTGGGTGCTGGCTGTGTGACTCGCCTCACGAAAGCTTGCGGGAGTGATGATGATGATGACGTCACGCCGAAATAATTGCACGAAGGCTGCGTTGACGTATCACGTCGGGGTCACCAATTTAGTGGTATGAGGAACAGGGTGTAAAGTTCACTCATCCACCATAGAAAAGGGAGGATCCTCCGACCAGACGGGTGTTGTGTTTGGCGGGCAACTGCCCATCGGATTGAAGTTGAAATCTTGTATGTATGTCGATCGCTCGGTAAACTCTAACTGCGCGATGCAGGATTTGTGTGACGTCATGTCTATGATGCGTAGTTCGTATGTGGCGGTGTAACCGCTACAAAATATATATTTAAGGGGGCTCCCATACAATAGACATGATTTTTTTCAGATTCAGATTCATTTTTATTTTGCCAACAATGTAGGTACAGGTATAAGATGGTACAGTAAGCGCTCAAAAGTGCATGAGCACGCTAAGAGTCGTATTGCTGTGAAGTGTGAACACGCGGTATAGTCCGTACATTTGTATGTGTAAACAGTCAGACGTCTGTGGTGTGAGTGCCGTACACACACCACAGAGAACGCAGTTTTGAACTACACACTATCGTATCGTCACGGTTCGCGGGCGCCGCACTTATATTTCCATAACTTTTGTTAGCACGCATCATACTCGTACGCGTGACCTTGGCCAGTGTATCGCATTGCTAAAATTCGAAAGTAAATTATATGTGCAGATAGCAGAAGGCGTTAAGCGTTGGTCTTAGATTCAAGATGGCTAAGGTTCTAATCTCGTAAATCACAGCGCTGTTTTTGCAAATATTATTATTTTTGTTTGCAATAATAATATTTTTAAATATCCTGCCTATTTATTAATGTTGTTATTGCAATAAAGGGTTTAGAATAAAAAATGCGTGATATGTTATAATAAAAAATAAATAATATTTATTCGTTATGTTTATTTTACTTAAGTATAGTTATCAAACTGCTACAATTATTTATCATTACTTCACCTGAATAATAGGTGAAATAGATGTCTAGAAACTTAGAAGCAATTTGTATTATTTTGACATATTTAAATTTTGAAATGTTTTAAATTTTAAATGGATTTTTTTGCACTATAAATATAAAGCTTTGATCATGGTCTAAGTAATTAAGCAATAAATAAGAATATTAGACTACTTAAAATGTAAAAAATCTACTGACAAAATTGTTGATTTTAAGGTTAAAGGCAGTTGTTCATATTAATTATTTTAAACTTTATTTGGCTTTAGTAAATATTGGTTGGTATTGAGGTTATAGCTTAAGTATTCATTTTCTTTACGAAAAGAAGATTGAAACTAAACCTCAAATTTTAATCCTAAAATAATACTATTACTAAAATAATATTAAACAATTTCGGTATATCTGCAAGAAATACGACAAACACCCTATTGAAACGTGCTTAAAAAATTCGTTACCATAAATTCATGCAATAACGAATCTGTTGTTTATTAAGTTGGTACGGTCAATATTTTAAGGTCAAAAACGGTTTTCTAGCTGGTCTTCAGTGATGCAAGCCTTCAGAGTGCACGGCGAACGGTTCATAATGACGTGTTTTTAATAATTCAGCAAAATATCTCGTTGGTATGAAACCATTTGTTTCATTCACCATTTGACGTCGCTGCTACTCGATAATAAGCCCCTTCCTCATATCTCTTAACCGTCACAGTATTTCTCTAGAACAAAGAAAAACATTGTTTTTATTACACATAATACCTAATTATTTATTATTCACTAATCGAATTAAACCTCACAATGAATTTAAAACTTTAAAGGCATCTTCTGTCTCAACAATACCTCTGTTCTATCAACAATACCCTTGATTAGGATTTATGTTTAGTAAAATATGAAATATATAAATGATAACACTCACACTTAGTCCGGTTTTATTAGATATTCACTTCACTTTTACGCAGCGCAATAATATTCTCTGATCTGATCTGATCTCTTCAATATATTTTATGCCTGCTTTTTGATAATAATAACCACAACACTGCGCTAAATGCTCGTCACCAATATTATCACGGCACGAACCAACAAAGTTCTATTAATTGAATACTTGTAACAAACTGCATCTACCCCACAGAAATCGAAATAATTTACTTAGTTTTTTGTGGTCTACCTGCTAAACTTTAATATTTATGTGAACAAGACGAATGAAACTAAAAACGAATGATGATTATCGAACTAGTCATTGGTTGCAGACAAAGTGAGTGTGTGTGTGTAATGTGCGTGTCTACAGTATTGTAACAACTTATAGAAGAAGGTCGTAAGTCAAACCGAAGCGTCAGTCTATTGCTTTGTGAGATTGCTTATGGACTTTTGGTCGGTACTGTACATCACTAGTTTTTTTTTTACCTATATAATGATACGGAACCCTTCGTGCGCGAGTCCGACTCGCACTTGGCCGGTTTTTTACATTTATTAAAGACTGAAAATCTAGAACGAGTCTTATCCAGGAAACATTATCTCTTCAATCTGAAGTGAAGTTAGAATTTCCAAAAAAATATTACAAGCCGTGTAGCTCCTAAACTATAAAATAATCGCTGAAGATCTGGGGGTGTTTCTGGAAGCCAGAGAAGAGAGAGACGCTTCTAAAAATTTCTTTGGACCTCGACCTCTCGACCACGGGCCACTCTAGTACGTCAGTTTAAACAACGGGTCTTGGATACGGACAACATCGTGACCGAATGATAAGGGTTCACCTGCATACGAACGCGCATCTTCCTACCTTCCGATGATACCGGTGATCGGTATCGAATGGACTCAGTTCGATTACGACGGCCTCAGGGCGCGGACGGCTGGCTGACCCGGCTGTTTACTCAGCATTTACATATTTCTATTGCGAGGCATCAACTAAATGTTACCTAACAAAACAAACTGAAACGTTACTAAATGAAGAAATAAGTAGGCCTATCTATATTCATGGCGTTTTTCTGTGTTGTACTAAACTAATGTAATGGTTCGCGTAGAATAGACAGCTTGAATGAAATGACAGCGATTTCGTTTTATAGTTCAAATTCTATTTAGAGGAAATGAGAGCAAAGAAGAGGTTTTTCGCAGGATTTTCAATCTGAAGACTGGACATCAAGTATTTTATAATTTATTTTAGATTTGGTTCTTTTTTACTTACTCATACTAACATATGTACCTAATACTTCAGGTTCAGGTATTGTAAACAGAGCGTTTGGCGAAGTAATGACAGTGTGGTTGTCACTACTCAGTGGAGCGCTATCAGAGGGATCAGCGTGCGACGTGCGTGCCGACGAGACATAAAGCCACGACAGACGCGCGGTACGATAGCGGCGTGATGAACACATTCACTGGCTCCACGAACTAGTAAATACTTGACGAGCTGGTTAACTAGTCAGTGAGCTACCGGAGCTGACATATAACTATGTACTAGCGGTGCATTTCAAGAATAGGATTCTCCGAATTTTGGCACAGTTTTTCCACCACAAACGCATTTTTGCATCTTAATCATTTTATGGCATTGAGTCCCGAAATAGGTAGTATTTTGAGAAATGTTTTTATTAGAAGCGTGGAAGCGGTGATATTATAGTTAGATAGATAGAATATTCTTTATTATGTACACCAAAAAAATTACAGACATTAATTTAGAAACATCATCATTATGTAAACAGAGTAGATAAAGGTACCTTTATCTGCTACGTACGTATCTTTATCTGCTACGTACGTATCTTTATCTGCTACGTACGTATCTGCTACGTACGTATCTTTATCGGCTACGTACGTATCTTTATCTGCTACGTACGTATCTGCTACGTACGTATCTTTATCGGCTACGTACGTATCTAAGCCCACCTACTCTTCCCTGCTGCATAGCTAAACCTAAGTTCTGAACTTCTTAGTAAGGCTCAACACAAGTTTATGACTACGTATTTCATATTCTCAAACAAGATGCGTGCGTGTCGCATTGTATACAGCAGATACTAATAACTTTATACAGACTATCGTTACATGCATCAGCTCGGCGACTCATTGCGGACATTTAGTAAAGCTAATAAGGTCACACTGTCCCTGAAACTGACCCAGGATCACTCGTCAGCCCCCCCCCCCCTCCCTCGTTGTTGAAAGTTTCGCTCTCATCCCGGTAGCTCCCGCTGCGACGCTATTACCGAATTGAGACATTTATAACTTTTCCGACCTTTGGGCCAAAAGTATTACCAGAAAAGAAAATAGCAAAACATAAATTATCATTACTAAAGTTCTTTGACTTGTGTGTACAACTAAATAAACCAAAAATCACAAACAAAAATCTGAATGAACTTCTCGTCTGTTCAACATAAAGCATGTACTCACATTATTTTGTCCAAATACGGGATATAACTAGTATAAGAATGTAATTTGTGTAGATTAAATAAACGTTTATCATTATTATTAAAAATTTGAGTGACAAATTCAAAATCGCTACACTTTTTCTTTAAATCTAAGGGGATGGGCTTTTTCAGCTGAATACTAACACGCTGACATACATAACGCTACTCTTTAAAATTGTAAACATCATCATATCAATTTTATAATTCATTAAACAAATCGCGTCACCACTCGTAGAGGTCACGTAGCACTGTAGCGCGCGGCGTAGCACGGAACATACGGCGTAGCACGTAGTGCGTAGCACCTTGAATTTCAAAGAGCACTAATGAAATAACGTCGGTTGGTCGGAGGGCGAGGGCGGAGGTCAGCGGAGGATAAACACGCCACGGTCACTCCAGACTAAACGTCGCGGCTGTTACACACAATTAAATGCTACAGAAAATCCACTTGCTACGGCGTTCGTAGTCGCTACGGCGTAGCAGTATAAAATCGTCGCAGATCACAATCGTGCGGTTTATAACAGGTGTATGCGCCCTGCAGGCCTACGGTAAACCCATCCCGGGACAATGCGAGTTACTTAATAATGTTTCACTGCAGTTATTCGATTTAGAATTTTCAGTCGCGGTTATTCATTAAGAACGATAGTTACAACAATTCCCTGATGTTAATAATGAGTTAGCAGTGTGCTGATCAAGCAAGCTTACAAGCAACTTAGCCCATATTAGTATCTAGACTCACAGATTTTTACCACAAATGCCCGTCAGCGTCGTCACAGCATTATCGTGGCGCGCCGCAACTGACAACCTCACTTAGGTCATGCATACATTGCACTGTGGTCCCTGGTACGAGGGTAAGGTGAAAAGTTCTCGGCCTGACAATGAAAGACTGCGATTTTCAGTTAAAAAAATATTTTATTTTTCTACATAATCTCCCTTGATTTTAATGCACTTGGTCTAGCGCTTCTCCAACACCACAATTCCTTCCCGAAAATGAGAGTCTGGAAGGCTGTGAAAATTTTCGTCTACGGCCCTCTCAACTTTTTTATTGAATGCGAAGTGCTTCCCAGAAACAAATTTCTTCAATTTTGGGAACAGATGGAAGTCTGACGGTGATAGTAGTGGACCCATGTCCCATCCGTGGTCACAAATCGCCGCAAAAAATTGGTCGGATCCCTATTAAATTGGTCCAAAGATTGCTGCCAAAATCGTTTGCGCATTTGCTTTTGATCAGCATTCAGCAAATGCGGCACCCATCTTGCGCGGAGTTTTTGCATCCCAAATTCTGTATGCAAGATGTTTCGCACCCTTTCTTCTGATATCCCCACAGCCTCAGCTGTCTCACACACCTTCACTCGTCTATCATCCAATACGATATCATGCACTATTTCGATGGTTTCCGGTCTGGTTTCAGTTTTTGGCCGTCCTTCACGTGAGTCTTCTTCGAGGAACGTGCGACCACGTTTAAATTCAGGTCCGTAGCCAAATGGCAAAAAACGGAACCCTTATGGATTCGTCATGTCTGTCTGTCCGTCCGTATGTCACAGCCACTTTTTTCCGAAACTATAAGAACTATGTTGTTGAAACTTGGTAAGTAGATGTATTCTGTGAACCGCATTAAGATTTTCACACAAAAATAGAAAAAAAACAATACATTTTGGGGGTTCCCCATACTTAGAACTGAAACTCAAATTTATTTTTCATCAAACCCATACGTGTGGGGTATTTATGGATAGGTCTTCAAAAATGATATATTGAGGTTTCTAATATATTTTTTTTCTAAATTGAATAGTTTGCGCGAGAGACACTTCCAAAGTGGTTAAATGTGTGTGTCCTCCCTGTAACTTCTAAAATAAGAGAATGATAAAACTATAAAAAATATATGATGTACATTACCATGTAAACTTCCACCAAAAATTGGTTTGAACGAGATCTAGTGAATAGTTTTTTTTTAATACGTCATAAATCGTAAACCAAAAATACACTATTATTAAAACATCGATCAAAGTTACAACGAACTACAAGAACTTTTATAGTATGTTACTTGCTGTTACGGAACCCTTCATGGACGAGTTCGACTCACACTTGGCCGCTTTTTAACAGTTGACATGGAAGGAGCAGAGTCCCCGAAAACTGTTGTAAACTTCAGATGAATTTCCTCAGGGGTTAATCCATCCAAAACGAAGAACTTTATGACCGAACGAACGGTATTCAAGTTTATCCGTTTTAACGGAAAACACGCAAGACCTCTGCTGCAAAAATTCGTGTATACAAACTACTTGAGAGAACAAGTTGAAACTTGTCAAAGGAACTAATGACACGTGCACCCAGGCGGGAAAAATACTTTTGCCGATGGGAACGCCATTTCTGTTTCAGGCCGAGAACTTTTCACCTCATCCTAGGAGGTCAATATAAAAAATATTGAAGTGGGTAGATTCAATTTTAAGTCACATAATAATTTACTACAACGTCTTAAAAGTATAAATTGTTTCGATACAATTAAATATTCGTTGGAAGTCGTAACAATAAACTTTGCGTAATTAGCGTTATCAGAAAGTCATCAAGAGATTATATTCTTATAATTTTATAATGGACATTCAAGACCAAGATAAGAAAGCCATAACAAACCACCGCAAGGACTATTTTTGATTGCAGCGCTCGGCCGCCTTAAAACCGGGGCGGTAGCAGATGTGGTCATCGTGTGCACGGGATTTTGTTTTCAAAGTAGTTAGTTATGGGTTTTCTCGATGGTACTATATTATTAGGGTTCCGTACCTCAAAAGCGGAATCCTTATAGGACCACTCGTGTGTCTCTCTGTCCGTCTGTCACAGCCAATTTGCTCCGAAACTACTGGACCGATTTTAACCATTTTTTCGCCAATAGAAAGCTAATTAATCAAGAAGTAACATAGGCTATAATTACTTTCAAAAAATTTAGAAATCCTTAAGAAAATTGCAATAATGTGAAAGTAAATGTTCACGACACGTTGTGCACAATTTCTGAGAGTAACCTAACAAAAAGTACTAGGCTTGCATGAATTCTAGATAGTATTACAATCATTAGAATATTATCCCACTAATAGGATTTGGATGTTGGCACACAAATAGTTTACTAAGGAGACTGAGACGATTACATTCACTCTTGGGCCTGAATAGTAACGAGATGTAAATGGTGTGAATTTATAGATTCATACATACATTAGTGTATTGCAGTGACTAGTTGCTATCCCACAATTCACATTGTGATCCATAGTTTCAACAATATTCCAAACAATTCCAAAACAATCCATTATAACAATTCCAAGTCAATCGTGTGAGCGATCTTCGGTGTCTAGTATGAAAGCAAGGGTCGTACAAGGTAGGCAGGGTCAGAATCCGTAAAAATCAAAGCAGTGATCGTTGAAAATGAAAAATAATTGGGAAAGCACTCAAAACACATCGGAAAACACGAAATAAGTGACAGCTGTCTAGTTCTAGTAGGGATAGGCGTTGCAACAACGAACCGTTTACAAAGACCGTTTTGTGATGATGAAACCGTTTTACGTCCTGAGTTCAACTTCAAACAGTCTTCATTGCACAAACCAGTCTTTGAATTACTTGGTGCGATTTTTAAACAGTTTTCATTGCACAGACCCGTCTTTGAATTACTTGGTGCGATTTTTACATCTAAGAAAAAAAAAACAACGGACTTCCAAAAAACACTACAAAGTGAAAAATAACTTTTTGAAATTAAATATAGTCGGTAATGCTGTACCAGTTGTCAATGCTGTCGTTCGTAATGCGAAAAAACCATTTCATACATTTCAAATCGTTGATAGTTTTAAGAAACTGCGCTCGACAAAAACGTAATTCTATTCCATGTTGGATAAGTTTCGTCCTTTAACCGTTTTCGTTGTCGAGAAAACGGTTTCGGTCGCCAAAAATTCGAGAATGACCCACCACTAATGTGTCAAATTGTCAATGTCAGTCTGCCAGTGCAGAATAAGTACTGCCAGTGACATAGGAAAAAAAATAAAACTGATTTTAATCGATATGAAATTGATAATTTATTTTGGTTTTTCAGTAATTAATGATGTTTTATTTAAATTAAATGCACTATATTGTATAAAAATTTATATAGTGCATTTAATTACTTTGAGTTAACTATATTACCTAGTGCTACCTAGTGCGTAGGTTTTCTTCTTGTGGTTGTGTAATCGATTACTATAATTGATGATCTCACGAAAACTATCTTTTTCATATTTCTCCGCTTCCAGACAAAGAATTGAGCAATTTTTGATATTCAAGGATAAAAAAACATGACTAATTTTTAGATCATATCTCAACTTAATACACTTGGGCCCAATATTTTCCATCTCCATTACTAGGCTTGCATCAATTCACGTTTAGTTTATTTTGAGTACCTACATATCTATTGCCGCAAGTATGAAAGATCATCGCTAGAGAATGGCTTGACCGATTTGGCTGTTTTTTTTTTGTAATCTTAATTGTCTATACAAGGTTTTCATAAAAGAAAATTTTGGAAAATCCACCGGAAAAGTCTAAAATAACACCCGGGCGACGCCGGGCACGAACAGCTAGTTATATAAATGTTTATTCTTTTCGTTTTGAAAAATGTCACGTGCATTAACCAACACAGATTTGATGAATAAATTATTATTGAAGTCGAATCCGTTTGTTATAAGAAACTTACCATGTAAAAAGAAATCGATTTTATTACAAGTTATTCTTAGTTTATTAGTGTTTTAAGTCCACATGTTATACATTTATGTTAAACTCAGCTTAGGTTTATTTATTTATGAATATTTAGTCATTTATAACGTTTTATTTCAATTATTAATAATAATAACATAAAACATTAAGACACATAGCGAATAAACTAAGTAAATTTTCTCATAATATAATTTCGACCGCGTTTGTATGGACGCGGAACCACCGTGCATTGACCACTACAACAAAAGCGCTCTCGTCCTCGTTGGAACTGTGGAAGGTCGCGCTAATACTTGTTACTTGTTTGGGTGAAACAAAAACGGACTATAACAAAGGAAGCGCCAGTTTGAAGGTTGTTATGGAGACGAAGTTCTATACTCGTGTAGCTCCAGTTAATCCCGGTATTCACGTGAGCGGGCTAGTTAATACGTCTAGTAAAACTTTCGCAATTGGAAATTTTAACTGCAGTTATTATATCGACGGATTATTCTTTCAAGCTTTTAATGACTGATTAGAATTGCCATTATTTATTTAAGTATATTTCAGAAATCCCCACCGACAAATCCCTACCAGTGGGGATGGTTTTTTCCAGAAATCACCACTAGTTAATAGGTTAGGTTAGGGTAAAATAAAATAAAAAAATCAAGTCATTTATTCAAACTAGGCTGAGAATCAGCACTTTTCGAACGTCAAAATTACATAAGACAGTCCCCCAACAACGCCCACCCTTCACCACTTCCTAGTGCCTTTAGCTGGGAAGAAGAAGTGGCGCAACAAACTCCCCAGCAGCACAGCTGTCTGTTCAAGTTAGAGAATGATTCTATACAATAGTATACAAAATAACTTACATTATGCTACACAAAACATAATTCAAATGATAAATTATAAGCCATATGTCAGCTAGCACACGCCAATATACCAACCAAAAAACATCGAGAACTATACTCAAGCATTATTTAAAAAATAAAAAATAAATAAAAACGAAATGTAAACAGAACTAAATATCTAAATAAAAGCCTCGAGACATAAAGGGCGTGCCCGCTTACATAAAGCTGTAATTGGCAGTTATAAAGGATAAACTAGGACCATCGAGATAAAATAAATGAACAGTTAATTACTAGTAACAATAACAAAACCATGATCAGCAAGACGACCAGTCACCACAAGCAGCACCCGTTCACGAGCATAACGCAAAGATCAGCCATTACCCCCCTCGCCATATTTGAGGGAAGGAGGCAACCCGACCCCCGAAGCTACCGCAAGCAGTGACATCTAAGGGAGCATGACGAACTTGCTGCCGGTTGCTCAGGCAAAAAATTATATGATCAATTGTCGAGGTCGCTAGCTAACCACAAATTGCAATACAACTCATAACATGCTTGGAAGCATGCTGGTCTAGCTCCATAGGACAATTTTGAGTCTAGACAAAATCAAACTGGTTGCTAATTTAATTGTGTAATTAAATATTACAACATTTTTTTTTTTTTTACATTCTGTGATTACTTGAACTCACACACTGACGAATTAGTATCACTTGTAATTTTTTTGGGAATATCGTATAGGTTTTACAATGCTTGTAAATATGTGAACACCATGTATCCATTACATAATTATTTTTTCTATCATTGCTTCATTTTTATTTTTACCTATTGTGGTATAGTAATCTTATTCCAGGTGCATCGTTTTCACATATAATTATGTAATTAATGTATACAAAATATTGTAAAACATTTTAAAAGAGTAACGGTGGAGTTTCTTGCCCATTCTTCTCCATACGAAAACTACCCTTTGGAAGGGGCGACTAGAATCAATTCTATTTTTTGTTTTTGACGTTCAAAAGTGCCTTTTTGTGCCTAATTGAAATAAATTATTTGACTTTGACTTTGACTTTGAACAAAAACATTGTAATGAGTAGATTATGTCAACTATAAAATAAATTAAAATTAATTGACTCGTAAAAAATAAGTAAACAAAAATTAAAATAAACAATTATATAAACTCATATAAACTGACAGTAGGTAAGCTAATTCTGGAGAAAGAACATAAACATTGTTTTGAGTAACGACAGCGACCAACTATTCTTATCATTTAAGTAGTCGTTGATACAATTGCCTTTGAACAAAGGTTGGATTTTACTTTAGTTTTAAACGCATTAAAAGGCAAATCTAGCAAAGAAGAGGGTAGCTTGTTATAAAAGGTTATACTAAGCCCAACAAATGAGTTATGAACCTTATGAAGCCGGTGAAAGGGAGTTCGTGGTTTGTCCTTATTTCGGGTGTTAACATTGTGAATATCACTGTTTTTAGTGTAAAAGTGTATATTTTGCCTAATATACAGGGTGTCCCGTAAATAATGGATCAAACGTAACGGGTAGGTAGCTTACCTCATTTCCAACAACTAATTTGAACAGTAAAAAAAAAACTGATAAGGTAACCAAGAATTTTTTTTTTCGATTTTTACTATTTTCTGTACCAGCATTCAGTGTCTTTAATGCTGTTGCTGCAAATGGTATCATATTTAGGTGTGATTTTTGTCAAACATTTCTGAATAGTTTACTAATGTTATAAGATACCATTTTATTAAATAACATTTTATTTGCCTTAGAAAAAAAATCTTGAATTGAAAAGTTTTGTTTTTACGATGAAAAGACCAGAATTGGAAAAAATCTCCTGTAAAAAAAATTTATGACACCAAAGTGTACCATTATTTTAAAAACTTGTAAAATTACTAAGGTTTGCAAATTGGTATAAAACTTACGCCTAGTCTTTGTCGTTACAAAGATATTGCTATGAATCTGACAGAGGTGCCAAATTACGAAATAAAATAAAATTTGAAAAAGTGTGCACAATTCAACTATTTTCTTAAAAATGTTTAGGTATCTCAGCGTATGAAAAAAATTAGGAGGTTAAATTTAAAAAAAATACAAATAAATCGTTTATTTTGTTTTTACAGTAAATGTTCAAACTGACGTCCCCCTACGAGAATGCAAAGTCTGCACCTCCTAATAAAGGAAGCTCTTATCCGACGGACAAAATGGCTGTTGTTTATTTCTGATACAGCAGATTGGATGCGCTGACGTAATTCTTCTTCCGACGTTATTCGTTGATTGTAAACTTTGTCTTTTAAACATCCCCAATAAAAAAAATCTAAGGGATTTAAATCCGGAGATCGCGGAGGCCACAAAATTGGTCCTAATCGGCCGATCCATCTGTCAGGGTAAGTTTCATTGAGTTGCGCCCTTACTGCCATCGCATAGTGAGCGGGGCAACCATCATTTTGTAACCATATTGCTTGCCGCACGTCTTCTGGAATATTTTCTAATAACGTTGGCAACTCATTCCTTAAAAAATGCAGATAGTATTCGGCGTTTAGAGTTGCTGGTAGTTCAAAGGGCCCTATTATTTGCCCATTTATTATTCCTGCCCATAAATTTATTTTAAATTGATGTTGGCTCCTGTCCTCTCGCATCAAATGTGGGTTTACCAGCTGCCAACTGTGCAAATTATGCAAATTGAGATATCCATCTCGCCGGCATGAAGACTCGTCACTCCATAATTTTATTAAAAAACTGTGGGTCCGCCCGTATCATTCTAAGCATCCTTTGGCAAAATGCTACTCTTTGCGGGTAATCACGTGACGTCAGCGTTTGAACACGTTGCACGAGATATGGGTGCAACCGGTGCCTTTTTAGAACTCGATGTACCGTCGATCTTGGAATACCTGTGCGTTGCGCTATGACGCGAATTGAGACCGACGAATCTTCCTCGATTTCTCGAATAATAATTTCGTCATTGACTTGTGACGGTCGCCCTTCACTGGCACCCCCAACTCCGGTGCCAAGAATTCTTCCCTCAAGAAGCGCGTTATGCACTCTAATGAATACGCGATAGTCGGGATGTCGATCCCGGTTCGGGTATCTTTCACGATACAATCTTGCGGCCGCCCTGGCATTACCTCTTGCTTCTCCGTAGATAAAATGCATTTCGGCATACTCCCGTGGTGTGTACTCATAACGAGGCATCGTACTACTGCACACACGTACAACCTCACACAAACGATTGTTTTCGAAGTCCGTAGGATTGCCAAGTCATTCGTCCAAAACACAAACAGTTCCAAATCGTTAGGCAAAACAAAGTCCAAATACACAGCACAAGTTTAATTTTAAGGAACACAACAGTTAGGCACAGCGGGAGCGAAAGTAGTCTGACGTACGTATCAACTCGAAGAGAGATTCGTGTCAACTAAACAAATAAAATCATGCAACAATGAAGCCCTGTATGAGTGAAGGGTGAAGGAAAAAAAATACCTGCACAAAGACACCGATTTACCAAAAATACAAAAGCGGCGCTATCTATCCCTTTCACACTGAGTGAGGTGCAACTCCGCAGGTAGCGGTCCCAAATTCCGAACAAATGACGTCATCGGCTCGGAATTACGCTACACGCTTAACCACATGCTTGGATTACAAGCATAAGCCATTACGAGAAAGAAAAGTTAGATTGTACCATTTTAATTTCTGTTCTGTCTTCTTCATCACATTCATAGCAATATCTTTGTAACCGCAAGGACTAGACGTAAGTTTTATACCAATTTGCAAACCTTAGTAATTTTACAAGTTTTTAAAATAATGGTACACTTTGGTGTCATACATTTTTTTTACAGGACAATTTTTCCAATTCTGGTCTTTTCATCGTAAAAACAAAACTTTTCAATTCAAGATTTTTTTTCTAATGCAAATAAAATGTTATTTAAAAAAATGGTATCTTATAACATTAGTAAACTATTCAGAAATGTTTGACAAAAATCACACCTAAATATGATACCATTTGCAGCAACAGCATTAAAAACACTGAATGTTGGTACAGAAAATAGTAAAAATCTAAAAAAAAAAATATCTTGGTTACCTTATCGGTTTTTTTTTTACTGTTCAAATTAGTTGTTGGAAATGAGATAAGCTACCTACCCGTTACGTTTGATCCATTATTTACGGGACACCCTGTATAAGATGTTGGCGAAAATAAATTGTGATGCCACCGTGAGAATACCAAATTGTGATGCCACCGTGAGAATACCAACATCTTTAAAAAAATCTCTTAGAGAAACTCTGGCACCTAGCTGGTAAATTGCTCGAACTGCTCGTTTTTGAAGAACAAATATATTTTGAATGTCAGCGGCTTTACCCCACAGCAGAATACCATAGGACATAACGCTATGAAAATAACTAAAATAGACTAACCGAGCTGTATCAACGTCAGTGTATTGTCTTACTTTCCTGACAGCATAGGCGGCCGAACTGAGCCTTCCCGCTAGGCTTGATATATGTGGGCCCCACTGAAGTTTGGCATCTACTGTTATGCCCAGAAAAACTGCCGAGTTCACAGTTTCAAGCACCTCTTTATATAAGACGATGTTGGGTCCTAGATTTCTAACATTTGGTAGAGCGAATTTTACACATTTCATTTTGTTAGTACTGTGACCCCCTACATACGAGCCGAGCGAGCGAAGTGAGCGGTGCCGCGGCAGCGGCCGGCGTGTGGCAAAAACGACTAGAATATTAGAAAAAAGGCTAAGTTTACAATCCCCACTGGTGGGGATTTGTCGGTGGGTATTTCTGGAATAAACCTTTATTTATACCACTGTACCAATCCGCACTGGGCCCGCGTGCTAGATTACGGCCCATTTCCACTCACAGGGAGGTGGCCTGTGTCCCAGCAGTGGGGGGAGCATTTTATAGGCTGGTTATGCTTATTTATACCACCTTAAATCTGTCTTTACAGGTTGCCCTAATAGTTAAAGTTTGGTGTTGTTACAGCGTCAAGTATTTTTTACGTATTTACATCAACTTTTCTCGTTATACTTTGATATATTAATGCAAATAACGTCCGTCGACGGTCGTTATTTGCATTACAATCAGTCCTAGTCACAGCTCATTTGGCATGATGGTAATCTGATGCCGCGTGTTTGTCCGTGCGATACACTCGCACGTCGCACACTGAGCCGGTGCACAGAATGGACTCGCGGGATCAACGTTTACTTCATTATAGATCCTTTCTGTATGAAATCCCGCGTCCTAACCAAACGCAATCGTAACACGAGTACGCGATCGACGTGATCGTTTGTATATTATATCGGCCTTACCGATTATCTACATGGTCTACAGATACACCGAAACATTAGTTAACGTTACGTACTAATTAAACTGCATTATACTTGTATCACACCTGCCCCGCCCAATAAGTGATTACTAACAGCTCGCG
This sequence comes from Agrochola litura, assembly GCA_949152395.1. NCBI lineage: Eukaryota > Metazoa > Arthropoda > Insecta > Lepidoptera > Noctuidae > Agrochola > Agrochola litura. The sequence continues at coordinate 229,416 of OX424490.1, forward strand.
TCCGGCACGCACGCACCCGCAGGCACATGCCAGACACGCGCGAGCACGACGCGCTGCAATCGACTACCATTCTTAGTCCTAATACTTGGTGATAGGCAATTTTTTTTACAACGGCATCGATTTGATCTCTTATTTTCACGATTTCGAGAGAAAAAGATAGCAAAAGGTATCTTCGGCGATGACCGACTCTTGCGTATTAATAAACAAACTTATGGTAAACGCATTTTCCTTCACGCTTATAAAGTAAAGATTTTCGGTAATGATTAGGCAATTTTTATGGTGTACATAATAAAGAATATTCTATCTATCAATACAGGAGATTTTAAATGTAAGGCCCTTTCTTTACTGGCCGACACGTCTGCGGTGCGGAATCGTTTCGGTACCGCGTGACGTCACGCATTTTACTGCATCGGTACTGAAAGCTTTTCACGCTAAAACAGCTAAACGGATTTGAATGAAATTTGGCACATGGGTTGACTATGATCTGGATACACATAGGAAAACACATAAAAAACACACACACATAAATAGACACACACAGAGGACATACAACATACAAGGAGGGGGGGGGGGATACTTTTTATCCCGGTAGTGCGTTCCCGTGAGATAATTTCCGACATGCACGCGGGCGAAACCGCGGGCAAATGCAAGTAAATTTAATAGTACGAAAACCCACGACCAAAACCATGGCACATCGTTTTACGGCCAAGACAGTAAAAAATAGTTAATTTGTTATGATTCTGAACCCGACTCGGTAGGCAGTTCCGGTCAGAAACATCACAGTCATATGGGAGCCTATTTCAGCTATGACAAAAAAAAATAGGCATACGGTTTCATCACAATCAATCTTTTATCCCAACTATGTTGGGGTCGGCTTTTAGTCTAACTGGATGCAGCTGAATGCTATTTTACATGGAGCGACTGCCTATCTGACCTTCACAACCCAGTAACTGAGTAATAAGATACCACTTGGTAAGACTGGTTGTCAGATTTTCGGGCTTCTGATGACCAGTAACGACTGTCAAAGATCCACGAATGACAGCCGGAACCAACGGCTTATCGTGCTTTCGAGGCACGGAGGAGTCTCGATATGTAAAGATGGTCACCGATCCATGGACCAACCCCGGCAAGCGTAGCTTAACCTGATGGATCGACCCATGCGGCTGTTATTACTTAGCTACGAGCTCCTCTCAGACAGTTTCATCACAATATGTCTGATATTAAAAATGTACATAGATAACGTAATTTTATTATTCTTCTTCTAGAGAAAATCAAACTGGTTGCTAATTTAATTGTATTTAATTATTATATCATTGATTTTACATTCTGTGATTACTAGAAAAAAAATTAAAAGTAATACATAAGTCAGTGTGTGAGCACTGACTTATTAGTTAGGAATATCGTATAGGTACCTACTTTTACAATGCTTGTAAATATGTGAACACCATGTATCCATTACATAATATTTTTTCTATTATTGCTTCATTTTTAATTATTTTTACCTATTGTGGTATAGTAATCTTATTCCAGGTGCATCGTCTTCACATATAATTATATAATTCATGTATACAAAATATTGTAAAACATTTTAAAAGAGTAACGGTGGAGTTTCTTGCCCATTCTTCTCCATACGAAAACTAACTTTTTGGAAGGGGCGACTAGAATCAATTCTATTTTTATTTAAGGTAGATAAAAGTAATAACTTATAACTAATTTGATAAAAATAACAAAATTATATACTAACTTAACTAAAACTATTTACAAACTAAAATATAGCGTCGAAAAATTCATCCGCATCGCTGTCGACTGGTAATGTACTCAAGAGACTGGCCGTATTGCCACAATGTATGGCAATGTCTAGCTTGTAGCTAAGGTAAAAACCAGCCCTTGGGTCACGGGAAGTGTCAAATAGCCGTTTTGAGATGTCACAGAAAAGGCCATGGGCACTCGGACCCCACGACCTGAGGGTTTCAACCCCAAACGGCTCGAAAATATAGTTACCAATGAGGTTATTATACTTACGCCGCTTGAGGTTTTCCGCAGCCGCAGCAGCAGCACCAGCACAGCACGCCGAGCCAGGAATATGGGATGGCGCAAGAGTGTCGACACAGGTTGCGTCCCACACTAAAATCCTACCCACCTTCCATGGAAATAAAGACATGCCGTCCGGTCTCTTGCCATCGTCGCGTGCCAAGCCATTCGGTTCTAATAAAGCTGGAAGCTCGTCGGATGATGTCGTTCATGTTCGCATGCCGCGCTAAGCGACCCGCACTTCGGCTGCAAGACAGGCCATGATGGCCGAGACTGTTGACAACTTCGCCACAGTGGCAGCGATGAGGAGAACAACATGGAGCTCCTAGTCGTAGGGAAGCAGCGAGGCGGAAAGTGGTGTCGTCGAGCAGTGCCTGTGTTCGACGACGGTAGTGCATGAAGCCACAGACCCGATTCCCACTTACTCACAGCCAGCAGGCGCGCACGCTCCACAGTAGTAGCAGACATGTTAAGTAAATTGTTCTGTACTGCTCTCCAGAGCAGCTAATCCCACCGTCTTTGGGAAGATGGATAATCGGGTAGATCTGAGTTCGGGCAAGCGATTCTCCAGGCATTCATAACCTCGGTGAAGCACGGCACATCAAAATTAATCAGTGTGGAGGCTAGAATTTTCCTGATTAATTTCTCAGTGCCGTGGACCGAGGTCCGCAAAATTTCGAGTATTAGTCTTAATACTCGAAATTTTGCGGACGCTGAGGCCTCCCATACGAATACGAAGAGTAGCTTGTGCCCAAGCTCGGTCGTCCATGGCCACATTTAAAATTGAAGTTAATGTGTGTCGGATAATTTGGTCCATTTTTTCTAAAAGGTGAGTGTGCTTCCATAAATGGGAAGCGCGAAGAAAATATGTTAATTTAGGGCCGAAACAGCAGTAACGAATTAGGGTGATGGCCGAATGTATATTAATTTGTAACAATCTTTCCGAAACGTCGTTGAAATTTTCCATTTTTTCCTCAATAAAAACGGGAAAGGAATTTTCAAAGATTGGAGACCCAAGGAGACGAAGAGAGCTTTTTTCAATATTTTTTATTTCTGGAGCTATTGCTTCAATTTGGGAAGTGTCAGTTGTCTGTCGGTACTGTCCGATAAGTATAGTTCACATTTCCAAAGGTTGAGATCAAGGCCAATGGAATGAAGTTCGTTTTTTAAGTATTTTAGGTCATTTAAAACAGTTTTTACATCGCCGCCCAAGGTTTCATCATCAAGATAGCAGACATAAAATTTTAAAATTAACATTCCTGTTTTTGTATTTTTTGACGTTCAAAAGTGCCTTTTATGAAATAAATTATTTGACTTTGACTTTATTACGAAAAAGTTTGTTTTCGGAAATTTTGCGTGTCAAAAAAATTACCGATCTGCCTCGTAGCCACCTTGTACAATTTTTATTAAATCTCTTGTTTAGTTGCCGAGGTTGCTAAAAGCCTGTTTTCAGACATTTTAAATGTCACCTATAATTGCAAACACCATAAAAACTTTTTACAAAAAAAAAAAAAAACAACCGACTTCAAAAACTACAAAGTGAAAAATAACTTTAATTTCGGAAGTCGGTGTCTTTGGTTTTGAATTTTCGTTCTTTGTCACCGACTTCCGAAATTAAAGTTATTTTTCACTTTGTAGTGTTTTTTTTTTGAAGTCTGTTGTTTTTTTTTTTGTAAAAAGTTTTTATTTTTCCCTTTTTAGTTGTGGTACCTACCCCACACAAATTCGAATACCACTACCTGCTATGTAAATAAGAGTGACATGAAGTTATCATATCATCTACATACTAAGTGGGAAAAAATACGTATAATTGAAGCTAACTCAAAAACTACCCAAGCAAAGTTAATAAAATTTATATGGGACCACCTCTGAAGTATGATCTACCAAACAAAAAACGAATCATCAAAATCTATTCATAATTGGCGGAATAATCGCGTAACAAAAAAAAAAAAAACACAGACGAATTGAAAACCTCCTCCTTTTGGAAGTCGGTTAAAAAGAACGTTTGGGGGCCGCACGACAAACGCGCGGTGCTTGTTTCACTCCTAACCCTCACGACACCGATCATGAATTCGACGATGATAAAAACGATGAATATTTTTCAATTATTCAGTTATTTTCAAACGTTATCCCAGTTTCCTTTTGTCCATTTTATTTAAAAAAATATTTTAATTTTAGTTCGATGGTTTCGGGTAAGCTCTTTATTAATCGTACGTAAAAACATCATCATCATCGCCGCCATATAATTTATTAATCATTTCTGATTTTCGAATAGTTGTCTGATCAGTAACGTGAGACACTTAATTTTTGTCTACATCTGGACAACCTTTTACACTATGTCCAACAGTTTTCAGACATAATGTTATGTTACCGATCCCAAAACTTTTTTCAACATGTTTAAAATGGTTTTAACACATAATCTAAAATCTATCGTTCAATTACATTCTGAAAATCATACAGATTGCTATGAAACAGTTTGGTATTTTTTTGTCATATTTAAAAATGCGGTCAGGTCAGACGTGACGCGGAAAATTGCAAAAATTTGGATTTTGAATTTCAGAATAAACAGAAAAAATTAAATTAAATTAAATTAAAATTCATTTATTACAGATAACAGGGATCCATATTATGTTAGTATTACAAAAACAACTTATATTCTAGTGTTAGTAGTATTTAACGGTAGGTATAAAATAAAATAAAATACAATCATGCACACTCCACCCAGAGGACGAGCAGGCAAGAAAACATGTTTCCTACCTGAGCAACCTCCGGATAAAATGCCGAATATTTGGAGTATAGCTCTCCGCCACAGCTCTCAGGATATAGTTGCGACTACCTCGCACTCTGCTCAGCAGCGACGCGGTTTTTTTACGGATTATAGCATGAAAGCCATCTGTGTGAGTCTCAGCAAACATTTCCGAAGCGCTGCAGAAACGGGGCAGTCGCAACAACATCCTGAATGCATTATTATATTGTACGCGCAGGGCATCCAGCGATCTCTTGGTGTAATTGACCCATAGATTGCTCGTATAAAAGCTCTGACAGTAGGCCTTAAAAAGCGTAATTTTTACTTGGTCAGAGCACCGAGCAAATCTACGGGCCAACATGTTACCTCTGACCGCTAAAGCCCTACGCTCCCTCTCTATGTCTATATCATCCTTAAGGTCGTCGGTGATGAAATGTCCAAGATATTTAAATTTGGACACCCTGTTTAACGGGAGCCCATTTAGTCTTATTATTTCCGGAACAGAGTCCGGACACCTACCCGCGGCCTTAAAAATCATATATTCACTCTTAGTGACATTATAAATCAGTCCGTGTGAGGCAGCATAATTCTCACACACTCTGAGCAATTCTCTGATTGCCCCAGCAGTTGGGCCCAGCAGCACCATATCGTCCGCGTAGTTGATGTTATTGACGCTTACTCCATTTATTCGACATCCAATACTCATGCTGCTGAGCTCAGTGATGAGGCCATCAACATACAGATTGAAAAGCCTGGGGGATGTTAAACCCCCTTGTCTCACACCGCATTCCAATCTATATGCTGAAGAGAGAGTGTTAGACCACTTTACCTGGTTCTTTTGATTGGCATACCAGTACTGGAAAATTTTCAGTATTTCAGCAGGGGCACCCCTGTCCCTCAACTTGTCCCAAAGCACATCATAGGAAACAAGATCGAAGGCCTTTGAGAGGTCAAGGAAACAGGCGTACACCGGCGTCTTACGATCAGTATAGTATTGAACAGTATGCTTGAGACTCAAGATAGAAGTTTCAGAAGATAGTCCAGGCTGAAACCCGAACTGTGCTTCATGAAGATTTAAGATATTTTTCAAACATGAGTCAAGCATACTGTCCAACACCTTAGCCATGACCGTTGCCAGGGAAATCGGGCGATAATTCCCTTCACTGGATATGTCCCCTACCCTGTTCTTAACAATGGGAACCACAATAGTTTTCATTAAACTTTCCGGCAGGTATGAATGGCTAACACACATCGCATAGAACAGTGACAAGACCCTTGGCACGTGGACCCCTGCATATTTCAAGTGCTCGATGCTGAGTCCATCATGACCGGGAGACTTGCCCCTGCTCATGCGCTGTATGACTCCTTTGACTTGCTTGGCTGAGAAGTGCATAGGTTTCTCCTCTTCCTGACAACAATACTCCGCGCCTGTGGAAGGAACTGAGGGACCAAGAGGAGATTGCACCTGGAAATGTTTCATAAACAGGTTTGCAATATCCCCGTGATCACTCTCCCCCCCCACACTCACCGCGAGGCCAGGCCTAGTATCCAACTTACCTGTGGATTTCCAGAATTTGCCAAAATTCTTAGCAGCTCGTTGTTCTGTTAATATGTCCATTTTAATTTGTTCTTGACTCTTTTGGCACCATTTCAAGCGACTTTTGAATATTTTACGAGCCTCTCGCATTTGCTCACAAATGTAACCCTGAGTCGGTCGCTTATATTCGATCCAGGTTTTAAGTTTAAGCCTAGCCTCGCTGTGAGCATCCCGTACATGCTTATTCCAGCCATGCAAACACCGATATTGTCTGTGAGGCCTATAGTCTCTCGACTCCTTAGATTGTTCAGCCGCCTCACACAGAATGTTCACAATCCGATCATACAACTTATCCAGTATAACTTTATGTTCAGCCAGGCTGCATGACCCATGACTGCACTCCGTAAATTCTTGGGGGAAATCAATGTCACGCAATTTACTATTGCACAAAAACTGGTACCTGTCAATTTCAGAACAGTTTCTTTCACCCCATATAATCGCACTACGGTGCACTGTCTGAGTCACCAGTTTTGACCTTACTATACTCAAATCACATACAATATAGATGGGTAAATGGTCAGAATTATATACATCCTCTTTAATACCTACATCTACAACAGTGTGCCACGCCGATAAAGATACCACACAGTGGTCGAGCCATCTCCTACACCCATGCGCATCACTAATATATGTGTAGTGATTACGCTCAGAATCTAGTTTTTTAATATCAGCACAAACCCATGATTGGTCCGTACAGAAGTTCATCAATTCATTGTAAAAGTTTTCTTTGGGGTGCGCGTTAAAGTCTCCCAATATGAACACGTTTTCAACATCATAACTCGCTACAATAGCACTTATCTCACTTAAAACATCAGTAAACATAGTTAAATTCTCCAGCGAGTCTGTAGGCATATAGACAGAGAAAACAATAACGGAGCGTTCCCCAGTCACTGCCTTAATGGCCACAATCCGTTTACTACTACAGTCCAAAACAGAAACTGACTCAAACAAACCTTTCCTCCAGAGAATGGCCACTCCCCCATACGGTCTTCCTTTTAACGGCCCGACAGATGTGTCAACCGCTGACTTACCAGTAAATTCAAAGTCTTGACTTATGGTCCCTAACATCAATATGTCATGCGGTAGAAGCCATGTCTCTTGGAGGGCTACAAGATCTGACCAGGCACAGATTGCTCGAATGTTATCAACAGAGCGTTTAGCTGACTGACAATTAAAACTAGTAAATTTTGAGTACTTATTGGTGTTACTAAAAAAATCAGAATAAAATAAATAAACAAACATTTCAGAGTAAAATAAAGAAAACAATATCGATTTTTAACCGACTTCAATTCGTCTGTATGTATTATTTTTTATTTTTTTTGTATGTTTGTTACGCGATTACTCCGCCAATTATGAATAGATTTTGATGATTCTTTTTTTGTTTGGTAGATCATACTTCAGAGGTGGTTCCATATAAATTTTATTAACTTTGCTTGGGTAGTTTTTGAGTTAGCTTCAATTATACGTATTTTTTCCCACTTAGTATGTAGATGATATGATAACTTCTTGTCACTGTTATTTACATAGCAGGCAGTGGTATTCGAATTTGTGTGGGGTAAGTACCACAACTAAAAAGTGAAAAATAAAAACTTTTTACAAAAAAAAACAACCGACTTCAAAAAAAAAACACTACAAAGTGAAAAATAACTTTAATTTCGGAAGTCGGTGACAAAGAACGAAAATTCAAAACCAAAGACACCGACTTCCGAAATTAAAGTTATTTTTCACTTTGTAGTGTTTTTTTTTTGAAGTCGGTTGTTTTTTTTTTGTAAAAAGTTTTTATACGGTTTTGTTCGTAAAACGATAAGGCAAATGGTCATGGGCTCTCGTACCAATAGAATTCATTTGATATTGGAATTCTAAATGAAAGCAGTGCGGTACCGTTTCGGTACAGAGTGCTTACCGACCAATAAGGAAACATAAGCAGTACCGAAATGGTACCGAAACGATATCGCACCGACCAATGAGGAAACATAAGCAGTACCGAAACGGTACCGAAACGATACCGCACTGACCAATGAGGAAACATAAGCAGTACCGAAACGGTACCGAAACGATACCGCACTGACCGGTGAGGAAACGGCCTAACATCAACATTTTCGAAATTCTTATCCTTGTAACCGCAAGTATTACAACCGATAGAGGTTCAGAAAAACCTCTCATCATTACAAATAAATGTTGTACATTATTGTTACCACGCGCACCGTTCCGGCACGAACGCTACACTGGGCCGACAATACTTTATATTTGATCGACGTCTTATTTTCCGTAAACTTGGATTTTCTGAATGCCTTTCAAGAGCCCGCGTCCTCGCAGCCATACACTACACAAGGCTACACGTTTGCGATATTTTGCTGAGCCACCGCACAATGCCCGCGGGAATCCAATCCACCTGTCAATAGCAGACGCGGTTCCCTGCGACCTTACGACCTACAAATAAGAGTGATATTCGTTTGTTTATCGCGTTGTCTTGACGCCGTGTTTGCGCGGTGTCTGCGTACATATGCATCTGCAGATGATATCGTCGTCGCACTTCATTTCGCAGATTTACTGACAGTTTGCGCCGCTGTTCCTGCAGAGTGTGCTCACCAGATCTTGTGACTTCGAATGGCACAAACGTGTTTATTAAAAGATTTCACCTTTGACAATGAGAAGGGCAATTCTCGTATTTATATGAACTTTCGCCTGCCTTTTCGCTTTTCAGTCTCAATCTATCAATAAACCTGTAATTTACCTAAATTTTTGACAAGTTTATGACATTGATTGTCAGATTATGACATTGATTGTGAGATGATATTGTGACTTGAATTGAAACGTTTTTTAAGCATGAGACCTTCAGAGGCTTACCTCCCTTTACCTTCAGGAGCCTACAACTAATGTTCGTAGTCTCACTACAATAAAATGAATGGAGCCATGATCGAACCATGGTGGTGGTGATGTTAGGCGAGCAAGAATCAGAATGCCTTCGTAGATAGACACCAGAGTATTGAAGTTCAAAGAAGTATAGTGCGAGTAGCAACAAGTGAAGGCATGTATTTAAAAACCGGCTAAGTGCGTGTCGGACCACGCACAATGAAGGGTTCCGTAGTTGGGATAAATTTATCCCAAAAACAAACTTAATTTTGTTGTTCAAAACATGTTTTTGCAACTGCAAAGTTAAGTTGGTCGATTATTACTCGTTAACCTGTAGTCTAATTAGCTGTGCTAGTTTTTCTTTTAACCGTTATGTAAACCACTGCCGTGATTTTTTTCACACATCCAAAATCAACCATTTAGCCGGCAGGGGGGACACACTTGACTCTAGCAAAAATTAGCACTTTAAAGCTTAATATTTCGCAAACGGATCCCTGAATCCAAAAATGGTTTTCACATACTCATACCTAATGTTTTTGAAGGAGCTTTTCAATGATACCCCACACAATGGGACAGAAAAATAAAAAAGCATCACCACTTTACGTGTAGGGGAGGAATTTGTTTTCTTAGTTTTATTTTACTACTTTGTCGGCGTAATTAATATATACACCCATACTAAATTACAGCTTTCTAGTACTAAGAGTCTCGGAGCTAGACCGCGGACAGACAGACAGACGGACATGACGAAACTATAAGGGTTCCTTGTTTACTATGGAACCCTAAAAAGGCGTCTAAAAAGTAAAAACGCTCGGATAACGATATCATCCCCTATTGAACTGGGGAGGGAGTGTTTACTTGCAATCAACTATGGAATCGTGCAGGTAGTATAAAGTAAAAGATTTCAAAGTTTTGTTTATATTTTCTCGGGACCTATTTTGATTTATACTATGTCAACATAAGTTGAAGATTTTTTTATGGTTGCCTTTATATAGTAAGGCTTAAGTTGTTTTCAAAATAATCACAATTCTTCCCTTTTTGTGGAATTCAGTTTGAACAAATGAACCTTAACGTGCAGCGATTTATGAAACATATTTTAGTCCAGCTGGAAAGTCTTCCGGTAGTTTTTAAAATTGGTGATTTTATTGAACTTTTACTTCGCCACCTCGTACCTTTAATGCCGCTCGCGCCGCCATATTGGAAAAACGGACTCATTTTTCGATGAAAATTGTTTTGAAATAAATTAAGCTACAGAAAATTTCCTATAATTTTTGACTAACCTGCATTGGCAAAAATCATCACGCGATAAAGCGTTTATACTTACAACTGTATTCTTTCTAATTCAAAGAGAGAGAAAAGAAAGAGAGAGAGAGAGAGAGAGAGAGAAAGAAAGAAAGAGAGAGAGAAAGAAAGAGAGAGAGAGAGAAAGAAAGAAAGAGAGAGAGAGAGAGAGAGAAAGATAGAGAGAGAGAGAAAGTGTGAATTAACATACGCTCTCTCTTTCTTTCTTGCTTCAGTGTGAATTTGGTCTAAAAGAAAATCTAAGATGGCGGCTGCGAAAATTATCACATTTTTCGTTTTGGGTATCGTTTTCATAGTTTTTGAGGGTGCTAAAGCCGATCGCAAGGTGAAAATATAAATCCAACTGGCGGCTGCGAAAATTTACACATTTTTCATCATGTGTGTCATTTTCATGGTTCTCGAGGGTGCTAAGGCCAATAGTGAAGTTAAAACGTCAACCCAAGATGGCTACAATTTTTTTTTAATTTTTCGTCTTGCGTGTCGTTTTCATGGTTTTCGTGGGTGTTTAAGCCGACAGTGACGTTAAAGTTTACGTTTCAACGAACGAACGAGAAACGTCACATATAGAAATTTCTTGCACGTCACCCGCCAGGGGGTTACCTGGGACCCGTCGGTTGAACGCGTCCCAAAGGGTCATGGCCATCCGGCTGGCCCGAGGATACCGCACGGTCTCCTGCGAGGCGGCGAGCCTCCTTGCCGGATTACCGCCATGGGATCTGGAGGCGAAGGTCCTCGCACACATCTGGGAGCGGCGCGAGGAGGCGAAACTCCGATGCCGCAAGAAATCGCGGCACAGCGGACAGAGCTCCGGCGGGATCTCATGGCGTCATAGAGAGTGCGATTGTCGCAACCCAGCGCTGGGTACGCCACAATTGCGGCGATAAGACCTCTTTGAGGAGTGGCTTGAGAGGCGCCACGGCGTCCTCACCTTCCACCTGACGCAGGTCCTCACCGGACACAGCTGCTTCGGGAGGTTCCTGTTCAGGATAAGGCGGGAGGAAACGCCCAGGTGTCATCATTGTGTGGATCGCCCGGAGGATACGGTGGAGCATACGGTGGAGGTCTGCCCAGGTTAGGTGGAGCACCGCCGTGTCCTCGTGGAGGCGATCAGCGGCGGTGATCTGTCGCGACCGGCCCTTGTCCAGGTCATGGTATGGAGCGAGAGGCCATGGGAGGCCGTCACCTCCTTCTACAAAGCAGTAATGCTCGCGAAGGAGGAGGCGGAACGCGTGAGGGAGAGGCAAATTTCGCGCCCTCGCGCCCCTAACCGCCGCAGGAGACGCCCTAGGCGTCGGGAATTGCGGGCCGATTCCCAGCCACCGTAAGCGCGGGCTTGCGGACGGTGAGCAATGGGTAGCTCGCCGTCCGATAAGGACCAGGCCCGGGTCGACGGCGCGTTGCACTCCACGCGCGCCTTAAAGAGATGTCAGCACAACTGAAGGGGTCCACTAGGGCCGATGCCTACCGGGGTTGCGGGTTTGTCCGAAAGGGTTACCGTAGCCCCTGGCAACATACAGGCAACTGAAGGAACACGAGTGGGTTTTAGTCAGTAACAGTCTAACACGCTAACAACTTCAAACTTCATAACTTCTCCCGCTCCACCCAGAGCGGGAGAAGTTATTTGATAATTTTCCAACCAAAAAAAGGGGAAGTTTTCCGGGAGTTTTGGAAATTGAGGATTTCATTGATTTCGATGTGGTCTTCCAGGTAACCTCGTTTTTGAGCACCAAATGACTGTAGGTACTCAAAACAATTAATTTATTTTGTTTAGTTTCAACACGATTGCTGAAGCAGATACTAAATAAACTGTTTTGTTGGTACAGTAAACCTATTTTTATTACCATACAAACATCCAGGAGGCAGCATTTGGAAATCAAAATCATTAGAAGTACTGTTTTCCACTTCAGACGTGAGACATTCAAAATGTTTACATTCGGTTGTGAAGTGAATGTTACATAGAGTATGCCGGTCCCATGCCATCGGCACGTTATCCCTTATGGATATTGACGTCCATTGTAGAAAGTTGCACAATGTCCGCAAAATCTCCGCGCGCACAAATATTACAATGTTTGCGGGATATTCCGATGTAGCGTTGATTTTTAGCTGCCAGGAACTTTTCGTGTAGGTAAGCTCAGCCTTACTTGTATTTTTGATAAGTGGTATAAATACGTAAAGTCAAACGATTACAGTACCTATCAGGATTAACTGTGGTTTGTATTTCCCTTTTGTAGAATGTGTCGTCTTTTGTCGTCGGGGAGACACCCCGACATTTAACACAACGGAACAATATATAATAGTAACTTATAAATCTGCGCTATGTCAGTGTGTGGCGGGTGCGACTACTGAGAGCGCATAAACCCGAGGTTTCAACGTTAGTTCTATATCTGTCGCCGCACGACTTATGGTTTCAATAGCTGCGGGGCGGAGGGCGCGCGGGCCGTAAAACCCTCGTTTCAGTTTATCGTTGAGTGTCTCGCCAAACAAATTTTCAGTAGCGAGTTTGTTCTTATTGTATAGATGATTGACACCTTTGATATGCATGTTTTAACGAGTCAATTCGGTTTAAGTACCGCCTATACACTTACTTAATTTACATTACATAGACTAAAATACAATAGACGTGGATATATTTAGTAACCTGTTCCGCTTAGTTATTTCTAAAGAGCCATAAAAAACACTGAAAGAAATCGACACGTATTTCACCTCTCAACGAGGCATCTTCAGGATGACGATTGACGAATATAATTAGAAGTTGACGGATACCTTAACTTTTTAGATTTAACTACTTATTTCAAGAAAAAACAATAAACACGATTTTCAGATTTATAGAAAACCTTTCATACAGATGTTACGATCCCTGCGTCATCTTGTCATCTAATTCAACATAAAGAGGCAGCTTATCATAGTTTCACTCATAGATTAATGTCAGTACCACTTTCATGAGATAATAATTATAACAGAGAACTTAACATTATTTATCATAATTGAGAGTATTGGATACAATAAGAAAATGGTTGATGATTTGATTCAAATGAAACGTCGCAAGTAGTCGCAACATAATTCGTTTACTTTTGTACGCACTGCCTCCAAAAAACCACATGAATATTTAGGTAGTTTGACGTACTTAGGGTCAATAAGTGACAGGGTTTGGGTTTGGGGTTGTTTGGGTTTGGTCTGCTGTACTTAGCACTACATCACATATCATAAATTATCACAGTAGGTGTCTGTAGATACATGCATGCTGTCGCGGCAGGTACTAGCTCGCATTATGATACTTTATGCATGCATCTCGTAGCGCGCGGCCGGAGACTCGCCAGAACATTCAGTGGTCAATATCTTACGACATTTAACTGCCACTTTAGTTCGACCATTACCTACTGGGTTCCGATAATTTCGGAGTAAACATTTAATATTTCATGTCGAGGACGTGGATTACATGGACGAGACCAAGAGCTTGACATCGAACGTCATACTAGGTATTACAAAAAAAAAAAAAAAGTTGAAGAAAAGCAGTTAAGTATTACTCTTACTCTTACTACTGCAACGTTAAAAAAGATAATTTATCTTGAAATTGGAGGAGTACACCTTGCCCTAATGAAAAATGGTTTAGATTATTTCGTTAATACTCGCACTGGATATTGTTCAAGTAATGTGCGAGAGCCTCCTGCGGGCTGCAAGTGTGTCAGACTGTCAGCTTGTTTGTGCAGCGATCGCCGAACTTTTTGAATAACCGCCGCGTTATCTATTAGGGAGGTGCGAGTTGTTAGCTCTGCAAACAAAGCGTTGGGGGCTTTGTTTGCAGATCTAACAACTCGCACCCTCACCGTCCACGCTACAGACCAATAACCACTTTACTTACAAGAATTAAAGCATAAATTCGTTTTGTGAGAATAAAGACATCGCGGAAATCGGCCATACGAGCCACCTTCGGGATAGATACTTAATTTCAAAAATTGTGCCGCGAACTTACTCGCTTCGCGGGAAATGTCTGTATAGCACTCGCGCTGTCTGGCTGCTGCTGTGAGAATATTATTACAAGCCATTGTAACTAAAAGAGGAAACTCCTACTATGAACCACTATCAGGGAACAGGTCATAATATAGCGACTAAGAATATTGGACACGGTGCCTACTTACTTTGTATGGTCATAAATCTTTTACGTCATTAATTTTCATTATTACGGTGTATGCACAATAAACATTTAGGGATAAATGTATAGGCAGTGAGTACAGTGAAAATATGAATATTTTTGCCTATTAACCTAACACATTTCGATCAGGCTGTACGCGTAAGGTGGCCGGCATGGCGATGGCGAAGCGGCCTGGCCGTGGAGCCACGGAGATACTCTTGAAACAATTTTAGTCTATGCACGGAGGTGAGCTCACACTGAGCTAGTGAATCTTTGTGCCGACACATAAATTAGTTGGACGGAGTTCTTTCATTATTTTGATTGTGTTTTTTCACCATAGAGCAACTAAGTTCAAAAGGACCACTCCTAGTGACCCAAACATACATGTTACGCCGTATAATGAGTTACCAAACGAACTTATCTGTAAGTGATTCTAAAGTACTTCGATGATCACGATGCAATTTCCGGATTACGTGGCGACGCACGATTAAGAGCAGGCTCCCTAAACTGTATGTTAATTTTTGCATTAATATTCTGAAACAGTCACGCATACACGCAAAATGGAACTTTATATATTTTGTTGGATCTTTTTCTTTCCATTTATTAAATAGTTACGTAATTAGAATAATTTCAGTCGATTTGTTTTTTTTCGAAAATCATGTATTTTTTTTAGATTATTTGAAACAAAAACAAGATTAGAAAAGAAAACATAGTTTATTATCAGGATACAATATATTTTTTCCCTAGATCATTTACTACTTTAGTCATAGTAGAATTGAGACTTACGACATTTAGTTCTGTGCTCTTGATTTCTCTGGTTTTGCTCAACAGATTGTATTGCGTGAAACTTCTGCGACCATCCGCTGTGTTGAGTCTGACATCCGCGCCGCCACGCCGCCGGCTCAGCTCTAAACTGTTATATTTATTGTCTTAAAAGTCTCTCGTTGTATAGTATTAGCATGAAATATTCATAAAAGTGCATGAGTAGTGCATACAGTAGCATAGTTCCGGTTACTGCAAGACGCGTCGCGCGTCGACGTGACGGTTATTGACGATTTAGTTAAACAGCATTTAATGGTATTTCCTTATCCGTTTGTGGAAAACAAGATGTCAGACTAAAGTAAGTCCAAACAGTTTCAGTTAGTAAAATAAAAAGTCGGGAATTTCGTTAGTTAGTTATTTAAATTTTAGTGGCATGAGGAACAGGGTATAAAGTTCACTCATCCACCATAGAAAAGGGAGGATCCTCCAACCAGACGGGTGTTGTGTCTGGCGGGCAACTGCCCAACGGTTTGAAGTTGAAATCTTGTATCTAATATATGTCGATCGCTCGGTAAACTCTAATTGCGCGATGCAGGATTTGTGTGACGTCATGTCTATGATGCGTAGTTTGTATGTGGCGGTGTAACCGCTACAAAATTAATAGTAAGTATAATATCCTATAAATGTGTTGTCAGCTATAGTAAATGCTTAGCGCCATAATGTGTATGATTGTTCCGGCTAGTAAGAGTCGCGCGCCTCCGTCTAAGTCTAAGGACGTGTAGGTACCTACGTGCAAATCGTGAGCGAATCTTAGGTAAGGGTGGCGATTTTTTTTGAAGAGAAAATATTGCAGTAAGTTCTTACCTTTGAAAACAAAAATCTTGAACTCGATTATCGCTGTAAGAATATATAAGATTTGTGGCAAAGTCAAGTATTTGTAGTAACCGTACCTTTGGCACCGGCCGTCTAGTTATATCCAACGTTTTTGTACCGACTGACCGATGCTCACCCCGCGTCGTCGCCGACTTGACATGTAACAGCGTGAGCCTGTCGCAATCTCAGCAAACCGCGCAGGTTAGGTACATTATGTAAAACACCTATCGAGGACAGGTGACAATACACAATGAGAATGTCGGCGGAGCTTGTCTGTACCTACTGGTGCAAATAGCTTGAGTTCCTTCTGGTGTACCTTCCGCACATTAGGCGGCACAGCGGCACTCGGCCACGTATTATTTTATGCTAACGACTCGCCCCCGCCAACTTCACAATTTGTCCAAACAGATTGTTTTCAGAGCAAAATTAAACTCAAATTGATCGTTCGCGTCTCTGGGCGCGCACATAATGAAAGAGGCTTAATATGGTATCGGTAAACATTAGCATAAAGTATTCGCAAAAATTGCGTTCCGGGGTTGTGGCAGGCGGCGCGGAATCTTAATATCATCCCCTTCCGCTCTCCGCGGCCCGCAACCCTCCGACGCCCGGCCCGCGCCCGCCCCGCGACGTGTCGTCTGCGGTGACTACGACGAGAGAGTCACAGATGGCATAGAAGGACCATGACATTACGTATAATAGCCGGCAAACATCTTCAAAAAATGGTGCAACGAACGACAGGCGGGATGAACTGCAATAAACAAGATCCGTCCGTAACACATTCACAATCCCAATCCCTTTCATTTTGACAATTCAACAAAATTTATTACGTTGTTTATCGAGCAGACGAATTTTTCAAACATAATGAAGCAATGGATTATGTTTATACTATAATTGTATTGCCAAAATGAATCGGATTGTGACTGAGTTACGAAGGAGTTACAATTGGGATGCCGCTATTGAACAGAAGAGAGCATTGAAGCACTAGGTGTTAAAAATTTTCTCTGTAGTAGCTTTTGATATGTGAGATTGGCATATTGCTAGGAGTGGGTCTTCCGCCCCTCTGTCTGTCGTGTGTCGGGCACTTGAGAGCGGTCGCGATTATGTGCAATTTTGTTAACGGGTTCTGAATGTCGCGGCATTTAAGTATCAACAGAGTGTGCCGCTGAACTTCATCGCTTTCAAAGATAATGCATGCAGAGTACGGAACGGCTTAGTACTACATAATTATGTCTATAGGCAAACATTTGTGCAACGTTTTCAAGTCTGTCAGTTTTACGCAATTTTGTCTAAATATAATAGTTAATAGAGTGTAATTAGTGAGTGGCAGTATGGAGCACACGTGCTCCACTGTTAAATAAATTAATCATTTTCTCTCCCACAGCCCAAAGGTAAAAATTAAAATAACCGACTTTGTGGAACCGAGTATGTGGAATGTGGTGGAATTTAGATGTAGGTCTAACTAAATACATTCCACGATTTCAAGAGATGAAAGTAAACACATATATAATGTTGATAATATAATAATATGTAGGTAGGTACAAAACTACTTTTTTCTGTTGCAGATATTATTTCCATTCTACCGCGCTACGCATGGACTGGCGCATTCAACCCTAGTGATCGCCCCGCGCCGTTCGGAACCTAAGCATAAGCAGTCACGCGGCGGTTTGTCTCTCTACAAACAGATCCGAAACCATTTGCATATATTTACATTTCTTCAACTGTTAAAAACAATGTCTTCCCCGCTTCGTAGGTACGTATACGTACGCTCAGCGTTGATAATTGCTTGCGACGTTATTGTGCGGACACCCTTATTTACGAGTCGCTCTCGGCGCGGAGAATCACAAGCAGTCGGAATATTAAGTGCGAGGGACGTGTTCACGTTGTCACCGCCGCGACCATGCGGCACAATTTGATAACCATCGAACTTTGCTCCAAGTGGCAGCACTGGTTATTGCATCTGAAGTATAAACGTGGGTACGCCGTTGTGGCCTGCCTGCGGACAAAACAAGAGAAAGAAAAAAACCGGCCAAGTGCGTGTCAGACCACGCATAATGAAGGGGAACAAACTTAACATTGTAGTTGAAAAACATGTTCTCCTATACATTCCAACTGCAAACGTAAGTTTGTACGCAAAATATTGAGAGATTTAACATGTTATTTTAAGACCATCGAGTTTTTATAAGTTTTCCTGTAATCTATGAGTTAGAAACCATTCACTGTATTTTTTTCAAAATATTAGGCTGAGTAGTTTCGGAGATAAGGGGGGATAGGTCAATTTTCATAAATTTTCTTAAATATCCTTAAAAGTACTTATTTTAAAATTATTAAAAAAATTGAGATCGTCGCAACAAGCCGTTTTATTTGATATATCACAACATGGGTACAGTAAGCAATTTTTTTTCAATTTTCTTATTTGCCCCCCAAAAGTGACCCCCCATATTTAGAATTAATTTATTTACGTTACACGTCCGTGTTTGGGCACAGAAATACATATGTGTACCAAATTTCAACTTAATCGGTCCATTAAATTCGGAGCAAATTGGCTGTGGCAGACAGACGGACACACGAGTGATCCTATAAGGGTTCCGTTTTTTCCTTTTGAGATACAGAACCCTAAAAAAGGCTAATATTGCTTTGCCTAGAACTGAAATAAAACTGTATGAATAAGTTAATATTGTCTTTATAATCTCATTATATGTATTGAAGTAATCTCTCGACCAACAAGGGATCCACACACGACTTGTATTAAAAGATAATCCTAATTCAGCCAAGTATGTTAAAAGCTGCCTTGTAATGTGTGTACGTGTATACAATAAAATACCAAAAGAACTAAAATTATTAAAGAATCCTAACTCATTTAAAAAAAAATAAACTATATAAATGGCTGAAGGGAAATAATTTTTATGACATTAATGATTTCTTTAACTTGAAAATATAAAGTCAAAGTCAAAGTCAAAGTCAAATAATTTATTTCAATTAGGCACAAAAAGGCACTTTTGAACGTCAAAAACAAAAAATAGAATTGATTCTAGTCGCCCCTTCCAAAGGGTAGTTTTCGTATGGAGAAGAATGGGCAAGAAACTCCACCGTTACTCTTTTAAAATGTTTTACAATATTTTGTATACATTAATTATATAATTATATGTGAAGACGATGCACCTGGAATAAGATTTATATACCACAATAGGTAAAAATAAAAATGAAGCAATGATAGAAAAAATTATTATGTAATGGATACATGGTGTTCACATATTTACAAGCATTGTAAAACCTATACGATATTCCTAAAAAAATTACAAGTGATACTAATTCGTCAGTGTGTGAGTTCAAGTAATCACAGAATGTAAAAAAAAATGTTGTAATATTATAAAATGTGTATGTACAGGTATTAATGAAAATGTGTATGATGCATGTATGATGCATGAACTGAATGACTATTATTGTTTTACCAATTAATCTGCGACACTCTATAGTTCATCTTTAAGCCGACGCGTCGTTCGCACGGCCATAATAAAATTGCGGCGGGATTTATCGCGCACTGGATTTTCAACTCTCGGTGTTAAGTCGACCGTTGAGAATACAGTGCACGAAAAAAAATCGCCGCGATTTTATTACGTCCGTGCGAACGTCGGCTAAAGGCTCGTACAGACCAGCGCAGCGCGATATCGCGGGCGCGACAGGCAGCGCGACCCTAGTCGCGCCCGCGATATCGCGTTGGTCTGTACGATCCTTAACTCGTTTATTTATTATTTTGCATGCAATTGATACAATATTCTGTATAGCTAAATATGTGGACGTTATATCAAACCCAGACTGTAACAATTTTAATATCATGTTTAAGGCAAATTAAGACTTATTTTATCTTATTAAGTATATGTATTATTCATCATCTGCCTAGCCTTTTCCAAACTATGTTGGGTTAAGGTCAGCTTTCAGTCTAACCGGATGCAGCTGAATATCAGTATTTTATATGGAGCGACTGCCTATCGGACCTCCACAACCCAGTTACTGGGTAATACGATACTTCTTGGTAAGACTGGTTGTCAGACTTTCAGGCTTCCGACGACCCGTAACAACTGTCAAAGATCTGCAAATGACAGCTGGGACCAACGGCTTAACATGCTTTCCGAGGCACGGAGGGGTCTTGGTATGAGAAGATGGTCACCCATCCACGGACCAAGCGCGGCAATCTTATTATCTAAACGTTATATTCCATGTGGTTACTGACGAATATGTATTGTATACCTGGGTAGGACCAACAGTCCAGTGATAAACAGCGTTCCCTGAGGCGAAGCTTGGGGGAAGCCGTCCAGCAGGTAGATAAGTAGATGTCTTTCGGCTGAGATCCTGATGAAGATGCTGTTGAATGACCATCCTTGCTATGAGCAGCGACTAGTTTATTCCAGACCCCCAGGACTAGTTCCCCTGAAATCAATGAGGCTTCCTTACCTTTCTTCCTGTTTGCGATGTAATCTATCCAATTAATAAGGACTATGTTTGTTTGTTTTCACAAACAATATGTTATTGTTTATCAGAAATGTTTATTACAAACGTAGCTGTTGCCCGCGACTTCGTTTGCGATTAAGGATGAAAAGTAGCCTAGGTCCTTTTCCAAGTCATGGTCTATTTATTATTTATTTATTATTTATTTATTTATTTAGTTCGGACAACAATAATGGTCCAATTTGTTAGTAAAATACCTTATCACTAGTGTTAGTAGTACATAGAAAGAATATGTTGAGCTGGTGACTGCGGCAGGATGTGCAGAGAACGATAAAGCAAGGAATGCTACCTGACCATTCTCCCCACATAGTGCCTCAGAAAAGGGGAGTAAGGGCTCTCCACCACTGTTTTCAGGATGCTATTGTCACTGACCCGCATTCTACGCATCAGTGATGCGACTTTTTTGCGAATCACTGCATGGAAGCCGTCAGTTCGGTGCTGAGCAAACATCTCCGATGCGCTACAGAAACGGGGCAGTTTCAACAGCATCCTAAAAACATTATTATATTGAATACGTAAGACATCCAGCGATCTTTTGGTGTAGCTGACCCACAGACCCCCCGCATACAGTCCTTGACAAAACGCCTTGAACAGGGTGATTTTGACTTGGTCCGCACAACGAAAGAATCTACGGGCCAACATGTTCCCTCGGACCGCCAGTGCCCTACGTTCCCTTTCGATGTCTGCATTATCTTTAAGGTCGTCGGTAAGTATGTGCCCCAAGTACTTAAATTGGTGTACTTTATTTATGCTCACACCATTTAGAGCAAAACTAGGTTCATGATTAGGACACTTACCGGCGGCCTTAAAGACCATGTATTCACATTTACGGACATTGTACACAAGACCGTGTAAGGCAGCATACTCCTCGCAGACCTTCAACATTTCTCTGATAGATCCCTCAGTCGGGCCCAGCAGTACCATGTCGTCCGCATAGCTGATGCTGTTAATGCTAACACCACCAACCCGGCAGCCGACACGCATACTACTGAGCTCGACTATGAGATCATTCACATAAAGGTTGAAGAGCCGTGGAGACGTCAACCCCCCCTGCCTCACACCGCACTCCAACCCATACGACACAGAGAACGTGTCGGCCCACTTTACACAGTTCGTTTGGTTTGCATACCAATACTGCATGAGCTTAAGCACTGATGCCGGTACATTCCTGTCACCCAGCTTTCTCCAGAGCACATCATATGACACCAGGTCGAAGGCTCTGGAGAGATCCAGGAAGCAGGCATACACCGGCGTTTTTCGGTCTGTGTAATATTGGACAGTATTCTTCAAACTCAGCACAGCACTTTCGGTTGAAAGCTCAGGTTGAAAACCAAACTGTGCATCATGCAAACACAAATACTTTCTCAGGCACGAATCAAGAATACTGTCCAATACTTTAGCCGCTGTGGTTGCAAGGGAGATTGGACGGTAGTTCCCCTTGTCCGAGATATCCCCTGTCCTGTTTTTGACTATGGGTGCTACAATAGTTTGCATCAGCTCAGCAGGTAAATGAGAATGACTGATGCACATAGTATAAAACAAGGACAGGACCCTCGGCAGGTGACCCCCCGCATGTTTGAAATGCTCGATGCTGAGTCCGTCATGGCCGGGCGATTTACCTCTGCTCATGCCTTGAATGACGGATCTGACTTGTTTGGCTGAAAAAAGTGTGAGTGGTTCCGCCCCCCCACTGTCAGACTCAGCATCGGCCATTGCAACTGAAGGGCCCAGTGGAGATTGCACTTTAAAATGTTCCATAAACATATTTGCAATTTCCCTCGGGTCATTCCATCTAAATTTTATCCAAATCCGTTCAGCCGTTTTAGCGTGAAAAAGTAACAAACAAAGAAACTCACTTTCGAATTTATATTATTAAAATATTATATTATAATTAGGGTATTTTATTCCACTTTAATATTGTGACGTCTTTTAGATTGTGTAACAATGCTACAATTTTGCTCGCTACAAGTCTGCGTCTGGGTGCTCCTTGCGGGGCTCCACATCGCTGTCAGTGCGGTGAAGCTGTCGACCGCCTCGCACACCATGGCCTTTCCTGCAGCAAAAGCGCTGGTCGGTTGGCACGGCACGCAAGCATTAATGACATCCTCCGTCGGGCTCTTGTCACCGCCGGGGTGCCAGCTGTTTTAGAACCCAATGGCTTGGCACGCGACGATGGAAAGAGGCCAGACGGAATGACCATAATGCCTTGGAAGTTGGGTAGGCCTTTGGTGTGGGATGCAACCTGTGTCGACACCCTTGCGCCATCCCATCTTCCTAGCACTGCGGGCTGTGCCGGGGCGGCTGCTGCAGGTGCAGAAAACCTCAAACGGCGCAAATATAGCAACCTTACTGGTAGCTATATCTTTGAGCCGTTTGGGGTTGAAACACTAGGGCCATGGGGTCCGAGTGCTCACCGAGTATTCCGGGACATCGCCAAGCGGTTGGTCGACTCTTTACGTGACCAGAGGGCTGGCCAATTCTTAGGCCAAAGAATCAGCATCGCCATCCAACGTGGCAATGCTGCCAGCCTTTTGGGCACTTTGCCCGCTGACAGCGATGCGGACGAATTTTTTGACGCCCAATGAGCTCTTATCTTTATTTTAAACTTTTTCCTTTACATACTTGTACATAATATATATAGTAGTTAGTTGTAAATATGTTTGTGTATATTATATGTTAAAAATGAATAAATTACTCCATTTCCAATTATTTATAATTAAGAACTTTCTGTTTTTTTGTTATTAAAATTAAAGTTTTCTACTTTTTATAAGAATATTTAAAAATGTGAATTATATGTTTATAAATGAAATAAAGGAAATGCTACTAATTTTAATTGAATTGAATTGTCTTATAATAATAATAACCCAAATGTTTGCATGTCAGATTATTAGGACTAAGTGTTATGGATCTGTACAATTAGTTATTTTAAGACCAAAATTGTACCAACACCTAAGGCAAATAAATTGAATTTGAATTTGACGGAAAGGGTTTACGTGGGGGTATAAATAAGATCACGTAACCAAAATGTACATTTTTATAGAATCCAAAAAGGGGGTAGGAAGGTCTATGGTCACAAGGATCCCTTAATTCCCTTGGGAGTAGCGCAGTAGGTACTCTCCTGGCTCAGCCTGGTGCGACGATGACACCAGCGGGTGTGCCACGCTGCAGACGCCAGGAATGGTGACGGTCGGCGGTGGGTCGCGCCTGACCCGTAGTTGGCTCGACGTACTCACGCGGGTAAATATGTACCCTGCACGGAGCACGACGGCAAACGTATATGCCGGTAGATAGAGGTAAGCCGGTAAGCAAACCGGAACTGTGGACTCCAGTATGGGGTTATGAAAACACAGAATTTAATACGGTTGACTAATAGGAGTCAATAAAAACTGTAACTGTGTTTAGGCTTTAAAAAATGATGAAGACCACGTATGTAAGGTAACAAGACAGTGAACGTGAGTCTTCGCCTGTAGCAGGAATTCGAATGTCCTGGTCACCGTGAGTGGAATGATCACGGCGGTGTCGCGAAGGTTAAGCGAAGGTTATCGGTTCTCATTGCTGCGTTCGGATACGCCGACCGCGCGCATCACTAGCACGGACATTATGTTTAGTAACTTCGGACCTCCCTAATATTATTACGTCAGTGGTTTGACTTGAATTTATTGTTTTCAATTAGGTATTTATAGATAGTAACGATACAACGTTACAGTTAATGAGAGATAAGATATTGATATCACTTATTAATTTCATGAGGAAGGTTTTTAATACTGTATCTAGTAAATTAATAATTCAATGATGATAACCGCAATCTATGTATTTATGTAAATTGCCTATGCACTTATGCAGGTACTAAGTAAGTAGATTATAGAGAGTATAGTAGTGGCTGGTATTATTTTTATGTGATAGGTACTTGACATGTAGTAAGTAGGTCACAGCAGCCACCATCCGAGTCTGCTCTGCTAATATTATAAAGTAATTAAATAACATAATTAACTAGGTCCCTAATTTTGTGCGCGCCTCTAACAACATTATGAGCGGTATAAAACATCACTTGACTGCTTTTAATGATTAAACTAAAGCTCTTCTAAATACTTTTTGTTTGTTCAGGAATAACTTTTTTTGGCTTGTCTCATTAATATTACTATTACTAAACCTTGCTAGTATAGTGAGCAACTTGTAGAGGGGAAGGAGTTGTGGCCGGATGAACTAGTGGCATAGTGTTTAATACAAGGAGCATGCCCCATACATCAGGACACGCGACCAATCATTAATATTAGATGTACTGCCACACGAAGCGCAATTAATGTCATCTCGCTGCAGGACGCAAACGAAACAAAACGTTCAAACAAATTAAAGTGGGCTTTAAGATAATCCGATAAGATTTAAATTCCGGCGTTAACTAAATGATCGAGCGCGGTATCTCCAGGCTGGCGCCGTGCCAGACGCGTGGTGCCACGGTGCGGTGTGGCGAAAATAGCGAAATGCCGCTAAAGGCACTCCACACTGCGTCACGCACTCAATATAAACTACAGAAGCTCCACTTCATATAACTAGCTTGCTAGAAACGTTGAACAAAATATGTACTTCAGTCGTGCGGGTGTGAAGTTCAACGTTGTTCTTGGTGCGTTGTACCCAAGGACAATCCCCGGTTGGTGCAAGACTATTGCAGGACATGGAAACAAAGATATTGGACTATGGGTTTGGGTGGTTAAGTGAACTGGTTATCTAGAACTATGGAAAGACTATGGCCCCTGCCTGACCAATATTTGATACACTCGTAAAATACACAGGTAAAATGGCAGGGGGTGACTTGTTCGATGCTAAGGCCGTCGTGACCGGGCTACTTATCTCTTTTCATTCCCGATATCATCGATGCAACTTCCTTTGCAGTAAAGTGGACGGTAACATCACCCAAAACGGCCTCAGCATCGAACATCTGAGTCTGATCTCTAAGTAGTGAATCAACCTAAAATGTTGTTTAAAAGCATTGGCTATACTTGTCGGTTCAAGCACACCCGCTACACTCACAGGGCGTCTCGACCTTGGATTCAAGCGATTTGTGGACTTCCAAAATGTTTGCTCTTAAATATATTATAGCCAATTCAACATATAAAAATAAGGAGTAGTAAGTAAGTAGGTAATATATTTTGTGATTTACTTCCGTCGTAATACTTTTCCATCATTATTGTCGTGTCTAGCATCGACATTAGGTATCATTAGGTAGGTACATATATATTATGGAAACATTAATACTGATACATTCATTCCGACTGTGTTGGCTTTTAATGGACATATTAGAAAACACCACTAGTTTTATTTTATTCATTTTAATAATTGCATGGCGTAATGCGACATAGGTACCTACTTCTGTATTGCCTTTGGTACAAAGATAATAATATTAATCTTTAAGGGTAATGGTAACGTTTCTTATTAGGAACTTAGAATGTTGAAACACACAAAATATGTTATTCTAAATAAATCTAATATAAAAATAAAATCAACATCAAACATAATAACTAGAAACATGAAAGTGCTTATAATTATTCAAAATAACATAATATATCGCCTTATAGATCCCCTGTGATAATAATTTCTCTGAAACAGGAAAAAAATAATAGTAAAGGGATACTTAAATACAGAATTTAGAATGCCAAGAAGCCTAACTGAACTAAGTACTGATCAACCAATACATGAACTCTTGGAAAAGAAGATAGAGGAATTTTATATGAAATATAGAGTTCGGAAGTTTACGGTGAATGAAGCTCGACTCAGTTCAGTTTCAAGTTCGCACTCAAGTAGGTATTCCTTTACTGTATAGTAAATGCAGAAGAACTAAGTTCTTCATTGCAAAGTCAAATAATTTATTTCAATTAGGCACATAAAAGGCACTTTTGAACGTCAATATTTAGAAAAGATAGAATTGATTCTAATCGCCCCTTCCAAAAGGTAGATATAACTAAAAACTTAAAAGCTGCTACCTTCATTCTAAACCAGGGAAGTAAGTTATGTTATCTTTCAATATGTACAAGTAAACCCACTTTACGCGAGAGCATTCTATTTCCGTTCCATCTCATACAATTTTCTCATCCCAACTGTACGAGATAATAATGCTCATTCAGTAAAAGTACGAAGCGTACCTAATTAATATTAACATTAATTCAGTCGTAACTAAAACTCCGCCACGCGCTAATGTGCGGGAATGTGCGGGTCTATCCACATAACATTAAGTGTGAAACTGTAACTAAAAAAACATATCTTTAAACTGTTTCCATAAATAAACTATTTAACCTAACAGTGGTTTGATGTAACCTAACTACCTACCTACCTACAACGGGTATCCGTCAATGACGAGAAAACCCCAACACCAACCGTATTAAATTAATAAGTCAACTCTTCATCAAGCTTCTATGGGAAGTTATTTAAATCTCGTGACAGTCGTGAAATTATAGCAGCTTCGACTATTAATACATGTCACTGGACGAGTGGGCGGTCCGTTACTTCGCACTAACTCATGTAGTTCTGTACAAGCGATTAAAAACATAGTGTGAGTGGCGTGCGTCGGTGACGTCACGTGAGTGACACGGTGCCGCTAATTAGACGCGCAGCTATTTGTCACCTCTCACTTAAGAGTTACGGTTTAACTCTAAGTTACTCGTAAGTACGGAAGTCGAACAAATCAATCTTTTAGTAATTCCTCATATTTTCGGAGAAATAGAGCGAACGGACGCTCCGCGACGGAAAGATCATTAGACTAATTCCAGATGATTGAAAAGTACGCGATAAATGTGTAATCGGTCTGCGAAGAGCCACCGAGACGTGTGCTTAATGTTACGGCGAAGACGACGCATGACGCGTGGCACGTCACACGTCACGCGCGACAAGCGATGCCACGCGCGAAGTGAACTCGCGATATGACGCGACCCACGCGACCTTTACTCCTCATATTTACGAGGATGAGGAGCGCGAAATTAATATTTGTAGAAAAACCTCAAGTCATCGACAGCTACCAGGTCAGGGTGAGAGGGGCGGGCAGACGTGCGGGAGGTGGGGCACAAATCGCAATAAAAATGTGGAGCAATAATCCTCTGGAAGAGATATTAAACAGTGCTCCAATATTTTACAGCGGTGTTGTACACTGCTTGCGCGGCATAGCTGCAGCAGAGACACTTCGAACTCACGAGAGCCCTCGGTGACACCGCACAAAGTTGGCAATAGCTGTCGTTACTAAGTTAGGGGAGCAAAATGAAAACCAAAAAATCGGTCAAGTCAAAGTCAAATAATTTATTTCAATTAGGCACAAAAAGGCACTTTTGAACGTCAAAATTTACAAAAAGAATTGATTCTAGTTAAGTTCGAATCGGACTCGCACACGAAGGGTTCCGTACCACCGTACAATATTTAGCAAATAAATGAAAATACTAAACGAAGAATATTACTATTTTGAACCTTAAATTTTAAAAATCGCGAAGATAAAGTATTTCATATAAACTATTACTATGAATTACTAAGTTATTCTTTGCAGTTGCAGAAAATCGCTCATATTTAAATAAAATACCATTTGAATCGGCGTTTTTTGTATTTGTTGATTATAAACAGTATATGGTAGGTACATGATGTATATCATGTACCTACCATATACTGTTTATAATCAACAAATACAAAAAACGCCGTTTCAAATTCCTAACTTATTTAGTTGTTGCGATAGAGCTCGTACAAAAATGGTCTAAGACTGACAACTTTTACGCCACCCTATTTCTTTATTTATAAAGATTAAAAGAAAAACAATATTATGTTTGTACTCTACTCGATGAGCTCTAGACAATGATACCCTACATGTCAAGCTAAGATTTTTTTTAAATATTTTTTTTATTATATGGGGCCCCGCTTAATTGTTTTACTTTAATACATTTTTATTAGTTGTTGTTATAACGGCAATAGAAATACATAATCTGTGAAAATTTCAACTGTCTACCTATTGCGGTTCATGAGATACAGCCCGCTGACAGACAGACGGACATACATAGTAAGTTAGTTATAGTGTTCCGTTTGGCACCCTTCGGGTACGGAACCCTAAGAACCATCTTGTAGGTGACTGACTGACAAAAAACAGAACGTTCAGTCGTTCATAAATGATTCCACCATTCAGCAAAATAAAATCAGTATGAATTTGAATTTGCCTGAGGTAAATAAGCAATGCTTAATTATATCTGTTTTAGTACCGTAATAAGTAATAACTCATTATAATCTTAACAAAGTGATCAAACATACAAACAAGCTTGGTTTATTAAAAAAAACAATCCAATTTTAAAGCGTTTGCCAGGGAATGCCGTTGACTACAAAGGTTAATTTTAATTTGAATTCGCCTGAATAGAATGTTCATAAAATAACATCAACATAAACAGGTGCCCACATTTTATAAAAAACATAATCGAGACTCATTTTGTTGCTGGAAAAACAACTACAAAGTGTAGTGTTGCGCCAGTTCTGCGATGCAATGAAAAACGAATATAATGAATGCGTAGCGAGAGCGTGTAGCCGACACGACACGCACGCACGACTGAGTGGAATGAGTCGCTGCGACTGGCGACTAATCGCGACGGACGGAGTCGCGACTCGCGATGACAGACGTCGTAAATAAGCGCGATGCGAGTTTAATGGCGCTGCGATCTTATTTAGGCGCTGCGGCATCTCAGCTACGCGGCGACGCGACGCTTTGTTGACGCGTTTCTATATGTAAAAAAATAATAGTCCCACGTACGAGGACGAGGGAGTACACCCGCGATGAACGGCAGCGAGAGTAGGAGTGACCGAATTTGACGACAATTGATTGCGCACTTTACGTTTTTGCCTACTTTACAATTCGCACTCATGTGCGTTTGGCTTTTTTCCGATTCTGTGTTATCTAAACGAGGTTAATAAATTACAAAAATCTTTCTTTACATTCAACATCCGGTGTAAATTACGCGTGTTGCTTTTAAATTTCAATGTTTTTAACTAACTCCTTACTTTCACGACTTTCAATCAACATCATCTAATGCGAAATTGAAAAGAAAGATAATTATTATTTAGAAGCGAGAGATCGTCTCTGATTTAACTAACACTCAGTCGAATTGCGCGTAAATCATGCGTAACATTGTTGTTATAGTAGGTAGGTAGAGTAATTCAGTTAAGTGTACTGCCGCGCTAGCGATAAGTGCAGTAAGTACGTTTTGCATAGTTTCGAGTAATTGGCGCTCAAAGTTTTTCGCTGTGGTTTTTCGACACATTTTTACCTTTCCTGACTTGTTTTATTAACTTATTTAAATTCTGATTTTCGGTATGTGTAGCCTAAGTAAAGTATTATTTTATTGTGTAATCATTAAATATGTATTTCTATTAGAATACTTTTAAATGACAAAAACTATTTTATATCTAGTAAGTATGAGTTTAATAACTTCAGCATCAATTGCTTAAAATTGCTTACGATAACTGCAGTAACTTCATACTTACTGCAAGTATGAAGTTACTGCAGTTATCGTAAGCAATTCATATAAATTTAAGGTTGAACTTGGGAATTAAAATAAATAAGCTAAATTGTAATAATTAACTGTTTATTAATATTTATTTGCTTGTAAGCAGTTCACAGTCTCTTACACTAAATAGCTAAGTACATTTATAATAATGGCAATCACAGTCCGAGATCAAATCTAAGTGACTTTAAACTATTTTTTGCTATCATTTTTTTGGAGCATCTAACATCTTTTCATATAATTAGATAAAACAGGCTAGTTTCGCCATTTTTGCAATCAAATGTAACGTAAAGTTAACAAAATAAGTATGAACTATTTTGAGCTTTTAGGCAAACAAAATTTGAATTCGTTTTTCATTACAGTCATATTGTTATACTTAATCTTAGAAAAATAATAAATAAGCCCTTCTTGCTTTGACGAAAATAATAAGTACCTATTGATACATATCAACTAATAAATCATTACCACAATCATTGATAATATCAATATCAGTAACTTAAAAATAAAGCATACAAAGTACTAATGATGCCTACCGCATCTTAATGTTTCCATGGTACTGTAGCGCGCCGAGCATGTTTGCTGAAGCGCGAGTACGTCGACCGGCCGCGGCCGGGCGGCCGGCCGGTAGCGTGTGACTTTTATGCCGTATTCGATCGCGCATAGCATCGTTTTCCAGCAGTTTGCGAAAATCTACTAATCAACTGTTGAGGATCCAAGAGGCGCTCCGACCGACAACGGAACTGTTTTGCACTGAACACTTAGTAATGTTTAGGCTTTCATTGCAAATGTTTTTGTATCCTTTGGCATGTACAGTCTGAATGAATTGAATTGAATATGATTCAGCTAAAATATGTGTTACCATAGAGGAATTGCTTAAAGTGGCCGTTTTAGACTGCTAGTGGGTTAGAAAGTAGTGGGATGGCATAAACCAGTTATTTAATTCGAGTATCACACATTTTTTAACCGACTTCCAAAAAGGAGGAGGTTATATGTTCGACGCGTATGTTTGTTTTTTTTTTTTTTTTTTTTTTATTTATGTCCACCGATTTCTCCGTCATTTGTGGACCGATTTTGAAAATTCTTTTTTTGTTTGAAAGGGTATGCTCCCAAATTGGTCCCATATAAATTTTATTAACTTTGCTTGGGTAGTTTTTGAGTTAGCTACAAAATACGTATTTTTTTTCCCACTTACTATGTAGATGATATGATAAGTTCCTGACACTGGTAGTAGGTAGTGGTATTCGAATACCACAACTAAAAGTGAAAAATAAAAACTTTTTACAAAAATAAGTCGAGAAGTCGGTAGGACTTCCAAAAAAAAAACACTACAAAGTGAAAAATAACTTTAATTTCGGAAGTCGGTGGCAAAAAAGGAAAACAAAACCCAAGACACCGACTTCCGAAATTAAAGTTATTTTTCACTTTGTAGTGTTTTTTTTTGGAAGTCGGTAGTTTTTTTTTTGTAAAAAGTTTTTTTAAATATTTAAACAATTTTCAAATTCGACCTTTGCCAGCATTAAGGCAAGCCTTTGCTAGCTTTTTTTATTATTTAATTGATGTTCATTAAAATCATAAAACATCAAAATAAGTTCTATAGTATTGATGTTGGATTTTATTGTATTTTGTTTTGTTTTATTGATCTTATTTTTATTAATTTGTGTTTGGCTATGGGTGTTATTTTTACCTGAAATAAATGAATTTATTTATTTATTATCGACTGTTTCATCGGCACCTCTAAATATTTTTTGAACCTTAAAATTTACGTGTTTCATTTTATTTGAAAATATTTTACCCTAATCACTTCTGTGCGCCAGTGTGCTGTACTACTACGTATTGCTGGTGTGTCGATTCGTTCACAAATAAATTGAATTCGTGCGAATCGCCTCAAGAAAAATTAATATTTATTAAAATGGTCGATTCGCCCGGATTCGGGCGAGTTAATTCGGGCGAGTCACCAATAAGCCGTCAAAGTTCATTTACAAAAATAATTTTAGAAAATGGCTAATAAACTTCTTACAAGTCACCCTGTAGTATAAGAGATAGCCGTACTTGTGGTAACTATCGCTAGGAAGGCTGATTCAGTATTTGGTGGGTGTAGGGCATGCGGCCGGCCAAGTGACTATCTATGGCCGCTCAAAGACGAGTTATTGTAATGCTGGGGCCGCATCTGCGTCTATCGTAACAAAGCAATGCGTGTTGAAGCTTCTATGTTTTGCTCGCTAAAAAGTTATCGCGCTACTACGGTGGTCATATAAGCGGCTTCATCAACCATTTTCTATTTGACTAAGTACCTGGTACTTGTTGATAGGCCTACACTGTCCTCCTATACCTATTAACACTGTAATTTAAAAACATTGTGGAAACCATTTATTTTAAAAAGAGTAACCGTGGAGTTTCTTGCCGGCTCTTCTCCATAGGAAGCGACCAATTGGAACCGTGCACCTAGCTTCTGACGTTTCATTAGTGCCCTTGTAGGTTGTAAAAAACACTTTTCTTTTGATATTTGAACAATTCCGCTATTTATATTAGTTAATAAGATTTTCACAAAAAACTGTTTTTAATTTATCCTGTAAAATTTGGTTTCAAAAATCACTTTTCTTTAGATATTTGAACAATTCCGCTATTTATATTAGTTAATAAGATTTTCACAAAAAAACTGTTTTTAATTTTTCCTGTAAAATTTGGTTTTTACGATTACCATTTTATTCGCCGGGGACAGAAAATGATGATTAGGACAAAACAAAAATGGCACTTTAGATTACAGATTAGGTATAAAGTTAGGGAACACAATAACAAGAACCTTTAAAGATATTTAAGAAAATTGATGAAAATTTACCATCCCCCCTCCCTTATCTCGGAAACTACTGAGCCTAAAATCTGAAAAAAATACAGAGAATGGTTCTTTACTCATAGATAGGTAATAGAAAACCTATAGAAGTCTATGGTCTTAAAATACCATGGTAAATCTCTCAAACAAACAAATATTACGTACAAACTTACATTTGCAGTTGGAATTATGGGAGAACATGTTTTTTAACTACAATGTTAAGTTTGTTCTTGGGATAAATTCATCCCAACTACGGAACCCTTCATTGTGCTTGGTCGGACACGCACTTGGCCGGTTTTTTATTTTGTTATTTTGTTTGTTTGTTATCTATTGGTTGTAAAAATAGCTGATCCTTTACACAGTCTTTTAACGAGCAGAAAAGTAACCAGCAAAAGTACTCAATCCTTTGAATTTTCGCTCAAGTTTAGAAACAATTTGTTCCGTTTATGTGTTATGTCAGGTATTATAGTGAGCGTGTTACTTAGTGCATCGTGTTCGAGGCTCGTGGTAGTAGTTGAAGGGGCACCCCCTAGCGGGAGTAATGAGTAAATTGCTGACCGCGAGGAATTTAATATAATATATCGCCCCCGCCGAGCGACCCGTCCAGCGAGCAGGGCTGTTTGTTTGTCTTACAATAATACTAAAATAATACTACAATAATACTAAATAAAACTTACAATAATGCTTGAAAATAATACGCTAACTTATTACTAGTTTTTAGGCAGGTACTTATTATCCGCCAGTCTAACGTTTTCAAATTGTAGCTTTACTTCAGATGAGACAGTTGTGATGTGACTATAATATGACACTGACAAGTACAATAAGTATATCGAAGAGGGTTCAAAATAAATAATGTGATAATCTGGATTATTTATTGTAGGTCAGTAGATAACAATCGACCAGTGGTAAAATAAGCTCTGACAAGCAACGAACTCAATCACAAACGAGTGCGACATTAACATACACCAATATGTCCAATAGAATCCATTCCACTTGGCAAACGATAACACAGTTACAACAGGCCCGGACTTTATTAATACAATGATATTATCAATCAAGTGATCCGTATTAATGGAAGCACAAATTACAACAAAGGGTTGCCTTGAAAAAATATGAAAATGTGCGGAATATCCCGCAGTAAGTTATCTCTACTGCGCGCGAGCGAGCGGCCCGGCCGAGTTACGCCGCGGGTGATACCAAGCGATCCAATTAAGCGGCGCGTCGCACTTCACAATAAAATAGGGCGCCATTCCAAAAATCCGGTGCGAATTAAATCCATACGCGCTTGCAATAATACGCGGCGTGCAATAATACGAGGCGTGCAATGATACGCGGCGTGCAATGATACGCGCGCACTTGTACCTACATGGCTTTGTGACGCGCACATCACCGCGTAGGTATTGTTGTGACGGTTTAGGAAAGTATTATGTGTCACGGTTTGGAACTCCCACGGTCCAATGCTAAGCTTTCTATCAAAAAAAATGCAGGTGGACTTTTCCATTCCATTTGTTTTAAAACTGCTCATATTGTAAAACAGGATTATTTCTAGAGTTGTATCACTACCTACTTACTTATAATAAATACATTGTGTGTGACGCAGATTTCCATTTTTGGTTACTTATTTGAGTTATTTCAATGATGTGCTTATTTTCAATTTAATTATTCAGTGCTTGTATTTCATCTAAAGTAGATACTAGGCCTAGCTTATCTGCAGCTGCCTTATAAGACAAAATACCCAAGAAGTACAATAGGTAAACAAACCAATACGGCGTTCAATAAGGATGCGTTCACACGAACGATCGCGCGACCCTCGTCGAGCGACGCGACAAAAAGTTTTTCAATTAGGTGACCAAAACCGCGCGCCCCTACACTACTGCTATTGCCTGATATGTCCGACTCCATCCACTTTTATACTCCAAATTAAATTAGTTTTCCACCATACGAATACCTACCTAGTCTATTGGTTTTGTCCGTATACTCCGCTATTTGATCTGCTAAAAGCATTTTAAACTTTCCAGTTGTAGCAGAGTGTATCACGCTACGTCGACGATATTTGAGACGGGCGACGACGCGCCGCCCGCGGTGTGCAGCGGTTTGAGCAAATGTATGAGTGCCTTCGCTTCTTCTTAGTAGACAATTCATAGTGTTTGAAGCAGTTATATTCAAATATTAAAATATTACAGAAAACGTCTTTAAATAACGAAAATGATGAATGTCTTTACAACTCTTGAAAGATAATAAGTTATGCTACTAAAATTATCTATTTGTAGTACCTACCTATCTACGTAATTGAAGCCTGTACGATCGAATCGTTCGTCGTTCACATAAATTTTCAATATAGCTTCATTTGAGAAAGCTATCAAGATTATAATCGCGGGCGGACATCTTTAATGCGTCAATTTGTATGCGCGCGTGTGATCACCTCCTAATAGATAAGGCCGCCTACGCGCCGTTACTTCGGCTATTACGATAATTACAAAGTTATTTCTTCGTAATTGACATCCGAAGACAAAACAATCTCGAACGCATGTAAACTTACTAATGCGGGGTGTTTACACGCGGCGAGCGGCAGAGGCCCCGCGGCGACACTGACTCCACGACCACTGATTGTGTTGTAAACTTACAGCCTCCAAATGTATACATGAAATTTATTTAAAATCCTATAAAGATATAAAATGCGCAGTTGTGAGCTGTGTGGTATCGTGTTCTGTTTAATATTACAGTGACGAAGACGACACAAATTATTAAATTCTTAGAGTAAAATGTAAAAAACCGAAAATTAAGTTTTATAAAGCTACCAGCTACTTCAATTTGAATCTAGGGAATTTTGAAGGCAATTATTTTTTATAACGTTATACTATATTATAGGAGATTGAAATGCAAAATATTAGCGCATTTAGCACAAAACAAGCGCAGGCGCAACACGCACGCGGTTGCACGACGCACGACCATCGCTCCGAGTACCGCCGAGTAAATTATGTTATAGGAAACTATGTATTAGAGTGAAGGAGTGTCGTGACCGAGTCAGGTTTGTAGCCGGTATGATGTATTATAATTCATTACCGGTATAAATTACTCGCCGCCCCGTGTTATTACTGGCTTACATTAATTCGTCAAGTGTGGTCCGGTCCCGCCCACGTGTCAGCTTCAATTAAATAATATTCCACGAGATTGCGGCCTGCTCCGAGGTGCTCCAATCGCTCCGATCGCTCGTGCACACCGCAGAGCGAGATGGAGAAGACCCGATTGGTTAGCGCTACAAGTTTAATAAAGGATAATATGTCCTGTGGTCAAAATTGGAACTAACGCCGCCATCTTGTTTCTTGAATACATTTTTACCAACAGCGCCCCCTGACAACGTCATTCGAGCGCCACAAGATCCTCGAAGCAGTGTATTGAGAAACTCTCGCTACGCTACCTACAACTAGGTGCTTATGGGTTTACCATTACCTCATTTACAATACACTGTTGTTATTGAATGACTTTAAAATAATTGAATGATGTCACACCTTGTTAAACGTGAATTATCCGATCCTATCTTTCACGCATTCTGTCTATATAGGTTTAGTTATTTTTCTGCCATAGCACTGCACCAGCCCCGTACTAAGAAGTGGACCTTCTGCAGTCATCATTCTAATACAACACTGACCGCGTACTTGACGCAGTGCACAGAGTTTGATTAACTGTCCCGGACAGGACGGCACTCGCACTCGTCCCGCGGCTAACATCAATAATAACACGCTATCATTTCCTAGTTCGTACAACGAAGCCCTCTCCCCGCGTCGCTACCACCAACTTATCCGACACATCGGTGAACTAAACAGTTTCAGAGACTTAGTATCCGATACCGAACCCAAACCTTATGATGTTCATGACAGCGAGAAAACGGAAATTAATATGTCAAGAAAGGAAACATTGTGAGTTAGTATAGAAGTCAGGAGTGTAATGAAAATGGAAAGCAATGCGTGCGTGTAAATAGGCGGTGCTTACGTTCCGCGCGGAGTAATGTACACAAGTCAGCCGAGAATCTAAGTCTAGACTAAACAATGACCGGCTTGTCTGAGAACCACCGCCGATATTGCACAAATAAATGCATTCTAAGAACTATTGCATAGCCATTCAAAATAAACTGATTGATTACTATCTCTAGTTTCATAAATCATTTACAGACTGACGTTGGAACTCGTATTACACACACTCATTTGGAAGAGCAAGTGTTGTTCTCTGGCGTACTGATTACCTGGAAGGATATGACTTCGGCGTACTACGTGGATCGAGCTTGTCTCCTCGCAACATTTGGATCTTATCTTGATTTGTGGATCTTATCTTTTCTTTCTCGGAACCGATCCCGAGATGATGTGAACATCAGATCCGATTGCGAAACTACTCTTGAGAATATAAATTCTTAGAACGTCTTTTTTTCTGTGTCGATATCTTTAATGATTGTGGCGCAAAATGTTTATCACCAGTCCAGGTGTGTGGGCTATCCGATTATTATCTTTACTCAATCAACACGTTATACAAATAGTATTTGTATTCAAATGTTTCAATACACATAATTGTTACTTGTACTGGTTATCGGTCCACAGCTGCGACGCGACGGATCGCTGCGACTAAGCACGAACACGATCGGATTCGTATTAACTAACACCGGTCGTAGCTCCGCTGCGCGCTGGTAACTGCCGCGCGCTGCTATTAATCATCGCTGTTTCTTGTTAACCTGTTGTGCTTTGCCAGCGATTACTAAATTAACATCTCTACTGACAAAGACATTGTGCATGACGTTATATAGTAACTTAACTCGAGCAGTTTTAACCTATTTAGTGCAATACCGCACCGCATTTTCCAGTCTTCTACGTGAGCTATATGAAACAGAATTGTGGTACTATATATAGTGGTGGTGTGTACGTACATATTAATTTATATTTTTTTTACTTTAACATAAAACGGCAATCTGACAAAATTAGCTTTTAAGATAAAATTAGCCAGCAGTCTAATAAACGAAATAAGTTCCGGTACTAACAGTCCCTGCATTAAATACGTCTGCGGAAGTAACCGTAACTACCTATTTATAAATGTAGTGCTGCATAGAAATCCTCCTCAGAGCTAACTTCCATCAAAACATGGACAGTAGTACTTGCCTATCTGACAGATAGGCAAGTACTATCATCAAAATAATTATCCTTTCCACCTTACAGTTGTGAACCACTACATTCGAACTTCTGATCATTCTCACATTGCAAGCCGTGGATGTTTTATTTGGAATCCCTGTCCAAGTGTCCACAGTGTGGGCGGAACGCACTCCGCGTCCATACCAGTTAATCCCTCATACCGTAACGGTTAGTTTTAATCCGCTAGGGCGCCCGGCGTCGATTCATCATCAGTCGGTGCCGGACAGCCGGACAGCCAGACGCGCAGTGTCCGAGCGTCCGGAGCGCTGCCCGAATGTGTCACACTGATCGACTATTCAAAGCGCTCTGTGCCCCGCCAGAATGATGGCTGAATCTTAACGATGCTGGACCTCGTCTATG
Source organism: Agrochola litura (assembly GCA_949152395.1). NCBI lineage: Eukaryota > Metazoa > Arthropoda > Insecta > Lepidoptera > Noctuidae > Agrochola > Agrochola litura. Next base: position 268,073 of record OX424490.1, read on the forward strand.
TGCAGTCAGTGACGTGGGTGCATCACCGTTATCAATCAGCTCCCGTCTTGTATCTGCAGCAGTAACGGAACTGTCGCACGTCTCCCTAGAAGAGACAGAAATACGTAACTCGCCGTGAGACGTCAAACTTGTTAGTTGGTTGGTTGGTAATCTGTTGATTTGACAACAGCAGTCCTCCGTTCACTTTTATTATACGTAACACAATGGAATGCAACCAATGACTAAGTACTACACCGAAGTAGTCTGTAGTAGACATCGATAGGTATTATTACCTAGCATCGTGTACTATGTGTTGGTGTGGCGGTACACCGCCGCGGTCTGATGACGCGTGCCGGGCGCGCCTCACATACCGCACGTCCGTGCGACACGGCGCGCTATATGTCTATCATACGACGCACTAAGAATTCGCGTATATTTTTGATCTATGTTTTCGTCGAGACGTACCGTCTGCGAGTAATAAATAAGGAATGCGCTATTGACAAAGCAATGCTTATTGAGTATCGGATCCAATTGGCGGTTTTTTAGTAGGGCGGCCCGGCCACGACAGCCATACGACAAATATAGAAAACAATTGAATTTTGATCGTAGCTGCGTTGCCGTCCCTGGCAAGTGAAAAACATAGGTAAGTTTTTAGGGTTCCGTAGTAAACAAGGAATCCTTATAGTTTCATCATGTCCGTCTGTCTGTCTGTCTGTCTGTCTGTCCGCGGTCTAGCTCCAAGACTGTTAATACTAGAAAGTTGTAAATATTTTTTTTAGAGTAGCTCCCCTACACGTAAAGAGGGGTTTTTTTTTTTTTTCTATCCCTTAGTGTGGGGTATCGTTGGAAAGGTCTTTTAAAAACATTGTGAGCGTGTTAAAACATTCTTTAATTCAGAGATCCGTTTGCGAAATATTAAGCTTTAAAGTGCAAATTTTTGTTAGAGTCAAGTGTCCCCCCCCTGCCAGCTAAATGGTTGGTTTTAGATATGTGAAAAAATTCACGGCAGTAGCTTATATAACGAATTTAATAGAAAAACTATCACAGCTGAGTCGGCTTTACAAGTTAACGAGTAATAATCGACCAACTTAGATTTGCGGTTGTAAAAACATGTTCTCCCATACATTCTGTATGAAAGATTTTTTTTTCAACTACAAAGTTAAGTTTGTTCTTGGGATAAATTCATCCCAACTACGGAATCCTACATTGTACGTGGTCCGACATGCACTTGGCCGGTTTTTTTAAGAAGAAAATTGTTCCAAGTGTGGAAATGTCCACGTTTGTGTTTGTGTTGAAAACACAAACGTATCGAAAAAAGGAAAGAAAATATAGGTACTTACATTATATTATCTTTTGTGAAATATCAGCCAGTCTGATAATTAAATAATTATAGCCTGTAATGGCAAATTAATTGAAGTATCAAATGAAAAACAATGAATATGCATAGCGGAGCGAAGTGTAGTGGGGCAAGGTCAGGCGAGCCGCGACATGCCTCGACATGGCCCCCACCTCACGCCCCGCGTCCTGCGCCCTCGCTTCTGGCCGCTTACGTACAGAACCACCACTTTGTACAAAGAGGACAAAATAAGTCACACTTAAATGTGCCAATAGGATACAAGAAATACGCAAAAATATATAGAAATAGGAATCGTACATTAATTGCTTATACTAAGAGTTACATTGGCATAATACTATCCAACATACGCAGACGCGCGGGAAAACAAAGTAAATGGTGACTCTCGACACATTGGTGGTACACAAAACCGTACAGGTACGCCGCTATCCTTTCTATTAATTTAGTTCTACGGAATACTTCGAGCTTCATTACATTGGCTCTTTTCTGGTGGCAGGCGTTTAAAAAAAGACATATTATTATGAAGATGCCATGGAAGTATCGAGTTTTGGTGGCGGTGCGCTGACGTTGCGGGTGCTGTGCGTCGCCGGCCGGCAGGTGCCCTTGCGCCACTCATAATGGTGACAAATGGAGCGTCCGTCCGCACCGCAATATGGAGGGATTAGTACGTGACAACTCAGTCTACACGCTGCAGCGCTGGGGGCAGCGGGGAGACACGGCGCACGGTGACACTGACAGATTGCAGTTGCCACTATATCGTCGCCGGTTATATACTGGGTGGCAGGGACATCGACGCGAAAACTGAAACCATGGATTCAGTACATGATTCTGAACCCCCCAGCGTTGAAAACGTTCGTCGGTTATTTTTAAAAACAATCTGCTGTTCCATACATTTTGATCGCGTAGGACTTTTCTATGAAACAGCTAATTTTAAATAAAATAACCGACGAACATTATCAACGCAGGGGGGTTCAGAATCATGTACTGAATCCATGGTTTCAGTTTTCGCGGCGATGTCCCTATATTACCTTACCGCACTAGTGCGGTATTGTGCGCCACAGACAACTATTTACTAGTCGGAGATGTGCGCTTTTGTAAATCTCATCAAAGAGACTTCATGCCTTTGTTTTTATGCCTTCTGTGTAAATAAATTAAATATGATAAATTAACATAATATTTCATCAAATTATATTTTTTCACTACATATTAAAACTTTGGTTTGCATATTCAAAACATTATTTTGTGTTTATTATGTTTTTTTATTAGACAGGGGTGTATTCTTTCTCCTATTCTCTTTAATATATAATATATGGTGACTACATAATGAGGAAAGCCTCGGAAGATTAGGAGAGAGGCGCCTCTGCCGGGGGAATAACGATCAGCAACCTGAGATATGCGGACGATACTACACTCTTTGCATCTTCAGAAAAGGAGCTAGCTGATCTATTTCGCAGAGTAGAATACGAGAGTGAACTGGTTGATCTCACCATCAACAAGTCGAAGGTAAATGTCATGCTCATCGACAGAACCGGTCAACTCTTCAGAACGGGAGAACTCGCAGAAGAGAAGGACTCAAATGACCAAAGCTGCGATGAGTAAGCTGACACATATTTGGCAGGACAGAAAGGTCTCCAATGTCACCAAGGTGAGACTGGTCTGGATACTGGTTTTCTCGATATTCCTTTAAGGCTCAGAGTCGTGGACGATTCGGGCAATAGAACAGAACAAGATAGAAGCTTTTGAGATGTGGTGTTGGCGAAGAATGCTCTGCATACCATGGACCGCCAGGAGAACGAACAAATCTATTCTCAAACAACTACACATAAGAGATAAAATATCCACGATCTGTTACCAAAGGATTCTCGGTTACTTTGGTCACATTGCCCGACGGGAACCGGATAACATTGAAAAACTAGTGAAGATGGGCAAGTTAGATGGGAAAAGACTTCCCGGCTGGTCACCTAACCGCTGGTCAGACCAAGTCACCGCCCTCACTGAACTCTGTTGTGACCGCCCTGAGAGAAGCGGAGAACCGAACGAAGTGGAAAAACATCATACACAAACCCATGAAGGCCTTTCAGGGACACGACCTTCAGTAATGAAGTACGTGACCAAGAAGAGATATTTTGTATATAGGGTGTTTAGAGGTTTTGCTCGTCCCTTTATTTACACCGGCGCGCGCATCGCTAGCGCGGCGCGCGGAAAGAACTAAACCAGCGCGCCAGTTTCCATAAATATTTGTTAACATTTTCGTAAAATAATTATTATCAAAAAAAAAGAAATCTAAAGTATTGTCACCAACCGACGTACAAAAGTTTTTAAAAGAAGCTCCGGATAGTCAGTACCTGGCAACAAAGGTCAGTTGAACTTTATAAATCTAAATGTATCATCTCTGTAGTGACGATATTGTAGCATAAGTTCTTACAACAAGTTGTTGTAAGAGCTTATGCTACAATAACGTCCAAGGCCTCTCTCTTCTCATACAGAAGTTGTTGTTGTCAACAACAACTTCTGTAAGAGAAGAGGCCTTTGCCTTGTAGTGGGACAATGATATTCTGGTATTATTATTTTGTTTTTTTTTCGGTTTGATCCTGGTATATTCAGAATCTCACGTGCAAATCCATTAAGTTTAAAAATATTCAGTAAAGGTTCTTCTAAACCCTATACAGAATACACAGACAGGAAGTCCCAGTAAGGTACTAATTTGAAAATCTTAAAAAAAACTACACAGTAGTCACAACTACAAAATGTTTTCATGCTCTGACTTCCAACGTCTTCGCTAGCAGTTCCTCATCATGAACCTCAGTAAATTACATCATATTGTTTCACTGTCAGTAGCCGCGCCTATTTACGGTAACTGCGCTTCGCCGCGCGCCGCAGCCGCCGTACTACCTCTCAGGTTACTGCTTGTGTTGCAGACTTGTACTATTATAATGTTTGTTACTGTAGCATATCTATAAATAAATTAATTAAACCATTACTATTCGGACGCGCGTACGCTTTGTAAGAGACATGATTGCTGTTGCGTCTGCGTAAACTAAGTTTTCGTAGCGCGTAGCACTCGTTCGTAGCAAATGTCATTCGTATTGTTTTGTAGCGTAGCGATAAAGAAGTATGGCTGTTTTTTACTAGCATGTTCTTACATGTAGTTATTTTGTGACGACCTACGCCAAAAATAAATCTGTCGAAAGTCATTAGACATTTTTATTTATTTAGTACAACATAGTGATACTGTACGTACACACCTACCTACTATCTACTACGTAGCCATCTTCTACGACCCTTACATACTCCTTTTGCTTCGTTTATATTCATACATTTCATCATACTTCACACAATATTTTGAATTTTCACAAAGCTGAGACGAATAAATGAAATGAAATGAAATTGTTTATTCTGTAAATAGGATATCGAAATCACTTTTACACGTCATGTAAACTCTACATTAATCATTTCCTAACCGATGATCAGCGCCCACCGGCCTACATCCCGTGGTCCGGTGTCACGGGCTACTTAGCACTCGCGACAGGAAGCTAGTCACGCCGACGCACCACATTGACAGCGGCGCCCTCAGCTGATGGATTAAACATCGTCCATCACCGCAATGCATCACCTATTTACCTTACATTATTAGTACAGAATAATGACAGAAGTTCCACTCACTGCAAACACAGAATTTGCGCAAATAATTCGTCTTAGTGCGGATAGAACTAGGCATAAAGGCACTTTATTAGGGAAACTGTCCAGCATTGGTCTCAAGTTCTCAACAAATCATAATTGCCCAGAGCCAAATGATTCAATCGGTTATGTATGTAACATCTGCGAATGCCGTAGTCCACCTACGCCGCCGCCGCGCCGTGGCAAATATTTCAGCACGTTGTTAGTATTTGATCTACTGCATCTGTGTTCTGCTTTTTGTAATCAGGTTGTCAGTCGTCATGATACCGGTATCTACTGCATGAACTCGTCGCGCGCGGATCACACAGCTCGCGATATATCGCAGGCAGCGTGCTGTGTGTGCCACTACTTTACGGTATCATTAAATGTTAATCATTTAGCCATAGGTAAGAATTATCAGATAGCATGTTTGAAAATCGGACGGTTTGAATGGCAAGGTCTCTTGTATCGATGTCTTTTTATATGATCTTATATTAGTGGCATGATGGAGTCGACGGCAATTTTACATTTGTTCACCAGGTTTTGCTCCTTAACATGAGTAAACTGAAGAGAATTAGAGAATTATAGTTCCATAGTAACACAGAGTATCGCTTGTTCACGGTGACATTGTTCAGTTCGAGTGGAGCGGACGGCGCGTGGCTGAGTCCGGCGCCGGACGTCCGGGCTGAACGACCGGACGTGCGGCGCACTACCGGACCAGAATGTTTAGCCGGCTCTTATTTAAACACAACTTGTTGATGAGGATTAGCACGTCCCTTTATATACACTGAAATCGCTTTACTTTAGAGTCTGGTTCGATTACAGTTTCTTAGGAATAGATACATAATAATTAATTCTTAAGAATAGTTAGTTCTATTATTCGCAAGAGAGTGTATTTAATAGTGATCAAGGTATTTTGGTTCGATAACACATTTGGGTGGTTTTAATTGTTATACCTATGTGAGGTGTATCTATAACTTAAATAAGTAATTATAATTAGTAGGTAATTATCATTTGCATGAGTTTTGCTTTTAATCTTTTTAGTAACGTGTTAAATTAATACTTCCACAGCACAATAGTTTCAAAATACAGACTAAGTAATAAAATTGAAATATTATGTGATAGAAGCGTCACAGTACGCGCCGCGTTTAGTACGTTTATTACGGAATCATTTATTTGAATCACAAACATGTGCTCGCTAATTTCACATTTGTAAACAACCATTTAGGTATATTGTACTCGTGCTGTACTAGATTTAATTACATTTCCATTCGAGAACGGTCTTTGATGAAAATGATTAAACAAGTATTTATTTGTTCACAAACAGCGTCGCGCCGACTGTTATACATAGTTAGCGGCTCGTTAATCATTCTTTAATTCACCTCCACTAACTAACTTAGCGAACTGCGAGAAACAACACGCGGCGTACATTAATCATAAACAAATGAACGAGCTCCACTCTCAAAGTCAATAAAACTATTTGACCCGCGGCGTCCTAATGCACCGCCTCCCTCGTGTAATCTAAATAATATCCGAGTCAAATGCTGCGCGAGTACCGCCAAACAACAAGGATTATAATGTAAATGTATGCAAATGTTAGGAGGGCGCACGCACCGCGCCGCACCGCACCGCAACGCTCCGCATCTCTCCGGACGGCGGCGCTCAGACTACGCTCAGCTGAAAAAAATGGCGCACTCGGCGGTGGACAGATAACGACAGCTTACGTCGTGAAAACGTGAGGCTTTGCGCTAAATTGTTGAAACATGACTTGTTTCGTAAATTCCCGGAGAGTTAGCCGGAGAAATGTAAATGATACAATAACAAGGGATGTTTTGATGAGTCCCAACAATTTCAAATTGTACTGTCCTGTACGCTTCGGGAAACTTAAACGGGAAATAGAATGAACACCGATAATTTGGGTCAAAATACATTAATTCATTCATTTTCATACTTTGTAATACCTACATTATTTCTAAGATTTATACCGTATTTTACCAATTTTTATATTTGAATAAATTTTATTATTATTTATTATTTATATCAATTGTCACGAGCGAACCGTTGCGCTGGTTCGCTCCGGATCGGTGCGGATCGGTGCGGACGGCGTCTGTTGTTTCCAAACAAAATGAATTTAGATTGTAGAGACGTTCTTTATACCGAGGCATAAAGGAGGGGTGGGGGTGCGGGCGCGGGGGCGGTGCAATGATTCGATTTAAATGCAGAGTTTACTATCTTGACGGCGGTCTTTGTCGAGCAGACGGAAATTACTGCAGAAAATTTTAACTAGAACGTTCTTTCTAAGTGAGGATTCGGAGTATCATGTAGGTAACTATGTACTTATTATGATACTCACGATAGGCTTGGAAAAGATATCATGTGATTGTATTCAACCACCCGCCAAATGCACCAGTTCCGACGATGCCGCATCCACGCGCAGCTCGCCTGCGATGGCGCAAGGGGCGCGCGGCGGAATATTGTGTGCGCCGCGAGTCTTCGGTCATTACGCAAAAACCGGGCAAATCCACAGCTTTTCATACAATTTAAATAGACAATTTGCCGCTTCACTTATTTACGCTTACGCTGTCACGCGGCATCCCTCACCCCTCTGGTATTTCCTTACGAGAAGTGTCTTCTAATAATTTTTCGTTTGTCACCATTTAGGAACGCTTTCCGAAGCATGGCGAAACGTCTGCATTTTTAATTTCCGTGAGTTTAAAAAGAGAATTGAGGCAATGATTACTCGTTTGACTGGACTTCGGCTTGTTCAGATGTCAAAGTTATCAAAGTTCATGGAAGTTTAAAAAGAGTGTCACGGGCCGACGTGGCCGACACCCGCAGACACGAACTCTTGAAGTGTTCGAAATGCTTTTGTTTTGGCTCATGACTACTGGTTTAGGAAACAGAAATATAGGTACACATAATTATTTCCATCCCTTTACGAAAGTCATGAGTGCGTGGAGGCAAGTTGGTGGTAGTTGGGTGGTAGTTGACCGCATTAGAGTTCAACATTATTAATTACCGTCTCTTATTGTCCCGGGCAGGCGAGCTGCGGCCGGACCGGCGACCGCAGCCGGGCGACTGGCGCGGCGGCGTCGCGTTCATGGAGGATTAATTTTAGTAGCCCAATTAGTTTTAAACAAGTGAACCATTAAGGGCCTATATAATACTACCTCAAATTGCTTAGCACGATCCTCCGTTAATGTTAAGTACTAAGTATGTTTGACGACAACTTAGATCATGAAACTTTGCGTAATAACTGAACTAACTATAAAGCAGATACCATGTTTTTTTTTAATCTCCTTTATTCGCTGTAAAAAGAAGTGGCGTCTTAGAGCCACGACCTCCCCACTCCGTCTGGCTCTTACTCAGTCCGCAAGCAGTATGTTGCGACCGACATAAAAGTGAATTTGAGCTGAGGTAGTATGGGGTCTTAATAAGACGTCCGGGGAGTTCTGCAACAATATCTAATTACAGTGCAGTTTCCGTAGCTCGTTAACATGTAAAGCCTACTTAGCTGTGATTGTTTTCCTTTTAATTTCGTTATACATATAAACTACTGCTGTAAAAATTTTCACATATCCAAAACCAACCATTTAGCTGGCTGGCGAGGGAGACACTTGACTCTTACAAAAATTATCATTTAAAGCTTAATATTAAGAAACCGGAACCCTGAACCCAAAAATGATTTCAACAAACTCGCAATATTTTTAAACGACCTTTCCAACGACATCCCACACTATGGGACAGATGAGAAAAAAAAACATCCCCACTTTACGGGTAGGGGGGTACTTTATCTTAAAAAAAAATTACTGCTTTGTCGGCGTGATTAATATTATGTATACCCATGCCAAATTACAGCTTTCTAGTACTAAGAGTCTCTGAGCTAAGTCGCGGACAGACAGACAGACGGACATGGCGAAACTATAAGGGTTCCTTGTTTACTACGATACCCTAAAAATTTAACCCACATCTTACCTAGATCTTACTTAGAAAACGCCCTGGTTGACGTAGAAAATGACCATTGGATGATGCGACCATGCGATCGGTGCAAAAACGCATTGCGGAGTCGCACTGCGTCTGGTTACAACTCGCAGCCGGCGCCGGACCGGCCGGCAGTGAGTCGGCTCGGATCCGGCTGCACAGCCGACACTTTGCAACTAATATCACTACTCAAGTTTCATCTCTATTTCCATATCGACGCAGCACGCGCCCAAGTTAGCACGAGTATCTGTACACATAGAGTATCTGTCAGTCAGCCAGTCAGCTTGTGCGCGGAAATTCACAACAACTTTTGGTCCTCCTGACGATATGCGTAAGTAACACATTATGATTATTTGGAACGAAGTTCTTTAACGTGGCTTGCGATAGGAGTACACTGGTAGAAAAAGCGTTCATACTTGCGTTTGTCTTTTTCTAATTCAATAGAGAGAGAGTGTGAATTTGGTCAAAATATAAATCCTGGATGCGGCTGCGAATTTTTAAAATTTTTCGCCGTGCGTATCGCTTTTATAGATTTCGAGGGTCCTAGTCGATAGAGAGGTCAAAATGATATCCAAGATGGTGGTGGCCGCTAGGGCCGATGCCTGCCGGGGTCACGGGAAAGTCCGAAAGGGATACTTACTTGCCCCTGGCAACATTCAGGCAACTGAAGAAACACAAGTGGGTTTTAGTCAGTAAGAGTCTGACACACCCTCCCGCGCCCCAGAGCGGGAGAAGCTATTTGATGATATCCGATGCAAAAAAAAAGATGGCGGTTCCGAAAATTTTGTTTTTATTTTAAATCATAGGTACGTGAGAAGGAACTACGTTCCAGACGGGGGTCCCCTAACCGCACACGTTTTTTAAATCTATGTTAATGCATTCATTAACATAAAGTAGCTAGATACTATTAAATAAAATGTTAGCAAATTATAACAAAGCAAAAATGCATGACCCATTTTGTTTTCTCAAATCTAAACATAAAGACAGTTGAGACTTCAGCGTCTTTTACGTGCAGATGTTAATACATCTGCACGTACATAAACGTAGGTGCGCGCATTCCGCAACGACTCGTCAGTGTCACGTTACTTTGACCTTTGTGAGAAACAAAGGTAGCAAAAGGTGATAATGGTAGGTATGCCAAATCATACCGTGTCTACTTAAATTAAAATGATTTTATTGCACAGCAGTTTCTGCCCGCGACTTCGTCCGCGTGAAATTATCGCCCGCGCTTTGATTTTGTTTTCTCTTAGCGTTCTTTCTGAATGTTTTCTTTTGCGCGGGCGCATGGCGCCGAGCCCGCTCATCCAGCCTGGCGAACGATTGCGGGAAGGAAATACGTACGACGCTATTATCACCGTTTTTAAACTCTGCATTAATTGCTTTGCAATTCTACCTTCATTCAAGCGTCACCTTTGATAGAAAGTGACCCGTGCATGCGTGCATGGGCTATCCGATTGCGAATCAATGCCATGTTTATTCAGCGGTTCTGCAGATGTGGAGGTGCTGTTGTTAGAGTTACTAACGGTTTCCCTTATGTTACCATCTACTATTATAAGGTAGACCAGATTGTATCAAAGCAAGCATAGTACTTACGTGTGCGAGGGAATCTAAAAGATAATTGAGGTACTTCCCAAGTCTCGCAGAGCAATAAATCTCCGTGCTCCAGAAATAACAGAGAAACTAAAATAATAGGTATACAGATGGCAGCGTCACCTAGGTCGTGGAGATAGACCGATACGTACGTCTGTTACCTACAACTACTCGTAAATTAATATTTATTCGTGCAGTCTTCAGCATACACCAGAAGACATACTTAGCTTTAGAGTTATCTTTGATTAAAATTACAAACGGTACCCAATCGCCTGTAAATACAAGATTACCCAAGTCTTGATAGTACTAATATAACAAGATTCTCAATTACTTTGTTAAATGCTATTTATTTATAAAGTGCAATGTTCTTCTCACTAAACTTGGCAAGAACAATTGAAAGCCATCCCTTCTGATTTTCACCCGACTACAGCAAAGCAAAAAGAAGGGTTATGATTTTGACCGGTATTATAAGTATGTATATTCATCTGTTCCCTCATAACTTTTAAACTGCTTAAATCATAATTTGACAAATGCTGTATCGTTGGAAGCGTCTTGATCGTCCGCTGGTTATAGGATATGATTTAAGTGACGTCACATTAAATGAACATAGCGCCCTATAAACGTCATAAAGCCATGAACAAAAAAAAATGTGATGCCTGATTGGGTATCAAATGAAAGGGCTTAATTAGCACATTTCAAATATTTTTATATTATAACCCCAAAATAATTAAGTTATAAAAATTAAAGCCAACTACGACAACAAAAGTCAACTAAAAAGGTATAAACAAGACATCACAGACAGACAAAATCCGGCGTCATACGTAATCTGTTCGATGTATGCCCTAACACAATTGACATCGGATTTTTAATTTATTAGCTAAGTAGTTTGTTCGGCTTCGAATGTAATTATACAAAGTGACGAATCTAATAACAATGTTCGGTAGTGTAGAGTGCGCAGCGCGACACTCGATTTTGTTTTGTGTCGTCGGCTGCGGAGCGTAACTCGCGACTTTACAACCGCTCCCATGCTGATTTATACTCGCTAACAAGACCAAAGTGATCTCTGCTTTATTTCTGCTCTCGCAAATAAAAACGAGCATCGCCGAACAGTCGACAGTCGACAGAATAGCCACGCTTCACGTAGTAATAATAACGTTATAGTATAACAAGTGACGGGGTTCTGCCGGCGCGCGCACACCCGCGACCACGCGACCGGCGCGGCGGCGGCGGCGACCGAGGCGGCTGATTTAATCCAATAACATAGTCCTCTTTGGATTTGTACAATTTATCGATATAAGTTATTGCCGCGCAAACTTGTAGCGATAATTCATCTCGTGCCGCGACTACCTTAATATTGTAATAAGTCGTAAAGAAATCTCGTCACCGAAGCGTGTGTCCAATCCAACTGACGTCCTGCATGTATCGCTGATGTGTTCTTTGAATTAACGCAGATTAATGTGATCCTCACCAAATGCTCAGTAAGCCTCCCTAATGTAATGCATAAGCTCGACGCACACGGTGCGTGTGCAACACGCGACGTGTGTCTGCGCTCTGTGCGCACACTGCGCGCTCGCAAGTGAACAAAATAAAACATTGGAAATGTAAAATAAGTAAAAGTCGTTTGTGAGCAATGAATTCATTAGCGGAACGTGGTGATATATAATCGCTGTGAATGCGATCCATTAGTCTTCTTGTCGAGATTGTCGACCCAAATTATTTGTTACTAAAATACTTATGCTGTGAATATGGATGACTATAAAAACATGGAGTTAGTGCCTTCTGCGCCCAGCGTGAACAGGGCAGCAGGCTATGAAATTGTATGAACAGTAAAGTGGGCGTATTTCTGAAGTCTGCGTCGTGTATGTCACGAACAAATGAACCGATTTCTATGGTAATGCTACTGTCCGACTTTTTATAACTACCTACCTACTAGCAAATAAATGCAGTGGTTGTCGAATAACCAACAAAAACATAAAGCGAAAACTTATTTAAAGATCGAACTGAAATAAGCTTACTAGCGACCCGCCCCGGCTTCGCACGGGTATAAAATATATAGCTTATGTCACTCACTGAAAAAATTATTAAAATCGATCCAGTAGTTTTGATTTATTCATTACTGCCCGTGGCCCGCACGCGTTAAATTTGGAGTAAAACAATTCCCCTTTCTATAAACCATGAAGATTTCCTGCTATCTTTGGAATATCTAAATTCATACACTACATTTATATCAACAATGTATTTAAGGTATTTAATTGGATAAGGATTAATGCTGTATTGGTTAAAATCGCTTCGAAAATTAGCCATTATTGGTCGTAAAAAGTAAATGACAAAAAAATGTTATTGTGGGATATCCATAAGAGATAGACAATAGACATATACCATCGCGGAGTTTTCTGTAGACCTTTTCAATGTGTACAATACTTAGTACATTATTTTGATAAATCTCGTAGGGTTCAGCCTGCGTTTGCAATGTAAGCGGAAAAAAAATAATTATTTACGACATCACATTAGAAACCTCAAAAATAACAGTATTTCTCCACTATTTAATGGATGTTATTATACATATAAACCTTCCTCTTCAATCATTCTATCTATTAAAAAAACCGCATCAAAATCCGTTGCGCAGTTTTAAAGATTTAAGCATACATAGGGATATAGGGACAGAGAAAGCGACTTTGTTTTATACTATGTAGTGATACATAGAGAAGATACAGCTTTTTAATATACATTGAGTGTACATTTAGTTAAGGAAAGCCGCGCGCCGTAGCGGGGCGGTATCGGAAGCGCGGCGTGCAATATCGTCGATAGCACATTTCCGCGCGGCGCTCGCCTCATGAATTTGGAAATCAGCAACAGTAATCGCTGTTCACTGCTGCTTTTATTCCATCTACATTTATACGAGAAAACAATATATAAATAAGAATGGCTTAAAATACGTGCTTTGATTTGTAGGTACTCTTGAGAACAATGAATTACTTACTTTGAAAAAGCGAACGTCGCGAACTTCGTTTGTATCAAGTGTTTCACGGATAAAAGAGGTTAAGTTGCCTGTAATTGCTAAAACTAGTGGGAACTGAAGGTCAGGGTGAACCTGCTGTAGGTACAGAACAGATGAATGTTGTTGAAATAAACGCCTTGTTTTGAAAACTAATCGGCCCATGTGGTAAGTGTACTTACACAATGATGTAATTAATATTATGATAATTTATAATACGTCTTTATAGACAGGAATCTTCCCACGAGTGGAAGGTTACTAAAGTTGTTTCCATCCACAAATGTGAAAACGATACCGTGGTGAGTAACTATAGGCATCGATCTTGATCTTGTCATCTTTTGCCAAAATCTTCGAGTCATTAATGTGTTGGTTTACATAAAAAACCACCTCTAAATCTCATTGAAAGCCAACAAGGATTTGTCAAAGCAAGATAAACTTGCACCAACCTGGTTGCTTTCACTGAGCTTGTCACTGAGGCTTTGGACTCCGGCAGACAATTCGATGTAATATACAAATACTGACTTTCGTAAGGCCTTCGACCGAGTTTCATATAAAATACCTACTCTTGTAAAGTTATCAGCATATGGCATCACCGGCACCTTGTTAAGACCCGGACTCCATCAAAGCGGAGACGAGAGGAGACGAGATGAGATGTGTTTTAAACAATAGAATTTCGTTATTCACACATCTCGTCTCCACTCAGCTTCAGTGGATACCACGATAAGATGTATCGTATTTGTATGGCACGATTTAAGCGGAGATGTGCGCTGTGCCTCGCTGAGATTGAACTGGGCAGCGATACAATGCGGAGATGTGAGTTGTGTCTCGCAAGCTGGCGACGGCGTACAGCGGAGACGAGAAGGGATGTAAGTGACGTGCAGTGACCGGGCAACATCTAAGTTCCGCTCTAGCCAGCACACATCTCCGCTCTAGCCAGCGCACATCTCCGGTCTAGCCAGCACACATCTCCGCTCTAGCAAGCACACATCTCCGCTCCAGTCTAGCCAGTATGCATCTCCACACAGCTTCGGTGGATACACCCTAGCTGAAAAACATCTGTCCTCGTCTCCGTTTCGAACATCTCCGCACATCTCCGCTTTGGTGGAGTCCTGGCCTAATGTGTCTAAAATCTTACTTCGAAGAACGTACTTTCTTTATTGTGGTGAATGACTTTAAATCTAGTGCTCGAAATATTACGTCTGGTGAGCCGCAGCTCCCATGTCGGCCCGGTATTTTTTAATGTTTTTAATAACGATTTGCCTACTAGTTTTCAATTCTCTGTAGGTTTCATGTAGGTACCTACGCAGACGACTTGAAGCTTGGAAAAGTGATAGACTCATTTGATACCGTGTGTTTGCAAAAAGATCTCAACAGTTGGAGTGGTGTGAGCGTAATGCCTCTGGGACAAATTTTGCGGGCAGCGGGGCGGCGGCGGCGGCGGCGCGGGAGCGGCGCGGGCAACGTAGACCCGTTCTCGAAACCAGCGGGCAGATCGAGCGGCGCTATAGCGGCGTAGTGTTGTGTTCGTGGTTGTGTCGTCGAGATATTTGTTTTAATCGCGAACGAAATGTCTGAACAACGGCGACAACATCTTTTTGTCGCTCGATTTATTGTGGGCAAAAGAAGAAGTGAATACCTACATAGGGCAAGGAAAAGAAAAGGCGAGTTTTATCGAAATTATGAAGAACAGAGACAATGTCCTGACAAATTCTACGACTACACCGGAATGAGTGTAGAAACATTGGACTATATTCTTGAAGCTATCAAGGGCGATTTAGAGTCTGAAATTAATCCAAAACGATATAGAGGTAGGTACTCATATTATATTTAATTTCTTCCGATATTTAATTTCTTACCATAACTGGTTAATTACTCTTCTATTTTTATGGTTCACATCTTTGCGTTCCATATCGGTGTCCTCTCAAAAATTGCTGAAATAATTTGCTCTAGCACGTCCGAGGACATTTCGACACGTCACAAAAATAAATTGCACAACAGTACAATGCAGACGCGCGGGCGGTCACCGCTTGACTGGAGTGCACCGCTCGTTGCCCGCTGCCGCGCCGCTCCCGCGCCGCTGTTTTCGAGGGCCGGTCCATTTGACAGATAGCTTCAAACCACACTTCCAAAACCACAAAATACTCCCTGTTTATATATCTTAGAATTATGTAAATTTGTCAGAAAACATCCAGATTTTTACACCACTTGCGAAGAAACACAAACAAAGTAGGTACACCTTTCGACACAACAAAAACAAAATAAACATACCTCAATCCCGTCTCAAAATGCACTCAACCAGCCCTTTAGTTACTATGTCTATAAAAATGGTTAATAAATTGAAAATGAAAAAAAAAATTAAAATGAAAAATGTTTTATTAATTATACAAGTAAAATTTAACAACTAGTGATTGGAGTCTCCTTTTAAGCAAAAAAGCCTAAATTGCCAAATGACATTGGAGAAGTAAGCAAAACAAATATATTTATTAATAAATTGAAACAATTTCTGGAATCCAAGTCGTACTACTCAGTAAAGGATTTTTAGATGACAAATCGATTGCAAAATAAAATTATTCTTTCTCTCATACACCAAACATTATGAAATATAATATAATAAGGAATATAGGAAATCAAATATAAACATAAATAATAAAATGATTTAATAATAATGAAAATACTTCTAAGAATTTAAATAATAATTACCTATTTCTTATGCAATACATAAAATTAAAATCCCTAATATACTATACCTATATTCATAAACCTAATAATATACAATATATACATAATTATACACCCAATTAAACACATCTAATAATTTATAATAATGTTGAATTGCTACTTAGCCCTCTTCCTCTCTCCTAATTTTGCTGTGCCCGACAGGGTCCATATTGATCTTTTACTTTGTTATACCATCTATGTAATACATATGGAATGCAATAAAGTATTGAGTATTGATTTTACGCAATAGATCCTGCCGCTCCCGCGCCGTCGCCGACGCCGCGCGCCGCCGCGCCGCCCCGCTGCCCGCAAGATTCGAGGCAGAGGCCTAATAGCAATAGCATCTACTTAAATGAAAAAAAAATCCTTTCACATCAAATTCTCAAGAAGAGTTCACCTAATTGAAGGTGTTTCTGGTATTGGCAATGAAATGATTGAAATAGTAGACCAAATAAAGGGTCTAGACGTAATATTTGATCGTAAGCTCACCTTCCTCTCGCACCTTGAGAGTACCATTAAAAAGGTTTCTGATATGTTGGGCCTTGTCATTCGGAAAGGAAATATCATTTTTTTTACTTTTTGTTATTTAATAAGGTATGAGACGGCTGTTTCTCTTTTTGTTTTGTTTTATACAAATAATAACTGCTCTACTTTAAGATTGTTTACCTAGTAGGAGTTAATAAGAAAATTCTACATTTACCCATAATTGTTTGTTACATATTAGTTCCTACCTAGTTCTTTATTTTCTGTTGCTTCCTGTAATTTCTGTTATTCATAATATGTAACTAAACGTTAGTAAATCAAAATAAATAATTATTTACGCGTTGGCAGCAGTGCACTGTCGCAGCATGCCTCGCCTCGCGGTGACAACGCAATCTTGTGCGATATGTGTGCGCCCGTCCTTACTCCTGTCGCAGATATTCAAACGACCGACAGAGTACACGCTATGGCTGTACTCTACGTACCTACTATATTTTTTAAGACACGATTTAATTAAAAAATAATTATTTTCTCCATTTCCAGCGAAAGTGCTAATCTGCGATTATGTTAAAAGAAATAAAACTACGTCAATGAAATGGATAACAAAATACGCATAATTTAATGCACTACAAGTGATTAAAAAAACACTCACAATATTTTGAAGTTATAAAAAAAAATACACAAAAAGAATGAAACGAAACGTTTGATAATTATGAAACTAAAAGAGATATTAATATAAATTGAAAAATTTCTCTAAAGAATTAAATTACCTACGCAACTTTTGGAGTATGAGATATTGAGAAGTGCTTTAATTGTGTACCCTGTTGTTATGAAATTAAAGTTGGCACCCCCACTTTCGAAAAATGAAAATCTAAAACGGTGAAAATTTCGAGCTAATTAAGGACAATTTTGGACTGCAAGAAAAAAAAATCAGATCAACCCCTTCAAGATATTCAAAATTTTCAATGGGGGTGCTAACTAGTAATTAAGTTAGCACCCCCACAGCATTTAAATGTTCACTCAAAAAGTTTTATGTAGGTCAAAATTTCGAGCTCATTAAGGACAACAAATGCAGCATCAACCCACCCCCCATGTACAACCCCCCACCCCCCACCCCCTATCCGTAAAAACATGAAAAAATCAAATAAAAATAAAAAATTCTCACCACTATAATTCCTAGCATAGAATTGTAGACTGCCAAGTACAAAAATAAAAACATCCCTTAAACCACCCCTTGACCAAACTTCCCGGAAATAACATCAAATTTATACGTAAATTTATTTTCTTCATACATAAACTGTAAATCAATTATTAATGTATTATTACAACTATTACTTGCAACAACCCCAAAAAACTACCCCTTGACTGATGCTTAGTTCAAAATGTTAAACGTACTTCAAAAAATTATTAAAACTCCAAACCGTGCAGATGAAAATCTAGAACGGTGAAAATCAGCAACAGCAAGCCTTTCGAATACGTAGGTACGTTGCGGAAACATCTATAGGAGAACTTATGAATGTCAATCGTGACATAGTGAGTATGCCTGAGAGATAATTTCCCGACGGCATGTGAAGTCAAGTCCAAGGCCGGGGGCGGCTTTAAAACTCTGATTCCAGGTTAGTCTCTAACCACACTAAAAGAAGAGAAGAAGAATGTTAATTTTTATTATAATACGTTGAATACGTATTGTCACATGTGTGATAGTTACACTCGACATCGAGATGGAGTTTTTGGGTTAGTCCGCGATTCCTATGAAATGACAGCGATCGTTGAATGAAAACAAATATACGAAAAATTAAATTCATAAAAGATGGTTTAAAAATGCCGCTCTAGAGTTGAGCGCCGACGACGAGGATAGTGATGCGCATACCACAGAGCGTCCATCATAATTAGTTTCCATTAATTTGTACGAAAAACTTATCGAACAAGTTTAGTGCAGTACAAAATGAATGTCGAGATACATTTCGAATGTACAGTACCGACCAAAAGTCCATGAGCAATCTCACAAAGCAATAGACTGACGCTTCGGTTTGACTTACGACCTTCTTCTATAAGTTGTTACAATACTGTAGACACGCACATTACACACACACACTCACTTTGTCTGCAACCAATGACTAGTTCAATAATCATCATTCGTTTTTAGTTTCATTCGTCTTGTTCACATAAATATTAAAGTTTAGCAGGTAGACTGGGTGTGTGTTGATGTTAAAATGTTAGGTGTTCAGTCGGGCACTTATACCTTTGTTAGTGAGGCTCATGGCTCGAAAAGGTGGCTAGACCACTGTGCTGTGACGCGATCCGCACTGTGTTCCGTTTTCAATGTTTATGTTAATTATAATATTACGTGGTCTGACCATTACCCTCTCATACTAGAATGTAGACTTAATTTATTAACGCCAACGGTAAATGTCATAAATAATATTGATACGAGTGTAATATGGGGGCAGAGAACTGATGAACAGATTAAATTGTACCAAGAAGAATGTAACCGTAGATTAAAATTAATTGATTTTCCTTCAGAATTTACTCATTGTGCAGATAAATATTGTAACAAGCCTAATCACAGATCAGTTATAGATAAATTGTATGGGGATGTTGTGTCCGCACTCAGTGAGTCTGCGGCTGTTAGTCGAGGAAGTGCGCGACGCAAGGGTAAAACGCGATGCATTGTTGGGTGGAATAGGTACGTAAGTGTGGCGTACGGGGTGGCTAGGCTGAAGTTTCGTGATTGGCAACGATGTGGTGGTCCTTCTACCGGCCCTATGTATGACGAGATGTATCTGAGTAGAAGGATTTTTAAGTCCAGGCTTAAATGGTGCCAAGACCATCAGCACCAGATAAAAATGGATATCCTTGCTTCTCATCATTCAAAAAAGGATTTCCGCAACTTTTGGAAATGCACAAATAAAGTGGCACATCGGCCTGGCCTCCCCGTAGGCGTCAATGGGGTGAGTGACCCCAAAGGCATTGCTAATCTCTTTAGAGAACATTTTCATGTGAAATCGCCCCTCGGGCCGCCTGCGCTGGGGAGGTTCAATGTTGAGACATGTTATGGTCAGGTGGGTACGAGAATTAGCACCAAAAATGTGGCGCGTGCTGTTAAGTCGATGTCCAGAGGCAAGTCCCCTGGCCATGATGGTCTCAGCGTTGAGCATCTTCAGCAGGCTGGACATCACCTACCTAGAGTGTTGGCAATGCTTTTTAATTTTTGTATCACTCATGCGTACTTACCCTCTGACCTTGTTAAGACAATCGTAGTGCCAGTGGTGAAAAATAAAACCGGGGACCTGTCAGATAAGGGTAATTATAGGCCTATTTCATTAGCGACTGTTATTGCGAAAGTACTTGACGGCTTGCTTAACACACAGTTAAATGAATATCTGCATCTGCACGATAATCAGTTTGGTTTTCGTCCAGGATTGTCCACAGAGAGTGCTATACTGTGTCTTAAGCATGCCGTCAGGTATTATACGGACAGACATACTCCAGTGTACGCGTGCTTTCTCGATTTGTCCAGGGCTTTTGATCTGGTTTCATATAACATTCTATGGAAGAAGTTGGAGGACATCGATTTCCCCACAGAACTTATAAACATGTTTAAATGTTGGTATGGAGGCCAGATCAATAGCGTGAAATGGGCGGGTTCTCTGTCAGAACCATATGGGTTGGAGTGCGGGGTGAGGCAGGGAGGGTTGAGCTCCCCTGCTCTTTTTAACTTATATGTTGATGCACTAATTGTTGCTCTCAGCAGTCATCATGTCGGTTGTCATATTGATGGAGTTTGCCTGAACAATATCAGCTATGCGGACGACATGGTGCTGCTGAGCGCTTCGGTTTGTGGCATTAGAACATTGTTGCAGATTTGTGAGGCATATGCTGAAGGACACGGTCTGAAATACAATGTGACGAAAAGCCAGTTTATGGTGTTTGAGGCCGGCTCTAAATGCCCTATGACAGTACCACCCATCAAACTGTACGGGGTTCCCTTGGTAAAAGTGAACCATTTTAAATACCTAGGACATTTAGTTACAGTCGGTCTCAGGGACGATACTGATATCGAGAGGGAGCGGAGGGCGTTGTCAATTAGAGCAAATATGATAGCCCGCAGGTTTGCACGCTGTTCTAAGTCGGTCAAGCAAACACTTTTTAGAGCTTATTGTACCTCATTAAACACGTGCAGCTTGTGGGGGAATCACACCCAAAAAGCATACCAAGCCCTCCGCGTCCAATATAACAACGCCTTCAGAGCGCTGATGGGGCTGCCGCGACACTGTAGTGCCTCGGGCATGTTTGCCGATGCTAGCGTCGACTGCTTTTATGCTACGATGCGTAAGCGGAGCGCGTCTCTGGTGCGCAGGGTGCGCGGCAGCCCCAACAGCGTTCTGATGATGATAGCTGACAGGCTCGACTGTCCGTACATGCGACGCTGCAGTGACTTGCACGTCACCTTCAGTCGTCTGTAATTTTATGTTGTGACAATGTAAGTGTTGCATGTAAGGTGGTGTTTTGTTTTGTATTTTATTTTAATGTTTAATGTATTGTTTGATTTAGTTATGTGTGATATATTGTATTTTGTATATTTGTGTATGAGTCATTGTAACTCGAGGAAATAAATAAATAATAATAATAATTTCGATTTCTGTGGGGTAGATGCAGTTTGTTACGAGTATTTAATTAATAGAACTTTTTTGGTTCGTGGATAATATTGGTGACGAGTATTTAGCGCAGTGTTGTGGTTATTATTTTCAAAAAGCAGGCATAAAATATATTGAAGAGATCAGATCAGATCAGAGAATATTATTGCGCTGCGTAAAAGTGAAGTGAATATCTAATGAAACCGGACTAAGTGTGAGTGTTATCATTTATATATTTCATATTTTACTAAACATAAATCTTAATCAAGGGTATTGTTGATAGAACAGAGGTATTGTTGAGACAGAAGATGCCTTTAAAGTTTTAAATTCATTGTGAGGTTTAATTCGATTAGTGAATAATAAATAATAAGGTATTATGTGTAATAAAAACAATGTTTTTCTTTGTTCTAGAGAAATACTGTGAGGGTTAAGAGATATGAGGAAGGGGCTTATTATCGAGTAGCAGCGACGTCAAATGGTGAATGAAACAAATGGTTTCATACCAACGAGATATTTTGCTGAATTATTAAAAACACGTCATTATGAACCGTTCGCCGTGCACTCTGAAGGCTTGCATCACTGAAGACCAGCTAGAAAACCGTTTTTGACCTTAAAATATTGACCGTACCAACTTAATAAACAACAGATTCGTTATTGCATGAATTTATGGTAACGAATTTTTTAAGCACGTTTCAATAGGGTGTTTGTCGTATTTCTTGCAGATACACCGAAATTGTTTAATATTATTTTAGTAATAGTATTATTTTAGGATAAAAATTTGAGGTTTAGTTTCAATCTTCTTTTCGTAAAGAAAATGAATACTTAAGCTTTAACCTCAATAACAACCAATATTTACTAAAGTCAAATAAAATGTAAAATAATTAATACAAATAAAATATAAACAAACTGCCCATATTTAACCTTAAAATTACCTATTCTGTAAGTAGTTTTTTACATTTTAAGTAGTCTAATATTCTTATTTATTACTTAATTACTTCGACCATGATCAAAGCTTAATGTTTATGGTGAAAAAATCCATTAAAAATTTAAAATATTTCATAATTTAAATATGTCAAAATAATACAAACTGCTTCTAGTTTCTTGACATCTATTTCACATCTTATTCAGCTGAAGTAATGATAAATAATTGTAGCAGTGTGTTAACTTATGTAAAATAAATATAACGAATAAACATATTTTTTTAATTTTGTATCATATATCACGCATTTTTTATTCTAAAACCTTTATTGCAATAACAACATAAAAAAGCAGCAATATTTAAAAAATATTATTATCGAAAACAAAAATAATAATATTTGCAAAAAACCGCGCTGTGTTTTACGAGATTAGAACCTGAGGCAGT
This sequence comes from Agrochola litura, assembly GCA_949152395.1. Taxonomy (NCBI): domain Eukaryota; kingdom Metazoa; phylum Arthropoda; class Insecta; order Lepidoptera; family Noctuidae; genus Agrochola; species Agrochola litura. Next base: position 290,827 of record OX424490.1, read on the forward strand.
TTGAATTCCATACCAACGCTTAACGCTTTCTGCTATCTGCACTTGTTAAGTTACTATCGAATTTTAGCAATGCCATTAACGAGTCAAGTTCACGCGCATAGTGCGTGTGTGCTAGCATGTTTAAAGCGACGGAAATATATTGTTGTTTCGTGTAGAACAAAACTGCGTTATCTGTGGTGTGTGTATCGTGTTGCTTACACATACAAATGTACGAGCTATACCGCGTGTTCACAGCAATATGACTCTTAGCGTGCTCATGCACTTTTGAGCGCTTACTGTACCTAACACAGATATGATTATAATCTTTGATTATTTTTTAAATTGAATTATTTGAATTTTTTTGCATTAAGTAAATAATTAACAGTTTCATTTAATTCCTTGATTTTTTCATGTGGTGATTCTGAATCTAGTTAGTGAAACTTCTCGGCTTGTGCTTTCGAAATTGACTTTGACGCTGAACCTTTTGAGGTAAACTGTATTTTTTGCGTGTAGTAATGGTACCTATTTGTTACTTTAGACATAATGTCAAGCTTATCTCTTTTTCTGTCTAAATGTTTGTTTTGAGTTTAGCTGTTTGTATTTTTGAGAAATAATAAAAAAAAATATAAATGTAGTGTGTTTTTTATTTTTTTGAGTTAATTTTCAATGTACCTCGAAGGTCGTGTAATGCATGAGATTTGAGTTTTTCTTTAATGCTATGTGATGCAATGACACACTAGCGCCGCGACAAAAGGACTTCAGAGGTGGCGCGGACTCTTTTTACGATTAACATACTTATTATAGGTATATGAAAGATTTAATGAATGTTGACACGTGTCACCACGGGGTGGTGGTTTCTTTATGTTTCTGTCAGTCATACAGAAGAAAATTATGAGTGGGTAGGTATCAAAAGTGCAACTGTGTAAATAATTTGACTAACTAAAAAACTGTGAAGATGTTGCTTTAGGGGTACTCATATGTAAGTGACAGTAGTACCTACCTTGTTTCACAACTGTGTATCCATGTTTAGTCCTCGCTGTTCTAAGTTAACTGTAGAACTGCCCCCAGAGAGCGAGCCCTCAGTCGGTAATGTGAGAGACGTGTAAACGTTTCTCTCCATTTACATGCAAATCGTTGCAGCGAGCAATTTTATAACATTAACTGTGACACTTGTAACTTACTTTACGACGAGGTTTAATTTGTAGTTCATTACGATAACCGCGTGATGGAACACCTGGATAGTGGTTATTTGTTAACTTGCAAATTGGCTAGATGTTAACTGCTATTGACACCAAGTCCTAGCATACTGAGCTCACTAGTTTATTTTAGATAGTAAGAAAGCATCGAGCTATACCAATGTGTTCACTGTTGCCTCGTGAATGATCCAACGTCCGTGTTGCGTCACACCAGTCACGTAACATGTTGCTCAAGCCGCCGCCGCGCCGCCCACTGGAGCCCGTAGGAATACGTGAAAGTTCAAAGAATTTCTTACAGAATAAGCTTCATATACTTAAATTAAATGTAAACAATAAATTGGTGCTGTATATCTCAAATAAATATGGTTTTCATTTATTAGCATTGAAGATAAAGCGCTATTCGTACGAGATGTGGTAACGATCGGTTACCGCCCACGCAAACCCACGCCTTATAATATCTAACACTAAACACGAACCACGGCGCAGTGTAAAAGTGCTAAGAAAACGATGCCAATATAAATGAAACGTTTCGCAACACGATCGCACGTGTAACATGTTGCTGGTTCTGTTCGCGTCGCTGTAATGATGATGTCCATTACTCACTCTATGACAGCTATATAAATGCAGGGCTCAAATATTCAAAGTGTCCGGTGGTGTGCTCGCAACCCCTGGGGGGCGCAGGGGAGGGCAGACGCGTGACTCGACTGCGAAGCCCTGAATGAAGACGAGTTATCTACTCGAGTGACCCCCATAAAAAGAAACGTTCCTTCAGGATTGTGCGCCACGTCTCATCGTTGAATTTTAAACAAACACGCTACTAGTATTTCAGTGATTTCCGAAACGTATTTCAACGGACTGCCGAGTGCCGACTGCCGGCGACGACGGAGCGAGGGGAATGTGTAATGCGCTTGTCACACGCGCGTCGGTTTATGCGTCTGTCTCTTCGAACATTGAAAACCTACTGCACGCGTAGCATGACGACCATAGAAACGGTTTTTCTACGGGTTTTGTCTATTCTTCCATCAAACGTGCAGGTACACATTTTTTAAATTACGAAATCATAATATGCAAACCAACAGTAGTGAATTTAATATTCTCTTGCCCCACAGAACTAGATACATATCACATAAATTATTAACATACGACGTGTCGATTCAATAAATAATTCAATGAATTTGTATCTGTCGCCGCGAGTAACACACTTAATACGAATCATAACTCAATTTCATGCATATCAATATGGAGATACAGATAATATTTATTGCTTTAATGTAAGTACATAAATAGAATAGAACGTTGGCTGGAATCTGCCTTGCATTTACTTGGAAGAAGTTATTTTTACAAAAATAGGAATAAAAAATAATATAACTAATGTACTTTTTGAGTGTGTTTGACTTTTATTTAGGAAGGCACAAAGATGAGGTCAGATGGTCGTCAATATTGGCAGTTGTCAGCGTGGGCACGTCGAGCACACCGATGTCAAACGATACACACAAACGAAATAACTAGCAGAAGGCCTAAGTACTGTATACACTATCTGAATAGTCGGAATTCTCATCGTTGCAGAAAAACATGTCTTGTAAACCTTCTGTAGCTACATTGTGCGGTGACCCCAAAGCCGACGTCGATCTTCCTGCTAGGAAACATGACGTCACTGACAATGTAATAGGGCTCCATTCATTGGCTAATTAACTGCCGTATTTTCATAGGCTGTTCGAGTGCATGGGACGGTGAAAGTAGCACCGCACACTGCTACTACAGTGTTACTTTACTGCACACGTGACAAAACACACATGTCTGTGGAACTCAATGGAGTGTCTGCGAGGACTTTGTCGTCGATCACTAGGATGTCTAGTGGTTTGTTTGACTGATTTGACAAAACTTTCAATCATAGTCTAAGGCCCGTATTACAGAACGTCACTCAATACTCAAGCATTACTTAAAACTAGTTTCAACCAATCAAATGGCTTGAATCTAGTTTTAAGTAATGCTTGAGTATTGAGTGACGTTCTGTAATATGGGCCTTAGTGCCTGTAAGGTCTGCAGAATTTATTCAAGTAGCGATTTTATCTGACTCATTTGTTTCCCATGATTATCAATCTATTCTGCAAAATTCTCACCGTGAAAACTTAGGTGAAGTGAGCTTGAATTGAGCTGTCAAGATTGTCAATCCTAGCTTAGGTGGCTTGACAGCTCACTTCACCTACGTTCTCACGGTGAGATTTTTACATAACAGATAGGCAGGGAATTACACAGTCAACGTGCTATGAAGCTAGGAAATTGCTACGACCACGGCCACAAATACCAATAATAATTAGCAACACCAGAGATCTTGACTCTGAGCTATATCATATTGATAGGCAAGGGTTTCATGAGCATGAAATCTGTACGAATCAAAGTGGCTTTTCAAAATAATAATAATGGAGAGGACTGCGTAACTTAATTTAAAAAAATGTGGGTCTGCTGACCCTACATAACAAAACAGTCTTAGATCTAATCTATTAAATAATTAGTAGTCTCACTAGCAATTGCGAAAAGACCGAATCACCTCTTTTATTATACAACATGTAGGTGTTGTAGGGTTGTTAGTTAATTAGTCATTTAATTCAGTACCTAGTGTATATAGTTAGTTGTGGAAAATATTGTAAAAAAAATCCTCCTGTTTTGACCTCGCCGAAGTCGGGTAAAACTGAAGTAAAATGCCTAAGCAAAGTACATACCCGTAATGTAATACAAATTGCATCTCCGCTTCGTCTTGTTAATTATAAACGTATACGTTTGTAATATAGTTATTTCCTGTAAAACATTTTATTTCACTAGCGATGTAAGACTCGTTTGCCCCCGCATGCGGCGTCACGGAGCTATAATTGATCGCTCGCTAATGATAATTAAAATCAATAGCATCGCGTTGGGTGCGTGCAGTCGAAAACTTGGTTCATGTGTAATGTATTGTAAGTGATGCTGTGATCGCAGTGAGTTACTGTAATGAGGGGGTCGTGACTAGGACAAGATGACTGCTTGTTATGATAACAGTGCTACACGGGACGCTCTGTGTTGACTATAAATACAATTGGTACCTACAGGTAAAAAAAAAGTTGGTAGCCTTTGAGTGAACGTTCAGTTAGTTGCCAAACCCAAAGGAACTCGTAATTTTGCAGCTATATATGGCCTCCGTAGGCGTGATTCTTTAAGGGAACTGTTTAAAGATATTAACATCATGACGGTACCTTGTACTTATATCTATGAAAACATCATGTACGTAAGGAAAGTCTAAGTCTTTTCAGTAATAGAGGTGATAGACACAATTGTAAGAACATATTATTACTGCAATTGTTATGCAGGAAGTCTGAGGATATAGATTGTAGCGAGCGAAGCGAGCTCGAAAATTATCATCCTCAGCTTCCAACTCTAAACTGATTCTTACTGAATATATTTTGACCGTGTTCGGGATATCGTTAAAAAAGTACTTCTTAAGATTTGGGGGGCCGCCAGGACCCACCCTGGGTGGTTGGTATTGACACTATTCTGGGGTATTTAATTACTACGTCTAGTTGCTAGCTTCAGATAAACCTACAAGGGCACTTATGAAATGTCAGAACCTAGGACCACGGTTCCATTTGGTCGTTTCCAATGGAGAAGAGCCGGCAGAAAATTCCACGGTTCGTCATCATATAATAACAGCACATAGTCTTATTATGCGTGTCGTTTGCGCATGTGTGGCAAACACATGTGGCAACATCATACAATGTATTTATTTAAGATTAAATTTATCAGTGAGATTAGAAAAACAATCAGAGGTCGACCTAGACACAGCCCAGGGGGGGGTCATGACCCCCATGACCCCCCCCCCCCTGGATCCGCCCTTGGTTACAGCAGACTGATTCACACAAGTTACGCGAGTGACGCGCGGACATGACAATGTTAACTGTTTTGTATATCAACGTCCTTTATTCTAAAAACTGTCTGTGAATTATTCAGTCTACCAGGTTATACGGTACGAAGTCAGATTCGATATGCCACTAACTAGGTACGATTACTCTTAATTTTCATCATCGCGTTTAAATAATGACATAAATCATTCACAAAACATAATAATGATTACTTAGTCGAATCTGTATTCATAAAAGAGTTTAAATGTAATCGTTTTGTATCGACATCCAGTGTGTGGCGGGTTAAATGTCACCCGCACCGGCACGTAGAGTTGAGGCAGGTGCGAGACGGACGCTAACGCAATTAACACACTGCACCGCATCGCATCGCGCCGAGCCGCACCGCATCGCGCATATATAAAAACCTGGGCTCCTGAAGATCTGAAGCAGATGAAACGCCCAAGTATAGATATTCAGGGCCAGGAGACCTTACCCTACTTGTGAGAACTGAGAGTACTGATACTCTATGAGTATCTATCAGTGTTCTGCGTAATATTTATACGATAAACTACAATGGATAAATTATCTGATAATTATTACAGAAACTATATTTATTTGACAATTCATACATGTTAGAAAAAACCCTAATAACATTAGACATATATAGTACAAAAACTTTCGTCTTGAGACACTTTGGTACCTATATGAGACGAGAAGATAGTACGCAGCTTCCCGAACACCGCCCAGCCGAGTCGAATTCGACGATTCGCTGGATGCGAGACGAGAAGCACAGAACCGATCGAAGTGGCGGTACTTGGGGTAGGTCTATGGTCCAGCAATGGACGTCTTCCGGTTGATAATTTGGGTTGATAATATGACCGAGAGGGTCCATAATGATCTCATAAAATTTTAAGTTACCACGTAAGTACACTATAAGGAATGCAATCAATGATTGAGTATTGAATATAAGTGTGTACTATCGCGCGTTATCCTTCTGTTAGTAATTGATAAGCCACGGTAGAGCGGTGACCGCTCATGTAGCGTCCGCAATTTACGGCCGAATGACGTCACTGAAACGTTGACTATGAAACTATTGGTGTGGTTTCCTAGAGAGCGTTATTGACACCGTAAAGCAAACCCCGCCCCCAAAAGATTCAAATTGCTAGATTTGCCCTCACCGTACTCAGTCACAAGAAAAAGTGTCCATACTGAGAAGAGTGAGCTCACACATTATTAAATATCGTTTCCATGACAAACAAGTGTTGTCACTGCGTCAATTGCGTGTCAGAGGTGTCAAAACAAAACAGAAACGCGACTATCTTTTGACGCGCTGGCGAATCTAACGATTTAAATCTTTGCCGCCTGTCATCATTTTCATGACAGCCGTCACTGCGGCCGCCAAGTGCGGCCACCGCTTTTCTAGAAAACCGCAGCTTTAGAGCGTTGTCACACGGTCGCGCGATAGCTGCGTTAACACTGCCGCGAGTCGCGAGTCACTCCAGACAATCGCATCACGTGTCTACTGACGTCACGGGACGCTTTTGGACGTCTTACACGCGTTTATTTTATTTGATAGTATCGAAAATAAGTACAGCTTGGCTCATATTATTATGTTATAAACAGATACCTACAAAAAATATTTATATCGTCATTTCGCCATTAATAGCTTATTCTGTAATAAAATAGAAAGTAGCTGACACTTAGTTATTCAATTAAGACGAAGCAATGAGTTGCGATAAAGAAAATTTATTATTACTAACATTTATGTACCTGTCCATTATCTTCATAGACAACCCACATGGAATCTTCATTTTATCTTAAATCTATATGTACCTGGCATAGGGAATTAAAGTTGTAATCGGAAGTTAAGAACTCAAACTCAAACTCAAAGCATTTATTTCAAATAAACCAATTACAGGCACTTTTGAATTGTCAAGGGGTCGGTCAGTCAGAAAGATGAAGCTAGTTGCCCATTCCAAAGCGTAGTAGGTACCTATGGAGAAGAACGGGCAAGAAACTCCACGGACACTCTTTTATTAAGAAACTTACAAAGCTCATTATCTTAATGCACTAAAGAGGCAGTAAGTCGAATTTTGTTTTCATAGCCGAAGCGGAGGCATAACTTCCAATAATAAATATCCATCTAAAGTCTAAACTACTTGGGATCTAAGAAGGTGCGTAATAACGCTGTATACTAAAGCGCTTAGGGTAGTGAAGTTTGTCCATAGGAGTATTTAACGTAGTCGGAAAATGATAACGTTAAGTGAATACGTTTTTGAATACCCGGAGTGTTAAAAGACCTGAAATCAATCATAGTTAGCCCCGCGCCAACAATGAAATTCTGACATGTGAGGCGAAATCCTGATGGATGGCAACCCTACAGAAGCGGCGCTGTTTGGTGACGCGCGGGTAAAAGCGCCGCAGAAATCCGCGCGGTGAGCCGAACTGCTTAATAACGTCGGCCGAACGACGCGACGTAATCCACTCCGCGTAATACTTGCTTTTGTTTATAACTATTCACCTCCAAACGCTCCACCGCGCTATGAGCGTTGCGTCACCGGCGGGCGGCCGGGCGAGCCATAATACCGCCCTTAAGGCTCGTGCAGACCAGCGCTACACGCGACGCGACACAAAGGCACCGCTCGTCGCGCGACGAGCGGTGTCTTTGTGTCGCGCGACAAGTCGCGCTGGTCTGCACAAGCCTTTAATCTGCTCATCTATTTTATGCTAAGATTTTATGCTTTAGTATCTTTTTCAATCTGAATTAAAAAGACCTTTCTTTATGGAAATGAATGAACTCTGACACAATAAGGTCGAGCTCGCATTGTTTTCTAATAAAAAGTACGTCGACTCGCGAATTTATTTATTTATTAAAACTTTATGCACAAACCAAAAAAATACCGTACATAGGGCTTGTAGCTTGCAGTACGCGTGGCCTAGACCGAGCTCGCAGATTTTTACGATGCGACGTCGCATCGCAGTTTTGTGTACAAGCCCAAAGGCGGACTTAATGCGTGAGGTATTTTCTAGCCGTCAACCTGGGTGATATAGAAACACAACATGGTAGGTGCAACTTATGGGAAGAATAAATACATAGATACATTTAAACAGGATAAACTTTGTCAGGAGAAATAATGATCGGTAGATGAGAATTTAGCGTTATAACGGAGTCGCGCGGACGTGCGCGCATCAGGGATGCCGCCCTCGCACCGTGCGGTGCTTGAGAATGTCAATTGCACCAATTATTGGCACTCGACTATTATTCCTGTCGCACATAATTTGGACATCCTCCTCCCACCTCGTCTGTCAGGTCACAGCCCGCTATGATCCTAGAATTGCCTAATTGAGAATGCAGACACCTAGCCTCGCGCTATCTTCGGCTCGTCCCACAAGTCTGTACATGTTTAGTATCCATTACTGGGCGCGTGCACGTAGCTATCTCCAGTTACCGTTCACGGGAGACTACGTACGTGGAGAGCACGCGGGATCGTCGCCGGGAGCGTACCTGTGTAGCGGGTGCAGTAATTGAAATAGCGCGAGTTAGGTAGACGTAGCGCACTGAATTCATTAGACGGATATCAACGACATGGCCCGGCGTGAGACGGGGGCGGTCGGCTGCGGTCGACTGCGGTCGGCTGATAATCAGCTTGTTTTGTCGTCTAGTTAGCATTGTTTACGGCCGCACGACACGTATTTACAGCTGTGTGAACCACTCGTGTTGGAGTTACTTTACGTTCATTTAGAAAGGGCGGCTAAGGGGCAGGGCTAACGAGAGAAATCGAATTGCGAAATCCCCGGCATTCACGTAACACAATTCCGAGGCAAAACGAGAACTTAGGAAAAGGTATGTAGCCGGGTATAATAATAGACACTTCTACTTATATAACATAATGGTGCCGATTCCCTTGTTCACAAACTAAACTAAATTTAAGTTCAGTGCATCTTTTTCTTTCTATTTCATTAAGAAAAGGACAGAAGATAAATTTTAGTTTAGTCCTGTCAAATTAATCAGCGCTTGACGTAAATTGACGTAATTTTAGTTGGCAAGTTTTTAATCACGTCTAAACTTGTATGGAGTAGTGACAGGCGCTGATTAATTTGACAGGACTAAACTAAAATTTATCTTCTGTCCTTTTCTTAATGAAATAGAAAGAAAAAGATGCACTGAACTTAAATTTAGTTTAGTTTGTGAACAAAGGAATCAGCACCAATATCTAATAATTTTATTATAGTAAACTTGTATTTATTCCCCGAGGCAAGAAGCATGAAACGTAGGTAATGGTGATGAGCTGTCATTACATTATTCCCAGAAACAGTTTGATGTGGGAAGCGGTTCGCAGGTTATAAGAATGAAGTAATAAGAGCAGTAACTGTGCACTAATAGCTTGTAATCAGTAAGCGAGGCTGACACATGTAATACGTAATCAAATATGAATTAGGCCGGGAGCGCCGAGCGGACCACCCAGAAGAAAAAAAGCAGAAAGTCCACATCAAACGTCAAATATTTTAGTCCATACAAACAAACACACAAAGGTTTTATGGAACACAGAAAAATAATATAAATATTAAAGCAATTCTCCCAAAATCATTTTAGCTTGTTAATTATTCTTGTCATTTTTGTATGTCGATTATAAAAATATCTAACATTATTATTAAATTATCATTTGTGCTAGTTTTTTATCGGTGGTCCTTCTGTCCGTTCTGTTGCGTGGTCGCCGCAGCTTGACTCCAGCCGAATTATAATAGGTCGGTTTAAGGCGAAGTTATCCGGGATTAAGATTAAGTATGAAGTTGGTAAGTTGCCTGCGGTTCTTACGCCGCCGCGCCGCCCTGGCGAGGCGGAACGGTCGCATTCACTTACCGCCATCTAGCGGCTAACTTTGTGACTTATCATGATGCAAGTTAGCACTGGAATTACGTTAGAGAGTTAAAATTAAAGCAAAAGCAGGAATGTTGTTTAGTAAGTAATCATTAACTTTACAAAGAGAAACACAGACGTATTTGCTAATTGAAATTCACCGCAACCAAAATCGTAACATTTTCTCGTAATAACGTAGAACTGTCGCGCAAATTGACTTAATGAATCTAAATACTTGAAGAAGAGCTATAGGTACCTAATAGGAGTAATAGGTAGCACCGACAATGAACAGCGTAGTTTGTGAAAATAGTGACAAAAGTCTTGCCAAGCAGTACGACAGTTGGTTTAGGAGACAAAATAACATGCAGGTATGTTTTATGGTATGATATTCTGTACCTTAACACGTCATCGCTGCCACGTCGCCGTGACGTACAGTGACGCATCACGCGTGTAATCGCGTCGTAAATCATAGTCGCGCGTTAAATATTAAAATCCCCCGCCGCGACATATTATTATTACAACCTGTACATATGAATCTGATAGGAGGAAGCAATCTCAAGGTGCCATCATCTCTAAGGGGAAGAGTAAATTCCGTTCTAGGGTTTTTTTAGAGAATATTTTGTGAGAAGCACAGCAATCATACAAGATTATCAAAGATTGATCAATGAAATAATAACGACGTTGTTTAAACACCTATTGTTTAAACAACGTCATTATTATACTTAAAAAAACTATAACTAGCAATTTAATTATCGGATTCCATAAATCAGTCCTGCAGTTATGTGGAAATTAGGTTCCCGACCAAACATTCCAATAATTCGACTGACGCCCGACATGCGGAGCAGAATCCGGTGCAGAGGCGACTCAAATGACCTCAAATGACATGTCACAGGTCAACATTTTTGTGAACTCCGACCGACATCCGTCAATTATATTAATATTGTATTCCTGTTTATGCTAATAGCTGCTACATATGCCATTAATAAACGACTCGTTACCGGTAATCCTGAGCGGCAGATGAGCCGGCAAACAGGATACACCCACGTTACGTCATCCGGCTTTTCTCCTCTCTACGACGAGATAATTGTGTGTTAATGAAGTCAACTTCGTTAGTCAAGCTGGTGGTTGCAAGATAGACTGCTGATCCCTTGTCTAAGGTTCGATTCCCAAATCAAAGAAAATTTTATTGGGTTTTTTCATCTGGAATTCCACAGCAGCAGTCCAGAGGCTGGATTTGCCTATACTCTTCATACACTCTGCCACCTACATTGTGTCAATAATGGACCTTATAGGTGAGCTGAAGCACTGGGCCGCAGATCATAGTTCATTGCTTGCTCAGTGGGTCATAAATCACGGCGGCTTGCAGCGAGACGGCAATGTACCGTGTCGTGAGGATTCATTACACCCGCGTGTTACAGCCAGGAGTAATTGAAATATCTGCAAACGTGACATCTACCTACAGTAAATTAGTTACTGTTTCCGTTCTATTTCAACACCGGTTTACAAAACATTAAAAAAGAGTAAAAATAATGATGTGACACAAAGTGGACCCTTTTCCTTTTTAGAAATCATGGAGATCTGTCAACCTAATGCAAAAGCGTGATATGACAAGAAAAGGGCTACTTATGTAGATATTAATTATTAACTAAAATTACTCAAAGCTGGGCATAATTTTTAGTATTTAGTTCTTAAGTTGACGAAGTAATTCGTTTGGAGTCGGCAAGACTTCATGTAATCAACTCAAGAAAACAAATAGTTTGCTCTATTTACAAGTTTGCCGCCAGAGCTTAGAATTACTTTATAGTCCGAGTCCTTCCCTCATACTCATTATATCTTTGTCCCACGTTTGAACTTACAAATTGTGATCTTTATAATGTCTGTTTGTTCTAAGGTATTCACAGAAAAATACAACGTTACTACTTGCGATTACATTAATAGGGTTAAAAAAATTGTTTTGATTAATTGTCTTCTGCTGAACATTTTAGTCAGTTTAACGACGCCGGGTACAAATACAAACGTTTATGATATTGTAAACACGCTGCAGCTGATCTTTCAAATTGTTTTGATTAATTGTCTTCTGCTGAACATTTTAGTCAGTTTAACGACGCCGGGTACAAATACAAACGTTTATGATATTATAAACACGCTGCAGCTGATCTTTCCTTTCCTAAGTCACCTTTTACGAGCTCAATTAGTTGATAAAAGTGCGCTGTGTATTATTTCCCGCCACCAAGGATATCGATTATCAAATCCGAAACGCCATACCACGGAAGCTAACGTACCGTAATTCAGGCGAACACTATCTCTAGCGGCTGAAAACACTGTAGAATTGTAAAGTATGTAGCGTAGTGGATGTAAGCTAGCGGCTGAGGTGCGTACCGTCGCAGAGGTTATCGTTTGTTGGCCGCCTTCATTAACGCGAGCTACGGCCAATTACACTGCGCGCACACCTGCACCACAACACACAGGAACAGACAGAAGGTACACCTAACAGCACTCACACAAACAAATACGTAAGTGTAATTAAAGTCAAACAGTCTCCAATCACTGCAGCCTGCAATGCTTTAACTTTGTCCATCTTCTGTGCATGTGTATGCTTATAACTGTGGACCTTCTGTTTGTGTTCTATAGTGTGGTGTTCTCTATACGGCGTGGTGTTCGCACAGAGCACGCCTTGCGAATACTTTACGATTGAGCCGAGGAAAACCACCTCGCAGCTTATTAGACACACCGCTCTAATCTAATAAGCAAGAGTGTGTTAATTAAATTTATCAACTAACGAGAGTTTACGGTGAACACAGTTTTTAGGGCAGACTTTCATAATGCCTAGGTACCTACTGCTAGCAAAAGTGTACAAAACTAATCGTACAATGATATCATACGGTATAACGTTCTAAGGATGGCATCATTTTCTGAGCTGTTCTATCAATTGGCAAAATCTTATGTTGAAAAACATAATTATTCTCCCATACATTCCAACTGCAAATGTAAGTTTTTACGCACAATATTGAGAGATGTACCATGTTATTTTCAGACTTCTTATTGGTTTTCCTGTAATATATGAGTAAAGAACCATTCCCTGCATTTTTTTTAAATTTTTTTCAAAATATTTTGAAAATTATCATAAATTTTCTTAAATATCATTAAAATTGTTTATTTTCAAATTATAAAAAATATACATTTGATATCCTCGCAATAAGCCCTTTTATTTTATATATTAAATAGACTTTGTTTCACATTAGATCTCACATTTTTTTGCGGTAGAAGAACTGTGTTGCGAAACGCTTTTTTTTACATGTTATGTTTTTGATGGGATTTCATTTCTTTTTGTATAGCCCGATACTGATACTGAACCTACATCAGTTTAATAAAACGTGTGGATTTGTGTGTCTATCTATCTGCGGCATCGTAGGTAGATCCCAAAGGTATATTATTGCTTCTTCATTCAATGTCAATGTAGTTTAATTAACAACAGATTTTATTTGTTGACAATTTTACAAGTTAGTAATCTTCGAAGAGACTGATTGCCTACCTTATATTCCATTAGATAGGTACACTAGGCAGCTAGTCTCCATCTATGTAAATAGGTATAGGTAGTGAGGTGATGAATAATTTTACAAACTGTTTGTTTATGTATGAAATTATAATTTACCTACCTATCTATCTATTTAGGTAGTGTTAGTGACGAAAAATTGCATGAACTGCAAAACGAAGTAAAAAGTAACCAAGTAAAAATTTAAACACATCACAATTTAAACACATCGCACAGTATAAGTTTTTTGTAATCGTAAGTTACTTATGCAGTTCGTAAATCTAGAAAACGGGACTGAAATTGCGGTATATTAAAAATTAAAGTATTTCTTTGGTTTATACGCTAAACACTAATTGTATTCAAAATTTGAAGATTGTGTGTATGCTAGAAGTACCTTAGAATTTTGATAATCGGTGAGTAAGTACTCGTATGTCAGTGACAAATTTAAGGAACTTTGACCTACAATAGTTCTTCTTTAACAACTGGTTCAAATTGAATGTTATTTGGGAATATACCTAGTTATACTAAGCCCTCTTGGTCACTGAAAATCAGAAATTCAGGCTTCTAGCTTTATCCACAACGAAGTTACAGGGGATCGAAAATGTCCTGAATGGCTTCGAGAAAAGATGGTACGGCTGTGCCTTAGTGTTTGTTTAGCTCGACTTGGGCACTACCGTGCCCCTCGATATGGAAGTAGGTATGACGAAGAGACAAGAAAACATTTTTACTCAAAAATGCATGTAATGTGGTGATTATTTTGACAACCTTGTTTGAGCAAAGTCGACCTTGCCGTTTTGTTTCAAGGAGCGGCCGGCAAAGTTTTTCTGGTCGCTCTAACAGGCCGGCAAAACATTGCCGGCCGCTATTTTGACGTTTGAACGTTTTAAAAAATCAAATGCAAAAAGATTTTATTCCATATTTGGCTGTATAGTTCCAACTACCATTGTTAAAAAAAAAACAAAGAAGTAACAAAAGCGCGGTTCAGCGAAAATTTTATTTTTATTTAATTACTTTTTTGCGTAATAAATGAAGAAATAATACAGCAGTCAAACATCGCATTAAAATTATAGCAAACTATTATTAATATCAAACCGGTAAAGTCGGTGTTGAATTTTAGTAACTGTACTTTTCATAATTGTCATTTTAATTAAATTTCTAGTTAATGAGTATTTATTTTATTGAAATTACTTGCTGGTTTTATTTAGATTAGGTACTTGCATTTTTGAGTAAAGCACTATACAAGCCTTGGCCCACTATGACTGCTTCGCTGGTCACGCTATGATTGCCTTGAGCTAGCCTAGCTACGCTCTAGGCCTTCCAGCTTGGCCGTCATTGCAGCCCTTGCTGTCCTTGCTATAAAGGCCTCGACTTACGGCCTCGGCCTTTTTCTCAGCTCGTCCATCAAGTGCTGCACGCTGACAGCGCAGTGTCGGCCTGGAGCTGCGCTACGCTGCGCTGTCGGCCATCATCAGCGCGACCAGCAAAGTAGTCATTATAGACCGCGGCAGTAATGTACTATAGTGTTTTAGGTATCACAAACGTAAAATTATCAACCGAATAAAGGCTCTTAGACACCGCTCATCGCGCGACGAGCGGTGTCTTTGTGTCGCGTCGCGTGTCGCGTTGGTCTGCACGAGCCTTAACTTGATCACGAAGTCTTATAGCTTTGCGATGTCATGAACTGTGTTTTGGTTGCTTACGATAATAACGCTTGACTTTCTTACTTTTAACCAGTGATCATCTTTACAATATTAAGGTAGACATTATTTACTATTGCTACTATCCTGAATCAGTTCCCCTCTGCTCACTGCCGGTAACGCAGTTAGTAGCTGCAGATAACGTTGTTGTCTCGCCCGCGCTCGGCGCCTCCACCACTAGGTAAGTTACAGACAACCCAAGCAGCAAAATGTGGTCTAGTAATTGTCCTGGAACCACCATTTCATTAGGACTATAACGGAATAGTAAGCAATTATAACCACGGAAAAGGGCCCAATTTATAGACGTATTTTACCTAATTAAATATCTATAGTAGAATTGGTGAACACCACTTTGACCAATAACGACCTTATAGTTGGACTATGTAAAACTATTTGTGCCCGCAAAGCTAACTATCAGCACTTAATGGAACCAAACACGACAATAACGACCTTATAGTTGGACCACGTAGAACTATTTGCTCCCGCGAAGCTAACTATCAGCGCTTAATGGAACCAAATATGACAATAACGTACACAGTGAATCTCTTACAAGCTCATACAAAAAGTGTCGTGAATTGGTGAATGTTGCTGCGCACATTTGTAAAGATTAATATTGATAAAGGTAAGTAAAGTTATTCATCCATTTCTTATAAATGTTATCTAGAATATCAATTAAGAGTAGAGTGTTAGTTGACAATAAGTCAAGATGTATGATGTGTTTGAATGTGCATGGCGCACAGTGGAACGAATGTATGGGAGCGGTTGGACGTAGACATTTCCGAAAAAAAAGAGTAAAATTATGCCAAACTAATGATGCCATCTTATTCGATTACTTAATGCCTTCATAACTTGTGGTGATGAATTTCTTCATAACTCCCATATTTCGGGAGTAATTTGAGAAAATGTGAAATTTTACTATGAAAATGAGTGTATCGAGCTCTCTCCCTCCTGATTCCGGGCTTGTTTCAAGTAGCGGTCTCTAATATCATAATGCTAATACTAAGAGCTATATTTAATACTAAGACACATAGTGCGCCAAATGTGCACTTTCTGGGATAAAAGGAAATGAAAATTTAAAAAAAAAAACGTTTTTTCCCCATTTGTATTTACTTTAAACCGCAGACAGACTTATTAAGAGGTCTATAAATATATTATATATATACAGAAATATATATTAACAAAAATATTCACAAGAACTGATGAGAGTATGACTTTTAAGTAAGTTGATAATAAATTACCTAGTTTCATTAAAAGTACAATAAATAATTAAGATGTAAGCTCTAATTTACTAAGTTACACATTTTAAAACAATAACATCATTTAATTATCTTCGTCATCATCATCATCATCAATTAATTCAAATTCAGAATCGATGTCCGCTAAATCATTTATGTTAACAAATTCGATATCACTTTTCTCAGAATCCGTAAGCTCATAAAATTCCTTAAAAGAAGATTTTTTTACAAACTTATTTCCTTTTGGACGGATACTTGTAACAAGTGGATCAGAAGATAGTAAAATATTGTGCATAATATCTTCATTGCATGAGATACTGCTATGCTTTCGAGAATGCCCCTCTCTATATTTTCTAAAATCTTTATTTCTAGCCTCAGATGCCTCTTCGGATAGAAAACCAATGGGCACAATTGACATGTTCTGAACTATGTCTGGCCCATGCATTAAAATTTTATGAAGTGAAGAAGGCATATAATACCATGGGTATAACTCCACGTAAAGCTTAGCAGTATCAAAGCAGAACTCTCGGAATTTAGTTACGTTGATCTTCTCTCCTGATGAAATACACTGCAAGATCACACAGATTTTTCTTAAAAGCATAGCATCTATTCCGGTCAGTTCAGCAGATTTAGTGTAGTTTTCAAAAAATCTCCTTGCCGAGTTGCCATTGTTGGTGGATCCACTGCCTTGTTTCACAACATCGAGAAGTAAGCCCGTTTCTCTTCTTACAGCCTCTTGAACTCTTTTCTTCCTGTCATCAACTTGCCTTTTTGCTATATCACCCCTTACTTGCCATGATTTTATGTCTAATTTGTAGGAAATGTGTAATAAGCATTCCATTGAGCGAATCCAAGCGTGAAGGGTGCTTAAGCTATATTTATACATGTCCTCGTTTGCGTGTTTATCTTTGATTAACTCTAAATTATTCATTTCTTTAGGACAAGCCTTGCATATGTCACACACTGAAGCTGCTGTATTGGATATAATGGAATGAATTTTACCATCAATCATTGTCAACAGCAGTTGGTGTTTGACACTAATTCCATCAGTGATGGTGGATGGAGTTAAGGCTTCAATCTCTGCTTCGATTTCAGCCATCTCTCTCTGCACATTTTCTTTGGTTTCCTTTATAAACTTAAACAATATTGGCCGGCAAAATGAAGTGGAAGATGGTCGCTCGTTTTCCCAAATTGTTACACCTTTTGAGACGAGCCGCAGTGGTACAAGACTAATCATAAAATTACTAGCAAGATCGATTTGCTCATCTTCACTCGTCCTTTGATGATAAATGCTTTGGCTAGATGATCCGTCAAAACCCCATTTGCTGGTCAATACGAGCTGTTGATTGGGATCAACAGGGGTTTCTAACGACCTAATAAGTCTTCTTGAGGTTAAATCCATCAAGGCTTGTAATTTGATTTTTGCAGAGCTCTCTGTAACTGTGAGATCTTCTTTGGCCGGATAGCACTTAATTTTTTCTTTAACCAACATGTAGTAACTCGGGTATTGAAGAGCTCCTTCTTGAGTGTTGAAATCCCGAAGAGTGTTATAGCGCCATTTCGATAAGTTCATCGATACATAAAGAGCCAATGCCTTCAAAGGGGATATTTCCCGTACCTGAATTGATTTACCTTCAATGAAGGCTTTGATTTTTGAGGCCTCTTCTGGATTCTCCGTCAAGTATTTCATAACATAAGCTGTATCGCTTTGTCCTGCCTTTTGAAGCGCCCTTTCGGCCGAAAACATAATTTCAGCGCTGCTACTGCTGCATGAAAGACTATCTTCAGTGCGTCTTCTTTTTTGCCGGTTACTAAGGTCCTCAAAAGATTTACGAGGACTAGGATGTGTACAAGTTGAAGCATCAGATTTAGCAGGAGAAATTATGGGCTCGATGACGTCACTTATATTTTCTGTAGAAGGTTCCATATTTTCATTCTGTAATTCCGGCCATTGAATTGCAGCCTGTAGCCAAATCTCATGTTTCTTCCGAAACTTATCTGTGCTTCTTCCAGACTGTGTCCATTTTGCATAAATGCGGTAGCAAAATCGACGACACCAGTCTTTTAAACTTGTTTCAGCACTTTCACATAACTGAACACAACTGTTATCTTTTAAAACACTGAACAAATAGTTAAAGTCGCGTAAATCTTTATGTGCGCGTGCGCATAAAGCAACGTGAATATCAAGATTTGTATTAAAATTTGGAAAATACATTGCGAGATTAGCTTGGATACAACGAGGTGTAAATCAACACTGATTTTAAAGTTACTAATAGTGACCTATTTATATAAAATCCAGGTATCCCAGGTATCCTTTGTTAAATATTGCAAGGTAATTAGTTATTGTGATAATTAGTAAATGATGCATGCTAAATTAGTGTATTAAGAGCCATTTAGTAATTAAATAATAGCAATGTTCTTATCAGTAATCATTAGTGCATCAGTTTTATATGTAAACCTTAAGTCCCTAATTATATATCCTAATTAGCTTATATCTTCTCTAATTGGCTGCTCAGAAATGTTATTGTAATAAGGTAAACCTTTAGAAAAACGGTTTTAATCAACAAAATAAACAAAAAATAAAAAAATTGTGTTATAAAATAAACATCACTCTTTATCCCAGAAAGTGCACATTTGGCGCACTATGTGTCTTAGTATTAAATATAGCTCTTAGTATTAGCATTATGATATTAGAGACCGCTACTTGAAACAAGCCCGGAATCAGGAGGGAGAGAGCTCGATACACTCATTTTCATAGTAAAATTTCACATTTTCTCAAATTACTCCCGAAATATGGGAGTTATGAAGAAATTCATCACCACAAGTTATGAAGGCATTAAGTAATCGAATAAGATGGCATCATTAGTTTGGCATAATTTTACTCTTTTTTTTCGGAAATGTCTACGTCCAACCGCTCCCATACATTCGTTCCACTGTGTGGCGCACGTATATTTTCGGTGAAGTATAATAAGTTTCTAATCAAATTTTTTACACGCCCCTTCAAATTTGCGTTTTCATTAAGTTGAATTTTAAAATAATGTTGGTTTCACTAAGACATACAACGAAAAGTCGCCATTTTGACAAAGTTGGTTTTCCCAAATACATTAACAAACCGTTATAGGCGTACTTTGTTTAATAATGGTAAATATCAGAACCATTGCTTGGCCATATTGTTTGGAATTGGAGTTCCGCAAATATTTCTATAACCGGACGGTTATTTTATATTGCTATTAGGTACCTATGTCTTATTTTAATGTTTTTGTTTAGGTGTCAGCATTGAAAATGGTAATGTTTCTGGACGTCGATCGCTTTTTGACTAAAAGGGATTTCCGAGCTTTAAAAAACTTAAGGTGGCCTTGGAACGAAACACACTTCTTGTTGTCTCACAAATGTCGTGGTTGTAACCATAAAGTTTCAAAAAATCTTGCAAGACGGCCACGACACTTCGTTCTGAATAAAGAACACATAAGATCATTGTTAAAAGAAGATCATTTCTGGTGTGAAAAATGCTGCTTCTACTCAGTTTATGACCACTTCACCAGTGACGAATGTGAACTTGGTAACTTACTCAATAGTACCTAATTTCTGTCAGTTTAGGTTTAATTTACTGCCTCGTTGGTCTAGTGGTCGCAATTGGTACTGCTGAGCATGAGGTCCTGGGTTCGATTCCCGGGTCGGGCAAAGTGTTATTGGGTTTTCTATCTGGAATTTCTCAGTAGCAGCCCGGAGTCTGGATTTGTGCCCGGTTGATGGCAATAGGCTCGCCCCCTATTACATGGGACTTAAACATAACTGGCGAAATGTGGGTGTACCCACTACAGGTACACCTCTGCCCAACCCTTCGGGGAAATAAGGCGTGATGTTATGTTATGTGTGTAGGTTTAATTTCTCTGATTTCTCTTTACCTATAAGTCATTGATTTAACGTCATATGAAAATGTAATACATAAAGCATACAAAATATTTATTTATGTACAATATACACTTACACGTATCGATATTTGTATACAAATACACTATGTCATAAATATCATAAAGTTTGCATTATGTTTATGAAGGTTGATTGTTAAGAATGATTTTAACATTAAGTTAGAAAACAAGTTTGTATTTAAGGCTTAAATAAAAACCATAATTTATATTAATAAATTGCTATCAATTAATTCTGTAGGTATGCGACTCTATATGGCGGCTTTTTATCAAACGATTTACAGAGCGGCTGGGGGGTCCCACCCCGCACCGCTCCCCTGACCGCACGCTTTATGGCTTAGTACGTTTTTACTAGTGTAAACGTGAAGACGTTCAGTCGGGACTCGCGACGGTACCTAATTGATGTTCGTTAATCTAATGTAGGTATATTATTAGGCAGAAAACTTTAGGTTCTAGCGTTTTTTTCTTGAAACGACTTAGTGTAAGAATAATTATCAGATATCTGCGCATCAATTTTTATCCAATCCTACTACTTACCTACTTAATATTATAAATGCGAAAGTTTGTGTCTGTGTGTATTTGTTATATTTTCATGCTAAAATAACTGGATAGATTTGAAATAAAGCTATAGCTAATAAGTACTCGGGATACGTATAGTATGCTACAACTCGTCATCTAGGTCCACGCGAACGAACTTGCGGGCGGAAGCTACTTCGTTGATAACAGTTGAGTCTTTCGCTTTTTTCGCTGTTCTAGGTATGGTTTTAGTGTGATCTATGTTTATTCTTTTGCAGAGTCTTGCCATGCCTTTTCACGTGGTGCAAACTAAGGAAAAAAGTCAGTTAAAGTTAGCAGCTGTACCAGATCTTTGGGTACATAATAACGTTCTTTTTTGGCCGAAAAAATCAGCAGAAAAATTAAGAAGACAAGAAAATTGCCAACCCGACGCTTCTTGGGAGACTATGGCTTGTCTTGTGAAAAGAAAAAGTTTGAGAACGTTTCAAGAGGCAAACGATGAAATTGACGCAATGAGTGATAGATCAGAAACCGAGACAGATGAGAGTTATGTGCAGTCGAATCGATCGAATCGCAAAAAAAAGAGCGTCTTGCCAGAGAAATCGTTCAACGATATGGCAAAAGCCTTGATGGAGGTAAGAACGTAACTCTGACTAAACGAAGTTTCGTGTATGTTTGGTTTCTCTTATTAGGGTCAGCTTACACCGATACGCGACGCGATGCGCACTTTTTTAGGAGCCGATACAATATCGAATTTATTTACTACGAAATAAGGTACACGCGCTGCGCAGCACCGCGCATCTCGGCGTACTTCGACACGCGTTCACTCTCGCACTGAAATTATACCTTTTCGTGAGTAAAATAAGTTCGATACTCGTTTAAAAGTGGGCGCAGCGTCGCGTCGCGTCTAGGTGTGAACTGACCCTTAGTGATTTGATTGTTTCAAATATTCTACTGCACTTCACACTAACAATTTTTTTATTTTTTCACAGAATCGTGATCAAGACCAAATTAGTGTGATGATGCCAACAGTCTCTCAAGAAGCAAAAGATACTCGTTCAAATACTACAAGTTCACTTGAAATACAACAAAACTCGGCTACCATTCAATCAGATTCAGCAGTTTTCCCTGTATCTTCTTTTGTCGCGCAAAACCCTCAACTTGTAATAACAGAAGCCGAAGAAACATTGCCAGACGTCAGTTTCAATACTCAACAATTCCTTCTTTACAACACGGATAACCAAGTACAGCCTGTCGAGGATGGTCAGATTCAACAACTTCAACATGAAGTAAAATCAATCAAAGAGGACATTAAAACAATCATATCGAACCAAAATTCACTTTACGAAATACAAGCTAACATGTGTTCTAAGTTATCGGAGATTCAGAATGAATTACGCTCGTACATCCAAATGACCGTTTCAAGAAAGCAGAAAGACGTAGAGGTAGCACATATTATAAGAAATCTAAGAGAACTTGAAGAATTTGAAAGAAACTTAACAGATAGTACATTTACAGAAAAAATTATGAAGAAATTTGCCGTAGTATGTACTAAAGGTTTAGGTAAAGGAGGCGCAAATGCCTATTATTTGATTGATTCTATATTTGATCGGAATTTTTTAAAAGAATGCACGTGGACAGGTTCTTCTAAAGATGAAACAGTTAAAATATGCTTCAAAGCATTTAAGAGGACAATTAACCTTTTTTTTGATATTGTACATGAGACAGACGCATCGTTCACAAAGACAGACTGTGATAAATTTTTTAAAGTAATATTGAAAAATGCTCGTAAACGCAGTGAAAGCAGTCAAAGGATGTCGGCTCCGAAAGTGAGAATAGTAAAAAAGAAAACAACAAAAAAAACTGTTGCCACTGCACAAGCTGAGGGTGTTAACGAATTGGCGGACAATAATGTCCCAGCGGTGCAAAGAGAGGTTGTTATTGTAGAAATACACGCCAATAACCCAGCTGCTTCAAAAGAGATAGTTAATGAAGAGATACCCGATTAAGTAAATCTTAAAATACCTATTCTACGCGAGTAGTTTCAATTTTTTTATTTTTTAAATATTTTTACACATTAAGTACCTACGTTTTAAGTTCGTCATGTGCCAAAGAAATGTTTAGGTATTAATACCACTGCCCACGATAGTTGTTATAGGTATATAAAGTAAAAATACTCAGAGATTTTGTTTTTAAATTTAGGTCGTAAAATTTGTTTTGTTGATTTTTTTACTATTATTGCCACATAGATGTTTTAATCTTTAGACATGGTTAATTTTATATGTCAAATCCTAGATTGAAAAAAAAAATGTTTTATTACGATTAGGTATCTAGTGCCTATAGATACATTATTAAGTTTCAAATTGAGTTATACAATAATGAATGATTACTGAAATAAAAATGTTACATATTTGGAATACCTTTCGTAAGTAGTTTAGTTTTACTGAAATTTACAGGATATTGAAAGACTTATAATTGTGATAAATAATATCTAAGTTACTTACCTATTAAAAATAAGCGATTGAAATAACGCTATGATTATAAATTGAAGACTGATGATTATCTCACTAATATTAAGTATAACAATACGTAAGAAACAACTATTGTGTAAAGGCTCTTTCAAATAGGCGCGACACGCGACGCGACACAAAGACACCGCTCGTCGCGCGACGAGCGGTGTCTTTGTGTCGTGTCGCATGTCGCGCTGGTCTACACGAGCCTTAAAACTAATACCTAGGTAGCGAATTTATTTTAAGAGATAACTAAATACCTCAAATAAAAATACCTACATTAATATGAATAATTTGCTTTTATTTCTACCTTGTTACTTCTCAGTTTAGTTCGTTTGTTTATTTTTGTCAGTTAATTTATTACTAACCCATTTACAGGATCAGGAAGTACTTTAGCAGTAAATAGGAACTAATAAGAAAATCAAACGATCAGTCAAATAATAAAAGGCCAAAACTGTTATTCAAAACTTATATTAAGTATTCTGTTAACTCACAATGTGTGCAACAGCGGTATGAAATATATTTTTGTACCATACAAAACACTCACAAGTTTACACTTTATGTTAGAAATTTTGAAGACATTTTCCTTTCTATTGTTGTTGATTTCATTAAAATTGCATTGATATATATTTAAAAAAGATGATTTTAGTGGTTGATCGAATGCATCTTGAGTTTGTTCAACAACATTACCACGTATTTCTATATCTTGCTCTTGTGTCTGACTATTTTTCACATAAACAGATAATAACTCAACTACATAATTTTCTGTGGTGAGAAACCATTTGTCTTGGGGTTTTCTTGACAATATGAACGTGTCTAAATGTAATATGTTGTAACCGCGTTTTTGTTTTTTTAATACTGGGTATTTCTTTTTCTGTTCTGTAAAACTTTTTATCTCAACTAAATCTTTTTCCGTGATTCTCCTAGCGACTTGGCTAAGTGCTTTATTTCCGTGTCTCACCATACGTTTTAAATATTGAAGTTTGTTTTCAAATTCATAGGCATTAAAAGTTTGTAGAACTCCGAATTTATTTACCTCATCAACTAAGTGCGAGAGATTGTGAATATTGCTAGTGATGTAGTCTTTGCCATATATATTTTGAAACTGTTGTACAAAATATGCTAACATTTCTTTTGCGATTCCAAGAAACTTTAAATGTTTTTCACTAGAACATATTGAAATAGCGCAATACAAATGCATAAAATGTAAATAAGGCTCATCTCTTAAAACCTCTTTAAGAATTATGAAGCTAAGGTAATAAAGAAAAGTTCGGTACTCTGAACCTTTCCAGAATTTTAAAACCTCCAATGATCTAACTGAGCGATGTATTTCTGTAGGCATTTTAGCATTAATTAAAAAATTATCAACTTTCTCCGAGTCCTGTGCACTCCATTTAGTAAGATACAAGCCAAAATTGCCATCACGCCAACCCGTAATTAGTCTTTTCATAACTCCCAGGTCAATGAGATGCAATGAATCCGTCACAGGAAAGTCTTCAATCATATCTATGTTGAGCTTGAGCAACGGTGAGTCTGATTTGTGATGTTGCCCATATTTTTTGGCACGAAAGTCATCGTTATTTCTTTTGGTACAATCGATTCGATGAAATGAGACAGTATTTGATCTGTGAGAGTATTCCCCGACCACAGTACATTTCAAACATCCATTTTTGCTGTTAAAGTTTGATACACCTGTAACAAAATAATTATGTTAAAATTTCATGTGATATTCTTATCATTGTGCTTAAAGATTTGCATAAAAATACCTAATACTAAAAAAAATTAACTGCCTAAAATAAAATTCAAACCATATCTATAAAATGATGTAAAAACCTTTAATCATAGCTCTGGCAGGTGAATCGCAAATAAATGCTCGAATTTTTACATGCACTTTAATCTCTCTTTGTGATTCAGTAGCTACTGTAAATCCATCTTGAAGTTGAATCATTTCTGCCACAAAAGGTCCCAAAAACGCGTCCAAATCTGAAGGCTTGCCATCGCCAGCATAGATACCTATTTAAAAGAAACAAAATTACATAGGCATATCACTTAAAATTGAAACACTGCACTAGAAGCTGACTTCACAGGACTTTCACTTACCGACAACAAAAGGAGATAAAAAAGGAACTTCAAATATAGAGCACAGAATTGGCCAAAACTGATATTTAGAGCTTTTGAATACAGGCAATCCATCAATATTTATATTTAAAGAAATCTCTTCGGGTGGAATGGGAAGTTGTTGAAAAATATTTTTTAAACATTTGATAACGCCATTATGCCAATATTCTCCCGGTGCTGAATTAGTAATATGCAGATTTTCTTTATTAGTGTCAAGAAGTGTACGGGCATCCTTAGGCAGGACATCTTCAATCTTCTTATTCAAAATTTCTAATAAAGAATTTAATGCCGCATGTCTTATATTGTATTCTACAGCCCATTTTCTAAGATCACTATGTAGTTGAAAATTGGAATAGTCTTCAATATCGCTTTCATCTTCTTGCACAAGTTCCTCACTAATACAGTCTTCTAAATTTAAATCGCTTTTTATCGATAATACGTCGTTTTGCGCAGAATTATTAATATAAACATTTTGTCTGAAATTTTCACAATAACTATTTTGTACGGAACCTTCTCCTATTTTTACGATTCGTTCTTCGCCAGATACAAAGCTAGAACCCGACACCTGAATTATTTGTTTATAGGTTTTCTGAACTTTTCGTTTGTAATAACCACTTCTTTTTAGCCGTTTCCATTTATTTAGATCCATTTTTGAAAGAAAATTAAATAGAACACAGCACGTCGGCAACGAATACGACACAACAAAATCAAAATGTCCGTACTGAGACTATAACAGCATTTGCAAGACCATTATAAACCAATGTATTCTTGTACGGGACACCATGGATATAGTTTTGGATACTAAGTATATTATATTAAACCTTTATAATCGTGTTAAGATTATAACAATATTGGTTTATACCACTATAAAACCGCTCCATTTTACTTATAATTGTTCTGTAAAGTGAATTTATAAAGCCTTATAAAACCAAGTAATAAATGCAAATAGTTTCCAGTATATTTAGTTCTGTTTATAACTCTTATTGGCGTACTTTACTTATAGTAGTTCTATAATGCTTCTTGATAGCAGTTATAAGTAAAGCTTACCAGTTTATCTACTCTTGAGTGCATTTACACCCTCGCGATACTTTTATAGGTCACCCAAGCTTATATTGCACCCTTAATTTCTACCTATAAGTAATTATAAGTTAATGTATAAGATCAGATATACTATAAGGCCCAACTAACTCCATGCTTGCTATTATAAGCGTGGCAGCAAATACTAGAACCGTTAAGAGAATATTATAAGTGCTGGAGGCCTATATCATCTACACTATAGGATAATTTTGCTGCTTGGGAAGTCTGGCTATACTAGGAAAGTACCAAGTTCCAAGTGCTAACTACGTAACTTAACTAGGGTGTTAAGCTGTGAATTACTTGTTCTTACGTGTATTCTGTTAACATTAGTTGGATCGTCTAGGTCTACCGTTCCAACACTATAAGTCTGTTCCAAAACAATTAGATAAATATGTAAACAAATGGATTAGAAAACGTACATGTCGATGCCAATTTGTAGTGCCACTTACAAATTGAGTGCTAGATTCTTCGATCAACAATATTGTTGATCAAGAAAACTAACTGATCTAAATATAAGTTTGAGAAGGTCCCATGGTGTGTAGCGTGCTCTACCAGACGAACGGGCACGGCTGCACGGCTCGCCAGACTCACCGGCTCTTGTAGCTAATTGACAGAATTAATTCTCGTTACGCTTGTGAACATACTCGCGGCTCAATGAAATAGACCCACGACGACTATTCAATGTTCTACACTCATTTATCAAAACGTTCGCGCACAGTTTACGCCAGATTTCTTGGAAGTTTCTCTGTGTTATTTTGAAATGTAAATATTAATTCAAACACTTGGGTCAAATAATGTTTTTCATTCAATACTTTATTACAATGAAAATATGAGTTTAAGCTGTCTATAATACAGACATACTGAATGCTTAACAATTACGTTTCACAATATAATAAAATATTTGTGATGATGATAATAATATTTTAGGGCTGTAATTATAATATGCATGTTATCCCGCCGGTTGAGTTATAACTCCATGCGGCTGATTTCCCTGAAGATTGTGCGATAATTACGTTAAACTTACCAAGGGAGTTATTAGTGGGCTTATTAATATTACCATGTTTCCGTTTACGTGTGCCTGTAATCTTATCATAAGCATTTATTATACAACGGCATTGTTTAGCGGCGACAATCACGTTTAATGATACTGAGGTCCTAAATTCGATCCCCGCCCCGGGAAAAAGTTTGATTATGGTTTTTCTGTTAGGAGTTGTAATTGTAAGTTGAAAGTTATGGCCGATTATGGAAAAACATTGGTCCCTATTTATTAGGTATAAGGGCTATATACAGCTTCGGCGATATTGATGTACACCAGTAGGTACACCTCTGCCTTAACATTCGGGAACGGATTCGACACATAAAGTATTAATAGGTTTTCGTTAACAATTAGAAACCGCTGTAGTACAAAGATGAAGGCTGCTTTGAACTTCAATAAGATTTCCTCTCATTACAATGGACCGGTGTAAAGGTAAACGAGATCAATAAACTTGGAACAAACATGTTTCTTTTTTCTTATATTTTTATGCATGATTCCAAATACTTCGTACACAACTTAGTGACGCAGGTAACAACGCTTGTAGTACATAACTATATCCTAGTTACTTTAGTTACCTAGTAGCTAGTGCATTTTCACTAGAATTAAAAATCCAACGAAAGCGACGTACTTAATACATCAAGTCAGATTTCAAAATGTTTTTATTAACTTTTTTCGAAATTGCTACAGTGCAGTGAATACCAATCACCATGTACAAGTGCATATTGATGGGGGCTTCCTCAAGATTAATGTGAAAGCTATACTTTCATACGATTTCCTTAAAAACAAAGCAATGCAGTGCACTGCGGCGTTGAAAATTTAAAATAGACAAAAAGAACAACGAGCGGCCCCGAGCGGAGCGGGCGGGAACATCTCTCTCGAAGCTTTGCGAATATAAATTACTATTGTGCGGCAAAAAATTAAACTAGCGAGATAAACGGGCAGTAATAAATTTGATCACGTCCTGAAGGACCACTGCACCCCGTTCCCCGGGCCCCTGGCTCTGGGCCCCTGGCGCTGGGCCCGGGCTCCGGCTGTAGTGATAGGAGACGATTGTCTTTGTTCCTAAGGGTGGGCAGAAAAAGTAAATGCGCGATGATCCCTACCTCGAGTGTGCCACACAGTAACGGAATACAGTAGGCTCACTCCGGAACTGAGCGAACTCTGCAAAACTAAACAAATGATTGCTGTCACATTTTCCGAAAATAAACAAAACAAATAAGTTGTTTCGTCACAGAAATACGTGCATATAAAAAAAGATAATTTAATAGATAGTACAAGGGAACAGAACTAAATCGGAATGGTCTTATAAGTTTTCACGATATCTTCGTTGGGTTTGACAATAGTAATCTTACATAACATTAAACTGGCCTCAACGAGACATTCTGTGTTATGATAACTAGCAACCAACGAGGCTTCGAAGTCGGATAAATGATTGAAAAAAAAAATCCCAAGACTCGACCTCGAAAAATGCCTTGGGGCTTTATTGACGACGGCTGGAGATGAAATTGAGTGGACCTTCTGTCCAAGCTTTTGTATGTCCCAGCGAATAACGCGCGTCCCCGGCGACGCGCCTCGCGTACCAAATTACAAATCAGTACACACCCTTGTCCCGACGGACTGAAGGCGAGGCAGGGGGTGACGCAAGGCGCAGGGACGGCAGGGGAGGGGGGTGTCGCTTATTGATGGCTCGTGTTACTGAACGCGGTTACCTTGATTATCTGTGTGTCCGCGTGTGTGAAGTGACAGTTACAAAGTAAGAAATACGACCGGCCACACAATAGAGGGTCAGCTTTCGATGTTGTTAACTCGACAATTGATTCAGCAGAGTTCGGAAACCATATTTTTGTGTGTGCAATATGCTTTTGAGTACCGCTAGGAGAATATTATCTATAAGGTAATACTTGATTAAGTGACAGAGTTAACGAGTTTAAGTTATTTTGATTTCCTAAAGCAATGCACAATGTCATGTGTAAATGCAATCTAATCAAACGTTAACGCGTCCGCGGTGTTACACTCGTGTGATCACGTGCGACCGTGCGCGGGCGGCCGCGGCGCGACCTGATAGATCGCTCTCGTTGACGACTGCACCCGCGCGTGCCGTGTGTGCTATTTTATTAAAAAGCAAATAAATTGTTGCCATTCGACGCCCGCTACACGATCGAGTGGAGTTCTTCGCTAAATTAAATTGCACAATTGCAACTTCGCACATCTGATTTCCTCGCTTTTCCGTCAAGGAATCAATACGGCGAAGGAGGGTAAAAAATACGGTGTTATTTGTTATTAATCAAGGCATGTCAATAGTACGCTCGTCCTGTGCAAACAGACGCGGCATCGATCACAAATCGTTCGACCGCGCGGCTCATCGGGCCTGACCGCCAGCCGCTCGACCGCGCGGCTCATCGGGCCTGACCGCCAGCCGCTCGACCGCGCGGCTCACCGGGCCTGACCTCCAGCCACGATGATGATGATGTGGACATCACACGCTCTTGTGTACACAATACGCTGCTGTTAGCCGTCTTATAGACAATATTTGCCAAAAGGTGGATTGTGTATTTATTTATTTGGGTTTCATGTCTTTGGTGTGTTTCCTAAGTCTGAGATTTAAATCAAAATAGAGTTTAATTCCTTACAAAACGATTCCAGTCGATTTAGTGATGGAATATTTTCTAGTAGGTATAATGTACACTTGTACAGGTAGGGACATCAATAATAGTCCGGTCGTATCTGTGAGGACATATCGTTTGTCTTGCGTCCCCTCGGCCGTCGGCTCTCTGCTTTCGGCCCTCGCCTTAATGCCGTGTGTGCACTCTTAAATAGGATTAAGGAAATAAAAAGTGGTATTACTTACGGAGTGTAATACAGACAAATGAGTCTAAATATGTTGTTGACGTACCTGAAACAGACAAACATTCATATTTATTACAGGCAATAAAGTGTCGCGTGATCCTTATTAGAAGGTTTTGTGGAAATACATCGTTTAAGTTACACAATGTTTAATAAATTATACACTTAATCACACATACGACACGAACTTCTTTAAAGCGGATATAGTTAACTAGGTAGGTCGGTACCTGTATAAGCTTTTTGAAAATAAGTTTCTTTAACATTAATAGGATGCATTCATCGTTTTGAATACGACGAACCCAATATTTCCTTAAGAAACAGAGCATGGCGAGGTGTGTGCACCTGGTAAAGGCACATTGACGGTCGCGGCGGCAACAAGTGTAGCCACCCGCTCATTACGCGCCGCTCTGTCTGCTTACACTTCACACCGCCCGACTACTTGATGGAGCGGCATTGTTTGAGATTGACTCCTCTGACCTACGCGAATACGTAGGTCGTACTCTCGTAGCACCAACAGGTACTACAACCTACTTAGGTGCTACGAATGTAATTATAAAGTAAAAACAACAAAATCCTAACTTTACTGAAACTATTTTTTTACTTTACGAAAAATTTTAATGTACCTTAGCGCCTTAAATATGGCATTCTCTTAATGCTATCTTAGTTTACTGCAAGAAAAAAAAATCGGTAGTGGTCAATACATGAAAGAAGTTTGAGGCTGACAATACGCGTTTGAAGGAAGGAGTAGGTAGGTATATAGATCAGGTCAAATTTTTGCCTAACTAAAGCATTTCATCTGGAGGATGGGAAATGATGATGTTTTTCATTCCGTAAATAACAATGATATCATACTGCTGTCACCAATCTGGCTACGCGCGGTGTCTACGCCGTAGGCATCGTAGCAGCGGCCTACGAGACTACGGGGAGCTCCCCCGTAGTCTCCACTTAAATTCAATATTTTACATTCTAACGACCTAGGTGTGTTTTCTGAGTTCAAACCTGACATAAAAGTAATAGTTATGTTTTTAATGCAAGGTTGTTATAATTATTATTATAATTATTTACATTAAAAAGATCTTGATGAATGGATTGCTCCAGTACTTCCATCTTTTTTATTGACTGAGAAAAAGGGAGATGTTTAATTATTTGCCCAGTAAAACTGAAGAAGTTTGACAATTCGCGTTTAGTTTATTTAGGTCTCCAGGTAGGGGCTCGCTTAACAAAAACCCCTTTCATTAAGTTCGGTACGAACAGTTGCGTGGGAGTTATTTATTACATCTACAACAACAGACTATCTAAGTACAAATATTTTTATTCCTCTAAAATAAACCTTCTGAGCCTCCGAGTTCCTTCCCTTAAGATATTATTTCTGTTCCCACAAAAGTCCATGTAATGGAAACATTTAATCCTTTGAAATCTCTTTGGGTGCTTTGTCGCGGGCTCCTAATTGCGCCGGGCAAAAAGTACCACAAAGTCTAGATTAAAATGTGCATCCTTCCTGCAACGGAAGCCATCTAATTGCTACTCTAATAACTAAGAACTAGAGCTCGTTTTCGCAAAACGGCGGTAATAACAGACAGCGCTTCCTAATGTACGGAGCTTCGACGAGCAATTAAACGTAGAGAGGTCATATTCCGTCCACGATATTAAAAACGTACGGAACGAGCGCATAGAGGCGAAACAATATACTTCTAATAGTACTGATACTTTGCGATGGAAATATACGTAAAGTTTAATTATGGCAAATCCAATGAGCTCACAACCCAGTTATTGGGTTGTGGAGGTCAGATAGGCAGTCGCTCCATGTAATATACTGGTAATTAGCTGCATCCGGTTGGACTGGAAGCCGACCCCAACATAGTTGGGAAAAGGCTAGGTAGATTGATTGACAATGAGCTCACTGACCGGTCGCCGGTTTAGCACTGCGGCACATCCGGCCGGACTGCTGTGCCGTGACTGATCACTCGTATAAATTATACAACACGTTAAAACTTCACAAAAATATGTCCCAACTTTGATGCATCGGCGCGCACCGGGAGGCCAAATAAATAAATAATTGTGTACGGACAACAAAAGTCCATATTTCCATCAGCATGAAAATATGTTGGTGATGTGGACTGTGGCAGAATATCTGATTTTATGTGGCGTGCATAAATAACGCAAATGATTTTATTGTCGGTGGCTGAAAAGTTGACGTCGTAAAGTTTAATGTGCGCTGAAATATATTCCGCGATGGGGCGGGGGCGCGGCGCGCGGGCCACGCGGGGCGGGGATGCTATAAAGTAGAGCCGGCTTGATCCACGCTGTCTGCCCGATTCGATAATGTGGGAAAATAGCGGACTTTATACGCGCCCTGCGGAACTGCACCTCGCTATTAATTCTTGTTGAGTCAGGTCATTTACATTGATTTGTTTTCTTTCTACTTCTATCAGAAAATAGACACGATTCGCTATACAACCATATCTTACACTTACGTTCGTTCTACGAGTACATCCCCACTTCAAATAAATCACCAAGATGTATGATTGTACACATAATGAGATGCGTTTGCTTATCAAGTCGCAGTAATATAATTAGTACTGTAATTAGTGTCTTCATCGGTAATTAACGTTTATTTAATATGAAATTTGAAGTTCCGATTTATATCTTTGGGTTTATCATCGACCTTTTGAATAAGTGGTAAATGACTGTATTAAACAGATATAAATTAATTAAGTATTCGTTCGTATAATTTTCCATAACCAGAACCGGACAAACTTTCCTAAATAAACATTTACAATTTTATTATGGTAACATTTTACAAAGTTTTATGTTTATTAACTTTTAGTGAAAGTGGAACATATATAATCTATAGAAGTCATTTAAGAATAATTAATTTCAGACCCAATCACTGAAAGTAGACTCATCAGTACATGGTTAAGGAATAAGTACTTTACTTACTTATTCGTTGCCGTCTGACCTATGTTTGCGGCGATTAGATGACTGAAACCTTTTAAACTTACGAGTTGTAGATCTTGGGTTCGAACCCTTGGCAGGCGCTTTATTTTGTGTAAATAATTTCAACACAACTGATTTCAAAACGGTGAATGAAAACATAATGAGGAAACTGGCATGTCCTAGAACCAAACATTTGAAGACATCGTCACCTCTACGGCAAACTTGCGATTCTGCAGAAAATGCATTTTACAGGGGAGCGTTTTAAAAGCAAACATTAATGATTACTTTTTTTTTTTAACACGTATAATGGTACCGCGGTATATTTGGTTTTCAAAATGGTACTTCTTTTATACTCATTTATTCATTTTTTTACATATTAAATACATTTTTAAATATTTTTATAAAAATCATTAAAAAAAACATTTAAAAATATAAAAAATAGTAGCCCACCGGTATCGGGAACAGGGTCCAAGCTACCGGCGGTCAGGGCTCCAGAGAGAGGAACCTCCTGACAATGCGAGCCGTGTCCAGGAGTACCGCCTTCTGAATCAAGCCCTTGATCCAGCTGCCCAACGAGAGCCTCCTTAGGTGTTGGTCGAGGCTCTTGGCAATTAAGCCATTGGCTGATACGACTATCGGCACAATGATCGCTGAGTCCACATCCCACATGTCGACAATCTCGCGAGCCAAGTCAAGATACTTGATTTGTTTGTCTTTCTCGGCTTTCACGAGGTTCCCGTCATGCGGGACTGTTATGTCGATAACCATTGTGCGCCGTTCTACTCGATCCACCACCACTATATCAGGTTTATTGGCAACAATAGTCCTATCAGTGATGATGGATCGATCCCAGTACAATGTGATATTTCCATTTTGGAGAACTGGATCGGGCACATACCTGTAGTACGGCACTTCCGATTCCACAAGGCCATATTTCAGAGCAAGTTGCTGATGGATAATCCTGGCTACAAGGTTATGTCTATGCAAGTACTCTTCGTTAGCTAGACGAGAACACCCGGAGATAATGTGTCGGATTGATTCTCCCGGACGGTGGCATGCCCGACAGATGTCAACCGTGCCATCCTTCACAATAAATCTCCGGTAATTGTTCGTCATGATAACTTCATCCATAATTGCACAGATAAAACCTTCGGTCTCCCCGAAGAGGTCACCAAAACGTAGCCAGGTCACGGACGCTAGTAAATCTACATCGGGTCCATGTAGGGCCCGGAAAAAGCGTCCGTGAAGCTCCTTGTAGGGCTTCTATTATTATGAACTTGTCAATAATGTACAAGGATCAGAAATGAATGCATGTAGGGACTACAGGTAGCAGTAATGCTAGCGGTGCAGAATGCAATGTCCCCCGCACATTAGGTTTAGCGGCCAGTCGTTTTCTCAGAGCCGTGACAATAACTTGTGTACCGTGTAATTAATATAAGAAGCGTCATAGTGCTTAAGATTCAAGGTCATATGAATAGACTTTATATTGTACACCCGTATTTCATTTATTATCATCATACATAGAAGTAAATAGATATTTATTCATACCCTGGCAAACTTACGAAAGTGGTACTTTCGTTACTAAATAATACTAACATAATAAAAATATCCAATTGAAACTTGGCAAACTTACGAAAGTACCACTTTCGTATGTTTTCCAGGGTATGAAAAAATATCTATTACCTTCTTTTATTTGAAATTTACTATGCTAAAACACCCTATATGAATTTCGTAAGTTTACTATGGGTGTATTAACTTAAATAAAATGCAGATTCGAACAATTTGAATTCTGTAACCGTCAGAGATAAAAATTCGTAAATTTTCCACGTGTGTTTAGACACAGTTTTTCAAAATGGCAATTTCACTAAAACTGCAGATTCGTAAGTGGCAAACTTACGAATCTGCAGTTTACGCTGCTTTGCTTTACGCATGACGACATGTGACATCTAACCCGCACTGGGCCCGCGTGGTAGATTACAGCCCAGTCCCTCTCTGTGAGAGGAGGCCTGTGTCCCAGCAGTGGGAACATTATAGGCTGATTATGGTAAATGAGTCAGGAATCACTTAGTAGTTATTAAAATGAACTGTAGACTGTAGCTGTGCGTAAAAGAAACAACGCAAGGAATAGGAAGCACTTACCGAAACTTGGACTTCGTTACTAAAACTTTTCACTCGGCGCTATTTGAATATTTATCAATATGAAATATAATTAGCATAAATTATAAGCTAATGTAGATGAAGTCGCAAAGTTACGGCTCCGAGGGAAATGCCCATTGTTATTATAATCACATTGACTTATTATAGAATTTAAAATTATAAATAGAAAATCTCATGAAAATTCATATGGTGTGCTTGGTACCGAATTTCGAGGGATTAGGTAAAAGTTGTGTCCAGAGGGCTTAGTCAAAGTGATATTCTATCAGTGATGACGACGATGGAAAAGTCTAAAATGTATTGAATTGACATAAGCTACCGAAAAGCATATAATTATAAATCCTGTGGAAAGTCGTAGAAATACGAAACGCTTTGGAAGCGATAGGCACTTGTCTAGGCCCCAAGGTATGTATTACAATCACAAATCATAACTTATCTTAGGTGTGAGTATTACGGGAAAATGATCGTAATCTTTCATAGTGAATGTCTACGGTTCACGTTTACACGATGTTATGTAGGCATGCGTGTGTTCAATATCGTTGTGTCGAACTAACAACTGACAGTCGCATGGTCCGCAGTGGTCCGCTCGCTCGCTAGCTAATTTCACGCGGCTGTCCGTTTCCCAAATAAGCCGAGATCACTGTTATTTATAGCTTAGTGTTAGTTAGTCGTTTGTTGGCATCACCGCCCTTTGTTACTAGTACTAATACCATACATTAAATACATGTCAATATATTCGACACGATAATTACCTATAATATTTGTGTCATCTATTTCTGGTTTAATTTAGGTCTAACTTAAAAATTAACTAAATAAAGCCCGCAAGGCTCTTCAACAAATAATTAGAATCCCATTTGAGTTTTGTTTCAAAGTTTGTGTGTGGGAGCAACAGGCAAACTTGTTTTTAATAAAATACTTAATAAAGTTAATTACGAGGGAGTCGAAAATAATAAAAGTTATTTTCATCGTTACTTACTGTGACTGAAACACCGCTGATACTACAAAGTTGTGTTCTAAGACCTGTTCTTAACTAATATTTACATTTACTTCTTACAAGTACTTATTATAACGTGTAGCTTTTAATTTAGGAAGGTAAGAACAATATTTGCTTGCCTTCAAGGCACTGAGCCAATTTTATTACAGGATTGTGTTCAGTCATTCAAACGAAGTTTTCTTTGGTAAATAACAAATGAGATGTTATTATTATTCAGTGTGTTTTCAGGAGAGGTAGGTAACTATTTACGTAAACTTGACAAACGTCTTTGTCCTAAATAATAACCTATGTATTTTAGTAAGAACTTTGTAACCATATTTATCTGCAAATAAATCTTTGACTTTGACTTTGAAACTTGTCTATAATTTCTTGCACTTAACTGTGTACTTCATTCTAGCCGAAACTCAACTACTGGGCTTTTCTAAATATTCGTCAATCAGTAAAGCTACATAATCTACTATTATAAATATAGCGAAGGAACACGTGACCGGTGTAAGGCTTTATGATTTTTTCCTAAAGAGAGGATTAGCCATTTTGTCAAATGTTATTCTGTTCAACAAAGCGAACTGTGTAGCAATTTTACGTAATTTAATGTTCAATTAATAACGCGAATGTTTCTACTTCTAAAACAATCTCGCAACAAAATTACATTTTGTTCAAAGCACGCGTATTCAATGAATAATAAACTCAATTAGTCGCGTCGTACCAAATATTGTATAATTATGACAATATAACGTCTGTTATTATACACGACGCAGACAATTATGAGGAGAAAGACAACTCTGTATATAGCGCGATATTACACTCACGAACACAGTGAATGAAGTAAAGATATCGAAATACGTGCTAACTGCAATAATTGCAGTGCTGCGGGGCTATTACGACTGTTGTACGTCTCAATTTAAATAATGGGCCAGATAGAGATAATACCTACCGCTTAAATATCGGATAATACAAGGTTGTCCAAGAGCAATCTTGTGCGTAAGTGTCTCAGCGTGTCTTATGAGCCTACTATACCTGTCTCCTTCATGGTTAATGCGAGTGTAAGGCCTGCCTCACCCCCCTCGCCCGCGCGGCAGAGTCCTGCACTTAATTGCTGTGAAAAGCGCCACTTGATAATAAGCAGCGACGGACAAAAGACGTGGTTTCCACTCAATTATGACGCGAGAATCTCAAGCCCATGTGACGGTCTGAAGCGGGTATAATGTGTTGAAGAGGCGATCTACAGTCAAATTGAATTGTCACCGACAAGCAAAAATAATTAAAGGTTTATTCATTCAATTGAAATAAGAGTGAATAACAGTTTTAACGATTTCCAATTAGAAAACTATTCAGAGTTAGATTTAATTTTGTTGTACAACACAATACAAAGAGCCAATACTCTGTTTGCGGTCAAAGCTATAAATTAATATTTTCTTCTAAGTACATTTTACTCGCTTAAGCTCACAACTTGCGCCCGACTGACGTCGAGTTACGTCTCGTCCTATTGTGAGGTGACGATGTTGGAAGCGCGGATTTAATTATAAAATTATTTAGCATACTAAATAATCCACGGCTCTCTGCCATGTGCCGCCATCACTTATCACAGTGTTGGAAGACATGAACCTCATTAAAAACGTCGAACAAGCAAAAAGTTTCCTCGCGAGTGGTTAATGTTAGCCTGATTGACCATCTTAGGTATTACTTCAATAATAAGATCATACCACTATGACGCCGGAAGACATTCTTGTTATATGATCAGAATCGCTTTCAACTCGTTAGGTATCGCCTGGTATAATAGAAAATTAATTATAGTAAGTATATTAAAAGATTATCTTGAAATAATTATTTCTTCGATAATTGAAAATGAGAGTAGTAATCGGTTTAGACTAGATGAACGATGATCCATTTATGATTAACTAGTGCTCAATACGAAATTATAATTGAAAAATAACTAGTCTGTACAATTATAAATTTATGTTTATATCGAACATCCTTTTCAATCAAGAGCTGTCTGGTTCAATTCAAAGCAGTAAACATAAGCCCTCCTAAGAATATTGATTTGAGAACATGTTTGAAGTGAAATCCCCATTCGATCTTCAACAACTTCAACATAAATAAAAGTGTCGCGGAAGGAAGACGGTTGATAAAAATCTCCGGCGGAGTGTGTGAGCCCCTCCGTACCGCACCGCACCGCACCAAATTGTGCCGCAACGGGCCGTGCGACGTCGCGCGAAACAATTCAAATCGGATGACGCGTCACATTCGCACGTGAACGGCTCCACTTGACGAGATTCACAAGCAACATGCCCGTGAAACCTCCGATATACAGTCGAACAAATAAAACGTCTGAGTTGTAGCACCGTGCACCGGCGCGCGGCGGTCTGCCATCAGAACACTATTTATACGTTTATCTGTTGTTCGGATGCAAATATCTGCAGTTATCTACATACTAGGACAGAGGGAGCTCGTAAAAAGCAATTAAGATAAAACGCACGTAGCAATTGGATCGTTATTAGAGGGTTGTGTTAAATGTATTCGGTACAGCGTCGCCGCGTCGGTCGCTACGTCCGCTGCGCGCGGATAGGATACCGCGGGGCGCTAAGTTACAGCCATCTATTCAGTTATTTAGTAAATATGTAGTTATGTGCATCCGTACTGATAAATATGTGTGTTTATGAATTGCTTCCAGTGAACATGTGCGTTTTAACTGAGA
Organism: Agrochola litura; assembly: GCA_949152395.1. NCBI lineage: Eukaryota > Metazoa > Arthropoda > Insecta > Lepidoptera > Noctuidae > Agrochola > Agrochola litura. The sequence continues at coordinate 330,000 of OX424490.1, forward strand.
CAAATCTCAGCTTATCTGATGTTTATCTGTGCTGTCCTCACATTTAATTTGTGTGATAAAGCCGAACACTATTAATATTATCGCGTCTTCCTCAACTTCCTCTTTATTTATAAATTCTTCTCAATATTTGCAAAGTAAATTATATTTTCAACAAACCAATAAATTCTTGTGCTCTCCACGTATAAAATATTCATAGTATTGAAATGATTTCCTGCACTGTGATCTGAGGGTAAGAAAGAAATGTATGTTGAATGTATCAGCTGCTTAATATCCCGTACACGTCGTAAATTCCCAATCGTCGTAAACTTGAGAGAAGGGTGAATATTGTTGTAGTCGTGGAAAAAGGGAGCTAACTATTTGACTCTACGGTTTCATTTTTTATAATGTATTAACAAAAATGTTCCAAATGTGGTTTTTGATTCCCTCTAATTGTAACTTTATTGTTTACTACTTCATTTGTAAATAAATGATGTACAGTTGTTGGTGACGTTAAATGTAACTATAATATACAGTGAAAACCGTTTATAACGACTTCGAAGGGACCGCCGTATTACGGTTGTTATAGCCGATAGTTGTTATAAAAAAAACTATGTTAAGTAAACAAAAACGTAGGGACCTCAAAGTTTCTTCGTAATAACCGGTACGACGTTTTAAGCGAAGCCGTTATAAACGGTTTTTACTGTACTTAGAGATGGAGGTGTTAAGAGAGAATCTCGTTGTAATACAAATAAAGATAGAATACACAATTAACTAACAAAAAAATGCATTCCTCTGATACGTGAGTTCCCGTTAATGAGCAATACGTATGCACATATTCCGTGTATTTGCGAATTGCTGTCAGAGGGTGCACGTACACGTAGTGACGGCTGAGTGAGTGCGTAGAGCGCGGCTCACGTGTGGATTACTATCAGTATTGGAGCGCACCACGTCACGTGTCACATGTATGAGTTACGAGGAGTGAGCAGCGCGCCCCAGGGCCGAGCTCACGTGATCAGCCGGTCTATTCGGTAAAATCTCACCGTGAAACTAAAGTGAGTTGTTAATAGTGTGAATCCCTAGCACCAGGTGGAATGACAGCTCACTTCAAGCTCACTTCATCTAAGTTTTCACGGTGAGATTTTTACCGAATAGATCGGAGCTGTTGTTACAGACGTGAGAACCTGATAATTTTGGATCTTGGCTACGCATCATCATAAGTAATCAGACGAGGTTTATAAACCTGTCTTAAAACTCTGCATGCTTGAACAATTTCTTAATTAAAGCGTCTTTGCGTATTTTTAGTAGTGTAACTGAAACTTCTGCATTTTTCTTCATTTGTGCTTTGTTGTTGTAAGATAGTTTTGCCCGATATCGCTTGTATTTAATTCATTTGTATTCGTTTTAATTCTTTATACTGTAGTGGTTACCAATTTAAAAATTATATAATTCTTTCGTAATCCTGGTTCGTTAACATTATTGGCAAACTACACTGTAACGAGCCATGAGTACTTGCTTAAGTTAGAGTTGTGTCACTTGATTTGTGAATACAGGGTTGTTGTTGAGCTACGTTTATTGACTGCAAATGTCAACAGAATCTTGTAATTTGCTTTAATTGACATTTGAGATATGGAGAGGACAAGCTGAGGGAATTATTTTGATTGCAGCCGCGAGATTAGCTCACTTTATATGCACGCCGCTAATTGTGCGTGGTTCACGTGAACTATGCGCTAGGCCTTAGTTTGTATTTTATTTAATTCCTTTTATGTATGTTCGCATGTTGATGCCGTCGCTTGTCTCTATTTGCTCAGGTTCCAAATCAGTAAGCGATATGGTTAAAAAATTAACTATTTCGAACAGACTTCGCCTTAAACAATGATCCTTACTAAACTACGTACTAATGTGAATAATATAGCAATGAAACATGTGAAACTGCGACAGACTCGAGGCTATAACTCAAAAATGATGTCGCAGTGACGCAGTGACCGGTTATGAATGAATGAACGAGGTGGCTGCGACGGCGACGGTGCGCGGTACGCGGCGACCGGGATGAACGAATGAATGGATGAGGTGCAAGCGACGCGCCGCCGGGATTTATCGGCGCAGTCCACCGGAGCCGAATTATAATATATTGCTGTTTGAGACCATGAAAGACATAAGACAGAAGGACCACTACATTAACGAAGGATAACCAAAAATCATTTCATTTCATTTTAATGTATCGCTACAAAGCGTAGAGAACAAGCAGGATGGTTTGTTATTGTTTCATCTATCTAGCTTATTTTAGCTAGAACAACATGGAACTACCTCAATGCATCGATGCAACCGTCTGGTGAAAAACGAAATATTCTGTTGCATCTGATGGACTCAAACAGGAAGATGGAGTTGAGTAAGTTCAAATTTTTGCAATTTGCTGCTGAAATCTTTCAGTGTTAACACTGTTGATCTCAGTTTCTTTCCTTTATTAAGAGTTGTGAGGAGTGGTTCTTCTGTCTTAATCTTAACAGTGATCAGGATAGCAGGGAAAGTAGTAAAAGTTATCGGCTCGCGATTTGTCAGCGCGTGCGGTGGACTGCTGATATTTTTATCGCGGCGCATATATTACAGCGCGGCTATATTTTATCGCGTCGCTCTCAGTCGCCCTCGCTCGCGATGCGTTTCCTGTGTTGTTCTCGGTCACTGATCATAAACTTTTGATCCGCGGAAATTCTGACATTTTTGACGTTTATATGGGAAAAGTTGTTCCTTCTGACTTCATGGTTTCACTGGTGGATACTAAAAGAAAAAATAAAATGGTGTTTTCCAAGTCCATCGTTTACAAATTGAAGCAACTTATAACAGTTTTGGTCTTAAACCACGATTAAGATAATAAACTCTACATTGTTCTCACGATAATGAATTAAATGATAATGTAGCAACACTTGCGACACGATCAAACGCTGCAGCAAAGGAAGCAATAAATTAGCCGGCGTTATCTCCAATCAATCAAATCAATCACGGGTTATCAACGTCGATCAAGTTAACGTTACAACGTGTCTGCGTGGGTGACGCTAACGGGTGTGTTGGCACGTGGGTCGGTTGGCACAAAAAGGTTGTCTGTTTTTAGGGCAGGCGGAAAATAGGAAACGACACTTTAAGGTTATAAAATATGATATTGTAAAATTTAGCTTTATTTGTTGTTCAACATCTTTGTACATTCTCATTTGTATAATCAAAAAAGAGGATTTCTTTTTCCCACTTGCCTTCGAAAGAAATAGATGATAGTACGCCGAATATATGAAAAAATTAGTTTGAGGCGATGGTTTGTTAGTTTGTAGACGATTTAATTTTTCTGTGAGATATCTAGACAGCTGACGAAAAAATACCAAGTTTAGAAATGAAAATGGGAAATAGTATAATTTAAGGTGTAGTTAAACTGCATTATTAATATACGGTATTTATACAGTATTGTCCAAATCAACATTGTAAGTACTTTCAAGCGCTCTACAAGTGAAATCCATACTAATACACACTTACATGCAAAATTAACTTCGTTTGTTTAACTTCTAACAACTTCTAACACTGAACTGATATTGTTTGACAGATAGCTAGCCTGGGACCTCGAGAAGAACATGGGCTACTTTTTAACCTGGATATTTTTAGAAAAAATTATAAATACAACATACACGCAGACGAAGTTGCGGGTAACAGCTAATTTTTACCAAGACGTTACCATTCTGCGATATATGAAAGTCTGAGCATGCGTATAAATCTGCATACCTTCCCATGTCTATCATTCATACAGCTGTGTCTACCGCTGTCTAACAACTTACATCTTCGTTAATAGAAACACGTCAACCTCCCGCAAAGTTACAAGTACTCCACGTGTCCGTGTGAACATAGCTAATCCGGCGCAGAGACGGCCCGGCACCGGCACGGGGCACCGCCCCGGCGACAAAGCGGTGCCCCCACGGTGCCGGCTATCTGATCACTGCGCTCGCATTCACGCGCGCAGCTCGTTTAATCTCTTATTCGCGCGGATGAACTTTAAAAACACCTTTTTATCGCGTAATGTAAAAAGATTTGCTGATCGAGTTAATGGTTTCTTTCAGAGGTTTAAAATTAAATGTCTCTCTCTGTAAAAGAACAGGACGCATAGATTACGTCGACGTCGTTCGAAGTTAGTTTGTGAAATAGAAAACAATAATTCTAGATTAACTAACTCCACTACTCGAGTGAGCGTTACGATTGATAGTATCTTTTACTAATGTATTCAAAGCAAACCAGTTACTATTAGTGCTAAATAAGTTGTTTCAAATGGCTGTAATTACTATTACAAATGGACGCTTTACTGCAAAGCCTTCGAAATGAGTTTAACGGCGTCCAAGTAAACCGTTGTGACAAGCCCAATTATAATGTTGAATAGCTCTAAAGTGCGTCGATTAATTTAGTGGGATCCGTAGCGGCACGCTCCGGCTGCCGGCGCCGACTCCGGCTCGCAGACGGTCGCGGGAGCCCAGAACTGCGGAGCTCTATTAATCGGTACGTGACCCGGAATCAAATGACCACCGCCTCGTCGTAAATAACCTTACAGATATGATAATTCACCCCTCAGCCTTCTAATAAATTAAAAATCCTTAAGAATTTAATAAAAAATGGTCGGTGACGCACACATTCACGCGAAGATGTAACCGCGAGTGAATAGATTTTATTTGAACGAGTAGACTGCGGCCGAGTGTTCACTTCACGTACTATCCGATAAATTATATCCGTCCGCTACCGTTCCTGTTCTTTTTCTATCGGTAATGAGTTTAACCGACGTATGTAATAAGACCAGTTTTTTAAATTTGGGTATGGTTTACTGGATTTTGCACGGATACATAATTAATATTCATCTTTAAGGGAAACGATTCATATCTTACCGGTTTACCATTTTACTTTGAGTATTACTATTATTTCAAAATATGTGTAGGTTTTATTGCAAAGTAACTGTCCAAATACGGGATCGCACATCAAACATGATCACGCAAACACGTTTCATATTGATACCACCATTCATAATGATGATGGACTGAAATAATGCTGCAGATCGTTAAATCAACCAATTTAGAGTAATTTTTAATCTGTTTTCCGGAAGCCATTCCCGAAACACAAACTGTTTACAGTGACATGGTCGCATGCAAATACGTTGCGGCAAGCTTGGTCCGCTGCCCGGGTCCCGGCGGCCCCGCGGCTCGCCATGTCACTCCGAATCAAGATTTAATGCCAATAAAGTTTTATACGGCCCCGTCCACCGGTCGGACACTCGTAAAAATTATACAGGGTGGCATACATCAACGCGAAAACTTTTACCATGGATTCTGTACATGATTCTGAAGCCACCTACCTGCGTCGAAATTTTTCACTAGTTATAAAAAAAAAAACTGCTTTTTCACAGAAAATTGCAATATCTACACGGTTAAAATGTATAGAACACCAGATTTTTATTTACTAACCAACGAAAAATTTCTACGCAGGGGTTTCAGAATCACATATTGAATCCATGGTAACAGTTTTCGCATCGATGTTCCTGCCACCCTATATTCATTCGGATATCGGCGCGCGGACGGTGACCGGACGCCGCCGCCGGCGACATAGGTACTGGAAGGAAATGCACGATTATGTTACAATTAGCGAGACTAGGTACGTAATTGTGTGTACTGCTTTTATTTTACGAGGGGAAGTGTGGATGTGACGGTTTAACATATAGGGCACGCCATTGTTGTTTGAGCTAATATCGTTTAAAAGGAATCATATCATCGTTTAGAAGGGACACGGCTGTGGAACCATGTTCTCAAATTCCAGAGCAGGTATTAGTGCGCCGGCAATAACTTCAAGCCCTTTAAACAATAGACTAAAGTTATGTCCCCGCCGCCACTAACAAATGTTCTATTTAGCAACACTTAGCTCCATAAACGGCTTGCAAATTGCTTTTAACCATTTCGACTGAGCTAGATTAGATAAATGTGATCGTTTTATCTAAAGTTCAATTAGAAATAAACAGTATTACCTAGCTAGCGCCAGACTTGAGTACGTAGTTCGAAGGTATCCGATACGCCTTTACCCGTAAGTACAATATCTCTTTATCAAAATGTCTGCCTACTTAATTTTGATATTACCTTATCCGAAAATGTACGAACTTGAATGAGCTCCTTATTATAAAATACGAGTACATGAGTCCCTGAATGTCTTATTATGTCGCTCGAATACAATTAAATAGTAGGTTGTTAAGAATGTCGTACTTATAAAGTAAAACGAAGCATGCTCGTGGAAAGTGAGTGAGAGGTAGGTACGTATAGCTTGGAGCGAAACGTTTCAGTCTTCATTTTGTTGAGGCAAAGTCAAACGAGTTGTTGTTCCAACGCTGATCAGAAAGTAAACGAAAGATCTGTCAGACACGAGTATGTTTCATATTGCGCAAACAGTAAACAATATTACAGAATGGAAAAAGGCGATAAGTTGGCATCTGTAGTGTTAATATCTAGTCCGCTTCTTTTAATTATTTTTAACCGACTTCCAAAAAGGAGGAGGTTATCTCATCACCAGTTAAGCAGCCTTATAAAGGCGGATAACAATTAAAATTCTATTGTGTCTCGTTAATGACAGTTGAAGGGTTATATGTTCGTCGCGTATGTTTGATATTTTTTTTTTTTTTTTTATGTTTGTCCACCGATTTCTCCGTCATTTGTGGACCGATTTTGAAAATTCTTTTTTTTTTTGAATGGGTATGCTCCCAAATAGGTCCCATATAAATTTTATTAACTTTGCTTAGGTAGTTTTTGAGTTAGCTACAAAATACGTATTTTTTTCCCACTTAGTATGTAGATGATATGATAAGTTCCTGTCACTGGTAGCAGGTAGTGGTATTCGAATGTGTGTGGGGTAGGTACCACAACTAAAAAGTGAAAAATAAAAACTTTTTGCAAAAAAAAAAACAACCGACTTCTAAAAAAAAACACTACAAAGTGAAAAATAACTTTAATTTCGGAAGTCGGTGGCAAAAAACGAAAACACAAAACCCAAGACACCGACTTCCGAAATTAAAGTAATTTTTCACTTTGTAGTGTTTTTTTTTGGAAGTCGGTTGTTTTTTTTTTGCAAAAACTTTTTTTGCTGTTATTTTCCTACAAACATATTTTAGAATAAAACAAGCACTTTTATGTACCTAAAAAAGATTGTACTTTCACTACTGGTTATTGCATGCATTCTGTGGTTGATGTACAAGAGATACACTCGGTGCATCACAAACCGTATCTCGCGGACAACGAAGGATGCCGACGTGATATACGAGAGGTGTCGCGCGCCCTCCTCATAACCACATCGCTTCATTTTAACAAATACTTGCCGTCCATTCAGCCGGCTATAAAACTGTCTCCTGTATGAATATGAGTCTCCACTGAATAGTACTGAATCAGCAGTTCGTACAATCCCGGGATATAAACATTCCCATCCGCGGAACGACGGCGACGTCTCTTTGACGACGCGAGCCAAAACCATTTTTCCATTATGGTGAAAAGGCAAAAAAAAAGAAAATACATTTCACGCATAAAGGAAGTTAACGATAGAGATAGGTACCTATATCCGGTAAATATTATGGAGTGTTATACTCGTACAGTGATGCTGAAGTTTAGAGTAGTGAGTAATATAGATCCCAAGTTGGTCGTTTCGTATGTAGAACAGGTACCCAACTTGTCTGCTGGAATATGAGGAGCATTTCAAATGTTCTATGTACTAGTGCATCAAATAAGTACGTTCCCATTACCTTAACGTTTGCTTCCAAATTACTTTATATTTCGCTATGACGATGATGATGATGGATGCTATTTGTGTCCGCATGGATTGAGGAGCCATATCTCATATTTAAACGCGGGTACTACCAATAGTTAGCAGTAAATTAGTCGATTTTGTAGGCCCGATCCTGGAATTTGTAGTAAAACCCCTAAAAAGTTACAGGACGTTTAAGGTGGCTCCTCAATTCAGACGTGGTTAACCGATTTGATCAACTACTTTAGTAGCTACGTAACGTATATTTTCTATAGACCGTCCGCGTCAGACCGTAACTATTGGTAGTGCTCGCGTTTAAATATGAGACAATACCTCAATCCATATGGACACTGCTATTTGAGTTTAAACTAACCGCACCTTAAGCTTTTTGCAGTCATTTAGAACAACTTAATGTGCACAATTACAGCTTATACACACATTAGCATTAATTCAAGTTAACACAGTAGGTACAGTGCTGAGACAGTCGCCGTAGATCCGAGCTAGTAGTGCTTCATTTAATACAATATATGGTGGTTCGTAGCGAATGCAGCGCGGTGCCACAGAATAGATAGATACAGAAGGTTAGCTTCATACAAGGAGTGAAAACTCACACTCACATTACTAGACACGCATCTGCAACTAGCGATTGCAAGCGTACTTGTGGTTAGCATTCGTTTGACATACTCGTAGTTTGAGATCGCCGCAATGAGTGTGTGCACCTTTTTTGGCTCGTTTTGTTGAACCAGCCTTCTGTACCAATGTATTTTGTGGTGGTGCCAGTGGTGCGGTGAGGAGATGAATCAATTGCTATTGCATGCCACAGATCAACTGCAGCGCGATCACAGCTAAACGGACGACGGCCATACGTGCAAGTGATAAGCGGTGGCTCACTAAAGCAGATATCAAACGCTTTATTTTTTGTCTTGTATCTGTCACTCGAAACGAACCGTCTGAACACAAAATGAATCAAGTGTCAAATTAATTCATTAGTGAACCGATTCATCGATGTCGGAATTCGGCACTTGGCATCTTTCACTCGCCTACCGAAAAATTTAATGAAATGATTACATGAACGTTCATTCCTATATAATTTTGTCGGTATCATGTGATCGTGGAATGAAACTAAAATGAACATACATTCGAATGAAACGTCTGGTATCAGCTTTACATTAAGAAAAAGTCGATGAGTCAAGGTAGATGATTGCTAATGCTGCAAAGCCTTTTTCGGACTAACGTAATATTATATTAATCGAGGTAAAAACTTATTTTGAGTTAAATTAAGAGAGTGAGCCGTTTTAGTGAGTAAATAACATATCGTGACATTGCGTTGTTGTTGAAATGTTGTTCTTTTAGTTGGCCATTCATTTGAACATAACTAACATGTAATATTATGAGTTTTGTTAACTTTGACAATATATAATTTGGTCCTTTGAGGCTAGTAATTTGGTAAGTAGGTGCATCAAACAATAAACTTATGTGTGCCACGCTAAGCTTGTAACTTGCGCCACCCCGCCAGAAGCAATAGCGGTCACATAACTCGGCCGTATCGGGTGTTAGGCGTGAAATATCGCTCCGCCTAATTACTACCCAAGCCTTATCTACAAAAAATGCGTGCAATCGGACCGCGGCCCTACAGCGGTACAATTAGATACTGTTTTAATTGCGTTGATTAAGTTACGGCTGCTGATGACCGCCATTAAGTACTGATTATTGATTTATCTCTGTGACGGGTTGTATATACCTATAGGATTACATAGGCAAGCGTGACCGACTGTTTAGTTCAACGTTATTTGCATGACTTTGGTTTAATTATGGAGTCTTCTATCGTGACTTAATCTAACAGATAACTTAAGGTCAGCTGTTCTAAAACGATAATTCTTTTTAAGTTGTGGCTAACTATCATTTGACTTTGATGTGCATTGGTTTAGGACTTAGAGTGATTCTGTTTTACAAATTACGGCAGGCCAAGGCCTCATCTATGTACAAACTTTATTAGCTCCATTCATTACTATTCAGTTTCACAGTTAGTCACAGTTAGTAGGTTATAGGTAATATAAAAAGCCGATGAAATAAAGCAATTAAGCAGCCTTCGAAGCACAACGCAAGCAGAAAGTAACTAACCTGAGAGAACAGCGTGGTGTACGTTGTAATGTAACGTATTATCTAAGACGTGCGTTGTGCATGCCAGTTCGCCGCACGAGCCGTAATGATGGACGTAGTGCAACGCTCCCGATGTGTGATTATACTGATTGTCGACGGCCGCGAGGCGTGACATGTGCGTTTTGTATAACAACAGGATAACACCGGGAGCTCGGTGCCGCGGAACGAAGGATCACAGCCTGGTGCTTTCTTACACTGTACTTAATTTTGGATGGCCATTTCTAATAAAGAAGGTATGGTTTTAGTATTACCTACATGCTTAGATGCATATTATAATTTCCACATGATTTTATAAATATTCAATTTTTTCAGATCGTTTATGACGCGAGCGTTTTTGTATAAAATTTAATTGACGCAGTGACGTTTAAAATTTAATAAAATTGCCCCGTTGTGAGTTGTGACGAAGGACGGCCAGACCAAAGGCTAGGGGAGCGCGGTCAACTCCATCACACTAATAGCGTTTGCGTTGCGTTGATCGGGTTACCGCCCGACGAGCAAACACGCCGGGAACACGCTGAGGACACGCACCTCTGCCGCAGACAAGCGGAGCAATTCATATCAAGTAGTTCAACGTGTTGGTATAGGCCTTAAATATATAGGAGACTTAGTATTACTGAAAGCTTGCTTAGTGTTCACGATCTAAAACGCTTTTGGTCTAATTCGTCTAAAGAGGAAAATTATTGCAGCGGCCGACATTGTATCTAAAACGTATTCTTCGTAAGTGTAATTTATTTCACTACGTCTAAGGATGATCCTGAAGTTCGATGATGAAGGAGGAGTAGTCCATGACGTTATCGTCAGTAGATAACTTTCTTTAATGGAAAGTTCAGAGATAGAAATAAGTTATAGGTACAAAAAGTTCTGTAGTTCGTGTCATTTCTAATTCTGCCCATCGTTCATTGAAAATTACCAGTTTTATGCAGAAAATATTGCATTGTTTACAAAAACTAATAAAGTAGTCGCATAGTGGCTAGAACAATGCAATGAAACAACACATAAGTTACCAACAAGACGCTGAAACGAGTAACAAACAATAGCTGTGGTTTACGTCTCACCGACTTACAAAGTTTATACTGAAGCAGCTAGTTTATAATGAAGTAAACCACATCATTCACGAATAAAATAAAACTTTGTTTTAATACTCAAGTTGTGTTTCTTAATATGTTTCGCTTCGTTAACATTTCATATGGAGTCGTATGTATTATGTGTAAGACTCAAATATTTGTCAGACAATTCAATTACGGGTGTACATAATACATAATGTAACAAAGTTTGAGCTAAACAAACTCGCCGCCACTTCGCAGCGATTGTTTGTTCCGACCGTCTGTGCACACACCACATGTACACGTATAGCCTATACATAGTACCTATGTAGGTACACATTTATAGCAGAATGTCTGAAAATTATGACTTAAGCAGAAAATGAGCTGTGTGTAGTGTCTCTGTTTAGATTTGATCGGCTAAATGGATGTCGCCACATTTACTTAGAAAAGAAAAATAATATAAAAACGAAATCTAAAATTTACACCTAATTTCTCTGCTGGGGGTTCGAAGACTGCCGGGGGTTCGAAGAAAACCGATAGGGACATCGTGGCCCCCGGCAACAGGGCAACCGAAGGAACACGGGTGGGTTTTAGTCAGTAAGAGTCTGACACGCCCTCCCGCTCCGCCCAGAGCGGGAGAAGTTATTTGATAATTTCCCAACCAAAAAAAAAAACAGGTGTTAATTTCTGATATTATTCTTTACAGACCTTCCCGGGGGTTGCGGGTTTGTCCGAAAGGGTTACCGTGGCCCCTGGCAACATACAGGAAACTGAAAGAGCACGGGTGGGTTTTAGTCAGTAAGAGTCTGACACGCCCTCTCGCTCCGCCCAGAGCGGCAGAAGTTATTTGATAATTTCCTACCCAAAAAAAAGTCTTTAAAGACCATTTATTTATATTGCAAGGAATAATTATTCAGGATGATAACAAAATAATATTAATTAATACTTTTACAATCTCCACCAAAAACATTATTATTTCAGTCCCTAATTGGTTCTAGGCCCAGCATGGGGGACGTGCTTATCACTACTAACTACAAACCTACTACAAATAGTAATGTATCTGCAACCCCGTAATATAAAGTTATTCCTAACTTAAAAGTCATCCATTTAGTAGTAATTGTTCAATTATGTATCGCCATTGAATATTGATTTATTGGCCGACGTAGTTGTGCAACACTCGGTTTGTTAGCGATTAGTCGCGCTCGATGCAAACGTGAATAAGATACAGCTATAACATTTGAAATGTAAATTCTACACAATTTCGTTTAATCCCAACTCCGTTAACTTTATTTATTAATTAATTAATCAAGTCTCATTCGGACTCGTTGTTTATGTGCAGTTTCACAATAATTTTCATAGTTTTGTGTCAGCTCAAGAAAAGAAACATAAAGTAATGTGTTTATTGGTGTCGTTAGTTTAGCGGAAAACAATAATTAATTTGATTGTTCCACCTTTTTTTTTCTCAATCGTCGTAGGTAGTGGAGATACGATTTACCTCTTTTGCGGTGGATTCAGTACTGAGATGAACCACATCGAGTACCTACCAGACAAACACTAGTTGAATGCTTGACGACAAAACGCTTGATTTACTTCATGATTTCCAACGTATCAAATTCGGGTTAGTTGTGTAAAATTATTGAACGTGTTTGCGCAAACCCTATCCTCGACATGCGGGTCACGATGCATGAAGGTTCGGCCGCGGGAGAAAGGACCGTGTTATTCATTATTGCTGATCGAGCACAATTTATGCGGTGCACGCGGATGTATAAACGACGCGACGTGCGGAGTTCATACATTAAGCGGAGTTCTTACGCTAACTTGCACTGTTAGCTAGATTTGTAAGCGCTGCAAACCCCATTGACATGCCATTTATCGAGAGCATGTGAAAGTTAAAAATAATACCGGGGGGGGGGGGGGGGGGGGGGTTATCTTTTTCAGTTGAAAATCTGTACTGTGATATATCTAAACTTACTGTAGAATTTACAATTAAAATTAGAGCACAGAAAACTTTCATCAATAAAACTTAAATTTTCTTTAGATGTCCCAACAAAACGTTATTTTTTTATCGTTGTTCCGTTGCATATCAAGATTTTTACTCAGTTATTTCGCTATATACTTTCACAAATGTGTCCCATATGCGTCAAAGGGATAACTTCATGATCTTTCCTACATGCAGACCATTAGTGACCTATCAGCTCATCTGCCTCGCCCTGTAATGAAAACCTCCTCCGCCCGATATACCAGGGCACCAATACCGGTGTAGAGATGCGTTCTATTCGTGACGCGTGTTATCAGCGGCTCGCGGAGGTCCGCCACAGCGACATTTCAATTGAACTGCGCGCATGGTAGTTATAATTCAGGGTTTAACTGTTGAGAAGACAGGCTTATAATTATTCAATAGAAATTATTGTACCTAGGTTCCAAGCTTATTAGCTAGATAAGGTTAGAAACTGGTAAATCTTTTACTTTAATTCGTTCTAAATAAATGGGGGTTGTTAATGTTGTGTTAATAAATCGCGGTTATTGGTAATGGACCCACATTATGTTCTGATTAAACTAAAAACATTCTAATTAATCTACGTGATGAACCCAAGTTTTCCTGTAAAAGAGGTTTTTTTTTAATCTATTTTGCGCTGTTTAGTCTTTGTGTGCTACATAACCCACAAATCTAAACCACGCAGGCACACTAAGCAAATATTGCGCCTACCTACTTGAAGAGGTTCGATGGGTGTATTCATTCCGTAACCGTAATCTACCGTGAAAAGCGAAATCGCATGGAAAACCAATTTAAATTACTGAAATGCATCAGCGTGTATCCGTCCCCTACATATTAGGCTTCGCGCAAAGGGCCGCCTGCGCGGCGTACTGCGGAGTCTTGCGGGCCGCGACTGTCGCTTAGACAACTTTGTAATTATGTCTTCCGGCTATTGCCAATATCACAGAAGTATTGAGCACGGTTTAGACAACTTTATGTTCCTGGATCCTAATGTAATAAATATTTCTCTTTGTCTATATAAACGTGTAACAAACTTATAAAGCTTGACAGAAAATAATATTACGCGAAACTGCATCAATAATCGGCCTACAGGTATATTTTAACGAACGATGCAGTTCCAGTTTAACTTGCAATTTTGTTCTGAATTAAATTTTGGGGCAATTTGAATCTGGAATAAATTTTGCATTTAAATATCGTGAATATACATTTATACGAATTTCGATAAAATATTAAAAAAGTGTAATGAGAGAAAACGTTTATTACATTAATTTACAGATTACTCTCGTTATATTTGAGGGCGCCCGGCAGCCCTGTGTGCTCGCGGATGATTTACCGGCGTTGTTTCAACAGGGAGGGTCCGGCACAAGTCGACGAGATCGCATTACACGTGATGTACAGCCCGAGAATTATCATTACATTCTGTTTACATTGCTGATTCAATAGAGAACGACGCGGTACCTATTGTAGTCCATTGCGAGGTAATGGTTATTTACGTGGCTCTATGGATTTATCTGTAGACGCAAAAGCTACGCGCAGAAAATGTATAAATTAAGCGCCCTTTTTCATTTCCTACTCAAGTCTTATAAAACAAAAACTCCAGCATTTATTTAAAATAAAACAATTACAGGCAGTTTTGAATTGTCAAGGGGTAGGGTCAGTCAGAAAGATAAAGCTAGTTGCCCATTCCAAAGCGTGGTAGGTTCCTAAGGACAAAAACGGGCAAGAAACTCCATGGACACTCTTTTAAATCAAAATATTGTTACAAAATTATTCCTTACATCATTTATGTTGAAATTATACATGTGAGAACAATGTAGAAAGACGTGGTAAAAGCGTCCGTAATAAAGAGATAAAAACAATTAAAAAATTAAAGTACATTAACTTGGCACTGCCGTGGCAGCCTACTGATGGCGCCCGTTCACGAACATGACGCATGCAGCACCATTCAGCTCAAACATTTTGATGGGAACTTAATGATATAACACACACGCTACCACCAGCCACAGCCTCGTACAGACTGGCAATTCTAACAATACAATTTCTAAGCAAACTTCACGGTAGAACAATTACCGGAGTGGCGTCGCGCCAGTCCGCAGGAGGCTTCGTTCTTACCTAATGTAAAAAAAATATGTATTGAACGTCGTTTGGATTGCTTGTCTGCAGGCACCCTAAGACATTTTGCGTAACAATGCCATGTTGTGTAAACGTCATTGCGGTTCGCATAATGCTAAATAATAACCGTTGCTGGTAGCTGGATGTGGGCTAAAGGTGTTCAATTGCGTACCACGGAACACATTCTGGTACGTCACTAGAGGAGCTGTTGTGGTAGTGACATGCATGTAAACTGGATCTAGTATACACGGTAATAACTGATTTTCAGTTTTCAAATGCACGAAGCAGATAGGATTTTTTTAATGAGCAAGCAGATTACAGATAAGCCATTGGACCCAGCATGCTGAATCTTTTTTTAAATCCCAGAGTGGTCCTTATGTACGATTTATAAAAAAAAAAACTTTTTACAAAAAAAAACAACCGACTTCAAAAAAAAAACACTACAAAGTGAAAAATAACTTTAATTTCGGAAGTCGGTGTCTTTGGTTTTGAATTTTCGTTCTTTGTCACCGACTTCCGAAATTAAAGTTATTTTTCACTTTGTAGTGTTTTTTTTTTGAAGTCGGTTGTTTTTTTTTTGTAAAAAGTTTTTCTTTTTCACTTTTTAGTTGTGGTACCTACCCCACACAAATTCGAATACCACTACCTGCTATGTAAATAACAGTGACAAGAAGTTATCATATCATCTACATACTAAGTGGGAAAAAATACGTATAATTGAAGCTAACTCAAAAACTACCCAAGCAAAGTTAATACAATTTATATGGGACCACCTCTGAAGTATGATCTACCAAACAAAAAAAGAATCATCAAAATCTATTCATAATTGGCGGAGTAATCACGTAACAAACATACAAAAAAAAAAAAAAAAAAACATACAGACGAATTGAGAACCTCCTCCTTTTGGAAGTCGGTTAAAAATACAAAATGCTCATCATTCCGCAAGAATCAGAAATTTCTAATTTTTCATCCATTCCACAGCATTTATTACAGAAAAATCCCGTTAAATTTAAATAAATATGTTGGAATGACACAGCTAACATTAAGCCGCTTGTATCGTCGACGGCTGTGATATACGTCTTCATAATAAAGCAGATCGTGTTTGTCGCAATCATCGTTTTCTCTTGTATTTCCATACGGCGGCCATTTTGCCGTGTAGTCTACCAGTACCTACCTACTAGGTACATACAGTATTAATCGCTTACGAGCCGATGAAAGAAATAGACGCTGTGCAAGCGATGAGCGACGAGCGGTCAAGCCGCAAGCGATTTTGATTTATGTTTTGATTTAGGTCATGCACGGCGTTTTGTTTTTTAACAAAAGTAATTGTACCCTCAGATTCATTTACTGCTTCCAACTGTGTAGGTGTACAGTAATTATAGACCACTCACTGTTATTTCCCATTATTGAATTGGAAACTGAAATGTGAAAATAATGTAATTAAATTTATCCAGTCGCTTAAAATAGCGTAGTTATTGGAGTTATTGGTGGTTCAATTTGAATATGAATAATTTCAATAGTCATTTGGTGGATGTAATTATTCAGCGTTTACTACGTAATAATTATTTGATCAAACTAAATTAAATTACTTTTGACGTCTGTATTTAATAAACGAGTTAATAAATTTGATTTCACGATAAATATTTCCGTTGCCCATTTCAATTTTAATTAACTTCCTAACTATAAAACGGTATTCACTAGGTATGTATTCAAAAATAGTTTAGGAAATTATTTACACTTTTTTATCTTTTAGCTATATGTAAGTTGGAAACGATAATAAAACCAAGAGTCCATAAAGAATGAAACAGTGAAGTTCCGATGATGGATGATACACACAGGAGAGGCAATATGCTCTGGGGAAAACCGATCATCTTTAAAGAAAATAGGTTTTTAATGTTTTTGGAAAATGGTTTTTATATCTCGCTGTCGCTCGAGACTTGCGTCCATCGCCTGTCGTCTGTAGTTGTCGGGGGCGTTTCACAGCAGGAATGTCTTCATAACGACGATGTCATTACGACCAACAGATAGATACGGACAATTAATACTTCGCCTGTCCCTCGCCCATCCGACGCAGCGTAGGGAATTGCAGTTAGACAGTCTTATGATTTTAGGATCTAAGAATATTATCTTGAGTTTGAAGAACTTAAATTGTGCTGGTTTTAAAATGTTGAAGGCAAGATGCATTCATGCATGAGCAGTGGTGACCCTGTGGTAACGGCCGCGACTTACGAGTGTAGGTCGTACGTAGGTTTGACCCAGACAGGCGTTTTACTTTGCGTAAATTATTTCATTATCACTGCTCTCAAAACGGTGAAGGAAAACATCGTGAAAAAACCGGCATGTCCTAGAACCAAAGACATGTGGTATCTACCAACACGCACTGGGGCCGCGTGGTGGATTACGGCCCACTCCCTCTCACTGAGAGGCTTGTGTCCCAGCAGTGGGAACATTATAGGCAGATTATGTTTATGTAAGATGCATTCATAACATCATAGGTACTTGATAACATTTATTTAATTGAATTTACTGATTTTACTAAGATCAGCTATTAATATTGGCAATCCGCTTACAATTAATAATGAGATAGTCATTACATTTTCATAAACTTTTGCAGCTGGGGTTAATATAGCTAGTAGGCACTGAGACTGGTTATTTGAACCACATGCATAAACTTACATCTAGCAGCCTCACCTTTGCTATTTAAGAATATAGACGTAGCACAACAAAATTATGATCCTACTGTATGATTGTACACTGTGCTCTTGAATAATAACAGCTTTCAACCGGTGTTATTATAACTCTCATTCAGTGAAAAAATTATATTGATCGTCATCGGCTAAGCGGATGGCGGTTTACATCGTCTCGTCGTCCACACAACATAATTTTTTTTTTTACATTCTAAACTGGACATATATTATAATGGGCAGAAACTAAACTGTCAAGTGTATGGCGAAGCCAATAACAGAACTATGCAGAGGAGTCCACCGTGTCAGTGGGCCCTTACTGTATGTCATGTCACATATCATAGCTTCAGCCTATCGCCTTGTCGGCTTGCATTTGTAGCTTCAAGTTAATACGCTTTGGTCAGTACTCAGGTTTATTTTAAAGCCAATACAGGTGTCATTGAAATAATTGCAGTATAGTTCTGGAATCTTAATTTATTGCGATTTATTTTATTTTATTTTATTTTATTTTATTAGGATCTCCAACAAAGAATACACCTTACATGCTATAATACAACGACAAGAACAACAATCTATGTGCTCCCTCAATTATAGGAGACCACATCATGCAATAAAAACAAGCAAACAGTATATTATATGGAAGTAGCCCTTAAAGTTAAAATTATATAGCATTATTAAGGTTATACTAGTACATTATTAAATTTGGTAATCTGAATTTAAATTGAATAAAAATAAAGTTTAAAAAGCAACAAATACTCAGAAAAAATTGTACTTATACAGACAAATAAAAATATATATAATAGCCAACAATGCATTACTAGGCAGGCAGTTCAACACTTACATAAGTATCATTTAATTGCGTACGGATTAGTGACTTAGAGTCAATGGTGGCCGAGAAATAACAATAACAGCCAAAGCATCAAAGTTGTAATTGATGAAGGCACTGTTTCCAAGCACCATTATTTATTAATCGTCCGATCCGCACTGGTGAGTAGGCAAAAACAAAAAAATATGTCATAAAAGTCAAGTTTCATAAGTATAGAAATAAACTAGTTTCGTCTGGAAGGACCAACTTACAGCATCGCGGTGAGATTACTCAGATATAACTTGTGCGCACGACTTTAGTAGGCCTAAGCCAGGAAAAGGTCAAACTTAGCCAAACGTGTAAGCTGACACTGAAGGATTTGGAATACAACATTATTACTTGTAAGTTAGAAATATTCACATCTTATGTATACTAAAACGTAATATTTAACAGAGATAATCAGAAAGACAGAAATAAATAACACAAGAAGCACAATAACCCCTTGTTCTCAAGACGTAAGTATTTCTGAACAAACAAAGTAATGGACAATCGTATCATCAATCTTAATAACATTACGTTGTAACAAAGCAGTATTATATTACAGCGATAAGTAGCAGCAGCAGGCACAAGACACAAACGCAACAGAAATGGCGAAACAGACAAAAGCTGCGGCGATTAAGATGGGGACAGAAACACGGTCAATAATAACATACACTAATGCCCATTCATTACTGATGAACGCAAGAACGAGACGACAGATCCGCAGACTAGGGGGTGCAACAGAAATGGAGTTAATTGTGATATAATAAAAGAGAGGTTTAGCGGGGAAGCTTTAGTATTGAGTAATGAAGTCGCTTCTAGTGGAGATAAGGCAGTCGTTAGACGTAGATACGTTCTTTCACAAAGTTGTGCTCCTCCGCTGAATGGTAATTGCTGGTACATTGGAGTTGCGAAGTTGTGCGCGTTTTATGTGAATCACTCTGATTTATTTCCAATTTATGTTCGACGATCGCAAATCAATGTT
This sequence comes from Agrochola litura, assembly GCA_949152395.1. NCBI lineage: Eukaryota > Metazoa > Arthropoda > Insecta > Lepidoptera > Noctuidae > Agrochola > Agrochola litura. The sequence goes on from OX424490.1 coordinate 349,582, forward strand.
ATTTGAGTTAGTAAATGTTAGTAAGTATTCAGCTCAGATAATTCTGTTATAAAATCACACAGATATGCAACACTTTGTACCTTTATGTAGTTACAAGTTTACTTAACTACGTATTATATGCGACTGCAGATGTTCGCCTTTCAGCAAGCCCTCATTATAAGTTGTCTCCTCGATACTTTGCCATAAATCAGTTTGATAAATGTATCGCTGATGATGTATTTAAGTATGGCGGGTATAAAATACCTTTTAGTACTGTCGAAAAAATAACATCTGGATCTGGGTTAATAAAATACATCATATATAGTCGATTTAAATTAAATCAACAATATTAATAACAGAGCAGTTAGTGGTCTGTTTATTACAATAATAATCACTTTGTATTCATGATCAATCCTAATCCTATTAATAGTAATGAAAATTAATACATTGTTACCTGGATTTACATTCGTTCGTAAACAGGTGTTTATGTGGTTAGATTTCATGTAAAAAGAATAATATCATCAAGCAGGAAGATGCTAATTCCTCTCAGTTTCGATATTAATACGCTTAGCTCCGGTTGCCATGGCAACAGAGGCATGTTAGTTCAGTAACCCACTTTGTGGAGTCCCTGCGTGGGAAGATAATCACCTGATATCGTGTTATTCTTATCCTTATTGAGTACGATACATTAAGGTACGATACATTAAGGTTTTTTTTCTAAGAATATAATTAAAAGGTCTTTCAGATGTATTTAGATTTTTAGGGCGTAAAAATCATTATTACAAAATGTTTCAGTTTATTTAATTTAGTTTTTGTGACGTAGCTGTCGATTGTTTCTAATAAGACGATTCGATTCTAGACAAATAAAGCTCGACATAATAATATATTGGCCACGTTGGGTTACACATACACTACGGTATGTAGTAGTCATTGAACGAGACGCCTTAGTACTTAGTATCATCCACTCGAGATAGTCTGAAGTGCGATGTTCAGTGAAGATGCAGCGAGGTAGGTAGCCGGCTCTCGGTCATGTTGTGCGCTTTATACTTGTTACAGGTCCCAAATATTTGCACGAACAAAAAATCTTGGAAAGTTAAAAAGAATAAAGAAAATCTGTCTCAGTAATATTCTTGAGTGCTCCAAAAACGACATCCAACATTTAGGTTAGCGTTGCGGTACTTATGGTCGTATATTTTATGAGTAAGAAACACTACAGATCATTTTAATACTGTCGGGTGCTTTTAAAGAAAATTAAGGTGCCCTCCCGAAGTTCCCGACTTTTAAAATAATTGATTCCTAGATTAATTTGACAAAATCTCCCCTACATGTCATACCCACCTTTTGTATGTTTATGGGATCAGTAAAGGTACAGTAGAAGACTTAAGACGTTCTTTCTCGGATTTCGCATTATCCTATTACGATTCCAGAGAAACACATCAACGAGCTCGATTGAACCACAGATTACCGATATCACAAGCGGATTAATGGTTTAACTGGGTAATTGCGCCTTAACTCAGTTCGGTTTAGGATATTCTGTGTAAAACTCGAGTTATGAAGTCGAGTGGTAGGTAAGTGAGTAAAGTTATGCATGGCTGGATGAGAATAAAGCACTCTATAGTATTGTGTCTACAGGACTGAACTGATCTACTTACGCGCGACTGCAGTGTGTGGATGTGAATTGCACTAACTTTATAGCACTGTTGTGTTTGGCTACTGTCCGTGGCTAATTTGTTTTGGCAATCACTCAGATAATCTTTTGAATGAATATTGAATGCAGTATTTGAATACCGTACTTTTCAATAATCCGGTTTCATAACATACCTATCTGGTGTTAATAAAATTAAAGTACACAATACTTTATGCGTCATACTCAATAAAACAGAAATCGCAAGTACAGAAAGAGACCTCACAAAACATCTTCCAACCCGGTCGGTCACTGTGGAAGGGTATGATCACTACGCTCCAAGGAATATACCTACGATTACTCAACAAAATGATAGTCTAAGAAAGAAGCTATATGACTGGCAACGTACGATGTCAGGTCCCTACCCTCATACGAGCGACTGATTGAACTGCAGGAAGCCTTAATAGGGGTGAAGTACGATATCATTGGTATATCAGTGGTCAGACGCCTTGGTAGTAAAATAGAAGAATATGAGGACTTTATTCTATGTTGTATGGGAGAGACTCCAGGAAAACTTGGCGTCGGCTTTCTGATAAATATATCTCTAAAACAAAACATAGAAAGCTTTACGGCAGTCACAGTAAGAATTGCATTAGTGAATCTTAATATTACATGCTACACCCGCCAGGCAAACGACGAGCAGGGAGACCCTACATAAGATAGGAGGATGAAGACTACAGGAACAAGCTGGTTACAAACAGCAAAAATAGAGATGAATGGAAATATTTGGAGGAGCCTTTACCTGAGAGGGGTCCATTTAAATTAGAATATAATTATATACCTATCTAATAATTATAAATTTTATAATCTATTAATTATAAATATGAATGTAAACGTTTGGTCTTGATCATTTATGATGAAATATTGAATTGTATAGGACCTATACAATTCGATATTTCCCATACTATAGGTGTTTGTAATTGTAAATATTAATAAAAATTAAGTGTATTAAAAATCTTATAATAAATTCTAACAAATTTAATGTAAATATGTATTAGGCAGGAGCTCGTGGCTAAATAAAAACAGCCGCACGGGTCGATCCATTGGGTTAAGCTACGCTTGCCAGGGTTGGTCCGTAGATGGGTGACCATCTTTACATACCGAGACTCCTCCGTGCCTCGGAAAGCACGTTAAGCCGTTGGTCCCGGCTGTCATTCGTGGATCTTTGACAGTCGTTACGGGTCGTCAGAAGCCCGAAAGTCTGAAAACCAGTCTTACCAAGGGGTATCGTATTACCCAGTTTCTGGGTTGTGGAGGTCAGATAGGCAGTCGCTCTATGTAAAAAACTGGTATTCAGGTGTATCTGGTTAGACTGGAAACCAACCTCAACATAGTTGGGAAAAGACTAGGCAGATTGATTGATGTATATTTTTTTTTAAAGTATTTTAAAGAACGAAGTGTTTTATTGTTATGTAATAATTACTTGATTAACTTATTATTAAACATGCATGTAAATGAATGAATGTCAAAAATCTAATTTTATTTAAGTACTTACTTAATTAACAAAAGTCTAATAATTTATTTAAATTGAATTGTTGCATATTATTTCTAAGTTGAAAAACTACTGTAATAAGTGTTGCGTGGAATAAAAGGCTTTTTTTTCTTTTATTTCTTTATGCATAGGTAGTGACATAAAACTTTCAGCAAGTTCACATGTGAACGTTCCTTGGTTTTGATGACCACCTATGTAATTTAGGAAGAAGGTATTAGTTACTATTAGTAAGCCTACTTACTATTTCATGTACAGCATTTTTTACCAGCCTCTAATTAACGGTTCGAGGATCGTGGGTCTGAGGATACATACCTGAAACAAACAAACACCAAGATTAATATTTGCATGAAATAAATTAACAACAACAATATTTGCGGTGGGCGGTTAAAACTAAACAAATTTAATTAGATAACAAGACACTTTAAGGCTTGTGCAGAATTTGAATCTTAGGTCAAATTAGTAATCTGTCTTGTTATTTACAATTTATGATTTATCGTATTGTTTCTCTCAACGATCGTCCGTGGGTACCAGGGTCGCAAACTCGGCGAGTGGTCAGCGCGTGGGCGCTCGTCAGCTACTGAAACAATGGCCTAGGCCCACGCCTAATTGACAACCTTCTCTACTACAATAACTTTATGTAAAGCGTTGCCTTCATCATTCTGTCTCGTTATTTTTGATAGCATCACGTCTTTGTCTCATTACGGCTCAAAGTGACAACGGATTAGCATTTTAGAAATAATTTGTGAAAAAAGTGCGAATTGGTCACATTTATGCAACGTAAGAATGTTACAATTTAATGGCATCGTCTTTATTGTTTTTCTTGCTGACAAATGTGACAGGCCGGACATCTGTTTTCGTTTACCGCCAGAAATTATGAAATCTCTTATTTTTCTAAAGCGGCAGCGATAAAATCTGCTGTACCTACATTAAGCCGGAGACGTGTATTTAAAGTCCTCGTGTTACAATTATCCCCGCCCACAGCACACAAAACACAGTAGGCACACCACACAACAAACAAACAGTTGAACACACTTAAGTTCACATTCAGTACAATGAGGCGTAACCATATTGTAGCAGTACTACATAATGAGTGCAAGAGAATGGCATGATATAAAGACGTGCAGAATGCCCAGGAGAAATCAGTCATACTTACATCTGCAAAGTGTTGGTTAAACGATTGTTTTGACAATTTCGAAGTTATACTCACGGAGGAACAACGTGGTTTATCAAGTAACACGTAACATCAGTTCTATTTCTTGTAATAGACAGATTTATAGTACCTATGTACTTGTAAGTAAGAACGGATAACCAAGAATTCGAAGAAGAATGAAGAATGTTATTATTTCTTACATGTTACAAGTACCTACACACAATAAAAAAACAAAAAAAAACGAATGGTTGCTGGGGTTCACCAGGACGCCTGTCCAACATCTAGCTTCTTTTTACAAATTTTCAAATGACCGTGGATAGTTCAGAACGAAGTTTCTATGCCTGCCCTTATAGCTTAGCCCTGCAGATTGGCTTTTACCAGCCGCCCGCGGTGCGTGGCGCTGGATTAGCCAGTTAATCCTCGGCCTACGACTGCCACTGACGTCATTGTGCTCACTAAATACGAGCTTGTTACGACTTGTGAAGATTTTAGTTGAAGAACTCTCCTAAGTCCTAGACATTTGAAAGGCATTCGTAATAAGATCTTTCCTTTCAAATAACTTACTGCCGATTGCTGCAAGCTGCAATCAATGCAAAGGTAATAAAAATCGAAACGTTAAGAATAATTTTCCAATATTAATAGGTACAACAGGCAGTTGATTCGCTACCTACCTCTACATTTATTGCGAGACAGTGTCGTATCAATATAATTCCAAGAACCTTTTTGTCTAAAGTTTTCCTTCACTCTCTGTGTAGGTATATCTGCACACGTAAGTACTAACTGCCACGGTTCCCAGTCGTTGCTGCACGTTCAAGTTGCTCGCTAACAAACAATACACAATAGTTAGTTCCCGCACAATGCGAGGAGTGTGCGGTTGGTCAATGCGCGTATTAACCGGGTAATCCCGTCTTACTGTGACACCGCGTGACGTTAGGGCTGTCATTGTGGCGCTAACAAAACATTAATAATACCTATGTAGGTGCTGGAGAACATGCTCACACCTACCGGTGAACTCACACGTAATAAAACATAAAACATTTTGAGACTATATCACAAGAAAGTAAAGTAGAATTAACGGAACCGAACAAGGGTTCAGGTGGTGGATATCAAAAGTTTTAAAAGTATTGTATTTAAATTTAGGAATTATTTACTGTGAGGTAATTTGGTTTACTTAAAAATGCATGTAATGTGGTCATTATTTTGACAACCTTGTTTGAGCAAAGTCGACCTTGCCGTTCTGTTTAAGGAGCGGCAGGCAAAGTTTTGCTGGTCGCTCTAACAGGCCGGCAAAACATTGCCGGCCGCTATTATGACGTTTCAACGTTTTAAAAAATCAAATGCAAAAAGATTTGATTTAAAACACAGCTGTTTGTATTTATAGAGATAGGTACAAAAAGATTTTATTCCATATTTGGCTGTATAGTTCCAACTACCACGTTAAAAAAAAAAAACAAAGAAGTAACAAAAGCGCGGTTCAGCGCAAATTTTATTTTTATTTAGTGACTTTTTGCGTAATAAATGAAGAAATAATACAGTAGTCAAACACCGCATTAAAATTATCGCAAACTATTAGTAATATCAAACCGGGAAAGTCGGTGTTGAATTTTAGTAACTGAACTTTTCATAATTGTCATTTTAATTAAATTTCTAGTTAATTAATATATATTTTATTGAAATTACTTACTGGTTTTATTTAGATTAGGTACTTGCATTTTTGAGTAAGTGCTTTACTCAAAGAAGTAACAAAAGCGCGGTTCAGCGAAAATTTTATTTTTAGTTAGTGACTTTTTGCGTAATAAATGAAGAAATAATACAGTAGTCAAACACCGCATTAAAATTATCGCAAACTATTAGTAATATCAAACCGGGAAAGTCGGTGTTGAATTTTAGTAACTGAACTTTTCATAATTGTCATTTTAATTAAATTTCTAGTTAATTAATATATATTTTATTGAAATTACTTACTGGTTTTATTTAGATTAGGTACTTGCATTTTTGAGTAAAGCACTATACAAGCCTTGGCCCACTATGACTGCTTTGCTGGTCACGCTATGATTGCCTCGAGCTAGCCTAGCTACGCTCTAGGCCTTCCAGCTTGGCCATCATTGCAGCCCTTGCTGTCCTCGCTGTAAAGGCCTCGACCTACGGCCTCGGCCTTTATCTCAGCTCGTCCATCAAGTGCTGCACGCTGACCGCGCTGTGTCGGCCTGGAGCTGCGTTACGCTGCGCTGTGGGCCATCATCAGCGCGACCAGCAAAGTAGTCATTATAGACCGCGGCAGTAATGTACTATTGTGCTGACTGTCTAGGTAGTAAGTACTATCATAAACCATAAAAATTTGATTATTGTCTTTACAGAAATCTTGGAGCTCATAATAAGATTTTGTATCTGATGAGGCAGAACAAAAAATTACTGACAGTATACAATCCAGTACGATTGCTTCAATTGCTAGTGATGAGTGAATAAACAGCATAGAAGTCGAACATTTAACACTTTCGTTGTTCATTTGCTTTGTGTTGTGTTGTATCGTGAACAATCTGTGTCCTCACAAAACAAATATTCATCGCAGGCTCATTCCACGCAATTGCTTCGTGTGCAGACAAGCCTTTATGCCTTTGCCGTCAAGCAGTACAACGTACACTCGAGCGGTAAGCCACCGGTGCGGGGCGGTAATCTGCGCCGTCACAACACTAGCGTGACGTCCACTGTCGTTATACACTGATTAAACAATACGGGACTTTGATACTACCGAGCAGTGCAAGGTGATTGCTTCGTGAGATATTCTTAATTACGCTGTTGGGCTCTTTTAGGTGATCGAGCAGCGTTTTTGCCCAGACGAACAGTTTGTTTCAGGTAAAGTTTCCATAGAATTCTAAAGTTTGTGGAATGTTAACTCTCATGATCTCATCAAAACTAAACGTCAAAGCATAATATGCGTACGTGAACATAATAAACCTTCAGAGCAATTTCAGTTATTGAACGTACAACAACACGTGGACTCTGAAGGATTTATTTATAAACTGTGGGTCCAGTGAACCTCGCAGTTTACTAAACAGTGCGGCGGGAACCTGTCAGAATGGCGGTCACACTGTTAATAATACGAGTGACACCGACGGCTCACGCCTTTATCAGAACCGCACAAAGGCACCGCCGAAATCTTAGCGACGGTCGACGCGGAAACTGTGGACTTGGACAATGTGGGAAAAGACAGCGACTTAACAAATTACTAGGGAATAAGGTAAAACAATCAAATCAATAATAATTTATTGAATTAACTAAAATAAACGAAAAATTATCACGGACATATAGACTGTTAAAGTGTTAAGAATTTGAAGAATACTTTCAGTTGACCAAAAGAACTAGCAAAATTGTCTCACAAACGTTGTTAAGAAAAGGCCTTTCCTTAGTGAGGCATGTCTAGCGAAAAGAAGACATTTCCATTCATTGCTTCATGAATCGAATCGTTTACACGCATGAATTTGACTAATTATGTATATTTCCGAGAAGCTCCGTGCTTATAAGTCAATGTGATTCATGTTGGAACCTCCACTTCATTCATGCTCATGTGACTCATTGTTTTTAAACACGCCATACCAATTTAATTTTTTATATTTCAATTTCCCCTTTAGTCACTTAATTGCTGGATATTATTACCCTTAACTTGACGTTATCCGACCATACCCAGTTTCCAAATAAACATTGTTGTAGCATGTGTCTTGAACACTTGGGAAGTTCGCAGTATCAGTAGCTTAGTTATATCCTTACAATAAAGGAGCAGCGGGTCGGATTACCCTGACTTAGACCCCGAGTGGCCCGCAATATGTTTAGTTACACCCCTCTCCCCCGCCACCATCTTCGTCTTCACCCCCTGGCGCACCCACACACCCGCTCCGCAAATTGTCTACGTCTTGAGCCCGTAATTGAATTTATAATGGGTTAGTTTAAGAGGTATTTAGTGTTTTGCACGGGAGATATACGGGATTTAGTGCGGAATGTATAAACGGGTCGCTGTTCAACTGACGACGTCAGGCAAGTGGGCGGGGACCGAATGAAATATACAGAAGCAGATGGAATAAACAAAAGACGCCTTATACGTAGCAGATGGTAGATAATATGGGATTTGAATGGCAATGTTAAACTGACTTAATTTACGAAACAAGATCAGCAAGGAAGCTTAGAAAAACACTCGTTATAGAGAACACACACGTGGTAGGTATGTCTAAAATTTAAAGATTTCTCCCTTCCAGCACCTATAATAGACAATGAGACTGGTGCTAAAATTATATAAATGAATACTGATCCCTTATTATAAGTGATTATTCAGATCCATGACTTTTCCAGCAGACTAACGAAAGTTTCGTTTGAATGCGACCAGTCCCCAGGTCCGCTGGCTGGACCTTTGTTTGTGAAGACACTTAGCTCGACTAAATAAACTCTCCGTAATGAAGTTTTGTTAATTAGTTTTCTTTGGTGAGTGGAAGAGCGAATACAAAACATTCCGCTTCTCGGAGGATTTACGAAATAATAAACAAGTGGTGATCCTGAGAGTTGCAGATGTTGCGCCGGACTTGATTTCCTGTTTATGTTCTATAATAAACTTTGCAAACTTAAATGCTCTCTCCATAAAGTTATAATTTTATTTTAATTTTTCTATATTTTTTTATTCCAAAGATAAGTAATATTTTGTCGCTATAACTGATTTTGTCTTTGTTTCAGCATATTCTCTTCTTTGTCTTTATGTATACCATCTTCTGCTGTATAACGCACCTCATCCGCACGCATATAACTGTTCCAGCCTCAGCGGATAACCTAAATTTTAGTTTCTTCCAAACTCCCAAAATATCAAGAAACTGCAAGATAATAGAACAGCGTTTCAATGCAAGATGTTCGCAACAACTCCGCCATTATGCCATAACAACATTAGCGCACAATATGCTAAGATATTCATCACGGCAGCGCGCGGACCGCCATGCGCCGCCCGCCATGCGCTGCCAGTCCAACGAGCTAATTGCGTTACTAAACAAGGCGAGCTACCCATTAGCTTTATTACTGATCATCTAGTTTCTGTATTAGTTTTAAACTTGAAGCTATTGTGACCTTTTGTGTGGAAGCGGGAAGTGGGCTAGTGGTTAGTTGAGTGCACAAACATATTTTTTGATGTTGGAGAATGTATCCATAACGGTCAAGAAGTATAATTGGTACTTTATCTTTTCAGTCATACTCATTCATTTTAATAATTTTTAATTATGAGTACCTACTTTTATATTATGGGATTATCTGCATTATTGATTCTACTACTAGAAAGAGAAAGAGCAGTAAAATAATTATTTGTGTCTACGATAATAAAATCGGAGAAATTCTTGAGATTATAATACAAGCTGTCCTTTTATAATATGCCATAGTACTGAACTTGAATCTCTTCGCCACCTATGCACAGCGCACGTAGCACTGTCCAGTCGTCCACTCCGTAACCCGAGCCGTGTCAACGAGTCAGTAGTCTAGTCAGTACGCCAGCCGATGTGACGCACTCACGGACGCGTAGTCTTTAGTCGCAGCCTCAGTCGCTAACGGTGCGTGACACGACACCGTGATGGACATAGTGATGGGGACGTGACGGACCCGCAGTGATGTCGTCTAGCGCGTGCAAAGTATAATTGAGTTGATAATATTATAATGCGAACTTTAATTAAAGGTTAGAGTCGGCCTACGTCGTAAGATAAATAAACCGAACAAATCTATCAACACTATTATTATCATGTATCCTCTCGCACTTCATAATTAAATTACTTACCTGAAGACATGACTCCGTGCCTGAAGAGCATCTCAGTACGAACGACTACGGAGCGAACAGTAACGTCGTCTGTTTCTAAAGAGAACACTCAACCGCTCAACACGAAACTTTCGCATTAACCGACTCGGATCAGACTTCCTCACCGAAGTAATATTTCATGTTTCTCAAATTATATTTGCGAGATGCAAATCAGAGCATCACAAAGTCAAGCAAAATTAAGTGGTATTAAGAACAAAAGGGCTAAAAAGTTGCTAAGTCAGTCCTTGTATTCCCTGAAGACGTGTTGCTCAACCTGGCGCTTTAGTAAACTGAATAATTTATCGGACTTAACAAGGATTAAAACGTCCTGGGAGCGTTAAAATATGATCCCGGGGGCGCCGGCGAGGGTTGAGCGGCAGCCTTCTGATCAAAGTGCTCCGGTATGACGTACTGCGATTCGTTTCAACGATACGACGTGTCGGAGTTCATTAAAGGTTTCAGAGGATCCACTGAAGGGTTGTGCTTAAGGGATGATGTTGATGTACTGTTTTGACGGCGAATTAAATTGTTGTTTTAATATAATGGACATGTTAGAGCTTGTTATAAATGTATGAAGGTGTCGGCTTTAGAAATCGGAACGTTTAATTTAATCAAATGTAAGCTTGAACGTAATGCTATCTGCCGCCTCCGTGTCGGCTCATAGGGATTATAGTAATTATTCCAACGGATCAGACAGTTGCACTTAAAGCATGATATCATGCCCAAACTAAACCTGGTGCTTCTGACACCAGCTGAGTTTAAGAGAGTGCTTAGCATAGTTTAAAGAACTCATGATCATAATAACAGATAAAATGATTCGGCGCGAGGTAAAATAATAAAAGGTTCCTGGAAGGTTCCAGCCACAGTAGACAAATTAATAAGTTTAAACTGAACCTCGCGAGAAACAAAAATATGACAGAAGCTGATTTCAATACAATACGGCCGAAATAACTTGGCAGTTCTTGTTGCGTTAACATAGGCACTACGAACTTTCGCGCATGTCCTCTCACTCACACTCACCACACGTCGCCGTTTGGTTCCTAAAAAATGTTATTGCGCAGTCTTCTGCGCGAAGCTTGGAACTGCCAAGTTATATCGGCCGTATTGTACTTTGGTATTTTAAATAGGTAAATAAATTGCCAGATCAAAATTCCCTGGGTTTTGTGTTACGTGACGCAGGAAAGAAGATTATAAAATAAAATATTTCGAAATTCCATTTCAGAATTTCTGTTCCATTTAAAAAATCTCAAGTTAAGAGCGTTCATCCGTTAGAACCACGCTGGAGTCAAAATTGATGATTTCCGACGGACAATAAAACGATAATCTATATAATTAATAGATAAGATATTGACATCAAATTATTGAGGATTTCATAATCTAGTGCATGGTTCAAAAATATTTTCAAATTATCGTATAGTTTTCTTATTAGAACAGTTTTTATTCAAGCCCTTTTTAAAACTAGCGGTCGATGGTCTACGCAGATGCTATTTAATAGTAAAACCATATACGACAAACTTATAACAATCTTACTATTAAAAACACTATAAAATTTACTAGAGTATGACTGAAAAAAAAACGTTATTACTGTAAGTTTTCATACATGAAAAGTATACTTAAAAGTGTCATTTTTAGCCACTTTTCGAGTCATTAAACGTGTTAGTTTAGGATGAAATCAAAGACATTTTTGTTTTTTTTTAGACCTAGTAAATGAAGACATTTACGTTTTAAAAAATGGTACATTTTTTTTTTAAATAACTTATATGTTTATTTTACTATGAATTATTTAGTACTACTATATAATCGGCGCGGAATCGCACCAGCGCTCAGTGCCGGCCGACGCCTTTCAGTGGTAGGACGTGTGTCGCTCTCGTCGCCGCGCGCTGCGTAAAATTGTATTATAGTTTCACGAGTTTTTAGCGCGACTGAAAATATTGATACTTTTTGTTTTAATATTTTTTTCTAAATAAAACAAAACTTTGGTAAGTACATATTTTAAAGTAATGGAGTTCAAATAATTTAAGAAGATTAAATTAGGTAAGACTTCCTTATGAATGATTTTACTTTTTTTTTTCAGATAATTATGGCTAACAAAAGGCGCTATTCGGGAAAGAAAAGGAAAAATTACGGAAATTTGGCCAAGGCTAATGAAGCTAAAAAGTAAGTTGCCGACGAGCCACTTTTAATGACCTAGCAGGTTACCAATTCACATTTTTTTTCTTACACTGGTATTTTAATAACCTATTTATTGCTATAGGCAGAAAAGAGAAGGTCAAATTCTTCAAAAACAGGACGAAAATAAAAAAAAATCGTTACAAACATACAAATCTTCCCTCTTTATAATATTAATGTAGATTGCAAAATAAAGCTTTGATGCTGACGGTGCCATTATTTCGGTGATACTGTAGATTTCACGACACTAATTATTATACGAAACAAGTTGCACTGTATTGAAACTAGTTTTGTGAAATAAATTTGACCGTGCATGTAACGTTGTTAATGTAAATCCCGCTTTAATCTTGATTGATGTCATATAATATTATGTTTTTATGTAGGATTAAACGGCAAAACATACAAAAACTGCGAGACAATGCGGGAACGTCACACGAGAATGATAACGAAGAATCACAGCTACCGTCAACATCAACCACAAGAGTTGATAAGGAATTGGAAATACTGGAATCACAATCAGAAACAATAGAAGTGACAAATGAATGCGATCAGACGATGTCTTTTAGGTATAATTTCCCATTATTATTATTTATTTCATAGGGCTTGAATGTAATATGGCGTTACTTTTCGGAAATCCATGACAATATAATTATTACAATAATTGTAGTTGTGTTTGGTAGGTATTTATAGTTTGTAGTGTTGTATTGTCGTAATTTTCTTTTAAAAATCCTGTATATGCCAAAGCGTCTGACAAAGAACCGTTGGTAATAATTTTGACTATGTACATAAATGTTTTATTTTCAGAGATGACATCTCGGAAGTATTTTCGGATGAACTTCTTGATCACGACATGAGTATTTCTGCAGAGGTGAGTAACAGTAAAGTTAAGAGAATATTTTTATTTTACGAGTATAATCAAAATAATTGAAATCATCTATGACGATACAATGTTTTTATTACAGAATCCGATTAATGAGCCAATAAAAATTAATGGAAGGAGAATCGTTGATTTTCAACATTTTTTTGAGGGTTTGGTTAAAATTGCTAACCATAACGATCGCTTTGGTTGTACATTGAGGAACCTAACACTAATAAAAGAAAATAAAACAGGATTTCTATCTAAATTCTTCTTTCAATGTAATATGTGCAATTCTAAGTTCGAATTGAGTAGTCACGATGAAACACAAAAAGATAAACTTAATGTCAATGAAGGCGCCGTGTCAGGAGCCATAATTTCAAATTTAAATGAAGTAGTTGCATCGATGGACTTACCTGTTATGTCATTATTCACATATAGTAAATGTCATGATAAAGTTGCTGACATGTGGAAAAATGCCGCTGAAGAAAGTATGTTTGCCGCAGCTCAGGAGGAAACAGCTGCTGCTCGATTACGAGGTGACACTCATGACATCCCGATGATACCGGTGGAAGCAGACTGTTGCTGGAGCAAACGCTCATATAAAAATCAGTATAATGCGTTGTCTGGTGTTGCAGCTATTATAGGACATCACACAGGGAAAGTTCTCTACATTGGGGTCCGGAATAAGTATTGTGGCATTTGTGCCCGCGCAAATAAAAAGGAACAACAGCCTGCTGCTCACAAATGTTCTAAAAATCACGTCGGTTCATCATCTAGTATGGAACCAACAATACTGGTAGAAGGATTCAAGTCCTCCGTAGAATCTCGGAAATTAATTTATAATACATTGATTGCTGATGGTGATGCCAGCACATATAAGAATATATTAGAAAGCAGACCATACCCCGGCGTTCTGATTCAAAAAATTGAGTGTATCAACCATCTCCTCCGCAATTACAACGGAAAAAATTTGTTGCTTAAAACTGATACATCAATCCCTCTGTCGGAGCGTAAATTGTTGACACCTGAACGATTGATTCGGCTGAGAACAGCAGTAAGATCTTCGGTACGGCACTGGCATACACAAACATTAACCGAATCAGAAAAAATTATAAAAATACAGAGAGATATTCTGAACAGCGCCAAACATATCTTTGGCGATCACAGTGAATGTGACTTGTACTACTGCACTGAAGAGAGAAAAAAAGAAACAAACCAAACACTCGAAGCAAAAACATTGATGTTAAAATTGCAACGAAATATCTCTCAGCTGGCTTATCATTCTCGAAGTCTGCTCCACGAATTTACCACAAACCGTGCAGAGCAGTTCAACAGCATAGTAGCAAAGACTGTAGGTGGGAAACGCATAAATTTTTCCCTAAAAGATTCTTACTCCGTCCGTTGTCATGCCGCTGTGGTTAGTTTTAACACAGGTAAACCTCAAACTACCCTGTATAAATGTGCCTACCAGAAAAGTCCAGGTCAATCCCTGAAACATTTAGAACAAAAGCGTTTTTCAATTAATCAAAATCGGAAACGCAAAATACCTCGCCGAAAAATAAACTTTAGCGAAGGGCCCGTAAACAAAGTCGATTACGGAAATGCGTGTCAAAAGCCTGATATGAACCCAGACGATTTTAAGCAGGCACAGGAAGTTTTCCTTGAAAATTTAAAAAAACAGGCCTTAAAACGGCATGACATTGAAAGGGATACAATTCTTCAGGCTGAGAGTGCCTTGTGGCTCGAGCTGAGAAGATGTATTTTAACTGCTTCCAATTTTGCCAAAATTTGTAAACGACGCCAAAATTTGAATTCAGCACCACTAGTAAAATCTATTTTATATGGCTATTCCTTGGACCATGTAGCGTCAATAAAATATGGCAAAGAAAATGAGGTGAAGGCTATTGAGCAACTCGCCATTCAAGAGAAGATAACCATCCAGAAATGTGGTATTTTTATCGATGAGACCCATTGTTTTTTAGGTGCTTCACCAGACGGACTTTATGAGGAAGGACTCATAGAAATAAAATGTCCCATTTCTTTACGCGGAATTGACCCTAATGTAGCAATCCGTCAAAAAAAATTGAAATGTTTTGTATTTGATGGCGATAACGTAATTTTTAACGTTAACCATGACTGGTATTATCAAGTTCAGGGCCAACTAAATATTGCAAACAAAAATGTGTGCTTGTTTGCGGTGTACACTGGTCCAGAATTTCCAATAAAAGCAGTAAAAATTTATAAAGACGATCAATTTTGGGAAGAAAAAATGATTCCTCGTCTAACAAAATTTTATTATGTGTGCGTTCTTCCCGAAATAATTGATCCCAGAAAGAGCCGATCAATGCAATTGAGGGAAACTATTTTATAATTTACACAGTTTTTTTCATATTAAATAATTGACTAAATATATCATGATATTTTTTTATTTAATTACCCACCTACTCATCCTGTGCATAAAAATGAAAAAAGCTATCTACAACCAACTAGAACTAATCACCAACGCTTCAGTGAGTAAAATTATTAATATTATTTTTCTCCTAAATAACTTAATTTTATGTGTAGAGGATTTCATATAAGAAAAGTTGTAAAGGAAAGGCAAAATAATATTTCATTTAAATATTAATTATTTATAAATCATAAATCTACAAATCATGTAGAATAAATCTACATCAAGAATAACAATAAATTTAAGTTGGATTTAACTCCCAATTTAATTTTGTTTTAATATAACAATACATTATTATTGCTCTAAAGCGAACGGATCAAGTTGGTTAGTCTAGCTATAAAGAGAGCGCACGCGGCATCTCTACGCACACAGTTACGCACGCTTCTGTGTGAGTGAAATTTGCGAACAATTACCTAAACTTGACGTTCCGCGCTAGGCGTAAACGCTCTTAAAATGTCCAAGCTTGAAATCTGTCAGTGCGAGTCGGGACGGCTCGGTGCGACACGGTGCGATTCAGTGCGGCCGGAACGGTATGGAAGGCTTCGACATCGCCTCGGAGTGACGTTATCAGCATCCGGGACTCAAACCTAGACCCCTGTGACGCGTTTGCACGGAAATGTAGAGGCAAAAACATACTCGATATTTCAGTTGAAATGTGTTGAAAACATTTATTTTGATGCTGTCTGATGAGATGTGGTGAAAGGAGAACAGCTTTGTGACGAACGAGCGTGGAGAGGTATATGTAAGTACTGAGAGAGTGGCTGTGCTAACATGTCAAACATGTTATATTAACGGGTGACTTGATCATTATTTCGATTTCCTCGATAAACAATGAAATAAATAACAACATTTCCCTTGGAAATTGTGATTTCTTAGTAATAAACGTACGTTTGGTGGACATACATGTAGGTATATACATCTAGAGTTATCTAGTAGTTATTTATTCTATCTGATCGTCACGATCAGCATCAAACACACTTTGTGTGAACTGCCAGGATTACAAAGCTGTCAAAATAAATATACTGCTGTGCCTACTATGTCGCAAGGTGAACCTTTGCTCCCTATTCCGTAACACATAAAGATCATAATCTGGAAGCAGTAGTGCGACTTATAAGTGCAGGTGTCAGGTGTCGGCATTCCTGCCTGTATGTGCGTTTGTCGCGTGTCACCTCGCGTCTGGGCTCACCTATTGTCCACTCGGAGTCATGTTTGTCCATCAAACGCTCGGCTTCCAGGCTATATCTACACTTGCAGGTACTTTTAACCTCTCTGCTCGACAAGATTTTGACATGTGACACATCAGTTAACTCGACGGGGTGTTGCGAATTCAGTCATGAAATTCAGGAATTTACATCAATTTTCAGCATTCGAATTTATTAAGAAAAATATGTTACCGCGCCTATTTTATACAATAAGTTTGTGGAAAATATCTTTAATTATATGTTGAGATCAGTCAAACCGCGTCAGTATACTGCGAAAGTTGTATAGAATTGGTATTACTACACCTATCCAAAAGGTAGGTAATTTAAAAATGCTAAAAATATGTACATAAATAACCCACTCTCTTGCTGAAAATATGCAAAAAGGAAAAATAAAGATATTATCATTCTCTCTGCATTCTTACTTTTACCATGTTTCATAACATAAACTATATAAAAACACGATCAAATCTTGATGAAAATTACTAAAAATTATGTTGCGACGTGACACTTCTTAGTGCTGACCGTCTACCTAATTTTCTTATATCGATTCAAAAGTAGCATTCAGCCTAATCGATACTCGCAAGAAAATCAGTGTAAAAAAGTATTAGAAACTGAATAAAAACTCTTTGGTATATTTTCCATGAATTATTTTATTTTTGATATTAATAATTTTATTAGTAAGTATATACATACAGTGTGGATAGGGTAGTAACTTTTGAGGGTTCCGTACGTACCTACCTACGAATGAAAAAATGGAACCCATAAAGGATTACTCGTGAGTCGGTCTGTCACAGCCAATTTGTTTCGAATCTACTGGACCGATTAAGTTGAAATTTGGTACACATATGAATTTCTGTGACCTAAATACAGAAGCGTAACGTAAAAAATGAATTTTGAATATGGGGTCACTTTTGGGGGCCAAACTAGACAATAAAAAAAGTTTTCCAAACTATGCCGTGTGACATATCAAATGAAAGAACTTGTAGTGGGGGTCCCAAATATTTATGTTAATTATTCTATATTATTTTTGGAACTAAGTTCTTTAACGCGACTTGCAGTAGGAGTAAACTGGCATAAATCGTCACGCGAAAAAATGTTCATACTTGTAACTGTCTTCTTCTAATTTGATAGAGAGAGAGAGAGAGTGTGAATTTGATCAAAATGTAAATCCAAGATGGCGGCTGCGAAAATTTTCAAATTTTATTTTTGTTTGAAATTATACATGAAAAAGAACTTGGTTCCCCCGGTCTTATACGTTTTATTTTTTTAATTTATTATAGTAAATAGACAATTCCCTACTTATCTACGGAGCCATTGAATATAATTTTTTTGAATACTGGAAATTGTTGGTTGATTATAGATTCCTGGAAAACCTATAAAGTCTATGGTCGTAAAATAATATGAGTTTGTTCTTGGGGTAAATTATTGGTAAAAAACATGGATGCTATTCCAATTTGATAATTTTTCATCATGACTACAATTTTCATGTTTTTCGGGGGGATAGTGCTGATATCGAATAAGATGAACATTCTGGATTTTAAGATGGCGGCTATTCCAAATAATAATAATATTGTAGATTCATTCTCATAGACATCAGTTTCATGCTGATTGTAAACTCGATAGCCAAAATCCGTGAAAAAAAATGGCCCTCTTAAGTCCGTTTGTCCGTGCGTCCGGATGTCATACAGCCATTTTACACGGCGACTATTTACTCTATCGATGAAAATTTGAAAAAAGGTGTATTCTTTGCACCGCTAAACAATGGTGTAATGAAATTACGATAAACGTAATATAGGGGATGGTTTAGTTTTTTTTCATCCCTCGGTTATAGGGAATGCCCTATACATATAACCGAGGGATGAAAAAAAACTATGCACATAAAGCGTGTATTGTTGGATCTCTTAATTAAAATGATAAATATGTTTTGGGGCTTTACATTTTAAGTCGATAGTTTTTGAGATATTCCGGTTACAATCCAGAATTAGTTTTGTTTATTATAGTTTTTTCGAGAAATACAACCTTATTTTGCAGTCGATAAAATTGATGCTATGCAATATTTATGCGTAATTAAGTATTTATCCCAACTACGGAATCCTTTACTGTGCGTAGTCCAACATACACTTGGCCAGTTTTTTTTATATCGTTGGGAAACAACCACAAAAAAAAAAACAATTTCCATTACTCAAGTAAGAGTAACATATTAAAAACAAAAACTACCAAACACATACAACAAAAAATATGGACGTCATTTAAAAGCGTTTGCGGAATACCTACCCACTTTATAGAATTAATTTATCATCATTCCCAAACAAAATTTTGTTAAGCCTACCTATAAAATGTATACTGGGCATTCTGTAGCAAACTATCAGAAAGTATCAAAATTAAAATCTACAGTAAATAATTGTCCAAAAAATTAAAATAGTTTTGAACAGCGAGCGCATTCCGAATTTAAATTCAAATATAGAAACAATTAAGCGCGAAATTTAATAAATGAGGTAAGTATCTATCCCCGTCCTGTCTGTTGACTCGTTTTATACATAATGTCCAAAAAACTATTAAAATTACATTATAAAAGTATAAATAATTATTATAAACAATGCTTAATGTTTTTAATGCTTAAAACAATTTTATTTCAATTTTCAAGTATCGATTTCTGACATTCGACATATTAATTAATCGAGTCGATCAAAATTGAAAAAAAAAATCGTTTGGCATAATCGTTTTCGCACATCATTACAATAAAAAAAACAATAATGGTCGGATATTTTTAACATAAATTGAGTAGTGGTAATGAATATTACGTGTTATTGGACCTGTGTTCTTATATTACGTTAAGATTTGGGCATTTTCTAGTTGTTTATAATATTTTTAACAATATTTGTCACATTTTAAATCGTATCTACATGTGTATGTGTGATATTAGTGAAAAGTTAAAATGTAAACACGCACGATTGGCGCGAAACTTCGACTTTGGATATCAAAAACTTCATTACCACTACTTATTTAACTTGAACAATGGATGAATTCGTCAAATAATTAAATGATGTTGTATTCACTGCTCCTGTGGTGGAGTTTAGATGTTCGAAATCCCCAATTTTTATGATTTTTAGCCTCGACCTCGACTGTCATCAAAATGGCGATTATCGCATTTACAGACTTGAATTTTATAAAGGTAAATTAATAATCTTGCACGTTAAATGTGAAAGATTGAATGGTGTAAACATTTGAGTTTTTTATTCAACTCTCTTAATTAACGCACATTCATAAGATTTAATGGGTAGTATAATAAATATTAACATAATCAATTAAGGGTGTCGTATGTGGTAATTCTGGGGTCCAATTGGACCCACTACCGAGCCGGCGGAGGTTTGTGTGTTCGGGTCCAATCGGGGGCGCTTCCGAACTATACGGTTAATATCCAGTATTTGCATATCGTCTGACGAATACTTTTTACGCAGCACCAGGTGTGCTTATAATATTTTCACGTATCTATGTAGATAACTAAAACTTTCAACGTAGCATTCCGCTGTTGTAGCTCCTATGTGTTTTTCATTCACGCTACAATAATACCTGTAAATACTTAACGCAATTGTTTTTCTCGGAATAAAATTAAACAATGATGTCTGACATAATTATGAGGCTAGCGAAATAATATTTATATTTCTTGATGTATTTCAGCGCTTCAAGTGTCTGCGAGAGTGTCTTGAGAGCAGTGGTGGCCCTGTGGAAACGGCCCCGACTTACGAATTGTAGGTCGTGGGTTCGAACCCAGACAGGCGCTACACTTTGTGTGAATAATTTCATAACCACTGCTCTCAAAACGGTGAATGAAATCATCGTGAGGAAACCAGCATGTCCTAGAACCAAAAATTGGAAGATATGTGACATCTACCAAACCGCACTGGGCCTACGTGGTAGATTACAGTCCCCAAAAGGGACTCTAAGAGAGGAGGCCTGTGTCCCAGCAGTGGGAACATTATAGGCTGATTATGAAGTGTCTGTGAACAAATTGAGTTATTCAAAACAATACGATCCATGAAGCGTAGTGGACACTTGCCAACAGCGGGCGATGGGCGAGACGGCGCGCGGCTCGGCGTGGCACGGCAACAAATAGTCGTGGCGTGGCGCGGTAACAAGCGACGCAGATGTGTGGAGACGCGTCATAAAATTTAACGACTGACGCGGATGACACGCAAACGCTGACGCCGCGCCGCGACAATGCGAAGACCGCCTTACGTTCACATTGATTCTTCACTGTCACATAAAATGGATTTTTGTGCAGTAAAATATCTGATTAGAGTCGCGTTTTTAATAGCAAAATGTAAAACTTTTCGTTCCAATAGTGTCTGTTCCGGGACTACGAATATCGGTATAAAAATATTTTATTACAGTGATGCTCGCCTATAAAATATTCAGATGTCTATTAATTCAATAATATTACTTGGAAGCATTGCACAAGTAATCAACAAAGGCTACTTTTCATTATATTGATACAAGCATCATCATATAACGCTAATACCACAGTGTAACATACCCATATTGTCTCTCCGCAAGAAGTGATGGTATTAACCTTTCACGATTTTCGTCGGAATATCGATCTATTGCCATCTTCATTACTATACTAAATCTGTCAGTGCTATTAATAAAGTGAATTTATTACAAACAATAGTGCGAGTGGATTGGGCCGCACCGTCTGAACGAGGCTCCGAGGAGAGTCTACTTGACAGTCAAGTGGTCGTAAAGATTTTAGTGCTAATTCATACAAAGTTATTACTTCCAGTGTCATATTTTGTGAAACGTAATCTTTTGTGTACAGTTTAGCATATTGCCAAGTGAGCAATGTTCTGGCTGCTAGAATTTTGTATTTTGTAGTGTTTCAACGAATTTGTTTAAAAATATCTAAAGTGGTTTCTGTGCACTTAGCTCAGTACCTATGTGTGCATATGTTTTCGAACTGTTTGTTTAGACCACTTATAAACGACTACTACAGCAGAACAACTGGTAACAATACTTTATGGAACGACATTGGATAGCAGTAGTCGCGAATCGGTCGCTGATTCAGCTGTATTTCAGCCTCAGTGCTACTTTATTTGCGAGCTAGTGTAGTGCGACAGTGTACAAGGCAGTGCAGTCGGACTCGGAGCCGGGCGGCAGGTGTCAGTGCGGGGATGTGATGGCGCGCCTCGTGTGCAGCGCGCCCGACCGTGAAAGTGAACTGGCTAAAAATATGTTTGTACGAGTTCGTAAAAATCTGCTCAGATTTTGTGTAAAAATCTGTTATTTTTAGAGCTTGAAACAAAAGTATTTTCTCTCAACGATCTAGCTTTACAAACAGCACTAGAGCTTCCTATAAAATCAAAACTGCGATTTGTTATTGACAAGCATTGTGTTGTGTACCGATTCATTTCACCAATATCGATCACGAATGAATGTCGTCGTAGTCAATCATAAATTGATGTGCTCCACATTTCAATCAAAGCGTCGCTTCGACTCCATTTGTGTTATAAATCGAGTTTATAAAGTTATATTAGAATGGGGTCGGAACGACACATTATTTTTATTTTCCTCGCACGTTTGGGCTCCATCAATTTGCGGTAGGTGGCAGACGATTTCAATCAAATTGTAAATGTGTTCGCATATTTTATCATGTCAGGCGTTTCTTTTATGGCGTGTCACAGTTTGTGTTCTTCCTCGAAGGATAGATCATTACCTTCATCTTCTTCAGAATTTCATAATACACACATGTATATTATTGGGAACCGTGAGTATATGTTTGTTTGTACAATTGTAGAGCTTTAACGGTCCGTGCACGAAATCGGCTGATTTGATCAATTTTGTTCATTAGTTGTGAGAAAGGAAAACAGAATTTAAACAAAATTTTTTGTGATTTGAAAAGTCGAATTCTTTGTCTTCTACAGTCACCACGAGCAATAATATGTATACACTTACCAACTTTAAACAGTGATTTTCTCCTACTGTGTTGGTTTTAATATTATGTTATAATGAACATAGTATTTTGGAACCCATACTAATATGAAATAGGTCTTATCTCAAAGTTGCAGTCGTTATTCCACGAGAAAATCGCTTTTTAATTTTGCTAAGTGTATACATATTATTGCTCTTGACTGTACATAGCGGAAAGGGATTTTTCAAATAAATTAAGGATTCGTGGAAAATCACTAAAATTCGCAACAAGGTTTCCAAAAATTTACGATCGTTTAATTGATGATTTAATTGATCGTTTCGTTAGAAGACTTTTGATTTTGAAAATTAAAAAAATATCATCAACATCATTATAAATATGGTCTAGTTGTACATAGGGAACCACTTTTTTCAACTTCCGTACAAAATATAGTAGTTTTTTTTAAAATAACCTTTTTTATACCCTGTCAGTAATTAATTTTTTCTTATTATTTAGAAAACCATTTCAAGAAATTTAAAAATCACACATTATTCTTCAGCTATCCTTAATCTCAAATCAATGTAAATAAATTCATGATCTCTTAAGTTAACCCAAAAAGCTACTGTTCATTAATTAAAATGTCAGACGAGACAGTCAACGTAAACCAAAACAACGCATCAGTAACCGATAGGGGCGATCTGAATGGTATAAGTTTCCGAAAATACACGCGATGCGACAAGTCGTAAATTAGCGCGACAGATTGACGCGGCGCGACACCGCGACACCGCCTGTCAAGCACTGACAAACTTTATTTTTGTCACGCGTGTGCCGGTGATTATTGCATTGTTTTGTACGAGACGAGAAAAGAATAACTGTTTACAGTTACCGAAAGATATGTATCTTTACTTAATACTTAGTTATTAATATAATCCACTTAATATTTAACTGCGCAATTTCTTTTAATTTAATTTCTTAGCTGAACTGCTTCACACAGATGTTAAGATAGCAAACTGGCTTATTTATCACTTCCACTGCAGCTACAAACACTAAGGTTCGCAAAACCGTTGCTAACGAAGTTTGACAGTGAAACGCAACGTTCGTCGCCGTGTGTGGCGCGACTCTAAGTGCACGAACATTAAGATTAAGGAAAGTTTTTCACTCATTTTTCATGCATAACATTGGCACATTAGAACCCCCATCTGTCACGCTGAATTCGAGAATAGCTGCAAGTTACACAAACACGTGGGGTGCAAACAGGAATGCTTTTAAACGCCCCATTGAATGCGTTGACGTATGTAATTTCAGATTCTTTACAAAAAGTAAGTGCGACCGTCATTGACAACGCCTGTTTCGCCGTGTCACAGTTTTTGTTGTACTTAAAGAGCGTGTTTTCAAACACTTTCGGGGGAGATTTTATCGCGAGCAACAGCTTTTGATAAAGTCCATGGAAAGGTAATAATACCCTAAAAGGGGCATGGAATTTGAAGTAGATTTAATCAAAAACTACCAAGTGCTCCCTAAGTTGGAGTGATTTATTTACAGTTAAAAGTTTACGCTGAGTATGGAGTGTAAGCGATCGGAGTTGTTCTGACCGTAGACGGGGCCGTGCATTTTAATGAGGAGCCGATCAATTTGACTGACAATCCACTTTGACTAAGGATCATTTAGTCAAGAGTTAACTGCCATTAAAACGGCCTAATTGTGCAATCAGATTTGAAGATCAAAGAGTGACGTGCTTTAACATTACACTTCCTTCATAAAGCTGGGAGCTACAATTGTCACTTCCATACCGGTCGTCTTAACTTTTGATGTCAAGTGTCGTGGGCTCGCTACTCTGAACCCCTCTGTGACGTTTATTTGTTTGTCCTCCTTCCGATTTGAGTTATTTTATAGCACCGCCTTTGAAAATGCCATCTCTTGAACTTAAAAAAATTTAACTTCCTCATAATTTTACGGCTGATTTATAACGAGCACTGATGACCCAGTTAATGATACATTAAACATGTCTAATTTTAGAATCGACGTTTATGTTACAGTAGTAATAAAACTTGATTTGTCGCGCTGTCGCTGTTCACTATAAACACGTGAAAATATGAGCATCGTTATCGAGACGAGATCAGTAATCAATGTGGGACGATATCGTGTAGGACTGAGATTATTTCATAATCACGATCTACATCAGTCCTGGTATCATAAGTGTCACCTGAAAACCCCTTGCAAAGCTAGTATTAAAGGCGAACAGGCTTCCCTCTTGATAAGTAAAATGAATTGCAGCAATCCATTACGAAATCAAGACAACATAGACTGCAACTAAGGCAATAACTGATAAAGCATGATTAACTATGACAGTAACATTATCAACAAATGCAAATATTTAGATAAGAGAGGAATAAGCAATATTCAGACGGAGAGAGCAGTTCTAAGTTAGTGAGTCAATTCAACAGTTAATAAAGTAATAAGTGATTTCCATATAGATGACTTGCCAAAACACTTCTACGCTGAGAGAAACCTCATTGCTAACTAATATAGATGTAAATTCACCTTCATTAGATATGAACCCTGAGCAGGTAAATTTTACTATTGTATTTGCGAAGGTGTACAATGTTCCTGAAAATTGAAACTGATGTGGAATATTTGGGTGCATTTTTATTACTCTTTATTAGTAAAGAAAATTATTGTTTTTGCAACGTGATGTAAGTTCTCAGTAAGTTCATTTAACTATTGAATAAATATTATATAGTAGTAATAAATTATTCATTTCATTCACAGGTCAAAGCCCCAATTTTAGACAAAATAATAGTGATTAAATGAAATGCATCATTCAACCTTCAGAGCGCCAGCAAGCATAACTGTCGAAGACCGTGCCTCAAGGGACAATACACCTCCCACCTCACTTGAATATAAAATCCTCTATTTTTGTCATAAAAACCGTTGGTTTAGTTTGGTGACCGTAACGTGACCGTGATGTTATATGCAATATTTAACATATTTACCACAAACACTCTTACTCACACCCTCAATCACAACTTCACTCTCGCACTACCTAATAAACCTCTACAATCTACATATACTCTTATATAATCTTCTCTCGCACGCACTCTTATTAAACATCAAATAATAAATGCCTACGTTTGCATCAACAATATGTTTTACTATTTTGTTTTATTTTGTATGCAACTGTATATATGTATTTAGGTATATAAAGGTAAAACACTCACGTGATACTATTATCAAACCCACATTCATGTTTTAATACCTACCCCTAATTATACAACAGTTGCATAAATAACTACAAAGTCTTTTGTTACTGATTTTGTTTTTAATATTTTTTTGTAAACAATAATGTAATAAATAAAATACAGTATCGGCCCTGAAATTTTAAATGGTTAAATACTCTCAAGGACTCCATGGGACAGGCTCGACCTAATAAGGAGTCCAGAAGTTAAAATATTAGAATTATGTTTCCTTTATGAAAATAATTTTAGAAATAGTTTATTTGTATTACTTTTAAGGAAACGTAAAAATTATTTATTTGGTCAATAAACGATTTTATTTATTATAGAAACGAGGTTTGTTTCACAGCGAACTTGAAAACGAATCTTCACTTACAACCTTATAGTAGACTATTAGTATAACTTGCCTAGATCAATCGCGGTCGCACATTACAGTGACTAATAAAACGCGTGCAAATGTGACAAGTGTCGTACAACGGTCGCTTGCGACTATTGGATGACATTCCGGTAATTCCCGTTTACGATCCGTTTTACTGGAGGCCGCGTCCTCCGGTTTACAGCACGTGCCACTATTTGGTGCCATGGGACTAGTAATTGACGATATGTGAACACGAGGCGAGTTTGTTGTGAGAGTTTGTACGGCTGGAAGGTAAATTGGCTAGGTTAGCGTGTTTTGAATGCAACAGTAACACAGTTCTTTGCAAGTAATATGATGTTATGAACGTTTTTCACCATTCAACAAAGATCAATTTCGTAACTGAAAAACCTAATTAATAATTATGCTTTTTCTTACTTGGTTCGGAATTAAATACAGGTATTTCCTATCACTACTGCATCCGATCGAGATAGGTTTAGTTTTTTGCCATTAGCAGTCTTTATTAATATTCAAGCAGAAGCAACGGTCTGCTCTAGTATTTACAACAGGTAAACTCTCAGTATCAAGCTGTTTACTAGCGATTTATTGCGATCTTTAAACTCTATCTTATCGACTGTGTAAGTTAGTGTTGCGTGCGGCTTTGAGGTGCCCGACAGACCGACACTCGGTTACTGCTGTGCATAGTAAGCCAAAGAGAGAAATAGTGCCAATAATAGAATTAATTCTCAAAATTAAAAAGAGTACAGTTGATTTGAGTTGATTTTGTTCAGAATGATATCAGTAACATGATGTTGGATTCCATTTTTGGACATAGATGGGCGATATAGGCTGATTCTAAAGAATTTCATAAGTCCCAATCCTTTGTTCAGTGATACCACAAGTAAACACAAAACTACTGATTTACAAAAGATAGTACTTACATTTAGAACCAAGCAACGATAGAACAGTTAAACCCGCTTCAGAGAAACAAACTGAAGTTACAAGTAACGCAGCATTTAGATAGAACAATAACAATAATGAGGGCTAACATACGCTATTTTAAGAATCTTGTGCAGGCACGGAGCCAGACGAAGACTGAATTACAGGTTAGATGCTAACTCGCTGAAACGGTGTTAAATTACAATTATAGTATTCCATGTTCCTTTGATATTGTTTTGGTATTTTTCTAATTCCGCTTGATAGTACGAGTGCTTTAAATTTTTGATAATTTTGTTGCATGTATTCCTGTAATTCAAGTATTCTTTTTTCAAGTCTTCTTTGTTTAGGGCGTTTTTTAGTTTAAGATACATTTTATCTCTTTTCCTTATACACTTTACGACACCAACGGTCATCCAGGGCTTTAGTGGCTGTTTCTTTTTTGAGATTATTTTAGTAGTAGAGTTTTTAGTAATAACGTCACGTAGCACCTCTATAAAATAGTCAGCTGCTTCGTCTACATTGTGGATTTCGAAAAGGAGGTCCCATTTGATGTTATCAAGGTCAGTATCTAATTGCTCGTAGTTGATGGTTGTTTTATAGTGTTTCACATAGGTTTTCACGATGTTTAGCTTATTCATGTATAAAAGTATTGGACTGTGATCTGTAAGTGGTTCAAAAACAAACGTTTTCACCCTATTTCGTGTTTTGATCATGAAGTGATCAAGACAATTATCAAGTCTAGTTGGCTTATCAATTCCCTGCCTTAGTCCATGTGAGGCCAGCATATTCAAATAATCAGAGGTGTAACCAGTTGTGTTTTCAGACAAAGTATTTATGTTTATGTCTCCTGTAAAGACAATATTTTCGCAATTTATGTTGAGGAGTAATTCGTTCAGTGAATTAACATAGTTGGTTGGATTCGTGAAGCAGGGTGGTCTATACGAAGCAATAACTGTCACTTTATTGGCCATGAGTGCCGAGCGCCTATCGACAACGATTTTGACGAGAGAGGAGTGTGGAAGTATCAATGACACATGTGTGGGGACTAACTAGCTAATGAAGGGAGGCTAGGTTAAAAAAAATCGCCTGAAAATATAAATATATATGAAAGTACTGTGGATAAACAATACCTATCAAATATTTGAGTGAAAAAAAAATTTTTACATTATTATTATAATTTTTTACCAGGTGTAACTGATTTCAACCCGTGGACAATGAAAACACTACATCAACATTACAAGCCAGGTTTATAAATTTCAATTCTACAGTTACAAGAAACAATAAACAATGCTCCGCGAGCACTCGAGACTCGACACGAGCACAGATTCGTAACACAAGTTCTCAACGAAACTGACAAAGCTGTTGAAAAATTCATTAGCTTGAGGTATCGCCCTCATAAAACTACATCGTTCCCTCTACGCCGCACTTAAAAACACCAGCTTTTTTAACGCGTCATAACGCGTCAGCGTTGAATCTTTCATGTGAATAATAGGTACATGTCTTTAAGTCCTTCGAGCTAAGAATATAAAAAGTGATTTTTATGTCCCAGTCTACTAGTTGCTGTTGTCAAGTTAGTAGTCGCTGATCTATTTACACCTAACGTAGAGAGCGAGTCGCGGCCCAATCAGTACATTATCAATTTGAGATGGGTCTATATAGATTAAACTTTCTCCAATCTTAATAGAAAACGCTTCAAGAATTGCGCCATCCGGGTCTAGCCGATCAACTTTTATGAAACATGACAATTTTATAGTCAGGAAAGTTGACGAGTCGATTTGATAGTTGTATGGAAATATTGAAGGCAAAATCAACGCCAATCACGTGAGGAGCAATGGGGTGCAGGGTGAAAAGCACAGAGGGTCTAAAGGTACATGTCCCAAAGGACTAACTCACCCTCCAAGCTCGTGACTAACATTTCTGTGTATTTTTGACTCCGATCGCGTACAATCGAAGGAAAAGTAACAGCTGTCTATCATACAGAGACGCGGAACTCTAAGACGTTCAAGATGGAGATTATAAATAAAAGATTTGATATTAAAATGGGAATCACGATGCAAGATGCACAATTTGTTCTAGCGCAAAATGAAATACTTTTGCTGTCAGGAGATTAGCTGTTTTTTTAGATGGAGGGTAGCCTCGATGATAATGATACTTAAAACCCAAAAACATATTATAATTCATGGCTTATAGCTATGACATCAACTGCACCAAATTGAAAACAGTAATTTCCTTGAGCCCCTCTATTGGTTGATTGTACGCGCGGCTAACTTCAGTTCAGTGCGTTATAAAAACTTTCCTTTGTTTCAGTGCGAGCGGCGAGAGCTCCTATTGTAGCCGTTGCCGTCGATATCGACGATATCGTCGATACCGTCTGGACTCCCAAATCGTTTTCCGATAGTATTTTATATGTAATGGACAATAACACATGCTGGAGGGCCTATTGTAACTCGCGAGTTTATATTGACGACCCGTTTATATTGGAAAACTTCCTCCATAGTTGATCCCTGAATTTATAATAGAGATTTTTTCTTTTTCTGTCCAACGTTGACCCGAAACATTGGACGGCAGTAAATTGTTGTTTTATTTAAAATGATACGAGGTTAAAGGATTTGCCGGATCCAAATAATGGTTAGGTTAGTGGATACGTTTGCAGATTACATTGCTACCGATTGTAAAGGGTAGTGGACTACGGTTGCGATTCCTTGCGATTTCCTCTACGGATAGATTGAGTTTATTTCTGATATCCTTGTCGGTTAAACAGAAATTGGGGTGTATCTTTAGATAATAAAGGGAAAGGTATTTATTACTTACAAGTAATTCAGTACTTTCACTTTACAAATTGAATAGTTCTCGTAGTCGGCATTACACGAACCGCTATCAATCAACGTTTGATTGGTGGAAATACGTCAAATCGTTTTGTCAAAGTTTCCCCTAAGGGCAAGGGCGTGTAGCACACATTCGTAAACATATAATTATAACTCCCGAACGGCTATTATTTGCCGGGCCTTAACCGTGGCCCTATAAATAGCGTCCACGGCGCCACACACTCGCTGCAACAGACTGACAGACAGTAATTTCCCAACAGTCAGACGTCATATAACATTCATAATGGCCTCCGGAAGGATTTTAAAATGTACGCCAAGGAAATGCACCGCGTCAGTCGAGTTTACGATTAGTTCTGACATTGTGATCACATTATGGAAACCATAATTCAAAACGGTTCTAAAGTGGTCAGGTATTATTAGAGCGAGCGTGTTTGTCCTTTGATGTTTGTGGCTTTTTAGTTGAAATATTATGTCTCAAAATGAAAGCTATAAGAAAAAATCCCAAAGGAAAAGCCGTTTCGGAATCTCAGATCCCTTCTAGCAGGGTATCGTATCGGGCTTTCAACTTTTATATCATCATCTGTAATCAACACTACTCCGTTATAATATGACAGCAATTGGCTTGAAATTCTAGTTACACCGCAAGGTCAAAACAATCTTGGAAAGTTATAAGCTCTTAAGCAATAATAACCTTTAGGAGTAGATCAAAAATAGTGGTATTGGCACGCAACCACCGTGTACCGGTGCCGGAGTGCAGTTGTGACGTTAACTGCATTAGAGAATTGATAGCGGTGAAGGGTTATGGCGGTTTTATTGTCTGTAGAGCGGACCCAGGGTGGTGCCTTGTTCAGTTGTTCCGCACTCGGAATGTTCCGCGCTTTCAATGTTCCGTTAAAAGTCCTACTTCAACGTGCTGGTTGTTCTGGAATTGTTTTATATCTACGTTCAACTATCTTCATAGATTTTGTTAGAAAAATAACGTTTTAGTTTTAAAGAAAATTTCAGTTTTTGTAATAAAACTAAGTAATCACGTTTGAGACATTTCACCCAAAGGCTTAAGTAATTTCCATAAAAGATTGCTTTATCATTGCCTTTTTTATCGAGCTTTAGTTTTATATTTACTTTCGCTGAGACAATCATCAATCATTATTTTAGCGAACATGGGTATGAATACGGACTTTCCTTACTTTCCCCCGGGACAAAAAGTAACGTAGCACTATAAGCTCCGACAATATCCCGGGGTTCGACATCACTACCCAAGAATCGAAATGTTGTTACCCAAGAATACCCAATCACTGCACGATTGACGTTTATCGTCGCTCACTATAAACATTAGTAGTTTTATGTGGTGCTTTATTTATTTCTGTGACTACCACTATTGCCACGCACCGAATCCACGCGTGTTCAACTGGTGTCAATTAGCCACCATGATTAATTACATTTAACGGGTAATGAAAATCGTTGCCTCTAATTAGAAGTACTTACCATTCGTCATACACCCAATTCTGTGCGGCACTCAAGCTATTTTGTTCAAGTGTTCGTTAGGAACTTATGTAAGAGTGAGTCATTACCGCGTTAATATGGATTGTTCGCTGAACTCCTGAGATTGTCTGCGGCTCCCACGCAAATACCGTCCTAATGGATCCTTTAACGACATCCCATTTGAGAATAAAGCAGTGCTAATTAGAGAACCCCTGACATAAAGTGATGGTCCTATGTGGTGGGGCGCGAGCAGCCGATCGATTGCTGAGGGGTCGCGCTTCGGACGCCATGTCCTCCCCACACACAAACATTACAATGTCCCTATTACTTAAGCTGGGAAAACCCAATATCATTAACAGAGATTAGATTTTCTAGGATGACAATTGTGTGGGGGTTACGGGTAATAAAAAGTCCCATGAAAAATATTTTTATGTGAAGGATATAATATAATACAGGATTACCTCAGTTTGCTTGGTCTTTAATACGATTGAGACGTTAAGCGTAACAAGTGCTTGGCATTTGGCAAGGGTAAATATATTTAAAAAGCGCCATGGTTTATTCTAAATACAGGGTTTAGTAGAGTGTAACTAGTGCAAGTGCTATGTTTAAAATAATAGTTATGTAATTAGCTCCTTTTATGAGGTTTTTAAAGTACAGTGATACGTTCCGGAAGTAAATCCCCTCTAGCGGACGAATATTTGCGGTTGCGAACATCCGCCATGAATTACCTATACAGAACGGTTACAAGACGGATAGTTTCAACAGTATCCAAGTAAACAGTGTGTATATCTTTTCCTTTGATATTTGACTCCTTATAAGCTGTTGGTAGGTAAGTAGGGTCTCCCTTCAATTTCGTCCCTGCGACATCATCATTACTGACCGTGGCCCAAGATTGTAAGCGTAGCCTTTCATTATTGGGCACGCCACAATTGAGGCGATAAGACCCCTCTTTGAGGAGTGGCTAGAGAGGCGCCACGGCGTCCTCACCTTCCGCCTGACGCAGGTACTCACCGGACACGGCTGTTTCGGGAGGTACCTGTTCAGGATAAAGCGGGAGGAAACGCCCGGGTGTCGTCACTGTGTGGATCGCCCTGAGGACACGGTGGAGCATACGGTGGAGGTCTGCCCGGCTTGGGCAGGGCATCGCCGTGTCCTCGTGGATGCAATCGGCGGCGGTGATCTCTCGCGTCCGGCCCTGATTCGGGCCATGCTACGGAGCGAGAGGAAATGGGAGGCCGTCACCTCTTTCTGCGAAGCAGTAATGCTCGCGAAGGAGGAGACGGAGCGCGTGAGGGAAAGGCAAATTTCGCGCCCTCGCGCCCCTAACCGCCGCAGCAGGAGACGCCCTGGGCGTCGGGAATCGCAGGAAGATTTCCGGCCACCGTAGGCGCGGGCTTGCGGACGGTGAGCAATGGGTAGCTCGCCGTCCGATAAGGACCAAGCCCGGGTCGACGGCGCGTTGTGTTCCACGCGCGCCTCAAAGAGATGTCAGCAGAATTGACGGGGTCCGCTAGGGCCAATGCCAATGCCGGGGGTTCGAAGAAAACCGATAGGGAAATCGTGGCCCCCGGCAACATGGCATAGGAAGGAACACGGGTGGGTTTTAGTCAGTAAGAGTCTGACACGCCCTCCCGCTCCACCCAGAGCGGGAGAAGTTATTTGATAATTTCCCACCCAAAAAAAAAAAAAAAAAAAGCCTTTCATTATGGCCATATGTGCCCGAGTTGCAATGTTTGACTTGATTTTATTTTAGTTAATAACTATTTGAAATTTGGTCACATAACTTTATTAGTAATTTTAAATTCAATTTCATTTGGGTTAGCATTTGACGTTAAATTAGGCGCGGCCGGCGCCATGGTCAACGAAGAAAAACTTTTATAGGTTACATAAAATGTTTACAGTTGAGTGAAACAACAAAACAAGCTTTAGCTCCTGAATATTACCATCGTAAAGGGTTACAATATCGTCGTAGAGTAAATTCGGTTACTTAACACCACTTTGGTTGCGTGGCAATAACAATAGAAGTGGAGCCTGCCTAGGGGAGCCCTAGGCTTATTAACTTCCCGGCTGCTCCGTTATGGACCTCCGGAGACCGACTGTTTGTGAGGGCCGAGGATTTACTCTGACCTTTATAATCGTTCGATACTTGACTCAGCGCTCACAACTAAACAACAATACTTGGTAAGTTTATTTGTATCCCTCCCATTGCAATCTTTTCATGATAAAGTTCTTCATAATTTCAATAAACAATTTTTCTTTGCTTTCGAAAGATTTTTTGTGGAATACTATTGAAAGTTCTAATTTTCTCCAAAAATCTACAAATACGGTTACTTGTTTTGCTCAGGATTTACACGTAAAATACTGGTACCAAAATAAAATGTTAATTCAATTCCGATACTCAAATCCTCACATCCTTATAAATTAAATCCAGCGTGAAATCTCGCACGAAGTCAAGAAGTTAACAAACCAATAAGACATAAACAGTGATGAGGGTATAAAGGAGCAATAACTCAAGTAATACATTCGGCTGTGGTCCAATCATTGCCGCGACAGTTAACACCTCCATAACTGAAATAACTCGGGCAGTTATAAACTTATTGGATGCTCCACTCACACTAGCCATAGTCCCGCCACAGACCACAGACCACGACCACAGAGTGGCCACAACACTGTGGTCGCTCTTAGGGACGAGTGATTGACAGATAACTATACAATGCTGCCCATGGGCATGAGACCGCCCGTATTTTTTTGAATATTCATGACAAATTATTGAAATTAATTTTAAAAAGAGGTCTGTCTTTATTATTATTTTTTTTTAATAATCTTTTTTATATCTATTTTTTTATATTTCCACATGTTTAAATGGACTTACACTTGTGTTTTTAAAATAAATAAAAGATAAGAAAAAAATGCATTCAGCCCCGTTTTTTTTTCATAGTCGACAAATTTTTATAAAAAATGTTAGATAATCCGATAAAATAACTTATAAGCTTTTAGAAATAATAAACAGATTCTAAATCGAGCAAAGATATGGCAAGCGCTACTTAAAAATAAAAATCGTGAATATTCAGAAAAATACATGTGGCGGTCACATGCCCATGGGCGACATTTTATACGTTTGCGTGAATGAGATATCCTTTCCATTAAAGTCCGGTTCAACAGAGAATGGTGTGGAATATATTAAAGTAACTTTGTCAGTAAATAACCACAATTTAAAAAAAAATTGCTTTAAACATCTTCATAAAGCAATAGGTAACACCTTGTCTTTACAAAGATAAATATAAATAAATGCAGTTTTCGTTCAAAAAGTAGAAGAGAGCAAGCAGAAGTAACCATCGAAAAAACCAAAATCAATCTGCCTAGCCTTTTCCCAACTATGTTGGGGTCGACTTCCAGTCTAACACGATGCAGCTGAATACCAGTATTTTACATGGAGCGACTGCCCATCTGACCACAAACCAGTAACTAGGTAATACGATACCCCTTGGTAAGACTGATTGTCAGACTTTCGGGCTTCTGATGACCCGTAACGACTGTCAAAGATCCACGAATGACAGACGGGACCAACGGCTTAACGTGCTTTCCGAGGCACGGAGGAGTCTCGGAAAGTAACCGACGAAACAATACCGAAGTTTAATAACTTTAGACTTACATTTATACATAACTAACTAAATTCACAAGACGAGCACGATATGAACGCTGTGAAACAACAGGCCAACACTCTGACCACAGAACTTTTTAATTGTGGCCCGTGTGAGCCACATCTTGGAGCCAAGCTTTGTCCAAACTTTACGATGGCGGGCATAAAGCCGTAATAAAGTATCTCATCAACACTAACTCGCTGCACTCGAATAAAACTTTATAACCAGTAAAATATATGAAATTGTCGCAAACTCGACGAGAGCGGTGCAGTAGAAAGTTTGAAATGAAACATGCTCTGAGAATCTGTGCACTTTACGTACCTACTCATCAGAGGTAGGTACATGGGAATGGAATGCTTGATAAAATTAATCAAAGGGATTCCATAGGCAATGGAAACAGTTGCTGAAAATATTATTAAATTATTTTAATTAATGTATATTACACTCCTAAAAAATTCTTTAACAGATTCATTCGAAAAGTACTGGTAGAGTGGTAGTACAAAATCACAATACTAAAAAGTCCATCAAAAATTTAACTGCATTTTTCTGTAACAAATCATTATAATCTCATTGGCAATCTTCTGTATGCGAGATCAAAAGATTTAGAAGAATATTCCATGATCCATTATTAACGCAACAACGATTTACTTAATGAAAATTGTGCGCGGTAGTACAACTTTAATAAAGTTTGTACAACAGAGAATACACATAAAAAGTGTAAAAAGAGCCGTTTAAAGACGAAGTTCGCTCCGTGGGGACAGAGTAACGAGAAGTGAACACAAAGGAGATAAGACGACGGCTTACAATACACGGGACA
Organism: Agrochola litura; assembly: GCA_949152395.1. Classification (NCBI taxonomy): domain Eukaryota; kingdom Metazoa; phylum Arthropoda; class Insecta; order Lepidoptera; family Noctuidae; genus Agrochola; species Agrochola litura. Next base: position 385,569 of record OX424490.1, read on the forward strand.
CCAAATTATAGGCAGCTATAACTTACTTAACTTATCAAACAAGAATAAAAGTATTGACGTAAAACGTTCTCGCAAGAACATCAAAATGTTGATACAAAATATGAGAGGAAATCTCTTTTTTTAATCATTCTCACCTTTGAAAATTCAATACTATAATTCCGGCAAACAATTTATGCGTTTTAAGTAATCCGAGCTGTCGCTTTTTAATGTATTTTAATGTCATTTCTCTTCGGCGGTTTGTCAGGGGATTAAAAGGTAATTCGATCCGTATCCTGTCGTTTGTCCGAGTATTTACAGTGGCATGGCGGGTGCGTCCGCAAACACAAATATTGATTCGTGGCACCCGCCATTCAACCGTTATGCTGACAATGGTCACGAGCACAATACATACTCGCGCACACCACCAAGACATTCCGATGGAAAGCGCACGTCAGCTCCAATGTTTAGCTTGAGACCTGTTTCATTTGCTGAGAAAACATAAAAGTACACGCTTCTGATTCTGAGCCGTACATTGTAGGTATCACAGCGTTCTATAATTTATAAACCAAACATTGCTAAGTAAACACTCACGGCTGCAATATTGGTATAAACTCTCAAGAATTCAAATAATCTCGCGGAATATTAGAAGCAAGTTAAGTACGCAAGGTGTTGATTGCGATTAAAGACTTAAGACGAAACTTTGCTTGCAACTTACTGACGTATCTCGAAGAGTGAACTAAGTTTGTTCAGTACTTCATTCAGGCACAATTGTAGCGAGAATTTCTATAGAATATTAGTGAGGAAGTTCGTGGTAAAGTAACGTAGAAAACGTATGGTTATTTGTTTGCGCGCTGCGAAGGAAATTAACTGATCGCGTGTTCACACCTCTTTACCTAACTCTACCGTAATTGAATTACTTTTTTCTAACTTACGGCCGAAGCAAGTATTGCTAAACTCTGCAGTATGTTTGGGTGAGTGCGTTCGTGAACTTTTCGAGAAAAGCTCGACTCTGGAACATTGCGGTGATACCCCAGTAACATAAAACTAGTTGACGGGTATAGAGCCGTAGAATAAAACTGCAGTATAAAGTGACAAAACAAATTCCGTCCTGAGGCACAAGACGGAAGCGGGTATTGATTACGTCATTTCCCCATGCCCGCCGTATTGTGTTGCTGCAATTTCCTCAAAAACCCGGTGAACAAGTATTATGTACACAACATTTTCTTTACAAAAACATTGTTTCCGCGCTCCCCTGAAACAGGGTGGTAACTGCTAACTTATTCATGGTACAGAGAATCATCGATGCGTACAAACTGTTTCATACTATCCGATTCTCACTACATTCATTCAATGTCACCGCACGCGATTGTAAACCTTATACTTATGAAATAAGAATCACAAATGCACCAATGCTCCGCTGAATACATTTGCAAGACTACATAAGGAAAAGTTTCCACCTGCACCGCGTACCTATATCAATGTAAAATGTACGTAGATTTAAAAAAAGGACGTGATGCGAGAAATAAGCAGCTCCCGAAAAATAAATATTTCGTGGTTCCGTACCCTCGTAAGACAGAACGTTCAGATGTAGGTACTACACGTGTTGAAAACTTTTTCCTAAAAGTTCTTTCTATACCTGAAACTGTGTTATATTTTCCCGCGGTTGGATCCTTATCCTTACATATTATAAAACATAGTCCCCCGCCGCGTCTGTCTGTCTGTCTGAACGCGATAAACTCAAAAACTACTGAACGGATTTTCAAACGGTTTTCACCAATGGACGGAGTGATTCATGCGGAAGGTTTTAGTGTATATTCATTAAGGTTTTGTATAAATTGGCTGAAATTTGACGATTATTGTTAAAGATGTCGGAAAAAATCATGCTGACTGGGAACTTTATTGGCGTGCGCCGTGGCAATCGTAAAAGTTACATAAAATTTATATTCTACAGTATTGTTCATCTTAAAAAGTTCAACAAAAAGTCTGCGATGGCATATGTCTATCTTCTAAGGATGACCCACAGTAACCATTATTATATTTTAGAACTTGATAAAATTTAATTGTTATTTCCGAAGTTATTTTGACCGGTTTTATATTATTAATCCTTATCCAATAAACTAAGTTACTTTAATTGAGTATTTAATTTGGATTAAAATATGCCTTGACATCATTTTATTTAAATGAATGGTTTAAAAAATATCACAGATTCAAAATTACGCGTGACAAATTAATTATGGTTGACCGTAACGCGGGCGCAGCTGTAGGAGTCAATGACCTTTTCCTCGGCTAATAGGTACTCGTATGTAATCCCGGTATCTGTAGTCCGTTTCCGTGGGATATTTTTCGACATCCACGGAGGCGAAACCGCGGGCAAAAGCTAGTTTCTTATAAAAAAGAGAGAAGCAACATTTGCTTTGCTACTAGATACAACACGTAAATTGAACAAGAAATTCTCGACAAAGAAGCTATTGTGTAGCTAAAACTTTAATATGAACAACGTTTTTAGGGAATCATCTCATAAGCCGGGAACGACCCCCATTCCTGCGGAGCCCTCGGTAACGACGTCGATATGAAGGTTTTTATACCGCTTATGATATATAGAATATATTGCACGTATGATATGCACGCGGGAACATACACACTCGGCTTAAAACACCTATAAAGGGTCTACGTGACGCCGGAGAACGTGTAATAAGAGATGTAAGTATAGAAGATATCTAGAACAACATATAGCATTTATAAGACTCTTAGCTTTACCGATGGAAAGCGACGTTATGACGGTATTTGGTTATCCCCTATAATGAGTATAGTTCTTTATATCATCTGAGTAGAAACAATTGTATTAAGACAATTAAAATACAAGGCCGCAGGAATCCGCTGGATGCGGAAAGCACAGAATAGGTCGAAGTGGAGGTGCTTAGGGGAGGCCTATGTCCAGCAGTGGACGTCTTTCGGCTGAAATGATGATGAATTAAAATACACTATTTTATACTAGTCTAATAAAATTATAGATATGAACAGACTCACAATCGACAACTACGCCTCATCTAACCCTTCGGCGATGTATGCGTGAAGGTCATTGATATTGTTTGATATAGAAATATTAGTCTTTATTTTCTTTATCATATCAGTGGCAGGATCTGTGGTTGGAAGAAAAACATGGGGAGTGCGGCGTGTGCCGGCTGCAGCGTTCCCACGCAAGGAGGAGCGATTAATTTATGACAAGTGTGGAATACCGATGTTATGAGCTTGTATATAATATGGAATATATGCTGATGCATCGTGTGGTAGGCGAAGAGGTAAAACTATTTGAGACTTTATAGGCCGTAGTGCATGAAAGGGATTTTTGGCATTCAGAAAAAAAACATTATGCTTTCTTTTCAAAAATTATTTTCTTTACAACTTTCATTTCCATTCATCGTCACTCACTTATACTCGTATACTTCGATCAACAGTTGGTATTGTTGATCGAAGCTTATATATTATTTACAGTTGTCTATTCTACATTTAAGGTTTTGCTCTAGTCTGGAAACAGTGAAATGGCAAATAAGCTTTTGAACAAAAAAAGTGACATCTTTAATACTCAATACTTTATTTGCATTCCTTGTGTACGTAAGTAGTAAGTTAAAACTATATCCGTCTTATTACAAAAAACTAAATAAACCTTGCTTTAAACCTGACCTATCAAGTCCAGGCTTATCTGCAGAACCATGGTCTAAATTTGTCTGTATTACAAAACTTAAAAAAACCGTGGTCTTCTTAGTACCGTCATTTGAACCGTTGTCTTTATATCAACCACAGATTAATACAAATATTATTCGTTCACCATGATATCATTCAATTGCAACGTACCGTATGCTCAGAAAAGAAAACTTTTTGTTAATATTCTAATGATTATATGATGTTCAGGAGTGTTAAAAATATTGAGACTTTGTTGTTTTGCATGAAACATTTGTTATTTCGTCTATTGCAGTTTTGTTTAGGTTTAAGCACATTACGTATTTACTACTAAATAATACATCATAGTACCTGTAACGAAACGTAACATTCTCACGCAATATATGAAACCATAACATTAAACAAAACCATCGCAAGTTGAATAAAGTTCATTTAGCATTGGAATTTTTAAGTTATCGAAGTTTCTAATAGAACAATTGCCTCTCTGTTAATAGTATTACCTTCTTTAGTAATTTTAATATTATGTTGTGATATGGGATTGATGCGAACATGAATTTATGTTGTGTTGGCGTGGCGTTCCCAACAACTCAGCGGCTTCAATATCCTCAATATCAATCAAATCGACCATGTTAATATCCATTTTCGGGTAAAAACAACACAACACAATGAAAAAGATGCTTTAACCTAAAAGAGAAACTTTGACAGATACGATTTAGACCACCGTTTGATCGTTTAAACTAGGGGCCGCCGAGGTTTACAGTTAGACCATGATTTAAACTATGGTTTTTCGAAAAACCACGATTTGTAATATCATTTTTGTTTAAACCGTAGTTTATAGAGGTTTAAACCTTGGTTTTTAGTTAAACCGCTTTTTGTAATAAGACGGTATGTGATCATTGTGGACCCTGTCAGGCACAGCAAATTAGTAGGAGAGAGGAAGCTTTGAAAAAACCTTAGTTTATCAGTCTCTTGAACTAAATCTAATATTATTATATTAGGTTTTTTTTACATACATAGTTTACTGCATTAATACTTATTAGATTATGTTGGCACTTTTTTATCGTTTAAATAGGTATTCGTTATAAACTATAATAGCATTTTCTTATTAAAAATTGTTTTAGTTTTTTATAAATAAATTTAAATGAATTAATATTATGTAAATACTTATGTTTAATATATAGCTTCTTTTTCTATTAATTCAGGTAGTTAGTTATATATTTTTATGGACATTACATAGGGATTTGTAGAATACATTTTTAGCCGAGAAGTTAGAATGTTTTATCTTGATTTATTATGACTTAGGAACACTGCAGTGTATTTTATTGTCTTCATAGACAAAATAATGTGATACTGTTGACTAATTAGGTACTCCGTAGCGTCTCATTTCAGTAGATAACTGAAACTTAAGCAGCAAGTTAACCAGCATCAAATAACTTATTCATTCAATTATTTTCTTTATATCTCTACACGATGCTACAGCTTTATGCAAGCCGAGCATTTTATCGCCACTTATGGCTAGTCCGAGCAATGAGGTTTACTCATTGAGTTGTGACTGAACTAACAACCAAGTGAGCTCTTATTAACACGTTTATTTTGAAACATCGCGTTAATAACGTTAGTAAGCAAAAGATTACTTCTTAAATATATTTATTACTTAAACTTTAGAGACTTTTGATGTAATTCTTTTTCATTAATTATTGTCAGACGCGTTTTGGTTAAACTATGGTAGGGACTGCTTATGAAACTGTTGTCAGTTAAGTTATTTTCTGAAAACCGGACATAGTTAGGTACAAAATTATATTTCATAAGTAGGTACGTTTCTCACCGCTTTTAGTTCCAAAATCCGAGAGATAGCCATTAAATATTCCCACAGTTCCTACTAATCCAAAATGGAGACGACCTCTGCAACAATAACAATTGTGTAATGTTTCCTACGCGGCTATGTAATTAAACAAAGCTGTAACAATAGTCGAAGGGTCTAAGTGCAACTCCTACGCAGGGCGTCGTGCGCTTGCGTGGGCCAAGGAGGCCACACAATGGTCACCAGCAAAAGACCCATTCCTTACATAACAGGAAACGATAGGAGCAGATTAATCACCACTACATTATCCATCAGCTTTAGCAGTTCGAAGAACGCCTATGAACATAAATAGCGTAATGTCATTGGAACTTGAATATTTAATAAAATAATGAAATATTTACAAGGCTAACAAAACCTAAAACTAACTTGATGAAGTTGAAAAAGCAATAAGAAAATATCAACGGTGATTTATCTGAAATATGTAATTCAAAGAATGAACACTCTGCTCTGACCTCTGTTGTGTGTGGATGAACTAAAGCGAACTCTTAGAACACAATTAACCTCACCAGCTCTCGCCTTTTTTGGACAATCCGCTTGACTTTCTAGTGTTGGGGTTAACTGTTGTTCTCTATCTGGTGAAATTGTACCGCGTTTAGCTGCTGAAGATCTTAATGACAATCTATTAATTATATTGCTTGAGGAATAAACACTCGAGCGATAGAATAAGCACTATCACTATTTACTTTACTATTTCGTGTAACAATCTGAGTTGAAATTCAAGTATTATTTGGTTCGTTGTAATATAATAATAGGTAATTAAATTGAGATAAATATAACCCTATTCCAAGAACCTCATTTAAAAGAATATCACAAGCTACGAATAGCACATGTTGTTTCCGTTGACTTGTTTCCCTAACAACTTATCTTCAGGCCCTTATTTCTACGTAATGATAAATGTTTCATGAAGTTGTTTTAGCGACTCCCAAAGTAAATGTGATCTTTAATACGTTTGAAGTAGCTAATAACATGTACCCTCTCTTTGAATATCAACTTGTATATGTGAAACAACTTAACTCCCGTAACTCTAACTCTTGAACACGCCCCTAAGTATTGTACAAACAGAATTCTATTGACTGTCCCTTTTCGACGAAACTTTTACAAAGTTGATCGTTTTATTTACAGAAATGTAGAGAAAAACTCTAGTGGAATGTTTTAGAGAGCTCCTCAAATAACATTTGGTCGTTCGCGTACTTGCTATGACAAATTTTCCATATAAAAGGATGTCGTATGTTCGGCCCACTTGACGGTAAGTCCACAATGCCGCATTCATCCACCAGGGGATAGCACAAGAGGATACTTTTGATGTTACACAACGTGACATTGTTTTGTATTTCTACCGCTTTCCAAAACCTATTAGTCTAACATGTTCTAGATAGGTACTTTTACACTAACCTCGTATTTATTTTCACAATTTCCAATTTTTAACCATTCTTAACTCTCTGATTAGAGAGCTTTCAGCGTTCCTTGCAAATAAAAATTTTAAGTCGGTAATTACTATCTAAATATCGCACTGACTAACGAAATGGCCACTGCGGTCAGCTTGCTGAGCATAAAACCGCTTTAGTGTAACGTGTTAAGTTTGAAATTGAGTTGCACAAGCATGACATTTGCGGCCACCAACATTATAGTAGGAATAAAAGTTTTACAACAAGTTGCTGGCTTAATGTTGCTTTGTGCGGTTTAACTGCGACGAACAGAACGCGTAAAACCTAAAATTTATCAGCAGAGTGTTTCTACGACGCAAGAACAAAGACGCAATGTTACTCAAGTTAATCAGAGGCGCATAAAGTAAAAAAAATCTCAATTTATACGCTAATAAACTTTTCTTAAGCTTTAAACAGGAAAAAATTAGTCGAGGACGTAAAATAAAGTTAATTACCCTAAGAATTTGAAATGAAATGTAAAAATTAGGTTAGAACTTAGAGTGAAGACTAAATTTAAAATTCTGGTGTTTAGGTAGGTAACAGCTTTTTGTAAGATTTCATACATACCTATTTATTTACAAACATTTTAATAATGAATAAGAACATTTATAAACTAGACCTATAAAAGATCCTCCACTTTACGTAAGCAAGTAGAGTTCAAAGTTGTAAGGGTCAAGAAGAGGTTCGCTATTCGGAAATAATTTAAGTATTCGGGAACACGCGAGTCCTGATCCTTTTCAACGGTACATTACGTCACATGGAACAATTCTTCGTGCGTTCAGCGCCCTCCCCCGCACGTACCTACAGGTTGGTACACTTCCTGCCTTCGCCACTAAACTTTATGACTCGGAAACAGTAACACTACCAGTCTTTGTGGTTCACAGATACACAGATTTGCTCCGACGCACAGTGGAACGAATGTATGGGAGCGGTTGGACGTAGACATTTCCGAAAAAAAAGAGTAAAATTATGCCAAACTAATGATGCCATCTTATTCGATTACTTAATGCCTTCATAACTTGTGGTGATGAATTTCTTCATAACTCCCATATTTCGGGAGTAATTTGAGAAAATGTGAAATTTTACTATGAAAATGAGTGTATCGAGCTCTCTCCCTCCTGATTCCGGGCTTGTTTCAAGTAGCGGTCTCTAATATCATAATGCTAATACTAAGAGCTATATTTAATACTAAGACACATAGTGCGCCAAATGTGCACTTTCTGGGATAAAGAGTGATGTTTATTTTATAACACAATTTTTTTATTTTTTGTTTATTTTGTTGATTAAAACCGTTTTTCTAAAGGTTTACCTTATTACAATAACATTTCTGAGCAGCCAATTAGAGAAGATATAAGCTAATTAGGATATATAATTAGGGACTTAAGGTTTACATATAAAACTGATGCACTAATGATTACTGATAAGAACATTGCTATTATTTAATTACTAAATGGCTCTTAATACACTAATTTAGCATGCATCATTTACTAATTATCACAATAACTAATTACCTTGCAATATTTAACAAAGGATACCTGGGATACCTGGATTTTATATAAATAGGTCACTATTAGTAACTTTAAAATCAGTGTTGATTTACACCTCGTTGTATCCAAGCTAATCTCGCAATGTATTTTCCAAATTTTAATACAAATCTTGATATTCACGTTGCTTTATGCGCACGCGCACATAAAGATTTACGCGACTTTAACTATTTGTTCAGTGTTTTAAAAGATAACAGTTGTGTTCAGTTATGTGAAAGTGCTGAAACAAGTTTAAAAGACTGGTGTCGTCGATTTTGCTACCGCATTTATGCAAAATGGACACAGTCTGGAAGAAGCACAGATAAGTTTCGGAAGAAACATGAGATTTGGCTACAGGCTGCAATTCAATGGCCGGAATTACAGAATGAAAATATGGAACCTTCTACAGAAAATATAAGTGACGTCATCGAGCCCATAATTTCTCCTGCTAAATCTGATGCTTCAACTTGTACACATCCTAGTCCTCGTAAATCTTTTGAGGACCTTAGTAACCGGCAAAAAAGAAGACGCACTGAAGATAGTCTTTCATGCAGCAGTAGCAGCGCTGAAATTATGTTTTCGGCCGAAAGGGCGCTTCAAAAGGCAGGACAAAGCGATACAGCTTATGTTATGAAATACTTGACGGAGAATCCAGAAGAGGCCTCAAAAATCAAAGCCTTCATTGAAGGTAAATCAATTCAGGTACGGGAAATATCCCCTTTGAAGGCATTGGCTCTTTATGTATCGATGAACTTATCGAAATGGCGCTATAACACTCTTCGGGATTTCAACACTCAAGAAGGAGCTCTTCAATACCCGAGTTACTACATGTTGGTTAAAGAAAAAATTAAGTGCTATCCGGCCAAAGAAGATCTCACAGTTACAGAGAGCTCTGCAAAAATCAAATTACAAGCCTTGATGGATTTAACCTCAAGAAGACTTATTAGGTCGTTAGAAACCCCTGTTGATCCCAATCAACAGCTCGTATTGACCAGCAAATGGGGTTTTGACGGATCATCTAGCCAAAGCATTTATCATCAAAGGACGAGTGAAGATGAGCAAATCGATCTTGCTAGTAATTTTATGATTAGTCTTGTACCACTGCGGCTCGTCTCAAAAGGTGTAACAATTTGGGAAAACGAGCGACCATCTTCCACTTCATTTTGCCGGCCAATATTGTTTAAGTTTATAAAGGAAACCAAAGAAAATGTGCAGAGAGAGATGGCTGAAATCGAAGCAGAGATTGAAGCCTTAACTCCATCCACCATCACTGATGGAATTAGTGTCAAACACCAACTGCTGTTGACAATGATTGATGGTAAAATTCATTCCATTATATCCAATACAGCAGCTTCAGTGTGTGACATATGCAAGGCTTGTCCTAAAGAAATGAATAATTTAGAGTTAATCAAAGATAAACACGCAAACGAGGACATGTATAAATATAGCTTAAGCACCCTTCACGCTTGGATTCGCTCAATGGAATGCTTATTACACATTTCCTACAAATTAGACATAAAATCATGGCAAGTAAGGGGTGATATAGCAAAAAGGCAAGTTGATGACAGGAAGAAAAGAGTTCAAGAGGCTGTAAGAAGAGAAACGGGCTTACTTCTCGATGTTGTGAAACAAGGCAGTGGATCCACCAACAATGGCAACTCGGCAAGGAGATTTTTTGAAAACTACACTAAATCTGCTGAACTGACCGGAATAGATGCTATGCTTTTAAGAAAAATCTGTGTGATCTTGCAGTGTATTTCATCAGGAGAGAAGATCAACGTAACTAAATTCCGAGAGTTCTGCTTTGATACTGCTAAGCTTTACGTGGAGTTATACCCATGGTATTATATGCCTTCTTCACTTCATAAAATTTTAATGCATGGGCCAGACATAGTTCAGAACATGTCAATTGTGCCCATTGGTTTTCTATCCGAAGAGGCATCTGAGGCTAGAAATAAAGATTTTAGAAAATATAGAGAGGGGCATTCTCGAAAGCATAGCAGTATCTCATGCAATGAAGATATTATGCACAATCTTTTACTGTCTTCTGATCCACTTGTTACAAGTATCCGTCCAAAAGGAAATAAGTTTGTAAAAAAATCTTCTTTTAAGGAATTTTATGAGCTTACGGATTCTGAGAAAAGTGATATCGAATTTGTTAACATAAATGATTTAGCGGACATCGATTCTGAATTTGAATTAATTGATGATGATGATGATGACGAAGATAATTAAATGATGTTATTGTTTTAAAATGTGTAACTTAGTAAATTAGAGCTTACATCTTAATTATTTATTGTACTTTTAATGAAACTAGGTAATTTATTATCAACTTACTTAAAAGTCATACTCTCATCAGTTCTTGTGAATATTTTTGTTAATATATATTTCTGTATATATATAATATATTTATAGACCTCTTAATAAGTCTGTCTGCGGTTTAAAGTAAATACAAATGGGGAAAAAACGTTTTTTTTTTTAAATTTTCATTTCCTTTTATCCCAGAAAGTGCACATTTGGCGCACTATGTGTCTTAGTATTAAATATAGCTCTTAGTATTAGCATTATGATATTAGAGACTGCTACTTGAAACAAGCCCGGAATCAGGAGGGAGAGAGCTCGATACACTCATTTTCATAGTAAAATTTCACATTTTCTCAAATTACTCCCGAAATATGGGAGTTATGAAGAAATTCATCACCACAAGTTATGAAGGCATTAAGTAATCGAATAAGATGGCATCATTAGTTTGGCATAATTTTACTCTTTTTTTTCGGAAATGTCTACGTCCAACCGCTCCCATACATTCGTTCCACTGTGCGACGGTGACGTATGCAAAACGTGCACGATTATACTTTAAGTGTTCTCAGTTTGGTTACAATGGTCGATTGAAATGGAATCGACTTGGAGAACTGACTCACATATTAGTTAGAAACCTATGACCCTATTCTTTGTAGAACCAAACAGATTTCAAAATTTATAGTTTCTAAATTCCTATCAATAATAATTTTAATTACAATGATTGATAAATTAATATACTCGCCCATGTTGCATTTGACATAATAGATATTCTACCTAAAATCAACATTATTCTACCTAAAATGGTGAACAGAATTTACACCAATAACTTCTTACGGTAAGTGGGAAGTGATAAATAGGTGCAAAGAAAATTGAGACGACAAGTGGCGGACCGCGGGGCGCTGCGAGCGGTGTTCCCCAGGGCAATGTTCTCGGTCCACACCAATTTCTCTTAATGTCGGAATCAATTGTGTAATATGTTATTACTTGTAGCCCATCTGTTCCCGCAGTAGCAAAAAGCGATTTGCGTGTGATCTAATCGTACCACCTGAATAATGAGACACTAACAAATACCACTAAGACTGCCTCGTTGGTCTAGTGGTCGCAAGCGCTACTGCCGAGCATGAGGTCTTGGGTTCGATTCCCGAGTCGGGCAAAGTGTTATTGGGTTTTTCTATCTGGAATTTCTCAGTAGCAGCCCGGAGTTTGGATTTATGTCCGGTTGATGGCAATAGGCTCGCCCCCTATTACTTGGGACTTAAACATAACTGGCGAAATGTGGGTGTACCTACTACAGGTACACCTCTGCCCAACCCTTCGGGGAAACAAGGCGTGATGTTATGTTATGTTATGTAACAAATACGATGCCGGTCTTGAATCTATTAGTGATTTAATATCAAAAAGAGAATGCATTGTTCCAATATCTTATTATGTTGTATCGTGGACGTCTGTAGTAATTTTCCTAGCAATAAAGACACCAATATTCATAAACAAAACGGAACTAAATTGGCTGTTAAAGTTGAAATATTTGAACGTAATAAACATGTCCGAGCCCTTGAACATTGTTTGACAAGTTTCCAACTACGATTGTCTTTTTGTTGGACACGATAGTAATCAAACAAAGAAGCTATAACAAAAGAAACATGTTCCGATACATGTCTAACACCTAAACTAATACTTTTACAAAGTCGAAACGAAAGCAGAATGGAATATGGTCATTATTCTTTTTGAGGCAAAGTTTTATATTAATAAGCGCCAGAAAATTACACCTTGTCCTGAAACATTTGTAGTTCGCTGTCTTGTTTGTAAATTAACAACTAGTAAGTTGTGGTGTACCTAGGACATGTCTTAGCTAACTTTATGAACGTAAAAATTACACCTTGTCCTGAAACATTTGTAGTTCGCTGTCTTGTTTGTAAATTAACAACTAGTAAGTTGTGGTGTACAGTACCGACCAAAAGTCCATGAGCAATCTCACAAAGCAATAGACTGACGCTTCGGTTTGACTTACGACCTTCTTCTATAAGTTGTTATAATACTGTAGACACGCACATTACACACACACACTCACTTTGTCTGCAACCAATGACTAGTTCAATAATCATCATTCGTTTTTAGTTTCATTCGTCTTGTTCACATAAATATTAAAGTTTAGCAGGTAGACCACAAAAAACTAAGTAAATTATTTCGATTTCTGTGGGGTAGATGCAGTTTGTTACGAGTATTTAATTAATAGAACTTTGTTGGTTCGTGGATAATATTGGTGACGAGTATTTAGCGCAGTGTTGTGGTTATTATTATCAAAAAGCAGGCATAAAATATATTGAAGAGATCAGATCAGATCAGAGAATATTATTGCGCTGCGTAAAAGTGAAGTGAATATCTAATGAAACCGGACTAAGTGTGAGTGTTATCATTTATATATTTCATATTTTACTAAACATAAATCTTAATCAAGGGTATTGTTGATAGAACAGAGGTATTGTTGAGACAGAAGATGCCTTTAAAGTTTTAAATTCATTGTGAGGTTTAATTCGATTAGTGAATAATAAATAATAAGGTATTATGTGTAATAAAAACAATGTTTTTCTTTGTTCTAGAGAAATACTGTGAGGGTTAAGAGATATGAGGAAGGGGCTTATTATCGAGTAGCAGCGACGTCAAATGGTGAATGAAACAAATGGTTTCATACCAACGAGATATTTTGCTGAATTATTAAAAACACGTCATTATGAACCGTTCGCCGTGCACTCTGCGTGCTTGCATCACTGAAGACCAGCTAGAAAACCGTTTTTGACCTTAAAATATTGACCGTACCAACTTAATAAACAACAGATTCGTTATTGCATGAATTTATGGTAACGAATTTTTTAAGCACGTTTCAATAGGGTGTTTGTCGTATTTCTTGCAGATATACCGAAATTGTTTAATATTATTTTAGTAATAGTATTATTTTAGGATTAAAATTTGAGGTTTAGTTTCAATCTTCTTTTCGTAAAGAAAATGAATACTTAAGCTTTAACCTCAATAACAACCAATATTTACTAAAGTCAAATAAAATGTAAAATAATGAATACAAATAAAATATAAACAAACTGCCCATATTTAACCTTAAAATTACCTATTCTGTAAGTGGTTTTTTACATTTTAAGTAGTCTAATATTCTTATTTATTACTTAATTACTTCGACCATGATCAAAGCTTAATATTTATGGTGAAAAAATCCATTAAAAATTTAAAATATTTCATAATTTAAATATGTCAAAATAATACAAACTGCTTCTAAGTTTCTTGACATCTATTTCACATCTTATTCAGCTGAAGTAATGATAAATAATTGTAGCAGTTTTTTAACTTATGTAAAATAAATATAACGAATAAACATATTTTTTTTAATTTTGTTATCATATATCACGCATTTTTTATTCTAAAACCTTTATTGCAATAACAACATAAAAAAGCAGCAATATTTAAAAAATATTATTATCGAAAACAAAAATAATAATATTTGCAAAAAACCGCACTGTGTTTTACGAGATTAGAACCTGAGGCAGTTTGAATTCCACACCAACGCTTAACGGTTTCTGCTATCTGCACTTGTTAAGTTACTATCGAATTTTAGCAATGCCATTAACTGGTCAAGTTCACGCGCATAGTGCGTGTGTGCTAGCATGTTTAAAGCGACGGAAATATATTGTTGTTTCGTGTAGCGCAAAACTGCGTTATCTGTGGTGTGTGTATCGTGTTGCTTACACATACAAATGTACGAGATATACCGCGTGTTCACAGCAATACGACTCTTAGCGTGCTCATGCACTTTTGAGCGCTTACTGTACCTAGGACATGTCTTAGCTAACTTTATGAACGTAAAAATTACACCTTGTCCTGAAACATTTGTAGTTCGCTGTCTTGTTTGTAAATTAACAACTAGTAAGTTGTGGTGTACCTAGGACATGTCTTAGCTAACTTTATGAACGTAAAAATTACACCTTGTCCTGAAACATTTGTAGTTCGCTGTCTTGTTTGTAAATTAACAACTAGTAAGTTGTGGTGTACCTAGGACATGTCTTAGCTAACTTTATGAACGTAAAAAACTTACCCTTCTTTCCTGCGATAGATGTTTAACGGCACATACCTGTAATAAAAAAATTAATGTTATTATTTAAGGTTTTTGTACTAGATTATCATAGGAAACATGACTAGTATGAATAATATTGAAATGTAATCAATGATTTAACCAATCTACCTATTTCAACATCACAAATCATCAAATATATTGGCAGCATTAAATAATCAGTACCTATAAAAAAATTGATACCTAAGTGTATCGTTCAGGTATACCAACGTACAACGTACAACAACAACGTTCCCGAGGCTGTCAAAATAGAAAAAAACGAATTTTCCAAGATACGAGACCTAATTAGATCGATTTTTGCCCCCGTAAATCCCTACATTGCAATTTTCATCGAAATCGTTAGAGCCGTTTCTGAGAACATGCTACAGGGACACCTCTGCCCAACCCTTCGGGGAAACAAGGCGTGATGTTATGTGTATGTGTATATACAAATATTGCTCGTTTAATAGTATAGGATTATATTAACAATCATTCAGTCATCTAAGCACCAAATGTCTGCAGCCAACCAAATCCTCCTTTGTAACTGTCCATCAAACATTCAGTATCGGCACACAGACACAGAACATCGATTCATTAATACTGTCAAGTGTCGGGCGACACCTCTCACGACACTCGGGATCGGCGGAGATTGACGCGCGTGTCTCTGCTCTCGTGAATAATTCACGCGGAACGGTTATCTGGTGACTGTTGAGTATCCGAAGTGTCCGCTGTGGTCCGCTGTGTCTGCTGCCTTCCGACGAAGGCGAGCCCACTGATAATGCTCCATAATGGAAATAATGGAACACTATCGTCTCATGATAGAGACAATTCTTGTACTTTTGATTAATAGCCTATCTCTGGTTTATCGGGTAAAGAAATTGATTTAGTGGTGACGGTATTACCAGTTAATCAATAGCAATTTGTTAGACCTTTCGTAGTTAAGAAAACCATTTACGAAAGTATTTGAAAGTCAACTGTGTGAAGCAAGAATTTCATGGAATTCATGTAGAAAGATGACTGATACAATTTACGAAGAATATATTCGACCCAACTCAAAAAAAAAATATCTGCTAATATCTTTGCCGAGACGTTTAAATCCGTATTTAGTAACGTGTGATTGTCTACCGCTAATCTTGGGAGACCTTTTTTTTAAAAGCCACAAGATTGATGCGGTTGGTGTACGTGCGGATTATACGACGACATCCCCGTCCATTCATTCTATCACTCCAAATACAATCCCGCGTCGTCGGACAAAGAACTTTGGATTTAAAATTATTTTACATTTCTTTAAGTTACGCCTCCGTTGAACCTGTTTCTGAATGGATGGATTCTATTACATTTCTCTTAGAATAGATATTATGATTTACGGACTTTTCTATATTATAAAATATTCTTGATCATGAGGTACCTACCTGAATCGTAAGAGATGTCTTACATTATAAGATGTTTTCTGCAAAATACATTTATTTTAGTACCGTTTTCTTAGGAAATCTGCACTGACTCTAAGTCAGGTCCTTTTATAGTCGCATCCGTAATGAATCATTCAGCACTCTGAGTGTCATGCATTTTAATTGTGCAGAATTGAATATCTAAGAAAAGCCGCTTTGCAAAGCACCTCGTAACGCGTACCATCAGAATTATGTGAATGATTTAAATGTCTTTTCTCAACTGCTTTTTGAGAATGTCTAGAAAAAGTTACATTAGAATTATGTTATTAAAATTCATATTCCTGTTGATCTGAACAAAAGCTTCACTACATATCATTCACTGCCCTCAACGTTTCTGACATACTTTCCTGTGTTTATTGGTGTTATTTATTCTTGTACAAAACATGATACCGGGTTCAATACAATTCGTTGTGACTTGTATCAGCCTGGTGGAAGAATCCGCGTATCTTGATAGAACGAAATAAATAAATATGGAGTAGATCCGGGATGAGCCTGATTGATGTATTGTCTGAGATCTCCAGTTGCTGCACTTAACCTTGGCAAAAGGAGTCTTCAATCAACCCACTCACTATTCGGATTATTCTGCACTCATGAACCTCGAAGTGGCGTTTATTTTTATTAAATGTATCTTGTGTGTGATGGATTCTAGAATGGTTTATTTAATGGAAAAGCTTGATTTTGTTGTAGATCAGTAAGATGAAAAAAATTAAGGTCAGCATTCCTTAAATCTACCGTCTCTTCACCATACTTCTAGCTTTTAGTTAACATATAAAGGTATGGGAAATAAAATAAGCATTTTACAAAACCATAATAACAATAAAGAATTTG
Source organism: Agrochola litura (assembly GCA_949152395.1). NCBI lineage: Eukaryota > Metazoa > Arthropoda > Insecta > Lepidoptera > Noctuidae > Agrochola > Agrochola litura. The sequence goes on from OX424490.1 coordinate 402,722, forward strand.
TTATAATTATTTTGTAGTGTCGTAACTTGTGACAAAATTACATGTTATGTGAGACGACAAGTTTATTAATAGTTAATTCCGTATTGATGGGCGAACATACGGGCCTGACTTTGACAAAGGTCGGACAGGATACTTAGGAAGATCACATTTATTTAACCGGATTTGCTTCCACGTAGTAAATATGTATCACAATCAAACCCTTTGGGAACAACATGGATTTCTCTCCGCAGTCCCTTCTTTAGTATATGGATTGATATATTCTTATTTGCTGTTAGACTCCTTAGTAAACTAATTATTAATTTTCCAACTGTCTCTTTTGTAATACGTCATGCTGTGTTACCGACAACAGCCGGTAGCAATACATTTTTAATGCGCCATTACAGCATGACTCGAGTCACAACATTGTACTACGTACACCCACACCGATTTAAGTCTACACTACACATTGTTTAGCCGAAAAGGAAATACGAAAATTATTGTTTATAAATGTTAAATTGGATATACGGAAATCAGACGACAAGTCGAACATGATATTTTACTGATTTTGTTGCTGAGAAGGCGGCTGTATTGGTTTACAATGACGAAACAAACATAGTAAACATATTTAGAAAATATTTACCTCTACTCTTAATAACAAAAAATTGAGTCTCTGAAAAGTGAGTCTTTGAAAAACTACAAACGAACCGAACAAAATGGAAAAACAAACAACTAGATAATCATGTTCAGTTAGGGCTGTCATGCACGCGATGCGACTACGCTAGGTGGACTGGGCCAGCAATTAACTAATTGTGAGTATAACTGACCAAGTTATAACTGCGTTCAATTGCACTTGACGCGATAACCTATTGGTCGGTAATTATACTGCAGCCGAGCTTGTTAGCTTGGGGGATAAATGTGGGAACTCATGGTGACACGCCGACGTGAGGGCTCTCCAGCGGACGCCTGATGGCTCGATGGGATTAGTACTCACATTTTATGTTCGTTAATTCGATTTTATATTTGACTCTTGACCCCATTCGTGTTGAATGGGGTGAATTAGAGAGCTGTGTTGACAGTTTACTGAAGCGTTGAGTATTATTGTCAATTCATTTTCATTAATGATGACGTAACCCGCTGAATTAGTGTTACTGGCTCTTTTTAGGGTTCCTTACATCAAAAGAAGAAAACGGAACTCTTATAGGATCACTCGTGCGTCTGGCTGGCTGGCAGGCCGCTGTATTAGTTAATCTGCATATACAAAGTGAAAGGTCACTCATTTACTCGCTGACTAAACAGATAAATAAAATTGTCATTGCAGTCGGGGGACCGTTGTGTCGTTGCATGGATTTTTTTTATCTAGGAGGAGGAGACGAGGAGGCTTCGCATTATGAGTCGTGCAAAATAAATAAATGCAAACTTTACCGTGTGACATAATATCAAATGAAAAGGCTTGTTGTGAGGACCTCAAATATATTTTTTAATCATTTTAATATAAAATGCTTTTAAAGATATTTAAGAAAATAGCAGAAAATCCCCCCCCCCCCCTTATCACCGAAACTAATGAGTCCAAAATTTTGAAAAAAAAAAACAGATAATGGTTCTTTACTCATAGATTACAGGAAAACCTATAAGAAATCTATGGTCTTAAAATAACATGGTAAATTTCTCAATATTGTGCGTACAAAATATTTATTTTATTTTTATTGAGCTCTTTTAATTTTTTCAGAAATCAGAAATAATTTATTTTGCAATGAATGTGGGTAGAAAATAAGATGTAAACATTGTAAAAGCAGTTCCAACACACTCTACCTTACGGCATGCAAAAGCAAAAATTCAATTATACAATCAAATAAACAAACGACTGTCTTTCGCTTGTCATTGTCAAGCTTTCTTTACGTGTTAAAAATCGTCTCTTCTTTAGTATCAATTTTACAAAAACCGTTAAAACGAAATATCAGACTATCGAGATAAAAGTTATCGATAATAATAATAATATTATCACTGATTCCTTTAAAGGAGCTCAGTGCTTCAGATGATTTATTACGTCTTTTTGAGGATTAATATTGTTACAATAAATTCAAGTTTAATATGATTGATAGCATTACGGTTTTAAACTTTTTATAAGAACGAGTTATTTAAATCGAGTATGAGTCAGAAGTAAGCAATCATTTTGCATACAAACTTTTTGTTTGTCATGTGACAAAGCCATCTACAGAACACACGATCAAAAGCTTAATATTGCAGATGGTCTAAATTCGTAGGTATAATTTGTCATTTGCTAACTACGCAATGTGGATATAATGTAGTTAATAATATAGTGTCCGCATAGTCGACAATTAGCAGTGTGGCACCTAATGAAGTAATTAGCGGGACGGTCGATACAACGTGTTCCATTGTGTGATCAATTGCGTTCATGAACGAGTGCTGTCTCATTATATACTTATACAACATCATGCGCATGATTAATCAGGAGTCAGAGGTGACCAGCGAGCGCGCATTACTTATTGATGATGTCATAGATCAAACAAAAGCTCGTCAGTGGAATTTTAATAATTAATTCAATGGTAGTGGTGTTCAACAAAAGTTTCTAGTCTAGTCATTGTAATCTATTTTCACAGGCATTGTAATCAGCAAAAAGTGAAACAGAAAGCTTTAGTATTAATTAATGATCCAGATAGGAAAGATTGATTAGTCTAGGACCTAAATGTTGGGACAAAAACCATCGCGAACGCTAATGAAAGCAATTCGATAAAAAAGTGTGTTTACAGAATGATTTATTTCTCTCCTACACATCGGAATATCGGAGTCGGAGCGCGCTAGGGTCCCATTTGATAACAGGATTTAAACCGTCCGGATTTTCCAATAAGGAATGTCTCACTCGATTCCTGATTGCTTTTTTGCTAATAACGAACGCGTATAAAAGTCGCGAGCGAACGCATCGCCCGTGATATATGTGTGGAGGGGCGGACCCCCCGGGGGCCCGGACCACCGGAGTGGAGTAGTGGACCTCTCGCTGCGCGGACCCGCGGACCTAGTCCGCAGTACCATTAGACCGCTATCGAATAATCTTTATTTTTTCTCATACACCCTCTATTAGAACAAAGAATCGATAAAGAAAGAATCGAGATATGATTGAAAAATTGTCCCATCTAGTATGATTTGTTGTTGATCGTATTCGTGAATGAGACCAATCGAATGGATAATTGAGATATTTATTTAACTGCGTGGGCTTATAAAAAGATTCCTAAACAGAAATTAGATTGATTGCCATCATTGTTATTTTTTTTATTAGATAGGTATATTTTTGATGGCATGATTGTCGTGTATCAAAATGAAACAGCGCGCTACCAGCTGTACGTTTGAATAAAAACCTTGACAAATGCACTTTCAAATACCTGCATTAACAGTGCCTACTTTGCTACATTACCCTATAATTTCCCCGTAATCAGGCCCCACATGAGTGCGTCTGTATTCTTACCCTCTGCGCGATCCTATCGTGCACATTGTGTGCTCGGTGGTCGGTGCAAGGATACAATACATTGGCCCGCGGGGTTCCAGCCCTCTATAACTGCCTCGAAAAAATGTTCAGTGAGCATACTTCCTCCACAGTGATTTATAATGTTTTGTTCAGTTCCGGGAGTCAATGGTGTTTTTATTGGTTACGACGTTATTATGACACGGTGCGACAAAAAACGAACTCCCATTGTGTATTGTAAGTTTTTGACAAGTTGAACGTATGGTGATAGTTCAAACAGATGAATGTCGGTTCATGGGAGCGGAAATACATATGACGACGATGTTGTGAATGAGGTAATGATAAATATTGTGTGTCCTGGGAAAAATAAAACAAAATAGGCTTCAAAAAGCAACTGTTTAAGGCAAAGATGATATATTATATCAACGATTTTATCCAAGTATTGAATGTTCAATAAAAGCGAATAAAAATATGATACTCTACAAATAGCATGGTTTATCTCGGGATTCTCTTACAAACGACACGGAATATCGGTTTCATCGCGTTAAACTGTCTGTAGTTGTTTGATAATTTAACTTTTTATGAGAATGGAGGCTGCGCAAGTGTGTTCCGAATCGTCGGATAATCTCGTTTTATCGTTGTTTTATTACTAACAACGACCGCACGTATATCTATATCGAGAATCAAAAAGCGAAACTGTGTTTATACCACAGTTTTTGATAACGCCTTGTAGGTGCGCGGGATGGGCTTGGCGCGGCGGGACGGGACGTGGGACCACTCACAAAAACAAAGTGATTTGTTGCTTCGATGAAGACCTCAGTTTGTTTTTATTTACAATTCCATTATTGGGACCGATTTTTTGTTGTTTATGTTCCGAGTCATATTTTGTTGGTTTTAATTCATTATTAGTTTAGCGGTGAAAGTTCTGAGAACGATTAAAATGTTATTTTGTTAGTGATCGCATTCGCTACTCGATGAAGGGCCAATAAAAATATTATTGTAAGCTATTCGACTGGCTGACGGGGCGGTAAACAAACCCGTGTCGAATGATAGGACCACACACAGAGTTATGATACAGAGTGAACATATTGGAATGGACAAATTTGTTTTTTATTTGATTTTATGACACTTGAAATAGAAAACGTTAATATATGGAATTAATAGCAGTACGTTTAGAAAGTGTTACTCCAAGATCCACAGACTAAAAATATCACATTCTGACCGCAGTCACGAAATATCACGACGCGTCTCGCTATTCGTGTAGCAGCGATGTTTCACGAATGTATTAGTTGCCAGTTTGGCGGACATTATGCAGCCACGTCAATCACACGTGGTCAAAATATTAAATTGAATATTTAATATGTTGTTGTACCAAACTGGCTGGATGCATTATTCATGTTAATATTTATATGCCTATGTGTGTAGGGAGCGCTACAATCATAAAGTTTTTATTTACTGTGATGGAGTTTCACATAGGTACCTGTCGTAAACACAAAAGTTTCACGGTTGTTCATAAATCCATGCACCCACAATATCGATGAATAATAAGGTCCAGAAAGTCTCATTCAATTTTAACTGCTTTAAGATTTTTGATTTATGTAAGTACAGTAAAGGAAAATATCGTGAGGAATAATTAACAGTATGCAGATCAACGCTTGTAATTTTTCTTTATAAAGTTAAGACCTTCACTGAAGTGGCATAATTGCATACACAGCATTATTGTTAACTAGTTTTAAACTTGTACTCAAAGTTACAGATTGCTACACCGATGATGACTGGGCGTGTTCAAAATGAATTAATTACTGTTAACCACCGCATACCTCTCAATATCTAATTAATTTGAATCACGATTACCGACTATGTTTGTAAATCAGCGCAATAATATTCAATACTACGCCAAATTACACATTAATAGTAAACACGCAGATACTGCTATTAAACATGGCTTCTACATCAGAACTGAATATTACACTAACCAAGCATGTATTTGCAACGAATTTCAATTTGTCAATTTCTCTCAGTTTATTGAGTTAAGTCACGAAATAGGACAGCACAGAAGGTACAGAGATGAGAATCCGGCCAAGAACGTGTCGAACCAAGCAAAATGAAGGGTTCCGTAGTTGAAAAACATGATCTCCCATACATTTCAACTGCAAATGTAAGTTTGTACGCACAATATTGGGAGATTTACCATGTTATTTTAAGACCATAGACTTTTTATAGGTTTTCATGTAATCTATAAGTAAGTATAGAACTATTTTCTGTTTTTTTTTTTCAAAATTCATTTATTTTCGTAATACGTCCATGTTTGGGTCACAGATGTGTACCAAATTTCAACTTAATCGGTCTATTAGATACGGAGCAAATTGGTTGTGACAGACGGACGGACAGACACACAAGTGATTATATAAGGGTTACGTTTTTTTTCTTTTGAGGTAGGTACTCTAAAAAAGGAAAATGTTCATGAGTAGCTAAGCTACCGTAGCGTCCGTCGCCGCGTCAACTGACAACCAAAAATATTGGTAAAGGAGTGTAGACAAATCTACGACTGCGTTTCGATACTGTTGTTATTACTTCACCGTTTTGTAAGTAAATAAACAAAACGTGTTTCACCCATTGCTTACCGTTAGGATTGTATGTAGGTAGGTATCATCATGTGGATATCATAACGTTGTCCTATTAGATAGGTACGCAAAATGTATCAAACACATCTTTTACGTAGTATCCTTAACATATATATATTTTTTTATAATTTGCTTGGCCTAATATGTTCTGCCGTGTTTTTAACCTCAATCTGCTGAAATAGTCTATGAGCATGCGTTTCGTGTATGTGGCCTGGTTTGCCTTCTGCAAATTGCTATTCTGTGTTCTAGTAGTAGGTAATGTACCCTTGTACCACAGTAGCCACAAATTAAGATTAATCGCGCCGCGCCGCGCCGCGGTATCGCGCGACTAAATCTGTGCCCTAATTAACAGGAACAGTTTTGGAGCGAGCGATGTAATCTCGCGTTAGTGGGTTTTTTAATCGATAGTGCATTACTGTCGAACTTAGTAGAAGGCTGTTTACACGATGCTAATAGTTATAATCTTCGTGGAGTAATTATCCACTGGTCGCTATTAACAGATTTTTTATCTGAAAGCTTGCCAATGTAGTTAGTATGTCGTTGTAATAATTCTTTGATATGCGATTGACTAGTTTCTTTATTTAAACTACAAGACGACAGCCAATATTGATCCTTAAGGAGCTTTAAGATTCATGGGAAACAAAAACGAAAATAAACTCAAGGCATTATATGAAGCATGACTGTATGAAACAAGTAATGGTTAACATACGACAGTATCTGTTGGTACAGCAGCAGAGTTGTCCTGTGGTTAGAGCCCTAGTAAGCGGGTAGCAGATATACCACTTTTTGTTACAGACTCGTATCAAGACATTATAACTTGTTCGCAATTTGTAGCTGAGCTGCCTCATTGGCTTAGTAATATCTACAATAAGTAACTGTGAAAACCTGGCTTGAATTCCTAAGTTTAGTTCTATCTACTTTCTGTCATTAAATATTTTCGGCTGTGAGTAATGTTGCCAAATCTGAAAAAGGGCCATCAAGATATATTTTGTGTGGCAGAATATAATATTTGTAATGAAAAATCATTTGTGGATTATCATAAAATATATAATAAATAGTACCCATAACTCTGCCTGCTTATACCGTTACCAGTCAAAGGCGTGATTTGTATAATTTACACGTTTAATAAATGCAGCGATTGGCGTCATATGCATATAAAATGAATGTATTTTCATAACGTTATTGCGCCATTGTAGGTTTATGATACTCCGTTACCCGTTACTTAGGAATTCAATGAAAGAAAGATTTCATGCAGCTTTTTATGATTATTAACAAATATAACGTTCTCATGAAGTTTTATAGAAACTGCATATTGAATAAGAAAATGATAAATCGTAAAGTTTGAATGGTCTTGCATTAATGCACTTTTCTTTGCAGCATGTTATTACAGCATCACATCAACGCTGAATGGTTTAAGGTTCCGCAGACAGGAGTGACGCTACAGCGCGACGCGACTTTAGTAGAACGATTTCTATGAGAACTTCACGGAAATTGTTCTACCATAATCGCGTCGCACCGTGTCACGTCACGCCTATCTGCGGGAGCCTTTAATGTTATCGTAAATAATCACGAACGATTTCTTACACAAATAGATTAGAATGAAATTATGCAATCAATGCACAGTCGATTTGCATCATTAAAAATTTATGAAAATGGTTGAACTTGCTAACGTTGGCCATCCCCTGTATACAGCCTAGTTTTATTTCTTGGGAACCGTTTCGACGCCCGCCACCGCTGCGGTCTGTCGGTCGAAACACTCGCGACAGGTTGTTAGATACTAATAATTAACGGCTGGACTGTACCGGTAACATATAAAAATATACCGGTTCTATACTCAGGAGCGAGTACTGGGACTTGTTTATGTTGGGTACTACTTTTATAATATTCTGCTACGTAGAAACTGCAGGCAGACTCTTTTGTCCAATGGTGGACTGTGATTAGTATTTTTTTAAACATTTATTTGAGTATTTCCTGAGTCTACCATAGACACCTGTCACCGTATTGAGTTTTCCAAATATGTACTTAACAACAAAAAGTTTCAGATTTTATTTCGGACCTAGTCCAAACAGGTAACTAACAGTTATTAAAATGTAACATAATTTTGTTTCCTAACTTAGCAGTCTTTAGAACGCACATCAGTTTCAAACTAAACAGTTAGTTTACTTAGTCTCACAACCCAATTTTCATCATTTTTTGTTGAACTCAAGTGAACACAACTCTGTTTTTCTTTAAAAACTTTCCCTAATTATTGAACTAACAAGAAATCTTCAAATACTTGGAATAAGTTCGCGAGTGCTACACAACTCGCTCAAAGAAAACTTTCAACTTACTACAAATTAGTTCACGTAAAGTGGAGTTTACCATAAACGGGGGTCAATTTACCCATAATGGCTGTTTAGATGGTTTAGAGTACCTTTATTTATTTTTTGTACGGATATCTATGCTTCAGTAACGTGATAGATAATTCCGGTCTAATTATTCCGTATTAATTTATTCCGTGAATAATTGATATAAGCTCATAGTGTCTCGTAGCAGAACAACACTAGAGGAGTTGTTCTGCCTCTTTCAGTTTCAAGTATTGATTATTATTATTCACAGCAAGTAATCATTATCTCGCAAATACAAATAATAATTAGCAGACAAGCTCGCCTGTCTCTGTGTCAGTTTATATAACTGCGGTTTAGCAGGATAGGTCACAATGTCAGCACTAATTGAAAACATGTTGCTTCAATATTTATTACCAAATTAAAAGTTGAAATAGCAATAACATTGCTTTTCATTAAATATTTACCAAGCTTTTCGAGACGGCTTGTTTTAATGAAGTATAAAATACATGAACCAAACCTTTTCCGATTAAATTACTGGCATGAAATCAGAGGTACCATGAACATATCCCTCTTAAATAATTATCCTCCCATTTGAATCGTATAAGGAGTCACTAAAATTAACTAAATAAGTAAACTTGATAAAATATTTAGTCAGACAAAGTGTACGACAATTAGTAAAATGTACGACGAAGAAGTAATTCATAGATCACATAGATGTCTAATGTATAAATTGAGAATCTATTGGTAAGGCTGGAAATCAAACACTTACCTAGTTACGAATTCAGTTTCATGTTAATGTAGGTACCTAATTTATAGACAGCTGAACTGTAATAATGAAGGAAATAATTTTGGACGAATTTGGGGGAAAATTAAGAACACACGATTCCAAGTAAAGTTTAACACCAATCAAGCACTTTAAACATAATAAGCTCAGTATTGTGAAACACCACCCAGAAAAGTGCACGACAAAGTCCTGGCAACAATAACTGTTGATAAGCGAAGTATCGGCGTCGGAATTATTCATGAGGCGCTTACCGCCGCCATCGACAACTATTAACATTTTAATCATCCACTTTATTGAAACACAACACAGAGGCCTACAGAAGGACTAACTTCATAAGAATAATCCTGTTTACTATAAGGACCAGAAAAATAATAAAAGAAATAAAACTAGATTAATGCAGTTCAAAATTGTCGATGCAATAGTCGCCGTATTGTCTGACGAAAGACATTTTATAGTAATACATAATACAGTTTCCGTGGCTTCCTACATACATCTGCTGATTTTCGTGCTACAGAGAAGAAGATAATGCGATTAGTACTTCATCATTTTCCTTTCCTTCTTTTTATGCCTGTCGTTCCTTTACAGGGACTGAAACTTCTGGGTTCTTTTAGTAGGTGTTGCTGAAACTGGAGCGCGCTAACTATAAGCTTCAGCTGACAGTTTGAGCATTCAATTTTGTGGCAAAGTAGTTCGGAAGTAAACGAAGATTACATGTTACTACACTTTAATTTATATTTTGGGCAATTTTCACTAGCTCGGAAATTAGCTTATAGAAAAGATATGGAAATTCCAAATTAGGATGCTCATGTTTAGTGAGGAAGATAAGGACTGTTTGTGTAGTATGTCAGTAGAATATATTATTCAACAAGAATGAAATGTTTAGTTTAATAATGCACAAGATTTAATTTATTGAGCATATATTTGATACGAAAACGAGTAATTTATTCTCATTAAGCAAACATTCCCAAAACCACCTACTGGTGTAATTCAAATGTATAAAAACCAGAAATATGCAAACTGCGATATTATTCCTCGACTAATATAATATTATTATAATAAATCGTCAATTTCGATGCAACGACAGTCCATAAGCGTTTAAATAACGTCTTATTGTTGAAGCCAGTTCCCTGCCTGAGTTATGTCTCGGGATCTTTGTTCACGGCACAGGCTCGTAACTCCACACAAATGTACAATATTATGGAAGTATTTATTTATTTATTGCTGCATATTATATGTATATTCTATATGATATATTCTATGGCACATGCAGGTGCGTTCAAACGAGCCAGTGAGTGTCAATGTGTTTGGTCAGTGCATGGGAATGCTTTGTACACTACTGATAATGTTGAGGAGCAATTAATAATGTGTGGTTGTGATTTATGTTATTGCTGGAACTATTGTTGCTTTAAAATAAACTGAAGTAATAAACTTCGGTCATCAAGAGATTACAATGTTCAAAATGATAAATGCCTTTCGTGCTTTGAGTTCGTGTCACTTGGTAAATCTTCAAAGTTTTGATGAAGATTTACTGGAAACACCGCAGAACAAAGGGCACAGTAAACGTTTACTTTACTAGGAATTATTGAATTAGTCCTTCACAACAGATCCAGACATTACAACAGTACCATTGTGGGCGACGTCCACTTGACGTTTGACTACATTAGCTTAATAACATTCTACATTCATTAACTATAGCTACACTCAATTCCTTCCGAGTATTCGTCATTCTACCCCGCAAACATTCGAACATTAAGCAACACGTGCGAAAATCAACATTCCAATCAGATCGCCCAGTGGTCCAACTGAAACAAGGGAAATTAAGGCTTCGTGAGACGTAACGTGTTGAGTAAGCAGTTTCATCTCATTCTGTGCTGCAAGCTTGAACGGCGAGTTAATTGGACTAGTCTTTCCTTCCCCCTATAATTCACTGCTAACGAGCCAGATTCGATTTCAAAATCAAGTGTCTGTATAATAAGTAATCTGGTCTACTAAACGCGCTATCTAATCAAGTGGTCAGTATTCTAAACGCAGCGTGCACGTGCGAACGCCGACACGTTCGTGGGCGTCGTCTGCGCCCCGTCTGTCAGGGCTGGCGGGGCGCCAACAGTCCCGGCCCCCGGCCCCCGCTGGCGCCCGGAGCCCGAGATACTCCGGAAGGAAAGAATCTCTTCACTTTATTGTGCACAGTTATGCTAATGGCATGGCTTGTCTGCGAGCTGGTAATCAACTTTTGAAAACGGGGGGAATAACAATATGCCGCAAGTGTTCACGACTTTTCTTCTTCGTTTGGTGCGTTGTGTGATTATGGCTCCTCAAATAACGTTTTCTTCTCAGTGGTGTTGTGACCTTTCTCCAAAAAAGACTAGAAGATTTTTAGCAAAATCCTAATGTAGGGACATTTATTCAGTTTTTACCGACTAAACAAACTGACAGACTGATGAAATAGTAACGTATTTACGATACTAAGCCAGACTTAGGCAAGATGGATGAACTAGCATCATCAATCATGTACTAAAGCCTAAAATAAAACGAAAGACTTTAAGAAGGTTCGCTATTTACTCTGTGTATCAAACTTTTCAGATCTTTTGGAGACTGACGTAAGTAAACCAACAAAATGAAGAGCCGTGTCTATAGTCACATACAACTTCACGATCTCATTAAATACTCAACCACAAGATAAGATTCCAACATCTTACCCAAAACTAATCACTTTCCTCCAATTAAAATAACACAGCAGTAGTTAATAAATAACAGTTCTTTGCCCATCAATATCGTAATGGTATTTTAATATTTCACGGTTCGTTCCTCGGAACTGTTCCAGGCGACTGTCACAGATAAATTATTCACTATCACTTACGAAGTCCAATTAATTTGAGATATAAAAGAGTATGTTGAACATGTGGGATGTCTTGTTACATGTTGAGACGGAATACATTAGTCTTCAACTGTGATTTCTTGTGGAACTTAATTAAAATTTTATTTATAATAGCGGTTGTTATGGGTCCAATAAAAGTGAATATTGCTCAATCATTCATATACATTTTCTAATATCTGGGAACTGGGAAACATAAGATGGAAACGTCGAAGAGGCACGGCAGTGTTTTATTTATGTAAAAGGTAAGAAATCCGGCTAATAACACAACAGATGGGAAACCATGTAATTAAATAATTTTACAGAAATTATGGCGACAGTCCTTAATGCAGGATGGACCTTAGTAAAGAGCTACATATTTAGAAATCAAATGGTTCCAGAATTTAGAATCCCATATTTTTATTCTACTGCCATTTCGGAATTCTATAAAGCTAACCATAATGGAAACACAGACAATGGAAACATATTTCTCACTTCATGTAGGTGGCGAAATTATGGTAACCGTTTAGCGCACTACATTTCCCTTCGTAGCTCGTAGGAGGATAAACATGACAGTTTGTGTTTCACGCTGAACTAATAGCGGAGCTTACGCATTACTTGCGGACAACATCGCTAAGCGACCATAGAATCATGTAACTGTACCGAGCTAAGTGATTTAGAAGTATCCGCAAATGTAATAACACGGGTTTCGCAGGGTTCTTATAACTTACTGATCGTTATCAGTTAATCTGCAAGTCACAGTGATGATGATGATTTATTTTGTCATCTAGCAAAGTCATGATGAAGTTAAAGAAATTTAAAAATAAAAAAGGGGGGGTATGAGGAACAGGGTGTAAAGTTCACTCATCCACCATAGAAAAGGGAGGATCTTCCGACCAGACGGGTGTTGTGTCTGGCGGGCAACTGCCCATCGGTTTGAAGAAATCTTGTATCTATGTCGATCGCTCTGTAAACTCAAATTGCGCGATGTAGGATTTGTGTGACGTCATGTCTATGATGCGTAGTTTGTATGTGGCGGTGTAGCCACATAAGGCTTACATTACAAGCTTGCTATAAAAGTTTCGTAAAGTATTCAGGTAAAGTTGTCTTTTCTATCCGTCCCACTGTTTGGCTGTACAGTCATAGCGTCATTAGTAACAAAAACGAGGCGTATTACGTTACAGGAACCGGACATTAATAAAAGCAAGGTTCAGACGTAATGTTAATTTGTGAGCATTTCACTCGCAAATTGGATGTAAGTGAAAACAGACGCGGGCAGTCATTTGCATGCGCCGCGGTATGAGAGAGTAAACACACGTGCGCCTTGCGCGGCCAGACAAACTGGCAAGATGACTCGAAAAAGTAGCCATTATGTTTTTATGGCTATGTGGAAAAGGAAAAAAATATCTGGAATGAAATTGTCTTAGCTCTAGGAATGGAAAACAGTCTCATAAGTACAATTCAGGGAAGACGATAAGTCGAATGTTACCTACTATGGTAAATATTAGAGTAATCACTTTCAAAAAGGTTTTGAAGCATTGATTAAATCAACTAATAGTATGTCAAAGAGGTTATTTACAACAAAAATAAAAAAAAGTTTTTAGAATTTACAGTTAGTCACCTCACCACGACGAACTAAACGACCTGATTTGATAGATTGATCTATAGAAAATAATAATAAAGACATCTCCACCACCCAAACACCATAAAACATCCCATAAGACTCACCACGTGTACAAAGCCCCATCACCCGTGTTAGCATACACTAAATAAATTACCGGCGAGTTAGAGGGATGCATAGTAATGTGTTTACACGTACTATAGCAGTATCAGCAGAACGTTAGCGCCTAAGAGATTGCGAACCTCCAGCAGATCCTATTTAGTTAAGTGGAAAGTGTTCAAATAATAGAATGGTACTTGCCTGATAGTTTAGCGTTACGGGAATTAGAAACGTAAGCTGAAATTCTATTGTGTTGGCTGAGACAACAACTCGCGGTAATGGGTTCTGTGCGCTGGTTTGTTCACGATTGTTTCTTGTGGGATTATATCTATATCAACTGTTTCATTTACATAGTATGCTTAAAATAGGGATCTAAGTTAGTTGTTAATTGTATTTAAAACAATATTGACATAATATTTTCATTCTTTATTTAGGTGTTTTAATTGTGGCTATTCCCACGAGTTTCCTCAATTCCGATCAAGATAGACCTATTAGCTAGTAGTGTAGGCGTATCAATTGGACAAGATTAGATGATGTCAGACCTGAACATAGTTACCTACTGATTGAATTATATAGATGGTGATCGTATTGCCAGATTTTAGGCTTCTAAATTTCATCAGTTCAAATGATTGTAGACGCATTATCTCGTCGCGATGTGTGTTGTGTGCGGTCTTAGGATGTTACACATGTTTTTGATTCATTAAATTTAATTTACTACACTTCTCCCGGCATTTCCGTAATTATGTCAAGTCGAATAGTGTGGCCCTACATGTATGTGAAAAACGACTGTGAATCATTTCTAAATGATTTAGAACTACGCTAATGGTGGATTGGTTGGTTTATAAATCAAAGTTAGTATTATTTCAATACAAAGTCTGAAAAGATACTGACAGTGTAACTGGGGAGATAAGAAGTTTATTCGATATAGTGTAAACAAATTTTAACTGCGTAAAGAACAAAAACCGGCCAAGTGCATGTCGGACCACGCACAATGTAGGGTTCCGTAGTTGGGATGAATTTATCCCAAGAACAACCTTAACTATGTAGTTGAAAAAAAAAATCTTTCATACAGAATGTATGGGTGAACATGTTTTTACAACCGCAAATTTAAGTTGGTCGATTATTACTCGTTAACTTGTAAAGCCTACTCAGCTATGATAGTTTTCCTTTTAAATTCGTTATATAAGCTACTGCCGTAAATTTTTTCACATATCTAAAACCAACCATTTAGCTAGCAGGGGGGGGGGGACACTTGACTCTAACAACAATTTGCACTTTAAAGCTTAATATTTCGCAAACGGATCTCTGAATTCAAAAATGGTTTTAACACACTCACAATGTTTTTGAAAGACCTTTCCAACGATACCCCACAACAAGGGATAAAAAATAAATAAAAAAAACATCCCCACTTTAGGTACGTGTAGGGGAGGTACCCTAAAAAAAATTATTTTTCATAATGATTAATATGTATGTATACCCATGCCAAATTACAACTTTCTAGTACTAACAGTCTTGGAGCTAGACCGCGGACAGACAGATAGACAGACAGACAGACAAACAGACAGACAGACAGACGGACATGACGAAACTATAAGGGTTCCTTGTTTACTACGGAACCCTAAAAACAATGATTTTGTGCGTAACGCTGCTATAATACAATTTATTTTACAAAACAATATTATCAAAAAGAAAGTCGTCACTCAGAATCTAAATTCAAAACAAAGAAAATATATTTATCCAAAGACTAGCTAGAGGATGTGCGCGTGTTTGATCCAACCATGGAATAGATATAAGCTCAGAAGGTTCAAAAGCCGGATTCATATTACTGTGTTGTGTCGTGTCGTGACGCCTTCTGACGCAGTGTTAGCCAATTAAAACACTTTGTGATTTGACGTAGTCCTGAACAGATTCGTTTGATTGGTGTATCCCGCGTCACGACACAACACGATACAGTAATGTGTCGGTGGCTAAAGGCAACGAAAACAGAACAGGTTTGAACCACTACAGTTCCTGCTTGTTTCAAACCTTAATAAGATACCTTCTGTTTTTATTCCATGGAATATCTTTGATATATCTGTTGGTAAATGATTCTACTAACAAAACCAGTCAAACAAACAGGACTATAAAAAACTTTATCAACATTCTGATGTTGTAAAACCTTAGTACTTACTTGTTTGTTATTTCTGTCTAAGCTACGTTTAAGAGGTAATTTATCCGTGTCGGCTTAGGCCGACATTGTAGTAAGCTAGAAGACTTTCGATGTAATCCCTTATTTATGGCCCGACTGAAATCTGTACATCAGTTACTTGATGTTACCGCGGTGCTTCCACACGCGTTACAACTGCTGTGAGTGTACACTCACAGCAGTTGTAACGCGTGTCGAAGCACCGCGGTAGAATTTGTCTTCAAGGAGTACTCCTTGAAGACAAATTCTAAAAGGGTTAATACGGGTATACCAATACTACCTACAATATATTATAAAGGTAGGTAATCACTGATAGCTAGAAAACGTTACCTGTAACTGCAACTCTCACAATTTACGACGGTCAAAGATTTATTTTCGTTTTTCGTTGCATGAAGTGTCTCACTTAAAAGCTCTACCTAAGAGTTTTCATCAGAAACCAAAAATCAGAACCATCTCACAAATACAAAAGCTCATTATTCCAACCATCCCGGAGCCGTCAGTTCCCCAGGGTCCCAGAAGATTTTACCTTTTGACCCTGAAATCAACATAGTTATCGAAACGCTAAATCCCCACCGGCTCCGTAATTAATTGTCAGCGCCGTGTCCGGGGTTCCATTTCCGGTTGGAAGTGGTTAATTTAGGGTTCGCGATAAGGGCTCGTTAATTTCCGTTGCAACTCACTTGTCATAGGCGCTACCTCGTGGAGCTTTTTGACATTATTTTATCATACTCATTTTCTGTGTGTGTTTTGGCGGGGTACAAAAATGAACGACATTTGGGGTGGATCTTTTGTTTGTTAGCAGGTAGGCAATGTGTTTGAAACAATTATTATAATGATATTTATGGCGCTTAGAATTATAAAAAAGATAAACATAAGTTTTAAAAGAAACCGCAATAACGGTTCAATAGGTATTTAAAAAATTATCGAAACAATTTCATTTAATCAAATTACACGCTCAACGAGCTGTATTCAGTGACATCACAAAGGCGCTGATGGCAAAAAATAAATTCAGAAAGTCTAAGTCGTGAAAATCGGATAAAATTCTAACAAAGAAGGAATTACTCTGTAGTGAGGGCATCATTCTGTCAAACTCGTAACAATTTACATTGGGTCCTCTGAACAACCCCCTCTCCTCCCTTCCGCCCCTCGCCCTGCGCGTCATTACGTCTCGATTGTCGATTGTTATCATCACGTCGACTCATTTGGGGGCGATCGCTCGGCAGATCTCCTAACTCAATAACAGGCGACAAATTCACCCAAGATTAAACGAGACGCCGAACGGATATTGAAATTTTACGATCTTTCCCCTTTAAAGTTTATTTTTGGACGACGGTTTTTGTTTGAGAGATAATGTTCCCCGTTATGTTGGGGTGACATTATGTGTAAACATAGGATCTCTTTGTTACTTTCCCCGAACGAGAGCAGTTCACTGTAATCAAGTTCAAACAATTGAATAATTAGCCGAAGGTGACGTATCGTGACAGCGGATTCATATTAACCTTTGTAGATATTTCAGTGTCAAATATATTAGTCCGTGCAGTACATAATTAGGTCGTCGAAAGTGTCGCTCACTGACGTAAATGTCTATTTGCGATAATTACCCGAGCGACAGGCTAGTAACAGTTTTCTTGATGTTTTTTTTAGCAAAATTGTTACTCAGTTGTCCCTTTCCGATTGTAATAAAATATTAAACCGATTCTGTACTCTATATTTAAAAAAAATACATATCCTTGTATTTTACTCCGACTACCAGTCTTTCCATGCCTATCTCACATCATCAAGATAAACTACATACTTGGCTACTAGATCTAGCGATGCAATATATAACATTTATGAATACATAACTGAGCACATAAATAACGCCAGATAAGCAGATTTTAATTCAGCAGATAAGTGGCTGGGTCCCGCGGGCCTGCCGTGTCGTATGCCACAGACTGGCGACGTACAGAGGGCTCACTTCTAAATACTGTATATGCAATAAACATCCATTATGGGATGATGGACCAATAATGTTAGATACATTAAAGTCATTCTGTGAATTCTGTGTCATACGTACCTACACTACACGCGAATATGGCACAATTACTACTTTAAGTTCGTTAATTGTTGCGGTCTTTGAAACAATCTTTCATTAACTGTGAAGGATTTCAGGCAAGTAATGATTCATTCCAAATATTCCTATGCTATTTTTTTTATGGGCGTTTATCTTTATGCGTATCTTAATTTCGCACATTGAATGAAGTGAACCTCCTGTCCTATCTTCTTTGTGACGTGGTTCCGTATCTGCCACGTTATAGCCTGCGGATCCCTGCTGCTCGAGGGCGACTGTCCCTGCCATGCTACACTGTTCCAGATAATGCTTTGTTTGTTTATTACCATGACGCGCTGTAATTTTAGAACATTTATTTGGAAACAGGCTGAGTGAGGTCGGTGCTTGTCTCTTTACAAGTATTAATCCAATGTTTTCGAAATGATTCAGGCAAGACCACGATTGTGTAGATTTTCTAGGTAGAAGATCCAATACTAACGTCGTAAAAATAATTATGAATCTATTAGTCATCGAAAAGTGGTAAATAAGTTCAGCTAATTAACGCTAATGTTATTTCTTTTAAGAAAAGTTGATTTATACCTGTGTGATATTTTAGGCCAAGCTCATTTACTTTTAAATATTCAAAATACCATTTTTTTTACTAAGAAGTGATAAAAGTATTCGTACTAAGTATATTTAAGTTTTGTCAGATAGGTGAAGTAGACACTTGTTAACTAAAATAAATTATCTCTGCATAACCTTATTACTGAGAGCAATACTCATTTGTAGAAATACTAAGATACAAAGTAGCCCCCACTGAATACGAAATAAGGCCAGCGCCAAATGAAGCAGATGTTATTAGCTATCAAGCAGATGAATTCGACTGAAGAAATAACGAACGCTACAGTGGAAGGCAACTTAATAAAGAAAGTGGAAACAAACGGGAAGAAAAGAAAAAGTATTGAAAACAAACATCTGTCGCGAACGAAACTAAACGAAACCAACATTAGGCGACGTTCTGTTGTGCCAATTTTTCTAGAACATGTTTTGTTACGTAAGATTTATTAATGAGCTTTCTAGGCAACTTTGAATGTTTTCTTGCACCAGAAATATATGGAAAAACAGGCGAAAACTTTAATAAAAACGTTTACGAATAACATAAGCCTCCTGACTACCTTCAATTAATTATAGAATATACAAACAGCAGAAAACAATTAAATAATAAGTCAAAGAAACTTGCTAGGAAAGGATAGCGGATACAAACGAAACCAGTTACACGAGCCAGTTAATTGATCCCAATGATTATGGAGATGTGTCTAAAACTTTAAAGCAAGCATAATTTTGCGCCCATTTTACCCCAGTTCATGACCAGTGGATAATACACCTTCTGCAACAAGCCAGGGGGTTAACGTTCATACAGTTAAGCACGTTAAAGCTATGTCTGTCCCCCCCGGCGCGACGGAGGGTCGAGATTACAACACTATTAAATTTGGGGATGGAAAATGAGAGCTGTATTTGATTTCGATTTGCGAACACAAACGAAACTATTTATTCTTTGAAGATTAAAAGGGTTTTGGAATTAAAAGGCTATTTATTTTGAACGAGGAATGGAATGACACACCTATAGAATTCTATCAGTTGCTATTGTTATAAATATGTGTAAGTTATGACAGTCAATTGAGGGATATGAGTTGTTTAATGGTGCTCGATATGCATCAATTTGTCCATATACCATTGTAGTGTATTGGTATCGTCAATGATCTAGAACTTGGCACTTTAGACAGTTTCACTAAATAAATAATTTGTAAGAATTCATGCCGCCAAAAATACACCTTGTTTTAATATTTAGGTGTTCATTCAAAGGTAAACAGCGTGGGCGTGACGTTGGTGAAATCCTAAATAATGATGATAATGTACGCAAACAATGAAAGTATTATACCTATGTGACACGGTACAAAAACGTCACAAAAATAAAGTCCTCTCAAACAAAAGGATGGATGAAACAAAAGTATTATAAATTAACTGAGCCCTTTAAAGACATCGCATCGTAAATCATTGGGAAACAAAGATTCGTTGTAACGCTCGTATGTGAAGGAATTGAACAAACTCAATAATACATACGAGGGTACTAAAGTAACGAAGTATGCGTTGCGAATTGTTGCTGACAGGGTTACCAGTCGGCAGAATACTTTTTGTTAAGATTTAACAATCTTTTTTTCTGAGGACCAATAAGATCTGGCTGTGGAGTCTATAAAATTCGTGGCATTTCCTAAAAAATCTGGCGGAAATATAATAAGTCAAGCTGATCCCACTCACGGCCTATTGTGCTGTTTCAAAGTAATTCAATATATTAAGTCCAAGGCTAATCCTACTTATGGCCTCCTATGTTACCAGGGCACAATAAAAAGAGACAGCTGCGCTTTCACGGCGTCATGGCAAGTGGCGTCAAGTAGCAAAATCCGACGTAAAGCGTCCTCGGTATTATGAGATATACAATGGTCGGTAATGCACGCCCGCCTAATGGCTCATTTACATTATTCAAAGCTGCGGGATGCGTTAGATGTCTAATGTCATGCAAGGAGGCCACATATTGTATCACGTAGGTCGGTGGTCCATCCATAAATGCTTATTTATTTCCATCTCCTTTCCCAAGTACGGTAGCGTCAAGATCCACTAGATGTGGTTTTATATCAGAATCCTTTTCCATCGGTATAAAACTTTTATTAACATCAGTTGTTCGGATAATCTATGGGTACAACCCGCATTCAGGAACTACGGAAGTCTTACGAAACGACCGACCCATTGACTTTCGTCGTATTCCTGAATGTGAAATCTCCCTGCATGCTTTATAGCGGTCGAGTTGTCGACTAATGTAAACGGTTCACAATGTAGCTGGGACATAGTTTGCGCGAGCATAAAATACTGCGCGAAGTTGTTCAACCACTGCTTTAGAATTAACTAGTCATTAAGGTCCATTAGTCACTGCGGGAGTTCATTAGTCAAAGTAGGGTTTAGTGGTGTGTTTGCTAGGGAGTTTTAAAGGTAGGAGTGATTTCTTTCTTCCCTTTGGGTAAACGCGAATTTAATAAAGGAATCTTGATAATCCAGTTTATTAATACGGATGCTGCTGTACCTATTCACACAAACTAAATTTGATAACAACGAAAGAAAAAAAAAGAGACAATAGAAAACCTTAAGAAAATGACTCAGTTTTTCAATAGCTGTGACGAATAGAATTTGAAGCGTGTCAGTCGTTGACGAGTTGACGCTGCATAAGTGAAAACATTAAATTACGTTTATTACATTGACGGCCCGGTACGGGTCATGTCGCGAGCGACAAGAGCGTGAAATGCGACGAATACAATACACGGCCCATTGAACACACTCGTGGAACGAATGCCGGTTAGATACGGGGAGTGGGACGTGTGTTGTGGTGGAGGAACACTCCTCCAAATGGTTTGTTATGAAGATCAAACCATTGAATTGTGGTTTTACTTATAAGAGATCTATTACCCACCCCACAATTATGTGGCTAGTACGTGAAGTTATGTACCCTCAACTCAAAGGGCTTAACTGCTAGATTCTTTAACACAATGGTTATGCATGCAAACTTTTAAAAACTGTCGTTATTATCCCTATAATTTAGGTACTTTTAACGTAACACATTAGTAAGCTCAACGCAACTGAGTCTCCAGCTGAGACAATAAAGATATTTTCTCAAACGTTTCGCAACGCCGAACCCCGCGCGGCCGTCACTACAGATTAAATAAACTATTAATCTCTATCCAAAAGGTGAATTTGCATAGCGATTATAGTTAAGATCCGGAATATCTTGCAACAAAGGGTCTGCACAAACTGATATGTAAATTGTTCAACAGCGACTTGCAAAAGCGTTATGACTACGGAATAATCAGCAACTGGAACTGTATGTGTCTGCTTCTATATCGCAGAAAAACTGCATTCATCACTACTGTGGCAATCAACTAGGTATATAGCCGAGATTAAAATAAAAAGCCTGCAATCATGATGAACAATTCCAAAAGTTACTTTTTTTGCGTTTACCCCAGAATTGATGAGTTTAATTTAAGCATTTGCTTTTAGCACTCCATTTGTTATTAATCTGTGGTTATGACGAAATGTTCGGGAAATTTTAATAGTCGCTTGTGCAGCTCGTTCGTAGAATTGTAAAGTAAGGAATTTAGATTGATACAGCTCCGATTGAGTGCAATCAGATGATTGATACACTTCAATTGAACGTGAGCTGCGATCGCGACTCGTTTTATTGTGAGGAGTATTTTAAAATTGAATTGTTTCTTCTCTGCGTTTGCTTGGATTGGTACCAATAAAACCGAAGTATTTCGTGTTTCAAAATAAATACGTAAACTAAATCCTGTTTGCTTATTTATACGATCCTGAGGCTTAAACTGTTAGCTGTTCACTTATTTATTTATGTTCATTACAGAAGCCGTGTAACCTGTATTAAAGGTTTCTTTAATCATTTTTATAGACCTCCCGCAGTTGCGTATAAACTTTAATGGACGCAAAAAAAATACTTTACACAGATGCAATTACGTTCGGTAGCGGAACAAAATACATAATTTAAAAACAACTTAATATTCACAAAGGAGTCTGTGTTGATTGAATGTGGAATAAAACTACGTTTACAACAATAACATGCGGTGAACGTTCGGCACCATTGTGTACAAACAGTGGGCCAAGCTGGCATTTTATCATGCAAATGGGCTTTGGACAATGTGCTATATACATAGATCACATAGTGCACGGGGCAGCTGCACGACCTGCGCGTGCGACGAGGCGAGACGGACGAAACACCTTGTTTATAAAAAAAAAACATAAATGTTACATTAAACAAGGTGTTCATAAAACGGTTCACTAAATGATACATGTGATAAAATAAATTGGATGTTAAATAAATACCTATAACATAAAATAAATTATCATAATTCCGAACTATATCAATACATCTTGAAGTAAAAATTCTAGCTAGGGAAGTAGTAAAAAAGAACTTCGTCATTACGTGACAGCATGGTTTACGCAATTGCTCTTACATGATACAGGATTAGATACATTTCCAACAACTTCCCACACAAACTTGTAACCAACAAAAACAAACAACCAAACGTCTCTATTTAAATACAAAACAAACTCGTAAAACCGAACTCTCATTTTAAACTCGAGTTAAACTATTGACACAACGCAACGGTGCGATCAAAACAAAAACATCCCTATTCAATAAAAAAGGGTTGAAGCGTTGTCCGAATGCACCCCTTTTTTTCAAAGGGCGTGATTCTGAGGTCATTGTGAGGGGTGACAGGGGGTGGCATAGAGTAATATTAGCGACAGAAGGAACAGTTAGAACGATACAATTATTAGTTTGCATAAATTATTGTTGTTTCGATATTAAAGGTGCATGTTCCTACACTTGTATAAAATTTCACCCGCATAAGTTTCGATTCCCGTGGGAGTATTCGGATAAAAGGTCGTAGGATCCTATGTCCTTTTCCAGGTCATGGTCTACCCATACGCCAAATTTCATCCAAATCCGTTCAGCCGTTTTAGCGTGAAAGCGTAACAAACAAACAAACTCACTTTCGCATTTATAATATTAGTTAGGATTAGGATATAACCCAGATTCTGCAGCTCGATTAAGTAAATTATAATCGTTTATTTATTTTACAAAGGGGCACATTAACAACAAAAGTAACTTAACAATTTAAATAAAAGAGCACGGTTGCTTTTTTAGCATTACTATATTGAACCTGTGCGTCAGGCTACCAAATAAATAACCCATGTATAGTGTGAGCCCTCTGTGGCTATGTACTCAGTGGTCGACGTGCATTGGTTAGCCAAGCTGGCACGCGGGCACGTGCTGTGCTGTGCCAAGTCGCCGGCATATTGCGGATGCGTGAGAAATTGTCTGTACGGTGTACAGTCACCAGCATTAATATGTATACATGTACACTTAGCAACCTTTCAAAGTGATTTTCTCGTACTGTGTTGATTGTCATTTTATATTGTTACGAATATAGTATTTTGAAACCTATTCTAATATGGAATAGGTTTTATCTCAAAGTTGCAGTCAATATTCCGTAAGAAAATCGCTTTTGAATTTATGTACTTAAGTGGATACATATTAGCGCTCGTGACTGCACGTACAGGGATTGAGCTTTTTGTTTATTTATAGAATGAAATGCTCTACAAGGGTATGTGATATAAATGGAATTGCAACAACGACTTTAAGTTAATTTTCTCAGTATTCCTATATCATCAGCCTAATGTTCCCACTGCTGGGACTGGGATACAGTCCTCTCTTCGAGATCGAGTGGGCTGTATCTACCACGCGGGCCCAGTGCGGGTTGGTAGATGTCACATGTCTTAGAATTTTTGGTTCTAGGACATTCCGATTTCCTCACGATGTTTTCCTTCACCGTTTTGAGAGCAGTCATGAAATTATTTGAAAAAAGTAAAGCGCCTGTCTGGGTTCGAACCCACAACTCGTAAGTCGGAGCTGTTACCACTGGGCCACCACTGATCTCCTTCTTATATTGATGGTAGCTTAATTTTGATGATATAGTGTTACAAAGAAAACATTATTTAAAACAATAGAAAGAACCACTTTAACCTACTCTAACGTTAACGTCGTTAAATATAAATTAAGTGAACACGCATCCATCTTCATTATTAAGAGATCCAAGAGCCGTGATACGGAAGCTTAGCTGTAATCTTTACTACCGAGTGCCGAGGGGCAAACCAAACAAGTAACATTTGTTATTACTGGCTTTGTACTGGTCCTTCCATTCGTGTGTCAGATGATGGCAAAAACTGTAATAGAGCCCGCAACCGAATAAAAACTTAATACAATTAAAAAGCAAGCCGAATAAAACTTAAAACAGCAATGAGTTTATATTCAGCTAATAGTGAATCTGTAACCATTGCGTAGTAACAGAGGCGTCGTTAGTCCGCCACGGTGCGCAAACAAGCAATCAGCGTGGAGAAATAAAACAAACAGATGCGGTCGTGTCGCGCCTATCAATGTGTTACCGTGATGGCGACTCGCTTTTATTTTTATGAGCGTTTTACGAGCCTCAAAAGGATTTGTTTTAGAGCCGTACGTGATAAATGCACCGCTGGGATTGAATAACGTTTGGTTCGGCTACTACTTGTGACGTTCGCGAACATTGTCGACGAGTGGTAGGATTGGCGCAGATGTTTATCGTGGCAATCTACTCGTATACAGATGTTGGTTTCGCTGATTGATAGCTCGGATTTGAAGGGAGAGTTTTTAATCAAAATTCTAGTGTAGTTTTGAATTTTTGATGGATTAGGTTTGTAGATTGTATATTTTTTAATTTGGTAAAGAAGAAAGTTTTAATTGCATTAATCAACATAGCTTAGATTAAGTTTTGGTGGACTCGTCCAATGGAAACTTCTATTTTTTATACAATGCGTAATAGAGCACGTGGATTGATGGTTTCAGTAAGATGATGCTGCTACTCATTTTTCATCTCAACCTTTTTCCATCTTCTACAACCCACGAAGGGAAAAAAACACCCAATGAAAGTTGGTAGTATGCAGAAGTAGATGTACTTCTGCGTGGCACCCATTTTCCTTGGAACGAATGGCACCACTACAAATAAGCTAATCAATATTGTAATTATCATAAGTCTAGCACTGATTAAAACTAGTTCACACGTGCGAGTGGTAACTGTTCAGTCTGTAGACCCGTCTGGTGGGTCCATTAGACCACGTGCACCCGTCTTGTGGGCCCATTAGACCACGTGCGCCGACGATCGACCGATAACACAACAAACACCAATAATCCCTAACTTGGTGTTAAGTTAATTAATTCAAAGTATTCGAAACACTAGTCTGCGCAGTGCGCATAATTGAGTGGTTTAAGTGGTTGTTACAACGGGAAACATAATATAAATCAATTTATTGTAAAGGCTCTAATTGTAGGGTACCTATGTAAGTTTTGATCAGAGAGAGATTCTTGCGGTTAGTGGACGTACACACGGCTACACATCAAGCTATACATTTCCAGTTTATGCTGATCTCGCATTGTGTAGGATTTCCGTACAATGCGAGGTCAGCTAATAGTGGAAATGAATAGCTTGATGTGTCACCGTGTATACGTAGACACTGGTGCAATGTGGCTAAAATATTACTTTGACCCAATGCATTCTAGCGTAAGCAGACTTAACAGCCGATTTTACAGACGTTAACATAATTACTTAGATAACCGACCATTTTCCTTTACGAACTTCGCTTGAAACACTGCCATGTGTCTAAAAATGTATTATTGTAGTAGCTTACATTGATACAAAACTAAATTATTTTGATGTAGTCCAGGAAGAAAGGAGAAAGTCTCGCAAATAAACTTTATAGCAGCCATAACAAACCGATGCGTGTACAAATCACCCAGTGCACGTACCTCGGGACGTGTAAACGCGCGGCTATAATTAATACAAACGCGCCGTAACGCGCGATATCCGCGTCTATTACCAGCCAACAGCTTTCCGTTTAATTTCTAGCCAAACGGCCCCAAGTGCTTACACTAATACCATCAGATAAAAAGTTCAGAAAGATCATTCTTTCTCAACAAAAAGTATTTAAAGAAATACCATCTCATATACACCTATGAGATGGTCTTTCTTTCGATATTTTTTTTTTGAAAAATATCGAGACCAACTACAGCATTATTTTCTAAACCTAATGTTTAGAAAATAATACTGTTTTCTTCAAACTATCGGTATTGAGGTTATACAAATTAATTAAAAAACAATTACGTTCAAGTGCCTGATCTGTGAGTTCTGCGACCAAGTTCGTTTAAGACTGTTTTCCTGTCCAGTACAGTTTTTTCTTTTTTGGGTGTGAAATTATCAAATAACTTTTCCCGCTATGGGTGTAGCGGGAGGGCGTGTCAGACCTTACTGACTAAAACCCACCCGTGTTCCTTCAGTTGCCTGTATTGCCAGGGGCCACGGAAACTCTTTCGGACAAAACCGCAACCCCGGCAGGCATCAGCCCTATCAGACCCCGTCAGTTCTGCTGACATCTCTTTGAGGCGCGCGTGGAACACAACGCGCCGTCAACCCGGACCTGGTGCTTATCGGACGGCGAGCTACCCACTGCTCAC
The DNA here is from genome assembly GCA_949152395.1 of Agrochola litura. NCBI lineage: Eukaryota > Metazoa > Arthropoda > Insecta > Lepidoptera > Noctuidae > Agrochola > Agrochola litura. The sequence continues at coordinate 429,856 of OX424490.1, forward strand.
CGTCCGCAAGCCCGCGCCTACGGTGGCTGGGAATCGGTCTGCGACTCTCCGACTCTTCCTTCGTGAGCATTACTGCTTCGCAGAAGGAGGTTACGGCCTCCCATGCCCTCTCGCTCCGTACCATGGCCTGAACCAGGGTCGGACGTGAGAGATCCTCGCCGCTGATCGCCTCCACGAGGACATAGCGATGCTCCGCCCAAACAGGGCAGACCTCCACCGTATGCTCCACCGTGTCCTCCAGGCGATCCACACAGTGGTGACACCCGGGCGTTTACTCCCGCCTTATCCTGAACAGGAACGTCCCGAAACAACCGTGTCCAGTGACTGTCCAGTACCCTAATTAAGTTATATAACACAATCTGTTTCGATTTGAAACAAATTGCTAATCCATTGCTTCATAAGTTGGAAAAAAAACGTGTGTTGTCTAGATTATCAGTGTTTACTCTTTTGTTTGCTGGATATGAGTATGATTGAAGTCCGGGACGAGCAAATAAACAAACCTACATCATTTCTTAACTTGTTTTTGAATTTTCGTTCGAACTATGTACCTACTTACATCTTATGATAAAAAACCGGCCAAGTGCGTGTCGGACCACGCACAAAGAAGGGTTCCGTAGTTGGGATGAATTTATCCCAAAAACAAACTTAACTTTGTAGTTGAAAAATATGTTCTTCCTTACATCGTTAGACGTTACGGTCAATTCTCCAATTGCAAACATAAGTTTGTAATCGCATTATTTTTTGTATGTGATAAAACTACAAATTAACAATTTTCGGACTTTTTCCTTAACTTGTGCTGCTCCCAGCACAAGTTAAGGAAAAAGTCCGAAAATAGTTACCGGCAGAATCATGAAGTACCCTATAGGTTTTAATTTATTTGCAAGTATCAAAATATATTGAAATTTTTTTAGAGCTTCAAGGCACCATAGATCTACGTGTTAATTTCAACTTGAGACCTGTACGCGTTCCTGAGAAAATGGGTTTTGACAGATATACAGATGGATGGATAGCGAAGTGATCCTATGAGGGTTCCGTTTTTTCCTTATAAGGTACGGAACCCTAAAAAAGAAGCTTGACTGTTTTCTGAGGTAAAAAGTAATTCCGTGCTTACCAACCGAAAAAGTAATTTACCATTTAGAACGAATAAGGGCAAAGCAATCAAACAATCGAGCTTAGCATTTTAATTAAGGAAATTAAACAAAGAGACAATTTAATTGAAACGTATCAACCAACAACTCAAGAGGCGCATCGAAAGCAATTTCCCTATTACCGAACAAAGTCAACAAAGACAGGAATTTTAAGTGAAGGAACGTATCGTATACGTAAGGCATTCATTAGGGGCTCACGAACGATAGAGTTGAGATACAGTGGACAGGCACAGAAGGTGTACATGCAGCGGTAGCCAAAGTATGGACATGGACCAGGGGCTGCGAAACAAAGAAAACCTGCCTGTTACTGTTTAATTGGCAAATAAAACTACTCCGGTAGGTAGTCTTGAACGACAAGTAAATATCACTGTGTTCTTTCTTGTGCTTCTGAAACAGATTCTTCTAAACCGTTCTTCAGAACAACCGTTTGTTTCCCACAAACTTACTCATCAAGCACCAAGCTAACTGGTGGCATCTCCTGTTACCTACTTATGCTGTCAGAACCCGATAAGACATCGTTTAGAGATGACCATGACTTGCCCTTCTGTATCTTCATATACTATGTTTGGGATCACAATTACTGAGGAACGAAACTTGAACCGTGCTCAATGCTTGCTGCTCAACAATTGATTGAGTCAACACCGCTTATGAGCATCACTGCCCTTTTACCGCTTATGAGCATCACTGCCCTTTTTGTTTTGAGTGTTTAACTAAATTAGTAAGCAGATCTCCGTTTATTTTACCTTTAAACCAAGATTATTTCATTTTTGAGATAGACGTTAAAGAAAATGAAATGACAAAATGTTCTAAAGTTAAAAAGACTTAGTAAAAGTAAAATATTAAAACTTCATTTCCAAATGGTTAGACTTGCGACGCGACAGCAAATTCAATAAGGGCAAAATCGTGTGTAAAATATTTTAAAGAAAACGTTGAGCAAACAGGTTCGTTTTTTAAATTCAACGTTGAATCTTAAAATATTCGTAAATCTTTCACACTATATTACCCTTAGCAATGCAGCATCGTTAACCAAGCTCTAACGTGCGGCTACTTAGTAAGGCAAGCGCGTACGCACCTCGGACGAATCAATTAGTTTGTTCCCGCTCCGACATCAACATTACAACCGCTTTCCCTCACGTTGAGCTAAAGGCAAAGTTATTAATTTTACGTGGATGTTGTACTTTCATACCACATTGCGGTAGGAGCAAGGTTTATAACTTGTAAAACGTCATGTCCATTTGAACGGTCTACAAAAGTGCAAAATTTTGTAGAAAACCAATTAGTATGACAGTACTTAAAATTATAGGTACTTGTACTTGTAATTATAGTAATTATAGTGGTGCTCCTTGCGGGGCTCCACATCGCTGTCAGCTGTTTTAGAACCCAATGGCTTGGCACGCGACGATGGAAAGAGGCCAGACTGAATGACCATAATGCCTTGGAAGTTGGGTAGGCCTTTGGTGTGGGATGCAACCTGTGTCGACACCCTTGCGCCATTCCATCTTCCTAGCACTGCGGGCTGTGCCGGGGCGGCTGCTGCAGGTGCAGAAAACCTCAAACGGCGCAAATATAGCAACCTTACTGGTAGCGATATCTTTGAGACGTTTGGGGTTGAAACACTAGGGCCATGGGGTCCGAGTGCTCACCGAGTATTCCGGGACATCGCCAAGCGGTTGGTCGACTCTTTACGTGACCAGAGGGCTGGCCAATTCTTAGGCCAAAGAATCAGCATCGCCATCCAACGTGGCAATGCTGCCAGCCTTTTGGGCACTTTCCCCGCTGACAGCGATGCGGACGAATTTTTTGACGCCCAATGAGCTCTTATCTTTATTTTTAACTTTTTCCTTTACATACTTGTACATAATATATAATAGTAGTTAGTTGTAAATATGTTTGTGTATATTATATGTTAAAAATAATAATAAATTAAATAATCAAAAAAAAAATTATAGTTATGTACTAGTTATAGTACTTATCCTGAACCATAATTGTTCTTTCCATTAGGCTCTGTTTCGTACATTTCTATTTCATTGATAGTACTAGTCTTTAATTTTGATCAATTTCTATCACTGACTTCTAGGGTTGCATCGTCGTATTAAGTATTGTTTAAAAAATACAATACACATTGATATATTTAGTCATCTGTTCCGCTAAATTATTCCTAAAGAGCCATAAAAAACCCTGTAAGAAATCTACACGTATTTATAATAATATTTTATTTATTTCTTACCACAAATTACACAGAATGTTAGCACAAAGTCACAATTTTATAATTAATTTGTGGAAGACTGGTGCCTAATTATTACCTATTTCACCTCTCAACGAGGCATCCTCAGGATGACGATTGACTTGTCGCAAACCCGAACACGGCGTGTTGCCACGCCGAGCGCTGGACGCAAAGCGCCATACCACCACTGCCATCGCCACTGTGCGCTGTGCACGTGCTGGGCGCTTCTCTGCGTCCAGTGCTCAGAGTGGCAACACGCCGTGTTCAAGTTCACGACAAGTCAATCGTCATCCTGAGGATGCCTCGTTAAAAGGTGAAACAAGTGGCGATTTCGTACAGGGTTTTTATGGCTCTTTAAGAATAGTTTAGTGGAACAGGCTACTAAATATATCAACGTCTTTTGTATTTTATAATGGATTTCCGCAAGGTCACGCCTGAATCAATTAACTATCTCAAGTATTGTTTATTATCACACACGGATATTATATTCCAGTAATTGCTTTTCATCCGGCTACCTAGAATTATAAATATACAAGCTCTTAAAACAGCTGTTTAGTTCATCAGCTTTATAACCGTTGGAAGTCTTCTCTGAGATATCGATAACTTCCAAACTAACTCAACTGTTATAAGCTTTCTCGTCTTCTCATATATGTAGTAATAAAGTAATCAATACCTTATAAACCGTGCATCACTCAACCGAAGAACGTTACCATTTATTTTACTTTGAGTTCCATTAAAGTTGCTTCTACAAGAAATTGATTAGTTTTAACATGTTCTGCAATTTATAGAGATGTTTTTAGTTACATATAAGGTGGCAGGAATATCGATGCGCAATCTTTTACCATAGATTCATTACATGATTCTGGTCTCCTACGTTTAAATTTTTCACCGAATATTTAAAAAAAAATGCTGTTACACATACAATTTGACCGAACCGTACTGAATCCATGGTAACAGGTTGTGCGTCGATGTCCTTGCCACCCTGTGTATACAGGATGGCAAGGACATCGATCGAAGTGATGCAATACTAAACAATACAAATATTGAACTATCTGTATATATAGTTCAATATTTGTATTGTTTAGTATTGTATCACTTAAGGCTTCGGTCTCGAAGTCAGCGATTGCGGGGCGGGGGCGGCGGCGACACGAGAGCGGCGCGTTCAAATGCAGTTTTATATGGAACTGTTCTCACTCCCCGCGCCGCTGCCCTCAAGGCCAGTTCCATATAAATCTATGCATTGAAACGCGCCGCTCCTCGCGCCGCCGCTGCCGCCACCTCTCGCCCGCTGACTTCGTGTCCGTAGCCTTAATATTTCATGATTCTGTGGACTGCGAAAATTGAATAAGTTTACAAACTGTTTCAATCTTCCGCTGTTTAAATTCCTGCACGTCTTAAATTATCTCCAGAAACTAGTCAAAGCTCTATTAAATTCAAAGTCTCAAAGGAATTGATTAGTTCTACCTAATCTACGACACTGCTATTAGGTTGTCCTAAGTTACATGAAGTTATTAAATAATCAATTCCACATAGATCTTGAGACTTTCAGATCTGGAGCGGAATGTGTTAAATGTGTTAGTATCAGCTCTAAAGTTTCGTCTCGAAGGAATCAATTTACTAGAGTCTGTTACTATAGCTTAGAAACTTTCCCTCTATGCGAGTTATTATTATAGAATTATCGGCGTATAATTAGCACGTTAGAGATAACAGCGTCTACTCCATTACTCGGCGGAAGGTAGTACTTCGCGTACTAATCAATTAGCTTTGAACCACTTCTATTATAGGCTTTCCCTGACTTATTAGACTATATTTTCAACAGAGTGGATTTGGGATTTACCTATTAATACAAGCTTACTTATTTTTGTATGAACTAAAGTTTTCGTAGTGAATTTTTCTCGTGCCATTATTAAAACCATATTAAAATGCAGAGGTATTATAATGATGCTGCCGTGGAAGGTGTGTTTCCCGCATGTCGGTGCCTCGGGAGCTGGGAGTCGGTTCGTGCGGTGCCGGCGACGAATCAATTAGGTCGACACCACGCCGCCATTACCGACGCCCGGAGACTCCGCCACCAAGTGATCCCAGTCACGAAAGCTGAGCGAAAGTAAATACTTAAATGCAGGTTTCACGAAGGACAATATTGAAAATAAATTCAAATTCAAAAAGGACAATTAATAAATTCAAAATAAAGATTGTATTCAGGTCAAGGATCAACATCACATTTACAAAGAAAAAAATAATATTGAACGATTGTTTCGTATCCATCGCTACTGCTTATGATTTGCCACCTGCTATATTTTGTCGCGCATAACTCAGACTCCGGCGGGATTCGCGGTTCGATACCATCCGACTCAGTATCTTCCTATACTTCCTGTATATCTTCTCGCTCAGGTTCGTTCTACGTGTAATGAGCAGGTGTTAGTACTGGTATATTAATCGCAACATCGTCGTGAATATTTGTAAGCATTGATTGGATATGAATTATCCTAAGTAGTCCGACACTGATGGTTTCTTGTATGTATGTGTACTTTTTGGTTTATCTCATTAAAATATTTTAGTGAGCAAACCTAATATTAGGCTAAGACTTAGCAGACAGCTATTATAGTGTATTGAAGACCTTTACATCTTGCGAGCGCTCACAGCTGGTACGTCTTTAAATAGAAATAATTTGAGTTCTCCAGTAACAAGTCTCAAGCTGTCAGCAGATGATAATATACGTAAGACACTGCGAGAATGGACACTTTCTGTAATAATAGTGCACACGGAACACAAATGGATCAGGTCACTATAACTGAGTTGTTGTGTAATATTAGTTTACCAGGAACTCGTGGATGACTGCCGCATATCATGTCACTTACTTTAGAGTGACGAAGTACACGGTGGACGTAAATCATTGCTAGAATAGTGCTGTTCAGTTGGAGATCTTTCGACTAGAAAGCTTTGAGTAATAATAGTTGGACGATGAATTTCAAAGACTGGTTTTTGATAGTCTACCATTTTAGTATATTATTGATATGATGAGCGACTGCATTGCTATTGCAAAATATTTTGAGAAATAGAGTAAGAGGATATCCAATAGTGGGAATTTGGAATCGGGCCCTGCAAAGTATTTGAGTAGGTCTCAAATGGAGCCTCAAAAGTATTATTACTTTTATCTTCTTCATCTTCACCTCGTTCTCCCACTACTGGGTAGGTATGGGTCTCATGTTGCAGGATTTTGATGATGTAGGTAAGTTTTTATCGAGCAATTACAAACATTGACAGAACAAATCAAATAGAAATGATTCTGATTATGTACAAACAAACGGCACAGATGTGAGGGTCGTAATTTCCTTGATGTCACTCGCGTGTAATGTACCCGCGAGTCTCGGTAAATATTCAATTAGGTTCGTTTGAACCGCGGCGCGTTGGGTGGAGGCACTAATATTAAAATTGCTATGCTGATCATATGTAGATTTTGAGGTACTCTGCAATATGATTGCGATGCATTTTGTTATTGGTTTTATTAGGAATTGGTGGGAAGACAGTCCGTAATAAAAATATTTTCATCCTTCTTATTAGGAATTTGTATGTGCTTGTTTAGTAAAGACCTTTCACGATCATGCTTAAAGTAAAAGGATCTCACTGGCACAATTTGGCTTCCTCGAAGTATTGGGAATGGTCACAAAATCACAGTAGCCGGTCTAGTAATCATCTAGACATTTGTAGCAAGCTATCAATCGCCACGACTTCAACTAAGTGAAAGCCGGCGTGGAAACCAAGACTTAGGGGATTTGCTGAAGATTTTGTAATCGAATTTAATGTGTCTAGTCTTTAATATATATGTACGGTGATGTTGTTTTTCCTGTAATAAATGAACATCTTACCTCTGAAAGAGGAAAGTAACATTAATTATTGCGTCATGCGTGTTGGATTTCTTACTTTCCGGAAAATAATGTATTTACTTTTCGTATGCTTTTGATAAAGAAAGACTTTTAAACATTGCGTGTTACCACTGTTTTAACTATGATGAAATACCTTCGTTTGAAAATCATGACCCTGTCTTTGCTGTCGTGCAGTCGGGTAAAAAGATCAAAGTTTAGTTTTTCAGTAGCTAGATAATACACTCATTTAATATCCGACTAATAGGTACATATAGACAGCTATATGTATTAGTCGGATATTAAATAAGTGTGCGACATGATTTTTTCGACTTGCTGACGACTCGGGCACAATATATTCGGACACAGTGTCCAAATTGACACATTTTAATTCCAATAAAAAAAAGTCTGAAAATTCGGACACCATCAAATTATTGAAGCTACTATACTAAACTAGTCAGATAAAAAAGTTATGAAATGTAGTGGAAAAAACCGGCCAAATGCATGTCGGACCACGCACACTGTAGGGTTTCCGTAGTTGGGATGAATTTATCCCAAAAACAAACTTAACTTTGTAGTTGACAAAAAAATCTTTCATACGGAATGTATGGGATAACATGTTTTTACAACCGCAAATCTAAGTTGGTCGATTATTACTCGTTAACTTGTAAAGCCTACTCAGCTGTGATAGTTTTCCTTTTAAATTCGTTATAAAAGCTACTGCCGTGAATTTTTTCACATATCTAAAACCAACCATTTAGCTGGCAGGGTGGGGGGGGGGGGGGGTGCACTTGACTCTAACAAACATTTGCACTTTAAAGTTTAATATTTCGCAAATGGATCTCTGGATTCAAAAATAGTTTTAACACACTCACTGTTTTTGAAAGACCTTTCCAACGATACCCCACAAAAGGGGATAGAAAAAAAAAAAAACATCCCCACTTTACATGTAGGGGAGGTACCCTAAAAAAATATTTTTCATTATTTTATTTTACCACTTTGTTGACATGATTAATATGTATACCCATGCCAAATTACAACTTTCTAGTACTAACAGTCTTGGAGCTAGACCGCGGACAAACAGACAGACAGACAGACGGACATGACGAAACAATAAGGGTTCCTTGTTGACTACGGAACCCTAAAAAAGCGTTAAGTACCAAAACTATTTTAGGGTGGGTTTAAGGCGGTATCTTTCGGTAAAAAATTGCTTTGTGGACGTGTATCACTTGTAAGTCACCACATTAGACTATATACATACATGTTAAAAAAACAAAAATCATTCAAAACGTATATTTTGTTTAAAAATCAACATCTTATAGATAAATATTGGTTTACAATATAATCACATAAAAAATATCTCGATAACAGTCATACATTTGGCAAAGGCGCGTATCTATGTAAGTATACAAATGTGGGTTTGTGATATTATTGATTAACAACGGCTGCTTTCGTTAAAATCCGGTTAAAAACTGTTTTTTTACAACTACAGGTAATTTCTACAATTAAGGTATCGTTAAGTTTTTTATCTGTCTGTACAAACAGCTTTTTTATTGGAGTCCGAATCATCAACGAAAAAAATTCGGATTCGGACACTGTCCGAATATATTGCGTCCGAGTCGTCAGCAAGTAACTTTTTCTTAGTTGACTTTTACAGAGTATTGGACTGCAACTGATTTAAGGAGCACTTTTCTGATCGAACCTCAAGTGTTGTTTTTACGAGCAACTTCCACCAAAGAGTGAACACTGAAAACTTCATAAACATTGAAACTGTGTACTTTAAAGTAAACTATGACCACTTCAATATTCGTCAGATAAGATTTATAAGAATTTAGACGTTAACAGAATGTAATTCTATCTATACATTTAATAAAACAGTAGAATCCGGTGTCTGTCTGTTTGTTTGTTCGCGCACATCTCCGGAATTACTGAACGGATTATATATAGTTTTCACAGGTAGACAGATATTAATTTGGAGCAGAATATAGGATGTTGTTTAATTGAAATCAGATGTTGCAAGAAAAGTTATCGTCATACAAGACGGTATTCTGCACGACACGTTGTGCACAATTGTTGAGAGTAACCCATAGATATAAATAAGATTATTGTATTTCTATGGAGTAACCTAACAAAAACTACTAGGCTTGCATGAATTCTAGATAGTATTACAATAATAGGATTTGGATGAATAGTTTATAACTAACAAAAATAAAAAAATACTAGTCTAGGCTTGCATGAATTCACGTTTAGTTTATTTTGAGTACATAAAAAAAGCTATCTATTGACGCATGTATGAAAGACCATGACTAGAGAATGGCTCAACCGATTTGGCGTTTTTATTTTGTTTTATTGGTAATTGATAAGCTTTGTATAGGTAAAAGAAAATTTTGGATAATCCACCTTAAATGTCGGAAATCCACCCGGGTGACGCCGGGCACGAACAGCTAGTTTTTAATATTCGTCGCCCGCTCTAATATCTTCTCCCTAAGTAGTGCTTATCTAACATCTTCACAAAGCAGCCTGGTTAGCATGCATGCATGCAAAACGCATCAGACGCGCCGCCCGCGGTAGCGTTACCTCCTAACAACTCGACAACGAGTTGCACTGCGATTATGTAACGATAGCGCGGCGATTGTGCGATTATCGTTAATTTCAATTATCTAATAAGATTACTGCTAATTAGTTGACTAGTCGGAATTTACTGGTCACCGTTGTAACGATAAATCCAACGAGTCTTAGAGTGGAAACTCTGGAATACTTATTTGTTAAAGCAATCATAATCTTATTTGATTTCGTTTGATGTCTTCATACCCGTATGTGACGGAGTGACACTATTCCGTAGGGGAGACCATAATTACCAATTTATGAGATAGGTATCTTATTTTCTAATTCTGTCTCGTTTAGATAGGACTTATTAAACAATTTATAGCACTTACTCAAATACCAGTATTTGAACTGGGTTAAGCAATTAATCATTACCCGACTGCCCCTGAAGGAGGGTATGTATTTTTCGAGAGTATATAATTATGTATGTAGTATGTCTGTTTTTTTGGCACGCTCTGTAGCCTAAACGGCTTGAAGGATTTTAGCATATGAGCTGTCGTTAGATTAGCCTTAATTATGGCAGTGACATAGGCTATATAATATTTATATATTGCATCTGCAAATACAAAAACAGGGAACGTTTAAAAAAAAACTACGTTATTGGTATCAAATAAAAGCTAGTAATGAGTCAATTCCATATCCTATTTATTAATATAATCTTTAGAATTTTGGTATCGCAGACGGGGACAAACAAAAGTTAAACCATATTTCAGGTTATAAGTTTGCCCTTCATTTATGCGGCTTTGCAGTCGGGTTTTGTCTTGTTTTATCACTGTTTGTTATACTTAAGGCTCGTGCAGACCAGCGCAACACAAAGGCACCGCTCGTCGCGCGACGAGCGGTGTCTTTGTGTCGCGCGAAAAGTCGCGTTGGTCTGCACAAGCCTTTAAGCCGGGTCCCCTGCGCGTGTTTTTTCGAAACATTACACAAAAAACCTTACACATAAACATTTATTTTCATACAAAACGTCGTACTTGCATAGACAAATGTGTTTGGCCACGCCTCTTTGTTGCGATGTTTTTGTGTAAAAACACGCGCAGGAAACCCGGCTTTAGTAAAATTTTTGAATCAGACGAATATCAAAGATCAGACCGAACTTTTTTTAATTTGACAGAAAATAATGTTACAGATTTAAATAATTAAATAAACTAAAATCAAGCGATCCTGACTATTTATAAATTGCACAATATGTATTATAATAATATGTAGAGTCAAACTCTCGACTACTCCTCTCTGTGTACAGTCATCATATAATAATACCGAACCAGTGAACACATACGTGGTGCTGCACGGTCGCTGCTCCATTCATTCCTTCCAGCAGTGAGCTAACAATGGAGCTAGACTCAACGGATTAGTTATGCCTAAGTCGCGGAACAAAAAGCTGGATAATTGCACTGGCGAGTATAGTCGCGCCAGTTACTCGCGCTAACTAGTGTAGATAGTGGCACGTGTGAACGGATGTACAGCTGTGCGGTGGACATTATTGTTGGTGTTAATAACTGTGTGCTTTGTACAACTGAGTGCTATTGTTAAGTTTTAAGTTAGTTGTAAAATCTTTGCCTTCCATGAAAATTTCATGCTATCAGGTTCAGAAAGTAAAGTTTCAAAAAAAAACTTTCAATAGGTACGCGATATGTTTTGAAAATCAGCATCACACGAAAAATGAAAATTAAATAGACAATAGTGTAGTGAATCCATGTCATGGCTTAAGTTACATAGCTTAGCTACAGGCACACAAACACGTTTTCTGAATATATGTATGCAATGCAAACAGGGTTTACTGAAAAAGTTTTATCAAAAAGCACTAGAAGTCCGTGAGCATCTATTTTCGTAAGCCGTGCAGGTCATAAAGAACTCTCTATCGAACGAATTCCACTGAGTTACAGTCAAACCTTGACAATTTCTACGTATATAATATATTAGGGCGAAGCCTGTATTACCTCCTACTCGGCTACTATTTATGTGCAAAAACACCTTATAAATCGCTGGCACAGATTAAAGTTTACAAGCCAATATTGACATAGGCTTCGAACGAATTATTGAGAGAATAAGCAATCACTAAGTATTAACTCAAACTTTATGGGATATTGTTGATAGAGGATCATTTACATAGTAGTAATTTGTTGGACACTCACAGTGCGGTGAAGATTGAGTAAAGTTTAGATGGAAGTATGGCTCGTGAACGTCATGCTTCAGACTTTAATGTGGTTTCGATAGGAATCTATTTGATGTCCTTAGCCGCCCACACGCACAAACCTCCTATTTAAGATTGTTCTACATCGCCTATTTTGATTTTGAATGATTTCTGAATACATAATCTGATTCTAGATAATAATTTAGGAGCGGATGTACCGTCTACCATCAGTGTTAAGTCTCTCTATACCTACTCTTTAGTACTGAACCGAACACACTATCAATTCTATTAATCTTCGTTCTGTGTATAGTGACGGTTGTGACATTTGCTCAGCCAATCAGTTTTGTCGATCGTTTGGCCCTTTACGACGTCAGTGACTCAGTATTGAATTTTGGTTTGTTGGTTCAAGTTAGGTTAGGAACAAAATTCTATACAACAAACAATGTACTACTTACATTGTTTGTTGTACAGAATAGATTTAAATTCTGTACCACCAAATGATTGACGACAACATTGTGCTTATTGAAATACACAAGTACTCAGATGGCTGATGACCCGCCACAAATTAACTTGAACGCACAATATCAAGAGCTTGCAATATCCCAATTTTCCATCCACTGCACATATTTAAACGAGTCCAATCGAATCAATTACATATTTTCACAACGAGTATAATGTGTAAAGGGATCAGCACAATGAGTGGTCCACGCTTGGCGGCGGCCGTGGAGGGCCGGCCGGCTATACAGCCGTCAACAGAGCGGCCGCCAATAGCCGGCCACTCCACAGCAACCAATAATCCAAATAAACACGGCGCTGTCAACGACACGCGACACTTTTATCGCTCTAGTCGCCACCCCGGACCCCAACCCACCACTATGTTTTATTGATTGAACATTGGTTCCCATATTACGCTGCTAACTCACCCAAATTATCGGTGGAACACGTACGCTCAAATATTGTTGAAACGCACCATTCAACTTTATCTCACAACGAAAGTGAAACCAAACGTATCCGCTATAACAAAGGTTTGCAATACTAACTTTTCTTATTATAAATTATGAGATATAAGAACAAAAACAAAAGATTCGTAATCATCAAAATAAACTGGCAGACCGCGAACAGAATACTAACGACATAATTCAAATTCAACAGCAATATCGGGCCAAACAACAACTCGTAATAAAAGCTCAACTCCTTTATTATCCAAAGCCGTGGGCTCCGAGCCGGCGGGTCCCGGGGACCCTCGAACTGAGCCGTCACCCCGACACGTATTCGCGCCATCCGGCGTTTATCATTTTTTCCATCTCGAGTCGAACCGCCTGATAACCATGGGGTTAGTGACAGCTTTCAACTTTGGATTAACTTCGTATTGCGGCTGAGAGGGAAAAAATTAATAGCTCCGAAAAAATTGGCTCAAACCCCTCCCGTGAAGTGTTAGTTACTGTTAAGGAATTCTTTGGATCCTGAAATTTAAAACTATACGCCATAATTGGCAATCTGTGTTAAATCCGATCGTTCATTTAACGAAATTACGGTTAGGTATTTGAACATTTTACCGACACCGGCGGATGCGTTTAATGCATTATAAATTATTACCTACCAGTTTTATTTAGTTTATGAGTGACCAGAAGCTGGTTATTCAATATCGTCATTAATACTACAATCATTATCAATAATAATTGTGATGAATACGAGATAGGCTCACATGATGTACAAATAACAAACGTAGTTGATTAATGTTCACAAATCGAGGACGATGCAAAATTTACACAGAATTGAGAGATGATTAAATCTGGAAATGTATTCAGGGTGAACAATGTTGATTAAGTTGATCAGTTGAATGTTGGCGTTGGTACAGATGGAGTAAATATAATCGGGGATGCTTGCCAAATAAACAAGCTTGTTATAAATGTTTGCCTAGTATTCATACAACAATATTTGATGATTTCGAGAACCTTTTTCAACCGTAAGAACAACAAATATGGTGATGATTTCTTCTTGCTTGTTATCAAAATAAACAAATATTACATTCAAAACGTTTTAGTTACACATTGACAGAACTCGAAAATTTTGCTAAAAGTGAATTCATCACTCTTAGTTGATTCAGTTTCGTATGTATAACAGTTCACTTGCCTGGTGGACAGACGCAGTCTCCGTAGTCGCGGATGCTTCTTCTCGGGCGCCAGTACATGGGCGGTCTGGCCAGCACCTCGCGCCGCAGCCGTTCCACCAGCGGCTGCTGCGGCTCCAGCACTGCGCTGCGCAGCGCCAGATGCTGCTCCTCCAGCAGCGACAGCCGCCCCTGGAGCCCCTGCTGCTTGTACAGGCTGTACCCACTCGAGATCAGGCTCATGGCACAAGCACACCATAACACCACACAGTAAGCCCACGGATCCCCCGGACATCGCTCCTCACATTTCTCCCATTTCTTTTTAATCGTCTCTTTCTTCTCTTCCTTCTTCCCCTCTTTCTCCATCGTCTTCACACCCGGAGGCGACTTTCCTCCCATTTTCAAAATCATTTTTCCTTAATTCTATATCTCATGAATCACATTTATTATACCAATGGAATGTCAGCCGCATCGCCTTCAATATTCTCATCGTAAATGTTCAAACTGATCTGCGTTAAGGCTGCATTGTACTCACAATAGAAGCGTCCGGCCCGAAGCTTTTCACGGTAACAACCTCTTCTATTCTTTAACGAAATCGAATCAAAGATCTCAGAAATACGAAACACAAACAAAAAAACACACTAAAGAAAATTTTTGTGAAAATAAAAGGATCACGGAAAATATATTATGAATGTTGTGTAGCGGTCGTAGTTGTTGACGATGGGATCGTGTTCGAATTCGTTGTGTTCGCGCGCGAGGAGCGTAGATGCGTACCGTCTAGTCGGCAGGCGGAGCGCCACTGACTGCGAGCAGTGGATCAAGTCGCCGCAGCCCCGCAGACAAGCGGGCGTGCGCCAAGCGCCGGCACCGACCCGGCACGCGGGACACCGTCAGCGTTTGGGAATTCTCCTTGAATATGTTGTTAGTATGTTTGTATTTTTTCCTTTGAATGTATAATTTTGTAAAAGCATGTACGTTTCTTAATACCTCGCATTTCGAGTCTCGTTTTATGTATTGGATAGAAAAGTATTTTGGATGTCGCTTTTCGATTAATAATTTCGATCCTGTTAGTTTTGTTGGCACGGAAACAAGTAAAATAACTGAAAAATTAAGAAAATCCCTGGTTGCATTTAAATTTAATTAACGGTACTGAAAAGACAACTGAACAGAAAGTTGTAGATCATTAACCTTTCCCATGCTTTGGAAACGATTTCGAGAATCGAACTGGCGCTTTTATTGGCGATTTTTTTTTCATCGCAATCAAGTTACACAGTGTGCCGGGGCATGTTTTATAGTCGATAGTTGCGAGTTCGTCGGAAGGTCCATATTAAGGGGATGCGTGCAAAAACGTGCAGGCCCGAGCAAGCCGCCAAATTGGGCGCTAGCTCGCGCGGAAGAACCGAGGGGGACGCCAATCCAGTTAGTCGCTCACCCCCGTACCCGGTCTACTCAGACACTGAATCGTAACACCAGTTTAACTCCAACTTACGCTGTCTCATCTTTTAATACGAATTGAAGCTAAAGCTAACGATGAATTTACATTCCTAGTGCGGAGACAAAGTATTGTACTGCGTAATCCAAACTAAACAAATGTAAATTGATGCAAGAGAGCTTTCAATTTGTAAACGTGATGCTGTTTGTTAATGTAATTTTGATAAAACGTGGAGCGTTATTAATGATGAGAGGTTAGTGCTTCAGATTTGTAACGATGAAATATTCTTAACGCTTGTTTAGGGCTGGGTTAAGTGTAGTTTAGTATGGACCAAGTCTCGTTTATATGTACTTAATGAGTTTCGCATTATCACACCACAGGATTTGAAATAGAAAGAGCTTTGAACACATACACCTGCGGTGTCTCATATAATACGTAATTTTACTAATCGAACAAGTCCTTTTAGGGTGACGAAGGCAATCAATTTTGATAAAATATGCAGCCGTCATAATCCTTGCCCGCCTAAACACTGGTCCGGTTAAAAGATCCATATCGATATTAATTAAATTTGTAAAAAATGAAAAAAGTTCCGATGGTTTATAAGCGATAGACGCTATTAATCTCTTTAATAGAGTCATTAAAAGCGGAGTGGCGGCCGCAAGCGCCGACTGCCACAAAAAAAGCCACGCCACTTGAGCCTGACATGCGTTACGAGCCTTTGTAATAAAGCACTCATAATAAAATTAAAAGATAATCCTGATAAGGGCTCATCACGCGCATACCGATCTAATAAGGCACTGTTCCTCTAATGTCCATCCTTATCAATACTACACACATCTAAATGGTAATTTCAAAAATTTTATTATTGTTATTTACGATCGCCATTACAATTCGGTTTAAAGTTACGACTCCATAATTGGATTTCATAAGATTTTAATACAATATTTACAGGATTGAAAAGAGCGTTTTGAAGTTTAATGATGGCATTGTTTTTGATGCGTCGTTCGAGTGGTATAAATGCTCGCTTTCAGCTCGACTTTGTGAATATTTAAACACTGCTCACAGAGGTGCAGGAGACGTGATGATATTACTAAGTACAAGATTGTGTGGATCATTTAAAACACGGACCATTGGTGTTCGCTTTTCGTAAGTGCTGTAATTAATGCGTTAAGAGCATGCAAAATTGGTCCATCGGCGACGCAATCTGCAACATCGGAGCTGAGACAAATAGCTGCAATTAAAACTAGATTGTCGTTATTTAGCTCCGCGTTGTGTCGCTCGAGCCGCGCCGGACGTGTACGGGTGTGCGCACATCCATCTCCACTCACTTCTATAAATTTAATTTAAACTTTTGTACTTCGTCAAACGCCGAGTTTAAGACACCCTCTCGCGCTGACAGTTTATATTTTTTTAATTTAATCTCGTACTCTTTTGAATAATTGAGCAGCGCGATGGCTCCCTCGCAGCCGACTGTGCCCATAGAACATTCTTGTTTAACTTCAAGTTTGCCTAATCATTATAGAGGTCGACGAGTGTCGAGGGAAATCTTCGGAGTTGAATTAAAATAATTATGTTGGTTTCGACTTCACTGAAAACCGCTAAAGTTAAGAACTCTTGTAAAATATTTAGTAGAAAACTCATAAATAGGTAACGATAGAGCTTAAGAGTAATTCCAAAAACTTACAATAAACTAAGTTAAAGTTAGCTGAGTCAACTTTGCTAACAACGTATCCTAAGACATCTTTTGGGACAAAACTCAGAGGAGCCTTTTAGCGTTTCATATTCTCGTTTGGCTCAATCTCATTTCGGTCACATAACATTTTTACACTATATTTTTCGAGTCAGCATTTTACGATAGTACCTAGTTTGTGATTTAGAACAATATTATTCTGCAGAAATCTACGAATTGTTTCCATTCACGTCTATGTACATTTTTACGGGGAAATGAAAACTTAAAAAATTTTAATGATGTCATCAAACTCACATAGACTTTAGAGTGAATTCATTTGAGTTTATTTAGATTTTTGCTTCACATGCTGGTGTGAATGAGAATAATATTCACCAGTAAATCACTTTTCCATCTTTTCCTCCTAACTTAATTCGAAATCAATTCAAATCAATTAATCAGAAGCGGCTACTCTCCAGAATTCTCATAATTGTTTGTAGGAACATTCAATTTCCTTCAAGCAATCAGAATCGGCGTGACCTTGTTAAATCCATTCCAATTTCAGTGGAATGAAGGCGTAAATATTACCAGCAGTGGCGCGAAATGTAAATAGCTTAGT
Source organism: Agrochola litura (assembly GCA_949152395.1). Taxonomy (NCBI): domain Eukaryota; kingdom Metazoa; phylum Arthropoda; class Insecta; order Lepidoptera; family Noctuidae; genus Agrochola; species Agrochola litura. The sequence continues at coordinate 447,653 of OX424490.1, forward strand.
ATCGCCGAAACGAAAGTGAAATATCCCTTCGTCCGTGCACCAAATTGGAGCAGCCACGTTATCGGATCGTTTGCTTTATTTACAGTTTGTGGTGGAATTGGGAAAAGTTGCGAAGGGGAGAGGCGAGGAAGTGGGGGCGAGGGTGTGAACTGAGGCACTTCCTCCACTTTATGAATTGTTGGCGAGCGGTCACCTACTTGCGAGTTAGCGACACCAATACCGAGTCCCAACTCCCGATGTTTCGAGCTCGTAAATATTGAACTTGGAAAAAAATTGCAGTCCGCACTGCGGTGCGCGATATTTACAGTTATTACTTGTTTGTTCTGCGACACTGATTAAAACTCTCATTTGTATTTATTTTAAACAAGATTGTAATCGGAAAAGTTCAAGAAATATTTCATGGTTAAAGTTTTCTTGGCTTTTGGAATTGGGATCGCAAAACAAATAAGTTTAAATTCATAAAGTGGTATTTCAGTAGAAACTGCTATCAATACCGATACAGAAACACGAACGTAGACCAGTAAACGTAGTCGACAAAGGCACACGTAGTATATGAGGACCGACCATAGTCACAGATTAGTATGCGAAGAGCTGAACCGAAAGCAATTAGACGTTTCGATTCCATCTGAATTCCAAATGGGTTTCGATTGGGACAAATAGTTTGGACCCTTCAAATTGGAGTCGAGGTGACGCGTGATGTTCTAATGTAATCACTCCGAGCCGCGGGCTCCAATTTGCGGCCTTACGACCAAACTTCGATCAGTGTGATTTTGCGAATTGTAATTGTGAAGTATTAGGATCGTTGTTAGTTATACCCGCCTCTATTCCTGGATATGAAACTTGTTATTGGATGTGTGTGGATGTTGGTCTCGCTTGTGTCTCGTATTGGTGATTAGACTTTCGACTGGTGTCACATCTGGCACAGTCGCACTGACCTCAAAACTACAATGTGAACTGAAGTCACGATCAACAGTTACGTCTCGTAAATATTTTTCGAACATTGCCGAACCGATTCTGAACAACCATTACACTTAAAAGGAAACATAAAGTTGGAATTTATCAAGAAAACTTGAAATTTATAGCGGCGATATGGAAGGAGATTGCTATCAGAGCAGTTCATAATTTTAAAATGGTACAATAGTTTGTAAACAGTGAAGATTAGAACAATAAAGATATAACGCACCGGGGGCGAGCCGCAGACGAACGCCGGGCTATAAATCACAACGAGCAGCACGACGCAATGTTAAAGTTGCAAGCTATACAGTTTCGGAATATTTCATCAAAAATAAGATAGCACAGATTAGGGTCATCATTGTTTATAGGGCACATAAATAATGTTGATGTAGGTATAAAATATTGTACCTGGAAATAGAAACTGGTAAAGCTCGTTCAGCAAATGTAAACGAAAAGGTCATAAATTATGGTCTTTAATTGTGTTGCCATTTCCATCCCTACTTTGTTTGTTAATTACAGAAAAGGACCTACTTTACATAAAGTTGTCCGGCACACACTGAAAACTAAACAACGTGTAAATTCACAACAGATTACGAACTACACACAAAATAAGCGGCAAACAACAAGTAACGCAATAAAATTATTCAGCGAAGAGGAGTTGAACGGGGGAAACATAAAGAGTAACTTCGTTCTCTTGTCGATTCCGGCATTTCCCACCGAAATAGTGCGGCGAGCATAGTTCCCGCAGTTGTCGGGTTCGTGACCGCGGACGGCGGGACCGATACACAGCCGTCCAAGTGTTTGTTACTGCTCTTACTGACGCACTGCTGGTGACGCGCCAATGAGCTCGCTTTCTAATGGGGCTCTCGTGATGGGAAACAACACATTGTTTCACCTTAATGATCACCCTATATATGGCTTCCTTGATTGCCTGTTCTCTTAGTTGCCTGTTTTCTTTATCCAAATCTCGATCTCTGGTTTGACTAAAATAGAGCAACGTGTATAGTCTGATAAGGAGTTGAAAAATGAGGATTTCCCTTTTAGGAATAATATGTTGCAAGAGAGCGTGGGTTGTTATTATAAAATTAATTATCAAAATAAAGTCATTCGTTCAGATTCAGATTATTTATTTGTAAACATAGGTAACAGATACACAGCTGTGTGAGATGATACATTTTTGTAAGTCTTCTATGCTAGCTCTATAATTGCTAAAGTAAGCAGAAAGGTTTCAATCACAATATAAATCGAACAAACAATAACCCTGCGGTGACATCCCTCGGCTCGTCAACACTAAACTTGGGGCGGGCTTGATATAAACTGATAAAGAAACTATGCAAGCGGAAACTTTAACACCGCCGAAGTTTGGACAAATTATCTGTCCGCAGAAGGGTGTGTGTGTTTAGGACCGGCGTGTGGCACCAACTGGGCTGTTAAGAAAATTTACCTCGGCCAGTCTAATGAGACCCCCGACCGTTCATTAAGCTCCTCCGCTAATAGCTCACGCGGGTGACATGTGGAGATGTGTGAGAGATCAGGTCACGCTGGCCACGTCAACACTTGCACGCGACATTTGCGGCCCAGCCTTTAATTTTCCTGAGTCGCTTGTTGTCGTTTGTGGAATTTATACACGCATATGTTTTGATGATTTTGTGTTTTAGGATTGCGTCAGGTTTATTTTGGTAGCAGATTTCGAAAAGGTCTATCTGTCTGTCTCATAATGTTTGGAGGTACTTTGCACATAAATGACGGTTGAGTTTGAAAGGCTCAAAGGGGCTTTTGAAAATTCCCGTAAAAGCATCACCCTGCATTTTATTATTTTGTCAGCCCAGAATTCATAATTTTAAAATTCATTACAAAGCACATTATCGTGGTTTAAATAAAATATTATCCACATATTTAATTTCATTCCAAGAATGAGAAGCTCTTTTAAAATATTCTATACATCCTGAATTATACTGATCAATTGATCTTATCCTTCCGAACGTTTATCATTGGACCGAATCAAGCAATATCATCAGAACTCGGAATTCATGTTTAACGTGAATTATTTTATCAATTTATCAATCTCGATTCAAGTTTGATTGAAGCGAACTCCTGAAATTCCTTGAGTTTATTGAAGCCCACGCTTCGTTGACTCATTTAGTTAAATTTATCATCAAGTCGAGTTATTACTGATTTGTGTAGCCGCCACGATCGTAAACTGTCTCCTTTATTATAGTCGTGATGTTATTTTGAGTTAATCTTATTTACTTTCATTGCCTTGAGAATTTATTGCGTTTAGATGTAACGATTAGTATTTAGATGTACAAACAATATTTCTGGTATTATAAGATTAGAGATAATTATATTGTGTTAAATTATATTAATAGGTGGTTTCAAGTAGGCATTTTAATGGTTACCTATGTAACATCGATAAGGCGCACACAAACGCGACGCGACGCCGGACAGTGCGACGCGATTCTGATAGAACAATTTCCATGAAGTTTTTATAGAAATTGTTCCGCTAGAGTCGCGACTCGCCTCTCTACGGGAGCCTTTATGGCATTATCGGTTTTTATAACACGTTGAGTCCCTTGAGAGAAAATTGTAATATAATGGTTAGGTATTTCTAGTTGATATTGTTTAGGATATAACAAGCTGAAATATTATTTGAAATAAATAGAGCTATCGTGCTTTCCAAGTAAATGTTAACAATACCAATATAAAAAGACAAAATACCGTAACATTTTTTTTTTCTTTGCTTATCTTGCAATTAGTTTACAAAACTATGAGCGGAAGAGTTGTAGGACGATCTGGCAGGGGAGAGCTATTCCTCATCAGGAGCAACGTTCTCCTATTAGTCAAGCAGCTCTCTACAAGTTATCTAACTGTAGAATGTTGCGTCTTTTGTGTCTGCTGAAGCAGTAATTAATGATAATAAAATACTGATCGTAATAAACCATAGTTTCACCACCCATTAACAGTTTATAATTAACAATGCTTCAGAGGATATCTCGTAATTCAGTGACATCACATGCCCAGCGTACACGTCAGAAGGTCACAACAGTGGTAAACACCAGTGCACAGCAGAGCAATAAATATTAGAAGAGAAAATGAATCGAGATAAGGAAGCAAAGGGGACTGAATGCCGGCGCGGCGGCCGGCGGTATGGTGCCGGTCGCGGCTGACCGGCGGGCGGGCAGGCCACGCATATCGCCGACTTTGTTCGCACTCATTGAGCTGTGTAAAAAGATACAGCTCCCCTATTTCATTTATACCAGCCTGTTTATCTAGCCTTTATAAATTGCTTTCATTTGCCCAGTAATCTTTTTTTTCGCTTTGATCTTAGCTTGTTTATTCAAAACACGCTTTAAAAAAAAACAATTTGTTTCAACGAGCCGGTCCGCTCTCTAATACTTGCACTCGTAAAACGCGTCTGATTTTACAATCAATAAAATGAAAAGTTGAATAAAATTGTTTCCTCGTTTCTAGTAAATTACGAGTACGTTTATGAATGAAGGCGGTAATAAAATTACTCGGTTAGTTATCTCTACGGCGACCATCTTGATATTATAATGATGATTGTAAAACAGTAATAAACAGCCATTTAGATGGTTGTTGACGATTAGGAATACACGTGAAGCGATATCTCCAGGCTGATTTAAAGACGTAGAAAAGTTTCGTAAGTCAGTCATTAGTAAGCAATATGCAAGTTTAGTAATCATTAGTAAGATATTGTTGCATTCCTACAATGTTACAAAATGGCAGCAAGTTAAATAAAGAGTTCTGTTCATATTGTGCTCAAAGGCAAGAACACATGACTTTCGTGTCAAGTAACATATGAAACGTAATTCACAAAGTTCTAAAAGAAATGAGGAAAAAGAAACTATAAGAAAAACTGACGAAGCACAGAAACCGTACACTGTGACAATGACAAATAAAGTAGCGAAGGTATAGCGAAGTAACAAATGTCATAGGAGAGCGACAAATCCGCGCCCGCAACGATTTACCGAACGATTCCTTGCTCCCCGCCCTCGCGCCATTCGCCTCCGACAACATTTATTTTCCACCGTTTGATTTCTACAGGTATTTCCTTTATCAGGCAGACTCATTCATGATAGCGACGGCTACGGAACCATTCTTTAACCAACTGATGTCGGATCAGCAATCGATACTTATAATAAAACTTTACGGGACCTTTTGTCCGTGATTTCTTACGGTTACATTTCCAAAGTAATAGTTTGTGTAACTTAGATTTAGCTCCAAGCAAACTCATTGTTCCGGAACTTTAGATTAAAGATGCTTACGCAATATTCGGGAAGATTAATGCTTCCGAAAGCACATTTGGTCGACAAACTTCCCCAACATTATTCTATCAACGCTTCATGGGATGCCCTAAATTACAGCCATCAACGGGTCTATGACAAATTACGAGGGACAAACTAATAAACATGAGAACATCTAAATAGCATCTGGTGTTAAAACGGAACGTCTCAATAATTCAGCAGAGTCGGTCCTCGAGGCAGCGGGTAATGTTTGGGCAAATGTTTGCGTATGACCCATCTCGGCCCCTAATATGGGGGAAATTGTATGCGAACTGCGAGTCTTGTTCACACTGCTCGACTTCAAGCGGACCACAGAATAAATTCAAAGTCAAAGTCACATTTTTTTTCAAATAGCATATAAATGGCACTTTTGAACGTCAAAATTTATAACAAAAAAAATTGCTTTTATTCGCCCCTTCCAATTTCCAAAAGGTACTATCGTATGGAGAAGACTGGGCAGAAAACTAGAATAAAAAACGAAAACCTAGAATAAAATTATTATTCCACAATAGGTAGAAAGAATGACAAATTAATGACAAATAAATTAATTATGTGATAGATACATAATGCTCACATACAAACAAAATATTACAAAAGAAAATTCAAATAAAATAAGTAGTGTGATTGATGTGAGTTTATAAAGTAGTTAGTCTATGCAAACACATTTGCCGGTAGCCAAATAAAGGTTGGTATCAAAACACGGGGACTATGTGAAGCGGCAAATATAACGCTGGACTTAACTTGTTCAGCACGTAGCGCACTTCTGTCGGTATTGGTATTGCACGCTCGGCTGGCACTAAATTGTAGGCTCAGCGTTCTCAGTGCCTGTAATTTGTTGAATGTGCGTTCAGAATTGATGTTATTACATTGAAGTTTAAATGTGTACGGTTTTGCGTTATTTGTTGGCTTTATGAAAAACCAAAATTTAGTAACACAAGGAGCAATAAAGTAGGCTTTTGAATTGTTACAGAAGAATTGTTTAATAAGTAATTTCTTTTATTTCTCTTGAACTGTGAAAAGGCTTTTTACTCTAGGTCGGTCTTAAAGACATGAAGATAAGCAATCTTTGCAAATAAATGATTTAGAAAAAAAAAACCGGCCATGTGCGTGTCGGACCACGCACAATGAATGGTTCCGTAATTGGGATGACTTTATCCCAAATAAGAACTTAACACTGTAGTTGAAAAACATGTTCTTCCATACATTACAACTGCAAATATAAGTTTCTACGCACAATATTGAGAGATTTATTATTTTAAGACCATAGACTTCTTATAGGTTTTCCTTTAATCTATGAGTAAAGAACATTATCTGTTTTTTTCAAAATTTTAGGCTCAGTAGTTTCGAATATAAGGGGATAATGGAGGGGGGGGGGGGATATGGGCTAAATGCATCTATTTTCTTAAATGTATTTAATTTAAAATTATAAAAATATATATTCGAGATCCTTGCAACAAGCCCTTTCATTTGATATGTCACACGGTACAGTTTGCAAAACTTGTTTTATTTTTTTTCTTAGTGGCCCCAATAGTGACCCCCATAATCAAAATTCATTTAGTTACGTTACACGATCGTGTTTGGGTCACAGAAATGTACCAAATTTCAACTTAATTGGTCCATTGGTCCATGGTAGACACACGAGTGATCCTATAAGGTTAAGTTTTTCTTTTTTTTAGGTAAGGAAACCACAACAATCTCAAATAAATAGATGAAACTTTCACATGATCCCGAAACGTAAACAATAACATAGTTAACAATAATATAGTTACTTGTGTCCAGTTTGAATTTTAAAACGAACTGTCCAAAGATACAGATTGGAATTCTGCTCGCGCCGTGACCAAAATATTATGAGACTTGCAAGATCATAAATTATGTCTATTTTGGAGATAAAAGACCAGCAAATAGAGGAGAAAAGAGAAGATGGTTTATAAAATTATGATAGTTGTTCTATTTTTACAAACATATAAGCAGTTATCTTGATGATTGCCTTTTGTCTCTTTATTTCAACCCATCTAATACGTCTTGTTTTTTTTAAATATAGAGTGCAATGTCATTCGACTCGTTAGAACTTTTTGCAGTCCAATACTGCGAGCACGGCGCGTCATGGATCAGAGCGAAGCTTATAAATATCAATAGGACATGGTAGACTTCACTATAATAATTAGATATGTGGACAAAGCATGACATGCAAATTTGAATGGTCACACATCACGTTTAACGAGTTACCAAGTCAGAAGCGAATAAAAAAAATTGTCGCCCCTTGAGAATGATAGTATTTGTTGAGTTATAAAAAAAATATAAAAAATCTTTATTACTAGAAGAATGGGTACAGTAAATCTCCTTTAAATACAAATGTAGTCTTATATAATGTGCACTTAGGTGTCAAAGGAGTGCTTTGGCACTCGTACTAGGATTACCCTGTATCACGAATGCCATCACATTCTTCCGGAACAACTAGGATAGTTATTTATACTTACAATTAAATTTTGAATAAATTTTAAACAAAAATACAACTAATTAATAGTAACAAGGATAAAAAAAAGGAAAATGAAAAAAAAAACCAAAAGGAGTATGTGTGCGTGTGTGTATTGTAGTGTGTGTATTGTGGGGTGTGTGTGCGTGTATGGTAGTGTGTGTCCAGAAGGTATGAGTGAGTATGCGTTGGTGAAAAAGTCAGTTAACCCATTAATTGTCTCTCATATTCTTCGTTAGTTAGTTATGTAATTTTAAACTTTCTACAGCCACACATCAGATAGTGTGTTCATTGCCACCATTATTTATGGAATAATACAGGCAAATGGAAAAGAGGAAGACCGAAAAGTACGAGTAAGTAGACAGATAGATAATATTCTTTAATATAGGTGTACACTGAAAGGACGAACAGAACAGAACAATATACACAACTGACACACACTACATACCGAAGGAAAAAGCAAAGGCTAGCTTAGAAAATAAGCAGCTAACAAGAATTAGTAATGGATAGAGTGGAGTGGAGGTTGCTACACCGACAACTGATCCACATTTAAGTTTTGTAGGATCGTTGAACGACAATTCCAAACTTAACCAAAATTAATGGTCACCTTCAAAACAATAGGAGCAAACAAAAACTTCTTCGATTACCTAAACTGTACATGAGATAACCGATGGCTTCACCCACATCCCTCGTCAAACAAGTGGAAACAATGGCGCCGAGCAAACAGTGGGAAATAGACACGTTTGTCTTGGAATCTACATTACAACAAACATACACCTCTACTTAATAGCGTGGTAGCAGTAGCGTTGTGGAAGTATCTCTTTATTCCAATATTGGGATTTGCTTAGGGTTGGCCGATAATAAAGTGGTGATGGCGTAGCTTGAATTAGAGGCACTGTGATATTTAAAAGCTTCCGTTAGTGATGTTTATAATTTATTTATCGTGGTGGAAAATAGACTAGTCCAAAACTAAAATAAAAAAAAATTCGCAAAATACCTCTTGTGAATATACTGTAGAATGTTAGGTAGCTATATTAAAACTAATTGAAGCTAATAAGTCAGCCAAAAGTCTGTCAAGGGGTCTTCTGTTTGTATCCGAGTAATTATATTGCCAGCCAAGTTGAGAATATGACTGCCATAGATGATGCACTGTACTGTAGCTGTAGGTACTAAATACAGTCAGCGTTGACGTCAATAATATTAGTCGGCATTTTGAATACAAAGAAAACGGTTAAAATTACGTTTTTAAAACAGTCTCTTTTGTTCAAAGGAAAATCATATGGTCTAAGATCCGACCTAGAGACGACCTTCACCCATCTTGTTAATGGATGAATAGTATTTTATATCAAAGTTGACGGAAATGATTACATACAATCTTGGGCCTGAATGTAACGAGATAAAAATGATGTGAATGAATAAGTTCAAACTTATCAGTCCCTCGCTGAACATTCTGTAAGTTTTGACAATCTGAGAGCTGAATTATTAGAGGTTTAGTAAAAGTATGATTATGCTACAATCTTTAACTAACAACTGATTCCTGAAGTGCAAAAGATGTTCTTTAATCACTAATGTTTATTATATTTTGTGTAGAATGTTTGAAAAGTTATATGAATAAACGTCAATGACTTGAAAGTCATAAGTAGGTAACAATGGAAAGGATGTTTAGAATATAAAAAAAACAGTGGCACTCCGGGAGTGCCGACAGAAGTGAAAACTTGAACAATTTAAAAAAATACTTCCAAAACCTTTAAAGTAAAAATAATTGCATAGAACATTGATCCGTAACGTAATGTAAATAAAGAGCACAATCACGTTTACAAAAATGAAGTGTTGGTAACGGTGTCGCGAGTTCAATTGTTTTTCCCATCTCAAAAATGCCCAACGCACCTAAAGAAGTTTTCACTTCAAAAAATTTTTAATCTAGTGTTTTATTCATTAAAATATCTTTAATTAAAATGTCGTCTAAGCATTGTGCGGGTGGAAAACCATGATCTTGGTACCTAGCCCAGCTAAGGTACCATTGATGCACATCATATGAGCGCAGCAGTCTACAGATTGTCTGCCTATAATGCAATTTCAGTAATGTATAAGAATTGCCTCCATTTCTTACAATTTTAAAAAAGTTTTTCCACTGATTCGGGATTGCATACGACCCCTAAGTAGACAGGAAGTATTGGCCGCCGACAGATCTCGAAAAAGGCTACTGCTAACCTCCCTGCACACTTTTGTTATTTACTTACAGATTCAGGTGCAAACGATTGTTGAATCACTGACAGAATTGTTTCATCGCCTAAGGGTCGTCTGCTTAGTGGATTTCAGTGACTATATAATTATATGTAGTTACTATTCCACAAATCACACAGCGATCCATAGTTTCAACAATATCCAATCCACAAGGCGACGGTAAAATCTAAAATAACAATTCCAAGTCAAACGTGTGAGCGATCTTTGGTCTCCAGTATGAAAGTTACAAGGTAGGCAAGTTCAGAATCCATAAAAAACAAAGCAGTGGTCGTTGAAATTGAAGAAAAAAATTACAAAACGAGTGAGCATGCAAGAGCATTCTAGGGGTGGGCGTTGCGACAACGAACCGTTTATAAAGACCGTTTTGTGTTCTGCGACGATGAAACTGTTTTACGTCCTGGGTTCAATTCAAATAGCCTTCGTTGCACAAACCAGTCTTCGAATTATTTGATTTAATTTTTTGTTTTACGCCTAAGAAAATACAGTCGAATCAATGATTCAACTATTTATCACACTCGTCGCATCATCGTCCTTAATGTCCAAAACAGTCCTAACAATAAAAAGTGAACTTTTTGTCAATGAAATACAGTCGATAATGTATACCAGTTGTCAATGCTGTTGTATGTGATGCGACGAAACCATTTCACACATTTCAAATCGTTGATAGTTGTAAGAAACTACAACTATTTCACTCGACGAAAACGCAATTCTATTCTATTTTGGATCAGTTTCGTCCTATATGCCGTCTTCAAACCAGTTGCAATGACGACAGTTTTCTGCAACCGCTTCCGTCGTTGGGAAAACAGTTGCGTTTCGTCCGTCCAAAATTCGACGACCCACCACCAGTCGGCAACTGTCTAGTTATCTAGTATCAATGTCAGTCAGCTGCTATGCCAGTGACATAGACAAAAAATGTAATAATAACCCCACCGCTGTGTCTCCACGTTGACGTCGTGGTGGGGCTTGCGCGCTCCAAACTCTAAGTCTGTGCCGGTAGAGTTTTCTTTGCCGGAACAGGTTTAGAATGAGGATCCAGACCAAGAGAGATACAGAAACCTGCAGGGCAGCATGTGGCGAGCTTTTGGTCAGTAGTGACCCCACGGACGTCTTGTTCTTCATCTCTGGCTTACCTTTATTGACCGGATGGAGTGAACACTGACGAGGAACGGAGCTCCCACCTCATTCTTGCCTTAATTGGCCGGCTTGAGTGGAGATTCGCAAGAGCAAACATGCTCGGAGGAAGGAAGTATTCCAGTAAGTGCTCGTAGGGACCCTGACCATTTTTTGGGCTCTCGGATTGTTCTGAAAGCCGTGGAATACTTCTCCACTCCTCAAGCACCTAAGGACATGTTGCCCCCTTGTCGCTATGTCACTATGTGCTAGCGATAGTTTTCGGGGGCCCATTATTGAGTGTGTAAGTCATGACTTAGAAGTAGCGAATGTGACATCATATTGAATGGAGAAAAACTGGAATTTATTAATCAAACAGTTTTCCTAGGAATCACGCTAGACGAGAAATTACAATGGGGACCTCATATAACATATAACACACTTGCGGGGCGGCTAAGCTCGGCCGCTTATGCTGTTAGAAAGATAAGACAGTTAACAGATGTAGAAACCGCGCGTTTAGTATATTTTAGCTACTTTCACAGCTGACATTGAATCCATCTTTATTTTACAAAAGAGGGCTGTCAGAGCCATTTATAATCTATGTCGTCGCGAATCTCTCAGGGAACTATTTAAAAAGATCAATATTATGACGGTACCTTGCCAATTCATCTATGAAAATATTATGTGTGTAATGAAAAATCGACATCTTTTTAATAAAATAAGTGATAGACACAATTTTAATACTAGAAATAAAGATAAAATAGATCAACCATTTTTAAGATTATCTAAAGTACATACATCTTTTACGGGGTACTGTGTTAAATGTTACAACAAAATACCTAGTGATAAATTACAATTAACTGAAAGAAAATTTAAAACTCAAAGTACTCTTTGTAAACAAGCATATTACAAATTAGAGGATTATATCCTAGATAAGAATGCTTGGCAGCATGCTGGTCTAGCTCCATAGGAAAATTTAGAGTCTGGATAAAATCAAACTGGTTGTTAATTTAATTGTATAATTAATTATTATAACATATATTTTACATTCTGTGATTACTTGAACTCACACACTGACTTATTAGTATTACTTGTAATTTTTTTAGGAATATCGTATAGGTATCAACCACAGATATAGATAGACCTAGATAACGCAAGTATCACGATCTGTATGAAAACCAAGCGCGCCATTTTTTGACTACCTACTATGACGTCACAAGCACTAGAAAACGTTTCTTTTACTGTTTCTCCTCGCATTTGCACAGTTTTTACAATTTATAACAGCGTAATTAACCATTTTCAATTTTTTTACTGACTTCCGACAAGCGTGGCACCGATGCAGACTGAGCGCGAAAGTGGCAGCTTACGATTATTGTACGTAAGCTGGACACGAAAATGGCACGCGAAGTAGTTGCTCTTGCGTTATCTAGGTATATCTATATCTGTGGTACCAACTATTACAATGCTTGTAAATGTGTGTAACACCATGTATCCATTACACAATTATTTTTTCTGTCATTGCTTCGTATTTAATTATTTTTACCTACTGTGGTATAGTAATCTTATTCCAGGTGCATCGTCTTCACATATAATTATATGTATAATTAATGTATACAAAATATTGTAAAACATTTTAAAAGAGTAATGGTGAAGTTTCTTACCCATTCTTCTGCATACGAAAACTACCTTTTGGAAGGGGCGACTAGAATCAATTCTATTTTTTGTAAATTTTGACGTTCCAAAGTGCCTTTTGTGCCTAATTGAAATAAATTATTTGACGTTGACTTTGACACCCTCTGCCATTTTATCCGTGTACATATAAATCATTGAACAGGCAAGGGCCATAGCCCATCCATAGTTTCAGGTCACCAGTCAACTTAAGCCACCCAAACCCATAGTATAATAACATTTTTTTAAATTTTGTCTGTCTGTCTGTTCCGGCTAATCTCCGAAACGGCTGGACCGATTTTGACTGGACTTTTACCGGCAGATAGCTGATGTTATAAGAAGTAACTTAGGCTTACTTTTATTTTAGAAAAGAATAAGAGTCCACGCGGGCGAAGCCGCGGGCAGCATCTAGTGTTAAATAAATAAACATTTACTTAAAACGTAAATGTAGGTAATGAATAAAACAACTGAAAATGAACAGAATTTCGTTGTTTAGCCGAGTGTCCTGCGGGACCTTTATACTAAAGCTGTGACAAGTCGTCACTAGGGCCTTCTCTTCGTTTGTACATGTCATGTTATTTTTGCACGAGAGGTAACTCACCTTCGATCTACGGAAGATCATCTGGAGGCACGGTAGTGCCCCCGCCAAGACGAGACAAGCGAAGCGCAAGGGCACTACCTATCTTTTTTCGAAGCGCTTCGTCGTTTTTTTGTACCCTCGTAACTTGGGTTTGGATTATACCAGATAAACAAAATTCTCGGGAATGATGTCAACAGTGGACTTATTAAACATGTAAAGTTTCAATTGCATATCTCTTATACTTTAGATTTTATTGATATCTAAAAACCCTGATTTCGTCACTGACTCACTCACTCACTCACTCACTGATGATCAACAACACTCTTAGGCTACTTCCTGAAGTCCTAGAATGCTGAAATTTGGTATGTCAGCTAGTATTAGTACACAAACAACAAAAAAATCTAAAACTAGGAACTTTTACCCCCAACCCCTTAAACTAGGAAGTTAGTTCACTAAAATCAAAAAATTGGGAAATTATACTAAATAAAAATAACAATGTACACACAAATTACGAATCCTTCATTACAATAATAAAACATTATCTAAATAAATATATTCCATTGCAAAAAATAAGAATAAAATGCAAACCAAAAAAAGGATGGCTTACTAAAGGTCTCAAAAAATCATGCGAACATAAAAGAGCGTTAAGAACTATCTTTAATGAAACCAAAAGTGGTGTTATAAAAAAACACTATAAATTATTTAGTAAAATATTAAAATTGACTATAAGAAAATCTAAAAAACTAACACATATTAAACAAATGCAAAATTCTGACAATAAGGTAAAGACAATGTGGAATATAATTAACACAAAAACAGGGAAGACAAAAATAAACAGACGTGAAAATATATCACTGAAGATAGACAATGAAGAAGTAAAATGCCCGTTAAATGTTTCCAACACATTTAACGAATTCTTTGCAACGGTAGGGCAAAATCAAGCAACTAACTCGACCAATAACATTGGAAAACCCGTGGTAAACCCCTCTACTTGTTCAATGTATGTACGTCCGGTAGACCAAAAAGAAATAGTGAATATTATAAGGTCAACTAAAAATAAACATAGCTGCGGTATCGATGACATTCCACCAATTTTATTAAAGCAATGCGCAATAGAACTTTCCATTCCTCTAATGTTTTTAATCAATCAAAGCTTCCAAGATGGCCAATTTCCAGACGCACTTAAAGTAGCTTTAGTAAAACCAGTACATAAAAAAGGTGACAAACATATCCCAAGCAATTATAGACCCATAGCACTGCTACCAACCTTTTCCAAAATATTTGAAAAAGCTATGTGCAATCAGCTTTATATGTTCTTAGAAAAGTTTAATATTCTTGACGACGCACAAAATGGATTTAGAAAATGTAGATCAACAACATTAGCAGTTTATACATATGTTCAACAAGCGCTACAACATATAAACGACAAACAGTATGTAATTGGGCTACTACTAGACATGACAAAAGCATACGACAAGGTCCGTTATGACATCTTACTCACTAAATTATATGGTTGCGGCGTACGAGGACCGGCTTATTCGTGGTTCAAATCATATTTACATAATAGGACACAATTAGAACAAATTGAAAATTACGACCATGATAAAAATGAAATCAAAAACATTAGATCACAAGAAAAACAAATTACTTGCTCAATCCCACAAGGAAGTGTATTAGGATGCCCACTATTTTTAATCTATATTAATGACCTTCCCAAAACATTAGATAAAGAAAACGCTTTGCCAGTACTCTTTGCAGACGATATTTCCATTTTAATTAAGTGTGGAAATGTAAATAACCCTAGTCTACAAATACAAGATACCCTCCAAACTGTAGATACTTGGCTCCAGACCCACAACTTGGAAATTAATAGTAACAAAACCAAAATAATACAATTTAGATCATACAAAAAACAACCTCTCAATCTAAAAACAACTTTCAGAAACACGCAAATAGAAGAAGTTAATACATTTAGCCTACTTGGCATAAATATTGACACACACATTAACTGGAAGTCACACATAGAACATATAAAAACAAAACTCTCTAGATTCTCTTACGCTCTTTTTCAAATTAAACAAAGCACCAACACACAAACAGCTATGGCTGCTTACTACGCATACGCATACTCGTGGCTGCAATATGGTGTCATGCTATGGGGAAATAGTGTTAACGTAGATGAACTATTCATAATGCAAAAGAAGTGTATAAGAATTCTAGCCCAAATAGATAATACGGAGAGCTGCAAACCATACTTTATAAAATATCAGATTCTAACTCTGCCGTCAATATACATACTTGACATTTGCATGTTTGTTTTTAAAAATATCGACAAGTTCACTAAAGTAGAAGATACGCACAACGTCAACACTCGCCATAAAAAGAGATTATGCGCTCCATTCTCAAGAATTAAAATGTTAAGTGATAGCCCATATTATATGGCAATAAAAATATATAATAAGTTGCCCAACGTATTTAAAACTGAAAAATCAGTAACAATATTCCAAAAAAGGCTAAAAGTATACCTAATCCAAAAATGTTTCTACTCAGTAAAAGAATATTTAGAGTCTAGCTTAAAATAACGATTTTCTGTCATGTACAAAAGTGACGATCCTGTTCTATGCAAACAATAAGATTTAGCTTATCCTATTTGACTTTATATAAAATTATAATTTGTACTATTTGAAAAGGATGACATTAATATTGCTGAATAATTGTATTAAATTTATTATTATTGACATTTAATTTTGACATAACTATAATTTCTCTATTTAATTGTGCTAATATAAAAGAAAATAATTAAGTAATAATAATGTTTAATGCATGCTAATTTAGGATGATGAGGGTAGGCGAATGATAATTGCAATGCTTGTAAAAGGCTGCTAAGTCATAAGTACTAACATACCATAACACCAACATTGTACACTTAGTTCGCAATAAACGTTTTTGACTTTTGACTTTGACTTAGTATGGAAGTTTGTATGAGACTTCCGCAAATTTTGATGCTAGTGGTCTGAAAATTGATATAGGGACTCCTTGTTACAATACATATTTCAAGATTTTTAGTAAATCACCCCCCATCCTTTAAATTAGGAGATGGAAGTTTGTATGGGTTTTCCCTTACAAACTCAAAAAAACCGGTCAAGTGCGAGTCGGAATCGCGCACGAAGGGTTCCGTACCATTATCTATTAAAACGGCAAAAAAAAATCATGTCTGTTGTATGGGAGGTCCCTTAAATATTTATTTTATTCTGTTATTTAGTATTTGTTGTTATAGCGGTAACAGAAATACATCATCTATGAAAATTTCAACTGTCTAACTATCACGGTTCATGAGATATAGCCTGGTGACAGACGGACAGACAGACAGACGGACGGACAGCGGAGTCTTATTAATAGGGGCCCTTTTTACCTTTGAGTACGGAACCCTAAAAAAGGCAAAGATAGAGAGTGGGCTATGAAAAAAGGCACCTCTGATGTGCAAGAAATACGGGGTGTATTTCTTGCATATCAAAAATAAAATAACAAAAAAATATATTATAAAAATATTGTCCTATGCAACTTACAATACAAAAAGAAGTGAAATCCCACCAAAAACATTTCATGTAAAATGTTGCCAAGACGACCACTGTCAAAAAGTTACAAGATCTCATCTAGAGCCAAGCTTCCAACTCTACACGCCCTAACTGTACAAGCTCTACACCTTAGTCAATATATGTGGCTTGGCCGTCTCGCTACCGTCACATAGGCGTAAGGTGAAAAAATTATTCACAGTTCATTACTTTTCTGATAAACAATAGTTACTTATTTATTCATTTAGTTAATTATTTCTCATATAGATCCAAACTTCTAACTCTACACGCCCCACCGATAAACCGACGACGATCGGGCCGAAAACGGCCAAGCCACATATTTTGACTAAGGTGATGGGAGGCCGTCACCTCCTTCTGCGAAGCAGTAATGCTCGCGAAGGAGGAGGCGGAACGCGTGAGGGAGAGGCAAAATTCGCGCCCTCACGCCCCTAACCGCTGCAGGAGGAGACGCCCTGGGCGTCAGAAATCGCAGGCCGATTTCCGGCCACGATAGGCGCGGGCTTGTGGACGGTGAACAATGGGTAGCTCGCCGTCCGATAAGGACCAGTCCCGGGTCGACGGCGCGTTGTGTTCCACGCGCACCTCATGAGATGTCCGCAGAACTGACGGGGTCCGCTAGGGCCGATGCCTGCCGTGGTTGCGAAGAAAACCGAAAGGGAGATTGTGGCCCCCGGCAACAGGGCAACCGAAGGAACACGGGTGGGTTTTAGTCAGTAAGAGTCTGACACACCCTCCCGCTCTGCCCAGAGCGGGAGAAGTTATTTGATAATTTCCCACCCAAAAAAAATTAAATGGTGTAGAGTTTGTGAAGCCAAGGGGCTTGTCCAGTTAGAGCGTATAGAGTTAGAAGCTTGGCTGTACATGTAATCTGATAGTTAATGACAGTGCGAGCCATATGGTCTCGTCTTGGCAACATTTTACATAAAAATATTTTTGGTGGGATTATTATTTTCCTGGAAAACGGGATATGAGCCAAGCAAAAATTTACAATTTTTTTTGACAGAGGTTATACGGTTATGGTCTCATTAATTAGTGACAAATCCTGTTCTATCGCAGCAGCCAATTCTTTTAGTACTTAAAAGACTTTTTAGAAGTTTGTTAAATACCGTCCGTACTTCGGTAGTACGTAACTACGTACACGTATTACACACCTACTACCGAAGCGGTATAAGTACGACAATCCAAAACGTTGGCATACTACATATTTTGCGGCTCCGACACAATTGAAGCGTTAACACATTCATCGATATCTGGTACTTTATATTTCACCTTCGCAATTTATCACCATCGGACAAAGCTCTTGGCGATCACCATTGATTAATATCACCATATCTGCATATTTTGTCTCTAAACACAATTGTTAAACGGGAAGCGTGTTCTAAAACAGCACAGCTTGTGTTTTGCAAGTGGCAAATTTATTGCTAGTCGGATCTTATCTGCAATTGTTTATCTATTCAATCTCGAATCATAAATCTATATTGTAAATCCATTGGACTCTTGTCTGTATTATAATGTTTTACATATTAAAACACAAAAATCACGAACTGGTCTTGCAAATTGGAACATGACAATGAGTTATGAACATAATGGAATGAAGGCGATAGATAATCTAATACAAAAACGTTCTCAAGACACTCAAGTCAAAAGATATTCGAATAACCCAGAGCAGACCCTCCAAGTTTTAAAGGAAAACATCGTGAGGGAAACTGTACATTTGAAATAACACAATACTGAGAGTAGAAAAGATAGCATCGGTTTATACATTGGACATAAATTACGAACGAACAAACCTCAGCGCTACGGAAGGCGATGTATCCGAACGATACTAAATTCGTTTTAATACGAGCAATATTTGAACAAAGCTCATATCAAGAATTAATAATAATATAACGTAGTCAAATATGTACGTAGTTGGTAATGGAATGTACCGAACGGAGCAATCTAATGGTGGGATCAGACGAGCGATGGTCGGCGACGATACGGCACGCATTGCGACTGTTCCCGCGCTGTTGACGCAGCCGCCTCGATCGCAGATAAATGTACCTCCTTGTTCCGTTCCGATTGTTATATAATTGTGTCTTGAGAGTTTGACATGTCTGGTTAGAGCAGACCGTTATTTATTAGGATTTATTTGAAGGTGAATCATTGAGCGTTGACGACTCTTTGGTTTGCTTTTGTTTGTTCTGCAGCTGCAATGCTTACAATGATAGATTTTTATCTGCTAATTGAAGGACTAACATGAATTAATAGATACATCAGTTAGTTCAAAATTAAATTAATCTGGTTGTGTAGTTAGGGCAGTAACAGTAGTGAGCGTAGGTTTACATCCGCTGAAATATCTGATTTGTATAACACTATGTTTCGCTAGAGGCAGCGATCTCCTAAATAAACATTAAATTATATTTATATCATTATAGTACTGGAATTGAGACAGCAAATATCATTGTATTTTTATCAAGAATTAACTATTTATAAATTGAGTTGGGAAAATGTTGAATGTTGAAATGTTGTATTTTGAAGGTAGGTAAGTAAACCTTCATAATAAATAAGACTCAGTAGTAATATCGTATGCCACTGTCTTATCCAGTGTAATGCAAACTCTGTGTGTAATTCCCAGTGAAAGCAGCTTTGCACAAAGGTAAGTATGGGCAAGACGGTGGAAAGCGACCGGCTCCCGAAATAATACATGGCAATGCATTCTGGTCTAGATTAGATCTAACAAAGACAGGTGAACAATATAGGAACACGTCTAAAGTTAGGTGGGTATAGGTAGAACATGGTTCGAAAATGAGATAAATAATTGACTAAATGCTATTGCAAATAGGAGAACGATAGAGAAATAGTTAAGTCAACGCTTAGATAAGATGAGACTGTGACGCCCACTGAAATATACATACTGAAGTCCTGATTATTTAATTACTAAGTCTTAATTTGGAATGTATTATACCCCAGTACAAGTGATGTAGTGAGTTGAGTACCCACATGGAACATTGTGCCCGTAATTATCTCCCACCGCGCCACATGAAGCCCAATCAATCGAAAACCACGCGATTGTCAATCAATTAACTGTGTGGTGTGTGCCACTAAAAAGAGCTAATAAACCAGCTGCCAGATGAAAAGATTAACCAGCTTCCGATATCAATTGTAACCGAATTACGATCAGCAACGAATTGGAAACTAACGAGACAAAGACACGTAGTGCAATGTAAACAGTGAGTCAGCTTGTTGATATTTTTGAACATAGCCTTTACCGAAAGTATCTGTTATACAAATATAATAAATCTTTATTTCTCCATAAATTTATTTACATTATTTTGATCTAAAATGGCTTAAGTTGCTCAAAAGTGAAAAGAGAAGCCAGTGTCCCTTCAAAGTGATGGGCATATAGAAAATAGGACACAATATACACAATAATCCATTAAGGCAAGTCCAAGAGAAACAAAAAAGAAAAAAAGAAACGGGAAACTAATAATAATTTAAAAAAGAAAACATTACTTAAATGAAAGTGTTGTGTATGTCTCAAGTGTGCTTGTCTGGAGTTATGTGTGTGTGGGTGTTTGAGGATGTGTGTATGTTTGTGAAAGAGCGTGTGTGACTGTGAGTGAAGTATGAGTGAGTGATAGTATACCAATTTGCATAATTTTACTGTAAATAAAAAACCTTAACTATTTATTTATATTTCCAAAACTTCCCATCAGAAGATCCTCAGTATTGCGATAAGTTAATTTTAGAAGATATCCCTGTAGCTTAGATTTGAGCTGATATTTAGTATCGGTATAAATTTTTAGTACTTTATTAAGCTGGTTATAAAGTTTCGTGCTGGTAACGTAAGTCATCAGCACAAAACTTTATAGAACCTCGTTTGTCATGAGACACTATTATTAGTGTCTCATGGCAAATGAGGTTCTATGTGACCTGTTGGCTCAAAGGACGGAAGAGTAGGGTGTTTGCAAAGCATTGACTGAAGAACGTACAGCTGCCTGACAGTCAACACTTTAAATTCCGCATATTAGCTGTACTGTGAAATATTTTAGCGGCGGAGAGAGCTTCTGCTCAACAGCTCTTTGTGCTCGTTCTAGTCGATATGTCTATGATGTCTATAATCATAGATGGCATTAACATAAAAATATTGTGGAAATAAACTTTATATTGAAAAAATCTCACAAAGTATGGGATGTGTTTTCGTGTCGGTGCTTTGTTCCTATTTAATTTGTCAACTCAACTCAGTAAAGGTGGAATCATTTACTTAGCATAAGTGAGTCGCTTTGCTCGTAAACTACGCGGCACTGAACAGACTACTCAAACTTTGTAATACAACAAAGTTTATTTCGAGAACTGTTGTTCGTATGACAGCAATGATTTCAACCGCTAAAAGAACATGAAATGAAAAAGTTAAGGCATTGGCTAAGTACTGAAGTTGCTTTTGTTTTACTAGCATGCCTAATTAATTATGTAGACGACAAGTACTATAAACTAAATATCATATTTTAACTGACTTATTTTTTTGTACTCAGTAGACTTTTCAAAGGCAAAACCGAATCGATTCACTGCCTTCTACGTCACTATGGGCCGATTATCTGGTATCGGAACAGCCGTAAATAAATTCATGTAGATAAGTCCCGTAACACCCGCATCCAATCGAGATGTCACACGATCGCGATCGTTATCAATCGATTGTTGAGTAGATTATAAATTCGAATACAATAGAATCGATGTTTGTGTTGTAACAAATCGAATGGCTCGTTCTCGGAAAACGTAATTGGTATCAGGCGATTGACTGAATCGAAATTATGGTCAATTATTTTTTTATGATTTTTTGGGGATTGTGTTTATAAAAAGTTGATTTGTAGCCGTTTGTCCAAATTGAAGTTTAGGGGTGAATTCTTGGACGTATTATTTAAAATACGTGTGGGTAAATTATAGTGTTTGAATACGTAGTTAATAACAGTAACAATTTTGGTCACTTTATTACGGGAGGTTTTTTAGTGTGAACAATATTCAGAGCAATTTATTTAGAGCCGGTTGGTTCACGTCTCTTTTTTTCAGTAAATCATAAATGTGTTATTTTGTGATAGAGCACGTTTTGAATAATCTTTTTTGTACGCGTATGGTTTAAAAATAATGCTTGAATATATTTCCGTTCAAACTGGATGTATCTAGGAGCTGTTTTGTTATTTTAAACTATTCCATTATACTGTACTACGCCTTTTAACCTAAACCGTAGGTAGGTTTTTACCCGACTACGGCGAAGCAAAAAGGAGGGTTATGATTTTGACCGGTATGTATGTATGTATGTATGTTCATCTGTTACCTCATAACTTCTAAACTGCCGATCATAATTTGACAAATGAGGTATCATTGGAAGTGTTTTGATTGTCCGCTAGTTATAGGCTATGTGACGTCACATTAAATGCAATATGGCGCCCTCTAGAGGACATAAAGTAACGAAATAAAAATAATTGAATTGTGCCATGTTGGGTATAAAATGAAAGGGCTTGACAAGTACATTATATGTATACAGGGCGTCCCAAAATTATGGGACATGAAGGGAAAGTACCTTAAATATCGTAGATAGGGTATTTTGCTTAAAGAAGACTTTATGTTATTTTTAAAAGTTAGTAATTCTGCATTCAAAGATTTTCTAAAAATTACTTGCCTCGTCTGGGAATCGAAACGAATTAAATGTAAAAAAAAAACACCCCTGCTTTTATGATGCCAATAGAAAGAATGGCCAAAAACGAATAACTCTTATTAAGTAACATAGTATTTTAAAAGAAACGAACAAAGTAAAATGTTTGAGTCAAATTTCAAGAAAGTTATTGATTGCCGACGACGACGTTCGAAAAGTAGCGATATTATCATTCCATAGATAGCATTGATTATTCGTAAATAAGTACCCACTTCATAAAATACTTTATAGCATAGGATTGGTACTAATGGACCAATTAGATGGCCGGCCAGATCCCCGGACCTTACGCCATTCGATTTCTTCTTTTGGGGATACGTGAAAGATATGCTATACAAAAAGCGATATGAGAACGTGGGCGAGTTACAAACAGAATTGTGCCATATCATATCGAGTATTCACCATAAAATGATAAGAAAATCAACAGGCAGCGGACTCATTAAAAGATTAAGACAAGAGGGATCACATTTTGAGCATTTAATTAATTAATTTACAAAAAAATACCAACTTAATTGACTACGGCAGTTTCATGTATGTTTTTAATTTGATTAAAATGATTAATTTCACGCTGTTCCTTTCTTTTAAAATACTATGTTACTTAAGAAGAGTTATTATTTTTTGGCCATTCTTTCGATTGGCATCATAAAAGTAGGGGTGTTTTTTTTACATTTAAGTCGGTTCGATTCCCAGACGAGGCAAGTAATTTTTAGAAAATCTTTGAATGCAGAATTACTAACTTTTAAAAATAACATAAAGTCTTCTTTCAGCAAAAAAATACCCTATCTACGATATTTAAGGTACTTTCCCTTCATGTCCCATAATTTTGGGACGCCCTGTATATCATATTGTCCAAGTAAATAAATAAGTTTCAATTGTTAAAACCAGCAAAAGTTAGACTGTGTTACGGCTGTAAAATTAATACCTATTTTATACCATAAATGCCGTGATGGTCCTGTGGTTAAGGCCTCGCCTCTTATGCACGAGGTTGTGGATTCAAATCCGGGTAAGTACCAATGTAACTTTTTCAATTCAAATGTACTTTCTGAGTTTATCTTGGACATTACTAACATCGTTGAAGGAAAAAGATCGTGAGGAAACCTGTACCCTAATTGCGTAATAAAACACAACCACAATCTGTTTCGATTTGAAATAGTTAGCTAATCCATTGATTCATAAGTTGGAAAAAAAATCTGCTCAACGACGTAAATAACGCAATGTTGTTGAACTGTCAAAATGAAACAAATTAGGCAAAATTGTTTACGAAAATAAGTTACGCAATTAGGGTACTGGATTTATAGTTTATACTAGCTTCTGCCCGCGACTTCGTCCGCGTGGAATAGTTACTTTGGTGCTCCGCTCCTATTGGTCTTAGCGTGATGATATATAGCCTATAGCCTTCCTCGATAAATGGGCTATTAGATAGCCCTGGTGGTGGTCGCATGCTTGTACACCTACAAAATGATAATGGCATGCGACCACGGCTTTACCTTGATCATTTTTGTACCTGGTCTATGTCTTGACTTCTGTCTAAAATATTTTCTTGTTTCATATCTTTAGTCGGGCTTTAGTTTTTGAACTTACTTTTTATTAAATTAATAATCTACGATGTTTTACAACATATTATATCTAATAATATAGGCAACCCTCACCTTTGTGGTATTCCAATTTATTATTAAATTATTTTATCTACTGAAGATCTAAACATCTCCTAGTTTGTCATTTGCATAAGTCATGCTTTTTACACCTCTCACAAATACTTCTCAAAAGGTCGTAAACACTGATCACAACTAAAACTTTTAGAAATTCATCCAATATTTGTTACTTATTAAAATTAACTTGATTAAAATTGAAATTTGCGTAACAATGATGCGATTTTTTTTTTTTTTTAAATGTCGAATCAATAGGGAATATCCATGTATATTTAGTAATTTTATTCGATAGTTTATATCGCCAAACAATAGTAAAATAAAATTCAAAGCCAAAAAGCAATTTAAAGTACCTATTTTTTTTAAATTGCCGACCGCTCCCGGCTATCGGACTCCATTTTGGCGCGCTTGGTGTGGTGACGTCAAAGTCTATGACGACAAACAAACAAGTGTCAAGAGTGGTGACTGGTGAAGTTAGGTTGAAGAAGTATTGTGCTTTGCTGCAATTCTACTTTCGACTAATAAATACATCATCATGGAACGGCTCCACCTTATCCCTCTATAGAACAATGCAAAAAACCGACATACAAGTACTGCATCGTGCCTAATTGCAGAAATACAATAAGAAATGCACCTGATAAAGTGTTTTTTCTGTCCCGAGAGGTGCGGATATAAGGAGAAAGTGGTGTAAAATTATGAAAAGAGACTTCGTATGTCCATCAACTTGTTTATATTGTTGTGAAGATCACTTTGACGTAAGTATTTAAGTCATTCCCTAAACATTTTTTTTTTGTTTTTGTGCTACACAAACAAGGTTATGATGCCGACAGTAAGTCAACATATTAACCGTACGATCTTAAATTAGGTAACCTAAAACCTTGTTTGTAAAACTCTTTGTGCATTTCACAGTGGAGATTATTATCTCCACTATAATTACGATATTATTTAGTGTTTTTGGTGAAATTGCATGAGCGGAGATATTAGTAGTGTTTGAAACTGCACATAATTACGTATTAATTAAAACACTCCAATTATACTAGTACTAGGCAATCCGCCCTGGCTTCGCACGGGTAGCAGAGCATTTATGGACATTTTTTTCCGTAATAGTGTCGTATCAGCCTGTCGAGTCGAGTATGTGGGTTAGATTAAAATGTAACTTCATCCTACTTGGAGTATTTTAGATCATAATTTTTCAGCCAATTTACACAAAACCTTCCTCATGAAACACTCCGTCGATTGGTGAAAACCGTATGAAAATCCGCTCTGTAGTTTTTCAGTTAATCTCGTTCAGACAGACAGACGCGGCGCGGAGACTTTGTTTTATAATAATGTGTAGTTTGTTTTATAATATGTAGGGATATCGGTAGCCTATTATTATAACCTGCGCCTCGGTTAAAAACTCACACTCGTGTTTTATAAACTCCCATTATGAAACAGTTTTATACACTACTATAATTAGGTATCTTTCTTTTATTTAATTATAACATCCTTGCTTATTACCAGGCATCATAGCTTACAGGCAATGACATAACCTCTAACTAAGAGACTACCAGGCGCCCATAAGCTCCGAAATTATCGCCAAATTCGCATGATTATTGCGTCCCCATAAACAACGGCTCGTTAATGGTGTGTTATCCGCGGTATTGCACGGCGGCAGTTTGGCACGCGGCCGGCACATGGAACATCAAATGTGTACTATAAGCCTGGTTAGGTTGCGTTCATGGGACGACTAATGGCAGGCAACAAAGGTTAGGAACACACTTGGTGATTACTATTTACTTCGGAGATAATGCCGTCCGAAGAGATACTTATGAATTTCGTACTGCGTCTAGAACTTACAAAAACTTAGGGCAAACGTCACCAAATTTTCCGACCTTTGCCGTAACTCCTTACGACCAGTTGAATAAACCGCAAACAGGATTTGTTATTTCATGGAATAAAGTTGTATAAACATTTAAAGTAAAATCATCACTTATAATTTTTCAAATGATAAAATATGTATAATGTACTATTTGGAGAGAGGCTCGTGGCTAAATAATAACAGCCGCACGGGTTGATCGAAGGTTAAGCTACGCTTGCCGGGGTCGGTTTGCGGATAGGTGACCATCCATTACATCGGAAAGCAAGTTAAACCTCTAGTCCCAGCTGTCCTTTGTAGATCTTTGACAGTCATTACGGGTACTTAGCCCAAAAGTCTGACAACTAGTCTTAGGAAAGGGTATTGTGTTACTCAGTGTAGCTGGGTTGTGAAGGTCAGATAGGCAGTCGCTCCATGTAAAATACAGGTATTCAGGCTGCATCTGGTGAGACTGGAAGCCGACTAGGCAGATTGATTGTATTATGTACTAATTCTCGAGCAGTATTTTGTTTCTTTAGGTACGGTCAGGAAAATTTATTGTTAAGCAAAATTGAAAAAACACTCGTCAATTTTTCGTTTTCTAACCACTTCATACAACTGTCAAATAATGGCAGATGTGATATCAATATACGAAAAATTTATGTAAGTAGTCAATTTGCTAATTAATTATTCTGATTTTACTATTATCTGACAAAAAAGAAAAGTTACCCAGGACAACAGGAACGTGATGTCCAGTCAGTATTTTTCATATAGCTCATGTGTCTGCTGCCTATCCTGCTATCTGAAGCCGGCTTCGCGTTTATTTACGCAGTAAACGTATGCCGGTTTATTGTCCACTAACGTTGTGGCCTGACTTTTTATCTTCGGCGGTAGACCTGCCAGCGTTTATAGACGGCGGAAAGAGTTGTCGCTTCTAGCCAAAATGTTGGTTTATTGCCATTTTGTAGCTTTGAGGAGCTGGGAGTGTTATATGACTGTTCGTTTAATGATTCTTTCTTTTTAATTAGAAAATAAAAAGATCCTGGTGTGAGAGAAGATGTTGACAAAATGAAAATATTTATAAGTCAAACAAATTGTGGAGTACAAAGGCTTAGTAGACAAAATAAACAATTTGCTGTCAATATCTCAGTTCGCTCTAGAAACCGTTAGCTAAACTATTCGAATCAAAGCCGAACAAATTGTTGAAAAACGGCCTGTTTTATCTAAACCCTCAATCTCATTTCCTCGGTTCCGTGTACCGCTTTAGTTGAAAATGGCGTCTATTCCAAACAACCGATACTACTACAAAGCCTGCTATTAACGTAATGCTCATATAAATAGTGTGATTTCCTACAAACCGTGTATCGTACGAGCGTTCCTTAAACTGAATCCTTCGGTGATGGGATCAATTTGTATAGCTTCCCTCGAAACCTCCGAACAACTCGCAATCGAACAAATTACGACCTTAATGGGACCATTTAGAGCTAAGTTTCGCTCATAAAGTGTGATGGTGGTGTGCAGTCACAATAAACCGGCGGATGGGTTTGCGAGCGACCATAACAGTTTGATCCTTAATTCGTTTGCGAGAGTCCCGCGCGGTCAGTTAAGGTGATGTGGATTTGGGAGGTAAGTGAGTTGGCTAGGTGACCAGACTTGGCTGGATTGTCTAAAGTCTAGTCTAGATATTTAATGCAACATACAGGGTTTACTCTCCAAGATTAATTCTACAATGGAACCCAAAGAGATGGAAGCGATTTTTGATAATTATACGGTCCTGTAAATGGCTGTCGATTTGGTAGATAACTGTGTTTTTTTATACTTTTTCTCAAATGTGTTATGAACTTATGACTTATGAGCCACCTGATAATACAACAAATGAGTATATTAAAAAAAATTACATAATTTTTATTCAACCAAACTTCAACGCTATTTCCCCCATATTTCCATTATTTAGGCTACCGCCTGGCCGTTATTTGAGCTCGTATAATTTGTGCGCATGAGTGGCGCTCGCAAGGGCTCGTTAGCATCGATATGCGAGCATGCTAATGGAGCAGTTAGCCGGCTAATAGGCGCGCCCTAATAAAGTAACGCAGGTTGTATAACAGCGTGTGAAGGACGGTGTTAGGCTTTGATAACACGCTCTTGTGTTAGATTTTAGAAAAATCCCTTATTAGTACTGAAATTCTAGTCATTGGAAATATGAAAATGGGCCTCCAATAATAATTTATTTCCTGATTAATTTAATTTTATTCATTTAGTCCTTAGTTTATTAACTTACAACGTAGTTTAATGTATGAAAATGAAGTTGTGAGCAAGAAAGTTTATTCATAAAATAAGTAGGTTTATAAAATGTATGAGTGACAAATAAATATTTGAACATTGCCTTTAATTTCAGTGACATTAGGATAACACATCGTTTTCTATTTAAATTACATAAAAATGTTTAACGGCTTAAAACCAAAAGGTTAATGGGTCCATTTTTCATAATTTTATAAAGTCGACCTAAACATATTTCGCTGTTACCGATGACATGTTGAATATGTTGATCACCCACGTAACCTAACCTTTGCAGATCAACATGTGTTATTTTCCACATAATTCCCCAAGTGGTCGCTTATTATATTTATTGCACCTTTATTTGTTCAGATAATAATGCTCTTACAGGTGACAGGTTATCTGAAATTTTTCTATTTTATAGAGTAGCAATTCTCTAATATCTTTTTAATTAAATAAATAATTAAGAGGTTAATGAAAAACAATATTAAAAAAAGAACTTTTCAGAATCAGTTTGTATTTTTCAGGATCTCAAACACAACAGGATGTTAATAAATAATTGTAAATCAACCTGTTACTGCCCCAGTGCTGGGCCAGGGCCTCTTCTCATACAGAGAAGACATAAGAATTGATTCAGCACGCTTGCTCGAGACGGGCTGGTTAAAAATCCTACTAATTATAAATGTGAAAGTTTGTATATATGTGTGTTTGGATGTTTGTTACTCAATCACGCAAAAACGGCAGAACGGATTTGGATGAAATTTAGCACAAAGATAGTTTATAACCCGGATTACGTTCTGATTTATGTTCCCTTGGGATAATTTTCGACCTCCACGCGGCCGCAGCCACGGGCGAAAGCTAGTAAATTAATATACGTTAGCCAAAATGCTTTCCGTTCTTAAGGTGGAACAAGAAGATATTTTTTTTCCATACAAACATGGTGGGTTTTACTCCACTGTATGACATTGTACATCCAAAGTTAAACATGATGTCGTTTTGTCTCATTATTAATTTTGTCTCTGCGGAAATATAATAGTAAAATAAAAAGGCATTAAAAAGTGATGAGCCAACAAAGATTTGGGCGTAAATAAGTAACAAAAGAAGTGTAAAATGCCCAAAACAAAGTCTGCATTGACAAAGCTCAACTATAGAAGAGTTCAATAAACTTTATTTGTAATTGATTTATGCTGTGGTTTTTTAATAAACCATATTGTCCAAATGACCTTTCGCAATTTTTTTCTCGTTTTACTAAAATAGTTCGGAATGGTGTTTGTGTGCATGCGAACTAGACGTTGTGCGTGTATACTAGCGTCTAACTGCTCATCACTGATACTATCTCTGTCGGACACGATGCCAAGTGACAGCGTGCTTTTTGGCCAAGCTCACAAGGGAGTTTGAGCCCGCGACTAGTTCAACCTTAAGTTCAAAAATACTATCCTAAGTTCAAATATTCTAATTCGCAATCAAACCATTAATTCAGTAAGACGACGTCACTCGATACTTTGACAAAGTTCTATTAGCGAAACGACTTTATCTTTCGCGTGACTTTAACAAATTAAGCTCATTTAGCGAGCGGGCCCGCTTATCAACTCCCTCTGCATTCAACAACTTATTTCCTAGTCCTCTCCGCTTCACAATAAAAACTTTTGATAAAGGAAAATAATTGAAAAGAAAGGAAAAGATCATGGCAAGTTCGCGGCCGACCTCTTTGCTACTGACACTACTTTAAACAACGGAAGACTTATAAAAAGTCTGTTGAGGAGTTAAAGATCACGTTTTATATGAAACAGTAAAATGAGAATTTCGTTTTAGAGGAGTGTTATGTATGATTGAGAAAGCTTCAACTGTTTCCTGGTTAATAAAGTTTATTGTTCCAAATGTTTAGCACTAAAATTAAGTTATCATAGAGGCTTTTCCCATTCAGAAAAAAACAGTCATTGATCACCCGTGTGTGTGATTTTAGACCAGTCCAGGTTTTCTCGTTTTCCTATTAGTACTTTAGAGACTAAAATGTGATGTCAAACAGTTCTTATAGAGATAGTTTGCATAAAGCGTTACCCCTTTTGCGCCATTGCGGATAAAGAAGTTGTACAGTTTTAAGTTCTTCACGACGAGCGGAGAAAATTTTAAGAAAACGAGCTCAAATATGTGTGCGAACTCGGGACTGTTGTAAAATTATAGTTTTTACAAGTGTAGGACCTGAAATTTTTACGTGGTCTGAATATGTAGAATGGGCATAATGTTCAACTTTATTTTTAACGAAGAGTTTTAGTGGTTACAGATAGAATGTTTTTCCTTATGCCAGTATATTATCTAAGCAAGAACTATTCAAGGGTGAGCTGCCTATGGGACTGACATGCATGAGACAATGAGGCCGGGTCGCGGCAGACCACGTAGGACATGGCGGGACGAACTGGATTGGATCTGTCAAAATTGGAAAGAGGACGCGCGGGCTCCAAGATGGAAGGAGTGGAGGCAGGCTTTTGCCCAGGAGTGGGACAGCACAGGCTAGTAAAAAAAACCGGCCGATTAGGTGTCGGACCACGCACAGTGAATGGTTCCGTAGTTGGGATGAATTTATCCTAAATACAAACTTAACATTGTAGTTGAAAAACATGTTCTCCCATATATTCCAACTGACAATGTAAGTTTTTACGCACAATATTGAGAGATTTACAATGTTATTTTAAGACCATAGACTCAATTTTCATCTATTTTCTTAAACATCTTGTATTTATTTTAAAATGATAAAAAACTAATTTAAGATCCTCGTAATAAGCCCTGTCATTTGATAAGTTTTCCCCCGTTTTCTAAATTCATTTATTTACTTTACACGTCCGTGTTTTAGTCACAGAAATACACATGTGTACCAAACAACTTAATCGGTCCAGTAGATTTGGAGCAAATTGGCTGTGACAGACGGTCAGACAAACAGACAGACACACGAGTGATCCTATAAGGGTTCCGTGTTTTACTTTTGAGGTACGGAACCCTTTAAAAGGTGAGGAACGAGCATTTTCATTGTGACCACGGTTGCTTTGCTAGACTGCGAGGTTCCCACAATTGCGGCGATAAGTTCCCTCTTTGAGGAGTGACTAGAGAGGCGCCACGGCGTGTCCTCACCTTCCGCCTGACGCAGGTCCTCACTGGACACGGTTGTTTCGGGAGGTTCCTGTTCCAGATAAGGTGGGAGGAAACGCCCGGGTGTCACTATTGTGTGGATCGCTCGGAGGACACGGTGGAGCATACGGTGGAGGTCTGCCCGGCTTGGGCGGAGCATCGCCGTGTCCTCGTGGAGGTGATCGGTGGCAGTGATCTCTCGCGTCCAGCCCTGGTCAAGGCTATGGTATGGAGCGAGAGGGCATGGGAAACCGTCACTTCCATCTGCTAAACAGTAACGTTCGCGAAGGAGGAGCCGGAACGCGTGAGCGAGAGGCAAATTTCATGCCCTCATGCCCCTAGCTGGCGTCGGAAATCCCAGGCCGATTCCCGGCCACCGTAGGCGCGGGCTTACGGACGGTGAGCAATGGGTAGCTTGCCGTCCGATAACGACCAGGCGCGGTTCGACGG
The DNA here is from genome assembly GCA_949152395.1 of Agrochola litura. Classification (NCBI taxonomy): domain Eukaryota; kingdom Metazoa; phylum Arthropoda; class Insecta; order Lepidoptera; family Noctuidae; genus Agrochola; species Agrochola litura. The sequence continues at coordinate 479,592 of OX424490.1, forward strand.
CGCGTTGTGTGTTCCACGTGCGCCTCAAAGAGATGTCAGCACAACTGACGGGGTCCGCTAGGGCCGATGCCTGCCGGGGTCGCGGAAAAGTCCGAAAAAGATACCATGGCCCCTAGCAACATACAGGCAACTGAAGGAATACGGGTGGGTCTTAGTCAGGAAGAGTCTGACACGCCCTCCCGCTTCGCCCAGAGCGAGAAGAGTTATTTGATAATTTCCCACCCAAAAAAAAAGACTGCGAGTTTCAGTTTCCCTCCTAACCAAATAGTTTTGATCCTGAATCATACTACAAATGACAAAGGATATTATTTGTTAGATACCGCAAGACACAAGGTAGGAACAAGGTTCATGCCACTGCACATACTCAATTTCAATAGTTTGATTTCCCTTTTTCTTGTTACTTGTTGAGGGTGGTCTACAATCACAGCAGGCCACACGCGAAATAATGTTGAGCTCTCAATATTCATACACATCCCTCTTCCTAACACGATATTTATCAACACAATACTATTGTTATTTATTCACAATCTCGAACATTTCGTCACGATCAGCAGCCATTCGGTCAGGTCATAAACCACGGTTTACAATCAACGCTTTCCAAAACTATCGACCATAGAGTTTTTATGTCTTTACTGTGATTACCATAAATGGTTTAACATTCAGGTGATGGCACCTTTATTATGTTTTACTACGTTAGCTAAATTTCTCGGATTTACTTGGAGAAATTATTAAAGGATCGTTTAATTTTACTTGGAAATAGTTTACTAGGAAAAGGCTGTCTGAATTACCTATTCAAAAGAGTTTTCAAGGTATTAGTTAATCTGATTTTCCTCTTGACGCATTAATGAGCTTCTCAGAGCACCGTATCCAAGTTTATTATAAACTTAGTTAGTTGTATCTAATATTACAGGAACAGAGAGTTACGTAAAGTAGGTTTAACTGTAGCAAATTATACTTTACAAAGACGTTAAATTCCAGATAATATCTACATAGATAACTGATAGACCAACATCATCTGATTAAATATCATACCAGACTTATGGAAAGTACAGATTGAACAAAACACACAGACAACAAAAAACACATTATTTAAATGTTTATGTTAAAAATTTAAAAAAACGAAGGCGTAACATTTTATATTACCTCATTACAAGCTTTACTGCTTCATTATATTTTATCTAACTGTAAAACACAGTTGTAACTCGCTTTTAATTCCGAGCTCGACCGATAACGGGCTATCATTGCTCTGCGGCGGAGTCGCGCCGTCAATGACGTTTATTACGTACCCGGCGCCCGTGCAGCCGTATAATACTTATTAAATAAGAAAGCTTATTTATCGACGAATTATGAATTTCTTAAACGGAATATTAACGTCGGGGCTGTGATATTGTATTAGTGTTATTAGGGTCACGTTATTTAATGTGACGTCGATGTACTGTGAAGGAATTCAACTATGTTTCTCGGGCCGTTTGTCGGGAAATTAGACGCTTTCTAGTCGGTGTTTATGATTTAATAAGCGTGGAATTAACTTCAATATTCATAAATCACGTATCAATGAAGTGGGAATGAGTAGTATTTTAACAGATAGACGTAGAAGCAACCTAATTCATAATTGCATGAAAAACTCGCTGCAGTCGTGGACGCTAGCAACAAAACGAAAGCTAAGAGATTGTGAGTGGTTGCCGTAAAGTTTTACGAAATCAAATTAGTTTGAAATAACCAGCCGGTTCGATATACCTAAGCTGATAACAACGTGGGTGAGGAAAAATAAAGTAGGGATTCCAATAATCGTAAATCTAATTAAAACTTTAACATTTCAATCATTGGAACCCTATAATTCATTCACAAGTATTAAATCAAGTTCTTACAGTAATCCAGCCGAAGTCCGCCTCAGCTTACTAATTGATAAATTTCCACAATATAACATTAACATAATAAAGACATAATCCTCTGATTTATGACCTCCTAGTACCTAGCGTTTGAACGTTTTCACTTGCCTCACTAATTAATATTACGATAATTGTAATTTATGTACAAAATATTTATGCTTCAGTTTATTTGAAATGGTACTTAGTATAAAGGTGTTTTGAAAATAATCCTGGGTTTCTATGTTGTGAGAGCTTGTAAGCAATAGATTTTATGTGTAAAGGTGTCATTTGACATAATTATGATTGATGAAACCGCTGGAAATTACGTAGATATACTGGACTATTTATTATATCAGCTGGAGGTTGAGTTCATCCTATTCAAACATGCTATACAATTAGGATTCTATGGAACATTAATAGTGGGTATCTACTACGTTGGCGGATCGGCAACTATTCCAGTCGAGACGATTTCCGAATGTAGGTCAGGAATGTACGAAGTACTTGTGGTTTGCATTTAATCAACATTTAAAAAGCTGCGAGACAACACCATAATGATGTCTGTCTGTTATGGGGCACATAAATGAATACCTACAGTAGATCTGAATATAACAACACACCCTATTCTTTGCTTTTTTTTATTTCATCAGCCACAGCAGCTGTCCTGAGAATTTTATTTCTTTGAATAAAAACTTAGTATGAATATGTAGTTTGAATGACAATACTATAATTTGGTATCTTGGAGCTGATCTGATGATGGAGCCAGGAGGTGGATATTACAACTTTTCAGTGGCTACTAGTAAACCCCTCGAGTTTGGGCTCAGGATTCGTTTTGACAATTGCAATAGATTGGGCTTGGGAACGAGGCTCTGATGAAGAATATACTAGACTAAAAAGTAAAAAAATATATATGTAGTTTAAAAAAATAAAGTAAAACACGCTTTTATCACGCAATTTTTTTAATAAAATAATTAAATTAGTTTAGGAAAATGCCGTTAGGAAAAGTTTTGAGTATGAATGTCGATGACTATAAGAATAGATCGACATTTATGAATCACGGTCTCGAGAACGCAAAATTACATTCGGTGTTCCACAGGGAATCGTTTTGGGCCCGTTTGGATTTATATTATAATATGTTAATGATATGCCCACGTCCATTGAACATCCCTTAACTATGTTTGCTGATGATAGTACCATTACGATCCCGTATAAAAATGTAAATACATATGAAACGGACATAAATGATTCTCTTGACAATTTGATTAAATATCTAGATAAGAATAATTTGAATATAAATTTAAGCAAGATTATGATAATGCACTTTAGACAACGTATGCCTCGTGTACCTTACCTTAACATACACTACAAAAATAACGACATTGATGAAGTAACTGATACCAAATTTTTAGGATTACAAATAGACTGCAGTTTAAACTGGAAAGCACATATTGACAGGTTGTGTAAAAAATTGAGTTCGTCTGCATTTGCTTTACATAGACTATCCTCCATAGTGGATACAAAACCACTTCTTGCGGCGTACTACGGTATTGCTGAATCTTATTTACGCTATGGTGTCATTTTCTGGGCGAACTCCACCGACAAAGAGATAGCATTTAAGGCTCAAAAAAGATGTCTCCGGTCAATGTTTACACTAGAAACCACCGACAGTTGCAAGCCATATTTCAAGCAGTACAACATATTGACCCTTCCGTGTATTTATATTCTTGAAGTGGCTATGTTTGTGAAGAACAATCCATATCCATCAATAGTTTTGAACGTTTGGCCGACGTATACCCAAGAAACAGACGGGACAATTAAAAATTAAATAATGTACCGTGTCAAACCGCTATGATGCGCAAAAGTATTTATTGCATGGCCCCAGTTGTTTATAATAAATTGCCAAGTGCATGGAAAGACTTGAAAACGTTGCAATTCAAACGTACACTTCGTAAATTGTTAATAGATAAAGCGTATTACAGTTTAACTGAGTTTTTAACAGACAATTTTTATCAGACCACCTCGAATTTTTAATTAATTAATTATTGTTTTGCGTATGGAATATTTATGGTGTGTTGTCTATGACCTGGAATTTTGATGTTTGGTTGTTTATTTATCTTCGGACCACGATTTGTTTTCTTGTATATCTATTGTATACCTACTGTTACTGACAATTTGAATTTTTTAATGAATATTTGAATTGTAATAATTTTATTTAATGAGAATGATATAACTAATTTAATGTTCCAACAAGAGTTTAAATTTTAACAATTTTATATAGGTAATGAAAATGTTTGCATGCCGAATGGTGAAATATGGCAGAACTCTGATGAAAACCTACTACTACCTACTTATGTATAACCCATATTTGCAAATAAATGCTATTCTATTCTATTCTATTCATAGGTACAAAATTTTTTCCTCACGGCATTTTCCATAACTAATACAGGTCAATTTAATTATTTTATAATTTTTTGTGCGTGATAAAAGCGAGTTTTTTTGTTTTTTAAATCGTTATTAAGGACCTGGTAATTGTTGACAGGCCTATATTGGAGGTCAGTGACACTGTAATTTGAAAACATTGTAAAAGGCAATTATTTTTAAAAGAGTAATCGTGGAGTTTCTTGCCAGCTCTTCTCCATATGAAACGACCAATTGGAACCGTCCCTAGCTTCTGACATGTCATGTAGGTTTATGTGAAATAAAATATTATGCTGTAGGTACTTTCAGTTATAAAAATGTTAAAACCATTTTCCTACAGCTTTACAAGAAAAATGATAGCCTCGCGAATCCCTTTTCACCGTTTCTTCCTTTCATTTCAACTTCAGCACTCGAAGCCTTAAGCAAGAAGTAGTCATACATAATAGACACGCGGGTGTAAAGCCATCCATTGTGAGGACCCTTGGCTTCATGGGTGTTGGCAGAAGTGCATTAATCATCGCGGAGGCGGATACAACGCTGAGTTTTTATTACCACTCCATGGCTCTGGGGATCAATGAGGTGGCGTTGTGGAGGGAAGATGGAGAAGGTTTAGTAAGTTACTGCTACTGACGATGACTGTAGTAAACAAACATTACCCCCCCTTACTATTTAGTTTGAATAAGGTAAGGATTAAGGCGGAATAATGATGATTATCCCAATTTAAAACTTCTGTACGAACCAGCAAGTACCTATAAATATAAAAATAAAAAAACGTGTGGCACTCGGGGACTGCCGCGGTAAAGCTTTTGCATAGCATTTGTAACCTCCATACTTCCTATTTGTCAACGCTACACTTGGGATGATGACGTGATGACATAAAACAAAAATTACGTTCTCATGACAACATCACGCTGTCATGGGAACCGTCATTACAGGGTAGGCGGAGTGAAGGGTGTTACGTTTTATTTTCGGCTATTTAGTTATGGCATTTCTAGATTCGGTCGCCACGCTCAAAGCCCGCGATATAAGCTATGCAATAGCTTAAAAATACAGATGATAAGCATAATAAATTGTTTGTGTGTACAAACAAAGAAAAAAAAAAATACAGGATCGCTGTCCTGTGTGAAACTAGATAACTTAAGAGTTTTCCTAAATTATATAACTATTTTCTCAACCTCCTACGATTCTATCTATTTGAGTCCGAACAGTTTTTTTTTTACAAAAGAAAACCGTGCACAGGCTTTGGAAAAGTGCTGCGACCGCGCATTGGATTACACATTACTCTGAGTCCACATATAATTACTTTATACTTGACGGTGTGCACCCATCAGCCTCACACATTATGTTCGACTCCTACCATTCGTAATTAAGTGCATACTAGTAGTAGCAGGTAACACTTACCGACATTTGCATGTTTGCATAATGTCAGCGCAATTATTGTAGGTGCCGCAGCGAAAGGTTGATTTAGGTACCTGGAACAATAAAAATGACTCATGTTAGAGATATTTTACAAATGCACAGCATTTTTAATTAAAAGATTGTATTATCTCCGAATGGAAAGGTGATACCCGTTGTGGCTAACTTCATCCATTATTTTAAAAAATTATGAAAAAAAAGCTTGAAGAACCCTTACCAATATCCTTTATTTGTATTAAAATGCTTACATACAATTATTATGCAACTAACTATATTAAATGACTAATAACTAACTATACATATAAATACAAAAACAAAAGTACACTTAGGCGTCCTATGTACCTACTCCTCCACGTCCTGTCATCGGGAAACGTGTCCAGAAGACTGGCTGCCACGTTGAATGGCAATGCTAATTCTTTGGCCAAAAACGAACTAGCCCTCTGGTCACGCGAAGTATTGACCAGTCAGTCAGTATTATTTTGCTTTATAACATTTCATATTTCGTAAACTAGAGTTTAAACACGCCAAGCAGCTCTGGCAGCTAAGTTTCAGACTGGTATTTCTGTCCTTCCTCCTCGTACCGTAAGGTCTAAGGGGTGTTATTCGGTCGAGTGAAGATAGCCGACGGCGCGGGATGATTTACTGACGAACACGACGTGTGATGAAACGCTCGGAGATCATCGGGTGCCGAGCAGAAACGGTAAAAAATTGCCGCGATAACGCATATGAAAGGAAGCTAGCTTTCAATTAATGTATAGTATAGTTATTGATAGTTGTGGAAAGTCTTATTGGAATTGTACGGAAATTGTGGTTATTTAAGTTGATTCATTGATTACTGTATTTTTTTATGAAGTAGTTAGTTTTGGGTCTATTTATCTCAATATTTTAACAACTTGTCTCGTCGCTCATACGCATCGTAATACGGGTCGTTTGATAACTCAATGTGTAAAATAGAAGGTTATAAACGTATTTTCTGTCTCTGTAAAGCAATTCAAGGTTCCACAACCACAAGTCAAATTTTGTCGCCACAATTCCCTCAAACGAATGATCTTCACCCAAATCGTGGGTAATATTGCCATACAAACCGCATCGCCTTATTACGAACAGCATTATGTACGAGTGTGAATATGTAATGGTGGAGACACCGAAAACCACAGTTTTAATTAATAACACCAGTATGAACAGTACCTATAATGTGACACGTCGTGTTTGTATGGACATTTATTAATAGCTTAACTTAACCCTCTGCTCAAAGAGTTTAGTTACCTAAGCTATTGGATTTGTGGGTGATCGTTTATGAATTGTATTACTGATAATTGTTATAATGGTCCTAATTATTATGTTAAGCTCCGATTTAACTGTATCGAGAAGCATTACAATCTTTTGATAGGTAGGAAATGTTCAGTTTATTTCGACTAGTCTTTCATGTTTTAAAGACACAAAGCTACATATGCTCCAAATTGCGCTTGAGTATATTAGTAATCAGAGAGAATTCACAACTATCGGATATTGAAATATTTTGATTTAATAGAAATAAAATAAAAACGAAAGTAAAGCTTCGCACGGGGTTACTTGAAGTCACTATTACGACTACCTAATTAATACCAATACGGAACTTAATACTTTAATACCCCTCTCTAATAATCCTTGAACGAGCCCACCCGTCGTACTACAGATAATCTAAATGAAACATATAAACCAGATTTTCCGTTACACTACCCGGTCATATATCAGGCGGTATGAGTTGAGTCGATAAGAGAATCCTCAAGGGATGAGAGGGATATAAATCGCCCTCCCTTGCCCTTCCTCCCTCCGGTACTGTTGACCGCAAAGCAGTTTTTGCGGGAAATCAGCGAAAAAACTTAATGTACATTTTTAGTCCAATAGTCGGCAAGAAATAAGGATAATTAGTGGTTAACTTAGAAACTTGGGAGTTGGGTACAGACTGAGGGTAATTTATGATATTACTTGTAAGGAAAATCTTAAAACAGTAATTGGCATTTTATGGTGTTGTTAGTGATTTTAAGTAAAGCGCTATACCTGTTAAAGACAATGAAAATGAGGTAAGGATTAAGGATAAGTATTCCTAGTTGATAACATAATAATTTAATCGATCTCGTCAAAATTAATGCCCTATAATAAACGTATACGGTAATTAAACTTTAACCACCCATGGGACGTGAGATTCCTAATAGTTCCTAGAAATCAAATTCCATCTACCATGCATACGTTGAAGGGTATGTTTGTTTGGTCAGAAACTACAAGCCGTTAAGATGCATACGTCTATATATTTCTGATTACAACGTAAATTCTCATCCACAACTTTTTAATCACTCCCGTATCAAAGGACCACTTTTTACAACCTCATAACTAACTCTATCTTAATTTAATCTTAATAAAAAGTACGAAGTTCGTTACAATGCACATTAGACAAAGCATGTCGAGACTAGCGAACAAGACGAACTTAAATGAAAGCTACGGTAACGAGATAACACCGGCTATTATAGACATTCGCCGACGTGCTCGGGGCTACTTGCGGGCAAACTTGCACAATGTGTAGGGTGTTGTACTGTATTTACTGTATCAGAGTTTGACGGTGGATTTAGTTATAGTTTGTGGTGTTTTTTGTTTAGTTGTACGTAGTATAGCTAGGAATAGGAATTGCCTTTCTCCACCCGTGGTTAAAATAAAATCAGGAATTATTTCAGCGTCTTCTTGTTTGGTATTATATCAAACCAAAATTTTCATTTAGACTGCCAATGTACCCATTTTTGGATCTTTAGGCTAAGTGTTTTACTAAAAGCGGAGGAGTTCTGTCTGTGCCAATCAAGATAAAGACACATGGTTACCAGAATAGTGTAGTGAGAATCATCTTACCAATTCGTTACTAAGGAGGCAAGTTTTCTTTCTTATTTTCTTATCTAATCAACAGTCCAACTACTTAGGCTAAAATAATTAAGGTCCGTCGATGAAACAGCAGTATTCATAAATATACTCTGTTTTTCCATGGAACTGCCTTCGCAAACGGTGTGCTAAGAGTTTTCACTTAAGCCAAATTGCGCGGCCTACGACATGCCTCCATTTGCAAATTAGACATTTGCAGAGTTTCTAAATTCACGCAAGCGAAATTCTACCTTAAGAAATTCAAAATAGGGTGCCTAATAGTGGTTTGTATGAATGAAAAGTTTTTGGCGTGCTCGCAAATGATATTAACGGACACTTAAGTTTTTTATTTGAAGGCTAAAAGAGTTATGAGTTTAAGTAATTAAATTATTGGAACGAAGATCTCTTCGGAGTTGAATGTCTGTTTACGCTAAATAATTGGATATGATGAGCCAGAAAGTTTAAATCGATTTATCCAGTGAGGGCGATAGAGCTTTATTTGTAAGAAAAGGACCTTTATCTCATGAACACGATTTGGTTAGGCTAACAAGTTGCAGGTATTTCTTAATTGGAAGTCCAAAAACATTCTGGTTCCAAATTACCTAGACAATGACAATATGACTTATTCTAAGAGTACCGTGAACTTGCTATTGGAAACACGGTCTGATAAAAAATAAGTAAAACAAAAACCCTAAGGAGCTGAAGTGCTTCCAGCTTCCACCGGAGGCTGCACCTATTATTATTAGTCAAAATAATTTGTAAATGAAAGCTTTCACAAAAGCAACAGTGTTTGTGGAAGAAAGTCAGTGAAGACGTCTTAGTTTAAACTGAGGGCAAATATTTATTTAGCCAATGCAAATGCTGGGACGTTGCAGCCGGCACTACGAGGCAATAAATTCTAAAGACAAGATTAAACTTGTCATGGGACCCCATTTACTTAACGCAAATTTATGCAAATACCCACTCGTCTCGTTGAGACCTCTGCAAATCGCTGAGATGTTTTTGTTTTGGTGCGATAAGGGCTCCTGAATAGTTCAGTAAATAGTTGATAAATTGTGCCATCGGTCACAGTAGTGGCTCGCTTTGTCAATGCGCTTGTCGCCTCACTAATATATCGCCGTGCTTGTTCGTCGCGCACATAAGAACGCCTCGCTATGTACTGATACATTGGGCTTTGATATCAAAGGAAATACGGTTAAGGCTCAGTAAACAAAGCCTACAATGTATGGAGGCGTTTGTTTATATTATTCGTAACGAGTTCTTGATGGTGTGTATTCAAATGAAGAAATAAATTATACTCGAGAATAGCTTCAGTTGTTTTGCTTTGAGTATTGCATAGTCTCGTGTTACACTGATCACAGAATAATTTCTATCAGACTCTCCGTGCTCAGGTTAAGTTTAATTATATTATTAGCATCATGTAGCAGCAGTTCTGAACGTTGCGAAGCATATTCGAAAGCTTTAACAGTTATCTCAGTAAAAACCTCCCAGACATGCCGCAAGAAAACTCCAAACGAAACTGAAATAAGAAATTAATTTCTGCAGAACGTCTGGGCATCGCCGTTTACGTAAAAGCATAAAATGTCCGCCTCTGGATTATTAGCAGGAAACATTTGTTTGTAATGAGCATTACTTCTTATAACCTCGGAAAGAAGCTTTATTTCACATTTGTCTTATCAGTGTTCCCGCGTTAGATCCTTGTTTTTCCTGCATTGTCTCACATAGATTTATGGTTCTCCGCAAAGATTAAAACGTTCTTCCTCCTGTAAGTCTTCGTTAGAAAGACTTTTTTAAGAGAGTGCCGCTATTATTTGAACTAATACATCAATGTAACGATTAAACACCTCCCCGTGTACATTGAGATCTGTTTCATTAATCACGTCATTGTGGGTACCTACTTAGGGCGTGTTCATCTATCAAAGTAAACGTATCCTTAATTCTTTCAACACAGGGTTCATTATCACTCATTCGTGTATGGTCATGTACTACAGAATGCGGTGTTTATGGGATCAAGTTGATTGATTGGCACTGGTCAGGTCAGAGATCATTGCGCCTCCACTAATTCGTTTGTGTCGATTATTATGATGGATCGTTATGTTCACTACTTTTGTTACCATTAGACTCTTAAGTTTCTTTATGACTTGTAATACTAAAAATAGTTTACTGATGTTTGCCGACGGTAATCGTTCTAAGACATTTGCATAACTGACACTCGTCATCTTCTTGACGTAGAGAGGAAACTGTTCAAAGAACAAGCCAATATAGTGTTTACTTAAACAAAACAAACGGTCAGTAAAGTTTAAATTACCCAAAACTTAAAACAAACTCCGTAGTTTAATGGAATTTACTGTAAGTAGGAAGTCTTTAAAATCCACTGACCGCTAAGTTAAGAAAACTGAACAGGGCCAAGTTACAGGTGACGTGGTGTGCTTTCTATTGTTAAAGATATAGATTATTAATGTATTTGAGAGAATAATTAATAAAACAGCGGCTGTTCTCCAGTTCTAGGTAAACAGAAAGAAGATATAGTGAAATTGATAAAACTTAACATTTCAGTACACTATTAGAACAAAAGTCTTATTGAAATTGCGCTTTTCCGAAGAGATGCAAAAACAGAAACTGTACTTTACACGGAATTAATACTTTCCAAAGAAGCATTCAGACTGGGATGGTCTGAACAAAATCCCGAACCTCATGGGTTGTGCCAGCGACGTCCGTACAATCTCAATTGTATCCTAGCTTAACCCATGATCTCTAAACTGAAAACTAACAATGTCGAGCTCCGGCCAACTTCGCGAGCTGCCGTATCTTTGAAAATGTGAAAACTTCACTAAACTAGCGTTTTATTTTCGACTGACGATTGTTTTAGCGTTTCTTGAGAGGAAATGCTAAAGCACATTTTGATAGTACTCGTATGCTCAATATTTCAAATCAAGTTTTAGTTTTGTATTGTGCTGGTACTCTTTTTAACTTCCGACGTAAAAAGAGGGGTGATATAAGTTTGACCGCTATGTGTGTCTGTCTGTGGCACCGTAACTCTTAAACGGGTGAACCGATTTAAATGCGGTTTTTTTTTAAAGCAGGTTTTCTAGACATATTTTATCAAAATAGGTTGAGCCGTTTGAAGATTATCAGCTCTTTTCTAGTTGATGCATCGATGTGAGTATCTTCCACAGGTCCTGATCGATTTGAAATTTGGTATTCTGTTACTTCAATGATATTACAAGAACATAGTAACCTTGAACTGATGCTTGAATTTGCAGGATACCCAACTCCCTTACCAACCTACAGCACGGATATCGTGTTTCGGCTCATTGAAATGGTATGAATAGGTTATAGATAGGTAGTGCACAGGGTCTGGTGATGGAGGAAAGAGGAATGAGAAAATGTTTGTGTCGGGGTTTATTTTTAATTTTAACTGTTAAAATTGTACTTGTTAAAATATTAAGTAAACTTCTACCTTATAAATCATGTCTGGTCTGGCTGTAATTAAGGACGCTTCTGGCTATATTTGTGTAATTTAAGAGTGAAAGATTTCTTAGAAAATGTTTTTTTAATATTTACCTAAATAATATTTTTAATACTGTAATTATGTCAAGAAGCTAACTTCAAAGCTACCAAAAAAATCTACCAAACAGAAAATAATTGGTTAAACTTTTACCCCTGAGCGGGGTAAAAGTTTAACCAATTATTTTCTGTTTCCTGTGTCCTTAAGGTCAGGACGTATAGCCGTGTGTGTGTGAGTGGTGCGCTCTCCCAGATCAATCTTAGTGCTGCTTAGTGGCTAACTAAATAAACTGTCACTTCCACATTCGTTCACGAGCGGCATGATAGGGCTGCTGCTGTTTCAACAGCCATCGTTATACTATTGACCACGTGCCACCTTACTTGTAAAAATTTAAAAGTTTTCTTCTCAAAAGTTCTATTGGCTAATTACCACGCTGTCCAAATGTACGATACATGAATCATGATTGTTCTCCATTTAAATAATGAGATCGTCATTAAATCATACGCTGTGCTATTGTTTATACTATCTTTATTCAAAATCCGAACGCCAAGTAACCCCTGATGTAGAAGAAAATCCTCCCGAGGAAATCCAAACATTGCATTTCATTATGACCTCAAACACTGAAGTTACAGTTTACCGAGTCGAAAATATTAATATCTCTAGTAATAGGAACCCTCGTCTACTTTTTGCATAAAACAACGAGTCTTAGATTAGTCCAAGATATCCAAATGGATTCGTCGACCTTCGTCTGTCTAAGTCGGAACCCTCATAATGGATCTTAATCCCTCGCGTCTAAGTGTAATGAGCGTTTACAAAAAATTCCACTTCTCTCTATTCGGATTAAGATAGCGAATGCAAAGTGTAACTGAAGAAGTTTGTGCGGAGAGATTCATTCAGTAGCCAAACTTGTTATAATCTTTGAAGAAAAAGGGAATTCACTTGACTTTTTACAGTTTTGCATCTTTATAAACTGAGCAAGTTACAAAAAAATTTTGATCTTTCATTAGTTTATTGGCTGCCTGAACAATGATTGTAGACATCGCAAAAGTCATTCTCTCTGGTCACACTTGGATAGTTTTGTCCGGAGAACTTCATTAATTAAACGATGTGTTAATAAGTTAAGCATTCAAATGTAATTTTAAGTGTCGATATCCACACAACCATTAATTTTTGCGGTAAATACAAAAAGTTGGTTTTCTAGTTATACATATAGGATTAGATGCTAATAAGAAACGCTCTTATTCGTTCTGTATTAATTTTCTTTCGCAATCTGTGCGGAATCACAAGCGTTTGATTAGATCTCCATGGTTTTCCTTATATCTTAAGATTAATTAATGAAAATTGTTTCCAATTTCCTCAGACGGCAGTAAGGCATTACTGGACATAATATTATAGATCTATTCTAAAAATACCTTTCCCTTCCCTTTTAGTAACTTCTGAAATCGCACAGTACTGAAATTGCTTTACGCTATACTTCAATACTGCATTGCTAGGGTTAGTTTAGACGGGCCTCGATAAGATCGTCGCGTCGCCAGCCCGCGGCACACCGGCACGACATGGGGACGAGACGACGCGGCCACAGAGAGAGTCGAGACGAAGCCGCCACAGACGGGGACGCGACCTCCACGCCTTACAAACGAATTAATATTATTTTAATGCCACTTCCTCTCTCATAATTTATTCTTATCTCCAGTTTTTAGCGATTTCATTCTTTAAAGAAACTGGAAGCAGTTTGAATGAATTTTTAACCGTGTTATGTCGGAAAATTATGTACGTATGAATAATGTACACTGTATATGATTTATTGGGGAATAAATTCTCGTTATAGCGCCAAAAAGGTTTTTATTAAGAGAGAAAATAAATCTTCGGCGTATTGTTAATAAGATTCCAAAAATATTATCTTCTGATGTAATATTCCTTATCTAACGTACTTATCTTTTTCACGCTTTATTTTCGTATACAAAAATGTGAAAATAAGTAGACATTTTCGCCTAACGGCAACACAGAAGCCAATTTTCCTTATAACATGTGTTAGATGATATTCTTTTGATAAATGCCTTATTCTTGTGTGCCATGTGGCACATAGCTATTAAGGCCCAGCCAATTTTTCTCTGCAGTGACATTAGGGAACTTTTTGTATCAATTATAATAATTGTACTTTTTCACTCCTAAACGTTCACATGGAAAAAAACATTCAAGTAAGCTGATATTAGACAGCCCTAGCAACTACTCAAGAGATGTTTCCAATGCCGAAACATTTTTCGTTTTTCAATAAAAAAAACAAAATTCAAAATATTTTATTTCACACTAGCTTTTACCCGCGGTTTCGCCCGCGTGGATATCGGAAAATATCCCACGGCACGAGAACGTACTACGATACCGAAATTACATACCTAATAGCAGAGGAAAACGGCATTGACTCCTACCGCTGCGCCCGCGTTGCCGTCAACCATAATTATTTTGTTACGCGTAATTTTGAACCTGTGATATCTTTTAAACCATTCATTTAAATGAAATGATGCAAAGACATATTTTAATCTAAATTAAATGCTCAATTTAAGTAATATAGTTTAGTGAATAAGGATTAATATAATATTGGTCAAAATAGCTTCTGAAATAACAATAAATTTTTTATCAAATTCTGAAAGAATAAAATGCTTATTGTGGGTTATCCTGAGAAGATTGAAGAACGTATTAAGATGAATGAAATTTTAAGTAGAATATACATTTTATGTAACTTTTACGATTTCCGCGGCGCACGCCAATAAAGCTCCCAGTCGGCATGACTTTTTCTGACATCTTCAACAATAGTCGTCAAATTTTAGCCAATTTACACAAAACCTTTAATGAATTTTACATTTAAACCTTTTGCATGAATCACTCCGTCCATTGATGAAAACCGTTTGAAAATCCGTTCGGTTGTTTTTGAGTTTATCGCGTTCAGACAGACAGACGCGGCGGGGGACTTTGTTTTATCATTTATGTTAGGATAAAGATAAACCTTATGAAACTTCAGAAGCTAGCTGCAAGTTCGGCGGGATTGTGGGTAGTAGGGAGGGGACATGGCTTCCCAGATCACCAAAGTCCAAAATAACTTGACTCTCTAATCAATAGATTCTCATCATTTCGGTAGGTTAGTTTATATTGGTAATTAACTGAACCAGTTTCGGAAATAATACTCAATTTCATTTTTTTATTAATTTTGTAACTTCATTATCATCTTCATTACTGCTTTTGAACTTGGACTGATCAGTACCTTTTCTGTTAGGTAATCTATTATCTAATTATGAAAAGCAATGGAAAGACTTGTCATGAAAATAAAAGATAGGCTTCTTCATGGCCTTACAGGCTGTCAAAAATACTTGCAACAGATGCAATATAAGTACCTATTCACTTAACAGGAACTCACGATCACTTCAAAACAATAGGTATCGGGAAGTTCAAAATCTCTTTCTTGGATTTGAAAACAGTGTACCTACACCAGGCTCAATTAGGCAGAACTAAAACAAAATATTTTATCATTATTAAAGTCTTTGATGATGAATTAGTGTGTAAAGCTGTGTGATTGTGTACTTAAGTTGGACAAATTGTATGCCATCTGAAGTCATGCGTGTGCGGCGTGTTTTCGCAAGGCGTTGAGAGAGCCGGCTCATTAGGGAACGCTTTGATCGCGGCCCGCGGCGCGGTAATGCACTACTTGTGTTTTCTTAAAAACCACTTACACACACATTTATACGGTGCAATAGTCGACTTATTTTCATTCGGTCAAAGTGGTCAAATAAACGTTGGATTTATATAATTTTACTTAATGTTATTTTGGGTTGGATTTCAGTAGGGTAAGTAACGAAAATAGTTCAATATCAGAATTGTTTGTCATCAAAGATATTGTATGTAGACTAAAATTAATAGTATTGTAGCTTTATCCATGGCAGGTAAACCTTCTAAAGAAAAAATGGCCACGCCATCACTGCGGCACACTTGGACATCTTCAAGACACATTAAGTATGTGTGTGTGTACGTGTGTGCAGTAGTAAGTCGTGACATAAATTAAGTAATTAAATAGCTTTTAACTTTCTGCTTTAGAATTTTATCTTAAGTAGAAAGTTAAGTAGTAGTGCTGCTTCTATCCAATTGTCTGGCAAAGATTCAGGGTATCTGTGTAAGTACTAAGTTAACTTAAAAGAGAGAAAAAGAGGATTAACTTAGAAATAAAACGTTTCTAGCTAGTTAGTAGTAGAAGTATCAAGATTTTCACAGGCTTGGATTTTTCTGTCTAGCCACAGAAAAAAGTCTGTCTTTAAAAGGAACCATTTGGCTCTAGTCAGAATACTATGACAGTGATTCTAAAGTGTAGTCTCATTGACGGGACGCCAGACGCGGCAATGTCACGCCAAATATTTGTGTAACTCGACAGCCATGCAGGGTGCACTGTATGCTAAGTGAATCAAGTCTGCGTAGGTTATTTTTACTTGGCTGGTTTTCGTGTTAAATATCAACCGAAAATGACAATATATTTTGCATCTGAATAAAGTTCATATTTTAGAAATTAGCACTCAAAAACTTGGATACAATTTTGTTGTAATAACAATTCATTTATTGCTGTCTTTTTTAGCACTCCCACAAAACGTTATTTGGTTAAAAGAGGATTAAAAGTTACATACTTACTGCAAACCAATAAAATTCTCCGAAAACCAGCAAAACATTTGCAAATCAATTCCTTTATAAATTCAGTCAACTCCAACCCTTTCAATTAGCTTCGTGTGTGACTAAATCCAAACACGACTCAACCTCCACAGGTATGGCAAAGTTTTATCTCGTCGCCCGTTAGTGAACACGTCTGTCTGTCATGTCAATTGAATGAGTGCAAACACGTCGCCACAGAATAGAAAGGTAGAGAAGGTAGGCACCATGCAGCGAGCGTCAACGCACGCACACATAGACACGCGTCTACGTACAGTGAGTGCAAGCGCACTCCAAGTCGCCACCGGTATTCGTTTGATTGATATCGTTATTGTACGTACGCGTCTGTGTGCGTACGCCTGTATTATTTCGTTGTATGGAGCTGGTGTTCTGTAGATATCTATTTAGTGACGTTGCGATCCAGACGCGTACATTCCGCAAACTCACGAGCCTTCATCAACTGCATCAACCCCCTAATTAACCCTCCCCTTCTTTCCCCTCACAACCCCCCATAGATCATTAACGATCTGTATATTTACACAATGTGGATGCTACAGTGTACACCTATCACCCATAGATGAGATGTGGTCCTGAAATGTCGTATGTCTCGATATTTTAGTTCTATAATTTGAACTCTCCTGGTGCATTATTTGCATTGAATGGTGAACGTGTAATCTGTTGATAAATTTTTCCTGTGGAAATATCGAGATGAAAAGTATCCTATGTGTTAATCCAGGCTATAAACTATCTGTGGGCCAAATTTCATCCAAATACGTCTAGCCGTTTGAGCGTGAAGAAGAGACAAACATACACAAACACACAAACTTTCGCCTTTGTATGTGTGTGATTTATGTTTGTGTCACGAGTGACTTTGCAGTTATCTCTAATATTATGTTTTCAATTTACTTGTGAATGTATCTTACACAAATACACTCAAGTTCACAACTACACAGAGACCAAACTATAAACTACAGAACTATAGCTACCGAATTATGAAATAATTTCGAAGTCTAGTTATTTTCTTTTTCTACTTCATAGTAATTCTAATTACTATGACATCTTTGTCGATTGCAAAATAAGGAACAATATTACCTTATCACGTTCTGGTTTAATCTCTTTTATAATGTCAGGTTACGATAACATTTAATTACTCCTCACAGTCACCGCTGTCTTGAACAAATTGTACGATACGATTACTAGTTAAAACTTCATCTTGACTATTGTTGTCATCATTGGCTCTTAAATTAAAGTCTTTTGTTTGAAAGTATAGTTCATCTTAGTCTAAGTCGAGGCTAAGTATAATCTTAAATAATTCAAATTAAATGGCGCTGATCCTCGCCCTCTCTGGAATACTTGAAAGCCCTCTATTTCTGTCCCTCCCCGACCTGTCGTTATTTACACGCCCAGATTAACTAGATTGATGGAATAGTTTAAAGAAACGTTTAATCTTTGACTTTTTTAACTAAATTCCGAGGGTTTTTACGGATTTACTTTGATTTGGTTTCAAAGGGACGTTAGTTAGAGCGTTTCGGAAATTGAGTGTTGAAAGTCTCTCTAACGATGCTTTACAAAGGAGTTATGCGTTTTCATTTTATTTTATTTTTTATAAATACGTCTTTAGAATTTTGTTTATGGAGTCCGTGAGTATTTTTGTTATTCTTAAAACTTATAAATATTTTACCTAATTATTGAGACTGAAAATAATTTGAGACAGATCTCTCAACTATTCAGTGGCCTACTAATTGATATGCTAACCTATTTCTGTATCTTAAGTGCGAAGAGAAAGTGAGAGCATATTATTATTATTTATTAAAAAAAAAAAAACTAAGAACCCCAGAAGCGTAATTTCCTGTGCTGTTAATGGGAGAGCCTAAAAAAACTTCGGTTTAATTCGTTTGGGAACGACACATACTATCGTCACAACATACAGAAGTGCAGAAGGTCTGTTCCCTGCAACCTGGGAAATCATTTTCACGTTATTAGATTATTTCTGAGAAAAGGCGCTTGATAGCTGTATAAGGAAAAGCTCGAAGTCCGAACTCGTTACGACACATCATACACTATACCTTCCAGGGTTGTTGCTGATGCATATTTTTTTCACATCAGCGGATGCTGATGCTGATGTTTTATCATTGACATCAACGGATGCTGATGCTAATTAGGGTGGAACGATTATTTTTTAATAATATTTATTTGGAATAGTTGTATTAAGTAGCCAATTGCCATCAATTACCTCCATTAAAAATATAAATATTATCAGACAACGGTAAAAGCCCCCGCCAGGACATCGAACATTTACAAAAAAGGCAATTTAGGGGCTATTTGCGCAGCCTGCAAAATAGTACAGAATTTATTAAAATAGGTTTCATTTATTAAAATACTTGTTCAAATATAGTTAGCCTAGCTTTTGCAATCAAATATTTTAATATACTTTAAGGAGAAAAGTGCGGGACGAAGCGGGGGGATGGGGGGCGGCACGCGCCGATGTACGAATTGCAGTGTTTTGTTTCAACTACCTAGTGTCAATAGTTGTCTCAAGGTGGAAGGTCGATAATAAAAGAACCAAGTTCTGTTTATGTTGTGTTGGGTATGTGGTTCCACATCGGGCAGTGCAAGAAATATTGAAAGAGCTTTTTGATGACTGAAAATATACCTCCAGAGAATTTAATGACTGTTGGCTGTGATGGAACAAACATACAGGGAAAGTGGGAGGCGTGATTCGCTTTTTGGAAAATAGACTATCTCGACCATTGCAATGGATAATTTGCTTCAGTTAAGAAATGCCTTAATGGCAACTCATTTGCGTGTACGCAAATGAGTTGCCATTAAGGCATTTCTTAACTTTCAAATGTTTCTATTAATTAAAATACACTTTTATTGTTACATTTACATGTTTAATATAACATATTATATTTCACCTATTATTTTATTTCTATGGTGTACTATACAAAACGTCTATAAAAATATAAAAAATGAAATTTCAAGTCTATGGCGGGAGCTCAAGCTGTTGAGCTAGAACTTCCAAATTAAGGGGTGTTATTTACAATTATATAAAGCAACTGGTAGGTATAACAATTCAAAATTTGAAAAAAAAAAATCATATTAAAGTGTTCCACCCTAATGCTGATGCTGATTTTCTTAAAAACAGCAGTGACCATTATGAATTTATACCTAAAAGTTGCTCAGTTTTCCTTGGTATTGAAATAAAAGGTTGGTTCAATAATTTTGTGACTTTTAATAAAAAATTAAATCAAACAAAGTACCTAGTTTAGTAATAATTAGTACTAGGTTAGTAATTAAGTACCTAGTGGTAGTACATAATATGTACCGGGTGCGGAGATTGAACTGTCCATATGTGAAAATGAAATATTTCTGTTAATTTTCAATATTTATTTATACACTTTTACCATGTGAAAAATAGAAAGTTCAAAGTTTTATTATGACTTATTCCGAAGGAATAAAACCGCCTTTAGTCTTTACTACAAGCTGAAGTCTCTTTCTGAAAGAAGCGCAGGCTGCTCGAAAGACGTCGTCACTCAAACAATTCCATTCTCGCGTAAGAGTAACTTTGAGCGCTTGCACCGAAGTGTGTTTTTAGCACAGGCCCTGGCCTGTAAAACACCCCGAACACAACACGTGCTATCAGCCCCGCCCCCTCTGCGGTCATGTCACGACTCGAACTTCCGCATTAATAATCAGCATCGATCAATGCGGATGCTGATGCTGATGCTGATGTTCGCAACAACCCTGATACCAGAGATAACAGAGATATTAAAACAGTTAATGCAAGAGAAAGAAGCAGTACCTATTATGTATGTATTCGAGTGCATGGTAAATTCTGCCACTCTATTCACATAATTAGGAAAGTTAGAGTTTATTTATTTAGGATCTCCAACAAAATAAAGACATTATAATGGGCAACATTAGGTAGTAAGCCGGTGTACTCCTTCACTCATAGGAGACCACAGCATTGAGGATTCAGCTATTGTTAAAGCAATGGTTCTTCTGAACCTCTCTGCGACGTATTCTATCGCAGTGCGGACGCAACGACAATGAGTGTAGGTTGCACGGCTCCAATAATTCGGGTGCGACCGTTCTAACGGTCTACTACCGGCCTGACTCCCGGACGTCCGAGCGGACGACCGGTGGGCCATCCTCGCACACTCTCTACATTGATGTACGGAACCTGGATGAGATCTTTTAGTAGAGATTTTTGGTTTATTATAGTGCTCAAATCATACGTACATTAAATTTGACTTTCGATTTAAGGCTACTTCAAACAGGCGCGACACAAAGGCACCGCTCGTCGCGCGACGAGCGGTGCCTTTGTGTCGCGTCGCGTGTCGCGCTGATCTGCACAAGCCTTTATTCATCTGCTTGGAATGTAAGTAGTTAGGAGTTAGGTACTGTAGATATTAATTTGATTTATTTCGTTGTAATGCAATATTTTCTAGTAATTATAAGATAATGACATACAATTATGAGATAAACGCTGGTGCAAATTATGAAGGAAGAAAAAGAAAAATAGGACTGGCAGGGAGATGTCAAGAAAAAGAAAATTGGAAAAATTGGTTTAAAGTTCACAATAGGTAATTACGATATAAATATAAAATTGTATTTCATTGATCAACGCCTCGGAACTATAATATCGACAAGTTATTATAGTACTCAATTCAATTCAAACACTGTACCTGGGCAACCGAGCTCTGCTCTGGTGAAAATAAAGGCTTGTGCAGACCAGCGCGACACGCGACGCGACACAAAGGCACCGCTCGTCGCGCGACGAGCGGTGCCTTTGTGTCGCGTCACGTGTCGCGCCTGTTTGAAAGAGCCTTTAAGAACGGTGATTTAATAGTATAGGAAAGTTCATACTAATCCCATGCTGCCATGTCATTATTCTAAGGTAGCCATCTTGTTCTAAACTTTGGGCGACCGAGTTCTAGATATGCGAATTAGCTTGATCGATTTTTCGCCCCCGTAAATCCCTTTTATTGCAACTTTCATCGAAATCGTTAGAGTCATTTTCGAGAACGTGATTACAAATACATTTATGTATATATACAAATACCTATTGCTCGTTTAATAGTAGGGGTATAGGATAAGATTAACTGCTCGTTGTTGCGTGTTTTACAGTTTTACTCATTGAGGTACTAACGCAATGGTTCTACTATTGAAATTCAATCAATATGGACGTGTCTGTAGTGAAAGTTAATTGAAACTTTCACTTCAGACAACAATAAATGCAATTATAATGAAAATATTTATGCGAACTAATTGTAATCACGATATTTTGAATGATATCTTTTAGTTCTCCTTTAATTAGTTGGTGGTATTGGTTCCCGGCTAGACGTAGTTCATCGACCAACTTGTCCGTCCATTCGTTGTCAAGAATTTAGCGGTTTAGCAATAAATAATGAAGTAGTAACTCATAATTGTTATCCGTTTGTTTGTTTGTTTGGTGTATGTTCCGGATTGGCGCAAAAACGGCTGAACGGATTTAGAACTGATAGTTTTTAACCTGGATTAACATTATTCTATTCTATACTATTAAATAAGCAATATTTGTATTTATACTTTTAATCACGTTCTCGAAACGGCGAAAGTTTTCGAAAACGTTCTCGAAAAGTTGCAATATAGGGGTTTACGGGGGCGAAAACTACTGGGTCTCATATCTGGAAAAATTCGTTTCCTCTATTTTTACCCAGGTAGTTTGGTCGACCAGGTACTGGTACTTTTAATCCCGGTAGAACGTTCCCGACATCCACGCAAGCGAATCCGTTTAGTTCAGCAATACATTTTCAAGGAAATGGATTATGCGAAGGCAAAGAGGATGGGCAGTAGAAACGATCGCCAACACGGATGCGAATCTTGATTACTACTATGTAAGTCCTTAATTGTAATTTATCAAATGTATCAATGAACGTTTGCTACCAGTTTTGAAGATGAACATAAGTATCCTTGGTTTCCATTGTCACATCTATTCATCCAACCTCTGGGAGATCGTGTGCTGTACGCGAGAATATCTGACAAAAGGGCCCGAATTACCAACGGATTAAATTATCGTGAAAGGGTGTTGAGTTATGACCGGCTCCACGGAAACTCGTTTAGGGGGTGAATAGGATGTACTTGTAAATACACTGCCATGTATTATGTACTGTTATTACTTGTGCAAGAGGGTTTTATATTATGAGAGGAAGCTGGAGGTAAAGTCTTCAAGATATTGTTCAGGGATTGAGAGGTAATTAAATTGATTCTGTTGTCTTTTCCAAGACATTTCAGATAGTACATTTAATGTTCATAAATTTAGATTATTTTCCGATAAACTAAAGATATGGTGCAAGAGCGGTGCAGACTAGTATTTGGTATTTTAAGTCGTCATTTCATTACTTCGTGTCACTTCAATATCAATCCTCATAAAATTGCACGTAATACAATACAGCTGCCGGCTGCGAGATCACTTTCTAAGTCATAGCCAGTTGCAATCGTAGATATAACACTTCTTGCAGTTATAATTTCCCACAACTGTCAGCGCCGCGCAGGCATACATTCGATTACGATATCGGTATCGATACGATAGGATACGGCACGACTGTCACTGTGGCTCACTCCATACATTTTGTATCCGCGCGCTTCCTGTTCACGAGCCGCCTAGTTTATTGCTGGTTACACATTAAAGCTGTCGACCTGATGCAAATTTTACTACATTTTCTTCAAATCAAAACAGCCGTCTGAATGTTGCTTTTTGTTTTCTATAGATTGAATGCATAACTTTTGACGCATAATCATAAAGTTTTAGTACTTCATAACTACATTCTAATAGGTCCACTCAGTTATTAACTATATGTTAGATAATTATGAGGACCTATTATAGAACAGCTAAGCTTAAAGTCGCATGACCTCAAGTACTGCAACATTATCGGACATCGGCGAAGATTCGCATCGGCTTGATAATTATAGCCAACGGATTTGTTAGAGGAAATACTGCATACATTTCTAATAATAATAAACTTAGACATGAATATTTTCTAAAGCTCGAAACTATTTGACCTCACAACGAAGATATAATTACGCAAATACGAAGTCGTTTTCATAGGAGTAAACGCGGAAGTCCTCACGTCTAAACAGAATATTTTACCTACGCCCACTTAATCATAATACCAATCTTTCCATATCAGACGAATTTCGTCACCAGAATCAAGCAGTTAAACCCAATTGTGTCGGTCATTAAGCTAGTAGGCCAGACGCACACAATCGCCACAATAGTGGACTTCCTCCAGGGTTGGTTCCCGGAAACCCGTCGACGGTTTACTCCACTATTTTTGTAATGGACTCTGTCCATTAGCAATAAATCGTTGGGACGCATGTGTGGGTGCGTCTAGACATCTCATCCTTTGTTTGCGAGATGCCTTAGAATGTACCAGGGATAAATGAATGGGCAGAGTAAATATTGCGTTGATGCAAATGTATGGTCGTGCTGAGTTGTTTATAGAACTGTTGTCGTTAGTTTTTGCGGACTGAATGGATTGCCAAATGGGAGTAATTTATATTCCGGTTGAGGTTTTCTTTTCTGGGAATCTTCTTTCTTCGTGAAAAGTGACTAATTTGCCCCACATCATTACCATTAAATATCATAGAGAGTAGAACGATGTACAGTAAGCGCTCAAAAGTGCATGAGCACGCTAAGAGTCATATTGCTGTGAACACGCGGTATAGCTCGTACATTTGTATGTGTAAGCAACACGATACACACACCACAGATAACGCAGTTTTGTTCTACACGAAACAACAATATATTTCCGTCGCTTTAAACATGCTAGCACACACGCACTATGCGCGTGAACTTGACCAGTTAATGGCATTGCTAAAATTCGATAGTAACTTAACAAGTGCAGATAGCAGAAAGCGTTAAGCGTTGGTATGGAATTCAAACTGCATCAGGTTCTAATCTCGTAAAACACAGTGCGGTTTTTTGCAAATATTATTATTTTTGTTTTCGATAATAATATTTTTTAAATATTGCTGTTTTTTTATGTTGTTATTGCAATAAAGGTTTTAGAATAAAAAATGCGTGATATATGATAACAAAATTAAAAAAATATGTTTATTCGTTATATTTATTTTACATAAGTTAACACACTGCTACAATTATTTATCATTACTACTTCAGCTGAATAAGATGTGAAATAGATGTCAAGAAACTAGAAGCAGTTTGTATTATTTTGACATATTTAAATTATGAAATATTTTAAATTTTTAATGGATTTTTTCACCATAAACATTAAGCTTTGATCATGGTCGAAGTAATAAATAAGAATATTAGACTACTTAAAATGTAAAAAACTACTTACAGAATAGGTAATTTTAAGGTTAAATATGGGCAGTTTGTTTATATTTTATTTGTATTAATTATTTTACATTTTATTTGACTTTAGTAAATATTGGTTGTTATTGAGGTTAAAGCTTAAGTATTCATTTTCTTTACGAAAAGAAGATTGAAACTAAACCTCAAATTTTAATCCTAAAATAATACTATTACTAAAATAATATTAAACAATTTCGGTATATCTGCAAGAAATACGACAAACACCCTATTGAAACGTGCTTAAAAAATTCGTTACCATAAATTCATGCAATAACGTATCTGTTGTTTATTAAGTTGGTACGGTCAATATTTTAAGGTCAAAAACGGTTTTCTAGCTGGTCTTCAGTGATGCAAGCCTTCAGAGTGCACGGCGAACGGTTCATAATGACGTGTTTTTAATAATTCAGCAAAATATCTCGTTGGTATGAAACCATTTGTTTCATTCACCATTTGACGTCGCTGCTACTCGATAATAAGCCCCTTCCTCATATCTCTTAACCCTCACAGTATTTCTCTAGAACAAAGAAAAACATTGTTTTTATTACACATAATACCTAATTATTTATTATTCACTAATCGAATTAAACCTCACAATGAATTTAAAACTTTAAAGGCATCTTCTGTCTCAACAATACCTCTGTTCTATCAACAATACCCTTGATTAAGATTTATGTTTAGTAAAATATGAAATATATAAATGATAACACTCACACTTAGTCCGGTTTCATTAGATATTCACTTCACTTTTACGCAGCGCAATAATATTCTCTGATCTGATCTGATCTCTTCAATATATTTTATGCCTGCTTTTTGATAATAATAACCACAACACTGCGCTAAATACTCGTCACCAATATTATCCACGAACCAAAAAAGTTCTATTAATTAAATACTCGTAACAAACTGCATCTACCCCACAGAAATCGAAATAATTTACTTAGTTTTTTGTGGTCTACCTGCTAAACTTTAATATTTATGTGAACAAGACGAATGAAACTAAAAACGAATGATGATTATTGAACTAGTCATTGGTTGCAGAGAAAGTGAGTGTGTGTGTGTAATGTGCGTGTCTACAGTATTGTAACAACTTATAGAAGAAGGTCTTAAGTCAAACCGAAGCGTCAGTCTATTGCTTTGTGAGATTGCTCATGGACTTTTGGTCGGTACTGTACATCAAATGTTAGTTCCCAAATAAAATCAATCTTAATAATTAAATTACCTTTGTTTTCAGTATTTGCTTACCTAGAGAAAATCCACTACTTCCAATCATAGACATAATCATTGACAAATGTTTCTTATTATCTCCCATAGAAGCCTCATCTGTTACATTAGCCGCACTATTAGGCACTTGCCTCACGCCTATTATTTGAAAGGTGTTGATTGACAGCGCTTTTAGTATGTCTTTACGTCTTTGTATAGTCCTAATGTGACACATTATCTATCGTTAGACCAGTGATGATAATTGCACTATATTTGTGTAACATGTTCCTGATTTCTATACATTTTCTCATCGCAGATATCAAATTATTGTGTAATCGGGTAGCTGATAAGATCTGCAAGAGTGTTATGTGCCATAGCAATGGGATCAACAAAAATATGACTAATACATTTACTTCTAATGCCAAAATGTTGATTTTGAATCAACGAAAACATTTTGACAAGAAATGTGTCCTAAAATTCTACGTCAGTTATAAATCTTATCTTTAGAACCATTCAATATGAATATTAATAATATCTAATCATATGTCTGTAATGTTACGAG
Organism: Agrochola litura; assembly: GCA_949152395.1. Taxonomy (NCBI): domain Eukaryota; kingdom Metazoa; phylum Arthropoda; class Insecta; order Lepidoptera; family Noctuidae; genus Agrochola; species Agrochola litura. The sequence continues at coordinate 506,486 of OX424490.1, forward strand.
TATCCCTAGCGTTAGCAAATAAATTGTATCCTATCTTAATGCTAGGTACACAGTTACATTTAATGCCAAGATATCCTCATTGTTGCTGAAACAACTACAATAGCTTACATTTCATTAAATGTCTCCGCCATTCTACAGTATACAATAACATCTCTTGCTATGAAGAAATAATGGAATCCGATACTCCTACGCTATAACCTTTGAAATGTCAATACGCAACAAAACTGTAAAGCCACAAAATATGTGAATACAGAAGGCCGGCTCCATACAACGGGCGAAAGGAGTTGCACGCACACATCAGCGTGCGTTTGCGTTCAGTCAACCTTATGGTCGTGGTAACAATTTGTCATTTTCAATGTCTATATGTCGTAGCAGCAAGGACAATTTTCGTTGTTCAAGTGGCAATACCACTGATGTGTTAACTGTACGTAAGGTGATCTAAAACTATGTCAAACGACGAATGTCAGTTGCTAGTGTACTTGCACTCGCTGTGCGTAGACGTGTGTCTATGTGTGCGAGCGTTTGTGCTCGTTGTAGTGAGCTGACCTTCTGTTATGCCAACATATTTTGTGGTAAAGGTCCACACGCCCACATTTGAAGAATGCAGTAGTAATGAGGGGTTTTTAGCACAGCTCACTTGTTCGGCTATCATCGGGTCTTGTCGTGACTTACTCGGCTTTCGAACGCGTTTCCGTCACGAATTGGAAATTGTCAGTGTCTTGTGCGAATTTGTGTGGTTGATTGTCTGTCATTAAAATATCAGAGGCAAGAGGTTTGTATTTTGATGCCTTCATAATGACGATGGTTGATATTATTAAAGGTTGAATCTCCAAAATTATTACCATTCATTAAAGGTACTGTGTTATTAGTTCAGCGGTTGCAGTCTTGTAATTTTCCTAGAAAATCCGCGTGGTCCTTGTATCAATTGTAGAATTTTTAGAGTAATCATCCATGATTTGAATAACTAAACTTTCAGCATTGGATTCATTTAAAACATTAGCTGTACGAGTACATGACTTTGTTTCCTCGTAACAGTTCCACGTACTTAAACGTCATATGACACCTCTCAATAATAACAAATAACAATGAATTGGCAACAGTCAGTGGCAACCCCGACAATTGGCCCCGATATGATCAGTCCTGAATACCTCTACCGACAATGAGTGCTGAACAAAGAGATACACGGTGACACGTGTATGTAGCTTGCACACTTGTGCCACGGAGTAGACGGGAACAGAAGGGACAGTGCACATTTACAAAAAGTACAGGTTTATAAAACGCCTCACACTGAGGAAGGTATATTGTAGCCAAACTAAACTTAAATACGGAAGTAGATATTGTTGGAAACAATAATACAATTAAGGAGAGGTCCTGACAACGTTCAATCCAAGATTTACGTAAGTACTCCACTTAAAAAAGAAAACAAAATTCAAAATAAATTTTTTCACATAAACCTACAAGGGCACTTATGAAACGTCAGAAGCTAGGTGCACGGTTCCAATTGGTCGTTTCCTATGGTTCTCCATAGGAAAGCTGGCAAGAAACTCCACGGTTAGTCTTTTAAAAATAAATGGCTTTTACTATGTTTTCAAATTACAGTGTTATTTATGAGAGGACAGTGTAGGCCTATCGACAAGTACCAGGTACTTAGCAAAATAGAAAATGGTCCACAAATCTAGTCTGTTAACCCTACAATGTTCTCACTAAATTGGTCATCGATGAATCAATTGCTGGTGAGACCAGTAGTGAAATGCCTTACGGTAGGTAAGACTGCCAATTAATTGCGGTAACTAATCTTAGCTTTTCGACTTCCTCTGGCCGGCCTAACCTTTCACCGAATCGAATCACTACAGTCACAAATTGTATTCGATTTAGGTATTCGGCGGTAGCACGTTATTGTGTGCAGTCTACCTTCTGGTGGTCCACAGGTCCTAGTACCTCTGTGCCAGTATTTGTGCGTTACGTGCTACTTTGATTGGCTGAATGCTGTTGTGTAATCTCGTTGAGTGACAATATAAATAGAGCTGGAAGGTCAACGGTATTGTGCGTAGTTTTGCGAGAGCAAGCACAAAGGCATTTTGTAAATCTATTTTGAAGTGATGATGGACAAAATCTGGGTCAGCACTAAGATGGAAATCTACTGAGATATCAGTAACACTGGGTTTCTTAGTTGCATCTGGTGTTTGATGTCGTGGCTGGTTAATGAAGCGTACATAAACATACGCAAAAAAAAATCTGTCGATAAATCAGATGAGCAGACAACATTACTACATTAGCCAACAGTTGCAAGTAGCTCAAAATAGTGGGTTTTAGACAAATCTTTGGAGTAGGACTTTGTTCAGCAGTTAACGTAGAACACAAATGAGAATTGAACTGAATTGTGAGATGGCATTCATATTGGTGCCAACATGCACAACCGTTATTTAGTACCTTTTGTGTATGATTCAACAGCTTAGCAGGCTTAGTGTAACTCTCACTGAGTAATAAACTCAACACATTACTGTTACTTTCAATTGCGACAATAATACGATACAATTTCTGTCGCTTTCGCGCTATAAATGATAAATAATAGCGCCATTAATTTCAAAAGCAAGATACGCAATGCTCAACAATAGATTGATGATTACAAACAAACTAGTGCTTTCTAACTGATCCTAATATACACTCAACGTAAGTAATTGTCCTATGTGAACTACAAAAATGAGAACCTTAGCTATTTTTGCATCGCATTGCGTTTGCTACCTAAGTAGGCCCATACTCCTATCTATAAAGCACTGAATTTTACCAACAATATTTTCCATCTTAAACATAAAATTAAAAATTACCAGTTTGATTTCCTATAGTTTTACCAGTTTCTTTAGACCGTGTCTGACATTGGTGTCCATTCAACAACACGTAATGACATGCAAACAGCATCGACATTTCAACACGATACTCCATTGATAATGTGACACCGGCTTTATTACTCCATGGTACAAGGGGAAGTAAATTGAATTATTAGAGTTTTGTTTTTACCCTTTCGCGTGTTATTGCAGAGGGGAAAGTGTTATCAACACTATACAAACATTGGTTGATGTTATAAGCGGGGAAAATGTAAAATTGTTGGTGATGATATTGTGCCCTAGTTAACTGTATATTTTGTATGTTTTGTTTCTGTAACGGTATATATTGGCAGTGTTGTTTTCGTACACCTACGCAATACCTATGATAGGATGAAGTAATAAGTGGCATGAAAAATGATGATGGCATAAACCCAAGCGGTCATTTAGAATTCCTAAACAAGAGGTTGCAGGAGATACAAGACTCATTCGTCTTCTTTTCGAGTCGATGGTAAATAAAGCATGCATTTGGCTAAGTTCGGATAAGGGATAAAATAACCCAAAACAAGGGATATTGCCTAGTGTTAGCAACATAGAAAGCGAAGCCATTTTATTTTGCCCCACTCCTCAGACTGCGTCTGACGCTTCACCTAAAAACATCTGTGCTATGTGCAGTGAAACAAAAAGTTACATTTCGCGCAATTTAATACTGATCCGGACTTCTACTTGGTTTATTTTTTGCGAAATTTTAGTAAGTGTTTTGTTTTAATAATTTTGTAAACTAAATATTAATTTTAGCTAGTGCTCTCTCAATAGAATTGATTAAAATTGACTTAGGTAGGATAGCTGAAGACTTAGATCTGGTCTTACACCCATTTGAAAAAGGTCGGATAAAAAACGTCCGATCTTATACTGTAGAAAAAATGGAAACGGTTTTAAACTTTATAATTTCTTTCAAAAGAATTTTTTTTTAGTTTCTTGGAAATAAATATGTGATGCAAGTATTTGAGTATCCATACAAAATTGGCAAAATACAGATTGATGAATCTTCAATGCTTGTCACAACTTAACGTAGTTATCTAGAAAACCAATTAGTTTTCTACTCGCTATTTGGCATTATGAGGATTCATAATGATTTTGGTTACTAACAGTCTATCTCAGAACTAGTTTTGTGTTTTTGGACTGCAGTAGCTGCCTGCCGGCAGGTGGATTGCACGGTCTATTGCTAAAGAGTTGTATAAAGAGAAAGATTTTCATATTCGATAAATAAGTTGGACAACCTTTTCCATATACATACAAATTATATTACATAACGGGTTATATTTACTTACAGATTTTAGGAAAATCGTCTACTTTTACAATGTTTGTAAATATGTGAGCACCATGTATCTATTACATATTAAATTATCTGTCGTTGGTTCATTTTTAATTCTTTTTACCTATTGTGGTATAGTAATTTTATTCTAGGTGCATCGTCTTCACATATAGGTAATATTATTTAACTAATGTACGTGCATATACAAACAATTGTAAAACATTTTAAAAGAGTAACGGTGGAGTTTCTTGCCCATTCTTCTCCATACGAAAACTACCTTTTGGAAGGGGCGACTAGAATAAATTTTAATATTTTGTAAATTTTGACGTTCAAAAGTGCCATACATAGGCCTATTTGAAATAAATGATTTGACTTTGACTTTGATTCACTATGCCCAAAGAGTACCAACGAAAGTTACAACGTGCAAGTTCCTACACATCAGAAGATATGCAAATCGTAATACAAAAGTCAGAAACAAATGCCTCACGAATTATGCGCCATCACAATTATACTGCATCCCGATATCGACCGAGTTCCTAACTAAAAGATCTCAAAAATTGTAAGCTTTGAATATAATCTTTTTTCAGATTTCAGAATACCTATAATAAAAACAATAAAGAAAATGCTGTAATGAGAACTTAGGTTATCCAATGTTTTTTCGGCAATAACGATATCCTTTCTGTTTTCACATTTGAGGTCGAGGAATATCAGCACAAGTTTGATAAACATTCCTTTATATTTTGTTGTGTAGGGTAAGAACGGACAAACAATACAAAAAAAAAAAAAAAATGTCTTCATCAGAATATTCAAATTTTAGTGCTAATCTACGTAATTCGACTATTATCGTTATAACAGAAAATTCTGGATTATTTGCTTGTTGTGAACGTTATCATATTAGGATTAGAAGTGTTATTAGAACGTAGTCCGAACTTACCTTGCGAACGTTCGGTCTTTTCAAGGCTTTTACTTTTTTTTGCCAATATTTTGTACTGCTTTCAAGCTAGAATGGTTGAGGATAGGAAGAAGATAAAATATTCGGATAAAGTAGATTTGTTAATAATATTTTTTTAAATATAAATAATTTTTATAAAATAAATATAAATTACGCAGATATAATTTAAATATGTTTTGAGAAAAAAAAATTGTAGCATCCTTTCAACTCATCGAAAATCCGGCCGAACTTAGCCGAACGCACTCTATGTAAAATGAGTTAGGCCCAGTAGGTGGCCAAACCAATCGCGGCATCAGTAGCGTTTTTTAGGCCCGTAGAAAAAACCGCACATTGTTTATCAAAATCTGAATTTGACAAGTTAACCACTAAAAGCGTCACCGAGCTGCCTAGTTACTTTCAATTGGCAAAGCATTTAACTCTTTTTTCTTGGCCTTACGAAATATTAAAATATTTATGCTATGCCCATGAATGTGTTTATAATACAACTTTCTTTACCCTATTCTTTACCCTTAAACCAGCAGTAATAGTCTAGTGGTGGGACCGGCAGACTGCCAAGTCATAGGTCTGGAGTTCGAACCCAAGGCACGCACCTCTGACTTTTCGGATTCATGTGCGTATTGTATAATTATCACTTGCTTCAAAAACAGTGAAGGAAAACATCGTGAAGAAACTGGCATGCCTGAGAGATATTTCTCGACGGCATGTGAAGAAGCCCATGGGTGGCTTTAAAACTTTGACACCAGGTTAGTCACTAACCACACGAAAAGAAGAAGAAACCTATTAATATGGGTTCATTTATTAAAAGCATTGCTATATCCGCTCTCCGCTCCTAACTTAATTCATTATGTAATTGAAGTCGGAACTAAGTTATCAAATATCGGAGAACATTAAGTTTTATTGAAGTGTTGCGAAGTAGGTCGGTTCTCATTAGTGCGCAGTATCAGAGATTTTGTTGACAGTGTTGTCCGAGTAGTGTAGCACTTGTCACTGTGATTATATTTATTTATTTATTTACTATTTACACTTACATTTCTTTTAACAGGTTTAACCCAATACAGCAATGTAGTCAGAATGTCCACTGTGTGGCACAAGTCATACAGAGGACAATATGTTAAGTGTAATAGCTTGGTATTTACAATGTCATTTAATTGTGAAGTGTACTTTAGTTGGGATTACAAGTCTTTGATTAAATTGATTGCATATTTTACAAGTAACAACGACTTTCGCCCAGGGGTCTAGTTGATGCTAGCGCAATTGTTCTATAAGGTTCAGAGTTTGACTTTTATGACATGAAAATTATACCAATACAAAAAAATAAGGGCGTTCATATTCAATCAAATCCCTTCCGGCGATATCTTTTCGATTTTCCAACATGGAACTCGCTTGTTGTTTCACTAATTTTCTCTATTTCATATCATCAGATTTTGCCCAGTAGTCTGTGTAGATATAGTTAGAAGTCTATTGTAGGTATCTCAAGAACTCATTCTGTATTCGATTCGTAATTATATATGGATTTGTTAATGTGTGTGATGCACGCAATAGCCATTTCAATAACTAGGCTAACTGTGCTTGTACTGGGTTTGTGCCAAATGTTACCCAATTTAGCTTGTATTACCATAATATTAATATTAATCGAATACACTCTTAGTTTAAGATTATGGGGGTAACTGATGATTTTGGATCACTCAAGCTATTATCGGACAGTTTGATAGTCAGCCATTAAACAAATAAACATGGTTGTGCTGGTAGCCAAGAAGAGAGTTACATATTTAATGGATCTATGTGGGCCATCATCACTGCTGGACAAAGTCTCCTTTCCTTTCTGCCATACTTTACAGTTCCTGGCATGCATCTCATGTAATATTATGTCATCATCATAATTTTAGCTGAAAGACGTCCATTGCTGGACATAGGCCTCCCCCAAGCACCACTATTTTGAGCAGTTCTGTGCTTCCCGCATCCAGCGGATTCTTGCGGCCTTCATAAGGTCATCGGTCCATCTTGTGGGAGGCCTTCCAACGCTACGTCTTCCGGTACGCGGTCGCCACTCCTTTTGGCCCCACCGGCCATCCGTTCTGGGAGCAATGTGCCCTGCCCATTGCCATTTAAGTTTTGCAATTCTTCGGGCTATGTCGGTTACCTTGGTTCTTTTGCGGATCTCTTCATCTCTGATTCGATCACGTAGGGAAACTCCAAGCATAGTCCTTTCCATTGCCCTTTGGGTGACTTTTAACTTTCTGATAAGGCCCATTGTGAGCGACCACGTTTCAGTACCATAGATCAGTGACAACACGCACTAGTCCAAGACTTTCGTCTAAAGACACTGTGGTAATATTATGTGGGCCATATGAAATACATATTATTTCATTTATTTACAGAAGAGAAAAATGTCGCGGCCACGCTCATCTCTCCGGCATCATCATCCCGGACTAGTAATAAGCCAGATTAACTTTTCAAAAGCCTTTCTAACTGCTTACCTGTAAAAGAGTGAAAAACCCCGTTACTAACAATTCAGAATAGTGGCGCGGAGGAAGTGGCTCGTATAACACAATCAGTTTGACAGCGCCGCGGAATGCCGCGCTTATTGGTGTGTGGGGGCACATCGCCACTGCCGCATAACGCACTACTTTAACTGCATTCCGTTTTATTTAAGATCTTATAAAACTGCGGTTTTTGTTTGTCATCTCCAGAAATAACGCTTAATTTGAAGACAACAATGACAAAGGGAAGTCTTGACCCACACTACTGATATTCTCAGGAGGATTTCTCCTCTCGGGAGCATCTCTTCGGGGCATCTACTGTCTGACAAGATCCAAAAGCGAAAAGTTTGATATTTCCTAACGAAAGGCCTGCCGAGAAAAGATCACACAGTAGCTTAATAGGCCTACAAAACAATGTGTTTGCAGAGTCCAAATAAAACAATTAGGGCTTCTTTACATAATTATTATAAAATTAAAGTCGCTTTTCGTGACTGTCTGTGTGACCGCGTTTTCTTCTAAACTGAGTAACGGATTTTTATGCGGTTTTCACCTTCATTTAGAGAATTTATTTCGAAAGGTTTATGTGTATAATAATTATATTTATGTTAAAATTATATATTATAATAAAGAAATCTCGATTTTTTGGCAGGTGACAGGTCGTAAAAACCGTGCGAAGCAGGGGCAGGTCGCTAGTAGTTTAAAAATTAATAGCTTCACCAATTCATTGTGTTAAGTAAGTAACTTCTAAACGGTTAAGTTAAAATTTCTCGCCAAAGGTAATTGAACCACAAAAATCAAAATAGCAGAAGCGACAAACCGTGTTAAATTATTCAAAGAAAAAAACCAAGAACCTAACATTTGCATACGAACACTTCATAAACTCGTTCGTTCTGGGTCCCGCCCACGCGGCACACTCATAAGGATCATTATAGCTAATATAAACAAAGCACATAATCCTTTGACAGCCTTTAAGAGTAAACTTGCAGGAGTGGAACTCAAAAATACCACATTAATTGGTACCACTTTTGAAAAGGTCGCGACAGGAATTTAAATTCTATTCCGTTGTGATAAGGGCTAGTTGTAAGTGAATTTTGGAAATATAAAGGTAGTGTTAGACTGGCGGCTGTATATGAGTGAAATAGTTAGTGTTGCCGCGTGAGTGCAGTGTAAATTTGCCGATCTCGTTGTGTGGCAAGCCGTTTATTTCGTCCCTACAGAGGGCTTTGTGATTTGTTTTATTGATATTGTCTTATGTTTGATGGCAGTGCGAGGAAAACTGGAGTATTCTTGTGTTGTGTGTTCTATCTGGAGAGGACGGGGAAGACGGGCTTGGGACATCAAATGCGTAAAATATTGTCATGGTTTACAGGAACTTTAAAAAGCCATTTGTAACAGCCCGGAATAAGGAACAGTGTGTATAATGCAATAAGTATACTAAATATTGTACAAATTTATAACTAACCAATCTAATTCCAATGATAGAAATACTGATTGACTTAGTGAGTTAATCAGTATTTCTCGATTAACGATATTTTACAATATACGTAGCCTTTCCCTCTGTGCTCTTCCCATAGTACGTGTATTTAAAATCTACATCTCCGAGTTTATCATCTACCCGTCATGTGCTTTCTATACCTACTAACACATAACTCATCACAACAGCTTTAAACAATTCATCTAATATGACTTATTGAAAATCCATTGAGTAATTTGCGTAACACTGACAAGATTCTATTCTATTTTAATTTAATTAAATAGCAAGCAAAGTCGATGTCGACTATTCTACCAGTGTCTAAAGTGCATTTGAATAACAAAAGTGCATGATTTAAAAAAAGAATATCAGCAACTGAAGACACAAGTAAAATTCTTCGATTGAACAGTTGAATCACAATGTAGATCTTGTTGGGTTAGTACGGGACTGAAACAAATAAAAAATAAATAAATGTCACAAGTGTTAAAATATAAAATACATGCACGCATCCACACCCACGTTGACAGAATAATTTATAATTTTATGTTAAAGATGTGTGACGGATGAAGGTCATCAGCGCCACGACCAGTTCAGGAGAGGAATATGTTAGCAACTTAGTCTGAAGAGAGATTTTAAATTTAGGGAGACGGCTATAGAGATCTAGAGCTGGAACGTTGTTTGAGCATTCAAAGAAGATTTGATCCAGAGTCACCTCTTCCAACCCGCACTCGCAGAGAAAGGCGTCCCTAACGCGGATTTTTTTCAAAAACACGGGAGTCCAACAAAAACCGAGGCGAATACGACAAAGAACGGACATAAAAATTTTGGAGACTTTTTATAGACGTAGAACCATTGTTTTGACTGCATAATAAAACCTGCCCTTTTTTCTTCCGGTGTTATCCACTGTTCCTGCCATGAAAATTGGAACTTGTGGTAGACTCAGCAAGTCATACCCCTGATGAGTATCGTGGGTGAGATCAGCTACTGCTGATGAGCAAGCATCTTTGACCAGAGCATCAGCGCACTCATTGCCCTTTCTTAATGCCACAATGACTAGGTATCCAAACTAACTGAAACTCTTTTTGACTACTAGCACCAGATAAAAAGGACTTTAAAATTTTTAGAACAAGGGAGCTGTGCAATTACTTTTAAAATGGTTTTTTATTAAGGCTTGCAGACAGCTAAGAGAGTCAGTGAAAATAACGGCATTGTCAGTTTGAATTGAGTTTGAGAGTTTACAGCATCAGTGTTACTGAGATTATTAAATTTTGAAGCATCTGTAAAAAAAACCTTTGAAACCCAGACCATCGTTCTCCCACCACTGTATTGAAAGCCAAATTCGCTGAAGAGGACTTTTTGGAAACACCATTGGAAATAAGACTTCATAGAAAAAGTTAAAAAGAGGTAATGCTGGGATTCTGTTCTGTTGGACATACCAAATTTTTTATTTGGCGCAATGCTTTTATGATTAAGGGGCCGTGCACGAAATCGACAGATTTTGATCAATTTTGTTCATTAGTTGTGAGAAACAGTAACAGAATTTAAACAAAATTATTTGTGATTTGAAAAGTGAAATTCTTTGTATTGTACATAGCGGAAAGGGATTTTTCAAATACATTAAAATCACAAAAAATCGCAACAAGGTTTCCAAAAATTGATGCGAGACTGTCGTTTCATCGTTTCGTTAGAAAAAACTACTTTTGATTTTGAAAATTAAAAAATATCATCAACATCATTATATGGTTTACTTGTACATAAGGGAACCACTTTTTTCAACTTCCATACAAAATATAGCAGATTTTTTTTTTTAAATAACCAATTTTTTTTTAAACCTTACCAGTAATGTACTTTTCCTATTATTTAGAAATCACACATTAGTGATCAGATATCAGAATTTTATTTTATGATTATACTATATCTTCATTAAGTAAATCAAAGGCGAAATAAACCATGTTTTCGAGAGCGCAAAAGTGATGCAACTATTAACAGGTGCTGTGACTGACACGAATGGTTTAGCACCACGAAAACTATATTTTTATACTTACACAGACTTAATGTTTCAATTATTTCAAGCTTTCTTACAATTAGATAAGTATTGATGAAATTTATTGACGAAAAAGGGTTTTTTTCGTGCACGGAACCTTAACCTTCTACATTATGGCATTTAGCTCATTCAATTTTGCTAAAAGGGTATGAAAAGATCTAATTATTAATCTAGTCAGAAAACGCGAGGATAGATACTGCCGTCTTAGCGCCAGGGGGGGTTCAGCAAACTCAACCTGCAATGCGTTCACGGGAGAAGATCAATGACAAGATAGGTGATCAAGTTATTAATAAATGTCAAAAAGTCTCTTCTCTGTGACAGCTGTGCACAGATAACAACAGCTTATTTGTGTTCTGCCTCTGCACGGGCGTCGACGGCGGTGCAACTGAATGTTGCCATTTTAAATATTATACTCGTATCTTTTACAATTATTATCTTTCCTTTATTTAATTTTTAGTACATATTATTTACATTTTTAAATATTTTTACGAAAAAAAAACATAAAAAATAATATGGTGGCCCATCGGCATCAAGAACAGGGTCCTAGCTGCCGGTAGTCAGGGCTCTAGAGAGAGGAACTTCCTCATTAAGCGTGCCGTTCCCAGGAGTACTGCTTTCTGAATCAAGTCCTTGAGACGAGCCTCCTGAGGAACACCTCAGGAGGCTCGTCAACAGTCGAGCTTCTCCGCTAGCGAATAGCCGTAATGTTTATCGATACAATGATTGCAGAGTCCACGTCCCACATGTCGACCACCTCGTGTGCTAAGTCAAGATACTTGATTTTTTATTATTATCGTTCTTTATGTATTACATATATTTAATTTCATCTATCTAGGTACTTTATAATTATGCTGCTCTGGTCGACGTCTTGAAGTCAATGCCTGCCACTGTAAACCAGCGCTAAGCAATGGCCATTTTGCACGGATGTCTCATATCTTCCCCAGGATCGTTTTATTTTTACTGTTATGCGTCATATTAGGTGCAAATAAACATTTTTTCTTTCTTACAAATCTATATAAGGACAACTTTTAATAGAAACAAAACTTAGTTCACAAATTCATTTTGTTAACACCACCGTCGACTTACAGGCAAAGTAATTCAGAAAGTAATCGTTCCCCACCTTGAAACACTAACTAATTTAGTACACACAACTTGTAAATAAACTTTACCTCCGTAACTTCGAAATGAAAATGTTAAAAAACAAATGTTAGTTTCAAGCCTGGCTTACAAAGTGGAGTAACTAAATAATGAAATAAGTGCTTGTTGGGAACTGGCAACATGTTTGAGGTATTATTGAGAAGTTTTAGTTTTTTCTTTACAATACTTCTACACAAAGTAAAATGATGAATTGAAAAAGTTATCATAGTTTTGCGGCAAATGGAATTTTTCCAATTTTAAATATATGAAAGGAACGACTACAGTTAGGTTAAGTTAGCATTTCGGTCACTGCTAAGTAAGTTATAAAATACGTACTTTTAAAAAGACATGGTAGCTTCTTCTTCTTCGTCGTGTCAATGCCACGATAGTGAATTAGATTTAATTGCCCTAAAGTTCGCCACTTCCACGTCACATCGTTGTCGGTGGCAGCGCACAGGTCACTATGGCTGCATTTTTGGGGTCACAGAGGGCAGGATAAGAGGGATATATGTTAGGTTAAAACATTGGAGTAAAATGCTCTTTATTATGTACACCACATGACATTCATCACGAAATATCAAAAACCGCTCGACATATAAAGATGAAATTTTGCAGAAACGTAGTTTACAGTTAGTAGATGTCCGCTAAGAAAGGGTTTCTGGAAATTTGACCTATAAGGGGGTGATAAGGGGGGATTTTGTTTGTATGAAAAATCTTATTCCTTGAGTTAATAAAGTTGAAACTTGGCACGAATACTAACCTATATAAATTATAAAGTTTGCCATTTTTAGTTTTTCTACACTACCCCCTAAAGGAGGATTGAAGGGTGTCAAAGTTTGTATGAAATAATTTTAACTCGAAACTCAGTATTTATAATTAAGACTGAAAATAAATAAAAATGAATATCAGGGATTTTTTTAAATCTACCCCTAGCGGGGTGAAAAGGGGTATTCATTTTTACAGATTAATTTTACTGTGTGGCTTGGTTAACTTGAAAATTGGTATAAGTAATCAATATGTCAAATAATGGAAACGTCACAATAGACTTTTCAAAAATTATTATCACGTTATTTGTTATGGGGGATGAGCAATATTATAATAAGTTCGTATTCTTCTATAGTTTACTGCAAATTGTAAAAAGGCTAGCCCAAAGGTTAGAATATTGTAGATAGTTACGGATTGAACCTTTTACGTAGTCAATCATTACATATACAGGGATATACATATCATTACACATATGAACGGATTTGGACAAAATTTGGCAAGGAGATAAATGGCATTCTAGGGTAGGCCCTAGGATGCCATTTATCTCCTTGCCAAATTTTAGGGTAGGCCCTAGGATGCCATTTATCTTCTTGCTAAATTTATTTATATAGGGGAAAAAAAAAAGTAAAAATTTTATAATTTTATTAATTAATTATTATTTTTTTTTTATATAGGGGATGAAAGTTTTCTCGCCAAACTTCATGCTGCTAGGTCAACGGGAAGTACCATATAGGCTTTATTTTATTTGCGAGTGTCAACATCAATATGTAGTAATAAATGGCCGTATTTTTTTTATTGTGTTGACTTGGAAGTTCAATTTTCTTTACAGCTCCAAGGGACTGTAGATCTTAGTTTTTGATATCTATTTCGACTTGATGCCTCCACACGTTTCTGAGAAAGAGGGTCTTGACAGACAACGAAGTCATCCTTTAACGGTTTCAATTTTTCATTTTGAGTACGGAACCCTAAAACAGATTTATTATCTGCCTGTAACCTTTACATGCCGTAACAGCTGAACGTATTTAGATTAAAGGCATACGGATAGGCCAAAAGCTGGGTTAGGACATAGGATACTCTGAATTCCGGTAGCATGTTCCCGTGGGATATTTTTCGACATCCACGTGAGCGAAGCCGCGGGCAAAAGCTAGTGTTATATAAATATAACAATACATAGACATAACAACATTCAGATCAACAAAGGAAATGTGAAAGTATCAGCACGTTTCTATTGAAAAATTACATTCTATTTATTTGTTTCATTATTGATTGGTAAAATAAAGGTCAATGAAGTCAGCTGTATTATTTCCGTATACAAACGGAGCTAATCAAAGAAGGCGCGGCAGCGGCGGGCGGCGCGGCGCGGGCGGCGACACGCAGTCTGTCAATCAACTACCGTGTATTTGCACGCCAAGTTCACTACCACCGTGTACTTTTCGAAAAGTTTGCAAGGGTTAGAAACTTGGCGAAAAAGATTCTAGTTTCTTAATTAGGTATGTAAAATTCCCTGTATTTATGCCATAATTTTTAGGGAACCTTATTACTAAGCCCCCGCTGTCAGTCTGTCTGTCTGTCCGTCCGTCCGTTCGTCCGTCTGTCTGTCAGCGAGCTGTATTTCATTAAACTGTAATTAGGTAGACAGTTAAAAATTTTACAGATTATGTATTTCAGTTGCCGCTATAACAACATTTTGTTTTTTAAATAAAATTAAAAATTAAAGGGGGATCTTTAACTCCCGACGCAAAAAGAGGGGTGTTATATAAGTTTGACCGCGTGTGTATCTATCTGTGGCAGCTCTTAAACGAGTGAACTGATTTGAATGCGGTTTTTTTTATTTAAAGGCAGGTTTTCTATAGGTATGGTTCTTAAACATGTTTTATGAAAATCAGAAGATTATTAGCTCTTTTCTAGTTGATGAAGAGATGTGAGTATCTTCCACGGATCTGATCGGTATTCTGTTACTTCAATGATATTAGAAGAACATAGTAACCTTGCTTGCTGCAGCATCACCTGGAATTTGCAGGATACCCAACTCCCTTACCAAGTTACAGCACAGGTATCGTGTTTGGGCTCATTGGAATGGTCTCAATGAATAGGTTTTATAGATAGATGGTGAACAGGGTCTGGTGATGGAGTAGGAAAGAGGAATGAGGAAATGTTTGTGTCGGTAGTTTTTTAAATTTTAACTATTATAATTATATGTTTGTGCTTGTTATTTTTTTTTTCTTTCTGTGTTTATCTTACAGTCACTTTACAAAACTATGAGCAGGGGAATTGTGGGATGATCTGGCAGGGTAGAGTAATTCCTCATCAGAAGCAACTCTCTTATTAGTCAAGCAGCTCTCTACGAAGAAGAAACATTTAACATTATTTTATTTTACATCCCAGCCAAAGGTCTTCGCTATGATTTTTTATTTCCAACATTAAGACCATTTACGCCCTGCATTTATCCTTGTTCTTCATAATGTGAACCTAATATTTATTGCAATTATTACCATACAAATGAACAATCTATGGATATTTCCAAGGCACAGACAATTACAAAATCGAAAACACAAGTGATGTTTTCTCAGATCAGGCAGCCGACGCGCGAAGGGGCGGCGACACACTTGACATGCGCCTACGCAGCCGCCACAAGCTGCCGCAAACAATCGCACTCACATAAATCTCTTTACGAAACAAATACACTGCGCGCGCACGTGCCCAGTTTTCAAGATAAGGCGTTTTATTTGGAGCGATTGTAATGCTTATAAATGTGACGTCATTTCATGATATGGTGGCAAACTTATCCAGACAAAAACGAAACGAAAATCTTATTACACTCATAACAGTGTAATAAAACAACTAAGATCTCATCGGGTTATCCTAGCTGACTGTATCTTACTTTAAGAAAACTCGGAGGCACTGTCATAACTAGAGCCCATAATTATCGTTATTTGTCTAGCCTTCCAGTCTCACCAGATTCAACTGAATACTTCTGGTATTAGAAACCTCGGAGAGATAGCGATTCCGAATGTAATAAAAAAACTACGTGAACTTTTTCTTTCGTGAGCTAAAGCAGTTGCAAATCGGCCTGTCCTAGCCTGTCTTGTCCTGGCCTGTGTCTAGCTTGCATGCATCTGTCATAGAGTACCTCAACCACATCTCATAGAGCTCAACGTCCCGACACACATCGGTCCTAGTTCTTCTGCCTTCACTGTTTAGTGTGAAGGTGATCTCCATTTCAGTGGATCATTATTAAGAGTCAACGGGGCGGCGGCGGCGACGTAGTTAACAGGCGCCCACGCACGGCGGACAATAAGCACACGCGTTCGTATTTCAATGTATGCACTGCTTTTGTTAGGATTACGGGGAGAATGAATTTTGGTGTCAACAGGATAAAAAATAACCATGCTGGTATTTATTTAAGAAAATTATTTATGAAAATAAACATCGTGAATGCATGACGATCTAATTAATTCTAAGCTATTCTTAAATCTAAAAACTGCTGACTTAAAGTGGAACTGATTATAAGAGAATCCACAATTGTCTGAATATGTAACACAATTTTCTTTTCTCAAAAGCATCTGTACTGCATAGAGTGCAGAAAACCGCAGGTTGTTAGGTATGATATCATCTTAATATATCTAGTAGGTACCGATGTATAGCAGGCATACAACACCTACACATTTGTATGTTATTATATACCAACACATACATACAATGTTTATTACATATTACGATTCACAATTGCACAAACCCCGCATGACATCAATCATCGCGGTCCCCTTTCAATACTTACTCAATTTACTCTGAGCTGAGTCCAACTTGATTTAACTTTCTAGACAGTTATCCTAAGTGTTTCTCCGTGTTCGTAATATCAATGTTTACTTTACAAGTTTCAATCCAAGGAAATATAAGGTACTTATGAATCTGTAGTAGGGTTATTGTTGGTATTACGATACCATAACTACACGATAGGTTAGTGGACTACCTCTTTGAGAAAATGAGAGCAATCTGTACTTAGAGAAATTGCTTCGTGAAAAAAAAGAATATTGTTAAAAATATAAAAAATATAGGTGTTTTTTTTTTACCCGACTGCGGCGAAGCCAATAAAGGAGGCTTATATGTTCGACCTGTATATACAAATTTAATGTCCGTCTCTATGTTCCCTCGTAACTATTAAACGGCTGAACCGATTTTGATGAATGATAATTAATTATATCTTTAGATTTGTCTTGTCGTTATTGACATTTTGTCTTATCTTTATTGACATTTTGTCTTGTCTTTATTGATTTATTAAAATAATAAAAAACATAGTGACGAATTTTTGGCGCCAAAATGTAGGTTTAAAAACAAATCTCCCAACCCTATCTGGTGGGTTACCAAAATTAAGGGTTTTATTGTTAAAGTTAAGCCTCTGACTGTTTTTTTTTTGGTCAAGGGCAGCTCGCAGTTGACCACTGAGGTCTTGGCTGCTTAACCAGACTTTCCTGTGGTTGCCTTAAGCTTAAAGCTTCTAGCCAGGGGCAAAAACTATTCTAAATTAAAACTAAGCGAACGCTCGTTAAGGGCACCCCCTGTAGGGTATGAACCTCGGCTTAGATTTTAATTTTAAAAGAAAGAAGAAAGCAAGATGAAAATCTAAGTTTGATTCGGCCTTTCTTGCTGTCCTCCCCCCAGCGATGCCCTAAAGGGTTGGGGGGGAGTCTCATTTACTCGGGGACGCGGTCGCGATCGCGAAGGACCTCGGCGGCGGGGTCGGAATGACGGGTGTCGTCTGTGTTTGTGCACTGTACAGGTGGCCCTATTCTTCTCCTGGAGGAGTGTTATGGGGTCATCTGCGTTGGAGAGGTATGCCTCCGACTGCATTACATGAGAATATTTATAGTATTAAGTGGGATTGGACACAGAAATAGGTCACCTTGTTTCCATCTTTTTTAAAGTTCACTTTTTACGGGTTTTTTATTTTTATACCTTTACTTTTCCACTGCTGGGCAAAGGCCTCCCCCATGCATTTCCATTTATCTTTATCTGCGGCCTTTTCCGGCCAATTTAATAAATAAACCCAACATATGATTTTAGAGGCCAAATAGAAATAAATAAAATCTGGGGTGAAGAAGGAAATGTTAT
The DNA here is from genome assembly GCA_949152395.1 of Agrochola litura. Taxonomy (NCBI): domain Eukaryota; kingdom Metazoa; phylum Arthropoda; class Insecta; order Lepidoptera; family Noctuidae; genus Agrochola; species Agrochola litura. The sequence goes on from OX424490.1 coordinate 524,578, forward strand.
GTATGTCGAAACATCGGAGGTGAATGCGGAATAAATCGTTAGATCTCATCATCATCTGCCTAGCCTTTGCCCAATTATGTTGGGATCGGCTTCCTGTCTAACCGGATGCAGCTGAATACCAGTGTTTTACATGGAATAAATCGGAAGATCTAAAAAAGTCAAATTTACTTGTCAATTCATCCAGACTCTATCACATAATTATAAACCTATAGGTATAATACTCAATCCCAATGGCCCCTAACATGATGATCCCCGCAGCGATACATCTTACTGACAACACCGCCGACAACGGACAACGCTAAATAATCAACTGTTACGTTCCTATAAATACCTACAGACAGGTATGGGCCCTTCTCTGAATCAGGACTTGTTAGGACTTAGTGCTATATATTTGTCACATTCACGCAGTGGGACTTGAAGTTATGATGCGAGTATGCATTGCATTAGAAAAAAGACTGTTCTTATCGCTCGTATGGGCATTTATTATGTACATACTTATATATATAAGATAGCTGCCATGATGTTGTGGTTTACTATATTTTAATATAGTCAGCAAGGTGGTAGTGGCGATTATTCACTAATTCATGTGTAAATGGTGATTATATTATTAATATTTTAACTTCTATAGAACAGGCTACTGTCTGTTATAGATTCTTGAGGGCTGTAAGTTTTCCTAGAATAAATAAATAATAAAAATAAATGATGAAAATTATGCTCTTACAGCCGGGTCTAGACTAGTAATGTTTCAAGCTACATTAAACTATAATAATATACCTATTGTACATACAAGTTACTTCATGCCACTTGTACGTACTCGTACATTAAGGAACCGTGTTTCCTAACTTCATCGTTATTATATTCTGCGAGAAAATAAACAACGTTGTTATTCTTTAATTTTCACGACATCCGGGAACAAGACGTTGTTTATAATAATAATATGGTAAGGAAGATGTTTTCTAAATGAGTTGGGCTTTAAGATGAGGTCGTATTATTAAACCGTTGGATAAGTGAAGACATATTGTACAGATAAGTAGCTATTTAGTTTCAGAACTGGGCAGTCAATCGGCCTAGCCTTTTCCTTTTATTGGGGTCGGCTTCCAGTCTAACCAGATGCAGCTGAATACCAGTATTTTACCAGTTATTAGGTAAGACTTGTTGTAAAGCTTTTGGACTTCTGACTACCAGTAACTACTGTCGAAGATCTACGAATGACAGTCGGAACCAACGGCTTCACGTACTTTCCGAGGTACGGAGGGGTCTCGATATGTAATGAATAGTCACCCATCCACGAACCGACCACGGCGAGCTTAACCTTTGATTGACCCATGCAGCTGTTATCATTTGGCTACGAGCCCCTCTTTTTCAGAACTGGTCAGTGTAAGTGAGTTATACATTAGGTAGGTATGTATAATTTTTCAATAACAGTCCTAAGTCTGGATTTGTGCACAGTTGTTTTGTGAGTAAAAAAGATTATGTGCAACATTATTGTTACAAACATTTAGATTCTTTGGCAAACCCTGAGCAGAGCAATCAGCTTAAACCAACGCTTAAACCACTTAGTTATTATTTTCACCATGGCATATCTATCATTTAGCCCATTGCAAAACGAGACAAAAATAGGAAACTTACCAAGACAATTTTTTTTTAAATTAAGTACAGTACCGACCAAAAGTCCATGAGCAATCTCACAAAGCAATAGACTGACGCTTCGGTTTGACTTACGACCTTCTTCTATAAGTTGTTACAATACTGTAGACACGCACATTACACACACACACTCACTTTCTCTGCAACCAATGACTAGTTCAATAATCATCATTCGTTTTTAGTTTCATTCGTCTTGTTCACATAAATATTAAAGTTTAGCAGGTAGACCACAAAAAACTAAGTAAATTATTTCGATTTCTGTGGGGTAGATGCAGTTTGTTACGAGTATTTAATTAATAGAACTTTGTTGGTTCGTGGATAATATTGGTGACGAGTATTTAGCGCAGTGTTGTGGTTATTATTATCAAAAAGCAGGCATAAAATATATTGAAGAGATCAGATCAGATCAGAGAATATTATTGCGCTGCGTAAAAGTGAAGTGAATATCTAATGAAACCGGACTAAGTGTGAGTGTTATCATTTATATATTTCATATTTTACTAAACATAAATCTTAATCAAGGGTATTGTTGATAGAACAGAGGTATTGTTGAGACAGAAGATGCCTTTAAAGTTTTAAATTCATTGTGAGGTTTAATTCGATTAGTGAATAATAAATAATAAGGTATTATGTGTAATAAAAACAATGTTTTTCTTTGTTCTAGAGAAATACTGTGAGGGTTAAGAGATATGAGGAAGGGGCTTATTATCGAGTAGCAGCGACGTCAAATGGTGAATGAAACAAATGGTTTCATACCAACGAGATATTTTGCTGAATTATTAAAAACACGTCATTATGAACCGTTCGCCGTGCACTCTGAAGGCTTGCATCACTGAAGGCCAGCTAGAAAACCGTTTTTGACCTTAAAATATTGACCGTACCAACTTAATAAACAACAGATTCGTTATTGCATGAATTTATGGTAACGAATTTTTTAAGCATTTTTCAATAGGGTGTTTGTCGTATTTCTTGCAGATATACCGAAATTGTTTAATATTATTTTAGTAATAGTATTATTTTAGGATTAAAATTTGAGGTTTAGTTTCAATCTTCTTTTCGTAAAGAAAATGAATACTTAAGCTTTAACCTCAATAACAACCAATATTTACTAAAGTCAAATAAAATGTAAAATAATTAATACAAATAAAATATAAACAAACTGCCCATATTTAACCTTAAAATTACCTATTCTGTAAGTAGTTTTTTACATTTTAAGTAGTCTAATATTCTTATTTATTACTTAATTACTTCGACCATGATCAAAGCTTAATGTTTATGGTGAAAAAATCCATTAAAAATTAAAATATTTCATAATTTAAATATGTCAAAATAATACAAACTGCTTCTAGTTTCTTGATATCTATTTCACATCTTATTCAGCTGAAGTAATGATAAATAATTGTAGCAGTGTGTTAACTTATGTAAAATAAATATAACGAATAAACATATTTTTTTTAATTTTGTTATCATATATCACGCATTTTTTATTCTAAAACCTTTATTGCAATAACAACATAAAAAAGCAGCAATATTTAAAAAATATTAGTATCGAAAACAAAAATAATAATATTTGCAAAAACCGCACTGTGTTTTACGAGATTAGAACCTGAGGCAGTTTGAATTCCATACCAACGCTTAACGCTTTCTGCTATCTGCACTTGTTAAGTTTCTATCGAATTTTAGCAATGCCATTAACTGGTCAAGTTCACGCGCATAGTGCGTGTGTGCTAGCATGTTTAAAGCGACGGAAATATATTGTTGTTTCGTGTAGAACAAAACTGCGTTATCTGTGGTGTGTGTATCGTGTTGCTTACACATACAAATGAACGAGCTATACCGCGTGTTCACAGCAATATGACTCTTAGCGTGCTCATGCACTTTTGAGCGCTTACTGTACCTATCACTATTATCCACTCTAAATTCAAACAATCTTTTAACAATATGTATAATATTTTCTAATCATAAAAATAATAGCTTAGTGTCTATCGCAACTGTAATAAGTCGTGTGGTGCGGGAGTAGTCCCGACTATTAGTTGACGAGTACGTACTTCACTATAGCCGCGGTAACGAGCCGACTTGAGAATCACTTGGGACGTGGCCAGGCGACCAGCGACTGTACGACACTATTGGTATTTATTTAGTGGTGACACTATTAGTAGGTATCTAGTACTGACTTTGAATTTTGAAGATGGTGAGAGATACTCTATCTAGCCACTTAAAAGCCAAAACTGGTACATTATACAAACAGGCGTACCTACTGAAGAGCTAGTTTTTGGTTCTCGTGAGAATCACAACATAATTAACATCATTTATAAAAATGTAACTAGAACAAAAAAAGCACTAGGTATTGAAGAAATGTTAGATTATTTGAGTGTAGGACTAGGAAAATTAATATACCCACTGGCTAGACCATCACATAATGTCAAAGACATGTCCTGCAGTAGAAAGATTATGGAATAATCAAGAAAAAACAACATCTACATGCAAACAAGCCCCACGTCGTCATATTTCCACGGCAATATTTTAATACCCAATCAGAAGAAATCCGCTGGTATTAAGTCAGCTACCAAGGAATCCTTCAGATAAAGATTATATTTTTTATTAAAAAAACTTTTGAACACAGGCGGCACACAAATTACTTTCCTGAAATATGTATTTTACTAAAAATGTTCCAAGAAATTTATTTAGAGAGACAATAATTAACCCTGAGGCACTGAGGAAACTGGAATTGGTTTTTAAACATTTTAATTTGAATAAGAAAATTAGAAATTAGTCATTGCGGGGGTGACTTTGTTTGTGAAAGATTGCAAACCGTGCCCCGCGGTCGTTATGGATCATGGCACCTTACACTCTCGCAGCACTCTTTACCGAAATTGGTAAAAGAGCCAGTGTGGTGATAAATAGTTACTTCTTCCCTGTATAAGAGGTATTTTATCCGCTTTTATAGTTAGAATAACAGGCTGATATTATTATGCTTATAGTGGTGCAATAAAAAGGGCCTCAACAAGTGAGAGTCACCTACTAAGCGTTATTCCAGAGCACCTTGGGCAATTAGCCGCGCTTCCATCTTGCTAACCAGCTATTTACCACGGCATGGCCCAAGATTTTGCCATGTTCTTAGCTCATGTTCTCGTGTAAGTACGACAGAAGAAGATGTTTTAATATTATCAAAAGCCAAAACTGTCTGTGCAAGCAAAACCAACAAGCAAATACAGCTCGAAGTGCCGGAAAAGAGCACTTACATCAGTAAGCACTCCCTATTTACAAGAGGGGTGTTCCTCTTAACCCTTCCGCGAGTTTCGTGGCTCCTCACTACGGGGAGGTTTCTCCGTAAGTCAATATTTGAAGTTACACACGACGATTGGAAATAAACTGTGTCTATACGAGGGTAGAAGAGGTGCTATCGATCACTGCAGAGATGATAGTTTGCGTTACGTACCCATGTTGGTTTAGAATCGTGAGTGACAAGTGTGGCTTAAGGGATGCTGGGAAGGGTTTCTGGGTACTATTTAGACAAGCTGTGGTATCCCCTACGGCATGGGTATGGTACGTTTATACAGCAATCAGTATGAGTGTATCTATACGTATAGAAAGTATTCAATTGCTTCTAGAAGGGATAGAGCCTAATTCAAAAAACTGAAAAAAAAAGAACTCCAAGTTCCTATTAGAAACGCACTAACAAAAAAGCAAGTTTAAAAAAACACAAAAATTCAATGGACTTCAACAGCCCCGGGGCTTGCGGACACTTAGTGTGATTCCCATGACTCACTTAGGTGTCATTCTAATGATTGCAAAATCCCATAATATCTGTTATCAGATGGAGGTAGACAGTGATTATTAGGTAGTTATTAGGCAGTCACGCTGTGCAGCCAGGTGAACTACCGAAACTGACGCGAAGTGCTTTATCCACTGCTGATCTGCAAGTTACTGTCATGTTTCTGACGATGTTTAAATTACTTTAAGGTGTAAGTAAAGATAATGTTGAAGTTTTGCAACATGCCAATCAAAATAAAAAATTCTTACTTAAAATAATATAATTAAGAGTTATTAGCTTAATATTTCATTGCATAATGCTTACATTTTGTCAGAGAATTATGTGTGATGTCTATAATTCAACCCGTCGTAAGTTTTGTGTTGAAACTGAAATACATGGCTTTATATCCTTTAAACACATCGCTTATCGCCTAAGTTTCAACTAACAGTAAAGACCTATCGATTGATAACTTTATATCGATTTCCCGATGACATTCCTTAAAATAAATAAACCTTTAACGCGGGCATCGCTTTCAATAAATAACTTCAAACAAACGGGAACCAACTGTTGTATCAATCAGATTGTCAATCACTCAGCAGGTGATATTTACTCTAGTTTCGGCACAATACAGATAAAACAGAAGGTTTATTGATTCTGCTAAGCCCTAACACCGGTCCTTTTTCCCATATGTACTTTCCCGTGTACACATAGAAAAAAATGCTCTGATAGTCAAAAACTTGGAGGTAGAGAAAAGTGGTGTCAAATCACTCTGTTAAATAAGGAGAACCCTTCAGCCGGACAATCAGTCTGCTATAAAGCCTTCAAAATAAAAAAAAATAACTGAGTTTGTGAATTACAGTTTGACTCGTGATTATGGGTTAAATGGACGGATGGATGGATGGTTGTCGATTATAGCCTACCTCTGAAAACACCACCATGTTTTCAGAGCTTTAGAAAAATATATTTTCTGACAGCCAAACTCTGTTACTGAAAATGAATCACTGCAATTATTATAACTAATCCGTTGAAAATGCCATTTTGTCTCTCGTCACTATCAATTAACTTCCTACCACGATTTGTAACTTGTGGTCCTTCTGCCCCTTTCATTTCTTTGTTTAGCTGTTGACTCAGAATGATAATCTAGTAGTGATTGACAAGAGTTTAAGATAAATAGCGAGTGTCGCAGCAACTGAGATATGTGTGGTTATGTGCTTACTACTTGGCGACGGCTGTCCGGTAGAAGAGATTTGAGAGGTTTAGTGTTGATTGATCTGATACGAACTAAATGTGCTTGAGAATATTTGATTGTTCGGTTAATGGGTAGTTCCGCGAATAGCAGTTGTTTTAAATGTTTGTAAAGAAAATCACTCACTAAAGTGAAATGAGGATGAGAACAATATATTGCTGATAGAAACGTAATATTTACTTAGTTATTGGTTATTTCAGGGGTTTCATAATAATTGGTTATTTCAGGGGGTTCACATAATCGATGTTTTAAGGATTGCTTTACATGTATAACAAACTTAACCGGCTATATATTAACTTTAGCTTAACCGCCGATAAAATGCTTATGTTTATGATTTTGAGTAACATATTTAATACCTAAGCATAAATTACTTTTGACTTGAATAGCGCTACAAGCCCGTTTTCTAATAAATATAATAACAATTCCATTATGTTTCACCACAGCGCCATTTACCAAAACGCCCATAAAGCGCAAACAAACAAAAAACATTCGCAAGTAATCTATGCAGATATAAATATCATTGTCTTGTCACCATACGCTAAAGTTAATTTAACTTGAACAATACCCACGCAGCAAACCACGGGAATTGAAATTACCAAACAGTGATTGCAATATGTTAGGTAGTCATTTTGCTATACATTGATGGCTATGTGTGGGAGATACGTAGGCATACAGTGCGGAGCGCGCGATGTATTAGTCAACATGCAAGTAATTGGTTCGCGATTTGTACACGTGTGTTGTTAGAATTTGTTTTGGTGTGGGGCAAGTGGCGAGCTGAAGCGGGGAGTGTGCTAGGAAATTTAAGTCAAATGTACCTACCTAATTGTGTCTCTTCCTTGTATTCACAAATTTCCTCTAAATACATAACTTGGTGCACAGACGAGCTTTAAGAGAATGTAAAAGATACTAACAAAATATGGACAAAAATTGTCAGAATTAAATGAATTTTATTTTATTTTTATTAATTTTTAAAAGCTAAACGTGCGTATGAAATTACAGACACGTGAAATATTTCAATCGTTATCTCTAAGTTTAACACCGTGTTCGCCGTGTTGTGTTAATCTTGGACCAGTACCTAATAATTTTCCACCCATTGGAACCCAAACTGTTGCTTACATAAAATTTAATAATTATTTGTTCTTATTTTCTGGGAGAGTATCGATTTGACCAACTGAGACTGGCCAAGTAGACCTATGACCTACGTATTTTCAAAGCTCCGCCGCTTACCACGTGGCCCACACCCCAGCTCCTGATAAATGTGGGCACAACAGGCAATTAGGCGGAACACGAAAATAATAAAGGACACTCGCTCTGGACAGTGTCTACACGATTTATAAATGTGGTCACAGACTGCACAGTTATATTCGAAGCTAATTGTCTAACTGGCTTTAGTAAGGATGATTAAGTAGACTGTTTAAGAGTTTTCCTTTGTGTGTTAGTAGCAGTGCATAAATATTGTGACATTTTGTTGTGATCATTTTATATCGTTTGGAGTTTGCGATATACTCAGCGAAACTATTTTTGTATAGTCTTAAAACAACACCCTGTATACGCATGCAGGTTGTTTTTTACAACAATAAAAAACTAACACTCAACATAACATAACATAACATCAGGCCTTGTTTCCCCGAAGGGTCAGGCAGAGATAGGAAAATTATAGAATCCCAAAGTAGAAGTACTAATCTGCCTACCTGTATTGGGTATGAAATAATTCTACCTCACATTCCTTCATCCTATATATATTAAATACATTCAGAATATCTCCATTATATAGAGCCCCATAAAATAGGCTCATACAATAAATTCAAAGAAATTGAGACTTAACGCGCCGCGGTGGCGTATTTACAAACACCATTCTTCACGGACGCACAGTCGACTGGGTTTGCGTCGGGACGCAGTATACTTGTATAGCCGTACACTGCACAATTTATTCATTGCGCAGTCGAACGCCGAGATTTATGAGCGCGATATCGCTTCCGAACCGCGTATGAAACATCGATTTCTGAAGACACGACTTGACGATCGTACATGTACTGACTTGGTTAACGAAGCAGTAAAATCTCGGCTATCCTCTCAGGGTTTCATTACAAAATGTCGGAGTTTTCTTCAAAACTGTCTTGTTGAAATCTTGGTTTAATTTATGATATCGTTACGAAAAAGATCTCAACTGTCCAGAGATTTATAGAGTTAAAAAAGTTAAAAACCTTTCCAACAAATAGGCGCATATTTTAACCGAAATCTTTGGACTTATCAAATTTTACGAGACTTTCTGTTATCATGAGAACTCCTTTCAGGAAAATGTTCATTGGCCTGCTAGTCTATTCAACTGCTTGAAAATTACCTTTCCAGTAATAGTCCAATATCCTAACAGCGAGCTATCCAAGTGTCAGGAGGGCGTGGAACATCTAAATTCCCAGAGTAGATAGCAAATGGATGCATTCATCCCAAGTTTAAGAACAGCACCTGGTTTCTCCTCGCACCTGCAATTTTGTAAGCAATCCATTTACTCATACCTCCGTGTCTGAACATGAACGAGTTCGGAGGCGTGCCATAACCGATTTATGTGGGGGTCTTGAGAGCCCCCGGGGGCGCCACTAGTTACCACAGAAGCTTTGTTCCACTACCACCCACTACCTAACTTATTGTCTGCTGATTTTTGAGATATTGCTCACTATATCAAATATATACGAGCAGATTCAGAAATGTGATTTGTCGCTTGTTTTCTGCGGCGAGAAACAGAATTCTACGCACTACGAAATAAATATAATAAAAAAATATGACAACCTATTTTACCTGTTGTGTAAAAAAGGCACATTATAAATATGTATATTATGTAAACAGCATTGTTGTGGACCATTTACTGATTACGGAGATTTTAACTTAACCCAGAAGTACAGTGTAGGTAATACGAAAGTTTGAACGAGAAAGCGAATATACGAGTAAATTAAATAATAAAAACACAAGCTGTTAGGAAACTAATACTTCACATCAAAATATCCTCTTAATACGACCAGGTCCATTAAGGCTCCGATGCATTGAATAAATCATGTACAGGTCCGTATAAAATTGTTGCCAAAAAAAATCTCGCAGAATTTCCGTTGGGAGTGAAAAAAGAGCAACACATCATAGGAGCCGATGCATTTGTGCTAATGCAGTTGCCTAACAGCGTGCATATTTGATGGAGCCCACTCCACTCATGTTTGAGGATATACGAGAAGCGCTTAGAGCACAAAAATGTAGAGCATGTGATGGTCATATTACTTGCAATATCGGGGGAGATGGTATAAAAGTATTTTAGAATATTAAGGACGTGAAAGAACGAAAATATTGAGAAGCTAAACGGAATCACCAGTTGAAAGAAATGATCGAGTTTGAGGAGATCCATTCAATAATGAAAAGTTGCCGGAAATTTTTGAAAATACAAACACTTTGAGAAGACGAGAAATAGACACGGATACAGCAACAAAAACTGCTGCAAGAACCAAAAGAAATAAAGAAGATAGAAGGTACCTAATGAATGAATCATCAACGGCACCCGTTCATTCGTAAGCAGAATACATAATTGCAAACAAAATTAACCAATTTAGCGTAGGTACCTACTCTTTTAATTTTTAAATTGGTTCAATCAATTTGATCAACACAAGAGTGCCAATACTTCTAAACATCTTCTCACCCCAAAATAATTAATAGTCATGCTAAGCCAATAAACTCTATTAAAGTATCAGCCGTTCCAATCGACGCTAACTCGAAATTGATTACTTGTGAAACTTTGTAATCAACAGAAGCTGGAGAAGAGGCTTTTATTAAAACGGTCTCGACACCCGGTAGGTGGGTACTAGGTACCTACGGCCATGGTTATTGGATCGTGTCATTTCATTAATTTGGTTAGACCTTTGATCGTCTATAAAAGTGTCAGCTATGAGAATTTTTGGTTTGAAAGATTCATTCTGATGGATCAGAAATTGTGATTTAAAGCTTACATTAAATTCTTACAGATGTGTGGGATTCTATCATAAATAAAAGAGAATTGAGAACTAAACTAACATAACAAAACTAACTGGGGAAATGTGGGTGTACTATAGGTGCACCTCTGCCTAACCCTTCTGGGAATACAGACGTCATGCGTTTTATTAAGAACCAGTGTGTTTGCCTGTGTGACTGTGTGGTAAACACGTACGTTGTGCAGATCAAACAAAACGGTATCAAACGGAACGATAATCGGTTTCCTCAGAACTTCTCAGAACTCTATATTCTGAAGCAAACTTTATCAACACACATTATATTCCAAAAGCAAGCAAATCTATATTCCAAAGCACGTCTACAAACTATACCGCAGAATTACAAACTTTTCAAAGAAAATATTCTCCCATTCATTCAGTTTGCAAAACTTATCGACGTCAATATTGTTAACCTTCGGTTATTCAAGCAAATGTATCCCATAGCCGCATGAAACGAGTCAGTAAATCACACGGCGCATTCATTGCCGCTTGTGAATGGAGCCGGGAGGGAGACACAATAGCGGCCGCGCGATGGACCTAGCAACATGATTTATGATCGCAGACATGCTTTGATACAGGCTTATCCTCTAATGGACTGAAACTGCGGGCATTCCTTTAACTATCATATTGGATGGGTATTTGGATCTTGCCATTGGTAAAATATTTGGAAAAAGTATTGCAGTTTTATTTTGCAAGAATATTGCTAGCTTTAGTGCTACCAATTCTATTTTGAGTTTGTCTCGGTTTGAAAATTTAATCAAGGAGAGACAAAACCAACAAAATTTTAACGAAAAACTGTGTTGAAGTTGGAAATGCATAGATATTTGAAACAGAGGACTTTAAATTGAACAGATTCAAAAGCTGCATAGTTGTCATGCAAAGCAACAATATTTTGCACTGTGCAGCATAATGTTAACCAAATTATTTAAACTAAAAGCACAAGAAATGCAAAATTACTCAAAGTTATGAAAATTGCTCACTATATTATCGCGCTACCTATATGAAATAAAGTATTGCAAAATAAGTTCAATAATAACGAAAAATAAACAGCGAATATAAATATTGACAAAACTCAGTAGCAATAAAAAATCTCGAACGATATTTGAAGCAATATAGCCAACGTTCAAATATGGAGGATCAATATAACTCCGCGTAAACCATGTCTGACTAAATTGAACGGCCACAAGCAAGATATGGCTACAACGGGCTATAGTGGGCTATAGTCATGCAAAACAACGATATGAATGAGTGAATATTACAATATACCACTGGCCCGAACGATTTCAGCGAAATGAGAAAGGCAACGCAACACTATCGTATTATTCACCAGTGGTAAAGAAAATTAAACTTTTCTAAATTATTTTATTTTTCAAAATAGCTTTAGAATAATGTTGCATATTGGTTGTTGTGCCATGAATAATACATTCTAACATCTGTGAGAAAGTATGAACACCAACAAATGGTAGGAATATTACGTAGAAGCTTTTTATAATGTCAGGATTGAGGATAGTTATGGTAATAAATAAGCCCTTAACTGTTATTGTTGACATTACGCGGGGTATATTGCCGACTTTATACCTCTGTATGTTAAAGAATAATACTGGAGAAGGTTCACTCCGACACAATGGATAACCGAAAGTAAGTCGCGTTTCTCACAGTAGAATCTGATGATAGATCATAGGACCGTAGTCCTTATTGCATTTTTGTTAGGAATCATGCGTTTGCGTACTTGTTATGAAACCATACATAGGTTGGACCTTCTGTTTCTCTTAGTACCATAACAATGTAACGTTTTTATTTCTTTGCAAATAAGTATGGATGATATTGAATACTTGTGTGGGTACAACCATTCGCAATCCGATTTGACCTTTTAATAAAAAGGGTTTATTCCAACAGTTTTGTGTCGCGTTGCTTTTAAGAAAACTATTATTTTATGCATTGAGTTGTTGACATTTTATGTTACAAGCTTTCCCTGTAGTGTATGGGCAGTTAAATAAATGGTAAATACTGGTTATGTTATACATGGTTTTGTTGCCGTGAAGTCATGAATGGAAATGATGTGGAGGATTGTGTTTATTGCTTTATTTTCGATGTATGGTCAGGTGATGGTCACATTTTGGGACACAATATTGTTTTTATTTACGTAAGTAATAAAAAATGTTTCTCTGCGTGGGTAAACTTTAAAATAGCTGCTCGATAATGGTCTAATAGAGAAACGATAAAATAATGAAATTTATTTTGTAAATTGGTTAACAATAACACTTTCACACGTCTATTTTTATAATAAAACTGGTTGAGTTCGGTAGAACAACACAATTTAAAGACCATTGCAACCAGTTATTGACATTAAAATTAAAATGGCTAATGGATGGTACCTATAGGTAGTGATGGTTCACGTACCTAGCGTCTTTCCATTCTGTATAAGGCCAGAACGCAAGGGTGTGAAACTAATCACGTATAGATTCGAAATCACTTTTTTACTCCTATACAAGAGTAGTACGCAAATACTCGCGTATACTTCGTAATGACCTCATTAACTACCTTGTTCCATCATATACAGTGCCAGTACGCATACGGACTAATCGTGTATAAATTGCGACAAATTGTGAACTGGTATCCAACTTGTTTGTTGCCCGTTCTTCTCCATAGGTACCTACTACGCTTTGGAATGGGCAACTAGCTTCATTTTTCTGACTGACCGACCCCTTGACAATTCAAAAGTACCTGTAATTGGTTTATTTGAAATGTTTTGAGTTTGAGTTTGAGTTTTGAACTGTTTATTTAAGACGCAGATATATGCCATTGAGTGAGTGGTTAGCTTGCGTGTTCTGTACTGAGCTCACGCATCGTGTCATACGTCCAGCCAGTAATGGGATTCGCCCATCCAAGAGCGCTGTCCCAATTTAGACGCATTATTAATTTATTATGTGAAGGTTTCAGAAAAATACGCTTGATAGATTTTGTGTGATTCTCAGTTTTTTATCCGCGTTAGACATAACTTTACAAATTAATTTCACGATGTAATATAAACATAATCTAAAATATTCCCCTATTAAGTTATTAAAAAAATGCTCTTATTTAACATATATTTTTTCCAAATTATTAACAGTACTCATTTAGACGTGATCTTAAGTATAAAATCATTAAAAGTCAGTTATATGGCCTGCCTGACTGCGAGTAACTTGGAAGTAGCGCTCGCTCGGCTCGCGCGCGGTTGGTCATGGTTCTAACCTAAGCTAACCAATTTCACCAAGTTCACATTTTGTACATTTTTACGTTTTTAAACTAGGTACAGTACCGACCAAAAGTCCATAAGCAATCTCACAAAGCAATAGACTGACGCTTCGGTTTGACTTACGACCTTCTTCTATAAGTTGTTACAATACTGTAGACACGCACATTACACACACACACTCACTTTGTCTGCAACCAATGACTAGTTCGATAATCATCATTCGTTTTTAGTTTCATTCGTCTTGTTCACATAAATATTAAAGTTTAGCAGGTAGACCACAAAAAACTAAGTAAATTATTTCGATTTCTGTGGGGTAGATGCAGTTTGTTACAAGTATTCAATTAATAGAACTTTGTTGGTTCGTGCCGTGATAATATTGGTGACGAGCATTTAGCGCAGTGTTGTGGTTATTATTATTAAAAAGCAGGCATAAAATATATTGAAGAGATCAGATCAGATCAGAGAATATTATTGCGCTGCGTAAAAGTGAAGTGAATATCTAATAAAACCGGACTAAGTGTGAGTGTTATCATTTATATATTTCATATTTTACTAAACATAAATCCTAATCAAGGGTATTGTTGATAGAACAGAGGTATTGTTGAGACAGAAGATGCCTTTAAAGTTTTAAATTCATTGTGAGGTTTAATTCGATTAGTGAATAATAAATAATTAGGTATTATGTGTAATAAAAACAATGTTTTTCTTTGTTCTAGAGAAATACTGTGACGGTTAAGAGATATGAGGAAGGGGCTTATTATCGAGTAGCAGCGACGTCAAATGGTGAATGAAACAAATGGTTTCATACCAACGAGATATTTTGCTGAATTATTAAAAACACGTCATTATGAACCGTTCGCCGTGCACTCTGAAGGCTTGCATCACTGAAGACCAGCTAGAAAACCGTTTTTGACCTTAAAATATTGACCGTACCAACTTAATAAACAACAGATTCGTTATTGCATGAATTTATGGTAACGAATTTTTTAAGCACGTTTCAATAGGGTGTTTGTCGTATTTCTTGCAGATATACCGAAATTGTTTAATATTATTTTAGTAATAGTATTATTTTAGGATTAAAATTTGAGGTTTAGTTTCAATCTTCTTTTCGTAAAGAAAATGAATACTTAAGCTATAACCTCAATACCAACCAATATTTACTAAAGCCAAATAAAATTTAAAATAATTAATATGAACAACTTAGAAGCCATGAATCTATATAATATTGTAAGAAATATATTTGACTGCATTGAATTGTCCAACATGGTATGCTATGCGGTTCCTAGGACAGTCCACAAGCGAAAAGTGCGCGCTGGCAGATTATTCTCAGTGGGTACTTGCAAGTCCGACTCTGGCCTGCGTTCGCCTGTTCGCAGAATGGTCGATTCCTACAATGGGAATTTTGAACACATAGACATTTTTGTTTGTGCTCCCTATACGTTCAGATCTCTTATACTCAAGGAGCTTTCTTGAACACATTTTCTTCTATTTTTGTGTACCATTTCTTAAAATTTATATGGTTATACTATAAATACGTTAGTTAAGAAAAAAAATGTATATGTAACCCTAGCGATTATTTTCACTGTCACTGTCCTGTTGCTAATCCGTGAACAGCGTTGTGGGCTGCAATATTGTCTATATTGTTTTATGTATTTCTTGTTCCTATGTTTTATATTGTAGCTGTTTGTTGTTCCTATTGAATAAAAAAAAAAAAAAAAAAAAACAACTGCCTTTAACCTTAAAATCAACAATTTTGTCAGTAGATTTTTTTACATTTTAAGTAGTCTAATATTCTTATTTATTGCTTAATTACTTAGACCATGATCAAAGCTTTATATTTATGGTGCAAAAAAATCCATTTAAAATTTAAAACATTTCAAAATTTAAATATGTCAAAATAATACAAATTGCTTCTAAGTTTCTAGACATCTATTTCACATATTATTCAGGTGAAGTAATGATAAATAATTGTAGCAGTTTGATAACTATACTTAAGTAAAATAAACATAATGTATAAATATTATTTAATTTTTATTATAACATATCACGCATTTTTTATTCTAAACCCTTTATTGCAATAACAACATTAATAAATAGGCAGGATATTTAAAAATATTATTATTGCAAACAAAAATAATAATATTTGCAAAAACAGCGCTGTGATTTACGAGATTAGAACCTTAGCCATCTTGAATCTAAGACCAACGCTTAACGCCTTCTGCTATCTGCACATATAATTTACTTTCGAATTTTAGCAATGCGATACACTGGCCAAGGTCACGCGTACGAGTATGATGCGTGCTAACAAAAGTTATGGAAATTATAAGTGCGGCGCCCGCGAACCGTGACGATACGATAGTGTGTAGTTCAAAACTGCGTTCTCTGTGGTGTGTGTACGGCACTCACACCACAGACGTCTGACTGTTTACACATACAAATGTACGGACTATACCGCGTGTTCACAGCAATACGACTCTTAGCGTGCTCATGCACTTTTGAGCGCTTACTGTACCTATCTTTAAAACCTCAGGCGTAAGTGATGTAGTATAGTTTGAATAAAAATAATGATGATGTTAAGTGATGTAGTATTTTTTGCTTTTAATGCCATCCTTATAGAAGTCAAAACATGTTGAACGGGCTGTAAAAAAGGTTTGTTTAAAAGTCTAATCTTATTTCAAATGGAGTAAGGGTCGAGATTACAGCACCTGTTGATTTCTTCAAAAAGCTAATAAGTAATCAAGGACAATCTTCAAATAACAACAATATCGTCGTCCTCCCCGCTAACTGTCGTATCTCACAAACTGACGTATCTGCACTGACATTACCTACGTGTTCAGAACTTTGTTTCGAAAAAGTTCTCTATAATCATCGTGTCTGTGTCGTTTAGAAGATAATCACGTATTTTGTTTTGCGTAAGTGCAAAAGGAGGGAATAAAATATTCTCACACATCACACACGTCGCACATATCTACAGTTAGTGAGTTAAAGATTAAGTCAAGAGCTATTTATAAAAAGTTATTAATTCATTAATAAAGCCACAGCTAACGCAACTATAGCGCCCGACCGAAAAACTGTTGTCCTGGAAAAATATCAATTGCTAGTTACGACAGTTAGCGGGGAGGGCGACGATATATTCCACAAATCTACAACAAACAGCCGCTACCTGCTGACTGCAACCCACCATGTTTACTAAACACAAATTGTTTATCATCGCAATGTTTACAGTTTACACCGTGCCGTATTATGAGTATTATCCGAGACAACATTGGCTGTGCCCAAAGCGCCGGATATTGGTAACTTGGCGCCGCCGCCGTTCGCGGACCGGTCAAATTAAAAATCGTATCGAAATTGTGTCAATAGCATTTTAAAAGGGATTTCGTGAAGCTTTTTTGGGGTAAAATATGAAAACGTGATTGAATTAGTTTTTGGAATTAAGCGATAAAGTTGTAATAATTGTAAAAACTTGGGCGAATGAACAAGATCGAAATAATAATGTGTAGAAATATAATTATGTATTGCAGATCGATACATATATTTTTATACATTATTATTTTGATGTATGTATAGCTTTAGAAAATCCATATCAATAATAAACATAATTTCATAATTTAACACGTTTAGTCAACCATTTATGACGGGGATCGGAACTGTTTCTCCTAAACACAGGTTATCTTGTAACTTATCTAGGAGAACAGTACGGCATCCACTAACTAGATTAAGAAACTTGATGTTTGTGCTTCCTATATATTACCTTGACATGTAATCTAGTGCTAGTTGAACAATAAATCTTTATTTATTTATTTAAAAAAATCGTCCTTTATTAAAAACACAACATTACAGACAGATAATTATCTTTGCCTATCTTTTACCCAATATTAACTTTCTGGGGGCACGTAGGAAAAATGTTACCGTAGGCGCTGATCGTACCAAACTGAATGTAAGCAAAACGATATCCTCTACAAACAAAATACTTAAACATTCTAAGAAAAATATTTACACAGTTTAATGAAAAACCTTGTGAATCCACTCACGTAGACATATAAGGTAAATAAAAAGAAATATATGTATTTAATAACCTCCCTGCAAGTTTGTAGCTGGTCTAATGCGTAATATCCTGAACAAAGCGTAGTTGAGACCACCTGCTGCTAGGATATTAACTTACTCACTTCAGTACTGAATTCTTAAAAATGATCACCATAATCATAAACCCGTTAGTATCATAAAGGCGACTAAGGGATTGTCGCAAAAGGGTAGGCAGCAGTGTCTTTCTGTCTGCTAAACTAAGTATTATGTTCCTCACATACTGTCTGGTGTCTGTCAAAGTCAAACTTAATATTAGGGAAGGAGCTATCTAAGCACATGATAGATACGCGTGGTGATTACGGCTTCATTATGACGGTTAATAAGAGTCATTTGTTCCGTACTTGACGTACATAATATAGTCTATTCCAAAAGTATCTCAGAAAATGTATACAGGCCTTGTTCAGGCTAAGTTCTTACGCAATCACTCACTGAAGGGAATTAGTACGACACATTCATCTGTTTCAACTTTATGTTTAACAACTTTTTCCAATAAAATTATTGTTTGGATAAGATTATTTCTCAAACATGCTTAGAAATTCGAGCATTATTTTACAACCTTCTTTGAGATAAATTGAAAATGCTGTACTAGTCAAATACATGCAAGCAGGAGGCCAGAATATTAGTATGAATATCTGTCGCGTTTAGCGGCCGAATATAATTACTATGAAAACTCATATCTCTGTCGTATAATTTAAAAATGGAACGAACTTTTTACTTCGGCACACGAAACCAAGAAGGTTACATATCAAAGATTTTATTCAAATTTAGAACAGGCTTGTAAATAGAGCTGTTTAAAGAAAAAAACATTTTTACAAAAAAAAAAACAACCGACTTCCAAAAAACCACAACATAATGAAAAATAACTTAAATTTCGGAAGTTGGTGTCTTTGGTTTTTAGTTAAAGTTTTTATTTCTCGCTTTTTAGTGGGTCAATTTGTAATTTATCTAAGTTACATTAGCCTAATGCCAACTGCTCATCACCTTTTACAAAATATTACTTTTCCCGATGCAGGGACGTTCATCGTTGAGGATTTCTCCTGGTACTTCACCATCAGCTTCACTTCTCCATATGCATTGTGACGAGTATAAATTGCATTGCAACCATATTAAAGTAATCGAATCGCAACCCGTGAAATACTTATTATTGAGTAGTTCCGGTGGCTATTTGTGGTCTTCATCATTAGTTCCACTTCACCAAATGATGCTTTCCAAGAGCAACTGCACAAGTTACTATAAAAAATACCCAAATTGCTATTGGTTTGCTTATAATATTGAAGAGTTCCCTCGGTTTTCTCCAAGATTCCATCATCAGATCCTGACCTGGTCACAATGGGACCACATTGAAAGTACACCCTTTAAAAAAACAGAATTTTGCAAATATTACGGAGTTATGCCCGAACACACATAAAAAAATATAATATATATACAACCGAATTGATAACCTTCTCCTTTTAGAAGTCGGTAAAAAAAAGAAACAAATTAACATAATTAGCGCGTAAAATATTATCTTTGTTCGTCATTAATTCTGGAATTTTTAATTAATTTACTTAATTTGAATTTCAGCGCATTATTTGAGAAAGGTGCTATACAAGTCTTAGCCGCCACCAGGCACTGATGGACTCACGTATATGTGCCTCGGGTTCGCCTGGGCCCACATTTTCACGGTCGTCCATCAATGCCCGTTTTGCAGGCCGATGATGATGATGCTATGTTAATAAATTGCAATTAATTTAGTGTATTAATTTATTGTTATTTTATATTCTAATCTTATTTCGTAATTTTTATAAACATCAAATTAATGTTAATATTTTAATGATTTAATAATTTGTCGAATAATTGTTCACCTTTTAATAAGAATGTTGTGCATGCCTATAAGTGATGTACCTATCCTTATCCTAGATACCTATTGTAACTATCCTTGTAATTATGTCGTTGGTGTGCCTTGCTTAATAAATAAATTAAAAACTGAACAAAAAAAAACAACAAAATGAGGAAAACTGATTTCAAATTAGAATTTTCGGTTGAAGTCACAAATCAAATCACAATCAAATCAAAGCACTGAATTTGTAAGTGGCACTACAAATTGGTTTCTACTGTACGTTTTCTGATTGGGTTTTGTTTTTATTTTGTTCAGATACTTTTGGAATAGACCATAAACTGTGTGACCATATCTGATAATAACTAACTTATTACTTGGTAGTTGTTTCTGTGTGGAAGGTACGAGAAGACGGGAAGTCTAAACAAATTATATATTTTGTATTAATAACTACTGATTTTGATAACGAGCAATGACATAATCAAAGAAATCCGATGAAGTTGTTTTATAGACGAATACCCAAAATCTGAGTCAAAATGTAATAAAAAATTCGTAAAGACCGTGATTAACTTTAACTTTTCTGCAAGCGTTCATTTTTTGCTTCAAACATTTATAAAATATTTTTGTGACGAGTTATTTCAAAGTTAAATTGGTCATATTTTATTTAAATTACTTTCTAATTTCGTTTCAAGTTTTTTCTGTTGTCAATTTTTATTAGTCTTCAGCGTAACAACTTATATTTTATAATCACTTTTTTGTTCATCTGGAAATGACAGACAAGTTAATATCCGAAGATCTACGTGGGTATAGCCTATAAATAACTCGATATTTGCATTATAAAATGCTTTGTTAATAAAAAAAAACGTAAAACTAAATAGACTAGCATAGTGTAGTATATGATCGCAAATTGTAATAATAAAATGCTTAGTTTCTCGGTGCTCAATCCGATTCACTTCCACAACAAAAATCCTTGGAGCTTACAAATATTATTCAAATTCCCTTGTAATTCGGAAGCACCAATATTACAAGAAATCCTAATGTTAGTGGGGCTGTAAGAAGTATTTATATTTAGTCAAGTATGTGCCGCTTGTCGGAATATTAATATTGTTCTAGTGTGAGTGACGCACAGCAGCCATTTATCATATCCCCTCTTATTATTCTGTTAGAAAAAGGCCGTCCCGTGAAGAGTGTCAGTCTAAACAAATAACCCTATAAGCGGGAAAAAACGATGAAAGAAAAAACAGCTACATATAGCAGGGTGTGTGGCTAGGTCGTTTGTTTTGTGTTCTTAGTTTGATTTTTAAGGAGCTCGTGGCTAAGTAATAACAGCCGCACGGGTCGATACATCAGGTTAAGCTACGCTTGCCGGGGTGGGTCCATGGATGGAATACCATCTTTACATAATCGAGACTCCTCCGTGCCTCGGAAAGCACGTTAAACCGTTGGTCCCGGCTATCATTCGTGGATCTATGACAGTCGTTACGGGTCGTCAGAAACCCGAAAGTCTGACAACCAGTCTTACTAAGGGGTATCGTATTACCCAGTTACTTAGGCAGTCGCTCCATGTCAAACACTGGTATTCAGCTGCATCTGGTTAGACTGGAAGCCGACCCCAACATTGTTGGGAAAAGGCTAGGCAGATTGATTGAATTTGATTTTTACATAATTAATGAACGTATCATTATTTATTTAAAAATCAAATTCAATCAATTAAATAAATAATAATATGTACTATTTCTAAATTGGTAATTTATCCAAACATTTGAAGAACTTAGAGAAGTATTGAGTTTTGAACTTTTATGGATAAATATATTTATAAAATATTAAATAAAATGTGTTTGGTACAAAACTGAAAGAACTTTTAAGATTGAAATTTGATTTCAATGAACTACAAAAGCTCTGCTCAAACTGAGGTGAAACCCGCGCGAGATGCGGGATGTGTTTCGCTCCCTCCGATTATATCAACTAACTTGTATTTAAACTGGCGCCAATAGTCGCATGACTTCCTAATTAAGTGATAATTCTTTATAAGCACTCCTTCGTACATTAACATGGGTAACTTCTAAAACCGTATCTTTTACTCGTACCTAACGAACTAAGACTTCAAGTCAGTCTTCCTGAGCAATATATTTACATAGCTGTCCTTGGAGCACAGTTTATCACCACAAATGCGATGAACGGCACGTTGTGGGTATAAATCTACCTGCCAACAGTTACCGGCAGTGAGGTGAGGCTCTGATCAATGCTCTTTCACTTACATGATGCATTCATAGAAGATGAATACCATGTTAGTCCCCAGTATGTCTTTGTCTTCTCCGTGTTATAAAGACTAGTTAAACAGCATGGGGCTTACTGATCAAAGTACGACTTTCGTATTGAAGTAGGCAACTCCTGAAGCCCTTTGATTTTATTCTAAGTAATGGCGTGAAGAAAAGATTATACTCAGCTATCGACGATGTTTTGCTACAGAATATCTGATGGAGCGTTTGGTGAACATCAGGGACATGAACACAATAATAGACAATGCGATATATTTGTCAAAAAATTGCAAAATTAACAGATTTTCATGACAGATTCTGTTTAACAAATCAATATGAAAAAACTTGGAAAATGTCGAATTGTCGGATAATCACCTCTCACATGTTGCCTGACGGAAGCCCCTGATTTTTAATCCTTTAGAACCTTATTACTCAAATGGTTTAGCAAATAATAAATCTGATATCCCGTAGCTTTCAACACAGTCACTTTTCAACTTTTCTTTAAAAGCCCTGATGAATATTTTACTAGCTCGATTGGTTCATACATTCATTTGTCACGATACCACATTTCTTGTACCTTTAAGATATTGCTTCAGGGGGTGGAGGGAGGAGTTGGCTCTGTTTTTATGTTTAGTCTCGCGTCACTGACCCGCAAAAGGAGATGAGACGTTCTTAGGAACCTTACACATGAAGCTTAACTGAAGTAAGGACAAGGCAGAGTTGACATTGGTGAATTTTAAAGAAAAAAGACAAAGAATTAACTAACACGTGCCACAACATCGTTACAATAACAAGTAATAGAGAACACTCGCCCAATGAATCTGATGAAATAAAGATCAGAAGTGATGATACTTAACGATTTTCACTAACCCACAATGATACATGGGAATGATCGTACGATTATAAATATCAATATAATAATTATGTTGCCAAAATATCGACCAGACCTTGAAAGGGTCAGACTTGGCCCCGAATGTTCACGCTTTGGTAAAGCACGTATTAAATTAATTTATAAACTCAGCCTTGTGAACAATATCTTAAAGGACCTTACAGCTCTACCTACCCCTTTCTCTGCCCAAAGTGATACACACATGTAGATAATGGGATTTTACATTTGGCCGAACATTGTTCACAATTACTCCACAGGGATTTGAGCGCTGCACAGTGGAACGAATGTATGGGAGCGGTTGGACGTAGACATTTCCGAAAAAAAAGAGTAAAATTATGCCAAACTAATGATGCCATCTTATTCGATTACTTAATGCCTTCATAACTTGTGGTGATGAATTTCTTCATAACTCCCATATTTCGGGAGTAATTTGAGAAAATGTGAAATTTTACTATGAAAATGAGTGTATCGAGCTCTCTCCCTCCTGATTCCGGGCTTGTTTCAAGTAGCGGTCTCTAATATCATAATGCTAATACTAAGAGCTATATTTAATACTAAGACACATAGTGCGCCAAATGTGCACTTTCTGGGATAAAGAGTGATGTTTATTTTATAACACAATTTTTTTATTTTTTGTTTATTTTGTTGATTAAAACCGTTTTTCTAAAGGTTTACCTTATTACAATAACATTTCTGAGCAGCCAATTAGAGAAGATATAAGCTAATTAGGATATATAATTAGGGACTTAAGGTTTACATATAAAACTGATGCACTAATGATTACTGATAAGAACATTGCTATTATTTAATTACTAAATGGCTCTTAATACACTAATTTAGCATGCATCATTTACTAATTATCACAATAACTAATTACCTTGCAATATTTAACAAAGGATACCTGGGATACCTGGATTTTATATAAATAGGTCACTATTAGTAACTTTAAAATCAGTGTTGATTTACACCTCGTTGTATCCAAGCTAATCTCGCAATGTATTTTCCAAATTTTAATACAAATCTTGATATTCACGTTGCTTTATGCGCACGCGCACATAAAGATTTACGCGACTTTAACTATTTGTTCAGTGTTTTAAAAGATAACAGTTGTGTTCAGTTATGTGAAAGTGCTGAAACAAGTTTAAAAGACTGGTGTCGTCGATTTTGCTACCGCATTTATGCAAAATGGACACAGTCTGGAAGAAGCACAGATAAGTTTCGGAAGAAACATGAGATTTGGCTACAGGCTGCAATTCAATGGCCGGAATTACAGAATGAAAATATGGAACCTTCTACAGAAAATATAAGTGACGTCATCGAGCCCATAATTTCTCCTGCTAAATCTGATGCTTCAACTTGTACACATCCTAGTCCTCGTAAATCTTTTGAGGACCTTAGTAACCGGCAAAAAAGAAGACGCACTGAAGATAGTCTTTCATGCAGCAGTAGCAGCGCTGAAATTATGTTTTCGGCCGAAAGGGCGCTTCAAAAGGCAGGACAAAGCGATACAGCTTATGTTATGAAATACTTGACGGAGAATCCAGAAGAGGCCTCAAAAATCAAAGCCTTCATTGAAGGTAAATCAATTCAGGTACGGGAAATATCCCCTTTGAAGGCATTGGCTCTTTATGTATCGATGAACTTATCGAAATGGCGCTATAACACTCTTCGGGATTTCAACACTCAAGAAGGAGCTCTTCAATACCCGAGTTACTACATGTTGGTTAAAGAAAAAATTAAGTGCTATCCGGCCAAAGAAGATCTCACAGTTACAGAGAGCTCTGCAAAAATCAAATTACAAGCCTTGATGGATTTAACCTCAAGAAGACTTATTAGGTCGTTAGAAACCCCTGTTGATCCCAATCAACAGCTCGTATTGACCAGCAAATGGGGTTTTGACGGATCATCTAGCCAAAGCATTTATCATCAAAGGACGAGTGAAGATGAGCAAATCGATCTTGCTAGTAATTTTATGATTAGTCTTGTACCACTGCGGCTCGTCTCAAAAGGTGTAACAATTTGGGAAAACGAGCGACCATCTTCCACTTCATTTTGCCGGCCAATATTGTTTAAGTTTATAAAGGAAACCAAAGAAAATGTGCAGAGAGAGATGGCTGAAATCGAAGCAGAGATTGAAGCCTTAACTCCATCCACCATCACTGATGGAATTAGTGTCAAACACCAACTGCTGTTGACAATGATTGATGGTAAAATTCATTCCATTATATCCAATACAGCAGCTTCAGTGTGTGACATATGCAAGGCTTGTCCTAAAGAAATGAATAATTTAGAGTTAATCAAAGATAAACACGCAAACGAGGACATGTATAAATATAGCTTAAGCACCCTTCACGCTTGGATTCGCTCAATGGAATGCTTATTACACATTTCCTACAAATTAGACATAAAATCATGGCAAGTAAGGGGTGATATAGCAAAAAGGCAAGTTGATGACAGGAAGAAAAGAGTTCAAGAGGCTGTAAGAAGAGAAACGGGCTTACTTCTCGATGTTGTGAAACAAGGCAGTGGATCCACCAACAATGGCAACTCGGCAAGGAGATTTTTTGAAAACTACACTAAATCTGCTGAACTGACCGGAATAGATGCTATGCTTTTAAGAAAAATCTGTGTGATCTTGCAGTGTATTTCATCAGGAGAGAAGATCAACGTAACTAAATTCCGAGAGTTCTGCTTTGATACTGCTAAGCTTTACGTGGAGTTATACCCATGGTATTATATGCCTTCTTCACTTCATAAAATTTTAATGCATGGGCCAGACATAGTTCAGAACATGTCAATTGTGCCCATTGGTTTTCTATCCGAAGAGGCATCTGAGGCTAGAAATAAAGATTTTAGAAAATATAGAGAGGGGCATTCTCGAAAGCATAGCAGTATCTCATGCAATGAAGATATTATGCACAATCTTTTACTGTCTTCTGATCCACTTGTTACAAGTATCCGTCCAAAAGGAAATAAGTTTGTAAAAAAATCTTCTTTTAAGGAATTTTATGAGCTTACGGATTCTGAGAAAAGTGATATCGAATTTGTTAACATAAATGATTTAGCGGACATCGATTCTGAATTTGAATTAATTGATGATGATGATGATGACGAAGATAATTAAATGATGTTATTGTTTTAAAATGTGTAACTTAGTAAATTAGAGCTTACATCTTAATTATTTATTGTACTTTTAATGAAACTAGGTAATTTATTATCAACTTACTTAAAAGTCATACTCTCATCAGTTCTTGTGAATATTTTTGTTAATATATATTTCTGTATATATATAATATATTTATAGACCTCTTAATAAGTCTGTCTGCGGTTTAAAGTAAATACAAATGGGGAAAAAACGTTTTTTTTTTTAAATTTTCATTTCCTTTTATCCCAGAAAGTGCACATTTGGCGCACTATGTGTCTCAGTATTAAATATAGCTCTTAGTATTAGCATTATGATATTAGAGACCGCTACTTGAAACAAGCCCGGAATCAGGAGGGAGAGAGCTCGATACACTCATTTTCATAGTAAAATTTCACATTTTCTCAAATTACTCCCGAAATATGGGAGTTATGAAGAAATTCATCACCACAAGTTATGAAGGCATTAAGTAATCGAATAAGATGGCATCATTAGTTTGGCATAATTTTACTCTTTTTTTTCGGAAATGTCTACGTCCAACCGCTCCCATACATTCGTTCCACTGTGCGCTGTGAAAATAATTTAACAATGAACACGAATATTTTATTTTAATGAACCGTTCAAACTCAGATGGGAGTGAGAATTAGGTACGTACATAAATATAATTTGTCTGCTGTATTTTCGGCTAAACTCAATTTGAATTGGCTCAATTATGTTACGATAATATAAAAGAGAATGTTTGTATTTGTTATCTGAACAATCTAATTTCATCTTTTAATGGCTCTTCCATAAGGAGCTTTCAACTATCTTAAACACTTTCAGTACAAGTGTAATACCTATGTTATAAGTGTGCATCCACCGCAACACAATGTTTTGATATCAGTAACACTGCAAAATTGTTCCGGATCATTCCACGGTTCCTCATCGTGTGTACGATGCGTCATTCTGTATCATATATTATGTCTTACCGAGTGAAGTACCTAGTTTTATCACCTGACCCTACACCAGGTTGTAGAGTCAGGTGATAAAACTAGGTACCTACTTCCAGCATATCTCAAAAAACTTTTCTGAGTAGTAGACAGTTCATCGTTCTGAAGAAAAAAACAAAAAAAAATCTGGCGAGCTTAAGTTTTCATTTATTGTACGCGACTCGTACCAACATTTGACAAGCAAGTCTTGCATCGTGTTGTACGTCTTCACTATTTTGAATTGTTTCCAAAAGTGACACAAGAAAACCTACTTTCTAAGGCAACAGGTCTATAAACCTCCTAAAACAACAAAAATATAAATAGTAAACCCCACGAATAGGTTCACGAACAATTTGAGTGGCTTTAGGTACGAGTCAGTGCGTGGTTGGCGACGCGGTAAATAACGTCAATATTATGGTCCGAATAACATCAATATTGTATTTCCAATACTGCCACTAAGTTAAATTACTTGCAGGAGATGAAGTTACGGTTCTATTGAACTTTATAGTTGAATGTATTTCAAAGAGTGGCTTCTGATGCTTGAATAAAGTTTGTATACGTTAATTAATATACGTAGCTATTTCCTGTGATAAATAATATTTATTTCTGTAAGAAAATACAAAAAAAAAAACACGTCATAAAGGAAGTTCCGACTGTCATGAACCTATTGGTTTTTGGAGCATCAACAATTTTAAGAGTTGGGAAAATGTTGGTGGAAATTACGTGGATCTGTGTGACAAATTGACAGGAAACCAGCAATTAATTCTACGAGTTATTTTATTTTCAAACAGAAAATTCGTCAACAAAAAAGTAGCGAAACATCAAAACAAGAAATAAACAAAATAAAAGATATATTTGACATTCCCGAATTTATTATTTCACCGGCCGCTAAGCAATAAAAAAATACATTGTAACACTTTCCGCTTTTCAAATGTAACAGCAGAATCAAAAATATCTGCATTTTAGTTGAAAATCCCGAATAGCCACAGTTATTCATCGGAGGCGAGAAGCAAACGAGTGTCGAACAATATGGCAATTCATTTGTAAACTGACGCTTTGTTTAAAGCCATGTGCTAATGTGTGGACCACAATGGCCGACAATGGACAGATTTTACTGGATATCTGAATACCTGATAGTGATAATGGTTGGAAATAAGCATGGATTTTGGAAAACGTAGTAACAATAGGGGATCAGATAAATTGTGCTTTGTTTGCCATTCGTATAGAAGATACGTTATTGATAGCAAATGCGGTGGAATGCTCTCCGATTGAACAATTTGCAGTATTGAATGTCACTGCATCCAATGCAAAATTAGCATTGTTCGTTATATTTTTGATTTAAGTCAGATAATAAGCACTTACCTCAATTATCTGCTGCGTATACTAAGCTATGTTTGTTGTCCCTGAAAACTTGAACATACCTGAAAATAAAAGAAATAAAGAGTCAATAAGGTTCATACTTTTTAAAACTACAAGATTCTATTTTTGTCCATAAAATTAGTTTACACAAACAAAATGGCAACGCATTTAACTTCTCATAGTAGCCATAGTTAAATAGCCGTTTGGAAAATCTAAAATGTTATACGCAAAATACTCAATCGTCTTTTCCAGAAAATATATACCTACCACAATAACACGTCATAACTGGCACGAAAATATGTCATACAAAAGTGTATGAATGGTCTCGTCTAACCTCACCCCTCTGCCGCCCCCCTCCCCCCGAACCGAAGCATTTACGTGCACACGAGCGTAAACCACAAGCACGACGGATATTAATATAAATACATGACATCTGGAAGGATGGGGTATTTTCTGATCAAATAAGAATCAATATAAGAATATCGTACGTTACCAGATGATCTCTGATCAATTTACCTACCATAGTTTCTGGCAAGGAAGAGGTCACACAAACTGTGGACGTTGAGGGAATTACGAATTATAAATATAAAATATAATGGTTGTTGTATGATCGGCAACTGCGATAGTAGAAAATAATAGAATAGAAAATATAAATATTTGCATAGAATGTAGGGATACAGGTGAGTTGTTTCAAGATAAAGTTTGGTTCCGGGTACATTCTATCATTAAGCATGCAAATTTTTTAACCATTACAATATCTAATTGGCGACTCTAATCACAAAGATCTTATTTTGTAGAACAACTGAAATACAATGTCTCAAGGATGTAGCTGGTACTACTAATATTTAAGCTTTCACGTATCTCGTGTCTCCTTAATATTATTTATTTCTTAAGAACCCAGTTATTTATACAGTTTAAAATGTACGTCGCAAGAATACAAAATGAGCGGTGCATGCTCTTTTACGTTATCAAAAACGGGACGATGTATTATTTCTGAGGGAGCTTCTGAAATATTATGCACCAAAGTGGAGCATTATAACAATGAACAATGTTTATGGACGTAACCATGTGATCTTATTCTTTGTGCTTAAATTCTGGGATATTTTCCGGAGGGTATTCTTGACTAAAGTTAATAGAGACGGGAATTTTGGACCAGTATTCTAGAAAAACTCTTTTTGGAAATATTAATGTTTTTATTTTGTTCTCTCTATCGCTGGTAAGCTTAATTTTAAATTCTTGTCATTGTTTAAAAGTTTAAGCGGTTTTAAACCATCCCCAATAGATATGAAATAAATTGCCCCACGAGCAAGTCCCGCGATGATAAATGAATCCAAGTTCCAAAACCGTTCAAAGAGAAAGAAAGTTGCCACTAATGATACAGTACTATTTTAAACTCGATAAATCATGGCTGCATCCTATTCAAACGAACCAGAGTCTAATTGAGTGGCTATCGATCCAATACACTTTGAACGGAATCTTCATACACTTTTAAGCGAATGCAAAATAAATAGCTGGAAGACGGATGGCCCACGATCAGGTTACGACTAATGCATTGTGGACTCAAGTGGGAACGGCATTGTCATCAATTGAGGATGCATCGATCATGACGTCATTGTCTGGCAAACTGTTGTGGTAGTAGCGTTTGGAAATGTTGTCTAGAATCTTTTGTAGACCGACAAAATTATGGACAACGATACAAAATCAGTTTTATTATTTTTATTTTGATAATTTTGTAAACAATAATTGTAGCTGACGCTATAATTTTAGAGCCCTAAAGTTTTTTTTTATAATTAAATATGCAATGTTAGAAAATATACTATTCCAATAATACCTTCATTCTAAATCAAAATATCCCTTCAATGCGTCTAACTATCCCAGTCCCCCAATCGTTCCAGTAGATCGCCAGTTCGCCACAACTGTTGGACCGTTGCCACTGTATGATTGGCTTATTTCTTGCTTTCTTTGCTTTTCAATATCTTCCTAAGCGATCTTAAGTTTATCTCGAAGGTTCTCAGATTTTTTTGCTGAACTTAAATATGCCAAGTTGTTCATTTAGAGATCCAGACAAAGGTTTGATATTGATACAATCTGAACCGTTGTTGTTAGGGTTCCAGAGTATAAAGAAGAATGTTTTTAGGTTTAAAATATCCGTCCGTCTGTTTGCAACTTTTAAGTACTAAGGAACTATTTTGATTGTGAATGAGGACTAGAGATGTTGCTCTTCGGTTAAGGTTGCATGAAATATTGTTTTAAGGATTAAGACCTAAAAAATATAAAATCTTCAAAGCTATACCATTCCAAAATATAACTGAAAAACAGCACAAATCAATAACGTAGTTGTATGAATTCGAAAAAAAATACTATAAACTCAGCTCTATGTGTGGTCCTATTGGAAAAAAAGTAGCCAAATGCATGTCGGACCATGCACAATGAAGGGTTTCGTTGTTGGGATGAATTTATACCGTTGAAAAACATGTTCTCCCATAAATCGATACATTTCACGGTCAACTCTCCAACTGCAAATGTAACTAACTGCATTTGAAAAAAAAAATTTTTACGTGATAAGAGTACCTACAAATTAACGATTTTCAGACTTTTTTCTTTACTTGTGCTGTGAGACCTTGCTTCTTGCCAAATTTCATGATTATAAGTCAACGGAAAGTACCCTATAGGTTTTGATTTATTTGCGAGTCTCAAAATACGCATAAATGGCTGTTATTTTAAAATGCGTTGACTTAGATGCTGGTTTTTTAGAGCTACAAGGGACCGTAGACCTATGTATTTGACATAAATTTAAACTTGATAACTCCACGCGTTCCTGAGAAAAAGGGTCTAACAGACTGATTAGACAGACAGACGGACAACGAAGTGATCCTATATGAGTTCTACTTTTTCCTTTTGTTGCAATATAAATCTTATTTACATCCGTCACTTCACACTTCAGGTCAAGTTGAAAACCAGCTTCAGGCACTTAAGTATTTGTCTGGCATTATTTGTTGAACTGAGCCTTTTTGGCGCAGCTGTGAGGTACACTTTGCTGCTAATTTCTGACATCGTACTTTACACTTTTGTTTAATTTTTTTGATTTATCTGCTGTAAAAAAATGCATTTTCTTTTTTTTTTTTTTTTTTCTTTCTTTCTTTCTTCTTTTGAGGTACGGAACCCTAAAAATGACTACAAAAACCAACTCTATGTGTGGTCTTATACGCACTTGGTAGGTTTTTACACTGCGACTTTGGTCCCTTATTATAGGGCATTAATTCTTCCCATTTCGGGAATACGATCGCGATTGTGGCTCGTACGGACCCAAATTGGCTGTAAGCGGCTTAGTGCAACTAATTCTGACGCGAACGCGCGTCCCAATTATTGGTAATGAGATTATCAGTTTAATGTCACTCGAGTCAGATGCGCCAGGTCGTATTCAATAGAGCTGACGCTGACATTGAAATATGAAGATGCAAATCTCCCAAATCCCTCCAATGATTGTTGACTAAACATTTAAACGATCAAGCGGAATGTAATTTTCGTCTTCAGGATTTATGTTTTTAGGAACCTGATGAGAAGTTTCCTATCATACCAACACCAACAATAAATGAATCAGAAACACAAATGAACCACACAAAAATTACATAAGGATGTTTTATAATGTTCATGCGTGAATTACTGAACACGGAGTACTTATGCTTGGTTGCTGAAACAACCTCACAAAACAATACAGTCCCGAAATGAGATCAGATGCTTTTCTTTGTACAAAAAGCGCGTCTTGTAATCCAAGATAATATAGCAGGTGTACACAGGTGTAGGACTCCTATCAACTAGTATCATCTAGCAAGCGAAACATCTTTCATTTGCTGTCTCTTACAGCTTCTTTGTAAGAAAGTTACATTACATTTTTGTAGTTCTTTATAAATAAGCTAGTGAACCCAAGTTACTTTATAAAAATAAGGTCGGGGTTATTGTCTGTTTTATGAAAGAAAACATGTTTACACAAGATATTGGATTTTATATTTCAGTACATAAAATAATAACAATGTTTCTTGACATCCTGAAAAATGTTTTTCCTTAGAGATTTTGTACCGGAAAGTTTTCGTTGGTGTTATTCAAAGATTGCACTTTATTCTCTAGCGTTGTTTACCAAGTAAATAGTTGATCGAAATAATTTATTGCACGAATGTTTTTATCATATAAATGAGTCACATATGAGTAAATCTGACTTAAAAGCCGTCCGTTAAATATCGTCTTCACACCTCGGATTCTTTAATAAAACACTAATATATGCGAGTTTCTCATCTGAGAGTAATATACGACAAATATTTAGCATAGAAACGCAGAATATATTCACATTTGGTGTGAGGGGCGGCCATAACGAAGTAATCCTCTGACAAAGGTACAGATACCCGGACATTTCTTAGACTTGTTTACTCTTTGTGTGAGAGCTATGTGTGTATGTCATTTATACCACCGAAGGTATTTGAAGAAGGTCTACTTTCATTCATAGCACGATGCATAGGAGTTTTAAAATTATCTTCATCGCTATGATGGTCAATATTCAGCAGTGAATGTCAAACATTACACTATCAAGATTAACCTGATGTACCTCATAGTATAAGACACCCGTCGAGATAATTTTGCTATTTATTTACTAAATATTCTTCTACATATAAATTCAGTTTTTTTTTTCAGATCAAGAAAAAGTAAAAACAGTATCAAGTAGTACCTACCTATTTAAAAATAAATTTAGAAATATATTAGAGGGTGTATTTTTCATTTGGTAGGAAGCATTATGCTTTAGTTTGTGATACTGTATTGTGTTGAATAGACCTTCTGAATCTACTTGATCGTGTTTCATTTCACAGTCCGGGCATTCACGTTTCATGGCCGACATTTTTCTTTGAGGTTTGTTGTCCGGGTAACGTATGGATGTCTTTTTTACTCGTCCTACTGAAGTAAATAACGTTTATCACTAGGTACATCGTATAAAGTGAAGTGTCGTGTCTTCGTTTATTTTATTCAAGTTTTCACTAATAAAGTTTTTTGGAGAAGGTTTGTGTACATTACTTGAGCATTATGGATTTAATTTTATTATCTAAGCCAATGCCGTGTGAAGGCCAAGTTGGCTAGTGTTATCAAATTATTCGTCTGGATTTTTTCACATTGCTTCAAGTGCATAAACCGCTGTGGATAATAATTAGCTTTGAAAAACAAACCTACATTATTCGGTTTGGTCGGTACTGACCTTACAATTCTTCACCACCAAAACAAGGCAATAAAACAATTTCAGTTCAATGAGCCCATCGTCTCTACTTTAAAAAAAACCTTCAACATTTCTAAAGTCTGTTCATTTATATCATCCTCCACAACAACAAGCCAAGCATTTTCTTTGAAATGACAACGAAAGAATTGCAATAGTGCACAAAAAGACTATTGTTGGTCCTGGAACGTCAACCGTAGCTAAGTAAACTGTTTTCTCAGTCGCCGTCGACTCTTTCTATTTGCACAAGTAACTGATATGCTTTAGTTTTTCTTTCTTCTACTGAAATGAAAAAGTCAGTCACAACATTTGAAATTTTAATGAAGCAAGATTTTTATGGTAAAGATTTAGAAAGGTCAGATTTAAATTCATCTGACATGGTGAATGATATTGCTTACGAAGGCAAATAAATGAACCCTAAACAAATATGTAAATTCGTGACACGATTGTTGTAAACAAACGCCTATCCAGCACTCTTGACAGAATTGGGGACGTTCCGTCGTTCAAGTAATGTCGGGACCGCGACGCGTCCCTTTTTCGTCACGTTGCAACCGACGCGGTCGCTATGTTGTCTACTTCTTTTCAAAGACAAAATACCCTTCGCGTCCTCGCAACAATGCGTGTTACTGGTCCTCCGTTATCATTCCCTTCCTCACAAGAATATATCCCGAAAATTTAATAAAAATCCTAGGGACCTAACCGAGCAAGAAAATTTTCGCTGAATCGCAGCCCTTTAAGACGAAATCGAGGTATTTGTCGGATCGGCGGGTCTAAGCCGGCGAAGGCGCGGGGCACGGGGCGCGGGGCGGGATATTCGTCGCGAAACGAATTCAATTTGGATCATTCTTCTATACTATTATCCCGATTGAAGGTCTTTCCTCGCTGTCCCCCGCTCGAAATTGGATCGTCTTTTGCATAAAATGAAAATCGAATCGGAACTAACGAAATATCCTCCGAAAGGTTCCGTCGCCCTGCGATTTGATGAACGGGACCTTTTATGGAATTATGAGCGGAGAGGGGGTCCGAAGTAGTGGGAGACGTGGGACGGAAAATTTATATTGTTATGTGCGAGCCCGAGGATTTGGACGCGTGACAAGTTTGCCCGTCGTAATGATGTGAGCTACCGGTCACGGATCATTTTTGGGACAGTTAACTTGATTATTTGGTACAGGTATATTGTGTCAGAGCCCGTCTGAAAATTGAGTCCGGATGTAGGGGATTTATTTGGTTTATCTTTTTCTATTGCATTATTTAATTCTGACTCGAAAACAGCTACCAACATAATAAATAACAAAAAGATAATCACTGCATGTTTTTCACCAATCAATTCTAAATCGTATGCCCAACTACTACCATCTAAGTGTATACAATATGCGATATTAATGAAACATAATACTATTCCAAACCACTGCCCCGACAGCGGCTGTCTCGCTCAATAAACTAATTCGTTCATGGAGCGTTCGTTCCGATTCAATACACGACACACGAATTCTTATCCGTTCAGTTTGGAGCTCGTAAAATGTAAAGACGTTTTGATAGAACGATACTCGTGTGTAGAAGCAACAGTTCGGGTGTAGAACGGGTCCCAATGAGGTGGGAACTCGATAACATGCGCCGTTTGTTTCACGAACATGAGACGAGAGCATTTTGTTACGTGAAACGTTTGTTTGGCTGTAAGGAAAAGACGCAACACTGATTTTTGTATGAAAGGGATTTGCAAACGGTTTTAATTTTTAAAACATGTAATACCTTTGAAGCATTAGTGAAACAAACGAGTAGGTAAGGAAAAACGTGTTGCTTCAATATCTGTAGAAGAATTGAATCGAAGACATTTAAGACTTAGCCATAGAAAAATAATAAACATCTCAATAAATAATTTTACTAGTTGCTTCACGAGGAAAAATTAAGGAAAGTCAAACAGAATTTTCCGAATCCATTTTCTGAAAATTCTGTTACGTTAGCATTTTATTTTTACGAGTTTATTGCTCTCATAGCTAGCTTATTTTGGCTCCACGTATTATAAGTTCAGACCCCGCTATTATTCCTATCTATGCGAAGCTACCCATACCCGGTCCTCACGGATACTTATACAGAACAGTTCATTTTATTACTCCGCATTTCCGCAAACGAGATCCTCTGCCCATTTTTACGTAACATAAAACAGCAAACGTAATTTAAGGAAAATAAAAATATTTATTGCATTGTTTAATTTACGATCCTTTATACCCAAGTCAGTTACGTTTCTTTCTAATTTCTCTGTTTTTTGTTGTTGTCGGTTTAGCGGAGCCGCTTTAGCTGTGGGCGTAACGGAACGGACAGTGATTGTAATGTGGAAATATTAGAAGCGAATCACAGTGGTCTTGGCACATCAAGTTTTTGTGATAATGTTTTTTGTCGTCAAACAATATTCCTTTTCACAAAATAAATATTATTCAGATTTTATTTTGTAGGTACAGGCATTTTAATGAAAAAATAAATGTGAGTATGCTGAAATATTTTTTAGAACTAAGTACCTTTTTTGCGCAAAAATAAAATAGTTTCTAACGATGTACATTTATTTATGTAGATACATTTATTGGAATTTCGTTCGTATGCATAAATCAATTTAAAAAAATCGAATCAGCACCTATTTGACAGCAGTTTGAAAATACCAGTTACAATGGCCTGTTTGGTATAATGTAGGTATGTGGCAGTTCACACAATCCCGTTTTCGTGATCGTCTCAAACGTTCATGGGAACAAAAAGCGTAATTACGTGGCGTTATGTGTTTTCTTCTTTGGCAGGCGGCACATCCCTACTCCCCGCGGTTTTCATTCAATCAGAAAACATTCGCTCGTCATGTTCAATGTTAGACTGGAATTCTTTTTTACGATCGTTTGGGCTATTTGTCTGAATTTTTCGCCTACATGTAGAAAATGAATTACACTGAAACTGTGGTGTCAGTGTGTTTGAGTAAGAATTTGTCGGCATTTGTAAGGGATCTGATTCAAAAGGATAATCGCTATTTTGAGGATGAAAGAAAAGTGTAGGAAATGACACGGTGAAGACTAATGCATAACATAACGCCTGTTTTCCTTGAAGGGTTAGGCAGAGGTGTACTTATAATACACCCAAAGACTAAGGCTGCGGACTCGAAGTCAGCGGGCAGCGGGGCGGCGGGTGGCGGCAGCGACGCGACAACGGCACGACAGCGGCGCGTTCAAATGCATCGATTTATATGTAATTGGCCTCGAAGGCAGCAGCGCGGGGAGCGAGCGGTTCCATGTGAAACAATGCGTTGCCACGCCGCCGCCGCCGCCGCCGCCGCCGCCGCCGCCGCCGCCCCGCTGCCCGCTGACTTCGAGACCGAAGCCTAAAAGTCCAATATTCAATACCAGTATATATGTATATATATTTAATCAATACCTGGTAGGTAATTAATTAATTCTCATTGTAAACATATCCGGGGATGGTCACAGGTTCGTTGATCCATCAACAATTTAAAAAGCATTTTCACTGCACTGGCTTTCTACTAAAAGCCAGCATATTATTTCAGCTGTTAATTCTCGTTTTAATGTAAATGACAGTCATTTATTTTATCCTGCCCATTTTTCACACAATTCCCTTGCAATTAAACTCATAAGCAAATAAATCATGCACACGATACCACAGTGATCATTACAGTGGCTCGTACTAACGGGGCTCAGGGGATCAATCCAAAGGATCCGGTGTGAACTGCCTTAATAAGTATACTTATACTTTATTAACACGCACCTAGTCTTATGCTAAAGCTTTAGATATAGAAATGATGATCTTATAGATAAATAATTGAAATGTATATAAACATAATGTATGTATGTGCTTGTTTCTATTTTCCTGTAACTGCACTGGAAGCATGAATGCATTATAAAGGAGTAATTAGTTAACAATTTATTCAAATATGTGTCTCTATAAAGTTATTTGTCCTGACTCGATTCTCTACCTACCACTTGCATTGCACTTGCATTTCGATTACACAGTGTTTAAATTGGAACATTGCACTGGAATTTTTGTAACTTTGTGTGGTTACCTATTTACCTGCATACCTACACTTTAGCAATAATTTCAGATTGTGAAATTTTATGAAAGTTCATCTATTCATATCATTCCTAATTGCTAAACTTCCAAAATTTTATCCTCCACACTCAAAAACTTCCAGAACATGTTAAACCATCCTCCATTTTCGTAACTTTTCAATACATTGATAAGTCAGCGAGTGCGTCGTATCGACTTAATGTCGTGTGCGAACTGCTTGCAGATACCTCGAGCTCTGCTGAGTGACACGCGCCTAATGAGGCGTGAAGCTCGCGATACAAGCATATAGGTACCGAACATTTTGTTGCCGTGTCTTTGAGGTAAAAACGTTATGAATAAATACACTTTTCGTGCTCTTATGTGTAAAGTTGCTGCCATCGACCCAAAAATGGTTTTTCTCAAACATGCTTGGAAATTCGAGAATTATTTTGACAACTTTCGAAATTTTTCGAGATAAATCGAAAATGCCGTACTGTTTGAATACGTGCGAACCGGCGCGGCCGACAATGTTTGTATGAAAATCCATATCTGTAGTGTTTAGCGACCGAAAAAATCAATATGGCAGCAATACGGCTCCATATTGAAATGTGTAAAAAAATCTTCATTTATTACACTATGGGATCCAATTGAAGGCCTTGATGAACAAATTCCAAAACTATTTAATTTATTAACATACATTTTACACAGGTGTCATGCAAAACTTAAAAATTAAAAACTAAAGCCATCTAGCATGACATGTTTTAAAATATTATATATTAATAATAATATTATTTATTAAGCATCACCTTTGTACGTATTTTTCTGTTCCTTTTGTCTTGTCTGTGTATTATTTGTGTGTATACAAATGGTTAAATAAATAATAATAAATAAATAATAAATAATTTTTTATATTTTTAAATGTTTTTTTTAATGATTTTTATAAAAATATTTAAAAATGTATTTAATATGTAAAAAAATGAATAAATGAGAATAAATAAAATGTATTAATCAAAAATAAATAATTTAAAAAAATAAAAAACACAACTGCCCTGCCGCAAAACGAACAAAAAAGTTTAAAACAAGTTGTATTCGTTAATCTGTATATACAAAGCGAAAGGTCACTCATTTACTCGCTGACTTAACAGATAAATAAAATTGTCATTGCAGTCGTAGGATCTCTTAGATTAAAAAGTGTGGACACAACGACACAACGGTCCCCCGACAGCAATGACAATTTTATTTATCTGTTTAGTCAGCGAGTAAATGATTGACCTTTCGCTTTGAATACATACAGATTTACGAATACAACTTGTTTTTTTACTTTTTGTTTTGTTTTTTGGCAGGGCAGTTGTGTTTTTTATTATTTTTTACTATTCTTTTCTTAAAAACTTTATTTCGACTACTAAGCACAATAAAATAAAAAAAACAGTCTAGCCATATCAAGTGTTAGTTTTATAGATTCCTATCTACCTACCTACAGATTTTTATGAGTTTTATTTCTTCATTCATGCATATCGTGTAAATTAAGTAAGTAGGTAATGCTGACACATCTCTAAATAGAAGCTGGCCCTAAACTAACTTAAAACAAAGAACACCCGTAACAAAAACGATCTTATAAACTTTAGGACAATAAAATACATCTGATAAAGTCCAGAGCTCCCTAATTCGATACAAAGCAGACTTCATGATACAGCTCGAATGGCCCATCCTTGCATAGGTTACTTACGACCCTATCTTACAAAAAAACATCTTAAAAAGACACCAGTGCCAAGCCATTTCTACCATTATCGCCGTTGTAATAAATTTGAAATTAAATGTAAAAGATAACGCTGTGGAATGCACAGCTTATCTGCTTTAGGGTTCAAGCGTTCTCGCTAATTATCGAGTAAAAACACTTGGGAAGACAATGATGGTGATTGCAGAAGGGAAAGTAGGGACAATGGTGCCGATTCCCTTGTTCACAAACTAAACTAAATTTAAGTTCAGTGCATCTTTTTCTTTCTATTTCATTAAGAAAAGGACAGAAGATGAATTTTAGTTTAGTACTGTCAAATTAATCAGCGCCTGTCACTACTCCATACAAGTTTAGACGTGATTAAAAACTTGCTTACTAAAATTACGTCAATTTACGTCAAACGCTGATTAATTTGACAGGACTAAACTAAAATTTATCTTCTGTCCTTTTCTTAATGAAATAGAAAGAAAAAGATGCACTGAACTTAAATTTAGTTTAGTTTGTGAACAAGGGAATCGGCACCAATGTCTCACAAAAGCATGCATATAGGTAATCAGCCTATAATGTTCCCACTGCTGGGACACAGGCCTCCTCTCTTCGAGAGGGAGTGGGCTGTAATCCACCACGCGGGCCCAGTGCGGGTTAGTAGATGTCACATGTCTTCGAGTTTTTGGTTCTAGGATGTCGGTTTCCTCATGGTGTTTTCTTTCACCGTTTTGAGAGTAATGGTGAAGAAATTATTTTACACAAATTAAAGCGCTTGCCTGGTGCGGTTGGTGATTTGAGTTTGTAACTGGTTATTTTTAAGAAGCGCCATGGACGACGCGCCTACTTTTTCCTAAAGCAACTCTAACCTTCATCTATGCAATTCCTTTATCATAGTCAAGTCGATAATTCCAATGTTCATTTGTTCAAGTTTAAATGAGCTGCGATAACTTTTCTTTTCGATGTGTCCACTCTATTCCCCACCTCATCTATTCTTTGTGTGTAATGCAATCTTTGTCGTTATCCGTGCTAACGAAGCGACGCGGGTGTCCGCGGGGGTGAAGTGGCTACCTCCGGGGCCGAAGGGGGCGCGGAGGATGGAGGAGGGGTCGTGAACAGAGGTAATTAAAGGCGTTTATCTGCTTCAGGTGGCGCTAATCCGCAAATATGATACTGAATGTAAAAACAATTCCTTTTTTGCAGGAGTTTGTGAGAATTTTATAGGACTTAGGAGAGTTGAAAATATTCTCGTTTTTGCTTATCTTATCCCTTGTGTGAGCAGGAATGTAACTAGATTTTTGGAATGTACTGTCTCAAGTTATTTAGCCAGTCGGCAGGTAGATAGCGCGACTGAATGCCCAGGGTGCGTCAGGCAAACGCTTATACCGTCTGAAGGAATTTTTATTGCACCTACGTAATTTCCTAATTACTACCATTCACTGCGCAGTGCCCAGGATGAATAATTTACCTCCTCTAACAGCTAACCCCCCTGCCATCCCGCAGCAATTTAAAATCACACAGGACGCAAAGCCGTGCTCACACCCTATCGTACTCTTTAGCGCTCAGAAAATAATTAAATCAGGAAAAAGATCTTTAAAATTCCCGTCCGTACACGGCACTTAGCCCTAGTACTAGCTAACAAATGTAATTAACGGCGTTTATCTGCTGGGAGGAGGTGGAAGAAAAATGACAAAAGTCCCACTTTCAATAACATTGTGAT
The DNA here is from genome assembly GCA_949152395.1 of Agrochola litura. Lineage (NCBI taxonomy): Eukaryota > Metazoa > Arthropoda > Insecta > Lepidoptera > Noctuidae > Agrochola > Agrochola litura. The sequence continues at coordinate 565,696 of OX424490.1, forward strand.
GATGGAAACCATAGTTCAATAGTTTTTAAACAGGAGAAGTTTTTTCTACTAAAGTGAGCTTGAAACCTAAAAGAATAGCTCAATAATAAAATAAAATCTGGCATATACGGTGGCTGTTGGCGGCGGTCCTCCTTTGGGACTAGCACAAACGCGCAGAGCATTGGCAAACGTAAATTACAACGATTTTAAATATATAAAATACTCGTTTCCCTCATAATATTAACTTAATGTTAATGATTCTGACCTTCTGGGTTGTCCATTTGATGTCAAGCAGGTGTTGAACTAATTCCTGCGATGGCAACGTTCCAGCAAAAATATTGTCTACACCGAGCTTAAATTAAAACTACATATTTTATAAGGACTATTTCTCATTTTACTCGAGATGAATGATGATGCTAATTTTAAAATTAAATTAAAATCTAGCTTCAGTTGTGAAGAATTCACTTTCTTCATAACTGAAGCTAGATTTTAAGCTGATAAAGCTTTATAATTCCCAACGAGTAAATGATAACTAGGACTGAGTGTAGATTCAAGTACCTACTGATGAATTGGGACTTCTAAGAATTGACAATTTAATAAGAAAATCTCTAAAGATACTCCGATATCAAATACACATGAAAAAATAAAACAAAGAAGACAGACAAAAAGACTAAAATATCAAATTCAGAGAATATTTTCAATCATACATATAAAATGTTTTCATGTAACTATAAATAAATTATGATGCTGTAACGAGGTCGCTTGTAAATACATTATTTGCTTATCTTTAGCTTATCTGGCAAACTCTATACTTCAACGAAGGTAGTTATTTGTATGTCTCAATTTGAATATTTAATCAGACTTGTATTATATGTGAATCTATTTTATTTGCTTCGGAGTAGGTACCTACTATTCATGTCTTTGGCGTCACATCGATTGAAACATAATTTATTTTATTCAGAGTTGTTCAGAAATCAATCGATGTTATTAGTATTATCGTCACACAAAAGTTCTTGAATTGGCTCGTTTTAAAGACAAAAATCTTTTCACAATTCCAACGCAGAAACAGTGATTAATAACACCAGTAAAACAGTTATAAAGGCGGAACGCAGGGAACAGAGATTATAGCTGCTTTGTGGACATGGAACCGATCCTCTCAAGCACCGGAACCTTCCCTGAATACTAAGGAGCCGGGAGCCAGAGCCAACATCATCTGTATTCAAATAATAACATATTCGTTTCTTCATGCCGCACACGACATCCCAATATTGCTTTTTGATGACAGTAATTACCATAAAATTAGGTTTATGTACCATATAAGATGAAAATGATATTTTCTCTAAAATTTTCGTAGAGATAAGGCGTAATGGTGAATGGGGCAAATGTGCGTACTTAGATATCAATGATCGCTTTTATATTGCTTGATTTTGTTATCATTTTGGTGAGTAACTTCAGAATGATTGGCGTCGGGTGGCTGTAATATGCGACGGTTAAATAGGTTTTGTTTAAAAAAAAATTGACAGTTTAGCAGTCTTGGAACATAAAATAAGGGTTTGTATGTTTATTTGTTTAAGCTATATTGAAATTAAACTTCAGCTAACATTGTAATAGAAAGTGAACTATGAACTACGCTAATTCCATTCATAAATCCACTGACACACAACCACTCTTTTAAATCTTGCGCTTTAATATTTTTAACTTCAACATTTTTATAGTCAAGAACGGCCTGAAACTATTTCCCACACGTCCACTGCACACATAGCTCCAGTGAGGTCAGGTGTCCTAGATCTAACTCAGGCTAAACGAACGCCCGACTTTTACCTTGTCCGCTTTTATAAGGCTTTTTGCGTAAAAGGCTCGTGAGCTTTTTTGGGTATCGTTAGGTAAAGGCACGCTGTTCTCTGTTGAATTTTTTAACTGTTGAAACTAGAAATATTTCTGGGGGTGCGTTTTAAAATGAATTCTAGTTTTAAACAAAAGACACATAAATATATAGAACACAGATAATATCAACAAAGTGAACGTCCGAAAAACTTTGCATTTTTCTTTAATATTTTAAATAGTCCACAGGATTTTACTACTGGGAAGAAATGTTGCCATGCTTCGTTTCAAATGTAAGAAAAATAATAGGCCCTGTAACCATTTACAAGAACGGTGATTTATTGGAAAACCCTTGATGTTGCAAGTATCTATAATGGAAACAGGCATAGCGACTTTTAATCAAGTCTTCTGTCGGCCTATTTGCAAAGATATGTTTAAAAAAAATGGAGTACTAAATCATCTTTTGATGACGCATATTACTCTGAGTATTTGCCCTTCTCTAACTTACCATTTAATTCCCAATCCACTTACAACCACCCAACATTCACTTACATGCCAACTTATGTATAATCAAAACCAAATACGATGAAGATCAAAGATTACCTCGTTATAACATGTCCCTTAACTCATACTTAATTCATAGTTCAATGATTGCTTCTCCCAAATGAAGTGCAGTCAAACAAACAGATTGGTATACAGGCAAAAATATTCATCATCATATTATACTGGGCGCCGATTCCCTTGTTCACAAACTAAAGTAAAATTAGAGAATTGAAATTTCTTACTGACAGATAGCTCAAGAAAACGACGGTGACAGATATAAACTAAGTTATAGATGTCAAATTAATTGCATTGAACTTCGCCGTGTTTTTAGTCGATATTTTCTAACGTGTCCACCATATTTTTATGGAAGTAAGTATTAGTTCAACTTAAAAAATTGATAGCTCTTATTTGTGTCCGTCCTTTTCTTGTTTTATTAGAGAAAACAATATGAAAATTCAAGTTTAGTTTGTGCACTACAGAATCGGAACCTAAATCAAGTATTTGTTTTTATTGCACCCCTAAGTTAGTGATCTAAAAGTACTGACTACTCAGCACACTCAAAACGTTATTTAAAGTAGTCGAAAATTAGCAGGCTGTTAATCAATCTCTTGGTTTGGCTGTACTTACACTCATTTGTACCCTTTAATATTCTAGTAGGTGTCACAGGAGAGTTGCGGCCTGGTTCCAATGGATTTATTGAATTTAGGGAATTCTTGTTAATTATAGGGAGCATTTATAATTAATAGGTTTGGCAAATAGATTTTGGATTTCATAGCTTTTGGGGATTAGGGGAATTAAAGTTTTAAGTGAGTAGTTTTGACTGGATAAGTGTTTTTCATATGGGTTCACAGCCGTTGTTCGTTAAAACTAACATTTTGTTTCACTTGTATACACTTTTCTTCTTTCAGAAGCCAATTTTCCAAGGTACCTACCCATCGCAGTCTTTACAAAGCAGTCAGTCAACTGCAAGGTTTAGTAAGTAAAACAAATCACTTTTGATTTTAAAAAGTTAGTCATTTTTATTGCTTATCGAAGACGTTAAAGGTTTTGACGGCTTCGATAAAGAATTCTTCGAAATATAAAGTACATAAGTACCATTAAACTAAACTCTAAAATCCTAAGTTCCAAGTATTCATTAACCCGCAAACGCCGACGTTACGTTATTAATCACCATCAGACAGACAGATCCCGCAGATATCGCTAAACCCTGATTTATTACCGCCAGATACATAATTGTGTTTAACAGATAAGATACGAACCAATCGAGCGATCGTAGAAAATACATAGATATGGTAAACGATTGTGAGTCACCTGAGCTTTAGTTTCCATATGCAAGTGACGGTAACCCACGGCTACTGAAAGCATGATCAAGTCGCTGATTGGCTAATCTGTTGTTTAATCTCATGTTTGATTGGCTGAAATGACAGCAATCATTTAAGCTGACATAAGATTTGACAGTTGATTAAATTGATTACACTACGGGCGTCGCGAGAATGCGTTCTTGACACCTGTCAGTTTCATGCTAACGAATACCTACGTGTTTTGCTAATTTGTTCCTAGAGTTCAACGGTTTCTTCAGAGGAAAAGCTTTTCTTACTAAAGGAACTGTCCTAGAAGACGACTTAATAATGGCATCAAGATCAGCATTCGTCTTAGTGGTAGTGGCAATATCCTTTTGGATTATTCCTTTGGATATAAGCGGTCTTTAAGAGGCCCATTTTCAGCAGCTGACATTTACTTGCTGATAAGAAGAAAATGATAACGTGTAGGCTGTGAAGTGCTGTCAAAATCTGTCATAAAACGTTTAAAACATGATAAACGGCTTCTAAATCCTATTAAGCACAAGGGATTTGCGTCACAAGCTATTTAACAGTGGCAACACTACTCTAGAAGTGACATGCTATCTACCTCGTTTCTACAATCTTAGGTGTTGCCACTACTATGTGTTTGTTGGTACTTGCTTCTCCTCAGTGAGTTATAGTGAACATATTAAACGTTATTGGAAGTTATTTATTACGCAATAAAATAAGGTTGTCAAAGAGATTTATGGGGTGGTGGTATTTTATAATGTTGTTATTAGTAGTGTAGTGATGGGTCATTAAAGGTACTATTAAGTGCGTAATAGTGCGTCTTAGTTATACACGAAGTAAGATAGAGATAAGCAGTTCAAACACGATGAATTTGCCTATTTGTTGATTTGCAAGATAAATAGAGCAACGACAAACACTTCGGTTGAAGAGGCAGCATAGTAGAACTCACTTGCCTTATTGGCATGCATGAAAAAAGAAGGAAATCAGATAGATGCTTTAAAAAGAAAACTATTTTTGGCTACACTCCTACACCCAAAGATTCAAATCGTCGCATTCGCTCTACCGCGTCAAAAGATGGTCATTCACTGAAGACAAGAGTGGTGTTGGATTTACCAAAAATAATGAAGTGTCTAATGGTGTATGTCACGCACTGCTTTCTATGACCGAAGGTTTCGGGATGTGTTAGCTCACTCAATTTTATTCAGTGTAACACTTCCCGCGCGACTTTATTAATAATAGTATGATCGTGGTGTGTATTTGAATCTTTGCTTACTAATATAATTCTTAAATACGTATATACTAACAAAAATATGAATCACCGTGTCTGAAGTAAAAATTTAATAACAAATAATTAGTATGGTGAGGGCAAATCTAATGATTTAAATCGTTGCCCTACACTCATAGGACCTACTACAGCCTACACGTTACGTAAATTACTGGCTTTGATGTGGGTATGCTATTTTATAAACAAAGGGATTCTTATTTTTGATGCCTATTAATAAAAAAATGTGTGAAAATATCCATGAAACGAATTCGTGATTAGTAAAAAATGATCATGTATTTTTTGTGTCTTATTTCAAATGTGTGGTAAAGTTAAGCCAGCTTTATGTTTTTATTATTAATATCTCCTAAGCTGCTGAAAATCGCCTTTCAAAGAACGCTATAATCGCGATGAAAAAAGCAGAATCGAAAGCAAAAGCTAGTTGATAAAAGTTGTTGGCAACATTATATATTATGAAGTTTGTATATGGAACAACACGAATACGAGGCTTTACTAGTTAAGATAAACCGTAAACGGTATTCTATAACAATGATAACATAGTAGGAGCGCAGTTCGTGTTTCACACACCCACCAGCCATTACCAGCGTCTCGGAGTGCCATGAAATATTATATTAATACAAATCGAGGCCCAGACATTTGGAACAGCCTCATGCATATCTAACGAGGATATATTTGTCAATTCGTTATCTTACTAGATTTCTCAATCACGTAAAATGATTTATTTTCACTTGAAATTACTATGGGGCCTGGTTTATAGACTTAGGCTGTAATTTATGAGGGTAATGTGTTTTAGATCTAGTTCTGTCTGTGACTCTGCCTGGTTTTCCAATTTCCACTGTATAAGACTATAGCTGAAGATCAATAAAGGTCACATTTTTTTTTGGTTTTTCTTTGATACCGATTAGATATCTACAACAATAGCCCAAACTTAAAATGTATTAGTAACTCATATGTATGGATCCTTTAAAACATACTTAATAATTCTTTAAGGAACCCATTAAGAGTTGCAACCAGTGCGCACATGCATTGAAATATGCATGAACGTGGATAAAGTAAAGGCTCTCGCTGCAGGCGCGGTGCGACAGCGCAACGCGAATTTAGTACCTACGACAATTCCATGAAGTTTTCATAGAAATGATTCTACTAAAGTCACGTCGCGCCTGTAAGCGGGAGACTTAAATATCATAATGGTACTATTAACTTCATGCCTGTTCATATCCACATAAAAAATGGTGTCACAATTTAACCATAAACCACAATGTACAGACAGAACAATCCAAACAGATTTACAGTTTGTGTGTTTGATAGATTAATTATTATTTATAACAGCAATACATTTCGGATTTAACAGGAAATCACTTTGATTGTAAACTTAGATAACAAGGACTTTATAGCCGTTGGCGTAAATAATAATAATACTATGTATATTTTGTGATTTACATGTTTGGATTAAATACATTAATGTCAGTTGTCTGTATTATCGAGCTGTCGTAAAAGTCAAATAAAACCGTGTATGGATATAGTGGTCATAGTGAATAGGATTACTGTTAAGTCTAGTACCATTTAATGTGGATAGAAAGCCCAACAATTTAAAGGGCCCGCCGTGGATGATGCAAAGCTTGTTTAACCGCGTTTACAGGTAAATATTTGCCTTTAGAACGATTAATAGAAAAATAAATAAAAAATTGGATAGTAATTTTTACTGAACTTCATAAATATAACGACCAGTAAGTAAAACGATCCGTTTTTTCAGGGTTTAGGAACTAGTAGGTATATAGTTTACCCTTTCAAAGGAAAAACGTAGGTGTTTTCTAATAATTTTGCTCCAAGATATTTTCACTTTCAGTAAAATTACTTTGTAACTTCACTAACCAACCGTACTTTGTTAATTCCGCACATAAATTAGAGCCCGAATTAGTGTATCCCACGCAAATAATTATTTCTAACAAAACCAGCGCCGCTTTAGTTCATGTTAAATGGAATAATCCTTGATTACTACGTCTGCCAGACCTTGGGAACTAACGGAGTACATGTTGTGAAACAATCTGAAACATGGTTCGTTGAAAAACTTCTAACTATATTTAGAAAAGCTAGGAAAGTATATCAAATTCACAAGATCATTAGGTATAAAGATTCTTATTGGTTGTGTAGCTAATGTAGTCCTGATTACTGTACCGCAACACTGTTCTGGTAAATCCATCCTATCTTTTTCTTCGACAAGCTCATCTTATATCCACAACATTGGAATGATAGCTCGTTCTGACACGAGAAAAGAATCACCTGTATCAGATGAGTGAATACTGAAGGGGTTTAACCAATGATATCAATCTAGGATTTTCGGAATACTCCCTTTCTTTTGATAGCCCTGCGACATATTATACAAAATGAAGATTAAGTAAACTTACGTGAACAAGTCAAGCTGTTTCATAATCCTCAACATTTTAAAGCCAGCTATTATCGTTGTTGAGCTAACAGAGCTCAATGTCCGTGAAAACGTATGGAACCCTTAGAACGAGGCTTAGGAGAGTGGTACGTGCGAGTGGTGGCGGGTACTTATCATGCAGTTTCATATCAACAGCCTGTAACTATCCCATTAGTAAGGATATCTTTTCACAGAGGGAACATGCAATCCTTTATCACCACGCTTGCTAGCTCACAGCACATTGGTGATTTCAGGCTAACGAGTCTGTGTTTTCACACGATATTTTTAATCGCCGTAAACAAGTCCACATATAAGTAGTCTTAGTAAAACTGAGTTTTATTCTCATATTAATTATCGATGAAATGGCCACAGAAGACAGTATAGAGCAAACTATGGAAGTCTTTCGAGGAGCTCTTTGTCCAGCAGCAAGACATAATATTTGACTACATTGTGCATGCATTGCTGTGTAACTCACAAAACCGAAGGTTGAAAATAATAACATTTCCTCTTCTTTCTCCGCCAAGGACATACAACTTAACCTAACAATACTCCAAGATGACCCACTCATCATTCAGCCCATCCTGTACCAGAAGGAACGTAAACGTGCACACGCTATCACTTCCACTCCACGGCACTTGGCTCCGGAGTCACGGCGGTCATTAGGGCCAATCAAATAAAGTGGTCACCGTCCCGAGGGACGAGGGGCGAGTCGCGGGGCGGGGGGGGCGTATTGTTGCTTACTAGTCGAGTAAAGTATCTGGAAAAGGGGGATGATATCCATAGTAATAATTTGTGTTTTTTTTTCAGCATAATTAAACTATATATTCATCAAGTGTGTCCAGGTAAAGCAAATTTTCAAATTATGGTAAAAGGCTACCAACGTTGTCTAGAATATTGGCAGCAGTTTCCTTCTGTAAATTACATTGAATATCATGCTTCAAGAACCAACTGGACAGATTAAATATCTTCAAGCTATTTGAAACACACGCATCAGCTAATTAGCTGCTAGTGTGTCTTACCAAATAATAATAGTAATAATTGTCTATGCCCATGAAAAATTGAAAACATTTCTTGTGCCTATAACTCCACAGGCTGAGCCTATTTATAAGGACCTCTGCAGCTTAGGAATCTTACATACAAAGTCTACAACAACTTTCATAACAAACAAAACCAAGTGATATTCATTACAATCTGTCCCCAATAACCGGGGTCTTATTACCACAACGTCGTCAGGAGCGAGCGTATCTCGTGCCACGTCAGTTCTCGTAAAAATATCGCGTGCGACTTAAATAAATCCTTCAAGCTGATCGTAAGGGGAAACCCAATTTGTGACATTAAATTAACTCGAGAATCTTCCCACGGGACATTTGCAATCTTCATTTTCATAAACGTATTTTTTATTTTTAGTGCACGATGAGAGTGTGGAGCGTTTTCGTATTTAAAACAACATGTCTTTAAAAGAAACGCAATACTATCTTTGTTTATATAGAGATTCAGGGAAATGGATATTTAGCAAACTGACTAAGTCAACATCATCATCTATCTAACCTCTTCCCAACTATGTTGGGGTCGGCTTCTAGTCTAACTGGATGCAGCTGAATGCCAGTATTTTGCATGGAGCGACTGCCTATCTCACCTCAACCTGACTTATTAGAATTAACTTAATTTGTTAGTATATTTAAATCACAACTCTTTTATTGTCTATACATCTTTATATAGGTACTGTGTGTAGTGATCTGATAAATAATACATTTCGCTGACCGAAAATCGTTATAAGCTGCACATTTCTTGGTTTGCTCATTTCGTTTACTTTGTCAATAATCTTATGTATAATATATTTATATATATACATTTCATGCAACCGTCTATGGTACCTATCACTAAATCACTATAATTTAATCTAAATCGTGAGAACAGGATAAGTATCAATTATATTAAGTTATACATCAGGTTTATTTTATTAAGACATTTAGGTGCCACATCACAAATATTTCAATTTAGGTGCAGCTTTACTCTACTTGAACTGGATGACCTAATTAGGGTTAGTAAACGTGGCCACTTTCTGGGTCCAAATGGCATTAAACATTTACAATGTGGAATGGAATTTTAGCTATACTGGTACAGTTCACCACCACCGATTAATATAATTTAATCTCAATTCCATTTGTTAGTTGTGTGAGTTTTAATCTAACATTAAAACTCACACAACTAAGAAATTGGTTCGTTTTTAGGGTTCCGTAGTAAACAAGGAACCCTTATAGTTTCGTCATGTCCGTCTGTCTATCTGTCTGTCCGCGGTCTAGCTCCAAGACTGTTAGTACTAGAAAGTTGTAATTTGGCATGAGTATACATATTAATCATGCCGACAAAAAAATAAAATTATGAAAAAAATTTTTTTTTAGGGTAGGTACCTCCCCTATACGCGTAAAGTGGGGATGTTTTTTTTTTTTCTATCCCTTGGTGTGGGGTATCGTTGGAAAGGTGTTTCAAAAACATTGTGAGTGTGTCAAAACCATTTTTGAATTCAGAGATCCGTTTGCGAAATATTAAGCTTTAAAGTGCAAATAGTTGTTAGAGTCAAGTGTCTCCCCCCCTGCCAGCTAAATGGTTAGTTTTAGATATGTGAACAAATTCACGGCAGTAGCTTATATAACGAATTTAAAAGGAAAACTATCACAGCTGAGTAGACTTTACAAGTTAACGAGTAATAATCGACCAACTTAAATTTGCGGTTGTAAAAACTAGTTTACCCATACATTCTGTATAACAGAATTTTTTTTTCAACTACAAAGTTAAGTTTGTTCTTGGGATAAATTCATCCCAACTACGGAACCCTACATTGTGCGTGGTCCGACATGCACTTGGCCGGTTTTATTTAATTTATTTTTTGTGTTTCGTAATGTTAATTACGATGCATAAATCGTATAGAATCAAGTTCTTCTAACTTGAACAGACAGCTGTGCTGCTGGGGAGTTTGTTGCGCCACTGTTTTTCCCAGCTAAAGCACTAGGAATAGAAGTGGTGAAAGGCGGACGTTTTAGGGGACTGTCTTATGTAATTTTGACGTTCAAAAAGTGCTGATTCTTAGTCTAGTTTAAATAAATAGCTTTTGATTTTGAGAATTTAATAGAAATAAAATTTTAAAATTAAACAGCAACAAAAAAACCAGCCAAGTGCGTATCGGACTACGCACGATAAAGGGTTTCGCAGTTGAGATGAATTTATCCCAAGAACAAACTTAACATTGTAGTTGAAAAACATGTTCGCCCATACATTCCAAATGCAAATGTAAGTTTGTACGCACAATATTGAGAGATTTACCATGTTATTTTAAGACCATAGTCGTCTTATAGATTTTCCTGTAATCTATGAGTAAACAACTATTCTCTGTATTTTTTTCATAATTTTAGGCTCAGTAGTTTTGGAGATAAGGGTAGCAATGGTAAATTTTCATCTATTTCCTTAATATCTTTAAAATAATTTATTTTGAAATTATAAAAAAAAATATTTGAGATCTTCGCAACACGTCCGTTTTTGGGTAACGGAAATAAATTATGTGTACCAAATTTCCACTTAATTGGTCCATTAGATTCAGAGAAAATTGGCTGTGACAGACGGACAGACAGACAGACACACAAGTGATCCTATTAGGGTTCCGTTTTTTCCTTTTGAGGTACGGAACCCTCAAATAATCAAAAAATAAAATAATCACTTATTAAAAACTTGGAAACGAAAAAGAAATCGAAACAAAGCAGAAATAACAAGCTCAATTTTGAACAAACAAAGGATTACTGTAACATGGCTGTATTATAATTAACGTAAAATAAAACAATATTATTTCATTAGCGTAAAGCATAACGCGGTAAGGGTAATTCTGTAACGAAGCGATACGCTGCGGTCTCTGGCGTATTGTGATACAATAATAAAAAAAATGGAAAGTTCGCACTATGTAGATTTTGGCAAAGGTGAATTGGCTTCGTCTTTGTCAAAATTTGCAATATTCTGGGGCGATTAAAATAATTCTAAGAGTCATACGAAGTCACTTCACCTTAGCCAACGATGTATTACATCGTTGGCTAAGGTGAAGTGACTTCGTCTTTGTCAAAATTTGCAATATTCTGGGGCGATTAAAATAATTGAGACATCCATCGGTGAAAACATAACAATTACTTACCGTAATTTTAGTACAAATTGCGGTTTTGGAATACTAGTGTCACTCAAGTGACTCAATAGTTAGGTTGGTACTATGTTAATGGTATTTAGGCTAATATTATCATCATAAGTTTGTAGCAATTTCCCTTTAGATTGTTTTGCGTTTGCTCATTCTGATTAAAGTCATTAATTACCAAAAAAAAACTTTGTATGTAGGTACATTTTGTATCTACTGCGTATCGCTCCGTATTGTGTGCATCCAACGATTCGGTAATTTCGAACGCAACGTTTTTAGTGTGATCCGTCGCTATACGGCCTCGGGGGCGTTTATTTAAACGCTGCGCTGCTCGGATTGACAGCCCTTTGTTCGTTCGAGCTCGGTAACTGAATAATTTGTGGATAGTATTCATAATTTATGCGGTGTGATCTCTTCCTTGTCGCATTTTTTCAGCTTAGTGTCAAGTTCGGTTTTACTGAGAGAACGTCTTGTCAGTTTATTATTTCTTTATTGCGATATTTACGCATGTATATTATTTGTCTGTAAATAAAAATGACACAGAAGACGTTTCAGACGCAATGTTTTTACAACCATTCCAATAAAACCACCTCTATTTAATGAGGTTCATTTTTCAGTCTTCGATATAGTTCTCCCATAAACCCCAAATAAGTAACAATATAAATACTAATAGTAATAGCAGTGACAGCCTAGTGGTGTGACCGTCGGACTGTTAAGTCATAGGTCTCGAGTTCGAACCCAAGACCTTTGACTTTTCGGATTCATGTGCGTATTGTATAATTATCACTTGCTTCAAAAACGGTGAAGGAAAACATCGTGAGGAAACCGGCATGTCTGAGAGATATTTCTCGACGGCATGTGAAGCCAAGTCCATGCCATGTCTAAGCCCATGGGCGGCTTTAAAAACTCTGACACCAGGTTAGTCACTAACCACACGAAAAATAAAGAAGGTACCCAATAATTGAACACAAAAAACAGCCACATACTGTATCCTTCCCCACAACAGCGCGTGCTCCGTCGTTTTATAAATCAGCGTGTTCCGCAAATTTCGCCCAACACGTGCTGTTATTTATCGCGACAAATATTGTTCGTTAATGCGCTATTAATTGCTCCCCACTCGCACAAATATCACCGGAATGTTTCACGCGGGACCAGACTTATATTTTTTGTAATTAATCATTAAATATTGTGTTTGCTGGTTCTTGTTTTATTTTATTTTCGCAATTGCGTTTAAAGCTTTTTTGGGTCATATTGTTGGTGTTTTATTGCGAAATCTATGATATGGTGATACGATTTTATTGGTGTAAGGGGAAATACGTGATGTATGGGGATGGATGATATTTCACGATTTTGTATGACATCAGAAGGGGGCAAAAATTAAGTTACTGCATTTTTCCAGCTTTTGGTTTGTCGGCTTCATTTAAATTGAAGAACGATAACAATTCACACGAGATTGGAAACTGACTGAACTATAAATGCAGAAGAAAGACTGAATTTTGCGAAGAAGAGGACGCTGAGGTAGCATAAACAAGAAGCTTTAAGCATAAGCTAATACGTAAATATTAGCATATTTTGCAAACCACAAAGAATTTTAATTTATGAATTAACTGACTGTAAAATTATTTTAAGTACAATAACGTCATGTTATATCGCGCATGCGTGAGAATTAGCTCTTGCCTGATCACTAGCTCTTGCCTGATCCCAAACTACCATAGCTAAATAAGAATTTTCTTAATAGGCCCTTAAACTCAGGTAAGATGCCTCTAAGCCAAGGCCAGAGCCCTAAGCCACATAATCTGGAGCTGTCTTACTAAAACAATATAGATAGGCGTATTAATTGCGTTAGAGCCTAGAGCTCTGTCTAAGCGTTGCCTCTGGAACTGCCTTTTAGTCTCACTTAAGCCATTTTTAACGTCTCTGTTATGTACTTTGAGGTGGGTGTACACGGGTGCTTATTTGGAGCGGGTACGATGTATACTGTGTGCTGTCATGTGTGCATGTGCAATTAGCTATGCTATATAGGGATGAATTGATAAACAACAAGCACGCTTTAGATCGTTCAATCTTAAAATACTTCAGGGTAATCCGAACATGAAATACGGCTACTTTACCTACTGAAACGTGCAAGCCTACTGATTAATAGAATTATGGTACTAATTTGCTAGGAGTTCTGTGAACAGTAGACCTCGCGCGCACAAACTTTTTTGCAACAATTAATATCATACCACTAAAGGTGCTCCATCAATCCCTATGTAGAGAAGACGGTCAAGTTTGTCGAGGAAATCTACATTCAGGTCATAATTAATATGGCACACATCACCATAATTGATGATAGGGAAAATTAAGGACTGCACAAGCATTATCTTCGTACTTTTTGGTAGTACATTTTTCAGTCGGTACAGAGCCCGCTGCGTTCCATTAACGTTTTGACTGACTCTAGCGACTTGATTACAATTCAGGGTACTATCAATGTGCAAGCCTAGGTCCTTCATATCAGTACCAAATGAGCCCTTTGTACCATTGAAGAGAACTGGTGGCAAGGTTGTACCATCCATCTTACTCGTACTCCGAGAACGTCCGGTGGTGATCGCCTGACACTTATTGTTAAAATAAAGTATCTACATTAACTGTATAATTCACTGCATACAATACTGATTATTCAATGATCAGTATGGTTTGTATGCAGTGCTCGATATATTAATTCAGCGAAAAGTAAACCACACCGTAGCGTACCCGCACTTTTAATCTTCCCCGTACGTTTTCTCAGCAATTCTCACACTAATACTAATTGAGTGTACGACTCTCGCCAAGGATTATGCAATAAAAGCGATAAGAAACGCCAATTGTCTGTGTTTAGCCGAAGCAGCTAACTTTTATGTTTATAGAGCCATAAACCGCGCCCTTGCTGATTGCGGGGATGTCATTAAAATTCGTTTTATTGCTAAACAATTGTGATGGAGCTGTAGTTATCTACTGCTTTATTATTATCTTAATTATTATTTAAGCCTTTTACTTGAAAGTGTAACTTCTAGTAGCAAGATCATTATTGTTACGTGGTTCCCGGAAAAGAAGATAAAGGTAAGTGTCAAGAAAATTAGACTGCAGTTTATGAACAAAAACGATTAAGTCACTTGGCGCGGAAAATAAAACACTTTCGCATTTATAATTTAGTATTTATTATAAGATACAGAAACCGTTTTTGAAACTAGATCTTTGAGTTTAATCTTTTTCCTCTACAATGGTAGTGACAGTTATTTATTTATTTGATACTTCAAGCACAGAAATGTACAGAGGCAGACTTAATGCCATAGACATTTTCTACCAGTCAACCTATCCACCACCAGTTCTGACCAGTTCTGTCAGTTCTTAATCCGAGGTCGTCATAAAGGTATAAAAACAAATCTCTTTATAAAAACTCCGTCTGCAAGGGTTAGCCGATTCTTTTAAACTTGTTAAAACATCGCCTTTTCCTTTACAAGTAAAACAAAATTGGATTTACAAAATATCCCAGAACTGGGACGTCTTAGACATTTTGACGAGAAATAAAATATAAGAGGCTGTTTTAAGTCCCAATCGTATTGCTACGCGGCTGAACTTTTATGATGACAAGAAACGGATATATGCTATAAAAACAGATTTGTTGTTATTGCAAGTTATTGTACTGCCGAGAGTTGTAAGCCTAGTCGGTTATTTATTTCAGCAAAAAAGTTCGTTTTACACCTGCCCATGTTTCAAGTTCGTTACATATTTGATATTTAGAAAAGAAATGTAACCGAGTTTATCAACAAGAAATCTTATATTCTATAGAATATTTATGTTTCGATACCAACCCCCGACACCACATTCAGTGATGCCTTATCTTTTTTTCATGTACTGCCTCAAACGGCTCCATCAAATCATACAGACGGGATAAATCCCATGAATATCTCGACTACTGAGTTTTTCCTTCTCTCTACAACTCAAGATTTGTCCGAATCAATGATTCGGCTGACAGACTCCATAGAGGCCGATATCGCCGGAGGCACACCACAGCTCGTATAATCCGCACTATTTACTTGCGAATCGGGAAAAGGCGGGCCTGAAACAAATTTCCGCGGGGTCCTAACGACCCCGACCGTCATTTAATCAGGCTCAAGTGTTGATGCGATAGCCGCCACCAACGTTTTTCGACGTATCGAAATCTATCATGAAATAACCATTAGCTGTCCCTCTCCCACGCTCGAGTGTGCGGGCGCAGAGTGTGATAGAACGATACGGTCGGCCATCTTAATCTAAAGACAGGAAATAACCAGTTCCGAGCGGCTCGGGCCGGACGTATCAGGATTTTTCCGGATTTCAGCCGTTTTGTGAGCTCTACTGCTACAAAAAGAGGTACAGAAGGCCTTTCAACTGCGTGGTAATTTATTCATTGATTAATGCCAAGGGATAGAAAACTAAACGCTTTACACCACTGTTGGTCAGTTGTCAGTTAAAATAAAAGGGTACTTTCGGATCAGTTGTTACCAGTTTTCCCTTGACAGGATAATAATAATCAATTGACTAGCACAACTTCATGAATATTACTCAAGCTGAAAATATAATCAACAACCTGTTATGGGCATGTAACCTTGTTGATTTTTTACAACACCCTATCAAACACCAAAAATCCTCGGAAAGCACGTTAAAGCCGTTGGCCCTGCGCCTGATCTCTCTCCGGTCGTGGCGGATTGTCTTCCTATCGGACTATGAGTGTGAGGGAACAGAGAGTGCACCTGTGTCTGCGCACACTCATGTGCACTTGTGTCCCGCACCGAAGGCTGGTCTCCGCTGAGATTGGTCGACAAGGCCGAAATTCGATCTGGAGGACTATTATTTATTACACACTCTATAAGTACAATATTTTTACATTTGACTAAAATGGCCCTTCTGGACATTTCTGTTCAATGTTTCAGTTAACGTAAAGTGGGGCAGAAGCTCCGATGTTTTGCTGCGAGATGCTGCGACTTGAGTTAGGCTTATGTAGTGGAAGTCGGTAATTGTGATGGTCCAGCCTTTTTGCTGTAACTCCGCGATAGAGGCGCAGTCACGTTGTCTGTAGAAGTTTTAGGATGTGACTGTAACTTTGTGTGTTGTAGGAATATAGGGTGGTCATCATGTTCGGAAGTTAATACGTGGTGGCTTTTGTTTATAATATTTGTGATTGGCTATTCAATTACTTTTATTAATAGTGACAGACAAATGGATCAGCAAACATGTCCTCATATGTTTCACCAACGAGTAAAAAACTTAACTAACATACAATTGTCAAGTGAAGAAACTTCTTTGCTAGAGAAAGGACTTAAATTTAATTTCCAGCCCATCTTGTCACAAAAACCTTTGGAACTTTTGGCGGTAGATTCAGAAATGGCTATAGTTAGAGGTAAAAAAGATGAGACAGTAGCACACCAGGTATCTGTTCATATTAAACAGTCTCTTAACTCATCAAATTCAATGACTTTATCATCAGACCTACGTATTTATAGATCTTTGAAGAACAAGATTGATCAAAACAGTATAGTTGTTACTAAGGCCGATAAAGGAAACACAATAGTTATCTTAGACAGAAACATTTACGACCAAAAGGTTAATGACGTAATACAGGGCAGCGATTTTCAACAACTAAGTTCGGACCCCACTAAAGTATTTACTTCACAATTAAAAAACATTACTAAAAACATATCTTACGTCGATCAAAAACCTTTAAAATATATTGTACCAATGAACCCAAGGTCTCCTATGCTATACGGCTTGCCTAAAATTCATAAGGATAATATCCCAATAAGGCCAGTGGTTTCTTATATCGGTGCACCAGCATATAATTTGTCAAAACATTTGAACTGTTTATTGAAGTCGAGATCAAATTATAAACCAAAGTTTAGTCTTAAAAATAGTTTACAGTTAATAGAGAAAGTTAAGGATATTGATTTGCCGACTAGTGCAAAATTATTATCGTTAGATGTTGAAAGTTTATTCACAAACGTTCCATATGAGGAGTGTTTACAAATACTAGAAGATCTTTTTGAGAAACGGCGAATTCATCCTGGTGAGGTTAATGAATTATTATCTTTGACCAAGATTTGTATGGAACAAAATTATTTTAGGTTCAAAAACCAATATTACAAACAAAAAGAAGGTTTAGCCATGGGTTCTCCACTCAGCCCCCTTATGGCAGATATATTCATGGACCATTTTGAAAATAAATACATTGTAGGACAGCCACAAATTTTATATTATTACCGTTATGTTGACGACATAATTATGTGTTGGACCGGTACATTGCGTCAAATTGATGTTTTTGTTAATAAAATCAATAGTTTACACCCTAAAATAAAGTTTAAATTAGAATTAGAAGTTGACGGATCCCTTAACTTTTTAGATTTAACTATTACAAGAAAAAACAACAAACACGATTTTCAGATTTATAGAAAACCAACTTGTACAGATGTTACGATTCCTGCGTCATCTTGTCATCCGATTCAACATAAATTAGCAGCTTATCATAGTTTCACTCATAGATTAATGACAGTACCACTTTCACGAGATAATTATGACAGAGAACTTAACATTATTTATCATATAGCTGAGAGTAACGGATACAATAAGAGAATGGTTGATGATTTGATTCAAACGAAACGTCGCAACATAGTTCGTTCACTTTTGTATCCACTGCCTCCAGAAAGACCACATGAATATTTAGGTAGTTTGACATACTTAGGGTCAATTAGTGATAGGGTTTCAAAAACATTGTTTCGAAATGGATTAAGGGTAGCTTTTAAAACAAATAATTCATTAAGACAGATTTGTAACGGAAAAGATCAATTAGAAAACCACAAAAAATCAGGTGTATACAAGCTACATTGCGATGATTGTAATGGTATTTACATAGGTCAAACTGGTCGTAATTTTCAGACAAGATATAAGGAACATATTGCAGCGTACAGGAATAATTATCCAGAGAAATCCCATTTTGCACAACATTTAATAGATACAGGTCATTCGTTAAATAATAATAACACTTTCGAAATTTTACACACATGTGATAAAGGTTTCAGAATGTCAGTACTAGAGAGTTTAGAGATTGTCAAAAATAATACCGGAAACATTACACTGTTGAACGAATTAAATACGAGTATGCCAAGGTCACCTTTGCTGCGATTGTTCGCGCCTTATCGCGCTGGTAACGGTCGCACTGATAACGGCGACACTATATAAGTGGGTTTCACGGGCGATAAGGCTCAGTCTGCACTCAGCGCTTGGTGTGGCAACACGCCGTGTTCGAGTTCGCAACAAGTCCATCGTCATCCTGAGGATGCCTCGTTGAGAGGTGAAACACGTGTCGATTTCTTTCAGGAGTTTTTTATGGCTCTTTAGAAATAGCAAAGCGGAACAAGTTACTAAATATATCCACGTCTATTGTATTTTATAATGGATTTCCGCAAGGTCACGCCTGAATCAATTAATTACTTTTATTTATTAGGTAAAGAAATGAGTAAGCAATTTTCTGATAATAATGTCGAAACTCTAATATCGAAAGAATACTTTATTACGGGCATATTTTGCCAAAAGGCAACGCCTAAGAGTTTTGTTATTTACCTCATTGAAAACTGGAAAAACTTATTTCAAGAAAAATTCGAAAAGTGATTGAAATTAAATTTCTTAACTTGGAAGGCAAGTCAATAAAAGAGATGTCTTAAAACAAATCCAATCTGAATTAATCAAGACGTTCATACTAGTCTACAAATTCTGCCCATTAACTACATAGCTACCATGATCGCATAAATTCAGTTAGGTAGGTATAAGTTGCATAAACCAACGCCATCATTCTGTTCGTCCATAGTCGCTGTGTGGTCACACGCGGTTCACGCCTTTTCAATTCACTCAAATACCACTAGCAATTAAATATTTAAATGACCAAATGAGTATAATAAGACTATGTGGTACAGAGGTATAGTGGTAGTAATTAGAACTTGAAAGATTTGGTTCATTATTTGATTTAAAGTTTGTATGAACGTGTTTTGGTCTGGATCTAGGCCCTATTGTAAACCGGAACATAATAATAATAGTCAAATTATTGTATTTCGGTTTTAACAAAAACAGGCAAATGGGACAACTCAGCATTATCAATTAGGTTTGCAATCAAATGGCAAGTCTCTTTATTCGAACAGAAATATATTTACCTATACGGTTTGACGGTAGATTAACTCAAGAAGATCTAGTAGTTGCAACTTTTCCACCCTCGCACCGCTTCCCTATGTGACCCAAGTATAACTCCAAAACTGCACTACTCTACTATAAAAACCAGCAACTATTTCCCCCAATCCGCCACAACGCTGTCAGCTTCAAACGTTTCACATGCTCCTCGTCATAAAATACTAACGCACAGAAGGCCGTTCTTACCAATCAATAGCGTCAGCACATTATTCTAGAGCTTAGTTTTTTCTGGCGGTTATTAAAAAATACCGACCAAGTGAGTGTCGAATCACGCACAATGAATGGTTCCGTAGTTGGAATGAATTTATCCCAAGCTCAAACTTTGTCATTGTCAAAAATTACTCCCATACATCGACATACATCACGGTCAATCCTCCAACTACAAATGTTTCGATATCTAAAAAAAAGAAATAAAACTACAAATTAACGATTTTCGTACTTTTAAAGTCCGAAAATCATGAAATTTGGCAAGAAGCAGACCTAGCCTTTCTTGATTCTAGGTCTACGAGAAGTAGCCTATAGGTTTTGATTTATTTGCGAGTATTAAAATAAGGTGTCGCATAAATGGCCGTATTTTTTTATTACATTGACTTAGAAGCTTGATTTTTTTGAGCTCCACGGGAGCGTAGACCTACGTATTAGCTATTAATTTCAACTTGATACCTCCACGCGTTCCTGAGAAAAAGGGTCTTGACAGAAGGACGAACGGATAACGAAGTGATCCTATAAGGGTTCCGTTTTTTCCTTTTGAGGTACTATAACCAGTTTTATACAAAAATTGTAATACTTAAACGGTCAAAATGTATGGAGCAGCAGATTTTTTGTCGGCGTACGTACAACGATAAGCAAGCAAGCTTAGCGGTACGGCAAGCATCACCTTTGTACGTATTTTTCTGTTCTATTTGTCTTGTCTGTTTATAAATAAATAAACGATTTCAAACTATGCTAAACAAATGCCAGGCGCGACTTCGCGAGTTCGCTTGCGCTCGCTGCATGTAGACTCGTGTCTATGTGTGCGTCCGATATCGCTCGTTGTATTGAGCCTTCTGTATCTTTCTATTCCGTGTCCTCGGTACTGAGTGCAGCGGTCAGCCGATTAATTACACCACTCACTGTTTTTACCACAAGACACCCGACGGATATATTTGGCACATTGTTAGCGAGTGTGAACCATTCTTTTGTCTATTCTACGCTTCATCGCCAGATGTGAGCCGAATTAGTTTGTTTTTAGGGAGATGTGTTGGAAACACAGACTGTGTTTTGTTTTTGTTGGGAAAACTGGATAGAATGGAAAATATCAGTGATACCCTAACTTCATCCTAACTAATATTATAAATGCGAAAGTGAGTTTGTCTGTTGTTGGTTTGTTTGTTTATTACATTTTTACGCTAAAACGGCTGAACAGATTTGGATGAAATTTGGAAAATGGATAGACCATGACCTAGATTAGGATATAGGATTTACATTTTATCCCGATATTCCCACGGAATCGAGACTTACACGGGTGAAACCGCGGGGTGCAGCTAGTAATATTTAATATGTTGGAATGGTATACTTAACATAACGTTAGGATGAATAAAAAATCTTTCGGGTAAGTCGGGCACTCTGGGTTGTCACTCTCGCTAGCATACTTGCTGACTTGCTAATTTATTCACTACAGTATTAACAGACTATCCTTGAATATTTCGTGCTGTTATGAGAATCGGAGAAAAGAAAACCAATGAAGTTTTAGAAGACAAAGGTTGATTCCAAACGTTCTAATGGATTCCAAATTTACAATGATAACGTTAATTAAAGTTTCAAAATATCTGATTTCATGCAAAACGACACTACATCCAATTTGAAAATAAGTTAATTTCTTTTACGTTATTTTGTGGAATTAATTTTGAACGATATATTTTAAAAGGTTTATATTTGGAAGCTGTTAAATGGGATTATACTCACCTGTCAGTTTATTCAGCCCCGGAAACAAGCGGATATCAGTGGCTCGGACGGGAATCTATAATAGGCTGAATGAAGTATTTATAACTAATAGAGCTGCTTCAAGAATAAGACGCGACACCCGGAGGTGTCGTAACGGTAATTGAAATAGTGAGCCAGAATAGTGTTAAGGGCCTATACCACCTCAAATAGTTTAGCATTTATCGGAGGATCCGTTATATCGAAAATACCTACTGCAACATTAATTTTAAAAATAAATATTTTGATAATGTTAATGTTTTGTTATGTTATGTGGTAATGTTTTGTTAAGTAGGTACTATGTTCAACGAAAACACAATTCCATAAAATTTTCTCTTTAGAAAAAAAAAACAAAGTTACCTTCAAACCGAACAATAAACCGATGGTATTAAAAGTACTTACTTCAAATTAGATCATGAAACTTTGCATAATAACTGAACTAACTACATAGGTATACCTAAAGCAGCGACTATGTTTTTTTTTTAATTTCCGTTATTTTTGCCGTAAAAAGCAATTACCGAAACTATTGGCGCCTTGGAGCCGCCAGCACCCCACTCCATCTCGCGCTCACTCAGTCCGCGAGCAGTATGGTGCAAGCGAGATAAAAAGTGAATTTGAGCTGAGGTAGTATGGGCTCTTAAGATGTTTGGCAACGAAACGATATTATTTATACCGAAATTTTTAATTTTGAGGTTCCCACTCCCAAGCATGATAAGGATACCTCTTTAATGAAGTGGTTCAAATAACTTTTTAAAGTTACTATTTAATTCAAACCTAATATTTTGCATGCCGTAAGGTAAAATGTATCGGGACACTTAATAAATATTCCAACTTATATGTATACCTACATTATTAGCAAATAAATGATTTCTTTCTTTCTTTCTTTCTTTCTTTCTTTGCATACACGATTTGTGAAACTATACTGGTTGATATTTTATTGTTTTTTTAAGTAATTATATAAATATTAAATTCATTAATTTCAGGTAAATAAAACCCATCGCCAAACAGCAATTATTTATAATAAAATCAGATAAAATCAAATAAGTTCAAATCAAATCAAATAAACAGAATAAACAAAATCAAAATAAATAAATTAAATCAAAATAAACCAAATGAAATTAAATCAAATCAAAATAATAATCATGAAAACATTATAATTAATACTTTCTCTCAGACACTGGTACAGCAACATGTCTGCTGGAACAATGCCGGATGAAGAGGCAGTCCAGCCTTCCTGCAATCATCGTCAGTACGATGTTGGGGCTAACCCGTACCCGTACCGTATTATGGATGCAAATTGTGGTATTTATTATAAATTCACCACCTTAACTCGATAATGGATTTAGCAGGTCTCAGTCCAGCAGTGAGTGTGCTAAGTGACCGCTTATTTTAAGGCCCGACCCTATCAGGTCATTGTTTTGAAAAATATCTGTTTTTACTAAATTAAATTTGAATTAATCCTTGTTGCGATACGGCCTCGGTCCGTATTTAAATGAATTAATTCCTATTATGAAGCTAACAGTCTGTCTGTCTGTCTGTAAGTCAACCCTTTTCTCTTTTGATCAAACGCTGGTTTTCAAAGTTAATTCAGATTGTCAGCAAAAGTGATGACAGGTTGGTTGAGATCGGTTGGATTCCAGAAATAATCAAAGGATGAGCATGAAAAACTTTAAGCGGTAGAATTACTCCATTAGAAAACAACCTTCAGGTAGTCAAAGCAATGCTACGCATATACCTCAAATCTTGCTAAGTTAGCAATCGAAATACCTAAGTATTGCTGAGCAAGCAAGTCACGTAAAGTAATTCATAATTAACTTACAATGCAATCTTAAGGATGAAACACGCCAAAAGCTATCTGACCTACTAAAACCAGCTATAAGCCTTCAAAATCATCATTCATACTTAAACCCGTTGATAAGAAAATCCAACAGTGAAATATGAGTGGTTACTTCACAATCGCGTTGTAAAGTGTCGATCGATCACCCGACAGATCTGCTCTCCGCTTTATGTGTTCAACAAGATAAATTATATCTCCAGACCTGCTAACCCTGTGTGTTGGTGTAATACTGCTTGCATACGAAATCTTAATCTCGTAGGTGTGAGACCTATCACGCTTTTGGTTCTCAGGCATGGTAGGCATTTTGCTGAAGATTGCGAGATAGGCTAGTCGGCCGTTCTTATGGAAAGTCTACCACCTGCAGACACCGTGTGCTCATATTTTCCAGGGTTATTCGATCCTCAGGCAACCGGAGAGAAAAAGTTGAATTGATTCTTGTGCCAGCAAGTTCTGTGGCATTTATACCTTTTGAATCTAGAACTAATATTCTAGGGAACAAAATGGTACTAGACCGAAATAGGTACGAGAGTATGTTTCGCTAGACAGACCCTTTAAAAAAGCTTTACTCCTATAAATTCTTTCACATTTTGTTATTCTGGCAGTTTGCATACCTAGTCTATATGTACAGTACCGACCAAAAGTCCATAAGCAATCTCACAAAGCAATAGACTGACGCTTCGGTTTGACTTACGACCTTCTTCTATAAGTTGTTACAATACTGTAGACACGCACATTACACACACACACTCACTTTGTCTGCAACCAATGACTAGTTCATTAATCATCATTCGTTTTTAGGTTCATTCGTCTTGTTCACATAAATATTAAAGTTTAGCAGGTAGACCACAAAAAACTAAGTAAATTATTTCGATTTCTGTGGGGTAGATGCAGTTTGTTACAAGTATTCAATTAATAGAACTTTGTTGGTTCGTGCCGTGATAATATTGGTGACGAGCATTTAGCGCAGTGTTGTGGTTATTATTATCAAAAAGCAGGCATAAAATATATTGAAGAGATCAGATCAGATCAGAGAATATTATTGCGCTGCGTAAAAGTGAAGTGAATATCTAATGAAACCGGACTAAGTGTGAGTGTTATCATTTATATATTTCATATTTTACTAAACATAAATCTTAATCAAGGGTATTGTTGATAGAACAGAGGTATTGTTGAGACAGAAGATGCCTTTAAAGTTTTAAATTCATTGTGAGGTTTAATTCGATTAGTGAATAATAAATAATTAGGTATTATGTGTAATAAAAACAATGTTTTTCTTTGTTCTAGAGAAATACTGTGACGGTTAAGAGATATGAGGAAGGGGCTTATTATCGAGTAGCAGCGACGTCAAATGGTGAATGAAACAAATGGTTTCATACCAACGAGATATTTTGCTGAATTATTAAAAACACGTCATTATGAACCGTTCGCCGTGCACTCTGAAGGCTTGCATCACTGAAGACCAGCTAGAAAACCGTTTTTGACCTTAAAATATTGACCGTACCAACTTAATAAACAACAGATTCGTTATTGCATGAATTTATGGTAACGAATTTTTTAAGCACGTTTCAATAGGGTGTTTGTCGTATTTCTTGCAGATATACCGAAATTGTTTAATATTATTTTAGTAATAGTATTATTTTAGGATTAAAATTTGAGGTTTAGTTTCAATCTTCTTTTCGTAAAGAAAATGAATACTTAAGCTATAACCTCAATACCAACCAATATTTACTAAAGCCAAATAAAGTTTAAAATAATTAATATGAACAACTGCCTTTAAGAGCCCGTGCTGTGAATTCACTCGACAGAGTTTAGGTAAATTCTTGCGATGCTATGTTTGTGTGCACCGTTCACGCACACACGCCTAAACATCGAGTGTAGTGATCGCTTAAACAGTTTTGATCCTATAGACGGTATTTTGTTAAGTTACGTAGGTACGCTTATGAAATAAGTCTGGAATGTTTGTGTATATTCGTTTAGTATATTTATAACAATCAACATAAAATGTTTTATATGGAATTTTATACTTTTTGTATGGAAAACATGAAAAATTATTACCTACATGTTGAGTTTTATGGGTTTATGGGGTTTCATAAAGGGGGTCGAAATTTTCATTATTTTTGCGATAAGACACAATTTTCGAGATATAAGCAAAAGAACAGAAAAAAGATACAGTACAGTTTTTGCACCTGAATGAGTTATTAATTTAGTGAAAATGACAAATTCGTTATTCTGAATTTGACTTTTTTCACCTAAAATTTTGATTGGTGCCGATTCTCTTGTACACCGAACTAAACTAACTAAACTTTCACTAAAATTCCTTACCTTTGACTATGAGAATCTCAAAGCTATTATGCAAAATAAATTCTCTAAATTTAAGAACATTTTTGACACATCTAAATCAAATTTGACAATCGCGACTCCACACGTGATCCCTAACCACGTGGATCTTTTTAGAGCCGGAGGCGGGCATGGAGGGCAGCCTCGGCGTATTTTATATGGAACTTTTCACTTTTTGTATGGAAAATAAGAAAAAATATTACCTACGTGTAGAGTATAAGGGGTTTAAGGGTTTTATAAAGGGAGTCGAAATTTTCATTATTTTTGCGATTGGACTCACCGTTTTCGAGATATAAGCAAAAGAAAAAAAAAAGATTCAGTACTGTTTTTGCATGTGAAATCGAGGTGTTGGTGTGAATTTAAAGTTCATGACATCATCAAATTTATTCCACACGTTTTTAATCGCGAAAAATAGTCAGATTCAGTTAGAAAATCTAAATTTTAGGTGATAAACGTCAAATTCAGAATAGCAAAATTGCTATTTTCACTAAATGAATATCTCAGTACCATCTTAGTGCTGTCAAACTAAAATATTGTTAAGTTGTGTCACTTTAGTCTATTTCAGAATTGGAAATCGTCATTTGACAGGAATAAACAAAATTTTGGTGATTTTTAGTCTAGTTTAGAGGCATTTGTGACAAGAGAATCGGCACCATGTCTAACTAAATCTGACGATTTTTAGAAAGGTGCGGAATAAAATTAGTTGTCTTGAACTAAAATTCACACCAACACCTCGCTTCAGGTGCAAAAAACAGCACTGTATATTTTTTTTTCTTTTGCATATATCTCGAAAATGGTGCGTCCAATCGCAAAAATACTGAGACTTCGATCCCCTCTATAAAACCCTTAAACCCCTGACACTCTACATGTAGGTAATATTTTTTCTTATTTTCCTTACAAAAAGTGAAAAATTCTATATAAAACGTCAAGGCTGCCCCCTGTGCGCCTCCAGCTCTAAAAAAAATTCACGGGGTAGGGCAAACAAGTACCACGTGGAGTCACGATCGTCAAATTCGATTTAGTTGTGTCAAAATTATTTTTAAATTTAGAGAATTTATTTTGTAAGATTCTCATAGCCAAAAGTAAGGAATTTTAGTGATAGTTTAGTAAGTTTAGTTCGGTGCACAAGAGAATCGACACCATATCTTAGTGCTGTCAAAATAAAATATATTCTATAATTATTTCACGATGGGAAATCATCGTTTGACAGGAATGAACGAACGACATTTTCGCGAAAGACACTTGCGCGAACCCACTTGCGCGAAAAAGTTGCGGAAATGAGATTTCTTCATAACATCACGCCATCAATTACAAAGGGCCCAACACTTCGAAATTGATGGCGTGATGTTATGAAGAAATGTGAAAATTTTCGCAGCCGCCATCTTGGATTTACGTTTTGACATCAAAATCTGCTGTAGAATCCTCAAAAACTATGAAAAAGACACCGATGACGAAAAATCTGAAAATATAAATTCAAGATGGCGGCTGTGACAGCCGCCATCTTTAATTTATATTTTGACCTCACTATCAGCTTTAGCATCCTCGAAAACTATGAAAACGATACCCATGACGAAATATTTTTAAATATTCGCAGCCGCCATCTTGGATCTTTATTTTGACTTAAAGTAGTCTTCAGTAGCGTTAAAGAACTTCGTTCCAAAAATACTTCACTTATTGCTACAACAGCATATCGGCGCGGGCATATCGGTGACGCGAACCCATAACTTTTTCCCCTACCAAAAATCACTCAAAACTATGAAATCTAAAGTCAAAATATAACTAGTGAACCCAGCAGGCAGATGTTGTCCTGCGACAACAGCGCCACGCGTGTCCAACTATAGTTATGAACCATCCAAGTGACACAAAAATAATTAAAAAAAAAACATCTAAATCAGTCAAGCCGTTTAGGATAAGAAGAATTACGAACACACGTACCATCGAAGAAACCCATACCTAAACACCGTAAGGACTACTTCTGCTTGCAGCGCTCGGTCACTATAGTAACGGTTACCTACGAAAAAAAAGGGTCGTGTGCACGGGATTTTTTTTCAAATTGCTTAGTTATAGGTTTCTTCGATGGTACACGTATACCGGTGTACGTGTGTATACCGGTATTTTATTTATTGCCAGGCATGCAAAATTTTAATGTTCTTCAAAAACAAGCAAAGTACTTTAAAATAAAATGCGGATCAAAATGTGGTAGTCGACGTACAATTTCTGGAATATGTTAACATCGGACACGTACGTGCGCGTGTGTGCGTGCTGTGACACAAAGTGATACGTCCTCACGCTGGGAAGGCCCGTTCGCTACTGACGGAATAGGTTTTCCGCGATCGTTTATATAGTTCACTTTGCCATTTAATTACATAATGAAATAATTGTTTATTTATAAAATAAAATTTAGATTCTATTAAACAATTAATTTAAGATTAATATGTAAGTTTTAAAATTTCTTAAAAGTGTTTCTAAGTATTAGAAAAAAATATTTATTTGGCTTGAAGTTTTGAGAAAGTTACGTTATTTCAACATTTTTTTTCTGCTATATTTTGTATGAAAGTTGAAAAAAGTGGTTCTACTATGTACAAGTAGACCATATAATGATGTTGATGATATTTTTTAATTTTCAACATCAAAAGCAGTTTCTTCTAACGAAACGATCAAACGTCAGTCTCGCGTAATTTTTTGGAAAACTTGTTGCGAATTTTAGTGATTTTCCACGAATCCTTAATTTATTTGAAAAATCCCTTTCCCCTATGTACAAGACGAAGAATTGGACTTTTCAAATCACAAATAATTTTGTTTAAATTCTCGTCCCCTTTCTCACAATGAATAAACAAAATTGATCAAAATCAGTGATTTCGTGCGGTGCGGCGGCACGGGCTCTTAACCTTAAAATCAACAATTTTGTCAGTAGATTTTTTTACATTTTAAGCAGTCTAATATTCTTATTTATTGCTTAATTACTTAGACCATGATCAAAGCTTTATATTTATGGTGCAAAAAAATCCATTTAAAATTTAAAACATTTCAAAATTTAAATATGTCAAAATAATACAAATTGCTTCTAAGTTTCTAGACATCTATTTCACATATTATTCAGGTGAAGTAATGATAAATAATTGTAGCAGTTTGATAACTATACTTAATAAAATAAACATAACGAATAAATATTATTTATTTTTTATTATAACATATCACGCATTTTTTATTCTAAACCCTTTATTGCAATAACTTACTAAATAAAATAGGCAGGATATTTAAAAATATTATTATTGCAAACAAAAATAATAATATTTGCAAAAACAGCGCTGTGATTTACGAGATTAGAACCTTAGCCATCTTGAATCTAAAACCAACGCTTAACGCCTTCTGCTATCTGCACATATAATTTACTTTCGAATTTTAGCAATGCGATACACTGGCCAAGGTCACGCGTACGAGTATGATGCGTGCTAACAAAAGTTATGGAAATATAAGTGCGGCGCCCGCGAACCGTGACGATACGATAGTGTGTAGCGCAAAACTGCGTTCTCTGTGGTGTGTGTACGGCACTCACACCACAGACGTCTGACTGTTTACACATACAAATGTACGGACTATACCGCGTGTTCACAGCAATACGACTCTTAGCGTGCTCATGCACTTTTGAGCGCTTACTGTACCTACCTAAGCATAATGATACTAAAACTTTGCACAATATGGAGCAAGAATTGAGCTCACCTGTATAATTCAATGAATCTAAAGCGACTCCCACGTAGTCGGCTCGCTTTAATTAAAAATGTAAATTTCGATGTTAAACAGTGGAGTTAACGCGTAATAACCGCAGTGAAGAACTCTTAGAAGAATCATTTCTAACAACATATGAGAAAAAACAAGACTAAAGGCCTGCACAAATACCGATACTGAATGCACGTCTTGTGTACACTACTACGTTCTTAACTGGCTAATATTATAATTATTTTAGGGCAACTACCAGGCTGTCTGAAAAAACTGTGGATTGTATTTTGGCGACCACCGTCACCATCGTCTGACCTATACTAGTTGACTAGTCTATTTATATAGAACAGAACTCACAACAAGCTGTTTTATCGGCACTATTTGTATCCATGTATTTCATGTAAAAGTCATTAAAATAAAATGACACCAGGATTTGTGTAAGTATCCTGTACAGTGAGATCAATGCGTATTCCGGTAGCTGTATCGATACATCTTGATTAAACTTATCTGTGTTAAGCATTGAATACATAAGCGGTTCTGTTGGCACGTGCATGTAAACTGAAAGTACCTAACCCTAATCTTATACATATGAGACGACGAACTAGAGAAACGTGGAATATTGATCAGGTTATTAGAAAGGACAACGAAGACCAAAGATTCAGTTCGTTTTATAAAATCCGGATTGTTTTTTTTTATCAGTTCGATCACAAAGCACTCACAAGTAAATACATAGTTCTGCCTTGGAGAAACTGGAATAAAGAGCTTATGAAAGCCAAGATATGATCGTATTTAATTACTAAAAAAATTGGTTTTTCACAAAATAGTGTTGGCACACGCAACCAATACCTACCCCATTAACATTATTTCCTTTAAACAAAAACTGGTCCAATAATTCTGTCAACAGCCGATCGAAACTAATCGAGTGTTTACGTTCCATTCCCGCTTCAGTAAAGGGATGACATTAAGCGTGGCGACCAAAATAATCATTGGGTGATCCTCACGGGCATTCGTTCGTAATGGCGTGCTGACAAACCGATTGGGGAGCTGTTTACACGTCATAATTGAGTCGACTTTTGATATGTGTGAACTGAATGGGATATATTGTGTTAAGGTATTGGATTGTGAGTAAAACGTTCAGAGTGGAAAGTTTCAATATTATGCATAGTAAAGTAGATGGAGGTGACAGAACCGACCAGCATCGGATACGAATCTATTACGTTCTACGGAGATTTTCCGATCCCTACCTACTCAGATCGAAAAATCTTCGGTGGTTTTACAATCGTGAGTTTAAAACAGTTTTCATACTTGTACATAACAGTTGGGAATCAGCACAATTGCAGACAATATTTGGTGTATAATCTACATGCTTCATAAAAGTTTTGACAATTTGGGCTTCTGACTGTTCTTAGAACTGTCCAGGAAAAGCCGGAAGCCTCTATTCCCGCTCGATGGAAATGAAAAATCTCTATGAACCAAATTATAGTAGTATTTCCAAATGAAATACGAGCTAATACTTATAACGGCACCAAAGTAAAGGCAAAGGCACCAGAAAAGCATCGTTTCGTGAAATCCACATAATATTTAGTTACGAAAAAGATAATAAAAATCTGGAAACATCATACATTTGACGTTGTGAAACAACAAAAGCACGTAGGTAACTCGATACGTGTCATTGTTAACGCGAATGTGAACACACATAACCTCGTTCGCGTCAGTCGGGATCGAGTTACCTTACGTTTTAGGGTCTTTCATGTTAATGGCATTAACATTTTACCTTTTTACGTTAATACAATTAATGTTATGGAGGCCACAAAGTGGGTTGACCGCTTTATTCGAATAACAACTGTGTGAAAAGAAATTCCAACTCTTGGGTCAAGTGGTACCTAACTAAACTTTAAAATTAAAATGTTTAAGTAAGCATGTTAAGGTGAATCCGCAGTTGCAGCCTGCGAAATTCAAATTTTCTTACGTTTTTTGCAACCTTCTTCTTTTCGTGTGGTTAGTGACTAACCTGGTGTCAGAGTTTTAAAGCCGTCCATTGGCCTCTGACTTGGGTTCACATGCCGTCGAGAAATATCTCTCAAGGTGTAACCTATTTGCTGTAGATACCTAAATACCAATGATTTGCCGGATTCAGTCTTTCCATATTAGCTATTATTTAGGACACTTTAATTCACGAGTAATGGCCTGCGCACACTGGCGGACGGCAGAGGAGAGCAGCGAGGGGGATTCCTCTATCCGCCAGCGCATACTGACCAGCAAAATCACCTGCAATACCACGAGCGTCCGCCAGCTTACCGGAACATCCGGCGGTATGCCGTGGCATGCGCCGGTATGCTCCAAGGTGGAGCACCGAGCATTGAAATAAATACCTTATTTTGATTGGATAAGACCTGGCAGAATCCAGCGCATACCGGCGCATGCCACGGCATACCGACGCATACCGACGCATACTAGCGCATACCAGTGCGTACCGGCGCATACCGCCACATACCGTAGCCTCCCGCCGCGGTATCCTCCAGCGTGCTCTTCGATACTTCAGAGAAAACTGCGCAGCGATCACCGAGCATTGAAATATATAGATACCTTATTTCGACTGGATAAGTATTAAATTCAATTGATTTCAAAATCCTCTGCCGTCCCGTCCGCCAGTGTGCCCAGGCCCTTAATTGGTTGAGAAGGACATTCACGACCAGAATAACGTAAAAACAATTTCGAATTGCGTAAAACCAACCAGCTAATCCCAATGGCGCGACATCAAATTTGGAATCTACTTACGGTTGGACGGGTTACATGGCAATGATTTACATTTGTGAGTGATGCTATTGGAGTAAAACCGTTAATGGATTCCAAATTTGACGTCACGCCATTGGTTTTAGCTGGTTGGTTTTACGTCATTCATAATTATTTGATAGTGAATGTCCTACTTTAATTTGCCAAGCATGCACCGTCGTTGACCACATAAGTAGCCCTCCATAATGGCTATAATGTTTACAAAAATAAATACTTTAATAAACAAACATAAACAAGAAAATCAAAACATAATCACACTCCACGCATTCACCACCATTATTATTCACAAAAAAAAAAACAGTTCAGAAATCCATCAAAGTGTCATCAACAAGGTTGTACGCGACACGTGTACAGAAAATATTCGAAAAAAACTTTTAAATAGGTGTCGGCGAAGTTTGCTTGAAGTTTGTATGAATTTGTATGGAGTTTGTATGAAGAAAGTTGGGATTGTTTGCCGGCGGGCGTCGCAAATAGAACCAATAAATCGATTACCAATTTTATTACGAAACTTGATTCATGTCTGGGCAAGATGGAGATGAAAGGGGTGTCTAAACGTATGAGGCCGCGATCGCTGTGCGAGTAAGCAATCGACGCGTTCATTATTATGTCACCATATGGCATATGACGCAACGATCTTGTATATTTGCGCGAACGATCATATTGAATAGGATGCGGGGTAATGTAGTGCCGCATTGTAATGCAACAGTCTGTAGATCAAAGCAAAAAAAGAATGTGTTTCTAAACGCATCGCACATACCCATCTACTTGTGATCGGAATTTTTCCGCGCTGTGCGGCGCGGCGCGGCGCGGCGCGGTGCATGTCAGCGCGTGAATGATTAAGCGGTGACGTTTTTCTCCCAACGGCCTTACTGTATGTTGCCCTGATCTCTTCACTTTTCAATATACGTAACTATGAGATGTTGAACCTAAATAATTACAAAAAATAAGTGTATTCAAAATAATATAAAGTTAACAAACAATCTCAATTGTAAAATCGACAAACAGTATCTGGCGCCAATGAATAATTGCTGAAAATTAAAGTATGAATAAAAATGCAACATAGTGAAATAAGCACGTTCAAAATTTGATTGTGACTTTAGTTTTCATATGTCTAAAGTGCCTGGATACTTAGTTTAAAGTAGATAACGTCCTAAAATAATTATTTTTACGTGCTCTGCAAGTCCCAACCCAGTTGCATAGTCTATTTTGTATTTTTATGCAACCAAACACCACATGAACTCCTCTCATTAACTCTGCAAGTTAATTACATCTTAATGAAGTAGCATATTCCACAAAAATTTAAAAAGCCACGTCTTTCCGCTTAAACTTTGCAAGCTCCCGCTCCCAGTTCCCAGTTCCCAGATATTCATGAAGGGGCGTGCATTGAAGGGAAAAAATGTCAGTCTCGTCGCCACCATAAAGTGCACGTGTGACGGCACATCGGCGAGTTCGCGCCAACTTTCATATAACACAAGTTTTACCCCCAAATGTTGGTGGAGAACTGGTGATTGCGGTACTGTTGGGGGCTTTGGTACTATAATTTAGTTAATGTCATTTTAACAAAACTATTGGCAAGGTAATTAGGATTATCTGTATGGAATAGTGAGCATTAGGTACCTGGGTAATACCTACAGAAGGAATACAAAAAAATTGATTTCCAACCACATCATTGGGTATTTTAAACACAACTCTACGGCGCGTCTTCGTGGATGGCACTATCTATAGTATAAATAGTGCCATCCACGAAGACGCGCCCTACTCCGCTCCGCTTCGTAGGTACTAAAGTACAACTTACAGTACAGTAATCGTGGAGTATGGCGCGTCTTCGTGGATGGCACTATCTGTACCAACCACCATGCAGATTGTCATTCGAAACAGACCTAGTATCTATCTTTTCAAATTGTAAACCAAAACTCTATCAGACTACACAAAGTTTTCCAAGCCAAATAAATAATTTAAACAAAATGAACAAAGGCTGATTTTCCGCACGAGAGCCACCAATTTTACATGAAAAAAGAAAACGAAATCAAATTCACAATAAAATACTACTCTTTTTATGAAACCCACAACCCCCAGACCAATTTAACAAACATATTTTATCAGCATCCAATTCAAACATCCGTACCGTGAGTACCAGGATCGCATAACACCTAACATGTGTTGTGACAATTTGTCTCTGCAACAATATTGCGGCCATTAGCCGGCGCGCTGATTTCCCGCTGACGAGAGGAAAGAAAAGCATTATAACTACCATTCATCTTGGGCAAGTCGTAATGTAGGCCGCTGAAAAAGATCATTTGCAGCCAAGGTCGTCGAAAGAAAAAGTAGTTTACTGTTGCTGTCGTAAAGGCTACAAAAGGAATCTGGAGAATCCTAGCAATATTTCATGCTCCAGCTGCGATTAACAATGCGTCGACTAAATGCGGTAACCTTGGTTTTCTGTATCAAAAGATTGACCAACGTGACATCGACGACGCGACGTGACGCGAAAACTAATAAGAAATAATAATCCAATTAAATAACATACACAAAACTCAATCAGATTGTATGTATATAAAAGTATTTAACTCGTAGAAGGACTTCTAGGTTACTTAAAATTCAGGAAAATCATGACCCGGGTGGAGTCAAACAAAATCGAAATATACATAGTACCCAACTACACTTTACAATTAAAAATTACCTTTTTACTAATTATGACAAATGATTAATTTTCATCATAAAACACTTCATTTTAAAGTAACTGCTAATGAACTAGGCCATCTTTCGGCTCAATTAATGCCCGTAACTTTATTTGCAGTTAGAATTATAGGCGTTGGAACTGTGCCCACGTAGGCTTTGTGACCCGCGCCATATTGGAAACTAGTGTCAATTGGAAATTGTGGTTAGTTACCCTCGTGTATAATTTTGAAGTTATTTTTGATTAGGCGAAGGTACACTTTGGATAATTTGAAATACTGGGTGTAAGCTATGTTTATGGTTGACTTGACTTCAGGTTCAGGTGATAGTTCAAATGTCGCGTGAGATCCTAGATGTGGTACTACCTGTTTTTTTTAATATTCCTATCTCAAAAACAAATAAGCTTTTATTATTCTGGAGGATGCCAAGCAATCAGTATCGTGTAATAATAATGTGTTATAGTTAAGTACATCATTTATGCACGCACGGTGATGCCTGCGGATTCATTTTTATGTTATTTAATTATATTTATTCATATTATTCGTTATATATAGTTATATTAGCTTTTGCCCGCGGCTTCACCCGCGTGGATGTCGAATAATATCCCACGGGAACGTACTACCGGGATTACATACATAATAGCTGAGGAAATGTCATTTACTAATACCGCTGCACCCGCGTTGCCGTCAACCATAATTATGTAGTTACGCGTAATTTTGAAACTGTGATATCTTTTAAGCTATTCATTTAAATGATATGAGGTCAAGGCATATTTTAATCTAAATTAAATGCCCAATTTAAAGAACAAATTTTATTGGATAAGGATTAATATAATACCGATTAAAAAAGCTTCGGAAATAATAATGAAATTTTCATCAAATTCTGAAAGATAATAATGGTTACTGTGGGTCATCCTTAGAAGATAGACATATGCCATCGCGGACTTTTTTGTTGAACTACTATGGAACCTAAATTTTATTCTTTTACGATTTCCGCGGCGCACGCCAATAAAGCTCCCAGTCGGCATGATAAAAATAATGCCGACA
The DNA here is from genome assembly GCA_949152395.1 of Agrochola litura. Lineage (NCBI taxonomy): Eukaryota > Metazoa > Arthropoda > Insecta > Lepidoptera > Noctuidae > Agrochola > Agrochola litura. Next base: position 601,815 of record OX424490.1, read on the forward strand.
TCTTCAACAATAATCGACAAATTTCAGCCAATTTACACAAAACTTTAATGAATTATACACTAAAACCTTCCGCATGAATCACTCCGTCTATTTATTTATTTATTTATTAATAAAGGTACACCAACAGCTTCTGTATATAATATATCATAAATACTATAAACTAACAATAGCCTCGGACTTATACCGTCGCCAATTACAGCATAACCAGCAATCACAGAAATAGGTCACATAACACTTAATAAAACAAAGGCTCAAGAATTAAGAATTACGAAATTATGGCAAAATACTTCTTAAACTTTAGAAAAATAACATAAGGAAAAATTAAATTACAAGACGAACAATAATTTGCCCACTTACTTAAGACTAAAACATAAACAATATAAATTGAAACAAATATGAGATCATAAAGGAAAATATAGTCTCTAAAATAAAATAAATTACAAAAAGGGTGAAGAGTTACCAAAATATACTAACATAAAAAATTATCAGATTGCGTTTTACGGGACTTCAGTATTTTGGCTCTAAAGACTTTTATGGAATCATGGTATAAGTCGACATCTGGTACAAATTTTATTAAAGAATTCATCTCTCTACAGAGTCTGTTAACCGGCGAGTTTACTCCGATATTTGTCTTGGATGCTTGAGTGTGGAATACATTCGTAACGGGATATCTGGGTATATTGTGAGGAACTTTTAGTCCAATACACTCAAGTAAATTGTCACAATCTAATTTATTATTGACCAATTTGTATAGGAACATTAGATCCTGTGTCAATCGACGGTCGCGTAGAGAATCCATATTATAGCATCGAACACGTTGTTCATATGGACACCGGGGAGATACTTTACCGAAGGTATACGCTAGGTGTTTCGTGAAGGCCCTCTGAATGCTTTCGATTCTTTGTGAGTGCACAGCATAGTGCGGGTTCCACACCACACTAGCAAATTCAAGGTGGCTCCGAACTAAGGCATTATATAATACAATTTTAGTTCTAGCCAGCCTGAAGCCTTTAGTGCTTCTCTTAAGAAATCCCAGTAACCTTGCTGATTTCGTGACGATGCTATCAATATGACTTCTGAAGTTAACTTTGTCATCTATGATGACACCAAGATCACGAACTTCATTTACAGATTCTAATAATGCTCCTTTTATATTATAAGAGACAGCACTGGATTGTTTTTTCCTACTAAATCGTATGTGGCTACATTTTTGTACGTTAAGCTTCATGCGGTTCAAATGGCACCATTGCTCAATCCTATTTAAATCCTCTTGAACTAGAGTAACATCTATATTTGAATTGATAGTCCTATACATTTTAAGATCATCGGCAAACATTAAATATTTACAGTGATGTATTTCATTTATAATGTCGTTAATGAAGAGCGAAAAAAGAACTGGTGCAAGACGAGAACCCTGAGGAACTCCTGAGTCAGCGAAGTATGGGTAAGATTCATAACCGTTCACGACAAGAATTTGCGATCTACGAGATAGATAGGACGAAAACCAGTTTAATAGTGAGCCATGTATACCATTGTATTCCAACTTCGACAGTAATAGAGAATGGTCAACTTTATCAAATGCACTGCTAAAGTCCGTGTATACGGCATCTAATTCCAATCTTTTGTCAAGAGCTAGGGTTACGTCCGTTACAAACTCGACAAGATTCGTGTCCACACTGCGACCAGTTTTAAAACCATGTTGATTTGGTGAGATAAGTTTATCAATGTGGCGAGTAATGACCGGACACACAAGAGACTCAAAGATTTTTGCAAAGCACGATAAGATTGAGATGGGGCGGTAGTTTTTAACATTAGCAGGATCACCTTTTTTAAATACCGGAACTATTCTTGCGCTTTTCCATACCTCAGGGAAGATTCCTTCCTCAAGAGAGGAATAGGTCTATTGCTGAAAACCGTTTGAAAATCCGTTCGGTAGTTTTTGAGTTTATCGCGTTCAGACAGACAGACAGACACGGCGGCGGGGGACTTTGTTTTATAATATGTAAGGATTTTATTCGAAGTACTGTTTGTTTTATTTTATTTTGTTACCTACCTATTTATTATGTAAGTACAAATTACTGAACCTGGCTTGATTTCCGTACATCTTTTTCGGGTGACCACTGAAAATCAGTGCTGTGCTGTGGGTCCCCCATAGCACAGCATCATGCTGAGCGGAAGCCTTCTTGTCAGAGATATGACGTGCAGCTGCCGACTATATCTGTGATAAGCTCGTGATTTCATAATATGTACTTTATTTTGTTGTTTTAAGAGTCGTATTGCTGTGAACACGCGGTATAGCTCGTACATTTGTATGTGTAAGCAACACGATACACACACCACAGAAAACGCAGTTACACGAAACAACAATATATTTCCGTCGCTTTAAACAAGCTAGCACACACGCACTATGCGCGTGAACTTGACCAGTTAATGGCATTGCTAAAATTCGATAGTAACTTAACAAGTGCAGATAGCAGAAAGCGTTAAGCGTTGGTATGGAATTCAAACTGCCTCAGGTTCTAATCTCGTGAAACACAGTGCGGTTTTTTGCAAATATTATTATTTTTGTTTTCGAAAATAATATTTTTTAAATATTGCTGCTTTTTTATGTTGTTATTGCAATACAGGTTTTAGAATAAAAAATGCGTGATATATGATAACAAAATTAAAAAATATATGTTTATTCGTTATATTTATTTTACATAAGTTAATAAACTGCTACAATTATTTATCATTACTTCAGCTGAATAAGATGTGAAATAGATGTCAAGAAACTTAGAAGCAGTTTGTATTATTTAGACATATTTAAATTATGAAATATTTTAAATTTTTAATGGATTTTTTCACCATAAATATTAAGCTTTGATCATGGTCAAAGTAATTAAGTAATAAATAAGAATATTAGACTACTTAAAATGTAAAAAACTATTTACAGAATAGGTAATTTTAAGGTTAAATATGGGCAGTTTGTGTATATTTTATTTGTATTAATTATTTTACATTTTAATGACTTTAGTAAATATTGGTTGTTATTGAGGTTAAAGCTTAAGTATTCATTTTCTTTACGAAAAGAAGATTGAAACTAAACCTCAAATTTTTATCCTAAAATAATACTATTACTAAAATAATATTAAACAATTTCGGTATATCTGCAAGAAATACGACAAACACCCTATTGAAACGTGCTTAAAAAATTCATTACCATAAATTCATGCAATAACGAATCTGTTGTTTATTAAGTTGGTACGGTCAATATTTTAAGGTCAAAAACGGTTTTCTAGCTGGTCTTCAGTGATGCAAGCCTTCAGAGTGCACGGCGAACGGTTCATAATGACGTGTTTTTAATAATTCAGCAAAATGTCTCGTTGGTATGAAACCATTTGTTTCATTCACCATTTGACGTCGCTGCTACTCGATAATAAGCCCCTTCCTCATATCTCTTAACCCTCACAGTATTTCTCTAGAACAAAGAAAAACATTGTTTTTATTACACATATTACCTTATTATTTATTATTCACTAATCGAATTAAACCTCACAATGAATTTAAAACTTTAAAGGCATCTTCTGTCTCAACAATACCTCTGTTCTATCAACAATACCCTTGATTAAGATTTATGTTTAGTAAAATATGAAATATATTAATGATAACACTCACACTTAGTCCGGTTTCATTAGATATTCACTTCACTTTTACGCAGCGCAATAATATTCTCTGATCTGATCTGATCTCTTCAATATATTTTATGCCTGCTTTTTGATAATAATAACCACAACACTGCGCTAAATACTCGTCACCAATATTATCCACGAACCAAAAAAGTTCTATTAATTAAATACTCGTAACAAACTGCATCTACCCCACAGAAATCGAAATAATTTACTTAGTTTTTTGTGGTCTACCTGCTAAACTTTAATATTTATGTGAACAAGACGAATGAAACTAAAAACGAATGATGATTAATGAACTAGTCATTGGTTGCAGACAAAGTGAGTGTGTGTGTGTAATGTGCGTGTCTACAGTATTGTAACAACTTATAGAAGAAGGTCGTAAGTCAAACCGAAGCGTCAGTCTATTGCTTTGTGAGATTGCTCATGGACTTTTGGTCGGTACTGTACCTGCTACAGGGACACCTCTGAACAAACCTTCGGGGAAACAAGGCGTGATGTTATGTTATGTTAAAATGTTCACATTTTTCAGTGTAAAAGTTTTTAGCTTTCTCAAAACTCACATATCGATATAACTCGAAGTCAAGTCTACCAATTTCCAGAATATTTTGCTTAATTTCGCGAGGTTGACGAACGAATTCCGAGAAAATTTGTTAGCACTAAAAGCAAAGAATAAAATACAAAAAGCAACTCCATTTTTCCATATATTTAAGTAATAAAATGAAGTACTTTATTGGCTTTCAGTGCCACGTACTGACAAAAGCTGGTGTTATTATAGATTTTTACTTAAGTCTGAAACATGTTGAGATAAAATAATACAAGGTCTAAAATAATAAGAGAATTATAATAATAATAATCTCTACGTTGACGTCGTGGTGGGACTTGCGCGCTCCGAACTCTAGGTCTGTGCCGGTATAGTTTACTTTGCCGGAACAGGTCTGGGATGAGGAGCCAGACCAAGAGAGATACAAAAACCCGCAGGGCAGCATGTGGCGAGCTGTTGGGCAGTAGCGACCCCACGGACCATATCTCCCGGGAGAAGTCTTGTTCCTCACCTCTGGCTTGCCTTTATTGGCCGGCTAGAGTGAACACAGACGAGAAACGGCGCTCCCACCTCATTCTTGCTTTAATTGGCCGGCTTGAGTGGAGATTCGCAAGAGGAAACGTGCTCGGAGGAAGAAAGTATTCCAGTAAGTGCTCGTAGGGATCTTGACCATCTTCCGGGCTTTGGGATTATTCTGAAAGCCGTGGAATACCTCTCTACTCTTCAAGCACCTCAGGACATGTTGCCCCCTTGTTGCTACGTCACTATGTGCTAGCGACCGTTTCTGGGGGCCCATTATTGAGTGTGCACGTCACCCCCTGTCATTTTATCCGTGTAAATATAAAACATTGATCAGGCAGGGGCTATAGTCCTACCATAGTTCCAGGTAACCAGTCCACTTTAGCTACCCAAACCCATAGTCCAATGTTTTGTTTCCATGTACTGCAATAGTCCTACACTAACCGGGGGTTGTCCTTTGGTGCACTTGCATAGTGCATACAGGGATAATCGTCGGTTGGTGCCTCATTTCTTTAAAAGCGTCTAACGGGCCTCTACGAGTTGGCTTCGGCCCCTCGTACGCCTTCCAAAGGACCGGGATCCATGGTCCCGAGAATAGTTAAAAACTAAAAATAAATAATAATAATAAAGCCTTCATTTTCCTTCACCTAAGTATTGCAATTACATAATGTGTTTTTTTTTTTTTTTTTTTTTAAAAACGTTGCCCCACACTAGGAATTTCTCCTGTATTGTGGGTGCGTTCACAAACATTTAAACTCACATACACAAACAGCCTATAGTTATTTAAATTTTTCACTGTTTACACTTTTACACGATTTTATCGTAATGTTTTTCTATGCCGTTGTTTGTGTCATTTACATACGCTACTTTCTTGGATAGGAACCCCTATTTGGGTGTAGGCCTCCTCCAGTTTAATCCAGTTTTCTCTGTCTTTAGCTTGTTCAATCCACTCTTTTCCCGCTGTAGCTATGATGTCGTCATTCCATCGTTTTATAGGTCGTCCCTTTCGTCTTTTTCCACAAGGTCCTTTCCATCTCGTGGCTTCTACTGTCCATCGCTTGTCACTATATCGTGATACATGGCCCGCCCATCGCCACTTTAAACTCAGACTATAGTGTAGGACGTCAATTAGCTTTGTCTTATTCCGAATAAAATCACTTCTTATTTTATTTATTTTCTTATTTTCAGAATACTCCTCTCCATTGCTTTCTGGCAGCTGACTAGTTTAGTTTTTATTTTAGTGTTGTAGGTCCTCGTTTGACAACCGTACGTTAAAGTAGGTAGAATGCATGTATCCATTATTGTTTTCTTTAGGTGGAGCGGATAGTCCCCTTTCGTAATCTCTTTGAGTGACCAGTATTTCTTCCAACTCATATTAATTCGGCGTTCTGCCTCTTCTTCTTCGTTTCTGTCTTCGAATGATATTTCTTTTCCTAGATATATGTATTTATTTACGTATTCGAGTGCCTTTCCTTCGAGTTGTATTGTGTATGTATAGCTATTTGTCATGAGTTTTGTTTTATCTCTATTCATCAAAAGACCTGCTTTTTTACTCTGTTCACTTAACAGGTTTATCATTTTTTCCATTTTCCTGCTGCTTTCAGCAAAGAGGACAATGTCATCTGCGAATCTGAGGTAACTTAAGTACCGATTACCCATTTTGATTCCTTCGTTTTCCCATTCCAGATCCTCAAAGATGTTTTGCAGCACTGCTATAAAAATTTTGGGGGACAGGGGGTCTCCTTGCCTCACTCCTCGCAGAATTGGTATTTCCGGTCCTCGTTTCTCTAGTTTCACACAACTTGTGCTGTTGTCGTATATATTTTTCAAAACGGTTTTGTATTTTTCGTGGACGTGACATTTGTTCAGTGCTTCCCAGATCGCCTCGTGTGATATCGTATCAAATACTTTAGCGTAGTCGATGAAAGCTACATATAATGATCTGTTAAACTCCTTGTATTTTTCTATTATTTGTTGCATTACATGTAAATGGTCTATAGTTGAGAAACCAGACCGAAAACCCGCCTATTTCAATGGTTGAAGATTTTCAATTTTTCCACTGATTCTGCCAAGCAATAAGGAGGTAAAAAGTTTGTAAGTGCTAGGGAGAAGGCTAATTGGACGATAGTTGCCTATATCTTGAGGGTCACCTTTTTATACAGCAGAATGATATCAGATTTCTTCCATTGTTCAGGTATTTGTCCCGTGTTTATAATTTTTCTGAACAAATATGATAGAGGACGCGTTAGCAGAGCAATTCCAATTTTTAAAGCCTCATTAGGTATACCGTAAGAGAATTAATATTTGTATGTAATAAATTAATGTGTAATAGGTTAATACTCGGAATTTTTACTTGCATGAAACTTGATCAGTTATGGTTTTAACGTAAAAAACCTATGTATCTAGTATTAGCAGAATTCTACAAATATTTTGCTCGTTATCTTACTGAAAGAAGAAAGAAACCCAAGAGACTCTTGTCTTATTGTGTGCACGTGCACACAATAAGACAAGAGTAATCAGAAGCAAATCGTGTTTCTGTGACAAATAAACCTATTTTCCTTTCTTTCTTTCTTCTTTCAGTAAGATAACGAGCAAAATATTTGTAGAATTCTGCTAATACTAGATACATAGGTTTTTTACGTTAAAACCATAACTGATCAAGTTTCATGCAAGTAAAAATTCCGAGTATTAACCTATTACACATTAATTTATTACATACAAATATTAATTCTCTTACGGTATACCTAATGAGGCTTTAAAAATTGGAATTGCTCTGCTAACGCGTCCTCTATCATATTTGTTCAGAAAAATTATAAACACGGGACAAATACCTGAACAATGGAAGAAATCTGATATCATTCTGCTGTATAAAAAGGTGACCCTCAAGATATAGGCAACTATCGTCCAATTAGCCTTCTCCCTAGCACTTACAAACTTTTTACCTCCTTATTGCTTGGCAGAATCAGTGGAAAAATTGAAAATCTTCAACCATTGAAACAGGCGGGTTTTCGGTCTGGTTTCTCAACTATAGACCATTTACATGTAATGCAACAAATAATAGAAAAATACAAGGAGTTTAACAGATCATTATATGTAGCTTTCATCGACTACGCTAAAGTATTTGATACGATATCACACGAGGCGATCTGGGAAGCACTGAACAAATGTCACGTCCACGAAAAATACAAAACCGTTTTGAAAAATATATACGACAACAGCACAAGTTGTGTGAAACTAGAGAAACGAGGACCGGAAATACCAATTCTGCGAGGAGTGAGGCAAGGAGACCCCCTGTCCCCCAAAATTTTTATAGCAGTGCTGCAAAACATCTTTGAGGATCTGGAATGGGAAAACGAAGGAATCAAAATGGGTAATCGGTACTTAAGTTACCTCAGATTCGCAGATGACATTGTCCTCTTTGCTGAAAGCAGCAGGAAAATGGAAAAAATGATAAACCTGTTAAGTGAACAGAGTAAAAAAGCAGGTCTTTTGATGAATAGAGATAAAACAAAACTCATGACAAATAGCTATACATACACAATACAACTCGAAGGAAAGGCACTCGAATACGTAAATAAATACATATATCTAGGAAAAGAAATATCATTCGAAGACAGAAACGAAGAAGAAGAGGCAGAACGCCGAATTAATATGAGTTGGAAGAAATACTGGTCACTCAAAGAGATTACGAAAGGGGACTATCCGCTCCACCTAAAGAAAACAATAATGGATACATGCATTCTACCTACTTTAACGTACGGTTGTCAAACGAGGACCTACAACACTAAAATAAAAACTAAACTAGTCAGCTGCCAGAAAGCAATGGAGAGGAGTATTCTGAAAATAAGAAAATAAATAAAATAAGAAGTGATTTTATTCGGAATAAGACAAAGCTAATTGACGTCCTACACTATAGTCTGAGTTTAAAGTGGCGATGGGCGGGCCATGTATCACGATATAGTGACAAGCGATGGACAGTAGAAGCCACGAGATGGAAAGGACCTTGTGGAAAAAGACGAAAGGGACGACCTATAAAACGATGGAATGACGACATCATAGCTACAGCGGGAAAAGAGTGGATTGAACAAGCTAAAGACAGAGAAAACTGGATTAAACTGGAGGAGGCCTACACCCAAATAGGGGTTCCTATCCAAGAAAGTAGCGTATGTAAATGACACAAACAACGGCATAGAAAAACATTACGATAAAATCGTGTAAAAGTGTAAACAGTGAAAAATTTAAATAACTATAGGCTGTTTGTGTATGTGAGTTTAAATGTTTGTGAACGCACCCACAATACAGGAGAAATTCCTAGTGTGGGGCAACGTTTTTAAAAAAAAAAAAAAAAAAAAACACATTATGTAATTGCAATACTTAGGTGAAGGAAAATGAAGGCTTTATTATTATTATTTATTTTTAGTTTTTAACTATTCTCGGGACCATGGATCCCGGTCCTTTGGAAGGCGTACGAGGGGCCGAAGCCAACTCGTAGAGGCCCGTTAGACGCTTTTAAAGAAATGAGGCACCAACCGACGATTATCCCTGTATGCACTATGCAAGTGCACCAAAGGACAACCCCCGGTTAGTGTAGGACTATTGCAGTACATGGAAACAAAACATTGGACTATGGGTTTGGGTAGCTAAAGTGGACTGGTTACCTGGAACTATGGTAGGACTATAGCCCCTGCCTGATCAATGTTTTATATTTACACGGATAAAATGACAGGGGGTGACGTGCACACTCAATAATGGGCCCCCAGAAACGGTCGCTAGCACATAGTGACGTAGCAACAAGGGGGCAACATGTCCTGAGGTGCTTGAAGAGTAGAGAGGTATTCCACGGCTTTCAGAATAATCCCAAAGCCCGGAAGATGGTCAAGATCCCTACGAGCACTTACTGGAATACTTTCTTCCTCCGAGCACGTTTCCTCTTGCGAATCTCCACTCAAGCCGGCCAATTAAAGCAAGAATGAGGTGGGAGCGCCGTTTCTCGTCTGTGTTCACTCTAGCCGGCCAATAAAGGCAAGCCAGAGGTGAGGAACAAGACTTCTCCCGGGAGATATGGTCCGTGGGGTCGCTACTGCCCAACAGCTCGCCACATGCTGCCCTGCGGGTTTTTGTATCTCTCTTGGTCTGGCTCCTCATCCCAGACCTGTTCCGGCAAAGTAAACTATACCGGCACAGACCTAGAGTTCGGAGCGCGCAAGTCCCACCACGACGTCAACGTAGAGATTATTATTATTATAATTCTCTTATTATTTTAGACCTTGTATTATTTTATCTCAACATGTTTCAGACTTAAGTAAAAATCTATAATAACACCAGCTTTTGTCAGTACGTGGCACTGAAAGCCAATAAAGTACTTCATTTTATTACTTAAATATATGGAAAAATGGAGTTGCTTTTTGTATTTTATTCTTTGCTTTTAGTGCTAACAAATTTTCTCGGAATTCGTTCGTCAACCTCGAGAAATTAAGCGAAATATTCTGGAAATTGGTAGACTTGACTTCGAGTTATATCGATATGTGAGTTTTGAGAAAGCTAAAAACTTTTACACTGAAAAATGTGAACATTTTAACATAACATAACATCACGCCTTGTTTCCCCGAAGGTTTGGGCAGAGGTGTCCCTGTAGCAGGTACAGTACCGACCAAAAGTCCATGAGCAATCTCACAAAGCAATAGACTGACGCTTCGGTTTGACTTACGACCTTCTTCTATAAGTTGTTACAATACTGTAGACACGCACATTACACACACACACTCACTTTGTCTGCAACCAATGACTAGTTCATTAATCATCATTCGTTTTTAGTTTCATTCGTCTTGTTCACATAAATATTAAAGTTTAGCAGGTAGACCACAAAAAACTAAGTAAATTATTTCGATTTCTGTGGGGTAGATGCAGTTTGTTACGAGTATTTAATTAATAGAACTTTTTTGGTTCGTGGATAATATTGGTGACGAGTATTTAGCGCAGTGTTGTGGTTATTATTATCAAAAAGCAGGCATAAAATATATTGAAGAGATCAGATCAGATCAGAGAATATTATTGCGCTGCGTAAAAGTGAAGTGAATATCTAATGAAACCGGACTAAGTGTGAGTGTTATCATTAATATATTTCATATTTTACTAAACATAAATCTTAATCAAGGGTATTGTTGATAGAACAGAGGTATTGTTGAGACAGAAGATGCCTTTAAAGTTTTAAATTCATTGTGAGGTTTAATTCGATTAGTGAATAATAAATAATAAGGTAATATGTGTAATAAAAACAATGTTTTTCTTTGTTCTAGAGAAATACTGTGAGGGTTAAGAGATATGAGGAAGGGGCTTATTATCGAGTAGCAGCGACGTCAAATGGTGAATGAAACAAATGGTTTCATACCAACGAGACATTTTGCTGAATTATTAAAAACACGTCATTATGAACCGTTCGCCGTGCACTCTGAAGGCTTGCATCACTGAAGACCAGCTAGAAAACCGTTTTTGACCTTAAAATATTGACCGTACCAACTTAATAAACAACAGATTCGTTATTGCATGAATTTATGGTAACGAATTTTTTAAGCACGTTTCAATAGGGTGTTTGTCGTATTTCTTGCAGATATACCGAAATTGTTTAATATTATTTTAGTAATAGTATTATTTTAGGATAAAAATTTGAGGTTTAGTTTCAATCTTCTTTTCGTAAAGAAAATGAATACTTAAGCTTTAACCTCAATAACAACCAATATTTACTAAAGTCATTAAAATGTAAAATAATTAATACAAATAAAATATACACAAACTGCCCATATTTAACCTTAAAATTACCTATTCTGTAAATAGTTTTTTACATTTTAAGTAGTCTAATATTCTTATTTATTACTTAATTACTTTGACCATGATCAAAGCTTAATATTTATGGTGAAAAAATCCATTAAAAATTTAAAATATTTCATAATTTAAATATGTCTAAATAATACAAACTGCTTCTAAGTTTCTTGACATCTATTTCACATCTTATTCAGCTGAAGTAATGATAAATAATTGTAGCAGTTTATTAACTTATGTAAAATAAATATAACGAATAAACATATATTTTTTAATTTTGTTATCATATATCACGCATTTTTTATTCTAAAACCTGTATTGCAATAACAACATAAAAAAGCAGCAATATTTAAAAAATATTATTTTCGAAAACAAAAATAATAATATTTGCAAAAAACCGCACTGTGTTTCACGAGATTAGAACCTGAGGCAGTTTGAATTCCATACCAACGCTTAACGCTTTCTGCTATCTGCACTTGTTAAGTTACTATCGAATTTTAGCAATGCCATTAACTGGTCAAGTTCACGCGCATAGTGCGTGTGTGCTAGCATGTTTAAAGCGACGGAAATATATTGTTGTTTCGTGTAACTGCGTTTTCTGTGGTGTGTGTATCGTGTTGCTTACACATACAAATGTACGAGCTATACCGCGTGTTCACAGCAATACGACTCTTAGCGTGCTCATGCACTTTTGAGCGCTTACTGTACACACCCACATTTCGCCAGTTATGTTTAAGTCCCATGTAATAGGGGGCGAGCCTATTGCCATCAACCGGGCACAAATCCATACTCCGAGCTGCTACTGAGAAATTTCAGATAGAAAAACCCAATAACACTTTGCCCGACCCGGGAATCGAACCCAGGACCTCATGCTCAGCAGTAGCGCTTGCGACCACTAGACCAACGAGGCAGTCAAAGGAAAGGCTTTAAAAACTTATAGTTATTAAAGAACACGCCGCGCCGGGAGATTCGTACATCCTAAATACATCCACTTATTTAAGCGCTCTGTATATCTTTTTGATATTCAGGTAAGCCTGGAAAAACCTTTGACTTCCAAAAAAAAAAGATACCGTCGAATAAACACAACCATTTCCACGAAAACTTTTTAAAAACTCCACAATGTTAAAACACCAACCTAAATATTCATATTACCGAAGTAGGCCTTCTAAAAACTCCTAAAAACAACGAAAATTTTATGAAAAAATAACAAGAGGCTTACACCAGTTTAAATAAGCACCGGACGGCTCCAACAATCCTTTAAATACAGTCTGTAACCCTTCGGCTGCGCCGTAAAAAGATTCCCTACTAAAAAGTACAACGGGGTTCGTTGGACCTTTGCCATGCCGCCCGCTGTCTGTTTAGAATGGAAACAGTGAAATGGCGCAGATTCAACCCTTTTTGTAGCTAAAAAGATTGGATTGCATTCGCCTGACGCTAACATTTATGTGGGTAAGACAATGCTCTTTGTGTACGACGCACAGACAAGTTATTGAGGTATTCATTTGAATTTGTGTGCGATGTAGAGTTGAATACAAATGGGCGTGTTTACTTATAAACACAATAGTAAACTTACTTGTTCCGAATCGTACAGACAACAATACGTTGCTTAATGCATGTAGTGCAACGCCTGGTCCATTAATATATGACTCAACAAACAAGAACACGAGTTTACACATTCATTCTAAGATCATATCGAGTATAAAATCTCGGTATTAACAGTACATAATTTGGAGTAAAGCTGACAGCGTGTCTAACGTGTGACAGTATCGCGAAGATCCGAGCCGAAGTTACGCCCGAACCGTGTCAGGATGAACCGGGACCGCGGGAGGTCGGACCGGCCGCGGCGGGGGGTTACACAAATTAAATTACGAAAAACGGTCGAATCAATGTCTGGCGCTTACGTAGCGTACCGACAGACCGACAGACTGACAAATATACGGAATCAAATTGCTGTGAACGCGCGGTTTCGGAAAATTGCGTGTGTGTCGGTTTTGTCGTGATTTGTTAAAGTTATAAAAGAATGGACCCGACGATACGTGTTGCGAGATTGGATTTGTATTTGGTAAATCTCTACTTACAAATTGATGCTCTATTGAAATTAATCAATATAACATTTCAGAATATCTACGCAGAATATACTATAACAATCATCTAGTGGATACCAGCAGCAATATAAAGGCACTAGGAAGTGAAGGGTGGGCGTTTTGGGGGACTGTCTTATGTAATTTTGACGTTCGAAAAGTGCTGATTCTCAGCCTAGTTTGAATAAATTTTTTTTTTCTATTTGGCAACACTGGCAGCCGGCCGTCAAAAGTTTTCGTATTAGAATTAAATTGTTTATTTAATATTTTTCGTGTCTAATTATTGATAAAAGTGCTTAAATTCGATAGATATAGTTATAAATATTAAGGATTTGTGTTTGTGAGTAATTTCATTGCAAAATCAGTGAAAAATCAATGAACTAAAATACCAGCTGTCATCCAACGGACTGATTTGAAAATCACCACATAACCCGGGGAGTATTTGTTTTAATTCTAAGCTTAGTTATAAATCAATTTAGTTAGTTCTCAATACGCCTTTTCCCCTTTTACGTTTATAATCCTCGTTCCTGTGAGCTGCGTCTAAATAACCCTTGAATTATCTTTACTGCACTAGACATTATGTTCATGCATACTTAGAATAAAATTACATTAAATTCGTCAGAGACCCCATTGACATCACTGCCCATTATTACTAAACATACCTCTGATTAGTTAAATTACTGTGTTAGTGCCAATTCATGAAATTAATGTTAAAAACTGGATTTACAATCACTTTAAAATAGTAGGTAGTACCTACCCCCAACCTTTTTGCAAACTTAATATTGCTGTTTTTCCCTTTTTTTTTTAAGATATTAGTATCTCAAATAAGATTTACCTGTGAATAATTAAATTATCATCCCATAATTGAGATAACACTCTTCATAAATTTAATTCCTTTGATTACTTTCTTTCAATTCTAAATAATATTTTTATACTCCCAATAGTCCCTTCATTCTAGTAGGTACTTACTATCCTCATCTTATCCCACTCTCTTATTCCTTTTACTCACTTAGCTTTCTCTTCTCTCATTCCAGGGTGCCTCTAGGGTTGGCTTGTCAATATGTTGACCCGTAGAGCTGCATCCTTGGAGGAAAAACTGAAGGCTACATTAAAAGAGTTGGAATCTAGCAAAAACCAGTGCGATCAGCTGCTACAGGAAAGGGATGACAGCGAGGTGGAAGTTCAATATATTAATAATAAGAACACTGAGCTTAAGAACCAGTTGGCCGAATTACATATTCAGCATATGGACATAATTGACCAGCATCAACACCTCCGTCAACTTGTGTCAAATTTCCAGCAATGTAGTGACACCCATGACCTGGCTTTGAGACGGATATCTGAATTGGAACTGGAATTAAGCAGGGCCCACAACACAATAACCCGTTTGGAATCGCTCAAAGCCAGTGAAGAGTCTGCGATCACCTGCAGTCTTTATGATGAGTTGGTTGGTAGCGGGTCTGGACCCACATGTGTTGAGCCAGTTGTAACAATAGACTTAACTGATGAAACTATCTCTAAATGCAATTTATTTACTAGCCATAATAAGTTAAAAAAATATATTAAAATTAATAGAATAATTAGAAAAATTCAAAAATCATTAAAACGCCAAAAAGTTAACAAATTAAATACAAAACTTAGGCAAAAAAATCTGAATTTAATTCAAAAATTAAAGAAGTGTAATAATGAATTACAATTATGTAATACTATGTATGATACCGACACTCAGCACCTACAGGATGAATTGTTTGTTAAGGAATATGCTCTAAAGGATATCTTTAGTAAATATGAGGCTTCTCAACAAGACCTGAGTAAGCGCTTGCAAGAGGCCAATGAGTTGGCTGACCTGGTCAAGTACAATGCAGAGAGGTATGAGTCATTGACAAATAACCTCTCTTTTAGCTGTGCCTGCACCCATGAGCCCCAGCCTCAACTGGTTACACCTACACCCTCAGTGGCTCAGCCAGTAGGTAGCTGTATGGATGTCAATAAAATTAATAATTTTACTAACACAACTTATGTTTTTTCTGACAAATTTGGTCAAGGTTTTGGTAGTCTAATTAATCAGTGTTCGCAACAATATGTAATTAATAATTGTTTACCCGGTGCCAGTTTTAGCCAATTAATTAATCATATTAAATTGACAAAAATGAACCCCAGTTCTACTGTTATATTATTATATGGGGATAGTTTAACTGTAAGGAAAAAGGACATAATGGAATGTGTCCATTTGATGTTACATCTCAATGAGACCAATAGTTGTAAATTTATTTTCTGTGCTTTGCCTTATTCAAAATGTTTGTCTGATGAGCAAAATAGGCACATTTATAATTTAAATATGTTAATTTATAATAGGACATGTCGTCACAGTGACGCTATTTTATATTTTGATTGTAATCAATTTATTACTGATTACAAATTGACAAATTATACAATGTATTTGCCACCTAGTTGTAGGAGACAAATTGCTAGTCTTTTAGCATACAATATACACAGTGACACTGGTACTTGTAGTGTACCTTCGATTACTGTTAGTAGTGGTACTAACACTACTTTTGATACCCCTTGTAGTTTAAACTATTAGGAGCGACAACGGATAAGCCGCATATGTTGAATGTTGTACATCAAAATATGCAGGGTCTGTCCGGCAAAGAGCTAGAGTTAAGTTTATTTATGGAGAACTATGATGTTCAGGTGCTATGTTTGACTGAACACTGGTTGAAAGAACATGAAGTAGTTTTTATCAATGATGATTTTTTTACTGTACAAAGTGCTTTTGTAAGAAAAAGTGCTATCCGCGGTGGGTCTTTAGTTCTTGTTTCAAATAAGTTGAAATGTAAACAACGTTTAGATTTAGTTAATCTTTCCATCGAGCGCACTATTGAGTTGTCTTGTGTTGAACTAGAGCGATACGTTATAATTTGCGTTTATCGACCCCCGTCTGGGGATTTTATTCATTTCGAATCGGTAATGGAGGATTCACTCAATAGGTTAAAATCTAGTAATAAAAGTATAATTTTATGTGGAGATTTCAATATTAATATTTTAGATGATACTCCATTGAGTATTAGACTTCTCAATTTGTTCAAATCTTATAATTTAATTAACTTGTTTTTTGAACCCACTAGGATCACGGCATCTTCGTCGACTTGTCTCGATAATATATTTAGTGATTGTGATGCCAAAAATAAATTAGTTTTAAGTGACTTAACGTCTGACCACTGTGGTTTACTAGCTAGCTTCCCTATGCCATTACGTAAAAAGCCACATAAAATAGAATGCAGGCCTTATACAGCTAGTCGTTGCAACAAGTTTAAAAATAATATAGCTCATAGAATTACACCATCTATAGTAGAACACGAGAATCCTAATGAAATCTATGGAGCCCTTTTTGATGTTGTGCGAAAAGAGTACCAATCTACTTTCAAGACTAAAACTATTAACATTAATGGCACCTCCGTTGGCTTTAACCAATGGGCTACTCCTGGTATTTATAAAAGTAGAGCGACACTATACGAGTTATATGGTTTGAAAAAATACAGGTTTGATACTCCTTTCTTGGAGTATGTCAAAAATTATTCAAAATTATTTAAAAATATTTGTGTTTTTGCAAAATCAAAATTTTTAGGCGATACAATTAAAAATTCAAATAATAAAGTAAAAACTACTTGGAAAATTATTAACAATGAAACGGGTAAGTCAGTTAAACAAGAAAAACAACTCGAGATTATGGTCGACAATAAATTAGTTAATATAGCAGCTGATGTAGCTGAGGCATTTAATGAATTTTTTGCCAACATACCTATAACTACGACTCGCTCCTTAAATTCGTCCCCGTCTAAAGCTGAAAACCTTTTGCATAGCAGTGTGCCTAAATGTAGTAGCTTATTTAGCTTCGAGCATGTAACACCTCGTGATGTAGTTAATGTTTTTAATACACTTAAGTCTAAAAACACTGGTGATTACTGGGGCATCTCCATAAAACTATTAAGTAATATAATAGACATAGTAGCTCCATATTTAGCTGTAACTTTTAATAAATGTGTTGATTTAGGAACTTTTCCTGACCTCATGAAGAGTAGTAAAGTCATACCATTATTTAAATCGGGTAACAAAAATGACGTTGGCAATTTCAGGCCTATCTCTATCTTACCTGCATTCAGTAAAATATTTGAAAAGTTAATACTCAAGCAGTTGCTAAGACATTTTAATTTAAACAGACTTCTTCATGATGAACAATATGGTTTTACAAAAGGTCGTTCGACCACAGATGCGGGTGTTGCTCTGCTGAAACACATATTTAACGCATGGGAGAACTCGCAAAATGCTATTGGAGTTTTCTGTGATCTCTCCAAAGCCTTTGATTGCGTGCACCATGACACACTTTTGCGTAAACTACGTCATTACGGTGTCCAAAACGAAGCTCTTAAAGTAATAAATTCTTATTTACATAATAGGTTCCAATGTGTAGATGTTAATGGTGTGAAATCTTCCGGGCTACCAGTTCAGTTAGGTGTACCTCAAGGCTCAATACTGGGTCCATTCTTATTCTTAGTATATATTAATGACTTACCTTTTTATTTAAAGGACATCTGTAACGTTGTACTGTTTGCAGATGATACCTCTCTTATTTTTAAAGTAGACAGGAATAGGCAAGATTTTGACGACGTAAACAGTGCTCTCTCAATGGTTACGGATTGGTTTACGACAAATAACCTAGTTCTCAATGCCAAGAAAACGAAATGTGTAAAATTCGCTCTACCAAATGTTAGAAATCTAGGACCCAACATCGTCTTAGATAAAGAGGTGCTTGAAACTGTGAACTCGGCAGTTTTTCTGGGCATAACAGTAGATGCCAAACTTCAGTGGGGCCCACATATATCAAGCCTAGCCGGAAGGCTCAGTTCGGCCGCCTATGCTGTCAGGAAAGTAAGACAATACACTGACGTTGATACAGCTCGGTTAGTCTATTTTAGTTATTTTCATAGCGTTATGTCCTATGGTATTCTGCTGTGGGGTAAAGCCGCTGACATTCAAAATATATTTGTTCTTCAAAAACGAGCAGTTCGAGCAATTTACCAGCTAGGTGCCAGAGTTTCTCTAAGAGATTTTTTTAAAGATGTTGGTATTCTCACGGTGGCATCACAATTCATTTTCGCCAACATCTTATATATTAGGCAAAATATACACTTATACACTAAAAACAGTGATATTCATAATGTTAACACTCGAAATAAGGACAAACTACGAGCTCCCTTTCACCGGCTTCATAAGGTTCATAACTCATTTGTTGGGCTTGGTATAACCTTTTATAACAAGCTACCCTCTTCTTTGCTAGATTTGCCTTTTAATGCGTTTAAAACTAAAGTAAAATCCAACCTCTGTTCAAAGGCATACTATTGTATCAACGACTACTTAAATGATAAGAATAGTTGGTCGCTGTGATTAACTCAAGACAATGTTTATGTTCTTTCTCCAGAATTAGCTTACCTACTGACAGTTTATATGAGTTTATATAATTGTTTATTTTATTTGAATTTATGATTCAATTTTTTATTTATTTTTTAGGAGTCAATTTATTTTTATTTTATTTTATTGTTGACATAATCTACTCATTACAATGTTTTTGTTATGAGTTGTATTGCAATTTGTGGTTAGCTAGCGACCTCGACAATTGATCATATTATTTTTTGCCTGAGCAACCGGCAGCAAGTTCGTCATGCTCCCTTAGATGTCACTGCTTGCGGTAGCGTCGGGGGTCGGGTTGCCTCCTTCCCTCAAATATGGCGAGGGGGGTAATGGCTGATCTTTGCGTTATGCTCGTGAACGGGTGCTGCTTGTGGTGACTGGTCGTCTTGCTGATCATGGTTTTGTTATTGTTACTAGTAATTAACTGTTCATTTTTTTTTATCTCGATGGTCCTAGTTTATCATTTATAACTGCCAATTACAGCTTTATGTAAGCGGGCACGCCCTTTATGTCTGGAGGCTTTTATTTAGATATTTAGTTCTGTTTACGTTTAGTTTTATTTTCTTTTTTTAAATATAGCTTGAGTATAGTCCTCGATGTTTTTGGTTGGTATATTGGCGTGTGCTAGCTGACATATGGCCCATAATTTATCATTTGAATTATGTTTTGTGTTGCATAATGTAGGTTATTTTGTATTATACTATTGTATAGAATCATTCTCTAACTTGAACAGACAGCTGTGCTGCTGGGGAGTTTGTTGCGCCACTTCTTCTTCCCAGCTAAAGGCACTAGGAAGTGGTGAAGGGTGGGCGTTTTTGGGGGACTGTCTTATGTAATTTTGACGTTCGAAAAGTGCTGATTCTCAGCCTAGTTTGAATAAATGACTTTTGATTTTGATTTTGATTTTGATTTTGAAATGACTTTTGAATTTTGAATGTTGAATTTCGAATAGGTAAAAATATGATAGTCCCGACCCCGATCCTGATCACCATAATAAAATAATATTTAATGCTTTATTGTAAATAAAACTCTTCAGGGTAAAATATAAATCTCTGTCAAAAACTTAAATAAACACGAGCATGTTTCTCAATAAATAAGTTGATACAAAAAATATTTACTGTACTCATTTGGTTGATTTTCATGGAGCCGTAGTCTGCAAGGAAGCCATATAGTTTTGCCATGTCCGGGTCCGTCCGTCTGTTTGTTTGCGGCTTAGCTCAGAGACTCTGTACTAGAAAGCTGTAATTTGGCACATACGAGTATATCGTAAATTACGCCGACGAAGTAGTCAAATAAAATCTTGAATTTAATATTTTTTTCAGGGGTTACCTTCCCTACACGTTAAGTGAGAATGTTTCTTTTTTCTCTATCCGATGGTATGGGGTATCGTTGGATAGGCCGTTTAAAAAATATTGCAGGTAAGTGAAAATCATTATTCAATTCAGGGATCCGTTTACGAAATATTAAGCTTTAAAGTGCTAATTTGACTCTAAAATTAGCACTTTCCCCGTCCAAGCTAAATGGTTGGTTATAACGAAGTTATAAGGAAATAAAAAGAAAGTTATTATTTTTATTTATTTTTAGTTTTTGACTATTCTCGGGACCATGGATCCCGGTCCTTTGGAAGGCGAACGAGGGGCCGAAGCCAACTCGTAGAGGCCAGTTAGACGCTTTTAAAGAAATGAGGCTCCAACCAACGATTATCCCTGTATGCACTATGCAAGTGCACCAAAGGTCAATCCCCGGTTAGTGTAGGACTATTGCAGTACATGGAAACAAAACATTGAACTATGGGTTTGGGTAGCTAAAGTGGACTGGTTACCTGGAACTATGGTAAGACTATAGCCCCTGCCTGATCAATGTTTTATATTTACACGGATAAAATGGCAGGGGGTGACTTGCACACTCAATAATGGGCCCCCAGAAACGGTCGCTAGCACATAGTGACGTAGCAATAAGGGGGCAACATGTCCTGAGGTGCTTGAAGAGTAGAGAGGTATTCCACGGCTTTCAGAATAATCCCAAAGCCCGGAAGATGGTCAAGATCCCTACGAGCACTTACTGGAATACTTTCTTCCTCCGAGCACGTTTCCTCTTGCGAATCTCCACTCAAGCCGGCCAATTAAGGCAAGAATGAGGTGGGAGCGCCGTTTCTCGTCTGTGTTCACTCTAGCCGGCCAATAAAGGCAAGCCAGAGGTGAGGAACAAGACTTCTCCCGGGAGATAGGGTCCGTGGGGTCGCTACTGCCCAACAGCTCGCCACATGCTGCCCTGCGGGTTTTTGTATCTCTCTTGGTCTGGCTCCTCATCCCAGAACTGTTGCGGCAAAGTAAACTGTACCGGCACAGACCTAGAGTTCGGAGCGCGCAAGCCCCACCACGACGTCAACGTAGAGATACGGCGGTGGGGTTATTATTATTATTATTTTTATATACATTTATTTTATTATTAATGTTAACTTTGTTCTTGCGATAAATTCATCCCAACTACGGAACCCTTCATTATGAATGTTCCGAAACGCTCTTGGCCGGTTTTTTGCTGAAATATTTTGAAAAGCGTTTATAATAGATATGTAATATGGACTGATCATTGCAAAATATCTAAGTAAATTTTCAACGAAATGAAGTGCATCTTTATAAAACCTCGCACAAAATAAACTAATCAAAATTACAAATACTATGCACAATTATTAGGATACCCATCAAGTTAACGTATGCGAAATTTCCACTCGAGATACGCACGGATCCAATCTCTTACAAGCTTCCCATCGTTTGTGAAATATAGGGTGCAGGAGCCCTGGGGCTACGGTATAAAATAATATCGGATATGAAGGGAAAATGGCTGATAAAGGCGACGCGATCGACGATGCTATCGGGAACTGACAGTAGGCTAGGAGCTAGGGACTAGTTTTTTTTTGTGTTTTTCGTTATTAGGTACTATTATTTTTCACTAAAAGATTCATATTGGAACAAAAAATAATTTTGATAAGTAGTGTGAGAGTTTATCTGTGTTTTTAAATAGACGAAGCAAGGTAAAGATGTAAAAAATTGACAAAGCAAGCTTGCAGTGGGGGTGTGATGAAAATGCAAACTTATTGTGTATAAGAAGTAAATTTTGATTTATTTTTTATTTATTAATAAATATTGTCCTAACTAATATTATAAATGCGAAAGTGTGTTTGTTTGTTACGCTTTCACGCTAAAACGGCTGAACGGATTTGTATGGAAATTGGCACATGGGTAGACCATGACGTGGAAAAGAAAATAGGCTACTTTATATCCTGGAACGCAGACGAAATCGCGGGCAATAGCTAGTTTAAAATATTTGTTGTGACGTTATATTATAGTATTATATTATATACGTTTTGTTGTAAGATTGTCAAGTGCGACATCCCAAATTTTCTCCAAAATATATTTTGCTGTGTACTTATTATTCCAGTCTTTTCCTTTTACTTTATATTAACATTGGCCACTGCAACGCTATTTTGTCTTTTTTGTTATGCAAACATAAAAGTGCTAACTTCATAATAATATGCAGCATTTTCATTTTACCTCGACGTGCCAACCATTTTGCGCCATATCGTTAAAACTCACATAATATTTTTATTATACAATAATGTGTCAGACTTGAAGGTGACTATAGAACAAAAGTGCTAGCTGCTGACCCAATTCTCAGCACTTGACTTTTACAACTAAAAATAAGCATCTGAAGAATATTAAAGAATATTTCCAACTCCAAGTGCCTATAAAACACGGTACGTGTTATATTTCTGGAATATCTTCAACATCAAGTTTTAACCAGGTGTCAAAAACTTTAAAAATAAATCTAAAAGTTTCCATATAAATTCAAGTTTGAGTTAAAACCTAGATAAAATCTTAAATAGGCAAAAATAATTTTAAGAAAGCAATTTAGGAAGAAATTTTAAAAGTGCTATTTGGCTCTCGGCCTAAAACCGTTCTCCGTATGAGTAAGTTTTGTTCAAAACAAGGGGTGAAGCCGGGCGGCGCGCTATATCGCCGGAACATTCACTACTCGCCCCATTTATTTCGTTAAGATACAATAATTTTGCTTTTCTTTCGTATCTCCGGTCTGGTGTATTGCTTTTGTCTGTACAAGTTTTCTTGGACAAAGAAATAACTACGGTCCGCCATGTTATAGTTTGAACCTATCTTTACAAAGTCGCGAAGAATTTAATTTGTTGTAATTTCTTATTTCGTGAAACTCATAAATGTCAACAAGTGATAAGGTTTAATTTATGAATTATGCCTTTATTTACAACAAAAAGTACCGAGCTTGAGTTTTCAAGGCTAACCAAATTGGATCTCGCCACAATTTATGACGGACTCAACATTTTTCATTTTGTCGTCTAAAATGTTATGAGCGTAATAAATTAGTAGAAACATGAGCATCGAAGGCCTTTACCAAATTGCACCGATCTGTATAAAAGTATGACCTTTTCAACGAAAAACGGAGTTACATAAATACGGAATAAATTACTTTTGACTAAAAAGGTTTTGGAACGTTTTCCATTTGGAGCAAATAATAATATTATTTGAGCGAATTATGCTTTTGCATGGAATTAGAAGTAAAACATAAAATATTGTAGACTAGCTGACCCGTCAGACGTTGTCCTGTCAAAATTTCAATTTTTTATTTTTCGGCTTTTCCCGAGGGTTTTTCCAAAAAATCCCTAAACTACTCCTGTATTGAGGCGAACAAAGCAAAAAAACAATTATTCAAATCGGTAAAGCCATTTTCGAGTTTTTTCGAGACTAATGCACGGCAATTAGTTTTTATAAAAATCGATAGATAATAGGAATTTATAATAAGTAATACTCATAATCAAGAATACGTATAAAATCTTCTTGTACATAAATCATTTAACGTATCTAAATAAATGGCATAATGATATATTTGTTTAAGATTTAATGATTTTGGGAAATAAATACATCACAGTTTTATTTTCCAATGAAGTATGCGAGAATGCTCCATAAACCCAAACATTATTCAGTTTACCCACTAAGCATGAAAATATTGATGTAATTTAAAGAAAATCGATTCCTACATTTGAATTTCAAATCAAGTTATGCAGGTAATAAAAAATACAACTATTTTTATGGAGTCGTAAAGTGCAGTCAGAGCTCCCGCGCTACAATCCGTGATGTCATATTTCAAGGGAAATGAAATACTTTTTATTGCAGAATTTCGCAGTAAAATGCTGGCAACACTGTACTAGCGAAATATTACGGATGATTCATTATTTAATATGATTTTAAACAGAGTTATTAATTTCTGTACCTACCTAGTAACGGAACCAGTACGGTTTCGGTACCTAATACCTACACGATTGTTTAATCGTAAAATAATCCAGTCGATGTGGCGACGCTTGGGCGAGGCCTATCACCAGCAGTGGACGTCTTTTGACATAAACGATGACTCACTTCTAATCCACATCCATTCAAAAATATTCAATTTGATGAATGCTGGATTTTTAGTTTTGACTAAACTAACTTTAGTCAAACTAAACTTTACAATCAATGCAATAGAAGGCATAAAAATTAAGGGAACAGCTACTATCCCCTTAATTTTAATGCCTTCTGCTATCTTGCATTATTATATTACGTATATGCATTAGTTATACACGGTCTAACTCAAGACCCTTACATATTTACCTACATAAATAATATTTTTAAGCCGAACTACTCGAATTAACTAAACTGACCGCTTAGTCCCGAAACCCGTCCATCAACTCCACAAGAACCTTAAATATAAATATACAAAACCGTTTCATAATACACACTATTAACGTGGTTTAGGGGAAAAATCTCAATCTCTCCCCCTTTTCGCAATTTACCGTGAAGTTGGCCGATGGTGGCGGAGAGACGTTTATAGCCCGAGCCCTGCTTTATTGGACCATATATCCTGGGACCCTCAGCAAGCCCCTCGATTTTTACACCATATATAAAAAACATGTGTGATATTGGTTTAGTACCGTTTATACGACGCACGACGTGCTCGTAGATATTTTTTTGGATATTTTTGATGATGAAGTTTTTAGGCTTGGAAATGGGAAAGATTTGGCATGTTTATTGCTGCAAAATTAAGCTATTTTTTCGATAAAATATGGCTAGTACCTACAAGATAATAAACAGCCTTAATTTTCTTCGTAAAATGAAAGCAAGAAAACCCAACTTAAAAGCAAACTAGGTTTTGATTTGATTAATGGCACATTCGCAATATTTAAAGACAACCTGCTTACTGAAATATTGTGAAATAAAACATTGAATCGTTGCACCGTTATCTTTTTGGTCTATATTTGGCTTGCCACAGTTCCTACTCTGAAACATGCAGAATTTCTACGTTAACTTCTATAAAACTTACCTGTCCTTCTAAAGTTAATCTGCCTAGCCTTTTCCAAACTATGTTGGGGTCGGCTTCCAGTCTAACCGGATGCAGCTGAATACCAGTATTTTACATGGAGCGACTGCCTATCTGACCTCCACAACCCAGTAACTGGGTAATATGATACCCCTTGGTAAAACTGGTTGTCAGACTTTCGGGCTTCTGACGACCCGTAACCATTGTCAAAGACCCACGAATGACAGCCAGGACCAACGGCTTAGTCATAGTTATACAAGGTTGTTAATATGTATTAGTTTATTATTGTATAAGATTATTTTGTGTATTCTAGTTCCGCCTTAGTTGCCTGATAATAAAATGACGGCGAGCTACCCATTGCTCACCGTCTGCAGGCCCGCGCCTACGATGGCTGGGAATCGAGGACACGGCGATGCTCCGCCCAAGCCGGGTAGACCTCCACCGTATGCCCTACCATGTTCCGGGCAATCCACACAATGGTGACACCCCGGCGTTTCCTCCCGCCTTATCCTGAACAAGAACCTCCCGAAACAACCGTGTCCGGTGAGGACCTGCGTCAGGCGGAAGGTGAGGACACCGTGGCGACTCTCTAGCCACTCCTCAAAGAGGGTACTTATCGCCGCAATTGTAGCGTGCCCAACTACTTTTCATACTGGATATTTGAATTAAAATGATGAAACACGAAGACAAAGTTGCAGGCAACAGCTTCAGGGAATTGCAGGCCGATTTCCGGCCACCGTAGGCGCAGGCTTGTGGAAGGTGAGCAATGAGTAGCTCGCCGTCCGATAAGGACCAGGCCCGGGTCAACGGCGCGTTGTGTTCCACGCGCGCCTCAAAGAGATGTCAGCAGAATGACGGGGTCCGCTAGGGCCGATGCCTGCCGGGTTTGCGAAGCAGTCCGATAGGGAGATCGTGGCCCCCGGCAATATGGCAACTGAAAGAACACGGGTGGGTTTTAGTCAGTAAGAGTCTGACCCGCCCTCCCGCTCCGCTCAGAGCAGGAGAAGCTAATTGATAATTTCCCAAACAAAAAAAAAGGCAACAGCTAGTTAAGTATAACTCTAACGCTCAAGTCTGCCCCAACCGATACACTTGGCCATACAATGTAGACTGCAGACTTGTGCTCCATACAGACTATAGTGTCCGGTGTTAGGTTCGACTTTGGAAGCGGAGGAGGTTTCTTGTTCATTTTCCTGCTAATAAATAAGACAAGCTCATGGGATTCCATATTAGTTATGAACTTTGTAATTATTTTTACATATATTTATGTAGATATTTCAATACTTTTGATTAGTGATTAGTGATTTTGGATAATATCAGTTTACAATTTTCGTAATATTAGTGTTCAATAAATTATTTTATGTAACTTAATATATAATTGAAGTGCTCAACTATACACGAAAATCCTTTCAAAATGGCGTAAAACCAAATTGTATCAAAAACTCTATTATTATTTCAATAGCTACTTACGAAAACTACTACCAAAAGTAATCTTCAAAATAAAATATTATCGAGCACATTCAAGAACCCTTCTCACATCGAAAAAATAGTTCCTCGGGCTAAACAAGCTTCAGAGAATAGGCTATTTTACAGAATAGATGTTTATAGCCAATCCGTGCTTGATTTATAGACTATTGGCCGTTGTTATTTTAGCAGTAAATGATGGTGCTACTTTACTACTTATGTAATATTCGTTGAAGTAATACTTGGAGGGTGTTGTGTTAAATGAGACTCCGGTTTCTTAGGATATAACTCATTTATTAGTTGATGGAATTAGAGTTTAGTGTGATTAGTTCGTTTTCTTAGAAAATTGGTATCGTGGTGTTGTCTGAGCTTATTACGGACTTACTGGTATGGTTTTCATTAAGTTACTAGGATCTTGTAATTTACTGAGAAAAGACAAATTAATAGAATTAAACGCAAACGCTAATTCATCATTATACATCCCTGTTAGAACTTTAAAAATAGATTATCTACAGTATTGTTGATGTTAGCATAGCATCATGGTTTATTGTGATTTGATGCAGATTAAAATAATATTATCAAAACTAACATGCGTAGTAAGGTGATAATCTGAAAAGCTTGTATGTGTTGGATTGAACAATCTCGTAAAACCTATCATAAAGACGTCATCTAAAGCTTGAAAGATGTTAAACACCCTAAAACAACTTAAAATGTCACAAATGCTCCTGAATCTTCCATCACAACACATTAAGAAATAAAAGCCAAGTTAAACAAACAGCATGTGTGGTTACAACCGCGTACAAGTGTACAACGGCAAGGGTATAAACATTTCGGCAAGGTTCGGTTCGGTTCGGTTGGGTTGGGCCGCAAGACTGTTGGGCACCATCGACCCGCGACACGTGCCGACAGCGTGACGGAAATTTAAACTGCTATATTGATGAGCATGTGGAGGTGGTGCAGAAGTATCGGGAGTTCGTTTTGATTCGTATTTTGTGCATTGAACCTACCTTACCTACTCTGATCACTGATCTGATCACTGTTCAAAGCCATTAATGATATGGCTTTGATCAGTGATTAGATGGGAACACAATACCCTACTTCTACTCTCGTATCTTAAGAGCTTTATACATAGACTAGATGCTGTCAATGGTACCTATTGATTAAATGAACTTGTTATTTACTCGTGGTCTTGAACAATTATAGCCTAACTCAAGTAGACTCATAATCTAGTCTTGGGTTATGTTTTCCACGCGTATCTATGTGGTATCTTTATATTATGTGGGATTATTTATAGCGTCGAAGCACTTTAACCACTAGATGTATTTTAATATTTGAGGTGTCTATCGACTCATCTAGGTCGCGCGATGAATATAGATTTTGTTAAAATAAAACACACTAAAGGTTGAAAATATATTTAAAAATAAAAAAACCCGACTGAAGACTGCTTGAAAAGTGATCTTGTTTTGAAATTGTTTGTTGCAATCGGGTTTTTTTTCTATTTTGGCTATGCACATTTGTCCAAAGTGAACCTTCTGTTTACAACTTATCTTATGGGGCGTATGCGGCAGTCATAATCGTTAGTGGTCCCGCCACAGACCTGCAGCCCGCGATACGTCGAAGGGAAATCTTTTCCCTTTTAATATTTATCCCTGAAAACGTCTCTTGAATATTTATCCAGACTATATATTATCAGCTGTTGCGATTTTTATTTGGTTTTCTAACAATCATAATCGATGGTGGGCTCGAAAGAGTTCTACAAGTCGTGGCTTTTAAATCTGGCAAAAAGTATTGCTTATATCGTGATTCATGGAGTCTTTATTTTGGTATTACCTACCATCCTATCCTTGAACATTTTGTCTTCTTGTTCTTAAGTAAAAACCATGAGACGTTATAAAGAGCTTTGGAAACCTATTAAGTCTTTTGTAACCTATTAAGAACAAAAAGTGCTTATTCTCAATCTAATTTAAATAATTTTAATTTAATACTTTTTTCATTTTCATTTTGTTCCATCTCGACGCACTGACTCCACTGTTTAGTGATGTAAGCGACAGTCATAATCGTTAGTGGTCGTACCACCGCCACCGCCACTGCTGCAGCCCGCGATACGTAGGAAGGAAGTTTTTAATGACGTCATCCGTTTGTGCCGAATGCTGCTACATCTCCGTCTCCCGTAGTAGCAGATAACTGCCTGTACGATGGTGCTCGGGTTTTATTTAATTGCGTTATTAGTCTAGTAGCAGAGCGGGGATTGTGGAGTTTCTTCTACAGTGGAAACGATAAGTGTTCTATGGAAATTGAACTTTTCATAAATACATAGGAATAGCGATGATTAATTCGCATTTTTAGGATTCCGTAGTAAACAAAGAACCCTTATAGTTTCGTCATGTCCGTCTGTCAGTCTGTCTGTCTGTCCGCGGTCTAGCTCCGAGATCCTTAGTACTAGAAAGCTGTAATTTGGCATAGGTATACATATTAATTACGCCGACAAAGTGGTAAAACAAAATTATGAAAAACGATTTGTTTCCTCTCTTACACGTAAAGTGGTGATGTTTTTTTTTAACCCTTGGCGTGGATATCATTGCAAAGGTCCTTCAAAAAAATTGTGAGTTTGTGAAAACCATTTTTGGATTCAAAGATCCGTTTGCGAAATATTAAGCTTTAAAGTGCTTATTTCTGTTAGAGTCAAGTGTTCCCTCCCCCCGGTGGAGCATACGGTGAAGGTCTGCCCGGCTTGGGCGGAGCATCACCGTGTCCTCGTGGAGGCGATCGGCGGCGGTGATCTCTCGCGTCCGGCCCTGGAACGCGTGAGGGAGAGGCAAATTTCGCGCCCTCACGCCTCTCAGGAGGAGACGCCCTGGGCGGGAATCGCGAGCCGATTTCCGGCCACCGTAGGCGCGGGCTTGCAGACGGTGAGCAATGGGTAGCTCGCTGTCCGATAAGGACCAAGCCCGGGTCGACGGCGCGTTGTGTTACACGCGCGCCTCAAAGAGATGTCAGCAGAATTGACGGGGTCCGCTAGGGCCAATGCCTGCCGGGGCTGCGAATAAGGGCCGAAAGGGACATCGTGGCCCCCGGCAACAGGGCAACCGAAGGAACACGGGTGGGTTTTAGTCAGTAAGAGTCTGACACGAAGAACGGGAGAAGTTATTTGATAATTTCCCACACAAAAAAAAAAAAGTGCCAGCTAAATGTTTAGTTTTGGATGTGTGAAAAAAATCACAGCAGTAGTTTATATAACGAAATTAAAAGAAAAACTACGAGTATCACAGCCAAGTAGGCATTACAAGTTAACGAGTAGTAATCGACCAACTTAACTTTGCAGTTGCAAAAACATGTTTTCCCATACATTCCGTATGGGAGAACATATTTTTCAACTACAAAGTTAAGTTTGTTTTTGGGATAAATTCAGCCCAACTACGGAACCCTTCATTGTGCGTGGTCCAACACGCACTTGGCCGGTTTTTTTTTTAAGTAAATCTGTTTAGGAATTTATGCTTAGGTCCTCCAAACGTAAACCAAACCAAGCCCAAGTTTCGTTAAGATTACAGGAATATCCTGAAAATAGCTTCTTCAATCAATAATATTTTTTGCGATCCAGATTAAACCACGCGTACATATTCTGTTGACTGCCCCGAGTCCATCGCTAGTCGAGCATTCAAAGAAATGTACGCGTGAATAAACTATACCTACTTATGGAAAGGAAATTAATTGAAATATATATAAATAGAGGAAAACTCACGATTTATATATTCCTATTTGATCGGTTGTTAAGTCTCTTGACGATGTATACGGTGGTAACAGCTCATAATTATGGAATTAAATCAGAGACTCAAGTAGGGTTTCAGAAAATGATACAATTATATCATCAACTGTTTTGGAATGTATCTATAACTACCCGTTAAAGCAAATAAATGGTCACGTTAAGTACCTATGACATCAAATAGAAGTAACTAACACTGATATAAGAATTAAAATAAAGTCAAGAGCTAAAAGATTCCAAATACACACTTAAAAGAGTAATTGTCATAAAATTAACATTTGTTAAACTAAAACCCATTTCACTGACGTCCAGACAGCGTCTAAACTAAAACTAATTAACATAAATATAGCAATAACCACGTAATAAACAAACACATAACTTGTGCTCTAATCCTAAACCGCTGCGACAATTTTGATAAACTGACCGCCAACTCACCACCGACTCACCTGTTTCATTTGATATTCTAAACCGTTTAATGTACACCATAAACATCTAGAGACAGGCCATATCAATAAGATATTCATACCGGTATATCAGTTATTTATGAAAACGATAATAACCTTAAAAGCAATATCGATTACGTATCGGTTTTGAATATCGATTTAACTGTCATCAAGTCACCTACGCAAGACTGATATTCTTGGAAACCCTTTGTTTATAGTGAATATCAAATTATCAATATATTGTAACTAACGTGGTCATTGTATTCAGTTTCGGAATTGTTGTGAAATACTTATTGTAACAAATAGAACTCAGTAAGATTCAAAACACTACTTTCACGTCGTGCAAAGTCACTTATGAAAAGTATTTCGTCGGTTTCAAGTTTTTGTTTCTTTAGGCGAAGAACTGGCAAGACACTCGACGTTAAAATTATTTTACAATCAATGCTACAAGTCTTTTAAGTCTTGCAAATGAGACTACTATCCAGCTTGATCTGGGAACTGGCTAAGGCGACAGATCGAAAAGGGTGATAATCAAAAAAATATTACAACATTTTTTTTTACATTCTGTGATTACTTGAACTCACACACTGACGAATTAGTATCACTTGTAATTTTTTTTTTTTTTTAGGAATATCGTATAGGTACCATCGAAGAAACCTATAACTAAGCAATTTGAAAACAAAATCCTGTGCACACGACCCTTTTTTTTTCGAAGGTACCTACTTTTACAATGCTTGTAAATATGTGAACACCATGTATCCATTACATAATTATTTTTTCTATCATTGCTTCATTTTTATTTTTACCTATAGTGGTATAGTAATCTTATTCCAGGTGCATCGTTTTCACATATAATTATATAATTAATGTATACAAAATATTGTAAAACATTTTAAAAGAGTAACGGTGGAGTTTCTTGCCCATTCTTCTCCATACGAAAACTACCTTTTGGAAGGGGCGACTAGAATCAATTCTATTTTTTGTTTTTGACGTTCAAAAGTGCTTTTTTGTGCCTAATTTAAATAAATTATTTGACTTTGACTTTGAATCAATAATCATGACTGCTACGTCTTTCAGTGTACTAAGCTCGCGCGGAGTAAATGTAACGTGAATTCGAACGATTTTAAATGAAAAAATACTCGTTTTACTCACACTCTAATATTTATTTGGTTTTAAGTCTTTATTAATATCTGTGGGTGATGTTATTGTGGTTGCCGCATAAAAAAAATGCTATTGGTTAGTTGAATTTTCGATTAAAAAATTAGCTAACTAACCATAGCTAGTATAGCTGGCATAGTTCATTTGAACCTGAGGCCCTAGCCTCTGTTTCAAATAAACTATGAGAAAGCAAAGTAAGAGGAAGATACTTTAAGAAAACAAGACACTCAGTATGGGCACAGTCTTGGAAGTATTGCAAGATAGTCATAAAAGCGACATGTCAAGTGTCACTAAAGTTTATATCTTCTGCCCCAGTCTAATAAACACCCCATTATAACTATATCAGTCGCAGCTCAGCCCTGCTTTAGTTGCGGCTGTAAACTTTACGAGCGCTAGTGCTGCCCAAATAACTTTATTAATAATAACCGTTATTTACCGGTATTAACCGCTATTTAATGATAATAACTCAAACATGACAGTCAACTTTTGATGAACGTTTTATTAGTGGTTGGGGTTAATTTGTTTTCGTTTAAACACTTAATTATAATAATATTATTTTCAGTAAATGTTTTAAATAATTGCGGTTGAAGTTAATTTCATTTAATAGGTAATTTAATTATGATTGGGATATAATTTCGCAAGTTTTAGTTTTGGTCCATATTGGCGACTACATAGTATGTCAGCTACTGTGTGCGTTTTTAGTAAGGATTCGTTAGAATGAGGAAATTTCATCTCACTAAACAGAAAACCTATTTCGTATTTAACAACGCGAGATAGTGTTCACCGTTTTATAATCTTTGTAAGCTAAAACGTATACTTACATTTATCCTTTCAAATAACTCTTATAGATTTAGACGAAACTAAACATACCGATTCGTTCATTATTGTAGGAATCGATAATTTACCGCATGTCCATATGACTTCCGACCAGAACACGTCAAATGGCTACATGCCAATACACGGCCAATACGCGCAGTGTATCGGAAGTCCGTCTCTTCATCCATAACCATTTGGACACCGCACAGGTCCGGTATATCCATGAATATTCCAGAAGACTTATGGTGAGACTAGTTGGCGCGTATACAATGGTCGTTGATGGGATAGGATGGTATTTGATTGAACTATTGGAAGTTGGAGCCAAGAATTTAAAGTGAAGCCAAGAGAGTTCGTATTGATATAGCTACAAGGTTCTTAAGAGGCCAGCGAACAAGGCTCGCAACTACAAATCGAGATGTTTGCAAAATTCAATTCCAAGCACGTTGCGCTAGTGTGAGTGCCTGTCGGAGCGATATACACCTACAGTGAGCAATACTACCACGCACACATTGACAATTATTGCTTGACGCGATAGCACTACTAGCTTTCGAAAATTTATGACAAATTTGGATTATTTAAATTTGTGTTCCGTAATACCAAAAATTATGAATGAAAACTTAATATGTTTCCATTATTTTTTTTCAAAAATTTGTAACTTGGTAATATAAGCTATGTTTCTGCAGAAACAATATTAAAAATATTGCTGTTTACAATACAGAAAAAAAAAATGAAGACATGTCATTTACGCTGTAAAAATGTGCGAAATTAAATTCGTTTAAACTTAATTTTAGAAAAGTTTTTTGGAAAAAAAGGATGTAGGCCTACATAAACACTGTCTAAGTCCAAATAACAACATAATATTGTGGAAATATGCCCAAATTGCAAATGATTTAGGTATTACGTTTGTATGGACAATTCAAGCGTCGCCGCGTTCTTAAGAGCTCAAACGTTCTTAGATGCGTCTGTCTATCTGTCTGTATATTTTGGAAAAAGCCGGGGTTTAAAGGAGTTTAGATACTGCGTTTTTCTAATTCAGTAGGTACAGTACCGACCAAAAGTCCATGAGCAATCTCACAAAGCAATAGAGTGACGCTTCGGTTTGACTTACGACCTTCTTCTATAAGTTGTTACAATACTGTAGACACGCACATTACACACACACACTCACTTTGTCTGCAACCAATGACTAGTTCAATAATCATCATTCGTTTTTAGTTTCATTCGTCTTGTTCACATAAATATTAAAGTTTAGCAGGTAGACCACAAAAAACTAAGTAAATTATTTCGATTTCTGTGGGGTAGATGCAGTTTGTTACGAGTATTTAATTAATAGAACTTTGTTGGTTCGTGGATAATATTGGTGACGAGTATTTAGCCCAGTGTTGTGGTTATTATTATCAAAAAGCAGGCATAAAATATATTGAAGAGATCAGATCAGATCAGAGAATATTATTGCGCTGCGTAAAAGTGAAGTGAATATCTAATGAAACCGGACTAAGTGTGAGTGTTATCATTTATATATTTCATATTTTACTAAACATAAATCTTAATCAAGGGTATTGTTGATAGAACAGAGGTATTGTTGAGACAGAAGATGCCTTTAAAGTTTTAAATTCATTGTGAGGTTTAATTCGATTAGTGAATAATAAATAATAAGGTATTATGTGTAATAAAAACAATGTTTTTCTTTGTTCTAGAGAAATACTGTGAGGGTTAAGAGATATGAGGAAGGGGCTTATTATCGAGTAGCAGCGACGTCAAATGGTGAATGAAACAAATGGTTTCATACCAACGAGATATTTTGCTGAATTATTAAAAACACGTCATTATGAACCGTTCGCCGTGCACTCTGAAGGCTTGCATCACTGAAGACCAGCTAGAAAACCGTTTTTGACCTTAAAATATTGACCGTACCAACTTAATAAACAACAGATTCGTTATTGCATGAATTTATGGTAACGAATTTTTTAAGCACGTTTCAATAGGGTGTTTGTCGTATTTCTTGCAGATATACCGAAATTGTTTAATATTATTTTAGTAATAGTATTATTTTAGGATTAAAATTTGAGGTTTAGTTTCAATCTTCTTTTCGTAAAGAAAATGAATACTTAAGCTTTAACCTCAATAACAACCAATATTTACTAAAGTCAAATAAAATGTAAAATAATTAATACAAATAAAATATAAACAAACTGCCCATATTTAACCTTAAAATTACCTATTCTGTAAGTAGTTTTTTACATTTTAAGTAGTCTAATATTCTTATTTATTACTTACTTACTTCGACCATGATCAAAGCTTAATATTTATGGTGAAAAAATCCATTAAAAATTTAAAATATTTCATAATTTAAATATGTCAAAATAATACAAACTACTTCTAAGTTTCTTGACATCTATTTCACATCTTATTCAGCTGAAGTAATGATAAATAATTGTAGCAGTTTATTAACTTATGTAAAATAAATATAACGAATAAACATATTTTTTTTAATTTTGTTATCATATATCACGCATTTTTATTCTAAAACCTTTATTGCAATAACAACATAAAAAAGCAGCAATATTTAAAAAATATTATTATCGAAAACAAAAATAATAATATTTGCAAAAAACCGCACTGTGTTTCACGAGATTAGAACCTGAGACAGTTTGAATTCCTTACCAACGCTTAACGCTTTCTGCTATCTGCACTTGTTAGGTTACTATCGAATTTTAGCAATGCCATTAACTGGTCAAGTTCACGCGCATAGTGCGTGTGTGCTAGCATGTTTAAAGCGACGGAAATATATTGTTGTTTCGTGTAGCGCAAAACTGCGTTATCTGTGGTGTGTGTATCGTGTTGCTTACACATACAAATGTACGAGCTATACCGCGTGTTCACAGCAATACGACTCTTAGCGTGCTCATGCACTTTTGAGCGCTTACTGTACCTATTGATTAAAATTTGTTTTATCTGTTTTTTTATTTATAAAACACTCACTCCTCTGAGAATATCGCTAGATGGCGCTGCGTCTAGCCTAACGTAAAAGTAAACGCTGTGTTATAAAATATCTTTAAAAAATACTATTAGTGAGAATAAGTAATTAAAACTAAGTACACCAGTTAAACCATCAACTAATAACTATGTGACAGTGTTATCTACGAGTTTAATATACAAACTGTGAGATTAAAACAAAAACTCTTAATCTACAAATCATAAACAACATCAGTGATAAATACGCAAAAAACCAATCAACAATAACGAGGGATTGTAGTGCAAAGAAACCACCTGCATGTTCAATGTTCATGTGGCAATAACCAATATCAAAATCAAAGTGAGTTAATTAATCTATTAAATAAATGAATCAAGAAAATTTTGGACGGTTGTTGTGTTATTTAAAAAATCCGAAGACCCACCGTACCCTATATATATAAACTCTATCAATACGTAAGAGCACCTTACATTCGGTGGAGAATTATAATATCAATTGACCCTGTGGTTGTGTGACGGGATTGAGATATCAGTGACCCGAGTTCGAACCGCAGTCACACACAAAGTCTTTTTGAGATTGTTTCGCCAAAATCTTACTCTTCCAACTTCACCACATCTTAACAAAAATCATCCAAGCTAAGTTGAACAGCACATAAAGAAACTTTAAAAATAAACACAGAATATTTAAAAAATGAATTGCGAAGCATGTAAACAGCAAATAGCACGCGGCGAATTACTACGATGCTTCACTTGTAAACATGTTTACCATTATCGATGCGTAAACATAACAACATCTTTTTATACGGAAAACAAACACAAATTAACAATGTCCTGGAGCTGCCCATCATGTGCAAACGCAAAAAAAACTGTTAGAAATGATGATACTCCCGTCCGAAGCCAACCCCTGTCTACGCTGAACGACACTACAGTGTCCGTTGACGATCACATTGAAGACGATCACAGTGTACTAGGCAATACCAGGGGGAGTATCTCTCCTGCGAGCCCAGCAAACTCACATTTGAGCTCACAAACAAATTCCATTACAATACTACAAATTAGCCAACTATTAGATGAAAAACTTGAGAAAAATAAAACAGCAATATTAAACGAAATAAAAGTCACCGCACAGAGTGAAATAAATACAGCAATACATAAACTAAATTCAAAAATTACTCAAAAAACAGAAGCCTTACTCTTGGAACAGACTTCAATTAATACTAAAATATTAAACGTAAACGAAAAGATACGGAAACTGGAAATTGAAAACGACAAACTCAAGAACGAAATGGAAAAGTTACACAACCAAGGTACACGTAAAGACGACAACACAAAAAGATTTGTTATCTACGGCCTAAATGAGTACTATCGGGAAACTGAAAGAGATCTCGAAGATAGAATAATATACGCATTCCAAGACACGCTGAACATTGACCTAACTGGTTATATCGAAGAATTACACCGCATAGGTAGAAATGGGCTAAAACGCCCAATACAAATAGAGCTCATCAGCAAAAGAATGACGAAATACATCATAGCACAGGAAAAATTTTTGAAAGGGCAAGGACTTCATATTTCGGAATATCTCGATTCGGATGCACTAAAAGAAAGAAGAAAATTTAGAGAAGAACGAAATCTGTGGGGAAGAAACAACGAAAATCCATCTGAAAACACATTCATGAGCCACACTCTGACTGCACCACAAACCACATCCGTTGCAACCACATCCGCTACGCCACAATGTGGAATCAGCCACGGTGATGTAAGTCACAAACAGCCCAAAGACCATACTTTTCGACTTTAAAATATTTGTACAAAACGTACAAAGTCTCAAAAATAAAATTCATATTCTTGAGAGTCTACTAGATAATGTACCATATAATGTAGTCTGCCTTACCGAGACGTGGATTAGAAATCATCAAAAAGAATTAATTACAGTCAGTGGATACGAGTTCAGTTCGGCCTTCTGTCGACAAAATCACCGAGGCGGAGGAGCCGCCATTCTGACACAAACCGGATTGAACTGCAAAGAATTACCCGAAATTACCAAGCTATCCATCGAATATGTTGTGGAATGTTGTGCCATAGAAATTAAGTCACCAAAACTAATTATTATTCTTGTATACCGGCCCGATCGAAATATAGAAAAGTTCTTTAACTTTTTAAATCAACTTCTAAAGCTGATTACACTAAAGTACAAAAACAAACGCCTCATAATTACCGGAGATTTTAACTTAGATTATTTTAAAAAAACAAAGGAATACCAGAGATTTAACAATATCATGAAAGAACTAAACCTACACCAAATAATCAAAACTCCTACAAGAACCACAAAATCAACTTCGACTTGTATAGATCTTTTATTTACAAATAATAGTAGCACAGAATTTGAAATTACTGTTAACAATAATGGTATCTCGGATCACAATAGCTTAATATACAGCCTTAGGAACAAGGAAACGCAAAGTCTTAAAAGGACACCCTACGTTACTAAAAGAATCTTTAACAATACTAATTTGACAAATTTCCAATCAGCACTAAATAAAATAAACTGGAATGACATTTTTTATCAAAACTTTGACATAAATACAACTTATAATAGATTTCATGACATTTTACAATCTTATTTGAATAAATACATACCAAAAAAACGGATAAAAACAATGCAAAATAAAACAAACAATTATCTTACGAGGGGACTAAAAAAATCATGCATAAATAAAAGATTGACTAGAATTATTTCAAATCAGCTCAATAGCGCCATATTTAAAAAAACACTTCAAAGAATACTCGAAAATGTTAAAAAGATGCATCAAAACCTCAAAAAAACTTAATTACATAAAAGAGATGAATGCCTCGAAAAATAAAACAAAAACGATGTGGTCAGTAATAAATAAAATTACTAAACCTAATAAAACTAAACAAAATCATAAGAACATTACCTTAAAATTAAATAACGTAATAATAAAATCACCGCAACAAGTTTGCACCGCATTTAATGATTATTTCGTTTCGGTAGGTGTAGATAACAAAAGTTCAGGAGCAGCGGCGCCAGCGCCGTGTGGGCCATCGTTACATTCGGTGCATACGCCCGCAATAAACTCCATGTACATCGATCCGGTAACCGAGCAAGAGGTTTTTAAGATTATACGCGGTATGCAAAATAAACGTAGCTTTGGAGTGGACGATATCCCGCCGCTATTAGTAAAAAAATGCATAAAGGAGCTTACATCGCCTCTCACTAAACTAATAAATATTTCTTTCGACGAGGGACGATTCCCAGAAAAACTTAAAATTGCGAAAGTACGACCAATTGCGAAAAAAGGAGGAAATTCAGAAAACCCTAGTAATTATAGACCGATTGCACTGTTACCCACTATCTCAAAAATTTTCGAAAAAGCAATGGCGAATCGTGTCAATAAATTTTTAGAAAAATTTAATATTTTAGATAAAAACCAATTCGGATTTAGGAAAAAATGCTCAACTACTCTTGCGGTATACAACTACGTACAGGAAATTTACAGTTGTATTAACGAACGAAAGTACGCTATTGGACTATTCCTAGACATGACGAAGGCGTATGACAAGGTGTCACACAAAATTTTATTACAAAAACTTTACGGTTCGGGTATTAGAGGACAAGCTTTTAATTGGTTTAAATCATATTTACAAGACAGAGTACAATTCGTAGAAATAGAATATTTTGATAGCGTTGACCAGGAAAGGTACAACATAGGATCAGACATGGCTACCATTAATACTTCAATACCCCAAGGAAGTGTTTTAGGAAGTACCTTATTTATATTATATGTAAATGACTTGCCAAAAAAGATAAATTCGTCGTGTATTTTATTCGCTGACGATGTTTCTTTATTATTTAAAACGCCCGTGAATGTTGATCATCTAGCTATTGAAAACACTTTCATAGAAACTGAGCAATGGTTAAAAGAGCATAATTTAGAAATAAACTTAACGAAAACTAAAATATGTCAATTCAGAACTTACCAAAGAACCCCACTAAACCTAAATACACTAACACAACAAATACAATTAGAAGAAATAAACGAATTTAAACTTTTAGGCCTAACATTAGACTCAAACCTAAATTGGAAGAAACATGTAGAAAGTACAAGAGCAAAATTGTCCCAATTTATTTATGCACTAAGCATATTGAAGTGCAATACGGATTATAAAACCGCCTTAACTGCCTATTATGCGTACGCCTACTCCTGGCTGAATTATGGTATTATTCTGTGGGGAGACAGTACTGACTTTTTGGACCTTTTCATTCAGCAAAAGAAATGTATCAGAATATTGATGAACATAGGCCAACGAGAGAGTTGCAGGCCACATTTTACTAAACATCAAATTCTCACACTACCAGCAATATATATACTGCAAAGTTGTATATTCGTTAGGAAAAATAGGCACCTCTTCAAATCTAATATCGAGCTAAATGAAAACTATAACCGACGGAACAAGAATAGACTAATACTACCCATCACAAACTTAAAATTTATCGGGAAAAGCCCACATTCAAGACTAGCTAATATATTTAATAAGCTACCGGAAAGTTTAAAATCTCTACCAAATGACTCAATTTTCTTGAAGCAGTTGAAATCTCTGTTAATAAAAAAAGGCTACTACACCGTTGAGGAATTTAAAGTTGACAAATTGTGAATCGATCGACCTCATAATAATAAGCTTGACGTAAATGTGAAAATAATAATAAATTATTTTACTATAATGTTATGCTAACT
The DNA here is from genome assembly GCA_949152395.1 of Agrochola litura. Classification (NCBI taxonomy): domain Eukaryota; kingdom Metazoa; phylum Arthropoda; class Insecta; order Lepidoptera; family Noctuidae; genus Agrochola; species Agrochola litura. The sequence goes on from OX424490.1 coordinate 642,661, forward strand.
AATAATGACTAAAATGAATGAACGAAGTAATCAAAATAATTTATTTGAAATAAAATGTAATAATTAATTAATTAATGTTTATTAAAATGTAATGAATTGTTAAATTAGAATCAATATTATGTTATGTAATCATTTGATATGATATGTAACCATTTGCAGTGCCCTTACAGGGTGCATGTCTTAGTACTGTGTCATGAAATTTTAATGCATGCCAACTAACCAGTGTTTTACATGTTAGCAAATAAATAAATAAATAAATAAATAAATAAGTCTTTAAAAGTAACCTCGCTTCTTTTTCATGGAATTCTTAGCTCTGAGAGATTTGAACATGACCTTTAATAAGTTTCCACCACGGAGTATAGAAAGAAGGTTTCCACCTACGTCTTAGTCACTATGATCTAGGTATATAGATTTATGGGAGTACCAAGAAAAAGTAAATTGCCTCGAGAAGCAATAAATGAATAATTAATAATCAGTACTTAACGCTAACTTCATTGATGATTGGCCTTTTCACCTCGGCATGAGGTAGTATCTTCGTATTTAAAAGAGGTACCTTTTCATATAGCTCAAGAGAAAAAGAAGTCTGATGCAAAAGACATTAAAACTAATCATGAACCAATACATGGTGATCTATAGCAGTCAAATCTGTTTTCTCTATAATGACTCTCAATGTGTTTTCTCTATAATGACAATACTGCAATAAAATATATATATATATACAAAGCCGCTCGCTAACTATGTAGTTGCGACAAGATAACACTAGTAGTAAGCCCGAGGTCGGTTATGTACACAATTTGGACATAGCTGCATAAGCACATACATATGATCCTCTCTGGGGTGAAAGCGCTGCAAAATATAGGTAGCACTCGGATTAAACGCGCTGTCCCATGTAGGTGTCTGGATGCGAAGATTTCTGAACGCATTTATATATAAAAAAGTATATTTGTATTTTTTAAATAAGTATTTCCCTTTATGAAAAAAACAACGCAGTAGGTGATTTCTGTTCGAAGACTTTTTAATAGATTCGGAAGTTCCTATGGAGTGTGCGAAGTGTGAGCGAGGGATTGGTTCTAAACAATCAAAGTGGTGTAAGATTCTTCTGATAAGAATTTATGCGTTCGTTGGTTCGTAGAATGATGCTCAGTGAGTAGCAAAAGCTACATGAAAGGAATGGATCGTTTTAATCGTATTATCGGCATCAGCTTTTGATTGTAACGTTACACTGTGCTGCGTTCAGAACAGGGGATGTGATTAAAGGTGCATCTTTATAAGCATTAAAATGTATGGCTGAGTGGGCGTAATGAACTAACGGAATACTTGATATTTCTCTGTTCCTCATGAACATCAACACCAGAGGAGCTCATCTTCCATCAGATATAGAAAAATACTATGTAAAGTCTTCAACCCCATAGCTTCCTATCGCACAGCATAGCATCCCCAGCCACCCTGCACAAATTAACTCACAAGTTAAAACAGCATAACTTTGTGGAATTAGTATGCATTGTGGAGCGTTTGCTTTATCTAGAGAACAATGCACTTGTAACACTGTTCATATTATGTTCGGAGCTAGCTGCTGCGCCTGGGTCTGCTCGCGTAGTTTTGCTAACTTTGTTTAGAAATAGAGCAGAAATTAGCGAATAGAGCAGAAGCGTCGCCATTGGCAAACAATGTTAGTGTGTACGAATTTTGTCAGAGCTTTAATTATAGTGAAACTGCAAATTGATCTTAACAGATAATTGCCATGTCATACTACCTATTCAATTTGTTTTGCTCTCTCTTTTTAGAACCAAAGGTTTTCACTATTCAGTAGAAAAAAGCCAAGACTGCCAGATATTTTTATGAGTTGAGCACAAAAAAAAAGATGGTCTACCTCTGAAAATAAACTTAGTACTTAAGCACTGAAAAAAAGTGCTAACAGCGGGCACTCTAATAAAACTTTATTTAGTCCTTGAAGAGACCTCTGAAGAGTGTAACTTGTGCTAGTAATCACCCTATCTGCGAGACTACTATAGTTTTATCATCGGCTATTGTTTCTAATGCCTTTTCATAAAATTGTATGGAATGATGAATGGAGCGATCTGTCTGTGTGCAAATGTTATCTTACTTCGTAGTTGTAAAGCTAAGGTTAGTGTAGATGAATGGAAATTAAATTATACCGAGAAGTGGATTTGTGAAAATGTATGTGTTAACGTTTTGTCAAACGTGCAGAATTGTTGTTTATTAATAAAAACGGAACTTAGATTTAGAAATAACAAACATTTAGCTATTCGACGCGGACATAACCCAACAAGCGAAGATTAGATTTAAGGTTCGGGTTAGCTTTGCATAGCGCGTTTGAAAATGTGACTAATAACTTCGGGCAACACAAAATAATGAATTCTCTCATTCTGCCTGCTTTATTACTCTCGGCGTCCTCACATAAGTCCAACGTAACAGTGTGATTTAAGCCTGGCTTATTTCATCCGAACCCATGACTACACCAACTTTTACGACTCACTTCCCGCTGCACCGCGATATTCTGATTTTTACAATTCATGTATCACAAGCTTTACAACCGAAACTCAGAATAGCGCAAAACTAAGCAACCTCTTAGAAACTTCACTGAACTAATTTTAAACCTAATTTACTTGAATATAAGGTGGATATTTGTATATTTTCTTGAAATTTAATTTAAAACTGCGGTGCACTTATATCTCGAGGGATTTAGCGTCAAATTGGATTGCTTTTCTACAAGTTGTGCATTTGCATAAGGACAAAAGATGTTAACGCCATTGGTCGGGTATATTTGTACATTGCAGAACAGACAAAACTTGAATATTTAGATTATAAGAGTATGCAGTTTTTGTTAAAGTAGCCAAATATCAACACTTTGCAATATTCTTTGTAATAAAAGCTTCACAAAACAGCTTGATATTTTTATCTCATGTGGTCAGTATAAAATAAAAGTTAACAGTGGTTATTTAAAAAAAATTAAAAACTAAAGTAAAAATTACATTTTGTACCAGCACGTTCACAAAAACATTTGGAAAATGTTTCGCAAATTATCAAAGTGGAAAATCTGCATATGCATTTTTATCGCGAAAATACTCTTAAAAACGTTCAAAACATTCCGACATTTTAAAACGGTTTAAGAGCTAAGCTTTAAATATTATCAGTCTGTACTCCTGCAATGAAAAATAAATTATAATTGTGTGACATTAAAGCTCATTTTGGTTTGGATATAAAAGTATTTACAAGGAAAGCAATGCATGTTGCGCTGAATGAAATATTGAAAATTCCGCGGGACGTGTGTGCAAAACCACTGAAATTCGTTTTACAGCTACTTTGGTCCTTACGGTCCAGGATATAAGGACCATTTTTGTGGTACTAAATGTATTATAAAATATGTTTTGTACGTGTTTCTGCGACTGGCTTTGACACTTGTCGCGATGTTATTCAGTCTTCGCTGTAAAAGACCTTCCACATGCAATGTTTATCGCGTCTCTATACAATTACAGAATGTAAGCAGTTCTACCTAATCCATTATATTAGGTACCTAAAAGATCAGAAAACTCTTCTACATGTATTTTAGTTTTTCAGAGTTCTAATAACCTCCTCCTTTTAGAAGTCGGTTAAAAAAAGCAGATGTTAACACCTATCTACAAAATGACTTCTAAGTACTCAATCTATTATGTTTTTCTCTAATTGCTAATAAGATTAAAAATCAATGTAGGTTGTACAATCAATTTTGTGACTATTTCAAATGACTAACCTAAGTGAAGGTTTTTTTCCTCCCTGCAGAAAATCCCAAAGGCAAGTTATATTTACGCCACATAACTTATACTACAAACCGCAGCAACTTCAACGTCTCGTGTGACAGCGTCTTTAGATTGAAAAATATGAGAGTACGCCATGCCACCCACTGTCATATTAGTGGCACGTTGGTAAACGTTAACAAATTGCATGTTTAATGTGATTTGTTAGCGACAGAAGTGCAGTGACGCGCGTACATTGCTGCTTTTCGTTGATAAATGGTATTACATTGCGTTATTAACGTCGACATGTAGCTGCGAATTGCGTATTTGTCGTTTGCGTTTGACTTAATTCTGCAATTATTTGGAATTGTTCTGTAATACCGTGTTTGGGATTTCTAGGATTTGAATTAATATAACTTTGACATTTACCAAAGAATTTAATTCCTTATTTCAAAATAACGAGGTAGATACCAATTGGCAATTAGGTTAGATTATTAAAATTACTTGTGTACTCCAAAACCACACTATTGCATTGGCGAGACAGTTAATGGAAGTTGTACGTATGTTACCTATTAAAAAGTTGTTCGGCAATATTATAGTAGAATACCTAAAGCTGGAATGAACTGATTTCTTGTCGATGTTTTTTTCAGAAACTGAAAGACTGGTGAATCAAGTTTATAAAATGCATACAATAAATACGTCACAAAATAAACAATCGAAGACACTCACAACCATTCTAAAAAAATACGTTTTTAAGTTACGTTTTTTCCACTGACTGGAGAATAAAACATAAGTAAAGTCCAGTTAGTGACTCCTTTCACGCGAAATGACTTCTCGAAAAACCTAATCAAATAACATTTCAGTCATGTAGCGATAAATCTAAACATTTTCCAGAAAACTTTGTAGCCGAGAAATAGCAAGTGAACGTTTTCAAAGGCATCCCCCGCGAGCCGCGACTGTGTATAGCGGAGTCAATTTATTTCTTAAATAAAACTTTCCACGCGCAAATATCGGGACACAAGTTTAGTTGCGTGGGTTCATATACTTACTTTAGTATAGATATTATGTTGGGGTTCACACTGGGTGGAAAAGTCATTGCGGTTTAAGATTTTCAGCTTGCAAGTCTTTGGAAAGTTCATTTGAAAAAAATCATTCTTGTTCAAGTACTTCGCGATCACCAGATAAAAATGTTAAGTTTCAATATGTTTAAAATTACAGTAGGTACATAAAAAAAAAAACATTTAACGGAATCATGAGAGTTGTTTTCGAATGAGTCTTGTCGAATTTCTCTGAACCTATTTTGACATAACGGTAACATATATGAAATCTTAACAGCAGTAGGAGGAGAATATTTCTATCTTTTGGGGTCTATTTCCAGGCAGAAACTACCACTACCGTATTTCGGTGAACGAAGTTTGCTGCGTTTTCATCAATTGTCTTGGTTCCCACGGCGTGGTCGTTGTTGGTCCTTAGATTTTCATAAAGAAGAGAAAGAAAAACATTTTATTTGTTGAAATACAAATAGAGAAAAAGAAGACCACAGACCCTCATATAAACTGCCACGTTATATCCTCTCAGGGCGTTCAATACATAAGGCTGGTCTCTTGCGAGTTTGAGCTAAGTGTATGGAGATTGTGTAACCGAAGCAGCCGCGGTCTACAACGTTCACGTACTACACAACTGGACCTAGTACAATACAGTTTGTTTTGTTGTGTTTCAAGAATTAATCGAATACTATTTCACTTTTGATAATATTTACCTTATTAATATGAACTACCAGATGGACAAATCCCGTATTTTTAAGAACGTTCGCATTCTAATTTCATACTCAATCTATCAAAAATACCCACGGATTTCGATAATTTCCCTACATTTTTGACGAGTTTTTAGTTTGTCGCTGAGATGAGATTGAGACTAGATTTTGAACGTTTTGAATCACAAGAATTGGCCTTTTGATAGTGCCATTTAAAACTTATTAAGTATTCGAAACTAGCAAACCAAGTCTTTCCGTAATTTCTACATAAATCGAGATATTTTAATAATTTGTAGCATCGTTCTAGAACACGGGCCCAATCTCTGAAGCAATGTAGTAGTTTTGTAACATAATATCAAAATGTTGTATCACAAATATGAAGCCACATTGATCGTGTACACGTATGATATACAACCATCTTCATTAACCCTTACAAGGATAGAATAACATATTCATCTCGAAACATATCTTCAACAACAAATCTACAATCCCTTACTATAATAAATCATGAAAAGGAACGTCTTACTAGCACTTAACATTAACTAATGATGACTCATAATATCAAACATATATTTATGTTCTACCCTTTTAGCGAAAAGGCATCGTCTTTATCTATACATATTATAAATTAATGTCGCTCTTCGTGTCTGTTTGTGTGACCGCATTGTTCATCTAAACTACGCAACGGATTTTGAAGCGGTTTCACTGGTTTAGAAAAAAAAATCCGGAAGGTTTATGTGTATAATAATATTAACATGAAACACAATTTATAAAGAAATCTCCATGTTTTGCCAAGTCGTAAAAACCGTGCGAAGCAGGGACGGGTCGCTAGTATATTCATATAAAATTGAGTCGTAAAAAGCAGTTCTCAGATCGACAAATCATTGAGCTACTGGCTCATTACTCTCAAGTTGACAGACGAATTTATAAGGGCGGCCATCTTGTGTACACATCTCATTTGTCAGACAGTCTCGTAAATCCTTCCAGTGTATCGCTGCTCGAGCCAAAGCTACTGTGCTGATGTTTTTGAACTCTGTTTTGCCGTGTTAATGGATCATTAGGTTGATATTAAAATAGGGTGGGTGACCATGATGTTTCTTGAAGGCAACTGCATTATTCATGCTAAGAATAAATACTATCACCTATCTGCCAAGCCTAGTTATAGTTTTGGTAGGTAAAAAGTAAAATTTCTTGGCTTTCTCCTATGCCATACCCAAAAAGTTTAACATCAGTTTTAACAGCATGCAATAAAGTAAAGATGACCTAACAAGTGCAGGTGCACCTAATAGAACGTTTCTGACTTGAAAATTCATTAGAGTCATAAATTCAAACATGAGGATAACTTGTAATATATTATATTCATAACTTTGTTCGTAAACAAACAATTTTTGATTAAAATCAATTCACGAGCTTGTTATCGTAGGTATATCCAAACATCAAACAAACACCCAAATATCAAACAAACAGTAATTAACATATTTTTACAAAATCAAACGTCGGGTTAAATAAATTATTCGCTCGTTTACTTTATAACTTGTCTGTACAAATAGCCCCGGGTTTACCCGAGCCGAGCACACGGGTTGTACCCGGGTTGGGTTGCACCCGGTTAACCGTAACCGGGCCCTAAACACGGTTCTTTGTTAGTATAAATTTATTGAGCACATAATTTTATGCGCACTGGTTTCCTAGGGTTAATTGTTCGGTTTTTATAAATTGGATATGAAATGGATCGAAATAAATTGAAACGTATTGCGTATTGCCGATAAAATTCGTTTATCCATAATCCAAACCAGTTTTTCAACGTAGGTAGATTAGCATTTTAACTGGCGCTTTATTAACGAAAATCGGAGAAAAACAAGTTACATAAGTAAATGAAAAATACCTACATACTAAAGATCAGATCGTACAACAAAACTACAATTCATAACACTGATCACTGGAGAAAAGACTTATTTGCTTCGATAGTCTGAATATCAAACCTTTCAACAACAATAAAATAAATTACCCAGAACATAAAAGTCAATAAAAACGCGAAAATATACTAGAAATAAATGTCCTCTCCAACGAGATTTGTTTAGATAAAACACTTAACTGATATTACGAAAGTAATGCAATAAAGAGACGCACCTATAACGCCCCATGTAACAATTATGGACGTCTCCCTCGCGTTGTAAGTATATTAGAAGGAATAACAGTTATGGAGAGAAGTGGAAGTTTCCATGCAAGTATTCCATGGAGTGTGCTGGGTAAGGGATTGGGTAACAAGAGGATGCGGGTAGATAGGCAATCCGTGTGTCAAAATAACAGACCTCTGGTAAACTTAGATTTGTCAGAACAAATCTTTGAATCGCAAGAAAAATGGCATTTAAAAGAAAAACCGGTTCATGAAAGCGAATAGTAACTCATTGTTCGTATAATATACATGTCGCAGTAAGATGGTTGAATTAGTGATTATAATAGTTATATCCCTAGGGATATAGCTACCTATATGTATACCGTAATATAGTTATATGAAAGCGGTTCATAACTGTCGCAGTGCCCAAATTTTGTTACTGCGACCAATTTCGATGTAGCGCTTGCACATCGCTGCCGCGACATCGATCGCTTCGCTCGCTCAGCTCACGCGTATTGGTTCTAACCTAACCTAACCAATTTGGTCGGAGTCTCTAATAATATAAAATGTTACTAGATCGTGCTCGTATCATAGTTATATTCCTAGTAAGACATTTATGAACCGTTTTCATATAACTAGGTACATTACGGTATATACCTATATCCCTAAATATCCTTAGGGATATAACTATATCACTGCATCAACTATCTTATCGCGACATACATATAAATTAAGAACAAATTTTAGAATTAATGACTTACGGATGGAAAGCTTTTAGGCTACGGACACGAAGTCAGCGGGCGCGGGGCGGCGGTGGCGCGGGGATCAGCGCGTTTCAATGCATAGATTTATAAGGAACTGGCCTCGAAGGCAGCGGCGCGGCGCGGGGAGCGAAAACAGTTCCATATAAAACTATGCATTTAAACGTGCCGCTTTCGCTCGCCGCCGCCCCCACCCCGTAATTGCTGACTTCGAAACCGAAACCTAAAGGCAAACAAAGTCCTATCCTACTATCATCACTACTCATTACTACTATCCTACTTTTAATATTACAAATATGAAATTTTGTGAGGCTCGATGGATAGATGGATGTTTGTTACACTTTCACGCATAAACTACTGAACGGATTTGAATGAAATTTGGCACACAGATAGCCTGGATTAATACATAGTACTTATACTTTCCATTCCGATATTCCCACGGGATCGAGATTTATGCGAGTGAAACCGCAGGGCGTTGCTGTAAATTAATTTAAGTTATTTTTGTTACATTACGTAATAAATAAGGTGTTAGTAATGTAGTTTATTTTTATAGGTATTTAATAATAATATGTTAGGTTTATAAATACTTTAATCTTTTATTTTTATTTTAGTTTATAGTTAGCACAGCAATCACTCCGCTCTAAACATATTTCCATTTAATTTTTCAAAGTCTTTTACAATGATTTAATTATATAATATAATGCTTTTCGCACAAGAATGATACAAACAATCTAAAAACAATTAACGTTTTGTTCGATGCCCGAAGACAAGGAGCACATAAAAACAAAATCACCACTGACATCTGAGGCGGGGGACGCGCGCGTCTTATCTGTCTACGTTCTTAGAGATTTCCTTTTTTTTGGTGTCCTTAAGAATTCGTTTTTAATATTTTAGTTAGTTTTATAGTATATTTATATCGACCACCACCAACATCCTTAGGACGACCCACTGACCTATCAATTAAAAGTAGCCGCAAAAAACAAAACTAATAATAATTATAGGTAAAACTACTAAAGCATTAATTCTGTTTAAATGGTTTATAGTATATGAACATGATTGTAAAATTTATTTGGATTAACAAATACAGATAATATCTGTACAGCCGGAATCATTTAGTTCGGTACCCATTCGTTTGCAATTTAATCGGTGTTGAAATAAAATTATCGTAACGTAAATTACTGTTGCGTTCCAAAACAGTTTAATGTTTGCAGTTGACACCTATTCTGCTAATAAACTAGCAATATTAAATTCTATCTGAATTAATTATCAATTAAATGGTTTTAACATTTCATAATTTTACCAACAACATAATTATCATTTGAACGACTTACTGAAATGTTTTATCTAGTTGAAGACATTGATGTAAATAATATAATTATTGGTATTTCAACACGAGAATTATTCAATTTATCTTAACAATTGTGAGTACGCTTCAGTGCACTTTCTGAAGTCGCAGCCCTATTCTGAAGCTCGTCGGAACTCGCGAAGGCTTCTTTAATTCCGGTCCATGGCGCCTCAGATAAGAAGTAGATCGAAGTAACTTTCCGATGCGAGACTTCAAACAATTAAGCCTTTATTTCGCGCTTCCAACAATGAGAAGTAATTAGCGGAGTGCTTGACGATTCCGGCATTTTTTACAAACGGAACTTTTCAAAATACCCTCCTATTGTTCGTAAATTTCCATCAAACTCCGCGCTGACCCCGAGGAATCTTATTAACGGAGCGACGCTTCAATGTTTTATTGAGCCTATTGAATCTATCGCACGGGGCTCGACGGAAACAACCAATATGCCGTAGATAACAAATCTTTGGAGCAATTTAAAGGGCCATTTTTAATATCCGCTCGAGGTCAACATCCTTCCCTTCGCACGGCCCTGCCAATGCCCGCTGCTCTATGTATCATATTAAATTGAATAAAGGTTGATTTGTAGGCCTGAAAGAACGTTTTCAATACTCCTTATTGAACCATTATGTCTAATGGCTGTGACAATAGGGCATTACAAATTTGTCTCGACGAGTTCAAGCCGGGTGCCATAGGAGCACAAGAGGAGGATTTATGTCGGAAGACAATGTAGATCTTATCGTTATCAAGTGAAGGTTGTTTTTCGGGTGGATGCGGGAGATGTCCCAATTGAGTTTATCACCGGATATTGTAAAATGGTCGTAGTTAGTCGACACAATGTGTCGGTAGGTATTGACGGCCTGCGGCACGCTTGCGGCCCCCGATTGTGTTTGGGACTATACTAAAATTAATTTGATGGGTACACTCCACAGCTTATGGTATTACGTTGGAAGCGATTGAGGCGTAATTAAACCTCAAAATGAAGCAACCAAGCGAGCAGTAAACCGGAACACAAAGTAACTAAAAACTGAAGTTCCTCTGTTGTGTCAAATTTTAACGCTGGGTATTAAATTTTTAAGCAATTCCATTTGGGTAACTTTTGTTATAGGCACACAAAACGCCACTTACTGGTAATGTAATATGATAGGATATTTGAGTTACTCAAAAAAACAACGAATTTTGAAGCCACTAACCTGGTGGACAAATGCAGTCTCCTACATCTCGCTCCTTCCGTGACAGCTCCGGTCCTGCACTCAGAACCGGTTCCTCTACCTTCCGTGTGGCTCCTCTGCTGAACTCTTCAAACTGCTTCTCCAACACTATCACACGTTGCTCCAGGGTATGCTGCCTATATAACCCGTAGCCACAAATGACAAAAAAGAATAAACAACAACACCACAACACTACAATGTTCAGGACATTTTTGTCACCGTCCTGTCTGAAATTTGGATTAGCCATTTTTGGATGAATGATTAATGATGGCTAAGGATCATTGTCAAGACCGGTATGGCCGTGAGGTCAGACGTGTGTGGATCAATTGGCTCGTGTGGTCTGTTGCTCGGTAGGCCGGTGGGTTGGCACTGGGGCCTCTGCGCGCTCCCGCGGGAAAGGAAGTGGCCCGTCCATCGTTAACTGCCCTTCTAGTTGTGTCGATTACCGCTCGAGTACCCTAGCAGTACCAACTACCAAACTTTGATGGACGTGTTACATTGTGTGTTCCGGATGTTGAGGTTTGTGATTGTTGATCTGATCTGTTCAAGTATTTATGTATGTGTCGTTGGACAGATTATGTGCTACATGTAGAGATTGCTATAAAATGACGTGTGATATAAGGTCAATAATGGACTAGAAAGATACCTCACGGTACTGTGTACTAATAAGAGATACCTAAGTATCAATTACGGTGGTTGACATAATTATGATTTATCTATGTAACGTCCAAGTTTTAAAAAGTTCGATCTTATATCTTGGAAAGAAATAATGGCCAATACCAAAGAGTATTTTCACTCTTTTACTGTAGAGTTAACTTACGTATTTCTCCTTTACTGTAGAGTTAACCTACGTGTTTCTCCAATACTGAAACGTTGACATTAATTCGAATCAAATTGCACCACCTTTTTCCAGCATGAATGTGAATTCATGCAATGATGATGAACGATTATGAATCACAGACGGTTAGGAACTATTATTATAAATACTTCTCTTGCATCATTTTATTAAAATCATATATCGTGAAGCATGGAAAACAGAACACCCCAGCAATTATAAAAAGAAATGCCAATCTGGCTGGAAAGAACACAAACAAACATAGGAATACTAATAATCCTTTTCATCGGAAACTTTCCGTGTATTCTTAGCAGTAATTCCGCAGTCGAGTTCAAGGTTCGCGGCCGTCGTAATATCTTCAGAGTACTAAACAAACCGCACCCAGCCACCCTTTATGATCGCAGTAAACATTAATGTCATATAAAATCAGAAATCTTCAGCTCGATTACCATGACAATAAGCAGTAACTAAACGATTTGCATATATATTGCATATAAATTGTTCTTCAATTGCGTCGCCAGCAATTAAGGGTATTTTCTGGGTCCTGTTTTACATGGCGGCTAATGTTAGTAATGTCCCGTGGTGACGCTGATAAAAATGTAAATGTCCAAGTTAACCTACGGGTATTAGTCCTGCCAACTGTCAGGGGACTAGGAATGTTTCATCTTCCCCGCTGTGAATAAATCTTTCGAATCTAGAAGACGGTGTAAGGATCCCCCTTTCTGTCCTGATAGTGTTTGCAAGTGATAAATGGTACGGCGACAGGTGAATCTCTGTGCGTTTAGGATGGCCCAATCTTGGATTGTGGATTTGGGCGTAAAATATGGAAGTGGCGATGATAAAACGTTCTTGAGATGGCCGCGATTTTGGGGTATCGACTGATATTGATGGTGTTTTTAGGGCAGTGACTAGGGTAATATTATTACATATTTTCGCTGTTGGTGACCACGACATTTTGGTAGTTACTTTTAAATGTTGGCGAAATAATTCATAATGAAACTTTTCTTTTAAAGCGAGCGTTAATGAAAAGCTGTGCTTCTTTTTTAGCATTTCATAGATCGAATGAAAACATTTGAGCATTATAATATAAAGAAAACGCAAAATATTCTCAAACTCCCCCGTCACTCTGTTACGAGTATTCATTACTTAAAAAGCGCATTCAAAAACAGTCGACATTTAAAACAAAACAAATTTAAAGAATTCCTCAGATCCACTAACAACAGGCCGTCAGCGATCCAGACATTATTGTAGCACATTACACCGGTAGTAACGCGACACGCAGTGCAGGGTGTCTCCAAACATGCCTCTAACAAGGGTAAATTAAAATTCCTTCCCCGTTTTATACGCAGTGGGGTCACCCTTGTTTTGAGGCAAATATCTCCGCAGAAAACTTTGGTGAAACGGCTTTTTCACGAATTTTTACATCCAACGCTGGTTTCGTACACGACAATACGTTGACTACACGTGATAAAGCAGCAATATATGTAGAACAAACCGATGTAGTAAACATTAAAAATCACCTGCGTTGACAAAGCGCGAGGTGTACATGTAATTTATGGGTTACCTGGGACGCGGCGGGAAACAAGATTTTATTACACACTTGTTTAATTTCCTAAACATCTCCGAAGGTTTATATTTATAATTAAGTATGGTGTTAATTAAGGGGCGAACTTCAAACGGGGTGGTTGACCGGGGATTCCGCAAATCTTAAAGTTAAAGAGTTAAGTTTCATTGCGCAAGTCTTGAAGTTCGTTTTAAGCAGAGGTTTGTAACTTCATTGACAATAATTAAACGGAAACCAGCTAAATGAGAATGAGGCTTTTGCTTGTTAGTTTTATGAATTTGATGGCCTCATAATTTTCTGCATACTTATTATTTTAAAGAATATGACAATTTCCTTCACAGCTTTATTTTACTGCACATTCGGTTAATCGTTATTATGCTTTAGATGTTTTTATGGTGCAAAAGATAAATTGTTGATAAATTGCACTTGTTTAAAAATCGTTTAGATTTTTTTCAATTTAAACAAAACAGAATTTATGTTTTTGAAAAGCTTGTGCGTTAGCTGCAATTTTTGCTTAAGGAAAGTTAAGACAACTTGCACAACAAATTATAATGCATTTATAATGCAGTATTTTCAATCTTTTTTAAGGCACAGGTACAGTTGAGGTACAGTCGAGGCTGATCTTCGGCAACTCCCAGCTCCATTGGCAAGGAATTGCCACAGCTTGAATTAACTAGTGTTCTCTAGAATTAGGTACAAAGGCAAATGGTCACTGATCCAACAGAGTTGGTTAGTAAGCCACCTAGGTTATGACAGAAAGCGACTAAACTCAAGGACTCATTATGAACCGACAATTCAAGCCCAAGCATGCAATGCAAATCTAAAATAATTGGAAAAAAAATGCAACAGATTAAAATAAAAGTAGGTAATCTTCAAAGGAATTTTCAAAATCACTCAAAAAACAACACGAATACGTAAAGGCCAAAATACACAGAATCTAACAAGCTTAATTCTAAAATTCAATTAAGCACTTTTAGGGGAGGGACAGGAGACACGGATAATGAGTTACAAACGCCAGAGAGCAAGCTCGAACCGATCCGATTTAAAACGAGAAAAAACGGATCCCGGTTAATCGGCATTAGACGGTCTGGTGAGCACGGCGGACACCTGTAGTACTGTATATTTGTGATTGCTGTGCATGTGAGACTGAAATAGGTGATTGTTCGTTTTGGTGAAATGTGTCTGTGATTTGGCTGATAGTGAAAAGTTTGCAGAATTTGTTGCGCATGGTAGAATTGGATTTTTAAAGAGCTTCATTGAATTGTTGTGTGAAATGGATTCTGTGTTTGGGATTTAAAATATTGTAATTGGATTTTTCTATAAGTAAAATTCAGCACCATGCGTTGTTGTTTTTTTGGAATTTAACTAATCCAACGATTGTAAATCTGATTAATGTGTCTATGGAAATTATTCTTAGTTACGAATTAGAAAAAGCTAATAATCGTTAATAATATGAAACTGATTATTATTGTTACTAATTCCTTTTGATATTAATACTAATGCCCATATCAAGAAACCAACACAAAATAACGAGTCCAACCAATATTTACATCAAAATCTTATCCCAGTTCCACCCACGCGAATTTCGGCCGTTGCAAAACTACATGTAAATCAAAATGTACGTTGTTTTAATATGAATTTATGGCATGTTAATGGCGCTTGTAATTCCTGTAACGACAGCCAGAGTGCTGGCATTAATCTAGTCCAATTGTGAGTTATTGTGGCCTGGACTAGCTGCTAATTGACTAGGTACCTCGATACCTAGGTGTAGGTGGCGCATTGTGTCTCTGTACTGGGGTTCTGCTATTGCGTCTATTGTGATGATTTCTTGTTAGTAAGTTATGGTTTAGTTCGTAATCTTATAATAATTTTAATTTTAGAAACTGACACTTTGCACTATAATTAAAAAATATATTAAGATTGGCATCTTCTGTCTGACTAAAACTTACTGAATTTCATTTAGCTATCACATGACGCTAGAGTTTAAATTAGGAGTTCTGAAATAATTTCACATGTTCATTGACAATTTTTTTTATTTTCATATTCTTCAGTAATGAAAGTATACCCCTGTCGAGGATGACCCATTCTTGGCTGCAACTGTGGAGCATATTTTTGATCAATCTTAATACAAACTCCTGTCAGCTAAACTTACTTAATAATCTTTGTTGCTTTTTTATCAATATCAAGAACGAATGTGTTTTATCAATTCGGTAGCAGATTCAACCGCCAGTTACTACATCACAATGCTTTAGTATACTGATTTATTGTGACGTCAGAATCTCCCAATGCTCTAAATGCTTCCCGTACAATTAGGAACAGTTATCTGGCGGAAAATAGTTGCTTCATAGGTTTAAGCCAATTCTGTCAATATAATTGCCTTTAGAAGTAATGTCTCAATCATTTGAAGGATTTATTAGAAACTGTATCAATCTATTTCCCCTAATGGTACCCCAGAGCGTATAATTAAATTTAAATGTGATTTTAACTTGAGATTTATTGGTTGTATTTTTCCAGTATTGCGAGCAAACTGGTCTTCGTAGGAGGAGATGGATTGGACAATAGCATTTTTCTATGACACGATGAGACAGAGATTCATATTAATTACACGGCTAAAAACAAGAGAGGTATAACCTTGCTAAGAATTCAAGCAGTGAAGCTGGACTGACTATATTATGTTTAAGTCGTGGCCAGATCTTAGGATTGACCATTTCATGAAATGGCCAGCTACAATTGGCCATATCGTTTAAACGTCAACGTTTAATGATATTATGTCAGTCGACGTTTGGCCATATCATGAATGTAGTTGGTTTAATTTCAAATTCATTTATTTTAAAAAGACAACTTATTGGTCCACAGTAGGTGTTTGTAGTACACGTAATATAAATTTAAAAACTATTCATATATATAACATTGAAAATACTATACAATCAACAATAAACAATTAAGTTGTAGTAAAAACAGCCAAGTAAGTAACTGCGACCAACTTGAAAGTAGCGCTTGCCAGCCGCTGCCGTGGCACCGCTCGCTTCGCTCGCTCGGCTCTACGTGGTTGTTCACAGTTCTAACCTAACCTAAAACATTTGGTCGGGATGCCACATAAGTGGCGTAAATTTTTAATTTTTAAAAACTAATTTTATGTGTTATGTTGCATTTCACGCCGCGGCAGCGGCCGGCGAGCACTACTTCCAAGTTAATCGCTTTCCATAATATAATATTATCCATAATATAATATTATCTTCGATCTCTTATTTTAAGATCTCATCTAACTTTAAGATCGCACAATATTTTTAGATTTTATTTTCTTTTTAAATTTTAAATTTTATTTTACGTTAAAATTTTATTCTGATGTATTTTCTCTGCAATTTATAAACATACTGTGTACCTTAATAATATTATCGCAACATAACAACACTTACTACTTTTCCGAAGTTTACGGAACTCCCACTGTAACAAACACACGAACTCTTACACACCTCACGAACACAACCAAAACACACCTATACTCACATTTTCACACGAATGCTTTCCTACATCTTCATGTTTACGAAAATTCTTTAGTAACAATTACAATACACATAGTGACTTCAAAATATAACTTCTTCATCAACTACATCAATGGCTTTACTTGACATCATCCAGGACATTGATGAAAATGTTACTATACATTGTTACACATGTGATCAATTAGAAGAATGTAGGAAACTGCTACCTAACTTTAACAATTTTAAAATCCTTTCGCTTAACATTAGAAGTTATCAACATAATTTTGATAACTTTTATACAGCCTTTCAGCGCCTTGACACCGAATTCGATGCTATAGTTTTGACTGAGTGTTGGTTAAGTGACATGACAATACTTGATCTACTACCAGGGTTTTCCGCATCCCGCACTAATACTCAACAAAATAAAAACGGAGGTGTAGTCATATACACCAAAACCTCTTGGAACACTTCTGTATTAGATACAGAAGTCGCAGAAGCAGACAGTCTTCTTACCATACTAGACGATAAGGTGGCTGTCCTGGGAATTTACCGCTCTCCCTCTTTCCCGAACATTGATAATTTTATGATTTCCTTAGACACAGTCCTTACGCAATTAAAAAGGTACCCAACTATCATAGTAAGCGGAGACTTTAACATTGATATTTATAATTCTAACAACAATAAGCACACTGAATATCTAAGTCTCATGGCAACGCACGGACTTTTGCCTGCGATTACTGAGCCTACCAGAGGACGCAACTGTCTTGACCACATTTTTGTCAAGTCAAACTTCACATCTGTAGGGATCATAGGGAAATCATCTATAACAGATCATGATATAACCATGGCTGCCATAGCCCAAAAACCCACTCTCACCAAAGCTAAAACCCGGTACAAAATTAAAATTGACGAAGAGGCAGTCGCCGCAGAGATGAAAAACACAGATTGGTCTAATGTATTAACTACCGATTGCACTAACTCCTCCGTAAACTCTCTAGTTGAAACTATTTCTAACTCAATCGCTAAAAATTCACGTAGAATCACCGTCAGTCGAAGTCAATACAATATAAAACCCTGGATAAC
This sequence comes from Agrochola litura, assembly GCA_949152395.1. Taxonomy (NCBI): domain Eukaryota; kingdom Metazoa; phylum Arthropoda; class Insecta; order Lepidoptera; family Noctuidae; genus Agrochola; species Agrochola litura. The sequence continues at coordinate 660,539 of OX424490.1, forward strand.
ACCAGGCCTCATGAGATGTATGAGGCATCGTGATAATCTTCATCTAGCCTTAAGATCCTATCCAAATGACGAAATGCGACGCCTAGTGTACACCAGGTACAAAAATTTTTGTAATGACTTGCTACATAGACTTAAAACTGATTATAACAATCAACTCATAATCAAAAACCAAGACAACCCGAAAAAGCTCTGGAACACCATCAAATCTATTTACAACCCAAATACCGAAAAAAGTGACTCTTCCCAGTTATTATCTAACACACAGGACCCTGTCGATTCCTTAAATAGTTGTAATGCTTATTTCACTTCCCTAGGCAACAATCTTTCTAATCTCATACTTACGCGACTGTCCGAGACCCAAGCATCCCTTGCAGACAAATATAAACCACATGAAACTCCACCACACTCTTTCTTCTTCCACCCAACGGATGAGGACGAAATAGAAAAACTTATAGATCAACTTAAAATTGACAGCGCTGGCGGACTGGATGAAATTAGTGTCAAACAAATTCTACTTCTTAAAAAAACACTGTTAAAACCACTCACTCACATTTTTAACTTAAGTTTGGAAAACGGTATCTTCCCAGACTGCTGGAAGGTTGCCTGTATCCGACCCATTCATAAAAGTGGTCTTAAAGCACTACCGGAAAACTACCGTCCTATCGCACTTCTGTGTATTCTATCGAAACTTCTTGAAAAAGTTGTAAATAAGCGACTAGTAAATTTTTTGGAACATTACAATCTAATATCTGAAAGACAGTTTGGCTTTAGAAGAGGCAAGTCAACCGAGGACGCTGGTATATTATTGACCAACTCCATAGCTTCTAGCATTGAAAAGGGCGAACACGTCTTGGCAGTTTTCCTTGACTTAGCCAAGGCGTTTGACACCATATCGATAGATCTACTTCTGTCCAAACTAGAGGGTATAGGAATACGAGGAAATGCGCTAGACTGGTTTCGAAGCTATTTAACAAATCGCTGGCAACAAGTAAAAGTAGGTGACTACTCTAGTGGATTACTACCAATCAACTTTGGAATTCCTCAAGGTAGTACTCTCGGTCCGACTCTTTTTGCCTTCTATATGAACGACATCCTTAATGCACCTCTTCAAAACGCTGAAATAATTTCTTATGCAGACGACACGGCAATCATATTCCACGCCGAAACTTGGGAACAGGTGTATCATCTTGCCGAAATTGGTCTACTTACTATCTCCGAGACTCTTAGTAGAAACTTACTTACACTTAACGTAAAAAAAACTAAGCTGATCACTTTCTTCAAAACCATAGCTTCCAGTCCTCCTCGCCAATTAACACTCAAATTCCACACATGCCACAACGATCACAATTCACCACTCACAAACTGTATCTGTACTCCTATAGATCGCATTTCCTCCCTTAGATATCTAGGTATTACAATAGACGAAAATTTATCATTTCAACCTCACATACACTTGCTAGCGGGCCGCGTCAGAAAACTAATCTACGTCATGAAAAAACTACAAGACTGCACATCTATTAAAATTCTCCGAACAATATACCTAGGTCTCTGTCAATCAGTACTCCAGTATGGAATCTCCGTCTGGGGCGGAGCCGGGAAAAGCACATTTATTGAAATAGAAAGAGCTCAAAGAGCCGTAATTAAAGTGATGCTTAGAAAGCCCTTTAGGTTCCCGACAGATCTGCTGTACAATCAATTTCCGGTTCTTCGAGTACGTCAACTATACATACTTAGTGCCGCACTGCATGCACACAAATCTATTAAAAACAGACCTGACTACCAAAGCCTGCTTTCAAAACGTATCTTTCACGTCCCTCTCCCTAATGCAAACAGTCTTCTGGCCCGTCGGTGCCCTTTTTACTCACACACGCATATCTACAATAAAATAAGCAAGCGCTGTGACACTAAAGGTCTTAACACTCACTCGTTTAAAAGAATGACAAAAAGTTGGCTTCTCTCCCTGTCATACAACGACACTGAGGATATTGTGAGTTAATAATATAGGTACAAGCAATTTACTCATACAAAACCCACACTTTCAACTCACCACCACGCACACTCACACACACACTTCACCCACCCCCACACACCCACTCACCCTCACACACTATATATATTTTTTAGAATTGTTTTATTTTGTTCAATTTATTTTTATTTTGATAGTTCGCTACCCTTATTTTAATTAACTATTCTGTCCATTTCCAAACATCCTAAAATTAAATTTAAGCTAGCGCAAACATGTTTCGAATTAAAATCTAAGATAACGCAACTCAGGCCCCCAAGATACAGGCGCTGCCTAGTTTGGGGACCACTGTTTTAATACTATGGTAAATATTCTAGTTACATTATAAGCTTACAATATCATTATTTTCTGAAATTGATTTTGTAACAATGGACCAATAAAAATTATTCTTATTCTTATTCTTATTCTTAATATTTGGAAACCCAATAAAAGTCAATCGATTTTTTTGCGTGGTCACCATAATTATTTTGTTTGATTTGTTGTATGCCGCCGCCATGATGCACAACAAAAACAAAGCGACATCAATGCCTCTACCGGTGGATAATCGAACTATTTTACGATATGATCACTAATATTTGGCCACATCATGAAGTAGTCGTGCGTTTAACTGGTCATATCGTCAAACGTTGAGTATTCAATGATCTGGCCAGGCCACATTATGATATGACCAGCGGTCGATGTTCATTTCATGAAATTATCAATTTTAAGATCTGGCCACGACATATACGTTACAGGGTTTAGACAGATGTTTATAGTCAAAAGTAGTATTGACTGGTTATGAGTGTTGATTGTGACACTTATACTACTTTTCACGGTTTTATTGCTCTTCTAATGTCGTGCTTTGTGATTTGGGCTGAATAGCGACTACAAGACCCAATCCCTTCTGATGAAAAATAGGATTTGGAAGGGGTTTTTGTAAGTTTTGATATGCAAAGAGTAGTAAAATTATTGCAGTGGATTTGCACATCTGAAGTTATGCAGAATGATTATACATTTTCTAGAAATGTTGCTTTACAAGGATAATGAATTCTCTTTAAAACTTGTTTAATCTACAGCAACGTGCAGTGAAGTGAACCGTCGGATAATGAAAACAGTTGGAATATTCAGTTTTTCTGTTAATCCAGTAGGATTTGTTCATATAGGGTGGCCATTTTTTTATCACTTTTGATATCCTCTATAGTCTTTAGTGACTGCCTCGTCGGTATAGTGGTCGCAAGCGCTACTGCTGAGCATCAGGTTCTGGGTTCGATCCCGGGTCGGCCAACGTGTTATTGGCTTTTTCCATCTGGAATTTCTCAGTAGCAGCCTGGAGCCTGGATTTGTACCTGGTTGATGACAATATATAGGCTCGCCCCCCTATTACATGGGACTTAAACATAACTGTCGAAATTTGGGTTTAGGACTATAAAAAAAATGAAAAATGTTTATTTGTCCCAAAACAGTTACACGGATTATAAGTGAGACATCCCCAGTAAGTAATTGATAATACTTGTGTTGGAGCTATCTCGCTCTTTCCCTTAATTATTAACAATATTGAGACGATTGTTTACAAAAGGTGATTAAAATTAAATTTAGGAAGTAAAGATAACAGTAAATGACTTATGAACTAATTTGCAGCTCTTTGTGTAACTGTAGTTGTATGCCTTAGTGAAACTGAATGTGCGTCTTATTTTTAAAACAGTGTTGTTGTTGTGTGTGTACGTGTTTGTGTGTGTGTTTGTTTTAAGTACCATCCGAGGACGTGCGTATGAATACACAAGGCACGACCGAGGACCTTTTCAAAGCGAGGACCTTTTCGAGGGTCCTCGGTTTGACTTGACCAAAGATTTGTATTCTGCAAGCGATTTTGAGCCTTTCTGTATACTTAATACGAAAAAGTGGTCTGAACCTCGGTTTGATCAAGATTTTTCATAATCTTACACACGCATTGTGTATCCACCAGGTGGCGCCACTGTCGCCTCATACACAGCTTTTTTACACTCATTTCACGTTGGTTGTATTATCCGAGGACTTTTGTGTTAACTTTAACACAAAAGACCTCGGTAAGGTAGCTTTTCCAAACAATGTGTATTTAAGACCTCGGTTTGCTAGATTTTCCGAACAGTGTGTATTCTAGTCCTCGTTTAGACAGTTTTCCTCGGGTGTAGAAGACGAGTTATGTGCTATCATTTAAATAAAATTATGGAAGAGAAAATTGAAAGTATACTGAATCCTTAAGCAAATTGTTAGTAGCGACTAGGTGCACTAGGAATAAGGAGGCTTCTTCTGCAGCATGTACTAAATACCTAGGCTGGCTTAGATTACACAACATTATGATTTGCACCATAAAATATTGTATCATGGGAGCTGAATACGTGTGCTCTTCATGAAGAATCTAAAGTAGAAATGCCTTCCTAGGTGAAATGTCGGCAGCAAGATTTAAAGTAAACAAAAAGAACAAAGAAATAAATGAAGTGAACGTAGTTAAGAAGACAATGTATGTATGTTCGGGTGGAATCTTGCTACTCCATTTTGAAGCAGATATCTTCAACCGATTGAGCTGAAATTTTGTACACACGTTTAATTTGGATGACAATACACGATAAACTATGTGACGTCATTCTAAATCCAATATAGCGGACCATCCAAGATGGCGGAATAGTTATTTTTAATGCATTTCTACAATATGGGTATCAAATGAAAGGGCTTGTTGAGAATAACTCGAAAAATAATGTGACGTCATTCTAAATCCAATATGGCGGACCATCCAAGATGGCGGAATAGTTATTTTTAATGCATTTCTACAATATGGGTATCAAATGAAAGGGCTTGTTGAGAGTAACTCAAAAAATAATGTGACGTCATTCTAAATCCAATATGGCGGACTATCCAAGATGGTGGAATAGTTATTTTTAATGCATTGCTACAATATGGGTATCAAATGAAAGGGCTTGTTGAGAGTAATTCGAAAAATAATGTGACGTCATTCTAAATCCAATATGGCGTACCATCCAAGATGGCGGAATAGTTATTTTTAATGCATTGCTACAATATGGGTATCAAATGAAAGGGCTTGTTGAGAGTAATTCGAAAAATAATGTGACGTCATTCTAAATCCAATATGGCGTACCATCCAAGATGGCGGAATAGTTCTTTTTAATGCATTTCTACAATATGGGTATCAAATGAAAGGGCTTGTTGAGAATAACTCGAAAAATAATGTGACGTCATTCTAAATCCAATATGGCGGATCATCCAAGATGGCGGAATAGTTATTTTTAAGGCATTTCTACAATATGGGTATCAAATGAAAGGGCCTGTTGAGAGTAACTCAAAAAATAATGTGACGTCATTCTAAATCCAATATGGCGGACCATCCAAGATGGCAGAATAGTTATTTTTAATGCATTTCTACAATATAGGTTTCAAATGAAAGGGTTTGTTGAGAGTAACTCGAAAAATAATGTGACGTCATTCTAAATCCAATATGGCGGACCATCCAAAGTGGCGGAATAGTTATTTTTTATGCACTTCTGCAATATGGGTATCAAATGAAAGGGCTTGCCGAGAATAATTAGAAAAATATTCTGACATCACTTTTAATCCAATATGGCGGACTTTTAAAGTTTTTTATTCTTTCCTATAGTATGCGTATTAAATGAAAGGGTTCGCTGAGAATAAAAATGCAGGTTAAAAAAAGAGAGTGATTATAAGCTCCGTTGCTCTAACCCGCCTGAAATTTGGTGTAGAGACCTCGATTACCTACTAGTAGAAACCTAGCCAGCGATAACTAAAAAGTAAAAAATAAATTAAAAGCAAAAGAACTTAAAAAAAAAAACGCTTTTATTTACATGCTCTAAAAAGAAGAAAATAAAATTTCTTTTAAAATTTTAACTATCAACTTATAACCTCACTATACACAATTTATATGATCATCAAAGCTTGTCGCGAGGTTTAAAAATTAATCTTAGCAGATTAAGTTACTCAATTAAATAGGTAGGTACTAGTTTATTTACACAAGTAATTCGCCTCGCACACCATGGCCTTTCCTGCAGCAAGAGCGCTGGTCGGTTGGCACGGCAGGCAAGCATTAATGACATCCTCCGTCAGGCTCTTGTCACCGCCGGGGTGCCAGCTGTTTTAGAACCCAATGGCTTGGCACGCGACGATGGAAAGAGGCCAGACGGAATGACCATAATGCCTTGGAAGTTGGGTAGGCCTTTGGTGTGGGATGCAACCTGTGTCGACACCCTTGCGCCATCCCATCTTCCTAGCACTGCGGGCTGTGCCGGGGCGGCTGCTGCAGGTGCAGAAAACCTCAAACGGCGCAAATATAGCAACCTTACTGGTAGCTATATTTTTGAGCCGTTTGGGGTTGAAACACTAGGGCCATGGGGTCCGAGTGCTCACTGAGTATTCCGGGACATCGCCAAGCGGTTGGTCGACTCTTTACGTGACCAGAGGGCTGGCCAATTCTTAGGCCAAAGAATCAGCATAGCCATCCAACGTGGCAATGCTGCCAGCCTTTTGGGCACTTTTCCCGCTGACAGCGACGAATTTTTTGACGCCCAATGAGCTCTTATCTTTATTTTTAACTTTTTCCTTCAGTGGACAGTTAAAATTAAAAAAAAAAAAAATTTGAGCATGTAAATAAAAGCTTTTTTTTAAGTTTTTTTGCTTTTAATTTATTAAAATTAAACAAATTATTTAACTAACTTTTACCAACGCTATATTCATTGAAATAATAATCAAGTTGCAGCAACATCTTTGATAAGCATGAGCAGAAAACTTACTTAATAGTTATTATAAAACGATTCAAATAAGGTATTCTGTACCTTCAGTGAAAAGTGATGTAACTGGAAAATCATGATTTTGAGAAAATTAATGTTAAAGTTTAAAAAAAATCTGACTCTTTGTCTACTTCACTAAAATGAGTACTGATTACTGACATTGGTAAACAATATCTTAGAGCACGATGTAGTGTAAGAAGAAACAGATTAATTTGTATAGTTTTTTATAATTTAAAAATAAATCCAGTTGTATCACCTAACACAACATATATTAAAGTCGTTTTATGTGTAAATTAATTTAAAATTACTTGAACCATTTTACACATTATTTATTGGTTGGTGTTGGATGATTATGTGTAGGTAAATATATCAGTTTGTACTAATTCACATAGATCGCGTAATAAGAGTCACATACATTTGTATTAATATACATTAAGGTACTTGAAATATTTGTTCAGTTCACATTGATATTATTTAAAATGTATTTGATTACACATTAATAAATGTAAAAAAATGCTTAGTTAGAGCACTTTACACCAAAATAAGCTTTCGCAATTTTAATCTTAGAGGGGTACTAATTAAACCAAAAAATTGCATTTTTTTTACTGTTAAACTTAGTGTAAGAATATTAAAACTGATAAAAGTCAAGATATATCAGTTTTCACTGAAGGTACAGAATTCTTTTTATTTCACTAGATACATCTAACGCGTATGCCAAATTGAAAGACGATGCTATCGACTTGAGGAGTTTCCTCATGAAGAAACGACCCTGACTGCAGCATCAGCAAAAACTTGTAGTTATTTTAGTGTTACTAGATAAATCTAACGCGTATGCCAAATTTGAAGACAATGCTATTAACTGTTAAAGAGTTCCCTCATGAAAAACGACACTGGCTCCAGAATCAGCACAAACTGGTAATTGTTTTAGTTTTACTAGATAAACCTAATGCGTATGCTAAATTCCAAGACGATGCTATCAACTTTTGAGGAGTTCCGTCATAAGGAAACGACCCTGGCTGCAGCATCAGCAAAAACTGGTAATTTTTTGAGTTTTACTAGATAGACCTAATGCGTATGCCAAATTTGAAAACGATACTATCAGCTTTTGAGGAGTTCCGTCATAAGGAAACGACCCTGGCTGCAGCCTCAGCAAAAACTGGTAATTATTTGAGTGTTACTAGATAAACCTAATGCGTATGCCAAATTTGAAGACGATACTATCAGCTTTTGAGGAGTGTCCTCATGATGAAACGACCCTAGCTGCAGCATCGGCACAAACTGGTTATTATCTCAGTTATACTATGCAAACCTAACGCGTTGGCCAAATTTAAAAGCAATGCTATATTGCCTGTTGAAGAGTTTCTTCATTAAGAAACGACCCTGGGTACAACATCAGCATAAACTGGTAACTAAGCCGTTACTTTTAGAAAGCGCCGACAAACGTAAAGACATCGACTCGTCCTCGCTTGGTACTTTATTTTAGAAAATGTGTGTAAGAAATAAATCGGAACGTTCTTCAATAAGTTACCTTACACGTAAAATGGTTTAGGTAGGTAGGTAGATTTTCATGTCCTCGCTTTGTACAAGTTCTACGCGAAAAACTGTCCTCGGTTTAGTGATATAAAGTCTAACACAGCGTCCGCACTTTGTACAAGATATAAGAAATATTGTGTAAAAATACGTCCTCGGAAGGGTGTCGCAGGGCTTACATAAGGGGTCCTCGGTTGGCTTACACAAAGTCCTCGTATGTGCATCGCTGGTCACATTTAGCTGTGTATTTCAGGTCCTCGGTATGATAGCCGTAATTCATACAGAAAAATGTTGAGATAGCATTATTCCAATAAGCTCATCACTATAGATTTACTCACCTGTCTCTTTCTATCTCATTCAAAAAGGCCAACGACGTATTTAAACCAGTTTTTTGGAAGGTCCTCGGTTCGTTCAAAAACTAACAAGGTCCTCGTAAGGGTGTCTGTACAAACAAGGGTGTGTGTGTGTGACTATAGATATATCTATGCCTACCCTTTCGGGTGATAATGCGTTATGATATGTTAGGATTTGTAAATAAACGGAAAAAGAAAAGACCTTTGTTTACGCAGGCAGGATCCCTAAATTCTTTTTGTCTGACTGTTTCGGTGGACTAATTGCACCATTCTTGCTTGAAGAGGCTACAGGCCTACAGGACAGGTGCTGCTGTTACTGCGGACAGGTTCACTGTTAAAACAATTGAACAGACCACATATGGTTCATTAGACTGTGAACCGGTTAAGTTTAAAAAAAAAACATCAAATTAATCAGTTAGATCTAGAAAACACGTGGTTCCGATAAGATGGAGCCAGAAACCATACAGCACGAAACATAATCGAAGCTTTGAGAGGAATGTTTCCGAAACAATAAATTCCATGAAATGGTGACATTAATTATTGACCCCCAAATTCCCCAGATTCGTGAGGTACCTACTGACTTTTTTCTGTAGAGTTTTCTAAAGGGTCGTGTCGTAGTCAATTTTAAACACTAGAAGCAGAATATTTGTGACTCTGATACCTAAAAAAGTATGCGAAAATTTGTTGAAAAACACCTTTTTATACGCAAAAACCAAAAAGGTGATAGGCATAAGATTACAGAATAGAAATATTATATAGAAGAAGACATTTTTATTTGAACAATAAATAAATTGATATAAATATACTCGTATATAGCATTTAAACGACTTATTCACTGAGACATTATACCTACTACACAAACAAAAATCACATACAGTTTTAGGAATTGTAAATTCGTCACTTACAGAAGTGCACAGCACTAACAGAGAACTTAATAGTACGTGCAAGATATCGTTAGTTGAATTAGGTACAGTACCGACCAAAAGTCCATGAGCAATCTCACAAAGCAATAGACTGACGCTTCGGTTTGACTTACGACCTTCTTCTATAAGTTGTTACAATACTGTAGACACGCACATTACACACACACACTCACTTTGTCTGCAACCAATGACTAGTTCAATAATCATCATTCGTTTTTAGTTTCATTCGTCTTGTTCACATAAATATTAAAGTTTAGCAGGTAGACCACAAAAAACTAAGTAAATTATTTCGATTTCTGTGGGGTAGATGCAGTTTGTTACGAGTATTTAATTAATAGAACTTTTTTGGTTCGTGGATAATATTGGTGACGAGTATTTAGCGCAGTGTTGTGGTTATTATTATCAAAAAGCAGGCATAAAATATATTGAAGAGATCAGATCAGATCAGAGAATATTATTGCGCTGCGTAAAAGTGAAGTGAATATCTAATGAAACCGGACTAAGTGTGAGTGTTTTCATTAATATATTTCATATTTTACTAAACATAAATCTTAATCAAGGGTATTGTTGATAGAACAGAGGTATTGTTGAGACAGAAGATGCCTTTAAAGTTTTAAATTCATTGTGAGGTTTAATTCGATTAGTGAATAATAAATAATAAGGTATTATGTGTAATAAAAACAATGTTTTTCTTTGTTCTAGAGAAATACTGTGAGGGTTAAGAGATATGAGGAAGGGGCTTATTATCGAGTAGCAGCGACGTCAAATGGTGAATGAAACAAATGGTTTCATACCAACGAGACATTTTGCTGAATTATTAAAAACACGTCATTATGAACCGTTCGCCGTGCACTCTGAAGGCTTGCATCACTGAAGACCAGCTAGAAAACCGTTTTTGACCTTAAAATATTGACCGTACCAACTTAATAAACAACAGATTCGTTATTGCATGAATTTATGGTAACGAATTTTTTAAGCACGTTTCAATAGGGTGTTTGTCGTATTTCTTGCAGATATAGGTACCGAAATTGTTTAATATTATTTTAGTAATAGTATTATTTTAGGATAAAAATTTGAGGTTTAGTTTCAATCTTCTTTTTGTAAAGAAAATGAATACTTAAGCTATAACCTCAATAACAACCAATATTTACTAAAGTCAAATAAAATGTAAAATAATTAATACAAATAAAATATAAACAAACTGCCCATATTTAACCTTAAAATTACCTATTCTGTAAGTAGTTTTTTACATTTTAAGTAGTCTAATATTCTTATTTATTACTTAATTACTTCGACCATGATCAAAGCTTAATATTTATGGTGAAAAAATCCATTAAAAATTTAAAATATTTCATAATTTAAATATGTCTAAATAATACAAACTGCTTCTAAGTTTCTTGACATCTATTTCACATCTTATTCAGCTGAAGTAATGATAAATAATTGTAGCAGTTTATTAACTTATGTAAAATAAATATAACGAATAAACATATTTTTTTTAATTTTGTTATCATATATCACGCATTTTTTATTCTAAAACCTTTATTGCAATAACAACATAAAAAAGCAGCAATATTTAAAAAATATTATTATCGAAAACAAAAATAATAATATTTGCAAAAAACCGCACTGTGTTTCACGAGATTAGAACCTGAGGCAGTTTGAATTTCATACCAACGCTTAACGCTTTCTGCTATCTGCACTTGTTAAGTTACTATCGAATTTTAGCAATGCCATTAACTGGTCAAGTTCACGCGCATAGTGCGTGTGTGCTAGCATGTTTAAAGCGACGGAAATATATTGTTGTTTCGTGTAACTGCGTTATCTGTGGTGTGTGTATCGTGTTGCTTACACATACAAATGTACGAGCTATACCGCGTGTTCACAGCAATACGACTCTTAGCGTGCTCATGCACTTTTGAGCGCTTACTGTACATATTTTGAGTTTTAAAATAAAGTAGAATCAAAGATGGAATATGGTCACAATTACGATCGGAAATACAAAAAAACATAAAAAAAAAACAAAAAAACCACTGACAAAGAAGGGAATGGAAGTACAAACAATAATCGGCAGCTCGTGTTGCACAGACGCCTCATGATTTCAAGCTGGTTAGAACAGACAGCTGGTTAGATATGCTGCGCTGACACCAAATAAATTACAATAAGGACATGGGGATAGTGATGATTATGAATGCGGTAGTCAACATCAATAAATAAATAGATAATTAATATTTGACATTTTCAGATCATTCCTTAAAAACGAATATTCTCGGCAGAAAAGACGAAGAAGAAACATTTTTCGTGAGTAAAGCACTTCTAAGTTCCAGGTTTTGAATGTCCTTTTTCTGTTAAACATACGGTTATTTTTGGGCATAATAATTCGACTTTACAATTCCGAGTAACTATTATTTGCTTGTATAGTCCTATTCACATGTAGTACGTCGAAAACCTTTGTTTTAGGTAACCATACTAAAAGCACCTCTTAGTGCCTAACTAAATGCTACTAAAACGAACCAAAGAGGAAATAACCATAATAGTTTTAACAGCCACCGAATAGCTTTGAAGCATTTTGCATCCTCGGAGGTAGTTGTCAGAAGCAGGCCAGAGTCACCTCAGAGTAATCCGAAGCACTTTAGCAAATGGATCTCATTTAGGAGCTGCCGTTACCAGCTAATATCTGTCGCCTTAGTAATTAATTTACTAATTAGTCGATTGAGTGCGAACCAGCCGGCTCGGTAATGGCATCTCGGCATCAGATGACATTATCTTAACTTACTTAGACTGCTACTTCTGCTTTATTAAGTCAGTAAGTATATTAGGGAGTCTGTAGTGGAAGAAACTTATGAGTAAGTGAGTTAAACTGTAACTTGGGATAATAGTTCAGTTTCGTTGTCGGCTTTCGTTTCTTTAAATAGATGGTTATGTTCATTGTTCATCAAATTGAGTGGTTTTAATTAAAAATACTTTACAAGTTTTGGCTGCAGCATATTTTTAGGATTTAATATCTCATTCATCATAAGTTCTCTTAAGAACACGAGTTCTATCTTGTTAAACAATTAGTTATTTAAACTAAAACATACACGAATAATTTTAATCATGACACTTAACAATTCTAAGAAAGTACCGCCATCACATAATCAAGAATACCCAAAAAATATAGTCTTTCGCAAACCCTTATAAACAATTTTACCAACTGCACAGAAAGTCATAAAAAAGTGAAGAACACACTTTATTTAGTGTATAAAATAAATCTGTTTAGAGTTAGATCGTTAAGAGCCGCGGAGGGTAGTCGCGCATAATCCGAGGCACTCTCACAAATGTCACTTGAGGGAGAGCAGCAATAAAGTAACCAGTGAATACTCAACGATTATTGTTATAGTGCCTGAAAGGCTTTTGTTTTGGTACTTCTTCTTAACTTTTTCGCTTTCCTTTCAAATCTGCTTTGAATTGTCTGGGGTTGTCTTGAATTGTTTGTTTTTGTTTTGAATTTGATGCAAACGGTGTGCCTCCAACATAAAGATTTTAATCAACACGCTGTAGTTATAGCAACAGCTTGTAACTAAGACCAATTAACCAATTTCTGACTTTACTATCTATTAATACAATATTAATATTGGTGTTAGGGAGTGCCTCCGCTGCCGGCGCCAGCTCACAAAAATAACGCCATTGGGAACCGGCATGACATTACTGCCGGCAGCCGAGATTAACAACATTTGCTGCCAGCACATTACATACTCTGTGGCCGGTACCGCCGGCTCCCATAATGGACACCGGCGGCGCGGCGTTTATGGAATCCCTTCCAGTATTCAGAACACCAACTAACTAACCCTAACTAAAGTATTTTTTTCTATATATTCTAGACATTTTTTGCATTGTTGGGGTTGTAGGGGGTCACAGTTCTAACCTAACTTAACCTAAATAACTTTTTTTTGCGAGTAAAAATATTTAACCTAATCTAACTAGTTCGGTTCCGGTTACTTAGTACTGAATTACTGGAATATGGAAATCATTGATTATGGAAATATAATACTGGAAAAAATAATGCTTTACTACATGTTGCTTTTAATTATGCCTACCCTGCCTATCTACTACATTATGCCAAATTGCAGACCCCGTTTTCCGCTTTTTTTTTTCCAAACTCAGTGCCGGCAGCCAATTCAGCAACCGGCGCCGACAGCCAATTCGGGAGCCAGCGCCGGCAGTGGAGGCACTCCCTTGGTGTTATGCTATTGACAGACTATGCTAGGTGGTATAAAAATTTCATATTCTTTGTTCAATCGTAGAAAAACGTTCAATTGTCTTAGAACTTACTTCACAATGATGTTTACTGGTAATACTGGGCCATTATAATAAAAACTCGTGAAATAAAAAGGAAATGAGAGTAAAATAAAAATTACAGCAACCGGCCGGAAGTCCTAAATTATGCATTGCCCAATGTTTACGATGAGAAAAAGTCGAAATAAGAAAAGTATTAGCGTTAAATTTAAATTTTATGAGTGAACTTAGCCGACCCTCTGAGAGAGGTCTCTCGACCCTCCTCTCTAAATAATAAACCTGGCTAATGATACAAAAAAATCTTAATGAAAAATCCCCATTGAATATTTATTAGGGAAATATTAAAGTTGGGTAGATGTAGAACACGAAGGTACAAGAGATTAAGGCTTCTAAGAAATAGAAAGAGGAAGCTTTGAATAAAAAAGTAATTCTAAATGTTAGCTTTGATCTTTAAACAACAGGGTGCAAGTTTAAGTAATTTTAAAACGCCAACACGATTGTTGTTCGTAGCTGCTATAAATAATTTTGTTGACGAATAGATTTGTAGCCTACTATTGATTCAATTTTAACAAAAAACTCTTATCAATTGTAATTGTGCTTTACTTACTGAGCTGATGAATTAACAAAGCCAAGACAAAGAAGCTAGAGCAAACCTAGATCACTTATTAAAGTATTGTACGAGTACCTAAGTATCATAATAATAAATAGAGTTATTTAAGGCGACTAAGGGAACAACTTTATTGTTTTCTTCTGTGTGGTTATTCCAAAGTATGTCATAATGTCACTCCATTTCTATACTTATGTTTTTTCTTTTTTGTACATTGGCATCTTGTTTTTATTTATATCCATTTAATTTGTTACAATTTAATTGTGTTTATGTGTGTCTTTTGTGTGCACTAAATAAATGTTTTATCTATCTATCTATCTAACACACACCCAAGCTAAGGTTGCCGTGCCGAGAGCTGCATGGCTAGGGGGGCCTAGTCCGAGCCTAACCTCTACATGCAGGGCTCTGAGAGTGTCGATATATTTTTTCCTCAGCTTTTCGTGAGAACTAAATGAGTTTAAATTCAAATATTAATGATCTACTCGGAGGCGGTGGTGATGCTCTCTACACACCACGTCAGTTGTTTCCACGAAGTGAAAAGCGAGCGGCAAATTGTCGTTTAGCTACGCTTAATGTGCAGGGAGGTTAAGAGATAAGATGGATGATGTGTGAGATGATGAAGGATAAAAAGATTAAATGTATGATGTGTGAACGAGATGAAAAGAAAGGGAGTGGACATATCCAAACATGGTACTCTGACCGCTATTTGGTCCGGTGTTTAAGAGACACATAGGGCCAGTCAGGGTGTGGGGGTTGTCCTCTCTGAGCGGATGATGAAATGTGTGAAAAATTATGTTTGTGTGAGTCCCAGATCTTAGATCTTTATTTTGTGCGTTTATGCACCCGATTTGGGAAGCTCACTTTCAGAGATGGACAAATTTTGGGGCTGTATAAGGAAATTAGTGAATGGATGTAGGTCAAAAGAGAAGATTGTTATGCTTGGAGACTTTTATGGTTGGGTTGGTGTGAAGAGGAATGGGTACGAAAAAGTATTAGGTGTATTTTGGGATGATAGAGTAAATGAGAATGGGATGAATTTACTAGAGATATGTGTAGAGATGATTTGTCTGTTATGAACACTATGTTTAATTATAGAAAGGTTCACAGGCATACGTGGGAAAGACAGTAGAAGTATGATCGTCTTTGTGATAGTGGATGGAAGATTAAAAGAGTAAAGTTACAGATACTAGAGTATATCGGGGTGTTAATGTAGGGACTGATCATTATCTAGTTGTGTCGGGTGGATGGTCTGTTCAGGTATTGGCATCACCGAGTTCGAGTTCCTGTGACTGCTCTAGAAAGAATAAAAATAGAAAGACTGCAAGAATTGAAAGTAAAAGAGAAATATAAGAGGGAAGTAAAAGTGAAGACGGATAAAACATTTGCTGATACGAATAATTACAGTCTAGAACAAGTATTGGACATAGTGAAAAATAGTACTGTGCAAGTAGCCACAAAAGTATGTGGTTTGGCGAAGAGGAAATGTGGTAGTAGAACGAATAATTCTTGGGTAGATGGTGAAGTAAATAAGGTTGTGAGGAAGAAGAAAGTGGCCTGGTTTAATGTGTTAGCCTATAAGGCCCAAAACAGGATAAATAAGGTAACAAATGTGATAAGTGATTTGCAAAAAGTGATGAAGAAATATTCAGAAATGAAAACGAAAGCGAAAGAGATGGTTAAAATTAAAAAGGATGAAAAGGAAGAAAAGTACAATGGAAAGTTTTCTGATAATTTCAGGGCCAATGTTAAGCTATTCTGGACACAGGTAAGATTGGCACCCAGAGTGACAGGAATGATAAAAGAGTAGAAGATGGATGTTTCCTAAGCGAAGAATGAAATAAAATGCTGGAAGGGATATTTAAAGATTATTTAGTTGTCAGGATAGTATGTAACAAGTGGGTAACTGGGTAGATGCCAGTTTTGAAGACCCAAACTCAAATGTAGATGAAGAGAATGCAATAGAAATGGATGAGATTGTAAGAGCGCTGAAAGAGATGCAAGTTGGAAAAGCTGCAAGGTACGACAGAGTGTCTGCTGAAATGCTGAAGGGTGGTGACAGGTTGGTAGCAAGCCTGTTGTACCGGATCTTTAATATGTGTTGAATGATTGGTGCAAATCTGTAATTGTACCACTATATAAAGGAAAAGGCTCTCAGCAGGAGTGTAAAAACTACCACAGCATTCGTCTTTTGAGTGTTGTCGACAAATGGTACGCAAAGGTTTTAATAAATAGAGTATTTAGAGTGACAGATGAGAAAATATGGGATGTGCAGGCAGGATTTATTTAGAGAGAGAATGGGCTGTTTGGATCAGATAGTCTCCTTATGGTGCATAGCCGAAAAACATCTGGCAAAGCACAAGAAAGTCTATTGTGCTATCGTTGATTTGGAGAAGGCCTATGAGAGTGTGCAGAGGGTAAAACTGTGGTCGACACTACCCATGTACGGTATGGACTGGTGCTTGGTCCTGGCACTGAAATCTTTATACAAGGTGTCCGCTCGTGTTAGGATAAATGGAGCATACATGAACGGGTTCTGCATCTCGATGGGTGTTAGACAGGATTGTGTAACGTCACCGTGGCTCTTCAGCTTGTACATGGATAGTTGTCTGACAGATTTGAAAGAGGGTAAGTGCAGATTGAAGATGAATGAGTTGCCTGTCAAATGCTTTCTCTACGCAAATTTTCAAGTTCTACTTGCATCGTCAAAAGAACAGTTGCAAGACTGTGATGGATGAAGCAAATAAGATGAAAGGGATGAATATAAATGTAAATAAGACGAAGGTCATTCTGTACGAATGAGGAGAGGATGTATCGGTGTGTGATGTGAAAATAAATGATAAGAGTGTGGAGCAAGTTAGTGAGTTTGTATATTTGGGGAGTCTGTTTACAAGGGATGGAAAATCTTCCATCTCTTGTAAACACATTTACTCTCCACATCTTGATCAATCGATCAAGATGTGGAAAGGAGAGTAAATGCGGGAAATAAAGTGAATGGTGCTTAATATGCGATTGTGACCAGCCAGTTGATGTCCCAAAAAGCCTCGACTGGCTGTTCACAATGGTTTGCTGGTCTGGTGCCAACCTTATGTATGGAAGTGAATACTGGGTGTGGCAAAAGAAGCATGAAAGTAAAAAAAAATGTTGTGGAAATGCGTTCCTTGCGAAGCATGTGTGGTCTAACTATGAATAAGATGTAGTGACAAAAATTGAAAAGGGTATGCTGAGATGGTTTGGTCATGTTGAGAGTATGAATAAAAGGCGACTAACAAAATGTATTTACAAGGCCGATGTGACTGGAAACGCCGGGAGGGGATGCCCTAGGAGAACATATACTGACCTTATTGGTGATGTGCTTCAGAAAGGCCAGGTGCGTAGTACTCGCAACCGGCGTGCGTGTATGACCAGATGTATGAACGCAGACTAGGCAAAAGGAGTATGTAAGGATCGTAGCAGTTGGCGTTCTGTAGTTTCAGCCTACCGCTATGGGAAGAAGGCGTGAGTTTATGCTACGTACCTATGTTATTTCAGGCCTCTCAATTATTAACAATCACGGCTAATCAAATTAACACTCGGACAGAATGTGGTCATCCATTTTACACTAAAATTGAGATTTTTATCGTACATGGCATCACTCCAAACCATTGCTAGTTGTGCTCAGCTCGAGAGCGAAAAAAGCACAAAAAGCGGGGCGCAAAGTACATTTTCCGGACCGCCGCGCTCGGGACACGCCGTTAAACGGAAATAGTTATTTTTTTTAGAAACCCGACACTATGGATACTACTTTATATGAAGCTTTGTATATTCGTCTAACGTATTTCGATATACAATCTGCAGACCAATAAATTGAAAGCATGATAATAAAATTTTTAGAAAAAGATTCGGGGACGAGAAATCGCTAATTTATAGATCGATTTTCTATGGATTTTTTTCTTAGCATACTATAAACCGAGAATAGTTAATATTACATACATAATCTTGCAAAACGAATAGTAATAAACGAGAACTATCTTTTCACCTGAGCTGTTTATAAAACTGATACATTTCTTTCCCACAGCGATGAATAGTAAACGTAACGTAATAGTCAGTCTGCCGTCTGATACGTACTTTTTTTTTTTTTTTTTTTTTTCTGTATAGATTAGGTATAATGTATAATATAAATTCGGTAACAATAAAAAAACGTGACCGTTCGCACAAGTTAAACTTATGTTAAACACATATGATATGCTCCCTAAATGCCAACATTACGCTTGACAAATGGTAGGACTTGCTGAATGTAATCTACGTGGTCTGCATACTGAATCACAATAATATCTAACATTCACGAGATTATGACGTACTGTTGCTAGACTATTTATTGTCTTTTGTCTTTTTATTCTTGGATACGACCTCATAACTTCTAATATTAAAATGCTTAACTTTATAGAACATGACCGTTTTTAGCTAAATTTCTTTGTCTTGAGGTCGAGGATGGCTTAGTAGTTTAAGCCTCGCCTCTCATCCACAAGTCGTGGGTTCAAATGCAGGCACTACCAATGTCAATGTTTTTCAATTCACATGCACTTTCTGAGTTTATCTTGGATATTACTAACATCGGTGATAGAAAAACATCGTGAGGATGTGAACGTGCCTGGACTTGTAGTTTAGTATAAGTCTGAAATCGTCAACCCGTCTTGAGCAAGGGAGGTGATCAAAGCTCGAGCCTTTTTTCGGGACAATAAGAGCCTGGTATTTTTTTTCATTGTCTTAAGCGGACCCTGTCATAGAGCTAGGGACTAGAATTTAATTCATAACTATAACGTATTTCAAGAAGAAGCATCAGCCATTTACCTAAAAATTATATCTAGGAAGAAAATGAACCCAACAAAAATAATTTGGGATAGTACATAGATGAATTTTTTGTTTACATGAAAGCAGAAAGTTCACGTAAACGTGCGTCCTGCAAACGAGTATTGATTAAGTTGAGTAGTTCCGCAAAGTAATACTAAGTAAACGATTCATCAGGCTCATTAAAG
The DNA here is from genome assembly GCA_949152395.1 of Agrochola litura. Lineage (NCBI taxonomy): Eukaryota > Metazoa > Arthropoda > Insecta > Lepidoptera > Noctuidae > Agrochola > Agrochola litura. The sequence goes on from OX424490.1 coordinate 680,031, forward strand.
TCGGTAAACCAAGTTGGCCGCAAAATAAAAAGAAGTAAATCTGAAGTTTTCACATCGGGAGAAGCAATAAGTTTGTTATAACGGTGCAAGTTATAGGATGCTAGCAATTTAATGTGTGACTAAGATTTGTCTTAATAATTATCTACCTAGGAATATATCCTCCTATAATTATTTATCTAGCTAACTTATATTAAATAAATAAATCTTACTTAGATAGCACGCTCCAGGCAGAGCACCTTTATTACACTATCTTACTTTTGGTAAACAAAATCATTAAAGTACCAGTCGAATCTCGCAGTTTTCACCTGTTTAGTTACGAGTTGAGTATGCACTTGTTGAAATGGTCAAATGAATGTATTGTGTTTTTCTTCCTTTAGTTTTAACATATTGTTTGAATACACATATTTGTACATAACACGTTATCAAATCAAATCAAATCATTAATTTCTTTGCAAAAAATGGGTATAGTACATAGGTGTTTTTATAATAAAGTTCTCCATATTTTACCGTCACGTGGGCATGCAAAGGTTCATGAGGTTGTGGTGATCATTTTCTTTTATTATTTATAGGTTCCGTTTCATCACTACCACACCTAATGGTAAACGATGGTGCACGCTTGCCTAGAAGTATTTTATCCGCACATCCAGGTTATACTTACCTTTCGGAACTGACTTCGGTACAGGGAAGGCATTCCTTACCTACGTCGTACTATGAATATATTCCCGAAATTTACAACAATATCACACCTAGTCTGTAACTTCCACCAGCCCTGGGTTCCGTAGAACAAAGTGGGTTGGTCCAGTTGGAGTTTTATCAGCAGTTTATTGGGCGTGTTTCCAACGAAGCTCTAATGAATAAACCACTACGTATTGGAGACAAACATTTCTTCTTGGAATTACGTGGGACCAACACAATACAGTTACAGGTTGTATGGAGACCACAGAGAAGTAGAACAAGGAGTTTATGGTACCTATATTTAGGTGTGTGTGTGTGGGTTGGTGAAGATAGTTCTATAGTATGCTTGAATACAGCAGCTGTTTTGTTTTTATTTAAATTTTGTTTCAGGATAAGTTTAAAAATATTACTGTTAAAAATTAATATTATCTCAGACCTTAACCTTAATCTGTGGATGGACCTAACAGTACAACTTAATTATTTTGATTTTGGAAGGTTTATAATGGTGCTGATTCTCTTGTACACCGAACTAAACTATCACTAAATTCCTTACTTTTGACTTTGAGAATCTCAAAGCTATTCTGCAAAATAAATTTTCTAAATAAAATAATTTTGTCAAATCTAAATCGAATTTGACAATCGCGACTCCACACGTGATACCTACCACGTGTTTTTTTTAGAGCCGGAATCGCGCAGGGGGGCAGCCTCGACGTGTTTTATATGGAATTTTTCACTTTTTGAATGGAAAATAAGAAAAATTATCACCTACATGTTGAGTGTTCGAAATTTCTTATTTTTGTGATAAATAAACAAAAGAAAAAAAAAATATGGTACTGATTTTGCACTTGAAGTCGAGGTGTTGGTGTGAATTTAAAGTTCACGATAACCAATTTTATTCCACACGTTTTTAATCGCGATTAGAAATAGTCGGATTTAAAAAATACAATAGACGTGGATATATTTAGTAACTTGTTCCGCTTAGCTATTTCTAAAAAGCCATAAAAAAATTCGAAAGTTCTTTCGAAATTTTACACACATGTGATAAAGGTTTCAGAATGTCAGTACTAGAGAGTTTAGAAATTGTCAAAAAGAATACAGGAAACATTACACTGTTGAACGAATTAAATACGAGTATGCCAAGGTCACCTTTGATGCGATTGTTCGCCCCTTATCGCACTGATAACGGCGACACTATATAAGTGGGTTTCACGGGCGATAAGGCTCAGTCTGCACTCAGCGCTTGGTGTGGCAACACGCCGTGTTCGAGTTCGCAACAAGTCCATCGTCATCCTGAGGATGCCTCGTTGAGAGGTGAAACACGTGTCGATTTCTTTCAGGAGTTTTTAATGGCTCTTTAGAAATAGCTAAGCGGAACAAGTTACTATATCCACGTCTAATGTATTTTATAATGGATTTCCGCAAGGTCACGCCTGAATCAATTAATTAGTCGGATTTAGTTAGAAAATCTAAATTTTAGGTGAAAAACGTCAAATTCAGAATAGCAAAATTGCCATTTTCCCTAAATTAATATCTCAGTGCCATCTTATTTATTTATTTATTGAAAGCACAATTATAACACCTTTACAGATTCATCCAAGGCGATGTTATAAGTCACAAAATGTACACAAATAAAAAAAAAAATATAAATATCCTGTAAACAGAATTACAATTAATTATATAATTATTATGTAATATAACAATTATTCTAAATATGACAACTTTTATTCTATCAAACCTTTTTCAATTATTATTTGTGTCGTTTGAATGAATTGCGGCAGGTTTTGCCCAAAAATATCCTCCGATACCGTAATAACATTAATAATACGTCTTAGTGCTGTCAAACTAAAATATAGTTAAGTTGTATCTCTTTGGTCTGTTTCAAAATGGGAAATCGTCGTTTGACAGAAATAAATTAATTTTAAGTCTAGTTTAGAGGCATTTGTGATAAGAGAATCGGCACCATTGTCAAAATTAGGCAGACTAATTAACTGAATATCTAAAAAAGTAAATATCGTAAATGAATATGTAAGTAAGTACATATACTTACTTACATATTCATTTACGATACTTATTTTACATTTATCATGAATGAATATCTAAGTATCATAAATGACAGTTTATCGAGTTTTAGAAAAATTTCGTCTTTGTTAAATATTCTCGTATGTGGCAGATGACATTCTCTTTTTAAAAACTCTATTGCCTGTTTTTACTAACACAATGCGTCATAGAAATTAATGCCTAAGTAAAAGCGATAATAGAGTTTTGGCATTCATTTAAGTGTCGCTTAGTGTTAGTAAAAACGGGCGTATGTGACATAGTGTTGGGGTAGGTACTTCAAATCAAGACTTCTGATGAAATAAATAACAGCTTATTCATAAATAAGAAGCCTTTCCGATGTAACTTATGTCGTGAACAGTATCTCCAGCAACAGTGAGGGCTCGGAAATGAAACACATTCGCAGCTTTGTCCGCAGAGCGCGGACGGGCGGAAAATCTCACACTTTTCCGGTCACTACGCACAATAACTACGTGCTGCTTTTGTGGTAAACTAGTTAAATATAAACTGATCAGCTTGTGGGGTAGAATTTTCCTTATAATATCAAATAGTATTATATTATGTTTGTTACATGTAGGTTTCAGTGCAGCATGATTTTCAATGCAGATATGGTTAAACAAGCATAATTCAATGTGATTTTTATATGATCGGAGTTCTATTTCGCTCTTGATTCACACGACTTAACTACATATTTCATCCATAATAAAAATTATCAGAATCTATCAAAATTGTATGAATAACTTTAAAGAAAAATTATAAAACAAGAGCACTGCAAACCAAATAACATTGTTTGTATCAAACCATTACCGGTATCTCGCATAAAATTGTAAACAAAGAATACCGAGCCACGCCACGGAAACGAACTATATTAAAAGTGTGCAGTGCTCGCATATGAAGTAACAAATCGAGCCATACGCCATTTTATTGGCTTGGAGTGATTCCAACACTGTTTGTGTACTGGCAACCACACGCGCATGGTTACAATTTGACATTGACAGTGCTTTTACGTCGTAGCAGTAAGGGCGGTTTTCGTAGGTAAAGTGATACTACTGACGTGCGGTTGACTGTACTAGGGGTAAGGTACTCCAAACAACCCAATATTCGTAAGTCCTGAGTTATACCAAAGACATGAACATGATGATTCGCGATTCGCATATTCAGAATTTAAATGAAACAGACAAAACTAAAGAAATCTAAAAGCAGAACAAAGATAGAACGCAAAATATATTTTCGTGTAAAATTGCAAACCAATTTCAATATATCCGATATGCTTCATGTAAAATTTAACAAAATGCAGTCACAGTCTGTTGTATCCAATACCCAAATATGAACAACACTGGTTTAAAACATGTCCGACGTATAACTTAGGTACATGTTTGAAAATTGTACGGATTCAACAACACTATGCGCAATATATGGAATGTAGTGGATAAATCCTTATGTATTAAAACTTGACAATATTAGATTATAATGGAAAGTCGTGTTTATGACAATCAGAAATAAAATAAACTATAATTTAGATTATCTATGAACTCACATTTTATTGTATAATCCTCTTATTTATATAGATTTCATTGAAATGAAGCTCAATTCGAAGCTTCCATGCGGAAAATATGTATGTATGTTTATAAGAATGTATGAGAACTGATTGCGAAAAACGACCGGCGTGGGCTGATGAAGTCTTGTTCCGTTTTCCTCGTAAGGAGTTGATGTGGAAGATCAATAATATGACGTGATGAGATGTTTCTTTAGTTTAAATTGTTTTGAAAGAGGAAGTGTTTATGTGAGTAATGAAATAAAAATAATGTGCCTAATAAATACAAATGAAAAAACTTTAAAAGGGCAAATAGAATTGCTAGCTTGTTGTAAAATTTAATAGCTTTCATTGTTATTTTATAATTACTATCGAATTGTACATTTACATGACAAAGAAGACAACTCCAATTCAAGAATACGATACTAACAACAAACATTATAGGTAATAGCTGCAGTAGCGAATGAAAAATATGCCATAATTTAACTAAACTTGAATGTGCCCGGTGTATAAACTTTACAAACAATCCAAAATTAACAAGATTTAAAGTCTCAGAAACAAAATCCGGGACGTTTAACGAGTAAAAAGCATTATAAAAAGTGGTGCAAACTGGCTCTGGTACAAAGGCAACTTTTCACAACGCGCTATGAAACTGTCACGCCTGTGGCTGTTGGAACAACTCCAAGCTTCAAGCCTTTATTTAACCAACCCCCAATCTAATTACAATCTTAAGATTTTGCACATAACGTTCATTGTTGACTGAGCGTTCTTTATGCAGTTAATGCGGTACTTCGTTTGCTTTTTAAAAATGTCCTTTTGCCAATTTTTTGTTGTTCAATGGTGAAGGGTTTTAAAGGCTTAGCTGTTAGGTTAGTAATCTTTAGTGATAAAAAATTGTAAAGTCTTTAAAGCTTAGCTTCTACCATATCATACATTTAACTATATCTTTCCAAATTAAAATAGAATATTCTCAAATTATTCGATTGTTAAGTAAAGAATATAAATAATTAGTACGATAATTGATTGAGTAGTTAATTTTAGTTGCAAATTAAATGAAACCTAAAGCAAAAACATTAAATAGGTACAGATTTAGCAATTCCTGGAATTTGAAATAGGATTAAATGTTTACTTTACGAATCACATCCTAAACTAACTATGCCTAATTGTTATTGAAACCACACAAACATCAATACTTAACAAAAACCGAATGAATTATAATAATTCTAATAATAATTTCAAAGAAAAACATGTAGTATCTCTAATTCCATGAATCAGTATCAGAGAAAACTTTGTACCAACCAAAGGGTTTATTATTATGAATGTTATTAGAGGCAAGGTATCCGTACAAATTATTGTAATTAGCCTTGATCCCGTACAAACTTGGCAAATAGAACCCATAGTTTGATAGGAAAACAGCGAGCAATGGATCTACGGGTAAATGATTCAAATTATTATATCCGTATGGCAACGGAATCCGGTAGGCACTGAATGTTGGATGTTGAACTTTACGCTGAAGAGACAAGTCGTAGTTTTGTAGTTTATCTTCACTTTTGATATTGTATTTGGACAGGATTTTGTAGAATTTAGATGTTAGATTTTGGTTTTCGTCAGTTGGTGGGTTATATTGATAACCCACATTTTCTGTAGTATAGTTGTCTTCTGTCGCTATTGATATATCACTATCTTCAGTAACTTTGTATGCTTTTGATGTAGCTCCAGCTATTCTAACATTATCAATAGTATTTTCTTCATTTGCCACGATGTTTTTAAAATCAATTTCATGTAGACGCAGAATATTATCGTCACTAATATCAATATCATGGTTCCACACTTTTTTAGCTTTTCTTGTATTTTCCTTACTGTTCACTATTGTTTGATCGCTGTTATCTGTTGTATTTGCGACTATGACAGTTTCAACGGATTTTTTATTTATTTCTTTAAAATTTTCCGTGAAATCTCTAAACTCTTTATTGTAAGTTTGTCTTTGCTGTAAATTATTATCAGAAACCATGGGAGGCTTCATAGTCAGGTAAACAGGATATTCAGGTAATTTGATTGTATGGAGAGTGTTTCTTCTTATTTGATTGTAAATATCATTGTGTGACATTGGTATCCAGCCATTGGTATTAATTATTTGTTCTGTTGATATTTGATTGACGAAATTGAAGATCTGTTAATAAAATAAATTAATTAATTAAAAATATGATTTTTATACTAAATAACCCCGCTGAAATAACTTAACCTTGAAATCAAATAGCATTTTGCACCTGAATGACAGAAACATACTTGAAAAAAACTAATGTAATGCCGATCAACACATCACTAATCAATTAATCATTCAGCATTCTAAATACATAATTTAAAAAATAAAATAGTTAAAAAATAGCTTAATTTGTCACCATTACCATCAAACACAAGTAACCTCGCAACAAATAAAAACTGTTTCAAACAAAACTTGAGCTTTTCACCAAAGAAACACTTTTGTAACAATAAAAAAGCGACTCACAGTAAGTAAGACGAGGCCCCGGTTCCTCAGCATGTCACCACTTAGGACGAGTGGTCGCAGCCAGCTCTCGCGAAGGTATGACATCTTTGTGCAGCATAGTGGATGCACGCATTTACGTAAAGCTGAGTTACACGTGAAAGTCAGGATTTTATGGGCCATTGTTGCGAGTTTTGGAATGTAAGGGATAGTTCTCATGATATGAGATTGAAAAGAAAATACAAGGACAGGTAAATGTTTAATAGGTTGGAAATTAATTAGTTTGGTTAAGAACAAGTGGATTGTAGTTTTAAGAATAAAATACTATCAGTATTTGGCAACTTCGCTACTGCAAGATCTTTCGTTATCTTACAACAATCCTAAGATTCGGAAACGTGGACAAATGGAATCCCACGTTATTAAACTTATAAAACTAGGTAACATGAATCAACAAATGATTAATATTATTCTCAACTTCCTCCTAACTTTGTCAAAGGAAATATTTATAAAAACACATGCATTCTTTCCCGAGAACGCCATCATAGCCACAGCTTAAGGCGAGGAGCGCAGGGCGTGTACAAGCGTTTTCTCATCTTAATTGCTTCTTTGCGCCACTCAGTAGGACAAGGAATTGCTTTCAAGCGCGAGCCGCAATTGCACCTACGTTTACATTGTCTGTCTGTTTGTTTTACTTTATTAACTCTAAAGGGTTTTTTACTTTCTTAACGATAAAATGGTTAGCGTTATTTTCGTTTAAGTAGGTTGGAAATGCAGATTTGAGATTGTTTGGGATTTTTTTGTTTTGTGTTCTGAATGGGTCGCTGTGGTAGTGGTGCTATATATCTGTAGTTATAGATTCATTATCTTCAGCCATGACCTTAGTGGTCACAACTGCGAAAGGCCATAATTAAAAAAATATATATATCTTATAACTCCTCTCGACTGTGTTAGCTTTTATACGATAGTGAAAAGTACGTAAAGCTTTTATTGGTCTTGCAGAAATATGCCAAAGTTTTTTGCCCTTTTTAGAGACTTAACTACCTAACTTCTAACTAACTACACTACTACAACAGCACTGAGCACTAGTATTCTTATGATCATAATTTAATGCAACTCTTTTTCCAGCAGATTTCTTTGAAACTGAATTTTGATGATGCAATGTTATCGAGATCATGTCCGATGCATTTACAAGTCTTGGGAAACAGATGCAACGATGTCCCCTAAGATTCACAACTCTTCGCAAACCACTGAAATACGGAACCAGACCAATTAACATGCAGATAAAATTCGGAACGCTCCGTAAATTTTTGTTAGCTGCGGTCGACTACAGAGGGCGTGCGAATACACAAATTTATCTAATTACCGACCGTTAAAACTCTCCTGCAGACTTCAATTATGCGTTCAACAGATCTAAGTGAAATCTCTTAATTTGAACAAGTTATTAGTACCTGTTTTAAGTGTGAAACTTGGAGAATTGGGCTTTTGAAGTTTCTCGTCTTTTATGTGTATGGTTGGAGTAAAAGTAAGTAATGACTGTGTTGCGTTCTGGAAAATGTATAAGGCTTAATAAGGCAGCTTTTTATTAAGATTGTTTCTTACTCGTATTACTACGTTGAATATTTTAAATTTAATGAGTTATCTCTACAAATAACAACATTAAACATCTTAACTACATAACAGACAAGTAATGGGGACGTCAATTATGTATTGTAGAGTCAGGGAAATTAATTGTAAAGCAAATTTACACCCTGCAGCAATTTGCAGTGTTATAGCCATTTCATACAAGTTGTATGAAATGGCTGACAAAGAATGAGAGTCATGATTTGAATATACGGACAATTTAAGTTGATAGTCAATTTGCTTAATTGTTTGAAGGACACTGAACGAGACACAATAGAATTTATATTTGTATTACGTCTGGGGGCGTTTAGTGTTCCGCAAATTGTTAACAATTAATTTTCCTGACTTTACATAAGTTGAATAAGTTTATGAACCTTCAGTTCATTTGTTACAAAGATCACCATTCCATCTAGCACACGAGTTAGGTCCCTACGGATATTGTGTGATTATAATTAATAGTAGTCGTACTCTGGCCCATGTTTCTTGCACGATCTACGATGATATCTTCTCCAACACGACACCTGCCAGGTTCGTCTCATAAACACTCGTCATTCAGACCACCCCGTGCCGCGTCATTATCATTAATCACTTGACTAAGATTGATGGCTCAAATATATTCGCTTTTCATATTTTTCTCGTTAACACGGTTAGATTTTGACTGTTTGTGGTTTAGTAATGAAAATGTTTTATCTAAACGTCAGCATTTCTGAACCTTGTTATTGAACTTTCTTATGATCCATAATTTGCATGTTATTTAGTTCTAAGAAGTTAAATCTAATAGTTTAAAAATATATATATTATGGTTACGATCCCAGAGGTTTTCACTCAGAAAATAAAAATGGTATTTATTCTTGAAATTGGATACGAGTCGCCTAGAGTTCTTAGGTAAACTAACGATTCAGTACTTAAAAGAAATACAATTTGGTATAATTCATTACAATATTCTAAGAGCAAAGTCATGATATTTTATCGAAAATTCATTTATTTTCTCGACAATTAATGCTAATGCTAATCAAAACTTGATGCCACGATTCAGTCTCTAGTTAAATCTATAACAACATCCTTATTTTTGGCATCCAATATTTCCAAACACCTGAACTTCCTGCGTGTTGGTACTTCTTCGGAAGGATCATCATCAGTTAAAGGCAGCTGAATATTGTTTGCTGGAACTGGAGCCGAGGTATTTTTTACTGGATTAAAGGTTTTAACTCTGCAAAACAAAACATGGTCTGGTATTATTATTTCGATCTTACCTCCAGCAATACTGCAATATCTCTATCATAATTTTTAGGTACAAGACTAATGTTATCAAAGTTTGCGATGTTCAAACGATAATTATTTTTAATTAATAACTAATAGATAGTGGCGCCTTCACGAATAAGATTTCTTAATGAGGCTTTTTACATCCAAAAGACAGTTGTAGGTATTAATCATATCTCTATTATTTCTTTATTGTTTTATTACCTTCTGAAACTATCGTCTATTAATTTACCAAGTTCTTTCATGTCAGATCTCCGAATAGACATGATGATGTACCAATGTACCTGCCGGTTGACCGATTCATTCAACATGACCGGACGCATGATATGCTTTTGCAGTGAAGATAATGATATCGCGATTCAGAAAAGTACACTTTCAGCACAGTGACATCTTGGCACAATGTAGTGAACTATGAGGAATTGTTTAAATCAACGCCATCTATCGTGATAACTGTGAATCTGCTTGTCTCTCTTCAGCATGCTGTGTCATAGTTTATGAAAGTAATAACAGGTGGCGCTGTGTTCTGCTAAAAATAACCGCGTTGCAGTTGAATACACAGAACAGCCGACAACATGATTACAGTTGTGAAAGATAGCTAACAATAACAACAACAACTATGGATGTTGATAGGCTGCAGTCCTGAGTAGTGTGGGTCGTAAGAAGGACATGGATATTAGACAACACAAATGCCGTTTACGATATTCCCGATAGGAGTCAAAATGTGTAGGTACAGCTACTGGATACGTGAACAAGATCAATATATCGAGTTATTTTCACCACCAACTCGTTTGAACTAATAACATTCCATCATTTTGACTGCTGGTAAAAAGACCAACTGACCAACCAAAACTATCAAATCATTTGATGTTCGTGTTTGTAATAATATTTTTATTTTCTTAATACTGTAGGCTCATAGTACTTAATAAGCTTAACTCGAAAAAAGTCATTCAGTCTGTAATTTTTGCACAAATAATTAATTATTTCTAATCTGTAAATCAGAGGAGTTCGTGGTTAAGTAATAACAGCCGCACGGGTTGATAAATCAGGTTAAGCTATTCTTGCCGGGGTTGGTACGTGGATGGGTGACCATCTTTACTTACCAAGGGGTATCGTGTTACCCAGTAACTAGGTTGTGGAGGTCAGATAGGCAGTCGCTCCACGTAAAATACTGGTATTCGGCTGCTGCATCCAAATAGACTGGAAGCCGACCCCAACATTATTGGGAAAAGGCTTGGCAGATTTATTTAATCTGTAAATTAGACAGTTCTTATTTTTGTAGTCAATTCATTTTGAAACGGATTCGTCCAAGACATATAGCTTCCTCTTACATCATAATCGTCGACTCGTATGGATCCAAAACATCCAATTCGAAAGACCAAAGAACTTTACATTTTAGAAATTCACATTTCCATATTGGAGAAGACCATAAGTTATAACTATTCACTAACAATGTGAGAAAGTGATTTTATATGAATTAGTAATGGGGAAATTATAATAAACGGTGAGTTTGAATATTTGCCGGACGTTGGTGGACATGGTCATGGACGAAATTATTTGGATGCGGCGGTTTAATCTTTCTATTCTGAATTCATTTTTCAAAGTCAAAGTAATTTACTAACCAAAAACACGGTACATGATGTTCATATATTTTATTAAAATGATATTGTGAGATTGATTTCAGAGGTGACTAAATAAATTGTTTTGAACAATAATAAGAACTACACTTTTACCGTATGTTCTGTTTTGTGTAAATTTTCAGTTATTAAATAAATCTTATCGAAACTAGTCTTGTACGTCGCAGACTATTTCACCAACAAGATGATCAAAATGATCATCAGTAGAATTATTATTTTTGTGCGCCAAAAGGTATTTCGATCCTATCACTATTATTAATATCCCATAATTCATATCTGTTTACAAATTGTACAGGATATTGCACAAAATTCTTATAGTTTCGAAGGCTGACCTTTCCTAACAAAATTGCCACATCCATTCTGAAAAGCTGCTGTAATCTCTTGGCCAGTGAAAGTAAAAACTGTGTGAGTGTATAACACGTGCAAATGAACTCGGAACCGGTCGCGGTCACTGTTATCTGACCACTTAGCAACCTTATATCTGATACATAATCTTTCTACGGTAACATACGAGTAGTCGTAGCAGTTCATTAGTCTTCATAACTGCTATTAGTATAGTAATTGTCTCATTTGTGTCTTTGTTGGTGCTTGTTTTATTTGTTTACATTGTTTTGTTTATAATGGAGATTGCGGTTAGTGTTGAGTATAAACACCCAGCAGAAGTTACCAGGACCATTCGTGAAATACTATCACTAAAACCGCATCATACTTACGGGACGGCTGAATAAAGTATTAAATTGACGCCAGCTTAAAGCAAGACAAGACCTTAAAAATAAGAAAAATAATTTTAAAAAAAATGGCGATTCTAAGCAAAGCCTTCGATTGTGTCATCCAAGATAGACGACTAAGGTAAAACTTAGATGACACACAACTAAGTGTCATTGATACCGCCGTCATATCCGTAGCCACAAAGTACTGATTAGGTATGTCATTAGAGTATACCAATAAACTGAACTGTACAATTTCTAACAAATTGCTATTTATTTGTCGGACTGGTGCTCCGGTACGCTTCCTGACCTTCAACCGGTTTGGGGTTCCGTAGATGAATGGTTCTGTCAATGATTTTAATGTGACTAGAATTTTAAGCTAAATTTAGAAAGCTAAGTTTTAGAATAACCTGTCGAAAAAACCAACTAATTATCTTTAAGAAGTCGTTAAATAAACAAAAGTAAAAGAAGAACTCAAAAAGTTTTCATTATAAAATAAAGAAAATTTCGCAGAGATTATAAATAAATTGTTAGTAGTTCTAACTCAGACCAAATAAAAAACCAAGACATAGCGCTGTCAACAGTGACGTGCGGCCGGTTTCGTAAACATGTGTGCGCTTAGTGAGGTGTAGTTTGATTATAAATGATTGTAAATGTGTACGTCCCGCTCACACACAGAGTGGAGGTGTAGTTTTGGCATGCTTCACTGTATTGTTCGCAGCGCTATGTCTTGGTTTTTTATTATGTCTGAGAGTTCTAATAAGACAAAAATATTTAAATGGTGCTGATGCACAACACACATTTTAAATAAGCATCTAATTACTAGATACGGAACCCAACACTTCACACTTACATTGTCCAGCGCAACTTGTATCTCAGGAAGTGATCGTCGGTTTGCAAACGGTGGAAATGGATATGTCGGAATATCCGGGAAAACCGTCTGATAACACGCCCGGAACGACAAACTGCCTCCCTTTTATAATATAGAAATACTTCGGGCTTGGGAGCAAGTTGAAAGCAGATTTGGCGTTCGATTCAGTAAGAACTGAAAAAGAAGAAAGTACGGTCTGTTTAACAAAATAATGTCGTCTTATTTAAGTGTGAAATTGGAAAAATGCCCGACAATAGGGAGTGGCAGTTATGATAATTATGTCTTATTTGCCATGACATAAGAATTAGTAAACCTCAACAGGGTGTGGCTATAATTTCAAACAATTGCCTTTGTCAAAACTAGTTCATTAGTATTTAGCACATGTAACTTTACAAAATACTACTATACGATCGAAAAAATATATTTAGCAAGCGACGTCTACTGAACAAGCTTTCAATTCATTATTCAGTATCGGTCGTCACAAAATCTTGCCGTATAATGCAAACAAATTAGTAGCTAAACGTAGAATTTCGTTAATTACACCATCACACAAATAAATAGAATAGGTACTCTTTATGTACACCATAAAAATTACACAAATCTAATCCCTAGGACCTTTAGTAACAAAGCCTACCCTGTGCTCCACCAGGCCGCGAAGAATGACATCAAAATTGTTCTTGAAACATAGAGACGTGATCTATGGGGTAATTATGATGATACCAAAGAATTACCAGTACCGCCCAGATTGGACAACGGTAGTTACAAATCATGCTATTGTTGCATAATTCGTAATATTCACGGTTTTAACACAATAATTGACGATACGGTATATAATTATAATATTGCACCATGACGCTACTGCTCAATAGGTGCTCTTCGGGCGTGGAAATTGTATCATCTTTCGTATGACAAGGAAGTTAGTAGGAGGGCTGCACATTTATATTAGTCATTCTGAATATTTAATTTTATTGCCTTCTCTGTGCGAAAAGAGCATTTTATACTGCAATCTATTGGAAAATAATAGCCTGGTATTACTTTGTTAAAGAAAGGTAAGAAGGAAAGGAATAAGAAACCTTGATGGGACATGCTGAACGGGCACAAAAAAAAATATCGATCTGTCTGAATTATAATGACTGTTATTATTTGACTGGGCAAAACGATTCGAGACAGCCATTAATTAAAATTTACCAATGAAATATTAAAGTGTTTGTTAATCTAAGATTACCAGCCAGCTTGTTGGATATTAAGCTAAATTGCATTTAGGCTGTTCTCCTAAAGTTCATTATGACCACTCTTTGAAATTAGAAAGTATCAAGCAGTCTTACTAAATATATAGCTTGCCAGCCCTTCTCACGATTGTGAAATAACTTGATTGACTAATTGGACCCTAACACACTTTTCATAATTCAAATTAGGTGCTTTGTATGGACACTATCTGCATCCTTTCACATTCCTGCATTGCTGACTGACCTTAGTCCTTTACTATGTGCAAGTTATCTGCATGTAGAATTAAGTAACTTTCATCATCCTCCTATTCTTATCTCAAATCATTTGAGGTCAGCCGTCAGCTTTATCAGCCGTCATCTGTGTTTACTTTACTTCCTAGTCATTATCATCTTTCACAAAATCTATCCACCTTTTCTTTAGTCATTATTATTTATTTTAAAATCTTGATAAATGTCAAATGACCTGTAAGTGCAAAAATACATAAGATTTGAAAAATCATGAATATTAATTTAACGCGCCACAGAAAGTGAAATTGTTTTTACATAAATGACTGAATGTCTAGAAGCTCTAACAAACAAAAAGGATAAATAATTCATAAGCTATAGAAAGCATTACTAAATATATTATGTTTATGTCATTCACTGTAACACCACTATCGTGTTTAACATTTGAAGAGATGTCTCCGGAACCATCTGTCAAGTGAACAAGGGTCTCAATGATGTTCAGTTTTGTGATCAGTTCCGCGTTCCTACACTATTCCGAGTAACAATAGTACTTTTGAAAGCATTACTAAATTGTTATATAACCCATTAATTATTGAGTCTGTTCACTAGAAAGAACTAATACTCAGAAAACGAAACAAATGCAGTTGATTTGCATGTAATGAGAAATAAGGGCGTTTTGAATCTTGGGAGACATTATCAAACAAAGCTAGAAGAATTTTATTTTCTGTAAAATACAGTGGTAATGAAAAGCTGTGGTATTAGAACGCTTTTATTTATTTGAGCATAGAAGAGCAATTATTACTCTACATTGCTCAATGGTCGATCTTTTAGAAATACAACTCATCAGGATGGCATTGGCCAGTATCAAAATCTGGTTTAACCAGAACCATAACAATTATGTTGAAGTCAGCTTCCAGTCTATCCAGATGCAGCTGAATGCCAGTATTTTACATGGAACGACTGCCTCTCTGACTTCCACTACCCAGTTACTGAGTAACACGATACCTAGCAATATTTACAGCAGTAATGAATAGAAGAAAGGTATTCCTACTGTAGATTTATGTTATAACCAATGGGTTAACATACTGGCCCATATCTTATTGCATCATAGTGATGTTCATGTCAAACGCAAACCAAATCTAAAGTTGCGGATTGCTTCTGAGTTCCGCACACATCAGTCACGGTTGCGGGCAACACTGGGTGCCGTAGAAAGCATCACTAATGGTTGCGCAACCCACCACTGCGCTACGGGACCTCAATATGCGTAAATAGTGAAGGGTGATGATCATCACCGAACAGTGATAATTATAGTAACAATTACGTGAGCTATTGGCTAATATCCTGGTATGGATTTCAGGCGAGAAAAGTATGCATGGAGGCTTTTAGAACGGCGGCTTGAGGACCGGGCAATAACATCAAATAACTTTGTGATTACTTCGTAAACTTCAAAAACATAGATAGATAGATAGAATATTCTTTCTTTATTATGTACACCATAAAAATTACAGACATCAATTTAGAAATTTTACATTGAGTGACACAATGGGCGGTCTTATCGCTAAAAGCGATATTTTACAGACAACCTTTGGATGAACATAATGTGAACTGGATGCCAACAATAAACTGTGAATGAACCTAAATGATAGATATAGAAAAAAAACTGTTTTATTTAAAACCTACCTACACTTCTTCATTGCCTACACTAATACAAATGCTTTGTACAAATGCCTTTGTCATTTATTTATTAATATTTGTGTACAATAAAGGTAGAAAGGCAGACATTCTCTACCAGTTAACCAAGGGTGATAGAGAGATAACAGGTAGGCAGGTGCACAATTTGCGAGTGAAAAAAAAAGAATATTAAAAGGGTATTATAATTTTAAATAAAATGGGTACACACGTAAATATTGTAAAGGTTTTATAATCTGGTGTATAACTAGCTGAAAGCAAATTCCTCGGTCCCGGAAACCGTGACTTTTTTCGTACTCTCTCGTGCACTCCATACTAGTCAATACTCAAACTTTAGGTTAATATGCCTGCGAATATCCGATCACTGGTCCGATCATTGTTTACTTAAATCTTACATTAAAACTACGACATCAGTTCCTTCCAATCAAAGGCCGATGAACTGTAGAAGCAGATTGAACAAGTTTCATCAAATTACAACTTTCTTCAAGCGTCTCAGAGATATTGAATAATTTTCGCATAAACTTTTGCATACAGAATTTATAAATAATACATTAGGCAGATGGATTTCCATCGTCTATCTGACTTCAAAATTTTAGGCTTATGCAATGCAAAACTTACAAGTTGGGAATTAAGAATTAATTGAGAATGACAAACAATAGAAGATTTACTGAATACATTTATAGACAATGTACGCGATCTAATACTAAGTTTACTGGTAAAAGATGGACTTATTGAGGGCTGGCTTTTGTAGCTTTTGGCTTTCAGAAATTTCAGTTGCCAGCATAACTAGATAAAATATATCTATACTTTAGGCACAATTTTAAAAGATAATAACAATAGGTATAGAAAACATCTAAACATAATTTTAAATGTAAAATGCTCTATTGTTTTAAATATAATGGGCCTTCTCTTTACCACGATCGCCGTCTACGAAGAATCGAGCGGCCCCAAAATATGCCTATTCACTCTTGCTTTGAAGTCAGCCCTCAAAGTGGGTTCTAAATAAATGAACTCTCTTGGCACTGAAGTCATTTATTTGTTTTTACCAAAGTAAAGACTGCTTGAACTTACAAATAAATAGTGAAAAATAACGCTAGACGTATTGAACCGGCACTATATGAACAAGTGGTTACAATTACCTGAAGGAAATGGGCTGTTACGGCTGTTAGCCAGCAACCTGTTGATAATTGACTGGTGTTAGTTTTCGTATTAATGTGTTTAGTAGTAGCCCCTTGTATGGTATCGTCCAGGGCAGCAGTGCAACTTTATCTAAGGCGTTTCGCACACTGCACCGCATTACGCAGCGTGGTGCGGGGCGGCCGTAGCAAACAATCTGCACGCGGGAGCGCGTCGCGTGCGCCGATTGTGTTTTCTATACAAACTGGTACCGCAAGTACACGCGTAGGTGCGTTGACACGCAACATGCAGCGTGATGCGGTGCAGTGTGATAATCGCCTTATTCTGCTTGTTTTGATGTCAGATATGTTCCGGTTTAGAAGGTATCATAATAAGTCAATAGTAGTTCGTCGCCGTGGAAATGGCAAAGTTTTGGGCCAACAAGATTCGAAATATTGTCGTGTCAGCGACACGAAGAAGAAGTTCACGTATGGATGGTGTTAAGTATGGCTCCCGATAAAACTCCAGGCACATGAGACGTTTCAATTTTGTCTGCTTGAGGTTTTGCAAGTGTCGTAGGTTGTCGTCACCAGTTGAAAACTTGTTACATAAAAATTTGCAGGGTAAAATTTCACCGCAAGATAATAAAATGATACCTGCTACTTCTGTTAAGGCAATGGTTCAAATTCTGACTTGGCTTATGTGTGATTTTGCGGTTTTGGCAAACGTATGGATATCACAGCTATATCTTGCCAGTAAGCGATTCTTTTTTAATTTTTTGCGTTATTCAATTCAGTAAGTTTTATAATATTATTTCCTCAGTTTTATATAATACATTGTAATGTGATCCGATTTATACATAAATACAAATATTTTGCACAATTTTCTAAAGAGCAAAGGTTATATCTGCTATAATGCAGTGGTGACGAAACAAAATAATACTTAAATATGTTGATATTTTGTTATACTAAGCACTTAACCTACTGATCTTTTTGATAGAAAGTGTTGCATAGTAGATTTTATTGAATTTGTCAATTTCTGAACAACTAAGCACTTTTTAGATATTGATTAACTATTTACACCGCATTATTTATTTATTTATTTATTTAACCATTTATGTACACACAAATAATACATAGACAAGACAAAAGGAACAGAAAAATACGTACAAAGGTGATGCTTATTTCTAATGAAATCTCTTCCAGCATACCTGCGATAGGACAGAGGATTTACATAAAATATCAATCCAATTTTTTTTTTGACTAGTGCAACTCGCTGTTTTGACCACTAAGGTCATGGCTGCTTAACCGGACTTTCCTGTGGGTGCCTTAAGCTGCTACACATAAAGCCTGCAGCCAGGGGCAGAGGAATGTGGCGTTGTGTAAAAATAATTTATTGAATGTCAGTAAATCACTAACACTATATTGCAAAGTTTTTTCTTGCTCTTATTTATGTAGGTATGCTATTCTTTCCCTCGTAACATTTAATTAGTTGGGAGATTCCCAAAAAATTGGATCACAATATAATACTACTATAAAATCAATCAACTCAGCCCATCACAGACCACTGTTAGACATAGGTCTCTCCCAGGCTGCACCACAACCACCTGTCCACCACCTTCCGTATCCAGCCTGCCCCAGCAACCTTTACAAAGTCGTCGATCCATCTAACTGGTCCAACACTACGCTTGCTGATACACGGTTGCCACTCCAGGACTCGTCTGCTCGCGCTGAGCGAACTTGAATTCAAAGTCAAAGTCAAAGTCAAATAATTTATTTCAATTAGGCACAAAAAGGCACTTTTGAACGTCAAAAACAAAAAATAGAATTGATTCTAGTCGCCCCTTCCAAAGGGTAGTTTTCGTATGGAGAAGAATGGGCAAGAAACTCCACCGTTACTCTTTTAAAATGTTTTACAATATTTTGTATACATTAATTATATAATTATATGTGAAAACGATGCACCTGGAATAAGATTTATATACCACAATAGGTAAAAATAAAAATGAAGCAATGATAGAAAAAATAATTATGTAATGGATACATGGTGTTCACATATTTACAAGCATTGTAAAACCTATACGATATTCCTAAAAAAATTACAAGTGATACTAATTCGTCAGTGTGTGAGTTCAAGTAATCACATAATGTAAAAAAAAAAAAAAAAAATGTAGTAATATTTAATTACACAATTAAATTAGCAACCAGTTTGATTTTGTCTAGACTCAAAATTGTCCTATGGAGCTAGACCAGCACGTTTCCAAGCATTCTTATCTAGGATATAATCCTCTAATTTGTAATATGCTTGTTTACAAAGAGTACTTTTAATATGCGTTTTAAATTTTCTTTCAGTTAATTGTAATATATCACAAGGTATTTTGTTATAACATTTAACACAGTACCCCATAAAAGATGTTTGTACTTTGGATAATCTGAAAAATGGTTGATCTATTTTATCTTTATTTCTAGTATTAAAATTATGTCTATCACTTATTTTCTTAAAAAGATGCAGATTTTTCCTTACATACATAATATTTTCATAGATGAATTGGCAAGGTACCGTCATAATATTAATCTTTTTAAATAGTTCCCTGAGAGATTCGCGACGACATAGATTATAAATGGCTCTGACAGCCCTCTTTTGTAAAATAAAGATGGATTCAATGTCAGCAGCCCGACCCCACAGTAAAATGCCATATGACATAATACTGTGAAAGTAGCTAAAATAGACCAAACGCGCGGTTTCTACATCTGTTAACTGTCTTATCTTTCTAATAGCATAAGCGGCCGAGCTTAGCCGCCCCGCAAGAGATGTTATATGAGGTCCCCATTGTAATTTCTCGTCTAGCGTGATTCCCAG
Source organism: Agrochola litura (assembly GCA_949152395.1). NCBI lineage: Eukaryota > Metazoa > Arthropoda > Insecta > Lepidoptera > Noctuidae > Agrochola > Agrochola litura. The sequence continues at coordinate 699,984 of OX424490.1, forward strand.
GAAAACTGTTTGATGAATAAATTCCAGTTTTTCTCCATTCAATATGATGTCACATTCGCTACTTCTAACATTCGGTAATTTAAATCTAATGCATTTGGTTTTTTTCTCATTAAGTACCAAATTATTTACCGTAAACCAATCTTGGACCTGAAGAATAGAGTTATTCACGTCGTCAAGATTTTGTGACCGTCGGTCTATTTTAAAGATCAATGATGTGTCATCTGCAAATAACACCATCTTCGGTTGATTTTGAAGTAATTGGGGTAAATCGTTTATGTAAACTAAAAAGAGGAATGGACCCAATATCGAACCTTGAGGAACACCCATTGCCATTTCAGACCCCAACGAGTTTACGCCGTTTACTTGAACTTTAATCTTTCTATCTTTCAGGTATGATCTTAGTAAATCAAGAGCTGTATTCCTAATCCCATAGTGTTCTAGTTTCAGCAGAAGTGTTTCATGGTTTACGCAATCGAACGCCTTCGAGAGGTCGCAAAAGATTCCAATGGCATCTTGTGCTTCTTCCCAGGCATTAAAAATGTTCTTTATTAGGGTGACACCGGCGTCAGTGGTACAACGCCCTTTGGTGAAACCGTACTGTTGTTCATGAAAGATGGAATTTTTATTAAAGTGACGTAACATTTGATTAAGCATCAACTTTTCAAACACTTTACTGAGAACTGGCAGAATTGACACGGGCCTATAATTGTTGGGTTCCTTACTATCACCGGACTTGAACAATGGAACTACTTTACTGAGTTTCATGAGATCCGGAAAGACTCCTTGGTCTACACTGCTGTTAAATATGAAAGCTAAATAGGGCGCAATGGTTTCGATGATAGCTTTACAGACTTTTACAGACATTCCCCATAGATCTTCTGTTGATTTAATTTTAAGATCTTTAAAAGCTTTTATAACAGCCTGGGGGTTTGTATGCTGAAACCTAAACTCTAAAGGGCATGCATTTACATTATTTCTAAGTAAGGCGGCAGAAAGCGCGGGTGATGAATTTAAATTTTCGGTAGTTTTAAGGGGAACATTAGCAAAAAAGTTTTCAAATTCCTGAGCTATTTCTACATCTGAGTTGATGGGGCCATGTGCAGTCTCTAAATTTAATTCAGTATTACGCTGTTTTTTCCTACCTGTTTCATTATTTATTATTTGCCAGGTAGTTTTTATTTTATCATCAGCTGATTTTATTTTATTGCTAATGTAAAGAGCTTTAGCTATTTTGCACACACTTTTAAAAGTTTTAGAATATTTTGCGACATACTGATGAAAGCTTGTATTATTCATATGTTGCTTAAGGCCATAAAGTTCAAAAAGTTTTTCCCTGCTTTTACGAATACCTGGAGTGGCCCAATCACTAAATAAGAACTTTGTGTAAATAGTTTTAGTCTTTAGTGGAAAAGTGTCAATAAATTGCTTGTTTAATAGTGAAAAGAACTCGGCGTAAAACTCATTAGGGTCAAAAATATTATTAAAACTCTGAACACATAATTTACTTGCCAAAGAGTTATCTAATTTCTCTAAGTTTTTACATGTAATTGGCCTAAACCTTATTTGAATTTTTTGTAAAGGCATGTAGGTGCAAAATGTTATTGTTTGTCCACTGTGATCAGATGGCAACTTATTTACAATTTGTTTATGTAAGTAATCACAATTACAAAATATATTATCTATACAAGTGGCAGAAGAAGCTGTCACTCGGGTTGGTTCAATAAAAACATTTGACAAATCAAATGACCTAAAAAGACTTAATAATCTGATAGTGTTAGAGTTATTTTCTAATAAATTAATATTAAAATCACCACATATGATTATTGACTTACTACTAGCACTAAGTTTCTTTAGTACATCTTCCATTACAGAATCAAACATAGGTAGATTCTGGTAACTTGGAGGTCTGTATACGCATACTATAACATGCTTATCAAGCTCAACACAGGACAATTCAATGTTGTGTTCAACAGACAGTCCGATAATGTCTTTTCTTTCTTTCGATTTAATAGAATTTTTTATCAATATTAATGACCCGCCATGTATCATACGTTTTCGGCTGAAATGGCTAACTACACAATAATTTTCATAATTAATTGACATTACTTGATGATCTTTTAACCAATGCTCTGTTAAACAAATGACATCAAACTTGGTATTTTCTAAAAACAATTCTATTTCCAGTAATTTGGAAGAGCAACCTTGGATATTTTGATTGAATAATTTTAAAGTATGTTGCCCCCCCTTTGGTTTTTTATTATTATTATAATGTAAAATATTGCCAGAAGATACCTTTTTATTATTCTCTAATAATAATTGGTTATTTGAAGGGGTAACTTCTGTTGTCTTACTAACTAGTTTAAAAAGTTATCCGGCGTGAACTCCACAACTACAACTGAAGACTCTAGAATGCCCGTATGAGTTCCAGCAGGAAGAGAATACCCTATCTGACTGGTAGTGGCCTCCAAAGATGTTGGTATTGTAGGTGGATCCTCCTTCGTACAACATGATGCTTCAGAATTAATTACTATGTTGTTAGAATAACTAGACAACACAGACTCGTCACTAATACTACAATTTGTTATATTTGCTATAACCTCATTTATATTATGTGCTATCAACATAGCAATCATATGTCTACATTCCCAAGACAGAGATAAAGTTCTCTGAGTTAACTTAAAACCACTAACAAACTTGTTAGTGTCAAAATACAATAATTTGTCACTATGACAACATGTCAGCCTGTGAATAGTACTATTCAACTTATAAATATAATTATTTTCGTAATCTGATAAAGTATCAGAGTAAGGTAAAGCACACAACATTAGCTTTCCTATATTTAACTTTAATAAGGTGTCCACACCATCCACTATGTCCTTTCTAGTAATACCAGTACTATTACCCAATAGCAAAACCATTGTAGAATAATTATCTAGGTTTGTGCTTTCAATTCTTTTAATCATTTGTTTGAAACTTATGTTATGATAACTATGATTGGTAAAACTATGGCTAAGGTAATTAAATAACATTTTTCCAAAGCCAGAACCTAATTCGTCACAGAAAAATATAGATTTCTTATTATTATTCTGTGTATTAACACAGGTCTCTGCAGGAAGAGACAACACCGGTGGAGGCAAGTCAAGCTGAGGCTGAGGAGGTGATGGTTGGTTGACACAACTGCATGAGAGATTATTAGTCAGGGACTCATACTTCTCAGCATTCCACTTCACCAAATCCAGTAGTTCTCCAGCCTCAAACAAGCGCTCACTTAGTTGTTGTTGTGAAGTCTCATATTTCTCAAAAATATCCATATTAATTTATGAACCAACCCGACGTCAGCGTCCACATTTCGGCACTGTATGTCAAAACGAGCAAGACGCACTAGTTGATGACTTTAGTCTTCAAACATTGTGGAATAGACTTGACGAGGTTTTTCAAACGCTGCTCAACCCAACTGGATCCTTCTGTCTGCTCTGCAATGAACATTATTAATAACGCAGCAAACTGCCCAATGAACTATTATTATTCATTTATTCCTTCGAGTTACAATGACTCATACACAATATACAAAATACAATACATATGAATTAATTATTAATTTTAATAAATCAACAAAAAGTAGAATCCATAATATCACTACTGCAATAAACCTAAATAATAACATTGAAAACAATATTTTAGATACAATCTTATCTTTTTTCAATATCGCAAACTCATCAATCTATTGCACTACATCGGGTGTGGTCACTTGACCAGCTACTGCTATAAAACATATATCAAATTCGACATTAATTATTTAGCACGTATATATTAAACTGACACCATGCAACATGCATTGTGCAATATCTTCGCAGCAGCAGTTGCAAAAGATGCGCTCCAATTTGATGAGGAGACTCTCGCAATAAGCGATATTATTTGGTAAGAAATTCGGAATTACATTAGTTATCTAAGCACATTTTATTTGATACCTAAAACAGTCTATCTATGAAACATCCCTGTAGGCGTTGTGTTCCACGCGCGCCTCAAAGAAATGTCAGCAGAATTGACGGGGTCCGCTAGGGCCAATGCCTGCCGGGGCTGCGAATATGGGCCGAAAGGGACATCGTGGCCCCCGGCAACAGGGCAACCGAAGGAACACGGGTGGGTTTTAGTCAGTAAGAGTCTGACACGCCTTCCCGCTCCACCCAGAGCGGGAGAAGTTATTTGATAAATACCCAGGCAAAAAAAAAAAAAAAAGTCCTCAAAAACGATGAAAGAAGAGACTGATGACGGGATGCAATTTTGACCTTTGAGGTCCTGCGTGGTCCTTTAAATAATGATCTTGTCCAAAGTGACACAATACTGTGTAGTTAAATCTAGACTAGGCTGAGGATTGTCCTGTAACTTGATTTAATCACATTATTGGTTAGTAGATAATCAAGTTAATCTTTCTTTCAGCCATGCTGAGACCGGAAAACGCACTTTTTTCTTCCAAGAATTCAAAAATTTGCTCTGTCATAGCCCTGTAGTCTACAAGTTCTTAGAAACTTAGAGATAATGTGAGTGTGAAGCAACTTTTCAATTAAAACTAAAAATCTTTGGCTATTGCTCCTGCACCACAAGTTGCAGTCATTATTATTTTGCGGTATCGAACGAAACATACACATTACTTAAAAGTGTGAAGTCACTTCTCACGTTAGATACCACATTTTATAGCTTAAAATTAGAAAGAAATAAATACGTATCGAGATTAGATTTCTTCTACAAGGTCACATAGTGATTGCCTGTTAAGCAAAGACTTGATTAAAATGATCTATTTGATAACTATTTTGACTATCTCTTCAATCGAAAAAATACCAACGAAGTCAATGTGTGGGCGTTTTTAATGAAAATGAATTAATTGCAATTCGTAAAGGTTTGGACGTGGATTTATAATATTTTTTTTTAAATTAATATTACTTTTTACAGTTAAAAATGATCATATCCCCTATTAAATGGGATTTAAACATAACTGGCGAAATATGGGTGTACCTGCTACAGGGAAACCTCTGCCCAACCCTTCGGGGAAACAAGGCGTGATGTTATGTTATGTTATCATATTATTATTATAGTCACATTAGCTAAGCATTCGAATCACGCATTTTCATGCAGGTAAATTGTCACCTATCTGTAAAAAACTCATCGTGTAAATCATAATGGTAATGGTTCAAATCGACCTACAAGTGTTAGAGGTAACAAGCCAATTATTTGACGTTTGTTACGTTTACAAGTGAATCCAGGCGTTAAACACTGTGATTTCTCTCGGATAGAGCACAGCATCAGTACCGCTAATCCCTGCAGGTATAGCGGGCACGTAATACAATAATTTCACCCGACGTTGCTTGTGGTCGCGCGTCGCATCCCGCGGTTTATCTTACAAAACAACGGGGATTTACTGTTCGAACATTTTCGTTTTATTTTCAGTGATTTTGTGGGGAAAACTATTATGTTTTATGAGCATTGAAATGTGAGGTGCTGTGTTTGCCTTTACCTACATTAGTGTACCTGATGCTGTGGTTGATTTGGTACACAATTAATTTTATTGCTAGGAGATGAGCTCCACGAAGAAATGATTCTGGACACCGCTAGTGAAGATAAAGAAATAACTGATTGTTTAGCAAAGATTGATGTCTATCAAGCAATAGGTACTATTGAACAAAGTCTTCTTCCAAGACACTCGTCCCGCACTGTTCTCTACAACACAATATTTGCAGCAACTTTAAATGTCTTTTTCAACATTAGACACAATATACAGACGCTTTATTATGTACGACATATTTAATTATATTATGTATATATTTTATGACTATCTAAGATTAAATAGAGATAAAATTATGCTGATAGAAAGATTCCTCCTTAGTAAACAGGCCTTACCATTTCAATATGAATGACTAGATATGTATGTCATTGAACAACGCGACTTAACACCTTTTACGAATTGTATAACAGTATAACAAAGTTGGCTAATCTTATGAAGCTACCAGGCTATCAGAAATTACAGGCAGGCTTGACTCAACGCAGCACTATCTACCATACATTATGATTACATCGATGCTATCTTCCGAAGTGTAAAGTGTGAAATATGCCATCACGCCTCTTCGAACAACGAGGGGGTATATTTTTGCAACCGAAGATGCTTATAACAGTTTTTGCTAGATAACAACTTTATCTGATCTTGTGCGAAGACTGTTGTTGGTTGCTTAAATCATGCGTTGCAGACTTTGGTTTAGTGTTTAAGGTAGATTCTTTTTCTACGGTTCGAATGTGCGTCTACTACGATATGTAGAAAAAAAAAGGTGTGTGTGCGATTCACACACGATAGAAGTGAAACTTATAACTACAACTAACAAGGAAACTAATAACTAAATTCAACTAAATAACTAATTAGAACATCATAAAACACTTAAATCTAACTAGAAACTACAAAAAACTTATACAAAAATGGCAAAAGCTCACCTACACTCATTCATCATTTGTTGATCATTTGTTGAAACTGAAAATATGGAACTTGAGCAATAGATTATGTAACATATGTTAAATAAAATATAAAATATCTTTTAAAATTAATCAAAATACTTTCATTTTTAAACAATTAAACTTTGTAATTATCCTACCCTTGTTATATATATTCATCTCATTCTTTTGTCGATTTACTGAAGTTTCACTTCTATCGTGTGTGAATCGCACACACACCTTTTTTTTTTTTGAAGTGAAACTTTTGAAGTGAAACTTCTTTAGAATCGTTGTGATTTCAAGCCGGATGCAACGGAAAAACGACAGGTAAGAGACACAAATACAAAAATGTGTAGGATGAAGCCAGGAAAGAATGAGACAGAAATAATATTATCGGTCTCTCCTCTTTGTCCTATACTTCGTAGCGTCCCCACTCCCGTCTTCTAAGCATAGTCGCCTGTAATTTGTGAGCCAGAGCGAGAGAGCAGATATTGCATACTGTTTAATACGTGCTTGTATTTGAGCATTTAACGTGTGTTAGTGTATGTGAAAACTACGTGAGCTACTGTACACTGTATGCGGCTGCGTATTACAGCTTTTTAGTAAGATGTCAGCGTGGTGTGTTATTATTTAACTGTGTGTTTGTTTATATCTTGTTGTGCTAAATAATAAATTTTATAAGATGCCGAAAACTAATGCCGAAACTTCAGTAACAAAGGATTTCCTAGAACATTAACTGTCTAAAATTAACTTTGGTACATTTTCATTATATAAAACTGCTAATATCTTCAAAACCCGTGGGTCGATTTATACAATTCAAACGTGACAAGTGTTTTTACACCTAATCCTCTTATTTGGAACTAAAATTACGTTAATATCTCCGTAAACAAAAACCTCATTTTCAAGTTACGTAATTATACTGAACATTTTATTCAAACATTAAAATTTATACAATTTGCATCTTTACTTTATCTTATTAGATTCTAACAAGGAAACTAATAACTAAATTCAACTAAATAACTAATTAGAACATCATAAAACACTTAAATCTAACTAGAAACTACAAAAAACTTATACAAAAATGGCAAAAGCTCACCTACACTCATTCATCATTTGTTGATCATTTGTTGAAACTGAAAATATGGAACTTGAGCAATAGATTATGTAACATATGTTAAATAAAATATAAAATATCTTTTAAAATTAATCAAAATACTTTCATTTTTAAACAATTAAACTTTGTAATTATCCTACCCTTGTTATATATATTCATCTCATTCTTTTGTCGATTTACTGAAGTTTCACTTCTATCGTGTGTGAATCGCACACACACCTTTTTTTTTTTGTATTTTTGTTACGCGATTACTCCGCCAATTATGAATTGATTTTGATGATTCTTTTTTTTTTTGGTAGATCATACTTCAGAGGTGGTCCCATATAAATTTTATTAACTTTGCTTGGGTAGTTTTTGAGTTAGCTTCAATAATACGTATTTTTTCCCACTTAGTATGTGGATGATATGATAACTTCCTGTCACTGTTATTTACATAGCAGGTAGTGGTATTCAAATTTGTTTGAGGTAGGTACCACAACACTAAAAAGTGAAAAATAAAAACTTTTTACAAAAAAAAAAACAGCTGACTTCAAAAAAAAAACACTACAAAGTGAAAAATAACTTTAATTTCGGAAGTCAATGACAAAAAACGAAAATTCTAAACCAAGACACCGACTTCCGAAATTAAAGTTATTTTTCACTTTGTAGTGTTTTTTTTTTGAAGTCGGTTGTTTTTTTTTTTTGTAATATGTTTTTTCTTTATTTTTTTAATCTGGCACTGTGGTACATTTAGGCTGGTGAGCTCAAAATTTCAGAGACCCGCGATACATAAAATTATCTCACTAACGTCGAAAAATCGCAACGTCACCTTATCTTACACACAGTACAGTTACGTCATTGACTCACAAATGGTTACTATGAAAAATGGTCTTACAGTGAGTGTACAAATATAGGAAAAGCAGATACGATTGAGCATAATGCTAGTTTGCAACTCTTGTGACCACCGAACATGTAGGAACAGAAGTCACACTTGAATTAACGCTGTGAATAAGCAGAGACGAAAAAAAAATCTAAAGGCAGAAGTGCCGGTAAAGTTCCGAAAATAATTCCAACAAAATGAGAAAAATAAAAACATCGTTAAAATTAAAATTCAGGTGATACATGAAGCTTTCTTTATGCAAAACACTTTTTTTTATAACTATGCATTTGTTGTAAAACTTAGTTCTTTTTTTCTCCCTTTTTTACACTAACTATTATATGTTTGGTTCTATAATACAGTAATCAGTAGTCTTTATCGAAATATCTGTTAAAACCTTGAAGTGTTTTGAACGAATTTATATATATATATATTTTTTTTTTTTTGTGTTAGTCTACATTTTGTCCCACTGCTGGGCAAAGGCCTGCCCTTTCTCTTTTCAAACCTCTCTATTCTGTGCGATCTAGTCATGTTGGATTTGGCATACTATATTTTTTATCGCTTGTGGCTATATTGTGGACCTTCTTCAAATATTTATTTAGTCGTAGAATGAAATGCGTGTTACGCATGCGCGGTGTACGCGTGAGTTCGCGGTCTTGTGTATTTGTATAGAGGTGTTAGTACAAGAGTATAATATTTGTGAGCAAATATTTGAAATAAAGATTATATTGTCGTGAATGAATGAGTTTGTTTGATGAAAGTGATGAGGCTTATTTGCTGTTCAAATAATATTACAGATTCTATTTTGGGTTTGGCCTGTGACAATAAGATAGGTAAACGTTTATTTTATTTTGGTGCTACACCTGAGTTATTGTCAAAAACCTGTTTTTGTTTTTAGGGATCCGTACCTAAAGGTTACGGTTTCCGGTCATTCTTCCATACAAACGAAATTGGTTGATTACTCGTCTGTTTGACAGTGTACGTTCAAAATGTAAAATTATATCGATTTGTCTCGTCATTATCTAGGCCTGAAAATAAATAACTTATGGAGAATGAAAATGGAAATAAAAACCGTACAAGCATAGATATTTTTTTCAAAAGTTCAAATAATTTTATTTTGAGTAGATACATCCAGTAGTTTTTCCATAATATCTAAACGCCGAAAGGTCTGTTTATGAAATTTTACGCGCTCGTTTTCGTTATAAATCATCGTGCATTTCACTAAATAAATATGTAAATAAATAAATAAAAACTAGATAGGTAAATAAATACTAAATAAATAAAAATAAATAAATAACTTTGCATATTAGCCACGCCACCTTCGATCATATTGTTGATCGAAGCACGCTACCAGCCGGCTCTTAAAAGGAAGAAACGGAACCCTTATAGGATTACACGTGTGTCTGGCTAGCTGTCCGTCTGTCACAGCTCATTAGCTACGAATCTACTGCACACATGGTACACATGTGAATTTCTGTGACCCAAACACGGGCGTGTAACGTTAATAAATGAATTTTAAAATGGTTGTCAGTTTTCGGGGTAAAAATTGAAAATTTTAATAAAAAGCTTCGCAAACTGTACCGTGTGACATATCAAATGAAAAGGCTTGAGGAGAGAATAACAAATATATTTTTTTTCATAATTTTGAAATAGAGACCTATAAAGATATTTAAGAAAATAGGTGAAGTCGACCATTCCCTTATATCCGAAAGCACTGAGCCAATTTTTAAAAAAATATTGCAATTAATTTTTTATCAGTCAGCTTTCCAAGTACCTATTTTGAGTACAAAATTCTTTATTTATTTATTGATATGGCAATTCAACGACTTACTCACTAAAACATACATAAACAAAAATCACTTTCTGTTTTAGGTATTGTGCACAGCACTAGCATCGAACGTAATGTTAGAAGAACTTATAAGATTCCATTAGTTAAATTGGTTACAAGTTACAAAATAAAGCGAAAATGAGCCATGTTCACAAATACATATGATGGAAACATTTAACAGAAATATTTAACAAAATAACAAAAAAGGCTGAAAAAGAAGTAAATGAAAGTGGATTCAAATTCTACTAGAACTGTTCATTTCAAAGTGTTAATATTACTATAAAGTGCTAGTATTGCTAATATTACGACAATGCACAAGAGTCAAGCTTGCTAGTTATGATACATCCTGCCTAAAGCATTGTTATGAAATCATTAGTAAATTCCAAAAAAATATTAATACGAAATACACAACACATTCCATCAGTGTTCATTCATGTACATTTAGTTAGATTTTACAGCTCTTTAAAGTACTTACCGTGCCCGCCCGGTATGCACAATAAGGCCCGATCGTTAAGAATATTATGTAGTAACACAACATTACATCGAGGATGTCGCCAGCCCATGAAATTGTTCGCTACACCGTCCGCTTCCTAGTTTATAACTCAATCTACAAACAACTGGGTGTGTCGGTTTGTTAGCATTGATGTAAGTAGGTAGGTCTTATTCAATAGAGGGAACGCCTATTGAGAGGAGCTCATCTCGTACATGGAAAAAAATTACTGGATGATTCTGTCGACAAGGCCCTTATAAAAAAATATGCTAGGGTTTCCTTCGTCAATAATGTTGAATTTTGCCTTATTCTATTTTTGCGGCCACAACGTCAGCAAAACATGTCAAGAAATCTACAATGCCTGCTGTCTTAATTTACGTCGTATCTGAACTGAGAGATGAACAAAAACAGCTGTGGTCAGCATCTTTCAGATTATGATTTATCCCTAAAGCACAATCAAGCCAGCACATTGCAAATGATTGAACATATTCTAAGTGGCATCGTCTCCTATGCCATCGGAGTGGGCATCGCAGTGGTTGCTCAGTGGAAACGACCCCGACTTAGGTCATGGGTTCGTATCTAGGCGCCAGCCTACCAGCATAAGGAAACCAGCATGTCCTAGAAACAACATGTGACATCTACCAACCCGTGTCCATGGTGATTAAGGCCCGCTCCCATACATAGAGAGGATGCCTGTGTCCCAGCAGTGGGAACATTATTGGTTACTTATGCTATGCTTTGCTCAAACTGCATTTTAACTGAAAGACAGTTTGATAATGAAATCCTCTAAAAAATAGTTATGCTTACTAGCATTTCGCTAGCGTGATTTATTTTGTACAAAATTATAGTTCATTAGGTTGAACGTCCAACTAGGTGTGACTAAAACCTGCTGGTTCACTTGTACGAGTAGCTTGTAGGCGATAGTTTGATTAATTTGTACGTTTTTGTTCATTCGAGAAACCTTATTGTTTTGGAGTTCGTTGCGTGACCTGTAACGTGTAGTTAATTGTTACACTTCTTTTGTTTCTAGATTTATTGGCTGTTTCATGTCGTGTGGGTATGGAAAGTAGGTTTTTTTTTTTAAAAAAAGTTTTTATTTTATTTACTTTGCTATATGTTTGATTACTTATTTTGTTGCTGGAAACCCTGGAAAGATATAGATACATGTTTCACAGCCAGCCCAATTAATCAATGGCATAAGTAGTTCTGTTTCAAGATAACTAGACCACGATTTTGTGAAAACCCTATTATGTTACTACATCTATATTTTAAAATCAGATTTCAGAAAAGCAAAAATAAATATCGCTCTTGTATGAAAGTGAAAATATAGAATTTTGATAACCACAAAAACAAGTTTACGTTGATTATTTTTAGCTATTTATACAGAAGCAGTAACTTACTCAAATATAATCAAATATTATGCTAGCTAATGCATAAACATATTGCACTGCAAACTTTTTACTTTAATATAATACATATTTTTCTTATATTATGTAAGAGGTTGTGACTGTCTTAAATTTTCACTTATTTCATGCAAATTGGCACTACGTATGCATTCTAAACATTAACTTTGTATTTTAGCATAATTTTTAAATCCAATTTTGTTGAAGAATTAATTGAATACTATAATACTATACTGCAATAACTACAGTACTATAATAATACTATACTATAATGTAATACATAGATAGGTATTCAATTAATTCTTGGGTGATTAAATAATAAAATTTAAGAAGGTTCCGGGTTTGAAATAATAAATAAACTCTTAGAAATAATTCAAAAGAAAAAGCTAAAACTATCTCTAATTTAAATTCATAAAAAAATAATAGTTATTGGATAGGAATTTAAATTAATCTTTTTCAATTAGTTCTTTGGTGTGTTTTTTGGTGTTGCGGGCAAAAAATTGTAAAAAATCCTATTATTTTAACTCCTCATTAATCCCTATAAGGCACTATACATATTTATAGGCTGACAGGCTAAATTAAAAGGCAGTTTCCACATGCTAAACTCGGTACCTAATCATTCAAATAATCCTGCACTCTTTGCATCAAAATGATATCCTTACACATTTTATAACAAAGTCCCCCGCCGCGTCTGTATGTTGTCTGGGGGCCTACCACCAGCTCAAAAGCAGTATTATTTTAATATTACTTACTCCCACTGAAGTAATATTATAGCTATACAATCTGTCTCTTTCCCACGCTGAAGTAATATTAAAATAATACTGCTTTATGAGCTGGTGGTAGGCCCCCTGAACGCGATAAGCTCAAATACTGCCAAACGGATTTTCAAACAGTTTTCACCAATGGACGGATTGATTCATGAGGAAAATTTACGCTTAGCTTGGGTGTATAAATTTATTTGGCTGAAATATGACGATGATGTTGAAGATGTCGGAAAAAATAATGCCAACTGGGAGCTTTACTAGCATGCGTTGCGTAAACCGTAAGAGATACCTACCGCGATAGCAAAACATTCGTAATAATAGCATGTCTGTATGACCCCATCCAGGGTCATACAGACATGCTATTATTACGAATGTTTTCAGTAACCATTTTTATCTTTCAGAATTTGGTAAAAATTACATTGTTATTTCCGAAACTATTTTGACCGGTATTATGTTAATCCTTATCCAATAAAATAATTATATTATTTAAATTGGGAGTTTTAAGTGTGCTTTAACAACATAATTATCGTATAAATTAATACATTAAAAGATTTTCTTTGGCTATTAGGTATGCAATCATAGCATCGGTTCCTTTTAAGCCCAGTAGTATAGTATCGGTACAATTATATATTTGTCGACAATCACGCGGGCGAAGCCGCGGGCGAAAGCTAGTAAATATAACAAAAATAAAATGCTGTTAATTGGTAAGCGCATCACTTGAGAACGGCTGGACCGATTTGGCTATTTATTGATTTAAAATGTTCATAGTTCATAGCCCGAATCGGGTTTTTATGGAAAGAAAAAAATAAAAGTGGCCGGAAAATTGATGCATTTTCTTTGAGAATTTTGTATGAATTATTGAAATTTGGACAGGACATCGTCTGTCGGGTCAGCTAGTAGGTATTAAAACTTGGTCAGGGAATATCATTATTAAAAAAAACACATAAAAGATAAGTTTTTGTGTACTTTAACGGACAGAAAGGCAGATAAATATTTCGTCTTACAATGTCTAAGGATTTCAGTTTTTTGGTTTCTCATGCCCATAATTATATTCCATAAGTCTTTTGTGTACATGTGTAGCTACCTAGTACCGTAAGCTCATAAAATGTGAAATCCCTCAAAACCGCACGACCGCGCATGTATCGCACGCGCATTAATAGTAATAAAACGCATTATCGTGACTTTACTCCGCAAAGTTGGGCAAACGCCAAACATGAGCGCTTTCTAATGAGCGCGCGTTACCAAAGGGTGAGAGAAAGTCAGGTTTAATGAAGATTTTAATTAGTTTCATGTTTATGTAATTGGTAAGCTAGTGCCCAGCAGGTGTCGCATTAGAAAAACATGCCTTGCAAAATTAGAACCTTACTTTTCCTTCATCGCAGGTGCATACACATTTTACATGCTCAAAAACACAAGCCACGAAACAACGATCTACGGGCCAAATAAATATTTTGTTACGTGCTTTTATCGAACCCAAGACCTCTGAATGTGACTCAGAAGCCAAACGCTCAACCATGACTGTGCAAGGTGTGCAAAGCGAGCCGTAAAAATCGAGTCGTTTTTATTTTTTTTCATAAATTATTACAATAATATGTCATTGTTAACAATGATTTCTCTGCAGTTTACATGTAATATTTTTGCATGCACTCGACATGCAAACTGTCTCGTTTAATTTAAAAGTAAACGACAGTATTATGACTGGTGAGACTTACACAGGGTTCTTGAATGACAAGTTTTTGTGAAAAGAGAGTTTACATGCACGAGTTAGCGCAAGTAAGATGCAATGTTGTGCATGTGTATTTATATAAATAACAAGAAAAAGTGCGCTCCAAAACAAAGGTAGCTGGTTGCCCAATTTAAATGGAACTGGTCAAGACATGTCTACTGCATTCCGGACTAACTGTGGGCCCAAATAAGCAAAGCAAAGTTAAGTTGGTCGATTATTATTCGTTAACTTGTAGAGCCTACTTACCTGTGATCGTAATTTTCCTTTTAATTTCGTTATATAAACTACTGCTGTGATTTTTTTCACACATCCTAAACCAACCATTTAGCTGGGGGGGGGGGGGGGGGGGGGAGAAGACGACGACACTTGAACGGATCCTTGAATCCAAAAATGGTTTTCACAAAACAGACGGAGATGACGAAACTATAAGGGTTCCTTGTTTAGAACGGAACCCTAAAAAAGCATGAAACAAGACAACAAGACAATACCTACTTCTTTCTGAATAATATATTGAATATTGGACGTGTGCACGACGCGTGTTGACAGATAGTGTGCGTGGTTTCGACGGTACTGTTCCTGGGCTAGGCGGCGCGGCGGCGTGGGCGGCGCGGCGGCGTGGGCGGCGCGGCGGCGTGGCCGGCGCGGCTTTGGCGTGCGGCGCCGCCTCCGCTCTGCTGTTCGACGGCGTCGTGCTCAATCTGCTGCTCAAGGCACCGCAGCCCTACCTACTCACTGTTAGTACATAATATCTAGGTGTGCGCTGTTTCAGCTACGAGACATCAGCTAATGTATCGTTGTGCGCAGGACATCATAGTGTCGACGGTGATGGGCTTGCTGCTGCTGGTGACGGCGGTACTCAGCATGACTGTTTGCGAGTTTTACAGTTTCGTCAGCTACTTGCACGGGATGAGTGCAACAGATCATCTATGTACCTATTTATATATAGGTAAGTCTCCCGACTGACATTTCATCGCCCAGCCATTGCGGTGTTCTTGAGATCGCAAATCAGCAAACCTAATCTAGGACGCCCGCAGGCTAGATGGAGAGATAATTTTCGGAAGGAGCCTGGAGCTGGATGAGAGTAACCAAGGATCGAGTTAAATGGCGTGCAACTGAATGAGCCTATATTATTATTCCGTGACGGACCGTTATAGGCTGATGATGAGCAAAATATTTCCTATTATGTTTAAAAGAAAAACCGGCCAAGTGCATGTCGGACCACGCTCAATGTAGGGTTCCGTAGTTGAGATGAATTTATCCCAAGAACAAATTTAACTTTGTAGTTGAAAAAAGAAATCTTTCATACAGAATGTATGGGAGAACATGTTTTTACAACCGCAAATCTAAGTTGGTCAATTATTACTCGTTAATTTGTAAAGCCTACTCAGCTGTGATAGTTTTTCTTTTAAATTCGTTATATAAGCTACTGCCGTGAATTTTTTCACATATCTAAAACCAACCATTTAGCTGGCAGGGGGGGGGGACACTTGACTCTAACAAAAATTTGCACTTTAAAGCTTAATATTTCGCAAACGGATCTCTGAATTCAAAAATGGTTTTGACACACTCACAATTTTTTTGAAAGACCTTTCCAACGGTACCTCACACCAAGGGATAGAAAAATCCCTACTTTACGTGTAGGGGACCCTAAAAAAAATGTTTTTCATAATTTTATTTTACCACTTTGTCGGCATGATTAATATGTATACCTATGCCAAATTACAACTTTCTAGTACTAACAGTCTTGGAGCTAGACCGCGGACAGACAGACAGACAGACGGACATGACGAAACTATAAGGGTTCCTTGTTTACTACGGAACCCTAAAAAAGAGTTAAACTAAGTCAAAAGAGTAATCCCAGTTACTTAAAGGCTATTTAATTTAATTTGTTATCAATTGAAAATAAAAGTCGATTTAAATTTGATTACAACCAATCATTAGTCTGTCACATTATTTTACACCTTTAGTAATGAGACTCGTGATACGGCTTTCAAAGCGGGAGTTCAAGTTCCGCCAGAAATAAAATAAACATTACAAATAGCAATCTATTATCTTTATGTTTCCAGTCTATTTCAATTATCATAATTTTGAAATCATTTCGCAAATTCGTAAGTAGTATTCAATTCATAAACCACATTATAAAATTGTCTAAATGGATGGAGCACTTTAGATTTTTGATTTCAATGAAATTAAAAAAAAATATAGTTAGGTAAACGCTGAAGACAGTTAATTTTCAATTCATGATAACTTATAGCTCTTTAGCCATACCCTCGAAAATCATACACTAAAAGTCAAAACGGTGCAATTTATTATACTTTCCCTGTAACCCAGGAAGAAAAAAATCTAACTCACGACCTGTAACAAATTACAAATGAATACAAACTTATTACTATAACTACTGACATTTTCAGAGGTGCAGTTAAAAGTGTCAAACAAAAATTTCCTTACACAATGCGCATTCGCGAATTCTAACCTCATACATTCCTCACTCATCTTCACCTTTCATCCATTACATAAAAATCGCGCTAATATGACATTCAAAAGTTACATCAGATGTATTGGTTGTGTTGCGCGGGAGTTCGCCTTCGCCTGTCCAGTCGCGTTCCGTTCAACGTCGGCGAATGACGTGCCGCGTTCCAAATACAAACGATTTGACGCTTTCTGTCGCGCGGAAATTTTATGTCAAATATTTTGATTTTTGTTTATAATTTTGAAGTGTGTAACGTGATTGTGTTATAAGCTATTTTTATTTGGATGCTTTTTCGGGATATAGGTGAGATTTTCTTTTATGTTTGTTTAGTTAAATAAGCTTTCAGTGTTTGTTTATTTTAGTGGTATTTCAATTATTATAAAATCACTTTCAAAAATATATTTCTGATAATTTCAAGCACTGAAACATTTCTATTAGGTACTATACAAATAAGTTTCATACCTCATAATTTTCAGTTCTTCGCTATTGTTTCAGTCATAAAACTTATGTTTACTTCCTTTTCCATATTTAATTATAGCTTTTCCCAACACAGACAGTAGCTCTTAAAACTGTCTTCTCAGAATTACTATAGTGGTACTAGTGGTAGTAGAAATGTGCATACAGCTAGAAGCCGAGCCAGTAATGTGTTATAACTGTACGAACAGATCGTATCTGTAATTAAAATGTTAGAACCAACCACTGAAATGTGTTAACTTACAAATATGCAATAACAGAGATTTGCTTGATGTTAATCGCGGTTCAACAAATTTGTAGGTCAACATTTAATTTTGATTATGATTTTAACTGTTTTTTGTAATAGCCCTTTATGGCTTAATTCAAGAGAAGGTACAGATATCATAATCCGCCTGTCTGCTAATGATACAAACTGCAATCACTAAGTCTTAGCAAAGCGTGATGCTTTAAAATACAACGTTGTGACCTGTGAATGCAGTTATTACTAAATTAATTTTCTTTTTTCCATTCCTTATTAAAAATATTTGTGAGTTCTTGATATTACGTAGAGCTTTTATAAGCTAAGTATTAGTCATAAATGAAGCTTTTCTACTGATACTAGCAAGGTTGTTGACTCGTCAGTTACTGGTCAAGTAGAAAATAAACTGCTGCGCATTTATAATTTTCTTCTATATTATAATGCATTAGAGTTAACGATATCCATAATTACAGCAATAAGTAATCATATTAATTTCATAAAGAGAAAAGTTTTGTATCGCGATGTGAAAGCTTGTCTATTAACAATATTGTCTATATTAAACAAGTGACAGAGAAAAAAAAAATGTATATCGTACCGGACCATCATCAGCTGCTACTGTTATTCTGTAAAATTCACTACAAACTACCGTCAAATGACCGCACGCACCGCACTTTAGAATTACGAGACCGAAAATAAAACCCCTTATGAACGGTCAAATGGAGTATTCTCATAATTATCACGCTTGGAAAAAGGGTTGGTAACCGTAGTTTGATTATAACAGTATTTAGTAACGGACAGGAAGGCGCTGGTGCTCATAATTTTGACTTAAAGGGCAAAAACGCCAGGGTGGCCCCCGAAATTCAAATTTTCCTAGGTTTTTTTAAATATGCAGGGCAGTATTAGGTTGTATGTTGATCACAATAATTATGATTTACAACCGTAACATAAAAATATCTAACTGCAACTTACCATATTGAATGACTATTTCATGAAATCGTGGCATTTTAAGTCAATTCTAACTAAGAGAGTTGTATTAATTATTTTAATTCTGTAAATATATGTATATTACAGTCGCATATCATATTTTGATCAACATACAACTTTACACTGACCTGCAATGCAAAAAAACGTAAGAAAATTTGAACTTCGCGGGCTACCTTTGCGTATCTCCCCTAACCCCTTGATGTAGACAATAAACTACAACAGTTTACTAATAAAATCAATGCATTTATAATGATGAACATAATAGTTAATCAACAAAATAACTAATAATGCTGATAATTAAAGTTCATGAGCTTGTGACTTGCAAATATAAGTTATTTAACGTGTCAATAAGGTTACATAATTTGTATTTTAAGGTATCGAGGTCATTTCAATCATTCATCGTTTTATAGTTGGCGATAAAGATATTAGTATGTGAAAGTTAATAAAATTGATCGTGTAATTTGCAGTAGCGTTGGAGTTTATTTGTTTATCTTTGTACAATATTGAACATAAAATCGAACGTGTTCTTGTACTCAGAAGCTTTTGCGGTGTGCATTAGGCGTCATAGCATAAATTGCTGTAATTAATATGTATATTTTTCTAATAATCGATTCTGATATAAGTTCATTACAAGATTATTATTAATTCATTACTTCAGTTCGAGAGAGTGTTAGACGTATCCTCTTATGAATAAACTAGATTACAATGCTCATTTGCACGTTCTTGTCATTAGTAGAATTTTACTAAAATAAAGTTTCTAGAATCGCGTGGCAGTTTTAAAATCGGTAGCCAAGTGTTTAGGTATTAAAATGTTAGTAGCCAAATGCACTATTGACTTTGTGTATGACTACCACTAAAGCCGTGTCTTATTATGATGTCGCATGCATTTTATTATTATCAAAATCAGTATCGATAAATCGATGGTAGGTAAGAAAGTAATGATTTTTCAAAAGTCGTTTCAGTGCCTATCACGTAGTTTCTCCAGCAATTAAAAAAAAAAAAAACAAAATTCTTCTAGTGCTATTAACATTTGATCTTTCCAAGTATTTCGATAAATCTAGGCAATGTCTGTTTATCTCAAAGAAGTGTTGTTAGCAGCGCCCTAGAGCAAGGGAAAGTGTGTTTCTAAGACTAAAGAAAGTGCAGTTGCAATAAATATTGTAAAATAATAAATAGATACAGAAAGTGATTGTTAAGGTTTTAGATAAAACCACTACGTTTTGAAGAGATATTGTTTTTTATGCATTGTCTTTCTTAGATCTTACTAAAGGTATGGTTTGTGTACAGTAACATTCCTATAGTCATTCAAAACTATCAAAATATCAATTTATTTAGAAAATAAGGCTTTGTAATGATTTCAGATCCATTCGACTTGTTTGAAAAATTTAATTCGTTCCTACATAATTGTCTTCACTACATTAGTTACAACAATGATAGATATAGCTTCTCAATAACTTAGTAGTCTACGCATTTATTCAAGACATCAGTCAAAAACAAACCAGAACGTCTACTTAAAATACAGTTCCATTCCAACTTAGTCAACATCAAAGTTTGAAACCGTCGCGCGTCGTGGCTCAGAATTCAATTTATTCAATAAATTACATTTATTCACACAAAATTAACATATGAATAATTTGAATAGCCATACATTATGTTACGGAGAAAATATCGTTATGAAACAGTTACGAGAAAAAAGAAATTTCTTAATAAATTCGTTGTTATTTATACAATTGAAGTCTTTAATAGATTGCATAGTTTCGCGTATAAATAGGGTTTGCATAGTGATTAGTGAACAGTTATTGTTCGTGCATTATTCATGTTTCTTTGCTCGACTTGCGCAACAGTAACTATTTGTTATTAACATTATGTTCTTTTTGTGGAACGATGCATGTGTGGTTCCGTAGTGATTTTAAAATTTACAGCTTTTGGATGTGGTCTGTGTATTGGTATATTTTTACTACACCCTTTGAAGAGGAGCATAGAGATTTAAGTAGTTTGCACTACCTGCCTCAGTTCACATCGTATGGAATATTTTATGTAAAAGCTCTATTCAAAGTACTTATTATAGAAAAGACACTAAAGCGAGATGAGGAAGACCTCGTATAAAAAAATGATGCTCTCAATATAAGTTCAGTATATGAGACGAGTATTTTTTTGTAATAGTACCTTACTGGAAAGTCACAGAACCCTAATAATCTAAAATTAAATAAGTGACTGATGTCCATTGTCTGTCCATCGCAGCTGAGGTACATTTTTGTGAAACAAATGAACAGCGCAATCATTTCCGCTAACATTACTGAGAACAAGCATACTCGTAAGTCGTAATGTAATAGAGTTACATTAGTTTTACTATCTCTGCTATGAAACCTTGTTGTATTTGTTGGATCAAGATGGTCTTTTAGTAATTTTTTTTTCTTCTCTGAAAACAAAAGTCGTCTGAAAGACTAAAAATTTACATCAGAACATCGAAGAGAATATTCTAAATCTAATTTAACTAGCCTGTATTATTCCACTGCTTGGCGAAAAACTTCCTCTCTCTCCCTCTTCCACAAAATTATCTCTTTTGCTAGTATCGGAATATTGTTTTAATTACTGTACTTCGACGTACTTTAGAAGACGTGAACACTATAAAGTAATTATGTGCTTGAGACAACAACTATTTTAAGAACAATCTACTTTTTCTTTAGAAAACGAAGTCTAACTGTTGAAAATGCAAATCAAAATAATAAACTCAATACATTTATTACCTAACATGGTACCTATAATTATTAATACCACCCACCATTGATTTATTCTAAGACTTAATTATAAGAAGTACAAGATCGTAAGTCAAACCAATAGAACCGCACCTAACTAGTTATCAAGTGTCAACTAGGTGAAGTGAATCAAGTTTTTGCACGATAACATTAATAAGCAGAGAGTGGCTCAGATTAAACTGCAGTTAGTTCTACTAACTTGTAAAGTTATTTACAAAACCTAGTTTTTGGTAAACTGCTCCATCCTAGCAGTTTTCTATGGTGGACTGTCACTAACCTAGCAGCCTGACAGATTGACACTTATGACATAAGCTTGCCAAGAGGCCCCTACATGGGCACGCTATATTTTAAAATATTAGTGACAGTTCGCCACAGAGGTCTCCTAGGACGGAGGAGTTCGTACACACGGCTACACATGAAGCTATACATTTCCAGTATAAGCTGACCTCGCATTGTACGGAAATCCTAAGCAATGTGAGATCAGCAAAAACTGGAAGAGTATAGCTTGATGTGTAGCCGTGCGTACACCGCTATAAATTTTATAATAAACAAGTAATGTAAACAAGTAGTATATCATGATCTCCTTATCAAATGCACTACCAAACTTAGTCCTCCATTTGTTATTAAATATAACAGAATATCCAATAGTCCTTAAAATTATAACTATGTGGGAAATCACGAAATAAATAATTACTTTGATACTAAAGATATCATAGTAGTGTGTTCAAAACCACAAATTGTGTTCAACTAACGCAATGATTATAAACCTGAAGACGTTCCTCAAATGGTCCAGTAACAGATCCTATAAAATACACCATAACTATTGCCTATTAAAATACAGAAACAACTCAATAAAATCCCATACATTTCTAACAAGCGATATTTTCACAGATCGTAATTAATCCTCAATGAACCGCGTCGCAGTACCGTATGCGCGCGCGCCGTTACTGCCTCCCTCCTACTCCTACCTCCCTCGGGCATTCCCGCCTGCATACAGACTAGCGAGACATTCAGACACATGGCTTTGAATTATATAGCACACGTTATGTTTATTATCGCATAACTTTTATTACTATGATTCTGAATTAAGAAGGCATCCATCGAAATTCTTGCCAAATCTTCTACTAAGGAATAATTATAACCGTGAAACTTTTAGCGACATTTCAAAAACGCCTTCTAAATAGTTTATGGACAAAAAAAGGTGTTTATTTCCCTAAGTAGGTTTATACAAATACTGTTACACGTCAATAATAAGTTTTTTTAAAGTAGATGATGTCGGTGCTACCTATCCGACTACTGTAAGAAGAAACACCGAAACAAACTCAGGCAAGATTGGTCCTAATAACTTCTACAATTTTTGTGTATCTTACACGAAATCTATTACTTGGATAGTGTTGTAGTTAAATCTTTAGATTTTGACTATTTCATTATTGAAAACAAAGATTTTTTTTTCAGACAATGCCGCACGAATGTGTTTTATAAATTTTTTCATTAACATGAATGTCTTCTCAAGCACCTCCACTTTTAGATAACCTCACCCACTTTTAATATTAATAGAGCCTCTCTTGATACGATCTCCCATCTGTCGAGGTTCCCCTCGCATCTGGAGCCACGTACAGTTGGTAACGGTACGGCGCATTTGTAACAGCCTACCTGCCTCCTGCAGCCGGAGGCTTCACTGCTAACTTTCTCGGCTCTGCATTATATTTCTCTTATGGTTATGAAGACCAAAGGTTAATGTTAAATAGAGTTTGAGCGAGTTAAGCTGGAGTTAACTGAAAGTCAATAAAAAGGTACTATTAATGAAGGTGAGGTCCCTAGAGAAAATATTAATAATTAAATGTTTTTTTCTCGTGGCTAAATATCAGAAATCGGATTAATTAGTCTAGAGCACTTTGAGAGTGTTGCACTACTTTGTAATTTTCAGAGTAAAAGACATCAACGCGTTACGTATGAGTCACCAAAGTGTAAAAAGTTTTTATAAAGTGTGCCGCTGCAGTTCTAGACAATAATCTTGTTTGACTTGTGATAATAATATTTTAACCAGGTAATCCTGGGAAGTAAAATAAAATACCTATGATAAAAAAAGACATTCACATCGTGGATAAACCAAGACCAAAAATCCTCTTTTCGCCACAAAAACTACTAAATTCTTCTTTCCACTTAACACAATTTTATTTGTTTCCAGGTGAACAATGAGGCAGTGAGGGTGTTTCAGTGCGTGTGGTGACGATGCCAGGCAGTGTGTGATCAGTGATCATCATGTATACCAAGACCTATCTGTTTGTGGTGGTCGTCGCCTTAGTAGCTCGGCAGACTTTATGTGAGTATTACTTTACTTTTACTGACGATATTTACATTATTACTAACTATGTACCTATACAGAGTGTAAGGGATATCTACGCGCTAACTTTTACCAGAATTTTCGGTGATAAATATCAAGTTTAACTAGGTTACGCTTCCTCAATAAGGGAACAAAGGGCGAAAAGGTCTTGAATACGCGTTTATATACTACAATCGATGCGGTCCCATGTAATTGATGGTTATCGAAACGTCTACCCGCGCCGTACCGAACATCTAGTTAAATAACGTGAACCGATGGGCCTAACGTTTTCGCTATTAAATTAGGCATCTCATGGTCTAGCCTCGTTAACAGTTATTCACTTTTTTTTTTTTTCACCCTCGATTCTAACGGCTTATTTATATTTTCCTTTTCTCGTGTACTCCATTTTACATTTTGTTTTTTTTTTTTTTCGGAAGCCTTACAGACTAATAACATTAAAATAACAATAATATATGACTAAATTGCTAATTACAAGCCCCCACAGATAAATACAAAATGATTAGGTACTTCCTCATACTAGGTACTTCATTTTACCTGAATACCACTTTTTATTTCGTCGTCGTCTAGGGTTCGATTCCCGGCCGACATTTGACTCGAATGTGGCATCATCATCAATTTTTGCTACAATAGGTAATAATAAAAATATTTATGTTTTTATTCCCAAGAATAACCGAGAAATCTTCCGATATAAAAAGAACAGAAAACTCTTCATTATATACACCATAACTTAAATGATTAACTTATGCATTGTTCATAAAATATCACGCACGTCTTTGTAACCGTACCCACTGCACTGGTAGAAATTCGAAGAAAAATCTAATCTTACAACAGCCGCAATGAACTTGCACCATAAATCATAACACAAGTACAACCATAACTTTAATGGTAAATAATACAAAATCATAATTCCATAGAGCACGTAACTAAATCTAAATAGTTATTTTTATGACAGAATTATTCGCTTAATTACAAACAAACTTAGTTCGGCCGCTTTCCAACTTTCTCTTCGCGGCGATTTTGTTTTAAAACGATTTGCTTTGCGATAAAACTGAAGCCTTTGTGAGATCGTCTGATATATAAACAGGAGTTCGTATATTGTTTGAAACGTTATCTTTGGTTTGTGTTATTATCTTTTGTATTGAGGAAAAGATTAGTAGGTATTCACGTAATCAAGCTTCTGTTAAAAAAAAACAGTTGATATCCTCTTTCGTTCATGATTGTGGCTGTAAGCTGATATGTAAAGTAATCACTCTATTTGGGTGTTTGGTACAATTTAATAATGTTATCAATAACTTTACGTACTAGTTATGTCGCGAAGCGTAGCGGTAATGTTCCAAATAAAATTAGGAACTTAGTAAATTGTAATCGTGTAGTAGAAACTTATTTGTTGTTTGGCGTAAGTGAACAAGTTTAATTTGATTCAGACACGATAGTATTGCAATATTTATTTGGTGCTTAACATGCGGTTCTGTGAAAAAAATAAACCACATAATATAGTTTTTCATCTAAAACGCTTGTTGAAGATTCATCTCCAAAGAAAAAAATAAAATAAATGTATTGCGTAACGAATAAAAAAAGGATCTTTTATTGGATAGAGGTCTGAGTCACAATCAAAACTTTCAAGCTTTGTCTCTAGTATGGCAACGAACCTTACATGCACTTAGTAATCCAGATGTTCCAAAACGGCTACTTGATCGTCATCCAATAACATCTTTGTCTGAGTGACCTTGCCCCTTGTACTTGGTGTGGGCACAAAATGTTCATCTTTTCCTTGAAATTAAAATTGTTAGCGATCAAGTTATTCATTGAAATATTTATGTTACTTACTTACTATACATAAGCAACACACACATGGTCCACTTCCATATCTCAATGAATACACATCCAACATAATTCCTCTGCCCGTCATTCCCAGTCAAAACTGATTGAAAGTAAATTGCCCACATTACCCTCGTACACATACTACACGCTGCTTACTCTGGTTATCAGTAATATGTGGAGCGGCACCAGATCTCATCTCAGATGCACTGCATCTGGGTCAGCCTGTCAAGGTGAA
The DNA here is from genome assembly GCA_949152395.1 of Agrochola litura. Taxonomy (NCBI): domain Eukaryota; kingdom Metazoa; phylum Arthropoda; class Insecta; order Lepidoptera; family Noctuidae; genus Agrochola; species Agrochola litura. The sequence continues at coordinate 725,958 of OX424490.1, forward strand.
AACGAAAGTTGACGGAGTGGGCAACTTACTATTGTTTTTTTTTAGAATTCGTGGGTAGTATGGAATAGTTGTGTGAATAACTTGAAACAAGTGAATGATGGAAAAGTGTGGAATTTTATTTTTGATTGTTTATGTGTTTGTGAATAGGGATTGTTTTAAATATTTTATTCCATAGGGATTTATTTATAAATGTTTATTTAAGTAATGATTAGCGACTGTTTGACCATACATTTTTGACATTTAAACGTCACATAACTTTAAGGAACGTTTGTAAATAAACCCCAATATGGGATGAATGTTCAGCGGCAAAAAAATTATGAAAACCCCTTGTGTTTGTTAGTAACTTTTAATGAAACTAAGTCAATAATTATACGCTATTGGTGCCGATTCTCTTGTACACCGAACTAAACTAACTAAACTATCACTAAAATTCCTTAGTTTGAACTATGAGAATCTCAAAGCTATTCTGCAAAATAAATTCTCTAAATTTAAAAATAATTTTGACACATCTAAATCGAATTTGACAATCGCAACTCCACACGTGATACCTAACCACGTGAATCTTTTTAGAGCCGGAGGCGCGCAGGGGGAGCAGCCTCGACGTGTTTTATATGGATTTTTTTACTTTTTGTATGAGAAATAAGAAAAAATATTACCTACATGTAGAGTGTTAGGGGTTTAAGGGTTTTATAAAGGGTGTCGAAATTTTCATTATTTTTGCGATTGGACACACCGTTTTCGAGATATAAGCAAAAGAAAAAAATATATTCAGTACTGTTTTTGCATCTGAAGTCGAGGTGTTGGTGTGAATTTAAAGTTCATGACAACCAATTTTATTCCACACGTTTTTAGTCGCGATTAAAAATAGTCAGATTTAGTTAGAAAATCTAAATTTTAGGTGAAAAACGTCAAATTCAGAATAGCAAAATTGCCATTTTCACTAAACTAATATCTCAGTACCATCTTAGTGCTGCCAAACTAAAATATAGTTAAGTTGTGTCATTTTAGTCTATTTCAGAATGGAAAATCGTCGTTTGACAGGATTAAACTAAATTTTGGTGATTTTTAGTTTAGTTTAGAGGCATTTGTGACAAGAGAATCGACACCATTGTCTACCTAACTTAAAGAAATTAAAAAAATCAAGATATTTTATTTTGTAAACAAATAAAACCTATACGACATTATGTGTAATTAAAGAGTTTATGTGCAGATTTTGTAATCCATTAAATAAGTCACCATAAGAAAAAGAAAGCCACTCAAATGACAGTATTTACATCACAGCATTCAAATTACTTTACGCATAATTTTATGGCCACTATAATTAATATTAGGACGATAAATATACCACTTTATATGCTAATAAATTATTTAAACAAACATAGTCCATAAAAGACCATTATTTAATTTACAGTAAGCATAATGTTGCCATTAATTTACTGCGAGAAGCAAATTATGTTATGCCGACATCAGTCAAAGAGAAAAATAAAAAACGATTATGTTACATAAAACACTTTTATTGTTATTTTACTGTACTTAGTGGTGATGTTGTGTGGCGACTTCATTTCAATTTGTTCTAATAAAGGATGAGACAAACTCAAAGAAAGTTATTATATTTGTGACCTAAAATAATAGCTGTTATACATAAGTGTAACAGCTATTATTTTAAATCACACATTGTTATTTATATTTGGCTAAACGAATTGGACAAAGCCAAGCTATCCTAAAAAACCGGTCAAGTGCACATCGGATCACGCATAATGAAGGTTTCCGTAGTTGGAATGAATTTATCCAAAATAAACGAGAAAAAAGTAGTCTGTATTTGGGTCACAGAAATACATTTGTGTACCAAATTTCAACTTAATCGGTCTATTATATTCGGAGCAAATTGGCTGTGACATACGGGCAGACAGACAGATACACGAGAGATCCTATAAGGGTTCGGGGTTTTGCTTTTGAGGTACGGAACCCTGAAAACTGTTCACGTATTGTGTTTTTATGGGACAAACTCATGCCATAGTAGAATGATAAAGCTTTCAGCAGGTTGGTCTGGCTGACTCGCCAGGCGAATGTTTTAGCTTCACTCTTTACTAAAACCTGATTTACACGGTGCGATTTAATTGCTTGTGGCATCTCATCCCATAAGTTGAAGCAACAATAAAAGTTTCACCATGTAACCAGTATTTAGACGATGCAAGTTATATGTTGCTACAATTTTATTGGATGCCACTGGCAAGAAACTTACATCGTGCAAACACTTAAAACTTTTGAACAAGTCATCACGCTTTGATATTTCTGTACATCCACTTAAACTCGACGACTGGTCAACGGAGGTGCTTTTGCACAACACTTAAAATGCTACTGGTTTTATAGGTTTAACATGTTATTGAACATTGAGCAATGTTGTTAGTGTCATGATGTATTAGACCATCTGACATTTGATTGTTTTACGAGCTTTGACGTTAATCGACGGACAGTTTTGTTCGAACGTGTAATTAGTGTACATAACAATAAATAATAGCGTATTGTTGTAATAACATGGAGAACGTGATTCGATTGTGGTTTAATGGATGTCGTAAAAGGCAAGTAATTATACCAAGAGCCTCTCTACCCTTCTCTATCTTGTTTTTTAAGGCTTTGCTCGATTGCATCGATTTAGGTGGGCGCCATTTATAACTAATATAATAAAATAAAACTATACACATGACATAACATCACGCCTTGTTTCCCCGAAGGGTTGGGCAGAACACCCTCATTTCGCCAGTTATGTTTAAGTCCCATATAATAGGGGGCGAGCCTATTGCCATCTATCGGGCACATATTCAGACTCCGAGCTGCTACTGAGAAATTTCTAATGGAACAACCCAATAACACTTTGCCCGACTTGGAAAGAGAACCCAGAACCTCATGCTCAGCTTTAGCGCTTGCGACCACTAGACCAACGAGGCAGTTAAAATAACGCTATAGTAAATCACAATACTATAAACCATAGAAATAGATAATGGTCGATTTCCAGGGAGTAAATATTGAAAATAATTAGCCGAATCACAATAAACATCAAGTATGTATCCTGCATCATAAGTGAGCTGATGTGGGCAAAGCGTAAACCCAGTCTTATGATCTTACCTTTAATACTCCAACCACACCTAGTTCCTGTATTGATAATAACACACCGATTATCTTATATTCAGAGAAAACCCAGTTCGATACATTTCAAGAATGTCGACAAGACGTGCAATACAGGAAATTCACTTACACCTTGCAATGAGATACTTACCCTTACTTGAATCAGACCATATGGCTCAACTGAGATTACAGAACTTCAAACCACATTCCATGACAACACTATAACAGAGATGTCTTTTAATAACTTAGGTTGTAATCATAGGCAAACGAGTTTCGTGTGAAAAACTTTCATTTCTATTAACCTGTATTGATAGCCGAGTGTCCATTTACGCCTACATTGGATGGTATTGGTTAAATCATCCTCTTTATTAGACTGAAAATATCAACAGCTTAACACAAGAAAATAAAAATTGGATTACTAGATACTGAAACAAACAAACATGTTTTTCTTGCCATAAACCACAGAACATAATAATATTTTTTTTTTTTTTTTTGAGGAAATTATCAAATAACTTCTCCCGCTATGGGTAGAGCAGGAGAGCGTGTCAGACTCTTAGTGACTAAAACCCGATGTGTTCCTTCAGTTGCCATGTTGCCGGGGGCCACAATTTCCCTTTCGGCCTTATTCGCAACCCCGGTAGGCATCGGCCCTAGCGGACCCCGTCAATTCTGCTGACATCTCTTTGAGGCGCGCGTGGAACACAACGCGCCGCCGACCCGGGCCTGGTCCTTATCGGGCGGCGAGCTACCCGTTGCTCACCGTCCTCAAGCCCGCGCCTACTGTGGCAGGAAATCGGCTCGCGATACCCGACGCCCTGGGCGTTTCCTCCTGCTGCGGTTAGGGGCGTGAGGGCGCGAATTTTGCCTCTCCCTCACGCGTTCCGCCTATAATAATATACCCTGACCCAGCAACTAATCATTTTCATCACGCATTCGAAACAAATGGCGATCACATATGATGTTACGTGAAGAATTAATTTTCCGCTTAATGTTTATGCACTGACACTTGAACCTACATTATAGCTTTTGCGACACCTAAATAAACATAAAATGGATACTTCTATCTATACCTATTGCTTTTAAATGGTTGATTAGAATATGTAAGTCGTTTTCCTCACTCTCACTTACGGATATAAATGTCCATTTCAAAATTGACATTTATCTCTGTACAAATATCTTAGACTGAGAATCAAACGGCATTTAGTCTAGACAGACTTATAATATTGACCTCAAAACTACATTATTCACGCTTCAAATATCTCTAATCAAACTTCAATTAACTGGTCATTCATAGAACACCAAGGTCTAAGTTAAGCTAAGTTTAATCCCTTTTTGCGGTTATTATGAAAGTTAATCTTCGTTTCTTCATCAAGTAATTATTTATACCTTAAACTATCGACAGTAGCCCTTGTGTAACTTAGTGATGAAACTGTAGATCTCTAAAAATGCAATGAGGAATATTTAGGGCAGTTGCTTCAAAGCACTGATCATCGTAATCTTTGATCGTTAGAATTTGATAAGCTATTGATCAATAATGATCATCATATCTGCCAATAAATGTCAACTGTGGATCAATATGACATCACGACGGTTTTTCCGGAAATGGTAGGCAGACTTGTACCTAATTCTACATTTTGACAGTTAGGTATATAGTAGTGCCATGAAATAGGGGGAGATTCTAGTAGAGCGAGAGAGCTGCTATTCAGAAATTCCTAATAGAAAGCTCAGTTTGCCCGATCTAGGAATCGAACCCAGGACCCCCATGCTTTCTGCCCGGCTTGGGCGGAGCATCGCCGTGTCCTCGTGGAGGCGATCGGCGGCGGTGACTCGCGTCCGGCCCTCATTCGGGCCATGGTATGGAGCGAGAGGAAATGGGAGGCTGTCACCTCCTTCTGCGAAGCAGTAATGCTCGCAAAGGAGGAGGCGGAATACGTGAGAGAGAGGCAAACTTCGCGCCCTCACGCCCCTAACCGCCGCAGGAGTAGACGCCCAGGGCGTCGGGAATCACAGTCCGGAAGGTAAGCAATTGGTAGCTCACCGTCCGATAAAGACTAGGCCCGGGTCGACGGTGCGTTGTGTTCCACGCGCGCCTCAAAGAGATGTCAGCAGAATTGACGGTGTCCGCTAGGGCCGATGCCTGCCTGCCTGAAGGGAAATCGTGGCCCCCCGGCAACATGGCAACTGAAGGAACACGGGTAGGTTTTAGTCAGTAAGAGCAGATTCTTACTGACTAAAACCTACCCGTGTTCGAGGACGAGGGACGAGGGGAGGGCGTGTCAGAACACGCCTTCCCGCTCCACCCAGAGCGGGAGAAGTTATTTGATAATAACCCACTCAAAAAAAAAAAGGACCCCATGCTTTGTTAGGCAAAGAGCTTTCTATTAGGAATTTCTATTGGAATTTCTATTAGACTCTCCCCCTATTTGTGAACACTTGACTACCACTTGTGCACCAACGAGGCAGTTATTAGAGGTTTACCGTTCCTCAAGCCCATCCAAAAATCACCGCGATTGATAATCATATCAGATATAATGTATACCGTTGCTAAACGCTACGAGGAAGCTGACATATCCTCTTGACATATACTTTATAATTAACACAAAATAATGAGTAGTTGTCGGTTGAAGGAAGGAACTCTGTGAAGAGAAAGCTAATACAAGCGACAAACATAATATTAAATTCACTGACATACACCTGTAATCTTTTAACTAAATCGTGATCGTTACTACCGTGGTATTTATATATAAGATATTTTTTTTTGTTAATTATTTCCTATGGATATGACACTATTTACACTTACAAATAATTTGGCTATCAGAAGAAGCTATTTGTTCACTTTGGAAAATAATACTATCTAAACCCGATTTCTGAAATCTTATCTACTTATAATTTAATCCAATTTAATCTTATGTGAATAGCTTAGTCGTGGACTAGGCCACGAGACTTCAATATTATGCTCTTGACAATAATCGTTCTAAGCCATTTTAATCGCAAGACCAAAAATAAAAAGATGTCCAGAATTATCTCACTTAAGCTACTCTTCAAGGTCTGATTACCCCACCATGATAATCTTCGGACCATGACCAGGTCATTTACAGATTATTCCAAAAACGACTAAACCCGTGCGAAAATCTCGGTTACATAAGACCTTGTGAAATGTTCCATAGCCCTTGACGATACCATAGACGCCCGCCATAATTCAAAGAAAAAAAATAACTCAGACTACTCCCATGGATTTCTCTAAGCCGAGCAAATTAATTAACGAAGAAAGGAGGCGGCGTGTCATCGCCATTATGGCATAAGCTAAACAAAAGTGGGCTATGACTTTACAAAGTTACACTTGCCAAACACACAGACTGTATTCAACCTTACACCTCCGAGATAAGAACGTCATTGACCGCTAATTAGGTTGTCAAACATCAGCAAGATTTAATGCAGCTGATCACAATGATTTTGAATCTTATATGTATGGTTGAAAGGTGGTGTTGATAGCAATATTAAAGTAGTTTCATACTCGTGGGACACGGCTTACTTAGCGTATAACAATAAAGAAATGGCGTCTAGTTTTATTGTTCCGTTTTCATTAAATTACTTTACGTTTGTTTTGTAAAGTTATTTCCTACGGGAAGTGGGGAAGTGCGATCTTTCTGATAATTCTTTGCAATTATGAATGGGTAAGAATTTTGATTGTGTCTTCTATACACTGTTTAAACTGATGAGTACAAACTGTACTACCTGTTACGACACTAAACATTGATAGTAGGTGTCAATGAATAATAAAATTTTGTTCCAGACATCGCATCGGGTTGAATAATTTTGTTACCGTTTGTCTACTATTCCTTTTCAATTTGCTAATTACAGATTCACATTATTAAGCCCATAAGATATTCGAAATTGTATAAGCTACCATCTTAACTTAGGTCGATTAAACAGCATAATATTAGAAAGTTAGTGATTGAAAGATTTACAATTTATTGTTTGTTACTAGAAATTCTATGTACTTGTACATAGTGTACATACCCATTCATAAATATTATAGAAAGCTTATTTAATGATACGTGTAAGAAACAGCCCGTGCATTAGACAAAATTAAGCTTTAAATCATATTGAAGATATTCGTACATAACTGCTAATAGTAATAACTATGCTCTACCTCCGATCCTGCCCTCTGTGTCCCAAAACAAGGAGTCAAGGTGACATTTTTGTGCTACCACCGACAACGTCGTGAAAGCGGCAGAGTTTTGAGCCAACAAGATTTGAAATACCGTCGTGCACGCGACACGATGAAGAAGAAGAACAAAATAGTATCCAATTATTAATTTTTTATTGTCAGGTATTTCTCCGTACCAGATCAGAGTCTAGATTTGGATCCGGTCAATAGCAAAAGGTTCGCATCCTATGAGGTATATTAAACATGTTGAAACCAAAACATTCGATATTGGTGAAATGAAGATGCTACATCTGTCTATATGCCTGCAGCCCTTGTGGGAAATCAGGCATACATACATAAAACTGAACATGAATGATCAAATATCAAAAGGAAGTTAGACCTGTATATCGTTTCAGACTATTAGCTTGTTTTAAGTTTTATCTTTTAGGCTTTAGCCGTTGAGACATATTTGCTAGGTATTGATAGTTTCACAAGCACTTAACATATCCCACATACGCCACTCATTAACCAACTTACAACCATTTAAAAGCCCAGTAACTAAACGTGACATAAAGCTTTAATAAGCGTCGTCGTCGTTCGCAAAAAGCGTTTTCTTGCAATCTTTAATGTTAGTTTAGATGTGGTGTTGCAATGCTTTACTTAAACCAAGTTAAATGTTACACGGTAGCATGGAGACCTGTTCTCAAAGAGATAGTGCATTAGTGTGTTTATTAACTTGTCTTGTAATAACTAGGTTCTGCTTTAATGTTAGACGTGAGATGAATATCGTGAGGAAATTTGGTAGTCCGAAATGGTCACACACGGTGTGCAAGTTAGTGTGATGATCCATGCTTGTTAATTTGCTCTTCAAAAAACACTAGTTTGTCTTGCATTGCGATAATTACTAGTTAATTTTAGGCTATGATAGGTTTCGGCCTGCTGTAAAGTTAGGTAAATCACTGTCTACGTAAACTTAGGGTGGACTTTGTTTTGCTTTCTGGACAATGCTGAATGCGTTGACTCCGTAACTTTAATAGCGATCTAATTGCTTGCTTGGGTACTCTAACTAAAAGATTTCCACTGCCGGGACACAGGCCTGCTCCTTGTGAGAAAAGCATATTGCATGGTAATTTTTGTTAAGAATTATTTAGCTGAAAGTGATATACCTAGTCAACAACAACTTTTTTACAAAACAAAACAAACGACTTCCAAAAAAAAAAAAACCTACAAAGTGAGAAAGAACTTAATTTAGGAAATTGATGTCTTTATTTTTGTTTTTTTTTTTTACTACCGACTTCCGAAGTTATTTTTCACTTAGTATTATTTTTTTGTTTTTCACTTTTTAATTGTGGTATTTACCCCATACAAATGCGAATACCGTTACCTGCTGTATAAATAACAGTGACAGGAAGTTATTATAACATTATCCATAAAGACTAAGTAAGAAAAATACGTATTATTGAAGCTAACTCAAAAAGTACCCAAGCAAAGTTAATAAAATTTATATGGGTCTACTTCGAGAGCAAACTTTTTCAAACAAAAAAATATTTTGCAAATCCGTCTTTATGACGGAGTTATGTCCGAAAATAGATTAAAAAATAAACAAACAAATTGATAACCTCCTCCTTTTCTAGAAGTCGGTTAAAAATTATATAATTGTTCAATTTCAGTTCATGTAAGTACCTACTTATAAAATTTTCTTGCCGAAATACAACTTCCAAACAGGTAGTTAGCCAACTAGCTTTACTTGAAGTAATTTACTCGACGTAATGATTGAACTACGGGTTTATTCGCTCCAGTTTACTAAGTCCTATTTGGTACACTTACTATGAAAATATATTGAGCTAATAAAGTTCAATTCCTAAACCAATTCATGTTTTTTAAGCCATAATAAGCTTCAAGTCCATTTAGTAAACACTTGTAAGATTTGGAATAAGTCTTTATTTTTCACCATAATAATGAAGAATGAAATAAGTTATTGTACTTATAATATTCTTTAGAGCCTGACTGTCGTGAAATAGTAATTTTCAATAAATAGCCGATGATTTTAAACGGTTGTTAAGCGTTAAATTGTGATTAACAATAAAATTGAAATAGAAGTGTATCAGAGTGAACTTGGGTAATAACATTTTATTTTTGTTATTTATTTAATGATCTCATTGAGGAATGATTGTAAAACACAATCAATGATGACAGTTTCGTAAAGGCTTTCAAATTTCAGAAAAAAAAATTACGCTAGTGCTCGACAAACAGATTATTCATAGTAAAAAAATGTCTTTTTCGTTATTGTATTCGATAAATTAATTAATAATTAGGTATTCGCAAATTATTAATTTCAATAAAAATTCACTCCTCTATATTTTATCACAAATCATCTTGAAACCTCGCCTTATAAAATACACCGAGCATGCAGATACAGGAATCCTCTTACGCCACTTCCTCATATCTCTGCACTCCTAGTAGCGACGTGTCAATTGATCCATCAATCTTGCTGACAGGCGATCGTTATCGTAACTCTACTTTTATCTTCGCCGTAAATTCCAGTTTGTCAATACATTTCCTGTATTTAAGGTACCTAGAGTAAGGGCTGTCGCTCATTGATAGGTAGAAAATGTTTTAATATCAAGTGATCAATTTCTTTCGTTTTGAAGTCAAAATTCAATAGATGAAGCCAGAACTTGGTCCTCTTTTTTTTACCCGCCTGCGGCGAAACCAAAAAAGGAGGATTATGTGTTTGACCTGTATGTATCATATGTGTAGGTACTAAACGGCTGAATCGATTTTGATAAATGATATGTCATTAGATTCATATTTCTTGCGCGAGCGTCACAAATTATAAAAAAATTGCGGATTTTTGGTGCAAAAACAGAAGTTTTAAAAAAATCTACCTACCCTTTCAAAATGAAGGGTTTTGAAAGGTGATTACAAAAATATAATGTACAAATTATATGTTTAAATATGATTTGGAATGAGAAAAGACAAAAAACGAAAATGCTGAAAATAAAAATAAGTTATTAAAAATTACTAAAAAACCCGACTCCAAAAACACATAACTGATAACAAAATAAAAACAAATAAGCAGGCAAGCATTATAATCTATAGAATTTTGGTAATTATGGTTATGTGTCTTTGTAGTCATTGTGTTTTCATTGCTTTGTACACGATGCAAAACCGACTTTCTTATTACTGGCCTACAGGGTTTTATTATCCTGACTTGAATGAATTAACAAGCCTTAAAATTTTATTTTGAAACCTTATCATCGATGACTTTACTTCCAAAGCACTAAAGCTTATATGCATCTTTTCAAGACGTAAAAATGTATGTCATGTATCTGCAATATTTCCCAAGTGCAGTAGTGTGCATAAACTAAAGCTCAGCGTCGCAGACTCGATCGGGTCGTTGGCATCGACAGTGCGTCGCAAAAACTGAGGAAACGCACCTGCGCCTGCGCAGCGTCGACGTCGGCGTGTGTACGTAATAACATGAGAACAGCTGATTGTGCAGAAAAAGTACAACCGTCCGCATTCCCGCCGCGATTGGATGCGTACTGAACTTTTAAAGGGCAATATCGTTTTTTTAAAGCTTGGAATTTAAATGAAAAGTGGATATTGAAGGAAGTTGCGATATGTAAGGAAATTACCACAAAGTACTTTTCTGCCGTATTCATAGTCAAGATCTGCTTGGCTATGAATACGGCAACTCCTCTCTCTTGTTTCAACAGTATACAACTATTTAATGATTATAAATAAACTGTAATCACCAATCCGTTTGCTAGATGTGTTAAGAACTAATATCCCTCTGGTATTTTTATAGTATTTATTGTAGCGGCACCTGTGTTCGTTGTTAATAGTTGACGTTTATGTTTACAATGATTATTGTTGAATTAGAATACTAGTTTTAACGAAGACGAAGGTTTAATTTGTGAGAAAAAAAAGCATGTATTTAATTGAACCCCAAATAAATTCCCATTTTGATTTCGTAAAAATACTAAATAGCCAAGTAACTTCAACCAATTTGGATCATGGGGCCACTTAGCTTAGTTACTGCAACCTGCGAGAAAAGACCAGAAAGTAAAAAATATGCTCATTTAAAAGAAAAAAACGATCTTTAGAAAACTAAAAAGTTTTTGGAGGGTCATTTATTTAAAAAAGCGATTATCATTAGAAACCAATAACTTTTTAGAGGATTCATTCAATATTTAAAAAAAAATACAACATCGACAAAAATGGACTAATAAATAAGATCATGTGATGCTTGTGAGATAGCCAAAGCGGCAACATACTCATACGAGAGGTCGTTTACTACTCTTGATCGTGTAGTATAGGTACTTGCTTACTTTGCACTTATGTATGGTGTTATCAGTGAACCATGAACGTACGATTATAAATTCTTGGACGATCGCGGGCGTGACGATATTGCTTCTTCTCACGTACGAGTGTGTTGTAATACTGGTAATAGATAGGAATGATCGGAACTGGGTGTTACAGATGAATATATTATAAACACTTTAATTTACGTGCATTTTTGGGAGTATAACGAGAAACCTTTATTGCCTATTAACATAAATGTAAGCTTTTTAGACAAAGAAAAGATCATTAATTTTCTGTCAACCAATCAATTAGCTTGACATGGAAATTATGGCTAAAGTAAGAATAATAAGAAAAAGAGGACTAAAGACATACGGGTAAATTTACGGATACACACACGGCTAGTTTAGTGAAAGAAAAACAAGTCATATGCAAAATAAATAATTCACCGCTCAATTATGATAATTTATCACACCTCGCATAATAAAATATAAATATTATGAATAAACAAACGTTTTCCCTTAGATAATATCATAGTACGATGATTTCCAAAGAAAGCGGTAAACGCGTGCGCATCAAACCGGTTGAAAGTTCAAGATCCCTTGCGTAAGAGAACTATTAGCATAATAACTTGTGCAGATTCACGGCTCAACCTAGATAGGGATCTCCATTAGGTTTTCAAGAAATTATATTCTTTGATAGGGTGTTATGTCATAAAATCAAAAAGCTGAAAAGTTCACCACGATTACTTATTAGAACTTATTATCTTTATTAACATTAAGTTGAGGCACTGTCCTACCAAGGGATATCTTATTACCTAGTTAGAGGGTTGTGGAGGTCAGATAGGCAGTCGCTCCATGTTTAAAATACTGTTATTCAGCTGCATCCGATTAGACTGGAAGCCGACCCCAACATAGTTGGGAAACGGCTAGACAGATTGATTGATTGTTTAAATGTGTAACTTCCTATAAGAGCTTCTAAATAATACATAACTTTGTGAGTATCTATTTGGGCTTATTTAAAGGATGTTAAATATCCCCTTAATTAATATAGGACGATACATTTCATGCAGCTTTATGACACAGGCCCAATTTCAAAGGACAAAGCAATTCTGGGAGAGAAACTGTATAAAATCTACTCTCAGACCAAATAAAAACCAAGACAGCGCTGTCAACAGTGACGTGTGGCCGGTTTCGTAAACATGTGCGCACTTAGTGAGGTGTAGTTTGATTGTAAAAGGTTGTAAATGTGTGCGTGTGAGCGTGTATGCACAGAGCGGAGGTGTAGTTTCCTCGTATCTTCTCTTCGCGCCAATTTCATCAGATTTTAAGCTATTGCATAGCTTTTATCGCGGGCTTTGAGCGCGGCGACGGAATCTAGAAATTCCGTAACGTAACGAAAATAAAACCTAAGATGTTGACGTGATGTTGTCATGGGAACGTAATTTTTGTTTTATGTCATCACGTCATCATCCCAAGTGTAGCGTTGACAAATAGGAAGTATGGAGGTTACAAATGCTATGCAGTAGCTTTACCGCGGCAGTCCCCGAGTGCCACAGGTTTTTTTTTTTTTTTTTTACTTTTCCCCTAAATGAACATGTTTCTTCATTCATCTATAACTTAATATCCGGTACAAACAAACATTTTAATACTGATTATAATTATCTTCCAAATTGATGCTACCTTATGCCTATAGAAATCAAATTAATTACATAAAATAATAATATGCAAACGAAAGCCTTGAGAAAGCGTGTGAAACTTTGACGTTTAGTAAAACGAATCTCGATAAAAAATATTTAGCGATAGTAAAAAAACTACACCATAGGCGTAACAAATTTATCATTATGTTGACTGTTACTTACTAAAACTAACACTTTCGCATAATATTCACCAAATCTTCTTCTTCTCGTGTCGATGAGTCATATTTTTTCCGACATACCATAGCGACTTGGACCAATTCTGTCGTTTGCACCAATATCGATGCATCATCCATAATTATTATTCATCCTAAAAACACCCACTTGGACAAAGCCCTTCCCTCGGCATCGCCACAACCATCTTCCCAGTGCTTTCTGCATTTTGTGGATTTCCATATCAAAACATACGAAGTGAAGTAAGACTCGAAGTGGAGAGACAAAACTAAATCTAGGAAGGGAAAGGAAGCTACATAGAGAACCAAGAGTAGTCATAATGGTACGATAAGAACGTGTCTGATCGTGTGCGAACAATCGGATCCTAGTTTTATCATCTGCTTATCTCTGTCCCAACTGTGCTTTTTTTTTGAGTGGGAAATTATCAAATAACTTCTCCCGCTCTGGGCGGAGCGTGAGGGCTTGTCAGACTCTTACTGACTAAAACCCACTCTGTTCCTTCAGTTGCCATGTTGCCGGGGGCCACGATCTCCCTTTCGGTTTTATTCGCAACCCCGGCAGGCATCGGCCCTAGCGGACAACGTCAATTCCGCTGACATCTCTTTGAGGCGCGCGTGGAACACAACGCGCCGTCGACCCGGGCCTGGTCCTTATCCGACGGCGAGCTACCCATTGCTCACCATCCGCAAGCCCGCGCCTACGGTGGCCGGAAATCGGCCTGCAATTCCCGATGCCCAGGGCGTCTCCAGTCCCAACTATGCTGGGGTCGGCTTCTAGTCTAACCGGATGTAGCTGAATATGAGTATTTTACATGGAGCGACTGCATCTAGCCTCCACAAGCCAGTAACAGGGTAGTTCGATACCTCTTGCCAACTCTAGTTCTCAGACTTGCCAAATATTCTAATACTTATCTAATTAATTCCATGTCACTATTGTAAATACCTATGCCTTAACTATTACAAAATAATGCTAAAATCTGCGTTGTACCTAAGTGTGAATTGTGTCTTCCTCGAAATATACACGGAGGAAGTAATAAAAGCCTGGCGCGGAACAACTACAGCTTGTAGGCAACTTGTTTTATGTACTAGGCACTAGTATGGAGGTAATAGCTTCATCCTAAGCGAGGCGTGTGCCAAGGTGTTTGTTACAACTAATTTAGTAACAAGTGCTAACATTTTCTTTCATCTTGTTGGTATTTTCTTCAGAAATGTCATTACAATCACAGCTTTATCATGAATTCTTCCTCGTTAAGTACATAATTCCTACAGCAAATCATCAGTATTTCTTTATTGTCTTCATATTGCCAATAGCCTTCCTGACGGGCAATTATTTGTACCCACTGCATAAGCTTTTTTTTACTTTTTTGCGTTGAAAGAAGAAAGTCTAATAGTTTTTTTTCCAGAAATCCTCCTAAACAAGAAACTAATTTCCTATTATATAGCCTCATAAAACATAAGTACCTACCTACCAAACAATTATTCAATTGAATTCCCACTACATTATAACAGGTATGCAAATCAAACCAAAAAAAAAAGTAAAAGTACGGTTAGTATATCTTTTCCTGATGGCTTCTCAAGTACCCACAAGGTCAAAAGCCTCATGATGATATAATAACGGGCCTGACCTACGATTTCCATTTCTACCGGAACCCGTTAGACCAATGTCTTGATTACTACCTTGATTACTTTTCATTTCAAACGCTTTTATATTATTTCTTTGGTATCATTAGGGTAATACATAAGTTATTATTGGAACCGGGGAAGTTGATGAAATGACTAGATCTGCGCAGATAGCGGAAATATGTGATTTTGTAAATGAGATAGATATTAGTTGGAATCTAGTGGGACCACCGCACCGGTTGAGACTTTCTTGCCGGATTACAAATAACTTACGGATTATTACTGGTTGAAAAAATCCAGTTCTATGATGAATAGTTAAAAGCTTTTTAGTATATATAGTTCTTGAGCTCACCCTGAGCTGAAGAACTTTATACTAAGAAGCTTTTAATAATATGTACAGAAAACCTAAAAAAATATTTTGAATAAATGGATTAGGTATTTGTCAGAATATAGGTCCATAATAGTGTGATATGGTGTTAATATAATCATAATAACAATACTATTTATTTCAGGTGACACAGGCCCATAGAAAAATACCGGAACCTAAAGATACATAAATTTATTAAACACTCCACATTAGAAACGGACGAAGTCAGATATCAAATTCCAAGCTGCAGTAACAGCAGAGTTGATTGATTGTGCAAGAGAGTAGTTCCACCACAAACTATTTCATTTTACTGTTATTCATAGACCACACTGAGACATCATCGGTGACGGACAACCAGACCGTAATCTTAATTATTTGAAGTCATTTTGCGGATGTCACAGATGAGTAATTAGCTCATCGTTTTTAAAACCGACGTCATGCCTGATCCTTATGTGCTGAAGTTACAAGTTGATTATTTGGCATGAAGAATTATGTAACTATTTGATATCACCTACGATTCACACCTATACAAACGAACAATAAACTGTCGACAATTTAAAATTTTATTCACAGTCCAATAAGCAAGGAACTATATTACTAGATCTTGTTCGATCGGAAACACGTATCAGTCATATTTTGTCGTTCGTCTAGCAAGTTAGTAGTCCGGAATAAAAAAAGACACACATTGGTGACATAATAACGGATATTAGCTGAGCAGTGTATCGGTAATTACGTCGTGGAGTCCGAGAAAAAAACGAAAGTGACCGGACTGGACCGCACCGGCTACTCACTGACAATCATGCAAATTATGTGTTTTATACCGTTGATGTTATAGAAATTATGTTCAGTTAATTTGTTGTTTAATTATGATAATTTAATGTAGGAGTTTATTTTTGGTATGTTGTTAAAAAAAGTAAGAGCTGTGTTTGATAAATGAGTTCGCCTGACAACACATTTCAACATTGAAATGTGTTGTCAGGCACTATGATAGTAGATTGACATCAATCTACTATCATAGTGAAACAATAATTGAACAACACGCGGTTACTACAATTGAATAAAATAGAAAAGGTATGTTAGTATGTTTTTGAAACGATGTTTCTTATGTATGCTACGGTACAAACTTATAAAACTTGCAAAACGTGAACCAATCATGATGAATTATGAACAACACAGATTCAGTTTGAACTGTCCACATTATAATTATAAACCACTTTACCATGTCAAATATAATTATGCTCCAACTAAAGATTTTAATGAAGATTTTACAGCAATAGACTCACACGCAGCTATCGTTAATCTCAACCCTGACAGACAAATCCGACGCAAAATTGACACAGCTATAAGCATTACTAACGGATCTATATTGAAAAGGATATGAAAGCAACAAATAGAGAGATAGTCATCTATAATGACGAGAGAAAGCCACCCTTTACCGCCCGTTAGACTTGGAGCGCAGTCTGTTATGAAGACAAAGCTTTATTCCACTGATCGCATAGAACAACGTGGTAATTTGGAATATGGGACAGAAACAACTAACCATCGCAGTATTGAAAATTATGTATCTATAGTCTTCTAATGGTGCGGTGTGACTTAGAATGTATGTAAATTTGTCTAAGAAACGGAATAAGCAATTAATATTTAATTTTGTGTTACTCAACTCAACTCATGAGTAATTGTATCATTTTTCAATATTTTTAATCAATACCTATTTGACCTTTCATCATTCTAGTTTTAGGTATAGGGTTAAAATCACGTTTGTTTTCTTCCTTAAAAGAAAAAGATCTTGATGTAAAAACACATGTTTTGCAAAAGGAAATATCGTGTGTAATTCCCTGAGAACGGCCATAGTTAGTAGCATTAGTAAAGTTTAGTCACGCCAAGCTCTCTCGGAGGTAATTGACATTTAATGGTTGCTTCATCGGTTTTATCTTAATTTGAAGGTTCACGAATTAATAATGTTTTTTTGGAGTCCAAATTTTCGCAATAAATACATTTACTTTATATTTGTAATTTTTGCAATAGTAACTTGAAAATGTACCGTCCAATGGCCATTCCTCCAGCCCAAATACTTTACTTAAGATTTTTTACATCTTTGTCTTGTTTTTAACTATGAGATCACTAATTTTACCGTTCTAATATAATGATGTATGATGTGAGTAATGTATGTTGTGTCCCGTTGCTCATCTTCGTAGTTTACACGAAAGAATATCTATCTTGATATCTATCGTTTCTATACTTTGTCGGTGCCTGCCTGTTCAATAACAGCATAAGCATTAACTCCAATGCCTTGGGAATTAATAGCTCAATACTTAGTCCCTCACTTCCGACAAAAAACAATCGTGATCATCTTTTTATGACTAATCAAACGGAATTACAGAACTTTGAATCGCATTGACACAAATCTAGAGAATTGTCAGACGCATTATTTTGCAATCTAACACTACTATAATAGGTACATAAGCTCGAATGCAATGTTTAATTTGAATGCGAAGTTACAACATTTTGCACTGGAATATCAAGTGTTTACACAGCAGAAGAAATAGGTAACTAAGAGTACAATATTTTGTAACTAATTAAATCTAGGCAATACGTTACATTACTAGCTGATACATTCTCAGACGGTTGCATTGTTATAATTTTTTTGTTTCTCTTTATCAGTTGAAATAAATTGCACTAAAGTTTTGTAAAATTTTGGCTATCCAACGCAGGGTCCATCAGGAATTGTTCTGCTTAGAAGTCAAGTTATAAATAAGAAGCAATGAATTGTTTTCTGTTTTGTCAAGAGAAAAGCAGAAAACTTTACAGAAAGATTAGATTTCATCGTTAACTAATTACTGATACTAATTCAAAGCTTACAGACACCTTTCTGTAAAGGTGTCGAATCAGTCACCAGAGCAACTTATTAAATCTTCAAGACCATCAGATGGCTACCCAAGCCACTTTACTACCCAACCGTATCCGTCACAAGCAGATCATTCACTCCGCGATGACTATCTTATTATAATACGGCTATTTTATAACGAACCATGTAGTATTGTACAAAATGCAGTTGATGGTATCTTTAACAAGAATAGCTCCATTATGTTGTAACGCGTTAAGAATGTTAACTGTCGTAAGTAAGTCACGCAATAGTGAGGTATGTGGTATTATTTTGATAACCCCTAATTTTGACGTGGATTGAGGATACTAAGTTAAATAAATGGATCCGTATTCTTTCCACATCTAATCAAGATTACTGGTGGAAGTCCATCACGTGGATCAATGACCTTGTGAAGACCACAAGAATCCACTGGATGCATGTAGCACATGAATCGGTCGAAGTGGCGATGTTTGGGGGAGGTCTATGTCCAGCAGTGGACGTCTTACGGCTGAAATGATGATGATGATGATGATCAAATATTAAAATTTTTGTTTTTCTCATATAAAAAAAGATAGAGAGAAGAAAGAAGAAGAGAAGAACAATTTTTTTGCGATGCCAAAGCAAACGTCTTTTAAGTGATAAGAACACAAATCCAATCAGAGTTATTAAAAGATTTGTTTCATTCGTGCGTTGCCTAGCTCAGAATAAATAACAAGTTAGCCAAGTTAAATATTTTAAGAGTAATCCATCACATTTCAGACAGAGATAATCATATCATAAAAAATAACGGGCGTTAATACACTTAAAAGATTAAGTAGCTTATAATTAAGTTCCCAAAGAAAAACATGGAATCTAACTTACCCAACTGCTAAAATTAGCGTTTATTTGTCTAAATTGCACTTAAAATCATGTATCATCCCACCGACATCTTTCAAAGGATCATTGTATATCATTTTAACAAGAGTTCTCAAGCCAATTTGGTTTGGATAAAAAAGGCACTGTTAATAGGAACTTTAACACTAAACCCCGCTATTTCAACCCATAAAGAAACAATAGGTAAGGAAGTGAGATGTTCCGCCACCTTGAGACTTGAGATTGACTATACAGTATAGCCACTGGGCAACTAGGGGCAGAAGGTTTCGGTGAACATCAAAAAACTTTTCATCGATAATAGCTGAGGTTTTGAGACATTGAACTCTTTGAATTGCAGAAAAATTTATGTTGGTTGATTTGATATCGATCAAATAAAATTTGGTTTTGCTTTGAGTTATTATTATACTACGTAATTACGTTATAATTACTTTATACTACTATAATTACTTTACTTTATAATTACGTTACCTATGTAGAACTTTGTTATTATCAGAATGCAAAATACTAATAAAATATAACATATTATGTTGCTGAAAAAAACTTAAAATTAAATTGAACACGTCCTTGGTTCTATTCTAGTCGATTTGTCCCAAATAGTAATGTAAAAAAAAATCACAAAAATGGGACTTACACGTAGAAATTCGTAAGCACGTTAACAAGTCAGTCTTCTGTAATCATCTGCTTCGTGTTAAAGCAGTGACTATTCAGTCATAACTGGGTTCCCACAGTGCATATTTAGATCAGAATCGATTCAAATTGCATATTATTGTTTGATTTTTTGCGTGAGTTAAGAGGGTAAAGACTATATCTTTGATTGCTGTAAATGACTGCCCCGGACAAGTTTAACGACTCTTTGAGAAAGGTTAATCACAAAATCTTGTATTATGCTAATTTTATTTACATTTCCTTCCTTGAAAATGCCGGATAATCATTGACTTGCCTAGTCTTTTCCAAACTACATATTATGTTGGATCGGCTGCAAGATACAAGGCACCGCTAGTTCTCCATGAAGAGAAATGTACTAACTTTTATTACTATCACAGTTTGTTAGTTCTTTAGTATCAATATAAATACCAACTTACATAATTTCTTTCAAAATATTTATTTCAGTGTTGCCATTACGTTGCTGTTATAAAAAATTATGTTGTCTCACTAACCTCAAATAAAATACAGAGACAACAAAATCTTTGATATCTACAGTGCTACAAAGATTTTGGCGCTTGAATGACGTTGATAGGAGGGCGCTGTTGGTAAACACTTGAGTTTTTTTTGAGAAATATATTGAAAAAACAAGATGGCGCTATTAGTTCCTATTTTGGGCCACGCGCCAAACGATCCTTCTACAGCTATAAATACGTTTTGTCAAAACAGTCGGGATCTTCAACCGAACACACATTGTTAGGTACCCAATTGCGTCCCGCTAGCCGTCCCCTATTTTACGGTATTTTATCTGAATATCAGCACGTCTGAGAACCTGCCGTGCTATGGCGATCACACGCTTTGTTGACGAGGCTGTCTTGATTGTGGGTTGTGAATGAATTAAGGATATTTGTTGTGCCTCAAACTCATAATTCTGGAGAGTATAGTGCCATATCTTTATTATGTTTGTTTATGTTATTAAGTTTGGATATTTCCGCAGGTATTTTCGAATTACTGTTTAACAGAAAACCTTTGAACAATTTTAACCTAATCATCCCAAAGTTTTTAAGTTCACCAAAAGTTATATCGCCATTAAAATGCAAAGGGACGTTGACCACAAAGTGTCTTGCTTTAGAGTCAGCCTTGCCTGTCAAAATTCTTGCAGTATCCGTAACAAAAAGAGCGTGAATGTAAAGAATTGAGTTCACGTTCATATTGAAAGTCATTGTTATTATTTTCCTCATCTCAGTGTGATACTTGTCAAATTGCTTTAATGGATTAACAGTAGTTATGTAAGTAATCAGTTAATGCTTTTTGATTAGACGTGAGATTGTTATTTTTTTGTTTTTTTGACTGACACACTATTGCCTTTCACGTTAACTGAGTCAATTTGAGGAAACAGACAAACATACATATTTCAGAAAATATTGTTGTGTGCAGTTACGTGATTTATGTAGTAAACTCAAAATTCACTAAGTGAACGTCGTTTAATTAGCGGACAATACACATTAAGTATAACCGAGTTTTGGGTTTAACGATGAGAGCGTAAGTAATTAATAGGAACAGTCTAGGATTGAGGTATTTTTTTAAAAGAATAAGCTAAATAAATTATGTTATGCGATATTTTGCATTCAGAATTAAATAACAAATTGTCAATTTTGATAAGATTTAGATTTATTTTCTTCATACGTCATTTATCACCACATATATATGGATATATATCCTTACATTACATCCACATATATATATGTGGTGATAAAACAAAGTCTCCCGCCGCATCTGTCTGTCTGTTTGCGATAAACTCAAAAACTACCGAGCGGATTTTCAAACTGTTTTCACTATTGGACGAAGTAATTTATGAGGAAGGTTAAAGTGTATAATTAATTCTGGTTTTGTGTAAATTGGCTGAAATATGATCACGTAAAATATTCCAAATAGGATGAACATTACATTTTAATCTAACCCACATGCTCGACACAACAAGCTGATATGATGACACTATGAGTTTTTTTTTTTATATTATGCTCTGCCACCCTGTGCAAAGCCGGGGCGGGTGCTAGTATTTTTTTTTTTAATTTAAGCCATAGAAACTGAGAAAATCTCTTTAGATAAACATATAGTTTAATTATTTATATTGTACAGAACCGAATAAATAAAGAAAAGTTTATATTAAAACATAAAAATGACACAAAAAGTAGGTAGATAAGATGCAAAACTAATCATATACAAAGGTATGTAGTGGTAATACCATTACTTACGGCATACATTTGAATACAGCAGCAGACTCACCACAAAAAATAATTTTCAAATCACATGCGACAAAAGATTGCGGATTTCACGGCTGGATTGGAAGCCATCAGTTTCTACTCAAGCGTCGCCATTGTGAAACTGTCGATCTATGGGAAAATACTCCATGACAGCTGCAAGACGCGATTTGTCTCGCAATCGCAACTTCATTGTCGATCTGATGGAAATCAATGAGGAAGTTTTTGGATCATTTTGTTATGGCTTGGGTAATGTCTAGATGGTCTCTGAGAACCTATGTAATCTTTTGGACGTTTTCTGCAATTATATATATACTTTTTTGATGGACTGTCCGTAGTTTCCGTTTGGGTGACATTTTAAGAGTTTTGGTATTTGCGCATTTTAATTCCGTATCTACACATACCTAATAATGTTGTACTTGTGTAACGCTGATAAGAAAATTATCTCAAATAAAATGATGCTCTTTGGGATTCTCTTCGACATTATTTTACTGTACTCAATTTATAAAAGACTTATTATTACCTTCACTTTGTCTGAAAAATACTGTGTTAAATAATGAGTTAATGACACACAGTTTGTTAGAAATCTCTGTTCCCAAAACGCTTCCATTTATGTTTCTTAACAGCTACTATTGCAAACAGTTATTAGCAAATACTATTAAACGATCACCTATCACTGACAGTTTTTCCCTTCCCAACAATGGGTCGCCATATTGAATGGGGTCCATTTGTGGGACAGTGTCTTAAGCAGAATAATTAGTTTTACCACTAGCCTGATTGTCTTCGGAAGGCAGCTCCGTTTTTGCTTTATTGTATTCGGAAATGTGTTTATATGTTTGCGCATAATAAATATTGTTGGTTACTTTGAGTTATTCTAATTAAGTTTCTGAATATGTTTGGTTTTTGTCCGCATATCTTACGAATCTTAATCATTACCAATGTAAGATGAATGTATCGTTTCACTTCAAATTAATTGCTGAAAGTGCGTTTTGCAGACTAAAGTTACCTAGTTATTATAAAATCTAGATTCTAGAACTTATCAAAATACAATCATTCTCATTCCATTTTCATCATGTTTTTGCTTCGAACAAGTTTCAATTGTTTTTATTTTGTTGTTACAGGTTGTAACTTCTACCCAGTGGGTGAATACCTGAAGTTCGTGAGGATACCAGAGAACCTGAAAGTTGGCGATGAAGTCCTCAGGGTAGAAGTGCATCCAAGGTATGTTATAGTTTTTTTTTTTGTAAAACTTCTATGATAACAATGGTAATATTCCAGTTTTGGCAGTAAATAAGTAACATTTTTTTTAAATATCTAAATGGTCTTTTTTTTAATACTTAAAAAAAGGATCAAGTATCAAAATCAATACGCTCAAGTTAAACTTGGATTCATGTCAAAGCAATCTAACATAGAATTTCTTACCTAAATATTTACAAAACAATATAGTTATTGGTAAAGGATGAAAAACTTGTTTTTCTTCAGAAAAACACAAATTGTATTGTATTGTATTCAGCGCAGTACAATTTTTGGCTATTGTAAAAAATGACTTAACACACTATCAAAGACACGTGCAATGCACGTCCAATCATTTCAGAGCTATATATCTTTGTACAATACCATTATTACAAAATATCCTGTAATCAAAAGCATTTCATTTGCAAACTTATCTCTATCTTCGCTGAGAACCTTATTGCTTTGCGACAGGAACTGTTCTTGATTGTTGTGACATCTCTGTATATTTTTGTTTAAGTTTTTGATCTTATCCTGGTTTAGGGACAGATAGGGAAGCAAGTGTGTGAGACTTTGTACTAAATGACGACCACATCTAGTTTTTTTAAATATGATTAAAGTGTAAAAGTATTTGTGCAACAACAGAAATAAAGTTATATATCAGTGAAGAGGAGAATTTGTCTCTTTTGTTAGATAGTAATAAACTTGATAGTATTTGGTAATTAATTCTTAAAATTTATTACCAAATACTATCAAGTTTAAATTTTTTTCTTTTCTTTCCACAAACTTTTGAGGAATACAGGTGTGCTGTTATGTTATGTTAATGTTATAACTTGTATGTGGAAATCGTCGGTTACTTAATATTCAGTCCATTGAATATGATCCCATTACGTCAGTTACTTGCATTAAAATATTGTGCTAAATCAATCAATTAACAAAAATAACTTGCAAAAAGAGAGTTATGTATAATGTGGCAGCCATATTTTTTTTAAATCATAATGGATAATATTGTAATCTGTCCGTCAACATTTGCATGATATCTAATCACTGAAATTGATGAGAAGTTTGATAACCAGCTGTTAAGTACAGTACCGACCAAAAGTCCATGAGCAATCTCACAAAGCAATAGACTGACGCTTCGGTTTGACTTACGACCTTCTTCTATAAGTAGTTACAATACTGTAGACACGCACATTACACACACACACTCACTTTCTCTGCAACCAATGACTAGTTCAATAATCATCATTCGTTTTTAGTTTCATTCGTCTTGTTCACATAAATATTAAAGTTTAGCAGGTAGACCACAAAAAACTAAGTAAATTATTTCGATTTCTGTGGGGTAGATGCAGTTTGTTACGAGTATTTAATTAATAGAACTTTTTTGGTTCGTGGATAATATTGGTGACGAGTATTTAGCACAGTGTTGTGGTTATTATTATCAAAAAGCAGGCATAAAATATATTGAAGAGATCAGATCAGATCAGAGAATATTATTGCGCTGCGTAAAAGTGAAGTGAATATCTAATGAAACCGGACTAAGTGTGAGTGTTATCATTTATATATTTCATATTTTACTAAACATAAATCTTAATCAAGGGTATTGTTGATAGAACAGAGGTATTGTTGAGACAGAAGATGCCTTTAAAGTTTTAAATTCATTGTGAGGTTTAATTCGATTAGTGAATAATAAATAATAAGGTATTATGTGTAATAAAAACAATGTTTTTCTTTGTTCTAGAGAAATACTGTGAGGGTTAAGAGATATGAGGAAGGGGCTTATTATCGAGTAGCAGCGACGTCAAATGGTGAATGAAACAAATGGTTTCATACCAACGAGATATTTTGCTGAATTATTAAAAACACGTCATTATGAACCGTTCGCCGTGCACTCTGAAGGCTTGCATCACTGAAGACCAGCTAGAAAACCGTTTTTGACCTTAAAATATTGACCGTACCAACTTAATAAACAACAGATTCGTTATTGCATGAATTTATGGTAACGAATTTTTTAAGCACGTTTCAATAGGGTGTTTGTCGTATTTCTTGCAGATATACCGAAATTGTTTAATATTATTTTAGTAATAGTATTATTTTAGGATTAAAATTTGAGGTTTAGTTTCAATCTTCTTTTCGTAAAGAAAATGAATACTTAAGCTTTAACCTCAATAACAACCAATATTTACTAAAGTCAAATAAAATGTAAAATAATTAATACAAATAAAATATAAACAAACTGCCCATATTTAACCTTAAAATTACCTATTCTGTAAGTAGTTTTTTACATTTTAAGTAGTCTAATATTCTTATTTATTACTTAATTACTTCGACCATGATCAAAGCTTAATGTTTATGGTGAAAAAATCCATTAAAAATTTAAAATATTTCATAATTTAAATATGTCAAAATAATACAAACTGCTTCTAGTTTCTTGACATCTATTTCACATCTTATTCAGCTGAAGTAATGATAAATAATTGTAGCAGTGTGTTAACTTATGTAAAATAAATATAACGAATAAACATATTTTTTTAATTTTGTTATCATATATCACGCATTTTTTATTCTAAAACCTTTATTGCAATAACAACATAAAAAAGCAGCAATATTTAAAAAATATTATTATCGAAAACAAAAATAATAATATTTGCAAAAAACCGCACTGTGTTTTACGAGATTAGAACCTGAGGCAGTTTGAATTCCATACCAACGCTTATCGCTTTCTGCTATCTGCACTTGTTAAGTTACTATCGAATTTTAGCAATGCCATTAACTGGTCAAGTTCACGCGCATAGTGCGTGTGTGCTAGCATGTTTAAAGCGACGGAAATATATTGTTGTTTCGTGTAGAACAAAACTGCGTTATCTGTGGTGTGTGTATCGTGTTGCTTACACATACAAATGTACGAGCTATACCGCGTGTTCACAGCAATATGACTCTTAGCGTGCTCATGCACTTTTGAGCGCTTACTGTACCTGTCTACATAATCAATTAACTGTCAATATTGATTAGGACTGTAATTAATAACTTTTTATAACCAACCCGTTAGGATTTTATACTCTACGTTACTGGACGCTAGATGATCAGGGTTTCATTATCATGTTCCAAAGTCGAAAAGGTCTATGGGAACTTAATCTCTAGTAGACTAGTATCTAACTACGCACGTCACGCAAGCTGAATCATCATTATTCTGTTGCCCTGATCCCAATTTATTTGAGGTTTTATTGTGGACCCTTCTTTACAGTTCCATTAAATCAATCTTATTCTATGTTGTTTTATTTATCTGTCCTTTATACCTACACTAGCTTCTGCCTGCGGCTTCGTCAAAGTGGTATGTCGATAAAAAGTAGCCATGTCCTTTTCCAGACTTCAAACTATCCCATAAGAAATCTCATCAAAATCTGTTCAGCCGTTTAGCCGTGAAAGCGTAACAAATGAACAAATAATAATATTACTCGCTCCGCCAGCGGCTTCGCCCGAGTGATATCTTTATAAATTATAGCCTATGTTACTCGGTGATAATACAGTATTCTACTGAAGAAAGAATTTTTTAAATCGGTCCAGTAGTTTTTTTGTTTATTCATTACAAACATACATACATAAAAATCAATTTTATTCTTTAAAAAATATTTGTGTAGATTTAGATTATAGTTAGGATTACAACTTACTATCGTTAACAATAACAATGTGTAGAGATTTAGCCCGAGGGCCAAGACAAGTGCAATCGTATTTCTACAACGACTTGCAACATGTTTTACATAAGCATTTTGGTAGCTTATGTCAATCCCATATATTTTTGACTTTAACATCAACGTTATCGCTGATAGACTGTAACTCTGTCTCGGCCCTCAGTACTTTGAATGTCAGTCTAATTCAAATCCAAATTCAAAATATTTTATTTCCCATAAACCTACATGGGCACTTATGAAACGTCAGAAGCTAAGTGCACGGTTCCAATTGGTTGTTGCCTATGGAGAAGAGCCGGCAAGAAATTCCATGGTTACTCTTTTAAAAATAATTGGCTTTTACAATACTTTCAAATAACAGTGCTACTAGGTATGAGAGGACAGTGTAGGTCTTTCAATAAGTACCAGGTATTTAAAAAAATAGAAAATGGTCAACAGATCTAGTGTTACATAATAAATGGTAAGTTATCTCGGTCGCCTTCTTCTTGGTTTTCCTTCTGTCTGTGAGTTACATAGGCCTAATCCTATTACATTCTTATCCATTTACGAAAATATTACTCATTCCCCACATTCGTGACTAAAGTATCGTGTATCGGTTAAATAGTGCGAATCGATCGATTGATAATAACCGAGTAATGTAATATTGTATAACCGACCGGTAATATCGATTAATTTTTTGTACTGACTTGAAGTAAAAAGTATTAAGTACATTAGGTGCGACGACGTTTAAAAGTAATTTTTGAATTAAGGCCACTTTTTGACGTGAATTTGGGGAAAATAAAAAACTTGACAGTTATGTAACAATAATTATGATTATTATGATGTGTCAATTCGAAAGAACTTTTTCCTACAATATACCCCAGTATTACACTAGAAATTGCATGTAGTGTCATGGTTATATTACTTTACAGACAATAAACACTCAGCATAAACAGATTATGTAGGTCTTACTTTTATTTATTTTTGTGACTATTTGCGACTATTGCTAGTGTCTCCCTTGATCTCTAACGCCTGCTGCGGTGTATTCCGTAAAAAGCACACCGCTTCATGTAGGTGAAGTGAGCTTGAAGTGATCTGTACAACACTTAATGCTAGGGATTGACATTAATGACAGCTCACTCAAAACTCATGTCATCAAGTTTTCGAAGTATTATTTTTTTACTGAATAAGTCGGCTGCATGTTTGACTATTTCAATTTCTCATCACTGTCACGGCCTCTTGGCCACATACCACCAATTCCGGAAATAACTAAATAAAGCATTAATCATTAATCGACATTAAGTAAAGTAAGAAATCGAAAACCCATAAAATATCTTCTCTTCCGCCAACACCATAACTTACATAATATTGTAGCAAAAAATTTATTGGCTGCGTTTTATTATAATATAACAAATACTGACCCATGCGCGTTGCGCAATCACGTAAGAGTGCGGTTACCATCTCAGTACCGTTACAGACGAGCGGTTACGATGCGCGGCGTTTATACATATGTCTGCTGTCTGTACCTACGTGAAAAAGGCTATAACATGATTGAGCTTTACGTTAATAGTTGATAGCACTGGGTTAATAATATGAGGAAAACCGTTCTAAAAGAGTTTTTAAAGTTTATCCGTAAGTTCCCAGCCTCAAAACTAGTAGACTATCGTGGTACATATTGGCCGTTTTCACACTGTGACGATAACGATACCGACATATCGTTAGCTCGGACGACAAAGATATCGGCCGACAATATCGAGACGATATCGGTGTGTGACAAGATGTAACCAACAGCTTATTGTCATGCAGTATGCCACAGCTACCTCGAATAGTCGCGTTGTGCCAGCAAAAGAATACATCGCCGCGCGATTCCAAAAGTGTAATAGTGTTTTCGAAGTAATAATGGCAACAGTGAACAAGTGCACTGTGTCGTCTGCCGGTATCGGCACCACAATCAATGTCGTCGACGATACCGTTGACTACACCGACACAGTGTGAAGGCGTTTGATTGATTTGATTTTTCAAGGTCTTTATTCACACATTATGTTGTTACAAAGCTGTTTACAAATGATCTTATTCTATTTGTATGTGTCACCGTAAGATTGTGAGAACCGTTAGTTTATAATCTGTCGGAATTATTTCCGTTAGATTATAAACTGTCGAAAAATTGTGAACTGGGTGAAATGGGTTAGGTTAGGTTAGAACTGTGACCAACCGCGCGCGAGCCGAGCGAGCGAAGCGACCGGTGCCGCGGTAGCGGCCGGCGAGCGCTACTTCCAAGTTGCTCGCAGCCAGGCAGGCTATTTAATATTAGCGCAAGGTGCGTTACGTCGCAAGCAAGTTTGATACCAGTTCACAATTTGTCGGTTTCCCATGGAAAGATTATAAACTAGCGAAAAATAATGCGTTAAATTGTAAATAGTTCGTTACAGTTCACAATTTTTCGACAGTTTATAATTTAACGGAAATAATACCGATAGATTATAAACTAACGAAGTTCATAATTATACGGTGACATATACAAATCGTGAATTATTTGTCCCATAGCCTATGTCGCCTTTATAAACATTTAAGTCCGACGATATCGTGTGGTTACCGTTATCGTTCAATGTGAAAATGGTCAATAATGGACGCATTAATTACGTTACAGTAGATAATTATTATGTTAAACACTCTTGTCACTATTGTTCATTTTGTATTATTGTAGTGACTAGTATGACTTAAGCTTAATTATTCGCCAGTGTCATTGGTCTTTGGTTTTGTCTCAGAGATAGATGCAGTAGATGTAGATAATGAAATAATATATCAGCTTGCGTGTGCGATCTCTAACTTAGAGCTCGATTATGGTTTTCACCAATCGTGGTTTGAAAAGGAGTAAGCTTTCACTAACTATCATGAAATTACTGACATGGTTTGGGTTACGTCATTATATTCCAAGGTCATAGCGATGATAACATTACTAAGCACGGCCTAACTTGACATTTATCGAAAAATAATTCATACATTTTTAATTAGGTCTAATTTAGGTTAATGCTAAATGTCAGGTTTTATTGAGTTTATAGAACAATATGTTAATTTTAGCTAATTAAGTACAAAAATTATGAAAAATCTAGCATCTATTAATTAATAAATTACCAAATAACCTCAAAAATATAATTTATTCACCAAAATGTCAAACTTGCATTCGTAACACACTGAAAGTTTAGAAACTATTACAAAATCGAAACTTAAACTTTTACATAGAAAGTATTCGTGAATTCTATTTGATAATATTGATGCATAATCATTTGAATAATTCCACTTTATTAGAATTTTATAATCAAATGACTGTATTGCAATATACGACTTTTACTCAGTAATGAAAATGAACGTATTTTCTATCGAAAGCTAGCAGCTAATACACCGGATCTAGATGTTACTAAGTAGATTATGGTCGGCGAGGTATTTACATAAATAGTAATGTTTCTAGTTATGAGAACTTAGCCAGCGTAAGTTCAATGACCTTAAAGGCACTGACACATGCTCATTAGTAGCAGGAAAGCGTGCCTCTATTGGGTTATTACTACATAATAGCATGTGTGTCATTGCTAGTTATGAGCATGCTTATTTTGAGTATGCTCAAAAATCAGCAGTCGTTTGATTTTTGAGCATGCTACCTGAGGTGCCGGTGGAAGGGAATGTGCTCCGAGAGTGTCTGAACAAGTTTGCTTATTATGAGCATGCTAGTATCGATTTGATCCAGTCTGCGACATTTATGTTTGCTGAAAATTTGCATGCTTATTGCTAGTAAATGTGAACAGCTGCAGAGTAAGTTAATTTTAAGCATTCTTTCTACCATGCCTTTTTAAAAGCATGTGTACTTTTACAGAAAATAGTCAATTGCTGCATGAATATCTAACTCATACTTTTTCACAAGCAGATATACAAAACGCCTCAATAAATTAATTAAAGAGGCGAATCAATAAATTTATTGATGATGAAGATGATTATTACTGACATTTTGTTATAACATATTCCAAAATAAAAGAAGATCAGGCACGACCAAAGGTCAGCGTTTCGAACGCCACGTTTCAACCTCTCGTGTACTTAAAATAAATAACAACGTGGTGCGCATTCATTACTTAGGAGGATGACTCGGCTATTACAACGACTACAATAGTCAAAGTGATAATGAAATAAGGTTAAACTGTTACTTACGTAAACAATTTAGTGGGTATTTCTCACACAGATTATGTATTAAAAGAAAAAGATAAAGAATACAAAGATGTAAAAGGAATGAATTACACTGACGAGTGTTATAGAGGCTATTGAAGGAAAGTATGGTGACGTGACCTTTCCTGTTGTATACAGTTCAGTTGAATTTGTATCATAAACTGCTATGTACGATGAATTAAATGTTGAATCAGTTGCATTGCATAAAATTTCAGCTAACAGAGGCTAGGTAGAAGCATGAGGAAAGTGACGTCAGAGTCTTCCTTCAAACGTTCAAAAGCTTGGAAAGATTGAACTCTTTCCAAGGGAAATAAAAATCTAAAATTGGGCTTAGCCAATGAAACGTTCTTCGAATCTCTTTGACTAATATTTCAGCTTAGATTATTATTTATAAATATTTATTTTATTATTTATCATCGAAATTTCATACTTGATTTCCTACCTAGATATTTCTTTGTTGGTTGACCTGACCTGCTCTTCTTTCGCTCAAAAGATTATCACGATCATTACATAAAAATCTAATCATTGCCATTATGTTTGTCAAAAAATCTAAAGATCGATAATTTCTTCCAATTTATCTACACAATAGCGACAATTTCAGTCTTTAGATTAATCATTATTACGTAATTTGATCTCTTCTGTACCTAATATGTAACAGATAATTTCTAGAATTTTATACTTTTATTATTTTTATTCTTTTGGGCTTGCGATGACAAAACTTAGATTTTAAAGACCGTCAAGATTGGATTCTGAGTTTCATCATGACATTATCAAAATAATAAATTATAATATTAATCATTATTGTTATTTTATTGGCAAATTAAACTAACGTATTATTAAACTGCATGTCGTATAATGTTATAACTTATCAAAGAGGTTTCGAGGCCTTTACAATATTGGAACACTTATTCTGTTCCGAACAGAAGGAGTTCTTGCTATTGTCTTGTTATAGTAGTATTTATTGTAATACTACCAAAGTTAATAATACCTTTAGTTTATATACTTTGGTCACGTAAACAAAGCACTAAGTTTTATTGT
The DNA here is from genome assembly GCA_949152395.1 of Agrochola litura. Lineage (NCBI taxonomy): Eukaryota > Metazoa > Arthropoda > Insecta > Lepidoptera > Noctuidae > Agrochola > Agrochola litura. The sequence goes on from OX424490.1 coordinate 758,176, forward strand.
TTTATCATTGAAATTATTAACTTTTATTTTCAAGCCTAAGCTAGGATTTAAAACCAGAGCCTGCGGTTTCACTTTTAAATCATTTTCTGAGGGAAATCTATTCTGTAGGTAATAATAGCTTAGGTATTACTTTCTATCCAATAATCTTATGTAAGTTTCGAGGTTTATTATGTAACGTTGTTTATTTACTTAGGGATGATTGTTTATTAAATTCGTCGTTTAAGTTATTATCTATGAGTGGTTGATTATCAATAAGTTTTGCATCATTAGGAGTAATTGCTTCCGCATTTAGTTTCAGATACATCCAGTGGTCGGTTTTATCGCGTGATGAACTTTGCATGTGAATTTGTGTATGTTTTTGTCACAGATTACCTAATGCTTTCAGCTGTGGTGGAATCGTTTCTGTCCTGTGCTTAGTAGTTCAGTGGCTAATGTTTGTCCATAATGATTAGTGGCTTATGTTCATTTTCCATATTTTGGCAATGAAGGCATGTGAAAAGGTGGACGAGCGTTACTTTTAAGGGAGCTTCGAGGAAAAACAATATAATTAACACCAGACCAAAATCTATTGCGTAATGTGCTATCTTAAAATCTGTCCTTTATTTTTATTTTTTGTACGCTTATGTCTACACATTTTAGCGAAAGCCTTTAATTTAACACGATTTTGAACAGTAGGTCAACATGATTTTCTAATAGAAGTAGACTATAATAATTATAATATAGCACTCTCATAGTATACTAACGATGTTATTATAACTGCTGTCGACAGCTTTAATTTGCATCTCATAATGACATAATGAAGAAGGATGAGCGTTAAGCGTAGCAAGGACACCACATTCTAATATTTGTATCGGTTTAGTAGCAATGTTATAGCAATCGACTGCAGATGAGCTAATTGTAACTTGTTTTGTTAATGTTATTCTGATTAGCATAATTTGTATAACTGTTTGTAAAGAACGATAACTTTATACCCAAGCCAGGAATCGTAACGTATACTCGGCGTTTCGATTCTTGGTTCCGGTTCCGTACTTGAAACGAAAAAACAGAATCCTTAAAGGATCACTTCGTTGTCCGTCCGTCAGTCTGTCAAGACCCTTTTTCTCAGAAACGCGTGGAGGTATCAAGTCGATATTAATATCAAATACGTAGGTCTATGGTCCCATAGAACCCTAAAATTATTAAGCTTCTAAGTCAACGCAATAATAAAATACGGCCATTTAAGCGACATATTTTGATACTCGCAAATAAATCAAAACCTGTAGGGTACTTCCCGTTGGCCTAGAATCATGAAATTTGGCAAGAAGCAAGGACTTACAGTACAAATGTAAAGGAAAAAGTTCGAAAATAGTTAATTTGTAGTTTATACACACATTTTTTTGCAATGACAAACTTACATTTGCTGTTGGAAAATTTACTGTGACGTATTTCGATGTATGGGTTTTTCAACTACAATGTTAAGTTTGTTTTTGGGATAAATTCATCCCCACTACGGAATCCTTCATTGTGCGTGGTCCGACACGTTCTTGGCCAGTTTTTTTGGTTTAGAAATTCTCAGTTAACAGAATGGCGTATATTTTTGTCGTAGGAGTATTTTCTGGAATTGAATATTTCTTTTTGTGTGTCACATGAATAATATTTTCTCTGTAAATTTTACCACCAGGGGAATATCTATAAGTACGCAAAAACTCATTTGTGTATAAGTTCACACATGACCTACACTTGTTTTTTTTTAAACTTTGTAGGTGTCATTACCATCTCCTAATCGAGTACAAACAAAATGTTGAACAAATTGTCTCCATTAAGGAATTAAACTGTTGGCTCTTATAGCTAACAGAGCGTGGTCGTAGGAGGCAAATGTTCTGTTTTTGTATTATCGTGGTAATCAACCTGTCTGAGCTTTTATAGAGTCATCGTAAATATATCTTAAGCCGCGACCACGAACATAGCAGCAGCGGCAGCGGCAGAGTTTGACCCCGCTCATTTCCACAGAGCTTATTGCGGCCACCACCTCACCTCTACCTGTTCCCTTGTAAATGGTGTCCCTCATCAGTAAGTGGTCAAGCAAACCTACCGAAATTTTTAGTCACAGAGTTGGTTCTAGCTTTGACATAAAACGTGACGTGTGTGACTTACATAACATTTAGAACCTTAATCAACAATGCTGATTATAGGCTATCAGGTCTCGCATTAAGTCATAAACAAGTGAAGCTAAGCAATAAACCATAAAAGGATAAAGATCACAGTGATATATAAGTAATGACAGATTAGCAACATGTATGAATGGCCGCGATACAGTTCCCTCGCTCGACTTTTACTACGGTGGGACAGCTGGGGCCACAACAATGAGAGTCTCATTCGTTAGCAGGTCGATATGGAGGTATTGACTCGATCTGATTTGAAAATGACCTGAATTTTCCCGAGAAATGTTTGGCAATAATAATTATAATAAAATTGGCCTTTACATTCCCGGTAGCGTCACAAATCCTAGCTCCATCTGTCTGAAATGGATTTGCTTCAATATCCACAAACTTATCATATAAATGTAGCGAGTCCAGAATCCAAATAGATTTATATCAGTTAATGTTTCCCAAAGTTTTGCAAATAGTTATCAGAGCGATGTTAACAAGTTTTTGTTGTGAAATTCCATTAATAGCATAACATTTTGCTAGCTTCAATAGGTTTAAAAAGCCCATCTTATTTAAATATAGTCATTAAGAAACAAATAGCCATTTTATTCCGTTAACATTTTGCTAATTTCGTAAGCGTTGCGTGTTAGTCTAATAATTATGGAACATTATGTTATGATCTACTAAAATGTTGTTCTCATTTACGTAATTATTTTATCGTTACTCGTAGATACTCATCTTTGTAGTTATATACTGGTTGTCATTGGGTTGGCCATGAATGCGATTGCCCTTTATTTTTTCTCGTGGAAATTCTTTCCCTGCTTCGTTGGTCTAGTGGTCGCAAGCATGACTGCTGAGCGTGAGTTCCTGTCTTCAATTCCTAGGTAACCTAACCTAACACAGGCGAAGTGTTATTGAGTTTTTCTGAGAGAGATTTCTCAGTAGCAGCCTGGAATCTGGATTTGTACCCGGCTGACGACAACAGGCGGCACCCCCGATAATATGGGACTTAAAACGTAACTGGCAAAATGTGGGTGTAGGTACTATAAGTACATCTCTGCCTAAACCTTCAGAGAAAAGAACAGGCGTGATGTTATGTTATGAAATTCTTTGGATTTTTTGTTAAGTACAGCTGAATATATTGGTGGACGTTTCCAGGTTCTCCAGTAGAGCGCTCATTGACCTTCTTGAACCTTTACTTGCTTTTGGCACCCAAAATCAGTCCCCAGATCAGAAAATCTCTAATTTTAAGTTACATCCAAAATGTCTTACTTACAATACAGGTTTCCGCTATATTGTTTATCACCTGATTAGGCTGAGACCAAGCTTTGAATATACGATATACTGAACTAATAATTCTAGCAATCGTTCCTCAATTACGGTATGATTAAGTTTATTGAGTTTACGAAGTGATCTAATTCGTTTACCGTTGTATCTTCTTGAAAGTGGTCGCGGTTGGAGACGAGTTCTGAAGCCGGTCAGATATAAATACTGGTTAGAACTATAAATTATACATAATCCAGATTGAACTGGGTCTAAGGCCAAGATTATAAACGTTACTTTGCACGTACTTTGGCTTAGCGTCCTGTCATTGTCGCCTAACTGTCAATTCACAAGTGTAAAATAAAGAGGGGAACATGTCTAAATCGACTGACACGAGCTGGCTAAGTAACGTTTATAGATTTCGGCCTCAGAATCAAGTGAGATGTGAGTAGGTTTAAAAATAGATAGAAGATTAAAAGCCGGGTTTTGTATAATCAGAGTTATTTCAGAAAATGCGTATGCTCAAAGTATCCGCACTTCTTGGGTGCCTATCTTGTTCCGAGGCATAATTACCATTGGGCACGCCACAATTGCGGTGGGCACGCCACAATTGCGGCGATAAGTCCCCTCTTTGAGGAGTGGCTAGAGAGGTGCCACGGCGTCCTCACCTTCCACCTGACGCAGGTGCTAACCAGAGACGGCTGTTTCGGGAGGTTCCTGTTCAGGATAAGGCGGGAGGAAACGCCCGGGTGTCACCATTATGTGGATCACCCGGAGGACACGGTGGACCATACGATGGAGGTCTGCCCGACTTGGGCAGAGCATCGCTGTGTCCTCGTGGAGACGATCGGCGGCGGTGGTCTCTCGCGTCCGGCCCTGGTTCAGGCCATGGTACGGAGCGAGAGGAAATGGGAGGCCGTCACCTCCTTCTGCAAAGTGGTAATGCTCGCGAAAGAGGAGGCGGAACGCATGAGGGTGAGGCAAATTTCGCGCTCTCACGCCACTAACCGCCGCAAGAGGAGACGCCTTGGGCGTCTCCTCTTGCGTAAGTGCGGGTTTGCGGACGGTGAGCAATGGGTAGCTCGCCGTCCGATAAGGACCAGGCCCGGGTCGACGGCGCTTTGTGTTCCACGCGCACCTCAGAGATGTCAGCAGAATTGACGTGGTCCGCTAGGGCCGATGCCTGCTGGGGTTGCGAAGAAAACCAAAAGGGAGATCGTGGCCCCCGGCAACAGGGCAACCGAAGGAACACGGGTGGGTTTTAGTTAGTAAGAGTCTGATACGCCCTCCCACTCCGCTCAGAGCGGGAGAAGTTATTAGATAATTTCGCACCAAAAAAAGGCATAATAACCATGACCGACTTTTACATTATTCATGGAATTAATTATTCATAAGATAACCTGGAAGTAGGATCGTATTTCCCAAGGAAAAGCCTGATTAAAATGAGTTCAATTTATCAAACTGCAAACTCAAATTCAGAAATTGATTGCTTAATATGTAGCTAATAATTTTGACAGAAAACAGTTCAATGAATATTTGATGGGTTGTTGATTGCTCTAAATTCGTCATTTTGACTTTTTTATTGGATATGCAGATAAATTAATTGATGAACTTTATAAATCATTTAGATGTCAAGATATGGATGTAAAATTATGAGAATCTAGTGATTTATAATTATTATATGTATAAAAAGTTTGGACACGGATTTCCTTATTTTTGACATTATGGGAAAAAATGGGATCCTCAATTTTAAGACACAAAATTGATATCTTTTGTAGGTTGTCTGCTGAAACTGGCCCTTACAATGCCCATTCAATTACAATGAAGGTCAAAGAGGAGCACTTTACAGTACAATACTACGCTACGGTCTAAAACAATTGATATTTACTAAAGTTAAATTTGACAGTTATTATCTACTTAATAGTGAGTTACATGAGCCAGTTGATGAAAATCGCACAAATAATAAAACACGCAATTTCAGCTATTTAAATACATACATATATGTATACATAAAGGTAGGGAAACAATTAATTAGATATAAATATAGTAGCATAGGTAATCAGCTTGTAACGTTCCCACTGCTGGGACGGACTTTCTCTTTGCGACAAGGAGTGACGGGCATAAAAATAGTAAACGGGAATAACTATGGTGACTCGAATGAATAGTATGGTCACGCCTCCCATTCCTACCGGGTACTTCCTCAGAAGAACACAAATAATAATTTATTTAATTCAGACACAATGATCCATATTCTTGCTAGTATACCTACTCAAAAATTATGTTAGTAACCTAAGATCACACACCAAAATAATATTATTATAACTAAATTAAATAAATGAAGAAAATTTATTTTTAAATCACCATCATCTTTAAAATCATTCAAATTATTTAATGCCGTCAGAGGCACAACGCCATCTATCGAGCGCGGTGAAAGAAGAGTGTCTTGTTTGCAAGATAAACATTGAATTCAGATGATTAGCATAATGAAGAATATTATTTATTGTTGCTGCTGGTAATTAACAAATAAAGATAGTCAAAATAAAAAGTATCACTACAACATTAGTATAATTACACATACTACTACTAGGGTGACATAACTATACTAGGATGTAGGTGTATAATAATAAAAAATTAAATAAAAAGAGTATTCTAATATGGATAAACAAAAAAATAAACTACAAGTATGTACAAGAACTATTCTAAGTAATATGAGGAAAGATATAAATAATATACGATTTATGATGTGTACGAAAATAATTAGAAAGTGTATTTTTTTGTAAAAAAGGCTAAATATTTATCTCTTGTTTGTTGTCAAGTTGAAGGATAAGGATTAATACTATACCGGTCAAAAAAGCTTCGGAAATAACAATTAAATTTTTAACAAATTCTGAAAGATAAAAATGGTTATTGTGGGTTATCCTTAGAAGATAGACATATGCCATTGGGGATTTTTTTGTTGAACTTTTTAAGATGAACAATACCGTAGAACATAAATTTGATGTATCTTTTTCGGTTTAGGCAGCGCACGCCTGTAAAGCTCCCAGTCGGCATGATTTTTTCAGACTTCTTCAACAATAATCGTCATATTTCAGCCAATTTACACAAAACCGTATGTAAGGATAGTTTCCAACCTGTCTAGGTTGGAAAAATATATTTTGAGGAACATCATTACAAATATCATTGACCTATTTAACATATAGAATAGAATAGAATATTCTTTATTATGTACACCAAAAAATTAATTTAGAAATTTTACATTAGGTGACACAATGGGCGGTCTTATCGCTAAAAGCGATCTTTTACAGACAACCTTTGGATGGATTTAAATGGAAAAGGAGAGACAATACTGCAGGTAGTCAGTGGTGTACCATTTACATTTACATACAGATACATAAAGCATATAATTACCTATTAAATTATGATGCTCAAAATAATGGCTCTTTTCAAGAAGAAAATACAGGAATGTGTCCTTCTATCGAACCAATGATCTGTGATAATACTTCAGGTCAGGTTTAACTATCGAAGCAGTGATCAATAAGTAATAACAGATCAATTTGAATGAAGCGATAATATCGATCATAAACCACTAAGCCCAGACGGGCTATCTAGATTTTAATAGAGATTGTCCACCATGAGTTATTTATTCATAGAAATACGATGGAATTAAAATAAGAACGATTATCTATAAATAATCATTTCGAATGATACCGGAGTGCTAGTTCCAGTCAAGCAAGAAAGTTTAGCATTGTTTTGATATTCAACAACCACGAACTTCTTAGAGAGTGACACTTAAATAATATTTATTAAGTGGTCTGTGGCTAAATAATAACAACAGGTGCACGGGTCGACGGAGGTTAAGTTACGCTTACCGCGGTCGGTTCGTGGATGGGTGACCATCCATAACATATCGACACCCCTCCGTGCCTCGGAAAGCATGTTACCGTTGGTTCCGGCTGTTATTCGTAGATCTTTAACAGTCATTACTGGTAGTCAGAATCCAAAGTCAGACAACCAATCTTACCAAGGGGTACCTATCGTGTTAACCAGTAACTGGGTTGTGGAGGTCAGATAGGCAATCGCTCCATGTAAAATAACTGCATCTGGTTAGATTGGAAGCCGACCCCGACATACCTAGTTGGGAAAAAGCTAGTCATTTTGATTTTAGTGTTTAGTGCTAAGATAACAGCTTTAAAATAGCTTTATGTAAGCGGGCACGCCCTTTATGCCTGGAGGCATTTATTTAGATTTGTGTACGTTTCGTTTTTATTTTTTAGTTCTGCTTGAGTATAGTTCTCGATGTTTTTGGTTGGTATATTGATGTGTGCTAGTTGACATAGGGCCAATAATTTATCATTAAAATTATGTTTTGTGTTGCGTAACGTAAATTATTTTGCATACTATTATTGTATAGAATCATTTTTTTTCTAACTTGAACAGACAGCTGTGCTGCTGGGGAGTTTGTTGCGCCACTTTTTCTTCCCAGCGAAAGGAAGTTTTGAAGGGTGGGCGTTTTTGGGGGACTGTCTTATGTAATTTTGACGTTCGAAAAGTGCTAATTCTCTCTCAGCCTAGTTTGAATAAATGACTTTTGAATTTGAATTTGATAGGCAAAACGCACAATCATTCGTTTTCATGTTATTCAGAATCATTTCGCGGATCAAATAACTTAATGAACAATGGCAACAAAACAAAAGAATGCCTGAGTTTAATTAACTCCTATATTTCTATTATTTCGTGGTAGTTACTATCAACCTACCATATTCGTCAAAGATGACTTCTCACGATCAAAGCTTTTAAACAAACATGAATATCGATTGCATCACTAATTATACCGAATAACGTTTTAACACAATGGGTGGCACAGTTTAAATAAGATTTATATCTTTACATCCGCCATACTTAGCTTCCGGATGAACGCCGTGAGAATTTCCACAAATTTACTCATAAGAACACAAATTAAAGTTATTTTCTCAGTTATTATGTCATTATAACACTTTTCGAGTTGTTATTTAGACGATTACTAACTTTTATATGGTGCGACATGCGGAAATGTAGAATTAACAGACATTACCGTTTTTATTACGATATTAACTAAGATATTTGGTTATATTATGTTAAGTTGTGTTAGAGTCTGAATGTATTTGGTGCAAACATGTTTAGTGTCTAGACGTCATTAATATTTTGCGAAATTATGACGTTATGTTATTAAGTAAAATGCCATCTAGTGCTAGGATTATGAAACAGTTAGTATGAAACCTGAGAAATTTTGAAGCAATACAGAGGTGGCACAATTTTGAGTTAGTTTGAACGTGACAACACAGATGCCACGCTTACCAATATTAGTAAAATCAAAGTGATTAATATTTGACCCAAATGTTAATAGACCATTAATTTATTGTATGTGATAGAGCTACAGAAAGCCTTCTATGGGTTGATGCAATAATTTTAAATCAATTTTAATTTGTTACTTTATATGTAAGAGACCACGTTTCCATCTATGTAATGACCAAATTAAATTATGCTTAACAAATATTACTGAGCTTTTTTTTTAAATTCAATACACATAACATTACATAACCTACTCGTATAATCCTTGAAGGGCTAGGCACGGGTGAACTTATAGTACACCTATATTTCGCTAGTCAGGTATGTTCGAAGTCCCATGTAATGAGGTGTGAGATCAAAATCAAGACTCCCATTTTCAGAATTCCCATTTTCTCAACCGGAATTGTGAAAAACTTTTTCAATTACTTTTATAATGAGACTTCAACTAAATCATACTCATACCAAGTTTTCCCATCTTTCCAGAAAGAACCTAAGCCTACAGCCAGTAGACCGAGAAGAAGACGCACACCTGTTCACCTACCGCGACGTAAATCGAACCCACGTGTCTGTAGTATTGGCGCAGAGTGTGGACGACCTGGTCGACAGCGACTCCCCACAGAACGTCGTCAAGTTCCGACTGGGTTGCGACTTTGACGCCGGGGATGACCTTGTAAGTTGACTCTTACTGACACTTCATGGATAACTTCAATACAATAATCCGCATCACTTCCTCTAACCAACGACTGGCATCAAGACTAGAGTAAAATAAGCAGAAAAATACTTTTCATTTTCAAAACTTCAAAGTCGCTTATGATAAAAATAAGGGTGCTAAATAACGTAATTACTTGTACGCTATCGAATGGCATCAAAATTGGAGCAAAAAAGTAGTTTCCATTTTCAAACCTTAAAGGCTATGTAATTTCTCACTTCCCCTGCCCACAAAATACCGTCACTCACCGCAAAAGGGCATCCGCAACACATCATATCCCAACAATATTATCCGAAGTAGGTCAACAGGAGTCACATGTGCGAGTGTTTGACTAAATTTAATATCTGCCTCGTTCGTCACTCAGTTTAAAAGTCAAGACGGTGATTTGGGAGAATATTTCATAGAAGCTCTAACATTAATCTTATTGCACGAATAATTTGTAAAAGAAAAATACTAATGAAGACTATAAAATTGAGTTTTATGATTGTTCAATTAGAAATAAATCATCCTACGGGATTGAAAATCAAAGTTGGAATGCCAAAGGTTCATTGTAGTAAAGATTACCCCTATCTAAAAATCGACCGCACATTTTAATGTTCTCAACACTGAACAAAACAAAAATAATTGGGCCTTAACAATTTCAAAACAGTTCAAGAACACAGGACGGGTATTAAAACTTTCATGGTCCAAAAATAATAACATTTCATGACACAACAAGGTCTTTAATAGCAAAGTTGAAGAAGTTACTTCTTTCCAGTTTGTAAAAGTCAATTTTAATGAGATGTTAAAAGCGAAATTAACGGTGACTTACCCCGCTTTGAATACAAATTCAACCCTGCAAGGATTTTCAAAAGATTTGCAGTACGGTTGCAAAGTTCAAGCAACAGTTACAACAAAGAAAATTCGTCTTTATGTTGAGAAATGTAAGGGTTATTTGGAAGGCATGTTAAAAAATGCCTATGAAACAATGCGGCTGAAAGTTCCCAGGGTTGATCCAGTCACCTCTGATAGCCATTCGTCCTTCACCCAGTTGCCTTCTCGCCGTCAGATCATTCCCCATACTTCGGTATCCTACCCTCGGGATCGCTATCCGTCCTTAATTTTGCCATGGAGATAAAATAACATTTTTAATCTTATTCCTCCATTTTAGGGATTCATCGGGGAGGGTTTATGCTTGTTTGTTTAACCGTCTCGAGTTGTATCGTGGTCATTGTTTGACTCTGATGTTTGTCCTACTTTGCTGGTGTAAACATTTATTGGATTGACTTCATGACTGAAAATCCTACACTGCTTAACAACATGCGAACTTTTTATTCTTCCAGACAGTTTAATTTATAAAACTCTTGAATTAATTAGTTGTATTTTTTATAATAAGTTTTTTTTTCCACTTTTTCGTGGATTGGTTTGTAATTTATCTAAGTTACAATAGCGTAATGTCAACTGCTCATCACCTTTACCGAGTAATCGGGGAATTCACAAAAAAAAAAAGATTCCGACGAACTGAGAACCTCCTCCTTTTTTAAAGTCAATTAAAAAAGCAAATAAATTGAAAAACTCGTTGGTATTTCACATGAAGATCGGAGACACTACACTCGAAGTAGCGGACGAGTACCTAGGTGCTGTCCATTTAGGTAGTTTCAGCTTCGAGAAAGAGGTCAATCGTCGAATTCGACTCGGCTGGGCAGCGTTTGGGAAGCACATACCTCAGTGTCTCAAGACGAAAGACTTTGACCAGTGCGTGTTTCCAGTGATGACCTATGGCACTAAAACGTAGTCGCTGGTCGCTCACAATGGGCCTTCTTAGTAGGCTAAAAGTCACCCAAAGGGCAATGGAGAGGGCTATGCTTGTAGTTTCCCTACGTGATCGGATCAGAAATCAAGGTAACCGATATAGCCCCAAGAATTGCCAAACTTAAGTGGCAATGGGCAGGTCACATTGCTCGCAGAAGAGATGGCCGATGGGGCCGAAAGGTTCTGGAGTGGTGACCGCGTACCGGAAGACGTAGCGTTGGAAGGCCTGCCACAAGGTGGACCGATGACCTTGTCAAGGCCGCAGGAATTGGCTGGATGCGGAAAGCACAAAATCGGTCGAAGTGGCGGTGCCTGGGGGAAACCTATGTCCAGCAGTGGTACTTTCAGCTGAAATGATGATGATTTCACATGAAAAATTTGTACATACCGGATTAAAAGTTGGTGATGAATAGGTCTTGGAAAAATATTTTACCTATATCAATGCCTAACAATTTTTACACATAAAAAAAACCGTCTCTTTCACAGCTTCACCTAATCACATTCCATTCATAAACCAACCACCGCTATCATCTCATAATCACATCATATTTCCTATAATTCCCGTGAACGGAATTTCTAAATCTTACCTCGTACATTTTCCTATCGCCTGTACAGTTCATTGACACTTTGAGACGTATTTTCACGTTTAACGACGTCACATTGTAAAAGTAAACGTAAAAATGTCCTGCCGTCGAATATGTACCATTTGTGTCGACTCGAGATGTTGTAGGCGTTCTAGAAAACTTTTTGTACAGAATATTGTTGTTCGATGTAGCGATATTTTGATAGTCTGGATTTTTATGAACCATTAGTTGTGAGTGGAATGGACGGTAGTTTTTTACAGGTTTTTTCCAGAACTTTAAAAAATACTAGGTTTAGGGTTAGTTACAATGGCACAAATAATTCCATAGTTGCGTTCTTGAAAATTGACATTCATTATATTATTAAGAATATGAAAGAATCCTCTAATTTAACGATTGCGCCTGTTAATATGAACCCTTAATAATTTATATTTTGGGGTCCTAAAAATATTAAAAAGTAAAGTAACTGCGACCAACTTGGATATAGCGGTTCCCCAATAGTCGAGGTGTCCTAGCCTAGTTTCTGCGACCACTTCGGCTCGCGCGTGGTTGGTTATTGTTTTAACCTAACCTATATAACTCATTTGGTCAGGGAAACCTACCTAGTTACTGCGACCAACTGAGAGAAACAGCCAGAAAGTAAAAAGAGGCTCAAATAATAAAAAAAGTGTGCATCACTAGAAGCCCAAAAAGTTTTTAGAGGTTCATTAATTTAAAAAAGCATGCAATAATAGATGTTTATTAAGCTTTTTGAGGATCGGTTAACTATTTCACTGTGTTTGGATATATGTATTTTAGCTGACAAGCATTTAAACGTACTCTAGTCGAAAATATTAAATAGACTGATGCAATAATTAAGTAATTATTAATTCTATTAAAATGCCGTCGTACATTGAAGAAGAGTCATAAATAAGACTGAAATTATTATGATCTATATCGAGGCTCAAAATATATCTACAAACATATGTCTCCTTACATTACTAGTCATAAAGGTAAATGACACACTCGTAGGCTTTCTGAATGATAAATGTACTTTTATGTACGTTTACAAATTGATACTAGCACTCAAGATCTAATAAAATATAGGTATTGTTACAAGAACATTTTCTTTACACGTGTAATGCCTTAAAGTAAATCCATAAATAATGTTATTGATGATATTTGAACCTTAGTTGAAAATAGAAGAGGAGATTTACTCAAAAAAAAAAGTTGGTCCTATCCAAATATACATCTACGGTCATCAAACAATCACGTTCTTCAATGTCTCACTCACCGCACAGACTTTATTCACTCTTTCTTCTTCGTTCAGTCTTATCTCTCTGTGGAATGCGCTCCCTCTGGAAATGAGGATGGCAACGAACCGATTATCCTTTAAAGTTGAAGTTCGTGAGCACATTCGTAAGAAGCTGGCAGTATCATCACAACGTTAATGTTTTCCCATTGTTTGTCTTACTTGATTTAGTATATTCATGTATTTATGTATATTTATTTGTCCTTATTTGTATATATTTAATTAGGCCTAGGTATATATTATATTTGTAGTTTGTAGTAAGTATTGTGTATATATATTGAATTTTTTTATTCTTCCATTTTTGTAGTTGCACCTACCACAGTTTGTCTCTGCATCACCCATAGGTTGAAGTCCGCCTCTGTACATTTCTGTGCTTGAAGTATTAAATAATAGTACATTACTGCCGCGGTCTATAATGACTACTTTGCTGGTCGCGCTGATGATGGCCGACAGCGCAGCGTAGCGCAGCTCCAGGCCGACACAGCGCGGTCAGCGTGCAGCACTTGATGGACGAGCTGAGATAAAGGCCGAGGCCGTAGGTCAAGGCCTTTACAGCGAGGACAGCAAGGGCTGCAATGATGGCCAAGCTGGAAGGCCTAGAGCGTAGCTAGGCTAGCTCGTGGCAATCATAGCGTGACCAGCGAAGCAGTCATAGTGGGCCAAGGCTTGTATAGTGCTTTACTCAAAAATGCAAGTACCTAATCTAAATAAAACCAGCAAGTAATTTCAATAAAATATATATGCTTCATTTTGTTGGAAACATCATTGAAATACGCAAAAAAAACATTTTCGGATAAAGATTTAGATTTCCTACTGATTTTCCACTGCACAAATTTTTCATAAGTAAGCTTATATTTTTCCTTTGAGTTTCGCGATATTAAATTTTCAACCACTAATTTAGCTTCATCTTTAATGTCTGGCGGTGTTAAACACATTGAATCGGAAGAATTTTCGCTTTGAGAGCTCATTTTTAGCAAAAAAGTCACTAAATAAAAATAAAATTTTTACTTCTTTGTTTTTTTTTTTAACAATGTTAATTTGAACTATACAGCCAAATATGGAATAAAATCTTTTTGTACCTATCTCTATAAATACAAACAGCTGTGTTTTAAATAAAATCTTTTTGCATTTGATTTTTTAAAACGTTGAAACGTCAAAATAGCGGCCGGCAATGTTTTGCCGGCCTGTTAGAGCGACCAGCAAAACTTTGCCGGCCGCTCCTTGAAACAGAACGGCAAGGTCGACTTTGCTCAAACAAGGTTGTCAAAATAATGACCACATTACATGCATTTTTGAGTAAATAAATAAATCATTTACTGTAGGTACGGGTCCTACTTCTCAGGCAACCGGCATTTAGCAGTAAGACTACCTTTTGCTCTTAATTTCATGATGATTAATAAGTATCAAGTTAGTAGTATTAGCATCTTAAAGTTCAATTCAGAATATCGACCTAAGCTGCAGGCTGCAGTTTCATTATAAAATTTTAAAAAAATACAAAAAATCTAAATATTTTATTTACTTATTCCCTACGGGCACTTATGAAACGTCAGAAGCTAGGTGCACGGTTCCAATTGGACCTTTCTTATAGAGACGAGCCTACAAGAAACTCCACGGTTACTCTTTTAAAAATAATTGGCTTTTACAATATTTTCAAATAACAGTGATACTAGGTATGGGAGGACAGTGTAGGTCTTTAAACAAGTACCAGGTACTTAACAAAATAGAAAATGGTCAAATATAATTCTAATTTACTTCCAAAACATTATTATTTGTAAAAACAATTAACCACTTGCAGCAATATACAATATTCTATTCTATTCTAAAGTTATATCAGATAATTTTAAGCCATATTTTTCCTTTCCAGATATCAGCTTATCTATCAGTGACGGTGTATATCGAGGATGTGAACGACAACGTGCCCAAGTTCCTCGACACGCCGTACCATGTCACCGTGGATGAATTGACTCCAACAGGTGGGTACATGAGAGGGGAAGGTGGAAGATACTCAAGTGTTTGGCACTTGAGTGGCTTGTTTGTGTTGGAGTAGCTTATGAGATACAAAGGAGACAGGTTTTAAATATTCATACAAGAGGAGTGACGGAATACTTATTTCAAAACCTATAAACGTCACTTATCACGTGTTTCGGCTAAGACATGTTCCCGTCTCTATCTTGCACTTGTAGTTTGACAGTTGTGCGACCGTGACAGGAATAACGCTTAGCTTAAAGTACGTGTTACGCTTAAAGATCTCGGCTTAGACCGATCTTTCGAAAAGTTTTGGTTGGTTTTGGTTTTTTGCTCTATTAACTAATCAAGAACTTCTTACAAAAGTTGTTCGGAAGGAATCTCGTAGTTTTTAGTTCTTGTTTAAAAAGAAATTGTAAAAAGTTTGTGTTAAGGCTCGTGCAGAACAGCGCGACACGTGAAGCAACACAAAGGCACCGCTCATCGCGCGACAAGCGGTGCCTTTGAGTCGCATCGCGTGTCGCGCTGGTCAGTTCGACAATCAATAATATAGCATGTCATGAGAAAAAATAATATAATTGGTAGAGTACATTAATAAATTCGCTTTGTGATTATGAATTATAGCAATATCCTTTGGAGAGCAATAAAATAGCAGCTTTTTATATATAAAAATCTTTGCAAGATAATTTACGCGTCTTTCGCAATATTAATAAATTTCAAAGACCTTGTCTGTGGACGTCGTCCACCATAATATTACATTTTTCTTTGATCTTTAAGAGACAACAATTTTTGCAGACTCAAATTCTTCAATTTAGTTTTTCCAATGGGTCCTTTTTTTGTTTTTTACAAACTGTTCAAAGGGAAATTGGAAAATATTTGGGAAATAAAATTAATATTTTCTCAAGATTTTGGAACCTTCTTCACTAAAAAGATATTTGGAATTTATTATTCTAGACACAGCTGGTAAAGTCAAACAAGAGTTCTCAAGCAGAATACAAAAGTCGTAAAAAAAACATTAATTAGTCATTCATTTCTGAAAATTCAATTTTGAACCAAAATGCAATTTAAGCTAGAAGATCCTTCCAGTAAACTGTAAATTATTTTACTCAGAATCTACTTTGTATTTATTATAACACTTGAGAACGGCACCTCTATTAAAAAGAAAGAAATATTTTTAATTACGCCATAAAAATAAAACAGAAAAAATCTGACGAGGAAAATATTCGTCAGATCCGCGCTAATCGGCCATCACTTAGCATAATGCTGTAACATATGCACGAAACAGAGCCGCCGCTGGCATCCGCATTCATTCACCCGGCATTCATTTGTATTTTCCAGGCCTCACAATCTTCAAAGGGATCCATGCGTTCGACCGCGACAAGCCAAACACCCCCAACTCGGATGTCCAGTACAGCATCATCTCAGGAGACACCGAGGGTCACTTCGCTCTTGAAAGTTCTCACAAGCCAGTCCTGGTGCTCAAGAAACCGCTAGACTATGACGCTGGGGATAAAGAGTTTTCACTAATTGTGACTGCTTCGGTAAGTGAACGGAACCACAGGAACCACAGATTACATATACTACGGAACTAAACTGCCGATCTTGTAAAAATCTAATTGTGAAATCTTAGATGATAGAGCTTTCAATCGTTTTAATCCCTAGCATCAGATGGAATGACAGCTTTGAAGGGAGGTGTCATCCTATCTCACTTCACCTAAGTTATCACGGTGAGATTTTTACGGAATAGACCGGTTGATGTAAAAGGAAAATGTGTAGCACATAGAAGCTTTCAAAACGTATGTTATAGGATTAACTATGCGTTTATCATTACTTGCATAAAATATTTAAAAAATACCACAAATACCTTTTTGTAACCAATTTATGTACAGCACTTTCCTACCGTGAAGGCAGAATTCTTTGACTATTAATATGAAGAAATTATGAATTTATTTATCATTCAAATGTTGCTGTTTCAGGACCGCGGCTCTCCACCTCGCAGTTCCAACGCCACAGTACACATTGTGGTGCAAGACAATGATGATCTGCCTCCCAAGTTCACTGCAGACCTCTACAGGACACAAATACCAGAGTTCTACCCATTGCTTGTGAGTATCATTATTAATATACTCTTACTTACTTTTGTTAATGTTAACCATAATTACCTACCTTTTTATAACTATGCAGACCTCATAATATAGTTTTTTTTCTGATTCATGTCTAATATTTAATTTGATTAAGTAGTTGGCATTCGTATACTTTACTTTTTCTTTATACGAAGGTTCTGTGATATTGCTTCAGATTATTATTTTATTTATTTAATGCTTCATGCACAACTAAAATACTGCAGAGAGGTGGACAAAATGCCTTAGGCATTTTCTGCCAGTCTATCTTACGGCATTTATTTGTTTTGTATAGTGTATTTCTATTGTACAAAAGTGTAAAGCTTTTAAATTTTTATCGTCTTGTCAATAAAATATTTGTTCAGATGCAATCGAAAGAACTTGACTCCCGACCCATGAACTTTAGCTCGATGTTTATTGTTCAACTTGTCTTACTTTCTAGCACTTTTATGATATTACGTAATATTATTAAATCTGCAATTATAACAACGTTTAGCTCGAACATCCAACATTTACCTGCGGACTGAAATGATCAAGCCAATAGCCAATAATCCAACTCTGGACCCAAACGATAAAAAAGGATGACCTTAATTGAGTCTCTTATCCTTGATTGACAGACATGCCAGATACTGCGGTTAATGTTGATAAAAAAACCAGCCAAATGCGTGTCGGACTACGTACAATAAAGGGTTCCGTAGTTGGCATGAATTTATATCAAAGCCAAACTTAACATTTGAGTTGAAAAACATGTTCTCCTTTACATCGACATATTATGTCACGATCAATTCTCCAACTGCAAATGTAAGTTTATAAACGCAAAAAAAAAAAAAATGTGATGAAACTACAAATTAACGTTTTCAGACTTTTTGCTCTACTTGTACTGTGAGACCTTGCTCCTTGCCAAACTTCATGATTCTAGGTCATCGGGAAGTACTCTATAAGTTTTGTTTTTTGCGAGTATATGTAGTGTAAATGGCTGTATTTTGTTATTGCGTTGACTTAGAAGTTGTATTTTTTTGGGCTGCAAGGGATCGTAGACCTATGTAGTTGATATAAATTTCAACTTGATACCAACATGCGTTCCTAACAAAATGGGTTTTGACAGCCGAAGTGATCATTTAAGGGTTCTGTTTTATCCTTTTGAGGTACGGAACCCTAAAAATGAGCCAAATACATAATGATTGCTTCGTTAAAATAATTTAAATGCCAGATTGGTCAAATAGTTGCAAGCGCGACTTCTGAGTGTGTGGGGTCCAGGGTTCGATCACCAAGTCGTGCAGTGTTACTGGGTTTCCAAATGGAATTTCTCAGTAGCCACCAGGGGATTTGTGCTTGTTTGGTGGTTCGCCTCCTATTACATGGGATACTTCTGCCTTCCCTTCGAGAAACAATGGCTTGATGTAATGTGTTTAATAATGTTTCAGGGGAAGAAAATCCACCAAGAGCTGTTATTCCCAAAGCCCATAAAGGCGTTTGATCAAGATTTCGGAGTAAATGCAGCACTGCGATACGAGCTGGTGGCTGGTAATGAGAGGAAACTCTTCTCTTTGGACCCTCGAAATGGCACCTTGTTCCTTGAAAAAGAAATAGATTTGGATGCTGAAGCTAATTTACCAGGTATAATTTATTTTAACTTTTAAAAAACAATAACAACAACTAAAAGTTGTGAAAATGATAACAAATTGTACTCAAAATAATGAAACTACCTGTAGGTATTAAAAAATAATCTACACAAACAATAACGTTCTTCTCGCACCAATAATATAATTTGTTTTCATAATTATTTACATAAATTATATAAATCAGAGTATCTGCTATC
Organism: Agrochola litura; assembly: GCA_949152395.1. Lineage (NCBI taxonomy): Eukaryota > Metazoa > Arthropoda > Insecta > Lepidoptera > Noctuidae > Agrochola > Agrochola litura. Next base: position 777,166 of record OX424490.1, read on the forward strand.
CCAAGAAAATTTCATGTCATAATTGTAACTATTTGTTTTTTTATCAGGGAACACGTTTGTGCTACAAGTTCAGGCGTCGCAATTAGACAACCCATTGAAGACAGCGCAAGCGAGGGTTGAGATGGAACTGCTAGATCTGAATGATAACCTTCCGGAGTTCGAAGTGGACTTCTACAATATCAGCATTGTGGAGAACTTGCCCAACGGTATGTATTTGATAATGTCAATATTACATAATATGGTACCTATCGATAATAATCGACATCACCAAGAGAGAAAGTATCAAGATAATTTTATCTACCCTATTACAGTAACCAGATATTATGGCACATCGAGTTTAAGAAAGAGGCAACCACTCTGCCATACTTTTATGAGTGACAGAGACGAGGAAGTATGAAGCCGAAATTTGGCTAATGTGCCATAATATGAACGGCCTCATACTGCACTTGTGCATATTAGTCATTATTAATCTTGGTTTCAATTAGAGCAGAAATTGTTACGAAACCTTTATAATTATCATTTCTTCCTTCAGGTTTCAGTGTACTTCAAGTGATGGGAACAGATAAAGACCAGGGAGATAATGGAGAGTTTACTTATCAACTGAATGATCCTGAAGGTGCCTTCACTATTGACCCTCGATCTGGCTGGCTCACTGTTAGAAATCAGGTACGTCTTTTAACTCTTAATCCAAATAATAATCATTTTCATGAATTTTTGGTTTTATTAGGTTTGAAGATTATTTAGTAAATCATTATTGTATGAATAATCCATACAAATATTAAATATGCATTTTTACGCATTAACGGCTTTGCATGAAATTTGGTACACGAATAGACCATGATCTGAGTAAAGGACATATTTATGTAGTATAATTTTTGTCCCGGTAGTACGTTCCCGTGGGATAATTTTCGACTTCCACGTGAGTGAAGCTGCGGACATAAGCTAGTATATAATAACAAGCAGGCTTGCTACTGTTTTTGGTATTTTATGCACAGAAACTATGTTCATACTCATTAACAACAGCTCTGTAGCGCCTTCCTTTTGAATAAAATGTCTATTGATGTAATCCAGAGATGTTATTGTATATTTGATCTATAATGGTATCAGGAGAATGTTATGTTTTCGTTTTTCCTTGTGGCTCACGTAAATAATACGTTATTTATATAAACGTATTTTAGTACGGTATGGCCTTTGGATAAACTTGATTTTATGTCATTGATATTTGTAACATAGGCAAGTCAACTAACTATACACAAAGAAGACAAGTTTACTTATTTCTGAACATTAACAATTATAAATTTCAATAAAAAAGATATGAATGAATTAGCGCAGGCCTTATGATTAAGACACTAGGTAACACTTAATTATTTTCCAGACTGTTCTTGACAGAGAACAACACGCATCACTCAAAATGAAGGTATACGCCAAAGAGAAAAACCCCAGTGTAGTTGGAACTTTCCTGGACAAGAACCGTATTTCTAAATGGCGAAGAACTCCCACCACTCCTAGAACACCATTAAAAAACAGAACCACTTATGTCTTCCCAGATAAGTTAGGAAACAAAAATGAGAATATGGAGTATGTTGATGAACAACTCATGTCTTACGTCAACGTAGAAGTCACACTTCTAGATGCTAACGACAATAACCCAGTCTTTGTTCCAAGTAATTTATACGAATTTGCAATTAAGTCCAATGCTAAGGTTGGTACATCTATTGGTAAAGTGAAGGCTGTGGATCCTGACTTAGGAAGAAATGGGATTGTCTTGTATGATTTGCAAAGAACAAGTAATTTGACTATTACTTCACCTTTCCAAATTGATGCTAAGTCTGGAGCCGTGAGTGTGGCTGAGTCACCGATAGTTGAAGGAAGACATGCTTTATTTATTGAAGCTTCGGATCAACCGGCGAATCCTAGTGAGAGACGATACTCGTTAGCTGTTGTTACTATTGATGTTACAAGTGCTACTAAAGGTGAGTCGGGAATGTCCAATGACAAGTTAGAAATTAACACCAATGAACTCCCCAACTATGTTTGAAAGATTGAAAGACTATTACAATTTAGTTTACTTGAGTAATTGTTAACAACTCTACTACAATTTTATTTTCATGTAACTCGAAATGCAAAAGTATCAATCCAATAAATTGTGTTGTATGTGTTTTTCTCAGGTCCCAAATCAGACAAGCCAGGTTTCATAGGAGCACCATACGAATTTTGGGTTGGAGCCAATGTTGGTATTGGAACGAGTGTCGGCCAAATACGTATCAACGACGCAATGGAAAAGAATGACGTATCTTATGATCTGTTACACAGTTATGAAGAAGGGGGTGCGAAAAACGAATAATTATTTTTAATGTATTTGTTAATATTTTTAGTTTAACATGTTGTTATATATATTTTTTTATAAATTTGCAGTGCCATTCGCAGTAGAAGAGAGGTCTGGGGTTATAACGGTGGTAGATGACCTGACGAAATATGACAGACCCATGTACGACTTTGAAGCGGTAGCAATCCAAGAAAACGCAAATTTAAGTATAACCACAAACGCAACGGTTCACGTAGTTGATGTGAATGACGAGAGAGGAGTGTTGTTGAGGTAATTTTCTACTAAAATACATAATTATAATAGGTAATACGGGCTGGTGTCCGCAATTTCACGTCAACGCTCGTATTTTGCATACGGGTGGAGAAATCGATTATTCGATACACTCCAGCTCCTCAAGGAAGGCCATCGACGTCTTGGTGTTACTGATAATCACATGGAAGATTACCTGGGTGTCCGAAGTACTTTGCCCTGTAAGTGGCGACTACCGGGCAGCTTAGCAGCACACATGAGCTGCTGTCTCGTCGGCCTCCATGCAGGTTCTCCACAGCGGACTGTCTGTAACTCCTATAACAAAGAGGTGTTTATTAAATGATCGATGACTAGGTATAGCTACTGTAACTGTACGCAGATGTTGTTTCTTTAGTCCGAGAATCTGTTTCGTGAGGCGGCCATTAATCGTAGAGAGTGTTTCCTTAGCCTGCTTGCACTCACCTTGGTCCAACCATAGGTTGCGATGTCGGTCCCTGGTTTGTTTCTTTACTAGAGTGCGTAAATACCCGAAGCGGAGTGGTGCGATGGGTTCAAGTCTCAATGGTGCCATGCTCGACCGCCTTCTGGCAAGTTCGTCCGCTGCATCGTTGCCTAGCGAAGTGCTGTGTCCTTTGATCCATTGAATGTTTATATTATTGATACTACCTGCTTGAGGCGCTGGTGGCACTCTGGCAGCCCAGAGTCAACCGTGTAACTGTTTAGCGCTTACAGAGTACGCGGATTGAGTGGTCCTTACCTTTCTTGGCCATGATGGCTAAAGTGGGAAGAAAAATACCTTTGCATTTGGCCTGGAATACTATGTTATGGACGCTCAATGGTATGGTTATGTGTATGTTGAAGTTCTCCGAGAAGATTCCATCACATGTGCCACTACCTGTTTTTAAAAGACATATAAAAATTTTCCGTAATGAAAAAGGCAATTTACAATACTAATATATAAATCGTCTTTTTCAATACCATAAATTACGCACGTAGCATAGCTTTGCTTTGTTTTGTTGCCGCTTTAGAAAAATATATAACATTTTACGAATAAGCGCTAATTATTTTATTTCAGAGGCGCACATTCACCGCTGGTATTCCATGTAAAAGAAAACATAGCTGGTGCAACAGTAGGCCAAATCTTCCCTGTAAATGTAAGCTCATTGCAAGCCAACAACACTGGTAACATAAGATTCATTATCGCCAATCAGCAAGATGTTACTGACGATATTGCGATAGGTAAGATTCAAATCTTGAATATTGTAACCTAACATTTATAAATAAATAATTTGAACATAAATTAACACATTCTTAAAACCTAATTATTATATTCCAGGACAAGATGGTACAATCTTTGCTCAGAAACCTTTAGATAGAGAAAAACGAGAAACGTACAGAATGACAGTGATCGCGGAATTCACTAAAGGTATGATATCTGGAGCTGGCATATACCAAGTTACGATACACGTTGACGACGAAAATGATAATCCACCGGTATTTGAACTTCCAATGTATGATGGTTTTATTGCTGAAAACTCGCCAAAAGATACTGAAGTTAGAATGACAAATAAGATAGTAGCTAAAGATGCTGACATGGGACCAAATGCTTCGTTTATGTACACTCTCTTTGGTGATGGACGTGAAATGTTCCACGTTCATGAAAACACTGGAGTAGTAACGTTTATAGGAAAAAGATTAGACAGAGAAGAAAAAAGTTCGTATGTACTAAAAATTGTTGCAAGGGATAGAGGTGGACTGAGTTCTGAAACTAAACTGACAATAACAGTATCAGATGAAAACGATAATCTTCCTAAATTCAATCAAATTATCATACCATTGGGAGAAAATATAGAACTCCTCGAGTCAGATGACAAGTTTTCTGTGAAAGTGTATCGCGAACGGAAGAATAACTCTACTATGGGTATATTAAATTCGGAAGCTAAGCCAAAAAATAAGTTTGCTTTGAATTCAGAGTCTTCTGGACCGTTGTTTATGGTACCAGAAAACGTTGCTATTGGTTCAACGATATTAAAACTTAATGCGATAGACATGGACAGCGGAATCAATGGTCAAGTAAGATACGAGTTCGCTTCAGAAGTGTTTATACCTCCTCATAGTATGTCTACTAAAGGTATGCAAGTGAAAAGATATTTCGTTATCAATGAAAGACATGGTCACATAATTGTTGCAAGAACATTACCCCCAGAAGCAGAATTCAGATTAAATATAACAGCATTAGATGGTGGAGACTTAAGTGATCACATATCAATTAGATTCTTCATCAAAGATATCAATGATCATTTCCCAATGTTCAAAAAATCCTGGTACAGTTTCAATGTAGAGGAAGCTCAATATACTAGAAGAGTGTTAGGTAAAGTAGATGCTACTGATGCCGATTTTGGACAGAACGCTAACTTGACATACTTCATTCAACCTAAACCTAAAGACTTACCTTTCGAGATATCACCATTGACTGGAGTATTTAGTGTTAATGGGGAACTAGATAGAGAAAATGAAGATAAATACGTTATCACAGTGATAGCACAAGACAATGGCTATGATAAGAAACTTTCGTCTTCCGTCAGCGTTGAAGTACAAGTATTAGATGTCAATGATAATGCACCTAAATTCTACGCATACGATGAATTGCTAGAATGGAAACATCCAGAAGCTGATGAAATCTCAAATCACAATTTTGAATCAGTTATGATGATGCCAGTTTACAAAGCAACGTTAAAAGAAAATGCTCCTATTGGAACAGTTGTCACAAAGGTTTACGCAAATGATACTGATTTTATAGGTAATGGAAATGGTCTTATCTTATACAGTCTACCACAAAGAAAGAATCAACTGAATATTTTTGCTATAGACTCGAAGGAAGGTATAATCACAACAACCGGGAGACTTGATTATGAAAGCCAAACTATTCATAATGTGACCATTGTGGCTTCTGACTTAGGTTCACCAAGTTTGAGTTCCACGGCTATTCTGATGTTGACAGTAACTGATGTTCCAGATGAAGTGGAAGTTTCAGATAAACCAGTTTTTATTTCAAGATATTACGAATTAGAAATAGAAGAAAACGTGCATACACCAGTTGAATTAGTAACTTTGAATTTAACTGAGCATTATGAGAATTTCAAAATGAAGTATTTCATACTGAATGAAAATGACGAGGATGTGAAGAAGACATTTGTGATTGATCCAAGAAATGGAACTTTGTATTTAGTGAGGAGTCCAGACAGAGAAGTGAAGGATGTTTATGAGATTGTAGTGAGAGCTGAAAGACAAAAGATAAGCAGAGAGTTACCACACATGATATATCCTGTAGCCGATGATGTAATGGAGGGACTAACTAAATATGATGTTAAAGTAATTGTTAGAATAAAGGATGTCAATGATAATGCTCCAAAATTCACCAATGGCGGACGGCCTTTAGTCACAGCAATTCCAACTACATCACCGTTTGGCTACCAAGTTATACAATTGAAGGTAAGTGACTGACAATGAATCTAATTTAGTCGACGGTTAATTAATTTTAAGTTAATAATGGTTAGTAAAATTCTTTGAAACTAATTTTGTTTTTACAAATAGCTTTGCCCGTGGCTTCGTTTATGTGAATGTGTATTCTTTCAGCATTATAAGTTTATAGAAGTGTTAAGTCCTAGTTTATTCGTAGAAAAATGAAGCTAAGTTCGTTATGTAAGTTAAGCTCATGTAGCTACCGCGTCTTTTTATACTTCGGTTCATAATTCAACCGAAGTATGAGAGACGCGGTGTGGTCTGCACTTTAGCCTTTAAAAATATCCACTGACTGTTAACTTTGTTACCTTGAAAAAAAAATACACTTGAGAGCAATGAATCCGGGTCACTTATAAACCTTTATTGTACAATGTTGTTAAAATACCACAAATTACTTCTCTCAATATAATTATTTTTATGCTTAGGAAACACTGGTACAACATTCGCAATTTCACAGTTAGCATATAAATTATTAAACGTAAAAGTTAAAAATTATCGCCTCCTAAAATTAATAAGCAACATTAATTCGTGACCAGGCGACGGATGCAGACGTCGGGATCAACGCAGACATCCGGTACCAGATCATCAACGAGCAAGCGCCGCGCTTCGCCATCGACCCGGTGTCGGGTCGTGTGCGCGTCGTGTCGGCGCTCACTCGTGACGCGGGGCGTGTGTTCGGGTTTGATGTTAAGGCGACAGACAAGCGGGGCGCTGATGATGGGAAGTCGGCGATTGCAAACGTTTTTGTGAGTATCCGGAGTAAACATAATTCAACATTTAAAGTAGGTATCTTTTAAAAGCTTATAAGAAGTTATAAGACGCTTAAAAGGAAAATGGAATTTTTTAAAGTTACATAATACTATTCGGACATTGAAAGTAGCCAAAAAAGTTCTTGAAGCCATTTATTGTCACCTATGATTTTCAATAGCCTTTTCAACTTGAGAGACATCCTAACTGTAATATTATAAATGCGAAAGTGAGTTTGTTTGTTACGCTTTCACTCTAAAATGGCTGAACAGATTTAGATGAAATTTGTCACATGGGTAGACCATGACCTGGATTAGGACATAGGATACTACTTTTCCCGGTATTCTCATGGAATCGAGACTAACGTAGGTGAAACCGCGGGGTGCAGCTAGTTAAACAATACATTTTAATTTTTCAGGTATACGTTCTCGACGAAAATAAACAACTGGTGCTGGTAGTAGGAGCGAAGCCGATGGAAGTAGAGAAAGGAATCGAGAACATCACCAGATCATTGACGTCCATGACAGGATACGACATAAGAGTCAGAAGACTAGAGGCGCACAATAAGGCTTCCATGGATGGATATGCGTGAGTTTGGCAGCATTTCTTTAATTTTTGTAGCCATCAAAAGTCATTCAATAATAGGTATTTCTGTCTATTTTCAGGACCGATTTGTATATCTACGGAGTGGATCCACTGTCGAATGCCATCATTGACATGGATGTCCTTCAGAAGTAAGTTTTACTGAATTTTTATATTTTGAATTTTATCACATCGTAAAAAAGTTAATGTGCTTTTATCTGCCATCCACGCAGTATGCATGCTGTAGTTTTGTCACTTGTCCAAAGTTGAGTTGGAATTCCATTATTAACTACCTATTGTAAGATTAATCATTATCGAAATGATGATGATAAATATTCATCTTGATGATTCTCGATTGTGTCAACAATCATCAAGTTTTCACGCAATTTAAGAAAGTTTACCGAATATTTTTTCTCCTCCAGGTCTCTAATGAAACGCGAGACGAAACTTCGCCACAACCTGGCAGGCTTCCGCGTGCTCGAAGTGGGCGACACTACCATGGTGCAGGCCAGGAGTGGCAGACTCCTCAGCACGATGGAGATCAGTGTCGTGGCTCTCGGGTGTATCGTCTTCGTTGGCGCTTGTACCACTGCTGTCTGTATACTGTGCGTGAGGAGGAGTCGAAGGTAAGGATTTGCTTGAATTTTATGAAGTTTGTATCCAATGAGAATGATTAAACTGTTACAAAGTGGGAATCATTATTAGCATTCCTCCTTTGTTAAAGGAGTAAGTAAATAAAGTAACTTGTTGTTGATGCAAATAAAGAACAGTTTACGATGTAGGATTTCAAGCAGATTTTGCATTTCATTTAAATACAGAACGTATTACGTTTTACGCCAAATTTGAGTCAGAACTTTACAATTGCTTCATTTTTAGTTTTTCTTATCGTTGAGTATTTTAAGCAATGTTGATGCTTTGATTATAAATGAAGTTTTTTTTAAATGGAAGTACTTAATATTTGCAAGTACCTACCTTGTCTTGTTTAAGTTGGTAATAACGGATGGTAAGCAACATTTTTTCGCTAATCATTTTCAGAAAACACCACCACCACAGGCGAAAGCATGTGACCCACTACTTCATATGACACTACCCTCTTGTTGCATGTGTTGTAGAATTATTGTTCTAAGCCTATTTCGTTAGTAAAAATAAAGAAATCTTTAAAAATGTAGCGTTTCCTGGCACTTAACTTAGAATTCTTTATAATTATGTAGGTATAATTATTGTTTTAATACCGTAGTAAGTATATGTTCAAATCTTGATTTGCCGCTGTTTTTGGTATTTTTAGTTCAACTTTACTATCACATTTTTTCACAAAGTCACTTCACGAATTGTGGCTATAAAATTCCTATAGAGATTAATTTCGTACAAGTCTTGTTTTTTTTAAGTTAAACAACTTAAAAAAAACAAGACTTGTACGAAATTAATCTCTATAGGTTTTTTTGTTTGATAATTTTTGCTGATGTTGAAAATAGCGTATTGGTACGATACATTGCTTATGGAAAGCAACGTTTGATATTTATTATCATTTAAGATGTTGTGTAGACTAATTGGCTACATTGGTTAATTTTTAGGGTTCCGTACCTCAAAAGGTACAAAACGGAACCCATATAAGATCACTTTCTTGTCCGTCTGTCCGTGTGTCACCACCGATTTTCTCAGGAACGGGTTGACCTAGCAAGTTGAAATTTAAACCAGATATTGAGGTCTATAGTCCCTGTTAGGTGTATAAAAATCATAATAATCAAGATATGGGCAAATTTAGATTTTCGCGAAAACTTGTAAGTACCAAGATTTACCTTAATTTTCAATTTTTTTTTATTTTTCGGAATTTTCCGTTTACCTTGCTTTTAACCAAAATTGACAATTCTAGGTCAACCGGAAGTACCCTATAGGTTTTGGGTCGAAAACCTATATGGTAGTTCCCGTTGACCTAGAATCACGAAAATTGGCAAAAAGCAAGGTCTTACAGCACAAATAAAGGAAAAATTCCGAAAAAGTTGAAAATTAAGGTAAATTTTGGTACTTACAAGTTTTCGCGAAAATCAAAATTTGCCCATATCTTTTTATCAATAAAAATGATACCAATTTTATTATGGCGGTATAATAGGTAGGTATGGAACCCTCGGTGCGCGAGTCCGACTCGCTCTTGACCGGTTTTTTTCATTACGACGTCAGCTGACCACCGCTAATTAAAACATTAGGTGGTTGCAACTCGAATGACTTTACTCTACGCCAAATCTAAATGATTAATTGTTTTACTTTGGTTCGATTAGTTAGTAAGGAGCTTCATATTATTTAAGTTGAAGGAAAATACCAATCTCAGCGGCTCCACTCACTTTTAACACACCACTCACTTCAAACTTTTGCCCTAACAGACGACACCAAAAACCATATTCCCAGCAACGACTTAACGCTTTCTCAACTGAGCACCTAACCAAATTCGGAGGCCTCTTCCCGTCTGGCGGCAACCAATGCCAAGAGCTGAACCAGAGCTACAGCGAGGCAGACTCCTACATCGACGTCATCAACCATAACGTGAAGAAGATATGTCCTCACGGGAACACGGTGGAGGAGTTCGGGAAGGCACACCAGAAGTGTGTCAAGACACAGAACCAGTTTGGGGAGGACCAGTTCAAGCATGAGAGGATGTGCATCAAATTCAACCAGCGGCCATTGCAGAAGAGGTATGAATGTTATCGTGTTTTTATTCAGTTAAGTTCTAACATTCCTTCCCTTATCTTTATATGATGTTGACAAGAACGGAGGATTTGTAAAACACTTATGACGTCATATTGTTAAGTATGGTATCATTGTCCCAAAATATGCCGCAAATGAAAAATATCTGGGAATTTTATGATGAGGTGTACGAAAAATATATTTCTGCACACTCCAATGTCTGCTTTTGCTAGAAGAACCAATTGGTGCAGTTTTTAAATTGTAATGTATTCAGCAGTTGAACTTCATTAATAGGCATAGGCATGCTTGAATTAGATACCTATTCTACTTAACTCCGTTACTAAACATTTAATACACACACAAAAACACAAAATATTTCAACAAAACATCTACGACTCTTTAGCAATCTAAGATAAGATAAGATAATATTTATCTGTTTAAACATGTGTCACACATACAAAAAAATACATGCATGCAAGATGGTAAGAACATTATTAGGTACAGGCATGTTTGCCACATGATGTGACGTGCAAATGTCTAGGAATAATATCAATTAATTAAAACATGAAGGGTACCGCCGTACAATATTTTACAAAATTTTAGTAAAAAAAAACACCCCTTTTAAATTTATTTTATTTTTATTATTTTCGTTATTATAGTGACAATAAAAATACACAATCTGTAAAAATTTCAATTGTCTTTAACTATTACGGTTCATGAGATACAGCCCCCTAACAGACAGACGGACAGCGGAGGCTTAGTAATAGGGTTCCATTTGGTACCCTTCGGGTACGGGTCCCTAAAAATATCCTTACAGATCAATAAATATTTCAGATCAGCTTCAAAAGCTTTTTGTATACCTGCAAGAAAACTTTGAAAACAACAAAAACGTCAAAACAAAACAAATGAAATATTTTGAATTTGGAATCATCTACAACTTGCTACCTTGAAATACTCCTTGTATTTGATTACAAAACTTTTCAGAATAATGTTTAATGATTCCTAGTTAGATTAGCCATGAAAACTCTTCCGGAAGCTTTTCACAAGTATTTTACTCAGAAGTTAATTCTCAACTGCAATAAACGAAGATTCTAAGAATGAAGAAAGATTAGAGTGTAATGTATTATGTAAACAGCTAATGAAGATTACACAGTGTTTCCTTGTAAACCATACTCTTGGAACAGAATTTCGTTCAGTTTCTTCTAATTATAAATTACTAGCTTTTTCCTGCGGCTTCACCCGCCTGGATGTTGGAACATATACCACGGGAACGTACTACCGGGCAGTACCGGGATTACATAGTCCAGGAAAAGGTTATCGACTCCTACCGCTGCGCTCCAACGATAATTATTTTGTTACGCGTAATTTTGAATCTATGATATCTTTTAAACCATTCATTTAAATTATATGACGTTAAGGCATATTTAAATCTCAATTAAATGCCCAATTTAAATAACATGTTTAATTGGAGGATTTATATGATACCGGTCAATATAGCTTCGGAAATAACAATAGAATTTTTGTCAAATTCTGAAAGATAAAAATGGTTACTGTGGGTCATCCTTAAAAGATAGAAATTTGCTATCGCGAACATTTTCGTTGAACTTTTTAAGATCTTTAATCCTGTAGAACATAAATTTGATGTATCTGTAACGGTTTATGCAGCGCACGCCAGTAAAGCTCCCAGTCGGCATGATTTTTTCTGATATCTTCGACAATAACCGTCATATTTCAGCCAATTTACAAAAAATCTTGATGAAATATACACTAAAACCTTTCGCAAGAATCACCTCGTCCATTGAAAACCGTTTAAAAATCCGTTCGGTAGTTTTTGAGTTTATCGCGTTCAGACAGACAGACAGACACGGTGGGGGACTATTTTATAATATACTAGCTGCGCCCCGCGGTTTCACCCGCAGAAGTCTCGATCCCGTGGGAATATCGAGATAAAAGTATCCTATGTGTTAATCTAGGTTATAAACTATCTGTGTGCCAAATTTCATCCAAATCCGTTCAGCCGTTTGAGCGTGAAGAAGAGACAAACATACACACACACACACTCACAAACTTTCGCCTTTATAATATTAGTGTGATAAGGATAAAGATTTCCTGTGACAACAGAATCGCTCTGCTTACTTCAAGTTTCCTACTCCCTAAATAATAAACAGGTACCTATCATACGTAGTTCAACTTGGGAAATCAAATTTAATCAAATAAGGTAGCTCGACATTAAGTTATTACCAAATAAGCGGAACAAATGCTTCAAGAAAAAATTACGTACCTTTTGACATAGGGGCATTGGCCTCATAATATAATAACATCTTAGTCAAAAGGACCAAGTGCAGATCTGTCTACATATAACCATATTGTCAAACACTACCTCACTTCATCAATATAAACTCCATTATTTTATCTTTTTACTTTTGATAATAATCCAATCTTTATCGGTCGGCTGACCATCAATCACTAGTAGAAAGATCGTTATTTTTAATGTTTTCTTCAAATATAACTTTTTATAAGATCGCTTCGATAGACTGACATGAGAAGGTTCTTCTAAAGATAGGTGCTTACAGACTTTATATTTATTGGAAAGATAAATGTGATGTTCTCTGCTTATTGAGTTTCATTACGTTACATTTGAAGGTGGTATACTCCTAAGAATACTATTCCTTGCCGGAACCTTAACCCATAGTCCACGACACTACTCAAAATTAACGTGTTACAAATTCCAATCACCAACGAGCCAGAACGCCACACCACTTAAATTTCAATGGTGGTCTCGTCGTGTATGGACTGCTATTGAAATACTTACTAATACTGTTACATTCTGACTACCCGTGATCGATTCTTATGGTATAAATCGTTTCATACACAGTCTAGGCGCTAACCAGTCCGTGGGTACAGAAATCAAGTGACAGAAACCCTTAATGTCGTCTAGTCATTGAAGCAAACGCGCCACAACATAATTATTATAATGCCATATTTCAAAGGAACCAGGCCAGACCAGACTCACACACAATACATTTTCACTTTATAGAGCGTTATCGCCGTTCTAATTCTCCGTAACGTTACCAAAAATTCTACAAAGTAAAAGTACGGATTTATTTGGAATGCCTAAAGCAATAAGTAGATACTAGCTTACTAGGAAAAAAACCTGTTATTTTGTGTATTTTTGCATCGAGTTCTGAAAATTTCTCCTATAGGTAGGTTTCCTACCGTCTTTTTAATTTATTAAGCTCACAAAACACTCCTGCTCAATAAACACAATATTTCTAACTTTATCCAGAAAATATACAACCAGCAAAACGATTAAAAGACTCACTTTACAAAACTGTGCTTGTTTAATTTTGACTTTTAAATTATTTTAATGCAAAACCATTTTGCCTTAAACCTGAACCCTTAACGCAGGTCAAGGCGTATCCAGCTCCGTTCGCATCCGTACTAACACTCCACCGACATTCTAACACCACCAGCACATGACCAACAGATCTAAAACACTTTACCTATAGGAAGGGGCAGGATACATCGATAACGTCCGTGAATTCCAGTGGACAAGACTCCGGCATCGCGGAAGCTACGCGGTGTCCTTGCGGCCAGTCCAGTCTGCACACTTCTGAGGAAAGCAGCGGGTGGGTGGCTTTTTTTTCAATTAAATAGTACTGCGTTTTTGGTAAGGGTTTGAACTGTGAAGGTTTTTGACAAACTTATAAAAAGTGTGGCTTTAAAACCTGGTTCCCACTCTCTAAGTACCTATTTATTCAAACAATGATTCAATCATAAAAAATATCTATGACCTACAATAAAATATGCATGAAATATGGTAACAACTATCATACTTGCATTTTATCCAATACTGGAACAAAACTTCGTCACTTTATCATTCATTCTTAACCACCAGCAACAATTCTACTAACCTTATCATTCAAAGGCATTTCAAACTCAATTCCAATTCCTAGGTGCAGTTACGAAGATTCTTTGAAGTCCACTCGCAACGCTGAGGGTCGGGGGAAGCCTTACCTGGTGGAGCACGAGCCTCGGTTCCTGAGACGAGCATCCTTCACCCACCAGCCCCTGGACTCAAGACAGTTTAACTACAGACGCCAGTCCTTCTCAGAGAACATGCAGAGACACTTCCCACCTTTCGAGAGAATTGGCTCAGGAGGTAGGATGACCAGACAGATCTCAACTCCTAACGTCTCCAATCTTACTCAATCATACTTCTTAAGTGGAAAAAAAAGACTCGAATCTAGAAGAAAAGAGGTCCTTAACGAGCCTGTGGTGGACTACGACCACAGCGAGGGAGAAGACGTGTTCGATACTACGCACAGGATGGAGAGGAGAGCGAGTGGGAGGAACCATAAAAGAGGCAAGTTCATGGAACTGGGAGGACAGGCTGCAGTATTTGTAGCCACCCCAGCAGCTGCTGAGATCATGAGGAGGCAAGGCAGTGAGAGACTCATGTTTGCTAGACCGTTATAGTAGAAGCAAACAAAGCCATTTTAAAATAAACTGAGTTCGTTCGTGTTTAACGTCAGATTGTTCAGAAAATGTATGTTAGAAGGTTGACAACATTCTGTGACTATAAAACAAAATGATTTATGAAATTACATTTTAGTCAAAACTTCTAAAATGTTGGATGAACTGTGTTTGACTTTTCTGAGTTATTGAAATCCTTTGATTGGGATCAACATTACACTCAATTTTACTCATTACTCCTTTAACTTTGTAAAATAAATAATAATACACAAAAAAATGTAAACAATGAGATTATAAACATCTTAGTGAAATAATTTGATAGTATATAAAATTGTTATGCAAATGTGTTAATTTTTGATTGAGTGATAAAATGTTAAAAACAATGGTTAACTTATGAATTATTGTGCAATTTGTATTTATAAATATGTAATTCCTCTGCCCAACCCTTCGGGGAAACAAGGCGTGATGTTATGTATGTTAAATAATTATGTAATTAGGTGTATATTCTATGTAAATAATGTAGAGTTTAGAGAAGTTTTGGACATTTTATAATAATTTCTTGCCTTCGTCAGCTTTACTATTTGGTGTGTCCAAAGAATTCATAGATTGATATTAAGTGCCATTTGGATAATATCTCTACATTTGTAGAGTTCTGTGAATGTAGAGTTTGTTACTGTCTGATAAGATTAATGTTTAACCACCTAATAATGATGTTATGTGTTGCGAAAGTGACGATTTGTATTTTTGTAAATACTTTTAGATGTTAAGAAATAAATAAGTTAAAAAATAAAGTACCATTTTCCTTTTTCTTTTTTTCTGATAGTTGTCTGGAAGGAGAGTTGTCTTCAATGATTTGACACATAACTTGAGAATGTCAAAGTTATGTGTCAAATCATTGAAGGGGTTCATGTCCAGCTCTAGTCTTCATGAAGACTTAAAGTTAAATAAAATAAATAATTATAATTGACATGGAAAGTATAAGGTAAACTAAAAATAACATCCGATTTAATGATAGCACACAGATATACCTAGTCCTTATCATACTTCAGAAAGTAGTAATTTTCCACCATTTTCCAATTTCAGAGCTGCAATAAGACACAAACATATGAACATTTCTGTCAATCCCAAATCAGTAAAACAATCAATTTCTCATTTTGACAATAATACATAGTTTTTTCAGTACCGAGACCTATAAAACGGATGTTAACCCTCAAACAAAATGTCAAAGTCCCAAGTATGTACGCAATATGTCAATACTTATACAAATAATAAAAGGTCCTCACTTTGTAAGCGTATCCCTTTGAAAAACATCGCGAATATGTTACCACATAAATAAAAACTGAGAAAACAAAAGGGAAACGTATTGCTTAAATGTGTTTTTGTAGTACTTTGAGTAGGGTGACCAAGTATTTGGGAAACAAGTACGCTAACGAATACTGCCGCGCTTTCCTATAATTTTGACACATGCGAGATCTATAAATATGTCAAAGACTGTAGTAACCCTTAACCCTTTATAAATAAACCTAGACAGGACGAAAGCATACTTTCATACAGAGATGAAAAGTAGGTATGTTATGTTTACTAGGCGACTTTATAGTTTCATGGTCCATACTTAGCAGATTTGATCTCTGAGTAAGATCAAAATCTCGTCCGTGGATAAGACTTATCCAAATGTAAAGGTGAACCCTGGCAAAATCTATATAATAGCAAAATAAAAGCGAAAAAGCGAAAAGAAGGCTAGATTTTATATGTAAAATAAATTATTTTCTGTAGTAAGTCAGGAAAATTTATTGTTAAGCAAATTGACACCGTATGTCAATTTGCAGTACTATAGCCATTTCATACAACAGTCGAAGAGTTGTGATGATTTGAATATACTTGTACGGACAATTTTAGTTGATAGTTATCAATTAATTTCTGACTTTACCAGTTGTTCAGGCAACGGCTCCCCAAAAAAGCTTAGCAAACAAGTAAGCCTAACTCTTGATGCAGTTACATTTTATCATTTTTAGCTTACCGAGCAAACAAAAGTCGGCAAGTAAAATTAATATTGCTCCCCTATAACAATCCCGCAAGTTGCCAAAGTTATGCACTTAAACGATTTACACCATCAAGAACGAATCGAGTTATAATGTAATAATTCATTGAAAGTCAAACGGTTTCCAAAGTCTACGCAGGGAATTGATAATGCCTTTAAGAAAATATTATTTGATTGAATCCATTTTGGAACTGTAAGGTTTGTGATGCTCATTAGATTGGAAAACTTAGAAAGGCTGTTAAAATTTGTTTAAGAATAAGTCGCAGGTGAGTTTTTTAACACAGAAATATTTTTTGTAAAAAGGAAATCGCATGGCACTGTTCCTGAAAAAGGGAAAGTACTAGGTTCGATACGTAGCTGTAGGTTAGAAAAAAATGCGTTTTTTCTCAGTGAATAACTTTGTTTCTGCTGAATACCATCCTTGGTATGAAGATGGTAAGATTTTACAACATCAAAAGTAAAAATATATTATTACCCATCCAAAAAATCAAGATATTATTATTAACAACGTTTTCCCCGAAAATTTATAATTAGCCCACTCAACCCGAATTTGAACTCTTATCTCAAAAGTTTCACATTTAAAATAGGTGACGTAGAAAGTAATTAATCTATGTCCCGAAGTTAATCCGGGGTTAACTTGGGCCGGAACATCCCGCCGTGTGGTCACCCCAGTCCATTCATACTTGCGCCCAGATGGGGCATTGACCTTGCTATTTTATTTGGTGTTTGGTCGTAAGGACTCGTGACTTTAATGTGAATTTTTAGTTCAGTTTCCGAGTACTTTTAGATTGGCGGATTCTAAGTTACGATTTTCTTTTTTAACGGTCATGAAGAGAATAAACAATTTAGGTACTGTAATAATTATAAAAGATAAATTATTAAAAGCATAGGTAACGAATCAGTAAGAATGATTAAAACTTAATTTCCAAGTTGAGACGAAAGTACAATTAAATTAAATCAAGTCACCTACGACGCCTTCACGCCTTCTGTATAAGGCTGTGTGCAAATATCTATCTAATGGTACCCATACTCTTGTCTTGATGCCTCCACGTTATACTTGAGGAGCGTTTGTCTATGCGTCTGCGCTCATATCTCGAAATCTGATTTAAGTGCTCTTTTTTCCATTCATACATTATGTTCTCGGACTTACATAGTTTTAGTAATTATATTTTTACGTTAATCAGCCACCCACCACTAGTCTTACCGAGAGGTATCCTATTACCCAGTAACTGGGTTGTGTAGGTCAGTCGCACCATGTAAAATGCTGGCATCCAGCTAGCTGCCTCCGGCTAGACTGGAAGCCGACCCTAACGTAATTTGGAAAAGGCTAAGCAGATGGTGATGATATTTTTTACGTTACGTAGCATACGATACATCATAAGAAAGTATTAGTCAGTATCAAAATTACAAAAGAGAAAATACCTTAACAAATAACCAAATCAGTCGTCTGCTTTCAAACGATATATCTTATGAATGAGAACTATGTGAACTAATCAATAGTCTAGCAAAATAACTGGAAAGTAATAAAACTGGGCCAATCATTCATTATTTTGACTAGAATATAATATTATTATTCTTAGAACTGGAAACTTGACTGGAATAGCTTCACCCTGACATTTAAACTTTAAAGCGTTGGTGTATCAGTGTATAAATAGTATACCTAGTTGCTAACGGAACTGGTATACTGACATATTTTTCTGAAACACCAGTTTAAATAAAACATCACAGGTATGTGCCATATATAGTACACCCACATTTCGCTAATTAATATGTTTAAGTCCCATATAATAGGGGGCGAGCTCATTGCCATTAACCAGGCACAAATTCAAACTCTGGGCTGCTACCAAGAAATTCCATATAGAAAAACTCAATAACACTTTGCTCAACCTGGAGATCGAACACAGGACCTCATGCTCATCAGTAGCGCTTGCGACCACTACAACAAAGAGGCAGTCTGCCATTTTCAATAAGACCCCCTTATTACCAATTTAACCCAACAAGCCAAACCCTGTGTCATGTGATGGACGGATTGAGTAGAAAATCAAGATAGGGATTTATGGGAGAAAATATGCTGCGTCACTCATAAGTAAATTGGAATAAGAGTAGGGAGGCGATAACCACTCCATGGATCGCAGTATAATCAGCCTATAATGTTCCCACTATAGGTACCTGTGTCCCAGCAGTGGGACCATTATAGGCAGCCTCCTCTCTGGGAGAGGGAGTGGGCCATAATACAACACGCGGGCCCAGCGCAAATTTGTGGATGTCACATCTTTAAATTGGTTCTAGGACATGTCGGTTTCCTCACGATGTTCTTTTTCTTCACCATTTTGAGAGCAGTGGTGATGATGAATTTACATAAATTAAAGTGCCACTCTGGGTTCGAACCTACGACCTAGTCCAAGTGACGACCTTTTCTACTACTCTCCATGGACCGTTAGACCAATATTATTACTTCAGTAAAATAAACCGTAGGATGCCTACACAACTTAAATGATTACATAACTAAATGTCAAGAAAACAAAACTTCAAATACGACGAACTATCTAACAGATAACAAGCAACAATTAACAAGAGTTTGTTATTTTGATACCGTTTCGTAAAACAACTGAAGATATTGCGTTGTAACAATGTGATACCCTCCTTTCAAAAGATTGTGATGAAATTCTCTATAAACTTTGGATCTGACATCATTTACTTTGAAAGTTCTATAAATAAAGAAGGTAATTACTTGTACTATTCCTGTTTATTAAGTTATTTGCATGATAATCAAAATTAGATAAATATGATAATATTTCCCCAAATATTTTTTTTCACACAGTTAAGAATAATCTCACTAAATTTTAAATGGTACCTACTATATGATTCAAAGTAGGTACTTAAATACTTATAACAAAAGGTTTATTTTACATTTGCATTAGATAGGAAATAAACTGGCTACTTTAGTTAAGTAGCCGTAGTAGTATGCAAATGTACCTAAATCGATAAAAACTATAACCATCCTTAATGACGATAAATTATCCTTAAAATAGAAGCGTTTTAATACTTCCAACTTTTATCTAAATGTGATATGATGACTTTCTGATGTCAACAAACTTCGCTCAAGTTTAGTAAACGCATTAGTAACAGAAAGAAACCTCGCTTATATAGCAAATGGCCTACTTAGATACAAAGTTCACTCAATGTCCATGTTAAGTACTTGGTCATGGTCATTTAGTGTGTGATTTAAGCTGGCAACGTCAATACGTTGCCAGCTTAAATCACTCATGTCAATACATGAGTCCTTCCGTTATAAAAATAATGGCGTTTTTCATGTGGAATAACAAAATAAAAAACCTAATAATACAGTTGGGGAAATTAAAGGTTAACAAAATGGACACTCAGTTAGCGGTGTTATAGTCATTTCATACTTTTTTTACACACCTTTTATTTTGTATGTTGCCACCTTGTATATTAATTTGTTATAATTTAATTATGCTTTTTCGTCTTGTGCTATTTCTTTTAACTAAAACTATGCATAGTAGGGCGTCCCTTAAATTTCAAGTTTGATTTTTTTTTACGCAAACCTTCTAAAAACTTTCGTAATAACCCAGTATAGTCTGGAAAAAAATATTAGCCCGCTATATGGACGATAACCCGTGCCGACTTGCAATTTCAAGTTGTTCATACAAATTGCGCAGGTACTGCACGGCGACCTGTAACTACATGTTTTATGTATCATTTCATCCGCTATTTTTTAGATTATTAGTTATATTATATTACCTTAAGTACAAATAATGTGTTGCGACACAACAGCTTCGAATGCTGGCCATTTCAGTGCAGCTTGTGTTCCTTTCGTTCCGGACCCATAGCACCCCTGGAGGATACCCCTGGGGGTGCCACGGGAACTTGGATTCGGACCCGTGGCACCCCCAGGTCAATTGGAGAAATTACGTTAAATGAATATATGTATAAAAATTTGACTGTAAAGAGAATTGTTACCTACTTTTTGCTTGTCGTCAGCATGTTTATGAGTTATACATTATTTTATATGTTTAAATGAAGATAAACATTTCTCTTATTTCATTTCGTCTTTTATTCACTTCATTTATTGCATTATTATTCATTTTGTAGAACTAACCTAATATTATGAAAACCACGATTTTTGTTCAACTTTGTGGCTCGGTCGGCACGGGTTGCAATCATGCTAGAATAGTAAAATTACATATTTAAATATGGTTTTGGATATGCATTTTAAAATTCGAAAAAAAGAAAAAAATGTCATATTAAGGGACACTAATGCACAGTCATCGTAAATGCAAATTATTTATCTATCATACATACAACTATCAAAGAAAGCCGGTTGTGATTTGATTAACATAATCAGCCTATACTGTTGAACTGCTGGGACACAGGCCAACACACATCGTGAGGAAACCGGTATGGAAGTTAAGCCAGAGGCCCATGGGCGGCTTTATAACTCTAACGTCAGGTTAGTCACCAACCACACGAAAAGAAGGAAGATCTACCAACACGCACTGGGCCCGCGTGGTGGACTACGGCCCAGTCCCTCTAATAGAGGGGACTCTGTGAGAGGGACTGGGCCGTGACTAACCTGGTGTCAGAGTTATAAAGCCACCCATGGGCCTCTGACTTAACTTCACATGCCGTAGAGAAATATCTCTCAGGCATGCTGGTTTCCTCACAATGTTTTCTTTCACCGTTTTTGAAGCAAGTGATAATTATACAATACGCACATGAATCCAAAAAGTCAGAGGTGCGTGCCTTGGGTTCGAACTCGAGACCTATTACTTGGCAGTTTGGCGGTCACACCACTAGGCTATCCCGAATTCTGGTAGATAGTTTTTAGTTATGGGAAATGCCGCCTTGCTCGTCAGTATATAACAGTAGATTGTAAACACACAGGATTTCTCATTAACAGTCACCTAACCATAGATATTTATTTTTATTACAACCATAGAAAACACAAGAGACATTAACTTCATGTTTTTCTTGTAAGTTCTATGAACCGTCATAAATAATAGAAAAAAAGCCCCATTTAATGGTGCAAGTATATTGCCTGTGGCATACCATAAAAAACACCGTCTAAACCAGGGATCCCCAAACTATTTTGGACAAGTGACCCCTTTTCCAAAATGAACTGTTACCTCAGACCCCCATGGCCAAATTACCTACTTTTAAGATCAACCCCCTTATTCATAATGGTCCGCTAACTTAAAACAGCTGCTACAGAGTGTTATTTTTCATTCTGACTTAGGTCAATAGAAGAAGAAAGAGTGAGAATTAGCAATGCTTTAAGTTAGCAGACTATTATGAATAAGGGGGCCTATCTTTCGTTTTTTCCTATTGATAAAAAATACCTAGGTACTAAGGTACCAATTGGAAAACTTTGCACTTGGTTAAGTGAGTAAAGTTGACTTCATTTTCTCATCAAAATTTAACAAAATAAAAAGACATACAATTCAGTAAATATCAAGTTTAATTTATAATGATTATTACAAATTAGATACTTAAAGAATCTTAAGTAAGTAGGAAATTATATTTAAAAAAGTATTAATTGGCAAAGAGAAAATAAAACATTCAGTGTGATGGATGAACCTGGTGACTATCTACCAATCTAGCTACATCCGGTTCAATATTGGTAAGTTGCAGCCTTAAATCTCCACGTTCGTTGATTTTCACACTGAAGCTTTTTTCAACTAAGTATGATGATGGAAAAGCGATAAGGTATTTTTCAGCAATGTTCCACAATGTAGGATACTGTGTTTCAATGTTGCGTTGCAACCAGAACTTCTGATAGCCTTGCTTGAACTTCTGCTTAAGCTCTTCGTCTGTGCTGATGGTAATCAACTCTTCTTGCATTATCATTATCACATTGGCTTCTTCTATGCCTATGGTATTGTATGGATTTATTATCCATTGAGGAATTTGTAAATTTAAAAGATCCTCAAACCTCTCCGTAAAATCCTTGTGTAATGCGTCCAAGTGAGTGACATATAATAAAATGTCATCATATTGAAGCATTTCTGGTAATTTTGACAAATGCAGAAACTGCGAATATCCTTTCTGCCTAAATTTTGTTTATAAAGGATTAGTTTACCCACGAAGGCCGATATTATTGATTTTGTTTTAATCGAGTTAAGATCGTCACCCTGCAGCTGCAAATTAACTTTGTTGAACATTCCAAAGATATCAGTCAAGTAATAAATATCTGTTTTACAATTGTTCCGATTTTCTTTCAAATTCGGATCTTTTTCTTGTAAAAACTCCAACACAGATTCAAAAATGGCTGAAAATCTTTCTAAGCAAGAGCCTCTTGATAGCCAGCGAACTTCAGTGTGCAGAAGTAATCGAGTAAAGACTTCATCGTTTTCCTCACATAGCTGAGCAAATAACCGAGAGTTCAAAGAATTGCTTCGAATTTTGTTGATAGCATATATTACATATTGTAAAGACTTATGCAATCTAGGACTCAGCTTTTTTGCTACTAAATGCTGCCTGTGAATCACGCAATGAATGACCAGTACATCAGGCAGTTGTCGCTTTAAGTGAGCTATAAAACCAGGATGACGACCAACCATAGACGGTGCACCATCAGTCGCAACAGAAACAATGTTCTTCCATGGAATAGCTTTGTCAGTAAAAAAATGTTCCACGGCCTGAAAAATCGATTCTCCTCTGGTATCAGTCTCTAAATACGTAGCAAATCCGTTTAATAGTTTTTGCGTGAAAGAGTAACAAACATCCCTCCATCCTCACAAACATTCACATTTATAATTATAGTTTATATTTATAATACAGTAGGAATAGTAGTATGTATAGAATTGAATAGATTTGAACTGTAATGTGAACCACGTTAGGCTTCATCAATATAGTTATTCTGATGACGTCTGAGTTTCTATCAACGGGTCTCTTAACGTTAATGGGTTATAAATGCTGAGCTTTAATTGTTTCCGCTCGTGTTAACCCATTACTTACCTATCGTTCTCTTGCGTTTGTTGGTTGCTAAAGAAAACCATTCGTTATTCATTTACAAGGTATATCTTAAATACCGTGAAAAACCTCTCAATGGGGTCTTGTACTCTTCTTGCCGGCTCTTCTCCATAGGAAGCGACCATCATTATGAAAAAGTTTTACTATGGGACCAATCTTGAAATCGTGAAAAAAAAAACTTTTTACAAAAAAAAACAACCGACTTCCAAAAAACACACTACAAAGTGAAAAATAACTTGAAATTTCGGAAGTCGGTTGTTTTTTTTTTGTAAAAAGTTTTTATTTTTCACTTTTTAGTTGTGGTACCTACACACACATTCGAATAATACCACTACCTGCTACCAGTGACAGGAACTTATCATAATCATCTACATACTAAGTGGGAAAAAATACGTATTTTGTAGCTAACTCAAAAAGTACCCAAGCAAAGTTAATAAAAGTTATATGGGACCAATTTGGGAGCATACCCTTTCGAACAAAAAAAGAATTTTCAAAATCGGTCCACAAATGACGGAGAAATCGGTGGACATACATAAAAAAAAAAAAAACAAACATACTCGTCGAACATAATAACCTCCTCCTTTTTGGAAGTCGGTTAAAAATCGGCTGCTCTATATATTTTGTAAAGTTATTTATTATTATCATTATTAATAATAAATAACTTTACAAAATATTTTGTAAAGTTATGCGTACATAAATATATGGAGAAGCGGATTTTTTTCGTGATTTCAGGATTGGTTCCAGAGTAAAAGTTTTTCATAATGGTTAGAAAATGACCCCTTTAAGAGGTTTTCAGTTATTTCAGTTACACCTTGTATGAGAGCTTGGTCAAACCTACTTTTTTCTACCCACGTAAAGGTTTAGAAATATTTGCAAGGAGATTCTATTCTTAGCTGTTTTTTTTTTTACTTATTGTTAACTTCCTTCCTTCAACATGTGTACAGGCTTTTATTTGGTTAAGGCGTATATAATTGACATGTGGATTTATCCGTTGTCTCATTTGCACGGCTTTATTGCCCTAAAAACGGTAGAAAATAAGGCGTAAAACAAGACATCCTAAATCTGGATAATAACATGTAGGTTATGTTTTTTTTGTATATACGTTCGGTTGACAGTACATGACTGGATATTGATTAGTTTTTCAGATTCAGTATAATAAACATAATTAATTATAAGCTGAAGAGACAGTGGGCTGACCATGTTTGTCTAAGGACCGATGGCCGGTGAAACAGACAAGTTCTGGAGTGGAAACCGTGTATCGGCAAGAGTAGTGTGGGACCCCCGCCAGCTAGATGGATCGATGACCTTAAAAAAGTATCTGGGACAGACAGGATGCGAAAGGTGGAGGACAGGGTATTGTGGGGCAGCCTGGGAGAGGGCTAAGTCCAGCAGGATTGCGATAGGCTGAGGTGATTTAATTAATTATAATGTTCTATTATGGCGTATCCATTGTTGTAATGTTTAGTTTAGTAAAGGTTAATCTAGAAACAAAACTTGTTCTTTCGGGAAAACAGCCGGTCTATTTGAACAGGATATTTTCTTTCAGCGTGGGATGCATCCTTCAAAGTGTACCATTGTGTTAAAACACCCACACATTTCACGTGATAGGGAATGGAAGAGCGGCATTTATCTGACATTTATAAAATGTTACCTGTGCAGATTTAGCTCTTCTTCATTGATCAGGCAAGGTTGCCTTAGCTTAGCTTACTGTAGTACTATGTATGACATGCCTATTGTGACATGGCCCGCACATACAATCTATAAAAGGCAGTTGATTTACTGACGAACTAGGTATCTATAGGTACTATGTAGATATATTTTAAATCTTTGATGAAAACTTGATAAATTCAAATTAGGCTGAGAATCAGCACTTTTTGAACGTAACATAATGACAGTCCCCCAAAACGCCCGCCCTTCGCCACTTCCTCGTGCTTTAGCTAGGAATAAGTGGCGCAACAAACTCCCCAGCAGCACAGCTGTCTTATAAATTAGAAGAACTTGATTCTACACAAGTAGTAGTATGCAAAGTAATTAAAATTGCAAGACAAAGAGCCACAAAACATGAAATTAAATTATTTGCCTCAATATGTCAGCTAGCACAGCTATTAAAGCAAAAACATGCATCTTTTTATTACTACAGCAGCCCTAGTCCCCCAATGCCAGCGTGATCTGACGTCACGTCACGGCGTCAGGGGTCGTCAACCGCCCCGTATTTTGCCGGGCACCATCTGTTTGTCACGTCCTTGTCCTGCCGTGTCCTACAGCGTGTCACGGCACGCACTTTAAAGTTAACTATTTACTCTGGTTTTATAGGGAAAAACTTTGGCTTTTTACTACTTTATGTTCACGTGTAGGTATCCTTCGGTCAGATTGCGCTGTTTGTTTATATATAAGTACAATTTGTTGTTTTAAAGCAGCGGTGATGAAATAATTTGCACAAAGTCAGTATTGCAAGCCTGGCTGGGTTCAAACCTAAGACCTGCAACTCATAAGTCGGGTCCTTTTTTTTCGGGCTACCACGGCTCCGTCAGCAACCATACCGAAATACCTACCTGTATAACACTAAATAAAAATATTCTAGTAACCCTACTACACACAAAATACCTCACGTAAATATATAGGCAGGCAGACAAACACTTGTGGAGGTCAGAGGGAGTAATAAACTGTCGCAAGGGTTCGACGCCTCACTCTCAAACATCCGTTCAGTGAGGATTACGGGTTATCCTTGCGGACCTATTGTCGATATATGACAGGGGAAGTCTTTTGCAGTCGGAAATATCGTGCTTATGAGCTAAAAGGGCTACTTTTGTTTGATTAATTTTCGCCGATGCATGACACTATTGTAACATTTCCCTATCAGTAGTTATAATATCACAATGGCATGCACGTTAATTGCATACTTTTGCGCAATTTACTGGCATGTGCATTCCTGGCGTATTCTGTTGAAATAATAAAAGTCCTTAAGGCAGAATCCAAGCGGAGACTAGCCAACAACGCGGGAGATATTATAGTGCACAAGTGTATGCGTAGACACAGGTGCACTCTCTCTTCCCACACTCTCATAGTCCGATGGGAAGTTGGCGGTGTGATACCCCAGTGCTTCGAAAAATATGTTAAGCCGTTGGTCCTGCTCCTGATCTCTCTGCGGTCGTGTCTGTTGATATAAAACTTCATAGAAATTGTTTCTAAAAGTAAAGGTTTCCATGAGTAAAAATTTTGTTTATCGTAGAGTTTGGTAAACAGAACGTACATTTCGTATATAAGTGACATAAGAAATTATTGAAAAAGTTGGCAAAAACTTTTCTATCCTTTCGGTTTTAGATGAACATAAAAACAAAGGGGAACTTGTGAAAACTACCAGCGACTCGTAGATCCACCCTCCTAATATGAACATAAGTATCATTGGAGACAATAGGGCTACGGCAGGATATGCTTGGAATATTATTTTCCTGTCGCGACGAACTTATTTTATGAGTGCGGAAACACGTTCGTTCTACGTCATGAATCGGAGGACGCAGAGTAAAAGTTTTAGATATTTTATTTTTATTTGATTAAGTTAATTTTTTTTAATGTTGCCTTTTAATGACAACTTTTAACTTGTGATTTTATAGCAATTATACCTAGGTTGATTTAGTTGAATTTTAGTTTTTTTTTGTTCATAAATTCTCATATGTTTTGCACAACAAAACATAATTAAAAATGACACAATTCAAAACTTTAAAAACAAACTGACATCATTATTAATTGTAAAATGCTATTATTCTGTGAACGACTTTCTTAATGATACTGACTTATGTACTGAATAATTTAATGTAATTTTTTATGACATACTTTCCTAGTTATGACATTGTTTCAATTTATTTAAGTTTATTCCTATTGTGTTTATTGAAATAATATATTGTGTTTACAGATAATTATGTAAATCTGTAAACTCGTGTTATAATATTGTTGCATGCCTAATATAAGGTAGATTGTACAAGGATCACCCATATTTTAACTGTTACATCTTATTTACTGTACCTGCAATCTATGCAAATATATTTTTACTTTACTTTACTTTACAACCGGGCAAAAGAGATATTATTATTAACTGCCTACATTTTCATTCATAATAATTCGTAGCACTTTTAGTTCTTGGGAAATACTAACTTGACTCTCCAACATAATAACGTTATTTTCTAGGCTGTGCCGTTCTAAGTAAGTGCTTCCTACGTTCCTTGTTTTACGTTTACGACTTTTTTCGCAATAAATGACGTGTTTTCAAGAATAATTCACCGATGACATACCTTTTTTTTTTTGGATGGGATATTTTCAAATAACTTCTCCCGCTCTGGGTGGAGCGGAAGGGCGTGTCAGACTCTTACTGACTAAAACCCACCCATGTTCCTTCGGTTGCCCTGTTGCCGGGGGCCACGATTTCCCTATCGCATACCTCATATCAGTTTATGACAGTTATTGAAGCTTGGATTGCTAAATTATTTTAATGCCAGGTATATGATTCGTTAATTTCTGTATAATTACCTCGTTGGTCTAGTGGTCGCAAGCGCTACTGCTGAGCATGAGGTCGGGTTCGATTCCCAGGTTGGGCAAAGTGTTATTGGTTTTTTCCATCAGGAATTCCTGAGTAGTCTGAGTAGTCCGGGATTTGTGCCCTGTTGATAGCAGTAGGCTTACATAATACGTGGGACTTAAACATAACGGGCCAAATTTTGGGTGTCCTAAAGGCCGTTCGGGGATTATATTCGTATGTTATTTTATTTGTCTGTCAATCGGCATTTTGATGTCTTTTTACCCGACTATTGCGAAGCAAAAAAGAGGGTTATGATTTTGACCAGTACCTACGTATGTTCATCTGTTACCTCATAACTTCTAACTACTGATCATAATTTGACAAATGATCAGAAGCTTTGAGTATCGTTGGAAGCGTCTCGATCGTCCGCTGGTTATAGCTAGGCTATGTGAGTAGTACATTAAATACAATATGGCGCCCTCTTTTTTTTTACCCATGTTGGGTATCAAATAAAACGTCTTGACGAGCACATCACAAATATTTATAACCCCAAAATAATTTAAATCAAAATAAAAATCATAAAAACTAAAACCCAACTACGACAAAAAAGTCAACTAAAAAGGTATAGACAAGAATCACAGACAGACAAATTAATATGTCTATGTTAAAAACCCGGAGTCACACGTAATCTGTTCGATTTATGCCCTAACACATGTGACTCCGGATTTTTAATTTGTCTGTCTATGATGTCTTGTTATTTACGCTCTTTTTCAAACAGGCAGCCAACAGTGTAAAAATGATGTGAAGCATCACCTCACATGGTGTGAAAAAAAAATTTATTTTCCTATAGTAAAGTAACCTATCACATAATGTTGATTGACTTTAAATGAGTGCCTTTCTATGTCCCTCACTAGATATATACATAACTACCTAGTTACTTTATTGAGCTACTTTCACAACAACATCAACATCTGCCTAGCCTTTTTCCAACTATGTCGGTGTCGACTTCCAGTCTGACCGGATGCAGCTGAATACCAGTATTTTACATGGAGTGACTGCCTATCTGACCGTTTTTACTTTACAAAAATAAGAATAAAGTCCCTTGGCAAGAAGACGATATTTCACGAAAACTTACGCCAAAACTTACGCCACTTGCGGAAATAATTATCAAACCACTATTTGTTTCTTCCATGAATAGTTGAGAAAGAAAAACTTACTCCCTTTAGTATTTCTAAATAAATATGGCAGTGGATCTTGAGCCTCGACTGACTACACTATTGCAGTACCTACATACATTTCGTTCTTGTAGTTTTTTCCCTAGTGCAAACAAACCTTTAGCCTTTTTATACTAAACTCATCGTTCATAAGATCGGCATTTGTCAACGACAACCACAATCCCAGTCAACACACGACATTCATAACAAAATATTTCGTAGCAGTCTCTTTGAGAACTTTGACATTCGTTGAAATGACTGCTTTTGGGGAACAGGACGTGACAAAGATAAATAATTTGTTTTAAGTTTTGTCTTTTTTACTTGAATACAACTCCTTCTACCGGTTTGTACTCATTTTCATTCATTCAAATGTGACCTTTAGTTTATTTATAGTAATTGACTAAGAGGCTGAAATAAATCCAATTATAACTTCTGGAATTGCTTCTTTGAAAAGCTGATTGATGTAATTTAGGTACTAGTCAACGATTCTCTAAAGGTCTAAAATGGTAACTATTTTTAACCATGAAAACTAGGCTACGTTTAAAACGAACAACAGACGTCAACAAATTCAGAGTCTTCTAAAATAAAAAGAAGAGTATTACTACTATCTATCCTATTCAATAATAAAATCTTAAATTCATTCATTCACTGACAGAAAGAAAACCGAGAGAAAGAATACTTTTTATAACGAAAGTGAGCACTAAAAATGGATTTTTGAAAATTCATCCCATAAATGTGTTAATTTGGGAATGAAAGTTTGTATGGAAGTTTCTAGCCTCCGGCTAGTAGATATCCACACGATTTGTGTTGACTTAGGACATGGTTATGGTTGATATGAGGTAACGGGTCAGCGGTTAACCTATACTAAACCAACTGACCTTTAAACTTACGAAACGTTTTTGTTTTGGTCACTATTGGGTACTTGTTCTATAATATACGCATAGTTGACTCGACCTACTATGGAAATTGTTTAGCCTAGAATTTAAAGTAGGGACTATTGATTATAGTTTAATATACAGCGTGGCGAGGATATAGTACAGCAGCTATTAAAAGTTGATAAAATATGTCTCATCATCATCATCATTTCAGCCGAAAGACGTCCACTGTTGGACATAGGCCTCCCCCAAGTACCACCACTTCGACCGATTCTGTGTTTTCTGCATCCAGCGGATTCCTGCGGCCTTCAAAAGATCATCACGTAGGTACCGGAAGACGTAGCGTTGGAAGGCTTCCCATAAGATGGACCAAACAAAAAAAAAAAAAACAATAAAATAAACAATTAAACTGTGGCGGCATCTACAACGCCACATGTGAACTACGCATCACACTGACGTCACGCGAAATCCTGCATCGCGCAAGCAGAATTTACCGCGCGATCAGCATATACTTGTGACCACATTATGTTGACGCCGACGAATTTATTAGAAAAATGCAACTATAGATAAAAATCTATTAGTAATACATAACATTTTAATGGCCTTTACATGTTAAAAGATCGCACTTAGTTAAAGTTCAATTTAAGACGCTTGGATTTGTTCACAAAATGTGATGTGCGTATTTTAAAGAGCATATTAATGTTAACAATTTGAGGGACACTAAACGCCCTTAAGCGTTATAACAATAAAACTTCTACTGTGTCTCGTTCAGTGTCCTTGAATGCGTTAATCTTGTTTTTAGTAAAACTTTAAATTATCCAACCAAGTATTTAAAATTAGGGTACTTCATAATCTAAACAAACAAAAACGGTTTTTATTCACGCTATGCTGAGACACTATAAAAACAATACTTAGGTTACTAGACTTTTCCAGAAACAACGCATTTTTACTACGACAACAACGTATAAAAAATTGAATCTATCCTAGGGTTGACGACCCCAAAAAACAGCCCAAGATTCTGACGACGACGACGAATCTTTTTCGGGAATAACGTCCATTTTGTGTTATAATTGTAGCGAAGCGTGCCATCTCTCCCGAAGGCAAACACTGAGTAATCCTGGGTAAGTACCCAATTATGTCCCTTTGTTACATTTCTGGTCGAAAAAGAGATTTGGCGAGAAATTTGAATCTGGCCATCCTTTCTGAGTAATTATTTTAATCATTCAGCAGCTCCTGCCCGCGACTTCGCGTCTTTCTTCGCGCCCCCGCCCGCACTACTTTGTTTTCGCTCATCTTTCTTTCAGACTTTTTTTATTTTTGGCCGGCTCCATATGGTCGTAGCGTGATGTTATATAGCCTATAACCTTTTTCAAGAATTGGGCTATCAAATGCAAAAATATTTATTCAAATCCGTCTGGTAGCTTCAGAAATTAGCGCGTTCAAACAAACTTTTCAACTTTATAATATTAATTATATTATATAGATTTATCGTATAGCATAGAAGTATTATGTAGAAGTATAGAAAAAAGAGGAGGGAAAGAAATCGTCCACATCGCTGTCAACAGGAAAAGTGCCCAAAAAGCTGGCAGCATTGCCAGCACGTTGTTTTTCAATGCTGATTCTTTGGCGAACAAAAAATTGGCTAGCTCTCTGGACCAACCGCTTGGCGATGTCTCGAAAGTGGACACTCGGACACACATGTTGCATTCCACTCCAAAGGCAGATCTTCCAAGGCATTAGACAAGTCTTCCGTCTGATCTGTTTCCATCGACACGTGCCAAACCATTGGGTTCTAAAACAGCTGGCACCAAGAAAAGTGAAAACATGACGGCGGCGGTGACAAGAACACGACGGATGATGTCATTGATGCTTGCGTGCCGTGCTATCTGGCCTGCGCTCCTACTGCAGGGTAGGCCGTGGTGTCCCGGGGCAGTCGACACCTTCACTGCATTGGCAGCGATGCAGAGCCACACAAGGGGCGTCCAGACGGAGACAAGTACGATGGTGTCACCCAGCATAGTGCCTATGTTGAAGTCAGAGGTTCGATTCCCACTCACCCACAACCAGCAGGAATAAATAACTTATCGTGGAAATTATTTTTCAACAAGTTTTAATTTTCCATCAATTTTACAATACTCAAATGTGACAGAATCCCGCACTAAGATACCTTGTGTCTCAGGATCCAGTTTTTTATGGCAAGCACCTTTAGTTTCAGAACTATGGAAACACACTCATGCGACGGTTTCAGGAGATTTTCGACGAAATATTTTAGCGTTAAAGTAAAAATATTTCGACCATCTTGTAATAATACTGGAGAAACTTGACAAAATAAAAAAAAAACCTGAATTATGAGAAGATTTAATAAGAAGTGTACATAGAGTAAATAAATATTGCGTTGTTGTAGGACAGTCTTCAATAGGATGTTGTTTGAGCTAGGCTTTCAGTGCGGTTCGGGCTGGGATAAGGCATAAGTGGCGGAGAGTATGGCAAAGTTTGTCATTTCATCATTTACCCATGAATATGAAGAAAATTCTCCGAGTCTAGTGTTTTAATTTGCAGAAAGAATATCGTTTCCGCACACTTTGTCACAAACTGGCTGAATTTCATCCATCCATCCATCCATCCATCCATCCATCCTTCATCCATTCGTTCATCTGGCTGCTGCTAAGAATTTCCTAAAAATTTATCACAATCCTCGTTTCAAGATTCGAATCCAAGTTAAACAGTCGAGCTGGAAACTAATAGAATGAAGAGCCACTTACAAAAATCATGCTCTCATGTATCAAAATAAAAACTTGTGTCTTACACCACATTCTGTATTGACAGCTGATGCTGTCAACAGCAAAATGAAATTTGGCGGGGATTTACCAAAAGTGTACTTTCAATTTACCCAGGGCTTGCATCCGAGCTACCTCTTGTGTTTGCCAGCCAAGAGCGATGACCGTCGCTCTTGTTTAATTTTTATCTTTTGCTCATCATGATTTTCTTTCAGCATCTTAAAAGCGGTTTTCGTTTTTACTAAAATTGTTTTTTTATTTTTGGTTTGGAAATTATCAAATAACTTCTTCCGCTCTGGGCGGAGTGGGAGGTCGTGTTAGACTCTTACTGACTAAAACCCACCCGTGTTCCTTCGGTTGCCTTGTTGCCAGGGGTCACGATTTCCCTTTCGGCCTTATTCGAAACCCCGGCAGGCATCGGCCCTAGTGGACCCCGTCAATTCTGCTGACATCTCTTTGAGGCGCGCGTGGAACACAACGCGCCGTCGACCCGGGCCTGGTCCTTATCGGACGATGAGCTACCCATTACTCACCGTCCGCAAGCCCGCACCTACGGTGGCCGGAAATCGGCCAGCGTTTCCCGACGCCCAGGGCGTCTCCAATCCCAACTATGCTGGGGTTGGCTTCTAGTCTAACCGGATGTAGCTGAATATGAGTATTTTACATGGAGCGACTGGGCGTCTCCTCCTGCGGTGGTTAGGGGCGTGAGGGCGCGAAGTTTGCCTCTCTCTCACGCATTCCGTTTCCTCCTTCGCGAGCATTACCGCTTCACAGGAGGTGACGGCCTGCCATTTTCTCTCGCTTCGTACCATGGCCTGACCCAGGGCCGGACGCGAAAGATCACCGCCACCGATTGTCTCCACGAGGACACGGTGATGCTCCGCCCAAGCTGGGCAGACCTCCACCGTATGCTCCACCGTATCCTCCGGGTGATCCACATAATGATGACACCCGGGCGCTTCCTCCCGCCTTATCCTGAACAGGAACTTCCCGAAGCAGCCGTGTCCGGTGAAGACACGTCAGGCGGAAGGTGAGGACGCCGTGGCGCCTCTCAAGCCACTCCTCAAAGAGGGGTCTTATCGCCGCAATTGTGGCATGCCCATACTAAAAGTGTCTGAATTATATTATTTGAAATACATTTTTGAAAAGCGAAACACCTGCAGAAGTCAATCGTGAAAAAAAATCTTCAGGTTAAAACAGAACTTTGTTTTATCATTTTGTCTACATTTAAAGATGATTGTGAAGAACTAATAATAATATAATAATATAAGACGTTTATTTTCTCTACACAAGTTATGTACTTAATGCTAGTATTTGACAATAGTGCACGAACAAGGAGCTAACTTTGTGAGAGACTGGTGCCTGAAGTAGGTTTAGATAAAAACCTGTATTACAGGTCACCAGGGCCCTCCCGCGGCTAGATGCCTGTGATATGGACCATGATGACAAAGTATACTTAACTAACGTTGAATTAAGAACATTAATAAAATAAAAATTAAAAATACAAAAAGAGTTAGTGGAAATACCAGTGTGTGTGAGTGCGTGAGTAACTAGAGGAAGTATAAAAAGAGATGTGAGAGGTTGCTAGAGTGAGTGTGGTGTGAGTAGGGATGATGGTATGTATGTACAAGCAGCAGTGGGGATGAATAGTAGCACAGGTAGTCTATCTGAGAGGGATCAACAAATTCTCCGTTCCCTGATAGTCTAGTGTTTTCAAATACGTAGTCACTGAATTTTTACATTTGTGTTTCGTTTGAGGATATATATTTAGAGTGCTATTTAGCTTATTGTACAGATATGGCCCAAGAAAGAAGAAGAAATTACGCGAGTGAGCAGAACTGGAAGGATGCGTCTGGCATTCTCTGCCTTTTCGGCGCCTATCTCTATACAGATTCGGATCATATTGCAACATGGAGTGTTCCTTAAGCACAGTACGCAATATGAAGGTTTGCCTAACAGTGAGTATATCCCAGTCCTTAAAAAGGTCCACGGTAAAAGGTCTAAAAAAGGTCTAAAAATATATTCTGAACTAGCTTCTGAACGCGACTTCCATCCGCGTGGAAGACAAATATACCGTAAAACATATCCTTCTGCATACGGCAATAGTATAGCTTTCCATCAGTGAAATTATTTCTGTAATCGGATCAAACTTCCACAGACTACCAAAGAATTTTACCTCTTTATATTTTTTTGTTGAGAAGTTTAGATGACTCAGACATACGAAGCAAGAAGTCTCAATGTCCAATTCATTATAAAACAGAGTTACAGTTCACAGACCTGAAATTATAATAATAATACCAGCCTATTATTGTCCCACTGCAAGGTCTGCCTCTTAGACCTGACATGTCTTCCTTAATTTTCACATTGAATTCTCCAATGCTGAATAACCTATAACACCACCTACGCGTTTTCTAACAATTTTTTTATCAACATTTGAATATCTAATTTATTGACTCTCGCGAGTGACGTCTCTCATATAATATTTATTACAAAAAATCATCTGTTTCTGGTGTTGTCTCTGATATGAAACACCCACGCATAATGTGTAGGACTAATTCCACAACCTTTGATTATATAGGTATACGTGGGAGTGAGTGATGGCAAGATAAGGAAGATAGGAGGCAGACGTACCACTAAGTACCCACCGGCAGCTATCCCGAAAAGCCTTTAAAAAAAAGTACCTACAAATGTTATTATTATAATATTATAAATTTCACTTTTTTCTCGGTAGGTATAAAAATCCATCCATATGACACTAATGTACAAAATATGTTCGCACTTCATCTCGGTCATTAGAGGGTCTAAATCATTTTGTTTGTCGAGGAAGTTGGTCAGGCGCAAAATGTGGGTATTTTGGGCCCGGTGTCAGGGCAATAGCCTCTGCGTTTGTTTCCAGGACATTTGTCATCATGCTCCGTTGATCGAGTTGTTTCTTTTACCTTTCGAAGTTCTCGAAAGTTTTGCTTCAAACAAATGAGGAACGTTTGGGTTTTGTTTTGGTTAAATTGCTATAATTTTGAATGGTCAAAAAAGGGATTAGGCCCTTTGTACACGGCACGGTTTATTCACGGTAAGTATGGTTTAAAAACCACGCCGTAGAAAAAACGTGTCTGTCAACAAGCTTCTTAGTAATCCATATAATACTAACGAGGTGAAGATTTTATATTCATCAGTAACATGGTTATGTCTATGTTGATTGATTTAATTGGTTGTAAAGTAGCATTAAATTCTACGTACTATTTATTTTATTTTTTCGTTATCGATTACGCCTTTTTCGGGTGACCATTGAAAATCAGCGCTGTGCTGTGGGTCCCCATAGCACAGCATCATACTGAATGGAAGCCTTCTTGTCACAGTCACGACGTGCAGCTGCCAACTATTTCTATTTTGTGCTCGTGATTATATTTAGATCTATTGTGTTTTATTTTATTTTTCTACTCAAGTAATTATGTTTTTTTATGCACGTGTTTCTGTGACAAATAAATGAAATGAAATTTTAAATGCAAGAATTATAGTACATTACAGTTGGTCGGGTTTTTTAACAAGTTCTAAAACAATTCGCTAAAAATAGCATGCAAAATTATATAAATAAAATAAGAAGCTAATAAAATAAACTTTTTTAAATTTTTATTCTTTTCTTTCTTACCGGTTATGTTGAGGTCGAAAGACCGGTTGGTCTCTACACCTTTGGAAGTAGGATCTACTAATAAAACTTCGATTCAGTCGAAAACCTTGTTTTACATAATATATCTATACTGGACAAAATCAAAGTGGTTGCTAATTTAATTGTATAATTTTATTTTATTTTAATAAATGACATTGATTTTACATTCTGTGATTACTCGTACTTTCTCACACACTGACTTATTATAATTTTTTTGTTTTTGTAAAATCGTCTACTTTTACAAAGTTTCAATTAATTTCTCTGTCGTTGTTTCATTTATAATTCTTTTGAATTACCTTCCTATCTACATTACCTATTGTGGTATTACAGTAATTTAATTATATGTGCAACATCTTCACATATAATTAAATAACTAATGTGCCTATACAAAATAATGTAAAACATTTTAAAAGGGTAACGGTGGAGTTCCTTGCATTCTTCTCCATACGAAAACTGCCTTTTGGAAGGGGCGACTAGAATCAATTCTATTTTTGTATATTTTGACGTTCATTAGTGCCTTAGTGCCTATTTTTGACTTTGACTATGTTATTTACTTAAAACCATTTAAAGTCGCGTTAATCAGCGGAAAATTCCACTCGGTTAAATTCTACTACGAGTAACTTGACTTGAATTATAATAGGTATAGAAGCCATCTCTAAATATGCCAAATGCATACTGATAACTAAACTGCTACAGTACTTTTAAAGTTACTATGTGTACATCCATCCTTAACAAACGTCACGTAAGGTATGACAATACTTGAAAATATATGATAAGTTAAAGAAAGTTGCTAAGACCTACAAGCCTAACAGTCCCTACGGCTCTAAGCCCTATAAGCCCTACAGCCCTAACCTATCATATACCTACCTAGTATGATTGATAAATATATAAATAAGTTCAGGATGTCTGTACTATGCGACCGAAGGTTACAGACGGATAGTAGACAGGATTTCCAGGTACGGGAAGGGTACACTCACTGCCAGTCCCGCAGACTCACGAGACTGATCAGAGATGGCTAAAGGTGTCTTGGCCGCACTGAGGGGTAATGAGACAAAAATATAAAATTCAAATCTGATTTAATAACAATATGTTACAGCTTATATACTATTTTTTCTTAACACACACTATTAAACAAATTCTTAGTGTTCTATGCATGTGAGATGCAACCAAATCAATATTTTAACTGGGCCGCGCGTGAGCCGGGCCGAGTGCCGAGTCAACGTCCAAAGGTAACATTGAACACTATGTAAAAACCAGATTGTTAGAAATTTATTTACATTGAATCATGATAAATAAACAATAAAATAAATCATTCAGAAATGCTACCAAGTACCATTATTATCAAGCAAATGACGTGAAAAAACATTGTATTATTTTAGTGGTGTCAGTAAAAAAATATCGAAACTGTAAGAACATTGCACGAATGCAATACTTATACACTTTAAAAAACATCGACCCGTTTTGTTTTTAATTCCTGATTGAATTAATGTGATTCTACTATCGAAACTTATTACCACATTCTAGCAATGAAACAGTAACTCCATGCTATTCCATTCACAAGGGGTGAATGGAATAGGATGGAGTTACTGTTTAACAGGCCAATTCCAAAAGAAAATTTTACAAGGTCGCTTCTTGGAAATCCATTACCAAAATAATGGTTTAGGAGGACCAACTGAATTGTTATTCAATCGAAAAGGTAAACCGGTATTTGGTGTGTGTTATATTCAACTAGCCTAGCTAAATTGAACTTGACATGTAGATAAAAATAGTTTTGAATTAATTTAAATTTGCATACTAAATTAGAGTATTAATATTCTAATTACAACTGTCACAAAAAAATGTAATGGTCAAAGTAACACTGAGGTTTCGTGGTAATAACTATAAAGGATTCTCAAAAAAATACCCTTCCATAAATTATTGTTAATAGAACTGTCGATCTCTTGTCAGTAATCTGTCGGTTGGTTGAAGTTATTGGAGGGAAGCAATTTCTTTTTGGAGAAAACCAATGGATTAAAATAATTAATTCCACTTTGTAGATTTTGGCTAATATTCTACAGCGTTCAAGGAAATTCCAACGCTACATTTTCTCTACTAGCTTTTCAACCTAACCAAAATGAAGTAATCAGGTGCTGGACGCATGATATAAAACCTTTTGATTTATGCGCGGTTTTCCCGACAGGTGGCGGCGTACCTTTCCTATCCTAGGCCTTCGTACTTGCTCAGAATATATAATTAACTTGTTGGCATTTCTATGTAGATGCTACGACACTTTAAATAACCGTATTTCTTTTTATCAGAAAAGTCGCTATTTCAACGTGTTTAAAAATACAGGGCTTTGATTAGGATGTAACCTCTATTGGGCTAGATAATAGCCTCATAATTTTTCAGCAGCTTAAAAACTAAAACAGCTAGCATATAAAAATTATTCCTAAAGGTCAAAGAGCATCCACACCAAAGCCATGTCAAAGTAACGCAAGCCTAACAAGGCGCGTAAATTGAAAAGTCTAACTTTCAGTCAAACATCGGCTTGCATATCAATACGAGATTATTATCATAAGGTCGACACTCCCACTTGAAGCACAGAATAGATACGAGGTTCAGAAGGTCGGCTACATTCAACTAGGCTTCAACGACGCTTCACGTAGGTACAGCAAGTGCCTTCCTTTTTCCTTCTTCGCCTCAACATCACTCATATGTTGGGTCAAAGAAACATACACACGTAACTCGTATTTACAAATTTGTCTACTCGAAAGCTTCTTTAGCACAACTCGTGCAAGTATTGGTTAAAAAGCATTTGTAAACACATTTACGTACAAATAGAAAGCAATTCGTTTTCGTCTCAACACAACTCATGAGTTGGGTTAAAAAAGCATACGTAGCACGTATTTAAAATTTAATATTTTAACATCATCACGCCTTGTTTCCCTGAAGGGTTGGGTAGAGGTGCACATAATAGTAAACCCATATTTCACCAGTTATGTTTAAGTCCCATGTAATAGGGGGCAAGCCTATTGCCATCAACCGGGCACGAATCCAGACTCCGGGCTGGTATTAAAAAAATCCATTTAGAACAACCCAGTTTGCCCGACTCGGGAATTGCACTCGGACCTCATGCTCAGCAGTAGCACCTACCACTACTAGACAAACGAGATATTTAAAATTTGTCTGCCCAAAAGCTCCTTTAACACAACTTCGTACAAGTGTTGGTATGAAGAAGCACTTGTAAACACGCATCTATCTATAAGCACGTGCGCCTGTTTTCGCTCGTTGATTGAGCTAGCCTTCTGTATGTATCTAATCTGCGCTAGAGGCCGGGAACTGGGATTTGTTTTTGTTGAGGGTGATAAACTCCGGACAGTTCAATGTGTCTCATTGGATTATTTCTGGGACTTTTTATTTTGAATGTCGTGCGTGAACTCGTTGTAATCTATTAAGGATTTTATCAGCTTTAATTTGTTAATACATTTTACAATTACTAAAAATTTAAAAAAAATGGTTTTAAATAATAACTTAGCTGCTTACAAATGAGTAAAACCATGAATTTACAAAAAAAATCTTTATCGTTACTCCTATGTTGAGCATAACCCGATCTTGCAATTCATGGATTTAGAAGATATTTAAACGTTGATATTGAGATAGAACGCTTACCTATTCTTTATTTACAATAATAGGACAAACTGAACAGAACAAGTAAGAGTGAGGCCTCATTAGTGCGTTGCGTTGCGTTGCGTCGTCGCACGAACGGATCCTACGAACGAGAGACGAAGCGGGGGAGGGTGATGCGCTGCGCTGTCTGTCGGCTGTCGGAGCTCCGCTGGGCGCTGCGACGACGGACAATGTTCCACTACTATAGGGGCAAACTAGACATGCGTGGGCGACGCACTACCCATCTTCAAGCAAATAAATGATTTGATTTGCGTCGTCGCAAAGCAGGTGTGGCATACAATGCATTGATCCGTTGCGACAACGCAATGCAACGAACTAATGAGGCCTCACTCTAAGCCTAATAGTACGTACTTACCTCTAAAGTACAAATGGCAATCGATCGCCAAGCCTTTCATTTTGACATTCATTGCTTCATAGGTTTCAAACATTTGTCTGCTCAACAACGTAAGTAACGCAATGAACGATTCCATTTTGTGTGTTCACGCAATTACCTCGCTGGTTTTATAGCTATCCAAATCAGCATGTTTATTTAGCTATTGACTTCCTCTTATTACGAGTCAAAACAGGCCGAATCATAACTCACTCCGGAAACAATAAATAAACTTTGATCCAAAGCTAACACGTTTTTGCTAATCCATTATCATCAATTTAAAATGCAAACGGCCTAAACTCCGGCAGTTATTAGGAGTACTTGTGGAAACAAAGATGGCGGCATGCTGAATTGCTGGCCCTTGTTTAAACTTGTACCAGAGGTTAACGACTGAGCTCAGTTTATTAAAATCGCCGATTGCCTATTGTGGGACGGATTTAGACTGAATTTTTGGATGCAAAGATATTGGTGCTAGTTAACCCTTTAAAACTGGCCGTAAGAACAATTACCAAGACTGTAGAATACTGTAGATAGCAATATATCAATTAACCATATAACAATGTCTCATAAATTACTGTATTTGTTTGCCTAGAGTTCAACTACCTGCAACTGAACACAGGAGGAAGCCTATGACTTTAATATCTTATCCCTGTGTGTGTGTTTTAATTCATTGCTGCTGGCAGAAAGAATTATAATGGAAAACCTACAATATTTATCACTTGCCCAACCTGGGGATTGAAGCCAGGACCTCATGGTCAGTAATCGATTTATACATTTTTACAGTCAGAAACACTAACCAAGTATTTATCCCATTTAAAACGTTATACCTACCTACCAATACCTCAACTATCACACCCAAGAATGCATCCTATAATCCAAATCCATCCCTGCTTTCAACTGATACGCGAATATCCCAAAGAGGACGTTGACCCCGGTGACGTCGTCCCAAAAAGCTATGATGGATGGCTTAGGGCCAACTCTGACTCTGACTTTGTGAATCCAATCGGAAACAGACAACGAAAGGGTCATAAGTATCTAGGCGAGACAATTAACTTTTTATAGTGTATTTCTTTGTCGTGAGACGGTTTATGATGACTGACAATTTTTATCGAATTTTCTGCAGATTTGGTTCTTAAAAGGAAATCGCGGGGAAATAACTTTGACTTTGATGTTATGCTCTCCTATGGTTAAGTTCTTGTAAAGCCGGGTCTCCTGCGCGTGTTTTTTCGAAACATTAAATAAAAAACCTTACACATAAACATTTGTTTTCATACAAAATATCGTGTTTGCATTCACAAATGGCCTCTTTGTTGCAATGTTTTTGTGTAAAAACACGCGCAGGAGACCCGGCTTTATAGTATTTATTTTATAACATCTTATTAACAACTTTCAGTGACGGTCATTTTTTAATGCGGCCTGTAGCCCGTGGTTACAAAGCATGTAAAGCATTTTGTCCTACATGCACGTAGGACAAAATTGACTGGGATTTCAATACGATTCCAAATTGCCCGCGGACAAATATTTATTTTATAACATCTTATTAACAACTTTCAGTGACGGTCATTTTTTAATGCGGCCTGTAGCCCGTGGTTACAAAGCATGTAAAGCATTTTGTCCTACATGCACGTAGGACAAAATTGACTGGGATTTCAATACGATTCCAAATTGCCCGCGGACAAATTGTTCATCGTCTGCTCAGCGCCTGAGGCACGTCGCAGACGACGGTCATTTGGACCGCGAATGACCTCGGTCATCCGGCAAGCATCGGTGGCATGGTCGTTTAGTCCACCGTGTGCGTTATTGCATAGATTTCCATAAGTTCTATCGTCGCGGATAAAGTGTTCATCGTCTGCTCAGCGCATTAACTGGTTGCTATATCCAGTACCGTTTGGCAATTCAGCCTTACTTAATGTATTTTACCTTATCTTACTTACCCCGTTACAATGTACTAATCAAATTATTTAAATGTTCAATAGTTTCAACCAATTACGGCCCTCAGTTAATTACTGGTTCGACTTACATTATGACCTTTAGAACGTGCCGGTGTCTTCGTTGAGGTTAATGAACGGAAATGTTAAGTTTTCCCTGCCTTGTGGGTGTAGTGGTCGCGCGCGCGACTGCTAAGCGGAGGATCTTGGTTCTCAGATCTCCTGAAGATCTCACATCACCGAAAAGTTAAATACAATCAATTTTGTGATCGCAAGCGCTACTGCTGAACATGAGGTCCTGGGCTCGATTCCCAGGTCGGGCAAATGTTATTGGGTTTTTCAATATGGAGTTTTTCGTTAGAAACCCGGAATATGGATTTGTGCCCGGTTGATGGCAATAGGCTCGCCCCTATTACATGGGACAACATGAGAATACATGTGTTTGTTTTAAGTACCATCCGAGGACGTGCGTATGAATACACAAGGCACGACCGAGGACCTTTTCAAAGCGAGGACCTTTTCGAGGGTCCTCGGTTTGACTTGACCAAAGATTTGTATTCTGCAAGCGATTTTGAGCCTTTCTGTATACTTAATACGAAAAAGTGGTCTGAACCTCGGTTTGATCAAGATTTTTCATAATCTTACACACGCATTGTGTATCCACCAGGTGGCGCCACTGTCGCCTCATACACAGCTTTTTTACATTCATTTCACGTTGGTTGTATTATCCGAGGACTTTTGTGTTAACTTTAACACAAAAGACCTCGGTAAGGTAGCTTTTCCAAACAATGTGTATTTAAGACCTCGGTTTGCTAGATTTTCCGAACAGTGTGTATTCTAGTCCTCGTTTAGACAGTTTTCCTCGGGTGTAGAAGACGAGTTATGTGCTATCATTTAAATAAAAGTAATTTTGACGTTCGAAAAGTGCTGATTCTCAGCCTAGTTTGAATAAATGACTTTTGAATTTGAATTTGTAAGCTTTGGAAGAGAAAATTGAAAGTATACTGAATCCTTAAGCAAATTGTTAGTAGCGACTAGGTGCACGAGGAATAAGGAGGCTTCTTTTGCAGTATGTACTAAATACCTAGGCTGGCTTAGATTACACAACATTATGATTTGCACCATAAAATATTGTATCATGGGAGCTGAATACGTGTGCTCTTCATGAAGAATCTAAATGCCTTCCTAGGTGAAATGTCGGCAGCAAGATTTAAAGTAAACAAAAAGTACAAAGAAATAAATGAAGTGAACGTAGTTAAGAAGACAATGTATGTTCGGGTGGAATCTTGCTACTCAATTTTGAAGCAGATATCTTCAACTGATTGAGCTGAAATTTTGTATACACGTTTAGTTTGGATGACAATACACGATAAAGTATGTGGCGTCATTCTAAATCCAATATGGCGGACCATTCAAGATGGCGAAATAATTATTTTTAACCCTTAATTACTCGCATGGGGTCAAAGCATTTTCGGATTAAAAAATGGAGCACTTGGCGCGGCCCGATTCCCCCCGCGCTCTCGCTAGCTTCATACCGCGCGTCTATGTTTGTATTTTAGTAGCGACCAAGTCACAGGAGTGGAAGGACGCGTCGCTGCGCTCTTGAGCGGTGACCCCGTGCGAGTAATTACGTTACTTTTTTGGAAGAGGTAAGTTTTTTATTTTTTGTATTTTTTTTATGTATTATGAATTATATTTGTATTATTGTATGTTCAGTGAATAAATGTTTCTTATAAATATGTTTTTTACAGCTTTATACAATGAAATTATCAAAAAATTCCGTTTTACTAAGAGTTTTGTCTTTTTTTTTTCAGAGTTAGTCATGGATAGGAGAGAACAGCAAATTGCACAATGGTTGGTAGAGGATGAAGGAGGTTCTGATGTAGAAGAAGTTGGAGGGTCAAGTTCTGAGCCAGAGTTAGACGAGATAACACAAAGTGATCACGATAGTGCTAGTGAAATCGAGCAACCGTCCGCACAATCAAGTGAATCGTCAGACAACGAGGAAGACACTTCTGCAGGGCAGTATAATAATTACTATTTTACCAGACATAATGGCAGAAATGGTCCTAAGCAAAAATGGTCTAAGTCCCCACCATCAAGTGCCGTAAGAACACGAGGCCATAATATAATTTTACACTTACCAGGTGTCAAGTCAGCAGCAAAATCAGCAAAAACTGCTTTAGAATGTTTTAGTTTATTCTTTTCTGATGACATTTTCAATTTGCTTGTAACATGTACTAATAAATACATCGGGGAGGTCAGAAACAAGT
This sequence comes from Agrochola litura, assembly GCA_949152395.1. Classification (NCBI taxonomy): domain Eukaryota; kingdom Metazoa; phylum Arthropoda; class Insecta; order Lepidoptera; family Noctuidae; genus Agrochola; species Agrochola litura. Next base: position 822,052 of record OX424490.1, read on the forward strand.
TTCATAGGGAACGTGACGCAAAGGACACAGACGTTGAGGAAATAAAAGCATTGCTGGGTTTGCTGATTATGTCTGGAGTGATGAGAGCCTCACATCTCAATTTCGTAGATCTCTGGGCAACTGATGGAACTGGTGTAGAGATGTTTCGTCTCACAATGAATTATCAACGTTTTCTATTTTTACTGAGATGCCTTAGATTTGACGATAGAACGACCCGAGCTGAACGTTTGCAAATTGATAACTTAGCAGCTGTACGTGGGATCTGCGACATGTTACAAGCAAAATTTCGAGAAGCCTATACGCCAGGTGAAAATGTGACGATAGACGAGCAGTTGATTGGGTTCCGTGGCCGTTTCAAAGGCAAAGTTTACATGCCAAGCAAACCAAATAAATACGGCATAAAAAACCAAGCATTGGTAGACTCTAAAACATTCTATATGCTGTCCTTTGAGGTTTATTCTGGCAAACAGCCTGCGGGTCCTTACCAAGTCTCAAACAGCCCTGATGATATTGTAAAACGTCTTGTAGAGCCGATAAAAGGAACTAACCGTAATGTTACCACGGACAACTGGTATACAAGCATAAAACTCGCAAAAGAGTTATTAGACCCACCCTACAAACTTACCATAGTTGGAACACTCAAAAAAAACAAACCCGATATACCTAAAGATTTTTTGCCAAACAAATCTAGAACTCAATTTAGCTCCCTTTTTGGTTTTCAAAAGACAATGACCATGGTTTCTTATGTTCCAAAACCAAATAAAGCTGTTGTGTTGTTATCTTCCATGCATCATGCCGCTCATATCGACCCAGCCTCAACTGACAAGCAGAAACCTGAAATAATAACATATTACAACATCACTAAAGGAGGAGTAGACACCAATGATCACTTGTGTGGTACATTCAACGTAGGGAGGCGAACCAAACGATGGCCGTTAGCCATTTTCTTCCATCTGATAAATGTTTCAGGCATAAATGCACTCATTGTACATCGAGCAAATACCGACAAATCACGTACTCACGTGAGGCGTAATTTCTTGCGGCAATTGTCTGTTGAACTTATTCATAATCACCAAAAACGACGACTTGAAGTCAAAGCAACTCCTAAGGAGGTAAAAAAGCGTCTGATGGAAGTATATGAGTTGGAAAATCGCATCCCACCAACTACTGCAAAACGTGGACGTTGCAATAGCTGCCCGCGGAAATGCGATCGCAAAGTACCAACAAAATGCAAGAAATGTACAAGATTTGTCTGCAATGATCATTCTGACATATACTGTCAACAGTGTAACAAGAGTGATTCGGAGAGTTCCTAAAAAATACGAGTATTTACTATGATCTCAGTATACCTAAGTAGAAATTGTTGATTATTGATAATTATTTTAGTTTAACTTGTTTTTGTATAATTAGTTAGTAATTCATGTTATTACTTATAGATATTATAGAATAAACAAAGCACTTTAATAATAAAATAGTTTCATTTACTTATATATTTCAAAATATATTAAAAACTACTCATACTATTTGGGGTCATCTGTGACCCCATGCGAGCAGTAATGTAATATTCTCTGTGCGAGTAATTAAGGGTTAATGCATTTCTACAATATGGGTATCAAATAAAAGGGCTTGTTGAGAGTAACTCGAAAAATAATGTGACGTCATTCTAAATCCAATATGGCGGACCATCCAAAATGGCGGAATAGTTATTTTTAATGCATTTCTACAATATGGGTATCAAATGAAAGGGCTTGTTGAGAATAACTCGAAAAATAATGTGACGTCATTCTAAATCTAATATGGCGGACCATCCAAGATGGCGCAATAGTTATTTTTAATGCATTTCTACAATATGGGTATCAAATGAAAGGGCTTGTTGAGAGTAACTCAAAAAATAATGTGAGGTCATTCTAAATCCAATATGGCGGACCATCCAAGATGGCGCAATAGTTATTTTTAATGCATTTCTACAATATGGGTATCAAATGAAAGGGCTTGTTGAGAGTAACTCAAAAAATAATGTGACGTCATTCTAAATCCAATATGGCGGACCATCCAAGATGGCGCAATAGTTATTTTTAATGCATTTCTACAATATGGGTATCAAATGAAAGGGCTTGTTGAGAGTAACTCGAAAAATAATGTGACGTCATTCTAAATCCAATATGGCGGATCATCCAAAATGGCGGAATAGTTATTTTTAATGCATTTCTACAATATGGGTATCAAATGAAAGGGCTTGTTGAGAGTAACTCAAAAAATAATGTGAGGTCATTCTAAATCCAATATGGCGGACCATCCAAGATGGCGCAATAGTTATTTTTAATGCATTTCTACAATATGGGTATCAAATGAAAGAGCTTGTTGAGAGTAACTCAAAAAATAATGTGACGTCATTCTAAATCCAATATGGCGGACCATCCAAGATGGCGCAATAGTTATTTTTAATGCATTTCTACAATATGGGTATCAAATGAAAGGGCTTGTTGAGAGTAACTCGAAAAATAATGTGACGTCATTCTAAATCCAATATGGCGGATCATCCAAAATGGCGGAATAGTTATTTTTAATGCATTTCTACAATATGGGTATCAAATGAAAGGGCTTATTGAGAATAACTCGAAAAATAATGTGACGTTATTCTAAATCCAATATGACGGACCATCCAAGATGGCGCAATAGTTATTTTTAATGCATTTCTACAATATGGGTATCAAATGAAAGGGCTTGTTGAGAGTAACTCAAAAAATAATGTGACGTCATTCTAAATCCAATATGGCGGACCATCCAAGATGGCGCAATAGTTATTTTTAATGCATTTCTACAATATGGGTATCAAATGAAAGGGCTTGTTGAGAGTAACTCAAAAAATAATGTGACGTCATTCTAAATCCAATATGGCGGACCATCCAAGATGCGCCATCTTGGATGGTCCGCCATATTGTATTTAGATTTTTAATGCATTTCTACAATATGGGTATCAAATGAAAGGGCTTGTTGAGAGTAACTCAAAAAGTAATGTGAGGTCATTCTAAATCCAATATGGCGGACCATCCAAGATGGCGTAATAGTTATTTTTAATGCATTTCTACAATATGGGTATCAAATGAAAGGGTTTGTTGAGAGTAACTCGAAAAATAATGTGACGTCATTCTAAATCCAATATGGCGGACCATCCAAGATGGCGGAATAGTTATTTTTAATGCATTTCTACAATATAGGTTTCAAATGAAAGGGTTTGTTGAGAGTAACTTGAAAAATAATGTGACGTCATTCTAAATCCAATATGGCGGACCATCCAAAATGGCGGAATAGTTATTTTTAATGCATTTCTACAATATGGGTATCAAATGAAAGGGCTTGTTGAGAGTAACTCGAAAAATAATGTGACGTCATTCTAAATCCAATATGGCGGATCATCCAAAATGGTGGAATAGTTATTTTTAATGCATTTCTACAATATGGGTATCAAATGAAAGGGCTTGTTGAGAATAACTCGAAAAATAATGTGACGTTATTCTAAATCCAATATGGCGGACCATCCAAGATGGCGCAATAGTTATTTTTAACGCATTTCTACAATATGGGTATCAAATGAAAGGGCTTGTTGAGAGTAACTCGAAAAATAATGTGACGTCATTCTAAATCCAATATGGCGGACCATCCAAGATGGCGGAATAGTTATTTTTAATGCATTTCTACAATATAGGTTTCAAATGAAAGGGTTTGTTGAGAGTAACTCGAAAAATAATGTGACGTCATTCTAAATCCAATATGGCGGAACATCCAAGATGGCGGAATAGTTATTTTTTATGCACTTCTGCAATATGGGTATCAAATGAAAGGGCTTGCCGAGAATAATTAGAAAAATATTCTGACATCACTTTTAATCCAATATGGCGGACTTTTAAAGTTTTTTATGCTTTCCTATAGTATGCGTATTAAATGAAAGGGTTCGCTGAGAATAAAAATGCAGGTTAAAAAAAGAGAGTGATTATAAGCTCCGTTGCTCTAATCCGCCTGAAATTTGGTGTAGAGACCTCGATTACCTACTAGTAGAAACCTAGCCAGCGATAACTAAAAAGTAAAAATAAATTAAAAGCAAAAAAATTTTTTTTAAAAAAAGCTTTTATTTACATGCTCTAAAAAGAAGAAAATAAAATTTTCTTTTAAAATTTTAACTATCAACTTATAACCTCATTATACACAATTTATATGATCATAAAAGCTTGTCGCGAGGTTTAAAAATTAAACTTAGCAGATTAAGTTACTCAATTAAATAGGTACTAGTTTATTTACACAAGTAATTCGCCTCGCACACCATGGCCTTTCCTGCAGCAAGAGCGCTGGTCGGTTGGCACGGCACGCAAGCATTAATGACATCCTCCGTCGGGCTCTTGTCACCGCCGGGGTGCCAGCTGTTTTAGAACCCAATGGCTTGGCACGCGACGATGGAAAGAGGCCAGACGGAATGACCATAATGCCTTGGAAGTTGGGTAGGCCTTTGGCGTGGGATGCAACCTGTGTCGACACCTTTGCGCCATCCCATCTTCCTAGCACTGCGGGCTGTGCCGGGGCGGCTGCTGCAGGTGCAGAAAACCTCAAACGGCGCAAATTTAGCAATCTTACTGGTAGCTATATATTTTTGAGCCGTTTGGGGTTGGAACACTAGGGCCATGGGGTCCGAGTGCTCACCGAGTATTCCGGGACATCGCCAAGCGGTTGGTCGACTCTTTACGTGACCAGAGGGCTGGCCAATTCTTAGGCCAAAGAATCAGCAAAGCCATCCAACGTGGCAATGCTGCCAGCCTTTTGGGCACTTTTCCCGCTGACAGCGATGCGGACGAATTTTTTGACGCCCAATGAGCTCTTATCTTTATTTTTAACTTTTTCCTTCAGTTGATGGTCAAAATTAAAAAAAAAAAAATATTTTCTTTGTACAGCATGTAAATAAAAGTATTTTTGTTTTTTAAGTTTTTTTGCTTTTAATTTCTTAAAATTAAACAAATTATTTAACTAACTTTTACCAACGCTATATTAATTGAAATAATAATCAAGTTGCAGCAACATCTTTGATAAGCATGAGCAGAAAACTTACTTAATAGTTATTATAAAACGATTCAAATAAGGTACCTACTTAATTCTGTACCTTCAGTGAAAAGTGGTGTAACTGGAAAATCATGATTTTGAGAAAATTAATGTCAAAGTTTAAAAAAAATCTGACTCTTTGTCTACTTCACTAAAATGAGTACTGATTACTGACATTGGTAAACAATATCTTAGAGCACGATTTAGTGCAAGAAGAAACAGATTAATTTGTACAGTTTTTTATAAATTAAAAAGAAATCCAGTTGTATCACCTAACACAACATATATTAAAGTCGTTTTATGTGTAAATAAATTTAAAATCACTTTAACCATTTTACACATTATTTATTGGTTGGTGTTGGATGATTATGTGTAGGTAAATATGTCAGTTTGTACTAATTCACATAGATCGCGTAATAAGAGTCACATACATTTGTATTAATATACATTAAGGTACTTGAAATATTTGTTCAGTTCACATAATATCAATGTAAACTGAACAAAATGTATTTCGGGAGGTTCCTGTTCTGGATAAGGCGGGAGGAAACGCCCGGGATTCACCACAGTGTGGATCGCCCGGAGAACACGGTGGAGCATACGGTGGAGGTCTGCCCGGCTTGGGCGAAGCATCGCCGTGTCCTCGTGGAGGCGATCAGCGGCGGTGATCTCTCGCGTCCCGCCCTGGTCCAGCCCATGGTACGGAGCGAGAGGGCATGGGAGGCCGTCACCTCCTTCTGCAAAGCAGTAATGCTTGCGAAGGAGGAGGCGGAGCGCGTGAAGGAGAGGCAAATTTCGCGCCCTCACGCGTCTAACCACCGCAAGAGACGCCTTGGGCGTCAGGAATCGCAGGCTAATTCCCAGCCACCGTAGGTGCGGGCTTGCGGACGGTGAGCAATGGGTAGCTCGCCGTCCGATAAGAACCAGGCCCGGGTCGACGACAGCGCGTTGTGTCCCACGCGCGCCTCCAAGAGATGTCAGCACAATTGAAGGGGTTCGATAGGGTCAATGCCTGCCAGGGTTGCGAGGAAGTCCGAAAGGGATACCGTGGCTTCTGGCAACATGGCAACTGAAGGAACACGGGTGGGCTTTAGTCAGTAAGAGTCTGACATGCCCTCCCGCTCCGCCCAGAGCGGGAGAAGTTATTTGATAACTACCCACCCAAAAAAAAGGAGTTCCCTCATGAAGGAACGACCTTGGCTGCAGCGTCAGCACAAGCTGGTTATTATTTTTGTTAAACTATGTTAACCTAACGCGTATGCCAAATTTAAAGACGATGCTATCGACTGTTGAGGAGTTTTCTCATGAAGACACTGATTGTAGCTTCAGCACAAACTGGTAATTATTTTAGTGTTACTAGATAGACCTAATGCGTATGCCAAATTTGAAGACGATACTATCAGCTTTTGAGGAGTTCCGTCATAAGGAAACGACCCTGGCTGCAGCTTCAGCAAAAACTGGTAGTTATTTTAGTGTTACTAGATAAACCTAACGCGTATGCCAAATTTGAAGACAATGCTGTTAACTGTTGAAGAGTTCCCTCATGAAGAAACGACACTGGCTCCAGAATCAGCACAAACTGGTAATTGTTTTAGTTTTACTAGATAAACCTAATGCGTATGCTAAATTCCAAGACGATGCTATCAACTTTTGAGGAGTTCCGTCATAAGGAAACGACCCTGGCTGCAGCATCAGCAAAAACTGGTAATTATTTGAGTGTAACTAGATAGACCTAATGCGTATGCCAAATTTGAAGACGATACTATCAGCTTTTGAGGAGTTCCGTCATAAGGAAACGACCCTGGCTGCAGCTTCAGCAAAAACTGGTAATTATTTGAGTGTTACTAGATAGACCTAATGCGTATGCCAAATTTGAAGACGATACTATCAGCTTTTGAGGAGTTCCGTCATAAGGAAACGACCCTGGCTGCAGCCTCAGCAAAAACTGGTAATTATTTGAGTGTAACTAGATAGACCTAATGCGTATGCCAAATTTGAAAACGATACTATCAGCTTTTGAGGAGTTCCGTCATAAGGAAACGACCCTGGCTGCAGCTTCAGCAAAAACTGGTAATTATTTGAGTGTTACTAGATAGACCTAATGCGTATGCCAAATTTGAAGACGATACTATCAGCTTTTGAGGAGTTCCGTCATAAGGAAACGACCCTGGCTGCAGCCTCAGCAAAAACTGGTAATTATTTGAGTGTTACTAGATAGACCTAATGCGTATGCCAAATTTGAAGACGATACTATCAGCTTTTGAGGAGTTCCGTCATAAGGAAACGACCCTGGCTGCAGCTTCAGCAAAAACTGGTAATTATTTGAGTGTTACTAGATAGACCTAATGCGTATGCCAAATTTGAAGACGATACTATCAGCTTTTGAGGAGTTCCGTCATAAGGAAACGACCCTGGCTGCAGTCTCAGCAAAAACTGGTAATTATTTGAGTGATACTAGATAATCCTAATGCGTATACCAAATTTGAAGACGATACTATCAGCTTTTGAGGAGTTCCGTCATAAGGAAACGACCCTGGCTGCAGCCTCAGCAAAAACTGGTAATTATTTGAGTGTTACTAGATAGACCTAATGCGTATGCCAAATTTGAAGACGACACTATCTGCTTTTGAGGAGTTCCGTCATAAGAAAACGACCCTGGCTGCAGCCTCAGCAAAAACTGCTAATTATTTGAGTGTTACTAGATAAACCTAATGCGTATGCCAAATTTGAAGACGATACTATCAGCTTTTGAGGAGTGTCCTCATGATGAAACGACCCTAGCTGCAGCATCGGCACAAACTGGTTATTATCTCAGTTATACTATGCAAACCTAACGCGGTGGCCAAATTTAAAAGCCATGCTATATTGCCTGTTGAAGAGTTTCTTCATTAAGAAACGACCCTGGGTACAACATCAGCATAAACTAGTAACTAAGCCGTTACTTTTAGAAAGCGCCGACAAACGTAAAGACATCGACTCGTCCTTTTTTTTTTTTTGTTTTTTTTTTTTTGGGTGGGAAATTATCAAGTAACTTCTCCCGCTCTGGGTGGAGCGGGAGGGCGTATCAGACTCTTACTGACTACAACCCACCCGTGTTCCTTCCTATGCCATATTGCCGGGGGCCACGATTTCCCCATCGGTTTTCTTCGAACCCCCGGCAGGCATTGGCCCTAGCGGACCCCGTCAATTCTGCTGACATCTCTTTGAGGCGCGCGTGGAACACAACGCGCCGTCGACCCGGGCTTGGTCCTTATCGGACGGCGAGCTACCCATTGCTCACCGTCCGCAAGCTCACGCCTACGGTGGCCGGAAATCTTCCTGCGATTCCCGACGCCCAGGGCGCAGAAAGAGGTGACGGCCTCCCATTTCCTCTCGCTCCGTAGCATGGCCCGAATCAGGGCTGGACGCGAGAGATCACCGCCGCCGATCGCATCCACACTCGTCCTCGCTTGGTACTTTATTTTAGAAAATGTGTGTAAGAAATAAATCGGAACGTTCTTCAATAAGTTACCTTACACGTAAAATGGTTTAGGTAGGTAGATTTTCATGTCCTCGCTTTGTACAACTTCTACGCGAAAAACTGTCCTCGGTTTAGTGATATAAAGTCTAACACAGCGTCCGCACTTTGTACAAGATATAAGAAATATTGTGTAAAAATACGTCCTCGGAAGGGCGTCGCAGGGCTTACATAAGGGGTCCTCGGTTGGCTTACACAAAGTCCTCGTATGTGCATCGCTGGTCACATTTAGCTGTGTATTTCAGGTCCTCGGTATGATAGCCGTAATTCATACAGAAAAATGTTGAGATAGCATTATTCCAATAAGCTCATCACTATAGATTTACTTACCTGTCTCTTTCTATCTCTAGTTTTTTGGAAGGTCCTCGGTTCGTTCAAAAACTAACAAGGTCCTCGTAAGGGTGTCTGTACAAACAAGGGTGGGTCTATAGTTGGCGAAATGTGAGTCTACTAGGTGTAAATACCTCTGCCTAACACTTCGCGGAATACAGGCGTGAAATTCTGATAAGTTATTATTATATTTTTTTTTATTAGCCTATATTGTGTCCCACTGCTGGGCAAAGGCCTCCCCTTTTTCCTTCCAAATCTCTCTGTTTTGTGCGATTTCAGGCCATGTTGGCCCCGCAAACATAACTAGATCGTCAAGTTAATAAATAAATAAAATTAGTGCCAAATTTTTCTTTTCACGAATTATTACAGCTGTTTGACCAAATAACTAATTCCATAGACAGAACCGTCCAAGCTGAACGGTTGTAAGCACCGCCATCCCAAGATGGCGGCGCGTCCGGTCCGATAGCGGTTGGGCTAGTGCCGGTATCACCGCGCTATTTCCTTTCGAGCCTCGGCAGGCTGACCTGAGACCGACCTGGTTATTGCTGTCTTAATATTGAATACGTTGGCCTAGGTTAGTTAAATGTCGGTGTTCCAGTTACAGTCGATGCTCGTGGCTTGTGGTTCCTACTTATAAATATTTCTTTGTCTTTCTCTTTCTTGTTCAAATAGTCGTGGAGATATTTTCTACTATACCAAAGCTACGGTTTCAATGAATGGATATTATTAAAAAAATCTGGCACCATTGTCGTTATAAGGCTGACATTATTTTCTAAAGGAAAAGAAAACAATCATGGATAGGTCAAAACAAAGACATAATTATTTTTCTTATACATGCAAATGCTGTATTCGACCATACGAGCGCTCGGTCGGCTTGTTTGTATGAAAATCCAATTCTGTTGTGCTTAAAAACTCATATCTATCGTTCTATAAAAAAATGGAACGAACTTTTTACTTCCTCACATGGCAACTAAGGAGGTCATATCAAAGATTTTATTTAAATTTCGATTTGGTTTGCAAATAGAGCTGTTTAAAGTAAACAAGAAACAAATGAACACATTGTTGCGTGAAAAACTATCGTTGTTCGTTATTGATTCTGGAATTAATAAGTAATTTACTTACGGTGAATTTCCGCCCATTATTTGCGAAAATTACTATACAAGGACTCACATATGTGTGCCTCAGCTTCGCCTCGGCAAAATTGCCTCGGCAAAATTGCCAACGTCTTTCTAAAGTAATTTTAAGTCTGTTTTTTTTTTCCACAAATTCATGCACCAATACTTTTTTTTTTTTTTTGGGTGGGAAATTATCAAATAACTTCTCCCGCTCTGGGTGGAGCGGGAGGGCGTGTCAGACTCTTACTGACTAAAACCCACCCGTGTTCCTTCCTATGCCATGTTGCCGGGGGCCACGATTTCCCTATCGGTTTTCTTCGAATCCCCGGCAGGCATTGGCCCTAGCGGACCCCGTCAATTCTGCTGACATCTCTTTGAGGCGCGCGTGGAACAGAACGCGCCGTCGACCCGGGCTTGGTCCTTATCGGACGGCGAGCTACCCATTGCTCACCGTCCGCAAGCCCGCGCCTACGGTGGCCGGAAATCTTCCTGCGATTCCCGACGCCCAGGGCGTCTCCTCCTGCGGCGGTTAGGGGCGCGAGGGCGCGAAATTTGCCTCTCCCTCACGCGCTCCGTCTCCTCCTTCGCGAGCATTACTGCTTCGCAGAAAGAGGTGACGGCCTCCCATTTCCTCTCGCTCCGTAGCATGGCCCGAATCAGGGCCGGACGCGAGAGATCACCGCCGCCGATCGCATCCACGAGGACACGGCGATGCCCTGCCCAAGCCGGGCAGACCTCCACCGTATGCTCCACCGTGTCCTCCGGGCGATCCACACAGTGACGACACCCGGGCGTTTCCTCCCGCTTTATCCTGAACAGGTACCTCCCGAAACAGCCGTGTCCGGTGAGTATATGCGTCAGGCGGAAGGTGAGGACGCCGTGGCGCCTCTCTAGCCACTCCTCAAAGAGGGGTCTTATCGCCGCAATTGTGGCGTGCCCAGCGCTGGGTTGCGACAATCGCACTCTCCATTCCGCCATGAGATCCCGCCGGAGCTCTGTCCGCTGTGCCGCGACTTCTTGCGGCATCGGAGTTAAGCCCCGGCGTTTCGCCTCCTCGCGCCACTCCCAAATGTGCGCGAGGACCTTTGCCTCCAGATCCCATGGCGGTACTCCGGCAAGGAGGCTCGCCGCCTCGCAGGAGTGCACCAATACTTGCTACGTGAATATTACAACATTATCGCCATAAATAATTGAAATGGATTAAATACTTGCTTAAAGTTAAAATTTCTCATCTAAACTTAATCATTTAATCGGACCACCGCGCGGACTTCCTCTACCAAATGCAAAAAAAATGAAAAGATACACATAAATCGGTCTAAAAATCACGAATAAATCGGTGAACATACTTAGCAAAAGTCGCCGAATGCATATACCTCCTGCTTTTTAGGAGTCCGTTAAAAACAGATTCATACTTCTTTATTGTACAGTACTAACCAAAAGTCCATGAGCAATCTCACAAAGCAATAGACTGACGCTTCGGTTTGACTTACGACCTTCTTCTATAAGTTGTTACAATACTGTAGACACGCACATTACACACACACACTCACTTTCTCTGCAACCAATGACTAGTTCAATAATCATCATTCGTTTTTAGTTTCATTCGTCTTGTTCACATAAATATTAAAATTTAGCAGGTAGACCACAAAAAACTAAGTAAATTATTTCGATTTCTGTGGGGTAGATGCAGTTTGTTACGAGTATTTAATTAATAGAACCAACTTTTTTGGTTCGTGGATAATATTGGTGACGAGTATTTAGCGCAGTGTTGTGGTTATTATTATCAAAAAGCAGGCATAAAATATATTGAAGAGATCAGATCAGATCAGAGAATATTATTGCGCTGCGTAAAAGTGAAGTGAATATCTAATGAAACCGGACTAAGTGTGAGTGTTATCATTAATATATTTCATATTTTACTAAACATAAATCTTAATCAAGGGTATTGTTGATAGAACAGAGGTATTGTTGAGACAGAAGATGCCTTTAAAGTTTTAAATTCATTGTGAGGTTTAATTCGATTAGTGAATAATAAATAATAAGGTATTATGTGTAATAAAAACAATGTTTTTCTTTGTTCTAGAGAAATACTGTGAGGGTTAAGAGATATGAGGAAGGGGCTTATTATCGAGTAGCAGCGACGTCAAATGGTGAATGAAACAAATGGTTTCATACCAACGAGATATTTTGCTGAATTATTGAAAACACGTCATTATGAACCGTTCGCCGTGCACTCTGAAGGCTTGCATCACTGAAGACCAGCTAGAAAACCGTTTTTGACCTTAAAATATAGACCGTACCAACTTAATAAACAACAAATTCGTTATTGCATGAATTTATGGTAACGAATTTTTTAAGCACGTTTCAATAGGGTGTTTGTCGTATTTCTTGAAGATATACCGAAATTGTTTAATATTATTTTGGTAATAGTATTATTTTAGGATTAAAATTTGAGGTTTAGTTTCAATCTTCTTTTCGTAAAGAAAATGAATACTTAAGCTTTAACCTCAATAACAACCAATATTTACTAAAGTCAAATAAAATGTAAAATAATTAATACAAATAAAATATAAACAAACTGCCCATATTTAACCTTAAAATTACCTATTCTGTAAGTAGTTTTTTACATTTTAAGTAGTCTAATATTCTTATTTATTACTTAATTACTTCGACCATGATCAAAGCTTAATATGTATGGTGAAAAAATCCATTAAAAATTAAAAATATTTCATAATTTAAATATGTCAAAATAATACAAACTGCTTCTAAGTTTCTTGACATCTATTTCACATCTTATTCAGCTGAAGTAATGATAAATAATTGTAGCAGTTTATTAACTTATGTAAAATAAATATAACGAATAAACATATTTTTTTTAATTTTGTTATCATATATCACGCATTTTTTATTCTAAAACCTTTATTGCAATAACAACATAAAAAAGCAGCAATATTTAAAAAATATTATTATCGAAAACAAAAATAATAATATTTGCAAAAAACCGCACTGTGTTTCACGAGATTAGAACCTGAGGCAGTTTGAATTCCATACCAACGCTTAACGCTTTCTGCTATCTGCACTTGTTAAGTTACTATCGAATTTTAGCAATGCCATTAACTGGTCAAGTTCACGCGCATAGTGCGTGTGTGCTAGCATGTTTAATTAAAGCGACGGAAATATATTGTTGTTTCGTGTAACTGCGTTATCTGTGGTGTGTGTATCGTGTTGCTTACACATACAAATGTACGAGCTATACCGCGTGTTCACAGCAATACGACTCTTAGCGTGCTCATGCACTTTTGAGCGCTTACTGTACACTAGTAACTTTGATATCACCTCATCTCTATTTGGTTTCACATCCTTCATACTATCTGCTATTTCTTGCAGAGTTTTGTCTTTCGTTTCCGGTAAATATTTGTACAAAATAATTAAACAAATTATTGAAGCAACACCAAATGCAAGACATGTCCCATGCAATCCAAAACTCCTAAACAACAAAGGAGCTAGTTTTAAAAACAGAGCAGTTACAAATTTTCCAATTGGTGCGATGTAACATACTGATAAATTTATAGACCTTAGTGGAATTAACTCTCCGTAAAGTGACATAGACACTAAAAAAGGTCCACAACTTACAGCTATTGAGAAAGCAACAAATAAAGATATAGTTACATATTTGTTTTCAATTACAATATTTAAACTAATCAAATATGAATATAAAGATAACATAAACAAAAACATGACACCTACACTCGACGCGACTAAAAGCAATGTGCGTCTTTTTAAAAATTTCGATAAAGCGCAACCTCCGTACATACTCAGCACTGTGAAGCCATCTATTATTAACATTGCGATGTACAGTACCGACCAAAAGTCCATAAGCAATCTCACAAAGCAATAGACTGACGCTTCGGATTGACTTACGACCTTCTTCTATAAGTTGTTACAATACTATAAACACGCACAGTACACACACACACACTCACTTTGTTTGCAACCAATGACTAGTTCGATAATCATTCGTTTTTTGTTTCATTCATCTTGTTCACATAAAAATTAAAGTTTAGCAGGTAGACCACAGAAAACTAACTAAATTATTTCGATTTCTGTGGGGTAGACAGATTCAGTTCGTTACGAGTATTCATTTAATAGAACTTTGTTGGTTCGTAGATAATGTTGGTGACGAGTATTTAGCGCAGTGTTGTGGTTATTATTTTCAAAATGCAAATATTGAACGGATATCAAAATTATTATTGCGCTGCGTAAAAGTGAATGTTATTTGTGTAAATAGCATTTATAGTGCTATATCTAATGAAACCGGACTAAGTGTGTGTTATCATTTAAATTTATTTCATATTTTACTAAACATAAATCTTAATCAAGGGTATTGTTGAGACAGAAGATGCCTTTAAAGTTTTAAACTCATTATGAGGTTTAATTCGATTAGTGAATAATAAATAATTAGGTATTTTGTGTAATAAATACAATGTTATTCTTTGTTCTAGAGAAATACTGTGAGGGTTAAGAGATATGAGGAAGGGGCTTATTATCGAGTAGCAGCGACGTCAAATGGTGAATGAATATGAAACAAATGGTTTCATACCAACGAGATATTTTGCTGAATTATTAAAAACACGTCATTATGAACCGTTCACCGTGCACTCTGAAGGCTTGCATCACTGAAGACCAGCTAGAAAACCGTTTTTGACCTAAAATATTGACCGTACCAACTTAATAAACAACAGATTCGTTATTGCATGAATTTATGGTAATTTTTTAAGCACGTTTCAATATGGTGTTTGTCGTATTTCTTGCAGATAGACCGAAAATGTATAATATTATTTTAGTACTTAATATTATTATTTTAGGATGAAAATTTGAGGTTTAGTTTCAATCTTCTTTTCATAAAGAAAATGAATACTTAAGCTATAACCTCAATACCAACCAATATTTACTAAAGCCAAATAAAATTTAAAATAATTAATGTAAACGAAACTGCCTATCTTAACCTTAAAATCAACTATTTTGTCAGTAGTTTTTTTTTTACATTTTAAGTAGTCTAATATTCTTATTTATAGCTTAATTACTTCGACCATGATCAAAGCTTTATATTTATGGTGAAAAAAATCCTTTTCAAATTTAAAACATTTCAAAATTTAAATATGTCAAAATAATACAAATTGCTTCTAAGTTTGTAGACATCTATTTCACATCTTATTCAGCTGAAGTAATGATAAGTAATTGTAGCAGTTTGTTAACTACACTTAATTAAAATAAAATATAACGAATAAATATTTTTTAATTTTATTATCACATATCACGCATTTTTTATTCTAAACCCTTTATTGCAATAACAACAGTTAATAAAAAGGCAGCAATATTTAAAAAAATATTATTATTGCAAACAAAAATAATAATATTTGCAAAAACAGCGCTGTGATTTACGAGATTAGAACCATAGCCATCTTGAATCTAAGACCAACGCTTAACGCCTTCTGCTATCTGCACATATAAATTACTTTCGAATTTTAGAAATGCCATACACTGGCCAAGGTCACGCGTATGATGCGTGTCTAACAATAAAGTGCGGCGCTCGCGAACCGCGACGATACGACAGTGTGTAGTGCAAAACTGCGTTTTCTGTGGTGTGTGTACGCCACACACACCACAGCCGTCTGACTGTTTACACATACAAATGTACGGACTATACCGCGTGTTCACAGCAAAACGACTCTTAGCGTGCTTATGCACTTTTGAACGCTTACTGTACATTGTTTGTTATTTTCTTTAAAACATCTATAGCGTACACAGTAAAAACTAACTTTCCTGAGCAGAATCCCAAAAAACCTATTAAATTTGCTAATAATGTCGGTTTATAAAATTCTTTAGATTTAATTATTTTAAAGAAATCAAACACTCGTTCTCTTGCAGGCAGGTTTTTACTTCCGCAGCTAGCAATATATTCCTTTTGAGAATGTATCAATGCTTCTAATTCCTTCTCTGAATCTTCATCACAACCTTTTAACGAGCGATGTGCCGTTACACATTCTTCAAACCTTCCTTTGTTTGCCAACCAGTACGGAGACTCGGGCCAAATTAACACCATCAGTAAGGTATACATTGATAACACTATACCAATTAACGGAATATTCTTCCAATGAAAGAAGGTGCCTATTGCATTAGAAGCCCAAATGCCGCAGTAAAACGTAGCTGTTTTAACGGTTAGAAATATTCCTCTATATTTTGGAGAAACATACTCAGTTAATATCATAATGGTGATGGTAGTTTGTGAAGCAGTAAAAAACCCCTGCATTATATTACTAATTAATATATGAGTGACGTTTGTGCAAAAGTATAAAACTATGAAAGCCGTTAAAGTGACTACAACTGCGGTAGTGAAAGGAATCTTCCTGCCGATGAATCTTGTGACGATCGTGAGGATAATAACGAAGGGAAACCCGCTGAAACTGTACACCGAGGCTGGAAAATACAATTTCAACATAAATAAGTTGGTACTAAAACCCTCCCATCAGTCTCAGGCTTGAGAAAGCTGTTGGATGTTTGTGAGAGGTATGTTGAGGAACACGGTTTAAGTTAAAATGCCAAAAAGAGTGAGAGAGTTCTTATTTTTGGAGTAAACTCGATAGTTTTTCTCCCATTAAACTAGCAGGTAATAATATCTTAAATTGTGTTCAACAATTCAAATATATCGAACTTATAGTAACTGCTGGCATCAAAGATGATCTGGATGTAGAAATTTTAGGGAACGAAGAACATTGGCGGTTCGATACAACATTCTTGTCCGTAGGTTTGCTCGTTGCATGTGTAATGTGACGCTTTTTAAAGCATATTGTCAGACATTTTACACGTGCATGCTGCACGTGTAAAATATCTTAATCTTCCATTACTCTGAACACCATTTCGTTTCTTAAAGAAGTAAAATCATCGACTAAAACGGAGAACTTCTTGTTTTTTAATGTTTCCTTCAACCCAACTCTTAAAACTTCACCCACACATTCTAGTAGTGCACAAGCTGTTTTTTTACTACTATAATTAGACCGCTCACTTAGCGCATGTCTGCATGCTTTAAATTCGCCATTCATTTTGTCAAAAATACTTTCAATCAAACTCTCGTATTTAGTAGTGTGAGCTATTTCTTCCTTTATTAAAAAAAAACAAACCTCTCAAAAGTATTTTTAAGCCCATTAGTATTATTCAACTCTTTTTCACTATCACTCTGTTGAATAATTTGAGCATGAATGGGTTTTTTCGTGGCCTGCCTTCTAAGATTTTCCATTTAGTATGAGCTGATGAATGCTCATTTTTCTATAATTTTCCGTCCTTTCCTAAAGCCTTTTTGAATGGAACTGTTATGAACACCCCACCTGTCTTCTGCAAAACTTTTGGCTCATTTTTCATAAAATTTGGCATAGTTTACAAAATGCATCTCCACTTTCAGTATCGTTAACTAGCCAACTATATTTCTGTTCCCGTTGTTTATTATAGTGCCGTTCTCCTTTATCAGATGGTTTCAGACTAGACGACCCAGAATCTGTATTAAGCACGTGTTGTTCATTAGGATGAACGGATGGTCCAGCTTCACATTCCTCTTTCTGTTTTTTAGTAGGTGCCGCCGCCGGTGTGGCTCGAAAATAGCTGTCTATTGTTCTCTTCAGTCTAGAAAATAGTTAACAAGTTATGCGTTGCCGGCTACGTTTATTTCTACACTACACAAAACGATTGAAACTTATGCTGGACAAATATAACACTATTCAGCACTTTTGGCAACACTATTACGATGAAATGGAAGCGGAACGTCACGTTTTTTTTTTACGACCTTATGACACGAAACTGTTGAACAAAACGGATACTGTACGAATACAACACTGCCCCCGATAGAAAAAAAGACGTATCTAAAAATTTTTCCATATTTGAGTTATATGTATACATTGCCGGAATCAGAAAAAAAAGCCTCATCTGTCTGATATACTCGTATAACTCAAATCTAGAAAAAATGATAGCTGCGTCTTTTTTCCAGAACACTATTCAGCACTTCACCACACTATCAAACTATTTAGTACTTCACTTTCCAAGTTTCCATCTTCCGATTACTATTTTCAAACCGTCACTATTCACTGTACTGCTATACTGCTATTCTGACTGCAGATCTGTTACTGTATGCTTGCCACAGAACGTAACTCTGCAGCGAACTTTCGCAAATCGCGAGTAATCGCGACACCGCCCCGCCACTAACACTCGAGAGAGTTCGATTAAGACGGCCTTATGGGACTACCGTTAGTAGTTAATTAGTTAGATAAGGACACAGCTATAATTTTCATTCTACAAATTTTGCGAAATTACTATCTGTATCTATTTTTACAGCTGTTTAGAGTGGGAGAGCCTTATGGGATAGCGTTACAGGAAAAGGGATGGTGATATTCTCGAAAGTGTGTCGTTCTTTCTAGGCGCTATTCTGGTTTCTGATTGGCTACTTTAATATGTCATGCACTACTCAATTCCTGATTGGCTGATTGAGTGCCACGTCACGTCAGTAAAGGGTTTCCAGCTCTAAAATGATACCAGGTTTAAATAATTTACCAAATTGTAGGGATATTCGTCACAAAAATACGTAAATCTGCTGTAGACGCGCGAAAGTGAGCGAGCGGCAACCTATTGCTATTGATTAAGTTCCAAACGCCCCGGGGGGGCAGTAAGACAAAGCCCCCCAGAGTAGTACCTGAAAGAAACACTGGATCCAACTGCCTAACGAGAGCCTCGAGAGATGTTCGTTGGGGCTTTCGGCCATTAGGCCTATTACGACAATCGACACAGTGATAGTCGAGCTCATATTCCCTAAATCAAATCAAATCAAATCAAATGTTTATTTGCCAGAAATACATTGTTTTGGTACAGGTGAGATCTTATAACCTAAGTGTCATTGTATTCTGCCTGCAAGCAAGCGTGCAAATTTTTTATTAAGTTTACATTCATTCCTATTTTATTACTATACTAAGTGCGATAGTCGATATTTTATTTGTTTCTCTTTCTCAGTTTATTTTATTTTATTATATTCGGGAAACTTACAGCTAACTTACACAGTGTTCTTAAATTATATAAAATTGAAGGCCATTTACAAGTTTCCACTGATAAACACGTGACATAAAAACACGAAGTTTCCACGAGGTTTTCGTCATGTGGAATTGTAACATCGACTATCATCTCTGGAAACACTGTTACGATAGCAAAAATTCGATCACTGTTATGAAGCTACACTATTCCCAAGTAGGTATACTTTTTATGTCTGAAGAATGCAAAAAATCTGTGGAAATTTGGTTCCATGCGAATGAATCCAGCATCCATAGAAATAAAAATGTAAATTATATCAACAACTCACATAGCCAAGAAGCCATCTCATTTGTGATTATTTCAGTATTATTCGCTTCCCGCCTTATCTGCGGAATGAACATGGTAGGTGCGCCGACAACTAGGCCGAACAGGAACATAGAAGTCCATACGCCGCTGCAGATCAGCAACTGGAATATACAAATTGTTGTTAATGTTCTCTACAAGGTGAATCTTTGGATTTTTGGGTTTTTTTATCCTTGACCGTTGTAGCTATGCATATAGGAATACAGCTTAGGATACTGCCCTTAACTTTTTGAGTAATTGTTAACTGCATTCACAGATTTTGTAAAATGGGAACAGTTAGCAAGAAAACGTCAGTTCCTACCTTTTCTTTGTATGATGCCAATCGATGCAGTTTCGTAAGGCTCTTCTGGACCAACTTAAGTAAGAGTACTAGAAATACCACAATTCACAAAAATCTTAGTTTTCTCCAGGGTTTTTTTTTAAGAATGGGATGTTACTGCTTGCTTCAATTAACTCGAAAATGGGCATGAATATTGTTAAAGTCAATTAATGGAAACATGTGCGCATTATCAGCCTATAATGTTCCCACTGCTGGGAAACAAACCTCCTCTCTGTGAGGGCAAATCTCTAACCTAAGAAATGCTAAGTTCCTCATAAAAACTTTCATACCATATAGCGCCTCCTATAACATAATTTTTCAGATAAAAGTAGCCTATGTCCTTCCCCGGGTTGCCATCTATCTTTCTGCCAAATTTTATGAGCGTGAACGGTAACATACAGACAGACAGAGTTACTTTCGAATTTATTTTATAATATATAAATACCTACATATATAACATAGAACAGATAACTGATGTTGAATTAATATCGTTTGATTAATGTTATCAATTTTTTGTATCAATGACATCCATGAATATTTGTACGCCTTCTGGTATAACAGCGCACTTGTATTTTTTTTTTATAACAACTATTTTATTGTACCTATGTTAACAAATGATTAAATGATTATGATTATGATGATGTATGGATTTAACTAATTAATATTACTCACCTGTCTCACGAACGGTTTCCAATGTGTATTCTTTTGTAGTTTCGTATAGTGTTCACTGTCTTGCGGAATATCTTTATATTCACAATTTTCCATCGTGATAAAACTCAAATTTATCACTATCTTTTACTTATTACTTAATTGGTATATAATTCACCCCGAATTGTTGTAACTTTTCCAAATACGAAACCAACGAAACCAATTAATACAATTATTTTATGATCGATTTGCTTTGATTCACTCTTGCGCAGTATTGAATGTGTAGCCTTGATAACCAGATGTGAATCTTTGCAAACAATGTTCACCTGAGGTGACACTTATCTACTGACCGTTTTAAACACTAACATAACCTGTTGTTATTAGGTATTGAACGTCTTTGTAATTGCGATGTCAGTATTGAATTAAGGAACCTGCCACAGTAATGACTGGCGATCAAAATGCGTCAGCACGTAAGCGTAAACAACCTGATTGCGAGTGTGCCCAGGTCGTAAAGGATCTGATTATGGAGTTCAAGAGCTCTATGAATGAGTGGAGGCTTGACATGGAGGCTGGTATCACCAAAATATCGGATAACGTTGTTTCAATAAAAGGTGTCTTGGCTTCTCTTACTCAAGTTACGACTGAGATTAAGAATGATATTAATTCCCTTCGTTCGGATCAGCTTCTTTTGCGCCAGCGAGTATCTGAACTGGATGAGAAACATGAAAGTCTGACGTGTCAAATCGATTCTCTTAAGAACTCAGTCCAGTTTGTTACTGACGACCACACCGATCTCAGCAAAAAGGTTGACCACTGTTGTAAACAAATTCAAGAGTCCGCTGGTTTGAATAAGCTGGTCTCGGATTTGATGTCTAAGATAGATGGCCTCGAACAGGGCGCTCGAAATTGTAATATAGAAATATGCAATATACCAGAACGGCGAAATGAAAATCTTATTACTTTAATGCTGAATATTTGCTCTGCAGTTAAGTGTAACATACAACAAAATGATATAATATCTATTCATCGAGTCCCACACGCGCACCAGCATGATAACAAGCCTAAAAATATTATAGTGAAGTTTGCTTCGAGAATATTACGCGACAACATCCTGAGCGCTCATCGACTTTGCAAGGGACTTACAGCGGAGCAACTGGGAGTATCGGGTACTTCACTGCCAATATACATGCACGAGCACCTAACTTTAAAAAACAAACAATTATTTCGTGAATGCCGAACCGCTGTCAAAAATCACGATTATAAGTTTATCTGGGTTAAGCACGGAACCATACTTGTCCGTGAAAAAGAAGGCACTAAGATTATTGCAATTCGTACACCGAAAGACATCACTAAAATCAAGCCTTGCTCTGCTAAAATTGAAGAAACTAATTTGCTATAACTTTGCTTCGCACAGCCTTTGTGTTGTGCGCAAATGCCTTTATGTTGTTTCTTTACTGTATTTAATTATTGCATGCAATCCCGTCATAGATTCCCCTAATGTAATAGTTCTAGTTTTAAAGAGAGAGACATTGTTTGTATTCATATGTGATCTTGTGTGTATAGCCCTAATCTTAATATGTTCTGCCTGTATAATAATTGGAGTAAAAAGTCTTTTTGATGTCATTGCTTTGCGCTTTTTGCTAGGCGTTGGTGGCATATCGCATTATATTTACCAGGACTGTGAAATAAGATTCTCACTGTTCTTGGATTACAAATTTACATTGCGTCATGTGTTTTTCAGGTTTTGTGTATGGTTATATTACTTTGTATTGTCACTGAATAAATCAACTTTTAAAATTGAATTAATTAATTATGTGATAAATGATTTATTTGATGTGATTGTAATGTGTTTTTCGTTGAGCGCTGGTAGCATATCGGATCATATTTACCTGGACTCTATAATAATAATAATAACATTGTGTTTGAACTACAAACTTGTATTATACCATGTCCTTATCATATTGCGTAGGAGGTTGTGCTGTTTTGTATTGATTTCAAATGAAAATCTTTTGACTACAGTACTATTACTGATTTTAATATTTGCAATGATTAATGCTTGCACTGTTTTATTCTGGATAGCTCTACGTTACAGTGACAGATAATTTAATGATATATTACCAAAATTGCAGGGGAATCCGTACGAAACTGCATACACTATTTATGAACATCCTTGCTAATTCTTATGATGTAATAATGTTGACCGAAACTTGGCTAACGCCCGATATAACTGACAGCGAGTTCATTGACGAACGTTATACTGTACACCGATGTGACAGAGATCGTGCTGCCACCTAAAGGAAAGACGGAGGTGGAGTTCTCGTCGCCGTGTTAAAAGGCCTGCGCTCAGTAAGATTACTTCCATGTTCCTCTTTACATACGCATATTGAGCACATACTAATACAGTTGCCATGTTCGGGTCGAGGTGGAAATCTAATTATTGCTGCTGTTTATATACCGCCCAAAACGACTGAAAGTATTTATGTTGAGTATTTCGATTTATTACAACCCCTACTTGGGCATAACAATCCTGAACATTTTTATCTGTTAGGAGACTATAATTTACCCGAAGTTGACTGGATCACGTGCACCGCGGGTACCTCACTAACTGCTCAAACTTGTAAAGGTAATTCTCCTATATGTGTTCACTTAGGTCAGTTCATGTCCTTTCTCGACGCTCATCAATTTAATAATGTAAGGAATCTGAATGGGAGGATATTGGATTTGGTCATTAGTAATAACGACTGCACCACATACTCGCCCACTGATTATTTACTGCAGTTAGATAACCATCATCCCCCGTTTTGTGTGTTGATATCTGTTTCGTTACCCAATAATTCAATGGTTCGTAAGGCAATAAAAAAATACAATTATTTTAAAGCAAATTACGACTACATTAATCAAGATTTAAAAGAAATAAACTGGGAAGATACGTTTTTATCTAATCAAACACCTGACGAGTATTTAAGCACGTTTTATAACATTATTTTTGGCATAATAAGAAAACATGTACCACTGGTTATTAGCATGTCTTTAAAGTTTCCTGTGTGGTTCTCAAAATCTCTTATAACCATATACAAAAACAAAGCCAAAGCGTGGGTCAGATGGAAAATGTATGGGAATTTATCTGACTACGAGCAGTTTTCACTATTCCGCACGAGATTTCAGTCTGAGTGCAAAGAATCATATAGAAAATACATTAGTTCTGTAGAAGATGGCATTCGAGACAACATTAAGCATTTGTGGACGTTCATTTCTAAGCAAAAATCAACTACTGGAGTTCCTTCCCCTATGAAGTATAAAGATCAGCCGTCTAATGACCCGGAAGACATTTGCAATATTTTTTCTGAATTCTTTAATTCTGTTTATGAACCATCCAACTTAACAAGTGTACCGTCCTCGCATACCGATTACTCTCCTAACTGCTCGCTGATAAGTGACATTCAATTTTCGGTAGCTGATGTACTGAGTGGGCTTAAGTCATTAGACCCTTCTAAGGGACCTGGACCAGACGGTTTGCCAGCGATATTTATTAAAAATACAGTCACTAATCTCTGTGTTCCATTGCATACCATATTTAATTTATCTATTTCACAGGGTATATTTCCGCAAGCTTGGAAACTTGCAAATATAACCCCTGTCTACAAGTCAGGGCAAAGGCATGACGTCGAGAACTACCGACCAATATCAATATTGTCAGCTTTGTCAAAGGTTTTCGAGAGATTAGTACACGGTAAAGTGTACCCTCTACTTCACAACGTTTTATTACCACAGCAACATGGTTTTGTCAAAAGGAGATCAACTGCGACAAACCTGGTGACTTTTGCAGATTATTTATTTAACAACATGGATGCCCGTATTCTAGTTGATACGATTTATACTGATTACAAAAAAGCTTTTGACAAGGTTGACCATGAACTGCTTTTGCAGAAAATTGCATTTAATGGGATACGTGGGGACCTTTTAAGATGGTTCTATTCATATGTTTGCAATAGAACACAGGGAGTTGTAATTAATGGTTTTTGTTCTGCCACCGTGGATGTTACTTCCGAAGTTCCGCAGGGTTCCATTTTGGGACCTCTTCTATTCATTTTATTCATCAACGACGTGGATACATGTTTTATAAGGTTCATAACTCATTTGTTGGGCTTGGTCTTTCTCCAGAATTAGCTTACCTACTGACAGTTTATATAATTGTTTATTTTATTTGAATTTATGATTCAATTTTTTATTTATTTTTTACGAGTCAATTTATTTTAATTTTATTTTATTGTTGACATAATCTACTCATTACAATGTTTTTGTTATGAGTTGTATTGCAATTTATGGTTAGCTAGCGACCTCGACAGTTGATCATATTATTTTTTGCGTGAGCAACCGGCAGCAAGTTCGTCATGCTCCCTTAGATGTCACTGCTTGCGGTAGCGTCGGGGGTCGGGTTGCCTCCTTCCCTCAAATATGGCGAGGGGGGTAATGGCTGATCTTTGCGTTATGCTCGTGAACGGGTGCTGCTTGTGGTGACTGGTCGTCTTGCTGATCATGGTTTTGTTATTGGTACTAGTAATTAACTGTTCAATTTTTTTATCTCGATGGTCCTAGTTTATCATTTATAACTGCCAATTACAGCTTTATGTAAGCGGGCACGCCCTTTATGTCTGGAGGCTTTTATTTAGATATTTAGTTCTGTTTACGTTTAGTTTTATTTTCTTTTTATTTTTTTAAATAATGCTTGAGTATAGTCCTCGATGTTTTTGGTTGGTATATTGGCGTGTGCTAGCTGACATATGGCCTATAATTTATCATTTGAATTATGTTTTGTGTTGCATAATGTAGGTTATTTTGTATACTATTGTATAGAATCATTCTCTAACTTGAACAGACAGCTGTGCTGCTGGGGAGTTTGTTGCGCCACTTCTTCTTCCCAGCTAAAGGCACTAGGAAGTGGTGAAGGGTGGGCGTTTTTGAGGAACTGTCTTATGTAATTTTGACGTTCGAAAAGTGCTGATTCTCAGCCTAGTTTGAATAAATGACTTTTGAATTTTGAATTTTAAAAATTCAAAATTATTATTGTACGCTGACGACATTAAAACATTTAGGTCTATTAAAAGTCACCGTGATTGCTCTCTCTTACAGGAAGATTTAGATGCGTTCTCTGTACTGTGCAATCAACAAACTTCAACTTAGTGTCTCCAAGTGTTGCGTCATTAGTTTTACCAAAAATAAAAACATCATACTACGTCCCTACACCTTAACCGTATAGTTCGGAAGCGCCCCCGATTGGACCCGAACACACAAACCTCCGCCGGCTCGGTAGTGGGTCCAATTGGACCCCAGAATTACCACATACGACACCCTTAATTGATTATGTAAATATTTATTATACTACCCATTAAATTTTATGAATGTGCGTTAATTAAGAGAGTTGAATAAAAAACTCAAATGTTAACACCATTAAATCTTTCATATTTAGCGTGCAAGATTATTAATTTACCTTTATAAAATTCAAGTCTGTAAATGCGATAATCGCCATTTTGATGACAGTCGAGGTCGAGGCTAAAAATCATAAAAATTGGGGATTTCGTACATCTAAATTCTACCACAGGGGCAGTGAATACTACATCATTTAATTATTTGACAAATTCATCCATTTTTCAAGTTAAATAAGTAGTGGTAATGAAGTTTTTGATATCCAAAGTCGAAGTTTCGCGCCAATCGTGCGTGTTTACATTTTAACTTTTCACTAATATCTCACATACACATGTAGATACGATTTAAAATGTGACAAATATTATTAAAAATATTATAAACAACTAGAAAATGCCCAGATCTTAACGTAATATACGAACACAGGTCCAATAACACGTAATATTCATTACCACTACTCAATTTGTGTTAAAAATATCCGACCATTATTGTTTTTTTTATTGTAATGATGTGCGAAAACGATTATGCCAAACGATTTTTTTTTCAATTTTGTTTGACTCGATTATTAAGCATTGCTTATAATAATTATTTATACGTTTCTAATGTAATTTTAATCGTTTTTTGGACATATAAAATATGTTTGTATGTATAAAACGAGTCAACAGACAGGACGGGGATATAATTATACTTACCTCATTTATTAAATTTCGCGCTTAATTGTTTCTATATTTGAATTTAATTCCGAATGTGCTCGCTGTTCAAAACTATTTTAATTTTTTGGACAATTATTTAATGTGGATTTTATTTTTGATACTTTCTGATAGTTTGCTACAGAATGCCCAGTATAAATTTTTTAAGTAGGAACAACATTTTGTTTCGGAATGACGATAAATTAATTTTATAAAGTGGGTAGGTATTTCGCCATATTTTTGTTGGTTGTATGAGTTTGGTAGTTTTTAATAGGTTACTCTTACTTGAGTAAAATAAATGTTTTTTTTTTTGTGGTAGTTTCCCAACGAAATTAAAAAAACTGGCCAAGTGTATGTTGGACTACGCACAGTGAAGGATTCCGTAGTTGGGATGAATACTTATTTACGCATAAAGTTGCACAGCATCAATTTTATCTACTGCAAAAATAAGGTTGTATTTCTCGAAAAAATTATAATAAACAAAGTTAATTCTGCGGTTGTAACCGAAAATAACCCATATCTCAAAAACTATTGACTTAAAATTTAAAGCCACTTAGAAACATATTTATCATTTTAATTAAGAGATCCAACAATACACACTTTATGTGCATAGATATTTTTTCATCCCTTGGTTATATGTATAGGGAATGCCACCCCCTATATGATGTTTATCGTAATTTCATTACACCATTGTTTAGCGATGCAAAGAATACACCTTTACAAAATTTTCATCGATGGAGTAAATAGTCTCCGTGTAAAATGGCTGTATGACATCCGGACGCACGGAAGACGGACATGACGAAATTAAGAGGGCCGTTTTTTCACGGATTTTGGCTATCGAGTTTACAATAGGCATTAAACTGATGTCTATGAGAATTTATCTACAATATTATTATTATTTGGAATAGCCGCCATTTTAAAATCCAGAATGTTAATCTTATTCGATATCAGCACTATCCCCCCGAAAAACATGAAAATTGTAGTCATGATGAAAAATTACCAAATTGTAATAGCATCCATGTTTTATACCAATAATTTATCCCAAGAACAAACTCATATTATTTTACGATCATAGACTTTTTATTTGTTTTATTGAATCTATAATCAACCAACAATTTCCAGTATTAAAAATAAATATATTCAATGGCTATGTAGATAATGGTCTATTTTCTCAGCCGCCATCTTGAATTTACCTTTTGACCTCACTTTCGACTTTAGCACCCTCAAAAACAATGAAAACTATAGGTACCAATGATGAAAAATTTGAAAATTTTCGAAGCCACCTTCTTGGATTTACATTTTAACGTCACTATCGGCTTCAACGCCTTCGACAACCATGAAACCTACTCACATGATGAAAAATTTGAAAATTTTCGCATCCGCCATCTTGGATTTACATTTTGACGAAATTCACACTCTCTCTCTCTCTCTATCAAATTAGAAGAGTCTCAGTCACAAGTATGAACACTTTTTCGCGTGACGATTTATGCCAGTTTACTTAGTTCCAAAAATAATATAAATAACATAAATATTTGGGACCCCCACAACAAGCCCTTTTATTTGATATGTCACACGGTATAGTTTGCAAAACTTTCTTTTTTATTGTATAGTTTGGCCCCAAAAGTGATCCCATATTCAAAATTCATTTATTTACGTTACACTTCTGTATTTGGGTCACAGAAATTCATATGTCCAGTAGATTCGGAGCAAATTGGCTGTGACAGACCGACACACGAGTAATCCTTTATGGGTTCCGTTTTTTCATTCGTAGGTACGTACGGAACCCTTAAAAGTTACTACCCTATCCACACTGTATTTGTATACTTACTAATAAAATTATTAATATCAAAAATAAAATAATTAATGGAAAACATACCAAAGAGTTTTTATTCAGTTTCTAATACTTTTTTCACACTGATTTTATTGCGAGTATCGGTTAGGCTGAATACTACTTTTGAATCGATATAAGAAAATTGGGTAGACGGTCAGCACTAAGAAGTGTCACGTCGCAACACAATTTTTTGTCGTTTTAATCAAGATTTGATCGTGTCTTTTATATAGTTTATGTATGAAACATGGTAAAAGTAAGAATGCAGAGAGAATGATAATATCTTTATTTTTCCTTTTTGCATATTTTCAGCAAGAGAGTGCGTTGTTTATGTACATATTTTCAGCAAGTTTAAATTACCTACCTTTTGGATAGGTGTAGTAATACCAATTCTATACAACTTTCGCAGTGTACTGACGCGGTTTGACTGATCTCAACATATAATTAAAGATATTTTCGACAAACTTATGGTATAAAATAGGCGCGGTAACATATTTTTCTTAATAAATTCGAATGCTGAAAGTTGATGTAAATTCCTGAATTTCATGACTGAATTCACAACACCCTGTCGAGTCAACTGATGTGTCACATGTCAAAATCTTGTCGAGCAGAGAGGTTAAACAAGAAAAATCTAAAAAGAGAAACCCTGGTCCGTGATCTTGGAATTATGTTGGATGACAAACTCCATTTAGATTCTCATATTAACAAAATTGTTAATAATGCCTTCCGTATGTTTGGCTTTATTATGAGAACGGCTACAGTATTTACCCGATCTTATACCTATTTATATCTTTATAAATCGTTGGTTCGTTCTCAACTGGAGTATGCTGTTTCGGTATGGAATCCCCACTATAGTAAATACTCCGATATGGTCGAAAAAGTACAAAGAAAGTTTTTAAAGGCCATGCATTTTCGTTGCTATCGTACTTATACATCCTAAAACGACCTACTGAAGAAGTATCATCTGCAAAGTTTGAAGTCTAGACGAATTATGTTGGAAACGATGTTCCTGTTTGATCTGTGCAATAATTATGATTGTATGGATATTCGCAACAAAATTAGTTATGTAGTACCCAGAACAACGATATGCCGTGGAGTGCGCGCAAGACCTCTATTTGCAGTAAGTTCTTGTCGTACGAACGCAGGCTTGCGTGCACATTTCCGTCGCACAGTGGGCCCATACTGAAAATTAGTGGACTTAGGCAACAAAGTTCCAATATCGATGCGATTTTTTTTATATGACGTGTTATGATATTCCTGACAACTTTTACTCCTATAAAATTTCTTCTAAAGTTGATAGTTTGTCTTGAAAAAAATGAATTAGATTTTTTGTATGGAGCGAATCACGTTTAATTCTTTTTCTTCAATTGTGCGAATATGTTGGGTGTGTGGCGTGAATATATGATAGCTAGAGTTATTCTCTATCCACGAAAAAAAAAATCTGCGCCGGCCATCCGCGGCAGCGCGAGTAATCATTCGGTAAAAAAAAAATTGTTTTGTAAGAATTTTTTTGCCATTTAAAATAAATTCAAAGTACATTTTTGGCTCATTTGGCTGTTTTAGCCTTCTTTTTTGTTAAATATATAGTTTTAATAGCGCATAGGTACTTATAACTAGTAATTCTGGGAGAGATTTTGTTATTATTGCATGTTATCGGTAGCACTTGCATTGTGATTAATGACTCATTTGTTTGTGCGCTCGGCTAAGCGCATAACAAACGAGTCACCGAAAAATGCTTGTCTCTAGTTGGCTGTGTTATTTTTTTAACTGCACGTGATCTATTGTTGAATAAATATCGTAATAAGTATCAGGTTATACTAATTTTGTTAATGATAGGTGAAATAATTTAAATTTGTACGGGCAAGTCGTTGATAATTATCTATATAATCAAGCGTATGTATATTATAGTATAAGTTATCGTACGTTCGATCAATATGAAACTTTGAAGTAATTGTAGCCCTGAAAAGGGCTGTTTGTCATATTCCTAGCTGAGATGGGCTTTTGTGGGAATAATCTAGAGCCGGATCACATTATTTCTTGTTCCAGAAGTGCTAGTGGGTCCGGCAAATTTTCGGACTCTGCTGTGAGGCATTCTTCTTCCTCCATAATCTCACTGTCACAGGGAGGCTCAGTAGTCTGTAACAACTGAATTGCTTCAGGCAACAACTCATTATGAACCTGTTTCATTATTTTAGGCCTTATGTAGGATATGTGGGGATCAGAGCTTATTAGAAGTCCATGGAGGATGTCTTCGTTTGTTGCTATTCTCCCCGTTTTTCGAGTGTGCCTCTCCCTGACGTTTCTGAAGTCCTTATTACGGGCTTCCGAAGCTTCTTCAGATAAGGTACCTAAAACGAATAAGTACAGTAAGCGCTCAAAAGTGCATGAGCACGCTAAGAGTCGTATTGCTGTGAACACGCGGTATAGTCCGTACATTTGTATGTGTAAACAGTCAGACGTCTGTGGTGTGAGTGCCGTACACACACCACAGAGAACGCAGTTTCGCACTACACACTATCGTATCGTCACGGTTCGCGGGCGCCGCACTTATATTTCCATAACTTTTGTTAGCACGCATTGTACTCGTACGCGTGACCTTGGCCAGTGTATCGCATTGCTAAAATTCGAAAGTAAATTATATGTGCAGATAGTAGAAGGCGTTAAGCGTTGGTTTTAGATTCAAGATGGCTAAGGTTCTAATCTCGTAAATCACAGCGCTGTTTTTGCAAATATTATTATTTTTGTTTGCAATAATAATATTTTTAAATATCCTGCCTATTTATTAATGTTGTTATTGCAATAAAGGGTTTAGAATAAAAAATGCGTGATATGTTATAATAAAAAATAAATAATATTTTTTCGTTATGTTTATTTTACTTCAGTATAGTTATCAAACTGCTACAATTATTTATCATTACTTCACCTGAATAATATGTGAAATAGATGTCTAGAAACTTAGAAGCAATTTGTATTATTTTGACATATTTAAATTTTAAAATGTTTTAAATTTTAAATGGATTTTTTTGCAAAATATAAAGCTTTGATCATGGTCTAAGTAATTAAGCAATAAATAAGAATATTAGACTACTTAAAATGTAAAAGAATCTACTGACAAAATTGTTGATTTTAAGGTTAAAGGCAGTTGTTCATATTAATTATTTTAAACTTTATTTGGCTTTAGTAAATATTGGTTGGTATTGAGGTTATAGCTTAAGTATTCATTTTCTTTACGAAAAGAAGATTGAAACTAAACCTCAAATTTTAATCCTAAAATAATACTATTACTAAAATAATATTAAACAATTTCGGTATATCTGCAAGAAATACGACAAACACCCTATTGAAACGTGCTTAAAAAATTCGTTACCATAAATTCATGCATTATCGAATAAAGATTATAAAATATAAAAATTTATTAAGTTGGTACGGTCAATATTTTAAGGTCAAAAACGGTTTTCTAGCTGGTCTTCAGTGATGCAAGCCTTCAGAGTGCACGGCGAACGGTTCATAATGACGTGTTTTTAATAATTCAGCAAAATATCTCGTTGGTATGAAACCATTTGTTTCATTCACCATTTGACGTCGCTGCTACTCGATAATAAGCCCCTTCCTCATATCTCTTAACCGTCACAGTATTTCTCTAGAACAAAGAAAAACATTGTTTTTATTACACATAATACCTAATTATTTATTATTCACTAATCGAATTAAACCTCACAATGAATTTAAAACTTTAAAGGCATCTTCTGTCTCAACAATACCTCTGTTCTATCAACAATACCCTTGATTAAGATTTATGTTTAGTAAAATATGAAATATATAAATGATAACACTCACACTTAGTCCGGTTTTATTAGATATTCACTTCACTTTTACGCAGCGCAATAATATTCTCTGATCTGATCTGATCTCTTCAATATATTTTATGCCTGCTTTTTGATAATAATAACCACAACACTGCGCTAAATGCTCGTCACCAATATTATCACGGCACGAACCAACAAAGTTCTATTAATTGAATACTTGTAACAAACTGCATCTACCCCACAGAAATCGAAATAATTTACTTAGTTTTTTGTGGTCTACCTGCTAAACTTTAATATTTATGTGAACAAGACGAATGAAACTAAAAACGAATGATGATTATCGAACTAGTCACTGGTTGCAGACAAAGTGAGTGTGTGTGTGTAATGTGCGTGTCTACAGTATTGTAACAACTTATAGAAGAAGGTCGTAAGTCAAACCGAAGCGTCAGACTATTGCTTTGTGAGATTGCTTATGGACTTTTGGTCGGTACTGTACATACATTTTAATTTCAAAACGCAATCGAGTCAAATAATACATCAAACTATATTTATTTTTTACTTACCGATTGGCAAAACACCAAAGTGGTTACAGATGTCTGCACCGTGCATTAGAAGTTTATGTACACTAACTGGCATGTAGTACCACGAATAGTGTTGCACGTACACATCAGCTGTTTCTCTACAGTATCTTCTAAATTTTTCACAGTCAATGTTTTTGCCTGATGATATGGCTTGTAGAATAACGGAAAATCTGAAAATCAGATTTTCGTCAATTCCCGTTATTCTGGATGATCTTTTGTAATCTTGGAAAAAGCGCCTCGCAGTATTCCCGTCATTTGTAGTTCCAAAACCCTAAAATGGGAAAAAAATACTGTAATATACAATACATAGAGATATAATACACAAACAACATAAAAAGAGCGAAAATTAAATACATACCTGCTTGACTATATCAATCAGCAGTCCAGTTTGCTCACGAAACTCTTGTTGCGTAGTAATTTTTTTAGCTTGTTTCAAAGCCTTATATTCACCTCGAGCAGTCCATCGTTGAAAATCCAGATTATAAGATATATGGAGAAGACATTCCATACACCGAATCTTCATATGCAGTGAAGAAATTCCTTGTTTGTAAATTTCTTCACGAAGTGGTTTGGAAGTCAAAGCGTCTAAATTATTCATTTCGCTCGGTTTTGCCAAGCAAATGGGACACGTTGCATATGATGGTACTTCAGCAATAATATTGGCCACTTTTCCATCAATCATGGTCATATGCAATTCATGTGATACAATAATATTTCCACACTGTGTAGATATTAGTTCATCAATTTGTTTTTTCATCTCAGACTCTTCAGACTTTATAAAATCAGCTGTCTCCGAAGTGAAGGTGAACTTCACTGGTCGACAGTACAGAGTTGAGCAAGGTGTGGGGTTCTCCCAAACTATATTTTCATTCCCAGATGATGGGCTAGTAGACACTAGCCGAAGAGGGACGATGCTTATCATGACTACTGTTGAATCATCGAACTCTGTAGCTGTGTTTGATGTTTTCTATTTTTACTCTGCGACGAAGAACCATCAAGTCCCCATTTCCAGGTCAACTTGAGTTCTTCATTTTGAGACCTACCAACAGAATTCATATCTAGTAAAATCCTCTCCACAGTGTGGTCTAATAGCGCTTGCAATTTAATCTGAGCTCCTTTTTCGGTAATCTCCATACTCTCTTGTGGTGGGTAACATCTTTTCTTGGCATTTACAAGCTTTGGATAAGATGGAAAGGCAGCACAGTTTTCTTCTTTCAGAAATTGTCGAAGAGCTAAGTACTTCCATTTCGAGAGCGCAACTGATGTATAAAGAGCTAAACACTTATCTTCAGAGACAGTACTTAAGCTCTGCTTTTTGAATAGTCGCTCGTCTACTTCGGATAGTGCATCTGGATTACTGGAAAGGTATTCGACCACTTTTGCCAGATTCGTTTTGCCATTGTCTTTTAATTTTGTTATGTACCAGTGGATTTGGATGTGGACAGTTGGACAGTTGGATGACATGGCAACACTGCCCGAGTGACATGTCAAATTTTTTGTTCCGTGTTATAAAATTAAATTAAATTAGTAATTAAATTAAATTAAGGTGTAATTTGATGTGTAAACGTAATATAATTGCATAAATACTCAGGATTATTGTTTTCCTGTAAATATATAAAGTAAAACACAGTGTTTGGTTAACTACCGGTAACCTAAAATCAACAGCTGACGTTTGAACTGCGGATTTAAACGGGGAGTATTGCTTTACTTTTATTTAATAATAGCACAAAATTGTCACATTTAACTCTGTACAAGTTCTGGTTAAGTCTTAACATAAAGTTTTCGCTGTAATAGTTTCTGATTTATCACTCTGCATTAGGTCTAAATTGCATTGTTTACATTGTAGAAAACGAATCTTAGCTAAGGTTCTGTTATTCACATTCTGATCTTTAATATAATATACATACAACATTAAATACGTTCATGATTGTTGGTTTTGCATTGTCTTTATACTGTAAAATTTCAAATAATAACTTAAAATCGAGGCAACCTACCCACATAAGAAAAAGTAAATCCTAAGGCAATAAAAGTATCTAAATTTTACATTTAATTTGATAATATAGCTTTGATGATAATAGCTCTTCAAGCTAATTCAGTAGCCTACCTCATTTCTCCACTAAACAACGCTAACTTCTCCCATTTTCACTTTAATTTCCAACTTTACTTTTTTTTGTCTGTCCTTCTTGTTCTCACCGTTTCTTTATTCTAATTTCAGTAACAAATCCTGAAACCATGCCTGTGATGACCCGTAAGGCTACTGCTCAGGATATGGAGCTTAAATTGAGAACGGCCCTCCAAAACCTTGAAGCATCTAAACTACAATGTAATCAGTTGTTACAAGAGAGTGACGAAAGTGAGGAGGAGGTAAAGAAGATGGTTAACAAAAATTCAAGCCTTAAACGGGAGCTAGTAGACCTACATCAGCAATATCTGAATGTTGTGGATGAACGCGATCAACTGAAGGTGGTCACAGATGGTTTCAGCAACTGTAGTAACTTGTATGAGGAGGCTTTAAGCAAAGTTAGGGACCTAGAAGATGAATTAATTTATGCTAATAGTCGTATTGTCCAGTTAGAGAAAGAAAAAGAATGTATTCAGGTTAAAGAAACTAATCACTTATATAATGAATTGTTAAATACTAATTGTAACCCTCATTCCTCAATAACTATTGACCTCACTGAAGATTCCTTGATGAAACAGAATTATAGTTATAAAGTTAGTCATAAGAAAATGAAAAAATATGCAAAACTGAATAGAATAATTAAAAAATTTAATCTTATTAGGAGACAACAAAAACACTTTTCCAAAAATATTCCACGGAGAAAGGAACGTGTTGATCTGATCAATAAATTAAACAATTATCAAATTAAATTAGAAGACAGCAAAAACATCTATGAAATTGATACACAGCGCTTACAGTCCGACATACAGGTACTTGAGAGCAGACTTAGTTCCCTTTTCATTAAATATGTGGGCTCTCAGAACCAAATTAAAGAACATATTCTTGCTGCTAATGAGTTAGTTATGTCTCAGTGTATTTGTCAGAAGGTTTCAAACCCTGATGCTGTCCAGCCTGAGGCAACGGAGGACCCGTCCCAGACTGAGAGTTTGTCTCAAGACTGTATCCTCAACCAAGATATACCTGATATTGTGCAAGAATTATCACAAGTGGTACAGTCAGTAGCTAGTAGTATTTCCTCTTGTAGTAGTCAAGTTTGCCATCAGTCAGTTATGTTTTCAGATAGTATAGGAAGAGGTTTGGGAAAATTAATTAGTAACAACTTGAGTCTTTCTACTCAAAACTATTGTTTACCTGGGATATCCTTCAAAGAAATAATGACATCAATTACAAGAAATCAATATGATTCTAATACCAACATAACTGTATTTGTAGGTAATAGTTCCCAGGTTAAAAAAGAAGATATCACTGACAGTGTTACCGAGATCTTAAAATTAAATTGTGATAAAATTATTTTGTGTGCTTTTCCATATTTTGAGAGGTTATCAAATAGAAAAAACAATTATATACATATGCTTAATAAGCATATACACTTCTTAGTAAGTCACTACAGTGACAAACTTATATTTTTTGACACCAACAATTTTGTTGATAAGTTGAAATCGACAAGGAATACAGTGTATCTGCCCATTAGGTTTAGACATAAAATAGCGAGGCTATTAGCTTATATAAACTCAGACATAAGTAGTATGTCGAAGTCTTGTACTATAATTAACACCGCAATCATTAGTAATAATTCTAATGTAAAGGTGGCCTTAAATAACTGTAGCACTAATGCTATAAATGTATACAATAATTGTACGAAGGAGGATCCATGTGTCACTATGGGGAATTATTGTCATAGTGTGGGGTCCACAAGTAGTAGGATCTCATTGCCTGGTGATGGCATGGGAGTCTTGGGGCTCACTCTGGATGTTAATTTAAATTTAAACTAGATAGTAAGACAATAGAAGATACCAATAACACTATAGTTATACCTACCAACAATAAGGTGTCTTCTTGCTCTCAAATGGTTAATTGTAAAAAAGAGTCTAAGCAGAATTCCTTGAAATTATTTCATCAAAATATTCAAGGTTTTTCTTCCAAACAATTAGAAATTGAATTATTTTTAGAAAAAACAAAGTTTGAAATTATTTGCTTAACTGAACATTGGCTGAAAGAATATGAGATGCTAATTAATTATAAAAATTATAGTGTGGGCAGTTGTTTTAACCGAAAATCTATGCTGCGTGGGGGTTCACTAATCTTAGTTAAAAATTCTATTAAATTTAAGACTCGTAAAGATATAGTTGATCTGTCGGTTGAACATAACGTTGAATTGTCCTGTGTTGAGCTAGATAAGCATGTTATAGTGTGCGTTTACAGACCCCCAAATTATCAAAACTACTCCATATTTGAGTCAGTAATGGAAGATGTTCTAGCAAAACTAGCATTGGGTAAAAAATCATTAATTATCTGTGGTGACTTCAATATTAATATCTTAGAAAATAGTACAAATAGTAGTCGATTGTTAAGTCTCTTTAAATCATTCAATTTATCAAATGTGTTTTCAGAACCAACCCGCATAACTACAAATACTGCTACATGTATTGATAATGTTTTTTGTTGCTGCAACTACTTAAATAAATCCATTGTAAATTATCTCCCTTCTGATCATAGTGGTCAAACGGTTACTTTCAAGTCCAACACACCATTACAAAGAATTCAGATACAATCTAGACAAATAACAACCAGTAATCTAAGTAGATTTAATAATAACTTAATTAGTAAGTTAAGTATACCGGGTCATATTATAAACAATGTAAATGAATTATATGAGGAATTCTTTTCGGTAGTGCGCACCGAGTTCAATAATACTTTAAAAAAGAAAACTAAAACTATTTGCCCAAATTTTTTGTTCAGTGATTGGGCAACTAAGGGTATTAGGAAAAGTAGGGAAACATTGTTTGAGCTGTATGGCCTTAAGCCTTATATTAACTCTGAAACTTTTAATAAATACGTTGCTACTTATTCTAAAACTTTTAAAAATACCTGTAAGGTAGCTAAAGCCTTGTACATTAGCAACAAGATCAAATCAGCCGATAATAAAATAAAGACTGTTTGGAAAATTATCAATGATGAGACTAACAGGAATAAAAGACAAAATAATAATTTCACACTAGAAACTTCACATGGTCTCATAAGCGATAACAAAGAAGTTGCTCAAGAATTTGTAAATTTCTTTACCAGTATCCCACTTAAAACTACTGAAACCTTAAATTCCTCGCCCTCGCGTTCTATTGATTTATTAAGAGCTAACGTTTCATCCTGCCCGATTGAATTTAAATTCAAACATATAAACCCCATATCAGTAATAAAAGCTTTCAAGCAAATTAAGATCAAATTAACCGAAGATCTATGGGGAATGTCTATCAAAGTTTGTACCTCAATTATTGAGACTATAGCGCCGTACTTAGCCTTAATATTTAATTTGTGTGTGGATCAAGGAGTCTTCCCTGATCTAATGAAATATAGTAAGGTAATACCACTTTTTAAATCCGGGGACAGTAAAGACACCAATAACTATAGACCCGTATCCGTGTTGCCAGTTTTCAGCAAGGTGTTTGAAAAAGTAATGCTTAATCAAATGCTCATTCATTTTAACACCAATAAAATCTTACATGATCAACAGTATGGTTTCACCAGGGGACGTTGTACGACTGACGCCGGTGTCACCTTATTAAAGCACATATTTACGGCGTGGGAAGAGGCCCAAGACGCCATAGGAATTTTTTGTGACCTCTCCAAGGCATTTGATTGCGTCGTCCATGAAACCTTAATCTCGAAACTTGAGCATTACGGACTTGGAAAACTTGCGCTCAGTTTAATAAAATCCTATTTAAATGATAGACAGCAGCAAGTTCAAATAAATGGTGTCAATTCACTCGGTTTAAAAGTAAAAATGGGTGTACCACAAGGATCAATATTGGGTCCTTTCCTCTTTTTAGTTTATATTAACGATCTACCCCATTTGTTAAAAACCCAACCACAAATGGTGTTATTTGCTGACGATACTTCCTTAATTTTTAAAATTAATAGACGTGCATCAAATCTTGACGACGTAAATAACACCCTACTGCAGGTCCAAAATTGGTTCACTGCTAATAATTTAGTATTAAATGGTAAAAAAACTAAATGCATAAGATTTTCTTTACCAAATGTCAAAAGTAGTAATTGTGAGATAGTATTGAATCAAGAGAAACTAGAATTTGTCGATAAAACGGTTTTCCTGGGGATCACGCTCGACTCAAGGCTTCAATGGGGTCCTCATTTAACATCCCTTTCAGGACGTCTAAGTTCAGCAGCATATGCTGTGAGAAAAATCCGTCAATTTACTGATGTAGATACCGCGAGGCTAGTCTATTTCAGTTACTTTCATAGTATTATGTCGTACGGTATTTTACTATGGGGTCGGGCTGCAGACATCGAGTCTATTTTTATTCTGCAAAAAAGAGCCATCAGAGCCATATATGGCCTCCGCAGGCGCGACTCTCTAAGGGAACTGTTTAAAGATATTAACATCATGACGGTACCTTGTCAATATATCTATGAAAACATTATGTACGTAAGGAAAAATCTACATCTTTTTAGTAGAAGAGGTGCAAGACACAATTATATCACTAGAAATAGGGATCAATTAGTTCAACCGGGTTTCAGACTGGCTAAAGTGGACTCGTCTTTCATGGGGCACTGTTTAAAATGTTACAATAAAATACCTCCTCACATACTTCAGCTGAATGAAACGAAATTTAAATCTTATATAAAACGCACACTATGCAGCCAAGCATATTATAAGTTGGGGGATTACATCGCTGATATAAGTGCTTGGCCGAACGCTGGTCCTGCTCCACAAGGGCGCATAAACTAATTGATTAGCATTTGAAAATACTGTTGGAACTGCTGAAGATTTTTAAAAACTATTTGCATTGTATAGATTCAATCGCTTAGCATTGTATAATTGCATAACACGTGTGAGTACTATGTACCTACTATAAAGCTACCATTTACTAGGTACGTCTTTCATTGACTTGAATGTGCCCTGGCGGCTGAGAGTATGTCATGCTCACTCTAATGTCTCGCTGACGGTGGCGTGTGTGTTGGATCATTTAGCTCCCTTCAAAATGGTTGAGCTGAATGGTGCTAATCCATGCGTCATGTTCGTGAACGGGCGCTGTCAGTAGGGACTGGTCATCTCTTAGCTGACATGGCTTATTTTAATTTAATTTTTGAATTGTATTATTTGTTTTATTTTCTATTACGGACGCTTTTAACGTTCTGCATCGTTCTCACATGTATAACTTCAACATGAATGATGTAACCAATATTTTGTAACCATATTCTGATTTAAAAGAGTGTCCGTGGAGTTTCTTGCCCGTTCTTCTCCATAGGTACCTACTACGCTTTGGAATGGGCAACTAGCTTCATCTTTCTGACTGACCGACCCCTTGACAATTCAAAAGTGCCTGTAATTGGTTTATTTGAAATAAATGCTTTGAGTTTTGAGTTTTGAGTTTTGAGTGCTGCAATTCTTCCTCGGAATTTTCTTCTACTATGGAAGTAGAACGTCTTTTTTTTGCTTATTTCTTAACTCTTCGAACGGTTTTCTGTGCTCCTTTTCTGTAGATGTTCCCGCTTCCGCAGTACATATTGCAAGAGTAGGAACATGGGAATCTATATCCACAGGCTCAGGTA
Organism: Agrochola litura; assembly: GCA_949152395.1. Taxonomy (NCBI): domain Eukaryota; kingdom Metazoa; phylum Arthropoda; class Insecta; order Lepidoptera; family Noctuidae; genus Agrochola; species Agrochola litura. The sequence goes on from OX424490.1 coordinate 862,564, forward strand.
AGGCTGCGTCCGAAAAGCCCATCTCTCTCAGGTCAACACTGTCACAAACAGGCCAGTTGATGTTTTTTTCCAACCACTTGCGATTACTTACACGATTCATAAAAGTTTTTTGATTTCTACTTGACTCCATCCACTTTTTATTTAGATTTACACAAAAAAGTCGACAGAACTCCTTGATTCGGTTCTTGTCTTCTTCAGAAACTTCGGTAGTCAAGACAGAAATGATACTTTCATATAGAAACATATGATTTTTCAGATCACCGCCACTTCTTAACTTCACAAAAAGATCTAGGTTTGTACAAAATCCAGCCATAGCTCTAATGTAAATATACAAATAAAAGTATTTCACTGTGTTCACAATTAAGCGACAAGAGCGAAACTAGATGGACTTAATGAATGTCTTTATATTTATAGTCAGTGTTAATTACTCAGTGGACATAACAGTGAGTGAAAATTATTCAGCCAATCAGAGACGAGCATTTTTCGATGACTCATTAGTTATGCACTTAGCCGAGCGCACAAACAAATGAGTCATCAATCACAATGCAGGTGCTACCAATAACAAGCAATAATAACTAAATCTCTACCAGAATTACTAGTTATAAGTACCTATGCGCTATTAAAACTATATATTTAACTAAAAAGATGGCTAAAACAGCCAAATGAGCCAAAAATGTACTTTGAATTTATTTTAAATGGCAAAAAAATTCTTACAAAACAATTTTTTTTTTACCGAATGATTACTCGCGCTGCCGCGGATGGCCGGCGCAGATTTTTTTTTCGTGGATAGAAAATAACTCTTGCTATCATATATTCACGCCACACACCCAACATATTCGCACAATTGAAGAAAAAAAATTAAACGTGATTCGCTCCATACAAAAAAATCTAATTCATTTTTTTCAAGACAAACTATCAACTTTAGAAGAAATTTTATAGGAGTAAAAGTTGTCAGGAATATCATAACACGTCATATAAAAAAAAACCGCATCGATATTGGAACTTTGTTGCCTAAGTCCATTAATTTTCAGTATGGGCCCACTGTGCGTCGCCTTGCCAATCAATACAACAAGATCTTTGAAGACATCGACTTTTTTTCTGTCTCTGCTCAAAAATTTAGAAGTGTTTTTAGTGTTGTCTGTAACACTAATTATTGTGTTTGCGGGTGAGCAGGAAATAAAAGTTATACTTTACTACTCACGGTTATATTGAGGACTACACGAAACACAGAATATTCACATTAAACAGGCACAGAGTTCGACACACAAGGAGATGGTTTATACACTGACTATTCAGGTTATTTATAGCAGGGTTATTAGTTCGTCACTTGAATACCAGGTTTTCGTATCAATAACGGAAGGGCACAAAGTTGCGTAGGCTTCGCGTCGCGACAGCGAGATCGGACTGAAGGTCAGGTAAGGTGACCGAACGCGCGCTGAGTAGCGCGACCCCACTCATGCGCCTCGACTACGTCACCGCGTGACGTAGACGCGGCGCGTTTCCGTTAGACGTACTGTTGTGTACGACAATGATGAATTAGTGTAAATGGTGAATTAGTGTAAATATGATTTGTATAATGTGTATGTTATGTTTATGTATGATTGTTTGGGATGATGTATATTTATATATAATATTGTGGTGAGTAGGATAAATGTATTGGAACGCCACATCACTCCCCTCCAGAGACCGTCCTACGGGCGATAATAATCTGGGAATCGAACCCTTCGACCAGACCTGGTAGTTCTGACGGGAGAGGCCGTGGGCTGTTCTTCCTCTTCTTGATCATCTTGGTCGGATGGTGACGTGTCGGCCAATATGTAGGCGGGTTTTAGGCGGTCCACGGAAACTTTGACCTGTTTCCCTTTTACCCGTATTGTAAAGGTTTTGTCGCCTTTTTGCACCACTTCATGAGGACCGGTGTAAGCTGGTTGCAATGAACCTCTAAGCGCATCGTCCCTAAGGAATATGTGGCTTGAGGTAATGAGGTCCTTATGGACAAATATTTTGTCCCTGCAATGACGTGCAGCTGGAGTGGGCTGTAAATTTGCGGCAAACGAGCGTAAACGAGTGGTGAACTCCGAGATGTCGGTGGTGCCGCTGTCACCGGAAATGAAAAATTCTCCCGGAAGTCGTAATGGCTCACCGTATAGGAGTTCCGCAGAAGAAGTTTGAAGATCCTCTTTAAAAGCGCTCCGGACACCCAATAAAACCAAGGGCAGAGATTCTGTCCAGTTATGGTCAGCGTGGCACATTATCGCCGTTTTGAGTTGCCTGTGGAATCGTTCCACTAGGCCGTTGCATGCTGGGTGGTAGGCTGTGGTCTTTCGATGTTTGAATCCGACTATTTTGGCTAGATATTGGAACAGTGCGGATTCAAATTGCCGTCCTCTGTCTGTGACAATATCTGTTGGACAACCAAAGCGGGAGATCCAGTTGGTGAGCAATGCTTTACCGACTGTCTCCGCCGTAATGTCTGCAATCGGTACCACTTCTGGCCACCTAGTGAAACGATCCACGGCCGTTAGGCAGTACCGGTACCCCTGTGATGGAGGAAGAGGACCTATTAGGTCAATGTGCACGAAGGCAAATCTAGCCCGGGGTAATTCGAATGTGCCTAATGGTGATGACACATGGCGATTTACCTTTGTGCGTTGACAGCTGAGACACGTTCGTGACCATTGTCGACAGTCCTTGCGGACTCCAGGCCAAACGTATCGCTGTGCAACTAATTTTGCGGACGTGTTTGCTCCTGGATGGCTGAGGCTATGAAGGCTCTCAAATATTTGCCGTCGTAAGGGTTTTGTCACGAATGGTCTGGGAATGGCTGTACTCACATCACAGAGTAACTCGACGGGACTGCCGTCGATTTTAAGCCTCTTTAGTTGGAGAGATGTTTCTGACTTTAGAAGTTGCAACAGTTCCGGGTCGGAAGTTTGTGACTTAGCGAGAACTTCAAAATCGACTGGAGTTTGCAGTTCACTGACACGGGACAATGTATCGGCGACGATGTTGTCCTTGCCGGAAATATGTTGAATGTCCGTTGTGAACTGCGAAATAAAGTCGAGGTGCCTATACTGACGAGGAGCGCAGTTGTGCTTTCGCTCATGGAAAGCGTATATCAACGGCTTGTGGTCAGTATAGACGGTGAAGTGCCTCGCTTCCAACATGTGGCGGAAGTATTTTATGCCTTCGTAGATCGCGAGAAGCTCACGATCGTATGGCGAGTACTTCTGCTGAGCGGGGGTCAACTTGCGTGAGAAGAAGGCAAGTGGTTGCCACTGCTCGTCTCTGAACTGTTGCAAAACTGCACCCATTGCCAGATCTGACGCATCTGTAACTAGGGCGAGCTTTGCTTGGTAGTCAGGGTGTGCAAGCAATACTGCGTTGCAGAGGCTGTCTTTGCACATATTAAAGGCGGTGAGCGCCTCACCTGTTATTTCTACGGGGTGTTGACCTTTTACTGAGCCAGTTAGCAGGGCATTAAGGGGACCTTGAAATTTTGCGGCTTTGGGTATAAACCGCCTGTAAAAGTTCAACATCCCTAAGAAACGCCTGAGTTCCCTTACAGTTTTAGGCGTAGGGAAGTCCTTGATGGCTTCTACCTTGGATTCCAGGGGTCTGGTGCCGGCTGCAGAGATGCGATAACCTAAAAATGTGACTTCATCAGATCCGAACACACACTTCGAGGTGTTGATGACTATGCCATATTTCTGCATCCTGGTGAAGAGCTGATGCAAGTGGTCCTCGTGCTGCCCCTGATCTTTCGAGAATATAAGAAAATCGTCAAGATAGCAGTAGCAGAAGTCAAGCCCGCGCGTCATTTCATCGACGAATCTCTGGAATGTTTGACCTGCATTCCTCAGACCAAAGGTCATATATGGAAACTCGTACAGGCCAAACGGTGTTGTTATCGCTGTCTTTTGAATGTCGTCCTCGTTGACCGGAATCTGGTTATAGGCCTTAACGAGGTCGATAGTGGAGAAGACCGTGCAACCGGCTATGCTGTGGGTGAGGTCGTGAACATGTTTTATGGGATACCTGTCAGGTATGGTCCTCGCGTTGAGCAGCCTGTAGTCGCCGCAGGGTCGCCAGCTGTTGTCCTTCTTTGGCGCTAAATGAAGGGGTGAAGACCAAGGGCTCTCTGATGGTCGAGCAGTGCCGTTACTAAGCATGATTTCAAACTCCTGCTTAGCGATCTGCAGTTTGTCTGGAGCTAGCCTGCGAGGGGAACAAGAGATGGGCGGACCGGGTGTGGTGCGTATGTGGTGTACTGTGTGGTGTGTGGTTATGCGGTGTGTGCCAGCAGGTCGCGTGATTTCGGGGTACTTATTAAGTATCAAGTGATACCTTGAATCACCGACTGAGACCTTTACTGAACACGTCGCGGAAGCCTTTGCAACTGAAGCTGTCACATACATTGAGGTGGTTTTGTCCACCAAACGCTTGTATTTGATGTCAACAAGCAAATCATAAAAGCTTAAAAAATCTACGCCGATGATGGGCTTGGTGACATCAGCTACAATGAACCGCCATGGAAAGTTACGGCGCAAACTTAAGTCTAAATTTAGTTGTAGGTAGCCGTAAGTATCAATTATAGACCCGTTAGCGGCCGATAATTGATAGTTAGACTTAACACGTTGTTCACGTAGAACATGCCGCGGAAACACACACAAATCACTACCGGTGTCCACTAAAAACTGTGTTTTTGTTGCTCGGTCCGTGACGAAGAGGCGACCGGTGGTCGTCAGACAGTCGTCAGCCGCCATTACCGACTGCCTTGGGAGTTTCCCGATTTCTCGTAATCGCATGGCTTAATGCATTTACGAGCATTGGTCCCGAACTTGGAGTGGTAAAAGCAAAATGGTTGCTTTTGGTGGTTTGACTCGGACCGCTGTCTGGATCGATGACGCTGTTGGTGGTTCGAACGCGATTGCGAACGAGGTCTCCTACTCAGCTGCGTCGTCAGGTTCTTCACGGCTTTCTTCAGTTCGGCGATCTCACTCGCCATCTCGTGCATGCTAGGGCCTGACGCCGATGCTGCGGCGACTTGACATGGGGTCACGATGTCCTGGACCCTGTCCGCTAGGTCTGCTAGTCCCTCCAGAGAAGTAAGTGGCTGTGAAGCCAGCAGAGTCTGAACGTTGCTCGGCAGACGACTGCTCCATATAGTCCGGAGAAAGTCCTCTGGGACGCTCGGTCCGGCCAAACTTTGCAGATGTCGCAAAAACTGTGAAGGCTTGCGATCTCCGAGCTCTTCGTGTAATAGAAGCTGCTTCACTCTCTTCTCATGTGACGCAGTCAGTCTCTTGATAAGCTCGTGTTTGAGCTTCTCATATTTGTTGTTCTCCGGCGGGTTAAGAAAAATATCCCTTACTTGTTTGGCGTACTGATGCTCCAGGTTGCCGATGACGTGGTTGAACTTCGTCGTGTCACTGGTGATGTTCGCGTTCGCGAATTGAGCCTCCACTTGTGCGAACCAAACCTCTGGGTCATCCGGCCAAAATGGTGGTATTCGTACCGCTACACGGCAAATGTCGGATGGCTCGTCAATGGACACGCACTTTGCGCGACGAGGTTGTTGACGCGAATGGGTGGTTCCGAATGATTTTACGGAGTCACTACTATCACTCATGGTGCTGCTGTGATTTTCCTTCGCTCCTTTATGATATCGACCTTCCTTTTCAGGGTACACGTAGTAGTTGTCGTGCCTTTCTGGCGTATTCTAAGCGGGGTCACCAATTTAGTGTTGTCTGTAACACTAATTATTGTGTTTGCGGGTGAGCAGGAAATAAAAGTTATACTTTACTACTCACGGTTATATTGAGGACTACACGAAACACAGAATATTCACATTAAACAGGCACAGAGTTCGACACACAAGGAGATGGTTTATACACTGACTATTCAGGTTATTTATAGCAGGGTTATTAGTTCGTCACTTGAATACCAGGTTTTCGTATCAATAACGGAAGGGCACAAAGTTGCGTAGGCTTCGCGTCGCGACAGCGAGATCGGACTGAAGGTCAGGTAAGGTGACCGAACGCGCGCTGAGTAGCGCGACCCCACTCATGCGCCTCGACTACGTCACCGCGTGACGTAGACGCGGCGCGTTTCCGTTAGACGTACTGTTGTGTACGACAATGATGAATTAGTGTAAATGGTGAATTAGTGTAAATATGATTTGTATAATGTGTATGTTATGTTTATGTATGATTGTTTGGGATGATGTATATTTATATATAATATTGTGGTGAGTAGGATAAATGTATTGGAACGCCACATGTTATATACAAATGTCAATAAATTCATTGAACACATGAGTAAATTATCTTTTACCGATGTTTACAACATTTCAGACACTAACAATGCTTTTGATAACTTTCATGACACAATCACTTTATTTTATAAATTATGTTTCCCTCTCATAAAAGTTAAAAAACAGTTCAGTTGTAAATTAAAATGGATAACAAAAGGAGTTAAAAAGAGTAGTAACACTAAACGAACACTAAGATTTAAATATTATCTAAACAAAACCAATGAAAATAAAACTAGGTTTAAGGTATACTCTAATATGTTAAGAAAATGTATTCATAACTTACAATCTTTATGTAATCTGAAGCACATTGCATACTCAAAAAATAAGGGTAAAGCTTCATGGGATATTGTTAAACACAGTACAGGTAATGAAAGGTCTCGAGAATATATTAATAGTATAGTTGACGATGATATTACTGCAACCTCAGGCTTGGATATCGCAAACCTATTTAACAATTTCTTTATAGATATTGTTGAAAACAATACAACCTTTCAAAACAACACTTATGACCTAAATGTTAAAAATAACGACAATAGCATATTTTTAAGACCTACTAATCCTGCTGAAATTTTTAGCATCCTAAAAACATTAAAAAACACTAAGTCGTCTGACTATGATGATATATCTACAGATCTTCTAAAACAAATCGCTCAATACATTGCAGAGCCTCTTTCATATATTATAAATTTATCATTAGAACAAGGTTGCTTCCCGGAAAAACTCAAAATATCTATAATAAAACCGATGCACAAAAAAGGATCCAAAACAGACAAAAATAACTATCGACCTATTGCGCTTATACCAATTCTATCAAAGGTCTTTGAAAGAGTTATGTACAATAGAGTCCTTTCTTTTTTGGACAAGTATAATATGCTTGCAAAACAGCAATATGGTTTTAGGAAAAACAAATCCACCTCATTAGCAGCGTTTAACTTAGTCAAATCCATTCTAAATAACATCAATTCGAAAGTTACAACTTCAGCTCTTTTTTTAGATCTTAGTAAAGCTTTCGATTACGTAAATCACTCCATTCTCATTGATAAACTGAGTAAAATGGGTATAAGAGGTCCAGCCCTGGAATGGTTCAAATCTTACTTAACAAATAGAACTCAGATCACAAGAATCACAAAATTTGATGACAAATTAAATATTATCACCGACTTTAACTCTCAGCCCCGACCAAATTACTTTGGAGTTCCACAGGGAAGTATCTTAGGGCCACCACTATTCCTTATATATGTTAACGATCTGCCACAAGCTATAGAACAGGATTGTGTTCTGTTTGCTGATGACACAACGGTTATCCTTGACTGTAAAAATGAGGAATCATACGAGTCTGATATAAATAACACTTTGAATAAAATTATTACTTGGTTAGATAACAACGCTTTAAAAGTTAACGTAGAAAAAACTAAAATAATCAATTTCAAAACACAGAAAAATAAATATACACACTTTAAAATATCGCATAGATATCAAATAGTAGAACAATTACATAAAACAAAATTTCTTGGTATAACACTTGATGAACATTTCACCTGGAAGCAGCATACCGATGAGATATGTATGAAAATCAATAGGTTTGTTTTTGCATTAAAGAAAGTTAAAAATGAGACATCCAGACAAACTGCTTTTATGGTGTACCACGCCTATGTTTGCTCCGTTATCCGGTATGGTATAATTGTCTGGGGAAACTCTTCTGAAATTTCTAGAGTTATGTTAGCACAAAAAAAATGCGTACGAGCAATTTTCAATATGGACTGGACTGATTCCTGCAGGCCAGTGTATAAATCCCACAACCTTCTCACAGTTCCTTGCATTTATATTTATGAAATCGCTAAGTTTGTTAAAACAAATCATTCACTTTTTGAACTTAATAATAATACAAATAAACGAAAAGCCACACAATATTTATTAAAAATGCCTGTTCCTAGGATCGAACTATTCCGACGCAGTTGCGTATATATGGCGCCACTTATTTATAATTCAATTCCAAATTTTATAACTGATCTTCCTTACAGAAAATTCTGCGTAGTACTAAAAAAATGGCTCATTTCACATAGTTATTATTCAATAGGTGAATTTCTAAAACAAACTTCTTGTCGGTCCTATCATTACAGGAATGCATTGTAGAACAGACTAGAATTAAAATTTATGATTGTAGATGTAATTTTGTCCTGTTATTTTGTGTTGTGCCAAATGTATCATATATAAAAAAAATTAATTAGTTGTGTAAATTGAGGATTAATTTACTTTAATTTCATATCTAATCAATATTTTCAACTTTAGTTAGAGATAATTGCTTTTTAGCCTCACCATTAATATGTGCATGCCAAAATATGGCGAAATGTGTCATCGCACAAGAATACTTATATAAATAACACCTTTGTAACCGCATTTATAGCAAATAAATGACTTTGACTTTGACAAAACAATTTTGGATCAAAATAGTTAGATTAATATTTACTCATTCTCTCTCCCTCTCTCCTTCTCTGTTCTTTGCATGCCTGTCTTTGTTTAAGTTCACTACTAACTACTTTTCTGTTTTAGTAGCTTAGAATAGCGCACTGTTAGATATAGCTTTTAATATGTTGTGGAAAATGTCGTAGTGTTGACGCCGTGCTCGTATCCGAACGTAGCTTTCAACACCAATGACTGTATGGTGCTGCCGCAGCCAATAGCAGCCCTTCGCCATGACGTGATATTTACAACGACCAATGACGCGCCGCTACATCACGCCATACTCGCCGCCCGCCGGAGAACGTTCGCCACGCTTCACTTGCTCGACTGAGTATATTAAAATGTACTCTGTGCTCGACTGTCATCGCCATTAGAAGCCACTATTTGCACTCCCTATTTTCTATAACAATTGTTTCAACTATATTGTATAATTGCGTTGTTTCCTATATTTAACGCGCATTAAATTCAAGCCAACAAGTTTACTAGTTTTATTTAAAGTTTGTTCCCTATCTCGAACAAAATTGGCGACCGTGACAGGACACGAATCGATCGACTTAAATAATCTTTGTCGAGTTCGACAGGTCTTTTTTTTGCAACAAATTACACCAAGCCGAAGCGGATTGCTGAAGAAAGGAAGTATATTCAACAAGAAGAAAGCTTGCCGTTGGATTGGAATTCCTGCGGCGAAGACGAACAAGTCTGCCTCGTGGCTGCGCACACCTACCCATCTACGTGCCGCATTGGAGGTGCCCACGTCTTGGAGGAGCCGCCATCAGCTGAAGAGAAAACTGTGAAGCCTGGGAATCTACCTGCTTTGCTTGCTTGCCATCATTAACGTGAGCCCGTTCCTACCATTTTCCCTTTATCCTCTTTTATCTGTGTTCATACTTGCGATCCGTTTCTCTAAATGCTTGGTGATCATTATCAATCTATCTAGTACTTGTGCAATTGCATATTTTTATTGTTAAGCTATAAGCATTTTGCCTAATCATTCAAAGGAAATCTGCAAGCTAAATTCCTTTCATGCCTTCACTTTGTGATTTAATCATTTCACTATTGCACATGGCCTTGTATATTTCAAGTCGAGTGAGCCTAAATCTACTCGTAATTAAAATGCCTATATAAAGTCATTCTAATTTGCCAATAATTTATTTCATTTGCCTATCTATCAACTGCATTCTGTCCCTCACTGCACGCTCATTGCAGTCATTTGCTTATTTGTATTTGACGTTGATTCCAGTGTAATCTGTCTTGCGGGGTCAACGATCTGCCGTGCGCTTCCTGCCGCTGCTTGGCTTGAGTACCTACGCTGTGCACCGCTGATCTCTGTGCTTTGCTGATAGAAACTGGTTTCTTCGTGTGGGACTACGAAACGAGGAGCGTATCGTACATATTTTTACTATTTTATTATTTTTATTCTTTGATAGTTTATCGCAATGTCTACAGATTTAAATTTTAAAGAGTTAGCTGCTAAGCGTGGGTCCATTAAAGGACGTGTAACTAAATTTAAATCATATTTAGATTCATTGGAAACCTTTGACAGTATTTCTGCTGTTGAAACAAATAGGCTTGCGATGAGGTTATCAAGAATGGAAGCGTTATTCATTGAGTTCGACAGGGTGCAGAGTCAAATAGAAGTACTCAATGAGTCTAACCAAGACGTAGAATTAACTGCTCGTGACCTAGTTGAGCAAGATTTTGATACTTGCATTGCTATTGCCCAAAACTTGCTTCAAACTCACAGCTCAACCCCCAAACAACCTGAAGTTGCTGCTAGCTGTTCTCACAGCAATGGTTGCCCTCATCATGAACATGATGGTTTCAATAATTTGGGTTTCAAATTGCCTACTATAAATATACCTAGATTTGATGGCACTTACTACAAGTGGCTCGAGTTCAAAGAGATCTACTCTTCATTGATTCATGATAACCTTAAAATAAAAAAATATTCATAAATTCCACTACCTCAGCTCTTATTTGGAGGGTGAAGCTGCGCGAGTTCTAAGCAACCTTGAAGTATCTGACAAAAACTATATAGAAGCTTGGTCACTTCTCTGCAACCGGTTTGACAACAAGAGGCAACTAATTAATAATCATCTAAATTCCCTATTTACTTTTGAGTCAACTCGTGAAACTGAAAAGTCTATTAGATACATTATTGATCATGTGACAAAAAGCTTACGTGCCCTCTGTACTCTAGGGCTTCCTACTGACAAGTGGGACGTTCTAATCATTCATATCCTGGCGGCAAAGTTAGACAACAGTACTATGTTCAAATGGGAAGAACATCGTAACACCATATCTGATATACCTACACTCAAAGAGTTCTTCTCATTTTAAAAAAATCGTGCAGACGTTCTTGAGACTGTTAACAAAAACAAGACAGATAAAGCAGCCGGAGCTAAACAAGTTCCCCATAACCCAGCCTTTCACAATAGGAACACTACACAAACTAAATCATTAGTTGCTACGTCCAAGGAATCCTCCGCAACCAATGCGAGCAAACAACACAAACACAACCCTGAACAATCTCAATACTCATTTGAGTGTGTAGTATGCTCAGGAAAGCATCGTGCATACGAGTGCCCTACATTCAAGTCTAAGACACCTGAAGATAGGAATTCCATTGTTGCAACACTAAACTTGTGTCGTAATTGTCTAAGGCCTGGCCACGATAGTCAAGCTTGTAGGCTGCCTGGTTCTTGTAGGTCCTGTAAACAAAAACACAACTCACTACTTCACTTACCTGATGAAGCTTCGTCCGCCCTCAGCCAACCTAAATCTGTAGTCATGTCTGCATTGTCCTCCCCAGAGATTCTTTTGTGTACCGCTATGGTGCGACTAACTAACCCAAAAACTAACGAAACTATTAGCGTTAGGGCTTTACTTGACAGTGGGAGCCAATCGTCGTTCATCACTGAGCGTGTGAAGCGGGTACTCAATTTGACTCCTCAGCCATCAAACGTCAGTATTGTAGGTATAGGCAACAACACCCTAGACCTAAACCCAGAGCGCTGTTCTATAAAACTCCAATCTAATTCAACTTCCTTTGAAGTTCTAATGTGCTGTCTAGTATTGAAAACTATAACTGATGACTTGCCCAAGCATCATTTCGATATTAGTTCACTAAACCTAAATGACTTTAATCTTGCAGATCCTAGCTTTAATGAACCATCACCTATTGACATGCTTATCGGCTCAGACCTGTTTTGGGATTTGATAGGTTCCAAACAGCAGTCCCTAGGTTCTAATAAACTTAATCTTCGAAGCTCTAAGCTTGGATGGCTCATAGCAGGTCCTGCGCCTATTCAAAGTCTCGTTCCTCCGACTAAGTCCCTAATGTGTAATTTTCTCCTAAAAAATGAAAATCCCACCGACATCCAGGAGAAGCTAACTAAATTCTGGGAGCTGGAAAGTGTTCCTAAAATCCAACCTCTATCCGAGGAACAATTGCAATGCGAAAAGCACTATCTCTCCACTAGTATCCGTGAAACCAACGGTCGTTTTTGCGTAGGTATTCCACTAAGGGACAGGCTAAGTTGTCTCGGAGAATCCTACTTCATAGCAAAAAAAAGGTTCTTCAATCTAGAAGCTAGATTTAAAAAAAATCCCGAGTTGAAGAAAATGTACTCGGACTTCATTCATGAGTATGCTAACCTAGGCCACCTTTCCGAGTCTACGGAGACTAAACCCCCTAATTCATATTTTCTTCCTCATCATCCAGTCATGCGAGAGAAAAGTGAGTCAACCAAGCTTAGAGTGGTATTCAATGCGTCGGAACCCACTACTTCAGGTCTATCGGTCAATGACCTCCAAATGGTAGGCCCCCCAATTCAGGATTCATTGTTTGATATTCTTCTACGATTTCGTCAATATCGCTACGTCCTCTCAGGAGATATAGAGAAGATGTATCGCCAAGTGAAAATAAGAGAGTCCGATCGCAACCTCCAGCTCATACTATGGCGCGACAACGATGATGAAAAACTTCGCACTTTAAAGCTAAACACGGTAACTTACGGGTTTGCAAGTTCAAGCTTTCTTAGTACTAGGTGCATCTGGCAGGTTGGTGAGGAATGCAACGACTCTAGAATTAAAACTATTATTCAAAGAGATTTTTACTGTGATGATCTCCTAACTGGGGCTGACACTGAACAGGAACTCCGTTACATTCAGCGTTCGGTTTCTGATGAACTTGGCAAAGGCTGTTTCCCACTCAGAAAGTATCGATCCAACTTACCTGATTTTCTATCTCCCGACTCTATCAAATCTGAGGATCTAATTATAAGTAATGCCTCTAGCACTCTTGGTATCGGATGGTCTTCTCAGACCGACCATATTCACTTCCCTCTCACCTGTACCCCTGACCCGATCTTCACTAAAAGAAGTATTTTGTCGTCAACCTTTAAAATCTTTGACCCCCTAGGCTTACTGTCCCTTTGCACTATTAGCGCAAAAATATTACTCCAGAAACTTTGGGTCGAAAAAATAGATTGGGACGAACCCGTTCCTTACTCTATCCAAGTTGTCTGGGAAAAATTCAGTCAACAACTTAGTACTCTATCGTGTCTTAAAGTCCCAAGACGGGTATGTGCCTATAAATCATGTGAAGTTGAACTTCATTGTTTTTGTGACGCTTTGCAGCTAGCCTACGGAAGCTGTGTCTACCTCAGATCTCTAGACATGGATGGCAATGTACGTGTCAATCTACTGTGTGCCAAGGCCCGTGTAGCTCCCATCAAGGCTTGCACTATCCCTCGCTTAGAGCTCTGTGGCGCTCTGCTAGGTGCCCAATTGAGCTCCGCTGTCAAAAAAGCTCTTAGACTAGAACTAAAGCGCTGCGTCTTCTGGACTGACTCTAGTGTTGTGCTGGGTTGGCTAAAATTGCCTAATAAAACTAAAACTTTTGTAGCTAACCGAATAGCGGCTATAGGTGAACTCACCGACCTTAACGCTTGGCGTCATGTTCCTACTACTGTAAATCCCGCAGACCTAGCTTCACGAGGTGTGGAACCCCAAGAGGTCAAAGATTCGGTACTATGGTGGCATGGGCCTACCTTTCTCAGGGAACCGGAATCATCGTGGCCTTCTCTTTCAACTGGAAAGGCAGTTGACCTACCTGAATTGAAAGCGGTGCCCGCTTTGGTCGTGGAGGAAGCACCTGTGATACCCTTAGTAAATTTTAAAAAATACTCAAAATTATTTACTCTACAAAGAATATATGCCTGGGTCTATAGATTTATCTATAATTGTAAAAATCCTACAAATAAGTTAACGGGAACTCTACAAGTTCATGAACTAGAAAAATCTATGACTGTTCTCACTAAAATAGCTCAATTGGAATCCTTCAATAAAGAAATGAGACACCTAAGATCCAGCAAACCACTTAAAACTAATACTCACTTGTGCTCATTAAACCCTTTCATAGATGATGTAGGTCTACTTCGTGTTGGAGGGCGTATTGACACGTCTGCCCACCCCTATGAAAAAAGACATCCTATTGTTCTAAAATCTGATCACTATTTAACAAAACTAATTTTTCAATATAAACACACTCAGCTCTTGCATGCTGGACCACAGCTTCTACTCTCGTCTATCCGTGAGCGCTACTGGCCTATAGGAGGTCGCAAGCTCGCTAGAGAAGTAGCAAGAAACTGTTTTGTCTGTCGTCGCTTCAAGGGGACCACAATGTCTAATATAATGGGGAACTTACCCACTGATAGGGTAGAACCTGACTTCCCGTTCAGTACTGTTGGCATTGACTTTGCCGGTCCTTTTCTCATAACTGATCGCAAGGGACGAGGATGCAAAATAACTAAATGCTATCTATGCATTTTCGTTTGTTTTAGATATAAGTGCCTACATCTAGAAGTAGTAAGTGAACTATCCAAAGATGCTTTCATACAAACATTAAAACGGTTCATTGCTCGCAGAGGAGTGCCTAAGCTTATTTACTGCGACAATGGCCGTAATTTCGTTGCCGCTGCCAAGGAGATTGGCAACTTTCTACTATCTAATCGTGACTCTATATGTGATTTTGCTACTGGCCGGAGCATTGAATTTCGCTTCTCTCCCGTATACGCTCCTCATTTCAATGGTCTTGCGGAAGCGGGCGTCAAGTCAGCCAAGTTTCATCTGCATAGAATGATAGGTCATTCTCACCTAACATTTGAGGAATTGACCTCTGTATTTACACAGATAGAAGCTATCCTAAATAGCCGACCCCTATGTCCTTTAAGTCCGTCCCCTAACGATTTCCAGTCTCTTACCCCGGCTCACTTTTTGATTGGTAGGCAAATGACTGGGCTCCCCTCACCGAGTTACTTGGATTCCAGCACGAGTCGCCTCGACCGGTTCCAGCGCCTTGAACAAGCCAAGCAGCACTTCTGGAATAGATGGTCTTCCGAGTACGTCGCCGAGCTCCAACAAAGGACCAAGTGGCGGGTGAAGTGCCGGGATCTTAAGCTCGACGATCTAGTCCTAATAAAGGAAGCCAGCACGCCGCCTCTCTGCTTGCGCCTTGGAAGAGTCAGCCGACTCTACATTGGCTCCGACTAGACACCTAGAGTAGCCGATATAGCCACAGCTCAAGGTACAATAAAGAGAGCTCTCAATCGTCTGGTGCTACTTCCAACGTCCGAGATAAATGAAGCTTGAAAGCTGCCCTAGAGCTTTCAACGGCCGGGAATATGTTGACGCCGTGCTCGTATCCGAACGTAGCTTTCAACACCAATGACTGTATGGTGCTGCCGCAGCCAATAGCAGCCCTTCGCCATGACGTGATATTTACAACGACCAATGTACGGTGCAACCGCACATTCTGCAATTCAGCAGTTTACGCAACACATTCATTTCAATCAACTCATATAATTAGTTTAGTTCGCGTTGGGCTATCAATGCAGCCAGGCGTTCTCGTTACAGCCAACAAGGGCCGCGTCACTCACTTCATTTCCACACCATCAGTTCATTAAGCTCATTTTACTTTAAAGTACCTTCGAAACAATACAGTAGTGTTTTGATAATTTACCTTCTTTCATTCCATTTATCCTTCATCTAAAAGTAGTGTATGGTCTATCAAGGGATCATACATTCTTTTTGGTCCTTCGACAGTGAACATCGCACGCTACATAGACCATTTCGCGCGCGTGGACAGTGTAGCGGGCAGCTATCCAGTGACTTTAAGTGTGTGCCGTGTTGAGTGACTATAAAAAACTGTGAGACTAACAAGTGTCTCAAGGGTCAACAAGGACCCGTAAACTATCAGGAGTTCAGTGCAGGGTTTTAGACTTTGGGACTAACACGTGTCTCAGGGGTCAACAAGAACCCGTAAACTATCAGGAGTTCAGTGCAGGGTTTTAGACTTTGGGACTAACACGTGTCTCAGGGGTCAACAAGGACCCGTAAACTATCAGGAGTTCAGTGCAGAGATTTTTGACTTTGGGACTACCAGGTGTCTCAGGGAGCGTTTTATCATCAAGAGCAGAGGCTAGCAGGTGTTTCAGGAGATCAACAAGGATCTGTAAGCAGTTATCAAGAACATTCAAGTAAGATCTTCCCATTTATTTCTAACTTAAAATAAGCCCTCGTCATGGAGGCCATACATGCAAATCAGGACGAACTTTACACAGCCATCCTAAAGTTGGCTACAAATATCAAAAAGGACTCAGCGGATCGTAAGACTGCTGACTATTTCAAGCGACGCTTAGAAAACTTAAATCAGTATTGGTCCGATTACCAGTATCATCACGACCGTCTTCTTACGGAAGAAAGCAAGTCTCATCCGTATTTTAGTGGCCGTGCATACGAACGAACAGAAGAGCAATATTTATCGACCAAGGCACTCATCAACCAACAATATCAAGTTTTGTTGATAAAGATGAAAGAAACTCAACAGGGAGGTTCTACACAGGAGGAACAAGGTCCTACATGGTCTGAGCAAGATTTGGTGGGACGTCAATCGCCGCCCGTCAAGGTATGCTCCAGAGGTTCATCTAGCAAGCATGATGAACTGTTGAAAAAACAAGCAAGCAACTTCAGGGCGCTGCAGCGCACTGTAGCAGGGATAAATTTGAATTTTATGTCCGAAAAGTGGGAGTTGAAAGATGCCTTAGGTACTCTACAGTCTCGGTAGTCTATCATAGATTCCTTACATTGGGAATTAGACAGCGAATTGGAAGGTACGAATCAAGAATATGAGGTGTCTTATACGAAGCAAGAAACTATTTACAATGAATTAAAAAATGCAATTAATAGAAAACTCGGATCCGTAGTTCACAAGGAGAATTGGACACCAAAAATTGACATTCCGTTCTTCAATGGCAATTACCAAAATTGGGTGTCTTTTAAGGACTTGTTTGTTGAAGCTATCCACAGTAACGTCTCCTTATCAAACGCCCACAAGATGCAGTTTCTTAAAAGTAAGGTGCGAGGAGAAGCTGAACGTTTAATACAGCATTTACAAATAAGTTCTGACAACTACACGGTTTGCTGGGAGATATTGAACAACAGGTACAGCAACACATGGTTGATTTTTACATCTCACATAGATCTCTTGCTAAATCTTCCAGTAGTTCAACAAGCAAACGTCCCACAGATCAAGCAAATTCATGATACTACACTAGAGTGTTTAAACTCAACACGGAACCTAGGCGTTAATATAGACAGCTGGGATCCATTCATCGTGCGTATTTTATTGTTAAAATTAGATGCGGACACGCATGATCATTATTTGGAATCTCTGAAGAAACCCAGAGAACTGCCAAAATTGACGGAGTTTCTAAGCTTCCTAGAGAGCAGATTCACCGCATTGGAATCTTCGCGCAAGAAAAACGAAAATTACAAACCATCAACAAGCAAGCAAAATAAGTCATCATCGTCAAATTTCAAGAATAAATATTCAGCAAGTAAGACTTCGGTAAATAATATCGAATTAACATGTCCGTTGTGTAAAGAGTCACACGGAATATACTATTGCAGTAAGTTTTTAAATATGACACCAAATGCAAAACGACAAACTATAACACGATTGCATTTGTGCAAGAATTGTCTTTATTCGCATGGGGATAAAGAATGTACGTCAGAAAGACGCTGCCGCGAATGTCGTGGCAAACATAATACACTTTTACATGAAGCGTTTAACAGTAAGCCTTCATGTAACCCAATTACAGAGAATGACACACCAGCAGTTTTTGCAACTAGAACGCAAAAACAAGAATCACAAGAAAATCACGTTTCGCAACAAGGCAACAACGTGATCGAAACATTATTAGCAACTGCAATGATCAAAGTTCAAGCAAGTGACGGATCATACCACAAAATGCGTGCGCTAATAGATCAAGGCTCTCAAGCCTCCCTGATCTCAGCCAGAGCGACACAACAGCTAGCTTTATCAAGAAAGTATTGCAGGGCCGTCATCTGCGGGATAGGAGAGAAGGAGAGCAGTAGCAAGGGCGTTACGAACATAACATGTTGTTCGCATTTTAATGATTTTACATTTAAAACAGATGTGGTAATCATGGACACGCTGATTAATCAATTACCAAGATGTACATTTAACAAGCCAACATGGGCACACCTGGCCGGCATGCAACTAGCCGATCCAGAATACAATGTCAGCCGTCCTATTGACATCTTATTGGGAGCCGATGTGTATTCCCAAATAATTTTAGAAGGCATTAGCAGGGCTGATCTATCATTACCGGTCGCACAACAGACACGACTGGGATGGACCTTGTGCGGAAATTTCAAGAATTTTCACTGTAACGTAGTCCTGAATCAAGTGGACGAAGTACAAAGATTTTGGGAGATCGAAGACATTACAGAATCATCCAATTTATCCGCAGAAGATCTACAATGCATGGAGTATTACAAGAAAACCACAACAAGGCATGAAAATGGCATGTATGAAGTAAGATTGCCATTTCAAGAAAACTTTGAGACACAGTTGGGATTGTCTAAAAATAAAGCTATGGCGCAATTTCAACAGTTGGAAAGGAAATTTCACAATAATGAAGAAGTAGCAAAACAATATAAATTATTTATTCAAGAATATAAAACTTTAGAGACATTTATCATTTATTGACAGTCAAAGCAAGAATGACTGAAGAATTTTTAATCTTCGAATTGAAACTGCCACTGGTGTCTAGAGATACATTTTCAATCATGAAAATTATTCCAATACCTCAACTTGTAGGTAACTCAAGCATGGCTACTTTAACTCCGATTGCTAAACATGTTGCAATCAGTTTGAAGAAGGACTCGTATTTACCGATGTCTATAAACGACGTCCAGATATGTCTACGTGACAATGTCGATAATTATCTATGTCATATAGAGAAGCCGATTTATCATCTCAAGAATGATGAAAAATTATGTGAAGTAGAACCTGATTCCAGCAAATGCAAGATCAGCAATACGACTTGTTCGAATCAATGGACAGCTCTTAGCAAAATAAACAACTACGCATTTTTCTGCTGTAGTCAGTGTCCAATAAGAGTTCTATGCGACGACAATGTGTCGCCGGGGCAGTTAGTAAAAGCAGGCATATTGGGAGTCGAACACGACTGTCAAATTAAAACCGAAACTTTTACGGTTTATTCACGCAATGAAGGTTCTAGCACTTTAGACATAAAACCATCTTTCAAGCTGCCTGAGATAGAACCAATCAATCATATCATAGAAGTAGGCATCTCAACTCCACTGATACAAAACTATACACTCCTCTCGAGCGACAAGGAGCTTGACGAAATCAAGAAGCAACTCCGCATTCTTAAAGCAAGTGAAAATTTACCAAATCAAGTTTCTTATCACGATATCCATCATTACACAGTATTTTATGTGGTGATCGGAGTTGTGTTGATGGTCGGAGCAGTCTTCATGGTACGACGGCTGCGTAACAGGTGAACCGCATCTCTCGAGGTGGCAAGGGCCGCATTGGCGAGTCTACAGACCGCGCAACATGCGACACCGGCACGGGCAGAGGCTGGGGCCTCTATCTCCACGGTTAAATATAGTGTTAGTGCGCGTAATCAGTGTGAGATTCCGTGTGTATCAGATTACAGTGAAATTCCAAAGGTGCATAAGTTAGACAAGTGTACAGTGCCTATGTCTCGTAAAACGGAGTTCAAGTAAAGACTCTAAACATAGAATAAGGACCGATTGGAATCACCTTGTCAATCATCTAGTATAAGGACCAATTGGCATCACCTTGTTACTCATCTTTTCACGTTCATCCCATATTCATCTTCCCGCTCGGGAGCATGTACGGTGCAACCGCACATTCTGCAATTCAGCAGTTTACGCAACACATTCATTTCAATCAACTCATATAATTAGTTTAGTTCGCGTTGGGCTATCAATGCAGCCAGGCGTTCTCGTTACAGCCAACAAGGGCCGCGTCACTCACTTCATTTCCACACCATCAGTTCATTAAGCTCATTTTACTTTAAAGTACCTTCGAAACAATACAGTAGTGTTTTGATAATTTACCTTCTTTCATTCCATTTATCCTTCATCTAAAAGTAGTGTATGGTCTATCAAGGGATCATACAACCAATGACGCGCCGCTACATCACGCCATACTCGCCGCCCGCCGGAGAACGTTCGCCACGCTTCACTTGCTCGACTGTCATCGCCATTAGAAGCCACTATTTGCACTCCCTATTTTCTATAACAATTGTTTCAACTATATTGTATAATTGCGTTATTTCCTATATTTAACGCGCATTAAATTCAAGCCAACAAGTTTACTAGTTTTTATTTAAAGTTTGTTCCCTATCTCGAACACGTAGGTTATACATTTGTAACTCTCGTATATTTATAACTTATTATAAGATTTTATTTTAATGTATAACTGTTTATTTTCCCGAACAAATAAAAAAAAAAAAAAAATATGTAATCAAAGGATCTTGCAATTTAAATAAAACTTCCAAAATGTGATACCTAGGTAAATTATTGTAGTACGGAATGCTCAATAAAACCCAGTGACGATAAAAAACTCGTTTACCCCTAGAGTGTAATTTAAGCCCGCGTAAACGCGGAGGGGCGAGGTGGCCCGCGAGCTGAGGAGCAGGTGGTTTTATAATGCTCGCTGCCCGCGGCTGAGGCTGGCCGGCAGCGCCGGCCAGCAAGCCAAAGCTGCAGTGGTGAGCGTTAAAACCATCTGCGACGATAAGGTCGCGTGGGACCGCCGCTGGAGCCCCACAGTGCCAGAGCCTTGACAGAAACCATGCCTGCTGCATGTTGCGTGCTCGCTTGCATGCATGGTGTATG
Organism: Agrochola litura; assembly: GCA_949152395.1. NCBI lineage: Eukaryota > Metazoa > Arthropoda > Insecta > Lepidoptera > Noctuidae > Agrochola > Agrochola litura. Next base: position 883,607 of record OX424490.1, read on the forward strand.
CTTATTTGCATGTTTGCATGCTGCATGCTTCCTGTATGCATGTGATACATGAGTCTTTCACTTATTATGGATATTTCGATTCTTCGCAATCAAGTGGCTCGTAATATACCTAATAACGTAAAGTTGTTGAAACAAATGACAAAATTTATCTCGAACAGCGATACCAAATGTATGCCAAAAGATGATTCTAACTGTAAACTTTCTGAGATATGATAGTTCTGCCTTTTAATAACTATCGATATGAAATGTATGCCAAAAGACGATTCTGACTGTGAACTTTCTGTGAAATGATGTTTCTACTTTTTAACTATTATGGATATTAAATTTATGCCTAAAGATGATTCTGACTTCTAAAATTATGAGTTTTGAATGTATGATAAATGAGTGTTTGCCAAACGATTTTCGGCGAAATTAAGTTTATGCTATACGCTGTTATGGAAAATAATATTATGACATAAAAAGTTCTGCTATAAAGGGTAGACCCGCTCTGTAGCCTAAACGGCTTGATGGATTTTAACATATGAGGTGTCGTTAGGTTTGTCTTAATAGTGGGAGTAACATAGGCTATGTAATATTTATATATTGCATCTGCAAATACAAAAACGGGGAGGGGTAGGTTTAAAAAAAAAACAACATTATTGGTATCAAATAAAAGTTAGTAATGAGTCAATTCCAAATATATAAGTACATATTTATTAATAAAACTAAAAAGTTTGAAATAAAACAAATTATTAAAACATACATACTCTCGAAAAACGTTACCCTCCTTCTGGGGCAGTTGGGTAAAAAATAAAAATAGGATTTTGGTATTGCAGGCCCCCGCCTGCAATACCAAAATCCTATAGATTATACTGCTTGTTTTTCTCTTTTCAGTTATGAGTTTTTGCAGTCGGCTTTTTTGTTTTTTTTATATATGTCGGAGACGGTTGTCAATTACAATAATTGTGGGTAGTCAACAGAGTTTGGTATGATTTGTTTTTATTATTATTCATTTATGTGATTTTTACTATCAATTATTGTCTAATAAATCGGAATATAATTTATTAAGTACTCGGTGTATGTACTAATTGATTTTGGCAACTTATTTCGATAATTGTAACTAATGGTTTTGTTCAAAACAATTAATGACATGTTACTTTAATTATAAAATGATTTACGTTGTGAATTCACTATTGTTTATTTACGACAGTTATTATTGTATTATTTGATTACTTTATAATGTAAGTCTTATTAGATTTAGCTCATTTTAGTGTTTTGTATCAAGTAAACACGTGACGCACTTCTGTGCGTCATCGGACAGAGTTGTCGTAGTGGGATTGCAAGGTGGGGGCATCGTCTTATAAAAGAGCGTGCACTCTGTAGGCGAGTCAGTCGATCTTCGGATGCGAATCTATAAAGAGCCCCTGTTCCCGACAAAACTGTCGGTTTACCTGGTACAGCGCTACTGTATATTCACATAGCTGTATTGGCTTGCTGATAGTGAGCAATACACTTTGTCATTGTATTTGGGTGGCTTGGCCACTATACGAACTATAAGACCTTAAAAGTCTGTTCGATTATTACTACCTATTCACCTACTTTATCTTGTTACTAATTACCATTTGTATTGTGTTTTACCATATTTAGTGTAACCAGTACCTACTATAATATATTTATTATAGTAGGTACTGGTTACACTAAATTCACAACAGGGTATTCCCTGTAATTGTTTATACAGTCTTGTTTATCCCAATAAAATGGGAACTCCAAACCCTGACGAAATACCTCTCGGCACTCCTGATCCTACATATATTTTTTTTGTATTTGTTTATGAAGTTTTTTTTTTCAAAATTTTGTGTATTCGTCGGTACTGATCTACGCCGCAATATAAATATAACGCTGAGTCGGTTAAGCAGATTCTATCGTGCAATGAGCAAACGAAAATAGCACTTAACGTGACGAACATACTTGGATGTGACTGTACGTTGTGACAGTAAAGTTGTGTCCAAACATTGAGCAGCAATCGAGCGCGGCTGCCGCGCTGTGTTTGCACGACTGCCGCGCGTGAACGCTTCTACCTGCTGCGCACAAAAATTTTCTGGAAAAGGAAACATTCGTCACTAATTGTGTCTGGACGTATTTCAGCGGATGTATCTAGGCAGATTGATATGGCCAACTGAAGTACGCGGCGTGTCTCGGATGTGCCACGCAGTACTGCCGCGCTAACATTCTTCGGTTTGGTCCTAACCAGAGCGCGGCAGAAATGTGTCCTGTAAACGTCGCGTGTTGCTGCCGCGCTCTTGCCTCTCAATGTTTAGACACACCTTAAGGTGCAGCGCAGATGACACACTTTTTGTGCGATAAAGTCTGTGGCGCACATTCGAATTCCTATCTTATTAGTAATGTGAGCTACGGAATGGTTCCTAAATTAAATTTTAAATTGACAGAAATTACTATCGAGCGACACATCCTATATAGAATAACCTGCATTCGGAAAAACATCGGGGACAAATAAGACATTTTGTGCGCCACAGACCCGATCGCACAAAAAGTGTGTCGTCTGCACTGCACCTAAGGATGATGATTTTTAACCCTTAATTACTCGTGCGGGGTCTGATAGAGAGAGAGACTGAGACTGAGATTTCACCGCCTTTTCCTTCCTGATAGCTTCTTAAATATTACCGACTTTTAAATATCAGTGGCGTATTTTTCCAACTAAACTTAAGTAGATGATGTTATATTAACTTTCTATTACTGTTATTCACATGGCAGGTAATGGTATTCGAATTTGAGTATGTCTGTTGGTACGCTCGGTAGCCAAAACAACTTGACAGATTTTAACAAATGAGGTATCACCACATTCATCTTTACACCGCGATTGACACAGGCTAAGATAGCTATGTATAAAATACCTAAAGGATTTAAAAAAATACTTCATGGCGGATGGTAGCCACCAGCCAAGTGTACGCCGCTGTGTAGTCTTAATTATTTTAAGGCCTTGGTCATTTCGGGTTTTAAAATAAAGCACTCGAGGAGACAGTTCCAATAATAAATATTACGTATTCACTAAAAGGATAAAAAAAACTTAAAAGCAATAAACAAAACTACTGCATTAGACTGATTGAAAATAACCCTCTTTTTTTACTGTTTTGGTTGTTTCTTGCAGTCGGTTTATTTCATTTTTAGGGTTCCATAACTGAAAAGGAAAAACGGAACCCTTATAGGATCACTCGTGTGCCTGTCTGTCTATCCGTCTGTCACAGCCAATTTGCTCCGAATCTTATGAACCGATTAAGTTGAAATTTGGTACACATATGTATTTCTGTGACCCAAACACGGACGTGTAACGTAAATAAATGCATATTGAATATTGAGATTTACCATGTTATTTTAAGACCATAGACTTTTTATGGGTTTTCCTGTAATCTATGAGTGAATAACCATTCTCTGTAATTTTTTTTGAAATTTTAGGCTCAGTAGTTTCGGAAATAAGAGGATGGGCAATTTTCATCTATTTTCTTAAATATCTTTAAATGTATTTATTTTAAAGTTTAAAAAAAATTAAAAATTTTAACTGTATCGTGTGAAATCCATACATTTTTCTTTTAATAATTTTAAAATAAATACATTTGGGCATATATTGGGCCCTAGGGCCACCCACCTCCGCCGCACCGTCGCGAATGTCACCCTCCCGCGATCTGGTGAGTTCATCAGGCATTATATCTGGTTGTTCTCGTCTGGCTAACGGCGAGTACTTGCACTGGCATAGCCAAGTGTCCAGGATAATCCACTAGCTACTTGCTTTGAAATACAATCTTGTGGATTCTGAGTTACCGTGCTACAAGTATGTGCCCGACCCAGAAATCGAAAATTACCATGTCACGTTGTACTGGGATCATTCGATCATTACTCACAGGACTATTGTCACCAATAAGCCTGATAAAGTGGTAATCACGGATGTTGATCACACATGATTAGCGTTCTGCGTAGAGATTGTCGATGCTACCGCATGACGAGGACGAGAAACAAATCAAAAATGTAGATTTAGCCCACAAGGTTGTTGATACTTATATGAAATGTGGACTCGGCTGTCATTGTGCCAATTGTCGTAACGGTCTAAGGCCCGATGGCCAGGAAAATCTCTGGAGATATAAGTGGAAGTCAAATATCTCTGTAGTTTCTCGTTATGAGGGTGGATCGTGTCGGATTCAGTAAACTTTCCTCGATACAGTTCACAGTTGGTTGTGAGGAGATTCCTTCTCGTCTTGGGAGCTCTTACTACCGCTAGCTACCTGCTCCCGACTCCTATGGATCCCAATTTTTTATAAAAGTAAAATGTTTTTATTTTTCAGGAATGTCTATTTTAAAATATAAAATAATTATGTGTAAAAATGAGTAAAGGAAACATCAATAAAATCACAGCCCAAAATCAACATTTTAAGCCTTAACCTTAAGAAGCTCGAGATAAACAATTAAACATTGATCAATTAAATAATAGCAAACTGATCACCATAATGTCAAGATCTATGTTTACTTCATGAACAAGATTCATAATTAAATTAAATCAACAATCTATTACTAACTATTCTAATTGCAATTTAAATAAACAGATTAACGCGTCTTGCAAACTGTCAGGTGGAAATATAAAATCAAGTAATATCGAAACTGGACCAGACTAGACGTGATCTAAACGTCGTTAATAAAAATCGTAATTAAAATAATTCGACAGCAAAAACGTGTTAGCATTATTTTAACAAAACTGTATAGCTGTTGGGCGAAGAGAAAATGTACATATTTATCTTTACATATTATAAAACAAAGTCCCCCGCCACGTCTGTCTGTCAGTCTGTCGGTCTGTCTGTTTGTCTGAACGCGATAAACTCAAAAACTACCAAACGGATTTTCAAACGGTTTTCACCAATGGACGGAGTGATTCATGCGGAAGGTTTTAGTGTATAATAAATTAAGGTTTTGAGTAAATTGGCTGAAATTTGACGATTATTGTTGAAGATGTCGGAAAAAATCATGCCGACTGGAAACTTTATTGGCGTGCGCCGCGGAAATCGTAAAAGTTATATAAAATTTTATGTTCAACAGTATTGTTCATCTTAAAAAGTTCAACAAAAAAGTCCGCGATGGCATATGTCTATCTTCTAAGGATAACCCATAATAACCATTTTTATCTTTCAGAATTTGATAAAAATTTCATTGTTATTTCCGAAGCTGTTTTGACCGGTATTGTATTAATCCTTATCCAATAAACTATAGTACTTAAATTATACATTTAATTTAGATTAAAAATAACCATTTTTATCTTTCAGAATTTGATCAATATTTCATTGTTATTTCCGAAGCGATTTTGACCGGTATTATATTAATCCTTATCCAATAAACTATAGTTCTTAAATTGAGCATTTAATTTAGATTAAAATAAGCCTTGATATAATTTCATTTAAATGAATGGTTTAAAAGTTATCACAGATTCAAAATTGCGGCAATACGGGCGCAGCGGTAGGAGTCAATAACTTTTTCCTTGGCTATTAAGAATGAAATCCAGGTATCAGTAGTACATTCCCGTGGGACATTTTCCGACATCCACGCGGCCGAAGCCGCGGGCAAAAGCTAGAGTATAAATAAAAATAAAAAACCAGTACTTCGGTGCCCACGAAGCAACAAGTAGTCACCTTTAAGCTAAGAAAGCCATTTTGACGTTTGCTCGCTCACAATATTATGTAAATATTGACAACTACGTATTTTACGAAGGAACAATTGCCGTACTTTATTGTCATTAGTAATGTACTGCTACAGTTGTAATTAATTATCGAATCAAAAAGATAACAAAATTAATTTAGTCATTTTCATGTCATGTCGAATTGCCGTCTCATCGTCCGATCGCCCTCAGCAGGAATGAGTCTGTGGTTGCTGTTTTTCTGGACATATCGTCTGCTTATGATTCGGTTCTCCTCCCTGTTCTAAGGCAAAAGCTGCAAGAGCTGAGAATCCCGGCTAGGATCTGTCGTATCATTGATAGCATTTGTACTAACCGCGTCATTCAACCCTTCCAACTTACAACTAAAATTGGCCGCCGTGACCGAAATGCGATCGGAAGTATGTTATGTTATTTCCACATAACATCTTAATGCCTGTTATCCTCAAAGGGTTAGGCAGAGGTATACCAATAGCACACCCACATTTTACGAGCTTTGTTTAAGACCCATGTAATTGGGGGCGAGCCTATTGCCATCAACCGGTCACAAATCTAGACTCCGGGCTAAGAAATTCTAGATGAAAGGAAAACCCAATAAAAAGCCCTACCCAGGAATCGAACTCAAGACCTCATGCTCAGCAGTAGCGCTTGTGAACACTAGACCAACGAGGCAGGTAATGGTGCCGATTCTCTTGTCACAAATGCCTCTAAACTAAACTAAAAATCACCAAAATTTAGTTTAAGTTTTCTAAGTTTCCTGTCAAACGACGATTTCCCATTCTGAAATAGACTAAAGTGACACAACTTAACTATATTTTAGTTTGACAGCACTAAGATGGCAACGAGATATTAGTTTAGTGAAAATAGCAATTTTGCTATTCTGAATTTGACGTTTTTCACCTAAAATTTAGATTTTCTAACTAAATCTGACTATTTTTAATCGCGACTAAAAACGTGTGGAATAAAATTGGTTGTCATGAACTATAAATTCACACCAACACCTCGACTTCAAATGCAAAAACAGTACTGAATCTTTTTTTTTTCTTTTGCTTATATCTCGAAAACGGTGTGTCCAATCGCAAAAATAATGAAAATTTCGACCCCCTTTATAAAACCCTTAAACCCCTGACACTCTACATGTAGGTAATAATTTTTCTTATTTTCCATACAAAAAGTGAAAAATTCCATATAAAACACGACGAGGCTGCCCCCCTGCGCTCCTCCGGCTCTAAAAAGATCACGTGGTTAGGTATCACGTGTGGAGTCGCGATTGTCAAATTCGATTTAGATGTGTCAAAATTATTTTTAAATTTAGAGAATTTATTTTGCAGAATAGCTATAAGATTCTCATAGTCAAAAGTAAGGAATTTTAGTGATAGTTTAGTTAGTTTAGTTCGGTGTACAAGAGAATCGGCACCACTATTACCGTTTGCGAAAATTGTTACGTATTGTACCTTATAGCCACGGCGACAGAATCAGACAGCAGTAACGGCTGACCGCAGCGGCACTACTGGTAGTTATTATAATAATACCAGTCTATTGCTATTCCACTGCAGGACAAGGGGCTTCTTTATGTACAGAGAAATGAGCATTAATTACCAAGCTTGCTCAACGTGGATTGGTGATTCCAGACTTATATTCATTAAGACAACGCTCCTTAGGTACCACACGGTACAACTTGAGATTCCACGAGCCCAATCCCTGAAGAAAGCTTAGCAGACAAGTCACACAGCTTCAAGACAAAATTCATACAACCATTACATTTGTAGTTTTATTTTTATATATGGATAAATCGTATATACCACCGATGAAATACAATTAATGAAAAATCCGTTTAAGCTACCTACTAATGCTATTAGAACAGTAGTAGGTAGGTGAAAACTCACAGACTGTGTAGCTATACCGAATTTATCGATACCCAAACAACCAAATTTGAATTATTTGTGTTTTTAGAACAGATTAGAATTCCTCACAGCTGTAAGTATACATTTGAGATTGTTTCAAACTTATAAAAGTCATAAAATAAAATAAAAAGATGAGTGCCTGACACTTTCGTGCTAGCAACATTACTAATGCGACAAGAATACACGCATACATAATTTATGTTCACACACATACATTACTAATATTGCTAATTTGAAAATGTCAGGCGCTCTTTATTCTAAGCGGCCTGTGAACAGAAATAAAGAACTGCTTGGGACTGTTTGTTTCAACGTCGTAGGTCTAGAGAACAAAAATATACAGATATAGTAATTAACATGAGGTCAATTAACAAGCCCTTTAAATAACATGAGGTCTTAGTTTTCGTGTACAACATATTTTACGGTGGGGCAAATAACTGGAGTAAAGTTGTTCACTTTACAAACAGTATCAAGCTGTTTTATATGACTTTATTATAAACTAGTAACTTTTCACACCCTTCATACTATCTGCTATTTCTAGCAAAGTTTTATCTTTCGTTTCCGGTAAATATTTGTACAAAATAATTAAAATAATTACTGAAACAATACCAAATGCAAGACATGTCCCATGCAATCCAAAATTCCTAAACAATGAAGGAGCCAGTTTTAAAAACATACCAGTTACAAGTTTTCCAGTTAATGCGATACAACATACTGATAAATTCCTAGACCTTATCGGAATTAATTCACCAAAAACTGAAGTAGAAATTGCCACAGGTCCACAACTAACAGCTATTGAAAAAGCAACAAATAAAGATATAGTTACATATTTGTTTTCCATAATAACATTTAAACTAATTGAATATAAGTACAAAGATAAAATAAATAAAAACATGACACCTACACTCGATGAGGCTAACAACAATGTGCGTCTGTTTAAACATCTTGATAAAGCGCTAGCCCCGTACATACTCAACACTGTGAATCCATCTATTATTAACATTGCGATATATGTCGTTGATTCACTGTTTGTAATTTTCTTTAAAACATCTATAGCGTACACAGCAAAAACTAACTTTCCTGAGCAGATTCTTAAAACACCAGTTAAATCAATCAATAACATTGGTTTATAAAATTCTTTAGATTTAATTGTTTTAAAGAAATCAAACACGCATTCTCTTGCAGTTGATTTTGTACTTCTGCAGCTAGCAATATATTCCTTTTGAGAATGTATCAATGCTTCTAATTCCTTCTCTGAATCTTCATCACAACCTTTTAACGAGCGATGTGCTGCTGCACATTCTTCAAACCTTCCTTTGTTTGCCAACCAGTACGGAGACTCGGGCCAAATTAACACCGTCAGTAAGGTATACATTGACAACACTATACCTATTAACGGAATATTTTTCCAATGAAAGAAGGTGCCTATTGCATTAGCAGCCAAAATGCCCCAGTAAAACGTAGCTATTTTAGCTATTAGAAATATTCCTCTATATTTTGGGGAAACATACTCAGTTAATATCATAAAGGTGATGGTAGTTTGTGAAGCAGTAAAAAATCCCTGCATTATATTACTAATTAATATATGAGTGACGTTTGTGCTACAGTATAAAAGGATAAACGCGGCTAAACTGTCTAAAATTGCGATGGTAAAAGGTATCTTCCTTCCGATGAATCTTGCGACGATTGAGAGGATGATAACGCAAAAAAATCCACTAAAATTGTGCACCGAGCCTGGAAAATACAAATTCAATATAAATAAGTTGGTAATCAAATTAGAAAGTTGCGATGAGAGCACACGAGCGTTAAATGACAATATTCACTATACCTGCTAACTACATCTAATATAAAATAAATCATTTATTTTGGACCAAACACTGGTTAACATTTAATAAACCTGCCAAACTGCGTGACACTTTGTCGGCGTTAGCGCTCGTCGTAAAACATTTGGTAATTAATCTAATTAAACATCAGTAGGTACAAATAGTATGAAAACGGTAAGAATATTTTACTTCAATATAATAGACTAATTTGTCACATGTTACGACTATTTAATTAAAAAGTTCCGTTTTAATTTATTTCCCAGTTTTAGTGTTTGCCTGCTAATTACAACACTATCTCTTCTCAGCCAGTCGATACTATTGAGCAGTGTAGCGATCAAATACTTATTGGTTCTTTTGCCATAATAATTTTTACTGGTGCTCGTACGAATTAACGTTCTCTAGCAATTATCGTATTGTAAGTGTTTTGCACATGTACTTTGAATTGATCGTTATAAAACTGCTCTAGAACCAACGGGTACTTGACCTTTTCATGCACGGGAAGCAAAGGTGCTTAAATTATGAAAAACTTTTTGTTGTATGTAAGGACATACAACAAAAAGTTTTTCATACTCGAGTTTTAGTTTTGGGTTAGCAAGGTATTTCATAAATCAAATTTGCAGCGATCTTATACTGTTCAAATAGGTTTTAAATGTACTGTGATAAATATTTAATCCATAGCTTAGCAAAGACTCGGTGAGTACAAAATAAATCACATGCAGTTTTTTCCTACTTATAGGTGCCTGCAGCATATAAAACTTACTTAACGCTGATCTAAGCTTTGTACATACTGTGTCAACTTGTGTCTTGCAGTTCATGTTACGGTCCACCTATAGACCTAAATACTTAAATCTACTGACATACTTCAGCTTTTGACAGACACAGTTGACATTTCTAACGTGCATGCAATCTTAGGTGTGGCCCAAGATACCCATATCCACACTGTTGGGGCGTAACTCCCAACAGTGAAAATGTTATGTTGATGTTTTGTATTGGGATGTTAATGTTGAACGAGTAAACAACCGATTGTTATAAAGGTTTTATTGCTACTAAAAATAATATGTTATAAAGTAATAATGTACAATTAATGTTGGGTTAACAAACTGCAACGTTTCACTGTAAGTAGGACAAGTTATTTGCATGTACAGCGTAGCTCGTACATATTGCCCACTCACAAAAATAACCTAAATGTACATCGGAAATTGTTTAAAAATTAAGTTAAAATGTAAAAGCTAAATACAAACAAAGTCTTAAGTTATTATGGTAATTCACAACGCGCAATAGGCGACGTTGCTTTATTGAGTGTGCGTGCACTCGATATGTGCGCTGCGTTGTTGTCGTCTGTGACGTCTAATAATGTGTTGTCCACGATGCTCGCTGTCGACGTTCTTCGTGGCATCGGGTTGGGAACAGATGGAGCTTCTGGTTTCCGTCGACTTGCCCAATGCTTGCGTAGGCGGTTGTAAGCGTATATTACGCCCGCGAATGCTGCGACGGCAGCTAATAGGTAGATGACAACGTATTGGTGAACATCGTGGTATGTTACATGATCTAGTCTGCCAGGTGTTTCTCGTTTGCCTTGACTAGGTCAATGTCTTGATATTGTTTTGCGAGCTCGTCATCTAATACTCCGAACAGGGAGCACGCGATGGAACCGTCACCGTTGATAAGCCCACGTTTGCTTCTCGTATTCACTCGGCCTTGTTGACTCAGCAAAATATGGTTGTAGTGTCCTATTTCATCAGTCGAGTGTTGTAGTTGTGTTAAAATTACGTTACATTGTGTTTTCTGTTTCGTTTTCTCGCAGACGTTTTCTAGATGATTGGTGAATTTACTGGATACTGCTATACCGTGCCAGTAGGGCTTGACCTACACGATAATCTTCCACTCGCCGCGTATTAGTTGCATATTGGTCACCAAAGTATAGACCTTGTTGAAGCTCGGCAATGTTTGTTGTGTTAGCGGCCGCGACAGGATTTAGCAAATACAGCAGTGCCATGACCATTCCAATGAAGTTTATTTTTCTGTTTGTTGTTTTGCATCGTCGTGAACTTTTCGATTCGCTGTTTATGTATGACTCGTTTTCATTTGTTTGGTTTCTGCCGACGATCCAATTTTTCTCACGTAAGTGTGATAGGGTGAGTCTCGGGCCGCCGTGAAACGTCATTCGATGAGCTTGGTCGATGAGAAGATGTGTTAATCGACTGTCGTGTGGAATGATCGTCGGATGTTTCATGTTTTCGGTTAGCAAGACGTTTTTTAATCTTCCTCTTACTCGTAGGATGTCTTGATGGTCAATGAACGGAGTGAGCGCTTTTATTTTACTTTTAGACTGCACCGTGTTATGTTTTTGTAAATAGCAAATATCTGTGTCAAATAATTTTTGCTGTGTTTGTTTTACGAGCACCTTCGTTGCGTTATCCAATTCGTGCAACGTCAGATATCTCGGTAGTAGTCGCCGTTTCGGGTTCAATGGTCTGAGTATCCATGCGATAATGCGTATAATATGTTCGATAGAGCTGTGATTTTGCAATAGTTTTTCCATAATGCTCGGATTTTCCATGTTGTGTTGGGATACATTGGCTTGTTTCCGGACTGTTTTTTCTTCTTGGTCTGTGCTATAATGATATTTTTTAATGTTATTTGTTTTAAGCGATGGAAGCCATGTAGGCCCTTGCCACCACAGTTGATTTTTTTTCAGCTGACTAGCGTATTGGCCTCTGCTTGCGGCGTCAGCGGGATTTTCCTTTGTTTTTCGGTGAGGTACAATCTTTGACTTCGCGGCTACGAGTATTGTTGACGAATGGACCCGTGCGTAGATGACACAGGCATAGGCATCCAGGGAGGCGTCACTGAACCCATGTAGCTCCATTGTCTGCTTTTCGCCACACTTAAGCCATCTAGGTATTTCGCAAGAGTTTATCGCCCTTACGTCCGCTTGTATCTTGCACCACTCCGCATGTATGTTGTCGGACACTTCGTCGTCCCATTGTAAGTTTCCATCCCACAGTTTTTGAAATAGTAATTTCAATTTTGTTGACACGGGAGCCAGCCAGCAGAGTGGGTCAAATAGGTTAGATATTTCGGCTAGTAGGTTGGTTTGTTTCTTGTTCATGTCCGAAATTGCGCCTTGAAAGGTGAATTTATCCTCTCTTGAGTTCCAGCTTAACCTTTTTGGTGTATTTTCCACTCTGAAATTGAAGACAATCTTATCGTTGTTGTGTTGTTCGGAGATATCTTCCAGAAGTTCTTGATTGTTTGCTGACCATTTTCGAAGGTTAAACCCTCCATTTTTGAATAATGTTTGTAGGTCCTGTTGAAGATTGGGACCTTTGTACATGAGGTAGTTCAAACTGCATCCTGTAGATGTTTTTGCTGACGCATTGAACACCACTCTGTACTTTGTTGTTGTTGATTCAGCGCGTTGCACGCCGTGGTGAGGTAAGTAGCACTCGAGTATTTTGTTGCTGACTGTTGATTGCTTCATATGACCTAGATCAATATATTCAGCCATGAAGTCTTTATAAGCGTTTGCCAAATGTGTTTGTTTTTCCAACTTTCTTTCTAAATTTTTGAATTGTGCGATAGCCATTGGCTTGGACGAACCCAGCCTGCTCTCAAGTTCATTCTTCATCGGCAGTCTGACTTCATATTTCCCACTTTCCAAGCGCTGCGTAGTGTTGGTGTAGTATTCAATGCATGTTTCATTTTCCACCGATAGGTTGGATTGATCCGTGATGTCTTCGGTTTCCCAGAACTGTTTGATATCTTCCAGATTATTTATGACCACATTGCAGTGAAAAGTTTTGACATTGCCACATAAAAGCCAACCTAGGTAGGTTTGTTGTGCGATAGGTTGAGTGACGTCATCGCCTTTTATTATTCCTCCTAGCATGATTTGCGAATAAATGTCTGCTCCAAATAGTAAGTCCACCTGACGGCTGTTATGGAAGTCTGGACTGCTAGATGGATGTTCTGTATGTGGGATGGTTTTGCAAAGGTCTTATTTGGCAGGTTGTTAATCAAGTTGTTCATGATGAAAAGAGACGTTTGGAACTTGTAGTCGTTGTAGAGAGAACGTTGTCCAACTCCAAAGATGACTCCTTTGCATCTCTCGCGCTTGACTCCGAGAAGTTGAGCGGCATGTTCCGTGATCAAAGATATCTGAGACCCTTGATCGATGAGGGCTCGCAACTTGATTTGGGTCCCATCAGCTGTTTCTATGTTTACTACAGCGGTTGCTAGTAGTATCTCGGTAGTATCATCATCCTTTGATACATGGGAAGAATTTGTTCTGTTTTGTTAATACATGCATCGTGTATCAATGTATTATGTTGACCCGCGCACTTGCGACATCGGTAAACTGACGTACAGTAAGCGCTCAAAAGTGCATGAGCACGCTAAGAGTCGTATTGCTGTGAACACGCGGTATAGTCCGTACATTTGTATGTGTAAACAGTCAGACGTCTGTGGTGTGAGTGCCGTACACACACCACAGAGAGCGCAGTTTCGCACTACACACTATCGTATCGTCACGGTTCGCGGGCGCCGCACTTATATTTCCATAACTTTTGTTAGCACGCATCATACTCGTACGCGTGACCTTGGCCAGTGTATCGCATTGCTAAAATTCGAATGTAAATTATATGTGCAGATAGCAGAAGGCGTTAAGCGTTGGTCTTAGATTCAAGATGGCTAAGGTTCTAATCTCGTAAATCACAGCGCTGTTTTTGCAAATATTATTATTTTTGTTTGCAATAATAATATTTTTAAATATCCTGCCTATTTATTAATGTTGTTATTGCAATAAAGGGTTTAGAATAAAAAATGCGTGATATGTTATAATAAAAAATAAATAATATTTATTCGTTATGTTTATTTTACTTAAGTATAGTTATCAAACTTCTATAATTATTTATCATTACTTCACCTGAATAATATGTGAAATAGATGTCTAGAAACTTGGAAGCAATTTGTATTATTTTGACATATTTAAATTTTGAAATGTTTTAAATTTTAAATGGATTTTTTTGCACCATAAATATAAAGCTTTGATCATGGTCTAAGTAATTAAGCAATAAATAAGAATATTAGACTACTTAAAATGTAAAAAAATCTACTGACAAAATTGTTGATTTTAAGGTTAAAGGCAGTTGTTCATATTAATTATTTTAAACTTTATTTGGCTTTAGTAAATATTGGTTGGTATTGAGGTTATAGCTTAAGTATTCATTTTCTTTACGAAAAGAAGATTGAAACTAAACCTCAAATTTTAATCCTAAAATAATACTATTACTAAAATAATATTAAACAATTTCGGTATATCTGCAAGAAATACGACAAAGACTATTGAAACGTGCTTAAAAAATTCGTTACCATAAATTCATGCAATAACGAATCTGTTGTTTATTAAGTTGGTACGGTCAATATTTTAAGGTCAAAAACGGTTTTCTAGCTGGTCTTCAGTGATGCAAGCCTTCAGAGTGCACGGCGAACGGTTCATAATGACGTGTTTTTAATAATTCAGCAAAATATCTCGTTGGTATGAAACCATTTGTTTCATTCACCATTTGACGTCGCTGCTACTCGATAATAAGCCCCTTCCTCATATCTCTTAACCGTCACAGTATTTCTCTAGAACAAAGAAAAACATTGTTTTTATTACACATAATACCTAATTATTTATTATTCACTAATCGAATTAAACCTCACAATGAATTTAAAACTTTAAAGGCATCTTCTGTCTCAACAATACCTCTGTTCTATCAACAATACCCTTGATTAAGATTTATGTTTAGTAAAATATGAAATATATAAATGATAACACTCACACTTAGTCCGGTTTTATTAGATATTCACTTCACTTTTACGCAGCGCAATAATATTCTCTGATCTGATCTGATCTCTTCAATATATTTTATGCCTGCTTTTTGATAATAATAACCACAACACTGCGCTAAATGCTCGTCACCAATATTATCACGGCACGAACCAACAAAGTTCTATTAATTGAATACTTGTAACAAACTGCATCTACCCCACAGAAATCGAAATAATTTACTTAGTTTTTTGTGGTCTACCTGCTAAACTTTAATATTTATGTGAACAAGACGAATGAAACTAAAAACGAATGATGATTATCGAACTAGTCATTGGTTGCAGACAAAGTGAGTGTGTGTGTGTAATGTGCGTGTCTACAGTATTGTAACAACTTATAGAAGAAGGTCGTAAATCAAACCGAAGCGTCAGTCTATTGCTTTGTGAGATTGCTTATGGACTTTTGGTCGGTACTGTACATGTTTTTCCGTTATGGCTGAACAGGCAATTTACGCAAAGGTTCATTTTATTGACTGTACTAAGTTTTAAGTCATTAGGCATTTCTAAAAACTTTGCGCAATTGTACATGCCATGTTCGTCATCGCAAAGAGGGCATCGAAATGTTGACGCATGGAACGATTTCGTAAATTTCTTGTTGCTAGTTGCTTGATTACTGCTGTATTGTTTTTTAGAGTACGAATAATTTTGATGTTGACTCGATGATGTATTCGGTTTTTGATTGTGTTCTTGTTTGCGGCGCGATGCTTCCAACGATGTAAACTTCACTTCTA
This sequence comes from Agrochola litura, assembly GCA_949152395.1. NCBI lineage: Eukaryota > Metazoa > Arthropoda > Insecta > Lepidoptera > Noctuidae > Agrochola > Agrochola litura. The sequence continues at coordinate 899,622 of OX424490.1, forward strand.
GGAAATCTAGCAGATCTTTCAGTATTGGCAGCTTTCGGCAATTCTTCAGCGGGTCATTGTACTCTAAATGTGTGTCTGCGTCTAATTTTTGCGATAGTATATGTACGAGAATCGGATCCCAAGTTTCGACATCCACTCCTAAATTCTTTATCGCATGTAAGCATTCTATGCTGACGTCATGGATTTTTTATTTGGGTCACTGACTGTTGTTGCATGTGTGGTAGGTTGAAAATCATGTTGATGTGCGATGTGAAGATAAGTTTTTCATTGTTAAATCGGTGATTTAGTATATCCCAACACACGAGGTAGTTATCCGAACTTATCTGTAGGTGTTGAATCAAGCGTTCCGCTTCTCCCTGCACTTTACTCTTCAGAAACTGCATCTTCTGAGCAGATCAAAGGGAATTGTTGCTATGTATTGCTTCCGTGAAAAGGTCTTTAAATGGGATCCACTGGTTGTAGTTACCGTAGAAGACTGGTATCTCTAATTTCGGTGTTGTTTTCTCACGATGAGCGCCGCACCACATTTTTGTATTCAAAGCCTTTTTCAGTTCATTGAATTGGTTTTCATACCTGGTGTAGCGTTCTTCGTACACTATCATCTTCTCTCCGTTGATTTCACACTCTATCTCCCAGTGAAGGTTGTCAATTGCTGACCAGCGCATTTGTAGTGTTTGCAGAGCGTCTTGAAATTCCCATTTTTCAGATAGAAACTCCACGTTTATGTTCGCGACTGCTCTCATAAAGGCTTTGAAGTTTGCCGTCTGTTTGCGCATCATGTCATCCAGCTTGCTATTGGATCCCGTATCCTTTTTCGCAGTGTTTTGTTGTTCTTGCCGAGTAGGAGGAGGTGATGGTTCTCTGTTTTGTTTATCTTGATTGGCATCCCTAGCTTGTTCTGCCACCTCACTCTTCAAGGCTTCTTGTTCCTGTTTTGTCTGATGTGAGGTACCTTCCTCTGTTTGTGGGTTGGCACCTCCCAATGTTTTTGTTTGTACCGATTGCTCCCTTGGAGAACGAGCAAGGGTTGTGAGTTGTTGGTGTTGTTGAAGAATAAGCTCCTTTACTTCATTGTAGCCCTTCAGCGTTTGATTATAGCAGTCATTCTTAAAGTAGGTATGACTTACACTTTGTTCCGTAGACATGCGGCCGTGATTGAATTGGTATTCTGACCACAAGTTTTCCAACATTGCCATACGGCGTTTGAAATAGTCGGGGTTTTTCCTGTCCCAACCATCTTTCTTGATATTTATTCCGATTTTCTTTATGTTGTCGTAGAGTTCGTTCTGATTCTGGTATAAATCAGCTGACGTCATGTTGTTTATGTTGTTTTTCTTGTTGACTTCAAGATGAACTCTTCTGTTCCGAGCGTAGACTGTTGCTCCACACTCCTGGTTCTTGGTATTGTGCAACCTTTCTCTTGTACGATATGCGCCTTCTCAATTGGTTACTGGGGCGACTCGCTTGTGAGAGACCAGTCCAACCGATTCGCGACCGTAAAAGATATAAATCACACAACACTAAATTGCTCGAAGGACCAAATGTTGGGGCGTAACTCCCAACAGTGAAAATGTTATGTTGATGTTGTGTATTGGGATGTTAATGTTGAACGAGTAAACAACCGATTGTTATAAAGGTTTTATTGCTACTAAAAATAATATGTTATAAAGTAATAATGTACAATTAATGTTGGGTTAACAAACTGCAACGTTTCACTGTAAGTAGGACAAGTTATTTGCATGTACAACGTAGCTCGTACACACACTGTCGACATTTTTGCCACAAGGTTGTGCGGCGATTACACGTGCATCCCTTTCGTCTTACTTAGATTTAGTATGATACCGTTATGGTGCGCCCACCGGGTAATATTGTTGAAGTCAGCTTGCAACACAGCCCTAACCTCCTGTATATTTACCGCTACTTCTTTACCAGCCACACCAGAAATGCAGGTCTGTAAGGTTCTGCCAGTCAAGTAGTTCCGGAACCACTTGTTCGTGGGCCCCCTGATGCCACACTCATCCATAGCCTGCAACAGTACCTGGTGGTCCAAGGTATCAAACGCCTTTTATAATCAATGAACAACGCCAGGACCTAATGACCCTGATCTAGACTAGTATTCATGTCTTCCGAGAACTGTGATAGTGCTGATATTGTGCTACGACCGCGCCTAAAACCGTGTTGTACATCTGCTAGTTTACGATTCTGCTCTAAGAATTCACTAACCTCACCGACTACCATTTTCTCCACCATTTTATAAATTACTGATACGATAGTGATGGGCCTATAGTTAGTGTAATCTGAGTGCGCTCCCTGCTTAAAAATGGGCCTAATTAAAGCTTTTTTAAGTGGACTTGGATATTCCCCTTTCGATAAACACAGGTTAAAAAAGTGCAACAAGACCGGTGAGATGTTATTCTTGATTATTTTTAAGTCAATTACTCGAATGCAATCAATGCCTGGCACCTTGTCACAGTTCAGCTGATCGATAATTTTACTCATCGTGTCGCTCGATACTGGCCTAAAGAGAAACATTACATCACTCGCCATAACATACTTACTTCTGTCTAATAATTTTATCCCATCAAAAACATCATGCAAAAAAATACAAGTCTCGCAACGCAGTTCTTCTACCGTAAAAAGATGTGAGATCTAATGTCAAGCCAAGTCTGTTAATTTATTCAGTACTTATCTATTTGTCATCTTTGTTTCTTTACTAAATGGAATGACTTGGCTATCGCACGGCAAAATCAATCACAATCACATATGAATAATCTACTATTTTAAATAGTTCTAATTAAATAAAGCGTAACGCTAATATTAGGTAGATTTTGTTGTATATAGAATGTAGATTCTATTGCCTTGTGTAATTGTCAAGTCAAATTACACCGAAATTTCAGACTTCTAGCTTTATCCAAAACGAAGTTAAAGGGGGTCGAAAATGTTCTGATTGGCTTCGAGAAAAGATGGTACGGCTGTGCCTTTGCGTTTGTTTTGCTCGACTTGGCCGGGCACTGCCGTACCCCCCGTTATTGCAGTTATGTTTAATGCTAATAATTTCTTCAGTAAATATATTTGCAAAGTTACTACACACATTATACATTGTGTTTTTACATCCAAAGTATCTTTTAACAATACAATTTTTTTTTATATATCTCCTTTTTTCTTATAGAAGTTTTGATGATTGACTCCTACGCATAGCAACTACGCTATGCCTAGGAGTCAATCATCAAAACTTCTGATAAAAAAACATTATAACCGTGATAGCCACAAACTCAGTTTTGGTTTATATTAGTAGAAATTTACTATATTTATTTTATACTAGCTTTTGCCCGCGACTTCGTCCGCGTAGAAGTCGAAAATGGTTCTAATAGGATTTTTAATTGGTTTTTTACGTTTTTAATTTTGTTATAACTTATAACATATAAATTATTATGTTCAAATGTTTGAATACTTATAAAATATAACAGTCTTTATTACCTGTGGAGCGGGAGGGCGTGTCAGACTCTCTGACTAAAACCTACCCATGTTCCTTCGGTTGCCCTGTTGCCGGGGGCCACGATGTCCCTTTCGGCCCTTATTCGCAGCCCCGGCAGGCATTGGCCCTAGCGGACCCCGTCAGTTCTGCTGACATCTCTTTGAGGCGCGCGTGGAACACAACGCGCCGTGACCCGGGACTGGTCCTTATCGGACGGCGAGCTACCCATTGCTCACCGTCCGCAAGCCCGCGCCTACGGTGGCCGGAAATCGGCTCGCGTTTCCCGTCCAGGGCGTCTCCTCCTGCGGCGGTTAGGGGCGTGAGGGCGCGAAATTTGCCTCTCCCTCACGCGTTCCACCTCCTCCTTTGCGAGCATTACCGCTTCGCAGAAGGAGGTGACGGCCTGCCATTTCCTCTCGCTCCGTACCATGGCCTGAACCAGGGCCGGACGCGAGAGATCACCACCGCCGATTGCCTTCACGAGGACACGGCGATGCTCCGCCCAAGCCGGGCAGACCTCCACCGTATGCTCTACCGTGTCCTCCGGGTGACACCCGGGCGTTTCCTCCCGCCTTATCGAAACAGGAACCTCCTGAAATAGCCGTGTCCGGTGAGGACCTACGTCAGGCGGAAGGTAAGGATGCCGTGGCGTCTCTCAAGCCACTCCTCAAAGAGGGGTCTTATCGCCGCAATTGTGGCGTGCCCAGCGCTGGGTTGCGACAATCGCACTCTCCATGACGCCATGAGATCCCGCCGGAGCTCTGTCCGCTGTGCCGCGATTTCTTGCGGCATCGGAGTTAAGCCCCGGCGTTTCGCCTCCTCGCGCCACTCCCAAATGTGCGCGAAGACCTTTGCCTCCAGATCCCATGGCGGTAATCCGGCAAGGAGGCTCGCCGCCTCACAGAAAACCGTGCGGTATCCTCGGGCCAGCCGGATGGCCATGACCCTCTGGGAAATACTACACACCTACCGCAGTATTTCTTTGTAAACAATTTTTTTTTTTTTCTTCGGGAGTGACCGGCTGCAACTAACTCGCAGAAACCGCCATATGTAGAGTGTTGTAACATATCTAATGTATACTCTTCTTTTGCCATGACGGTCATGAGCCATAACAGATTTAATCCCAATTTTTCGTCACATAACACACAATTTCTTTACGAATATCCATTGAGCGTTCTTGTGTGCCGTACAACAAATCACCCACTATTGGTACAATGGTAAGGTTTATTAATTATCGCTTTTAGCGAAAAGACCGCCCATTGTGTCACCCAATGTAAAATTTCTAAATTAATGTCTGTAATTTTTATGGTGTAGGTACATAATAAAGAATATTCCATTCTATTCTATTAATTTCCCATTGATGTTAACCAACTCTGCTCCCATTTAAAAAATAGACACAGACAAATTTATTGATGTAAAAAAATGCGAAAAACAATACACAAAATTAAACTTCTAAGACTATGTAAAAGAAAACTATAAGTATTATTATACACAACAAATCAAAAACAGATATTTTTACAATTAAAACTAAAAAGAGTATTTGCTTACGTTTTTAAGTGAATTCAACCCTTTTTGAACAAAATCGGATTGAGTTTTCAAACATGTGTCAAAATAAAATGTAATTTAAGTCAAAAGCACTAAGGAGTATTGACATCAACTTCGAAGCAAATCACGGCCAAAATAACTTTATACCCCTTTTTAACCCCGTTAGGAGATGTATTTCAATAAAATACGAAACACGTCTTCCATCAATTCTGTTAAAAAAGGTTTTTGTAAAATTTTAAGTACATTGGACCAAGGAATCACGTTGTCCCATACAAACTTTGCCCCCCTTTTTCACCCTCTTAAGGGTAGAATTTCGGAAAATCCTTTCTTATCGGATGCCTACGTCATACAAAGAACACACCCTCCAAATTTCAGGTCTCTATGATCAGCGGTTTAGGCTGTGCGTTGATCCGTCTGTCAGTCATTCAGGACAAAGCATTTTATATGTATAGATTAACTTAATAACCAGCGATGGGGCTGTCTCGCATGGGGTAGCAGCATGCTTTTTATTATTATTATTCATTTATTTCGGACAGAATCCATATAATGTGTTAGTAACAATTTTCTTAAGGCTTGTGCAGACCAGCGCGACACGCGACGCGACACAAAGGCACCGCCCGTCGCGCGACAAGCGGTGCCTTTGTGTCGCGTCGCGTGTCGCGCTGGGCTGCAGAAGCCTTTAAGATCTATGTTAGTAGGTACATATGCTGAGCGATGGCCGTTTTGCGTGGATGTGACGCATATTTTCCCCCATTTTGTTATTTACGTATTTTTTTTTATCTTTCTTTGCGTCGTGTTTACCGCAAATAAACGTATTTTCTTTCTTTCTTTCTAATAGTCTTCAGAAAGCTGACAGCTGGCTGGACGGAATAGTACACGACTGTCGCGGCCTGCAACAGGGGCATTGATGGACGATCGTGAAAATGTGACGCACACGTACGTGAGATCATCAATGCGTGGTTGCGGCCAAGGCTTATATAGTAGTACTAGTAATGCGCGGAAATTCAATACTTTAAACAGCTCTATTTGCAAGCCAAATCGAAATTCAAATACAATCTTTAATAAGTTACCTCCTTGGTTTCTATGAAATGTGTTGAAGTAAAAAGTTTGTTTCATTTTTAAATCACACGAGTTTTCATAGTAATATATTCGGCCACTAAACCCGACAGATATGGATTTTCATACAAACATTACCGGCCGGCTGCTGGATGGATTTATCTCGAAGAAGGTTGTCAAAATAATGCTCGAATTTCTAGGAGCGCGAGGGCGCGAAATTTGCCTCTCCCTCACGCATTCCGCCTCCTCCTTCACGAGCATTACCGCTTCGCAGAAGGAGGTGACGGCCTCCCATTTCCTCTCGCTCCATACCATGGCCTGAATCAGGGCCGGACGCGAGAGATCACCGCCGTCGATCTCCTCCACGAGGACACGGCGATGCTCCGCCCAAGCCGGGCAGACCTCCACCGTATGCTCCACCGTGTCTTCCGGGCGATCCACACAATGGTGACACCCGGGCGTTTCCTCCCGCCTTATCCTGAACAGGAACCTCCCGAAACAGCCGTGTCCGGTAAGGACCTGCGTCAGGCGGAAGGTGAGGATGCCGTGGCGCCTCTCTAGCCACTCCTCAAAGAGGGTACTTATCGAATATGCCTGCAGTAGTATTATACGAGCGCTTAATTAATAATATACAATGAATTTAATTATCTATACTTAAAAAAGTAATATTGCTTTTAAAGAAAAATCTCCGGAAACACTGATATGATTGCAAAAAACTCGTTCAGCGATAGAAAGTTACACTATTCCCAAGTGACATAACATATTTTTTTATGTCAGAAAAACACATAAATTCAGTGAAAATCTCCTTGGGAATTAATCCAACATTCACAGAAAAATAAACATAAACAACTCACTGAGCCAAGAAGCCATCTCATCTGTGATTATTTTAGTATTATTCGCTTCCCGCCTTATCTGTGGGATGGACATGGTAGGTGCGCCGACGACTAGGCCGAACAGGAACATAGAAGTCCATACGCCGCTGCAGATCAGCAACTGGAATATACAAATTGTTGTTGATATTCTTCTCTACAAGATAAATCTGTGAGACGGTTAATGTTAAGGCACCTTACTGCCCATAAGGTACCTTAACCGTTGCCGCTACAGGAATACACCTTAAGAGACTGCCCTTTACTTTACTTTTTGAGTGATTGCTAACAGCATTCAAGAATTTTGAAAAATGGGAACAGTTAGCAAGAAAGACGTCAGTTCTTACGTTTTCTTTGTATGATGCCAATCGATGCAGTTTTGTAAGGCTCTTCTGGACCAACTTACGTTAGAGTACTAGAAATGCCACAATTCGCAAAAATCTTAGTTTTGTTACGGCTTTTTTTTTGTTTTAAAAAGAGGATTTAACTGCTTGCTTCAATTAACTCGAAAATGGGTATAAATATTATTAAAGTCAATTAATAGAAACATATACGCATAATCAGCTTATAATGTTCCCACTACTGGGCCACAGGTCTCCTCTCTGCGAGAGGGAGGGGGCCATAATCCACCACGCGGGCCCAGTGCGAGTTGATGGATGTCACAAACTGGCATGTCCTAGAACCAAAAATTCAAAGACATGACTCTTTGAATTTTTGGTTCTAGGACATGCCAGTGAAATGAAATGAAATGAAATTGTTTATTCTGTAAATAGGATATCGAAATCACTTTTACACGTCATATAAAAAAATATTAAAAATAAGCTAGATGAGTTCGGCGTTTCCTATCTGACTACTCTGAGAAGAAAGGCCGAAACAAACTCAGAGGTCGCAGTCTCTTTTAAAGTCCAGACATAATCTTGGTCAGGCCATATGAGAACCATGTAGATAAGTGTCTGAAAAGGTCTTTTGAGGAAAGAACCACACAGATTTGAGTGGACCTGTCCAGTCAGTGCAAGCATTTGTCAGTAATCGTGGAGCTCAACTCAGAACTTAAGGAGCTCAACTCGACGAACAATACCAAAGAAAGGACATTTGGGTAGGCCGCATAAACTACTCAAACTGCCAGACCATCACTAAAACTAGCAGAGAAATAAAAACAATATCCACATAGTCCTCACATTCACAATAGTTAAAATAATATAATACTTTACAAAGTAATCATGTCATTTTGAATATAATTTTCAACAATGTCAATGTGTTTATAAAACTGGTATATGTTGATTTTACATAATTAAAATGTCTAGTTTTATGATTTTATCACAAGGCTTAGCAGAGCGAGCAGTTCAATCCCAAGCTTTTTTATCTTCTAAATAATCTGAAATTGTATAGTACCCTTTTTTACAAAGTTTGGTTTTAATACAGATTTTAAATCGTTTAATGGGTAAGTTTCGAATGTCAATGGGGAGTTTGTTGTAAAAACGTATACATTGACCCATGAATGAGTTGCCTACTTTGTGGAGACGTGTGCGATGTACAGCAAGGTTGTGTTTATTCCTGGTATTTAAACTATGAATATCGGACATTTTCTTAAAATTTGATATATTTTTGTGCACATACAATAGGTTTTCAAAAATATATTGTGAGGCTACAGTCAGAATATTTATTTCTTTGAATTTTTCTCTAAGGGAATCTCTTGGACCTAGATTGTAAATGGCTCGAACAGCCCTTTTCTGTAGAACAAAGATAGTATTAATGTCCGCACAGGTTCCCCAGAGAAGAATCCCATATGACATAAGACTATGAAAATAACTAAAATAAACAATTCTGGCTGTATCTACGTCAGTTATCTGTCTAATTTTTTTAACAGCATAGGCGGCCGAACTTAGCCTTCCTGACAATTTTTCTATGTGTGGGCCCCATTGTAATTTACCGTCAATAGTGATTCCAAGAAAAACTGTCGACTCAACAGGGTCCAACTCTGTTCCATTAACCTGAACATTGGTAGATAGCTGCCTGACATTTGGCATTGAAAATTTTATGAGTTTAGTCTTTTTTTCGTTCAGGAGAAGATTATTTACATTAAACCAATGCACAACTTTAGAGAGTGCATCATTAACTTGTTCAAAGTTGACTAACTGACGTTTGATTTTAAAAATGAGGGAAGTATCATCTGCGAATAATACGATCTTGTGATTATCCCTTATGTGATAAGGTAAGTCGTTTATATAAATTAAAAACAAGAAAGGACCAAGAATTGAACCCTGCGGAACGCCCATGGTGACTGCAGATCCTGCAGATCTCTTGCCATTAACATCGACCCTCTGAATTCTGTTGTTCAGATAAGAAGTCAGAAGGTCAAGAGCCTTGTCCCTCATACCATAGTGGTACAGTTTCCTGATGAGTGTTTCATGATGTACGCAATCGAATGCCTTGGACAAGTCGCAGAAAATGCCAAGAGCATCTTGCGACTCCTCCCAGGCCTCGAATATGTTCTTCAGTAATTCCACGCCCGCATCTGTAGTTGAACGACCCTTAGTAAAACCAAACTGTTTCAGATGAAATAAATTATGTGCATTGAAATGTCCTAACATTTGTTTTAAAATTAATTTTTCAAAGATTTTGCTCAATGTAGGTAATATCGAAATAGGCCGAAAATTTGTGGGATCAGTTGTGCTGCCAGATTTGAACAGTGGAATCACTTTGCTAAGTTTCATCAGATCAGGAAATACACCAGATGCAATACAAGAGTTAAAAACGATTGCTAAAAAGGGTGAAATAACATCAATTATTGAGGACACGGTATGTACTGATAATCCCCAAAGGTCAGCAGTTTTTTTTACATCAAGATTTTTAAAAGATTCTATAATGTCTTTAGCAGTAATAATTGTGAATTCAAAAAGTTTGTCACATTCTGGTACACATTCTTTAAGTATTGAGTAAGCAGAAGTGGAGGACGACGATGACAGAGTTTTGGTTGTTAAAATGGGAATATTAGTGAAGAAATTTTCAAACTCAGTTGCCACCTCCACGTCTGCCTTAATATCTACATCATTGATTTTTAGATGGAAGTCACGATTCCGTACTGTCGTTCTTCCCGTTTCTGAATTAATTATATTCCAAGTGGTTTTAATTTTATTTCCAGAACATTTTATTTTATTTTTAATGTTTATGGCTTTTGCTGAGGAACAGGCTCTTTTAAAAGTTTTTGAATATTTCCTAACAAATTCTTTAAAAGTTTCATCATGGTTACATGTTTTTTCATGATACAATTCAAATAACCTCTGCCTACTTTTGTAAATACCTGGAGTTGCCCAATCACTAAATAGAACGCGGTCACAAACAGACAATGTTTTTGAGGTGAAAATCTTACTAAACTCACAATTGATGAGGTTAAATAGTAAAGTGTAAGCTTGATCCGGGTCGTTATGATAAGGCAAACCCGGTAGTTTTTCGATTAAATTATTTTTAAATTGTCCTAAGCGACTTTTATTTACAGGAACAAAACTTACAAGTTTTCTTTGAGTTCTGACTGTTTTCTGAGGGAAAGTGACTAACTGGCCACAGTGATCAGAGTCTAACTCATTTATAATTAAATGGCTGGAAGGTCTTAAGTTTGTAAAGATGTTGTCAATACAGGTAGCACTAGTGGCAGTTATTCTAGTCGGCTCAAAGAATGTATTGTACAAATTATATGACTTTAATAAAGTTATAAATTTATTTACTACAGCAGATTTTTCCAGTATATTAATGTTGAAGTCTCCACAGACTAAAACTGTTTTATTACTGTTACAAGTCTTTAATAATACTTCTTCCATATATTTTTCAAAAATATCATATGAAGCACATGGGGGCCTGTACACGCTTATTACAATGAACTGCTCAAGCTCAATGCAAGCTATTTCAATAACTCGCTCAACAGAGAGGCTCACAATATCCTTACGTTCTTTAAATTTCATATTGTTACGAACAATTATTAGAGAGCCACCACGTATCATATTAACTCTGCTGAATGAGCTGGCAACCTGGTGGTTGTTAAAGCTGAACATGAACTGGTGGACTTTCAACCAGTGTTCAGTTACACATAGGATATCAATATTACTACAGTTCATGAACAGCTCCAATTCTAATTCCTTACCTATCACACCCTGTATATTTTGATGAACAATTTTTAGAGTATTATTATTACATTTATTTAGATTACTACAATTTGATGGGTGAGATATCAAAGAAGAACTTTTATTAACATTTTGATGATTTAAACCAGTATTTAAAATTTCTTTATTTATCAAGCAAGAGGTTTCCTCTATTGTCCTAATTTCTAATTTAAATGATAATTAATGTCATTAGTTGTTGCCAAAGTATTGGCAGAATTATTTAAAATGTCATTGCATTGCTCAAAAGAAGCAAGTTGTTTAGCCAAATTTTTGGCTGAAATAGAAAAAAAATATGATAGCGACACAGCTATCTGTCCTTTGCAATAGTTAGAAAGATAGTACATAACAATATTATATCTATCTCTTGTCAAATACAAATTATTACCAACATAATTGTTAGTGTCAACTAGATGGAACAGATTATTATTGAATGTCCAATTATACAATGTCATATTTAATTCGAATCTTAAGCTATTTTCTTCCTGTGGCAAACTGTTACTATATGGGAATGTAAACAACACAATTTTTCTTAAACTTAGATTACACAATGTTCTATAATATTGGAGCAATTCTCCTTTGTTCACATTTCCCCTATTACCCATAAAAATTAATAATGTAGTGCCCTGGTTAAAGTTACATTTAATAATTTCTTTCATAATGTCAAATAAAGAACAACCAGGCATACAGTAATTTATTATGGAGTGTCCTGAATATTCATCTGTCAACAAGTGGCCTAAGTCCTTTCCAATCTCATCACAAAATAATACTACATCATTTTTTACTATTTGTTTAGATGGTTTATTTGAACTATTGATAGCAGGAAATGTCAAATCAACACAGGGCTGCGGTAAGGTGGTATTGAATGTTGTCAATGAATGGTCCGGTGTAAGTACTTTGGATGGTGTTCGACACTGCTCACAGTTGTTTGTTTGTGAGTTTACCAGCTCATTCATTGCCAGCACATATTCCCTCATTAGATGTTCAGAGGTATTATATTTGTTAGTCATTGAACTAAGTTTCTCCTGTAAATGGTGAAGTTCAGATTGCAAGTACTCTGTGTCAATGTTGTATTTCCTAGTACTTTGTTCTAAATTAAAAGAATACATATCTAATTGTTTTAGTAAATTTAGCCTTTCTCTATTAAGTTTAACATTTTTAATAAAGAACTTTTGTCTTTTAATCATTTTTTGTGTTTTAACAATGTATTTATTAATTTTAATGTATTTTTTAAGTTGTGATGAAATTGACAACGTAAAGTGCCTGCCCGGGTTTGAACTCACAACCTACAACTCGTAAGTAGGGGCCCATACCACTGGACCACTACTGGTCCTCACTCAATGGAAATATACCAAACGATTCTTTAAGAACAATCCCTGTCGTGGTGAAAAGGTTTACATGGAAAATCTTTTTCCTTTAAACTTTGTATACTTAATAAACTTGGAAATTAGCCTTGGCCCAAATACAAATTTATTGCGCATTAGAAAAACCGTGTACAGTTCAGATCAAATTATATTTATTATCAAATTAATCACACTAGCATTTCACACACTGTAGGTACACGACACGACTATTCAGAATGCGCGACAGTTTCTAAACGTGTTCACTGCTTGACCCAAGAACTCTGCTCAGATCCGGCCGATCCAAGCGTTATGTTGTAGAGTCTGTCAAACGCCGTCACGCAGCACTGGCGTCCCGATTATAGTCAACTCAGTAACGTATTTCCGACATACATAATAATAAATATTGACATCATTAATTTTCGAAACCCACCTTTTGAAGGAGGTGCAGTTTCCCCAAAAAAATTTGTGTAGACTATCTTCTGCGTACGACTTCGTCCTCTTAAAATTTATTGTTTTGGCAAAAATTTATCCTCTGAGCTCCGTTACTTCGTTTTCGCTTAGCGCTTTTTCTTGATTTTTTTCTTTTTGCTCGACTCGAAGTGTCGCAGAAAAAAAAATGTCTTATATTGATACGGTTACTTTAAAATGTTGTTTATAAATTAATTATGTAACAATTGATGACAAAGTTGTTGAATAGATGCTCCCATAGATAGGTATTGATTAAATTAACAGACTTGCTTTTACATTTAGATCTCACATCTTGCAGTAGAACTGCGTTGTGAGACTTGCATTTTTACAAGCTTAATTTGCTTTGTTAGTGTGTTAGTTAGTTAATTTGCAAATCTTGCAAGGTGAATTAAAACCACTTCGTCTTATCCTACGGAGTTGAAATTTTAGAAGTTGATTCAATTTCCAAGACAATGCATTTTTTTATGATGCATGACCTGATTTGGCAGCCAGGATTGTCTCCAGACGAAGGAACTCCACAACAGTTTACGGAACAGACACGAAATTATGGATTGGCTCCATACAATAGATCTCCTCAGCGGTCAACTAGCACAGACAACAAATTTTATATACGCATTTAATTATTATAGTCCATTCTAAAGTCCACCATGACCTTGCAGCTGCACCTAAGATTCACTCCAGACGAGGGAACTCCTCAACGGTCAACAGTACCTACCTACCGACAAAAATGTTATATACGCATTTAATTATAGTAGTCTGTTCTAAAGTCCACCATAACCTGGCAGCTGCATCCAAAATTGGCTCAAGACGAGGAAACTGCTCAGCGGCCAACAGCAGCGACATTAAATTTTATATACGCATTCAATTATGATAGCCCGTTCTAAAGTCCACCGTGACCATGCAGCACCAAGCTGCACCCATTACTTCAGACAAGGGAAGTACTAAACGGTCAACAGCACAGACAGTTAATTTTATATAGGTACGCATTCAATTATGATAGCCCGTTCTAAATTATAGCATGACTTGGATAGTGCAAATTTGTTGGTTTCACACCATGACTTATGTAACGACGTACTTGGGTTCGTTGGATTTGTCCTTACAAATACCTTTCAAGTGAAGGTGATAGAACAGATATAAACAAATTCTGAGGATAAAAAGTAAAAAATTAAATTTAAGTAAAAACCTTTTTAAAAACAAGCTTTTAATGAACTAAAAAGTACAAAATAAAACTTACGTAAACATAGAACTTTAATATTTTCTTAAAAGCTTGAGGTGTGAACGTCCTTCTTACTCAAGCTTTTAAGAAAATATTAAAGTTTTCAAATCCCTAATCTCAGAAATGCTAAGTTCTCCATAAAAACTTTTATACCATTTAGCGCCTCCTATAAGATAATTTTTCAGACAAAAAGTAACCTATATCCTTCCCCAGGTTGCCGTCTATTCGGCGGCGGTGATCTCTCGCATCCGGCACTGGCCATGGTACAGAGCGAGAGGAAATGGGAAGCCGTCACATCCTTCTACGAAGCAGTAATGCTCGCAAAGGAGGAGGCGGAACGTGTGAGGGAGAGGCAAATTTCGCGCCCTCGCGCCCCTAACCACCGCAGGAGGAGACGCCTAGGGCGTCGGGAATCACAGGCAGATTTCCGGCCACCGTAGGCGCGGGCTTGCGGACGGTGAGCAATGGGTAGCTCGGCGTCCGATAAGGACCAAGCCCGGGTCAACGGCGCGTTGTGTTCCACGCGCGCCTCAAGGAGATGTCAGCAGAATTGACGGGGTCCGTTAGGGCCGATGCCTGCTGGGGTTGCGAATAAGGCCGAAAGGGAAATCGTGGCCCCTCAGCAACATGGCAACTGAAGGAACACGGGTGGGTTTTAGTCAGTAAGAGTCTGACACGCCCTCCTGCTCCATCCAGAGCGGGAGATGGTATTTGATAATTTCCCAACCAAAAAAAAAAAAGGTTGCCGTCTATCTTTCTGCTAAATTTTATTGAAATCTGTTCAGGGGCGTGAAAAGGTAACATACAGACAGACAAATAGAGTTACTTTCGAAATTATAATATATAAATAGTATATCTATAGTATAGTATGAATTTAATTAATTAATAATACACACCTGTCTCACGAACGGTTTCCTATCTGTATTCTTTTGTAGTTTCGCATAGTGTTCACTGTCTTGCGGAATATCTTCATATTCACAATTTTCCATCGTGATAAAACTCAAATTTATCACTATCTTTTATTTATTACTTAATTGATATTTAATTCACCCCGAATTGTTGTAACTTTTTCCAAAAACGAAATCAACGAAGCCAATTAATAAAATTATTTTATGATCGATTTGCTAAGGCTACACATTCAATACTGCGCAAGAGTGGATCTCTTGCGCAGTATTGAATGTGTAGCCTTGATAACCAGATCTGAACGGCATCCGGCCGTCAAAAGTTTTCGTATTAGAATTAAATTGTATATTTAATATTTTTCGTGTATAGTTATTGATAAAAGTGCTTAAATTCGATAGATGTTATAAATATTAAGGATTTGTGTTTGTGAGAAATTCCATTGCAAAATCATTGAAAAATCAATGCACTAAAATACCAGCTGTCATCCAACGGACATTTGAAAACTTTTTTCCAACGGACATTTGAAATTTTTTTAGGTATTATCTTAGACAGACATTGCAATTGGAAAGCACACACAACTCGCATAGGTATGCTCTAATCTAATCAAATTTGTCTTTGCTCTAAAAAAGCTAAAAAAGATAGCAAGTCAAAAAACTGCTATGGCTGCGTACCATGGCTACGTCGGGTCAGTACTTAGATACGGTCTTCTTATATGGGGTAATTCTTCTCAGGCTAAAAATGTATTTATTACACAAAAAAAATGTGTCAGAGCAGTCTGTGGGGTTGGACCATTTCAATCTTGAAGACCTTTATTTAAGAAATTAGGATTACTAACTCTACCTAGTCTGTATATATTAGAAGTAGGATTATTTGTTAAAAAGCACTCCGAGCGATATACTAAAGCCATAGAAAATTAAAAATTCCTTTCAAGAGATCCAACCCGACTGGCTGTCACAAGATGTAGAAGCACACTATTTCAGAACAATTGTTACAATATGTCTGTCAAAATCTACAACCAAATACCCAAACAGATCAGAGAGCTACCACTAAACTACTTTAAAAAGAAACTTAAGAAATGGCTTTATAATAATATGTTCTATACAATAAGTGAGTTCTTAAATTATAAGCAAAGTGCGAAATATGATCTCACTAGTAATTTAATTAAATAACATAATTTTAAGGACTTTTAGTTTTTACGTCATCAAATAGTTTATAAGATATTTTTTGCATGCTGAAATATGTAAGTAAGCAAAATATGTGGAACTTCTTATATTTAAGAAAATAAAGAAATTCTAATTCTTTGAAAATCACCACATAACCCGGGGAGTATTTGTTTTAATTCTAAGCTTAGTTATAAATCAATTTAGTTAGTTCTCAATACGCCTTTTCCCCTTTTACGTTTATTATCCTCGTTCCTGTGAGCTGCGTCTTAATAACCCTTGAATTATCTTTACTGCACTAGACATTATGTTCATGCATACTTAGAATAAAATTACATTAAATTCGTCAGAGACCCCATTGACATCACTGCACATTATTACTAAACATACCTCTGATTAGTTAAATTACTGTGTTAGTGCCAATTCATGAAATTAAGTGGGCCCTTCCCGGTCCGTCTATCGTCAACGCGAGCATGGTCGAACAGCTTGTTGTTTCATCCAGCGCAAGTGAGAATTGCTAACAAGCAAGTGAGAACGCGATAACATTGTGCGAAAAATAACTTGTTTCAGGAAATACGTGTTTTTGAATACGCCTTATAAGTTTGTGAAATAAATGTTTGTCATTTAGAATCTCCATTACATGTGCGAGGTTTCTATGACGATGTTTTCTTTAATTTTACAATTTAAGAGTACATTATGAACGGTCAAAATTCAGGTAAAATTTGTGCAAAAAAGCAGATTTTTGGAGGCTTATATTGAATTTGTTTCGCTAAATTTTTATTTTTTGCTTTCATAGAAACCTAGATATAGTGCACAAGATACTTATTAGTTAAAAATAATTAAAGAAAGATATGTTACAACGCCATAATCACGTACGAGCGTTTGTATGAAAAGTATGACGGGTTGGCCGCTCTTAATGTTAAAAACTGGATTTACAATCACTTTAAAATAGTAGGTAGTACCTACCCCCAACCTTTTTGCTAACTTAATATTGTTGTTTTTCCCTTTTTTTTTAAGATATTAATATCTCAAATAAGACTTACCTGTGAATAATTAAATTATCATCCCATAATTGAGATAACACACTCTTCATAAATTTAATTCCTTTGATTTCTTTCTTTCAATTCTAAATATTATTTTAATACTCCCAATAGTCCCTTCATTCTAGTAGGTACTTACTATCCACATCCTATCCCACTCTCTTATTCCTTTTACTCACTTAGCTTTCTCTTCTCTCATTCCAGGGTGCCTCTAGGGTTGGCTTGTCAATATGTTGACCCGTAGAGCTGCATCCTTGGAGGAAAAACTGAAGGCTACATTAAAAGAGTTGGAATCTAGCAAAAACCAGTGCGATCAGCTACTACAGGAAAGGGATGACAGCGAGGTGGAAGTTCAATATATTAATAACAAGAACACTGAGCTTAAGAACCAGTTGGCCGAATTACATATTCAGCATATGGACATAATTGACCAGCATCAATACCTCCGTCAACTTGTGTCAAATTTCCAGCAATGTAGTGACACCCATGACCTGGCTTTGAGACGGATATCTGAATTGGAACTGGAATTAAGCAGGGCCCACAACATAATAGCCCGTTTGGAATCGCTCAAAGCCAGTGAATAGTCTGCGATCACCTGCAGTCTTTATGATGAGTTGGTTGGTAGTCAACTGGCTCAACACATGTGGGTCTGGACCCACATGTGTTGAGCCAGTTGTAACAATAGACTTAACTGATGAAATAATCTCTAAATGCAATTTATTTACTAGCCATAATAAGTTAAAAAAATATATTAAAATTAATAGAATAATTAGAAAAATTTAAAAATCATTAAAACGCCAAAAAGTTAACAAATTAAATACAAAACTTAGGCCAAAAAATCTGAATTTAATTCAAAAATTAAAGAAGTGTAATAATGAATTACAATTATGTAATACTATGTATGATACCGACACTCAGCACCTACAGGATGAATTGTTTGTTAAGGAATATGCTCTAAAGGATATCTTTAGTAAATATGAGGCTTCTCAACAAGACCTGAGTAAGCCAATGAGTTGACTGACCTGGTCAAGTACAATGCAGAGAGGTATGAGTCATAGACAAATAACCTCTCTTTTAGCTGTGCCTGCACCCATGAGCCCCAGCCTCAACTGGTTACACCTATACCCTCAGTGGCTCAGCCAGTAGGTAGCTGTATGGATGTCAATAAAATTAATAATTTTACTAACACAACTTATGTATTTTCTGACAAATTTGGTCAAGGTTTTGGTAGTCTAATTAATCAGTGTTCGCAACAATATGTAATTAATAATTGTTTACCCGGTGCCAGTTTTAGTCAATTAATTTATCATATTAAATTGACAAAAATGAACCCCAGTTCTACTGTTATATTATTATATGGGGATAGTTTAACTGTAAGGAAAAAGGACATAATGGAATGTGTCCATTTGATGTTACATCTCAATGAGACCAATAGTTGTAAATTTATTTTCTGTGCCTTGCCTTATTCGAAATATTTGTCTGATGAGCAAAATAGGCACATTTATAATTTAAATATGTTAATTTATAATTGGACATGTCGTCACAGTGACGCTATTTTATATTTTGATTGCAATCAATTTATTACTGATTACAAACTGACAAATTATACAATGTATTTGCCACCTAGTTGTAGGAGACAAATTGCTAATCTTTTAGCATACAATATACACAGTGACACTGGTACTTGTAGTGTACCTTCGATTACTGTTAGTAGTGGTACTAACACTACTTGTAGTTTAAACTATTAGGAGCGACAACGGATAAGCCGCATATGTTGAATGTTGTACATCAAAATATGCAGGGTCTGTCCGGCAAAGAGCTAGAGTTAAGTTTATTTATGGAGAACTATGATGTTCAGGTGCTATGTTTGACTGAACACTAGTTGAAAGAACATGAAGTAGTTTTTATCAATGATGATTTTTTTACTGTACAAAGTGCTTTTGTAAGAAAAAGTGCTATCTGCGGTGGGTCTTTAGTTCTTGTTTCAAATAAGTTGAAATGTAAACAACGTTTAGATTTAGTTAATCTTTCCATCGAGCGCACTATTGAGTTGTCTTGTGTTGAACTAGAGCGATACGTTATAATTTGCGTTTATCGACCCCCGTCTGGGGATTTTATTCGTTTCGAATCGGTAATGGAGGATTCACTCAATAGGTTAAAATCTAGTAATAAAAGTATAATTTTATGTGGAGATTTCAATATTAATATTTTTGATGATACTCCATTGAGTATTAGACTTCTCAATTTGTTCAAATCTTATAATTTAATTAACTTGTTTTTTGAACCCACTAGGATCACGGCATCTTCGTCGACTTGTCTCGATATTATATTTAGTGATTGTGATGCCAAAAATAAATTTGTTTTAAGTGACTTAACGTCTGACCACTGTGGTTTACTAGCTAGCTTCCCTATGCCATTACGTAAAAAGCCACATAAAATAGAATGCAGGCCTTATACAGCTAGTCGTTGCAACAAGTTTAAAAATAATATAGCTCATAGAATTACACCATCTATAGTAGAACACGAGAATCCTAATGAAATCTATGGAGCCCTTTTTGATGTTGTGCAAAAAGAGTACCAATCTACTTTCAAGACCAAAACTATTAACATTAATGACACCTCCGTTGGCTTTAACCAATGGGCTACTCCTGGTATTTATAAAAGTAGAGCGACACTATACGAGTTATATGCTTTGAAAAAATACAGGTTTGATACTCCTTTCTTGGAGTATGTCAAAAATTATTCAAAATTATTTAAAAATATTTGTGTTTTTGCAAAATCAAAATTTTTAGGCGATACAATTAAAAATTCAAATAATAAAGTAAAAACCACTTGGAAAATTATTAACAATGAAACGGGTAAGTCAGTTAAAAAAGAAAAACAACTCGAGATTATGGTCGACAGTAAATTAGTTAATATAGCAGTCGACGTAGCTGAGGCATTTAATGAATTTTTTGTCAACATGCCTATAACTACGACTCGCTCCTTAAATTCGTACCCGTCTAAAGCTGAATACCTTTTTCATAGCAGTGTGCCTAAATGTAGTAGCTTATTTAGCTTCGAGCATGTAACACCTCGTGATGTAGTTAATGTTTTTAATACACTTAAATCTAAAAACACTGGTGATTACTAGGGCATCTCCATAAAACTATAAGTAATATAATAGACATAGTAGCTCCATATTTAGCTGTAACTTTTAATAAATGTGTTGATTTAGGAACTTTTCCTGACCTCATGAAGAGTAGTAAAGTCATACCATTATTTAAATCGGGTAACAAAAATGACGTTTTCAATTTCAGGCCTATCTCTATCTTACCTGCATTCAGTAAAATATTTGAAAAGTTAATACTCAAGCAGTTGCTAAGACATTTTAATTTAAACAGACTTCTTCATGATGAATAATATGGTTTTACAAAAGGTCGTTCGACCACAGATGCGGGTGTTGCTCTGCTGAAACACATATTTAACGCATGGGAGAACTCGCAAAATGTTATTGGAGTTTTCTGTGATCTCTCCAAAGCCTTTGATTGCGTGCACCATGACACACTTTTGCGTAAACTACGTCATTACGGTGTCCAAAACGAAGCTCTTAAAGTAATAAATTCTTATTTACATAATAGGTTCCAATGTGTAGATGTTAATGGTGTGAAATCTTCCGGGCTACCAGTTCAGTTAGGTGTACAGTAAGCGCTCAAAAGTGCATAAGCACGCTAAGAGTCGTATTGCTGTGAACACGCGGTGTAGTCGGTACATTTGTATGTGTAAACAGTCAGACGTCTGTGGTGTGAGTGCCGTACACACACCACAGGGAACGCAGTTTTGCACTACACACTGTCGTATCGTCACGGTTCACGGGCGCCGCACTTATATTTCCATCACTTTTGTTAGCACGCATCATACGCGTGACCTTGGCCAGTGTATCGCATTGCTAAAATTCGAAAGTAAATTATATGTGCAGATAGCAGAAGGTGTTAAGCGTTGGTCTTAGATTCAAGATGGCTAAGGTTCTAATCTCGTAAATCACAGCGCTGTTTTTGCAAATATTATTATTTTTGTTTGCAATAATAATATTTTTAAATATTCCTGCCTATTTATTAATGTTGTTATTGCAATAAAGGGCTTAGAATAAAAAATGCGTGATATGTGATGATAAAAAATAAATAATATTTATTCGTTATATTTATTTTACTTAAGCAGGTATAGTTAACAAACTGCTACAATTATTTATCATTACTTCACCTGAATAACATGTGAAATAGATGTCTAGAAACTTAGAAGCAATTTGTATTATTTTGACATATTTCAATTTTGAAATGTTTTTAATTTTAAATGGATTTTTTTCACCATAAATATAAAGCTTTGATCATGGTCGAAGTAATTAAGCAATAAATGAGAATATTAGACTACTTAAAATGTAAAAAAATCTACTGACAAAATTGTTGATTTTAAGGTTAAGTATTTACAGGTTGTTCATATTAATTATAACTTTATTTGGCTTTAGTAAATATTGGTTGGTATTGAGGTTATAGCTAAAGTATTCATTTTCTTTACGAAAAGAAGATTGAAACTAAACCTCAAATTTTAATCCTAAAATAATAATATTACTGAAATAATATTAAACAATTTCAGTATATATGCAAGAAATACGACAAACACCCTATTGAAACATGCTTAAAAAATTCGTTACCATAAATTCATGCAATAACGAATCTGTTGTTTATTAAGTTGGTACGGTCAATATTTTAAGGTCAAAAACGGTTTTCTAGCTGGTCTTCAGTGATGCAAGCCTTCATAGTGCACGGCGAACGGTTCATAATGACGTGTTTTTAATAATTCAGCAAAATATCTCGTTGGTATGAAACCATTTGTTTCATATTCATTCATCATTTGACGTCGCTGCACCTCAATAATAAGCCCCTTCCTCATATCTCTTAACCCTCACAGTATTTCTCTAGAACAAAGAAAAACATTGTTTTTATTACACATAATACCTAATTATTTATTATTCACTATTCGAATTAAACCTCACAATGAATTTAAAACTTTAAAGGCATCTTCTGTCTCAACAATACCTCTGTTCTATCAACAATACCCTTGATTAAGATTATGTTTAGTAAAATATGAAATATATAAATGATAACACTCACACTTAGTCCGGTTTCATTAGATATTCACTTCACTTTTACGCAGCGCAATAATATTCTCTGATCTGATCTAATCTCTTCAATATATTTTATGCCTGCTTTTTGATAATAATAACCACAACACTGCGCTAAATACTCGTCACCAATACTTATTATCCACGAACCAACAAAGTTCTATTAATTGAATACACGTAAAAAACTGCATCTACCCCACAGAAATCGAAATAATTAACTTAGTTTTTTGTGGTCTACCTGCTTAACTTTAATGTTTATGTGAACAAGACGAATGAAACAAAAAACGAATGATGATTATCGAACTAGTCATTGGTTGCAGACAAAGTGAGTGTGTGTGTCTAATGTGCGTGTCTACAGTATTGTAACAACTTATAGAAGAAGGTCGTAAGTCAAACCGAAGCGTCAGTCTATTGCTTTGTGAGATTGCTTATGGACTTTTGGTCGGTACTGTACCTCAAGGCTCAATACTGGGTCCATTCTTATTCTTAGTGTATATTAATGACTTACCTTTTTATTTAAAGGATATCTGTAACGTTGTACTGTTTGCAGATGATACCTCTCTTATTTTTAAAGTAGACAGGAATAGACAAGATTTTGACGACGTAAACAGTGCACTGGCAATGGTTACGGATTGGTTTACGACAAATAACCTAGTTCTCAATGCTAAGAAAACGAAATGTGTAAAATTCGCTCTACCAAATGTTAGAAATCTAGGACCCAACATCGTCTTAGATAAAGAGGTACTTGAAACTGTGAACTCGGCAGTTTTTCTGGGCATAACAGTAGATGCCAAACTTCAGTGGGGCCCACATATATCAAGCCTAGCGGGAAGGCTCAGTTCGGCCGCCTATGCTGTCAGGAAAGTAAGACAATACACTGACGTTGATACAGCTCGGTTAGTCTATTTAATTATTTTCATAGCGGTATGTCCTATGGTATTCTGCTGTGGGGTAAAAGCCGCTGACATTCAAAATATATTTGTTCTTCAAAAACGAGCAGTTCGAGCAATTTACCAGTTAGGTGCCAGAGTTTCTCTAAGAGATTTTTTTAAAGATGTTGGTATTCTCACGGTGGCATCACAATTCATTTTCGCCAAAATCTTATATATTAGGCAAAATATACACTTATACACTAAAAACAGTGATATTCACAATGTTAACACTCGAAATAAGGACAAACTACGAGCTACCTTTCACCGGCTTCATAAGGTTCATAACTCATTTGTTGGGCTTGGTATAACCTTTTATAACAACCTACCCTCTTCTTCGCTAGATTTGCCTTTTAATGCGTTTAAAACTAAAGTAAAATCCAACCTCTGTTCAAAGGCATACTATTGTATCAACGACTACTTAAATGATAAGAATAGTTGGTCGCTGTGATTAACTTAAGACAATGTTTATGTTCTTTCTCCAGAATTAGCTTACCTACTGACAGTTTATATGAGTTTATATAATTGTTTATTTTATTTGAATTTATGATTCAATTTTTTATTTATTTTTCACGAGTCAATTTATTTTTATTTTATTTTATTGTTGACATAATCTACTCATTACAATGTTTTTGTTATGAGTTGTATTGCAATTTGTGGTTAGCTAGCGACCTCGACAATTGATCATTTATTATTTTTTGCCTGAGCAACCGGCAGCAAGTTCGTCATGCTCCCTTAGATGTCACTGCTTGCGGTAGCGTCGGGGGTCGGGTTGCCTCCTTCCCTCAAATATGGCGAGGGGGGTAATGGCTGATTTTTGCGTTATGCTCGTGAACGGGTGCTGCTTGTGGTGACTGGTCGTCTTGCTGATCATGGTTTTGTTATTGTTACTAGTAATTAACTGTTCATTTTTTTTATCTCGATGGTCCTAGTTTATCATTTATAACTGCCAATTACAGCTTTATGTAAGCGGACACGCCCTTTATGTCTGGAGGCTTTTATTTAGACATTTAGTTCTGTTTACGTTTAGTTTTATTTTCTTTTTATTTTTTTAAATAATGCTTGAGTATAGTCCTCGATGTTTTTGGTTGGTATATTGGCGTGTGCTAGCTGACATATGGCCTATAATTTATCATTTGAATTATGTTTTGTATTGCATAATGTAGGTTATTTTGTATACTATTGTATAGAATCATTCTCTAACTTGAACAGACAGCTGTGCTGCTGGGGAGTTTGTTGCGCCACTTCTTCTTCCCAGCTAAAGGCACTAGGAAGTGGTGAAGGGTGGGCGTTTTTGGGGGACTATCTTATGTAATTTTGACGTTCGAAAAGTGCTGATTCTCAGCCTAGTTTGAATAAATGACTTTTGAATTTGAATTTGAATTTTGAATCTTTGCAAACAATGTTCATCTGAGGTGACACTTATCTACTGACCGTTTTAAGCACTAACATTACCTGTTGTTATTAGGTATTGAATGTCTTTGTAATTGCGATGTCAGCATTGAATTATGTTATCAAAGGATCTTGAAATTTAAATAAAACTTCTAAAATGTGATACCTAGGTAAATTTATTGTAGTACAGAATGCTCAATAAAACCCAGTGACGATAAAGAACTCGTTTTACATTTAATTCATTATTTTTAACATTTAGGAATTAGTTTCTCACACGTACACAAAGTTCTTACTTTGAGTACAGTCAAGTCTTTTATATCTCGGGCAGTTTTCAAATTGTTTCCTTTATCAAGTCAAAACACATAATAATACATTTCAAAGCTGCGGCACTGAGCAGACTATTGCATGGAAATCAATTACATTTATTAAAATTATAACGGAGATCAAGATAGAGTACTCCTTTAACCAATATCAAGTTGACATCAACGTAAAACCTTTTTAGCAGCAGATTTTTTTTGAGTATACTTTTATGTAATAATATTTTGTATTTTTTTTTACAATTTTTAACACAGCTACTTATTTACATTAGGCACTAAATTAAAATACTAACTAACTATCTGTATAAATAAAAATAATAAAAAACAAAACGACACTGTCTTTGGCGTCGAAGTATTCGTCCGCATCGCTGTCATCCGGAAATGTGCCCAGAAGACTGGCAGCATTGCCACGTTGAATGGCAATGCTAATTCTTCGGCCAAAAAACGAGCCAGCCCTCTGGTCACGTGAAGTGTCGACCAGTCGAGAGAAATTTCCTTAAAAAGGAGACGCGCACTCGGGCCCCATAGTCCAAGCGTTTCGACCCCAAACGGCTCAAAACTGTAGTTACCCATAAGGTTACTGTATTTGCGCCGCTTGAGGGTCTCAGCAGCCGCAGCAGCGGCGCCAGCACAGCCCACCGTGCTAGGAACATGGGATAGCGCAAGGGTATCGTATCGACACAGGTTGCATCCCACACCAGAGGCCTACCCACCTTCCAAGGCAACAACGTCACCCCATCTGGTCTCTTTCCCTCGTCACGTACCAAGCCGTTTGGTTCTAATTCAAAAAATTCAAAATTCAAAATATTTTATTTCACATAAACCTACATGAGCACTTATGAAACGTCAGAAGCTAGGTGCACGGTTCCAATTGGTCGTTTCCTATGGAGAAGAGCCGGCAAGAAACTCCACGGTTACTCTTTTAAAAATAATTGGCTTTTACAATACTTTCAAATAACAGTGTTACTAGGTATGGGAGGACAGTGTAGGTCTTTCAATAAGTACTAATTACTTAACAAAATATAAAATGGTCTACAGGTCTACAATTCACTAAACCTACAGCGCTCTCACATTCACAAAACAGAAAAGAATCTATACAAAAAATAAATAAATTAATAAAAGTAAAAACCTATTTTAATTGCTATTACAGTTGTAATCAATCTGAATAATTATCATGTCCACAAAAGTCACAAACAAAGAGTTGAAATGAAATCGTAGGTATATAATGTCAAATAATAGAATAAATATGTCAAGGACGAATGTAAAAAATAAAAATTAAAGATTAAAATAAACATGGTAATTTGGTAGCAGTTAATAGACTCTTACTTATTTATGTCGTTTATGAGGTACCAGGGAAGCCACATGTGTAGAAGGAATTATTGCCAAACTTCCTTGTCTTCAACGTAGTCTTTAATTTTATAATATGATTTCTTGATAAGGACACGTTTGATGTGGGTTTTGAACTTCCCATCGCTAAGTTCTGTCACCGACTTTGGCAACTTGTTATAAAAGCGGACACTGTTTATAAGAAATGACTTGCATGTTTTAGTTAATCTAAATTTGGGTATCACAATTTCATGTCGACTACGTGTAATTAAATTAGGAAATCGCTTCTTATTTTGAAAAGTCCTAAGTTTATGCGAGCATACATAATACTTTCTAAGATATAAAGAGAAGGCAAAGTCAGTATATCAATTTCTTTAAATGTGTCTCGGTACGCCGGCGGTGACAAGGGCTCGACGAATAATGTCGTTGATACTGGCGTGCCGTGCTATGCGACCTGCGCTCCTGCAGTAGGACAGGCCATGGTGCCCGAGACGTCGACAGCTTCACCGCAATGACACCGATGCGGAGCAACACAAGGTGCACCCAAGCGGAGACACGTAGCGAGCCGAAACGATGAGTCATCCATCATAGTGCCTATGGTGGATGACGGGAGCGCCTGAAGCCACAAGCCTGACTCCCATTCTCCCACAGCCAACAGACGGGCGCGCTCAACAGTATTAGGTGACGTGTTTAACAGGATGTTCCGTATAATACTGCAGAGCGGCACGTCCCATCGTCTCTGGGAAGAAGGGTTGTCGGGCAGATCCGTATTGGGACAAGCCATTTTCCAAGCGTTCAACGCTTCGCTCAGGCACGTTACCTCAAAATCGGCCAGTGAGGAAGATAAAATGTTCTTGGTTAATTTATTAGTACTGTGGACCGAGGAGAGGAACACGTAAAAACTAAGTTAAGGTAAACTTATACTTGAAATTTTGCGGACGCCGAGACCACCCAGGCGAATGAGGAGTGTAGCTTGCTGCCACGCTCGGTCGTCCAGGGCCACATTTAGGATTGAAGTTAAAGTGTTCGTAATAATTTTGGTCTACTTTTTCTAAAAGTTGTGGATGCTTCCATAGATGGGAGGAACGGAAGCTATTAGTAAATTTTGGTCCAAAGCAGCAGTATCGAATGAGTGTGAAGGCTGAATGAATATTAATTTTGAAAAGTCTTTTCGAGACTATTTGAATTTTGTATTAGTTTATTTTATTTTTTCAAAATTTTGTGTATTCGTCGGTATTGATACTACGCCGCAATATAAATATAACGCTGAGTCGGTTAAGCAGGTTCTACCGTGCAATGAGCAAACGAAAATAACCCTTAACGTGACGAACATATTTGGATGTGACTGGGACAGTAAAGTTGTGTCCAAACATTGAGCAGCAGTCATGCGCGGCTGCCGCACTGTGTTTGCACGACTGCTGCGCACAAACATTTTCCGGAAAAGGAAACATTCGTCACTAATTGTGTCTGGACATATTTCAGCGGATGTATCTAGGCAGATTGATATGGCCAACTAAAGTACGCGGTGTGTCTCGGATGTGCCGCGCAGGCAATACTGTGCGGCACATCCGAGACACACCGCGCAAACATTCTTCGGTTTGGTCCTAACCAGAGCGCGGCAGAAATGTGTCCTGTAAACGCCGCGTGTCGCTGCCGCGCTCTTGCCTCTCAATGTTTAGACACACCTTAAGAGTGATTATTTTTACCCTTAATTACTCGTGCGGGGTTTGACCGATCCCTGTCGGTATGTGAGCATTCATATTTCTGAGATTTTACCGTCTACCGCCTTTTCCTTCCTGATGGCTTCTTAAATATTACCGACTTTTAAATATCAGTGGCGTATTTTTCCAACTTAAGTGGATGATGTTATATTAACTTTCCATCACTGTTATTTACATAGCAGGTAATGGTATTCGAATTTAAGTAGGGTAGGTACCACAACTGAAAAGTGAAAAATAAAAACATTTTACAAACAATAAAACAACCGACTTCCAAAAAAAGAAACACTGCTATCTGAAAAATTACTTAAATTTTGGAAGTCGGTGGCAAAAACGAAAATTCAAGACCTAGCACCGACACCGACTTCCAAAATAAATGTAATTTTTCACATGGTCGTGTTTTTTGTCGGAAATTGATTGTTGTAGTAAAAAAATTTTTGAATATTACCACATTGGAAGCGTCAGATAACGAGTTTCCTGTAGTTTTAATAGTGCGAGGTAGGGAGATAGATTATATGTTGTAACGTAACGTTTACCTCTTAGGAGGTGAATGTTGGTAACGAGTTAAATTAAAATTAAATTTAGAGTAGCTAAGATTTAAAGTTAAGGGTCGGCTTCTCAAGACGTGGGATGTTCGGGATAGGCGGGGTCAGGCTGATAGATGAGTAGGCCGGCGCGGAGGCAGGTAGGCAGGTAGGCAGGTAGGCGGTCAGGAAGCGTAGAGGATCCGGGCTGCAGCGTCAGGCGTCTAGCGGCGAGTCCTGTCGAACGGAGAGGAAGGTGTGAGTGACAGTTAGATAGCGGAGGCACTCCGTGGTACCTCACGCTAGTGGGAGGCCTGTGTTAATGTCGGCAGGCTCTGTTGGTGTCGCTTGACGTCGCGCCGACTGGCGTCGCAGCGCTGGGCGTCGCGCCGCTTGGTGTCAGAGAGTGTCGGGGGCCTCTCTTGGAGGGTAGCGTCGATTAGCGGCACGTCTCTTGGCGTCGGAGGCCTCTTGTGCCGCTGTATACGTGTGTCGCCTTGCGTTACGCGGCTGGAAGGGTGTAGCACAGGAGCTTATGAAATGATAAACAAGAGTTCTGACACTCAAGGTTTATTTTGTTTTTCACACACTCAATTAATTAGACAAAGGTTCAGTATTAAAATTAGCTTTGTTTTAGAACTAGGCTCTAGGGCTTCGAAAAAACGGCCTCTTTCAAACCAAAAACTCCTAGCCCTCAACTCAAACTCTCCCTGCAAACTCTGACCCAACTCTGACTCCAAACTCTGACTCTAGACTCTCATTCCCAACTCTGACCGTAAACTGAAAAAATTGAAGCCCGTTTCTATCGTTCTGTGCCATTTTTTTAAACGTTTTCAAAGATATATCAAGCGATAGATGGCCAGCACGAATACAAACGGTTTACAGAGAGGGAAGTCTACAGGTGTTCTTATTTCTAGGGTCAGTGTATACATCGGCTTTATGAAAGGTTTAGAAAACTATAAAGTGTACTTGTCCATGGTGTGTTATGTCTATGGTATAGAAAAATAAATTGGACAGATGACAGTTTAATTTGAAAATGTCAGAATATAAATAATTCTAAGATTTTTTACAAAGACGAAAATTAGTAATATAAAATAAGTTATAGATGCTAAGATGATCAAAGAATAATTAAAAGTACACTTTTCAGAGGTAACAATGTTTACGAGTGATTATTTATTTATTTATTTATTTATTTAATAACTATTATAAAAGATGAGTTCTGTGTGTGTCATAATATGTTGTAAATAGATAGTATAAAACATATAAATAAATTAGATTAGGTGGCGCGGCAGAATGCCACATTTCCCCAGGACCCTAGGACAAAATTTTCAACTTGTTGAAACTTGTTGAAAATTTTGTTGGTTGTAATAAATCCTTGATCTTTCATACGACATCTTTCATGCTCTCGTCTTACGCTCTCATTCGATCACACGTAGGGGATATGGTTCACATTCTATGACTCATACTCCACAAGGAAATATTTTAATACGATTACTAAGGCTTATTTTTTTTACTTAGGTGTCGTAACCCGCACCTGTTTGAAAACCCATAAAGAACTTATTTACAAGGCATTGGAGGCTTTTTTAACGAGTTGTAACCGCTCGTAGGGTTTAAGGGTTAAGAGTTCAAAGGGGACTCAGTTTAAGAAATTACTCTTTTAAAGAGAAGTTTAGAGTTGAAGGTATACACATGGGCTTGTTTAACGAGTTGTGTAGGTACCGCTCGAAGAGTTTAAGAATTAGAAGGGTTTACCCTTTAAGAGAAAGTCAACCCTTTAAGAGAGAGTCAACCCTTTAAGAGAGGGAGTTAACCCTTTAAGAGAGAGTTAACCCTTTAAGAGAGGGAGTTAACTCTTTAAGAGAGAGTTAACCCTTTAAGAGAGGAGAAGGTATACACATGGGCTTATTTTACGAGCTGTGTAGGAACCGCTCGAAGAGTTTAAGTTACACAAGGGCTTATTTTACGAGTTTGTGCACCGCTCGAATAAAGTTTAAGGGAATATGGCTGAACAGCCGAGGTTAAAATGTTAAAAAAGGTGGGTTATAAAATTAGCCTAATATGTTTAGTGAGTTTGAGTTGATGTTTATAATATATACAAGAATATGTAAAGTAAGAGTTAGTAAAGAGTTAGCTAAGAAACAAAATACATTTATTAAAGTAATGTAAAAATAAAAAGAGTTGAGTCTGTTTAAGTTATTAAGTAATTAATATGTTTAGTTAAGATGAATAAATGTTTTAATGAGAAAGATACGTAATATAAAGTTAAGATTTTAAGGTTCAACATAACACGTAAATGAAGGTAAATTAGTTCAAAAAATAAGTGTATGTAGTTAAAGCCATGAAGTTATATCCAACTGTTACATACTTGAGGAAGTATTTTTTAGAATTTTGAAAATACGATAGTCTAAGAGTAGTCAAGAGGAAAGATGTAAAGTTAAGAAGATTAAGATTTTAAGGTTTTAAGATTAATGTAACACGTAACTCATATCCTTCTGAAGGTAAGTTCGTTCAAAAATGAGTGTGTGAAGTTAAAGCCATGAAGTTATATCCAACTGTTACATACTTGAAGAAGTATTTTTTTTAGAATTTTGAAAAATCGAGCCCACGCTATAAATGATATGTGGGAGTGTTAAGAATGTGTGAGAGGGTGGGAGTGTCAAGGTAATGGGACGCCAAACTATAACGTTTGGGCCTAAATGTAAGAGTGGAGAGGGTGTGGGTTCTAAGTAATGGGCGCCAAACTGTAACGTAACGTTTACCTCTTAGGAGGTAAATGTTGGTTACGAGTTAAATTAAAATTAAATTTAGAGTAGCTAAGATTTAAAGTTAAGGGTCGGCTTCTCAAGACGTGGGATGTTCGGGATAGGCGGGGTCAGGCTGATAGATGAGTAGGCCGGCGCGGAGGCAGGTAGGCAGGTAGGCAGGTAGGCAGGTAGGCGGTCAGGAAGCGTAGAGGATCCGGGCTGCAGCGTCAGGCGTCTAGCGGCGAGTCCTGTCGAACGGAGAGGAAGGTGTGAGTGACAGTTAGATAGCGGAGGCACTCCGTGGTACCTCACGCTAGTGGGAGGCCTGTGTTAATGTCGGCAGGCTCTGTTGGTGTCGCTTGACGTCGCGCCGACTGGCGTCGCAGCGCTGGGCGTCGCGCCGCTTGGTGTCAGAGAGTGTCGGGGGCCTCTCTTGGAGGGTATCGTCGATTAGCGGCACGTCTCTTGGCGTCGGAGGCCTCTTGTGCCGCTGTATACGTGTGTCGCCTTGCGTTACGCGGCTGGAAGGGTGTAGCACAGGAGCTTATGAAATGATAAACAAGAGTTCTGACACTCAAGGTTTATTTTGTTTTTCACACACTCAATTAATTAGACAAAGGTTCAGTATTAAAATTAGCTTTGTTTTAGAACTAGGCTCTAGGGCTTCGAAAAAACGGCCTCTTTCAAACCAAAAACTCCTGGCCCTCAACTCAAACTCTCCCTGCAAACTCTGACCCAACTCTGACTCCAAACTCTGACTCTAGACTCTCATTCCCAACTCTGACCGTAAACTGAAAAAATTGAAGCCCGTTTCTATCGTTCTGTGCCATTTTTTTAAACGTTTTCAAAGATATATCAAGCGATAAATGGCCAGCACGAATACAAACGGTTTACAGAGAGGGAAGTCTACAGGTGTTCTTATTTCTAGGGTCAGTGTATACATCGGCTTTATGAAAGGTTTAGAAATCTATAAAGTGTACTTGTCCATGGTGTGTTATGTCTATGGTATAGAAAAATAAATTGGACAGATGACAGTTTAATTTGAAAATGTCAGAATATAAATAATTCTAAGATTTTTTACAAAGACGAAAATTAGTAATATAAAATAAGTTATAGATGCTAAGATGATCAAAGAATAATTAAAAGTACACTTTTCAGAGGTAACAATGTTTACGAGTGATTATAAAAGGTGAGTTCTGTGTGTGTCATAATATGTTGTAAATAGATAGTATAAAACATATAAATAAATTAGATTAGGTGGCGCGGCAGAATGCCACAATGTAAATATGTAGAACGTAGACTTCACTCAGATCTTTTCAACCTATTGTCACAAAAAAAAGGTACTATGTATATCTGTTGGTACGCTCGGTAGCCAAAACAGCTTGACAGATTTGAACAAATGAGGTATCACCCACCACATTCATCTTTACACCGCGATTGACACAGGCTAATATAGCTATGTATAAAATACCTGAAGGATAAAAAAAAAATACTTCATGGCGGATGGTAGCCACCAGTACGTGTACGCCGCTGTGTAGTCTTAATTATTATTTTAACGCCTTGGTCATTTCGGGTTTTAAAATAAAGCACTTGAGGAGACAGTTCCAATAATATTAATATTATTAATATTAGGTACGGTTAGGTTATTAATACGTACGTATTCACTAAAAGGATAGAAAAAAAAACCTAAAAGCACTAAACAAAACTACTGCATTAGACTGATTGAAAATAATCTTCTTTTTTTACTGTTTTTGTTGTTTCATGCATTCGATTTATTTCATTTTTAATATTAATTTTTTACAATAAGATATTTGGTTTTTCATTATAAACCCTTTTATTTGACTTTGTCTAAGAATATGGGTAATTATCATAATTGTTTAAATTGTGACCGTTCACTCGCACAAAGACAGCATCATTATTACTATGTGGTATTATGTCTGTAAATTTTTATAGCAGATCTATACATGTTAGCAAACAGCTATTGACAGAAACTGTTCCCGAAAGAAAACAATAATTTGACGTGTTCTTTCTCGGTTACAGATTACCTTTCAACTAGAAAAGTATTCCGTGAATGAATGAAAATACAACTAATGGATGGTGGCTAACATCCACTATGAAGATTCAGACTTCAAAATTCACATTAGCTTGAGTCAATCGCGGTGTCAAGACGAATGTAATGATACCTCATTTAGTAATAGCAGTTTTTGCTACCGAACGTACCAAAGAAATAGACATACATGCATATTATAACACGTGGAATACGTCGAATTACAAATCACCCTGTATACGTTAAATTACAGAATTTTACAACGTTATTTGTTATCTTAAAGACGAGAGGAACGTAATTTATTATTACGGTTTAACTGTGGTAATTTTGAAAATAGACACAGCAACTGCATGGTTAAGTACAAACATTACAATGTTTTAAGGCGTGGCTTAGAAAAAAAAAACCAAGCTGTTGAGTCATCATCATCATCATTTCAACAGAAAGACGTCCACTGCTGGACAAAGGCCTCCCCCAAGCACCGCCACTTCGATCGGTCCTGTGCTTCCTGCATCCAGCTGATTCCTGCGGCTTTCACCAGGTCACCGAGATGACCAGCTCGAAGGCGATCATGATGATGATGATAAAGATGTCAAGTAGGTAATAATGTATAAATAACACAACAATAAACATCCGTTATCGAGTTGGATATCACCGGAACTGGACGGAATGCACCACTTTTGGTTAAAATGCATGGCTGAATAATAGGTCTCCAATATCCATTTGTTAGTCACCCATCTACGAACCGACCTCAGCAAGTTTAACCTTTGATCGACCTGTGCAGATATCATTTCTTCGTTTATCCACGAACCAACCTCTTTTGACGAATACCTACCGGTATATTTTGGGGGACAGGACGTGTGTCGGGAACGTCACCCTCCCGCGACCTGGTGAGTTCATCAGACATTATATCTGGTTGTGCTCGTCTGGCTAACGGCGAGTACTTGCACTGGCATAACCAAGTGACCAGGATAATCCACTAGCTACTTGCTTTGAAAAACAATATTATGGATTCTGCGTTACTAGTATGTGCCCGACCCAGTAATCGAATATTACAATGTCACGTTGTACTTGGATCAATCGATCATTACTGACAGGACTATTTTCACCAACTAGCCTGATATAGTGGTAATAGATGATTAGCGTTCCGGGTAGTGATTGTCAATGTTACCGTCTCGCATGACGAGGATCTTGTGAAAGCTGAGGAAGAGTAACAAATCAAATATTTCGATTTAGCCTACGAGGTTGTTTATACTTTATGTGAAATGTGGACTCGGCTGTCATTGTGCCGATTGTCGTAAATACCAAAGGCCTGATGGCCAAGAGAACCTCCGGAGGTATAAGTGGAAGTCTCTGTAGTTTCTCGTTAGGAGGGTAGATCAAGTGTCGAATTCAGAAGGGAAATTTCTTCGATACGGCTTACATTGTGAGGGGATTCCTTCCCGTCTTTGGAGCTTTTACTGCCGCTAGCTACCTGCTCCCGATACCTATGGATCCCAATTTAATATATATTTTTAAATATAAAATAATTATGTGTAAAAATTTGTAAAGAAAACATCAACAAAATCACAACCTAAAATCAACATTTTAGCCTTAACCTTAAGAAGCTCGAGATAAACAATTAAACATTGATTAAATAAATAACAGCAAAGAGATCACCATAATGTCAAGATCCGTCTCCGTCTATATTTACTTCATGGACAAGATTCATAATTAAATAAAACCAACAATCTATTACTATTTTAATTGCCACTGAAATAAAGAGATCAACGCGTCTTGCAAACTGTCAAGTGGAAATATAAAAACAAGTAATATCGAAACTGGACCAGACCAGACTTGATCTAAGCGTCGTTAGTAAAAATCGTCATTAAAATAATTCGACAGCAAAAACGTGTTAGCATTTAACAAAAACTGTGTAGCTGTTGGGCGCAGAGAAAATGTATATATTTATGTTTAAATAAAAAATCAAATTCCAATACTTCGATGCCCACGAAGCACCAAGTAGTCACCTTTAAGCTAAGAAATTAATTTTGATGTTTGCTCGACCACAATTTTTTGTAAATATTGACAACTACGTATTGAATGAAGGCATAATTGCCGTACTTTACTGTCATTAGTTGTACTGCTACAGTTGTAATTCATAAAAAAATCGAGTTTTAAGATAGCAATTTTTTTGTCATGTCGAATTGCCGTCCCATCAGACGATGAGAGCGAGGGAAGAGGGAGTGCACCTTCCCTCGCGCAACTTGACTAGTCCTCGGTAAAATAGGCCGCCGTGAACGAAATGCGATCGGAAGTATGTTATATTTTTTCAATATTACATCTTAATGCTTGTTATCCCCAAATGGTTAAGCAGAGGTATACCAATAGCACACACATTTCACCAGCTTTTTTAAGTCCCATGTAATTGGGGGCGAACCTTTGCCTGGGGGTAGGGTTGTCATTTTTAAGTTTGAAACCAAACTATTGAAATTTCGCGCAAACGTTTCCCCTAATAACTCAAAAAGCCTGCCTAACTTTGCTTACCTACTAAAAAAAAAAAAAAACAGTTTTAGACTTTGACATGGTTGAGTATGAATACTTTTCCAATACTTTACGGGTACGAAATCTGTTTATTTAGAAATATCCTACACTATATTTGAATGTAATATTTTTTTTTCTATAGGTACATATTTCTACCTACTCTCGTTCTCGAAATCGGCTCTTAACGATTTCGATGAAAGTTGCAATATAGGGGCGAAAAATTTATCTAGCTTGGTCTCTTATCCGAGAAAATTTGTTTTCTCCGTTTTTTCACCCGAGCAGAGCTTAGTCGCCCAAAGCTCAGAACAAGATAATTAACAATGACATGACATTATTGACATTAGAATAATGATCATGGCAGCATAGAATTAGTAGGTACTATTTTATATAGTCTAAGATCCGGTATACGAAATATATAACCTCATATGTTATTTAATAATAATAAAGAATATATGCTAGATAATGTTTACATTGATACATCGCAAATAGGTTGCCTAGCTAAATCAAGTGCCGATGGTGTTAAACAATAAAATGTTTAAATTAATTTTGTTGATCAACTTCCCTGATCTGTTATTTATGAAAGTTGAGCATTAGCTGAGAGAATATACACCAAGGAATTGAAAAAATAAGGGTTCTCTACTTTCCCTCTGTGCAACTATGGAGTTACCAGGTATAAACAGGTAAGTAAGCGTTATTAATATACCCTCATAAGTTATTTAATCAAATTACATATCAAATGAAATCTTATTTTATTCCCAATCATATAAGGTTGTCTACTAAAAAAGTTTGTAGAATCCATGGTTGCCTAGATATAAGATGTAAAATTTTCTGCGCGATTGTTGAAAGTGACAGAAAAGCGTTGCACGCGCAATTCCATTTGACAGACATAGATATGACTTGGCAATCGCACACAGTAATAGAATCTACATTCTACATACAACAAAATCTACCCAATATTAGCACTGCGCTTTATTTAATTAGGACTATTTAAAATAGTAGATTATTCTTATGTGACTATGTTGCCGTGCGATGGCCAAGTCATTATATTTATTAAAGAAATAAAGATGACAAATAGTTAGGTACTGATTTAATTAACAGACTTGGTATTACATTAGATCTCACATCTTTTTGCGGTAGAAGAACTGCGCTGCGAGACTTGCATTTTTTTACATGTTATGTTTTTGATGGGACCATAATGTTCACACACATACATTACGAATACTGCTAAAATGAAAATGTCAGGAGCTCTTTACTCTAAACGGCCTGTAAACAGAACTAAAGGACTGTTAGGTCTAGAGAGCAAAAAGATAAAAGAAAGAAAAGAAAGAAAAAGTATTTATTGGGACTCTCACAGGAGATCACAAATCAAACTTATCTTATTTTTAACAACTAAAAAACATAATAATGATATATTAATTAGCATGAATCCAATTAACAAACCCAAGCCAAGTCAGAGGTCCATGGGCGGCTTTAAAACTCTGATACTAGGTTATTCACTATTCACACGAAAAGAGAAGCCCTTTAAATAACATGAGGTCATTCGTTTTCATGTTCAACATATTTCACGGTGGGGCAAACGTCTGTAGTAAAGTTGGCCACCTCACAAACTGAAACAAATAGTTCTATACGTCTTTATTATAAACTAGTAACTTTGATGTCACCTCAACTTTATTTGGTTTCACACCGTTCATACTATCTGCTATTTCTTGCAAAGTTTTGTCTTTCGTTTCCGGTAAATATTTGTACAAAATAATTAAAGTAATTACTGAAACAATACCAAATGAAAGACATGTCCCATGCAATCCAAAATTCCTAATCAATGAAGGAGCCAGTTTTAAAAACAGAGCAGTTACAAGTTTTGCAGTTAATGCGATGCTACATACTGATAAATTCCTAGACCTTATCGGAATTAACTCACCAAAAACTGAAATAGACACTGACAAAGGTCCACAACTAACAGCTATTGAGAAAGCAACAAATAAGGGAATTGTAACATATTTGTTTTCCATAATAACATTTAAACTAATTAAATACAAGTATAAAGATAAAATAAATAAAAACGTGGCACCTACACTCGACGCTGCTAACAATAACGTGCGTCTTTTTAAAAATTTCGATAAAGCGCAACCTCCGTACATACTCAACACTGTGAAGCCATCTATTATTAACATTGCGACGTACGCCGTTGATTCACTGTTTGTTATTTTCTTTAATACGTCTATAGCGTACACAGCGAAAACTAACTTTCCTGAGCAGACTCCCAAAAAACCAGTTAAAATGGCAATTAAGGTTGGTTTATAAAATTCTTTTGATTTAATTGTTTTAAAAAAACCAATAACGCGTTCTCTTCCAGATAATTTGTTACTTCCGCAGCTAACAATATATTCCTTTTGAGAATTTATCAATGCTTCTAATTCTTTCTCTGAATCTTCATCACAACCTCTCAAGTATCGATGTGATGCTGCACATTCTTCAAACCTTCCTTTGCTAGCCAACCAGTACGGAGACTCGGGCCAAATAAAAACAGTCAATAAGGTATACATTGAACACACTATTCCAAAGAGTGGAATATATTTCCAATAAAAGAAGGTGCCTATCGCATTAGAAGCCCAAATGCCCCAGTAAAACGTAGCTGTTTTAATTGTTAAAAATATTCCTCTATATTTTGGTGAAATATACTCAGTTAAGATCATAATAGTAATGGTAGTTTGTGATGCACTAAATAATCCCTGCATTATTTCACTTATCAATATGTGTGTAATATTTGAACTACAATATAAAACTATAAATGCAGCCGATGTATCCAAGACCGCGATGATGAAAGGTATCTTCCTGCCGATGAATCTTGTGACGATCGAGAGGATGATTACGAAGGGAAATCCGCTGAAGCCGTACACGGACGCTGAAAAATATAATAGTTTCAATATTTTGTGACACAGTACTTTTCATGACAGAAGGAATGTCCCTGCGGGTGAAATAAACATCCACAGAATTATTATAAGTAAACATCCTCAACTTACTGAGGCCAAAACCGATTCCTCCGAAGGGCTACCGGTTCCCCCTGGTACGTTAGGAACGAGCATCTCCATCTCGACCTAAATATTCCCACTACCCACCAATTCCTAAAACGCCTTGCAAAGCGTTACAACATTGCAACCCTCTGGTTGTCGAGGCCGCCAGTTATGTCCCAAGTAGGATTAGTCATACCCGCCGTCCGAGGCACATTCTCACAGACCCTGAGGACACCATAACCCTCCTCCAGGAGAGCAATAGGGGAACAATTACAGTTTACAAACACAGACGCCTCCCGTCATTCCGACCTCGCTGCTGAGGTCCTTTGCGATCGCGACCGCGACCCCGAGTAAATGATACTCCCCCCTGACCCTATCTCAAAAACAAGGTGCCAGCAGTTGTTGCAGCTATGCACGTAGCTTTAAATTCCCCGACTAATAATCATGATCAAAACTTTGATCCAGCTCGTCCCATCCTTGATGTCCTCCCTCCAGTAAACGCCCTAAGCCGAGGTTCGTACCCCACAGGGGGTGCCCTTAGCGAGCGTTAACCTAGCTGTTAAAAAAACTTACTGAGCCAAGAAGCCATGTCATCTGTGATTATTTCAGTACTGTTCGCATCCCGCCTTATCTGCGGTATGAACATGGTAGGTGCGCCGACGCACAGTCCATATATGAACACAGACGTCCATGCTCCGCTGCTGATCAGCAACTGGAAATAAATAAATTATATAAAATAAGATGATTATTATTCTACCAAATCTGAAGGTGTCATAGTCTTAAAATCTCGAAATTTGGTGTAATTTGTTTATTTAATGAAATTGTTTATTCTGTAAATAGGATATTAGAATCACTTTTACACGTCATATTAAAAAAAAAAAATAAGTTACATGTGTTCGGCGTTTCCTACCTGACTACTCTGAGAAGAAAGGCCGAAACAAACTCAGAGGTCGCAGTCTCTTTTAAAGTCCAGACATAATCTTGGTCAGGCCATATGAAGACCATGTAGATTAGTGTCTGAAATGGTCTTTTGAGGAAAGAACAACACAGATTTGAGTGGATCTATCCAGTCAGTGCAAGCATTTGTCAGTAATCGTGGAGCTCAACTCAGAATTTAAGGAGCTCAACTCGACAAACAAAGAAAATTTGGGTAGGCCGCATAAACTACTCAAACTGCCAGACCATCATTAAAACTAGCAGAGACATAAAAATAATAATAATATCCACATAGTCCTCACATTCACACTAATTAAAATAATAACATAACATAACATCACGCTTTGTATCCCCGATGGGTTGGGCAGAGGTGTCCCAGTAGCAGGTACAGTAAGCGCTCAAAAGTGCATAAGCACGCTAAGAGTCGTATTGCTGTGAACACGCGGTATAGCTCGTACATTTGTATGTGTAACCAACACGATACACACACCACAGATAACGCAGTTTTGCACTACACGAAACAACAATATATTTCCATCGCTTTAAACATGCTAGCACACACGCACTATGCGCGTGAACTTGACCAGTTAATGGCATTGCTAAAATTCGATAGTAACTTAACAAGTGCAGATAGCAGAAAGCGTTAAGCGTTGGTATGGAATTCAAACTGCCTCAGGTTCTAATCTCGTAAAACACAGTGCGGTTTTTTGCAAATATTATTATTTTTGTTTTCGATAATAATATTTGTTTAAATATTGCTGCTTTTTTATGTTGTTATTGCAATAAAGGTTTTCGAATAAAAAATGCGTGATATATGATAACAAAATTAAAAAAATATGTTTATTCGTTATATTTATTTTACATAAGTTAATAAACTGCTACAATTATTTATCATTACTTCAGCTGAATAAGATGTGAAATAGATGTCAAGAAACTTAGAAGCAGTTTGTATTATTTTGACATATTTAAATTATGAAATATTTTTAATTTTTAATGGATTTTTTCACCATAAATATTAAGCTTTGATCATGGTCGAAGTAATTAAGTAATAAATAAGAATATTAGACTACTTAAAATGTAAAAAACTACTTACAGAATGGGTAATTTTAAGGTTAAATATGGGCAGTTTGTTTATATTTTATTTGTATTAATTATTTTACATTTTATTTGACTTTAGTAAATATTGGTTGTTATTGAGGTTAAAGCTTAAGTATTCATTTTCTTTACGAAAAGAAGATTGAATGAATGTTTATTTTGCTAAAAATAGTGCTTTACATTTCCTTAAAGTCTACATTATTAGCTAGGTTTATATTCTTTAGTGACATAAGACGCAAAGGAAGTAAGTACATTGCTTATGAACTCCACACTAGGACGTGCCTGTCTCGTGGAGTCCTTGGGTGGTATTGCCATATGAAAATGCGTATTACATATTTAATTATTGCTACAAATTCAGAAGCACATAAAAAAGTGTTATTAGTTAATCAAAACATTGTTTAAACTAAGAACAGTTAAATACAAAAATAAAATAAAATAAAATTAAACAACTAAAACAGTAATATAGATGGATAAGAGAATATTTTGAGCGAAATGTGCACAATGTGTGTGTGTGTGAGGGGTGTGTGTGTGTTAGGGGGTGCTAGTGTGAGTATATGTGTTGGTGTGTTACGTAATTACCTTTAAGAGAGATTCGGATTCATTGTAGGATTGGGCTAGCAGCCATTTGCGAACAATATTTTTGACTAGGCTAGTTCTAGAATTACTGATGTCACAAATCTTCACCACTTTGTTGTATATGTGACTGAGCATGAAATCCTGCATGTGTTGTGCAAAGGCTGTACGGGTCCTTATCGAAGCACATTTAAAAACTCGACGTTTGAGTAGTTGCGAGTAATCCGGGGTCCGTGTTAGAATTTTATGTTGTTTCAGTACAATTTTTAAAATATACAACTGTCGGACATTGAGGAAATCGGCTTCCTTGTACAAGAGAGTTGTCGGGTATCTGAAAGGTTTCTTGAGCATGACCTTCAAAACCGATCGTTGGGCTCGTTCACATTGGATCATAGTGGTGCTTCCAACTCCACCCCATATTGTTATACAGTAACATAGAAGATTGAAACTAAACATCAAATTTTAATCCTAAAATAATACTATTACTAAAATAATATTAAACAATTTCGGTATATCTGCAAGAAATACGACAAACACCCTATTGAAACGTGCTTAAAAAATTCATTACCATAAATTCATGCAATAACGAATCTGTTGTTTATTAAGTTGGTACGGTCAATATTTTAAGGTCAAAAACGGTTTTCTAGCTGGTCTTCAGTGATGCAAGCCTTCAGAGTGCACGGCGAACGGTTCATAATGACGTGTTTTTAATAATTCAGCAAAATATCTCGTTGGTATGAAACCATTTGTTTCATTCACCATTTGACGTCGCTGCTACTCGATAATAAGCCCCTTCCTCATATCTCTTAACCCTCACAGTAGTTCTCTAGAACAAAGAAAAACATTTTGTTATTACACATTACACACCTTATTATTTATTATTCACTAATCGAATTAAACCTCACAATGAATTTAAAACTTTAAAGGCATCTTCTGTCTCAACAATACCTCTGTTCTATCAACAATACCCTTGATTAAGATTTATGTTTAGTAAAATATGAAATATATAAATGATAACACTCACACTTAGTCCGGTTTCATTAGATATTCACTTCACTTTTACGCAGCGCAATAATATTCTCTGATCTGATCTGATCTCTTCAATATATTTTATGCCTGCTTTTTGATAATAATAACCACAACACTGCGCTAAATACTCGTCACCAATATTATCCACGAACCAACAAAGTTCTATTAATTAAATACTCGTAACAAACTGCATCTACCCCACAGAAATCGAAATAATTTACTTAGTTTTTTGTGGTCTACCTGCTAAACTTTAATATTTATGTGAACAAGACGAATGAAACTAAAAACGAATGATGATTATTGAACTAGTCATTGGTTGCAGACAAAGTGAGTGTGTGTGTGTAATGTGCGTGTCTACAGTATTGTAACAACTTATAGAAGAAGGTCGTAAGTCAAACCGAAGCGTCAGTCTATTGCTTTGTGAGATTGCTCATGGACTTTTGGTCGGTACTGTACACCCACATTTCGCCAGTTATGTTTAAGTTCCATGTAGTAGGGGGGA
This sequence comes from Agrochola litura, assembly GCA_949152395.1. Taxonomy (NCBI): domain Eukaryota; kingdom Metazoa; phylum Arthropoda; class Insecta; order Lepidoptera; family Noctuidae; genus Agrochola; species Agrochola litura. The sequence continues at coordinate 942,666 of OX424490.1, forward strand.
GCCTATTCCCATCAACCGGGCACAAATCCAGACTCCAAGCTACTACTGAGAAATTTCAGATAGCAAAACCCAATAACACTTTGCCCGACCCGGGAATCGAACCGAGGACTTCATGCTCAGCAGTACCACTAGACCAACGAGGCAGTCCAAATAGGTAGGTCCAACGAGAGGTAGTTAAAATAATATTATACTTTACAAAGTAATCATGTCATTTTGAATATAATTTTCAACAATGTCAATGTGTATATAAAACTGGTATATTTTGATGATTTTACATAATAATTAAATTGTCTAGATTTATGGTTTTATCACAGGCTTATCAGAGAGAGCAGCTCAATCCCAAGCTTTTTTTTATCTTCTAAATAATCTGCAATTTTTTAGTACCCTTTTTTCCAAAGTTTGGTTTTAATACAGATTTTAAATCGTTTAATGGGTGAGTTCCGAATGTCAATGGAAAGTTTGTTGTAAAAGCGTATACATTGACCCATGAACGACTTGCCTACTTTGTGGAGATGTGTGCGATGTACAGCAAGGTTGTGTTTATTCCTGGTATTTAAACTATGAAAATCGGACATTTTCTTAAAATTTTACATATTTTTGTGTACATATAATAGGTTATCAAAAATATATTGTGAGGCTACAGTTAGAATAGTTGTACTTTGAATTTTTCTTTGAGAGAATCTCTTGGACCTAGGTTGTAAATGGCTCGAACAGCCCTTTTCTGTAGAACAAAGATAGTATTAATGTCCGCACAGGTTCCCCAGAGAAGAATCCCATATGACATAAGACTATGAAAATAACTAAAATAAGCAATTCTGGCTGCAATCTACGTCAGTAATCTGTCTAATTTTATTAACAGAATAGGCGGCCGAACTTAGCTTTCCTAACAATTTTTCTATGTATGTGCCCCATTGTAATTTACCGTCAATAGTGATTCCAAGAAAAACTGTCGACTCAACAGGGTCCCACTCTGTTCCAATAACTTCAACATTGGTAGATAGCTGCCTGACATTTGGCATTGAAAATTTAATGAGTTTAGTTTTTTTTTCGTTCAAGAGAAGATTATTTACATTACACCAATGCACAACGTTGGAGAATGCATTGTTAACTTGTTCAAAGTTGACTAACAGACGTTTGATTTAAAAAATGAGGGAAGTGTCATCTGCGAATAACACGATCTTGTGATTATCCCTTATGTGGTAAGGTAAGTCATTTACATAAATTTGAAATAAGAAAGGACCAAGAATTTAACCCTGCGGAACGCCCATGGTGACCGCAGATCCTGCAGATCTCTTGCTATTAACATCGACTCTGTAGTTGAACAACCTTTTGTAAAACCAAACTGTTTCAGATGAAGTAAATCAGAACTGGTCCATCTTTTTTAATAATGTTTTGCCATAATAATACGTCTTGTCTTGAGTTTTAGGGTTCCGTAGTAAACAAGGAACCCTTATAGTTTCGTCATGTCCGTCTGTCTGTCTGTCCGTCTGTCTATCTGTCCGCGGTCTAGCTCCGAGACCCTTAGTACTAGAAAGCTGTAATTTGGCATAGGTACTCGTATACATATTAATTACGCCGACAAAGTGGTAAAACAAAATTATGAAAAACATTTTTTTTTGGGTACCTCCCATACACGTAAAGTGGTGATGTTTTTTTTTTTTATCCCTTGATGTGGGATATCATTGGAAAGGTCCTTCAAAAACATTGTGAGTTTGGGAAAACCATTTTGGATTCAGGGATCCGTTTGCGAAATATTAAGCTTTAAAGTGCTAATTTTTGTTAGAGCCAAGTGTCCCCCGCCCCTGCCAGCTAAATGGTTAGTTTTGGATGTGTGAAAAAAATCACAGTAGTAGTTTATATAACGAAATTAAAAGGAAAACTATCATAGCTAAGTAGACTTTACAAGTTAACGAGTAATAATCGACCAACTTAACTTTGCAGTTGCAAAAACATGTTTTCCCATACATTTCGTATGGGAGAACATGTTTATCAACTACAAAGTTATGTTTGTTTTTGGGATAAATTCATCCCAACTACGGAACCCTTCATTGTGCGTGGTCCGACACGCACTTGGCCGGTTTTTGTTATTCAGTGGCCTCATATTAAACGGTAAGATCCATGAACGAATTCCTAGCACCCCCTTTCCGTATACCATAATAAATTGTTACACTTAATTATAGGTCTGGTAAAATAACTCACATAGAAACGCCTATTAAAGTCAGTAATGTTACAATTGAATATGTTAAACAATACGTTTACTTTGGCCAAATCAATTCCTCTGCACAACCACACGTCAAAAGAAAAAAAAACAGGATAACCGTGTAGTGGAAAAGATAGTGGTCTCTAGAAGAAGTTACAAAAAAACCCATCATCTCCACTCAAACTAAAAATTCTTTATAACAGTATGGAAAATAGTAAGACTATTTCAAAGATGGGAAGACGACTCAAAATTCAAAATAACACATACCATTCACGCCATTTTTACATAATATGATGATATGAGTCAAAAGAATGATGCCACTAAATAATCAGACTATAATGTTCCCACTGCTGGAACACAGGTCTCCACCACGCGGGCCTTGTGCGGGTTGGTAAATGTCACATGTCTTCGATTTTTTTGGTTCTGGACGGACATGCCGGTTTCCTCACGATGATTTTCTTCAGCGTTTTGAGAGCAGTGGTGATGAAATAATTTACACAAAGTAAAGTGTCTGTCTGGGTTCGAACTTACGGACTACAAGTCGTAAATCACTGCTACCACTGGGCCACCACTGCTCTACCACGCTGCTGATGGCCACTATTTATAGAATATAAAATGCACACAACCAGTAAGTGGAAGACAATGTATGGAAAGAAAATGAATACGATACAGTATTTTCCCTTGACGCGTATATATGCATATTACTTATCTCAATTTTGTTCTTCAAACGGCTGATCAAGTTTTCAAAGAAGTATAAAACTATAAAGATTTTCTTGAATTTGAACGATTTTAACTTTTGGAACCCAGGGAAGATCATGAATTAGAACAATTTTCTTAGGTTTATAGGAACTTACATACGAACTAACAAGTTTGAGTTTAAATTAACAAAATCAAGTGATGCTATTTATTGTTCATTATAGACTACGTGACTGTGTACTCTATTTGGCATTATGGAGAACATGACGACACACTTTCCTCATAATGTTAAATAGAATACACAGTCACGTGAGCGAAGTCGCGGGCAAGCTGGTTAGGGAAATAACCAATAATATAATATTATAAATGTGAAAGTTTGTGTGTTTGTTACTTAATCACGCAAAAAGGGTTGAACGGATTTAGATGAGAGGCACACAGCTAGTTTATAATCTGGATTAACATATAAGGTACTTTATATCCCGGTGGTCCGTTCCCGTGAGATAATTTCCGTCCTTCATGCGGGTGAAGCCGGGGGCGAAAGCAAGTTATGTTAATAATTACAGACTTTATGTAGATAAACAAAGTTGAGTCTGTCATGTAACTTATGGTATTATACCTATCGCTAAAATAGAAGTGATATTGTAAAAGTTACAAATAAATAACAATGAATTGTTGCATTGAAGAACAAGTTAATGGGTTATTCCAATCTAACCCACCGCTAACTACACTGAATAGATGTATCTATCTTTTACTGTTCAGGCAGTACTGTTAGGCTGGCTGCTCAATCTTTGTCCACTTTTAAAAAATTATGGTAGAAAATCACTTCCTCATCTTTAACCTTTATCATTATTTATAGTTATCTCTTGTTTCATGATTATTGTTATATGCTTTATGTTTGTATGTATTTGTTTTATATGTAAATGGTACACCACTGACTACCTGCAGTATTGTCTCTTCTTCTCCCTTTAAATCCATCAAAAGGTTGTCTTTAAAAAAAAAACGATTTTAGCGATATGACCGCCCACTGTGTCACCCTATGCAAAATTTCTAAAGTATCTGTATATTCGAATAGTGTACATGATAAAGAGTACTGTTCTAACTATGATCCTGAGAGGAATCAGATAAGGAATCGGGTTGAAATAATTTGAATAAACGAATGATTTTTAACAACTAACTACTCGTTACAATTTAATCAGAGCCGAGTGAGGACAAGATTGCTCAAGGATAAAATTCTCGTCATTTTCGGATGTCGGTGTCGACGCGTTTAAATTTAGGTAAGTACCTACTCATTTATAAATCAGTATTTTAGTTTTACATTAATTTAATTTCATTCATTTCTTCATCTGTACTCTTTACCTAATAAAAAAGATGGAATACATTCATTTTCGCACTTGCGGTATGCAAATTAATGTAAGTACACAGACGGTAGTTTTACTATTAAAAAAAGTTTTGGTTTGTTTATTTTGGGTGCAAGTAATTTAACCGATATAAAAAAGAAGTTTTAGTTTTCGTACTTTTTAGCCTTTAGGTTTTTTCACGAGTATCTGTAGGTATCTTTGTGGGATTCTTTATACCTTCAAATCATCCTAATGGCTGGATGGATTTTTAGGTGTCTATCGCCTCCTCTAGGTCGTACGATACTGTTATAGGTTTGTTTTTTGTTTTTATACATTTAATTAACTATTTATTAATTTTAATTTATTTTAGACGTCAATACTCAAGTAACGTCATAGAAAAAAAAGCACTATGGCCCTAAGGGGTATCAAAATAAAGGGCTTGGAGACAATTCCAAAAATTAGATAAATAAAAAAAACCCGACTGCAACTAAATTTTTCAAAACAAGCTCACTTTTCAAGCATTCTGGTGCAGTTGGTGGCATAAAATCTGAGATTAACCTATAATAACTGCAATAATAGTTTTAAAAAACGTCTTAAAATAAATTGAAAAGCAAGATGATGTCGCTTGGCTGCCTCAATTTATGTATGAAACAATGTTTTAGTTGAAATAAATATTTTTGTATTTTGTATTGCATGATGTCGCTTCAGCACTGAATTTCAAGTCTGTCGAACTATTACTTACCTGTTTCAGAAACGGTTTCCAATCGGTATTTTTTTGAAGTTTTGGGTACTGTTCACTGTTTTGCGGAATATCTTTATATTGACACTTTTCCATCGCGTTAAAAACAAATCAATGTTTATATTAACAAAATGTTTTTATGTTTTGTTAATATTTAATTCACTTGCGATTATTTATAACCTCATTTTCATCGCAAATTATACAAAAAAATTATCTAATTGTTTTATTTTGAATTTCCTACGATCCACTCTTGCGCACTATTGAACGGGTCTTGGTAAATCTGATGTGAATCTTTGTAAATTAATAATGGTACCTACAGCTGAAGTGACATTTATCGACCGGTTTAGACACTAATACAACCAGTTATTAGTCTATTATTATCGATAGTTCTACATATTATTTCCTCAAACGATAAAATAATGTTATTTGGTCTAAAAGCATAAACATCTCTGAGATAAGTATATAAGCTACTAGCGGACGTCACGCGGTTTCACCCGCGTAATTCCCGTAACCGTGGGAGTACGGGGATAAAATATAACCTATGCTACTCGCTGATAATGTAGGTATCCATTGCTGAAAGAATTTTTCAAATCGGTCCAGTAGTTTTTAAGTTTATACGTTATATACAAAAATATAAAACAATACAAAATACAAATCTTTCCTCTTTATAATATTAGTATAGATAAACGTGCACGACAGTGTCTTTTGAATGTCATTCATGTACATTCTATGTGAATCTAGAACACCACACAGTGTTTTTTTTTTTAATTCTTCCTTTACAGGTCTGAAAGAAGACCACGCAGTTTGATTAAATGTTCGTCTAAAATCGCCATTAGTCAGCTGGTGTGACGATTATGGCCTTTGCCCTGCAGTAAAATACAGCACCTTTTAGCATCAGAACCTTTTGGTACCAACAACATGACTTAGTTATTTGATTCCTACTGACAGAGAAGCAGAGTAAAGTGGATCTTTATGGTTTTTGACTGCACACTGTTGTTTATACATTTCCAGTGTAAGCGGACCTCGCACTATATAGGCTCTCCGGACAATGAGAGGTCAGTTTATAATAGAAATGTTTGATTTGTGTTTGTGCGTCACTTCTTTGATTGACGTACAAATGATGACAAAAAATAAACGAACTTTTTAAAGCACGTCCCACCGGGAAGCGAGTAGAGCTAGCAACTAAAAACGCATCGGCGAGCAACGAGCAGCGAGTGTTCTCCCGCCAAGCGAGCATCGCTGAGCGAGTACTTTCTTTTGTAACTCTTGTCGCTGCAGCAAACAAGTACTCGTCGGCGCGGTGTGAACAGTCAATGATCAACCACTAATATTTATGTACCTATTTATATCTCTTTTACATAGACGAAACCTACAATAAATGACAGTTGAAGGGATAATAATATTTTGTACGTTTCTTAAGCGAGATAATCGTTGATAGTTAGTCGCTTCCTCGTCAACTGTGGGACAGGTACCTAAACTAACACAACCCGTGACTAAATTATTAAAGGACTTAATATATGTGGTGATAGAAAAATACGAAGAGCGAAGATGCCCACTGTACCTAGCATTTATAGATTACGCGAAAGCTTTTGACTTTATATCACATAATAGTATGTGGAAAGTTCTGCACGAATGCGAAGTACCATCAGAAACAATTGAACTAATAAGATACATCTACGGCAAGAGCACAAGCCGCGTGAAAATGGAGGTAAAAGGCCCTGAAATAAGAATCAGTCGTGGTGTCAGGCAGGGCGACCCCCTATCACCGAGGATTTTTATAACTGTCCTTCATAGCATCATGCAAAAACTAAACTGGGAAAAAAAAGGTATAAACATAAACGGGCAGTACCTAAGTAACCTCAGATTTGCTGACGATATTATCATCTTTTCAGAATCAGCATCTGAGCTAGAGACAATGGTTACTGAACTACACTCTGTTAGCTGTAAAATCAGTTTGGAACTCAACACCTCAAAGACTAAAATCATGACCAACAGTCAAAATATACCAATCAGCGTCAACAATATCTCATTGGAATACGTGCACAAATACATATATCTGGGTAAACAGATCTCATTCGCTAAGTCCAGGCATCACGATGAAGTGAAACGTCGAACCAACCTATCATGGAACAAATTCTGGAATACCAAAGAAGTACTAACTTACTTTTTTAAGGTTTACAGGTAAATCAAAGTTACCTGTAAACCTTAAAAAGAAAGTCCTGGATTCCTGTATTCTGCCATGCCTCTCTTACGCTTCTCAGACCTGGATATTTAACGATAAGACAAAAAAGCAAATACAATCATGCCAAAGATCAATGGAGAGAAGTATTTTAAACCTCAAAAGAAAAGACAAAATAAGAAGTACAGAAATAAGAAAAACCACTAAAGTCATTGATGCTCTGGAGCACTGTAAAAAGCTGAAATGGAAATGGGCTGGCCACATAGGTCGGATGGACGGCAATAAATGGGCTAAGAATGTAACGAACTGGACAGGACCTTCGAATAAAAGAACCAGAGGTAGACCTAGAGAGAGATCGGTCGACGAAATTAATAAAACAGCAGGAAATGACTGGATATTCAAGGCATCAGATAGAGAGTTTTGGAGGAAAAGGGAGGAGGCCTTTACTCGTGAAGAGGTCCTTAATTGACAAATCATTTTATTTTCAAAGCACATATTTAATTTAGATCAAATCGCTCAAACAGTAAACATTAAAGTCATAAAAATATTATAATTATTGAAAATACTTAGATATTAATGAAAGTACTTAAATATTTTTTGTGTTGTTACTAATAGATAAATAAATGGATTATAGATATTAAATGGATTATATTATATATGTCGGATCCGGTCATTAGTACGGACACGAAACGAATCGCAAGCGCGCCACTGGCGACATCAAGAGTGAACTACCTGCAACAAAAAAGGCGCGCTTCTACAGAGTCATGATGTTTGAAGGCCACGGCGAGGAGGGCATTCAGCCTCTGGTCGCATTGGAATCAAGATGTCACGGAACTGTTCTCGATTCGTTGTGCTCAGTAATTGTGTTAGTTGTAATTTGTGATCATTATGTTAATTGGTGATTTTAATAAACGCCGTCGCACCCAGTGTGTGTATAATTTAGCTAGTGTGATTCATTTGATAGTAAATTAAAATGTGATCTGAACTGCAAACTGTTTTTCTATTGCGCATCAACCAACACTACCCACACTACGCCCACAGTAGTTAAAATATCGCTGATAATAACGAAAGTCACATACCCGTCTCCGACATCATAAGTGGGATTCGTGTTCGTTCATGCGCAATATAAAAACGTTGAAATGACCGTTGGCGTGCCGTGTTTGAACATTAAAAATAAAAATAATGCAAGCGTTTATGCGTGATCATGGTGCGCGACAGCCAAGCCAAGCCGATTGACAGCAGAGGAAGATCTATGACGTCTTCAGTATCGAGCCAAGCAGCCCCGCAGCCATCAGCGAAGCCCTTCGGGTGCTTCATTTTCAGGTGGTGTATTGGAATCATCGGTAACAAATATTAAATAGATTGTGATCCGTATAGTACCAATTGATGAAGTTTAGGTCATGTGAAGGTCACATTTTTCTTTCTCTAAATTTATCTCCTGGTTAAGTTCACGCAGTGCAAGGGGAAGTAAAATCTTGTTATTTTTTAGCTACGACCTACCGTTTAGAAGATATTCGTCATTTTAACTTTTTCACGGCTGGTTCGAAAAGAAGTCAAACCCGTTGTTATGAGTTTCAGATAATGTTTCGCGACAGTGAAGCGTCCTCACGGGGCGCCGGCTGGTGACCCAGGCACGAGATGCGTGTCCATTCGGGGGTGGAACCGGGAACGCGGATGCACGAGTTAGCGCCAGTGCGGCTGTGCGCCGGTGCGGCTGTGTGCCGGTGCGGCTGGGTGCCTGTGCGCCGGTGCGGCTGTGCACCTGTGCGCCTGTGCGGCTGTGCGCTGGTGCGGCTGGGCGCCGGTGCGGCTGGGCGCCGGTGCGGCTGGGCGCTGGTGCAGCTGGGCGCCGGTGCAGCTGGGCGCCGGTGCAGCTGCTGTCGGATGCTGGAGTACGTGTTGCAAGCAGTGAACGGCGAGTGGAATTCGTTGCACAACTACCCTCAGGCACGTAAAATAAAAAGGTGAGCTGTATTGTTTTGTTAACGATTCTGGTGTTGAATACTCGTTAGTAAAGGAGAGTTGTGTACCCAAATTAAGTGGCAAACGAGTTAATAACGTCTGGTATTGGTCAAACACGTGTATTCAGCTCAGAACCAATCTTATGTAGCGCAACGGTTAGCGAACACCAATTTGAGGTTTTTGTGTTTTAATAATTTTAATTTTGGGATGTGATTTCCGACACTAACTTGCAAAGTAATTACATTATTATGATAGGACGTTGATGAAGTCCGTGATATTGCGTCAGAAAATATTAAAAAAAGGCAGATATAACAAAAATGTTGTTTGGGGTTTGTGTTATTAGAAAACGGAAGAGCGTAATTAAATTAAGCTTGACGTGAAGTCGAGGGCCTAGGGCCGAAGGCCAGGGGCCGAGAGCTAAGGGACAAGGGCCAGGGGCCGAGGTCCAGGGGCCGAGGGCCAGGGGCCGAGGGCCTATTGAGGATTTTGAAGAAGACGAGATAGTGAAAGTAGAGTCGAATTGAATTGTTCGTGTGAGATGCACGGGTTCTCAATTCGTTGGGTCGGAGACCGTACCAGTGTATCGTAGCCATAGCCCGTTAGAAATCAGCATCTACTTGCTAGACCGTGGGAATTTGGTGGGCGATAGCTCTGGGTAGTATGGTCGGGTCTAGCCTTGTAGCCAAGACCGTATGAGACCGTACCAGAATATCGTGTACGTGGTACACGGTAGCCCTGGGTAGTATGGTCGGGTCTAGCCGTGTAGCCAAGACCGTATAGGAGACCGTACCAGAGTATCGTGTACGTGGTACGCGATAGCTCTGGGTAGTATGGTCGGATCTAGCCTTGTAGCCAAGATCGCCTTTTAGCCAACTTCTGGTTAAAATGGCTGAGTAGTTCACACACTCGCCTGGCATCTCAATTCCAGTCAGCCCTAGAGTCTGGGTCGCTACCACAGTTTCTAACAACAGGCGTTACCCACCTGCTCCATAAGTCAGGTAGTCCCGCGGAACCCAAGAATTATAGACCGATCACATGCTTATCGACGGTCTATAAACTTCTTACATCCATTTTGAGAGCGAAAATTAACACACACATTGACAGTAATTCAATTATGTCAGCCTCCCAAAATGGATGTAGGAACGGGTCCCGTGGTACTAAGGAGCTTCTCCTCATCGACATGGCCATAAGCCAACAGGTTCGTCGATCCCACAAGGATCTGTCGACATGCTGGATAGACTATAAGAAGGCCTACGACTCGGTGCCACATACATGGCTCATGAGGGTGCTGGAGTTGTACAAGATAGATGCAACTCTGCGCGCCTTCCTGATGTCGTGTATGGGGCAATGGAGGACGGTTCTTCGCTACCCAGGATGCCGACAGATCCAGGGGAATGACGAGCCTGTATGGATTAAACGGGGAATATTTCAGGGCGACAGTTTAAGTCCACTTTGGTTTTGCTTAGCCCTGAATCCTCTGAGCACACTGCTGGAGGATTCAGGCCTAGGCTATAGGTTGAGGAGAGGTGGTCAGGTCATATCTCACCTCCTCTACATGGATGACTTGAAACTCTTTGCCCCCAACAGATTGCAACTGATGGAGCTACTGAAGATAACTGAAACATTCAGTGGCGCCATCAGGATGGAATTTGGTGTGGACAAATGTGCAGTCATGCATGTAAAGCGAGGGGAGATTATGGAATCCGAGAGAACCCAACTCTCGGACTCCATACACCTCAGATCCCTCTCCTCAACTGAAAGCTATAAGTATTTGGGTATGTCGGAAGCGTTAGGCATCAACGTTGCTGACATGAAGCAATCGTTGAAGGAGCGCTTCTTTGGTCGCCTGAAGAAGGTATTAATTAGTCTTCTTTCAGGCGGAAACAAGGTGCGCGCCTTCAACAGTTGGGTCATGCCGGTTTTGATGTACTCTTTCGGCATACTCAAATGGACTCAGACTGAACTGGACGCCCTGGACAGGAGGGTCCGTACACTCCTGACCGCAAACCGGATGCATCACCCACGTTCATCGGTGATGAGACTGTACATCCCGCGGAAGTGTGGGGGTCGAGGCTTTTTAAATGCGAAGACCCTCCACAACCGCGAGGTGTGCAGCCTCAGGGAATATTTTCTTAAAACCGATGTGGGTATGCACCGTGATGTGGTCGCAGTGGATAACGGGCTCACCCCGCTCTCCATGGCTAAAGAGAACTGGCGCAAACCTGTAATACTTACTACAGATGACCGCAAGGAAGTATGGCAAAGCAAGGCGCTTCACGGACGCTTCTATCGGGCTCTTCATGAGCCCGGTGTAGATTTCTTAGCGTCCGTATCCTGGCTACGTTTCGGTGACCTTTTCGGGGAAACCGAAGGTTTCGTCTGTGCAATTATGGATGAAGTTATCTTGACGAATAACTACCGGAGACATATTATGAAGGACGGTACGGTTGACGTGTGTCGGGCATGCCATCGTCCGGGTGAGTCCATCAGACATATTATCTCCGGTTGTTCGCGTCTAGCTAACGGCGAGTACCTGCACAGACATAACCAAGTGGCTAGGATTATTCACCAGCAACTTGCTTTGAAATATAAACTTGTGGACTCTGAGGTTCCGTATTACAAGTATGTGCCCGACCCAGTTCTCGAAAAGGACCATGTCACGTTATACTGGGATCGGTCTATCATTACTGACAGGACTATTATAGCAAATAAGCCTGATATAGTAGTGATAGACCGATTAGCGCGCCGCGCAATGATAGTCGATGTTACCATTCCACATGACGAGAACCTCGTGAAAGCTGAGAAAGAGAAACAAATAAAATATCTCGACTTAGCACACGAGGTTGTTGACATGTGGAATGTGAGCTCGGCTATCATTGTGCCGATTGTCATAACGGCAAATGGCCTGATGGCCGAAAGCCTCGACCAACATCTCTCGAGGCTCTCGTTAGACGGCTGGATCAAACGCCTGATTCAGAAGGCAGTACTCCTCGATACGGCTCGCATTGTGAGGAGGTTCCTGTCTCTGCAACCCTAACCACCGGTAGCTTGGACCCTGCTCCCGACACCGGCGGAACTCTATTTTTTTATATTTTTAAATGTTTTTTTTTTTATTCTGATTGTTTTAAGAAATATTTAAAAATGTAAATTAGTAAGAAACTAGATAAATAAACGAAAATAATAATTATTATTATTATTTTGGTTTTTAAATTTAATTTTCTCAGGTTAGTTCCTGGTATTTTCAGAATCTCACGGGTGTGAACCAAGGTGAGATTCTAGTTATTATTTTGAGAAGGTAAATTGCTCTGTACTGCAGTGAAATTATTATCTAAATCAAGTTGTAAAAATTTTCTTACTATGCGGCAAGTGTTTAATATGGCAGCTTTTTGTAGTGTTAGGTATGTGTATTTGGATAGATTGAGTGCATTAAAACTATTGAAAATTTGTTTCGGGATAACACCTGTTGTTGATATTACTATTGGGACTATAGTGACTCTATTCATTTTCCAAACTCTGGTAATTTCCTCTTGTAATTCTGTATACTTCCTAATTTTTTCTGTGATAGTTTTTTGTATGTTATTAGTGTTTGGGACTGCTATATCTATTATAAATGTGTGTTTGCTTACTTTATCAACTAGTGTTATATCAGGTCTGTTGTTATATATGGTGTGATCTGTAATTATAGTGCGATCATAATATATTCTGTAGAATTTGTTTTCTAAAACAGGTCTAGGAGTGTACTTGTAATATGGTGTGTAGGGATCTTGCATGAGTTTAAGTTTAGTTGCGAGTTTTTGGTGTATGATATTAACAAGTTGATTATGTCTATGCGTATAGTCGTTTTGAGTTAGTGTGATACAAGCTCCTGTGATATGCTGTATTGTTTCAGGTTTGCTGTGACATTTTCTGCATAAATCATTTCTTACTGTACTATCTTTTATTATGTATTTTCTATAATTTTTTGTATTTATGACTTGATCTTGAATGGCTAACATAAACCCTTCTGTTTCAGGAAACAGCTCACTTAACTCTAGCCATTTATTAGAAGCCTCTTTATCTATATATGTTTGGTGTAAATCGTTGGGATGTCTTCCATGTAGTTCTTTTTGTCTCCACTTCCTGTGTATCTCTTCTCTATGTCTCGCTTTATCTATTGTCTCAATATTGCTATCATCACTAAGGTTCAGTGGTGTATACTGTTTGTCTATCTCTATAATTGTTTTGTGTAATTGACTGTTGTTTTTCTTCCGCCAGAAAAATTGTTTTAAGTTTATGACTTGTCTTTTATGAAGATGTGATATTTCGATTAGTCCCCTGCCACCTTCTTTTCTGGACATTATAATTCTCTCTATTGCTGATTTGGGATGGTGATATCTATGTTGTGTCAGTGTGGTTCTTGTTTTGACTTCGAGAGCATGTAATTCTGTGTTAGACCATTTTATTACACCGAAAGAATAAGTAAGTATAGGAATCGCGAAGGTATTTATGGATTTGAACAAATTTTTACTAGATAGATGCATTTTGCATAACGAATGTATTCTACAATTGTATTCTTTTTTCAGTTTATCCTTAATAGTCCTATGTTCTAACAATCGTGCTTGATTGTAACCTAAATATTTATATAGTTCTTCGTCTTTCATCGCTTCAATTACTTCTTCGGAGTCTGTTGAGTAGTTTCCTTCTATAATCTTACCTTTCTCTATATTTAGTTTCCGGCATTTATCTAGTCCAAAATCCATTCTTATGTCTTTCGAAAATGTTGTTGTGATGTTTAATAAACCGTGTAAATCTGTATGTTTATTAGCATATAGTTTTAAATCATCCATATAAAGTAAATGTGTAATTTGGTGCAATATCGACCTGCCGTTCTTAATATCAAAGCCTAATTTCGATTCAATTAATGCTTGGGAGAGTGGATTCAGGGCTAGACAAAACCATAGAGGGCTTAATGAGTCCCCTTGGAAAATACCCTTTTTAATCGCTATTTCGTCTACGGATAAGTTTGTTGTTTTAGTCTGTAATTTTAGTGTCGTTCTCCAGGATCCCATTGTATTTTTAAGAAAATTTATAATTGATGGATTGATTTTATATATGTTTAATATTTCGATCAACCATGAGTGCGGAACGCTGTCGAATGCCTTCTTGTAATCTATGTAAGCTATGAATAAGTTCTTTCTAGATCTCTGGACGTATTTTAAAATAGTGGAATCTATAATTAATTGCTCTTTACACCCCATATGACCGCGCCTACATCCTTTTTGTTCTTCAGTTAGGATATTGTATTGTTCAGTGTGTTTAATAATTTTGTTAGTTATACAAGACGTTATGATTTTATATAAGGTTGGCAGGCAAGTGATTGGTCTATACTGTGAAGGATCCTGGGTTCTATTTGATTTTGGGATCATATATGTGACTCCTTTAGTCAAAAATTCTGGAATATTTTGATTGCCTTTTAAAATATCATTTATTTGTTCTGCTAACGTTATATGAAGTGAGTGAAGCCTTTTTATCCAAAAATTGTGTATACCATCTATTCCTGCTGCTTTCCAGTTATGTGTTTTATTTATAATTGTATTTATTTCAAGAGCATCTATATCTTCAAACGGCATTTCATTCATAGTTTCTGATCGGACTCTTTCTTTTTGTATCCATTCAGCTTCTTTGTTATGTTCAGTGCTGTCTGACCAGATTCCTTGCCAGAATTCTTTTAAAGACTCTTGAGATGGAGGGTTAAGGATAGTCGTATTGTTGCCTTTAAGCTTTCTATAAAATTGTTTCTCACTTGTTTTAAATAATCTATTGTTATCCTTTCTTTCTTTGGCTTTTTTGTATCGTGCTTGTCTATGACTCTTCACTAGAAGTTTTTGTTTTAACGTATCTAGGTGATCTTCTATTCTCTTAATTAAAGTTTTCATGTGAACTGTGTTGTTTAGTATTTTTAATGATTAGTTTGACTTTTTTTTCAAGTTTTCTTGACGTGTTGCCGTTTTTATATTGTGTTAGTCTATTTATGTCTTTTCTTAGCTGATTAATGTCCATTTCTAATCTTTTTTGCCATGGTGGATCGTTCATTACTCTATTATTATTACTAGTTCTATCTATATTTATTTTTAATTTAAAGTGAATTGCAACTGTAATAGCTACAGAATATATTAAAGAATGTGTGTCGCTTAAGTTTTCTAGGGATAATATTTTTGAAGGAATAATTTCTTGATTAAACATACTGATGATATCCGACAACTGACGAGATGTTCTAATTTTTGGTAATAAAGGTCTACACGCAGGATCCATTCCGTTGTATTTTAACATATTTGATTCTAATTCGTTACTTAAAGATTCTACTAAGGAAGGGTCAAACTCTACATCATTCTGTGTTGGTATTAATGTAAGATTATTATCCGTAGTAGATTGATTGTTGTGCTGTGTGGGTGTGGTTAGTTCAGTGGCAAAGTATTCAGTCCCTGACCTAGTGTCGTGTTCAATGGAAGGATTATATGTTATAAGCGATTGAGTTATCTGTAAAGTGTTAGTTAGTTGCGTGAGATTTATATTTTCTTCTTCTTCGTTTTTTAGTTGTTCTGCAATTTCAAATCTAATTCTATTTAAAGTGTCGTCTGAT
Organism: Agrochola litura; assembly: GCA_949152395.1. Taxonomy (NCBI): domain Eukaryota; kingdom Metazoa; phylum Arthropoda; class Insecta; order Lepidoptera; family Noctuidae; genus Agrochola; species Agrochola litura. The sequence goes on from OX424490.1 coordinate 958,398, forward strand.
AACAACTTATTTCTGATAATAACCCGTCTTTGGTCTGCTATTCTTTGTTCTGTTACATTAATTTCTGGGTATTGTAATTTAAATTTTTCGAATAATTGTGTGCAATACATGGTTCTGTCCTCTTCAAGTTTCGTAATATGATAGTAAGTACGCATGATGAATATGTTTATATCTTCAGTCCATTTCATGCGCACTCTGGGTTTTCCCGCTTTGGTGGTCGCAGACTGAGAAGCTAACGCCGCCTGCGAAACATCCAAAGCGGATATTACTGCTCTACTGTCATCACTATTGTCTAGTCTGTCTGTCGGTTCGGCTGTAGTATTTTTGTCGGGGAGAACCCGCCTGCTCAGTCCCCCACCGCCGATGGGTCGCATGCTGAGACACCCAGCATCGGCCCCAGGTGCGCCCCGACGATTGCCCTCGGGTAGCGGTCCTATACGTATTTTCTTCGATCTAGTCTCCATGTTAAATGGGTTTCCAGAGCCACGTTAGCCACGCCAGTAATTTTTCTATCGTGTGTCCGCCCCCCACGTGATTAGATGGTCAATCAGGACGTGTGGTTGTTTAGGGGGCTTATTATTATTATTATTATAGCCTCTGATAGGGTCCCAGCTCCCGGCGGAAGTGTGCAGCGCATGAGATGGACACGCTCCGTCAATGAAAACGTCATGCGCTCATACTATGGGGCTACAGATGGAGGAAATAATCTGACCGCGTACCGTGTTCGGATGCTCTCCCTTTTTCAGGTGCTTGAGCCAGCTGTCAACGTTTCGGCACAACGACTATCGGATCAGGTGCGGGTCATCCAGCGTAATCATATGCTGGACGACACTGCACTTGATCGCCTACGAGTTGAAATGCAGAGTAGCCATGTCGTTGCTCCCCCGTCGCAGACTATTGTAGTGACACCACGGTCCAACACAAACCAAGCTGACGAGGGGAGTGACGACAGGGCTACAACCGTAAGTACCCAATGCAATGAGGAATTGAGGAATGCTTTGGAAGGTGCGATTCAGGAATATCGATATATGTCACCTGAACTTAGGCCACGCTTACCTCGTTTGCCCATGCATAAAAAAATAGGGCGCTGGTGGCGGTTCTGGATTCGCAGTTATCAAACTATTTTGATGACTGCGAAGACCTCACTGATACTCACTCAATTTTGTACTGCGCGGCTGTAGCGGCATGTCGTGTAGCTCACGTCAAATTTGCTAATAGTTCTAGAGCTACACGACCGAAACCAGCCGTACCAGCTTGGCAGTGCAGAATTGAGCGCCGTATTGGTGAGGCCAGAGCGCTCATCGGCAAACTATTCTGCTTCAGGGAGGGCAATACTCGCCCTAGAGTGATGCGCTTTGTGAGGCGGGCGTTCTCAGGGACTGATATCAGCCCTGAGGACTATATGTCCCGTGTCACAGAGCGCATCGACTTCCTGAAGCAGAAAGTGTATGCATGGGCAAACCGTATCCGTAGGTATAAGCGGCGAGTAGAGCGATATACTCAAAATCGCACCTTCCAGAGTGATGAAAGGTGGGTTTATAGGGCTTGGGAGCGACCGGACCAAGGTGTGACTGACACGCGCCTACCGGATGATGATGCCATGGATTCTTTCTGGCGGAGTATCTGGTCGGTGCCTGTTAGTCACACCGAAGGTGACTGGACTCGGGAAGTCGTGCGAGCCTGCGATCCAATACCAGAAATGGGGGCTATTACCATCTGCCCCCAAGATGTAACACGTGCAGTTCGTCCGCTACCTAACTGGAAGTCTCCAGGACCGGACGGGCTGCACAACTTCTGGATCAAATGGTTTGTGAGATCGCACGCTCGCTTGGCGGCTCAGTACCAGACTGCTTTGGAGTCTGGATCACTACCCCATTTCCTAACAACAGGAGTTACCCACCTGCTCCATAAATCTGGTAGCACCGCGGAACCCAAAAATTATAGACCGATCACGTGTTTACCGACGGTCTATAAAGTTCTTACATCCATTTTGAGAGCTAAAATTAACAAACATATAGACACCAACTCCATCATGTCTGCCTCTCAAAATGGATGTAGGAACGGGTCCCGCGGTACTAAGGAGCTACTCCTCATTGATATGGCCATTAGCCAACAGGTTCGCCGTTCCCGAAAGGATCTGTCGACATGCTGGATAGACTATAAGAAGGCCTATGACTCGGTGCCACATACATGGCTCATGAGGGTGCTGGAGTTGTATAAAGTAGATACAACTCTGCGCACCTTTCTGATGTCGTGTATGAGGCAATGGAGGACGGTCCTTCGCTATCCAGGATGTCGAAATATCCAGAGGAATAGCGAACCGATAAGGATAGAGCGAGGCATATTTCAGGGTGACAGTTTGAGTCCGCTTTGGTTCTGCTTAGCCCTGAATCCTCTAAGCACACTGCTAGAGGATTCAGGTCTTGGCTATCGGTTGAGGAGAGGAGGTCAGGTTATATCTCACCTCCTATACATGGATGACCTAAAACTCTTTGCCCCCAACAATTTGCAACTGATGGAGCTACTGAAAGTAACTGAAACTTTCAGTAGCGCCATCAGGATGGAATTTGGTGTGGACAAATGTGCGGTCATGCATGTAAAGCGAGGGGAGATTGTGGAATCCGTGGGAGCCCAACTCTCGGATTCCATAAACCTTAGAGCCCTCTCCGCATCCGAAACCTATAAGTATTTGGGTATGTCGGAAGCGTTGGGCATCAATGTTACTGACATGAAGCAATCGTTGAAGGAGTGCTTCTTTGGCCGCCTGAAGAAAGTATTTAATAGTCTCCTATCAGGCGGAAACAAGGTGCGCGCCTTCAACGGTTGGGTCATGCCGGTTTTGATGTACTCTTTCGGCATACTCAAATGGACTCAGACCGAACTCGACGCCCTGGATAGGAGGGTCCGTACGCTGCTGACTGCATATCGAATGCATCACCCACGGTCATCGGTAATGAGACTGTATATCCCGCGAAAGTGTGGAGGTCGAGGCTTTTTAAACGCTAAGACCCTCCACAATCGCGAGATATGCAGGCTTAGGGAATATTTCCTAGATGCCGACGTGAGGATGCATCGAGATGTGGTCGCGGTGGACAAGGGTCTCACCCCGCTCTCCTTGGCTAAAGAGAACTGGTGCAAGCCTGTAGTGCTTGACACTAACGATCGCAAGGAGGTATGGCAGAGTAAGGAGCTTCACGGACGCTTTTTCCGGGCCCTACATGGACCCGATGTAGATTTACTAGCGTCCGTGACCTGGCTACGTTTTGGTGACCTCTTCGGGGAGACCGAAGGTTTTATCTGTGCAATTATGGATGAAGTTATCATGACGAACAATTACCGGAGATTTATTGTGAAGGATGGCACGGTTGACATCTGTCGGGCATGCCACCGGCCGGGAGAATCAATCCGACACATTATCTCCGGGTGTTCTCGTCTAGCTAACGAAGAGTACTTGCATAGACATAACCTTGTAGCCAGGATTATCCATCAGCAACTTGCTCTGAAATACGGCCTTGTGGAATCGGAAGTGCCGTACTACAGGTATGTGCCCGATCCAGTTCTCGAAAATGGAAATATCACATTGTACTGGGATCGATCCATCATCACTGACAGGACTATTGTTGCCAATAAACCTGATATAGTGGTGGTGGATCGAGTAGAACGGCGCACAATGATTATTGACATAACAGTCCCGCATGACGGGAACCTCGTGAAAGCCGAGAAAGAAACAAATCAAGTATCTTGACTTGGCTCGCGAGATTGTCGACATGTGGGATGTGGACTCAGCGATCATTGTGCCGATAGTCGTATCAGCCAATGGCTTAATTGCCAAGAGCCTCGACCAACACCTAAGGAGGCTCGCGTTGGGCAGCTGGATCAAGGGCTTGATTCAGAAGGCGGTACTCCTGGACACGGCTCGCATTGTCAGGAGGTTCCTCTCTCTGGAGCCCTGACCGCCGGTAGCTTGGACCCTGTTCCCGATACCGGTGGGCTACTATTTTTTATTTTTTTAAATGTTTTTATACTTTCTTTATTCTAATATTTAAAAATATAATTTATAAGTATTTAAATGAAATAAAAGATAATAATAATAATAACCGAGAGCCTCGACCAACAGCTGAGGAGGCTCTCGTTAGGCAGCTGGATCAAGGGCTTGATCCAGAAAGCGGTACTCCTGGACACGGCGCGTATTGTTAGGAGGTTCCTCTCTCAGGAGCCCTGACCACCGGTGGCTTGGACCCTGTTCCCGACACCGATGGGCTACTATTTTTTTATATTTTTAAATGTTTTTTTAATAATTTTTATAAGAATATTTAAAAATGTAAATTATATGCTTACAGATGAATTAAAGAATAATAATATGTGGTGATACAATAAATTCATAACCATGCACATCTGCCTAGCCTTTTCCCAACTCTGTTGGGGTCGGCTTCCAGTCTAACCGAATGCAGCTGAATACCAGTGTTTTACATGAAATGTCTGCCTATCTGACCTCCATAACCCATTTACTGGTACTACAATATCCCTATTTTATGAAATGCATAACCATAATGGATACATACCAGTTTGAAAGATGTTATGGCGAATTCTTTAAAAAAATATTTCACACACTTCAACTATTACTTGAATCAAATAGGTTATACTGCTACAAGAATTTACTAGCGCTGGAATGAGGTTAACAGGGAAGCGCTGTTGGTATGCTTATAATAATGTACTAGTCAGTTTTATGAAATGTATTAAAAAACGAAGGCCCCCCACAAGGTGGACCGATCATCTTGTCTGTGGCTACAGGAATCCCCGAATGCGAGAAGCTCAAAACCGATCAATGTGGCGACGCTTAGGGAAGGCCTAAGTCCAGTAGCGAACGACTTCCGGCTGAAATAATGATGGTGAGTGTAAAACAAAATGGCGGCTTTAGTTCCGATTATGAACATGCGCCAAAAGAACCTTGTACCTAAATCAACTATATCCAAATCAGCCGACATGTAAAATATTTCCAAGATTGTCAAGAGTTTTAATTCATCTTTCTCTACAATATTCACAGAAATAATTTGCGTATGAAACTTTAAGGATTCTGGGTAAACGCTTAATCTTTTAATATTCATAGATTACATGTGCTTAAAAGTGAAATATAATGTAGGTGTTGTCAGCAATGGATTAGCATGCAAATATTGTCTGGGGGGTTGACCTGCTCTTTACAAATATTGTTAGGTTGCCCATAGACAGCAGACACAAATAAGGTAATAATAACAAAATTAAATTAAATTTTATGCTGCCTGCATAATATTTTAAAGGACCAATGCACAAAGTAATCGCACACGCGATAATTCTGGGCATTGTTCCTAGATTTGGCTCTAGCCTAAACTGTTGGATTGGTCTTCAAAGCTAATTCATCTCCAATCTTGTCAAAAGCATAAGTACTTTGCTGAAGTTACAAATGATTTTTGTTCTGTAACCAATAAGTTATGAGTATGACTAACAGCTGTTGAGTCGGTGTACAGTCGACTGTCTGTGGGCACCCTTAGAGAATGGGCAGTATTCATGTTTTGGTCCATTTGGGAGAGTTTCGGAGAATAAAGAGATCTTTTGCCAAAGCTTTTAATTGCATTGAAGTTGTAGGCATTGATCTAATAATTATCATAAGAAAATAACAATATTTGGACTCGTCTCTGATCGATTCACCCGAGAAGACTAAACACAAAAAGAATTAGAAAACTATGAGTGAGACCGAAATAAAATAACAATATCACTGCCACATCTAATAGACTTGTTTTAGGTATCTAACTATAAATCATACATCCAATAAACTTATAAAAGCTGCATTATTATTTTGTAGGTAGATATATATTAGTAAATATTTATTGCTTGCTTTATTTTAATAAATAGTGATAAAGGGAGCAGTGGTGGCTCAGTGGTAACGGCCGTGACTTACGACAACTAAGTCGCAGGTTCGAACCCATACAGCGCAATACTTTGTGTAAAGTATTTTTTCACCACTGCTCTCAAAACGGTGAAGGAAAACATTGTGAGGAAACCGGCATGTCCTAGAACCAAAAATTCGAAGATATTTGACATCTACTCTGACCAAGATTATTTCCGGGTTTTTATATACATAACATAACATCACGCCTTGTTTCCCCGAAGGGTTGGGCAGAGGTGTCCCTGTAGCAGGTACACCCACATTTCGCCAGTTATGTTTAAGTCCCATGTAATAGGGGGCGAGCCTATTGCCATCAACCGGGCACAAATCCAGACTCCGAGCTGCTACTGAGAAATTTCAGATAGAAAAACCCAATAACACTTTGCCCGACCCGGGAATCGAACCCAGGACCTCATGCTCAGCAGTAGCGCTTGCGACCACTAGACACATTGACATTAATGAATTTTATATAAACAATGACATGAATATTTACTTTTAAAGTATTTTATTATTTTAATTATTGTGAATGTGATGACTATGTGGGTCATTCCTTTTTGTTTTGTTTTTAATTTTTTCTCAGTTAGTTCTAATCGAATCGATAAGTGGCCTACCCAAATGTCCTTTTTTTGGTATTGTTCGTCGAATCGTTGAGCTCCTTAAATTCTGAGTTGAGCTGCACGATAGCTGACAAATGCGTGCACTGACTGGACAGGCCCTCTCAATCTGTGTGGTGCTTTCCTCAAAAGACCACTTCAGACACAATCCACATGGCCTTCACATGATCTGACCAAGATTATGTCTGGACTTTAAAATAGACTGAGACCTCTGAGTTTGTTTCGGCCTTTCTTCTCAGAGTAGTCAGATAGGAAACGCCGACCTCATCTAGTTTTAAAATATGATTGACGTGTAAAAGTGTTTGTACAAACCTACTTACAGAAATAAAATCATTTATCATTTACTAACCCGCACTGGACCCGCGTGGTTGATTACGGCCTGCTCCCTCTCACCGTGACAGGGCTTGTGTCCCAGCAGTGAGAACATTATGGGCTGATTATGTATGTATGTATGACTAGCCTCCGCCAGCGGCTTCGCCCGAGTGATATCTTTATAAATTATAGCCTATGTTACTCAGTGATAATATAGCATTCATCTGGTGAAAGAATTTTTAAAAACGGTCCAGTTGTTTTTGAGTTTATTCATTACAAACACATCTGCCGCATGTCAAACAGTCAATGGGCCAAACTTACGACCCACTGGGCCCCGCTTAATGGCAAACGACATCGCGGCAGGCCCAGACGGAGATGGCGGGATGAGCTGGACTCCTTTAAGAAAGATTGGTCCTTGGAAGCTCTGGAAAGAGAGAGGTGGAAAGAGGGTAGGGAGGCCTTTGCCCAGCAGTGGGACAATAACGGATAAGAAAAAAAAAAAAAAACTAATATTTTCTCTTTATAATACCTATTACTTTAGAAAAAGAAAAAGTTCGTTACTTAACTGGAAAGTGCACTTACCTAAGTACTTTTATTTTTAAATGTGAGCACATCACAAATATTGCATTGAAAGTAGCAGTGTGCTGGATTATGAATTAAATACTAGATATTGATTTTAGTTTTACACTGTCGATATTTAAATATCTATCCTGTCAACTTGCCTGTCTTGTTTTTCTGTCGTTTTAACTTCACCAAAGTTTGAACTATTTTCATGTTACAAAATAGCTCATTGTGAAGAATACCACATGACGTCAGAAAAACAAAATACAACATTACAAAAGTCAATAGTTTATTCCCCCTACATTAATATCCAGCTTGAATATTCCTAAAGTGTTTTCCAGAAGAAACGTTTCGCTCTATTTTCTTTTAGTGTGGGAAGCAAAATATTTTATGACGTTCCTAATAGGCCATTAAATGTCCCCACTATTAGATGAATGTGCCCCACAGCGGGGCTGGGGGCATGACGTATGGGCCCCTACGTCTTCCAACATGCAAGGGGTTTCTTTACAGGTTTGGAGAATAGGCAAAATATTATTCCTAAATGGACAATATTGAGCATTGAGGAAGGGTTTCGTTTCTTCCTTGACTAGATTTCTGAAGATGTTTTGTTCTTATCGTGTTGATTTTTACATACAAAATGTTTCAACGTTTTTTAACTAGATTACTCATTATGGAAGTTCAACTGAGGATATTTTCTAAGGTCTTCAAGGAATATATAAGTTGCTCTGTATCTTTAGTTTATAAGTACGTTATGTTTTATGAGTTATTCTAAAGTGTCATGTGGAAATATTCGGTCGTTTTAATTTTCAAGTTGAGGTTTCCTTTATGCCGATAGCTGCTGATATCGAGTTAATGACCTGGTATTTTTTTACTCAATAAATATAGTTTTATTAGTATTCAGAAATACGTATACATACATTAAATTCAAATAAATATCTGAATAATAATGCTCAGACTAATCAAGAAGTAGCCGGGAATCGTGGCGATCGTTCTTTTGAACCACAACCTACAAGACAGACTCGTAACTGTAGACGTAAGATTAATTATAAGGTTTAAATTGTAATTGTATCGCACACCACGCATTTGAATGTATAATGCTATTTTATGTGTTCAGGGTGCTGTCGAAACCCTGGATAGCGAAGGGCCGTCCTTCATTGCCCCTTATACGACTCGAAGAAAGGGCGTAGAGTTGTATATATCTTGTACAACTCCAGCACCCGCATGAGCCATGTATGTAGCACCGAGTCATAAGCCTTCTTATAATCTATCCAGAATGTCGACAGGTCCCAGCGGGATCGACAACCTGTTGGCTTATAGTACCCATGTTGATGAGGAGTAGCTCCTTAGTACCGCGGGATTTTTTTTACAGAAATAAAGCCACCCCGCGCCAAACGCTAATGAAACTGGCAGACTGACGACAGGATATTTTTCTACACCACTTTTGTCTTTTGGTTGCTTATTTTTATTAGAATTCAGGCTATTTATACGGGCTGCACTTAAAGGAAGTTTGATAGCTGTTTTTGGTGGGAAATTATTAAATAACTTCTCCCGTTCTGGGCGGTGCGGGAGAGCGTATCAGACTCAAACTGACTAAAACCCACCCGTGTTTCTTCCGTTGACTGTGTGTTGCCAGGGGCCACGGTAACTCTTTCGGACTTTCCCGTGACCCTGGCAGGCAACGGCCCTAGCGGACCCCGTCAGTTGTGCTGACATCTCTTTGAGGCGCGCGTGGAACACAACGCGCCATCGACCCTGGTCTTTATCGCACGGCGAGGCTGGGGTTGTCTCAAGTTATATATTTATGGCACAATTTTTGTGATGAAATAAATATTTTTGTATTTGTATTTATAAATTGTTAAGATTATCATTGATTAAAATACATAATTATATCACCACTTTCTGTATTAAAATAATAATTTGGTACACAGTGCCTTATCTAGCTTATCATTATTTTAAATTCGTTCAGTTAACTTTTTAACCTTAGCTTTGACTCGATCAGTGCACTTTATTCAAAAACAATATTCCTAATAATAATTATACAATAAGGTATGTATGCAATATATTATCAGTGTTACCAAATGAATTAATACTGATATTAAAGCAGTTTTGATACGAAAACAAGCTGAGGTTTCCATGGAATTTCGTGTGGCCTTCAAAACAGCAGATTTTGGCAAAGAGAAATATTTAGCAGATCCTCTAAAAACTACTTGACCTTTTAATGGTGAACGAACTTTCAGGCCTTTTCTCACAGTTGGTCGCCCCGACCAAACGGTTTTGGTTAGGTTACAACTGTGACCAACCACGCGCCGGCCAAATTGGTCGCAGTAACTATGCGAGGGCACCTCGACCAAATGGGTTAGGTTAGGTTAGAACCAACCATCCAAGTCATTTCCTAACAGATGTAATGGATGTAGGGCTGTTAAGGGAATTATTTAAGGTTGGATTAAATACTTGTTTTTGGAAAATAACCAGGCTTTTTGCGCGACTATTCGCACCAATTTCAATACCTGCATACTAGTTAGTTGACACAATCGCCTTCAGCGAATTTCGTCCCGCAGCTCGGGATTCGGACGTACGGTATTTTTATCTCACGATGTGACTCGCGCTTTACTTGTGGTTACCAAGTGTACAAACACGCTGTGAACGTGTGCACGAAGATGAGTAACGTCAGCACATAATAGACACAGGCACACACACACTTCCGCCTTTGCCCGTGTCTCTGATGGTACCGAGAGTTCCTGCGCTTATACATAGGTACATTCACAACTTGTTTGTACACTTGGTAACCACAAGTAAAGCGCGCGTCGCTTCGTGAGATAAAGAATACTGGGCAATTTAAAAAAATCGCAACACTTTTTTTCCGTCCTCATGCCCGCTCTCTTAGGGGCTACAACCTTAACTCAACAAAACAATCCGTAGGCTGTACACAATAAATATTGATAGAGCAAACAATAAAATTTTCATCGTTGAATGTCAAAGTTCATGCTCACCTACATTATTAACTAGGCTATTATTATAGACCGATTTCCAAATGTCGCGATCCGAAGACGTACGAAGGTTTTCGTTTTCGGAAAAGGAATTTTAGAACTCAAATTGAGCAGTGAGACAGGTAGAGGAAGGCATTGACCGAGTGGCGTGCATGGCCTGGAAGCCGAGGTGTGAGACTGGCACAGGAGCGTGGAGATTGGCACAAGAAAAGAGAGGTCAGCAGTGGGTAAAGTCTGAGGATGGTAATGCTTATAAGGGTGACGGTCTTAGCTCGTGTCGGCTGAGTTGTGCGACAAAAACTGGAACAATGATTGGCCAGTTGTCAAGATGGGTAGTGTGTCTAACTGCAGAGTGTACTCTTTGTGTGCTGGATTTAACTAGCTACGTAACATATACGTCACTCTTTAAATCTTTTAATGCACAGCTTGGTATCTCTTCTTTGGGAAACCAAAGAGCCAGATAAATAGAAATAAATTAAATTATTACTAGAAAACGAAGGTTTCAGCTTAAAAAAAACGGCTGGCATAGTCGTAGCTCAGTACAAGAAATTATTATTATAATAAACACACTGTGATCGAAGTCGCTGGCTAGTCAGCTAGTGAATTTGCAATACCGGTTAGTGGCAACAGGGTGTGATTGTTTTAAGAAGTTAACATTATTTTGTTGGTTTTATGGCGTGGTTGATTCTTGAAAACTCATGAATATGAAACCATCTTCCCTGAATGTTTAAATTAGGCCCACATAAATCGTTGACGTAGGTTTGAACCAGGACTTCCAAAACTATAAAATTATATCATCCAAGATTAAGTCGTAAACCTTTTTGACTCGAATAATTACCGTTATTAAAATTAAAATAAGACAATGCTCCGTTATCTAAATCTGTTGTGTTACTTCAAAAGAATCTACGTCAGTAAGTACGTAACTTTTGTTGAAAATATTCGCATTCAAGTTAGTATAGGACGACACATGCACCCGTGCAACGAACTGAACAACACTTACAATTATTAATAAAAATAGTAACAATAATGGTATTTTTTTAAAGTGATAATAATTAAAGAGTGCAGGCAACGTTTGGGTACTAAGAAATAAATTAAATAAAAAAAATAGTATGGAAAGTTGTCACTATACAGAAGTTCCGGATAACAATCAAGGTGTCATTAAACAAAATACATCTATAGAATGGACACCTTTTTTGAAACAGGTAAGAAATATATTAACTTTTGTAATATTACTGAAGTTTCCATCGCCAAGGCCTTATCCTACTTCCGGAAAATGCTGGTTGTGATTGTGGGAAACTTTAAATTAATTAATCAACAGTCTACAGACTTTATCTACTACATGATATTTTAGTAATCTCTTTGTGTATGTACAGACCACAACAATAAACACTTCAGTTTCTATTATCATAACTATATATTGAGCAAAATAAAAAGTAAAAATTAACCGATGTTATATTTTTTTTTTTTTGCTTTTACGAGAAACATGGCCTGATATCGCACAAAACAGAGAGATTTGGAAGGAAAAAGGGGAGGCCAATGCCCAGTAGTGGGACACAATATAGGCTAACAAAAAAGTCAAAAAAATACTTGAAATAGTGAGAAGTATTGTATCAATAATTTTGGGCCCATTTAGAATAATTTAGATCGTAATTTAAGTAAAAGAAATAGTTTTAATCTACTTCTGCTGCTGGTACAGCAGCAACAGAAATACATTAGAACTATTTCTCCCAGTTCCTGTCAGTCTCAGGGTTCAAAATTATCATAAAATAAACTTGTGGCTAAATATGACTCCTATCAGAACACTGTTATACCTATCTACAGACCTAAAATGTTTCTGCTCCAAGGCAATAACCTTTTCTCCTACAGATAACTTGCTTTAATCAACACATACACTCTCACTGCATTTTGACGAAATCTAAAAACATTTAAATCCAGCACCCCAATTGCGTAAACACACATTATAACACAATCCGAACGATTATGAAGGAAATTTCTAATCCATTGCTTCATATATTATTTGCAAAATACGTTTGTTCGACAACGTAAATAGCGCACTGAATTTTGTTGAACTGTCAGTTAGTAATAAAAAGTGTCCTGGGTATGGCTCCACGCATTTATAATAAAATTCCAGACGCCATAAAAGAATTAAAATTTACACAATTTAAGAACAAAATGAAATTGTTCTTAATTGATAAATGTTATTATACCATTGACGAATATTTAAATGATGAATTAATTTAGAATTACAATTATTAAATTTGACATTAAATTATTTTGACATTTTAATAATTTTGACATACTTAGATTTTTTTTTTTTTACCTTTTAGTAATTCCTCATTTAAGTCTGACATAATTGGAGTATTAGATAATATGTAATTGTTTCAATTGATTTTCTAGTTTTAATACCATAATTATGCATGTTTTTCAAATATTTTTAAATAGAAATTTTAATTTGTATCCTCAGTTAGCTTTGCACACCATATTTGTACGCCTCCTGGCATAACATAGCGCTCTGTTCACCAAACATAAGATCTGTATTTCTTTATACCTATGTTAACAAATAAATAAATAAATAACGGCGTGGTCATTGTAAGTGTGTTCCGCAACTACCCCGCTGATGTGTCACGAAAAATACTAAGAATGTAGAAAGCTAAAAGAAAAGATGAAGGATGTGTGGATGATGATAATAATATTGTAAGAGTGGAAGTGAATACTTAGATGAGGGCTGTAATCGTGGCCCCCGGCAACATGGCAACTGAAGGAACACGGGTGGGTTTCAGTCAGTAAGAGTCTGACACGCCTTCCCGCTCCACCCAGAGCGGGAGAAGTTATTTGATAATTTCCCACCCAAAAAAAAAAAAGGGCTGTACCACTGCTGCTGCCAACCGCAAAAAAGTGTTTTGAAAATGCAAGAGAATGATGTTTGAGTCCAGTCTTTCTCACTATGCTCTCCTTCAAAGTTTATTGTGGTTAGAATCATCTATAATTTGCTATATAATATAAGTTGCTTTTCTTGTCTGTCTGTGTGACCGCGTTGTTCTTCCAAACTATGCAATAGATTTTGATGCGATTGTCATCATCATTGAAATAATTTATTTCGAAAATGTTTTGTCAAGTCATAAAAACCGTGTGAAGCAGGGGCGAGTCGCTAGTCTGTGATAAAACAGACTTCATAGTCAACGTATCCATTACAGCAGCTATTCTTTAAGCAATCACAGACCGTTTGGCCTATGGAAAAGGTCTTTTATTAAAAAAAAATTGGAATCTATTAGCTGTATGAAACTCTTTGCAGGAAAGACCTACCAGCTTCTTTCACTATACGGCATGGCAATTACCCGATAGGTATTAAATGGCTGTCTGACTTATAAAATGATCATAGGTACCTATACAAAGTGCTTCTTAACATCGGGCGGATATTTACCAATTCCTCACAAAAATGTTCATACCTAGAAATTAAACTCACGCCTCGTCCTCAAGATTAGTTATTTACACATAGTAATTGTCATTGTCTTTCACTTACAAGAAAAACAAATATTATATTCAATTTTTAATTAATTAAAGCAATAATTTGTCTCATTTTTTTTCCTTCATCCAGTTTCGCTCTCAGACGATTGGCGCCAGTCATTTGGTTTACAGTATAAGGTCCTGTGGTTCATTGATGTATTTCCGGGACACTATTGAACATTGGGGTGGGATTACCTAACTAATCTCTTCGTACTCGGCGCTCGTAAAATTATGATAGAACTTCACGTTCAGGTCAGTTCGTTAAATCATTAATTAACCCAGCCAATTGAAAAAATGTAAACATTTTTTCTGTCCATCTTGCGGTTCGCAAAACTTAAAGAGGATACTTTAAAGTGCTTACACAATCAGATATCCAGACATGATCTAAAAGGCTGCAAATGTTTGCCTTTGAGTGTGGTCACAACTTTCAGAGTGCCTCAACTGAGTTTTGATTAAAAAGGGAGTTGTAACAAATAATGAAAATGTTCGTGTGTTCTAAACTGAGATACACAATTCACGATTCTGTTGTTTTTTTTCTGTTCCTACTCAATTGTTTTTTTTCGAAGTCATCTTGGGATGATTCACGAGCATTCATGATTCTATGAGGTTTACATTATGGACCGGGAATATTTGAATTGAAATAAAAACACATTGATTGTTTAGAATTAGATTATAATTTACTTTTTTTGAAGGCTTACTTTTTGGCAATAGGTTTGTTTGGAATACCATATTATTTAAATGACTTTTCGGCTTCGTATAGTAGAGTGAATACGAGAGATTCAATTTTCCATCACTTTTTGACATAGTGGTATCTCATTGATGACGCGTTGATGGCGTGTCTCTTTAGGTCTTCGACAGTTTTTGGCTTGTTCGCATACACCAATAATTTCACATAACCCCACAAAACATAATCAAGGGGCGTCATATCACATGATTTTGGAGGTCATGTCTTGTCCCCGCATCTTGAGATCAGGAACCCGTTGAATTTCTCTTCCAAACGAAACATTTGATGAATTGAACTGCCGTTTTGATAATTTAATACACTTAAATCATTTCAACTTGCTATTCAACTGTATAGCGACTCGTCTTATTTGACTAATTTGTCAAAAAATCGCGCGTTTAGACAATCTTATATGACTGCCATCAGCTGTCAAAGATACCTTGTCCAAACCCTGTTTAAGGGGACCTGAATCTGGCATTAGTTCGATCTGGTCAGCCTGTTGTCAATTTGATTGAGATATTACGCGATCATTCTGACATCGTTGTCTCCATGGTTGCACTATCATGGTCTTACAATATTTTACTAACAATAAGATAGCCGCACACAAATTAAGTGCCGTTGCGATTACTGCGGAAGGAAAAAAAAATCGTGCGATTCCGAAAATTGCGAAATCAATGACTTTTAAAAGGTATATTAAATAACTATTTGTATTTATATTTACAATGTTAGGATGGGTTATTTCCACTACTAAACTTAAATTGTTATAATATTAATGAAGTTTGAATCTTTAACAATTATTTTATAATCCATCCATCATAGTATACGACACGAGATAATCATCATAATCGTCGTTAATATGAGATAATAGTTCCTTTACTTATCATAGCTACGTTGGTTTTAAGTTTGTGATCGATAACTACTGAAAAAAAAATCAAGTGCTGAACCTAGGCTCCTTGTTTATGACCCATGAACTTTATTTCCTTTTTAATTTAGTCATAATTACATTATTTATTTAACAAACGAATCATGGTCTGTTCTAGATTCCTTTGGGACAGCATACAATAGTCTAAACTCATTTGGATATGCTTCGGAAAATCTCAGAAGTCTTTGGGAGTCAAGTTTTTAAAACCTACAAAATTTTGTATTTTATTTGCAGTTGCTGATTTGCAGCGGAGTATGGACGTCTGTGTTCCTGTACGGGTTGTGCGTTGGCGCACCTACCGTGTTCATCCCGCAGATAAGGCGGGAAGCGAACTATACTGAAATTATCACAGATGACATGGCTTCTTGGCTAAGTCAGTTACTTTTTTACATTTTGTCACCCTTATTCTCTCTTCCCTGTGTGATGGTGTCAATAGTAAATGGTTTATAATTAGCCCACATCATAATACAGCCGAGAACATTGGCATTAAACGCTCGTCGCAACTATCAAATTTTATCAGCAAATTATTTATATTTAAAATTGTATAAATTCTAGCGTCCGTGTACGGCTTCAGCGGGTTTCCCTCCGTTATCATCCTCTCGATCGTCACAAGATTCGTCGGCAGGAAGATACCTTTCATCATTCCAGTATTAGATACGTTTGCTGCGTTCACTATTTTATATTGTAGTACAAACATCACTCACATATTGATAAGTAATATAATGCAGGGATTATTTAGTGCTTCACAAATAGTTATAACGATCATAATTCTAACTGAGTACACTTCACCAAAATATAGAGGTTTATTTCTAACAGTTAAATCAGCTACGTTTTACTGGGGCATTTGGGCTTCTAATGCGATAGGCACCTTCTTTCATTGGAAGAAAATTCCGCTATTTGGAATAGTGTGTTCCTTGTATACCTTGATAACCGTAATGATTTGGCCCGAGTCTCCGTACTGGTTGGCAAGCAGAGGAAGGTTTGAAGAATGTGCAGCATCACATCGCTCGTTGAAAGGTTGCGATGAAGATTCAGAGAAAGAATTAGAAGCTTTAATAAATTCTCAGAAGGAATATATAGCTAGCTGCGGAAGTACAAAACTATCTTCAAGAGAACGTGTGGCTGATTTCTTTAAAACTATCAAATCCAGTGAATTTTATAAACCGACCGCATTATCTTTTACAACTGGCTGTTTAGGAGTTTTCTGTGGGAAATTAGTTTTTACTGTATATGCTATTGATATTTTAAAGAAAATAACAAACAGTGAATCTACTGCTTACGTCGGTATGTTAGTTTTAGATGGCTTTACAGTTTTGAGTATGTACGGAGGTTGCACTTTATCAAAATACTTGAAAAGACGCTCTTTGTTCCTAGTTGCGTCGAGTGTAGGAGTTTTATTTTTATTTATTTTATCGTTATACTTATATTTAATTACGTTAAATGTTATTACAGAAAACAAATATGTATCAGTATCATTACTTGTTGCTTTTTCAATAGCTGTAAGTTGTGGACCTCTAATAATGTCCGTCACCGTTTATGGAGAGTTAATTCCGATCAGGTCAAGGAATTTATCAGTGTGTATTATCGCATTGGCAGGCAAACTAGTAATTAGTCTGTCTTTAAAATTAGCTCCCTTAATATTTAGGACTTTTGGATTGCATGGAGCATTCCTTACATTTGGTATTTCTTCATTAATTATCATAATCGTGTTGTACAAATATCTACCGGAAACGAAAGACAAAACTTTGCAAGAAATAGCAGATAGTATGAAGGGTGTGAAACCAAATAAAGGTGATGTGACATCAAATAACTTATTAGTTCATAATAAAGCGTGATATATGGCAACCTTTAAAAAACAAAAACTAAAGTCATTTGTTCAAAATTGTAATTTTTGCGTTTTTTTGCGTGCCAGCCATTCATTCACCACTTCGTACTGCTTTAGCTGGGAAAAAGAAATGGCGCAGCAAACTCCCTAGCAGCACAGCTGTCTGTTCAGTAAGAAAAACTTGATTCTATAGTAGTATGCTAAATAATTTACATTACGCAATACAAAATATTTAATTAAATTATTTGCAATAATTATGACCTGCCTCATTGGTCTAGTGGTCGCAAGCGCTACTGCTGAGCATGAGGTCCTGGGTTCGATTCCCGGGTCGGGCAAAGTGTTATTAGGTTTTTCTATCTGGAATTTCTCAGTAGCAGCCCGGAGTCTGGATTTGTGCCCGGTTGATGGCAATAGGCTCGCCCCCTATTACATGGGACTTAAACATAACTGGCGAAATGTGGGTGTACCTACTACAGGTACACCTCTGCCCAACCCTTCGGGGAAACAAGGCGTGATGTTATGTTATGTTAACTATGTCAGCTTACACACGCCAATATACCAACAAAAAGCTAGAGTACCTTAAAAATAACATAATAGCATAATTAACTAGACAATAAAACTGTTGAATAATTTGTTTCATGCAAATAATTATGTTTGTGTTTTATGTTATTTTTGTCGTGAAATAAATTGGTATGTACAAAATTAATGTAATGTATTCAAAGAAAATAAATGCTTAAAACTAAAATAAAACGTGTACCTTATTTCTATTAAAAGTAAAGTCACACACAACCTCAAGAAAACATTATGTATCTTCTTTTAATTTGCGCATCTTATTTTATTAAAATAAGATACACAAATTGTTAAAAAAAATTATATATAATAATGTGAAGCAAAATATTTATGCTGTCCAAGTCGTAAAAGGTCTTAGACTAAAATCGTTTTGTTGAATTATTAATAAGTAACATATTGATGAGATTTTTAATACAATATGGCAATCTTAAAACTGTGTTTTTACAAAACAGACTATTTAAAACCCATAATTAAAACTAAAAAGTAGATGCTTATGTATCTGCTTTATTTTAGTTTTTGTTTTTTCTCGTGTAAAAGGTTATAAGGCTATAAAATTATGATTACTTAACCTTCTAGATCTAGACGATAAAATAGTCAAAGTTGTATGTATTTGACGTTCAAAAAGTGCTGTCGGATTTTACATTTTGATTTTATAAATAGACAATGTAAGTAATACTAAATTAATATTAGCAGATGCTATCTATAATTAAAATACATAACAATAGAATAACGTCAGTAGTCTGTGGGACAACGACTTGTCATGATTTTATAAATAATTTTATTTAAAAGAAAAGAATTAAGACACCGTGAAAAAACAAAAAACATCGTGAGGAAACCGGTTCGAAAACACGTGACTTTCACAAACCCGCACTGGGCCCACGTGGTGGATTACGGTCCGATTCCTCTCAAAAATAGGAGGCCATATGTATAGCTTGACCAGTCTGAAACACGGGCGCCGCGGCTTGTACGTAAAATGCGGTAGTGGAATGCGTTATTTCAGACTGGACAAGCTATACCAGCTGCGGGAACATTATGGGATGATTATGCTTATGCTTATGAAAATAACATACAAAATTGATTATTGCATCAGTGGTAAATAGTATTTGTTTCCAAAATGGTCCTTCCAGAGAAGTATCATATAATATAGTACGCCCACCATTAAGCAAGAAAATTCAAAATTCAAAAGTCATTTATTCAAACTAGGCTGAGAATCAGCACTTTTCGAACGTCAAAATTACATAAGACAGTCCCCCAAAAACGCCCACCCTTCACCACTTCCTGGTGCCTTTAGCTGGGAAGAAGAAGTGGCGCAACAAACTCCCCAGCAGCACAGCTGTCTGTTCAAGTTAGAAAAAAATATTATTCTATACAATATAGTATAGTATGCAAAATTATTATGCAACACAAAACATTATTTTAATTATAAATTACTGGGTATATGTCAGCGAGCACACGCCAATATACCAACCAAAAACATCGAGAACTATACTCAAGCAGAATAAAAAAAAAAAAAAATCGTAAACTGAACTAAATATCTAAATAAAAGCCTCCAGGCAATAAATACAATAAACAGGATGATAATGAATGGATCGTTTTTCTGGTAGCAGAGGAAAAGCTGCGTTGGAGCCTAATTCTAAATTCCGAGCAGCGGATATCCAGATTCCACTGTTTATTACCTATGTTGATAAGCAGGTCTCTGAAAGTGACATCACTGAGTACATTATTTCTAAGACACAGACAACAGTGACACTTAAGAAAATAAACATGAGTAAGCAGAAAAGTTACAACGCATACAAAATGTTTGTACCACAACACAAGTTAGCTTTGTTTTTAGAGGACAGCCTGTGGCCAGAAGGTGTGTCGTTCCGTCGTTTTGTTTATTTTAGCAAATCGAATAATTTTATGAATAGTGTGAATGGTGAAACAACAAAACAATTATCATGAATGTACAACACAACACCAAAGCTACGGTTTTAAGTTTTAACTGTAAATCTATCAAAAGATCAATTGATTGTGTGAGAAGTCTGTGTGCGTCGGCGGATGTCGTAGCACTGCAGGAGACATGGTTGCTCCCGCATGACATCCCACTGTCGGGCACGATTGACCAGGAGTTCGCGTATACCGGTACGTCGGCCGTCGATACCTCTGCAGGCATTCTAAGGGGAAGGCCGTTTGGCGGCGTGGCGATATTGTGGCGCAAAGATAGGTTCAGCGATGTGTCTGTCATTGAGTGCAATAATCCGCGTATTTGTGCGATAAAAACCACGGCAAATAACCACGTGAGTGTTGTGTTAAGTGTTTACATGCCAACGAACGGGATGGATAATTTACCCGAGTTTACGGATTGTTTCAGCGAGGTATGTGCCATAGTTGAAAATATTTCTGTAGAGGCTATATATGTGCTAGGAGACTTTAATGCTCACCCCGGTGAACTTTTCGGAAAGGAGTTAGATAGTTTATGTGAAGACCAACAGTGGATATGTGCTGACATTAAAAAGTTAGGATGTTTCTGATAACTATACATTTGTTAGTGACGTGCACGGTTGTACACGGTGGCTCGACCATTGCGTTGTTAGTCGGTCCGCTTGGTAAACCATTACAAATGTGTTTATTAAATATGACACTTTTTGGTCGGATCACCTACCACTTGTTATAGAGTGCGACTTAAATTTAATTATAAGTAAAACTAGTTTTAGTAAGGTGAGGTGTAATAAGGTTGCTTGGGGTAATAAAAGTAATGAGCAAATTGATATCTACCGAGATTATTGTAATAATAAATTTAAGGTACTGGATTTTCCAGACGAATTTAGGGAATGTAGTTTTGATGTTTGTAATATTATGGAGCACAAAAGAAGGCTGGACACACTGTATGAGAATATCGTTACGACATTATCCGAGGCATGTTTGTACAGTCGTAAGCATGGAAATAAATCACGCAGAAATCGTACAGTAATTGGTTGGAATAAACATATAAGCGAGGCTCACAGAGATGCCAGACTTAAATTTTTGAATTGGGTTGGGCATAATAGACTAAAAGAGGGTAACGTCTATAAAGATACATATGTGTGATAGTAGAAAATTGTTTAAAAGAAAATTGAAATGGTGCCAAGACAACAATGAGCAAATTAAAATGGACATAATTGCTCAACATCGTTCCTCAAATAACTTTGGAGATTTTTGGAAGGCAACGAGTAATTTGAATACTAAGCCTGGCATCCCTGTGAGCGTGGGAGGCGTGAGTGACAGTAAGGGCATTGCTGAGCTATTTAGAGAACACTTTAGGGTGAGTTCCCCGCTTGGTCCTTCAAAGGTGATGCCTGACGCTGGATCAGTCGTGACCGGTGACTTATTTAATGTAACAGCCAAACAAGTGTCGGGTATAATTATGAAGATGTAAAGAGGTAAGTCACCCGGTCACGACGGGCTCAGCATTGAGCATCTAAAGTATGCAGGCGTTCATTTTCCGCGCGTTCTGGCAATGTTCTACACACTGTGCATGAGTCATTCATACCTACCCCCCGACCTCTTGCGAACTATTATTGTTCCAATTGTCAAAAATAAAACAGGTGTTTTATCCGACAAAGAAAATTACAGGCCAATTTCATTGGCAACAGTAGTAGCTAAGGTGCTGGACGCTGTGCTTGACTCAGAACTTGAGAAGCATCTCAGCATTCATGATGCGCAGTTTGGGTTCCGGCCCGGACTTTCTACTGAAAGCGCCATTCTGAGCCTCAAGCACGCCGTGCAATACTACACGGAGAGGCTTACACCTGTGTATGCATGTTTCCTCGACCTTTCAAAGGCTTTTGACCTAGTGTCATATGACTTGCTGTGGTCTAAACTTAAAAAAACGGGTGTGCATGCACAGGTGCAACGGATCTTCCACTACTGGTATGCCAACCAGACCAATAATGTCAGATGGGCAGACAGCCTCTCCGAAGTGTACGGGTTGGAGTGCGGGACGAGGCAAGGTGGTTTGACCTCCCCTAAGCTCTTTAACCTGTACATTAACGACCTGCTAGCTGAGCTCAGCAGCACTCATGTCGGCTGCTCAATTGATAATGTTTGCATGAATAATATAAGCTACGCAGATGACATGGTGCTGCTGAGTCCAGCTGTCAGTGCAATAAGGCAGCTTTTACTGGTCTGTGAAAAGTATGTCCATAAACATGGTCTGCTGTATAATTGTAAAAAAAGTGAGTTCATGGTCTTCAGGGCCTCTGGCAAGTGTCCGCCTAGTGTGCACGCCATAAAACTGAATGGTGTTGAGCTAAAACGGGTCTACCAGTTCAAATACCTAGGGCCCTATGTCACTGAGGATCTTGATGACCAAGTTGACATTAAAAGGGAGCGCAGGGCATTGGCGGTTAAAAGTAATATGCTGGCACGCAGGTTCGCTCGCTGCAGTAAACAGGTAAAGGTTACACTTTTTAAAGCTTACTGCCAAACGTTTTATACGAGTAGCCTGTGGGTCAGCTGTACTCAAAGATCGATCAATGCCTTGCGTGTCCAGTATAATAATGGATTCAGGATGCTGCTGGGGCTGCCCCGCTTTTGTAGCGCTTCGGGCATGTTTGTGGAGGCTCGGGTTGATGGCTTCCATGCTATAATGCGCAAGCGAACCGCCTCCCTACTAAGCAGAGTGCGGGGCAGCACTAACAGTATCCTTCAAGTATTTGCTGAGAAGTACAACTCGGCAGTCATGAAGGCTTTCGTTCGGATTCTGGTCAGATAGCGTGGCAATCTATCCTGAACTCGAACGGGAGGTTTCATGACTGCTTACACCTTTTATGTACCTACCTTTTTGTAATTTATGTCTGTACTAACATAGCTTGTAAGATAATTCATGTAACTAACAATTATGGACTTTGTCTGAATAAATAAATAAATAATAATAAAAATAATAATAATAAAAGTCGTGCCCGCCTACATAAAGCTGTAATTGGAAGTTATAAATGATCGAGGTAAAAATAAATGAACAGTTAATTACTAGTAACAATAACAAAACCATGATCTGCGAGACGACCAGTCACCACAAGCAGCACCCGTTCACGAGCATAACGCAAAGATCAGCCATTACCCCCTCGCCATATTAGAGGGAAAGGAGGCAGGGGTGCTTGGACAGGAAACCTCCCCGCGTGCCTGGGGGCTGGAGTTCCCTTATGGATGCGTCCGGGGGGAAGGCCAGTCTCCGGGACGGTGCACCCTGGGGTACGGACAATGACTCCCCAGTTAGGGGTCTCGTTGTCCGTATGCCAATATCCTGTCGGAGGAACGCTCTAACGGGTACTCACTAGGGAGCACTCGTTGAGCAGCGTTAGAGGAGGAACGGGCTCGGCGTGCACTAACCCTGCCGTCGGGCGGGCAGGAGGAAGTCTTTTCTCCTGTCTCCGTTGGTCTCGTAGCCCCGAAGAGTGTCAAGGTCATGTCTCTGGCATTTGACGGGGGTCGAGGGTCTTGGCTTAATCGCCCGGGCCGCGAGGTAGAAAACCTCTATAAAAAATCACCCTAAACCTCCAAGCGGCGGCGCACCGTGAGGGAGGTTGTTAGCTTGACTAATGGGTAGCTTAATTAGTCACTAGTGCGAACCACACAATTTTGAGACATTAAAAAGTTATTACTCGTGGGAACTACTATGGAAAAACTTAAAAACAAAAAACAGAACAAAAAGGAGGGGAGTGATGCGGGGTCGGAGTCCGACGCTGCATCTGGCGCGGAGGGCTCTAGCCAGAGCTCGGGGCGCGAAGTGGTGGGCGCTGACGGAATAATCCGAAAATTCTTCCGGAAGCGCCTCATATCGGATGATGGTGAGTGGTCCTCCGCCGACGGCAGGTGGAAAATGCACACTAGCCGGCGGGGTAAGGCCCGAGAAAAGGGGAAAGGTGTGAGTAGAGGGCTCACCACCAAGAACGCTGGTGAGTCGAGCCAGGCTGGCCCAGACCAACTTGCTCAGCGAGCTGAGAGGCTCGCCACGGAGAGGCACCACCCTGGAGGGACCAGTAGCGAGCCGGTCCTCTCAGAGGCCTCCGGTGGTGAGCCGGTCGTCGCTGGCGGCGGCTCCAATCCACAGCAGGAAGCCAGGTTTGCGGAGGTCGTGGAAGCCGCGATCAGGGCTGTGGCCTTGAAGAGGATTCAATCCTCTAAGGACAAGGCCATACCCGCGGCCGCGGCCTCTATTTTGGCGGCAGCGAAGGAGCTGCACTTTGGGCCTCCGTCGGACGGTATGTCCGAGATGCGGGCGGAGGTCGCAAAGTTGACTGCCGCCATGGAGCTTCTCCGAAAGGAGAACGAGAAGCTCCGAGCGGACCTGGTTGGGCTGCGAGCAGCCGGCCCCCGGGAGGCGCTGCAGGGAGGGGAGCGGCATGGGCAGGGGCCCGTGCCCGTGCCTGCGGAGGACCGGGTTCTGGCCCTGGTGCGGCAGGAGATGGCTGCCCTGCGGAGCAGGTTCTCCGCCCTAGAGGCTATCGTCTTGCGCCCCCCGCTAGCGGCGAGCCAGCCGGCCTTAGACCAGCGGAAGGCGGCGTCCTATGCCGCCGCTGCATCTGCCGCGGCCAAGCCAGGCCAAGGCAGGCAGGGGCAAGCCAAGGGCGGAGCGGCTGCGCAGGCGGCGAAGGCCCCAACCCTGACAGTGAGGGCTCCGGCCCAGGCGGCGGCGAAACGGACGCCTCCGCCTCCTAAATCTTCTCCTCCGGCTGACGCCGGATGGCAAGTAGCCGGGGAGAACAAGAAGGCTGGTAAGGCGGCAAGGGCGGCCAAAAAGAAGGCGAGGCGGCAGCGGCGCAAGGAGCGAACCGTCGCGGCTAGGCTCCGCGCCCCGAAGTCCGCAGCTGTGGTGGTCACACTGCAGCCGGAAGCGGAGAAAAGGGGCGTGTCCTACCAAGACGTGTTCGCCAAAGTAGATAAGGTGATGAACCTGGAGGAGATCGGCGCCGCCAAGGGGATCAAAATCAAGATCACGGCAACTGGGGCCCGGATGCTGGAGGTCCCTGGCGCGGCCAGTGGCCCGGCCGCCGACGCTCTGGCGGAAAAGCTCAGGGCGTCCCTAAATGCGGACGAGGCCCGAGTCTCCAGGCCCACCAAGTGTGCTGACTTGCGTATTCAGGGCCTGGACGACTCCGTGACGGAGGCAAAGGTGGTGGCCGCCGTCGCTAAGGCTGGAGGGTGCTCTGTCGAGCAGATCAAGGCAGGCACCATCCATCCTGATCACACGGGGATGAAAGCAATCAGGGTGAGCTGCCCCGTGACGGCGGCCAAAAAGATAGCCGGGGAGGGCCAAAGGCTTTTGGTGGGCTGGGTTTCGGCGCAGGTCAAACTGCTGGAGCCCAGACCTCTGAGGTGCTTCCGCTGCCAGGTGGGCCACCACGTGGGTGTCAAATGCACCTCGGAGGTGGACCGCAGTGACCTCTGCTTCCGCTGTGGTCAGCCCGGTCACAAGGCCGGCTCGTGTAACGCCACGCCGCACTGTGTCGTATGTGCGGCGGCTGGCAAGCCGGCCGATCACCGGGCTGGGAGCAGGGCCTGCGCTCCCCCCGCCGAGGCCAGAGGCAGGGGCAAGCGCTCCGCCACCACCACCGTCACCGCCGCAGCCGCCGCCACTTCCACCGTGGCCACTGCCACTCCCACCGTCGTCACCGCCGCCGTTGCCGCCGCGGCAGGGCCCTCGCAGGGGGCTCGGGGGGAGGTAGAGATGGAATGCCAATAACGGCCCCATTACGCCTCCTCCAGGCGAACATCAACCACTGCGCCGCCGCTCAGGATCTGTTGCTCCAGAGCATGGCGCAGTGGTCGATTAACATCGCCGTGGTCGCTGAGCCGTACTTTGTCTCGCCCAGGGATGACTGGGTGGAGGACCTGAGCGGCTCAGTGACCCTCATTTCGTCGGCCGCCGCCGGTACTCCGTCCCTCGAGTCGGTCAAGAGAGGACGGGGTTGCGTTGCAGCACGGTTCGGGGAGATTGTCGTGGTGGGTGTTTACTTCTCCCCGAGCCGAACTCTTGCCGAGTTCCACAACTCCCTTGCGGAGTTAAGAGTAGTCGTCGTCGGGTTTGGTTCCCTCCCCGTGCTCGTACTCGGGGACTTCAATGCCAAGAATCTGGCTTGGGGTTCCCGGTATACGGACACACGGGGTAGGATGGTGGAGGACTGGGCTCTGGAGACAGGCCTGGTCGTCCTAAACCAGGGTTCTGTCCCCACGTGTGTGCGGATGCGGGGTGAATCGGTGGTGGACATTTCGTTTGCCAGCCCCGCTCTGTCGCCTCGTGTCATTGACTGGCGCGTCATGGAGGGGGTGGAGACCTACTCCGATCACCGGTACATCCGGTTTGACGTCTCCACCCAGACCTCGAGCGCGCCGGTCCGACAGGCCCCGAGTGGTCCGCGGTGGGCGCTGAAGCAGCTGGACCGGGAGCTTCTCCTGGAAGCCTCGAACGTGCAGGCCTGGGTGTCATCACCGGACAGGCCTGCCGACATCAATGACGAGGCGGAGTGGTTCCGGGAGGCCATGTCCAATGTGTGTGACATGGCAATGCCCCGGGTCCATCCTAGACGTGCTTCGCGCCAGGTGTACTGGTGGTCGCAAGAGCTGGAGGCTCTGCGCAGGGCGTGCGTAGCTGCGCGACGCCGGTACGCCAGGCACCGCAGGCTCCGTATCCGCCCTCCGGATACGGAAGCCATCCAGGCGGAGCTGTACGAGGGGTACAGAGCGGCGAAGACCGCCCTCCAAGCAGAGATCCTGCAGGCCAGGGCACTGGCCCGAGAGGAGATGCTGGAGACTCTGAACAGAGACCCGTGGGGACGCCCATACAAGATGGTGCGGGAGAAACTCCGCCCATGGGCTCCCCCGCTGACGCAGAGTCTCCGGCCCCAGCTTGTGGGGGACGTGGTGAGCGCTCTGTTCCCTTCTAGAGGGGATCATACCCCTCCGCCCATGGCTCCGCCTACTGCGGTGCCCAATGCGGACCACACCGACGACGACGATGCTCCAGAGGTGACCGAGGTAGAAATGAGAGTGGCGGTACGCAAAATGAGTGCGAAGAATACCGCCCCAGGACCCGACGGCATACCTGGAAAAGCCTGGGTCCTGGCCATGGGGGCTCTCGGGCCTCGACTAAGGGGGCTCCTAAGCGCATGCATGGAGAGGGGCCAGTTCCCACTTCGTTGGAAGACGGGGAAACTGGTCCTCATCAAGAAGCCGGGGCGCCCAGCGGACTCTCCGTCCGCTTATCGGTCCATTGTGCTGCTCGATGAGGTGGGCAAGCTCTTTGAAAGAGTCATTGCGGACCGCCTTGTCGGGCAGCTGGTGCGAGTGGGGCCGGATCTGGCGGAGAGCCAGTTCGGCTTCCGCAGGGGGCGCTCTAGGGTGGACGCCATCATGCGCGTGCGGGCCCTCACGACGGGGGATGCTGTGGCCCGGGGTGGGGTCGTCTTGGCGGTGTCTCTAGACATCGCCAATGCCTTCAACACCCTGCCCTGGAGTTGCATCAGGGAGGCACTCCGGTTTCACCGGATGCCGACCTACGTCGTGTGGTCGAGGCCTATCTGACGGACAGGGCCGTCATCTACCCCGGTCACCAAGGAGAGTGGAACCGGCAAGAGATGTCGTGCGGTGTCCCACAGGGTTCGGTCCTGGGGCCGCATCTGTGGGACATCGGATACGACTGGGTGCTGCGCACCGACCTCCCTAGCGGCGTCAGCGTCGTTTGTTACGCTGACGACATGCTAGTCCTGGCGCAGGGGAGGTCGTACCAGGCGGCGGCCGATTTAGCGACACGCGGGGTTGCGACAATCGTTGACAGGATCCGGCAGCTGGGACTCGAGGTGGCCCTGCACAAGTCCGAGGCCATGGGTTTTCATGGTCCTCGGAATGCGCCACCGTCGGGTTCCCAGGTAATGGCGGGAGGGGTTCACATCGGTGTCGAGTCGACGATGAAGTATCTGGGACTCGTCCTCGACAGCCGGTGGAATTTCGTCGAACACTTCCGACGTTTGGCTCCCATACTGGACCGGGCCGGGGCTGCCTTGAAGCGGCTCCTGCCCAATCTGGGAGGTCCAAACGCCTCCTGCCGGAGGCTCTATGCGGGGATCGTGCGGTCCATGGCCCTTTACGGGGCACCGGTGTGGGCGCGTTCATTGAGGCTGCGGCCAGCCCGCCGGTTGAACGCGTCCCAGAGGGTCATGGCCATCCGGCTGGCCCGAGGATACCGCACGGTCTCCTGCGAGGCGGCGAGCCTCCTTGCCGGATTACCGCCATGGGATCTGGAGGCAAAGGTCCTCGCGCACATCTGGGAGTGGCGCGAGGAGGCGAAACGCCGGGGCTTAACTCCGATGCCGCAAGAAATCGCGGCACAGCGGACAGAGCTCCGGCGGGATCTCATGGCGTCATGGAGAGTGCGATTGTCGCAACCCCGCGCTGGGCACGCCACAATTGCGGCGATAAGACCCCTCTTTGAGGAGTGGCTTGAGAGACGCCACGGCGTCCTCACCTTCCGCCTGACGCAGGTCCTCACCGGACACGGCTGCTTCGGGAGGTACCTGTTCAGGATAAGGCGGGAGGAAACACCCGGGTGTCACCATTGTGTGGATCGGCCTGAGGACACGGTGGAGCATACGGTGGAGGTCTGCCCGGCTTGGGCGGAGCAACGCCGTGTCCTCGTGGAGGCGATCGGCGGCGGTGATCTCTCGCGTCCGGCCCTGGTTCAGGCCATGGTACGGAGCGAGAGGAAATGGCAGGCCGTCACCTCCTTCTGCGAAGCGGTAATGCTCGCGAAGGAGGAGGCGGAACGCGTGAGGGAGAGGCAAATTTCGCGCCCTCACGCCCCTAACCGCCGCAGGAGGAGACGCCCGGGGCGGGAATCGCGAGCCGATTTCCGGCCACCGTAGGCGCGGGCTTGCGGACGGTGAGCAATGGGCAGCTCGCCGTCCGATAAGGACCAAGCTCGGGTCGACGGTGCGTTGTGTTCCACGCGCGCCTCAAAGAGATGTCAGCAGAATTGACGGGGTCCGTTAGGGCCAGTGCCTGCCGGGGGTTCGAAGAAAACCGATGGGGACATCGTGGCCCCCGGCAACAGGGCAACCGAAGGAACACGGGTGGGTTTTAGTCAGTAAGAGTCTGACACGCCCTCCCGCTCCACCCAGAGCGGGAGAAGTTATTTGATAATTTCCCACCCAAAAAAAAAAAAAAAAGGGAAAGGAGGCAACCCGACCCCTAACGCTACCGCAAGCATTGACATCTAAGGGAGCATGACAAACTCGCTGCCGGTTGCTCAGGCAAAAATAATATGATCAATAATTGTTGAAGTCACTAGCTAACCACAAATTGCAATACAACTCATAACAAAAACATTGTAATGAGTAGATTATGTCAACAATAAAATAAGATAAAAATAAATTGACTCGTAAAAAATAAATTAAAAAATTAACTCATAAATTCAAATAAAATAAACAATAATATATAATAAACAATAATAATAAACAGTAATAAATAAACAATAATATATAACTCATATAAACTGTCAGTAGGTAAGCTAATTCTGGAGAAAGAACATAAACATTGGTGCCGATTCTCTTGTACACCGAACTAAACTAACTAAACTATCACTAAAATTCCTTACTTTTGACTATGAGAATCTCAAAGCTATTCTGCAAAATTAATTCTCTAAATTTAAAAATAATTTTGACACATCTAAATCGAATTTGACAATCGCGACTCCACACGTGATACCTAACCACGTGAATCTTTTTAGAGCCGGAGGCGCGCAGGGGGGCAGCCTCGACGTGTTTTATATGGAATTTTTCACTTTTTGTATGGAAAAAAAGGAAAAAAAAATAACCTACATGTAGAGTGTTAAGGGTTTAAGGATTTTATAAAGGGGTTGAAATTTTCATTATTTTTGCGATTGGACACACCGTTTTCGAGATGTAAGCAAAAGAAAAAAAAAAAGATTCAGTTGATACTGTTTTTGCATCTGAAGTCGAGGTGTTGGTTTGAATTTAAAGTTCATGACAACCAATTTTATTCCACACGTTTTTAGTCGCGATTAAAAATAGTCAGATTTAGTTAGAAAATCTAAATTTTAGGTGAAAAACGTCAAGTTCAGAATAGCAAAACTGCCATTTTCACTAAACTAATATCTCAGTACCATCTTAGTGCTGTCAAACTAAAATATACTTAAGTTTTGTCACTTTTAGGCTATTTCAGAATGGGAAATCGTCGTTTGACAGGATTAAACTAAATTTTGGTGATTTTTTGTCTAGTTTAGAGGCATTTGTGACAAGAGAATCGGCACCATTGTCTTGAGTTAATCACAGCGACCAACTATTCTTATCATTTAAGTAGTCGTTGATACAATAGTATGCCTTTGAACAAAGGTTGGAACAAGTACGTGTGGTATGAACTACCGACATATACATAGATGTTTGAAATTTTCCTTTTAGGGGATCTCGCGCACTAGACGGCCACGGCCACGACTTTTGGTCGCACTGACCAGAAACTATAGAAAGCGGCTAGTTGGCCGACACGGTAAACGGCAGTGTTTGCAGTTTGATGAGCGTTGGTTGAGCGATGTATTGTTTCGTGCCTGTTTCACGTCATCGTTATTCGTGATTCTGTTTTTTCACACAGAAAAGTGAGGACTATAACGCACTATTAAACAGTTGCACCCGAAATACAAAAGACATACAAACGCTCGATCTACATACTTTCATTATTTATTATCTACTAAGCAATCGATATCAGCATCGGTATCGGTATCGCCAATTATTTACTACAATAATCGGTATTGAATCGGAAAATTTTTGTATCTCTACATCCCTAATTATTACTAGCTTATTCCGCATTATTTAGCTTTTAACACACGACTTGCAGTGACAAAAATATTTTTTTATGTGAGCGACAAAACATCTGCTGAAATGTCAGTGTCTGTTCGGTCGTAACTTCCAACGTATAAGCTATTTTTGGATATTTTCTAAGGCACCTGTCCCACCGCCGGCGATTAACGAGCAGCAAGTAGAGCTACTTATTTATTTATTATTAAAGAACACCAACAGCATATACATTCAATAATTGGATTAAAGATGATCATAATAATTAAGAAAGGTATTACTGCTAAAATACATTTAAGGAATAACAACATTGGATAGAAAAAGCTCATAAACTAAAAGTAAGATTTAAACATTTAAACAAAACTTCAACAAACAAAATACAACTGATCGCAAATTAATTAAGGGTTACAAACTAAAACGAGTTGGCGAACAATGAGCAGTGAGTACGCGACGGCGACGCGACGATCGATTACTCGCTGGTATGCGAATGTATCAAGCGTGGGTCTCTCAGCGGGTGTTCTGCCCGCCAAGCCAGCGTCACTGAGTGACTACTATTTGATAGCTCTTGTCCTCAAAAAACGCGCTTTAAGAGGGCCCTTCCCGGTCCGTCTATCGTCAACGCGAGCATGGTCGAAAAGCTTGTTGTTTCATCCAGTGCAAGTGAGAACTGCTAACAAGCAAGTGAGAACGCGATAACATTGTACGAAAAATAACTGTTTTCAGGAAATACGTGTTTTTGAATACGCCTTACAAGTTTGTAAAATATTTTTTTGTCATTTAGAATCTCCATTACATGTGCGAGGTTTATATAAAGATGTTTTCTTTACTTTATAATTTATAAGTACATTATGAACGGTCAAAGTTGAGGTAAAATTTGTGCAAAAAAGCAGATTTTTGGAGGCTTGTACTGAATTTATTTCTCGAAATTTTAATTTTTTGGTTTCATAGAAACCTAGAAATAGTGCACAAGAAATCTATTAGTTTAAAAATTTCAAAGAAAAATGTGTTATGACGCCACAATCACGTACGAGCGTTTGTATGAAAAGTATGACGGGTTGGCCGCTCTTAACGTGAAGTTGCGGACACCAGCCCGTATTATTAGTTCTTGTCGCTGCGACAAACGAGTACTCGCCGGCACGTGACCAATCGGCTGTTAACTATTAATAATAATAATAAATATATAAAAATATAATAATAATACCATTTATTTTAGGCGTCACAGGCCCATAGAAAAATACCTTAACCTAAAGATGCATATTTTAATATTTAAAAACAAAACTTAAAAACTTGTTTTAATAAATAGCTTAAACTATGTTAGTAGCACTTCACTTCATTAGCTTTTCCTTGTGCTGTCCTGTGGTGCTTAATATGTATCTATTTTACTTACACGGAACCTAGATTTTTTTAATGTTTCTTGCGCGAGAAAATCGTTGATAGCTTCTTCGTTGGCGCGGCGCGGCAGTGGGACAGGTGCTTAGAACATGATTTCTTGAAGACATATCTAGCTGTAGAAATGCAGCCTTTGAAAGACTGACTTATATAACCTATAGTTAGGTTCATACCTAGATACGTACACATACACATCACGCTTGTAATCTCCAAAGGGTTAGACAGAGGTGTGCCTATGGTAGTCACACACACATTTTGCATGTAATAGGGGATGAACCTGTTGCCATCAACTGGGCCAAATCCTACCACGACCCAACTCGATATCTACGTCTTCGTACTGCCAGACTTTTAATAAAGAAACGTTATAAAATAGCCTCCTTCCACCCGTTACTCTAAATGCCAACGTCAATTACTTGCTATTCTTAACATAAATCCATTAGACCAGCTCTTCTGATCTTCCATTTTTGAAGACCATGACATTATCTGCCATCGTTTACTAAAAGAAATGCATCGTTAATATTGTATGAGATATTTCCAAAAGGTAAAGTAAGCGTATTCAATTTTGCGAGATAACAAGATAATGGCACAGTTTTCATTGAAAAAGTTCTGATAAAAATCTGCGAACTTTACGAGGTTATTAATGTAGTGTATAATTTAAATAATATAACTAACTTTTTAATGTAGTTTACTTTTTGCGTGCACATCGATTCTTTATTGGGGCAAATTTATGAGTGTTTAATTTGTTGCGATTAGAGTTTAAATTGGAATAGCTATGAAAACTTATTTAGCCACCATTTAAATGTGTTCATCGCTAAAACCAGTCTTATGTCTGCCTATTAGCTATTTTTAGCCCCCTATTCACTTTATTGTCATCCAACGAGCTCTCTTTATTGACCCGATATCTCCACGTAAACCTTTAAGTCCGATACTCTCGTTACGGAGTAAAGTACCATGGCAACACAAACAATAAAATTACCAACATAAGATTATGTACTACTTGTGTTTATTCAGTCACATATCAGGCAGAGGTCTTTAAACGTCACTTAGTAAGTACTTTGGCTAAGCGTTATTCCTGTCACTGTCGTACAACTGTCAAAATACAAGTGTAAGATAGAGACAGGACGTGTCTAAGCCGAAACACGCGCTAAGTGGCGTTTAGAGATCTCGTCCTTAGTCTTTCAAACCACATTAAAAGCCTAATTAAACCATGGAACGTAAAAATATTCTTTGTTCCCGCGTTGTTCTTCGTAACTTTAAAAGAAACTTTGTGCTTCGTAAGCGTATTTTTTGTGAAGATGCTTCTGCGGCTTAATACTTTATCCTGACTGTGTCAAGGCTGCTTGACAATCAATTAGCTCGTATTAATTAATTATTTGGCACTATTCCCGATTTTTGCTACTTAGAAGACTCGAACTTTCATCTCACGAATGAAAGCATTGTGAAACTTATGTTTTTTCGTTTACATTTTGGTGTTGATCAAAAAAATAAAATATACTAGACATTGTTCCAAAACGTGTTTTGTTTAACACAATTTTTGGACCAACATTATTTTCTAGTAAAAAAGTTTTTTTAACAATATATCACTTCATGTGGAGGTAATGTTGTGCAATATAATTTAAATGTCAAATTAATAATTATTACGTATTATAAAAACACGCAAAAGACACAATATATCAATGTATAATGTCCAAAAATAAACACTATAAATTAACTTAAAGAGTAATAAAAATCTACGTTTAACCAGTTCCAAAAGACGTTAGGCCGGTATATCTTGCATATTTTACTGATTAATATAGCAATAAAGATATTCTATTCTGTATCATTTCCATTATCACCTACACGAATTGCTAAATTTTCCAATGATTTATACAAGACTGACTAATAATGACAAACGTAAAACCCTTGTAGACGAGGCACAATCTTTGACCACAAAAGATTTTATGTAAAATCTTTTAATGTTATGTACTGGATTGACATTACTACCGAGAAATTTTATTAACGGACCCGTAATTGCTAAATTTATTTTGATATTGGAGGTTGCAGATTTTGTAACAAATATTTTTAACCAACTTCAAAAAAGGAAGATGTTCTCAATTCGGTTGTATTTTTTGTTCTGCCAAACTTTGCAAAAAGTTGACTAATACTAAATGACATACGATTACATAGAAATACGATGATTAATTAATTTTATTTATAAGTATAATGTGATTTATACAACAAATCAACAAACTGTCAAACAAAAAACCTGTAAACAAATACAAAGTTTCCGAGTTCGTCGCACCCGACACTTTGGGAGTTTACAAAACTCGTAATTACATTACAAAAGTGATTCAAGTTACTGAGACTGTGGTAGGGGGACTTCCGAAATACAACACAGTTTTTGTTACCAGTTGTGTGAGTAGCCAATATGTTCGTTGTCATAGTCTGTTATGGTGATTTGGTAATTTTAAAAACAGGCTGTTACTCAGTTTAAAAATAATTGTATCTGTAACTAAATGTAAATGCTTATGCACACGAGCGGTAAGGCAGCTGCAGTCGTAGAGTGTTTACGTGTCGATGGCTGCAGTTGCCTTTGTCGTTAACACGTGTCGCTCGTATGTATGAACACATTACCTATGTATTCAAATTCAGTACTTTTGGAACTTACTCCCCCATATTTGGTTAAAAGCAAACACCTACGAAATATATTTTAGGTCATTAAGATTTTTGAAGACTTAGAAAGCTTTTTCAAATCTTTAGCATTACAATATGCCTTTCCAAAAAAGGAACTCTACAGACATGTCGTGAAATTGTAATTTTTTGCAATACCTACGTCAAAGATACGTATAGCATAATCAGCCTATAGTGTTCCCACTGCTGGGACACAGGCCTCCTCTTGATAAGAGGGAGTGGGCCGTAATCCACCACACGAGCCTACACATGTCTACGAATATTTAGTTCCAGAATATACCGGTTTCCTCACGATGTTTTTCTTCACCGTTTTGAGAGTAGTGTTGATTAAAAATTTTACTCAAAGTAAAGCACCTGTCTGGGTTCAAACCCACGACCTACAACTCACCATTACCCCTGGCACTGCTCCCACTGGGCCACAGCTGCACCCACTGAGCCACCACGGCTCTAAAAGATTCTTATACATCCTAAATATTTATGCCGTAGTGTAACAGATTTTTTATTTTTACGTCCTTGACATTTCTCGGGACCCAAGGATCCCGGACCTTTGGAAGGCGTACGAGGGGCCGAAGCCAACTCGCAAAGGCCCCTTAGACGTTTTTAATGAAATGAAGTACCAACCGACGACTACCCCTGTTCGCACTATGCAAGTGCAGCCAAGGACAACCCCCGGTTGGTGTAGGACTATTGTAAGATATGGAAACAAAAATATCGGACTATGGGTTTGGGTTTCTAAAGTGGACTGGTCACCTGGAACTATGGGAGGACGGCCCCTGTCTGATCTATGTTTTATATGCACACGGATAAAATGGCAGGGGGTGACTTGCACACTCAATACTGTGTCCCCGAAAACGGTCGCTAGCACACAGTGTCGTAGCGACAAGGGAGCATCGTAGTGTAACTGATTTATTGTCATACATTTACAGATAACAAAATGAAATTAGGTGATAGAACAACAAAAAGTCAAAGGGTTCAATAAAACACAAGAAACAAAAATAGGGTCTTTAATTACCATATTCCTAATAACCTAAGCTTATAGGTGCCTACTTAAATACAATTTAACTTTCGTATCATAAAATAATAAAAGTAAAATGACTAATTAGCTGTTTATTATAATGGTGATGATTTACGGCTTAACTTGTCGCTGTTTAGTAGATGTTATTACTTATTTTTATGACTTAAGTTGAAGTATTATATAAACAGTAGTAACAATTTATTAAGCAAATGTATTTACGACTAAAATATACTAACATAATTAATTGATTCAGGCGTGACCTTGCGGAAATCCATTATAAAAAACTTTTTACAAAAAAAAAACAACCGACTTCAAAAAAAAAACACTACAAAGTGAAAAATAACTTTAATTTCGGAAGTCGGTGTCTTTGGTTTTGAATTTTCGTTCTTTGTCACCGACTTCCGAAATTAAAGTTATTTTTCACTTTGTAGTGTTTTTTTTAAAGAAATCAACAGATTGACGGATTTCTTTCAGGAGTTTTTTATGGCTCTTTAGAAATAGTTAAGCGGAACAAGTTACTAAATATATCCACGTATATTGTATTTTATATACTAACATGTAAATACATGTATATTTATAATAATATATTTCGTCATTTTCGAGATAGCAGGAAAACCTGATGATTTTGTGTTGTGAAATAATGGCGCGTAACTAGGGGGCAATTTTCACCTACGACTGTTTATGTAAATACGTCACTTTATAAAAAGCTAAATAATTCCTACGCCTAATATAGGTTGAAACGTAAATAAGTAGGTAACTCAAATTCCATAAAATTATGTAGGTATAACTAACAGTTGCCCGCGACTTCTTCTGCATGTATTTTGTACTTAATACAAATATCCATGATGAAAAGTAGCCAGTACCTATGTCATTCTCTAGGTTTATTTTAAACTAAAACTTAGGTCCCGGGCTACATATTTGTCTTTCATAACGATCGGTTCAGTGGTTTAGGCGTAAAATGGTAACAGACTGACTGACAGAATTATACTTTTAAATTTTTTAATTTTAATATGGAGTATGGATTTCCATGTTCCACCTATCTGTATGTACACAGAACTGAATTTTACTCCAATAAAATCTTTAAATAAATGAAAATTAAAAATAGGAAGCATTAGCTAAGCATCAGTCCAAGGTCAGTTCGGATGGATCACACGTTCACGTCCATGTAGCCGTTAGATTTATTGCTCGGCCTCCACGCCAAACGACTATCCAATAGGTACTGGCTATTAGGACCGGGTAGGACGCCCGTGTTTTGGAAATTAGTTGGATTTTTTTAATTCTTTAGTCAAGATTTTAAATAGGAAACGTGGATAAAGTGGTTCAAAACGGGTACATATAAATGTAACGTAGCTTAAATGTGCCACTTTCCCAGAAGTTTGTAGTAAATTACAGATAGGATATATTTCCAATTTACCCTCATATGCAAGACAACTTTACAATAAAACATAAGATAACATCACGCCTTGTTACCCTGCAAGGTTGGCAAGAAGTGTTGTAGATACGCAAAATGTTATACCAATATTATGTAGAGGTGTAGCTAAACGAGATTGTAATTTTTTCATTTATTTATTTATTCATACATACAGTCCCATGTTTGTTTTGTACCAATAAACAAGAAATGTTTTGTAAAGTAACAACCTAAAAAATAAAATTTATCATGTTTTGAACTAATAATAAAAGAACACTTTTAATAATAAATTATGCTAATTAATTACTAAAGACCTGTTCTAGTAATGATAATGTGGGATGATATAAAATGTGAAATACTACACATTTTATCTACTTTATTTTATTTTTTACCTACTTATTATTCGTCTGTATTTTAATCTACAAATAGCGACCTGCACCGGTTTCGCACAGCTTTTACGACTTCGAAAATTCTAAATTCAAATATTTTATTTCACATAAACCCACATGGGTACTTATGAAACGTCAGAAGCTAGGTGCACTGTTCCAATTGGTCGTTTCCTATGGAGAAGAGCCGGCAAGAAACTCCACGGTTACTCTTTTAAAAATAATTGGCTTTTACAATATTTTCAAATTACAGTGTTAGGTAATAGGTATGGGAGGACAGTGTCGGTCTTTCAACAAGTACCAGGTACTTAACAAAATAGAAAATGAAACAAATCTACAGTCCACTAAGCATACAGTGTTCTCACATTCACAAAATAGAAAAGAATTTACACAAAAGATAAATACTTAAATTAATAAAAATAAAAACCTATTTTAATTAAACGCAATGACTTGACCAGCCATCGACATTTATTTATTATGTGTGAGTATAATATTATTGACCGATGACCTACTGAAGGCCGCAGGAATCCGCTGGATGCGGAAAGCATAGAATCGGTCGAAGTGGCGGTGCTTGGGGGAGGCCTATGTCCAGCAGTGGACATCTTTCAGCTGAAATGGATGATGATGATAATATTATTGTATTGTATACATAAATAAAACTCCCGGAATAAATTATCTTACGAATTTTCCCAAATATGAGACCTAGCTAGATTGATTTTTCCCCTGTAAACCCCTATAGTGCAACTTTCATCGAGATCGTAAGAGCCGTTTTCGAGAACGTGCGTACAAATATATATATATTCAAATATTACTCTTAATAGTATAAGATATTTTAATAAAATGTTATAAACAATGTTAGACATAATAATATCAGGACTTTATAGGTAAACAGGAATTCTACACTTCTAGCGTAGAATGCAGCCTCTAGGCACGGCTATGACCTGATTACCTAGATCCGAAGCTGTGACCCTGAATATCCTCACTGTACCGACAACCAATCAATGCAACTGTTTTCATGTTTTAGGAAACATTATTTACTATTAGATAATGTAGATATTTGGCTACTGGCCGTTGATTAGTCTTTATGTGATGTTTGTCCTGGTCAAGATTTGGA
Source organism: Agrochola litura (assembly GCA_949152395.1). Taxonomy (NCBI): domain Eukaryota; kingdom Metazoa; phylum Arthropoda; class Insecta; order Lepidoptera; family Noctuidae; genus Agrochola; species Agrochola litura. Next base: position 997,134 of record OX424490.1, read on the forward strand.
TCAGAAAACGTTTTCACAAGATTATTTGCGACAGGTTAATATATCATTGATTTATCTACATAAAACATATCTTTTTACAATTCCGAATAAAGCGAAACAGGAAGGAAGGGATACAGTATCAACAATTAAATACAAAAAAATAGCTGCTTTTAGAAAAAAAAATCTGCGCTTTGGCAAATACCATTGTTAAAAGAATGCCTAAAGGAGTGAAATCTGTTCTTAACGTGTGCCATAATTATGACTGCTTAATACCTTCAGTTTTTGCGTTATTGCCCCCATATGTGTAATCACACTAATCACAGTGTTCTATTACTCGAAATGCATTTACATAATGTTGCAATAATATGATCCTTACAAAATTATTATAAAACAAAGTCCCCCGCCGCGTCTGTCTGTCTGTCTGAACGCGATAAACTCAAAAACTACCCAACGGATTTTCAAACGGTTTTCAGCAATGGACGGAGTGATTCATGCGGAAGGTTTTAGTGTATAATTCATTAAGGTTTTGTGTAAATTGGCTGAAATTTTACGACTATTGTTGAAGAAGTCGGAAAATATCATGCCGACTGGGAGCTTTACTGGCGTGCGCTGCCTAAACCGAAAAAGATACATCAAAGTTATGTTCTACAGTATTGTTTATCTTAAAAAGTTTAACAAAAAAATCTGCAATGGCATATGTCTATCTTCTAAGGATGACCCACAATAACCATTTTTATCTTTCAGTTTTTTATAAAAAAATTATTGTTATTTCCGAAGCTTTTTTGACCAGTATAGTATTAATCCTTATCCAAAAAAATATGTTATTTCAATTCGGCATTTAATTTAAATTAAAAAATGACTTAAATCATGTAATTTAAATGAATAGTTTAAAAGATATCACAGTCTCAAAATTACGCGGAGCAACGCGGGCGCAGCGGTAGGAGTCAATGACGTTTTCCTCTGTTATTAGGTATAAAATCTCGGTAGTACGTTCCCGTGGGATATTTTCCGACATCCACGCGGGCGAAGCCACGGGCAAAAGCTAGTAATACCTATAATAAGTATTTGTACAATACAATCGTTGCGTGTTAAAACGTCTAGAAACTTTAATAAGATATTGAAATTATGAGCGTATTATAACTTAAAACATCGTACCATCGACACGAATAAAAAAATAAGTAGGATTCCTCTTTAGAGGTCCTAAGTTCCTTCGACATCTTTGATGACCCAAACAGTGTAGGAGTGCAACTAGACAGTGGTCGATTGTAGTTATCTAATATGTATGAGGCACAGTGTGAGGTGACATATTCTGAGGCGGTCGAGGCAGTTATCTATATCCACTCTAATAAAGCCCATTCATAAATATCCCATAAATAATTAAAAATAAATTCAAGTCAATTTGTAATTTGGTTCTTTTGCGCATCTTATGTTCCGCCAGCAACCTTCACTATTTAAGTACCTACCTACTTGTCTAATCCAAAATTCATAGTGCAGTATGTATATACTCAAAAATGTACTCCTTTATTATCCTCCAGAAGATATCCCAACAATTTTGTACCAAAAGAGACATACGGCAGACTGAAAAGTAATAAATATGTGCTAAATATCGGCCGCCCCCTCGATTTGGGTCAAGTGCACGCGCTGACCCAGCTAAACTGATATTCTGATGCATCCGCTTTACTCCGTTATAATTTACCTGTATTTTAATAGAGTCAACCACGGATTAATGGAAATATCGACGCGATAACAGGCATGAGATAATTAATATACAGTTAATCAGCAACAAAATACTGCTTGTTTTAATACAGATAATATAATATTCCCCCGCCTCGTTGACTTGCTGGTCTAGTGATCCCAAGCGCTACTGCTGAGCGTGAGGTCCTGGGCTCCATTCCTGGGTCGGGAAAACTGTTATCAGGTTTTTCTGTCTGGAATTTCTCAGAAGCAGCCACGAGTCTGAATTTATTCCGGTTGATGGCAATAGGTTCCCCCTCTATTACATGGGACTTAAAAATAACTGGCAGATATGGGTGTACCCTAGGTACAACACTACCTAGCTCTTCGGAGAAAATAGTTGTCACGTTATGTATGTTATTAAATAATATTTGCAAGACAGATTTTTGTAAAATATGGTGAGTTCCTTAAAATATCTTTATAAAACAAGATTGATAAATTAATTGTCTCTTTAGTACGTACTTAACAGTAGCACTACGCGTACTTAACACGGGTTGATAGGATTTAGGGTTTGGTCAAAGTACCACTTACGTTAGTATAATGGATCAGCTTTTAATCCGCCCTATAATCCTACCTTACCGACACAAGGGTATTAAACTTATTTAAAATTCACCGTTACCCAACCAGTACTTCATACTATGCTAAGCCCCGTTCATCCCTAAATATAAATAAATAATATGCACATTAATTCATGAACCTGAAAACTAGCAGTGAACGGGCATTGCAAAATGGCTGGCATCCCAAAACCGCTGGAAGAGTGGAGGCGCGCAGCTATTTTAATAAAGACCACTCCGCTGGTAATGCGAGGCTAAAAACATTAGTTAAGTTATAAGTTAAGAGCGAGTTTTCAATTAGGTACAACTAAATGATTATGTTTAACGATGTTTTCTTTACAGTAATTCCATCTTCCCGGTTCCTTTATATGAAGCAATTTGGCGTCTACCCATTCTATCCACTTATGTATTCAACCCTTTTTGTAATAGGGATGGTTGGCTACTATAAGTTGGAGGTAAGGCGAACGCACTAGTTAAATATGTTTTTTATGGTTTTTCGTGGTATGCTGAATAATCCTCAAATACTAGAATCTTTGGGATTGCTCGTTCCAAACAGTAGGCTGCGACAAGGGCCGAGAGAGAGGCTGTTTAAAGTCCCGGTGGCTCGTACGAACCTGTTAAAGTTTGCACCAGTGGGGCGGGCAATAAAGATACTCAACAGCGTCTCTCTGCATGTGGATGTCTTTACATGCTCATTGGCGGAATTCCATAGGTTGACACTTAACATATTGTCCTCTGTATGACTTGTGCCACACAGTGGACATTCTGACTAAATTGCTGTATTGGGTTAAACCTGTTAAAACAAATGTAAGTGTAAATAGTAAATAAATAAATAAATCTTAGATGTGTGTTTTTTTTCAGCTATCGGATGAAAAATATACACTACTGCGGATTGTAGTGCGGAATGCCCTCCAGCCAGCAACGACCTTAAAAAGGTGGCTGGGACAGACTAGTTGCAGAAGGCGGAGGACAGAGTGTGGTGGTGCAGCCTGGGAGAGGCCTATGTCCAGCAGAGGACTGTGATAGGCTGAGTTATAACGTTTGAAATGTTATGGATTAAAATCATGAATGGTTAGAAGATATTATTATTGTGAGTACTATTATTATATCAGCCTTACCGTGCCACTTCTAAGTAAAGACCATCCACTCTTTCCACTTCTGGCGATTGTTGGCTGTTGTGGTACAATTTCTTATGAAGCAGTCTAGTTTATCTCGTAATGAACACTTCCTTGGAGTCTAAACGTATTTTATTTCACCAGTCTCCAGTAAACTAATATTATCTTGGTTCTGCAATAAACACTTTCCTATTTGCCATCGAACTCAATTATTTGAGATATATAGAAATCACAAAAAAGTCTTTCACTTGAACCACAACACAAAATATCGGGCGAGCCCGATAGCCACAGTGGAGTTTCAATTAGACTTTGATTTTCAACCAATTTGTCAGGAAATGTATTTTATTGACAAACCTTTTTATTGTTTTCCGTTTTTCTACAAAATATTGTGCTCTTATACAAATGGTCAACAATTTTATTTTTATAAACCGTTACAGTTTCAAAACAATTTTATGTCAGTGGAAACAAATGCCAGCATGGCTGCTTGAATTGCACTGCATTGCATTGCAGTTGACTGTCTGAGATTAATGAACGTTAAAAGTACCTATCTACTGAGATTAACTTAGTGTTAAGTAACTTAATAATACATATTCGGTAAATTGTGACACTTTCCTTCGTTACTAAGTTTAATTCTGCGTATAATTTGTAAAGTTTTGTGCAAGTAAAAAAAATCAATTTCATTAAAACCAGAAAATTACACCACTCATTTCCAAGAACAATAATTACTTTTATTATAAATGAGGAAAACTCCAAGAACAAAAACAAATAGCGTAAACAACTACACACTTTTATACATTTGCACACAGATTCCAAGAATTGGCCCTAAAAAGAAAAATGTTTGTCGTATCGATACAAAAACACCAGAATGTATGGGGAAAATAAGTAAATCTCTGACGATTATTTAGCATTCACCCTTTGGTTCTTGCGTACCGCATACGTATCATAAATTTTGTTGGTCCTATCATTTCTGTATGTTTGCTAGTGGAATGTCTTCCGACATCGTTCGGATTTTGTGGTATAGTAGGGACTGATAAAATACGTTAGGTGATTCTTCCCGGTATTTATTTCATGACCATAGGGGGATAGTTGACAACCGATTTAATGATTTCCTGGAAGAAAAACCAGTGAGCTACATTAATATGAATGTCAAGTATCGAATTCTATCTAAATCCATTTCAGATTTTAGGCATTAAGATCAAACAACTAGAGAACCTACTTTCCCAAATTTGTAATACCAGTTTTTTGTTATTTTTAGTTTTGCCAGGTTTAATAGCAATAGGCTCGCGGCTCGCCCTCATTAATTTAATTTCGCCTGGCGAAATAAAGCTGTAACTAAATACTTCTGGCTACCCTTTTTAGGTATTGTAAGAGTCATGAAACTTCGACTTGTTTAGCACTTAGCACATCAGAAGCTTTCAGAAAATTCCTGAGCCCCACAGCCCCGCTTGCAACGCCCCAACCTAGTTTTAGTTCAGGCCGAAATAGTTCAAGGTTGCTGCAACTGCGCCCTCTCCCGTCGGTGTTGATACTCGCAATCGATACGGAATTTACTGGCTGAACTCACACACAAACCTGAGGCGTGTGTTGGAGGACTTTGCTTTCAAGGATATGCTGGTTTTAAGGTATTTAGTCTGAGAAGAAGAGAAGAGAGTTCAAGGTTCTCAGGTCCAATTTCACATAGAGCTTTGGGAGTTCAAGAGTACAACTGAGATTAATTTGTACAGCCTAGGAGTATTATTATGTCTAAGTGTGTGGGGTTAAATGTCAAGTAGAGAACCTGCGGGTTAATTGCGTAACACACTTACAATGGCGATTCGCTTTCATTTCGACAGTTTAACAATATTCATCGCATTATTTACGTTGTTGAGCAAAATATTTTTTCAAATATATGAAGCAATGGATTAGCAATATCCTTCAATATCGTTTGGATTGTAATTGAAAGTGTGTCACGCAATCAGGATGCTGTGCTAACACTCTCTAGTTGATACCTCAATTCCTAATAATTTCAAAGCCTAGCTAGCAACTTAATAAACAATGGGGGAAGAGACTGGACCCCAACACACAGGGAATCCTAGTGTAGGGTCCAGGGAATTGGTAAAATCTAGCACCTAAGGCTCTTTTTTTTTTGTAAAAATGATTTAATTTTATAATATGACATGTGAATCTAGCATTGTACGACAGACTGATTCAGGGACACGAGTCATTAGAAATTGATTGTGGGGTATCAAAAGCAATAATATATTGGTTTTGTTTTTTTTTATACACGCATCCGATTATTGCAGATGTAGACTGAAACCAAATATAAAAAAAACGGATGTATTTCGAAAGGTAAACATAGTAGAACGTACAAAATCTCGAGAAAAAATATTGCTTATTTGCTTATTGTAGAGTAGCTTGTGCCGGGAACTTGGTCCGCGTGTTTTTTGTTATAACATAAAACATCTATGACTCTCGGCAATACTGTAGCTAATCAGTAGCCTAACCATTAGTGGAAGAACTATCGGAATCTGATGAGTAGTTCCGAAGATTACCCCGTACATGCAAACTCACAAATGTTACCAAGTAATTTTATAATGTAATTCTTGATAAATATAGTCGCGGTTTGTGCACCATCTCTTCTTACCAATTTGTACGCCACGATACGTGGCTGAACATGATAGAACTTTTCTGTATTTAATATCTTGCATGCAATGTATGTACACCATGTTTATACAAATAAATAAACTTACTTACCTCTTTAGTATAGATTTAAATGAATTACAGAATGATATTTCTGTATAAAATGTTACTGCCACCGCTCTTCTGATCATCATTTAAACGTTTATCTCTCGAGACAACTACTAACTCCTTCGACGGATGAAGAGCAAACCGGTTCAAGGTAATAATATCAGTAGTGTCTGTGAATATTAAAACTGTTCGATTTCTCTGTGAACTCATCATTGCTAAGGACATTACAGCAATAAATATTATTATTATTTAGCAGTCTGACTGAAACTGAAGAATAATCCTTACGACAATTAATTGTTAGTTATATTTTGCTTTCTTCCTACAAGCTGGATATTGCAGTCACTAGACTAGTTTAGAAATCATAGGTTTAAACAAAATTATAATGTCTTTGAATTACTTTTCCAAAAAAAAAAACTATCATAGTAAGGGACTTCTCTCTTACCCCTGAATAACCCTTCAGAGAATACAAGCTTTATGTTTTAAAATATTTATAGTTAAGCACCCTTTCCAAAGAAGTTTTATAACACTCTAAATTAAACAATCCTTCAGTCCAAAAATCCAATACGAGACCAAGATACTACATTGAGAGATAGAATCAAATATAGCCTGACGTCAGGCTCAGGCCACATAACTCAAGTTACACAAACACTATCGATATTGAATCACATTCAGGAGCTGACACCACGTCCTGACGCCCACAAACTAAATAAAACTTTTTGGATGACACGTCCGAAAGTCAATGCCTCAACTTTGAGGTTTGGGTTTTCAATGTCGTGTCTATTCTTAAGATTATTTGTTTACTACCAATATTGTGTTTGTTTTCTTTTTATTGTGTCCAGAATACAGTTACTTGAATATAAAACTATGTATTCTGGTCAATTTCAAGTCAGGGAAATAAATAAATTGGATATACCAAAGGAATTTATAATTAACCGTAATGGTATCTAGGCTGGTTTTCAGTAAAACTTTGGTATTACGAGATTTTTACAAACTAAACTTTTATAAAGCTTGAAGGACCACATTTTTATTGTTTTTATATTCAATACAATATTTTGACTCAGCTTTGTGCTATAGATAAAGCAAAGTACCCGTTCAATGTGTGTAAAATACTTACCCGTATAATTCAAAGCGACGCGTCCCGGGCGCGGGCGCGGCCGTGGCCGACCTGACCTAAAATCGTCAGTTCAAGGCCGTCACCCAGATGCAAGTCCCTGTTGCATTCCGTGAATACTGAAAACAATTATCGGAATTTTCTGTTGTTGTTTGAAAGTGAGGATAGAATTTGTTTCATCTACCTTGTTTTGAAAGGATAAAGTTCTTTACGAAATACCAGTAGTGCTTCCTTTTTATAACTTTTCGGCTCTCTTTGACTGTTATTATTAAGGATGGCCCGAACGCGGTTTGCAGAGAATACGAACTTCGGCCGAACATTCGGTGAATATATAAAGTTCGACCGAACTTCGGTTATTTTCACTAGGAAATGTATCCGGACAAACACGTAACAGACTTCTGCCAGATAACGCAGAATCCTTGGTGGCTTTGCACCATAACCTTACCTCGGTAAATTTTAAATACTAGTAGGTGAGTAATAAAAATTTATTTAAGAATTTATAAAATAAAAATTGAGATTTTTGGCAATAATTTTAATGTTTAGATGTCAAAACTATTATAATATTAGAAAACATTTAACACAATAAAAACATGCTTATGATTTTATTTAACTGGTTCAGTTTCATTATTTTACAAAACAGTTGAGTTATTTTAATATCTTTTTGTATCGAAACTTCGGCATTAGAACCGAATTTCAACCAAATGGCGAAGTTGGGTTTAACCGAATGTTAAACGGATTTCAGCTCATCCCTAGTTATTATGACATTTTTTTTATAAATTATGCGAACAAAACTTACTTGCATTTATTTAGGTACGTAACGCTAATCTGATGCCCGTTAATCGAAAAGATTTTATAACGAAGTTGTAAAATAGATTGTAAATACTCTTTTCCAGCTAATAATTTACCACTTCTCTTGAGCTATTCTTAAGGAATTCCTCGAAAAAAAAAAGAGAATCTTATTTTGGCAAAACTAATAAGTAGGTACTGTAAGGTTTTATGCAATAAGCAACCTTATGTTGTGTAAGCCGTTAAGAAAACAGCTCTACATTCGAACTCTCTGTCAGTCTATATTTAAACAGGATTTGAATGTGATTTTGTTTGATGAAAAAAGGTAGAAGGAAACTAGCTGTCGAATAGTATACATATCTTTATAAAATATTGTGTTGAACTCGAAACAATATACGAAACACAATACACGAGTACTGCGTATCATTTTAGTGTCCTCCCTCTCGCCCTCACTACACATTTAGGCACGATAACATTTTAGATAACGTCCCTGAAAAGTTACAGTACCTACCTAATTAGCAAAAAGATGATAACATGCAAGTGGTTGGATACCTACCACTAAGAATCGTAGCAGGTGGCGTTCTATAGTTTCCACTTACCCCCATGAGAAGAAAGCGAGAGTTTATGACTGTATGAGTAATGTATGGAATAGGTAATTAATCATTGGCTAGATTATACATTAGAATGATTCTTTCCTGTATCAGATATTGGACAACCAGCCATTAATAAAATAAAAAATTTAAAAAAATATACAAGCTGTAGGCACTTTTTCGATTGTTTTATTATGATTTGTCAAAACCCAAAAACTCGAAAAGGAAAGGCAACATAACAAACGTCAATATAACACACGACACTCCGCTGGACCTTGACCTCAGTTATTGGGGCGCGGGCGGCTGCGCACAGGACTATCAATTGCACCGCCCCATTTACTAGATGTAGGTACCTATTCAATTATTATGATTTATACCTATGTAAGTATGAGAAACAACGATTTAACTATTTCTTTAACATTATTTCGTGGATATTGGTGTGAATTACTACATTTTAATTGTATTGTGTAACGATTAGAAAGCTTTTTTAATTTTCAACACAATACTTAAGTATGTAATTTAAAAGCTAAGATTATTAAAATAATAATAAGTATATAAAACAAGCAAACAAACAAGTATGTAAACGGGAGGGAAAAGAATCATAGACTCAATAGATACTTGTACTAAGAATAAAATCATTGTGTAACTTTTATAATAATTATATTCCAAATAAAGTAAAAATAAATACAAGAAAATATTACGATTATTATTTATGGGATTTATTTTGACAAGATGCTGAAGCTTCTTTGGTTTATGCGCCTTAGGGTTTGAGATTTGAGGGGCCTAAAATAAGACCCTAGGAAACTCCAAAAAAAACCAAAGTGTTTTATAAATGTATGTAAAAAGGCAGCAGATTTTGAATGTAGTCACACTCATATTAATTCGCATTCAAAAGCTGCTTTTAATATTCTGAAAATTAAATTAAAACATTCTGGACAAAAAATTCAAAGTTGGGTTCATACTATCAAAAGGAGATAAATATGAAGAATTCGATACACACAAATAAATTCTAATATAAAGTGAATACGAGTCCTATAGTAAATATTTCACCGCCGCACCTTGACCCCGCTATTGGGTCAACACCGCACAGGATAATCAATATTGCACTGAATTTATTGGACAGCTGTTGAAATATATGAGCGTGTGGAGATTTTAAAATATACTTACTTAAGAAATACATATTAGTAAGAGCTTTTAAATGTTTAAACGATCAATTTCATAAAGATATTTAGGTCAGTTTTCAGCCTCACCAAATGCTTCTAAGCACCTGCCTCACATAGGCATAGCTCAAACAGGAACTGCCTAGCAATTTAATTGAATTATGAAACAAAATTAGTATGATTATTTTCTCCCACATAACTTTCCCGGAAATTATCTGGAGACGGTGAGATAGGTAATTTTATTTTGATTTTTAGTTTTCTGCGTCTTGCATTTTTAACTTTAATTACTAATAATAATTTTTGCTGTGCCCTGACAGGGTCTACAACGGCTCTTATCTTTAAGCCTTTTGTTAACATCTTGTTTTACCTTGTGGAACGCAAATAATTGAATAAGAATGTGACTATTAAAATGTTGTAATTTTTGCCGAAGTTTAACGGTTTAAAGAAAGTTGCGTTACATGTAGTCATTTTTCTCGAAGCCAACAGTTTAAATGTACTGCAATCTTATCATAACACTAAATAATAACATTGAAAGAGCAAAATGCTTCTCCTAAACAGGAAGCTCAATAATAAAGCAGTACCTTGACCTCCGGTACTGGGGCACTCCGCCGGCACAGGATATCAATCGTAGCGTTGGAATTATTGGATAACCACAAAACGATTTAACGGGTGTTATATTTTATTATTGTTTGATTCCTGCTTGTTTGAGCTTCCGATTTCACTAATACGAGTAACGACCTTCGAAATTACTCACTTAATTTTTGTTTATATTAAAATATGTATCTTCAGGTTAAGGTATTTTTCTATGGGCCTGTGTCACCTGAAATAAATGGTATTATTATTATTTTGGTTTTTAAATTTAATTTTCTCAGGTTAGTTCCTGGTATTTTCGGAATCTCACGGGTGTGAACGAAGGTGAGATTCTAGTTAATATTCTGAGAAGGTAAATTGGACGCACTTAAACGAAAAGGATCCACCCCACACAGACCTACTCGTAGTTTTGAGATATTTAATTTTTAAGTTCAGATTGTATTTCCTCTTTGATTCTCCACTTTAACTTTCTGGGGTTGGTTTTAACTAAAGGATAAACACATACATTTTAATTTTATTTATCTCTAGTCCGACACCATGACTTATTTCTCGAGATATTAGCAAAATAATAATATGACGATGGATCCTTTTCGTTAAAATACTATTTCAAGAGCCCAGAATTATAAACATATTTAACCATAAGGATCCAAAATTTACAATAGAATAAAAACACGAAAATATTCTTTAGAATTATGACAAATTTGTATGTTTTAGGAAATAAAACGTCATTATACTATAATCATCATCTTCAATCACTACTATCATAATTAACCAAATGTTAGAAATCTAGGACCCAATAGCGTCTTAGATAAAGAGGTGCTTGAAACTGTGAACTCGGCAGTTTTTCTGGGCATAACAGTAGATGCCAAACTTCAGTGGGGCCCACATATATCAAACCTAGCGGGAAGGCTCAGTTCGGCCGCCTATGCTGTCAGGAAAGTAAGACAATACACTGACGTTGATACACCTCGGTTAGTCTATTTTAGTTATTTTCATAGCGTTATGTCCTATGGTATTCTGCTGTGGGGTAAAGCCGCTGACATTCAAAATATATTTGTTCTTTAAAAACGAGCAGTTCGAGCAATTTACCAGCTAGGTGCCAGTCTCTCTTAGAGATTTTTTTAAAGATGTTGGTATTCTCGCGGTGGCATCACAATTCATTTTCGCCAACATCTTATATATTAGGCAAAATATACACTTATACACTAAAAACAGTGATATTCACAATGTTAACACTCGAAATAAGGACAAACTACGAGCTCCCTTTCACCGGCTTCATAAGGTTCATAACTCATTTGTTGGGCTTGGTATAACCTTTTACAACAAGCTACCCTCTTCTTTGCTAGATTTGCCTTTTAATGCGTTTAAAACTAAAGTAAAATCCAACCTTTGTTCAAAGGCATACCAATAGTATGCCTTTGAACAAAGGTTGGATTTTACTTTATCAATGACTACTTAAATGATAAGAATAGTTGGTCGCTGTGATTAACTCAAGACCATGTTTATGTTCTTTCTCCAGAATTAGCTTACCTACTGACAGTTTATATAATTGTTTATTTTATTTGAATTTATGATTCAATTTTTTTTTTTTTTTACGAGTCAATTTATTTTTATTTTATTTTATTGTTGACATAATCTACTCATTACAATGTTTTTGTTATGAGTTGTATTGCAATTTGTGGTTAGCTAGCGACCTCAACAATTGATCATATTATTTTTTGCCTGAGCAACTGGCAGCAAGTTCGTCATGCTCCCTTAGATGTCACTGCTTGCGGTAGCGTCGGGGGTCGGGTTGCCTCCTTCCCTCAAATATGGCGAGGGGGGTAATGGCTGATCTTTGCGTTATGCTCGTGAACGGGTGCTGATTGTGGTGACTGGTCGTCTTGCTGATCATGGTTTTGTTATTGTTACTAGTAATTAACTGTTCATTTATTTTATCTCAATGGTCCTAGTTTATCATTTATAACTGCCAATTACAGCTTTATGTAAGCGGGCACGCCCTTTATGACTGGAGGCTTTTATTAAGATATTTAGTTCTGTTTACGTTTAGTTTTATTTTCTTTTTATTTTTTAAATAATGCTTGAGTATAGTTCTCGATGTTTTTGGTTGGTATATTGGCGTGTGCTAGCTGACATTATGGCCTATAACTTATCATTTGAATTATGCTTTGTGTTGCACAATGTAAGTTATTTTGTATACTATTGTATGGAATCATTCTCTGTGCTGCTGGGGAGTTTGTTGCGCCACTTCTTCTTCCCAGCTAAAGGCACTAGGAAGTGGTGAAGGGTGGGCGTTTTTGGGGGACTGTCTTATGTAATTTTGACCTTCAAAAAGTGCTGATTCTCAGCCTAGTTTGAATAAATGACTTTTGAATTTGTATATATAGATCTTAGTTAGATCAATAACTGCAATTAACATTTTTATCAAAAGGCATAAAAAATACATAAAAAAGAATAAACATTATAAAATATCAAATAATCAGTTTTCAAAATTAAGTAGAGACTATTGTTTTTCGTTAACATGATTTGTTTTCGTTTAATTATATATCTAGAATAACAATTATCCAAGTAGCTTGGATTGTTTTCGTAATATGTGCTTTGGATTATTTTCGTAAATATGATTTCTCAATAACGATCTAAGTAGCATGGAGCGATGTCAATAAAAAAAAAGATCATGTTGCGTTTGAATTTTACTTGGGCTGTTTTCGTGATATTAAAGTTTCAATTACAAAGAGTGTTTTGGTATACACAACTCATTTCCGGCCATAGTGTGGGTTGGATCCTTTTCGTTTAAGTGCGTCCAATTCGATCTGTACTGCAATGAAATTATTATCTAAGTCAAGATGTAAAAAAAATCTTGCTATGCGGCAAGTGTTTAAATGGCAGCTTTTTATAGTGTTAGATATGTGTATTTGGATGGATTAAATGCATTAAAACTATTGAATATTTGTGTCAGGATAACACCTGTTGTTGACATTACTATTGGGACTATAGTGACTCTATTCATTTTCCAAACTCTGGTAATTTCCTCTCGTAATTCTGTATACTTCCAAATTTTTTCTGTGACAGTTTTTTTTAATGTTATTAGGGTTTGGGACTGCTATATCTATTATAAACGTGTGTTTGCTTATTTTACCAACTCGTGTTATATCAGGTCTGTTGTTATATATGGTGTGGTCTGTAATTGTGCGACCATAATATATTCTGTAGAATTGGTTTTCTAAAACAGGTCTAGTACTTGTAATATGGTGTGTAGGGATCTTGCATGAGTTTAAGTTTAGTTGCGAGTTTTTGGTGTATGATATTAACAAGTTGATTATGTCTATGCGTATAGTCGTTTTGGGTTAGTGTGATACAAGCTCCTGTTATATGTTGTATTGTTTCAGGTTTGCTGTGATATTTTCTGCATAAATCATTTCTTAATGCACTATCTTTTATTATGTATTTTCTATATTTTTATTGTATTTATGACTTAATCTTGAATGGCTAACATAAACCCTTCTATTTCAGGAAACAGCTCACTTAACTCGAGCCATTTGTTAGAAGCCTTTTTATCTATCCATGTTTGGTGTAAATCGTTGGGATGTCTTCTATGTAGTTTTCTTTTGTCGCCACTTCCTGTGTATCTATTCTCTATGTCTCGCGTTATCTACTGTCTCAATATTGCTATCTTCGCTAAGGTTCAGTGGTGTATACTGTGTGTCTATTTCTATAATTATTTGGTGTAATTGACTGTTGTTTTTCTTCCGCCAGAAAAATTGTTTTAATTTTATGACTTGTCTTTAATGAAGATGTGATATTTCGATTAGTCCTCTGCCACCTTCTTTTTCATTATAACTCTCTTTATTGCTGATTTGGGATGTCGATATCTAAGTTGTGTCAGTGTGGTTCTTGTTTTGACTTCGAGAGTATGTAATTTTATGTTAGACCATTTTATTACACCGAAAAAATAAGTAATTATTATTAATTATTTGTTTATTGAAACGACTTTTAATGTAATAGGTACTTTCTTGTCGTTCTTTGGAGTGCACCATCATCCATCATTATTCCAGAGAGAGCTTTGCAATTTGCAGCTCTAATTTATTTATTAGGTTTTACTGAATCTGTGTGATATTCCTACATTCTTAAAATTAAATTACAGCACAACAATAACTTACCTATAGGTAAACACCACATGCATAAAAAAATAAATTAAAAAAATAAGCTAACTAACTTAGTAATAAGCGCTAATATTAATTTAAAATATTTTTAAATGAGCTAAAAAGCCAAACATTATTATCCAAGCAAAGATTTTACGTCCTAGGTTGACCTGCAAGATGTCATACCGAAAAAAGAAGGAAAAACTGGCCAAGTGCGTGTCGGACTACAAACAATAAAGGGTTTCGTAGTTGGGATGAATTTATCCCAAGAACAAACTTAACTTTGTAGTTGAAAAACATGTTCTCCCATACGGAATGAATGGGAGATCATTTTTTTGCAGCCGCAAATGTAAGTTCGTTGATTATTACTCGTAACTTGTAAAGCCTACTTAGCTGTGATAGTTTTTCTTTTAATTTTCTTATATATACTGCTGCCGTGAATTTTTTCACAAATCTAAAAGCAACCATTTAGCTGGCAGGGGGGACCTACACTTGACTCTAACAAAAATTTGCACTTTAAACATTAATATTTCGAAAACGGATCCCTGAATCCACAAATGGTTTCACAAACTCGCAATATTTTTGTATGACCTTTCCAACGACACCCACACTATGGCATAGATGAGAAAAAAAAAAAACCCACTTTATGTGAACAAAACACAAACAAAATGAAAACATGTTTCATGATTTTATTTTACCATTATGTCGGCGTAATTAATATGTAGGTATAACCATGCCAAATTACAGCTTTCTAGCACTAAGAGTCTCTGAGCTAAGCTGCGGACAGACAGACAGATGGACATGGCCATGGCGAAACTATAAGGGTTCCTTGTTTACTACGGAAGCCTAAAAATGATATGTCTAAACATTGGGAATGACTTTTAGGGGACTATTCATTAATTCTTTGCCAAGACAGATCCATTTTTTCGGAGGGGCTCATGGCTTAGTAATAACAGCCGCACGGGTCGATCGATCTGGTAAAGCTACGCTTGCCGCGGTCAGTCCTTGGATGCGTGACCATCATACCGAGACCCGTTGCCCCCGTGCCTCGAAAAGCACGTTAAGCCGTTCGTCCGGCTTTCATGCTTGGATCTTTGAACGGGTCCTCAGAAGCCAAAAAGTCTGATAACCTGTCTTACCAACCTGTAACTGGGTTGTGGTGCTCCATGTAAAATACTGGTATTCAGCTGCATCCGGTCAGACTAGAAGCCGACCCCAACATTGCTGGGAAAGGGCTAGGCAGTCAGCCATTTTTTACCAAAACAGAACCTGTTGTCAATATTAATGTGTTTGCAATTTGTACTCGCATAATATGTAGGTACCCTACTGAACATAAAAAGCTAAAAATATAAGGATTGCATATCAAAGCAAGAACCAACCAAAGTACAACGTGTATCGCATAGTATGAGCGATGAACCTTGACCCCAGGCTATTGGTCGCGCCCAGACAGGGCAGTTAATTGTTGCAGCAGATTTATTGGACAATTGCAGCGTAATTTATAGTGAGTGTGCAGATTTAGGTGACAAACTAGAATAGTGTTTAATCGTGTTAATGGTGCATTGGACCTAAAATGATAGCTTGTGGCCGTTCTATAAAATTAATTGTTATAAGCGCACCGAGGAAATTGCGAAATAATTGCGTTCGTTTGATCTCTTGCTGCATCGTTATTCCTTAACGTATAGTAATGCAATTAATATGTAAGAGGATTAACTCTATAAATCTTAGACCTTAGAAACACGATTACGTATAATTTTTTCTATAGAAAAAAAATCCAGTTATCTTTAAAAAACAACATAAACTGGCGTAAATACTTCGAAGATCATCAGTTTTTTAATAATTTACATGATTTCGATAACGTTCACATTTTACATTTTTAGGGTTTCGTAGTCAACAACAACAACAACAATAGTTTCGTCATGTCCGTCTGTCTGTCTGTCTGTCTGTCTGTCTGTCTGTCCGCGGTCTAGCTCCGAGACTGTTAGTACTAGAAAATTGCAATTTGGCATCATGCCGACAAAGTGGTAAAATAAAATTAAGAAAAATATATTGTTTAGGGTACCTCCCCTACACGTAAAGTGGAGATTTTTTTTTTGGGGTATCGTTGGAAAGGTCTTTTAAAAACATTGTAAGTGTGTTCAAACCATTTTTTAATTCAGAGATCCGTTTGCGAAATATTAAGCTTTAAAGTGCAAATTTTTGTCAGAGTCAAGTGTCCCCCTCCCCTGCCAGCTAAATGGTTGGTTTTAGATATATGAAAAACATTAACGGTAGTAGCTTATATAACGAATTTAAAAGCAAAACTATCACAGCTGAGTAGGCTTTATAAGTTAACGAGTAATAATCGACCAACTTAGATTTGCGGTTGTAAAAACATGTTCTCCCATACATTCCGTATGAAAGATTTTTTTTTCAACTACAAAATTAAGTTTGTTCTTGGGATAAATAAATTCATCCCAACTACGGAACCCTAAATTGTGCGTGGTCTGACATGCACTTGGCCGGTTTTTTAAAAATGTGTATTTGTTTTAATAATACGAAGGAAATACCAAAATTAGCGCGCGAACCGCCCATTGTTTATCCCGCTCTATCCCATTCATTAAGCCTGCTCCACATTCTCGGCGGGACGTCTCGACGAGAACATTTGCCGAGGAGAACAAGAAGAGATTACGACGAGACGGGACGGGATTATGTCTTTTCTCTATGTATTTTATTTTGTGTACAAAAATAATGAAATAAATAAATAAGAGAGAACAACAAGAATATAGACAAACATTCCCTCTACACTCTCGTATTCAGCAAGTCTCGTGTAGTATTGCAGAGAATATGGGGCGGCCTTTAGCGGCAAAAGTTCGGTGCGCCCTTAACATTCAGCGTTTAACTTTCTTGTTTCAAGATCTATAACAAAATAAGATACAATAGTAGATATCTTACTTCGTTAGTTCTGTTTTCTGACATTCTTGCATTGAAAAAGATAAGTAGGTACACAAATGAGACAAATTGTACGTCTGCAGCCGAACGACGCAAACCTTTAACACTTTTTTTAAATTCATCTGTCATCATTGAGACCACTTTGATACTAAAGGCCAGCTTTACCTCAGCTATTAGGTATCCGACTCCCACGGGAGTCGGATACCTAATAGCTGAGGTAAAGCTTGCTTTGCTAGCCTTGGGGGATCCCGCAAGGACCAATAAAATATTTTATTAATCGTTGCATAAAATTTATCGAAAAGCTGGCTACAGCTGACTTTGAAGCGCTATAACTAAATCTTAGATGCATGTCAGTCTGTTTCATAATGCTCCCTTTAATGTATAGTTTAGTCGCCTTTTACTGCTTATGGAAAAATGATTTTATGTAACTGAAACGAAGGGATTTATATTCAACTCTCCAGTCGCTAAACTGCTGGGAGAAGATACCAATTACATAAGCAGTAGATAGAATATAAGTGCTACACGTTTTTAGTAATTTAGTTGTATAAATGTTTTGTCTCTACACAAATAAAAAAATCAACGGCAAACCATTTTTTCGCTTCATATTATTGTAAAGCATTTCGAGTTACTTTAATTAATTTGTCCTTATTAAACTTATTGTACACACGGCTACATATCAAGTAGTATATATACATTTCCAGTATAAGCTGGCCTCTCATTGTATGGAATGCCAATACAATGCGAGATACAATATGTATCGGTATTCCTATACCTACCTAGATTATAAGTGAAGTGCAGTGCATGCTAATATTAGTTCTGTTTCTTGTATACTTGCTTGTAATTGTATAGTCTCTGTTGGAGATCCAATAAATAAATAAATAATCGCATCCATAAAACGCAATCACGTGTTCTAGGTGTATCCTCGACAAATAAAAGCACGGAGCCTACTGCATCGGGGCCGGCCTTGCGCCACTGACCCAAAAACACCAGTTCATGATCGTTTAGACCGTTTGGATAATACTTTCTGTACGAGGAATTATGTTTTAGAGTTTTATTTGAAGGATACAATGTTGAATCATAACTTTGACTTGGATGTTGATACGAGATCTAGAAGTTAGATCTCGGACTGAAAATTTGTGTGGAAATCGTATGTCATGGTATGGGCTGTGATGTGAATGCGAAAAAAGGTCGTGAGAAAAGTATTGAGTATGAATGTGGTTGGCTAGAGTAGGGGAAGACCAAGGAAACAAAGGATGGACTGTGTGAAAGATGATATGGATAGGAAGGGGGTGACTACTGAGATAACGAGTAATAGAGAAGACATCATCTTCCTGCCCTTGTCCCATGTTACGTGGGGTTGGCGCAACACGTTTTCTTTTTCCACTCTCCCCTGTCAACCGTCACACTATCATTCACTCCCTTCTCTTACATATCATTCCTCACACAATCCTTCCATCTTTTCTTTGGTCGTCTTCTCCTGCTCCATCCATCAACATTTATATTCATCACTCTTTTAGTCACATGCGTTTCTTCTCTTCTCATCACATGCCCATATCAGGCCAAACGATTTCCTTTCAACTTTTCTGTCACTGGCGCTACTTTTAAACTTCCCCTTATATACTCATTTCTTACTTTATCCATTTTCGTCACTCCACACATCCATCTCAACATTCTCATCTCCGCTACATGGAATCTTTTTCATCCGTCTTTTTCACGGCCCAGCATTCCGATCCATACAATACGACATGCCTTATCACGGACTTGTAGATTTTCCCCTTTAACTTGAGAGGCATCCGTGGATTGCAAGTTGTTCCAGTGACCTGTCACCATTTCATCCATCCTGAGTTGATCCATAGACAACAACAACGACTAATAGAGAAGTATGGAAGAAAAAGACATGTTGCGTCGACCACAACAAAATTGTGATAAGGACAGGAGACTGATGATGATGAGCTGATTAAACTTGTGTGGTAAAAAGTGGCATTGTAAATATGGTATAGTGTCCTGTGTCAAACAAATTGTTTCTTGCTATAGAAAGGGTTCTTTTTCTGAGTGAGGTACTGCGGTCTACTAACTTTACCTAATCGAACTATGATAAATTTATTTGGAAAAGCTGCCCTAACCGCAGAATTTGTTTGAGACTGACCAACAACAAACTTGATTGTTAAGTATTTTATATCTATCTGACTTAAACATCCTTAAAATGTTTCGTATAGTAATGATTTTTTTGTTGACCTCTAATTAATTTGACGAGACATTGTAGAAATATTAACAATATAACAATAACAATAGTTCCTTTAGATTAACATGCAGATAGTCACACAATACGGTAGGTAGACTCTAAACACGAATAAATTAGATAATAAAATTAAAATTCTCATTATAAGTCAAGAGATTAAGCACTGCTTTTTGAGTAAAATAGTTTTTGTATTTAAGAAAATTTGTAATAGAGATAAAAGGGTATTTCAAACATATTTTGCAAAACAAACACAAAAATTTGAAAAAAAAATGAGCAAATAAACCTATTTTGTAAATTAACATTCTCGTTTTTATGACTCCGTAGCCAAATGGCAAAACCGGAACTCTAATAATTTCGTCATGTTCGTTTGTTCGGATGACGCAACCATTTAACTCGGAGACTATTAGCACTTTAACGATGAAAATTTGAAATAAGGTGTAACGTGCACCACTAAACAAAGATGTCGAACAATTACGAAAAAAATATTAAGGGTGCATACTTGTAACAAAGGATAAAAAAAGTTACTTTTATTTATGTTATTATGGTCTGACTTTGACATAGGTAATTATCTCAATAAAACTCAAACTACTATTGGCGATCTACTGAACGTTGAAAATCCAACAGAAGGCAACCTTTCCTCAATTTCTCGTATTTCCTAATGAAGTCAACGTGCTCTTTCAAAGACGTTATTAAAAACTAATCCGTCTGAGCCGAAGTGTTCTGATCAGCGTCCGGCCTTTTCAAACGACAATCACGAGTGTAAGTGAGGGATGACTTCAATCATAGTCTGAAGAACTGTGTCTGATAGTTCAATGGCCTTTGAAAAGATTTAGGAAAGATAGCTGACACCTACCTATTGTTTTAGTTAGTTGTTATTGTGTTTATTTCCATACTTGTGACCCGCGCTTGCTTCGCACGGATGCACTAATCTGGCGACATGACAATACATCGATATTTCTTTGTTAAATTTAAGTTAAATATGAATGTATAATACACACAAACTTTTCGGAATAATGCTCTAAATGATGGTGAACCCTGCATCAAAATGCGTAGTTTAAATAGAACATCACGGTCACACAAACTGATACGAAATAGTAGGTTGATAAACAAGGGTCGAAAGGAATCAATTCCCATACGAGGTATTTATACGCCCGAGCGCAGCGGGGGCGGCTGTAGTCCAAGTAAGAATTTATGACTTTCACCCGTGTTAAACACTCTACTTTTCATTTCGAATATTAGGAAAGTATTTTTAATAGTATTTCTTAAATTTTTACCAATTGATAATAATAACATGAGTAGTAGTACTATATAAAATTAATTGAGAAGTTAGAACATTTTGTGAAATTTTTAATATGGAACACACCGCGTCATCACCGTGGGCCGTCCCGCTTAATAGATATTTTTTTTTAATTCACACTGGCTGTTTATACATTTACAAGACCGTCGTATTTTTATTTTATTTTAATCGTCATTTTTCTTAATAATGTAAAAAAATTCGTAGCACACTACCTAACCAAATTTGGTTCTATTTTCAAAATCCATTCCCGCCCTAGAAAGCGAAGCAATTACTATGAGTCTTTCCTGCCCAAAGATGGGGAGCAACGTCTTCCACTCGCTACTCAGATCATACAAACACTACTTTCCGAGGATGAAATAGTAAATTGTTTGCCAAAGGAGAAAACAACTATTTTAAAGGCAAGATTGTTTCTTTGAATCCTGAGCGCAGTGAGGGATTCAAAGTATGTCACTCGAGCTTAAAATAGTGTTGCTCCTGAGGTGGACACTACTTTTATCACGCTCTATGAGAAAATATGTACCTAAGTGCAACTTATGAATAAGAATAGAACGTTTCATTATCACTATTTGAGGAAAAAACACATTTTTTTATAAAACTAAGTACAATCCGAATTTGAGTAAACAATTACGAACGAAGGCGGAATGTATTTTACGCGTTATATTTTCTCACAATCTTTTTTGTTTTATTTGGCTTGCACGCGGTGTTTTTATCATTAGCCTGTTACTTGTTCATACAATGTTCGTGATTGATCTTTTTGGTGATTGGAACTTTTACAAACAATATTCTATTCCAAATTCAAATCACTTTTGGTCCCGAGGGGTTAAAAAACTATTTTGATCCCTGTTTACGAAGAATAAACTAGCTCTTTTTGAATAGATGTGATAAAAAATACTTTGTTTTATGCAATTTTTAGATTCTGTGTTTCTTTCTCTCTTTCTGGTACTATCATTATGCGTGTAAGTGCTTTTTGCTGTGGTTATAAAATAACGAAGATTATTGAAAGATACAAAAAACCTACTAGGATAATAATAAGCTTTTTTCAATAACACCAAGATTACAAAACATTTGCTTCTGAGCAAATAATCCATAATACCTATTTTAATTCCACGGCACATTAAACCCATTGATTAGAAGCTATGGCAAAAATATCATGCTATCGGACACCACTTCAGAAAGTAATCAACTCTAGATAAGTAACTATTTCAATAACAAAAGAATTGGTCTTTAGAAAGGACACGCTGTTACTAATCCGCTGGACAATAATATTGACCCTAAGCATCTCAATTGAAGTAAATATTAGGTTCTTAATATTAATCTCAAGCTGACTATTAATCACAAACTAATTGATGCCTTAACAAGGCGTCATTGTCTAAGTTATTCAGATATAATATTGTCCATCCCTTGGTTTCATTCTAGGAATGATAAGTAGAACTTGTGATGTCTTGTCAATACACAAACAGCCATTTCTTTATCATTCTCCTGTCTTTATTCCAATTTATTTGTGGTCGACACAACTTTTTTTTCTTCCATACTTCTCTATTAGTCGTCATCTCAGTAGTCACCCCCTTTCTATCCATATCATCTGACACACAGTCCATCCTTTGTTTTTTTGATCTTCCCCTACTCGTATAGCCATTTCCGTCATTCGTTACTTTTAATTTAAGTGTTTTCATTAAATTAATATTCAGATTACAACCAACTTATTACAATTTTACCTTTTTATTTAACAAAAAAAGACTATTTATGACTTATCGTTATCACAAAACAATTCAATAATTATTGGAAATGAAATTATAATTATGGCGCATTGATACACTAAAATGGCTAGACCTATGCATGCTTTATTTAGCCTTACAATTCATGGTTACAATGCTAGTTAAGATTACAATCCGAAAAATTACCTTTTATTTTATTATTTAATTAAATTGTTTCTGATCTGATTTGGTTTTGTAGCTTTATAGTAACTTATTTATTTAGATCAAAGTATTTGTTAATTTTGGTAATGATCATCTAGTGGCAACCACTGATCTTTAAATATGTCTTGTCGGATAATGCAGTAGACTGCAACATTACTACTTAAAGTTTTGTTAACCTTATGTTTTATAAATGTTGTAGTTGTTTATTATCCTTTAATAAACAAAATAAAATATTCTAGGTACTGGATTAGGCACTATGCGTGTAAACCAACGCAACGCCTGATCATTGAGCATCTCAATCTTTATAGTTTGTCGTAAAATGCGGTGTTCATCAGGCGTTCTACGTCATAGCTTGTCTCCATCAGAACGATCTATTCTATCCATTTTATGCTGATTTGGTACAATAACATAGTGTTCTAGATTGGTATTGTTACACTCTATATTATAACTTATATAGGTACCATAACTATAGCATTTACTGGCTGACTACGATCACCTATTATGTTGTTTAGTAAAGTTTAGTGTATATGAAAATTAGTTATGCGGTCATTGTTTTTATGCTTAGGGCCCAAATATTCGGTGTTTCAACTAACAAGATATACACGCACAATTGTATCTATGTTGCATATCTACAACGTTAACATACTTGCAATATGTTGCTATGCGTCGTGTAGCTGATATTGTTTTTATAATAATCATTTATTTAAATTTGTATCTTGCCTTTTTAGTTGTTTTTTAGTTATGTGTTACTACTGTTTCACTAGATTAATTAACCCTTTACCCGTCCTTTGAACCAAATATGGTTCAGGTCGTTTATTTAACTATCGTGTCTACTTGTGGACGGTGAAAGTGATAATAAGTCTGACTCATCACTCAAAAAATTAAGATACCTACTCCAACTACCAACTCTTCTGTGTAAGTACCACTGAATTATCTTGAATCAATCCACTTTGTAACCCTCACTAATTCTCAATATTACTGTTACAATTGGATATCTTTGACACTTTACACCTACCTTCATAACTAGTTTAATAACTCATAGGTAGGTACTTGCTCTGTACTTGAAACAATGATTAACATTGTAACCTTTTAGTTAAGTATTAATTGTACCTGTAAATTATTATCATCATTTTAAAATGATTAAATGTATCATTATAGTATGTAACATTTTTGTAAAAATTATATGAACGGTTCGCCGCACACAGATAAACCCTGAGAAGTTTTCGTTGTGAGGCCAAAACCAAATGTAAAATATGAGTATAAAAAAAGCACTGCTACTTGTGAGCAAACATTTAGTAGTTATTTCAGATTATGTGGTCTGTCTGTCTTCTAAGAATACTTAAGTGTCTTAATAACACTTTTTCTAGAAACTATGCATTTGTTTTCCCTCGCACCAATGCAGATTGCACAGTATATTTGCGCAGGCGGCGATGAATGGTTCATATTGAAATAATACAGATATGAGTTTTCAGATCCTTAGTTTCGCTATTCTCAAAGAACCAGTTTCTTCAGATACTAGCAGTTTAGAAGAATCAGCTTGCTTGTGCCAATCCCCCTATGAACTAACCTCCAGTTAAATGTAGAGTGGTCTTAGGGATACTGTCATATCTTTTTTTTTTCTTAGTCTTTATTGTTCCACTGCTGGGCAAAGGCCTCCCTACCCTCTTTCCACCTCTCTCTGTCCAGAGCTTTCGAGGACCAATCTTTCTTAAAGGAGTCCAGCTCATCCCGCCATCTCCGTTTGGGCCTGCCGCGATGTCAATTGCCATTAAACGGGACCCACTGGGTCGTTAGTTTGGCCCATTGATCGTTTGACATGCAGCAGATGTGTCCAGCCCAATTCCATTTAAGCGTGGCAGCTTTCCGAGTGACATCAGTTATTTTAGTGATGGAACGGATTGTTGTATTCTTAACCCGGTCCACAAGTTTAATACCAAGCATACTCTATTCCATAGCTCTCTGGCAAACCCCGAGCGTGGACCTCTGTTGAATTGTCAAAGACCATGTTTGAGAACCATACGTGAGGATGGGATACTGTCATGTGATACTGTCATGCTTGGCCTTATTGGCAGATAAATATTGGTGCTTGAAGTTTGTTGTCTATGATCAACAGGAGAAAGCTACTGCCCATCCTCTTGATACATTTCCTCTTAATTGTCTTTTACTACACCCGTGGGTTTGCTTTTCACAACTTTTTCTGATAATTATTTTGTGTGATGGAGTTATCAGGGGTTAACTAGGTAATAAAAGAATGGTGAAATAATTTTTACATTTTTATTTACTCGACATACAATAGTGTTTGCATGTAAGGTTAATATTAATCCAATATGAATTGTTATCTAAGCTTTAACCACAAAAACAACTATTTGATACCGCCTTTGCTAAAAACACACATTTCTTGGAATAATTATGTTTGTTCAATCAAATCATAGACAAAAGACCACTGATTGTCTCATAAAAAGAAAAACAAAACTCGTCTAGTAGGTATAACGTATCGTGCGATATAAAGTTATTTGTATTCACATAAAATAAATATCTGATTTATAACTATTTAAAACATCTGTGGTCTGTTGTTAGGGACATTATTTCTGATGTTTCCTAAAAAATAAGTACCTACGAGTACCTTTTACTAACATGCAGTTGTGAAATTAATTTATTAACATTTTAATTTACATCTTTTTTTATTGTGCATAAATTATGTTCTAATAACTAAAAACTCGTAAATGATAATTATATAAAAAGAACATTTATATCTACTTTCCAAATAAGCAAATACATAATAGTTACTTTACGAAAATTATTAAAATTGACGAATTATATTCTACAGAAATACTAATTATATCTAATAAAACCCTGACGTTATTTTTGAATATTTTCTGGTGGGTATTTCAAATAATTTGTTTTGAAAAAAAAACAACCAAACTTCAAATCTATTATAAATACTACGATAACAAATAAAAAGTTCTCTTATTTAATTTTAAAATCTTTAATTTTGCTAATAAAAACGTATTTAACGTGTTTCCATTTTTTCAATAATTAAAATGATTTTACAGTTTATTCATTTTCACATATTCAAAACTTTTTATTTTCTAAATAGGAATTGAATTCAAAAGTACTATAGAAGTAGCTTTGATAGAAAATATAAAACATAAATGATAATCCCGTCAAAAACATAACATGTAAAAAAATGTCTCGCAACGCAGTTCTACCGCAAAAAGCTGTGAGATGTCAAGAAGTCACATAAGAATAATCTACTATTTTAAATAGTCCTAATTAAATAAAGCGCAGTGCTAATATTAGATAGATTTATTGTATGTAGAATGTAGATTTTAATGCCGTGTGCGATGGCTAAGTCATTCTATTTATTAAAGAAATAAAGATGACAAATGGATATGTACTGAATAAATTAACAGACTTGGTTTTACATTAGATCTCACATATTTTTGCGGTAGAAGAATTGCGTTGCGAGACTTGCATTTTTTTACATGTTATACCTATTTTTGATGGGATCTCATTTTCTTTTTGTATAGCCCGATACTGATACTGAACCTACATCAGTTTAATAAAACGTGTGGATTTGTGTGTCTATCTGCGGCATCGTAGGCAAGTAGGTCCCAAAGGTTGTTATACCTAATTATTGTTGCTTCTTCATTCAATTT
This sequence comes from Agrochola litura, assembly GCA_949152395.1. Lineage (NCBI taxonomy): Eukaryota > Metazoa > Arthropoda > Insecta > Lepidoptera > Noctuidae > Agrochola > Agrochola litura. The sequence goes on from OX424490.1 coordinate 1,023,659, forward strand.
CAATGCAGTTTAATTGAAAACTGCATAAGTAACTTTGTAATGCTATAAAAATAATATGCGATTACAAAGTTACTTATGCAGTTCGTATATCTAAAAAACGGTACTGAATTTGTGGTATATTTTAATTTTTCCTTGCTTTATAGGCTAAACACTAATTGTATTTATAATTTGAAGCTTGTGTGTCTGCTAAAAGTACCTTAGAATTTTGATGATCGGTGAGTGAGTGATTCAGTGAGTCAGTATGTCAGTGACAAAATTAAGGAACTTTGACCTGCAATCGTTCTTAAACTACTGGTTCAAATTTTATGTTATTTAGGAATATACTTAGTTATGCTAAGCACTCTTGGTCACTGAAAATTCAGGCTTTTAGCTTTATCCACAACGAAGTTACAGGGGGTTGAAAATGTCCTGAATGGCATTGAAAAAAGATGGTACGGCTGTGCCTTTGTTTTTTGCTCGACTTGCCGTGAGCACTGCCGTGCGCCCCGATATGAGACAATTACCTACTGAGAAAATCACGGACCAAAGGTCAAGAATTAATCCGAACTACCAAAACTGATTCATGGGCTACTTAAGTAGCAGAACGGGCCAATTTATCTCAGACGAATACTAGCTGCGACATAGATCTTGACTAGGTATGACAAATTGATACTAATATAATCATAGCAAGTTCGAAGCTTTTTGATATCTACGTAAAACGAAACTCACTAAGAAGAACAATATTTCTATGCTAAGTAAATAGTGAAAAGAAATAAAAAAGTATCAAAATTGTATCGAATTTTTACAAAGATAATAATTATGAAACAGACAAAATTTTCTTTTAAAAATGTCTTCGAGCTGGGAGGTTACTTTCATTGATATGTTGGTAAATTGTACGGAATATAGTCAAAGATTCATATGTCAAAAATTGCTTCTGTTACAATGTATAGGAATCTTGTGTTGATGGAAATATATTAAATCTGCTAATTCAATTATGAACATACTTTTTAATTTTACGTTTTTCTCTCGAAATGATGTTAATGTTTCATAATTAAATTAGCAGTTTCCACTAAAAAAGCTTACTAATCTCCTAAAAATCACCTAACATTGCTTAAAACATCAAACTTCTATTTATACATAAATGTACAGTATAATTTATACATTTACAAATTCTAGTAAACGGCTACACTACAAGCTTTTATGCTATATACTACATTATTAAACCATTTTAATGAAATAACTATTACAATTTGTAATAACATCAAACAGTTTAAGATTACAAGAAGAAATATTTCGTTACATGAATTTATAATTTTAATGTCTAAATCAGGTCTCACATTATTATTATTACACATCATGATTAATTAAATACTATCATCTAACACCAAACACGGCAAATAAACAACAGCAATATTATACAGAAATGCTTCTATTTATTATACAATTAAAATAAATCGAATTTTAGTTATAATAATATTATTTATTGTTCTAATTCAATTTATTTACAAAGAAATATGTGTTACCAATTGTCTTGTATAAATATATGTATAATTATCGAACAATTTATATTATAAACAACACGTCATACTAGACATTTTACAAGTATAAGTATAAAACTATTTATTTAGAGTAGTTATACATGACGTATAATTGTATAGTTGTTATGTTTATATTACACACGCTTAATTTATTTGAGGCTTAGTAAAAACATGCATAATTACAAGAATTTGTGTGCGAACTATATTAATCTAAGTTAGAGTATAAGCTGACGGTGTTGACTTGCCTACTTTCAATTTAAGCATTATAAATATTTGTGCTCACGTATTATTTGTTGCTTTAATAATTTTCTAAATAGTCCACACACAATACTTTTACTGGGTTGGAAAATAGTAATTTTCCAGAAGTTGAAGTTATTAATAATTAGGTATTATTGTTTATTAAGCCTCAAATAAAAAGGCAACAATGATAGTATACAACTACTACCGATAGTAAAATGCGTGAAAATATTATATTTAAAAGTTAAACACTATATAAATTTTTAATTATTTCTTCCATACAATAATTATTATTGTATCATTTACAAATATGTAACAAGCCCACATTTCAAAAATGAAAGCTTAATTTTACTAAAACAAGATTTATTGATACACTAAAATTATTATTTGTTTTTGCTTTGAGTAAAAAACTGTGTGTATGTCATCTTAAACTACTGGACCGATTTGAATGAACCTTTTTGTTAAATCGTTTCTAGCCCTGGAGTATTGACTGCCAGCAGTTTCTCAAGGCAGAAACATCGTTTATTTATAATTTTCAAGTACTTACTCAAGATGACATGCTCAGCATGATTCTACCCTCTCTACATATTGCCTTTACATTCCTTTTTTATTCGTTTTTCTTTTTTTTTGTAAAATTTTACGCATAGAAAATAATCTTTAAAAGATTTATTGATGCTCTACAAGTAAGATATTTTCATGTCACACAAAATTAAGGAAGCTTTTAAAGTAAATTATTTGAAAATAACGTATCCAATAAGCTAGGGTTAAGCTTAAAATTACAAAAATAGTCGAATTCAAAATCCATTTTTACTATCACACGAATTGTCCTTTTGAAGGAGTCCAGCAATTATATCAGTCTTGCAAGCTTCGACTTCGTCTTTGATATCCTACACAACGAAAACAAATGCCTACTAATACACTGCAGTGCAGAAAAAACTATAACAATAATCACCCAATTAAAAAGAAGTTAGAGGAAACTGCACAAGAGAAACATACGTTCCTTAAAACTATGTTTGATCGCTTCATTCCCAATGTTATTTAGTAGAAAAATATTTTTGTTTTTATTTTTATTTTGTTACAAATAAAACATTACATCTAAATATCGTCTATGAATGTGTGCGGTTATTGAAAACATCTAATAGATAATATAATATAATATTAGGATATAATATGCAATTATTATGTACCATTGTGTCAGTAATAAAGATTCATCTTTTGTGAAAAATACAAATAAGATTTATTTCGTGGATTGGTAAACAACAAAATATAGGTTTTTACATCGAAATATTAAATAAACAGGGGACAACAAAATAGATTACATTAATTCAAACACAAGAATTGTATATTAACATACAAAATTTCACGTTTAATTCAATATCTACAGTATAACTAACCTAGAAATCACCAAAATATTTTTATTTTCCACTTCAGTTTAATATTATTTTAAAAATATACTATAGTTATATTATTTGGTATCATTTTGTGCATTTTAAGCGGCTATCGACCTGTGCTTAGCGCAGGCTATCATAACTTACGAAAGACTTGTTAAACTTGAGACCATCTAAAATTATTTTTCTTTACCTTACTATGGTGACTTTTAAGAAGCTCATCTGTTCATTTTGACAAGGACATGCAGTTTATTAAATAATTAATAATTTAAATCGTCTTTAAGTATTTAATAGGCAACTGAAACTGACTAATTAACCTTTCAACTGTCATTAACGAGACACAATAGAATTCTAATTGTTATCCACCTCAATGAGGCATCGTAACAGATAATGAGTTAACGAAACTGGCGAATTAAATAAACTGACGACTGAGGGAAACTGACCAGTGATACGCGGACTCCTTTATATGACATCACAATAAACTATTGCTTGAGTAGTACAGATTGAACTAAGTGCATGAGGCAAATTATTTCCAAAACTAGTAAATAGATTATAACCTAATCGATTGAGAATTTTATAAAGTTAATCAATAAATGAATACAAATATTTTGTTTTATTTGTCATCCTCATCTGCATGAAATGAATGTAACCTAAATAATGATAATTTTAACAATGAAATGAGTCTTTGGGCACATGTCCAAGTCAAAAATCAACAACTTTATCAACAACGTTAAATATTTCTCCAAGAATCTAGTCTTACTTTTGACGAGCGTTTAACAAAGTTATTGCAGTTGCTATAACTACTTTAATCCTATTTAGTTATAGCGCATTTTCTAAATTATCTATTAAAAATCGTATTAAATTAATACCGTAATAATCATTTTATTGATCAACTGACCTTTGTGTAAGCTTCGTATTTTAACAAGTTACTAAAATTAAAAATATAAATATAATTGCTTAAAATATATTAAAGAACTAAAATATAAATAAAACTATTTCATTGTAATATTTTTGTTGCTAAAATTTTAAACAACATAAAAGTATGAAATACTATTGTTTTTAGAATTTTGAAAGCTTATATTCTACGAAATATTGTTTTTGTACTGTCAGTAGTTTTTTTTGTTTCAGCATTTTTAGTTTTGTATTTTTATTTTTTAACTTTTTGTAAAAAACGTCAATAGTTTGAATGTATAATACAATTTCAAAAGAGATATGGGATGATTCGATTAAGAAAACAATTAAAGTAATACCATTGTTATTTGAATTAATAAATGAATAATAACAATACATTTTTCGTTCACATAAACAAGGTTTTAAATTTGTAATGTATTAAAATGTAACAAAAATTCATGAATATGTTATTTATAAATATTTGAAACAATAAATTATAACGATAAAATCGTTTTTATTTTGTGCTCGATGTGCGTTTCCTCCGTACGCTCCTAATATTATTACAATCAGTGTAAAAATAAAATCTCCTTAAAACATTTAACCGACTTACGTATAAAAGTTACAAGTTATTACTACTAGCATTATTAAAAAACACTGATTATGTTCACTTAACTATTCTATGCTAGTTTGAAGGTCATTAAATTGTTCTCGCACAAGACAACACCAAACTGTTGAAATAAAAACGTACAATAGAAAATGTCGTATTTTGTCGATATGCTGAGACGCGTCGCTCCGGCCGATCGCGGCCCGAGTGCCCGACGCAAAGCCGACCATGGCTCTAATTCAAAATCCAAAGCGCACTTCTTAACCTCTTAAACTCCCGTGTGATTGTAAATGAATGACACCGCATTCTTATCGACGGGAGGAGATCGTCGAGTGATTGATGGATGGTTGTTATTATTGTAATGCCAAGATTTTCTCGTTGACGTGCTCGATGACTGCAGAGCAATGGTCTCGTAGTAGCGTAGCCTCCCACAGCACTTCCTACTCTTGATGATCGCAACGAAACCCTTCCTGTACTTCTTGTTGAAGAACGCGTATAGTACTGGGTTAATGCAAGAGTTAGAAGCACCCAGCCATTGGGCAAGTGGTGTCACAACGGGGAACATTTCTTCTTCCCATTTTTGGATAGGGCCACCAAGTTTAATCCTTGCAAAGATTAGATACAGCGGGAACCAGGATAAGACGAAAAGTATGACGACAGCGACCAACATCTTAACGACTTTTACTTTAGATTTCTGCTGCATTCTTTCCATCTGGGCGTCTTGTGTGTCCGTGGGAATCGATCTTCTCCAGACTTTGATCCAGATTAGGATGTAGCACATGGTAATCAGGATCATCGGGAGTATGTAGCAGAAGATGAGGTTGCCAATGACGAAGTAAAGGACTTCACTGATGGGGTTAGGCCAGACATCAAGGCAGAGCCGAACGTTTGGGTTATCGTCAAATACCACGACTAAGTCGAAAAAGAAGACCCAGGGAGTGGTGACACTGATGGCGAAGATCCAGATAAAAACGATCATCATTCTCGCGCGACGCTTGGTGATCTGGCATTTCAAGGGCCACCAAATGGCCAAGAATCTGTAACAAAGAAAACAAGCAATCAAACAAGGTAATGTTAGAAGTTTTTTTATTTTGTTTTTTTTTTTTTAATCTTTTTTTGCTTTTTGACAAATATAAAAAAGGTGACAAATATTCAAAAAATAATTTAAATCAAACAGTGATTCAATTCATCAATTTTCATAATGATATTATAATGTCAACGGCGGTGAATCCTATTACTAATTTGAAAATAAATAAATTCAAGATATGATTTATAAATAAAAGAATCAACTGGGTGATAAAAATAATCTAGCCCAAAGTGTTATATCAAGTCAACACAAATAGCCTGTAACAGATATACTTAAATCTAAAACTAATTGATTCATGTTAAGAATTTAAATTCTGAAAAAAAAAAATATTTATGAAGTCGATAAAAACTACGCTAATGTCTGAAAATCAAGAGTAAGATAAAGATAATAGCAATTATTTGAAATTCCTGACGTAAGACTCCAAGCGTCAGAAAACGGGCTCAAAATTAAACTAGCCACATATAATCATCCACCAGCCATCCCAAAAACAGCTGATAAATTTTCCGATGCACCAACCTCATAAAACAGTCTCTCACAATTAAGATCTTTCCGTCTCAAAAATAGACGATGGAGCATTACCGGGTAATGGCGGGGAATATCGCGCGGAAGATGTAAACCCAGCCAAGTGTGAGGCAGTTAAGCGTCTGATAGATTAATTGGCTTTGGGATAAAAACAGGGTTGGGCTATGGTAATTTGAGCTCGCCTGTGTTATTCAGAATGTTTTTGTGATCTAAAATGTTTTGCTCTTCGTTAATTTAGGTTAGATTATAAAATATTTGCTGTGAATTCTGAATTCCCTAAACACAAGTTTTAATAGCCAGTTGTCGATATTAGACGAATTCGGTCTAGCAAATTGGGACATTTGATGATTTTGGTGAAAACTGAGATGAATTTGGGCAGAGCAATTATTTTGTTGGATGAATTCAAGTGGCCTTAATTGCTGACATGATTTAAACTTCTTAGTTTAACGTGCCAATGATAACTTCAAATAAGGCAGTGGTGCCGATTCTCTTGTCACAAATGCCTCTAAACTAAACTAAAAATCACCAAAATTTAGTTTATTCCTGTCAAACGACGATTTCCCATTCTGAAATATACTAAAGTGACACAACTTAACTATATTTTAGTTTGACAGCACTAAGATGGCAACGAGATATTAGTTTAGTGAAAATGGCAATTTTGCTATTCTGAATTTGACGTTTTTCACCTAAAATTTAGATTTTCTAACTAAATCTGACTATTTTTAATCGCGACTAAAAACGTGTGAAATAAAATTGGTTGTCATGAACTATAAATTCACACCAACACCTCGACTTCAAATGCAAAAGCAGTACTGAATCTTTTTTTTTTCTTTTGCTAATATCTCGAAAACGGTGTGTCCAATCGCAAAAATAATGAAAATTTTGACCCCTTTTATAAAACCCTTAAACCCCTAACACTCTACATGTTGGTAATAATTTGTTTTATTTTCCATACAAAAATTGAAAAATTCCATTTATAAAACACGACGAGGCTGCCTCCGGCTCTAAAAAGATTTATATTTTTATTATGGTATAGAATTATTTTTTTCTAATTTGAACAGACAGCTGTGCTGCTGGCGAGTTTGTTGCGCCACTTCTTCTTCCCAGCGAAAGGCACTAGGAAGTGGTGAAGGGTGGGCGTTTTGGGGGACTGTCTTATGTAATTTTGACGTTCGAAAAGTGCTGATTCTCAGCCTAATTTGAATAAATGACTTTTGAATTTTTGAATTTTGAATTCACGTGGTTAGGTATCACGTGTGGAGTCGCGATTGTCAAATTCGATTTAAATGTGTCAAAATTATTTTTTAATTTAGAGAATTTATTTTGCAGAATAGCTTTAAGATTCTCACAGTCAAAAGTAAGGAATTTTAGTGATAGTTTAGTTAGTTTAGTTCGGTGTACAAGAGAATCGGCACCAGTGTTTACTGTAAGGAATGAACCTGTAAAACCAACCCACATAGTAACTAAAATAGATGAATATAAAATCCAAATTTTAATACGTGCAAAATAAGGGCTGACAGTATGTATAAAATATAATCACAAACAAAATGTTAATGACCTACGTATAATAATTCAGAGTGACAGTACACCTATAATTCAATCTAAGGTCATCAATCTTTAAAACAAACAACGATCACATGCGCAGTGACCTTGGTAACCAATAATCGTATAATTGACAGTAACGACCTCAAAATCAAAGATAAACAAATGAGAACTATAAACCAAGTCGGAAGTGAATCAGATGATGTAACATCGAAGGAACTTATAGCATTGAACCTCAAGTTAACCCATATGATAATGTTAGGTAAAGACTGGTTTTGCGGTATTGCGTGCTATCGATCTTATCATAAGAACCTACAGACGGTTTAATTTTACGCCTAATCACAGCCGCTGATTTAATAACGGATCAAACTCAACCGTCTGATATTATCGAGAGTATGTCGGCTGCCAAAGTTACCCCTATCTTAGAAGACAGCCTATATCTATATGACATTGAATCCATTTTTATTTTACAAAAGAGGGCTGTTAGAGCCATTTATAATCTATGTCGTCGCGAATCTCTCAGGGAACTATTTAAGTGCGGTCCATGGCCCTTTACGGGGCGCCGGTGTGGGCGCCTTCATTGAGGCGGCAGCCAGGCCGCCGGCTGAACGCGTCCCAAAGGGTCATGGCCATCCGGCTGGCCCGAGGATACCGCACGGTCTCCTGCGAGGCGGCGAGCCTCCTTGCCGGAGTACCGCCATGGGATCTGGAGGCAAAGGTCCTCGCGCACATTTGGGAGTGGCGCGAGGAGGCGAAGCGCCGGGCTTAACTCCGATGCCGCAAGAAGTCGCGGCACAGCGGACAGAGCTCCGGCGGGATCTCATAGCGGAATGGAGAGTGCGATTGTCGCAACCCAGCGCTGGGCACGCCACAATTGCGGCGATAAGACCCCTCTTTGAGGAGTGGCTAGAGAGGCGCCACGGCGTCCTCACCTTCCGCCTGACGCAGGTACTCACCGGACACGGCTGTTTCGGGAGGTACCTGTTTAGGATAAAGCGGGAGGAAACGCCCGGGTGTCGTCACTGTGTGGATCGCCCGGAGGACACGGTGGAGCATACGGTGGAGGTCTGCCCGGCTTGGGCAGGGCATCGCCGTGTCCTCGTGGATGCGATCGGCGGCGGTGATCTCTCGCGTCCGGCCCTGATTCGGGCCATGCTACGGAGCGAGAGGAAATGGGAGGCCGTCACCTCTTTCTGCGAAGCAGTAATGCTCGCGAAGGAGGAGACGGAGCGCGTGAGGGAGAGGCAAATTTCGCGCCCTCGCGCCCCTAACCGCCGCAGCAGGAGACGCCCTGGGCGTCGGGAATCGCAGGAAGATTTCCGGCCACCGTAGGCGCGGGCTTGCGGACGGTGAGCAATGGGTAGCTCGCCGTCCGATAAGGACCAAGCCCGGGTCGACGGCGCGTTGTGTTCCACGCGCGCCTCAAAGAGATGTCAGCAGAATTGACGGGGTCCGCTAGGGCCAATGCCTGCCGGGGGTTCGAAGAAAACCGATGGGGAAATCGTGGCCCCCGGCAACATGGCATAGGAAGGAACACGGGTGGGTTATAGTCAGTAAGAGTCTGACACGCCCTCCCGCTCCACCCAGAGCGGGAGAAGTTATTTGATAATTTCCCACCCAAAAAAAAAAAAAAAAGGGAACTATTTAAAAAGATTAATATTATGACGGTACCTTGCCAATGCATCTATGAAAATATTATGTAGGTATGTAAGGAAAAATCTGCATCTTTTAAGAAAATAAGTGATAGACATAACTTTAATATCTACTAGAAATAAAGATAAAATAGATCAATCATTTTTCAGATTATCCAAAGTACAAACATCTTTTATGGGGTACTGTTACAACAAAATACCTTGTGATATATTACAGTTCACTGAAAGAAAATTTAAAACTCAAATTAAAAGTACTCTTTGTAAACAAGCATATTACAAATTAGAGGATTATATCCTAAATAAGAATGCTTGGAAGCATGCTGGTCTAGCTCCATAGGACAATTTAGAGTCTAGATAAAATCAAACTGGTTGCTAATTTAATTGTGTAATTAAATATTAAAACATTTTTTTTACTTTCTGTGATTACTTGAACTCACACACTGACTAATTTAGTATCACTTGTAATTTTTTTAGGAATATCGTATAGGTACCTACTTTTACAATGCTTGTAAATATGTGAACACCATGTATCCATTACATAATTATTTTTTCTGTCATTGCTTCATTTTTAATTATTTTTACCTATTGTGGTATAGTAATCTTATTCCAGGTGCATCGTCTTCACATATAATTAATGTATACAAAATATGTAAAACATTTTAAAAGAGTAACGGTGGAGTTTCTTGCCCATTCTTCTCCAAATGAAAACTACCTTTTGGAAGGGGCGACTAGAATCAATTCTATTTTTTTTTTTTTTGACGTTCAAAAGTGCCTATTTGTGCCTAATTGAAATAAATTGTTTGACTTTGACATGGATGAAGTACAAAATGCAAATTGTCATGACGACCATCATCAGTCACACTATAATTTTCATCATAAAAAATTTACTGTATTTTAAATATAAAAAAAAAGAAACTAGAAGACTATATGAAACAGCAACGCAAAAATCATATTTACTTTGCAAAGGGTCTCTTCACACTTATTTCTAAGTTAGATCTGATGTAAACTGTTGTTCCTAAAAATAACTTTTTCGTTCATGACATTTCTTTTTCCTTCAAAATATACTCTGGGACTAACAAGCTCTTTGTAATAAGATTAAGACTTGCTTCAATCTTGTCTGATTCAACGGCTCTTGTAACAAGATGGTTATCTGAATTTAATTACAATATTCCTATTTTTGAACAGGATGACTTTTCTTTCTATAACTGTACTTTTATATATAGATCTTGAGGTAGAAAAGCTTTTTTGCTTCCTTTTTTTTCTGTTGAGAATCATTCACGTTACATTTAAATTCTGTGTCCTAAAAAGTTCCATCATTGTTGAAAACAATACGATTGCCTAGCTCGAGTACCTTCCTATAACAAATGATAATAATTTAGGATCACATTACAAATACTGTGTTGCAACATTCTTAACTTACTTACATCATTATACATACATAAACTCACGCCTTTTATCAAGGGTGTAAGCAGAAACTACTAAACGATACCAAAAAACCATATAACCACAGACCTGTAACACGTGTTTGTTAAACTTGAACGTCAGAATTACATTAGGTACTGCGCCTCAATCAAATCCAATACCAACGAGCTTTCTTTGACAGCTGCTACCCTTGGGCAGTGACAACTCGAGCCCAACTTCAATTTCAATCTCTAATTTCTTCAAAACAGAGTTGAAAATGCAGCGTATTATCATTTTTTTATTGCCCGAGGCAAGTAGTCATATTACTTTCAATGTGTAGGCGACAGTTAATAGAACAAATATTATATTAAAATACTAATGAATATTGTGGGTCAAATTATGTGCATAATGATGTTGTATGTAATTGTTTGTGAACATTATTTGATCACAACAGTAACTATGTGTATAATAGTTTTATGGTGCGGTGTTCTTGATCTGAAATAATTTGACTTTGGTTTTTATTCAAAAAATTTTTGACAGTAGAGTAGCATAAATAGGTTTACAAAATAAAGTACTAATCAATCTCCAATATTTTTATTTATTCATGGTCTCCTATAGCTTAATCAATCATAACGAAGACTATCTACTTTCAGCTTTGAAAAATCTAATGATCTGTCTAGCTCAGACCTTATACTAGGCCTTATTTTTTTCCAAGTATTTATTTCTCTCTTATTATTCTACTTTTGAACGTTTCTTTAGGATTTTTACATAAAATATGCTGAAAAAGTCACTCTTAATCAGATTGTTGTACTCTCCTTGAGAGACGTAAAATATTATATTGTGGGTAACCTTTACTTATAGATAGTATGATTCCATTGGGACAGTGAGATGCGTTCTAAAAATAGTAACGCCTGTCTTCTTGAGTGACGTCCTGTCCAAAGAACAAGATTGAACCTTGAAAAAATATTTTAAGCTTCTATTTTTATAAAATTTTATATCTAGTATTCCCGCAAAAAAACAATCTGGATACAGGTTTTTTTTGTCGAGTAGTGGTGATTTTTTTATTCTTCTTTAGAACTAACTTTTTTTTCCTACGCTTCTGATACTGTCTAATAAAACATTTATGTTTGTCCTAATGTTTTTAAAATTAAGATCAATGTTAAGGATGCTTCATCAGTAAACAGCAATAAAAAAATTCATTTGCATAGTATATAGTCCTCTTCACCGTATCCGGCGACAGCGACACAGACTAATTTTCTTTCCTTGGGCCAGCTCGGAGTAGAACGCGGTTTTTAGTAGTCTTCTGGTATTCATGCGCTGTACATGATTACACCATCTCAGTTGTATGTTTATCAAAAACGCCTCCATGCCCATCATTCCAGTGTGCCTTAGCAACTCCAAGTTTGTAACACGATCCGGCCATTTTATGCGCAGGATAGACCGAAGATACCGTTAGTGGAAAGTATCAAGCCTTTTAACATCACCTCCATAGAGACACCAGTTTTCTGCGCCGTAGGTGAGTTTTGGCAGAACTAAGGCCTTATAAACGCATATCTTAGTTTGCAGTTTCAGGTCGTGAGAGGTCCACACACGTTTAGTAAGTTTTCCAAAGGTAGCGGCTGCTTTAGCAATCCGTGCTGAAATTTCAAACGCCAGCCTATTGTTGTTGCAGACTTGACTTCCAAGATATTTGAAGTATGAAAGCTCTTCCAGTGACTCAGAACGCAGGTTAACAGTTGAGCTGTCAGCGTCACATCCCCTTGGTGGCTGCTTCAGGATTTGGGTCTTTTTCACACTAATTACTAGTCCAAGTCTGCAACAAGAGGCTTGAAGATCATTCATATAGTCTTGGAGTGTTTCCATACAGTCAGCTAGCAGGCACACGTCATCGGCATAGAATGCGTCAAGTACGGGAACCCTAGACGTCTTAGAGTTCTCTGAATCGTGAGATGTCGAAGACACTTTAATGAGCACGGACGTTAAGTTCAATCTGTCCAACACTATGTCTTAGTGCATCATTCAGCACAGCCGAGAAATAGAATGCAAAAAACGTGGGAGCCATGACACATTTGCAGATTATGTATCCGAATCGTACTTAATAATTTATTCACCTCAATGCTGTCGAATTCTGATAAATTGAACACACACTTCCACTTATCGAAGTCGATCCTCAATTGTGCAAGTACCCAGCAATTTCCCGAAATATTCGCACTTGCAACACTGATAATAATGAATAATGAACTGAGCATACGCATTGTAATCCTCTCATTGACATTTGAGGCCCAAAATTCGGGTTATTCTTCACGGAAAGTGGCCTTTTAACGAATATATGAGCGAAATTTATAATTTCGACACTACGCCTGATATGTATGTAGATACGTATGTGACATCTTGAATCGTAAAAGTAACGCGATTCAGGAGCTAGTGTTTTAAGGCTTTATTCATGACAAAAAGCTTTGGTAAAGTTTGTTTTTTCGGATCCTTTATAATTTGTTGTATGTTTGTAGCTACGGTAAAGATCTTCTGTCTTCATAGTGAGCTACAATATTGCTTGTGATAGTCCATAATTACTCTTAAAGATAGACCAAACTATTGAGTAAGCTAAATTCAATCTTCTGCAAGTCAATGCTTATTCCAAAATTAAAATTAATTTCGAATTTGAATTGGTCGCTCCGTTCAACAGTGGATAGGAAAGGCTGAAATAATGAAGATGGTCATTCTCCTTAGTACCCTATCTCCTGTACAACACACATTATGACGCTATAATAATTTACCGATAACTTGGTTGAATTTTGCATAAATATTGCGCAAGCGTTATGGAATTGTGGCCAATAAATCACGGATGTACATATCTTGTAAATTAGTGGCACATGGCTCCGGGACTACATAGCTTAACCTTTTCAACCTAATAATGGTAGGTTGTTACTTAATAAAATAAATAATGGGTTTTACTTGAAGATCTTCGTTTACTTTTATTTTAAATAGCTATTCGAGTGATTCATGGATCGTAACTGTTTTAAATGATTTAAATGATGATGAAAAATTTTCATGGTGTCTGTCTTTGTAATGTGTAGCTAAAATCGATCCTAACTAAGTGCTGCAATTAACGCAGCATAATGAGATTACATGTAGTCAGTGACAATCAGTGAGCAGTCGGGATTTCTGATTAGACAGCTAGTTAGCAATTTAGAGCTTGTCCAAATTTTCGACTGTAGAATCAGCAGTTGAATCGAACGACCATTTACCACATGGACACAGGTATGGATGTGCTTAACTTTGCACAGTATTTTTCAAATGCCTGACTTAACAGTGCTTGCCTATTAAAAAACAAAAGAAGTGTTACTGTGTGTTAATTGCTTGATGGGATAGAAAATGGTTATTATTTTATTTATCGGCCTTTATTATAAAAATCTACCGGATGGAACCTCAATGAGGCTATCTCTATCTATTGTCAAGTTTAATTAGTTTACTGCCTGAATGAACACTCGAACAACGTGCAATAATTCTTAATTAGAGGCTCAATTTTTTCAATTAGCAACATTGCAACACGTAATTCGGAGGCATAAAGTCAACTTCATTGGACATTAAGCTGACACGCATGTTTACGAAATATTTCCCTATTATGTTAATATTATTAATGTCTCGTGTCTTATGAATAAATCAATATAATTACGTTTAAAACTGTTAATTTACCATCACATGCTTATCGCTTAAAAACAGCATTTTTGGTGCGTTCGATCTGTCAAAATTGGCGCCATTACAAATATGGCTGACGTGACGACATTGACATAAAAATGTTTAAATTACATAATTATAGTGGACGGGAAACAAACTTATCAGTGCCAACAAACTATGTTCAATAATCTTCTTATTACAATGTCATAAGATCGACATTTTCATGTATATTACTTTTTGCATGTCAGTGTTATGTTGGTAATTATGACAGGATTGATATACTTTCCTATGGTAAGATTGAGTTCGGTAAACAAGCTGTACGATTATGTTGTTGCTACTAGTTTTTATATGTATTACATGTACCTATGAACAAATTGCAGCTATTAAAAAGAAGCCGCTGACACGCGAATTTCGACATCGGTCGTCTGCCTTAGGGCATCATAGTTATGTTTTTGACTGTCCATTTTACAAACTAGACTTCTAGACATCTTCATAATGGACATACCAATTTCAGCAATAACATTTAATTTAACGGTTCGAAATGAAACATAAACATGGGATCCAAAATTACTCGAAGTTATTTTGGTATTTGCAGATCATATACAGTCATTGAAATAGCTACCGAAAATGAGTACTTAATCTCTTTTTAATATGCAATATTTTCGTTTTACGCCTCCATGTCAGAGAACCCATAAACTCCTAAATGTTCTCATTCAACTTTTTATGTTGTATGTTGAAACGGAGCGTTGTTACCATACATCAATAACATATGATGTTCCTGAAGTCCCAAGGTCTCCCATAATAAATTATTAAATTTTTCTCATAATTTCACAAACTATCTTAAATCTTAAAAACCTTTTAATGATATCAGACAAGCGGGTGCCAAATTAATTATACGGTAAAAATGTTTCACGGTTTCACGATGAATGGGTTTCGAAAACCAATTTTACCTTTCTGTCGATTTTAGCGAAATTGTACTTTAACATTTTAAAAAGTAAGGTGGAGTGAACAGTATGATTAATTTTGCGAATTGTAACTTCGTTCAGGTTAAGTGCAACAAATATGATTGTAAAGCTACTATGCGGTAGGTGAAATACAGTGGCTATAGGTATATAAATATATTTACTGTGCAGGTTCTTCGAGATTTTTGATCCTATGTTCATTATAGGCCTGGTGCATAACTTTTTCCAGCACCAGATTTACGGATTTCTTTAAGGCAAGTTACGCAAGTACAAACATAAATAATAAAAGTCTTTTCTACATAATTTACCCAGTTATGCTCTTGATGTTATATAAGGTGGAAACAAACGGTGGGGATACTGGTCTTAATGATCTGAAATACGGACGGAGCGAGTGTGACGTATATATTTTTGCCGCCCGCGCAGAATAAACGCGTAAGTGCTCTTGCGGCGGTTTTGATGTTAATCCATAATCAAAATACATCACCTAATTTTTTTCTAGATTTTTGTATCAAGTATTTACGAAGTTACACACGATATACCATAACATAATGTTATAATTCCAACCTTGATGATATATTATCCAGAAAAAAAACTTAATCTCCTATTGCATTTTCAGAAACTTTTCGACTGCACCAGAATAAACGATACTGCGAAAAACGCTAATAAATTTCAAGTTATAATACATTGCAAAACAAAAAAAAAAACAATAGTTGACAAGAAAAAAAAACCCATAGTAACATCAACGATAAAAAAAAACTTTATCAATAACTCAAAAACGGTACCTGTTTAACAATTAACATTAATTAGAATATCTACAAAAAAAATCTTTTAAACGACATAAAAACAAACTTCTATTCGGTGTAGTCATAAAGTTATGGATCAATTTAGGTTTTTAATTTTTCCTGTAAAAATGCCTTTTTGCACTGGCGCATTTATTCTGCGGGTGCGGCGTTTTGTTCGTTCCGTATGAAAAAATGAAATTGCTCTGTAGAGACATTAATTATGTATTGAGCAAATCAAAGGGCATTATTTCTGCACTAATTGCGGCTTTAATCTACAAGCTCTCTTCCATAAGATACGTGCATTATCTTCCCGAGACCAAATTGATTGCGCCAATCTATGCGGGAGGCCTATCTTACAGATAAGATCAGCACACTCCACGCACGTGGTTACGCAAAGCAATCAACACTTTATTTACCCAACTAGCTGCGCCCCGCGGTTTCACCCGTGTCAGTCTCGATCCTGTAGGAATATCGGAATAAAAAGTATCCTATGTGTTAATCCAGGTTATAAACTATCTGTGTGCTAAATTTCATCCAAATTGGTCCAGTCATTTGAGCGTGAAGAAGAGACAAACATACACACACACTCACAAACTTTCGCCTTTATAATATTAGTGTGATAAATCATTTCGTAGGCCTTTCCTCTCAATATACTTTTAATTAAACAACAAACCCCAATTTACGAGTATAAAATTCTTATTGCTCTCATAAAGCCAAAGTTCGCAGTACAGTATCGAAAAGAAAAAGAAAATGATTTATGTTCCCATAAATTAAGTAAGCTTTGAATTAAGAAATGCTTCGATAATATCTACACTATAACTTAAATTGCTTGTGTGGTCATGTCCATAACACACGATACAAGTATCATCAATCTCCCAATATAAATAACACCTTACGCTGATGACGTAGAGACCAAATTGCTTAAAATGTTTTCGCACTTAGGACATTCTGGCTAGTGTTGCGAAAGTTTTTGATGAATATCAAAGGAAAGGTGCATTTGTACATTTGTCGTTCTGTCTGTCAGCACAGTCTAATGAATAAATTGACAAATTGTATACGACAGTGACCGGATAGATTTGTTTTTGGTTTGCTGTTGATTTCTTTAATCAGCAAGCTTGACGCAATCTTGGTGACAAGTAACATAATTATTGTAGGTCTAGATTTGACATCCATTGGACAGTAATATTTTTTTCCTGCGACCTTATTCCGAAAAAGACACTGAATTATTTTGCAACTTAGCCACAACCCACAACGTTCCGAATTTTCAATAAGTTTTCAAAGTAAACCTATCTAATACAATCAATTCAATCAGGAACAAGGTTCCCCGACCCTTTGGCCCTAAAAACCGTTGCATAAACAATCAACTCTTTAATAACAATATCTGCAATCTATTCATTCTTGAATACATTGCAATCAGGCGAAGGCCAGAGTGCCATAGAACTATTGTTGCAACGATTTCCTTATAAAGGTTCGTGCTTATCAGTTACATCTATTGGACGTTTTGCAAACTGTGACTGTACATTCTGAAGAAAGAGTTACAGAGGCCTTTTGTTTTGTATCTGGAGAAGTTAGTTGGTGGTTTAAAAGCTATAATAAAGCAACTACGTACATTCATTGCACTCACACAGTCAAAAATATTCAGCAACATCTATTTGAAATGGAAACAAATCTTTGGACAGTTTAATATTTGCAATATCTATAAGATCAAGAATAGAGAAGAAAAATATTAGAAATTACGAAAGCAAACAGCATCCTTGTTTGTATCTAAGTAAAAGCCTAGATCTATCGAAAAGTCTATCAAGAAAGCTCATCTGTTTAAGTCGGATATTGGTCCATATAGTCCCATTTCCTAAGTCGACTATTCGAAAATGGATGCTGTGATGTCACAGCAAAGTTGAACACTATCTACGGGCTAAGTTTATTGACTAATCAGTGACTGTCTATGCTTCCTGGTACTTTTATTTCTGGATTGACTTCTACGTCAAGGTCTGAAATAAAGAGATGCTAAGTTTATTCTTAAAATAATCAGTATCCGGATTTATAATATTTTGGTTCACGGTTGATAACATTATTCAGAATACATGGAACTTTATTTGAGAGTCTTATAGCATTCACAATCGATGAATCTGGATAATATGTCCAGCGCACATTGGGCATGGAAACGCAAATTTCAAGAAAATTGTCTGCTGACTACAAGATTACCATTGAACATCCAAAATTATTATAACTAGTGTACCCTTGACCTTGTATGATGAAGTGTCACTAATGCTCTCTGGGGACCTGTCTCGCGACAGACCAAGTTTTGACGAGGGTATGTCTCTCACCTGACGACAGTTTTGTACAAACTTATCATTTGTAACAACAGCAGGAAAATAGACGGCTGTGTGATGTATGTGTGTAAGTTGGGAAGATGATATGCCTAGGTAATGTTAAGTGGAAACGGTCATTATTTGAATTTTACGGTGGGTTGCTAAAAATGTTTGAAACACCACTACTGCAAAAGGCTAGTTTAGCATCGATACATACTGAATTTGAAGCATTTTAAGCTTTAGCTAGAGCTTCAGAAAGTTGGCGAGGAACGTATAACGATTTTTTTATAAACAACTGAAAGTGATAAATGCTTTAATTATAATTATATTACATTTATTTCAGACAAAGTCCATAATAACTTTGCATTTAAAACATAAAAATTAAATAAAAATCACACACAATAAAATAATCATTCCATATAATTAAATACCTCGCTACCTTACTGCCTCGTTGGTCTAGTGGTCGCAAGCGATACTGCTGAGCATGAGGTCTTGGGTTCGATTCTCGGGTCGGGCAAAGTGTTATTGGGTTTTCTATCTGGAATTTCTCAGTAACATCCCGGAGTCTAGATTTGTGCCCGGTTGATGGCAATAGGCTCGCCCTCTATTACATGGGACTTAAACATAACTGGCGAAATGTGGGTGTACCTACTACAGGTACACCTCTGCCCAACCCTTCAGGGAAACCAGGCGTGATGTTATCATCATCATCATCATCATTTCAGCCGAAAGACGTCCACTGCTGGACATAGGCCTCCCCCAAGCACCGCCACTTCGACCGATTCTGTGCTTTCCGCATCGAGCGGATTCCTGCGGCCTTCACAAGGTCATCGGTCCATCTTGTGGGAGGCGTGATGTTATGTTATAATTAGATATCATCCTCAAACATTCAAATTTAAGCCAGTTCAAATAATTGTATCATCCAAAAGTCAGAGCTGAAAATTTTGTGTAGTTTTACATAAGACCTACATTCATATTTAAAGCTCATAAGTCGTCCATTAGCTCCAATAAACTCAGGTAACATCCATTCCAATTAATACCATTAAAAGCTGACTAAAAGCTCGTTTAAATGATCATCCATTAATTAATGTGATGCATTATAAATATATCAACTGTTTTAATGTTAAATTGCAATGACATTGGACTTAATCCCATTTTCTATAGATAAGATGTTTTTGATATTACATTTTAAATAAAATGTTTTTTTCCTAAATAAAAATTGTGTTAAAGAAGATGAGATACGATAATTTGATATGTTTCTACCGCCCACACTCCTGCGAGATAAATTTTTTTGTAATAAGACTTGATACTTACAAATCCACTGAAATAAATATCAAGGGAATTTATAGTAGACATGAAAACAATTGAGTTGGTGGGTGGGCAAAATGATTGACCTATCGAATAAAGATAAATCCTTGTAAAAAAAAAAAAAAAACTCCCGAAAGCAACAACCAACAAAATGGTTCTTTTTGCTGATGACAGTACAGCTATAATAAAATGTACTAATCCAAATAATTATCAGAATGACATTTATACAAGCTTAAGTGACATTATAAATTGGTTAGTTAATAATAATTTGGTTATAAACCTGAGTAAAACAAAAGTCATGCATTTTTATCAACGCCGTGAAAACCCAAACGTTAGCATTTCCCACAAGGGCTGTGATATTGAAGAAGCTAATAAGGCTAAGTTCTTAGGCATTATAATTGATAGCCAACTTACATGGAAACTTCATGTTGAAGAACTATGTAAAAAACTTAGCAAATCCACGTATGCTCTTTTTCAACTCTGGACTGGTTGCCTCTGTTTTGCGGTATGGCATTATTTTCTGGGGGCAGTCTACTGATAGGGAGCTGGTATTTAGGTTGCAGAAGCGATGCATCAGGTCAATGTGCGGTCTTAAGACAACTGATAGCTGTGTTCCCTATTTTAAATCGTTAAAAATTTTAACTTTGCCTTGTTTATATATAATGGAAACGGCTTTGTTTGTGAAATGTAACCCACATCTATTTAAAAAATTATCAGAGGTCAGGAAAAATTCAATACGGACACAATACATCAATCAATTATGTCAAGTTAAATGTAAAACCGCGTTATTGCAAAAAAGTTTTTTTGGTATTGCCCCACTCATATATAATAGAGTACCTAATATTATAAAAAATATGACTACATTAAAATTTAAAAGGGCGCTAAACGAATTTTTAATTATGAAAACTTATTACACGATTGACGATTTTCTTAATGATGATTCACTAATTGACATACTATTACCCTAATTGACATAATTATTGGTTCGCTTACTTAGTCTTATTTTCTATTTTCTTATTGCTATGACCACACTGACATTTTTTATTTAATTTTTTCTTATTCCAATGATCTGCATATTTCTATTTTTTTTTTTATTTATTTGAATTGTAAACCTTTGCATGCCCACGTGACGGTAAAATATGGAGAACTTTATTATAAAAACACCTATGTACTATACCCATTTTTGCAAAGAAATAAATGATTTGATTTGATTTGATTAAAAATCTACTCCATGTCTGATAAATAATTTCTAATGAGATAACAAACTACATAAAAGAATATTTTTTTGGAAATTGGGCTAAGTCCTGATTTGTAAAGCTTATTTTTAGATAAGTCGGTCAGTTAGTCAGAAAGTTGAAGTTATTTCTAGTCAGATCTGCAATGGTGTCTAATTATAGGCCTCACATTGACATGACACAAACGAGACCGAAGTCATCATACAAGCTTATCTACCTTAGATCTCCTGCTTAATGGACCATAACTGACAAGTCTTCAAATCACAACCATGCTAATTATTTGCTAATCTCAAGCTGACAGATCTGAACACTGCGCATGCTTTCGCAACAACCCTCGCCTTTTTATTCGCAAAATAAGACCAAAAAATTCAAGTACACGAATACACGAATAATTGTCGCAATCTGGGCCAATCAATAATTAAACATGTTGGTATAAAAGGGTGGTTCTTTTGGGGACTGTCATCAGTTGCAAGTGAGACTTCGACAATGCAAAATATTGTAAGTTTTGAGAAAGCTTTTTGGGATTGATGAATCGTGTTGGAAATGGGGTCGATAAGAATGACCAGCATGAATTTGGCACTGTCTTATAAGTTTATTTTTAGATTTTTGTAATCATTTAATCACAGAAAACGATGTTCAAAAAAATTATTAGTTTAAGATGATGCAAATCTACATTTTGCTCTACTTAATAGACCAAAACCAATTCATACAATTATTCTCCCGTGCCCACTAATATTTTTCAAACTTTCAGATCATCATCAGCGCCATCCTGGCTTGCGGAGCCGCGGCACCTGCCTACCTCCTCACCGAGCCGGCCCACGTGATACATACGGTTCCCCTCACCTCCAAGTCTACCTACACGCAGAGCAGCCAAATCATCGACCACGGAAGCACTCACGTCTACCACCCTGTTCATGCCGTGCACACAATCCCTGTCGTTCATGCGAAGACTACTATCACAAAGGCTAACCAAGTGGTAAATCACGGTGGAAGTTATGTTCACCCTGTCCACTCCATCAGTGTTATGCCTGTCCATGAAGTCTATCACATCCCAAAAACCACCATCACCAAGAGCAACCAGGTTGTCAACCACGGAGGAACTACTCTAGTCCATGAACCTGTGGTTTCTGTTGCCCATACTCCGGTGGTCTACCACTCTTCGCCACTAGTGACCCTGAAGACTGGTGATTCCGCTGTGACTCATCATAGTTCCACTGTCCATGAAACTGTGCCGGTTGTGAAGTCACTATCATTGGTTGCTCTTCATCATTGATTGTTATGTTGTTTTATTCGAATAAATTTGTATTTTTTTGATAGCTGAATTATGGTTTTATCATTTTAACCTACTCTTTAATAGTTTCATATTGTTTTCCCAAAAATGCCAAGTCGTCTGTTACTGCTTTGTCTATACATAGATTCATAGATTGTATGAAATTCTAAATAATTTTCAAATTGTAAGACATTGGTACAAAAAAAACCTTAACAGTGATTCCGATAGGTCACTCTCCCACATACCTCCTCGTAATTAGTATGCAATGATGATAACATTACGAAAAAACTTCTAAACAAAAAGTCTATGAAACTTTTAACAAAAACTGGCAAGTTATAAACGAGTTTGATAAGATAATAAGTAATTTTTTTAAAGTTAACAATGACATACATATCGATTAGTTTCAAACATGCAGGTTCACTTTTATCTGCCTTTTAAAAAGTCAAAACGATCTAAGCTTTAACCTCTAGAAACCCATTTTAGTCAGCAACATGAAGACCTAAGTACCTAAGTTTAATGTATCATCAAGTTCAACAAAGTTAAATTGTCGTTTATACAAATTTTTGTATTTTCAGCAAAAATCTGTTGCAGAGTTGGCTTACCCCTGAAAATTTGACCTGAGAAATCAAAGCAAAGTTGATAACTGGCAGAACTTAGTTTGCGTACTTCCTGGCGATATAATCTATTGTCAAGGCCGACTTTGTGTCCAACTGGAATCTTACCCCTATCGTGTATTGGTAACAAAAGGAAAACTTGGGAAGTGAAACTTTGTAATTGACTCGGAATGCTATAAAATAGGGAAAAGAACTTATATTTTTCAGTGGTGCCAATCGAAGTATAAGCACAGAGTGACAAATAATAAAATAAGACAGTGCCAAAACTCGCTCCACTAATTTCACTTAACAAACAAACAAATAAAAAACTAATTTAATTACCCATGTATCCGTGTCATTAACCGTTATAATTTATGTCCCAAAACTTTTCTTACAAATCAGAACGAACGTAAGGAAAACATTCAAATACATTCCGCTCTATTTTCTAAGGAAATAATTCATGACAGTCAAACAAAAGTATGTGATACGTTAAGTGATTAAAAGGAATTAGCATCTATTACTGGAGAAGAATACAAGTTCAACGAACTTCAGCAATCAGTTAGAGAGGTTGAGAATTTTGCGGGAGTTAAAAGTCGATGAGTCATTCTTTGTCTGTTATGACAGGAGTTAAAGTGTTAATGGGGAGCTGCTACGTTTTGTAAGATCGTTAAGTTTTGCAGACGAAGGATATAATATAGCTTGAGTACTAAGCCGATTATAAGTTAAAGGGAAAATGATTGCAGTGTAATAGTCCTTTTCGAAGGTTACTATTGTTTCAAAATATAATTTTAGTGAAATTGCTTCCTTAATAGAATTAAATTTAGTAACTACCGTTTCACCTGTCACTGCCAGCTCATTAATCAATCGCTCAAGTAATTTCAATGTATCGATTAGATAAACTTAATATCGATACTTAACATTCTGTATATCTAATTTCACATCATCAATCCAAATCTTCTACCCCACTTCCTTTCATTAATCATCAAAACAACAAATTGCAGCTTTGTTGCAACGAATATGATTACAGTTACCCAACTAAGTCCTTGGTACATAAACTAAGCTAATTGTCCGATCGCATGTCAATATATTACCAAATAGAATCAAATTATTGTCTTGATCTTTTCAAGGTAATGTTGCAAAGCTTTGCAGGGAACAGTGGATCTGATAACAGTCGTTGACAAGCTCGTTGGAAGTAATGTAATGAAAGAGGGACGTTAGGTGGTAATGAGACTGTTACTGTTAATGCTGGTTGTTATCTTGATATTGAGTTAAAGAAAGACAACGGAGATTCTTATTTTGTTACAGATGAAGTGGAAGTCAGTTAATTGGAACTATGATGATTCATTATAGCTTGTTACTTGAAATAGGACCTAAAGTAAATTGAGAATAAGGTGTTGGGGTTTTCTTAAGCGATTAGAAAAATGGAGTTCAATCAATTGTCGCTGCATTATGAAGACATAATAGCTAAGACAAAGTAAGTAAAGACAAAATAAAACTTAATTTATACATGAAGCAAAAAAAATACAACAAAGAACATAAGTTAAACACATGAAAAGCCTTGAGAATCAAACAATAAATACATCAAAATGTTGAAAATAATCTTCCAAACGTGAATGAACTTGACATTCAAAGAAGTATTACGAAACGGCGAGGCGCAAGCATACGCAATGCCACAGAATAAAAAGATGCCGAAGGCCCACCACTGCATGTTATGAAAATGAATAAGGCTTAAACCACTGCAGTTATGCTTAGAAATACAATAAAAGCTGTCTCTTTTCTGATAACCCATTTTCAAAAGTTTTGTTTTGTTTCGAGGGTTTGTTATGGTTTCTACGTCTTTACATATTTTTGTTATTAGAAAAATCTTAATGTCGGAAAATCGTTGAGCTGGGGGCTTAAAACAACCGCGTTGGTAGAATCTTAATATCATAATATTATGAATCACACAAACTGACAATTCATAATATTATTTGCGCTTCATTCATATTACGCAATTCTTGTTTGACAGTTTTGTATTTTAATGAAATAACTGTAGAAATAAAAAAATAAAATCTCATTTGAATAATAAAAATTGTAAAGAAAAATTATCCGGTAAAATACGGTGTTCATTTTTTTCATGCGACAATATTTACACCAAATATGATTCTGATATGAATTGAATATGATTCAGTCAAAATATGTGTCACCATAGAGTAATTGCTGGGAATTCAGGAAATGAATTGCTTTTAGAGGAATTGCTTAATGTGGCCGTTTTAGGCCCCCTGTATTCATTAAAGATTGAATTAAGATAATGGTAATATCTTTAAAACATTTACGTTTTTGTGTAGAGTGGTCAATCTTAGCTTACTTTTACCTTGACAATCGCCTACATCGCATCAATTACACTGTGATTAATATATTGTAGTCTGTCTAAAGACGAAATTAATCGCGACACACTTAACAATTTCATCACAACAAAGATGTTGGCAGATTTGTACTGTGATGTTGGAAGTTTAACAAAGTTAATATATTTTTTTAAATAAACCGATGTGAAAATTAGAAGCTTTACATTAGGATTTGTCATTTTATTACATGGCTTGTGTTACATGGCATATCATTTTATTATTTGTCATTTTATTACATGGCTTATTAGAAGAACTGTAATTATTATAATCGGTTACGTTGCACCAGCTCAGCCTATGTCTTAAATTCTGGGGTTCAAAATCATTTGAATTTACCATCTGTCTAAAGCTTTTACGTGATTGACTGTGGCACACGTAAGAGTTTCATAAGATTGTAGTGGACGGCATTTTGGGCTATCAAGAAATAATTATGTTCAAGATCATATCACTCCTCTTAACTTATGAGGTTAGTGGGATGTTGGTGAAATATGCACGATTTGGACTCACGTGGTTATATTGCGCTGTTTGTCGTTGTTGGATGAGCAAAG
Source organism: Agrochola litura (assembly GCA_949152395.1). Taxonomy (NCBI): domain Eukaryota; kingdom Metazoa; phylum Arthropoda; class Insecta; order Lepidoptera; family Noctuidae; genus Agrochola; species Agrochola litura. The sequence continues at coordinate 1,049,563 of OX424490.1, forward strand.
ACAAGAGTTATCAATAATGGCATCTCCAAAACTGTGTAATTATGTCCAACTTCGGTACTAGGAGGCTATTCAATGTTAATGTTTCAATGAGCTAGGAGCTTCTATTCAATGTTTAACAAAATAAATAGTCTGTTTCAGTTTGGACAAGGATGAAAATTAATCATTTGTGCAACCAAAATGCTTTCTGGCTCCACCAACTTATGAATATTCTGCAAACAATTAATTAAGCAAACATCACTAACACGAAAATTGCCATTTTGACCTCAAATTATTATCAATCACATTAAAAACATGAAATAGCCTTGGTTTACCGAACTCCCTTGAAACGTATGGACAAAAAACTATACAACTTCTTAATATTCATGTATCGCCTGTCAGTAAAAGTAATTATTGAATTTTTAATTTGACGTTAGATCAACCTTGAGAAGGCATAAAAGACAGTGAAGTTGGAAGGAGTCAAACGAGTGGTTTTGATAGTAAGTACTTGAATGATTTATGGCGGATAGAGGAAGTTCAACCTATCATTATTATCAATCCGTATAGGTACGTTTGCTGGTGTACCTACAAGAAACAAAATATATCATTCATGTAATAACAACAGTTATTTCAACCCTCGGAAGATACAAGGAACGGTCTACAGACATACCTAAGCCATATTTAATAGTTTTGTCGTCTCTTCTTCTTCATCGTCATCATGTTAATCATAGTCAAATCAGGTATCCACTGTTGGACATAGGTCCTCCAAGCGTCGCCACATCGACCATCGATCTACCATTGTCGACACTTATGAAGCATTAAAACTACGAACTATATCTAATCTAACAAAAACAAATACCGTTGTATAGTATTTTTAATCCGGAGACAACACAGACATCGTTAAAACCAGTAACTAAGCAGCTGATACTTACAACTTGAAGGCAATCCGTTTGCTTTAATCAAGAAGAATAGCAATAAATATCCACAATCTCAGCAGGGGAACTAAAAATTAGACACGCCATTAATTTTACAAGATCTAACAGCATTGGTCTAGACGAGACGTAGTTGATTTACTGCTCATATCACTAGTAACATCTCAGTCTATGTTACTGTTTTAATCTATACGAAACAAAAGCTTTGGAAATTATCACTCGAAGGATTTGTTCTATGAGAAACAGCGCATGAAAATTTTAATTATATGAATCTTCTACAGACATTAGTATTGAAAGCAGTCACAGTATTGTATTAATTTAAGATCTTTAATAAAAACATTAGTCTTGGAATCAAAATCAACATGAATCTACAATGCATGGTTGCTTAGTAGGTCTAACTTTGGTTTAGTAACAGATATTTACACACACAGTTTGATCATTTTATTGGTGATAGCAGTAAGTTGTTATCAGAAGACAGGATGACACTGCTACACATCCTAGACACGACATACAATATCATCTCTTGGCACAATCGTTAAAAAAGTTCTCACGTTACAATTCAGGATCTCTTCACTATTGCTATAGGTGATCTCATTCCATACATTTTATTTTAATTCATTTAATTCCAGTTAAAGGCTTATAATTTAAACTAGTGACATTTTGCCAGTCATTAAACGACTACTTAAATTTTAACACCTTTAAAACCGTTATTAATTGCAATTGAATAATTCGGAAAACACCTCCACGACACAGAGCGGATTAATGACATAACTTTGTGTATTGCATTAATGTTTAATTATTTCGCATTTACAGCTCTTTAATTTGACAGTAAGAGTAGATTAATAAACATACTGATGTCCAGTCACATTCGACTTTATTGCCGACCTCAACATACTTGAGAAAAAGCTTTAGTAGCCATGTCGACCAAAAATGAACCGCCATTATTCTTTCAGTGCATAGTGAAAAAAAATGGATTCGTATTTTATTTATTTATGTTTTGTAACAAAACCGGCAAATTTCTTTCTGAGGTAGTAACGTCGAAAGCGATGTACAATAACTCGCTCATGGACGATATTGGCCCATACAACCAAAACCGTCTGCCGATGCACATAATTTGTTCATCACTGTCACACAAAAGCGAAATAAAAATAAATTCAGATTAAACCATCACAAATAATTGCAGTCATGACAATTTAATTGGATACAATTACAGAAATTGCCTCAGTTCTGGTTAAATATGGGAGTTTAATATAGAAGATCGATGAAAACGGATTTTATGAATTCGCATAGTGCATAATATTGGAAAACTGCATTACTTATTTATTTTGAAATAAAGTAAGAATGCAGTAAAGATAACATAAACATACAGTATAATATCCAACAATGAATACACACACGTAAGTGCATAAGTAACAAGTAGTCCACCATTACATAAGTACGAATGAACTTGGCATCAACCTCAATTCAGCTTCAATGTTTGTATTTATGCATTCATTAATCTCAACAAGTTTGATGGGGGCCAGATGTAGAGAGTGAAAGTGGATACGGCATGTACTGCTATTGAAGTAGGCACTGGTTTTAAAGTTACGCATTGTGATATGGTTTAATATCAATACATCACATTCTACTTCTTTGACGATGATTTGAACATCGGATATATTTAGCAAGAATCTTGTTGAAAACCTAACAAGGTTTCAAGTTTGAAGGAACAATTGGTGCGTTCTGAAGGTGGTGTTTATGCTGGCGATTTGGATGACATGAAACTGCATGTTTGCTTTGCAATCATGAACTGTTTTGGTACCTAAGTATCATTTTAGAGTATCTACTGTCAAACCATAATATGATACCTTTCATTTACTTAAATCACCCTAAACGTTAATCTTGGTTGCTTACTTACTTTAGTAATTCCTAAATAAATTCACATAAAGGACACGCGTTTTTTGCCAAGTTACTATTTCATTCATAAGACAATGCCCCTTACAACTCAACGTAAGCGCTTACGCCTCTACCACTGCCTCCTCCACAAAGCTTTATAATTTATACAACTTCAAGTTCATTGCGTACTCATTGTAAATTTTCGGCAGCGTAGTATATAAGCATCGGTGGGCCAACAGTTTGTTAGATTACTCGGCAGTCCAGTCGTATAAACATCTACCTTAACAACCATGAAGTCCTTTGTAAGTGTTAAGGAATTATATTAAGGGTCGTATTTTAGACCAACGAATTAGAATGGTTCAGTGGTCTTTAATGTGTTTCAATCAAATGTTTCGTTGTTGTTATGTTAGGACGTTTTGTTGATCCTTAATACTACAACAATATTTGGGTTATCAAAAACTTTAATTTGCGGGAATTTCAATTTTTTTTTTAAATAATCTAAGTAGAATTTCTTGCGACACAAATGTTTTTTTCTGCCTTTATCATAAAACAGTTCTTCTTGGGACGTACTTATCAGTCATACCGATCATTGTTATTAATTCATTGTTTCTCAACAGGTTGCTTTCGCCGCCATCCTGGCTTGCGCCGCCGCCGCCCCCGGCCTCCTCGTGGCTCACCAGCCCGTGGTCGCGGTTCACTCCGCCCCAGTTGTCCACACCGTCCCTGTGGTTGGCTCCAAGACCACCATTACCAAGTCCAGCCAGGTCGTGAACCACGGCTCCCCTGTCCACGCCGTACACGCCGTCCATGCCGTGCACGCCCCAGTGATCGCTTCATCCCCTGTTGTGATTAAGACTGTCCACGCTGCGCCTGTGGTGCACACTGTCCACGCCGCCCCTGTGGTTCACGCTGTCCACGCCGCCCCCGTGGTCCACGCTGTCCACGCTGCCCCCGTCATCGTGAAGACCGCCCCTTCTGCCATCACTCACTCCAGCTCCGTTGTCCATCACGGTCATGTCGTCAAGTCCGTTCCCCTCATCGCTGTCCACCATTGATTTAATTGCCTTCAGTGAAGGTTTAGAGTAAATTAAAACGATATTTTTTTACTTATTTCTGTTGTTTTTTTTTTGTTGTACCTATATTCTATAACTAAATAGTTAATCTTTTGATGCAAAGCTCATTATTTGTAATTTTACCGTCGATTTTTTGGACACATCAATATAATAAATGATAAGATCAAAGCATAGTTTAAAAACAACAAAATCAGATTCTTGCCATTTTAGAGATTCAAAAACGTAAACAAAATATTAAAAAACTTTCAAAGAAATCTTAATAAGTAATGCAATATCAGATAAATCAAGAATTTTCAGTAAACATGTAAAAGGTTGTGTAAAGCCACGTGAACTGCTGACCCCAGTAAAGAAAGTAGGTACTTGAAAATATTCGCAATCACATTTTATTTAGTAATTTAGTTTTCATTGCATTTTTGTAATCGTTTTACAGAAATCTTGACAATGACTTTTTAGATCTTTCTAGTAATTGGATTGGCTTTGTTTTTATGAAAAAAAGCTCGATAAAATGGGAATACCTACCTACTTGGTCAAGAGTACTGATTTAGGCAGAGATATTTACTGAAAACTACGACTGAAAAGATAAATTTATCTTTTCAGTAAATGTTTATCTTAAATGCATTGTTTACAACGTACAAATATCAATTTTGCTCTGCCCAAATTCAATGATTAATTTTATTGCATTGACTGTCATTTGACAGTCAATGTAATAAAATTAAGTGGATTTCCACTAAAGGAATTGAAGACTATATGTATCCAAAAGTCGTGTTAAAATCACTACACGAATAGAATCGCAAGAAACTATAATAATAAGGTTTGCCATTTATCTCAAAAATTAAAAAATCTCTTGTAGACCACCTATGACAGATAAAAAGAGGGAGCAGCTTTACAAAAGTTTTATTTTTATTTTTTGTTGTTTGCTTATTTCAATTCCATAAGTATTGGAAGGCTTTCCCTTCTAACATCTTGGAATATTTTAGAAGTTAATGTTTTATATTCAGGAGAATAGGAAAAGATTCGATAGTCAGCTCGCGGATAGCTGACAGCGTTCATCTGTAGCAAAAAGTAGTTTTACATAATCATCATCATCATCATTTCAGCCGAAAGACGTCCACTGCTGAACATAGGCCTCCCCCAAGCACCTCCACTTCGACCGATTCTGTGCTTACATAATAAATACATAACATTGTGTTTTACATAATAATTATGTAGAAATAATAATCCAAAGTTTGCATTTAAAATCCGCCTTTTATTGACCCAGTATAGCAAGAGCGCTGAGTGCTTGCAGTACATAAATAAATATGATTTTAGACAACAATGTCTGAAGATTAACGTCCTTGTTAGCAACCACGGCTTTCAATAGAATGACTGAATTAACTTGTTTACACAACCCAGAAAAGTACTTAGAAACGTAACACGAACCACCCTGAATTAAGTATTTACATCAGAAGTAATTAATTTGTTTGCTACAATTACTGGGAGCTACATTTACTGGGACTGTTAACTAGAAGCGATCCGGTAGGTACGTCCGCTAAGTGCCGTAACTCAATCGTATTGTGTTCCGTGACTTTCGATAGAGGAGGGTGAGGAAACAGAGATTGATTGTTATCTGAAGATCAATTTTGATGTAAAGCTTTAAAGTTTTAAAAGAATAGTTAATTAATTTTATTGATTGAAGGAAACACAACAAAAATATGCATTAATTTTCTTACTACTACCAAGCTCAATTTGTTATCTGGATGATTATACCTAAATGAAAAAAAAATACAGAATATAATATAATTATGCCAATTGCGCTTACGACAGTATATTTAATATTACCTATTTGAACTTATAAGCCACTTAATATTAATAAATTCTATACTTCACTTAAAGTTCCTACGTGCACCCAACATGAGGAAAAATGTGCATAAAGATACCGATATGTAAGTCGTAGTAATATATCAAGTAGGTTGTCAACGATAGTAAAGTGTACTAAACCAGTTGATGCCATATTTGAATTGGAGGCTTTACCGCATCGCGACATTAGGATGCTACTCGGAATTATTTATAGGTAGGGATTTTTATTGGTATAGATTAGTTGATATTTATACAGTCGTAGTCTGAGGAGAAAAATGACGTATAAAATGTATTATACTTTTTTACAATAGAAAGAGGGACGGTCATTCATACCTACTTTAAAATTCAATATTCCTTAAATGTAATTTGAATTTTTATCAGAAACCTTTTTTACTACAAAAACGATTCTCAGAACTCAACAATATCAAAATTTGATGAGAGTTGAAAAATTAAGTTTATTAGAAATTTTTTATGTAACTTTTTATTAAACTTAATTGAAATCTCAATAATTACATGTCTGATTAAATAAAAACGAAATACTTTTTAGTTGTTTAGTAAATATTGCAGCTCTCAACGTATCCAAACCGAAAGATCAAAGTAGTTCGAAACTTGCGTTCAATTAGAGTTAAACGGCATGAAAAAAAAATTGGAAAACAAAATGCAATTTACAGAAAACCTTATTTTTATTTTAAAGTTGTTATCTCTTTTTTTCCCTCCATTTGAGTTTTCTATATTTTTGTATTCTTCTAAAAATCATAAATTCACTCTCTGAGAGACAACGCACAGCCCAAACCACCGGGCTCTAGAAGCATGAAATGCACAACAGTGCCTTTTGTAACGAAGGACCACTAAGGAAGGATTTTCGGACATCACATCTCAGATGTTAAATAGGGGATGAAACTTTGCATCGAAGTTCGTCATTCTTGCCGATGGGAATTTCCTTCGAACGTACGGCTTGTTTATTTAGAGAAATACATTTTAAAACGTATTATTATCTGTATCTATTCTACTACACTACTCTATACTCAATAGCTATGCCAGTAACGCAGTGGGGCGCCGTAGCCACCAATTTGAACAACTATCCGATGGCCGATAGTCGATATAATTTAGGTAGAGAGTAGCTGAGGTGAACTATCCGATAGTCAGTCTAGCATTTAATTTAATTAGGGAATTTAATTAATATTTTGGAGTGGGTTTAGTGCCCTAAAAAGTAAAAAGAAAAGATATTACGAGTATAAAATAACAAATGATACAATCTGTAATCAAATAATCATATAAAAATGAAATAATCTGCTGAACCACTTTTTTTTGTTATTCTTTGGATATCAAACGCGTGTCCTTATACGCTAGTAATCTTTTGTAGTCTTGGAAGGAAGTGCAAACTGAATTGGTGACTTGTAAAGATGTTTGGAAGAAAAAGACGTAGGGATGCGCTAACCCTAATTGATAGAATGAACAAAAATGATCATCCAAAAAAAACTCATAAACGTAGCAATTTCCAACTTAATTTCCTAGAAGAACTTCATTGGAGATGCCAAACAGATCCACTAGCTACGAAATATGTGTTTCTACCTAGTCAAATATATTAGCACGCACTGGATATATCAGGCACATTCATATCCATTTACAGGCTAAAAAAACTGCTAAAATTCAATCCAAGCTCATATAAATGGACGAGGCTAGCACGGATGTGGCAGTCGACAGCCGGACCGGCCACAATCCGGATATTTCAACGGAAACGGATATGTATCGATTGGTAAGTGTTTTAGTAATAGATATTGGATTTAGGGGTGTTGACCCTTTCATTGTTTGAGGAAAGCTAGGCTGGTGATTGGAGATGTTGTGTCTGGTTTAATATAATCTAGAGTTCTAGGCTTTCCCCAACTATGTTGTTTTTGATTTTCAGGTTTGTGTCTTAGTGCCTGTTGCCTAATAGTATAGAATCAGGAACGTCTGCCATCTTGAATTCTACGTTCAGGATTCGGTTCGTATTTTCGGGATAATACGAAACGTATTAATAGTTTATTGTGAATTTGATTTCATTGCAACAATTGGATGAAACTTGCTTCAGAGTCAGTATGGAAAAGAAAGTAAAAAGCATACTGCCTCTTATAGAATTGTCTAGACACGTTTGATTAAAACTGATTGGCTATTCCCTTTTTTTTTAGAACGTTCGCATTCATATCTCCGTCTCAATCAGTCAAAAAACCTCTAATTTACCTACATTTTGACAACGACTGTCGCTGACATGAGATTGCGACTTGGATTTATAACTTTTTGGAGTACGAGAATATTCCAAAGTACGAGCCTTCAGATATTCTAAGTGGTAGTATGTAAAAGCCAATAAAAAGAGTTAAAAAAAATATTAAAATAATAATGCGTCTAGGGGTCTAAACAAAGCGAAGCACGTAGTTCATCGTTCGGAGCCTCTGTGCATAATTACAATATAAAATAGTACGGTGACCTTCCGGCCGGTCTGTAATTGTTTAATTTATCTCAACGAGCCCTTTCTTTATTAACATTTTTAAACAATATTCCTGGAAAACGTACCTATTTGGTTTTTTGGACAAAATTATACTGTCATATACTATACATGACTGGGATATGGCGTAGCCGTGAGGCATACAATATCATTTATTTTTTAGATTTTTTTGAGCAATTAAGTATTTTTGTGTTCATATTATTGTGTGTACAATATGTAGCTACATACCCGCCAAAAAAACAATATTTTCATTCTTTCTTTATACAAAAATATTTTTCATTCCAGGTCACAATTCTGTGTCTCCTGGCATCAGTTCAGGCGACACCAACGCCCATAGTGGTCTATCCATCATTCGGCTACCCACTGCCTTCAGTGTACCACGCTGCTATAGCTACTCACGCGCCGTTGTTACAACATCGGGTGGCTTTTGCTCATACCCCGACGTTACTACATGGATTCCATACACCTTTCTTCTTTTAGACTATTCTAAGAAAGATTTCTGCAATATTTGCATTTTATATTGCCTCTAAACTTTGAATAGAGTAGTCCACTGTTAATAGATATACCATAGACTTGGCATGTAGGAAAATATGATCGTATAATAGTCCCTAATAACTGATAAAAATGTACCTGATATATAATTTTAACTAACCTGCCTATTTCTGTGTTTATTAATATTAGTAAGTAGGTAGGTAGTACGTCTTACCGGAAAGTTTCAGTCCAATAAAGGCCCGTTGTTGTTTTGTTTGTGTAGTTACTTACCCAAAAAGGCTATAAAAGATTAGTGAAGAAAATAAAACCAGCCATTTTCGACGTCAGCTAGTTTGCATCTACATAATGTGCCATGCTATTTTATGTAAAATATATTCCATTGCTTAATTATATTTTATAAAATAACTTTTATTTTAATGAAAACGTTTTTACTCCGCGAAGTTTCCTAATTGAAAATTGCTGAAGCCGATAATTTAACTGTACAAAATGTTTTCATTGTTTTTCAGTAAAACAGTTATTTTGTTTGATAGTTTATTGAAAATACCTTTCTTTTATCTTATTTTTCAGTTTTTTATGCAACCTTTTTATAAAAACTTTCTTAAAGATCTCTATAATCTTTAAGAAAGTTTACAATATGGCTTTTATTTGTTGTATTGTCTAAAAGCACGTTGCTGGATTTTATGGTTTGATTAATTTATTATTAATTGTCATTAAGTAGGAATGCATTTTATACAAGTTCATGCGAAGACTTGTTATACTGTAGATATCCAAATTTTCAGTTATTTATCATCCGTTCTTAATATAATGTGTCTTAGGCTTTATATGTTAATAAATGTAACTGAATAATTAGTTAAGCCTTATTTCAACTAAAACACCACGATTATTATGTATACCTATAGTTGTACAAGAATCTGTTGGCGCGTGGCGAAAATTGGAACTAACGCTGCCATTTTATTTTTTCAATACGTTTCACAAAACAATTCGCTGCCACCGGTGAATAAAATCGTAATCGTATAAACTAAATTTTACAGGAAAAATAAAATACAGCTTTTTGTGAATATCTTATTAACTAATAATATACATAGCGGAATTGATCAAATACCAAAAGAAAAGTGATTTTTTTCATTCATTACAATACACCTTAAAATCTCGTAACTTCTGAAATAACGTAGGAAATTAATGAAAAAAATTGTCAGAGTGTAATCGGACCTCTAAATATCGAATATGCAATAAAGTTAAAACTATCGTAGTAGCACATTACCATTTTATTCACCGGGGACAGCGAATTACACAAATGATATCCTACAGCGCCCCCTCATAACGTCAATCGAGCGCCAAATGATCCTTGTAGCAGTATACATACAGTTTGGTAGTTACTTACACCTTCCTTATCTGTCAGCTAAATAGAAATAATAAAGTAAATCTAAAATTAAAAGTAGGTCCTTAAGTAAGACTTTAGTAAAACCTTCTGAAAATTCTTCACGCACTGTATGTTAATTAATGCAAAAGCGTAAATCAACTTCAAGTAGTGTCATAAGAGTGTTACAAATAGATTAACCCAGGGGTTCCCAAACAGTGCGCCGCGCCGCCCTGGTAATGAGTAAAGAGGGGCGCCGGGAGGCTATCCTGTTTACCGTTCTCCGGAAACAAAAGGTATTCGCGGGTACGAAATAACAGCACTAAGATTTCTCATTCCCTTTGCAGCACCTTATTTATGTGAAGCCAGATTTTCAGTTGTAGCTGTAATAAAGAGCAAATATCGCTCAAGATTAGTGTGGAGCAAGAAATGAGAGCAGCTGTGTCAAGCCTTACCCCACGCCTTAAAAATGGGTGGACGTAACCAAGCTCACGCCTCACATGGACTAAGTTGCCTAATCTGCCTAGCCTTTTCCCGACTATATTGGGGTCGGCTTCCAGTCTAACCGTATGCAGCTGAATACCAGTATTTTACATGGAGCGGTTGTCAGACTTTCGGGCTTCTGACGACCCGTAACTACTGTCAAAGATCCACGAATGACAGCCGGGACCAATGGCTTAACGTGCTTTCCGAGGCACGGAGGAGTCTTGGTATGTAAAGATGGTCACCCATCCCCATACCAACCCCGACAAGCATAGCTTAACCTGATGGATAATAAATGTATTCTTGTGTAAATATAAAAACTCAACTTTATATCGTGTATGTTTTCATTTTTGTGCCTATCTACCCTATTTCGACTAGCCGCCGAGACAAAACCTGCAAGTGCGCCGCCAACTGAAAAGTTTGGGAACCCCTAGATTAGCCACTCGAAATACCAGACCTAAGACCTCAGCTGTCTAATGGCCAACACATTTAAAATTATCTCGTTACAATGAGCCCACAATGTCACTGTGTCAAATGTATGCAATATTTAATCTTTAATCATGATCAAACTCTGAGGTATAGTTGGGGGCAAAAGTATTTCGCAAAGAAACTATTATATTAGGCACTATTTCTGTGCGAAAAACTTCATGTCATTTTAATAAATAATTTATCATAATTATTATGTTTACTTATTTATTAGGGTTCCGTACCAAAACGGTAAAAAGGAACCCATATGGTGCGACTCAGTCTGTCTGTCCGTCTGTTTGTCACAGCTGGATATCTCAAGAACTGCTAGCAACTTGAAATTTGGAATAGTTTTAGATGACGTTTGCCCTGCTATTATTCAAATAAAAAAGAAATAAAAATGTTTACATTTTTTATGCAACAGGGACTGAACGGGGTTCTTAAAAAATCGAAGTGGGGCTACTAGGGAGTGTGGAGTATCATATGAAAGAGCGCTAGTTGCTCAATCTCAAGCATTTTTTGTAGCACTTTTTTTTTAGGCCGCGTAATTTTTGACTTGTTACGAAAAATACCGTTCCCCCTGATCTCCGAAGTTTGCGTAGAGAAAAATCTGAAATTATTCTATGTGATAGAAGTTTATGTAAAGATTACGGGAAAAATAAAACTTTATTTATTTATTTATTAAAAAAAACAACTTCTCTAAATAGCACACTTGTTCAGAAATCATAAACAAAAAATACATTAGTTCTACTATCGGTCAAGAGATGGCAATAAGCTAAAACTGCAATATTCTACACCGTAGCGTGCAGTGTTAATTCTCTGACGAATATAGTCCTCGGTGACGAAAATTTAAAATGATACGGAATCCTCGGTGCGCGAGTCTGACTCGCTCTTAACCGGTTTTATTTAATTTTATTTTTATGATACTACTATACTACAAAAATAAGAAACAAGGACTCGTGGCTAAATGACAACAGCCGTACGGGTTGATCGAAGGTTTAACTACGGTGTCCCGCGGCCGGTTCGTGGTGACTGACTATCCATTACATATCGAGACCCCTCCGTGCCTAGGAAAACACGTTAATAAAGCCGTTGGTCCCGGCTGTAGTTCGAAGATCTTTGACAGTCGTTACGGGTAGTGAGAAGTCCAAAAATCAGACAACCAGTCTTAACAAGGTGTGTCGTGTTTTCGAGTAGCTGGGTTGTGGAAGGCAGATTTGCAATCGCTCCATTTAAAATACTGGTATTCAGCTATCCGGTTAGACTGGAAGCCGATCCCAACATAGTTGGGAAAAAGCTAGGCAGTTTAATTAATTTATATAAAAATAAGAAATTATGTTGCACTGATGTCACCTCGTTACCAAACTTATGTTCTCGTGAAAGTAACCTTATTTAAAGTCGGATGGTACTTTCAATGTTTTGAAAGAAGATATTACCGAAATAATTATTTTCCTAAGCAGTGAAACAAAATACTTTAGAGGATTTAATGAAGAAACTTTTCCTTGTAATTAAATGTTTTTTTCTTAATTACAAAAGTTTAGTTATTCAAGCTTTAACCTAGTTGTAGCTGAATACTTTTAATGTGATTTATTTATAAAAATTTTAATGTAGAATACAAAACGAGATCCCTAAATACCCACTTAATTAGAAAGAATGGAAAAAATTTGTTTTCTTGTTTAAGATACAACATTAATTTCGCTTAACAAAACTAAATATTTTAATAAAAAGTGCGACATTTAATTTTAAGTAGGTGTACTTAAAATATTTCTTCAGAATTGAATTTTCTTTCAAAAAAAATTTTCCATTATTATGAGGAATCTGGTTAGTAATAACTAAGGAGTGGATTAACAGCTCTTAAGAAAACGAAAATTAAAAAGCGGTTTGAAGAAAAAATCTTAAAAAAAATTATGCAAATTTGTAGATCTCAAGTTATGTGCAACTGTTTAATGAGTTTTAATTATTGTTAAAACAGGTATTTTATAAATTATGTATTCAATTATTATAACTATTCAAATATCTCTAAGGATTCATTGCGATTCTATTCACAAAATGTAACAAAACCCAGTCTGACATTTCATCCTGGCAATTAATAAATCATTAATAGCAAAATGATTAATTGTGTTTGCCAACAAATCACAATTATTGCTGATTACAATTGTATGGACAAACAACGCGTTTAGAGCTAACTGCCATGTGTTTATATTGCGATGCAATTAAGAGTAGGCAGCGCGATAGACATTTAATCGTAAACGTCTGTTTTTTTCAAATGAAAGACTAACTCCTGACTTAACGCGGTACCCTGAATGGAACAAGGCATAAAGAAATAAACTTTCAAGTTAAAAAGAAATTAGGGCTCAGTCGCGAAATGACCACTTCTCAAAATGCCTCCCGGACGCAAAATGACCACTTCTCAAAATGCCTCCCGGACGCAAAAAGACCACTTCGCAAAATGTCCCTTTTTCCAATGCACATTGATTCAATCGTTCTTATCAGTACAAAATCGGTCAAGTGCGAGTCGGATTCGCGCACAGAGGGTTACATAATAATCTTTTATTCAGGTAGGTAGGAAGGTACAGTACCGACCAAAAGTCCATAAGCAATCTCACAAAGCAATAGACTGACGCTTCGGTTTGACTTACGACCTTCTTCTATAAGTTGTTACAATACTGTAGACACGCACATTACACACACACACTCACTTTGTCTGCAACCAATGACTAGTTCGATAATCATCATTCGTTTTTAGTTTCATTCGTCTTGTTCACATAAATATTAAAGTTTAGCAGGTAGACCACAAAAAACTAAGTAAATTATTTCGATTTCTGTGGGGTAGATGCAGTTTGTTACAAGTATTCAATTAATAGAACTTTGTTGGTTCGTGCCGTGATAATATTGGTGACGAGCATTTAGCGCAGTGTTGTGGTTATTATTATCAAAAAGCAGGCATAAAATATATTGAAGAGATCAGATCAGATCAGAGAATATTATTGCGCTGCGTAAAAGTGAAGTGAATATCTAATAAAACCGGACTAAGTGTGAGTGTTATCATTTATATATTTCATATTTTACTAAACATAAATCTTAATCAAGGGTATTGTTGATAGAACAGAGGTATTGTTGAGACAGAAGATGCCTTTAAAGTTTTAAATTAATTGTGAGGTTTAATTCGATTAGTGAATAATAAATAATTAGGTATTATGTGTAATAAAAACAATGTTTTTCTTTGTTCTAGAGAAATACTGTGACGGTTAAGAGATATGAGGAAGGGGCTTATTATCGAGTAGCAGCGACGTCAAATGGTGAATGAAACAAATGGTTTCATACCAACGAGATATTTTGCTGAATTATTAAAAACACGTCATTATGAACCGTTCGCCGTCTGAAGGCTTGCATCACTGAAGACCAGCTAGAAAACCGTTTTTGACCTTAAAATATTGACCGTACCAACTTAATAAACAACAGATTCGTTATTGCATGAATTTATGGTAACGAATTTTTTAAGCACGTTTCAATAGGGTGTTTGTCGTATTTCTTGCAGATATACCGAAATTGTTTAATATTATTTTAGTAATAGTATTATTTTAGGATTAAAATTTGAGGTTTAGTTTCAATCTTCTTTTCGTAAAGAAAATGAATACTTAAGCTATAACCTCAATACCAACCAATATTTACTAAAGCCAAATAAAGTTTAAAATAATTAATATGAACAACTGCCTTTAACCTTAAAATCAACAATTTTGTCAGTAGATTTTTTTTACATTTTAAGTAGTCTAATATTCTTATTTATTGCTTAATTACTTAGACCATGATCAAAGCTTTATATTTATGGTGCAAAAAAATCCATTTAAAATATTTCAAAATTTAAATATGTCAAAATAATACAAATTGCTTCTAAGTTTCTAGACATCTATTTCACATATTATTCAGGTGAAGTAATGATAAATGTAGCAGTAGCAGTTTGATAACTATACTTAAGTAAAATAAACTTAACGAATAAATATTATTTATTTTTTATTATAACATATCACGCATTTTTTATTCTAAACCCTTTATTGCAATAACAACATTAATAAATAGGCAGGATATTTAAAAATATTATTATTGCAAACAAAAATAATAATATTTGCAAAAACAGCGCTGTGATTTACAAGATTAGAACCTAAGCCGTCTTGAATCTAAGACCAACGCTTAACGCCTTCTGCTATCTGCACATATAATTTACTTTCGAATTTTAGCAATGCGATACACTGGCCAAGGTCACGCGTACGAGTATGATGCGTGCTAACAAAAGTTATGGAAATATAAGTGCGGCGCCCGCGAACCGTGACGATACGATAGTGTGTAGTGCGAAACTGCGTTCTCTGTGGTGTGTGTACGGCACTCACACCACAGACGTCTGACTGCTTACACATACAAATGTACGGACTATACCGCGTGTTCACAGCAATACGACTCTTAGCGTGCTCATGCACTTTTGAGCGCTTACTGTACATTTATCCACACAAATAAAAATAAATAAAATGCCTGTTTTGAGTAGTGGTCATTTTGCGACTGAGCCGAATTTAGGAGGGAAACCTTTCTTTGCGTTGTTATCAACATGTTCATATTCCATCGAGACAAATGAATTTAGCAGTAAAACTACATTAGTCGTCGGTTCTATGACAATTATTAAGTATGAGCTAACTGAAATGATAATCATGAATCCATCACAGAACATATAGATACTCAGGCCAACTGAAAAAAAAAATTAAAAAAATACATAACAGATTTAAACAAGCTATAAATAATAAACCTTGTTAATAAAACAAATCTAGTGCATCCTCAGTGAATATTGTATAGAAATAAATGGGCAATATAGGCATTACTGCCGAGTGCCGCGGCCTAATAAGGACCTGCCTTACATTGAGGATGTACAAAACAGGAGAAATAAACACTTGAAGCAATTTTATTTATATTTATTAAATTGCCAATAATATTATGCATGAAAGAGAGAAAGGTATTGCTTAGTTTCAAGATAATTTGTGTAATACTGTTGTAATAATAGATGTCATAGCGATATTGACAGGCGTTAATTTGGCACTAAAAACAACCTGAATTATGATTTATTCCTAATTTAGGTATTTGAAAAAGACATGTTTCATTATATTCACCGACAAAATACAAACTTTTTTCTAATTGCTAAGGTAAGATAAGATAATATTTATTTTGTCAAACATAAAGAAGGTCTTATAATTAATATGAGGTGGCTAAATGTTTTGCCATTTATGGCGTACAAAATTAGTTGGATATTAAAACAATACAAAAAATAAATAATTAAATAAAAACAAATTGCTATGTCAAAATTTAAATTAAATAGAAATTACAATGTCAACATTTAGTTTTCATGCAAAATAATTTTTTAATTAATTATACCGTTGTCATTAATTTTTTAATTAATATTATTAATACACTGTCACCGACTGTACTAATAAATAATTGTCCAATGTTAAGTAAATCGATCGTGACCGCATTTACGCGCAGCCTTATTAGCCTGACATTGACTTCGTCTAGCCGGACTTACATACAGGGAGGATTTAGGCTTGGCTTAGACTAATCACTAGGTATTTAATTCGGACGATCACAGCTAATTTTAGAGTGTACCTTAGTTTAGTAAAAGGAAAACCTGATCCTATATTTTTTTCTATTAACTACTTCTCTTATTTCTTTTATTCTAATAATTTTCTACCTATCATTTTAAAAATTAATCAAGAAAATTTAAAAGCAATTTTCTTTATGAGATAAGTACCTACTTATACAAATGTACCAAATTTTTTGAACCGTGCGTCTTTTGCAAATTTTTGAGACAGTTTCAGGTGAGTTTATTACAGCTGTATAAATAATTGTATGTAGATAAGTACCTACCGTGTCTAACGTTACTTGTTTTTATTGCATCACAACATTTAGTGACATTATATTGCTGAAACATGACGTATGATAAGTCTGAGCCAAGCCTTAGGTTAACTTGTATGCTCTACTGACCTTGGACCAGAAGCTCGTCGCTACTTACAATCGAATTCCTATCGGTTACGTGCTCGATGACGCGGCAGAGACCATATGCGAAGCCCTCGACATCAGTTTGTGAAGTAGAAATAAATAAATATATTTTTGCTAACATATATCGACGCTTCGCATTCGACTGGTAATGTTCCCAAGACACTGGCGGCATTGCCTCTGGCCAAGGTAAAAGTCAGCCTTTAGGTCACGGGAAGTGTGAACCAGTTGTTTGGAGATTTCGGACACAACGGCTCGAGGGTTTCAACCCCAAACGGCTCGTAAGTATAATTACCAATAAAGTTATTATACTTTCGCAGTTTGAGGTTTTCCGCAGCCGAAACAGCAGCGCCAGCATAGTACGCCGAGCCAGAAGATGGGATGGTGCAAGAGTATCAACACAGATTGCGTCCCACACTAAAGGCCTATTATACCCATCTTCCATGGAAATAAAGACATCCGGACTATTGGCAAGAGCCAATAGTCGACAGCGATACGGAGAAATTTTTCGACGCCATATTTTAGATTGTTATTACTTTTAGTTAGGTTATGTTATAATATTTTTATTTTAAGAGTTTGTTAATTATTTAAGTATAAGTAGTTTATCCATTGTATAATTTTTTATCCCCATTAAAGGCTTGTGCAGACTGGTCGCGCGACGCGACACCGGTAATTGTCCTACCGTGAAGTTTTCTTAAAAATTGTTTTATTAGACTCGCGTCGCTTTGTCGTGTCACGCGTGTTTGCGGGAGCCTTAATAAATATCTATCGACGCTTTAAAATTATTTACCGAGGTATTTCTAAAATTATCGGTCCTAAAATCGGCTATTGGATCTGATACTTAATAAGTTCAACTCTTATTAGGAAAATGTGTGAGCATTTGAACTATACACCCTTCGGTATATGTAAGACCTACATACGTATTGTACCTACATAATATTAATTGTATTACCTCGATTTTACTTAGAAATAAACCCGCTAAAAGGCTATTCTAAAGTACTTAGTATGCAACCTTATAACATCACAGACTTGAAAGTTGATCCGCCCTCAGTAACCAAAATAACAAATAGATCTTTTATTGCCATATAATAATATCGTTTTCTGTAACAGTTACTGAAAACCTATAATTTTTCAAAAAAGGATAAAAAAAACATATTTTATTGTTGTATTTTCCCACGGGTTTGTCCTGGTTCTAAGAGAATGTCGCCGGTATTTTCTAACCCAATAAAAAGACATGAAAATAGCATTAAGGTATTGTGTACAAAATGACGTAATTCATCCCTGTCGCTTATATGGTCTATTTTCTTAACGTTTAGGTCATTCGAAATGTTTCATCACAAATAGATTCAAAGCTTGAAATTGGGACATGAAAAATATCTTCGATTCAGCGAGCATCATAGTAAAAAGTTTATTTTGGAACAATAACACAAAACTAATTACAAGTAAAACGATGATAGCTGCAAAAGTATAAACTGTAGCGCAGCTAACAACGCCTTTCTTCAGCTACAGAATGGAATGATGTTCCATGCAAAAAGGTAGTAAAGTTAATTAATAATAAAAACAAAAAATTGATAAAAATAAACAGTACAAGACATTTGATTTGGGATGTATTTTGACGTTAATGTGGTGAGTGTATGGTGAATGGGTGTGTGTGGGTGATTGTTAATGAGGTGTGCGAGGGGTGTTTGTAGTGTTGTGGCATGTGTGTTGTGTGTGGTTTTGTTGGGGTGTGTGAGGGAGTGATGAGTATTTTACACTTCTTCGAGTTTCTCTGTTTCATCATAATTTTGTGATTTTAACCAGGAGTCAAATTTAACTTTGCATTTGCTCTTGGTTAATGGGTGGATGTGTAAGCTTTTGTTTAATTTATTGTACATTCTTGAACATCTGTGTTTGTAATTACGACTTGCAGCTACGGTTCTACGAGACTCAGTATTACAAACCCTATTCGAGCGGCGTGTACAGCATTTATGATCAAAAGTAAGTTGGCTGTGTTTGCCAAGAATAGTTTGGAGGATAAATAGCTGTCTGACGGTGAGGACCTAGCAGAGGGTATTTAGAGAGAATGTCGAAAATCGGATCGGTTTCCTTGCCAGCACCTTCAGGACAGCTCTCTACGCTCGTTCGACACGAAGCATCACTGTTTTACCGGCACCACCCCAGACCATTATAATAAAGGTCTATTCTAGATTGAATTGAAGTCGTGTGACCTAAAATGTTATATTCATAGTCCTCATTGGTCTAGTGATCGCAAGCGCCACTGCTGAGCATGCGGTCCTGGATTCGATTTCCAGGTCGAGCAAAGTGTCATTTGGTTATTCCATTAGGAATTTCTAAGTAGCAGCCCCGATACTGGATATGCGCCCGGTTGATGGCAATGGGCTCGCCCCTTATTACACGAGACTGAAACATAACTGGCGAAATTTGGGTGTACACACGACTACACGTCAAGCTGTAAAAACCCAGTATAAGCTGACCTCGCATTATACGGAAATCCTATACAATACGAGATCAGCATAAACTGGAAATGTATAGCTTGATTTGTAGCCTTGTGTACTATGAGTACTCCTCAGCCTAACCCTTCGGGAAAACAGGCTTGATATTAAATATGTATCTGTCTAAGCGATGGAAGCGAAGGAAGCAAAATGTGTTAATAAAGTCAGGTCAATCGATATCTATCAATAAAATCCAGAAAATTCGAGACAATCAATGAAACCAAGGGACTCTCAGCAAACCAGAAATACCTTGCAAACCCATTCATAAAAATAATTATTTACATATTTATGCAAAGGAAACATCTTAGTCACTCATTAGCCAATACAAGGAAAACTGGAGATAATGCAACAGTATCTTATTAATTAATTTCAGGTAGGTATATTATCATCACGTGTTACGATTACGAAATCTATTGTTGTTTGTAGAAGAAGTGCTTCATATAAATACAGTTTGTTTCAGTTCTGTAGATATCAGGAAGCAAGATGGACTGGCATATTCTTGTGGTAAGATTATTTTCCTTCTTTAGTTTATAATATATATATTTTTTTAGTAACAACAGCTGCACGGGTCGATCAATCAGGTTAAGATACGGTTGCCGCGGTTGGCCTGTGGATGGGTGACCATCTTTACATACCAAAATCCCTCCGTGCCTCGGAAAGCACGTTAAGCCGGTGGTCCCGGCTGTCATTTGTAGATCTTTGACAGTCGTTACGGGTAGTTAGAAGCCCAAAAAGTCTGACAACCAGTCTTACCAAGGGGTATCGTGTTACCTAGTAACTAGGTTGTTGAGGTCAGAGGGAAAAGGCTAGGCAGATGATGATTCTTCGATGATTCGACTGATTTCAAGAATAAGAATAAGTTCGAACAGCTTTAATTGTAACTTAACGTAGCTTGATTGATAAAATTATGTCTCTTATATATAATTTTTCGCAGGTATTCGTATTGCTTGTTTGCGTGAAGTAACTAGTCCTGTTGGGCTAGTTACGGGCAGTTTATAAAAGTTTTGTAATAAATACGAGTTAAATACATGCTCTTGTTTTTACAAATATGTGCCCCGTTTAAAAGATTGAAGAGGTGTTTAATTTCTTGGAGACATTTTTGTTTTTATTGTATGGAAAAATTGGGCTTCTTCAATCTTCATTTCAGTCATTTAATTGTGCAAATGTATTTGAAATGTGTTTTAATAACCAGTTAAATTAGGGGTATTTTCACGAGTATTCTTATCCAAGTCCATAATATACATACTTTGCGTATTTATAATGGAAAGTCAGCCCCGCCAACCTTACTGCCAAAATCTTTCCACTTACTTTCCTGAATAGCTCATACCATAATAGTAGAAGACTAAATAAAGTACCAGGGCACCATAAAACAATAGAAATCTGTCTTCCAGATTCTTCTCACCGCAACTATCGCTGCAGCGTCACCAGGCTATGATGTGGACTACCATACATCCTACCACTCGCATCCCTTCCCTGTACACCGCGCTCCAATAGATCAGGCCGTACAACCTGCGCAAATACAAGGGTTTTATACGGTACCTGTTGGGCACGCTGTACACCCCATACCGATGCAGATGCTACAACCACCGTTGTTCAAGTATCGGGTGAAGACGCATTATCATGTGTTTTAAATACGTTGTAATTAATGTACAAATAAAAAGAAGTTGTTGCTCTAATGGATTTTTCTATCAGTAATTTCTGAGTATCAGCGCGAAGGCTGGATTTGAGCCCGGTTGATGGTAATAGGCTCGCCCCCTATTATCTGACGAAATGTGGGTATATTATAGGTAGTAGGTACACGTCTACCTCATCCTTCGGAGAAATGGACATGATGTTGTTGTTTGTGGATTTACGTATGTTCTTACTCACCTTGTCCTAACTGGAATATACACAAAATATTATCATTTTAGTTCTTACATGGTCTGTATTGATCTAAATGTAATAGTTCCAAATTCTATGATCTAGTACTAGAACTGTTCGTAATATATACGAGTACGTATATGCCCCACATTCACTATCGCCACGCGTGATTGATTCCCAGAGTTATTCCTTTGTATCGCTACAATAAGGGCTTCTCCAGGCGGATATACAGTCTGGTAGGTTTGTGGTATGAAGAGAATTAATTTTGTAATATGAATTTATTATCATTTTGCCCGTATTAAGTAGTGATAAGTGTAAGTTATCCCTGAAGGAAACAGTTGCATAGAGGTTTTATTTGTCAGATCTTTACAGTGAAAAAAATATTGGTCGTGCTGAAAACACCATGATTTAAAAAAAAAACAATCCCATAGTTTATCATGTCATCGACATTCATTAGTACCGGCGAGCATTACCTACTCTTTCACTACATAACCAAAGTAAGATGTTTTAATCTAAAATAGACAGCTGTAAAAAGGTGAAAAATTTGGCCATCTAAAAAAGCCCTAAACGGAACATACACATTATTTAGGGCAGCGTTTATAGCCAATATTCGGCCCAAGTCTGTTGTAGACTTGTACAAATATATCATGTAATAAAGTCCTTACGAACTGTCGGGACGTGAATAAATCTTGTCGGAACACAAAAAACCCTGATGTTGGATCTACAAAGTTTTGTTTTGTCCTTTTTCAGGTTTACAGTAAGTAGACTTCGTTTGTCATAGGAGTATGTAGGTTAAGGAACCCGCCCTATAAGTATGATTGGCGTTTCCACCAGAGATGTGCGAGGATGCGTAGCGCGGGATGTGTTTATTAAAAACCAATAAAATCGCTTCATTTACCTAGCCTCGCTCAGCGTAGCTCCGGTGGAAACGGCTTAGCGGTGCGAGGTTTTTGTACGTGCAAAACAAGCTAGGGATGTTTGCGAGGGATGTGTGCGAGAGATGTGTGCGAGGGATGTGTGCGAGAGATGTGTGCGAGGGATGAGTTTTAGAGATGGATGAGAGTGAGAAATCGTATTTAAAAAGAGCCCGCTACACATCCTCGCAACGGTCATCTGCGCACCGTTTCATACGGAGGCACTCGCTACGCATCCTCGCACCGCTCTGAGGCCTAGCACATCTCTGGTGGAAACACTCACATCATTTCACAGCTTCGCTACACATCCTTCAGCTACCTCGCACATCTCTGGTGGAAACGCAGCCTTAATTCCCATTAACACGATGCAAGTTTCTTTCCTGTGGCATACACTAAGTCGGAGCAACAGAATATAATTATAATTTATTTATTTATTCATTTTGTAGACTTAACAGGTCAACCCAAGGCGTCTACAAACAAGTTACATTTTCGTAATATACGCGTACAGTTACAATTTGTGCTTAACATATTATTATTAGATACTAATGCTTAAACTTATAATGAATACATCTTTGCCTAGTTTCGTCGAAGAGTTAGCCTGTATGACATTGTGTGAGGTGGACATTTGCCGCATATAATTTAATATAACTTGCACGTCCAACCACTGTTTAGACGATGCAACTTTGTGTTTATGCGTCAATTTATTACAGTATGCCACAGGCTTAACGGTCCAAAATGGTAAAATGAGAAAAGATACCTATTCACGACATTTGACAGAGAGACAATAATAAAGGCTAATAATTCAATAAATACGTACGTATTTTAGAAACAGTCAAAGTCAAATAATTTATTTCAATTGGGCACATAAAAGGCACTTTTGAACGTCAAAATTTACAAAAAATAGAATTGATTCTAGTCGCCTCTTCCAAAAGGAGTCATTATGAATTACATAATATTAAAATTCTAAGTCAGACAACAGTCTTCCGCATCCAACCAAGTACCAAGTGTTACCAGCAGAACTAACTTCATAAAGAATGCTTCTTTATTTGTTCACTTGAGGATTTGTGAGTTCAGGCTCATGATTTACTTCTGAAACTTCCCAGAACTCGTTATTTTATCCTGTCAGTAACAAATCTGTAATTAAGCTAAGTTCTAGAGGCCATTACACCTCGCAATAGTTTAGTATGAGGCGAATGAACTATCAAACGACTGGAATACTGTTTAGTTTTGACTAGATTGTGATGACTTGTGCTTAAACTGTAAGTATAAGTTTGAACGTTAAACTTGCTGGAATTTTCATAACATTGTTATTATTTCAAAAATTTTAAACGAGGATATCGTAAATAGAGATTGAGGTACTGGATAAAATTGTAGTCAGGAATTGCCTTGGTGAGCAATGGAAAAAAAATTTTGATGTTCAATGGTAAACCTTCTACACGCCTGCCTACGTTGATGCCAAAGACAATACGATATTTTGTACAGTTATTATCTTTGGAAATCATAATCTAACTATCTCTGTAACTTCTTATCTTTGTAAGCAAAATATATATTCCATACACATTTCAGACACGCATAACTGCCATAAACTAACCTAACCACAGATAAGCAAGTTCAAATGTGCATAAATGCACAAGTTTGACTTCAGCTTTTGAATCCCGACATCTTAATCATGTGGGCATATACAGAGAGGTTGCAACCTTTCAACAGGGTAATTTAATTACGGCCGTACTGGCAGCTCCTTGAATAAAATTATGATATTTAATGAAAGAGTGATGGAACACACAGACACTTTCAACTACGTGTGTGGCTTTTTGATTACAACAAATTTTTATTTTAAAGCATCCCGTAATTTTAGTCGTGACGTTTCGACTTTTAAGTTTTCTAAAGTTAGTAGCCCAGAGTTTGGACTTGTGCCCAATTGATGGCAATAGGCTCGCTCTCTACTTATATTATATCGGACTTTAACTTATCTAGCGAAATGTGGTACTTTCGGGGAATGCAGGCATACCTACCCTTATTTTATGTGGTAATAAAGTTGATTCTACGGTGTTCCTGCAAAATATTGTCATTTTTCCCACAATCTAGTTTCCCTAATATTTTCTACAAAAATATCACGGCATGACACACAATAAGTCGGAAATTGCTCCGTATCCACGTGGGCGATATATGTGTCGCCTTTGTATCGCCTCCGCATCGTTGAAGGCAATGAAATCTTTACGATTTTGTAATACTGTTCCTGTATGTTCGTGGTGACAGAAAATTTGTTGGTAAAACGAGAAAAAATACTCCAAATATTATTTTTTTGCGAAAACATTTTTTTTTAATATTTCCTAATTAAATCTTCCTAACAGAAAGTATTCAGTAGGTAATGTTTCCGTATATTTTCAGTCATGCTCCTTTTTATCTTCACCATCTATGAATAAATAATACCCTAAATATAACTATACTAAATATTAAAAAATAAACCACTGAGCTTTTTTACTTTGATAAAGTTTACAAAAATCGGTCAAATAATTAACGAGTTGCAACAAACAAAGCCATTCAATTGCTAATTATTATTCCTACTACATAAAAAAGTATACTTTTACAGAAAGCTTAGTTTTTCATTTGAAAAATATTTAAAAATAGCGCATACCTAATAAACATTTTTCAAAAGTTCTACCGTAATTCTTTTTTAGTTGAAACAATAACCATTTTATCATTGAAAACTGATGAAAACACATCCTTTTCTTACCACTACAACTCCAAAAGTTTCAGTCAACCCTTTGATCTCATCAATATAAGCTTTAGTCTTAAATCAGCTCAAACTATTTCTATTATGTTTAAATTGAATGCACTTTGTTTTGAAAGTTTTGAATGATATTTTTTTAGATGTGTTTGAAGAGAGCCATCCATCATAAAAATATTAATCCATCATCGGACATTGGCCCATCAAAGGACATCAGCTGTTGAAAATAGATCTTGAAATCACTGCTATTTATGAGAATACTAGCTGCGCCCCGCGGTTTCACGAGCATAAGTCTCGATTCCGTGAAAATATCGGGATAAAAAGTACCTATCCTATGTCCTAACCCAAGTCTTGGTCTAGCCATGTGCCAAATTTTATCCAAATCTGTTCAATTAGCGTGAAAGCGCAACAAGCAAACAATCTCACTTTTGCATTTATAATATTAGTTAGAATAGTTAAATGATAAAATAGAAAAATGCAAGTGTATTGAATGTTACACGGATGGAAAAAGTTACTCGTCATAACTCACTATTTTTCTTTTTTTTTCTACCTGTATTGTCCCGCTTTTGGGCAAAGGCCCCATAGCTTTCCAGTCTACCTCAATAAAATAATTATACTTATCTCCATTAATAATATAAACAATATCTACTACCACTCGGTAGTTGGTATCATACATACCCACATTCATAAACTCACGCTTTCTTCCTATGGGGGTAGGCAGAAACTACAGAACGCCACCTGCACGATCGTGGTATCATTTATATTATTACTAGCTTTTGCCCGCGGCTTCGCCCGCGTGGATGTCGGAAAATATCCCACGGGAACGTACTACCGAGATTTTATACCTAATAAATAACAAAGGGAAACGTCATTGACTCCTACCGCTGCGCCCGCGTTGCTCCGCGTAATTTTGAAACTGCGATATGTTTTAAACTATTTATTTAAATTATATGATATAAGGCATATTTTAATCTAAATTAAATGCCCAATTTAAATAACATATTATATTAGTATCTTTTTCGGTTTAGGCAGCGCACGCCAGTAAAGCTCCCAGTCGGCATGATTTTTTCCGACTTCTTCAACAATAATCGTCAAATTTCAGCCAATTTACACAAAACCTTAATAAATTATACGCTAAAACCTTTCGCATGAATCACTCCGTCCATTGGTGAAAACCGTTTGAAAATCCGTTAGGTAGTTTTTGAGTTTTAATATGTAAAGATAAGGATTTTTAATGCATGATTACTTAATAACACTATTCAATCGAATTAAGTGGCAGATGCAAAACACATAATTCTAAGAAAAAATAAACTCCATAAATCAAAACGCCTAGGTAACTTCAATTTTGCTGCCGTAGACGTACCTTATTTTTTTACCTTAATTGGAATATACAGAAGTAAAGCTTCACTATTAATAAGTTTCATCACTGTTTCAATTAATGTCGTGTACAACAATATCGCGATCGGATCGGCGACAACGCAATACGAATGCGCTCTAACTTAGCGTATTGTATGTTTGTGTAGTAGTAGTGTGTTGTATAGTGGCCATTGATGACCGACTTATGTGGTAAAATAATATTATAACCATAAGGTTTTGCACGTTATTATTATTTATTTAAGTCTATAGCGTCCCGCTGCCCGATTGATTGGATAAAAGTTTAAGTAGGTAGTAGTAGGGAGAAGAATTAATTAATTTATGAGTACTTTGCTACAAATTCCATTTTTGTTTTTCTATTATGACGCAGAAATCCAAGAACTGGCACAATCTTCAATAACCTCTACAATAATTATTTTCTACTGAGGAAATAATAATCCATTTAAAAAGGTGCCTAATCTTAATTATATAATAAATCTTAATTCTCGAGAGGACGATGAAAAGCAGATGGTAGGAAAAATGCGTACCTACTTTCCTAAAAACATTTCTTTGAGAAGTGGTCTAACTTTTGATGAGAATTTTGGTAATTAGATAAATTGTTGTCTGGTGAATTATTCGTTAGTGGATTCTGATAATATTAGTTTAGAATTTGGCATAAAACATTTATTGTTGTACCTTTTATTGCGTAGGCACAGCGTGGGATTGTTTTCTATTATAATAATCTCACCCTATCTAGGTATTGAATATAGTTAATTTACTAAAACTTCATTAAAGTAAGTAAATTATTGTTACAAATCAGTAACACGAAACATATTTACACAAATATTAATGAATTAACAACGAACCTTTGATTCGAGAAAGTTAGAGAAAGGCTGTGTCGGCCTGATACACGTTTCATTGAACACAAATGAAAACTGTGGGCAGAAGTTTGTTTAAATACGAGTAACTAGAATACGAATTTGGAATTCAAATTATCACAATGATGAAAAGACAGACATAGGATAAGCCTATTTACAAAACATTTACACAATAACTACCTATAGAAAAATTCAAGACCTACATACTGTTTCAAGGATCTCATTTCAAAGTTCTTAGAAATGTTATTGGAATAAATAAACATAATTGTAACTTTTCTTTAATGGGCTATTTTTAAATTGGCTTTTATAAAACTATTCTTTTTAGACTAGTATTGAATTTAAGTCAATGGAATAAACTAAAAATAAACTAGCATGAATGAAAAGCTTATTAGCATTGTGACCCAGTAAAAAACATGTACGGCAGCAATTATGTGACTTGTACTACAAGAAACCTGACAAGCTAACTCAAACCCAGGAGACAAACAATAATTTTAGCACTAAGACAGATACCACATATTTGAGGAGTTAAATTTATTAAAACCGCACGAATTTAATTATTAAGGTAGGTAGTTCATTCGAGCTTTTCACCGTTTATCAGCACTTCGTTGATTTGCAAGCCATAAAGGCGAATCAAAAAAAAAATTGACAATTTTTCGTCATAATTCTGACATTAATTTCCTCGTATGTCAATGCTCACTAAACCAACTATAAAACAGTAGTGTGCTCAAGTTGCATATTGCCAAACGTTAAGATTTATTACAGTAGATGCATATAGCCTAGACCGTAGGTCTTAGGACTATAAAAGGACCAAACCTAAGTGATCTAGGTACACAGTCGCACAGCATCCACCGATTAACACACAGTAAAGAAAACATATTAGTGTACTGCGAAATGTTCAAGCTGGTAAGTTAAATTATTGTTTTAATTAATTGATGATACTTTATTAATATTAATGGGAATAGTCAAATAAAATTAACAAAAATAATAGGAAGCAGAGTGTTGGCTTTTGCACTGCAGTGGGAAAACACATAGGTACATGAATTTAATAGGATGTTTTTGTTGTTGTAAATAATGATAATTTTATATTAAACCATAAATGTCTGCTATTAAATTCATATGCCCGAATTGTTATTATTAAAGACTTTAAATTAAAAATCTCTGACCCATAATAACGAACTTAAAAGTTATCAAAGTCTATAACTTTTATCCATTGTTACCACCAACCTATATTCAATTCCAGTACATGTAATTGACTGTATTTAATTTTCATCAATTCATAAATATATATAATAATATAATAATAATAATAAATCGTTTATTTATAAAAAGGTGCACATTTACAATAAGTAGGTAACTTAATAATTAAAATAGAGCACAGTTGCTTATTTACCTGAACTAGGTTAAACCTGTGTTTCAGGCTACGAAGTGCATAAATACTTACTTAATGTAATAAATTAAACTATGAGTATAAAGTATAAACCAAATATAAATTAGGTAAACAAAAGTAAAATAGCATGTTAGCGGTTCTATTTGCAGACAACAAGTAGATCTTCTGTCTGTGCATAATCTATGGTTAGTAAATATTCAAGTATATTTTTTTTACAGCTAAAGTAATTAAATTTATAAATACTAAGTTTCCTATTTAATCTATTGTACAGAAATGGGCCTAAGAATGTAAAAAATCTTTCTACAAAGACATGTTTTGAGGTCGCATTAGATGTGCATACTATATCATTCCTTCTCTTGTTAGAATTGTCAGCAGTGTAGGTAAGCATGGTATGCTGTTTTAATACTAAGTGCATAATGAAAAGTTGGCGAACAGTCAGCACGTTGCAGGATTTATATAGCAGATCTGTGGGAAAGAAAAAGGGATGGAAGTTTGCTACTTTTAAAATTGCTCTCTGAGCTCTTTCAAGAGGAAGTAGATAGGATTTTGGTGCGCCACCCCATGAAGTGATGCAGTATTGAGTTATAGATTGACATAGGGCCAAATAAACTTGAGTGATTAATTTTGAATCTGCAAATGTTCGCAATTTTTTAAAAACATATATTAATAAACTACTAATATAAACTACTACAATTGAAATCTCCTTTATCATTAATTTAAAGCAAACGTTTTAAAACTTTTTAAATGTAAAAGTATTAAATTTAAACATTTCGTACGAACTAATCAAGTGGAACTAAAGTAACACTGGAATAAATTTAGTTTTAATTGAAAAGTTTGTCACCTGAATAGTTTTACTAAGAATAAATTAACAGCGGTCATTGACCTGAGATGATTAATTTCCAGTCCTCAATATAAAGAGCTAGAAATATCGGAAATTCCTAGACAGCTAAATATTTGAAGTGAACTTCAATAATTTTATATTTATTGAACTGCCTCGGTGGTTTAGTGGTCGCAGCGCTACTGGTGAGCATGAGGTCCTGGGTTTGAAAGTGTTTGGGTTTCTCCATTCCAGGAATTTCTCAGTAGCAGCCCGGAGTCTGTATTTGCACCCGGTTGATGGCAATAAGCTCGCCCCCTATTACATGGGACTAAACAATAACTGGCGAAATGTAGGTGTACTACTATGGGTATACCTCTACCTAACCCTTCGGGGGAACAAGGCGTGATGTTATGTTACGTGTCATTGAACTTAAAATTTCAAATGTATAGAATGTACTATTTTGTTATTGTCAATACTAAACAATAATTTCGTATTTTCCAGTGAATAAGGAACAGACATCTCCAAACTTGGTTTCCCTCGAAATAACTGCAAAGACGTTTCACTAACGAACGTTTTTTATTCATGACGTCATATAGCTAGTCTCAACCCCTTAGCATAATAATTGACGTCATTTAGGTAAATAGTTCCAGCCCCTTAATATAACTTCTTCTTAACATGTTGATGATACTTATCGACACCCACGCAAAAACATAAAGTGCCTCTATTTTTATAACCTTAATATAGCGGGCGATACAATAATAGCGATATATTTTTATTTCCAATATGAAAACACTCCCTTAATTTTCAAACCACTTTGCTAGTAACTGTATTAACATTATTTATATTTCCATAATAACTTCAGCGAGCAATAAATATATGATATCAATAGCAAAATAACTGCTACAAATAAAGTTACCTTTGTGGCTTCAAGATATTTTCAGTCTATAGCAATAATATTGGTACCTTACACAAGAAGTTTTATAATATAAATAACGACCGCTTATTGTGTCATCCTATGTGAAATTTCTAGATTTATATCTGCAATTCGTATGGTGTACATAATAAATAGTATTCTATTCTAACGATTGTTAGGATGGTTATTTGGTGTGTGTTATAAACTCCTTAAATAATAAGTTATTTGTTAGGGTCATTACAGGATATTGACTAAACAATTCTAACAAAACGGATATTTAATCTAACTTTACAAAACGGAAACGGATACCATGATTGATATTTACTATTTCTGGGTCTGTGAACCCATTGAACTGTAGTTCTATATATAACGGAAAATGTAAATAACTGTTGGAAAAACTCGTCTAAACTAACAACTGTTTGAATGAATACTTTGTTGATGCAAAGTAGGCATACTTACCTACATTTTTTTACGGAATAATCGTATTCAGTGGAAGTTCAATAAACTAGAACAGGATAGCTACGGAATAAGAAACGGTCGCACGTGAGAAGAAATACAGAAAGAAAAAAAAAAAATTTTATTGTGGACACGCACAGGAAATACAAACAGTAATAACAACTAAAAAGGAGCATCTAAAACTAAAAAAAAATTATTTATTTATTTATTATATTTTTTTATTTGATTAAAAATTAAAAATTCGTGGTGAAAATTTGCAGATTTAATATTTGCCGGTCTATTCTGTAAAAATGTCAAGGTGAAAACTTATGTGAAGTGAGCTGTCATCCCACTTAATATTGAGATTGACATTATTGACAGCTCACTTCAAGCTTACTTCACTTAAGATTTTTTACAGAATAGATCCGATGATGTTCAGACTGAAGTAAGGAAAGGGTGAATATCGAGAAGTATCCGATACGCAATGAGCAATTTTATTGTAGTGATCTTAATACTTGTTCCTTCTCTGTACCAGAAGAGGTTTTACCTAAGTTGGGTTAATATTGTGTATTGGGAAAGAACAAGAAGACATCAAAGTCTATTTTACCGTCTAAACTAAAATAACTTTATTCCTTTTTTTTTTCAGACCATCATCTTCGTCTTCATCGCGATCGCTCACGCCGGTATCATCGCCCCCGTAGTGCCGGCCCACCCTATAGTGGCCCACCATGTCGTGACCCCCGTGCACACGGTGTCACACAGCGCCGTGATCCACCCGGCCCCCATCGCGCACGCGCCGGTGGTACATGCGGCCCCCATTGTCCCCATTGTCAGACATTCCCCATTGATTGCGGTGCATCACCATTAAATTATCAAGAGTAGTTCGTCCAAATTCAGTGATGTATTTGGTGTGATTTTTATTAAATTATTTTGAGAGTTTATTTTTTATTCTAACTCTTTTATTTATTTACACCTGTAGACTTGAGTGACAGTTGTGGTGGAAGATCAAAATTGAATTATGGAATTTAAAAAGGAAATGGAATGGTGGAATTTAAAAGAAATTTGAAAAAATTTAGGTCGCATCTGGCTTGCGTGTATGACCAATTAATGTATAAACAGGAATGAAGCTGCAGCAAAAGGAAAAGATATGTAAGGATTGTAGGAGGTGGCGTTCTATAGTTTCTGCCCACCCTCATGGAAAAGAGGCGTGAGTTTATGTGTCTTCTGAGACAAGTAAGCTATTTTTTTTTTTTAATAACTGTATTATTAATTATTTTACAGAGGCATATAAATAATCCAAAATGATGAATAATTTTTGTTTCCATAACGATACTCAAGAAAATCACGTTGAGATGTTAAACTTGACACTGAATATGAACCTCTACCAACTAACACCAATAAGTTTATGACGACTGACAAACTAAGCTGATTCAAACTTTCAACGTAATAATAAGCTGGCAACTTGTTAAACAATTTATTGTTTTATCTGTACTGAAGGGAAGCGTTTGTTTTATGTAAATAGAAAACATTTTAGTTTATGACAGGGTTGAACATTTTATTAATTTGTCGTCGCCATAAAATCACGGAAAATTCCTTACAAAGAAATAAAAAGCTCTCAATTAAGTTGTGGTTGCCAAGGACAGTAATGGGTGCCATCAAAAATAGTTCAATACCCTAGAACTGACAATAGGCTATGGGGTGATTCATAGGCTTGCTGTATAACATAATAATCTGCCTAAATCTTCGGATTTCAGGCGTCTACTTTATACTTTAAGAAACCTCCTAGATCACACTTGAGCACCCTTTCCATTTTCAATTTACCTACGTTATAATACGCATAAAGATAAAGTGCCTGGGCGACCGAGCTCCGCTCTGGTGAAAATAGAGAATGCTCATTTAATAGTATAGGATAGATAGTACCTACTAATTCCATACTGCCATGATAATAGGTACTTACTAATTCCATGCTGCCATAATCATTATTCTAATGTCATTATTGTCATGTCATTATTATTATTCATTATCTTGTTCTAAACTTTGGGCGACCGAGCTCTGCTCGGGTGAAAATACGGAGAAAACTAATTTTCCCAGATATGAGACCTAGCTAGATCGATTTTTCGTACTCGCAAACCCCGATATTGCAACTTTCATCGAAATCGCTAGAGGCGATTTCGAGAACGTGAATACAAATATATGTACAAATATTGCTCGTTTAATAGTAAGTATAGGATAGGATATACAAAACTCATTTTCCAAAAAAGCAATCCCCACAAAATTAAACTAAACCCATCGCAAACGCATCGAACCTTCAAACAATTCTGAGAAAGACAAAGATTTTTATCGTTTTATGAAAATAGGCTCAGATTGTACATCAAAGGGTACAGTGGAAGAGATTTACGGTCTATTTTATTTGTACTCGCTCGTGGCTCGTGGCTAGGTGTCAATGACACTGGGTGTAAATAGCCAAGTCAGCTGCAGGACCCGTTTAGCATAAACATATTTATCAAACCTATGGTTTTTATGACCATGGGGATATAAAATGGATGGGACGAAAGTTTTGTTACTAGGTAAAAAAAACAGATATTTTTATTTATTTAAATTTTTAATTAAAGTAGTAGAGTAGAATTATTTATTAAGATTATTATATACCTGGGGGTGGGGCAAATTAGACTCTCCCACACTTGGGTGTCATTGTCCTTTATAATTTTATTTTAAATAACTCGCAATTACAATATAACCATCGCGTTCGTTTCATGACACAAATTGTATAACTTTTTTTTTCAAGATGAAACTCTAAATTGTTTGTGAGTGGGTGAAAGAACAATTCTATAAACTTCAATAAATTCTAACCGACCAAAACTCAATGCAAGTACTAAAGCATTATAGATGCAGTTTATAGCTGTGTGTAGATCCAAATCTTCCCAGACAATGAGTAACACGGGCAATAAACCGTTACTATCCTTGAATCCACTTTATTATCCTCTAAGAAGTTCGATCGCAATCACCGCACGAAACCTTCGCAGAGATGCATTGTACCCTCCTGAGGGCTTTTACGCCCTAATAAAGTGTATCTTCAAGGATAATTACTTGGGGAGCCGGCAGCGGTATTGGCGTTAATCCCTTCTTTGTATAGAGTTCTTTATAGTCCGCCCTTGGGCGTTAATGACCCGTAATGACCAGCACTGATTTGGGCATAATGCGGTTCTTTAGGGCCATTTTGGGGCATAAAGGACCACTAATTTATCAATTGGTTTGGGACGTTATGATTTTCTATTTTCGTGATTGCAGTATATTTGTGAGGTTATTGACCCCTGAAAGCACACGTTATTAAAGACATAAATAATGGGATTCATAATTTATATCGTCCTCCTTTCCTTTATGAGTATTTATTTTTCCGAGTGCTATCAGTGCTCGCGTGGTGATTTAGTACACATCGAAAGTACCAATAACAAAAGGGACGTTTAATGTTATGTTAGGGGGAGCGGGAGAACTTTTGAAGAGCTTGCACATAATATTTTATATTCTTCGTTCAAAATTGAAGTAACCATAATCCGTTTTTCTTTAAGAAAATGGTAATCCGCTTGTTAGCGAACGATCGGTGAGTATCTTTTCCACATCATATTATTTTATTTATAGTTACCTACTTTAAATTACTTAGTAAAGACAAAAATGGCATTGTTTGGTTTTATTAGATCGGACACTTCACAGTATCAGGGAAATCAGAAGACTAGAAGTGACCTTTACCTAGAGGCAATATAATGTAAATTAACGTATATTTAAATTGCTTATTAATAATGTATAAGTTCCGGCAACCCAGTAACTATTATAAACAAAAATTTTTGTACCTTCATTAATTTATTACTGTTAAAAATATTATTATTACCCACCTACAACACTTTTTATTGCCTCAAGTATTCAAACAAACAAATGAACAAACGTAACTTTACGGTACGGTTGATTTTGTTTTATTTCATCCCTTTACTTTAGGAGGAATACATTACGTTGGCTTTGATAGAAGTAGTTAGGTGCTAAATTTTGGAATGTGTTCATTGTTCCGTGCATGGTGTATCTCATCAGTCGGAACTTGGTTAAATCGACCTGAAAGTGCAATTTCGTGGATGATTTCCATTCCATAAAATAGTCTTCCCAATATAAACGTACGCCAATTACTTTGCATATTAAAGATAGCATATTCTCAGAATAGATTTTCCTAAGTATATTTTTATGAGAAGGAAAAATGCACACATTTTTAAAATGTTGAACGAGACATCTTCAAAGCATAATTTTTCTCGAAATGTGCATTCATTAAGATGTTTACTTTAAGCTTTTTTTTTTATTTATTAAATTCAATCTCCCATTTTACATTTTGCTATAACTAGTCGCACCACCCAAACTAACAAAAATATTATCTGAACAGAAACATTCTAAAGGCATTTTAATTCAATCACACACTTTCATCAGTACTTCCATTCCACATATCGATTAAGTGCACAAATTAAGTCTTCGTGTCTACATACCAGGTGTCCACAAGGCAAGCTATTAATACCAGCACCTAATATAGACTGAGGCGCCAACACGCAATATTGTGGTCAAGTAAAGTAAAGTAAGGTAAAGTATTTAACTTTAGATTACTTGATACTCGTCATGAATCTAACAAAAAAGAAACTACATTCCAATAGCCCCTACGTAATGTCCATAAAAATATTTAATAATCTACCAGATGCATTAAAAGATGAAACCAGCGATACGACATTTATAAATAAGATCAAGCAAATATTGATTAAAAAAGCATACTACACAATAACCGAATAAACACATAACATAACATCACGCCTTGTTTCCCCGAAGGGTTGGGCAGAGGTGCATGACAAAAAAAAAAACAGATTTAACACAAACAGACACCATACACAGTTAGTCTTAAAGATGCGTTCATACATAGGATGGATAAATATTATAATATAGTATTATGTTTAATTGAACTTATCTAATAATTTATTATGTACACAACCTTTATCTGATCTCAATTAACGTTAAGAATATAATTATAATTATTTGATTGTTACTTAATTTATTTCTTAATTTAATTTTTATTTTAAGAATACATTTTATCCTTTTTGCTGTACCACCTTTATGGAATGCAGATAAAGATAAGTATGAATATGAATATGAAAAACAAGAACTCCGGTATTTAGGATGAAATTATGGAACATTCTTGTGAAATGAAATTACATTTATTTATTTGCCAGAATATAGGTACAGTACCGACCAAAAGTCCATAAGCAATCTCACAAAGCAATAGACTGACGCTTCGGTTTGACTTACGACCTTCTTCTATAAGTTGTTACAATACTGTAGACACGCACATTACACACACACACTCACTTTGTCTGCAACCAATGACTAGTTCGATAATCATCATTCGTTTTTAGTTTCATTCGTCTTGTTCACATAAATATTAAAGTTTAGCAGGTAGACCACAAAAAACTAAGTAAATTATTTCGATTTCTGTGGGGTAGATGCAGTTTATTACAAGTATTCAATTAATAGAACTTTGTTGGTTCGTGCCGTGATAATATTGGTGACGAGCATTTAGCGCAGTGTTGTGGTTATTATTATCAAAAAGCAGGCATAAAATATATTGAAGAGATCAGATCAGATCAGAGAATATTATTGCGCTGCGTTAAAGTGAAGTGAATATCTAATAAAACCGGACTAAGTGTGAGTGTTATCATTTATATATTTCATATTTTACTAAACATAAATCCTAATCAAGGGTATTGTTGATAGAACAGAGGTATTGTTGAGACAGAAGATGCCTTTAAAGTTTTAAATTCATTGTGAGGTTTAATTCGATTAGTGAATAATAAATAATTAGGTATTATGTGTAATAAAAGCAATGTTTTTCTTTGTTCTAGAGAAATACTGTGACGGTTAAGAGATATGAGGAAGGGGCTTATTATCGAGTAGCAGCGACGTCAAATGGTGAATGAAACAAATGGTTTCATACCAACGAGATATTTTGCTGAATTATTAAAAACACGTCATTATGAACCGTTCGCCGTGCACTCTGAAGGCTTGCATCACTGAAGACCAGCTAGAAAACCGTTTTTGACCTTAAAATATTGACCGTACCAACTTAATAAACAACAGATTCGTTATTGCATGAATTTATGATAACGAATTTTTTAAGCACGTTTCAATAGGGTGTTTGTCGTATTTCTTGCAGATATACCGAAATTGTTTAATATTATTTTAGTAATAGTATTATTTTAGGATTAAAATTTGAGGTTTAGTTTCAATCTTCTTTTCGTAAAGAAAATGAATACTTAAGCTATAACCTCAATACCAACCAATATTTACTAAAGCCAAATAAAGTTTAAAATAATTAATATGAACAACTGCCTTTAACCTTAAAATCAACAATTTTGTCAGTAGATTTTTTTACATTTTAAGTAGTCTAATATTCTTATTTATTGCTTAATTACTTAGACCATGATCAAAGCTTTATATTTATGGTGCAAAAAAATCCATTTAAAATTTAAAACATTTCAAAATTTAAATATGTCAAAATAATACAAATTGCTTCTAAGTTTCTAGACATCTATTTCACATACTAATCAGGTGAAATAATGATAAATAATTGTAGCAGTTTGATAACTATACTTAAGTAAAATAAACATAACGAATAAATATTATTTATTTTTTATTATAACATTATCACGCATTTTTTATTCTAAACCCTTTATTGCAATAACAACATAAATAAATAGGCAGGATATTTAAAAATATTATTATTGCAAACAAAAATAATAATATTTGCAAAAACAGCGCTGTGATTTACGAGATTAGAACCTTAGCCATCTTGAATCTAAGACCAACGCTTAACGCCTTCTGCTATCTGCACATATAATTTACTTTCGAATTTTAGCAATGCGATACACTGGCCAAGGTCACGCGTACGAGTATGATGCGTGCTAACAAAAGTTATGGAAATATAAGTGCGGCGCCCGCGAACCGTGACGATCCCATCAGTTTGCTCAAAGTCCTCGGCAAAATCTATGAGAGGCTTATTTATAAGCGTCTCAGAGACTACGCAGAGACCAAGGGCCTCATCCCCAACGAGCAGTTCGGCTTTCGAACTCAGCACTCTAGCGTGCATCAGGTCCACCGTATTGTCGAGCTGGTCAGCGGTGCTCTCACCCAAGGCCGACAGACAGGTGCGGTCTTCTTCGATATTGCGAAAGCGTTTGACAAAGTCTGGCACAACGGCTTAATATATAAGCTTTACAAACTCGGTGTGCCAGATCGTCTCGTGCTCATCATTCGAGACTACTTGTCGAACCGCACCTTCCGCTTCCGTATCGAAGGAGCCCTATCCTCTCCCCGCCCCATAAGGGCAAGAGTCCCTCAGGGCTCCGTGATAGCTCCCCTCGCATTCACCCTATTCACTAGCGATATTCCCAAACACAGATGGACGCACTTGGCTCTGTTCGCAGACGATACTGCGATCATCTGTAAAGACAATACCGAAACGATGCTCCTAAACCTGCAAAGGGCTGTCAATAACCTTGGCGCCTGGTTCAGGAAATGGAGAATCGAGGTCAATCCCGACAAAAGTCAAGCGGTTTTATTCACAAAACCGAGATCCAGAGCCCTCCCCCTCCCCCGACCTATCACCTTGTTCGGCAAGCCGATCCCTTGGGAGAAGCGAGCCAAGTACCTCGGTGTTATACTCGACCATCACCTCTCCTTTTCAGAGCACATAAAGTCGGTTCGCTCGCGAGCCGCTTTCGCTCTCGGTAGACTTCATTTCATTCTCAATGCACGCAGCAAATTGTCACTAAAGTGCAAATTGCGAACCTACACAGCGTGCATTCGCCCCATCATGACCTATGCGGGATCAGTCTTTGCTCACGCCAAACCCCATTCCATCCATAGGATGCAGACCCTACAGAACCGTTTCCTTCGTAAGGCCACGGGAGCCCCCTTTTATGTCAGAAACGAGATCCTCCATCTCGACTGTAAGATCCCAACGATCCGCCAATTCCTAAAACGCATGTCCAAGAGTTACTTTGACTCCGCTCCCAAACATCGCAATCCTCTGATTGTCGAGTCAGCCGACTACATCCCTTCCCGTATCAGTCAGATTCGCCGACCGAGGCATACTCTTGTCAGATGACCCCATTACACTCCTCCAGGAGCAGAATAGGGCCACCAGTACAGTATACAAGAACAGACGCCTCCCGTCATTCCGACCTCGCCGCCGAGGTCCTTTGCGATCGCGACCGCGTCCCCGAGTCAATGAAACTCCTCCCCGACCCTTGCTCGAAAACGAGGTGCCAGCAGTTGTTGGAGCTGAGCACGTAGCTTTAAATACCCCGCATAATAATCATGATGAAAATATAAATTTGATCCAGCCTGTCCCTTCTTGCTGTCCTCCCCTCAGCGATGCCCTAAGCCGAGGTTCGTACCCCACAGGGGGTGCCCTTAGCGAGCATTCGCTCTAAGTGTAGAAGCTTAAGGCCACCACAGGAAAAGTTCGGTTAAGCAGCCATGACCTTAGTGGTCAAAACTGCGAGAGGCCATTTCAAAAAAAAAAAAAAAAAAAAAAAAAAAAAAAAAAAAAAAAAAAAAAAACTCTGACTGTTTACACATACAAATGTACGGACTATACCGCGTGTTCACAGCAATACGACTCTTAGCGTGCTCATGCACTTTTGAGCGCTTACTGTACATACAGAATAACATGGTAAAATAACTTTTGTCTCACTATATTCGACTCGTGCAAGTGATTTTATTCCGAATAAAATCAGTGCAAAATAAATATAACCTTGTAAAGCGTCTGATAAAACAATGGTTCCCATTAAGCTTCGCCTTGATTTCGTATGGGATCCTTCTGGGTAGTATATTATGTCCATCCATGGGTACTGCTATGTTATCAAGAGTTATGGCTTCCGAATTGGACAGGGTCTTTTGAAGGTCGATGGAAATTAAATTTTGAAATAATGAGGTGAAAAGCCTTTTTTACTTTCTGATTGATTTATTTATAATTTAAGTGAAACTGCCAATTACACTGCAAAAGAGACAATAAAACTAATAATAATGATCTTACGAACGAGAACTTTTTCTTTAATAATGACGATAGCCTGCACGCAATATTGCTCTTGGATTGTAGAACACCACAAGATAAATAAATTTCAATGTCGCTTAGGCTAAATATCTTATAAAGTTGAATATCTCTGTCACATAATCTAACTGAAGAAAAAATAAAAGTGC
Organism: Agrochola litura; assembly: GCA_949152395.1. Classification (NCBI taxonomy): domain Eukaryota; kingdom Metazoa; phylum Arthropoda; class Insecta; order Lepidoptera; family Noctuidae; genus Agrochola; species Agrochola litura. The sequence goes on from OX424490.1 coordinate 1,089,623, forward strand.
TAGGCACCAGGAAATAGCTTCTGTCCTCAATATAAGCTTCACAAACAAAGTTCCTGTTTTCATAATAAAAAAGACATAAACAAGGCAATTTAAAGGGATAGTGAGCAAATCGAAGGTCTATTGTTTCACAATATATCTTAGACTCCAAGGACCAACTGACTTCCGTAATAGAAGATGTTATCGAATCATTGCCTTGTACGCATTGTTGACTCGTTCACACCCTGACCTTGGATTTACAGGATTTTAATCTTACACAAACTTGAAGTAAAATTAGTAATGTTCACGAACACGATACGAATACAATCTGCGACCTAAGCATAACTAAATGCAAAGAGACTAATTAAATAATACAATAGCAGGCCGATGAAAGTTGTTTGAAAATCATAAAAATATTTAGGTACACTTATCTAGACTGAAGTAACGAGGGCCAATAAACGCCATCTAGATGTTTGAAAAGTCGATGAGTGGTCGTAACTCTCCGGCTCTCAAGCTTAAAGACATTGTAAGCACTTTTATTTATTTTTTGCTTGTGGTTAGTGACTAACCTGGTGTCAGAGTTTTATGCCGCCCATGGGCCTCTGACAAGGTTTCACATGCTGTCGAGAAATATCTCTCAGGTATTGAGTTTCCTCACGATGTTTTCATTCACCATTTTTGAAGCAAGTTATTATACAATACGCAAATGAATCCGAAAAGTCTAATAAACGACATGCCATGTAAAATTGTTAATTACTAACTAAGAGTTACATTACATAATAAAGATGTGAATAATGAAAGTATTTTATAAAAAAACCCTAATTATGCACCAATATAAATAAAGAAATCTCAAGAACACCGAATTTCGCAAAACGAACAATACACATTTCTCCAAGGTCTCACTGACAAACTACCCCAGTTTCTTAACCGCGGATGTTACAAACTCTCAGAAAACGATGTTTTAAATACACATCCATCATAATAAAACTACGAATAGGGGAAACATAGTTTCATCTGTCATTTGAAGGTCATATCATGTGGAGCGAAAGTTACAGGACTTAAGAGAGGAAAACTGTGGTTTTATGTTGAAAACGATGTATTACGTAATGTTAATAACACGATGATGTATTATCTTGTAAGTTAAGTAATTGTTGTTTTCATGATTCAGAAAATGGATGAGATTATCTAATGGCGGCTTGTTTGATCTTAGCAGTTGCGTCATTGTCGGCGAAAACAATTAATCTATTACATAACATCGCTTGCTTAGAGCCCATAGTTGAGACGCATGATTCATCTCTTTTTCGAGACTTTTCTAGTCATAAAGACTCCAAGTTATTATAAACTGTATCGAGCTGAATGTCAAGATCGCAGTAATCTTTAGGTATTAGCAATCCCAGGCATCTTACATGGTTTATTAGATCAAAAGATGAAAACGATTTGCAACATAACAATACATTATTTTCTAAGATGGAAATACGACAAGGAATCCAAAATTTCCCGATAATAATTTAGAGCAAACCAAAATGGATGTTATTTCGAGCCTCATAATTTAAATATTTCCGATAACGGATCCTCCATCTTTACAAGAATACACTCAAGGGAGATTCAATGAGGCCCTTCATAGGCGTTCTATAATAATTAATCAATTTTCTCTGAAACTTTCAAAGGGACAGTTAATTGATTTGACATCTAGAATAGATTGGGAGCTTCGGTTTGTTTGCAGTTAATGATTAAAGTGCAAGGACCTCTGGTGGCGTGGGTATGGAGAGATTATGTTTGCCACTGACATTATGTACTTAGTACGTGTTTCGATCATTTTATGTGTCAATGTTTATTATTAGTTTAAGATGCATAATTATCAATAGTTAGTAAAGATTAAGCTTGTCATTGATAGGAGCATAATTTTTATTACTAATAGTTCTTTTTTAATTTTAGTGTCATTCGTAATAAAAATGTTAAATGATCGTGAAGGGACATTGGTCAATATATATTATGCATCATTGAGCCACCAGTGTTAGATACACAACTTTCTTATTAATCTTTAGTTATGCATGTACATATTCCAAAAGTTAAAAAATTCGTACTTTAAAAGACTTGCTTTTTCTAAAATTTAATTTAATATACACAGACACGCTGACGTGCCGAATTTGATGAGTGTATAGATTTAATTTGATTTGTGGCAATAGACAAAATCAGTTTCTTGTGAAAATCTAAAATTTAAATAAGTTCAATGACTTGTTTATGAAACATTTTGTATTTCAAATACATTGTATTTTGGTGAAAATCCATTAAATACAAGAGAAGGAAACATATCGAATTACTGATTCAACCTTTTTAATCTATTTGTGGAATGAAACATTGGTTATTTGTATTTTAAAACTTAGAATTAAAGACTTATGGACAAAACGGTGGCTAAGTTAGCCTCAGGTAGGTACGTCTTTTTTTTCATTTGTCAAACAACAAATGTGCTTTTCTTTTCAGTGTATTGCAATTTCTTACTTAGTCTAACTTTTAAATATCGATTTTGTATCAAAATGTGCCTCCTCGAAAAAATAAATCTTAGAAGCTTATGAATGGAGTAAGTATTATATTATTATGACTGACTATAAGAGCGTTAATACTTCGATTTTCACACATCAAAACCGCTATTCAAATCATAAACTTATTGTATGATGTGAAAAGCGTAAAGCGGTAAACAGAATTTACTCTGTAGGTACATAGAAAACCTTTCATTTTCTTTGGCGTTTACTGCCAATGACCTTTAATAATATTATATTGTTTTATAAGGGGTCATTGATTTAATACATTATTCCCCTGAATTTTACCTTTAGATCTAAAAATAGTATACCTTAGAGCATTAAAGTTTTATTGTTCGAAAGGTGACCCCTTGGGGGAAGGCGATTAATCATGATCAAGAACGACATGTGTTCTCAGGTGTATCTCTAAAACCAGGGAGGATAAAATAGCTATAAGTAGTAATAAAATTGTATAGAGATAAGTAGTATGTGGGTAGGGTTTGCCTCCGCAAAACTTTGCCGAAGGGGCAAGGTTCGTCATCATTCATTATGCTAATTAGTAGTTCCTACCCACAAGCTGAATTTAATAATAAAACACGTGGCAAGAAGTTTTACGTCAAATTCATTTAATTTTAAAATATTTAGATAATTTATGAGAACACATAATTATCAAAGTAGAATCTAGTAGGTAAAACCAGGGTGTTACATCAAAATCCTGTTTTTTTTTACTAATATGTACTTTGTAAGTTAATTTTATAAAATCACCTTGAAGTAGACGGCACATGGTGCTCGTTCGTCCTCCATCATTATGAGAAGAGACAGGTCAAAGCTCACTTCTCAAACTAGATTATGCAGCTGCTTGAGTAAATATTAATGTATTAAATTTAAAGCTGAACAAGAAGGACCAAAAAATAAGTACCTAATTCCACGAACGGAAAAGTACTTATTTTTTAAAAGACCATTCAAAAAAATTTAATTATCTCTACTAGCCTAAGTTTGGCTAGGTAAATATTTAACTTAAGTGGAATTTTAAATAGTTTTACTCCCTAGTAGTATTATATTTGCTTAGGTCTTACCCATTTAATATTTAGTTTCAAAAAGGTTGTAGTCAAATGTTTTAATTATTGAAATACAAAATTTATTTTATCTTTTTATTTTTAAAAGTTTCATTTTTAAACCTTCCTAAATATTTATATTTTATTTTTCTGACTGTGTAATCTTCAAACCTACTATGGTATTCACCCTTCATTTATCATCAGAGGTAAACAACATTTTAGCCTCGCACAACAACTGCCCTTGATCTACGTCTATTCATATAAGGATTAGTTCTCTATCCTCTGAATAACCGCATGTTACTTCTAAAACGTTTATAGATGGCACGAGATTTGAACTAAGCAGAGGAAGTAAATTTATTCAACCTTCGAGCATATATTATGAGATTCAGAATGTTGTCTTACTGTTAATAATTAATTGAAGTTTTTGGGGAAATGTTGTTTGGTTTTCAAATTACTTTTCTTTGAATACTTTTTCGTATCGTTTAGATGTATAATTATTTGAAGAGAGTTTTTTTTTAAGGATTAATAAAATAATAAATTTAGCAAATATTTGAAATAATAGGTAAGTAGTGCTGTGCAATTATTAAAAACTTAATCAATATTTTGTTTATTATTCTGAATACGTTTCTCAATCTTATTCAGCTCTTTAGTATTTTATTACTCGCTTTTACCCGCGGTTTTATCCGCGCGGCCGCGTGGAGATCGGAAATTATCCCACGGAAACGTACTAATGAGATGAAAAGTGCCTATCCTATGTCATAACCCATGCCACAAGCATGCCCATCCTAAGCCGTGGTCTATCCATGTGCCAAATTTCATCCAAATCCGTTGAGCTGTTTTAGCGTAAAAGTGTAACAAACAAACAAACTCACTTTCTCATTTATTATATTGTTATTACTTAGGATTCCTTTCAAAACACAAGGACTTTAATCAAAAGAAAAAATGGTATCCCATCAAAGATGCCGTCAGTTGCATCAATCAACATTCTTGGCACATTTTTTGTCAGCTCAGGGTATGTTTGACAAATTTTGGCTCGAAGGACCTTGACTTGGAATTCTGGTCCTTTCGCATAATAGGCCCGTTATTATAATAAGCTCCACTACCGGGTCAAGGCTGGCCTCAGGTATTTGTGGGTCGCGTTTTGGCTTCGGCCCTCTTTGGCGCATTCCGGGATATTTTGGGACAGCTGCATTTTATTTGGATGGTGTCTTTTTATGGCTGTAAGGGTTTGCTGAAGAAAATTGTGTTTTCCTTGGAGTGTATTTTGCCTTATTTACAAGTTTAAAGCACTAGGAAGTAATGAAGGCGGATGGTTTGGGGGACTGTCTTATGTAATTTTTACGTTCAAAAAGTGCTGATTCTCAGCCTAATTTGAATAAATAACTTTTCGTTGTGATTTATGAGTCAAAATATGGTCTAAGTTATGAAAGAATATTGGTGTTACTTCAGCATTTTTTGAATTAGTCAATCACTAATTATCTGTTTTAATATTTTAAACACAATGTACTTATTTAAGCCTAACATTCTAAACCAATATCTAGATATACCGTAGGTGGACGTAGTAATAACTGCAATAGTTTTAAACAAAACTTTTCAGAAACTTTTCCAATTTGATGTTATCTAAACTTACTTAAACTTAATGGTGTTCTGGAAATTAAAGTTGCTATCAGTAATACAGTAGGTAAGTCTATATTTGAAATATTTTTTTAACTGATCTTATTATAATTTTAGCTAACAAAAAAGTTTGCATTTTTAGATTCCATTATGGGAGAGAGATTTGATTTTATACATGTTTTTTTTTTTACTAAATCTTGCTTTGAGGTATTAAACAAACGACGTAATTAACCTGGTTAAATTCTTGCTATTTCAAATATTGTAATTTTTAACCTACCACACACACCACGCCTGTAATCCCCGAAGGGTTAGGCAGAGGTATATCTATAGTACATGCACATTTCGCCAGTTACGTTTAAGTCCCATGTAATACGGGGCGAGCCTATAGCCATAAACTGGGCACAAATTCAGACTCCGGGCTGCTACTGAGAAATTCCAGATGTAAAAACCCAATAACACTTTGCCCGACCCGGGAATCGAACCCAGGACCTCATACTCAGCAGTAGCGCCAACCTAAATAAGTTAAAATGTGAATATAAGAAGAAAAAGATACAAACGTAGAATATGAAAAAAAAACTTCATTTTCACATCAAACGCATGGCAACAGAATTAAAGACCAATTGGTGTCCTTTCATCGGATCAAAGTTAAAAATATCTAATATAAAAACATTCCGATAGAATTATCAAAGAAAGATCTTATTAGTACTCGTCTCAATAATTGTGTGTTTATTTTTCTAATCATATTTTTAGGGTTGTATCTACCTATAAGTATGAGTTTCTCTTACAATTCAAACAAGACATTTTAACTTTGTCTTGAAGACGAAGAAAGCATTTGCAAACCTTCTGGCGTTTCCATCGATGCAACTTACGATTCCAAATGTAATCAAGAGGACAACCGGCTTATTTGCCAACCTGTTAAATAAAATATGTCTAATACAAGAGCTAGTGTTGTTAAAGGGCCTTACCTGTCAAGTGAGACTGCGACCAGGCTGTAGACTGACGCGGCGACTGACAGTCCCTGCACGTACGGCACAGTTTTGCACATCAACCAGCCTAGCACCCATGCTGCAACAAACACAAAAAATAAAATTAATAAACTGTGGTGAAGATAACAATTTAGTCATCCACAGGCCTAAGTTTTATTTGAAAGGCCATAAACGGATAGGAATTGAACCGTCTTATTACAAAACAAGGTGTTTCTTTTGAACCAAATCAGGTTCTCAATACAATAACCGGCTCGAAGGTTTAAACTTGAACTAAAGTTATTCGTTTTGTAATAAGGTGGGAAAGGTACCGGTAAACGACAGTCCATGTGTTGTTACACATGGACTGTCGTTTCGTTAATTTCTAGTTAATGTTGTCTTTAGAGACGAAATACCTGCTGAGAAAACTTCCAAGCCTTTTCCTCTCCTTAAAGTTTGCCTAAAAATGTAAACAGCGATAATTTAATAAACACCAATGACCTTATCATCATAGTGCAATCATTATGTTAAACTCATTATCACAAAACGCTAAAAGGGCTTGTCTTTGCATTCATATAACAATAGATATTAGTTTCATCATCTGTCAAGTTAGACACTGGATTGACGAACACCATGTAAATACAGTTGATGGTTGCTATGCAAAGTAACAACTTTATAGCGCTATATTATGCTCGATAGATATAATGTTATGAGTAGTCAAAAGCCCGAAAGTCTGACAACAAGTCTTTCCAAGGGATATCGTGTTACCCAGTATCTGGGTTGTGGAGGTCAGATAGGTAGTCGTTCCATGTAAAATTCAGGTTGGACTAGAAGCCAACTTCAGGATACCTAGTTGGGAAAAGGCTTCGCAAATAATGATATGAATAATGAACCATATTGTAAATTAAAATAATAAAATACAACAATAAAAAAGAAATCTTTTTCAAGAATTCTTTTTTATTGTTGTATAATTTTCTACCATTTTTTTCCTTCTGGATCGCCATTTAACGAATCAAACTTGAATATTTTTTTTTTAAATACACGTACAGTGGTACTTGTATTTTAGTAAAGAAAGTACGGTAGGTAGCCGACTCGTTTCGTTAACACAGAAAAATAGTGTAGGTTCCAAATAATTAAGAGCTCACGTAAATTTACGTTCAAATTCCCAGAATCTGATACAGTTGCTTACAGGATATTATATGTTCAAAGGCGAGCTTTATTAGGATATTGAATTAAACTCGCCCAATTTTCTATCTCTGCTTTCAAACGAAATTAATATTAATTTCAAGGCACAAATTCGAAGCCTGCAATCAAGAACCATAGAATATTCTCTTTGATGATATAGGTGTTAGGTTTATTAAGATGTCCTTAATTCCTAAGAACATCTTAATAAACCTAACACCTTCCTGGAAGAATCAGTAATATATTAATAGATATAATTAGAATGCTCCAAATTGAAACATTGGTATTTTATTGGTATTTAGACCATGGCATTAACAACGCGACTCGTTTTATATATTGGACTGGAAAGTTACGTTATACTCTCAAGTGCACAAAAAATCCCTCTGTTCCTTCACTGGTACTGGGACACGATGGAATAAAACGATCTTTAAAAGGGGCTAATGTAAGCGCGTCTATTAAGGGGTCAAAAATACTTCCACATCAATATTAATAAAGTCAAGGTCGCTTTAGATGTATGTCACAATTTTGGAAGAAAATCCATAGGGAGCTTTCCATGAAAATTCTGAATAATTATGTAGTGTAGGTCAAGCGCGTAGTACTCGCCACCGGCGTGCGTGTATCACCAGATGTATGAACGTAAACGAAGCAAAAGAAGTATGTAAGGATCGTAGCAGGTGGCGTTCGGTTCTGCCTACCCCCATGGGAAAAACGCGAGAGTTTATATGTGTAAATAATACCAGCCTATTATTTTCCCACTGCAGGGTAAAGGCCTCTTCTCATACAGAGAAGGCACGAGCATTGATCACCACGTTAGGTCGAGACGGGTTGGCGATTTCAGACCTTAAGTCAAGATGTTTTCCTTCACCGATGTTAGTAATGTCCAAGATAAACTTAGAAAGTAAATTCATATGTCACTATAGATTTAACTTTTCAAGGTCTTAATATTTCATTTATGTTCGTGTACCATAAAACGGTTCGAAAAACCATGGAATCGTCTTCGAACACACAGCAACAAGTGGAAAAGGTCACTAAATCAATATTTACACGGCACCCTGCAACCAAATGTAGGTCAGGTCACTGTACTACCTGCGACCTCTTAGCCTTGCATTCCTCTCCGCCCTTCCCTTTCTCTCTCACACAACCCCCTATACACCCGTCTTTTTCCTTCCTAACCTTGTACCAACGCATTACAATACAAAAGTCGGATATGTTTGAATATTTTACAATTAAAATTGAATCGTATTGTTTTAAACTAAGTCTCAATTTCGTTTGAAACTTTATAGGAAGTTGCATACAGTTCAAATCGATTTAAATAGTAACAACTGATTTGATATTAATGATGCTTTAGTTTTTCTTAACCTATATTTTAGGCCTTGGCCTGGAGGGTAGATTATATTTCGATAAATTTGAAGTATGACAATTTAGAAAACATTACCTGATTATTCTAAGGCGAGGGAAATCAGCTGATTACGGTCCCTTGTGATTTGTAAAGGGTTACTAAAGGAAATGGATTTCGATTATTTTTCATTTATGCATAGTATAATATAAGCATAAAATCGGATACTGAAAATTATAATAATACGAAGCTCATCATTTTAAACCTCTCAATTACAACTACCGTTAAAGTAACCTTTACTAAGTCGTGACTACACAGTCGTGAGTATATTGTTGTATAAATGTCTATCTGAACACCTCCAATGAGGTCTAAGGTCAACTGCCTAGTGGGACCTAAGCTTTTAAGGTAAGCAGACACAATAAATATTATGTACGCGCACTATGTTTGTTTGTTAGGATTAATATTATATTATAAAAGATTTAAAATGAAAGAAAAATATTGCAGTTGCAAAACATTGGAACGCTTTTATTAATTTAAATTCAATTCTTTTTTTTTGCTTAATTTTTTAATAGTAAGTAATTCTTGGTAAATCTTTGTAATTTTCAATTGCCTCTTAGCAGACTAATTAGCTGAAATTAATAAGTAACTTTTGCATTGAAAGTCATAGGTTTATTGCACTGCAACGATCACCAAACAGATAACATATTTAGCATAAAAATACTCAAATCTACACGCTCAGCCTGACCCGGACGAAATCATGCGTACAGATGCGTGACTATGCGAATAAATGTAGTGATGCCCTTAAATTATGTAATTGGGACACACGGCAGCCAATGAGCAGGGGTTTTTATGATGCAACTCAATTTATTGGTCCTTCCGTGCGAAGGCACAGTGGGTTCGCTTCTTGGTTGTTTTTTTTAAGGTTTCAAGACATATTCTCTTTCAATTTTATATAAGTTAATACATATTGTATGCTTCGTTTTATGTTCATAAAATATATAATAATATTTAGTTAAGAATCCGAATTATTACACTCTTCACATTATATACACACATTAGGTATTTTATTGTTCAATCGAACTCAGGACTATTTATGTATTCACACGTCTTCGGAAAAAGGCACTCAGATAAGCAAACCTCATATAATTCACTATGAAGAGGAAAAGATCCGTTTAATAACATACTCCAAATGTTTGTTGCTACTAATTCCCCCTTACTGCGCGCAAATTGATACAAATTGCTGCCCTGTCGCTTACAAGACTCCACCAATTAAATAATTCGAAAACCCGGGTTATGTCAAGAACTTGACAGCACATCTGGGAACCTGACAGTGTAAGAAAAAAAAACTTGCGAGACTTGAACGATAAAACTATGTCCTAAATATTACCATCAACCCCTCTTATAATCATAGGTCCAACAGTGTTACCTTTTCCAATAACAAAAAAAAGGTTTCAGGTGACAGCTAACTAATTGCAGGTTGTAGGTTTTCGCCTTTGTCCATCATTGTAAGTAGGCTACTCGCCTTGATCAAAGATAAATGTTTGAGAAAACAAACACCTGACAAGCACAAAAAACAGTTAATAATTCAGGCTGTGCCACTTTCTAGATTTGATGAAAGAGCCTGTCACATTTAGGGACAGTTTAATTAAAAGTATCAAAAAACAGTATGATGATGGCGGTGGAATTTAAATAATTATATATTGAAGTTGTGATTTGTGACTGGTTGATGGCAACCAGCGCCTCATAACATGGGACAACGAAATCAATACTCAATCAATAGTATTCATTAGCAACAAAATTGGTGTTAGCTTTCACCCTTACAGTTTTTGCGAGAAATTATGAAATCGAAGCAAAGCTAGCAAAATATTCGACTCAGTATTATTTAAACAGAGCTCGACGTAAAGTTCTTTATCCTTACTCAACAAACTTGAAACTAAGAGAAATAATCCTTAAAACAACCTCCAATTTTACGAAAACTACAAATCGTAACTAGATCAAACTGCCAACTTTAAAACCTGGTCTAACTTATCAACAATTTTATAAAAGTAAGTTTAGTTAAATTTGTGCACATAAACAGTGGTTATTAAGTAACTGAGAATGGCTGGGCAATACCGGGCAATGCGAACAATTCGCTGTATATAATGCAAAGGAGGAGCGGCCAGGGAAGCAAGACCCCGGATGTCTCGGCCTTGAGAACCTCATTTTATTGTCTGTCTTGGATTAAAATCTTTTCTTTTTTCTTGTTTTGTTGTTCGCAGGAATATTTGAGTGTTCTTTAAATTGTGAATGTATTACAACAGCTTTTATGGTAAACATTTTATGATGGAGCTTTTCCTCTTGATTTTTCCTACTATTTTCATGTTTCAGTTACTATAAAACTTAGTAATTAGGTAAGTACCTACTTATTGAATTAATTTTGACAAAAAAAGTTAACGATTTTTTACAAGAGTTTTGTATCTGAATCTAAGTATCACGTTTTGAGGATGAAAATAATTCGTTTACCACTTAAATCCAAGATCTTGAATTTTTAAGGATTCAAAGGGTTTTAAGTTTATTATTTTTTTCAGTCTGGCAACTTATTTTCCAAAGAGGCCTTACGGAAACCAGAGTACCGTCTGACGAAAGACCAAAAGAAATTAATAAGTCTCGGGCAATAAAATGCTTAATTGGAAATACAATAAAGGAAACCAAATTTCTAATTTGTTCTAAATAAAGGAAAAAGAAATTGGAAACGTTTAACCTTTAGGTAATCAATGGTACTCAGAAGCTGAAGCTGAAGAAAGACTGATGTCCTTGAAGGATTTAAAGAAGAATATAAATACTTTGAATATTTACCTTTAAATGGAAAAAATACCCTTACATATTTTCGAGGCAAACCAAGAGATACCAGAAACGCTTTTGTTAACAATTTTCCTGGTAAAAAGGAATACCAACGTTTATTTCCACAATAGTCACCCAGTTTGACTTACTATCTACTGTTGACACTATCAACCGCTCGTTTTTTTTGCCAAAAACACAGCAGGAAACGTATCGGTGGATGGCATGTAAAAAATCGCGATACACGTAAAGATATGGTTGGACGACATGTCTCAAGGCACCTTCTACTTCCTTTTTCATTATGATCGTCCGGGGCCAGGCAAGGCTGGTTGCTGGGTAGGTCAGGGGGGCTAAGGGACGGGGGGGCGAAATGTAGGTCAGGCCGATGAACTAGGCCGCCGGGCGGGTTCCCGGAGACTTGTTGCGATCTGAACAGGTGCGTCGGAGGATCATACGGGATTATATACGAGTCGAAACGAGTTTGTTATTAAGTAGATAAGTGGGGGGGATTTTTTGAGAGAGTTTTTAAGCAGTTTATAGATGAAATGGCTTAAAGGCTTTCTGTTTTTAAATTATGGAGTTCTTGTTATATCTTTGACGCTGTTTTGTGTTCAAGTCAAGATGACCTTGGGATGTCTTGAACAGATATCTAAGATTTATGATCAGTATTGTGATTGTGAAGCTTAATCGTACCTACTTCAAGTGACTTACTGTGTGAAGCACTGATTAATTATGCTAGCATGACATAACATTTTTGCTAAATTTGAAAATTTGAAAGACACCCAGCGTCAAGTCCAATAGCGTAATTCAAGTCAAAAACACATAATTTACATTAAATACAGTCAGAAAACAGTTTGATGCTATAACTTGACAAAACCACAAATCTGATAACTCTTAAGTTTATAATACAACTGAAGCAAAGAGTCAAAAGGGCACTCGATAAAGCTGCAGTTAGAAACTTTGACAATTATCAGTTAGTGTTGAAACTCGACGACAAACCACAACTTTGAAGAGTTAATATTGTTTGGATTGATGAAGCTCTTCAAAATAGATATTATAGTGGATTACAATGTGTTTGAACTACGTGTAAATGGGATTATGAAATGGTTGATATAGTTCGTAAATCTACTTGAACTCGAGTGTTTAGGCATGTTATCGATAACGTTAATATGGAACATGACATTGAACATGTGGTGTGATATACCTATGTGATTAAGAACGAAGTACTTATGCAATAATAAGTACATTTTAGGGCAATAGCTATAATTCTGTCACTGCATGTGGCCATATTTTGTATAAACTATTACTTACTGTATCTGTTTAGCTGTAAGTTTTCCTAAAAACAAAATAAATAAATAAGTAAATAATTCGCCTCCACCTGCGAACAAAGAATATTTCCCCACCCTTATTCTTTGTCGTATCAATGAATGTTATTACAACAACATTTTGAGTCCGCTTGCATAAAACCAATGGACAGTGCTGGTATAAAATCTTAACAATTTTATATTTGAAGATGATATCTATTGGTTTTAAAAAGCTTTTGTTAAAATTTGAAAACAGACTATCACAGTACCCATCCCTATCTTTCAGCCATATCAATTCAATTTCGGAAATGAAATTATTCTGAAGTCCCTTGATGTTTTCTACGCGGTTAAGTGAGGTCCGCACAAATTGAGCACAGGTCTAAAATATTGGCTCGAACTGGCCTAGTTGAAGCACCTAGTTTAGGAGCTTAGGCTTCTGTGCTAACCATTTTCAGAATTGATATTATCCCTTAAGGATCTCTAGAGAGGAACTTGATGCTTTTGGACGTGTAACAGTGTTTAGATTTGTAGAACTTGTAACGTAATTAGGGCTAGGATTAAAAGCTTGAACTCGGGAACAATAAAATAAAATTGCATTGAGTTCTAAGCCTCCTCGTTTTTTGAAGTTGTCTAGAACATCATGTGCTTTTGTATGTAAGTTAACTTTGTGGCAATCAATAGCCTACTCAATTGGGTCGAAAAAATATACTAAGGTCACTTGAAGAAAAAAAATATACACATACTTTTCAGAAACTTTAATACTATATACTGGGCGATTTAAGCCAAAACAGAACTACTTCTACCACTTCACAAAATATCTTAATTTTAAAACCTCTGAGCCGTAATCAGAAAATGATTACCTATATTCCTCTCAATTTTCTGCAATGATGAACTTCTCAAACGAAAGGCATCTCAGGCCTTCACATCATTGGGTTTATTAGTCTTCACCACGGAGAAGTAAACATCAGAGTGTTATAACGCATATTTTATTTTTCTTTAGCCAGCCTATGGCAGTCGACTGCTCATCTTGTTGGTAAGTACGAGCCGCGTGAAAATGTTGTGTGTGCTTTAAACAAACCGACGGTCTATAGTTGTTATATAAATACCTATGAGGACAGGCATTGGTATTACCACTCTTATTGCTTCGTTACTTTCATAATTCTTCGTTGGGTTTGGTGAATTCAGTGCAATCCCAGTAGGTATACCTACTTGAGACGATGTTCGATCACTCCATTCATACTACATACTCTATGTTCATGAAGCTGCTTCGATTACGTGAAGTACTCATATTGATAATGTCAAGTATCTCAAAGAGAGTTCATTATATAGGGAGACATGTGGGATGTAGGTATTCTCATCAAATGACCTTATTATTATGATGAGGTGAGTAGAGTAAGGAGTAAATGTCAAAGAGCAATTTTTACCAGTTATTTAGTTACCGGTCTAAAAGTTACAGAAAAATTAATAAATATGCTAGTTAGCCATAAAAACTATTAAAACACAAGAAGACAGATAGTCCCTATTGCAATATGCCTAAGCAACATTATCTTAAATCTTTAGTGTATCAAAAACTTTAAAAAATTATTAAAATAGATATATAGAATATTCTTTATTATGTACACCATAAAATTACAGACATAAATTTAGAAATGGGAACATATATAATTTCTAGATTTAAAATAATACTGAGTGCAGTCTCAGTCATAATGGCCACGACTCAAAACGGTGAAGAAAAAAATCGTGAGGAAACCGGCACCAAAAACCAAAACTGGAACCAAAAATTCGAAAACATGTGCCCGCGTGGTGGATTACGGCCCACTTCCTCTCGTCGAGGCTTGTGTCCCAGCAATGGGAACATTCTAGGCTGATTATTATAAATTTAAAAGGTTTATTATTAATATTTCATTTACCCATAACCTTATTTGTATATAATAATGCAGTTTGAAATATAGATACCGTCAAGTATAAATTGAGTTGATGTTATTTTAGTGCGTTACGTACAAAGATTGATAAAACCAACAAGATTGTTATTAATTCGTTATTGTATTGTGTTCAAATTTTGGGGTAGAAAGGTACCCACTGATAGTATAATTTAAGTTTATGTTACTGTAATTTATTATTTAGTATAAGTATGGAAAGACAAAAACATATGCCAGTGAGCTATTAAACGATGAGTTGAAGTTGCAAGGATACTACTTGATACTACTACATTACATGAAAAAACTTACGGTTTAGAGGTCATGTTCGTCATTACTATCAACTTTTAACCCTAGGCCATAAGATTTCACAAATATAAAATGCAAAATGGCAAAATCTTTGTAATATAAGTTCTATAAGAAAACAATAAATTCTAAAGTTTCTGATCAGATCTTCAAAATACTTTTTATGATCTCAGATAAAAAAATATATAGAACAAAATGAAGACCTAGAAACTGGATAAAATTTTAATCAGCTGAGATTATTATAGCTTCATAATCAGATTTTTACATAATTTATAATATTAATATCGGTAAACTCAAACTCAAACTCAAAGCATTTATTTCAAATAAACCAATTACAGGTACTTTTGAATTTTCAAGGGGTCAGTCAGTCAGAAAGATGAAGCTAGTTACCCATTCCAAAGCATAGTAGGTACCTATGGAGAAGAACGGACAAGAAACTCCACGGACACTCTTTTAAATAAAAAATATTGTTACAAAATATTGGTTACATTATTCATGTTGAAATTATATATATGAGTACAATGTAGAAAGACGTGCACGTTAAAAGCGTCCGTAACAAATAACAAACACACCATTTTTATTTATTATTGCCTTGGATTTAAAGTTTTCTTTGAAATGTATTCTGCTGCCTTTTTTTACAACTTTGGATATCTCTGTACACTGTTTCCTGTTATATAGATAGCTAGAAATGAATTCATATGCTTTTCCCCTTATACCATAAAAGTCTAACTTATGTAAAAGTTTAGAGTGATTTACAAAGTTAAAAGCCTTACTCACATCTAGAAATAGAGACATCACTGGATTGCCATTATTTATGCTTTCTGTTACAATTTTTATCAAGTTAAAGATTGCAAGAGTAGTTGAACTTCCCTTGCGGAAACAAAATTGCTGTTTGCATAATATGTCATGTGTAGAGAGAAAGTTGCTTAACCTAACAAGAACCGCCTTTTTAAAAACTTTCGATCAAATAGGAACAATAGTGATGGGCCAGTTGTTAGGGTCTGACTTATTTCCCTTTTTGAAAAATGGTTTCACAGTAGACATTTTAAGCTGTTCAGGGAATACACCTTCCAGGAATTATAAATTTATAACATGCGCCAGTGGATGACATATCCAAATAGCACAAGCTTTCAAAGTTTGTGTGGTGATGTCATCTTGTCCACTAGTTTTACTATTATTTAGAGACATTATGATTTTATACACTTCCAATGCATCTACAGGATTTAGGAAAATTGTATTTAGATTTTTGTTTTTGTGATCAAGTTTAATATTATTGGAATTAAATACATCATGTCTCCTATACAGGAAACAGTTGCTACGTGGCATACCATAGGTAACACGTTATCTATCGGAATGTTCTCACCAGTACACAATACACACGTTCCATTTTATATTATTCGCGTTTTTCTCAAAACTATTTTTTTCATCCTTTTTGCTTTGTATAGCATCATTTACACGCATTTATTTTATATTTTATCCAATATTATTTGCGACTGTAAAACAGCACATATTCATAAAAATTATACGCCCCTCGCACACTGAAATCTTTTTCAATTTACGATGTGCACATAAAGTTTTACGTTTAAAGACTTGTTATATGGTACAGGGGCGTTTAGAGCTGTTCACTTATAAAGCAGAATAATGATATATTTCGACATTAATATTCTTGTTACAATCAATTATTTTATTGTGAAATATTTTATTGCTGGTAAACGTGTCAGCTGTGAACATAATTATTATTGACGTTACAATTTTGATGTAACGGATAGGTAATCTGTGTTTGTTCCGCTTTATTTTATTTGGTTGTATACGAACACTATTAGACATAGGCCTTCCGCATTACCTCCAAATTAAGAGTACTAGTGCAAACAATAGTACTTCTGTTTATCTTCATGGCCTAACCCTTAATCTACTTCCGACTAAATCTAAAAAAAATATCATCAATAGTTACAGTAGCTACACTAGAACATTATCAAACTCCACGATTTATATGCACACATATTATCCTCAACAAATCAAATTACGAGTAAACGAGCCAGAATCACGAACATAAGTCAAACAACTGTCAGAGCATATTGATATCCACACAAGGAAATCTCAGACACATTATACGCAACCTTGAAGGAAGGAATACGTTCAAGATGGCCGAAATTCCAATATGGCTGGAGAATAATGCAACCTTCATGTCTGTCAGTTTGGAGTTGCACAAGATTAATTTTTGGGCCTTGGAAGCGATGGGTTCGAGGTCCCAGTGAGAGAGGATGAAACAATATGGCGGGATAATGGAAATGGTAAAAATATGCTAAGCTGCGAAGGTACTTTTGTGTTCAGTGACTTTGCCCGTAACGACACTGTTGAAATATTGAACATCGTATAAGATGGTAGTTTCATTTCTACAGAAGCCGTTTTTTATTCAGATTGTGTTCAGTTTCTAAAAAGTTGGCTCTTTTAATGGCAGTTTCAATGTTTTCAACATCTGAGTTGACAGCTGTCATAGTAGTTAACAAGACGAAAACTCGCAAAAAGATGAAACTTTTAGCAAACTAATTTTTTAAACTTTGTAACTAGAATGGTTACAAAAATACACCCAATATTTATTTGCTTTAGGTAAAAGCTGATGAAAATGATAATGAAGGTTTATTTGATACAAATAAATAATTGCTAAACGAAGCTATCTAAATATTTGAAGTAAAGCCCCAACCTTACCACACCCGAAGGATTACAAGCGAAATCTAAATGTAATCGAGTGATACCAATGATGGATTGTCCACAGTTCCATGGATAACATACTGGGACACGGGCCAACTATGACTGTCTGATTCCGTAATGCGATCTCATTATATTGATGTTTGTTTCATTAATGGATTAAAAGATGTGTGATTTATGAGGATAGTGGTTAAATTAATAATCTTTGGACACTCTTGATAGGCTCTTCCCCTGTCACATGAGATATGTAAAGGTACTAGCAAAATGTATGTATTAACCATACAAGTATACATCTTTGCCTACGCTTATGGAAAAATCACTGTAGTGCCAAAACGGTTCATAATCAAATTGTTACTCGAGTCGAGATTACTTGGTAAATTAGTCGCATACAAAAAAATTTTACCATCGCGGGTAAAACCTGTTTGAGACTGTCACAGGTGGGTGGGGATTGGCAATAATAAAATATATAAAATCATCATCGAAACCTAACATCTAAAATTCAAATTCCTAAGTTGCCTTGCGAAAAACTTCTGTGACAGACGGATAAAAAAGTTATTATTTATAAAGGTTCCATTTTTCCTTTTTAAGTAGATAGGACTTTAAAAAAGAGAAGGGTTTGCCCAGCAGTGGATGAAGGCGGGCTATGGACGTTGATGAGAAATAACTGGAACCTTATATTCCAGATTCAGATTCCCTCAACAGACTAAAAATAAAGTTTCTCGAATTTCTTCTCTTAATTAAACACTTTCCAGCCTTTAGGAAGCCAATAACTGATAAGCTTCCGTTAGTAAAATTAATTTTAGGTTAAGGTTTGTTTTGTGTTACTTCCTATTCATCGTTCTCCGTAACGAGTTCCTAAATATTATTGAAAATTTCCTCAATCAGGTTAACAAACCCTTTCACTAACGGGTTTTCTTAATATTTTAGGTTCAATAACTTGCTTTTCATTAGTTGGTCTTCCTTAATTTTTTCGTGGGTGCTATTGTTTCCGTACAAATGGTGTTATATTAAAAACATGATTACTTATTTTTCAGAAATCTTTACTAATTTTAAAATTTTAAATTGACATAAATTACTATCGAGCGACACATCTTATATAGAATAACCTGCATTTGGAAAAGCATCGGAGACAAATAAGACATTTTCGTGCGCCACGGACTCGATCGCACAAAAAGTGTGTCGTCTGCGCTGCACCTTAGAAGCACAAAAAGTCTGACAACCATTCTTACCAAGGGGTATCGTGTTACTCAGTTACTGGGTTGTGGAGGTAAGATAGGCAGGTGGCTCCATCTGAAACACTAGTATTCAGCTGCACCCAGTTAGACTAGAAGCCGACCCCAACAGAGTTGCGGAAAGACAGGCAGATAGGATGCTTCTGATAATTACTGGCATAGCGGGAAAAACGGGAATATTTTTAAGTATACGTAGTTATGGACGCTATCGTATTACCGGTTACAAGGACCGCTCTTCGTTAATTAATATCCTACTTATAATATTATAAACACGAAAGTTTGTGAGGAAGGATGGATAGATGGATGGATGTATGTTACTCTTTCACGCAAAAACTACTGAACAGATTTTGACGAAATTTGGCACACAGATAGTTTATAACCTGGTTTAACACATATAATTTTATCCCGATATTCCCACGGGATCGAGATTTATGCGGGTGAAACCGCGGGGCGCTTCTAGTCCTCTATAATTATATAGATAGGGTAGGTCATTTATGTTCAGTTCATTATCGAAAAACATTCAAACAACCAATTTAATCACTCATACAAAGTGCACTTCAAAGATTTAGAAAATTTAAAATATTTTCCATTTCAGATTATTAGCTTTCATAGAACTAAAACTAAGTATCAATCAATTATTGGAAATTCTTGAAACTTCAGACGTGAAATAATTAATAATATTCATTTTGATTTTAATGTGTAAAATAATTAGTTCACCATCATTATTTTTTATAAAACCTGCGTTTTAATAAAACTTATTTAAATTAAAGCACCTACTGTACACTATTTTGATCTGCTTAAGTTTTGACGGTTTAAATAATTTCATTTGGTATTCCACCATGCTCTACCACCAAAACATAATAAATACCGCAGCCTTCCAATTTATCTCCACCACAAAATATGCAGTCCTTCACAAAACGCAGGGAAAAATTCAAGGGACCCGAGGGTGTTCATCAAACAGCTATTTGTCTTCCTTAGCCTTCGGACCAAGGTCTTATGGATAACACTCCAGTAGGCAAGTTATGCAGACACTTATCTCAGTATTTCCTGGTTCAAACTTTAACGATCAAATAGTTGACATGCCTTGGTTATGTTGACACAGTTTCGAGGAATTTTCACATGGATTTTAGTAAGCTATGTATGATATTTACTACTAATAATATTATACTCAGGTCTGTTTTCACTAAACACTAGGAAACACCTAAATGGACGCCTAAATATTAAGTTCAACTTTCGGCGCCTAGCCGAGCGTTGAAAATTCAAAAATGCGCTTTTATTGTTAGTGAAAACGGGCAAAATTTATGTTAGCACTTTTTAATAATTTGTTATTGATACGTTTAATCGAACATTGTGTACTGTAACACTTTTAGGTACTGTAATATTTTTAGGTATATCAAAAGCGAATGTTTTTTAACACTTGTAAATTCAGTCCATAGAGAATTTTGTAGCAAGGGTAAGGTATATATAAAATCAGAGGGCGAAAAGGGTTAATATAACGACAACAAAGTGAAAGGTGTTGTTTTAAACTAAATGGTAAAATAACTTAATGGTTTGATGGTTTTTGAATACTTAAATATTTTTATATAGTACTTGAGCCATTTCGTTTTACATTTTCATTGAATTCTGATATTATTATTTTTTTTTTTTTGTCAATTTTTTTTTTCCTTGTTGCCCTCTGCTGGACAAAGGCCTTCTTACTCTCCTTCCCCCTTTCTTCATCTATCAAGGAGGAAAAAAATTAAGTAACTTTAAGTAGATAATATGAGTCCGGAATAAATCATATGATGCGCAATTCTAAGATTCTAGACTAAAATATCAAACAAATCGTTTAAAATTACTCAAATACCGCTTAATTCAATTTATAAGACAAACTACACAGTAACTTCAACCCTTTCCACGGTTAAAGAAACATAAAACTTAACAATGAAACACAAACTAACGAACAAGTATATCACAATATTCATAATCTATTGAAGTTAGTCCCCTATTGTCATAACTTAGTCCTCTAACTGTGTCCTGGGACTAACACCTCCTTAATTAAATCTTAGCAGATTGTTCCAAACTTTCGAGACTAGTTATAAATATATTCAGTCTGTATCGTTTGGGAGCTAGGCAGAGAAGACCCTGGAGGAAACTTGTCTGGTACAGTAATAGTTGTAAGGAGGTTTGTGTATTGGATTTAATTATGAGATGCTTTTGTTAAAACTACCTAGTATCATAATTATTGTATCCGTAAATTGTAGCTTCAAGTATTAGTATGATTTATGGATTTTGACTTTTGTGTTAAAATTAAAAGTCATATATTATTGATAGATAGTCTCTACATATTATTAGTATTCGATAATGTTATAGAAATGTAACATGTCGTAAATTTTACTGCTCGCGCTCCTATATGTAAAATACTTCTAATAACAGTTCATGAAATAAAATAACACTTATCATAACATTACCTACGATTTGTGAAAATCCTTGTACTTTTGATAAAACGAATTCAATGAAAAAGCTTTGAAATTCTTATTACTTAATAAGAGTTCGTAAAAAGGGTAAGGTCCAAGACCTTTAAAGTACCTTTTAGGTACTTGGCGATTTATTAAAAGTACCTCTATGTAATTCGGTACCGCTGTTTCTTAGTTTTGTTTGTAGGCCCATTGTAAATTGTATGGAATCGGTAGTAGACGGCAATTTTCTGATACCTACTTTGAGGGATCATTTACATGTATTAAAATACAAAAAGCTCTTTTAGACTTAGGTAGGTACTTATTGGTCGGCCACGTTTTATCACGTTACTTATCTGAATTTAACGGGGAAAAGAACTACGTAATTAGTAGGTTGTAAGAAAGAGTTGTGGCCAGCAGTATAATGATTGTGGTCTATGGCCAAAACCAATCCCAGAGATTTCCCTCTGACTAAGTCAAGTTGTGAGTTTACGTAATTAAATCAGTTGGTACCTAGAATCTGTAGCTTTATTTACAAAGTCTGTTAGCGACGGATGTTTCCATGATTAATTCCAGACTCCTAATACCTACTATTTATCAGACGAATTCAGTCTCCGTCTAAAAAATGAGATCACTTAACTTAGCCTTATTTTCTCCGAAATTCCGAGTAACCTTCGCTCGGCTAATCTTTCTCTTTAATTCAAAGATCAAGAAAGCTAATCGGGAGATTTTAAAATGTCTTCAATAATAAGTTTTTCTAATTGAAAAGATTTGTGTAATCTTTGAAGATCTTTTAAGGATATTTGCAAACTTTTGATTTCCTTGTAGACGGTATTTTCGTAAAGCTAATATAATACAGTCCTCTTAAGAAACTGTCATAACAATTTATAACATTGCTCGTTTGTATGTAGGTAAATAACTGTATTTATTTTCATGTTCAGAACTTTATACACGGTTATCTTATTGTAAATATGAAGACATACAAGAACAAATTTTTGATGTCATTTTTCACTCTTCATAAAAAAATGCTCGAATTTCCTAATTCGCATTGCCTATTTCATTGCATCATATATGCTGGATAAATATTTGGAATGAAAGCTTGAAGAAACTTAAAACTAAAAGCACAATAACAGTATCACTAAGCCCCTCATATATAAAGGTGGTGAAACTTGTTACAAAAAAACTCCAAACGATCTGATTAGTAAGATCCAAGCAATAATTAGATCATTTCGATCGTCTTTTGAGATAAGAAATGGTCTTACGTAAGTGGCTCGTTCAAGGCTCAACTAGATTAAGGGCAGATCCTCATTGGATGGAGGTCTGGGTCAATGGAAGAAACTGGACTAAGTGGAATGACGAAATAGAGGGTGGATTTGTGATGTTAAATGTATTGTTTAGGCTTTGTGTTGAGCATTTTTATGTTGTTCCAGTTTTTGTTTGGGAGGGCTATTGTTATTGAGGATTTTGTGAGTTGAGATTATTTTTAATAGAAAAACTTAGGAAGTTTTAACGACCTTATTATAATTGATTTTAAGCCAGGAGGCGTGCGTGGCCCGTATCCTTAGTCCGTCAGCCAAAAAATATAAATTCATTTTAAAGAGACTAAATCTCCACTACCTACATTAATTTATATATGTAATTAAATTTTAAGTAAATTCAAGTTTATAAAAAATAATTTTGAACACACAATCAGCTACCGGCTTATTTATTAAACTATGTTTTAATAGGCTGAAATGGAATTGTAAACTTATTGGGCTCAAATAATTTTATCTTATATGGATGACTGTGGCAAAAAATTCAGTGCAAAACAGCCAAAAAAATGAGCTCATTTCCTAGCCACCCTGTAGAAGTAGGTCTGGGTTACAAAAGTTGGGCTCTCATCTAACAAATAGGCACGAGATGAAGAATTTCTTGTTACGCATTATTTGGCGCTCGTCCAATATGCTCGGCCATTTGTCCGCCTGATGGATACGGTAACTTTGCTCCTAGAACTTGTGTATGAGCTGTTTTATCAGTTTGTGGTGTGATTGGAGCAATTATCTGGAGATTATGGATGTTCAGGTGTTCTGAGAGAAACGTAATTTTTTTTGTTTCTCTCTGATAGAAACATCATTTTACTAAAGCCTGTTGTCTGCTGGGGCAAATTTAATTTTGTGACTATCGGGTAAAGTTAATAATAATAATGAAAAAAAGTTGCTTATGATAAAGATGCAATAAAGATAAAGATAAGATAAGATAAAGAGTATGCGTTATCTAATGCCATCGTTTTGTTATAGCATAGATTTGCAACAAAAATCCTAACTCAATGGTAAACAATATTTTAAATTGATTGGCCGCAACTGACATATGCTAAGTATAGAACTAAGTATAAATTCACATCAAAAGTACCTAAAGATCCTTTGAGAACTCTTGTAAATACAAAATAATACGAACCACTGACTCAATAAGAATTAATTTGTTTTAAACAGACATCAAACCTCGATCCCTACTATCGATAAGGCACCACAATCACAAATACTACAATCAAGCTTGTCAGCGAGATCGACCTTCGTTACTTTTACTGCAATAGCATCATAAAAAACAAAGTGCCCAATCCCGAATATATCAAATAAGCCCACATGGTACACTCGACGACACATCAAGGTATACAATTCTAGCTACTGACCTCGCATAGTATAGGCTTTTTGTAAAATGACAAGTCAACTTAAGCTGGTTTTTGTAGTTCGATGTGCCGTCGTGCGTACTCCTCTAGAACCGCCAAGGATACGTTTTATGACGTTAATGTGGATAAACAAAGGTTCAGAGCAAACAGTATTTGTTTGAGATCCGTATCAATAAGTAAGATATTTGGTTACTGAGGAGAAAAATTGTCGGTACGCTGGATGGTGATTGGAGTTGGTAAAGAAATTTAGCTGAATCTGAGTTAATTGGATGCTGACCTCAACTTGATTATTAGCTATGTCTTTAGTAAAGGAAAGGCTCATGATGTTCTGTCGAATATGTGAATACTTATTAGTTTAGTTGCGAATTATGATAGTATAGCCCATGAAATCAGAAGAGGGATCTGTTAAATGAGAAGTCCGAAGACTACTAATAGACAGCCTCTATCTCTGATCTGCCGTCGTGTCAGGATGGTGAAAGTAGGACTGAAGAAAAGAAAAAAACGCCCAAGGCCCCGTTGCATCACAAATCACTGAACACAATTAGAGCTAATCGTATTTGACGTCATTCGATCTCTATCAAATGCAAACGACTGACAGAAATGGAACGATATCTTAAATTCGCTTGGCGCTAAATTGTGTTAAGTGTTTTGTGGTGCAATGGGGCCCTAGATTGCCATAAATACTACTATTGGCCTCCAGACAAATTTCAACGGAGACTAGCCTTCGGCGCGGGAGATATTATAGTGCACAAGTGTGTGCGCAGACACAGGTGCACTTTCTCTTCCTTCACTCTCATAGTCCGATGGGACGGCAATCTGACACGACCGGAGAAAGATCAGGCGCAAGATCAACAGCTTAACGTGCTGTCCGAGGCTCGCGGGTATCACACCGCCAACTTCCAAACTCCGGGCTGTTAATAAGAAATTCCTTATGGAAAAAACCGAAGAACATTTTGCCCGACCCGAAATCGAACCCAGGACCCCACGCTCAGCAGTTGCACTTGCGACCACAAAACCAACGGGGCAGTCACTAACCCATCATACACCAACCATATTATACACTAACTCATCATCATCAGGGTCCTGACCTTATCCCAATTTAGTTGTGGTCGACACAACATGTCTGTTTCTTCCAAACCTCTCTATTAAAATCTCAAATCTCAAGTTCTTTATTGCTTACCATAATGTATATAGTTGGTAGGGAAATAGTTATATTAGTCACAATTATGGTCCCTGTCGGGCACAGCATAGATCAAGTAGGAGAGAGGAGGAAGAGCACTGGTCGTTTAATGTGACAAATTGTAATATTAGTTAAGTAGTTAGTAAGTTACAGAATTCAATTTATGAATTATAATTATTGTTTTATGAAGTATATACGTTTATTATTTTAGTAACATTGTAATAACCATTTATTTTTTAAATGATTCATTATCGTTTTATTTACTTATTATTATTTATTACGTAATTAGTCGGCATCTCGGTAGTCATCCCCTTTCCAGCCTTATCATCTTTCACATAGTCCATCCATCTGGTGTGGTCTTCCTCTATATCGATCTGCCTAGCCTTTTCCCAACTATGTTGGGGACGGCTGCCAGTCTAACCGGATGCAGCTGAATATCAGTCTTTTACATGGAGCAACTGCCTATCTGACCTCTACAACCCCTGGGTAATACGATACCCCTTGGTAAAACTGGTTGTCAGACTTTCGGGCTTATGACGACCCGTAACGACTGTTAAAAAGCCACGAATGACAGCTGGGACCAATGGCTTAACGTACTTTCCGAGGCACGGAGGAGTCTCGGTATGTAAATATGGTCACCTATCCATGGACCAACCCCGGCAAGCGTAGCTTAACTTGATGGATCGACCCGTGCGGCTGTTATTATTTTGCCATACGCTCCTCCTCACGAGGTCTTCCTCTATATACCCGTTCATAAATACACTAACTAATATTAATTTTTACTGGAATACGAACAAATGAATATCGCCAGAATGGATGGCCATTTTTTGTTCAGCGACGCAATAAGTTACCGAATTGTTTGCAAAGGACGGACAGACGAACAAATATTCAAGCGATATCACAACATGCGTCACACGTAGCAATAACATATTGAGTGTCAGTTCAATAACTTTCAATATGTATAAAACAATGTGCAATTATGATGTATTTACTAGTCATGACGATGATGGTTGCACGATGTCATTACCATCTTGATACTTGCCATGTAGTTACCAATTAACAGATTGTTAATTATCAACATTGTAGGCACTTGATGATTATCGCATAATGTACGGACGCGTACAGCCACACAAGCTATTTGGCCTAGACTAGAGATAACTAAATTGAACTCCAAAAAGTGAGTGGTTCATTCTTTTACATCACCCGCTTTATGCATAAGCTTAAAAAGGTAGCGCACAATAAAAACGAATATTGGCAGTGTAGTGGAAAGATGAATATTTTTGCCTGTTCACTAAATGGTTTGTTCGACTGCACATTGTTATACTGCCTGATAGTTAAGGTTGGATGGGTTGTTAGGGATCTGAGATGGGAACTAACCATTGAAATATAATAGGAATTAAATTTTGAATATAAAAGTGACAGTAGAAGAGAATAAATACTGTGAACAGAATTTGACAAAATGTTATCTACTGCACTGCAAAACGAATCTGATGATTTTATGGTTTTTACTAAGCAATTTGTCGTCATGCCGCCATAAAGTGCCAATAAATCATACAGAGCGTTCTATCTGTACATAATGGAATCTTTTGATACTTCTTACGAAAGTAATACGATTATTTTTAGCCCAGAATTACTGAGAATTTCGTAACACGTCTTCCTGTAAGATACTTCAAAGAAAGAAACTCAATATTTGATCCAGAAACACAATTATCCGGTCACACCCCGCTCATATTGCTCCTGATTACTTCACATCAGTAGGCAGAAAACACTTCCTTATGACCACATATAACGAGGAGCATATTGAGAAACTCATAAATATAATAATTCACAAATACCCTCTATATCTAGGGAATATTATTATTCTGATAAATCGGGTCAAGTACTGATTGCTTCCCCTCTGTTATCAGTGCCGTCTTAAAATCAGCTGGGAAAAGAGAATGGAATATAATATTGAATATTTTGCCTTTGTCCCTCAAAGGGTTTGGTTTTGAAGAGGAATTGGCAAGTGGAATAATTTATTATGAATTTATTGTCGTTGAAAAATCCAAGCCGTGTTTATTTTTCTATATCATGTTGTGATTAGCTACCAATTATACGTGTACGTACAACTACGACAATTTATTAATAACTATTTAACTATTGGAGTTAATCGCGAAAATTATTATGTTTTAATGTTAATTATTTCCGGGCTCTTCTAATTAATTATGAGACATTACAATTCTCAATTCATGGTATACTGAGGACCTTGTCAGGGCCGCAGGAATCCGCTGGATGCGGGAAACACAGAACCGCTCGAAGTGGCGGTGCTTGGGGGAGGCCTATATCCAGCAGTGGACGTCTTTCGACTGAAATTATGATGATTATGATGACAATTCTCAAGCAAGAGCGTCCTAAAGACAAGTTTTTCTTAAAAAAAAAATGATTTTGGCGTCTTGGACCTGTAAATTAGTTAAAGGAACCCATATTTCAATTGGTGAACACATTACGCTGTGTTAATTTTGCAAAGGAAAAAGTTGATGGATCTAAATCCAACCGTGCTAAAAATACGTGTTTGTGTATTGTGAATATATTTTCCTTAATAAAAACAGTCTCCCAAAATGCCAAACACAACAACGACCTACTTGTACATAAACAAAAAAAGCTAAACAGCACCAAAATCCCAAACGAAATTACCGCCAATAGTAACCCAGAAACAAGTGTTCGAGACATAGATCCCAAGCGGCTCCCGTCTTTCCCTATTACGTGAAATATCGGGAATAAACAATTCACAAAGTATGCCATATAAAATGGGTGAGTGCTCCAGAAATATAACCGGGTCCTGAAATAAACTCTGGGCACGTAATTTGGGAGAAGGAAGAAAGTCACTGTATCCAGATTCAACACAATGTAAAGTCAGAGAAATGAATTGTTTAGTAAGTTGACCACCAATATAAATTGTCCGTATATTCAAATCACATAATCTTGACAATTGTATGAAATGGCTATTACACGGCAATTTGGCGTAGGGTGTCAATTTGCTTAACAATAATTTCCCTGGCTGTACCTGGAGCAAAGTATGCCAGTCCTATATACCTAACAGAAAGTTTTCTCATTGAAAGAAAATTCTTAACAATAATCATTAGACATTTGAATTCATAATGAAGTTATGTTTTGGCTGAAGTCAGAAAATTGTTCGCACTTATTATTTTCTTATGTTGAGCTCACCGAGTTCGAAACCAAATTGAGGTCTTGGTTTAACAACATATTCATATTGATGTAAGAATGGGAAGTTATCTAACAATATACAACTGAATAACATTATTATCCCCGTTCCCCGTTTCTGTAGTGCGTCAAGGTTGTTCGCAGATGCGCATGTAGACTGCTTTTACGCAAAAATGCGTAAAAGGTGCGCTTCCCTGTTGCGCAGGGTGTGGGGCAGCTCCAACAGACTCTTAAGCATGGTTGCGAGTCGCCTGGACTGTGAGTACGTGGGGCACTATTGTGCCCTCTCTCATGGGATATCGCAGCGGTGACCGACCGTTATTTATTGTATTGTTTTCCCTGTTTTTGTTTAGTGTCTGTGCTTACTAACATAGTCGTAAGTTTTACTAACAATCTTGTTGAGTCTTGGTAGTAACCAAGACTCAATAAGATTAATAGAATAGAGAGTAATAGAATAGAGTATAATTTTTCTTTATTGCAGTAGCAATAAAGAAAAATTATACTCTATTCTATTACTCATTAGGCATGATATATTTTAGCTGTATACGTCTTAGTGTGGTAATTTAAGAAATAGTACCTACAACACGTAGCATGAACATGTGCTTCGTAGAAACGAAAGGTAAAATTACAAATTGCAGAAAGATTTAGAAGAGAAAGAAAGAAAAAAAGAAAGATTGTTTATTCTGCACATTTAAATGTCACTTTCAAACAACGAAATAACTACTACGAGAATCTTGTGGCGCTCGAATGACGTTCACAGGAGGCGCTGTTGGTAAACATTTGTGCAATTGTTTTGTGAAATTTCACTTGAAATATATTAAAAAACAAGATGGCGGTATTAGTTCCGATTTTGGCCACAATAACCTTGTAGCGCTATACGTCTATTTTTTATACTAAAGTAGAAGATAGAAGTGATGGTCAAACTACGAGTGCAGGAGGAGCATACTTAAGCAGACAAACTAGTTGACCTAGGTTTTTCTTTTTCAATGGAATTAAATGACCGACAGTTCTCAAAAATATAGTACAAGCTCTATATAATCCCCTCATGCTACATGTCTGTTCAGTACAACGACAGTCACAGTGAGCGTTTAAGATGGCGGCGCAGCGGTGCGACCTGTATCAATCTGAGCAGACGAGGGTCCTTACGTGTGATGTAACGTAATCTGTTACACGCTACAAGAGTACGTTTGCGTCAGTCATGATCAGTTGGGGAGTCGGCAGTAATCTAATTTAAAGTAATCAAGACAATACTTATCATAATACTGTTAGTTTATGTACATTAAAACGCAGAAGTCGTCTATGCACTATGTAAAAAGACAATTAGGTAATGAATATCAAAATATTTTATTGGTATTCAAAACCTACATAATACATAATCAGTCTATAATGTTCCAATTGAACCTCAATGGTTCTAAACGTAATGAAAGCAAACAAAATTATCCCCAAATCACAAACTACAAATCCCCATGTTAATTAAACTACTAAACAATTCCACGCATATCCATAAGCCATCTAAAGCCATCAACGAATAAATTGGATCCTTCTTGTAACGCGAGTATCTTGTTTCAATGCCAGATCTCAGTGTAGCCCAAATGTTTCGAAATGGAGTAATTAATTTGATATCTTGTGTAATCATTCGGCAATGTATTGTGTATTGAAACGCGATTGGCTTTAAATATATTTTTTTATTTCATATACGTTTATGTATTACCTTATTAAAAGGTTTGTAAATGTGAGATGTTAAACTGACGACCTAGACGCGTACCGCAAGGGTTGGATGGAGGTGGCCCTGGAAAAGAAAGCGTGGAAGGATTCGGGGGAGGCCTTTGCTCAGCTGTGGGACAGTGTAGGCTAACATAAAAAAAAAACTTTTTGCCTAGCCTATACATGTTATGGCCTTCCTATTTATCGGTATAGTTTGTCAAGTCTTATAAATCTCAGCACTAAATATAACTACAAATACCTATAGAGTTGCAACGTGTGATATGGATATTTGAGCGTGTGTGCTTTGAAAACATATTTTCCCGTCTTGCAAAATCTTTCATCAAAGTCAAAGACAAATCATTTATTTCGAGTGTATCATTTTATTTTGAAGAGAGAAAATAGAGATTTTAGTTGTCCCTTCCAAAAGGTAGTTTCGTATGGAGAAGAATGGGCAAGGAACTCCATAGTTACTCATTTAAAATGTTTTACAATATTATATAAACACACAAGTAATAAAAAAATTACTTTCATTATATAAGACGATGTACCTGTAATAGAATAACTATGGTAGAATAGGTACTGTGAGCACCGCGCTTGGCTGCGGTGCTTTAGGGATCGTTTAGTGTATATAATTAAAACCCTTATACGGAGCAGAGACTATATTTTAAATCAGTATTACATGGACACACGCGGGCGGAAGACTCGAGCTGACTCTCATATATTTTCTTCAACAAAAGAACAACCTTCACGAATCCTATTTAAATATATTTGACAGATTATTCGGACGGAGAAAGATTTCATGCCAGCCTGTGACATATGAGGTTCCCTCTCATATTAAAGCCTCTATACCAGCTACGCCCTTAGATAAATAAAAGTATCCAGCAGATACCTTTATTCAGAGCATCCGAATAATCTTCAACCCTTCCTACCTATACCTAAACGAAACATTACCTAACGATGGAAATTAAAATACATAGTGAGGTCTTTCTCTTACAAGAGAAGGCTTAAGTCAGGACGAACGAATCACAAAGTCTTGATACCAGACTAGATATCAGCTAAGTTAACTGACAATATGTGCTAACATGCACTCACAAGGTTAACGTCGTCATGCTTAAACCTTACTGCACCAAAACCATCGAAAAAGGCGCAGCAAGCCTCGGAGAAACAAACAAACTGATGTGACAGTTCACATCTACCCAGAGGGGGTTTAAAAAAAATAAAGAACTCTACATCCTAAGCCTTAACTCCATCGGACATAATTAAGCCAGAGGGAACAAAGGTTCAAGAAGCCAGCGCCCAAAATTAATAATTCCCGACCATACTCCAGAGGGAAAATCTCAAAACCTCCTCACAAGACAATCTTTATCAAATGTCAGTTAATTCTGACTAAACTGTGAGACCTCAGTCTAAGTTGGACCAATTGTGTCAACTAGACACTCCTTGCAAGGATTATATCCATAAAGCGAGGTTGGTGTCAACCTAGACAGAGTACCTCCCCTCTCCAAATGGGATCACAGTTTCTCAAAAAATAATTACCCCTTAACTCGCATTAATAAATTCTGGAGTACGTTCATGCTAATTTAGACGAGACGACACATAATATTGAAGACGCAGACAATGGCTCGTTCCCTCAGACTTCGTAGCGATGTGAGGAGTGACACCATCATAATGCCCTAATTAATTGTGCACTAAACAATTTAAAAAAGGCACAATTGAAACAGAAAACTATTTATGATAGAAAAGCAAAATTGAGGAGTTTTGCTCCAAATCAATTAGTCATGGTGTATACGCCCAGGCGTACAACCGACAAAAGCATTAAATTATGTAGATTATATAAAGGGCCTTATCAAATAATAAGACGGTTATCAGATGTGAATTATGTAATTAGGAGATTAAATAACAGAAGACTTAGAGATATTGTACATATCAATAGATTAAAACCTTTTCATAGTAGGATTTAATTATTTGTTGTTATGTTGTTTATTTCATTATCATATTATCTATAATTTAGATGTAAACATCATTTATTTGGGCACATTATTTTAATTTGGAAGATGTAATATTATTCTAATGCATTATATTTTATTTCTCGTTTCATATTATGGGGAGCAAACATCGGACGCTGCCGAGAGCGAGTGAGGTGTCACTCCTCACATCGCTACGAAGTCTGAGGGAACGAGCCATTGTCTGCGTCTTCAATATTATGTGTCGTCTCGTCTAAATTAGCATGAACGTACTCCAGAATTTATTAATGCGAGTTAAGGGGTAATTATTTTTTGAGAAACTGTGATCCCATTTGGAGAGGGGAGGTACTCTGTCTAGGTTGACACCAACCTCGCTTTTCATTGCTCGTGGCTATCAGCTTGAATGCTGTTATAAAATTTTCGAGGCATACGCCGTTTATGCCTGAGAAAGCCTGCATTTGCAGAGCCATCTCGCTCTTTATATATGAATAATAATAATAAAAAAAAACCTCTCAGCTTTGTTTTCCGGCGTGGATCTCCTGTCTCTTCTCAGTTAGGCGCCTCCACCATTTGTGAGCACCGCAGCCAAGCGCGGTGCTCACAGTACTTTACAAAGTATTTTTTTCAAATATTGCATCCCTGGACGATTTTTCCTAACCAGATTTTAAGGTTACGTAATGCAGAGCGAGAGCGTATGGGAGGCCGTCACCTCCTTCTGCGAAGCAGTAATGCTCGCAAAGGAGAAGGCGGAACGCGTGAGGGAGACGCAAATTTCGCGCCCTCACGCCCCTAACCACTGCAGGAGACGCCTTGGGCGTCGGGAATCGCAGGCCGTTTCCCGGCCACCGTAGGCGCGGACTTGCGGACGGCGAATAATGGGTAGCTCGCCATCCGATAAGGCCAGGCCCGGTTCGACGGCGCGTTGTGTTCCACGCGCGCCTCAAAGAGATGTCAGCAGAACTGACGGGGTCCGCTAGGGCCGATGCCTGCCGGGGTCGCGAGAAAGTCCGAAAGGGATACCGTGGCTCCTGGTAACATGGCAACTGAAGGAGCACGGGTGGGTTTTAGTCAGTAAGAGTCTGACACGCCCTCTCAGTCCGCCCACAGCGGGAGAAGTCGTTTGATAACTTACCACTCAAAAAATAAAAAAAGATTGCGTAATGCACATTTCATGGCTTTGATAACGACCCCAAAAAAGTCCCTTTAGGGGGCTGACAACAGCTAAAGCGCGGTCACTGCCGGACTGCATAAAAAATTAAGAGAAGAGCGATAACACAATCCTGGTAATTTATTGCAAAATATGTAGCATTTATCTATTTACATAAAATCTACTGATTGGACAAAAAAAATAAAACACTATTACGTTAATATGTTGCTTGTAGAATAATCTGACAAAATATCTGAATGATTGTATGTATAATAAATATTAATGGCTTTTAATCGTTAAAAGAAAAATCGTTTAGAGGTATCTTCGTGATTTTTTCTATCGTATCAAATTAGTTGCATTCTGTTTCCAACACACTATCTAAAGCATTATATCCTGAAGAATATCATATATTTTTCTGAATTTGTTTACTGCAGTGTATCTACACTTTTAGGCATTATAAAACTTGCATAGCTCCTGTAGTCCCCTTAACTTGACTGATATCCACACCGCTCAAACCGGAAGCTGCTTAGCGACAAAAAAAAATCCTTGTGCGTGGAACAATATGTTTAAAAAAACAGAAAGATCGTTGAGAGACGGGTGTTGTGTCTGGCGGGCAACTGCCCAACGGTTTGAAGTCGGAATCTTGTATATATGTCGATCGCTCGGTAAACTCTAATTGTGCGATGCAGGATTTGTGTGACGTCATGTCCATGATGCGTAGTTCGTATGTGGCGGTGTGACCGCTACAGCTGCCACGCTGTGACGCTTGCCGGGGTTGGTCCGCGGATAGGTGACCGTCTTTACATACCGAGAATTCTCCGTGTCTTGGAAAGCGTTAAGCCGTTGGTACGGGGCTGTCATTCGTGGATCTTTGTCAGTCGTCACAGGTCGTCAGAAGCCCGAAAGTCGGACAACCAGTCTTACCAAGGGGTATCGTATTACCCAGTTACTGGGTTGTGGAGGTCAGATAGGCAGTCGCTCCATGTAAAATATTCAGCTACATCCGGTTAGACGGAAGCCGACCCCAACACAGTTGGGAGAAGGCTAAGCAGATTGATTTTTGAGTCAATATGCTGTATCAATAATTTCCCTGACTTAACATAAATTACTCCAACTCCAATGTTAATGTTACGTGGAAAAGCCGGAAGCAATAGCAATAAAAGTATTGGTGATGAATTCAAAGACATGCAGGGCGTCACCACTCGTGAAGGCTCTTTGAATACAAACAGAATATATGTAGAATGAAAATGCTCTGTTCTGTGGTACTTACATTTTATCGTAGCAGGTGGCGTTATGTAGTTTCTATCCTTATTAGGTATATATGTGTCTATCCGAGATGATACGCAGCAGCAAAGCACTAAGAATTCCTCGTATGCTTTCAGTTCCACGCAGGACTCAAGATAACGTTGGATAACACACTTGAGGCCCAGAAATATGAATCTGTGTGTTACCGTACATTTGTTATAAAGTAAACAAGTGCTGAATCACTGGTTAAAATAAGTCTACAAATGATGTTATTAAGGATTTTAGTTTATTTCACTTTAACTATATTACTACACTTCTGCAATAAAAAAAATTAAGGAAAGTTCAACCTTTCATCAAGAAGACGTGAACCAGAAAACACGACTGGACATTTTTTACAATTTCTAACAACCATACAATAAAACTTGAAAAAATTCAGCTCGAATTTATCTTAAGCATCGATATTTTAATTTAATTTTTAAATCAATTCAATAAATAGTTGTGAAAGAATCTTTTCTTTTTTTATAATATATTTACTATCTAATTATAACAGTGTAAAAAAATACAAATGACTTAAATATTGCCAGCTGAGTAAACTAACATTGTAACAGTATTTAACATTTAACACTATTCTATTCTGTTTATTTCTGGCAATTGTGCCGATGTCGACAATTCTGCCAATGGCAGATGTGATATGGAGAAACGTGTTAGCGATACCTATTGTTATAACAAATCAATCGTTTGGCATTATTTGTACATTATATTACAAAATAAGTTTTACCACTTTACATATTTACATACGATGCTTAAAGTTAAAAGACGTTTAACCGTCAAAAATGTACCTATGGGTAAACAGTCGCTAATCATTACTTAACTTTAAGCACCGTTTATAAAAAATCCCCGCATCACTTATCACATTTCTCAAATCTTGCCATAGCATGAACTATGTACAACTAAACATTAATTTAAAAATAATTAAAACAATTACAGGAACAAGTTATCATAATAATGCACAAATAAGACTAATAAATTGAATAAAACTGAGAGACATAATTTAAAGTGCCATTTGAATCACTTAGTGCCATTTGAGTCGTAGAGAGTGCAGGAGTAAATAAATTAGACTAAAATGTGTAGGTACGTAACCGATCTTTCAGAGACTTTTAGCACCTTATTTTTAGTAATTGATTTTAATTGAACTCTAAACTCTTTTTCTGCTCTCTAGTTTGTAAAAATACGGTCATCTTCTTTGTAAATTAAGGAAGTGAGGACCTCATGATAATATTAAAATTATCGGTAAGACGGGCAACAACATTTGCGTGGTTAGTACCTAACAATAACACTATTATGCGGTCACTAACACTTGAGTGTTTCACTAATTTCTTGCGTCAAAGCTCTCTCCTTATTACGAGTAACTTGGGCAGTTTGGAGGTTAGATACGTATGTAGGTATTATAGGTAAGTGATCGGTTGTGGAGCTAGTGATAAAGTCAGGTTCATGCTGAGAAAACACAATCTTAGAGGTTTCAGTATTCGATTAAACCAATGAACTAAAACAATCTAAAATAGTATTAAATGGTCACTGTCTTAATGCAGCAGATGTCACTTACAATTATGTTAAGTTTACTACTGAGTACTACTGACATGTCGTTAACTTGATTAAAATATTAGTGTACACCCACTAAAATAGAATCGTGAACTTGTGACCCTGAGGGTAGTTCAGAACAAGGTGACACTCTAAACATGAACACCCACTGTATGTCGTCAATGTTACAAATAGCACTAGATCAAAGATATTTATTTCACTTAAAATAGATTCTGAATTTAATAGGACAATAGCCAGGCTATCACAACATTACATGTCTACCATGTTAAAACTAATAGCTTTTTCTTTTCAAAATTCATTTCACAAAATATTTTTTTTAAATTTATTAGAAGTAGGTCATCTATTAAAATGCATTCTGACTTACATAACTGGGGCGTTCTAAATATATGAAAACTTGGCAGACGGACTTACTAAATTGGAAAATACTCAGGCCAGCTACATTTGAATATTTTAGTACTAACTGCAACGGATTAAGTTAATTGGGTTAGCAATCTAGCCTCAAACGTAAACTGATTGTTTACAAATTATACCTAATGCATGAATACGTTGTGCCAAATGAGGGACAAATTATGCTTAGTGCATGGATGGATAAACCTAATGAATATTTTATTTATTTATGCCATTTAGATATTTTATGCCTTAGTATCAAAATTAAACGTTTCTTACAATAATTCGATTCATAGCCATACAAGCCGTGAGCTGCAAAAAAGACGAACTTCCATACAAACTTTCAAACCCATTTAACCGCTTTAGGAGGTGAATTTTCAAAAATCCTTCCTTAGTGCTCATTTTTGCTCTTGTGCAGCATATGATGCTTCTAAACCCAGCGTAGGCTGTGCATTGTATGTCAGTGAATAAATTTAAGATTTTTATTAAGTAGATTAAGTTTGAAGTCAACAATAGCCGCCCTATAATTATGCAAAAGAAATTACACTATACATCCAATGATACATTTTAGAAATGCTTAAAGCCAGCAGTTTGGTAAAAAATGAGAACATATACTTATGCCAGCACCTAATATCGTACTCTAAAACTAGGTCACTTCACAGCAAAAAGACATTCAAACTAAAAGGTCTAACTTATGAAATAAATTCGACACAGTTGTATCTGCGAGCCAAATTAATTATAACCCTTAACCTATATGTATAATCCCTAAAACAATTAGTAGGTCTTACGTAATTCATCTCAATTGAAACTGAATTGAGCAGTTACCTATTTTACTATATAGAACAATCAAATTATTTGGATCGCTATTAATTAAAGAATTACGAGAATCAAAAGGAGAATTTAACGCACCAAAGGAGACAGCGACCCATATAAGGCACGTGTCTGCAACTGGCACTCATTTCCATCGAACAATGCTTTTATTAGTAAAGTTTATGCTCGCAGCTTCGCCCGCGTGGAGTTCGGAAATTATCTCATGTCCTAACCCTGGTCATGGTCTAACTGTGTGCCAAATTTAATTGAAATCTATTCAGCCGTAAAGACGAGAAAACGTAACAAACTTACTTTTACATTTATAGTATTACTAGCGGTTGCCCGCGACTTCGTCTGCGATCCAGGATGAAGAGTAGCCTATGTCCTTCTCCAGTTCATAGTCTACCCATGTGCCAAATTTTACCCAAACATGTTCAGCCGTTTTAGCATGAAAACTTAACAAGTAAACAAACAAACTCACTTTCACATTTTTAATATTGGTTAGGATATTATGAATTAATTCATTAGTAGTTACGATAAATTATTGGACTACCTCGTTGGTCTATTGTTCGTAAGCGCTACTCTTGAGCATGAGGTCCTGGGTTCGATTATCAGGGTCGGGCAATGTGTTATTGGGTTTTCCATAGGCTCGCCTGTAAAGTATTGGGAGCTACACTTCTGCCTTATCTTTCGGGGAATACAAGTGTTATCAGAATACCAGCGCCGCGGTATTTATTATAATATCGCAGCATTATGCTGAGATATGGGCCTTTTTGGCCTCGCACAGGTCGTTACTATTTTTTGTTAGTTTGTTAGTTTAAAATGCTCCTTTCTTATTTTTATTTTATTATATTTTTTATTACTGTCTGTATTTCCTGTGCGTGTCCCAAATAAAATATTTTTCTTTCTTTCTTGAATGTTCTGTTTAATTATTGTATTTGTACAACTTGTCAGTTGAATCAATTATGAATACAGAGAGTTGTAACCTCGTATTCGAAGAAATCAGGAATATACTCATCTAAAATAATATTCCAAATCTAATTCACTGACACCGAATGTAACACAAATTCAATACTATCGCATTAGTTACCATATTTACGAGTATGCTAACTAATACACACAACAATCCCTGAAACAATTAATTTATCTTAGTATCGGCATTGTAACTGACTTACTGAAGCTAATAGTTCTGTAGCCTACAGTCTACTGAGGGCAACATTGGCGGGTGGCTGAATATTTAAAAGATTAACTGGCAACCCTTTGATTCTGTTACTGTTTTGAGAGAATATTTTTGTATTTATTTCAAGTGTGATTGTGAAAGATTAAGTATTATCTAGTTTTAGGGTACCGTTGTAAACAAGGAACCCTTATAGTTTCGTCATGTCCGTCGGTCTGTCTGTCTGTCCGCGGTCTAGCTCCGAGACACTTTGTACTAGAAAGCTATAATTTGGCATGGATATACATACTAATTATGCCGACAAAGCGGTAAAACAAAATAATAAAAAAAAAATCCTTGGGTTCATCCCCTACAAATAAAGTGGTGATGTTTTTTTTTTTCTATGCCATTCTGTGGAACGAAAAGTTTAGTTCTGTGGAAGTTTTCACATTGCAAGTATGTGAAAACTAGTTTTGGATTCAGGGATCCATTTGCGAAATATTAAGCCTTAAAGTGCTAATTTTTGTTAGAGTCAAGTGTGGCTTGACTAACAAAAATTAGCACTTGCCAGCTAAATGGTTGGTTTTGGATGTGTGAAAAAAATCATAGCAGTAGTTTATATAACGAAATTAAAAGGAAAACTATCACAGCTAAGTAGACTCTACAAGTTAACGAGTAATAATCGACCAACTTATATTTGCAGTTGCAAAAACATGTTTTCCCATACATTCCGTATGGGAGAACATGTTTTTTAACAACAAAGTTAAGTTTGTTTTTGGGATAAATTCATCCCAACTACGGAACCCTTCATTGTGCGTGGTCCAACACGCACTTGGCCAGTTTTTTATGATTAGGTATTTAAAGTTTACTAGTTAGCCATATTTCATATTTCCATACAGTAATATTGCCAAATGAATCAAAACAAATAAATATTTGACAGCTATTTGCGTTGTTAACTTTTAGAATAAACGCTCTTAATCGGTCCAGTAGATTCGAAGCAAATTGGCTGTGACAGACGGGCAGAAAGACAGACAGACACGAGTTATCCTATTAGGGTTCTATTTTTTCATTCGGACGTACGGAACCCTAAAAACAAAACTCTTTCTGTTGCAGAATGGTCAAAATACAACTCATCCGATCGGCACTTACAAAATATCAAAGAGATTACCTCTTCTTGTAAAGTAATTAATAATAGGTAGGTACCTCTACCTACATAAGATTCTTCATAGCAGATGTCTGATATTACTAATTAGCGTTACCTTTGGCCTAAGATAATTAGCTGGTGCCGTAATTACTTAGAAGACAAGCAAGCGAGACTGCTCATTAGTAACTTAGTTAACTTACAAAGAAGAAACCGCC
Organism: Agrochola litura; assembly: GCA_949152395.1. Taxonomy (NCBI): domain Eukaryota; kingdom Metazoa; phylum Arthropoda; class Insecta; order Lepidoptera; family Noctuidae; genus Agrochola; species Agrochola litura. The sequence goes on from OX424490.1 coordinate 1,129,394, forward strand.
TTGTTATTGAAGTGACTTTAACTTGAAACTGTTCTTGATGGTTGCATAATCAGAGGTTGGAACACTTGTTTGTTTTCAGCAGATCTATTTGAATAATGTGATATGTTAAATCTGTTATGATTTATTCGTCTCTATTTAGTGTTGATTGGAATAGGTACAGAAGAATTCAATAAAGGTAATCATTTTATTAGTCGTTCATTTAATTTTTTCGAAATTTGGGTGGTCTAAGGTACACCTGTGCCTAATCCTTCGGGGAATTACAGGTTATGTGTGTGGTTATGTGTGTGTAAATTTCACTAAAAAAGAGTTCTGTTGAAGTCATGAAGAAGCTTAACAATTAAATTTGTGTACTTTAGTTGTGCTCGTAGCTAAGTACTAACAGCCGCACGGGTCGATCCATCAGGTTAAGCTACGCTTGCCGGGGTTGGTCCGTGGATGGGTGACCGTTTCTACATACCGAGACTCCTCCGTGCCTCGGAAAGCACGTTAAGCCGTTTGTCCCGGCTGTCATTCGTGGATCTTTGACAGTCGTTACGGGTCGTCAGAAGCTTGAAAGTCTGACAACCAGTCTTACCAAGGGGTATCGTATTACCTAGTTACTGGGTTGTGGAGGTCAGATAGGCAGTCGCTCCATGTAAAATACTGGTATTCAGCTGCATCTGGTTAGACTGGCAGCCGACCCTAACATAGTTGGGAAAAGGCTAGTTAGATTGATTTTGAGTTGTGGATAGTTAGTTCTGGGCAGGAAGCAAAGATGACAAAAGCAACATAAGATGTTAACTTTCCAAAAAAGTTAAAATCATCACGTAATAAATTCAAACAAAACACGTCCTTATTGACCCATAAACATCTCAAGCAACTGCTTAGCAACCGGCGAGTGATCGAAGGGCCAATCTCCCGTGGCACTTGACACGGTGACCGGGTGTCGTAGAGGACCATCGAGATGCTGCATCTGGGTTATTGACTGGTTTGACAGAAAAGATTGATGTAAGCTTGTAAAGAGATTTTGCTTACCGGAAATTATTTAATTTTTCTTTTTAGAGGGCTTGGAGTAGGTAACCATTAAAAGCGACACCTTTGTGAAAAAATCAACATATCAGAATACAAAAACATCTTTTACTATGTGCAATCACTGATCCGGCTGCTAAGAGAAAGGTACCTAATTCAATATGGTGAATACTACCTATTCTGTCACAAACATAATTAATTTGTGTGGTTTCATGTTTCCTTCACACTTCAACCCTATTTTCATAGATTAAAATAGGTACTAAAGAATTATGGTGGAAATCTATCGATCTATAGTCGATAGCTTTCAACCAAATTTTGTCATACATTTCATAATTTACATAAATCGTTAGTGGGTCACTACTATTCGAAAAGCCTTTATTTTAGCCTACATACGTGGCCATATTTACTAAGTGAAGTTGATCATTGGGGCTAGGAAGTCTACTAAACCTAGGTACATACCGGCCTTATAATAAAATTGTGGATGTAGGCCAGTCATATGGCCGGTCAATATAACCGCCTATAAGGATTTTATCACCTAGCCTGGTTACAGGGATCTTTCCTTTCGAATAGGGAGTGTAAAAACAACATTTTTACTTGATAGCTTAAGAAAATAAACAAGAGGTCAAAATGGATGAGCTTTCCGACTAAATTGATACAAAACAAGAACGAGTGGTGTGAATGAAAGAAAATGAATTTATGCATTGTGGTAAAAAAAGGTTGTGAATGACAGGTGGACTGATATTGATTTAAATGAATGTTCTTGGTACACTTTATAATTGAAGCATTGGGAGTAACAAGGGCGTTCGGCACCAAAGGTCCGTTTTGATATTATTGCATCAAATTAAGCATTGCGCAATCTAGTTTCATATGTCAAAAACTCATTTTGATTAATTGATTCTAGATGACGTGATAGGTATTTATTGAGAGGATTTCGCCACGCCGTTGTTGCATTGCAAGCGTTTGAATTTCAAACACGTTACGACCTGCAGCTTGCGAAAGTTTATTTTAATTTAAAAACATGTCTGAAGTCAGTGAAATCAGTGACTTTAGTGCAGATGATGATCAGACTGACTATGTTCCCCCAAAAAATGGAGGAAAAAAGAAGTTGAAGAATATACAGTTTTGGAAGAAAAATGTGCGCAAGGCAAAGAGAACTTTGGGTGAAGAGTACACACATCAGCTGTGTGATTTACTTTTAAATAAAATATATTATTTTAAGCACCCAAAGCTATTATTTATGTCTTAAAAACTTTTAAATTATGAACGCCCAATTAATTTACGGGTTGGATGCAACAAGGGCGGATAACATGTATTAAAAACATATGTTATTTTGATGTTTCTAACTACCTTACAAGAATAATAATACTAGAATCTGATAACTGACTCATGGCACCCTTAAATTTTAAAAGTGCTAGAGGTTTATCTTAATTTATTTAAAATTTATAATACATCTAAAACTTTAACTTCAATTAACTCAAAACTCGCTTTTTTGTGTATTCATATTAATTTATTTGTAACGCCCTTGTTGCACCCAATGCTTCAATTGGCAACTAACATAATTTTTTTGACTGATCGACTCCTTTCAAAGGTGCCTGTAAATGGTTTACCTAATTGAAATAAATGCTTTTAGTTTTAATGAGATAAATGCAGTAACAAACTGGTCTATCCAATCCATAAATTAGCAAAATCGTTAATCCATCATCATCTAGATCCTTTGGCTAAATAAACGGTCGGGACCACTCGGAACCACTCGGGAGGGTCGGGACTGATCGTCTTAATACCCAAGAGGCTTTTAACGTAACCCGGGACAACTTGGGAATATTGTCGACCGATCAAACGATAATAGTGTTCAAGACTGCGTGGAAACTGCTTACAAAGTAGTACCAGACTATGAGACAAGTATTTGTGGGATTTTCGGAAATGTTACGAAAATAAATTACATTTTTAGTCAACAATTTCTTATCGTTATAGTGTCATATCGTAGTAGCAGTAAACCTATACTTGCCTTAGTTTTAATCAGTGCTGGGCCCTAGACGAAGTGACATTCTATCAGCAATAACGATGAGGGAAAAATAAATAAAAATGTAGATATACTCGTAAAAAGCTTATGTCAATAAAATATTATAACAATAAAGTTGTTGTAGAAATACCAAATGCTTCGAAAGGGATTGGTCCTTTTAGTTGTAAATACTTCACAAGCAAAATAAAAAGTTACCACCATAGTAACGATTCGTTTAATAATTTAGGAACTGTTTCAATAAAACTACATACAACTTATTTTTCTGTTAGCAGTTTACCAATCCCTGAAAACCTCACAATTCTTTATAAAACAGTCCACTGTTATAAGTGTGGAGCATCGATCGCGGTGCAAGCATCGACCGGTGGGAAGCAGGTCACTTGGTCGTTCACCGGCTGCCGACCTCGCTTGCAATGCAACTGGCGGCCAACAGCCAGTGTTGGGCCAATGTTTGTTGTGGCAGGTTCAGAGGTACGACTTTTTTGTTTGTTGTTTTTTTTATTTTTTGCTTGATTGATTTTGAGGATTCGAGGAGGAAGAGGAGCTTTCGCATGTCGCAAGTCGTGTGTAGTAACCACTTTAATTCCACAGACGCGAGGCGCTTGAAATTTCTAAAAAGCTATTCGTCCCAGAAAAAGAGCGTGAAAATGAATCAAGTCTACAGTGTTAAAGTGATTCACCTCACTGAGTTTTTTATTCAGTAAAAGGCGCGATACGTTTATTACAAGCCTACAATATTGTTATTCAAGTAACAGCCGTTGGAACAGATCAATTTGTCTGCATTACCCTCTAAATATATATTCAGGGAGCTAGCAAGGCTAGACCCGAACAAATTGACTTGCCTCCCGAACTCACGAACGATGAGATCAAATCATTTCACACAAATCATTCGTTGTATACAGTAGTCAAAACATGTAGCTGATTTATCAAAAATCTGTGTTCATGTTTAAAGTAATATATATTTATTGTATGTGCTTTCTTACAAATAACTTAACACAAAATCTTTACATTGAAATAAGCTTAATAATTCCAAGAATTTTGGTTACTGAACGATATTATTAAATCGAAAATATAGGAATAAATTTTAGTAACATTTAAAAATTGATTGATTGATTGATAATCTTAAAATTAAAGTTATGTAAATACCCGTCTACACTAGAAGATTAAAAAAAAACTGACAGATAATTATATATGTTTGAAGTTATTCACCTGGATAGATCATCATCAGCCTATAATGTTCCCACTACTGGGACACAGGCCTCCTCTCTGTGAGAGGGAGTGGGCCGTAATCCACCACGCGGGCCCAGTGTGGGTTGGTAGATGTCACATCTCTTAGAATTTTCGGTTCTAGGACATGCCTGTTTCCTCACGATGTTTTTCCTTCACCGTTTTTGAGAGCAGTGGTGATGAAATAATTTACACAAAGTAAAGCGCTTGTTTGGATAGATCATCAAATGTTACTAAATACTTGAATGTACGCAATGCTGTTCAAAGGAATGTTGTAGATCTTTACTTGTCTTGTTGTATTACAAAGAAAAATCTTCAGTTGATAATCAAATAAATAAATTACAATGTTCAGAAGAAAGACTTATTTGTGCAGTGAGTAGGAAGTACAACAAAAGCCGTGCTAAGACAAACCTTTCCGAATATAATTCAGAATTCGAGACAGCTAATGAAAATAATAATGGCAGATAACTATTTTATTTCAATCTCAATATAACCTGTCTGCTCTTAAGACAGATTGACGTGATTCCAATAAAGAAATAAAAATCAATGTGAGTAACAAATAAATCACATTACTTTATCAATTCCCTTTCTTTTTCTGTTTCAGATAAAGTACAAGACCAATTTTTAAATCTTATAGACTATAACTTCTGTAATAAATCAGTTGAACTCTAACCAAAGATGCCTATTTGAAGATTCTACGTAAGATTAACTGGCAATTTGTGATTTTAATCATTTACTAGCAATTTGTGATTTTAATCATTTATTGAACTTTGGTCACAGTTTTAAATCTATTCTCTAAGCAAATATAACTTGGAAAGATTTCTTTGTTGGAATTGAAAAGCAAATAAATGAATATTTCGATATTCCAAGTATTATTAAAGTTCTTGTAAATCTTCTACTATTCTCAGCGGGTTTGTCCATCACTTTAATAAATATAGTTTCAAAGATGATACCTAATCTAGAGATCTGCAGCAGACAGACATTTGATGTCTGTTCATCGTTAATCTGGAATCAATTTTGAACATTGTACCCTAAGGAAAGTAACGAGACTTTCAGTGTTTTTTCGTCTAAAACTTATTTTTTCACAGTTTATTTGCGGCTGAAAACTCATTTACATTTAGGTCTTCTGAGGCACTGTAACCCCCTTTTTTGGCTTCGGTGCAGTCAGGTAAAGGGGAGAGGGGTGAAGAAATCAAAGGGCAACAAATTCGTCCCCATAGCTGCCAACAGGAAAAGTGCCCAAAATGTTGGCAACATTGCCATGTTTAATGGCAATGCTGATTCTTTGACCTAAGAATAGACCACCTCTCAAGTCACTTTGTTGCAAACCCTAACACAACATCATAATATTATATTTATTATAAGATTTGTAACATGTAGGTGGTCCAGACGAGTGTAGGAGGGTAGTAGTACTACGGATGGCTGATTTTCTTGGAGGCAGGGCTTTAATTAATTATACCGACCATTGCGAGAAGATTTTTTCTTTTACCTACCTATTTCTTCTAACGTTATAGTTATATTTAATTTTATGGGTAATTAACTTTTCCTATAGCATTATTACATTATTAAATAACATCTATTTCAGAGCCAAAAAAAAAGACTTACAACTAATATGGAATACTGATTTATAACTAATCTTAGTTAAAAGTTCGCACCTAACACAAAATCATTTCTCAAATATTTTGGATGAAAAATACTCCTAGAAGCAAACGCAATCACGAAAAATCGCACAAAAATGTCGCACCGCCTGTCCTCACCAATAATGCACCAACACTGGTTTGCATTCAAGGAAATGGAACAACATAAATTATTTCAATTCCATTCTCAGCGAGGTCGCCGGAATTATGTCCACGAAGAAAATTATAGATGGCATTTAATTTTAATTGTGATTTCACATTTCAGTGGTGATTTTGAAATACTTTTCTTTATGAATACTGTAACGTATGGTGTTACCTGACGTGGATATAACATTATCGTTCGGTCTAAAGCAGGAGTCACCAAATGGTGGACCGGACCATAAGTCTAAACAGTATTTATTACTACAACTATCCAAAAAATGTTAAATAAAATATTCGAGTTTCAGCTTGCGCCACCCTTACTCCAGTCTTCAGACAGATAATACAGAGTAAAAAATGGAATTTTTCACATGAATATTAATTAGATACTTTTCATTTTTGTTCCAATTACTGAATAAAAAATATTCAGGTTTCTTTCCGTTTTACCTTAGTCACTATTACACAAAAAAAAGAAGACCTACTTTTTCCTGCTTACAATAATATAAATGTGAAATTTTGTGAGGATGGATGTTTGTTACTCTTTCACACAAAAACTACTGAACGGATTTTGGTATCGGAATACATAGGAATCCCGATATTCCCATGGGATCGAGACTTATACGGGTGAAAAATCAAAGCATTTATTTCAAATAAACCAATTCCAAGTACTTTTGAATTGTCAAGGCCGACTCCTTGACAATTCAAAAGTACTTGGAATTGGTTTCCTTGGAACAGTCAGAAAAATGAAGCTGTTGCCCATTCTAAAGCGTAGAAACCGCGGGGCGCTGCTAGTTATATATATATTTTTTTTTAATTTTGTTTGCCAGTTATCGTCGTCTTTCAAAAGGACCGCGACAGTCATATTATTTTTAAAACGGATACCCAATGAAACTAATTGGTGATCCCTGGTCTAATAACACGTCATAATCAATGCACTGTGCTATGACAAGTGAAGGTGAATTTGAAGTTTCGTGTCGTTTGATATTTTTTTAATGTGTTTTCTTATTTTATTTCAATCATTCTTATTAAAAGTTGTGTCAGTAACAAAATCAATACACTTAGGACCTCTTGCACCACAAATCATTAAATTGTTTGAAGATGACAGAGACAGAATGATGTTTTTAATGTTTCGCGCTAAACGCATTTTGTGAAGTGTTGTGCAAGCGGGTCTTTTAATGATTATTCTTTCATCGCACAGTAGAAACGGCTAAAATATTATATCTACAGGATTTCCTTTTACCTATCCTATAATATGAAAGTTGTCACAAGTAGACGCTTCAGATGCTGCGCCATTCCGGAGATATCGATTATCTTGACACAGACAGTTGCTTATCGGGGATAAAATAAAATACAGGCTGCGTCAACTGTGGACTGAAGGAAATTGTTACCTAATGGCGCGTGCTGACAGCCGCTTATAAAAAGATCATACTGTATTTTGGAATGACAGGTTTTTTCGTAACAATCTACAAAGATTGTAGTAATGCGACTTATCGAAAGTTTTTGAATTACTTTTTATTTTCATTAAAAGATGGGCTTCTTATGTAGTGATGTTCATTTCACATTATCTAACTGTATTAACTGTAGTAGATATTATTATGTTGAGATGATATTTAGTTAATTAAAAGCCATATTTCTTAAGTGTAGTATCACAAAATATGGGTATACCTATGTTGGAAACGGATGACAGCGATGCGGACGAGTACTTCGACGCCTTTTGTTCTTGTTTTTATTAGTTCTAATGTAAAAATAGTTAGTTGTGTTATAAATATTGTGCATAAGCATTTTAATTTACATGAAATAAATGTTAGAAGCAATTAATGTTGGTATGTTTAAGTGCTTAATTATTTCAAACCTAAATGATCAATTACAAAAATTAAACGACTGTAATCGCTCAATCGCCAACGGTAATGTATTCTCGAACGGTGACGTCAGAGCTCGTGGCCTGCCATAAACAACTGGTGTGGCCCAATTTTCCACTTCACAAGTTAATCTTAATCCCGCCCCGAGCAATGATACTTGTTATACACCACGATTTAGAAGAACGCAGAAGATTCATTTAAAAATTGGAAATGCCATGCCGTAGGAAAATTAATATTAGGCAGTCAGTAAGGTAGCCTGCCTAATATCCGCCGGACCTAACCTGTACCCTACAGCTGGTGGAGGTCATTTTTATATATAATAAATAAATAATTATTTATTTTATATCTTATTTCTCATAATTTACTATCGGAAAATATATTCTTTGGGACCAGATTTCAAAGACATTTCAAGTTATCTACTGAAATAAAAATGCCTAGACAGAAAAGACTTTGAAACTGCATTTATTTGCACAAAAATGACCAGTTTAGCCCAGTAGTAACCAGTCAGTTATTTTATTACCCTTCTGCGTTTTCTTGTTCATTGTCTCCTATATCCAGGGGTTTCGAAAGCGAAAAAATAAACGTCTTTTCTTCAATCTTCTCAGTAATAGATTCAGTTGGTGGTAATGCTGGTTGTGTAATAAACTTAGCGTTATGTAACCCTGAACGCTTCTCTGAACTCTGAGATGATTTAGAAAATAAACGTTTTTTTTTTCTTAATGTTTAGTATTTTTTCTTTCAGTGTATCTTATGAATGTATTTTATTGAAGGAGATAGGTATTAAAGCAGTCAATAAAATTTATGTTCTCGTAACTTAAGGCAAGGCTGTTAATTTTGCTTTATTAATTGTTTTAAGTTATTAGGCGGAGACTTAATGACATAGATTTAATTTAAGGTGTTAAGTTGACGAGGTCTTGTTAATTGGGACAATTTTTAACTGTCACCTAAGTGATATGTTAGATTTTTCAATCACTGTATTTACTTAGAATTATCATAATATTGTTCTTTGAGACTTTAGAATACAATAAATAACCTCATATTTTCACTAAGTTTGTCAAAGTTAAATTGCTATAAACTTAGAGCCAAACTATGACATATTACACCCATATTTGTTTCAGTGTAAGAAAGAGATGAAGCTATACAGGAAGTATCCCACTATCCCCTTTTAGTATCGGAATAATGATGGCTTTAACACTTCATCGCACACCATAGTGAACGCTACGTAACTCTGTGCCGGTTATTGTCAGCGGCCTATTGTCAGCCGTTACAGGGTGGGTTATTTGAGCAAAGCTATTACTGATATCAAGGTGTGAATAGACTAGGAGCTAAAGAACTCATAATTATAGTTTGAAAAAGCTTTTGAGTGAGAGTGGTTTTTGTTCATCACTTAGAGCGTTTTTTAGAGTACGCTGTGGTGCATGAGCACGTGTCTTTAAAATTTATTAATATTACGTGTGAATAATGTGATCACACCCACACACAGACAGTGTTGGTGTGCTCAGTGTCAAACTGAACACACACACACTCTGTATCACCAGAATGTGTGGGTGTGTGTGGGTGTTCAGGTCGACACATCCGATTCGGGAGTATATATTTTATAACAGAGCCGAACCGGCTCGTGCCGGTCGACAAATTCCGTTCGGCCCTCGTTGATTCACGTTCCTTCGGATCAGCACAATTCGAGCTAAGCCTTTTCCCGTACATAATAATAATATGTTGTTATGAAAATATCTACCTATCATCGATAATGCCGACCCGAACATGTGTAGCGCCCCTAAGAAATGAACATGTTCAGTCCACGGCGTAAATCTATGTTGTGATGATAACAATAATTATATGAAATATATTTATAGCTTCATTTTTCGTTCACGTTTTAATCTTCCAATAATAACATTGTTCATAATTGTGTTATTTGCAGATGACACATCATTAATCTTTAAAATAAACCGACGGTCACAAAATCTTGACGACGTGAATAGCTCTATTCTGCAAGTCCAAGATTGTGGTTTACGGTTAATAATTTGGTACTGAACTAAAAAAAAACCAAATGTATTATTAGAAGTGGAGAAAAACTGGAATTTATTAATCAAACGGTTTTCCTAGGAATCACGCTAGACGAGAAATTACAATGGGAACCTCATACAACATCTCTTGCGGGGCGGCTAAGCTCAGCCGCTTATGCTGTAGATAAGACAGTTAACAGATGTAGAAACCGCGCGTTTGGTCTATTTTAGCTACTTCCACAGCATTATGTCATATGGCATTTTACTGTGGGGTCGGGCTGCTGACATTGAATCTATCTTTATTTTGCAAAAGAGAGCTGTCAGAGCCATTTATAATCTACGTCGCCGCGAATCTCTCAGGGAACTATTTAAAAGGATTAATATTATGACGGTACCTTGCCAATTCATTTTTGAAAATATTATGTACGAAAGGAAAAATCCATATATTTATAATAAAATAAGTGATAGATATACTAGAAATAAAGATAAACTAGATCAACCATTTTTCAGATTATCTAAAGTACAAACATCTTTTATGGGGTACTGTGTTAAATGTTACAACAAAATACCTTGTGACATATTGCAATTAAATGAAAGAAAATTTAAAATTCATATTAAAAGTACACTTTGTAAACAAGCATATTACAAATTACAGGATTATATCCTAGATAAGAGTGCTTGAAAATATACTGGTCTTGTTCCATAGGATAATTTAGAATCAAGACAAAATCAAACAGGATGCTAATTTAACTGTAAAATTTATAATTTTTTGTTTTATGACATTGATTTTACATTCTGTGATTACTTCCTCATACACTGACTTATCAATTATAAAATTTTAGGAAAATCTTCTACTTTTAAAATGTTTGTAAACATGTGAGCACCATGTATCTGTCACATAATTAAATTATCTGTCGTTGCTTCATTTTTAATTATTTTTACCAATTGTGGTATAGTAATTTTATTCTAGGTGCATCGTCTTCGCATATAATTATTTAAGTAATGTACGTACCTATAAAAACTATTGTAAAACATTTTAAAAGAGTAACGGTGGTATTTATTGCCCATTCATCTCCATACGAAAACTACCTTTTGGAAGGGGCGACTAGAATCAATTCTAATATTTTGTAAATTTGACGTTCAAAAGTACCATAAATGGGCCTATTTGAAATAAATGATTTGACATAAACATATTTCGTCATAAAATATTATTTTGTCATCCAGTAAAATATAAATAAAACGTTTTCGTAGCAATAAGTATCGGATGAACGGAATCAATAAATCTTCGTTACTATAATTAATTTTGAGAACTTTTCTCAGTACCACTTAGTCACAAGTTTTGTCGTGGAAATCGTAAAAAACTGAACCCACTACATTATTTGGAATTTTTGGAAAAAGTATTTATCTCATTCAACATATTTCCGATACAGTGTTACTGGGAACGACGTCAATTAATTGTAAGTAGATTATAATGAATACCGTTTGCTCTTTTTTTTTTTTTTTTTTCTGCATTTAACGAAAAGTTTATTTCTAGTTCCTTGCAAAAAAAACGCAAAATCTTCTTCACAATTTTCCTTAGTTCAATGCAACCGGTATCAAGTTGAATCCCAATGATTTATGAGAAACATTACATAAGAACTTTTCTCATAATTTTCTAGTATAAGCGAAAAAAAAACACCTACAACTGTGGCATTCCAGTATAATTATATGTTTCAAAAGGAAAGAGAAAATTAATTATTTTGATAATATCTTCGTTTTTTATACTTACGTACTTAATAGTAAATTAGAAATGTTAAGATAATTCGGGAGCTTTTCTGCTTTAAATATTAATTAATAATAAACAACTTATGATTTTATTTGAAATTAATTAGCTTGGCCTTAATAATGTCGATGCCGTTAACATAAAAAGTAAAATTATTGCCAAACTAAAATTTCAAGGAAAAGCATTTGTGCTACTTACGAAAACATTACCTATCCAAAAGCAATCACTGAAATTGGCATTTAGATTACCTACGTACCTAGAATTCAGTAACAGAAATACCTACTTACATCAGAACTTATTTGTGTAGGAATTGCCCAAAACTAATAATTAGGTACCTAAACTTTAAAAGTAATATAATAAACCTCTTTACTTACCATAATTTATAACTGCCTGGTCACAAAACATTAGGTCCATTTATAAGGGATCTACAAATTTTAAGGCCAGGTACCTAAAACTCAGACTCGTTAATAATAGTTCTATTGCCGGGACTTGTAATTGGGACATGTTGATCGGTCTGCAAGTAAGAGAGTGCGAAACTCGTCAGTGTAGTTTTTCCTCATAATCTTATTATGGTGAGGGGATAACTTCAAAATAAATAATAATATTAAGTATCATGTCGACTACAAGCACTAACCAAAACGTTTATAAAATTTTTGCGATATCGTTAACATCGTCAAAAAATATTGACGAGTAGATCATATAACAACGTCAATCCTAAAATGATCATCGAACTCCACTATAATAAAAACTTAATTTTTAAAACAGAGAACATTTAATAACCTTAAAACGGCGCGTTCCCAACCGTAAGACCGTAATCATAGCAACTTTAATTGAAGAGTAAAACAAACAACAATATCAAATCAAAAATTCGTTTTCATTTCAATTCAAATTATTTTACATTCACAATAATTTCACATACACAATAAATGGGTACTTATGAAACGTCAGAAGCTAGGTACACGGTTCCAATTGATCGTTTCCTATGAAGAGCCAGCAAGAAAGTTCACGCTACAGAGTACATGGTTTGGTTACTCTTTCCAAAAGTCAAACCCCATTATAATCAAAATTCAAGTTTGGAACAGAGAACACTCAATAACCGTAAAACGGTACGTTAGAAACCGTAAGACCGTAATCATAGCAACCTTAAACTAACGACCTGAATCCAAACATTTGGAGTGTGTTTGAGAGCGCTTGCCGAGTCAAAGCCCGGCTTTGTAAAGGTGAAAAAACGGAGGAGATGCGGTGTGAAATGTTGAGACTTGAGAGTGTAGGGTTAGGTGTTGGTAGACGGTACAGGCAGGGAAAACCTTCTAAAGATTTAAAGAAAGAAATAATTCCCCAATACTCAGAACACAATACAATCTAACCAGCTTTGCTCTACCAAATCAGTGAGTCAATAGACGAAATGAATTACTTTGTCCGAAGACGAGTCTAGCGAATCAATAATATAAATAAGAGCCTTTCATCCTACCTCAGCCACCCGACAAACAGACACTTACATGATTTGATAAGTGATACATTTCTAACACTAGACTTAATATCACGCTTGTATTCCTTGAAGGGGTAAACTGAGGAGGAGAGAATACCCTCATGTCGCCAGTTATGTCAAGCTCCATTAATCGAGGGCCAAGAATTTGGCAACGAGTTTGGTGCCTTTAGTACGATGCCTTAATTTATATTGCCATCGACACGTTAAGAAGAATAATAGAGGGCAAGCCCATTGTTATTAATCGACCATAAATCTCCAGGCTACCTCTGATACTGCCAAATAGAAAAACCAATAACACTGACCGACCAGGGGATTGAATTCAGAAAGCCCAGACAATGTGTTATTCTATCAGCAATTACGATAACGGAAAAGTCAAAAATGTATTAGATTGACATAAGCTACCGAGCTTATGTCAATCCAAAACACGCGGGCCCAGTGCGGGTTGACATATGTCACATATCTTCGAATTTTTTGTTCCAGAACATGCCAGTTTCCTCACGATGTTTTCCTTCACCGTTTTGAGAGCAGTGGTGATGAAATAATTTACGCAAAATAAATCGCCTGTCAGGGTTCGAACCTACGACCTACAACTTTTAAGTCGTGGCCGTTACCACTGGGCCACCACTGCTCTTACCGACCACTAGACCACTAACCACCTAACATTTATAATGCCTCTGCCTCGTTAGGCATGAGGTCCTGGGTCCCAATCAATCCCCAATTCAATTCCCAATCAATCAATTCAATTCAATTCCCAGGTCGGGCAAAGTGTTGTTCCACCTGGAATTTCTGAGTAGCAGCCCGGAGTCAAGAGTTGTGTCCGGTTGATGTCAATAGGATCGCCCCAGACATGGGACTTAAACATAACTGGTGAAATGTGGTTATACCAATAGGTCACCTCTGCCTAACCCTTTAGGGGAAACAGGCGTGAAGTTATATTATAATATAAAAAGTGTTCTTTCTAGTAGAGAGCTAACTCTGTTGCATTTTATGTAGGCATGCGCGCTACTTCGTCGTGCATATTCACGTTTTCTTGAGCCACGTTTCTTTACTTGCGCCACTAAAACAAACTTCCACACTTATGTACACACAGTTTTGTTATACATAACAAATGGAGGTATGTAATAAAGTACATAGTTTCATGCTTTTATATGATTTTGTTTGCTTTTGCTACCTAATTGGATTGTGTAGGATTTGAGGTCGAAATTTACGTTTTTCGGCTTTGTTGTCGTTTTTCCAGTATAATGTTATGAAAATGGCGTTTGTTATTTAGTCCGGATGGATATAAAAAGGTACCAAATTCGTTCTATCGATGTCACAAAGATATTATTCTTCTTAGCGTATCGAAAGCAAAAAGTTCATAATATAACATGTTGGGCCCGAACTTCAGCTATGCGAACAACCCTCGCTAACGCAGTCGCTGGTCATCAAGTGCACACGTAACAGGGATTGACGTAAACGCTATTTTTCTTTATTTTAATTATGAATAGCTGCTTGTGTATGGAGGTATTTTTGTCTTGCTTTACATAAATGTGTTATGACGTATATTAAATAATAACACAAATATTAAATCTTATCTATCTCGCGATGGCAGTCAGACTATTGTCAGTGTGTCAGACTTTTAAAAGTTTCTTAGATATTTTCTGTATTGTCAGCCCGTCCAACAAAAAGTAATCTCTTATACAATATTTTATTATGAATTTCTTTAACAGTGTTTGACAGTTTTCGTTCATTTGTAGTAAGTAGATTTCAGTTTTGTCTCCTATGTATTTAGGTATTGACTATTGACAGATCTGGAGATCCGTGATCTGCCTGAGGCAAACAAAATTTGAGATAACACATCTTATTTTTACCGTTCCAAAACCTTGGTTTTATATTGCTCCAAATTGTAACAATAGTGTACTATTTAAATAATTAAATAAACTTTAAATAAAACAATTTATTTCCACCAAAATAATCATGAAATGTTTATTTTTCTTAACAAAGAAACCGTTCCGTTTAAACTGGATACAATGAAGTCAAACTTTAAATGAGTTTAATTGAGGATCGGCGCTCCTTTGTGGTAATTCTTTAGAGTTTAAAGCTACAATTAGTTAGCGACTGAATTGTAAAGTTGTGGTTAGACAAGAGTCGCAATTAGTCAAAGTGTGGCAGACATTTTGTTTGTGTAGTGGTCGCCGATAGTGTCTGGACCTGGCTTTTACTCCCAGGTCAGGCAAACATGGTTTGGTATAACATTAACATTTTGTTGTGTCGTATCGTCACAAGCGAGATATTGAATATTCGGTACTAGGTTCGAATCTATGTTTAGGCTGAGTGGAATTGAGTAAATCATTATTTTGATATGTTCTGAATTAATTTTAATAGCCAGTCTCCTCTCGGGATTTAACAGGTGAAACGTGAGTGTGAAATACCTCCGTCTAACTCTTCAAAGTACCGAGGATTTATACATGCTATATTTAAAGTCACTATTCTCTCGTCCTTGTCCCAATGTATTCGGGGTCGTTGCAACATGTTTTCTACTTTCATACTTCTTCACTATCTCAGTAGTCACTCCCTTTTTAACCATATCAAAGTAAAGTCAAATAATTTATTTCAATCATGCCCATAAAAAGCACTTTGATCAAAGTCAAAGTCAAATAATTTATTTCAAATAGGCCATACATGGGATGGCACTTTTGAACGTCAAAATTTACAAAACAATAACATTGATTCTAGTCGCCCCTTTCAAAAGGTAGTTTTCGTATGGAGAAGAATGAGCAAGAAACTCCACCGTTACTCTTTGAAAATGTTTTACAATTGTTTGTATAGGTACGTACATTAGTTAAATAATTATTATATGTGAAGACGATGCACCTAGAGTAAAATTACTATACCACAATCATATCATCTTTCACACAGTCCATCCATCGTTTCCATGCTATATTTAGAGTGTCATTGCATAATCCAACAGTTATAGACGGCATCGCAAACAATGATAATCGTCCTGTCACCAGGCGAGCTATTGGCACGTGTCAGTCTCTACAGAGAGGACGCCCGTTGATCGCCGCTTGTGTACCTACTCCGTAGCTAATGCTAAGTTCACAGTTGATCTGCCCACGACTGGAATATAGCTGCAAACTAGGTAAACCTAGATAGGCGTCTAATGAATGAACATACCTTCTTGGAAATACAGTATTATCTACAGTTCTAGACAAGATATCCGAAGGTGACAGGTATCACACAGATTTTAACAAAAATATTTTAGATGTACTCAGTATGGGTCCTGAAACTGAAACCACAATTTTTGCTCAATATTTCTGTAATATGGACGAAGCTTGTGAAACTCAGAATGATTAATTAATGTAATTATCTAGTATCGTAACTAATATTGTAAATGAAAGTGAGTTTGTTTGTTTGTTACGGTTTAACGCTATAACAGCTAAACGGATTTGGATGTTTGGCACATAGGAAGACAGACTATGATGGTTAAGACAAAGGATAGGTACTATCTATCGCGGTAGTACGTTCCCGTGGGATAATTTCGACGGGGGAAGCTGCAGGCAAAAGCTAGTTTATTGTAAATGAATAAATAGATAAAATTTTAACATTTTTTATATTAAAAAAATGATCTGTCGCGATGAAACAAACTCCATAATAATTGGAAGTAATTAGGCGTCCCGATAAAATGATTTTTTAAAAATAAATTTTAGCAAGAATCTGTTTCTTTTCCATAATTTTTTACAATAATCGTAAAATTTCTCAATAAGACGCCAAACAGAACAAAAAAAAAACTTTTCTTTAAAATTAAGCATAGATTCCCTCATTTCGATATGTGCACATTATAAAGACTCACACTGTATACGTACAATAGTGAAAGCATCATCATTAATTATACTAATGAGGTTAACGATCTTGGAAGGTAAATAAATCTTTCTTTCCTAAATTTTTTTCTCGACCGTAGCCTACAGCCGGAGATACGCCAGAATCAGGACGTATGTTGATATCACAGTAATCCTATTTGCCCTATAACATTGAAGAATAAATTATCTCTGTCAAAATGAGTCTGAATTGCTTTATAAAAAGCATATAGATAATTAGATCCTCGTA
The DNA here is from genome assembly GCA_949152395.1 of Agrochola litura. Taxonomy (NCBI): domain Eukaryota; kingdom Metazoa; phylum Arthropoda; class Insecta; order Lepidoptera; family Noctuidae; genus Agrochola; species Agrochola litura. Next base: position 1,146,620 of record OX424490.1, read on the forward strand.
TGACATGGAACTTAAACATAACTAGCAAAATGTGGGTGCACTGAATGTACTTACAGCTCTGTCCAACCCTTCGGGGAAACAAAGTCAAATTCAAATAATTTTTTTCCAAATATATTTGGTACTTTTGAACGTCAAAATTTACAAAAAAAAAGTAAAATTGATTCTAGTCGCCCCTTCCAAAATTTAGTTTTCGTATGGAGAAGAATGGGCAAGAAACTCTTATAAACCACCGTTACTCTTTAAAAATATTTTACAATATTTTGTATACAATAATTATATATGAAGACGATGCACCTAGAATAAACAAACGTGATGTTATGTTTTGTTGTATAATTAGATTTCGCATTAATACTGACCGTTTTTAACTTTGAGGGTTAAAAAAGACATCCACTAAAACAAATAAAAAGTAACATTTATGAAAACCTACGTTTATTAAAAATCTTGCTAACTAAAACAGAAGACTCAGCAACGATCTTGATCATGAAAGAACAGTCTAACTCGTTGTTAAACCCACACTTCACAACAATTGTATGAAATGCTTAATATTACTTGCAGACCTAGTGAATAAAGTTCTACTATTGTTTCACTATATGATGAGTTAAGAAACCTCCTACGTACACAAAAGTTAAAAAACTGATTCTGTGATTTAAGTGTACACGTGGGTTTTGTTATAATAAGTACCTAATGTGTTCTAAAAATAAACGTAGCTCTACTAGCCTCTCCCAAACTATTTGTAGTTTTGAGTAGAAAAAGAAAACGACAAATAAGTACTAGAATTAATTTAATGACTACGACTTATAAATTGTAATCCTTAATATCAAAGATTGAGTATGAGTTTTCACTTAGGAATCCATTATGATAGAGCTCCAAATATTTGCTAATCTTAATATTCCTTTCCACATTTTCCGTCCACTATTAAGAATACAGAACCATCATCCACTTTTTGTCCACAAAGAGCCCACAGCGCCTACGTCACGTCGCCACAAAGATTTATCACAGAAAGATAAAGTACTTACATTACTTTCGCCAACACAGTGCGATGTACATTACGGACTCCACATAACAAACATAGAACGTAATGTAATATAAACACTCAATGGACATGTAGTCAGCGTAAGTATGGACGACAAATCTTTTTTAGTGAGTAAGGAGAAACGCGAGTAAAATAAGAAATATTATGAAGTGTGTTTTGGTGATTTGATTTACAAGTGGTAAGCTACTAAGTCTGGGAAAAGAACTTCTGTTATTTTACTAAACTAATAACATACAGAAAAATCAAGAAAAAAATAATGTAAAAAAAATATCTAAGGAAATTTTTGAAGTCTGACACACTGACAGTAGTTTGACTGCCATTAAGATATAGGATTTAATCTTTGTGCTATTTTTAACCCCCGACGCAAAAAGAGGGGTGTTATAAATTTGACCGTTATGCCTGTGTGTCTGTCTGTGGCACCGTAGCTCTTAAACGGGTGAACCGATTTGAATGCATTTTTATATATTTAATAGCAGGTTTTCTAGCGATGGTTCTTAGACATGTTTTATCAAAATCGGTTCAGCCGTTTGAAGATTATCGGCTCTTTTCTAGTTGATGAATGGATGTGTGTATCTTCTGCCGATTTGAAATTTGATATTCTGTTACTTCAATGATATTAAAAGAACTTAGTAACCTTGAACTGATGCTGCAGGATCACCTGGAATTTGCAGGATACCCAACTCCCTTACCAACTTACAGCACAGGTATCATGTTTGGGCTCATTGGAATGGTCTTAATAAATAGGTTATAGACAGATGGTGAACAGGATCTGGTGAAGAAGTAGGAAAGAGAAATGACGAAATGTTTGTGTCGGGGGTTTTTTAAATTTGAACTGTTAAAATTGTACTTGTTAGGTAAACTTCATATTACATTTGTGTAAAGTCAGGGAATTGTTTAGCCAAAGTAGCAGGAATAACAACATGACGAATGGTGTGACATACAACGAAGATATTTGATAGCTTGGATTTGAAACTATTTAGATTTCTCTATATTTCAGTAGAATGGCCACCAGTAAGTCACACAAAATTAAATCAAAAGTAAACGTAAAAGTCACGGAATAAATGAACTTCACAATTTTAAGAATTTTGAGTTAACGGCTTTTGTTGTAGGTTTTGAAAACCCTTTAGAAAATATCGATAAGTACATAAATTCACTCTATTTTTCTTTCAGAATGTTGATCCCTTGAGAGGGCGATGGAGGCTGCATCTCAGGGATACGTGAACATTTTGCTTGTTGAAAATTGATAAAAAACCTCTCTGGAAAACTGCAAGCGCTGCGATAATAGGTACTTACCTAAAAATATTATTGCATGCAAAAAATATGATAGGTTAGGCAGTTAAATTGAAAGTTAATAAAAACCTTAAAATACCAACAAATTAATAGAATAGAAGAAGTTAATTTTGAAGCAAACACAACTCGGTATGCATGTTTCGGGGCTGTTATTAAACCTCTGGCCAAACTGAGGCGAATAGCGCAGTTGCGTCCCACATCCCGCGCGGGATCCGCCAGGGCTTTAAAAAAAAACATACAAAAAGCAGCTAGTCTAGCTAGGAGGATAATTATATTGAAACATAGAGCCGATTAATTGGACAATCTGTCTTTATATTTTTCTGTCCTAGACATTTAGTCAAAATATATTTTCTCTATTTAATTAACCAAGAATTCTTAATCATTTACTGATTGAAGAAAAAAAAAACTTGACTTGAGTCTTCTCGACTTATGTGAAGTTTACTACTAAGTGTCACAAAAAGTGTTAAGGATTTATTTTTTCTTTTTTCTTAGTCTAATGGTATATATTCCATGAAACGACTACAGTTCAGAATTTTAACTAAGTATCTAGAATTTAAATCCATTTAAAATTCAACTTCACTGCAAGGTTAAGTACCCGCTGTCATCCACCACAGAACCAATATGCACTTGATTTTTATTAAAAATGTCAGCTTTTAAACCAGCGAGCAAAACCTTTTATCCATAAAACGTTTACGGGTTACGCATTCAATTCCACTTCCAAAGAATTGGCGCTCCAAACTTTTTAGATATTGTCAGACCTTTTTTATTTAAAGGCTATTCGAACTTGCAAAAAAATGTTCAGTACCCTAATTGCGTAATACACAATCGATCACAATTTGTTTCGATTTGAAACAGATTAGTAATCCATTGCTTCATGGAAAAGATATCTGCTCAACAACGTAATTATCGTAATGAATGTTTTTGAACTGTCAAAATTAAACAAAATCGTTTACGAAAATAAGTTGCGCAATTCCCTGTACTGGTTTTGTTTTTTTCCACGTGGTTTTCATTTTATCCTTTTATTTCATGAGGAAGATTGTGGAGGAAAGAAGTTTGAAGACAGATTCTTCTATTTTTTGATTGATTATTTTCTTATTCTATTTTTTTATTGAGACTCGCACAGGAAATCACAAATTAAACTAAAACACACTCATAAAAACATAAATAAAATAAAAACAATAAAAACATAAAAGCAAAGTGTCATCACGTGCCTAATGCCCTGTGTTCGATGTCATTGTCAACTATTGACAGGTAATTGAATTTTTAGGACTCGTTTGCACAATACTTTTGCCACAATTTCAGTAGGACGTTGAAGATTAATTATTACTACAGTGCTGATGATGGCTGAAAGCGCAGCGTAGCACAGCTCCTGGCCAACATACTGTGATCAGCAAGGACTGCAATGATGACCAAGCTTGTAGGCCGAGGGCGTAGCTAAACTCGAGGCCATCATAGCGTGGCTGGCAACGAGTCATTGCGGACCAAGGCTTGTATGGTGCTTTACTCAAACAATGCGAGAGTAATTTAAATAAGACCAGCTTAGTATAGTAAGTTTTTTTTTTACTACTCTGTGATGATTGTACATACCTACTGCGTGTATATATACAGCCAAATTCTAAATAAAATCTTTTTGCACCTGACTATTTTTTAAACAAAACTCGACAATAATGTATTTTCAAAGGAAATTACTGGTGGCTAAAAGTCACCAGCAATGAAATTCCTACAACTTTGCTGGCACCTATTCAAGTAGCGCGGAAATGTCGAGTTTGCTCAAAGAAGGTTGTCAAAATAATGACCACATAAAAAGCATTTTTGAGTAAACATAGTTTGTTAAACGTCCTTCAAAATAATTCCAATGCACAATAATTGTCATCAAGATATAAAGAGACACGGAATCAATCGGTTAAAAGACCTAAAAATAAACTTAAGTACGAAGAAGTGAAATATCAACGACATCCAAGTTCAGTGTCAATTCAATATTTTTAGTTCTAAAGTATTGTGTATCAAACACTTTTCCTAGAAACTATCAAACGATCGAAACAAAGACGACAGGACGCCCACGCGTATGCACTTTCTTTTATTTCTGATATAAAATCTTTTCTTATCTTCTCCGATGACACTTCTAAGTTTCCCTTTGTACCGATTTTTAATAAAAACTCAATTTAAAACTAACACCTACACAGTGTTTTATTCTTTCGAATAAAGTTCTAGATTTATTTCTGCTAACAATAAGGGAACAGTTGAAAATAATAAATAGAAAAAGTTTTCTGATTAACCCTTTGAGGTTGACACTTTCCAAAATGAACCTTGTATGGGTCTCTAAAAGGTTTATTTTGTTACTTGGTGTTCTGCCCTCTCTTGGCTGTTCACACCCTAAAGTCTCAATCAACGAGGTAACTGCCCAACTTAACTAAGCAGAACCCAAGTCAGTACAATCGGAGACAGAAGTGAAAAGGAAAACTTTTTAATTGTTACCTTTAGTTACGATAGTGAGAAAACTGAGGTGTATGACCTGAGGAGTTTATTTGATAATAACATTATTCTAAACTTTAAGTTTTTTGCTGATGCAGCACCTGGGGGATTTGAACTGCATTAGCTGTATCTTAGAAACGAGAAAATAAAAAGCACTACCTATCTCTCGAGACATTACCCAGAAAAAGTTCATAATAAAATCAAAAAAGTGTTGATCAAGACATTTATTAGACATTTTTATTTTAAAATTATAAAAAAATTGAGATGCTCGCAACAAGCCCTATATGCCAAAGCCTTGATATGTCACACGGTAGAGTTTGCAAAACGTTTTTCTTGGTTGCCCCCAAAAGTGACTCCCATTTTCAAAATTCATTTATTTACGTTACACGTCCGCGTTTGGGTCACAGAAATACATATGTTTACCAAATTTCAACTTAATCGGTCCTTTAGATTCAGAGCATATTGGCTATGACGGACAAACAGACAGACAGACAGACAGATATACGAGTGATCCTATAAGTAAAGTACCGTTTTTTTCCTTTTGAGGTACGGAACCCTAAAAATAAAGAATTTGCTGAGGGTAAAAAAAATAAACAAAGTCTAAAAAATCTCACAAAAATTCTCGAGCTTTTCAACGCCTTGATGAAATACGTGTAATCGCTATTATCTCCTTATGTAAGTATTTAGTAAGTAACTGTAATAAACTGCTGACCTACGCAATAATTTACAGCTAATGACTACAATTCAGCTCTCTACTCAGCACTACGCAATAATAAAACTAATAAATGGACGTGTTAGTTGCGTAGCGTTTCTTGTTCCGTTATATTTATTTGTAGATGTAGTCTGTAGGTAATACAAACTTCCTAGTATTTTTTTTTTTTTTGATAAAGATACCTGAAATATTTTCTAGGGTTCTTCTTAATAACAGGGGGGTGAACCTTAGGCCTCTGCCTCGAATCTTGCGGGCAGCGGGGCGGCGCGGCGGCGGCGCGGCGGCGGCGCGGGAATGGCAGGATCTAATGCATAAAATCAAATGGACCGGCCCTCGAAAACATTGGCGCGGCAGCGGCGCGGGGGCGGGCAACGAGCGGTGCACTCCAGTCAAGCGGTGACCGCCCGCGCGTCTGCGTTGCAGTGTTGTGCAATTTATTTTTGTGACGTGTCGAAATGTATAGGAATAAATTTGAATCAAAAAGATGTTGTCGCCATTGTTCAGACATTTCGTTGAATGAAAACAAATATCTCGACGACACAACCACGATCAAACACTACGCCGCTATAGTGCGGCGCGATCTGCCCGCTGGTTTCGAGAACGGGTCTGCGTTGTCCGCCCCGATCCCGCGCCGCCGCCGCTGCCGATGCCGCCCCGCTGCCCGCAAGATTCGAGGCAGAGGCCTTACTGGGGAATACCTATGTTATTAACCTATCCCGATGCTACACATTTATCTATTGTTATGATTCTCCCGTAATAGTATAGAATCACTATTAACCTACATAACCTAGCTCATGATCACTCATGCACACACGCACATGCATGCACACACAAACACACCCTCACACACACATACACACTCACTAAAATTAAGTTCTTTATTTAATTTAATTTAATTTTACTCTATTTTACTTACCATTATCTGTAAATTGTTTTCTTGTGGGTGGATCGACAGGGCCCTTACTTAAATTATAGGTAATATTAAACATAATTTTATGGCCGTCCACTGTCTCTTAAGATACCTACAGGTATACCCTAGTTTAAGAGACAGGGTAACGTAAATTGTCAACAGATGTTCCATGTACTTACATCAACATGTTCTACCATAAAAAGTAGTTACATAACTTTGTACAACTTGCTTGTAACTAGTTTTTAAGCTTTGTTTTTCTCACCATCTGTACCTTCTTGATCAATAAACAATTTATTTATTTATTTAGTATACTTCGGAGTAAACAGCATAATTATATATCAGAAATGTGTGTTCTAATTTAAGGGTGCGTACAAATCATCAAACTGAACATCTTTCTCTGTGGGACCAACAGCATAATTGCGAAAAATTCATACAATCAGCTGTCCCATACACTTGGGTCGTGTAGGTATTGAAGTTTTGTTTGTGGTTGAGCTGATTATTTTTTACGACACATTTCTGATACATGCTGTACCAATAAGACATCCTAATGTGAAGCTTTCCTAAGAATTGAACAAGAAAAAAGAACGCGATAAAAAAGTGAATCGTCAAAGAATATCATTATTTTCAAAACGCGTACAAAATAAAGTACCCATTCAAATCAAATGCAATCTTCTAAAACCTTATTGCGTGCTTCACAAACTACTTTAAGAATGAATACGAAAATTCGAGCTGACTCAGTTTTATCGTTTCCACGCGATTTTTTTCGCGCCATAAATCCAGATTCTCTGTAGTCAGCATAAAATTAGAGCACGTTTTCGCGTGTAGCACAGTGCAGTGGGGTCGATGACCGGTGCCCGCTCGATACCAACGCAGACTAGTGTTGCGTTCAAATGCACACACACATGCACACGTTTAAGGGGGACGTGCCAGGGTAGCCCGCGACCCGGGTCGACGGCGCGTTGTGTTCCACGCGCGCCTCAAAGAGATGTCAGCAGAATTCACGGGGTCCGCTAGGGCCAATGCCTGCCGGGGCTGCGAATACGGGCCGAAAGGGACATCGTGGCCCCCGGCAACAGGGCAACCGAAGGAACACGGGTGGGTTTTAGTCAGTAAGAGTCTGACACGCCCTCCCGCTCCGCCCAGAGTGGGAGAAGTTATTTGATAATTTACCACCCAATAAAAAAAAAAAAAGTGTAGAAGTGCGTGATGGTTAAAAAATTATTGGCGACCGAAACTTATATGTATTTACAGAATAATAATCATTAGAAGGCCAGAAATACAATTATTTCATGCAATAGTCATTCAATAGTACCTACCCTATATTCAATATATCAACTTAGAGAGTTGTATTGATAAATTTATATAACATAACTAAATTCACCAATAATCCCCGAAGGGTTAGGCAGAGGTGTACAATCTCGAGCAATAACATGTCATTGTATACACCAAGCAAATTTAAAAAGTGATTTTCTCCTACTGTGTTGATTCTAATATTATGTTGTAATGAACATAATATTTTGGAACCCATACTAATATGAAATAGGTCTTATCTCAAAGTTGCAGTCGTTATTCCACAAGAAAATAGCTTTTTAATTTTGCTAAGTGTATACATGTTATTGCTCGTGACTGTACCTATTACACCTAGCACACCTACATTTCGATATATTTATTTATTATAATTCATACATACTTGTTACGGTAGCGAATACTGTTCTGATAAACATACAACCTGATACTGACCTGCAAATTGCAAAAAAAAACGTAAGAAATTTTGAATTTCGCGGGCTACCCTGGGGCTTTCGCCTTAACGATGGGATGTCTGTATGCACACATAGGCGTGGTTAACCCTTTCGATGCGACATGATCGATTGCCTGTCGGTATTTGATTGGCGGTAATATTTGTGTCGTAATTGATGATGTGAATGGGGTATAAATTGGGTAGTTGGTTGCATTATGTTGCTTAAATTGCCATATTATGAACACAAAGTTACCCTTCTGGAGACTTTTTGAAACGTGTTTTGACGATAATATTAACTATGATTTAATATGATGTGATTTGTTTTCAAATCTTCATTTTCATTCACTTCAAAAAAACTTCTGATTTATAAGATATATCTGAAGCAACAAATATCTTTTTTTTTTTTAAAGCAACCCACATAATCCCGAAACGGTTTTCTTTCCATTCGAAATCACTTAGCATCCTTAGAAAAACGTCAGGACTTAGCTATATAAAGCAACACACCTGGCGACTCTTCGGGTTTCCCCAGACGGAGTAAGCACCCGAACCAGACAAGAACTAATATATTCACTCAGCGTGCCCATACTTGAGATATTATGCTCATGATTAGTTCAGTTCACTGTTGAAAGGGGATTGAGTTTCTGCTGACTTGAAAAAGGGATTTAGTTTGATAGTTTTTTTTTGTCTATATACCACTTTGGGGATGCCTTTGCTGCTACAGTAACTGTTACAGCAAAGGCAATTTGGATTGCAACTGTTGCAATGATTGATAATGGACCATTCATTTACCATTCACATACTACTTACTTACTATTAACGTTTTCCTATTTTTATTACACGACAGATATGAGTTTTCATAGTAATTTCGGCCGCCAAACACGACAGATATGGATTTTCAAGGTTTTCAAAATAATGGTCGAATTTCCAAGCATGTTTGAGAAAAATATTATGTATGTATGTATGTTCATCTGTTACCTCATAACTACTAAACTACTGATTATAATTTGACAAATGAGGTATCGTTGGAAGCATTTTGATTGTCCGCTGCTTATAAGCGCCAAGACGTCACATTAAATATGGCGCCCTTTAGAGGACATAAAGTCATGAACTAAAAAATAAATTGTTTTTAATGATGCCATGTTGGGTATAAAATGAAAGGGCTTGACGAGTATATTTCAAAAATATATATATAAACCCCAAAATAATTTAAATAAAAATAAAAGTTATAAAAACTAAAACCCAACTATGACAAAAAAGTCAACTAATAAGGTATAACAAGACATCATAGACAGACAGACAGACTAATTAAAAATCCGGAGTCACACGTGTTAGGGCATAAATCGAATAGATTACGTGTGACTCCGGATTTTTAATTAGTCTGTCTATCTGTGATGTCTTATTTTTATACCTTTTTTGTTGACTTTTTTGTCGTAGTTGGGCTTTTCGAAGTGTATAGTTTAATACTAAAGTACTAACGTACACCATTGTGTAAGAGCTAGTTAAAGCTTCAGTATCTTTACCAAACATCTGTGAATGCGGCCTTAGATAGGTATGTTTCGGAGCATGTCTATCCTCAGTGAGATTGAAAAGTTAATTCTTGTCAAATCTAGTGAATAGTTGTTTGGTCTGGCTCCCAACATTTTGACGTTTATTTGAGAAAGACTAATGGCATTTGTTTGTCTTTAACTCGAGCGTGAAATGAGCATTACTGCAGTTTACTGTAGAGGTGGATAGAGTTGTTATCGCTCAAGTGATATCTAAATCTAAAAAGAAAAGCAAATTATTAATGCAAAAAAAAAACATTGACACTCCGGGAGTGACGACAAAGAGAAAACTTGAAAAAAAAACGGCACCGCGGTAATCAACGCGTTGATGTCTTTTACTCCACGGTGTCGGTAAATTCGGTAACAGTGTCGCGAAATCAATGGTTTAGTCCCATCTCAAAAATGCCCAACGCGCCTAAAGAAATTTTCACTTCAAAAATAATTTCTTCGAAAAAGAAATTGCTTTCTGTTTTTATAAGTAACAAGATTCTTTTAAGTTCTATTCTACGAACAGTATTAAACTCGGAATTTATTTACATAATTCTTCAGTCATAGAAACCACTACGATATTTCATGACCGTTTCATACAACAGTATATTCTTTCACAAGTCTTTGAAACGAGTACAATTCTTTACGCATAAAGATGAAATATCTCAAAAGATTTAGCTATCGCATGCAAAAACTAAGTGAGACTCGCTTTTCTTTGGATTCATTTGCGAATTTCATTTACAGCACAACAGTGCTGTAAGTGTAGACTGAATGGAATGCTGTGAAAAATTACTGAAAACATTCAGTCATTTTTCACAGCATTCCATTCAGTCTTTCAGTGCTCAAGTAACGATATCTACCTTACCTCAAGAATTGTCTGTGAATTTGTTGCTACATTTTCGTCCACGAGAGAATAACATCAATACAGACCCGAGACTGTTTTGGTAAACGACAACTAATGTGTACATATAACTAATATACGGTATATAATCTATATCAGACTCACAAAATAAACCGAAACGAACAGACGCTTGCTAGCGAACAAAACAAGTTTCATTAATCAAAACTACACAAGGAAATCATCCGTCAAAAATCTAGGCCGAATTGCTGTCATGCAGAAAAACTGTCCTAGTTATCGGTGATGAAATCCTTATTTAACACACAAAAACACTGGATCTAACGTTATCTGGGTCCCCCATATTACTTTGCGAATAATCTGTCCCGAATACATTGTAAATTCAATAACTGAACCGGGTGACCGCGAAACCTGAAACCCAGCGTTGAATAAAAAATGCGTATCACCCCTTATATTAGTGCTTCAAATGTGCTACTGACACCGGATGGCGGAGGTGATATGGATACTATAGATACAACTAGGACCTAGATATAAAGTCTAAACACAGAACATGAGTCAGCTCAGTTTGGAATAGGTACCTAGAAGGTAAAATTAAAAGTTTATGTTTCTAAAAACTTTTTATGGACTTTGCTAAACGAAAACCACTACCATGATGAACAAAATGGACTCGTAAATGGCTTTAATTTTCTGGATAATTTGAATTTTTCTACTTTTTTGAAACCAAAGTAACCTATCGAGAAACAGCTGCACGCGTAGCATGACCACCGTAGAAACGAGTTTTGTCGACGGAAGAATAGACAAAAATGACGGTCCGTGTAGACAGGACGGCAGGAAACTAAGACTCAACTGCACTTTTTACGAAATTCACTTTTTTTATAATTCGACTCAGAATTCTTTGTTTTGTCATAGGATTTCTTTTTTTGTTTGATTCTCAATTTTTATTGATAGTCACCTCAACTACAAAAAAAATCTCAAAGTGTTGAAGTATCGTATTTTGGAAGAAAAAAATATTACAGTAGAAAAATTCCATATAAAATACGGATTTTTTTAGCATGGCGATTACAAAGTCAAATTGTCTTCACTACCTTAGTGATTTTGACAGTTCGGGATAGAAAACTTTCTTCTGAAATAGTCTACATGTAAAAGGACCTAGACAAAAATCGTTAGAAACGAAAGACAAAATGACAGATTGTAGAATGATTTCTACGGTGCGATGTCAAAAATGGAGAAACGAAACGTCACTTTGTATAGAAAGAGCTGTGTCTACTCTTCGTAGAGATAGAAAGCGTCATGCTACGCGTGCTGAAGTAGATACATAGTTATATGAAACTTTTTTTTGAGGAATTTAATTCAATGAGTTAGGTATATTAATGGAAAGTTGCATTTGTAAGAGGGGACTGAAAACAGCCTAGAACTATCGAAATACACGACAAATAAAGCTTTTTATTGCCAGCTTAATAAAACAAAATTAATACAAATTCATGTTATAACCTCACAATAACATTAACTCATTTGTAATTCCGAGTGGGAATATGGAAATGCTTGAATAATTAGATTATTTAGACCACTACGTGGGTATTGGTAAAATTCGGCACTGTTTCAAATTTGTAGCGAAAATTATCATTAAAACAAAAGTTGAACTCAACAGTTGGATTTCGTGGAAGTCTGTTTAAAATAATATGGGCAGCACCAGGCATCTTCTGGACAGACGGCCCCGTCACCACTACTATTCTGACTAAAAAACTAATATTATTTTACCGTGACACATGAGGTATTTTCATATAACTAGTTTGTGCCGATACAAGAGAAGAACCTCCGGATAGTTCCAATCTGACTGAAAATGTCACACTTTTTTTATTTCCATTATCTGATAAAAATTGCTCATCAGGTCTTAAATAGTTGTCTAGCCATTGATTTTCTTTTGTTCATTATACTAACCTAACCTCAAAAGGGACGCGCTCGTAAATTAATTCAGTGAGGTGAATACACCGGTTGTAGGACAGTGGAACAATCAAGATACATTGTACGTAAGCTTTAATTACCAAGTAGGTGATAACCCGGATAATGGATGGACAATACACGAGGTTTTGATTATTTCCAATAATAACTACAGGATTAAAATCAGCCTCGGATTTTGTTTTTATTCCTTATTATTATTTTTTTTTGTGAAAAAACTGTATTTCCATCAACAGTACCACGAGCGGGTCTCGCATTCGCGGCCTCTTAATTGCCTTTTGAACGCTCTATTTACCATGAAAAACATAATTGTATTTATTTTATTCACGTACCACGTACTTAGTTTTCATAGCTTTTCTACTGCCTTTTTCAATCAAAATAAAACAAAAGGTATTACGAATAATTACTTATTTTACGACAACCAATTACGACTACATAAATCAAAGTTCACTCAAGTTATCAAGGTGCAAGTTTAATAATATCTTTATATCAATTGCAAAAGTTGAGGTCTCACTCCCTGGGAGAGTTTGTTGCATCGACTTGAGTTTAAGTTAGAAGTATGTTATAACTAAGGCCTAAGTTGAGGCAAAATAAAAGTTTTCTGATCAATAAAAATTGATTCTTAAAATTACTTGAATAAACTATATAAAACTTATAAATATTTAAGTTTTGTCTATGTTTTCAACTTTTAGTTTTTTAACCTGTTTTAGAACAGTAAGTACCTACCTAGGTTAATCATACTACAATTTTTTATTCATATTACTTATTGTAATGCTTATTTTTTTTTTCAAGAAGAACAATTGTATACAGATTAATTAGGTAGTTTTTCATCAGGCACGTTTTAGCAATCAGTATTCTTTGATTGCTCGCATTATTACAAATTGCGGAATAACCACTTACTATTCCATAAATTATGTTATACTAGTAACCCGCCCCTACTTCGCACGGTTTGTGTGACTTGACGGGACATCCGAGATTTCTTTAATTCTGTAAGTTTAATATATCTGTTTTATACACATAAACCTTCCAGAATAAAATTATTTAATGGCGGTGAAAACAGTATCTAAATCAGTTGCGTAGTTTAGAACAACAAAGTCACACAGACGGACACGAAAAGTGACTTTATTTTACAGTAAAACACAATATAATATTTAGGTAAGTTATTATTTCTCAGAAAAGAAAGAGTACTTACAAAATTTTTGACAAGATCTGTCATCTGTGGTTACGCATGTGACTACACATGACCACGGTATCTGTTACCCACAGGCCAATGACCGTGGCAATGACCTTAAACTGCAAAATATGTTACTGTTGTTTTTGTTACGACATTACGGAATCTACTGTATAATAACCTGTCAATAGATTCACTTAAAGTTGCGATTTACTATGTATTAGGACAGATACTAATTTGGAATAGATATTGTCTAATTAGAACCATGTTTTTGTTATCGTATATTTCTGATTACCTACCTATTAAATTCAAAATAGTATGTACCTTAATGTCTTATGTGTAACCTACCTAAGAATAAAATTCAACTGATATGAATTCTGTACTATATTTTCATCGAAATTACTTTTTCCCAAAATTATATGAAGCACCTTGCACTTTTTAGTGTCACTTCATAAAAAACGTTAGGTACCCTTTAGTAATTAAAAAAAAAATAACTATTCCATAAAATCTTATTAATTTGAATCCCAGTTCTATATTATTATAAAGTCTTTGAAATTCGAAAACTAAATTGAAACTATACTGCAAGCCTTGCACCGAGAATTGCAAATTAGGGACCCACCCCGTGGGCCAGTGGGGGTTCATTCACCCCACGTAAGTAGGTCATGGGGTTGGTGCTGCGTACCTGGTATTACTTCCATTGATTAAGGTTTTACTGTTCAAGGGAGTTCTTTTTTTTTCGAAGTGTAGTTAGGTACTTAGTGCATACAGAAATATGGGAAAAAGAAGCACATTGAGACACAATTAACTTTATGACAATAGTGTTACTTATATAACAAACTAGATTCGAGCCAAATAACAGGTCGCGCGTTTTCTGTAGAATTCTCGCACATTCTCGGTAATTCCCGCAGTTGCTTCGTATCTAGTTGGTATTGGTACGTTACACAATTGACGTAAAGTTCATTTTTCTATGTACCATATTGTTACAAAAACTCGCTTCCATTCGGTTCAGTAGCAATGTAAATTGAGCCTTAAGCAGCTCTCAAAAAATACCGTTTTATTAATATCCCGTTATACAACTATTAATTAATAACCTTGTTTGTCACAAGGTATAAAAAGAGCATTTCATTGACAGGATAGAAAAATATTACTTCAAAGCTAGCTAATACCCCGTCTTATACGAAAATCTAAGGAAAAAGAAAACCAATAATATGAAGGAGAAAATATCCTCAGCGACTCACTGTAACATTATGGAACTAGTTAAACGAGGGACATAATCTAAGGCATGAATATCTATGGTATCATATTGTAAAAAAAAACATGAAGCAGCTCAAAATTTTTATTTTCAAAAGTAGGGTTATGTTTTGCGCACTGTTTGTAATTAATCTGTGTATGAGTGATGGATATTATTCCTTTTGAGATTTCATCCGATTTGTCGTAACTCACGGTGAGATGGACAAGCTGAAGATAAAAAAAGTGGTGGCACTCCGGGAGTGCCAACAGAAGTGAAAACTTAAACAAGATCGCCTTGGTGTAAGAAAAATACTTGTATAGAAAATTGGTCCGTAACCTTATCTAAATAAAGAGCACAATCGCGTTTCCAAAAAATAATACTTCCGAAACCTTTAAAGTAAAAATACTTGCATAGAACATTGATCCGTAACGTAATTTAAATAAAGAGCATAATCGCGTTTCCAAATCTTTAAAGTAAAAATATTTGCATAGAACATTGATTCGTAATGTAATATAAATAAAGAGCACAATCGCATTTACAAAAATGAGGTGTCGTCATGGTGTCGTGAAATCAATGGTTTAGCCCCATCTCAAAAATTCCCAACACGTCTAAAGAAGTTTTCACTTTTTAAAAAAACAGTAAGTCCCTAGTTGAACTAGTCACCACGTATAAAGGTACATAAACATTTCCACATAATTAACTTTAACGTTTACGTTAACGTTACGTCTGCTTTCGACGATATTACTTTATGCGTTAGTCGAGCACTTAATATATATAATGTTATGTAGGAGCTCTTCGAAGACATTCCTGGTATGTTAACGACTTATTTATAGAGGGATTCAGCAGGCAACCTCAAAGCTTTTACTTGAAAGTCGAATATTCAGACTATGTAGGTATGTAGTTGATACTTTTGATCCAACCTTCTTACCTATTATGTAGGTATTGAAGTAAGTTTGTTTACCTGTCATGTCTTTCGATCAAAAGACAAAACTGATATCTAAAAATCCGTAATATTCTAGTCATGTTTAAGCGTTTTGAAGTAGTTTGCAGGTTAAAGCTATTACTTTTCTAGGCAGCTAGTTAATGATGTCAATTGAATACATTAATTTCTATACCGAAAACACCATTGAAAGAAACACCCACGTTCGTAACATAATAGTCAAATTCGAATATTTAACTCAATACTAGATCTAAAACCCCAAGGATTAAAAACGTGACTCCTTTAAGTCATTTGGTTCTTGAACTCACAAAGTCAAAATATACATAATAATTAAAATCACAAGGGTTTAATACCCTTTATTTCATAATTAATAGAACACTTGAACTTTGGTAATATAAACACAGTATTGGGTAGGTCGAAAAGCCTCTATGATTGACGTCCTCTGAATAAGCCTAAGCGCATCCTGAGCAGTCAAGCCTGCTACCAACTACGTAGCTGTATACAGCATGTAAAACGGAAACTGTAACCATGAACATGATTTTAGTTCTACTGTTTCATACATTTTTTTACAATTTTGTATGAAACAGTTTTTTTTTATAAGTGACGAAAAATTTCTCTTGTATAGAAAGCAAAATAGATCTGAATGAAATCGTTGATTTGTACACCACTATACTGCAGGAATTTAATGGCAACGCACTTATCCCCGAGCCTTTAATTGGAAATCGTTGTAGTTTTTAATTACTTCATTCCCGAAAAACGAAATTTAAGCTCTTTTTACGACTTTTCATTTTATACTAAAATCGATGGTAAGTACGATTCTATATTTCTTTAGTGATTTAGTTCTTATAATATGTATTATTCCCTGGGACATGACTAGTTTAATGCAGAAGACTGATATAAAATCTTTACTACTACAGTTATTAGGCCTAAAATGGCCTAAAATGGCCTAAATACAACAATACGAACGATTCTGCGATCTCCCTAGTGACAAGAGTTAGGCAGTCAAATGAACGAAGCTAACTAACCGATGGAAACAAATAGAACCTAGTTATGACGCCCTCTAGCGGCGCTGACGCGAAAGTTGGGCTGGACCCAGTGGAGCTGGTTGTTTTTAATGTGTTGTTAATAACTTTTTAATTAAGTACAGTCTTTTGAGTGTTTAAGGGTCAATGATAGACCCAACTAAAGTTTTAAAGCCGGCTCACTAGGCGACACATCGCGGCATGGTACGGCAAAGCATTATCATTTGTGTGGTATACTGAAACTGTAACTGACGGTAACTGTTTCAGTATACCCTAATCCCCTTGTGACGTTATCAACGAAATCTGATGCTAAAGGTATGAAAATAAAATTCAAAATCATCTACGCTTAGGAAATTCAAGGGATTGAGATGGGAATATTTCTCGTAATTTTATAAAAAGCATTTACAACATGTAAAAAAAACCATGTCCGATCCTTGAGGGTGTTGTTATGTATCGTACTGAGAGTCTATTTATATGGATAATACCAGGAAAAACGAAAAAAAAATCGCCACTTGGGAATTTTACCAGGTTACATGGGGCGCGGGCGGCCGTTGTTTAGCGAGTGTCTACAAGTCATAACTTAACCACAACATAACCCCTGTAGAAAATTTGCTAATTTTTAATGGATTTGGGGTAATTTTTGGTACTAAAAATGTAAATTTTAAGTAGCAATAACTTTTATTTTTAAAAGTAACGAAAATAATGTTAGCTACTTTTTTTCTCACAATTCAATGACATTTCACATCAGAGAATAAACTAAACACCTTTTTGCAGATTTGTATAAACGTACATTTGATGTACAATCAAATTAAGATAACAATACCCGTTCCGAGTCCAAAAATAAATAATCATTCTCATTTCCCAAAAGATAAAAATAGCACCCGCTTAAAACAAAAAGATACAATTAGAATCATTCTGTTAGCACCCCAATAACTTGTGACAAATGCTGGGCCATTGTGTAATGTGTCACAACCTTCAAATTCTTCACTGAATTACTCCAACACATTTTAACGCAGAAAAGATACGGATTCCTTTGTGAATCTATTTCTGTCTTTAGTCTTTTGTCAATATAAAATCGGAAAGGACTGTCTGAATGTCATGTAAAATGATTGTTAAAGGATAATATAGAAATTCTTTGTTCGTTATGTAAAAACCCCGAAATATAATTATAGTGTGGGCTTTCTAATCAGTAAAGTAGTCTTTAATTATTTAGAATTGGATATAATATTACAAATATGTATTAGAAGTTATCGGTCGCGCGTAGCAGTGTGCTACGGCGTAGCAAAATCGTAGCTTGGGCGTAGCTAACAGTGAGATGCGATTAAATGGGCGTTAAAAAGTTATATGTATATGTACTCGTATTGCAAGCCCTTTTATTTATCTACAATAGTTTTAAAAAAGCCGCACTTTCTATTATTAAATCATAAAGAAAAACGATTTCATTAATTTGAAACAAGTTCACAAAATTCCCGTCATCTTTTCCCGAAACACAAAAACTCAAGTCATTTAATTCATAAATCACAATTAAGAAACGTCAACGACCTCCATTATCTTCACGGCATCAAGCAGACAATTGCGTTACACTCACATTAATTAATAGGCTTCTACCTAGTACGTACAGTAAGCGCTCAAAAGTGCATGAGCACGCTAAGAGTCGTATTGCTGTGAACACGCGGTATAGTCCGTACATTTGCATGTGTAAACAGTCGGACGTCTGTGGTGTGAGTGCCGTACACACACCACAGAGAACGCAGTTTTGAACTACACACTATCGTATCGTCACGGTTCGCGGGCGCCGCACTTATATTTCCATAACTTTTGTTAGCACGCATCATACTCGTACGCGTGACCTTGGCCAGTGTATCGCATTGCTAAAATTCGAAAGTAAATTATATGTGCAGATAGCAGAAGGTGTTAAGCGTTGGTCTTAGATTCAAGATGGCTAAGGTTCTAATCTCGTAAATCACAGCGCTGTTTTTGCAAATATTATTATTTTTGTTTGCAATAATAATATTTTTAAATATCCTGCCTATTTATTAATGTTGTTATTGCAATAAAGGGTTTAGAATAAAAAATGCGTGATATGTTATAATAAAAAATAAATAATATTTATTCGTTATGTTTATTTTACTTAAGTATAGTTATCAAACTGCTACAATTATTTATCATTACTTCACCTGAATAATATGTGAAATAGATGTCTAGAAACTTAGAAGCAATTTGTATTATTTTGACATATTTAAATTTTGAAATGTTTTAAATTTTAAATGGATTTTTTTGCACCATAAATATAAAGCTTTGATCATGGTCTAAGTAATTAAGCAATAAATAAGAATATTAGACTACTTAAAATGTAAAAAACTACTTACAGAATAGGTAATTTTAAGGTTAAATATGGGCAGTTTGTTTATATTTTATTTGTATTAATTATTTTACATTTTATTTGACTTTAGTAAATATTGGTTGTTATTGAGGTTAAAGCTTAAGTATTCATTTTCTTTACGAAAAGAAGATTGAAACTAAACCTCAAATTTTAATCCTAAAATAATACTATTACTAAAATAATATTAAACAATTTCGGTATATCTGCAAGAAATACGACAAACACCCTATTGAAACGTGCTTAAAAAATTCGTTACCATAAATTCATGCAATAACGAATCTGTTGTTTATTAAGTTGGTACGGTCAATATTTTAAGGTCAAAAACGGTTTTCTAGCTGGTCTTCAGTGATGCAAGCCTTCAGAGTGCACGGCGAACGGTTCATAATAACGTGTTTTTAATAATTCAGCAAAATATCTCGTTGATATGAAAGCATTTGTTTCATTCACCATTTGACGTCGCTGCTACTCGATAATAAGCCCCTTCCTCATATCTCTTAACCCTCACAGTATTTCTCTAGAACAAAGAAAAACATTGTTTTTATTACACATAATACCTTATTATTTATTATTCACTAATCGAATTAAACCTCACAATGAATTTAAAACTTTAAAAGCATCTTCTGTCTCAACAATACCTCTGTTCTATCAACAATACCCTTGATTAAGATTTATGTTTAGTAAAATATGAAATATATTAATGATAACACTCACACTTAGTCCGGTTTCATTAGATATTCATTCATTTAATATTCTCTGATCTGATCTGATCTCTTCAATATATTTTATGCCTGCTTTTTGATAATAATAACCACAAAACTGCGCTAAATACTCGTCACCAATATTATCCACGAACCAACAAAGTTCTATTAATTAAATACTCGTAACAAACTGCATCTACCCCACAGAAATCGAAATAATTTACTTAGTTTTTTGTGGTCTACCTGCTAAAATTTAATATTTATGTGAACAAGACGAATGAAACTAAAAACGAATGATGATTATTGAACTAGTCATTGGTTGCAGACAAAGTGAGTGTGCGTGTGTAATGTGCGTGTCTACAGTATTGTAACAACTTATAGAAGAAGGTCGTAAGTCAAACCGAAGCGTCAGTCTATTGCTTTGTGAGATTGCTCATGGACTTTTGGTCGGTACTGTACCTACGTAAGATCACTGACGTCAGCAAGGTTTAATGACACACGTTTTATTTGAACGACTGTGTCGCAAAATGATGGAAATTGTCCGCCCAAAAATAAACCGCGCTTACCCTGCTGGTAAATACAGGTGTGACGTGGCACTTGACTGCCTAGAACAACAATTGAGTGAGGACCCGAGTCTTGGGTTCGATTATTTATTTATTTATTTTAAATAGAACGGCCGAAGCCAATTACACCATTAACAGTATTAATTACTAACAATAACAATAAAAAAGTAAAAATATACCTATGAATATAAAAACAAAGATTTTTCGCGTAGGACTTAGTATGTACTATCGAAGAAATTCATATCTAAGCAGTTTGAAAACAAAATACCGTGCACACGACCCTTTTTTTTCATAGGTTACTATATCGGCCGAGCGCTGCAAGCAGAAATAGTCCTTACGGTGTAGATATATGCGTTTCTTCGATGATACGGACTTCCAGATACATACACATGATATGTAGTCATATATTTTTCTAAAAAAAAACATACATTCTGACAGTATCGTCTTCATGCGTTCGGACAAAGTGTGATTAAGTTTTTCTATCTTGAAATTCTAAGTAGCAGCCTAGATGTAAATGTAAGGGACTACCTACCTTTTTACGACTATTTAACATATTTACACAATCCGTATCTAAGCGAGTCGTTGACATCCAAAACAAACTTCCTTCAACTCTTAACGAGTTTTATCGTGTCTGTAAACCCGTGAACTTGCACGAGATTACGACAATATTTTACAGATAAAAACGTAATTCCGCACTAATTCATGTTAATGAGACGGCTAGGACCGTACACGGGCCGCGCCGTGTTCTGTCGACCGGGAGGAAATTATTACTGCGAAAACTTTGCTTATTAGTCAAATGAGTAAGTCTACTATTGTTATAAATGCGAAAGTAAATCTGTCTGTCTGTCTGTTACTTTTCACGTCTTAACTGCTAAACGGATTTGAATGGCGAACGGATTTGAATGGGGACGAAAGTGAGTTTGTTTGTTTGTTACGCTTTCACGCAAAAACGGCTGAACGGATTTGGATGAAATATGGTACATGAGTAGACCATGACCTAAATTAGGACAAAAAATACTTTTTATCCCGATATTTTTACGAAATCGAGACTTACGCGGGTGAAACCGCGGGGCGCAGCTATTTGTAGAATAATTATTATATGCGCCTACCCAACATTGGTTCAACATTGTGCCCACACGATCCTCTCACTGGTCAATATACTTCGTTTGATTTATGTAGTGCTAACATTGAGGTTGTTCTATACCAAAAGCTAAAGTAAAGTCAACAGCTCCTATCAACTTGTTGTGTGTTTTGTTAAATCGTCCACTGGGATTTTGGGCTACATGACAAACAATAGATGGTTGAAAAGGTATTTCAACTTTATTCTTTGTTTCAATATTTTATTTTATACAAGAAAATGAAGCTGAAATATTTTTTCTAGGCTAATACCAGACTATATGTACGGTCAGCATCAAAAGTCGGTTAACACTGTTACTTTGACGTTTATCAACTAAATAGATACCTGGTTTGATACTTTGTTTTTCAACATTTCATACAATAGCTATGAGTTAATGCTCTTAAAATTTTATATTTGTTCAGAATTTTTATGGATATTTTGCTCAATAAATAAGATTGAAAAAACTGAAGTGTTAATCGACTTTTGATGCTGACTGTACATGTGTATCATTTAAAACAATATTTTTGATTATTATAAAATAGGTACTTTTGAACAATATAAATATAAACTATTTCTAAATCTTGCAGTACGAAATTCAAGTTATAGGCGAAATAAAAATATCATTGAGTTATTCTGCATCAAAAAGTGTTTACAAAACTAAGTTTTCTATAATTTAATATTGTCGCCCTACACTCAGATGCGTATAATCTAAGATTCTAAACTATTAAACAGCTGCATTGCAATACAATTTAACAATAATTACAAAACTAATGACATTATAAGTTAAGTCAACTTATAATTTCATAATTGTCAATCGAAGATGAAAGTTAGAGAGTTTGCTTTTACGAGTAATCGATCTATTTAAAGTTAGTTAAAAGTTCTTTGAGTAAACATGTCAAGTCAGCAAGAGCAAGCTCAGAACATATAAGTTTCAGAGCATAATTGGTACTCTTACACCAAAAGATTTTTCTTATGAGATTGTGCAGTGTATTTATTTGGACATAACTAGATGTATGAACGTAAACGAGGCAAAAGGAGTATGTAAGGATCGTAGCAGGTGTTTTATGTGTGTATATGTAAACACAGTCTCATTCACACAAGTAGTGGGGAGCTGCTGTCACTAATGTCATCTGCCAGTCAACACGAATGGCGGGAAAAGGTTGAAATTGAAATAGTGAAGTGGCGTAGTGGTAGTGATGTAATGATATAATCGCCTTAAATACGGAATCAAAAAGATCCTACAGATTGTTATACCTACGTGGTGCTGCCTAATAAAACCTAGTAAGTACTGAAAATAGAATAGAATAAATATTCCCAGTCATACGGAGAAGTTATAACTTTTATAAATACGTATCCATATGAATGACTTATCCGATGAGTCTCTTCTTATAGAAGTGCTTATACTAGTTTTCAAGAAGTATCTCTATCCATGTATAGATACACTTTCTTAACATTACTCAGACTCTGACTTATTGCGCACAAAAAGCGTGTAATGGCAAAAAATACAACCAAAATCAAATCTTATGCGACTTACATTATTATTACCATCTAGAGTTTCATCGTAATTTAGTGATTACATATTTTTCCTATTATTACTCAATTCTTTTGATGGGAAGCCTTTACATAAAACCCATAGAAAATACATAAAATAGAATATAAAAGAAATCAAAGGCTGCCTTTTACTGTGTTTTTATTCTCGGTACAAAAGAAACAATGACTTTTATTATTAGTCAGTTGCTTTGAAATTTAGATTAAATTGTTATTTTATGATAGGTACACTAGGTATAGTCCTTGTGACCAATTTTTGGGCTCTGATGTAAGTACATAAGCTTGATTATTCATGGTCTATTTATTTATTTATCCATGTAGTTACCCAAATAAGTATAACAATAATGAGCTATTATTCTCTGTATTCTATTACTTAAAACAAAACACATGTAACAGTAATTTAGTGTTAATTAGATAAGCTGCTAAATTGCCTGCAATATTTCAGTCGTATGTTTTAAAAACAAAATAATCAACTATGTATCTGTTTATTAGCTGTACCCAAACCAATATGTTACTTCAAGCAATAGTCACGAAAACAAATGGCGTTGAATACAACAGAAAACAATTCCATTGTGACATTCATTTCAAAGTGACTTAACAATTGATAAAATAACACAGAAATACTTCAATAGCCCATTGTTATACGTGCCTCAGTTAAAAATAGCACATAATTGGAACTTTGGCTCCAATTAGGACCAATATGAAATTAATTTTGAAAAAGAACTTTCCACAAAGAGCTGTATTGTAGTTGATATCGTTTGAGAATAACCCTCCATTCACACTTGGTGACAAACGTAGTGATTCTTTTTTCGAAGAATTTGATTCGAATTTCAAAGGTTGAGCTATTCAAATGGGATATTCTGAAATTTAATGTGTGAATTTATTGTGGTTTTTTGCTTTTGTAATTCGTACTTTTTTTCAGTAGATTTCTTCTGAATATTCAACTGAAAATATCAAACTTTGAGTAATAAAATTAAATCTATACTTACTAATAATAAAGCTGAAGAGTTTGTTTTCTTGTTTGTTTGCTTGATCGCGCTAATCTCTGGAACGATCAGTTGGATTTGAAAAAATCTTTTTGTATTTATTAGCCCAATTATTTGGGAAGGCTACAGGTCAACTTAACATCACGCTAGGACCCTTAGGCGTGAAAAGAAAAAAGTCGCTAAGCGAAAAAGAAGTAATGTTATAAGCGATGCGACGGGGTGGGTCGGGGGGAACAAGAAATTTTACGCTTCCGAAGTTGCAGGCAGAAGCCAGTTAGTTATAAAACTTTAGTCTATCTTTTTACTGACTTTTTTCCCAATAGTTGCCCAGTATTCCAATTTCCTGTTGAAAATAATAAATCATCTTCTCCGTTTGCGATTGTACAAATAAGAAATTATTGTATACTTATCACTTTCTACCTTCTAGATAGATCTTTTAAAAGTTTTGTTAATCATTGATAGATTAAAGGATATTCAAAAAAAAATATACAAATTACAATTTCGGGTTCGCCGGACAAAATGAATGCGACGCGCGACGGTTGCGTTTTCGCGCGACGATCGCTTTAGTTAGGACGAGACCTGACGGCAACATAAAATTTGATCCATAACACCTTACTAGCCAAATGTTCAGATATCCTTAAATTATGTTTTATATTCATATTTTTAGCTTTTATGTCAAAGAAATAATGGAAACAAATAGTTTTTGAATTAGTATTTGCGTGATTGATTTGAATAATATTAACTAAGTTCATACTAATATTATAAATTCGAAAGTACCTCTGTCTGTCTGTATGTTACCTTTTCGATAAAATTTGGTAATGAGATAGATGGCATCCTGGAGGTAGATAGCATCCTAGGGTACTTTTTGTTTCAGAAATAACCCTAAAGGGGATACAGGGGATGAGAGTTTGTATGGCTAATCCAGCATTTCTTAAGTTAGAGATATGAAAATTCAAATGTATGCTTTTGTTAAGAAATAAAGAATTACGCATTTCAGCGTTTTTGTAAAACTATTCCCCAAAGGGGTAAAATAGGGGATGATTTTAAAATTCACATGTAATATTATTATTTTTTGTGTCTTGTTTTCAAGAGATTTAAGGGATTGGAAATATAATCATAGTCCATATCGTCGCCCAGCAGTGAAAACCACGTAAGTGTTTATAACTAAATTTTACAGGAGGAAGAAAAAACTGTCTCCTGAAAAAAAAATGTATGAGTGGGGAAGATATTACCTTTTGTTTTTTTTAGATTTTATGCATTCCTTAGGTACGTATCACATTGTTTCTATATCGTGTGCCTAAATACTTCTTCTCACTTTCTTCAATTTTTAATCCGGAATAACGCTATTATCAACCGTACTGGCGAGTTTCTCAGACGAAAATGGCGGAGCCTATTTTGATACAAGGTTCTCATAGCACGTCATAGATAGCGCTAGGAGTAGCTGATTCGAAAGTTTGCTAGAGTAATCTGTGCTTACCGAGTTTATCAATCCAAAGAACAAATATAATTTTTTTTGAGGAAATGAGACACCCGAGGTTTTCACTGCTGGGCGACGATATCTTGATTTAACATTTAGTATTTATTTCATTAAAATCAGCCCACCTTGTCAACAGTTATTAAAATAATTTAAAGTCTTAAACTAACCTTTCTAACATGTAGGTATTATGTGTTCAATGGCGGCACTAGAGTAGATATTACAAATTAATGATGGTGATAATAGTAAAATGTATAATTAGTATACTAAGAAAGGCACTTATTATCATACTAGTCCTGTTTTATTTCTATTAAAAAGTCGGACAAGTGTGAGTAGGATTTACGCCCTGAAGGTTCCGTCTCAAAGCTGTGCTTGCTCGGCTGCCCGAATGTACAAATCAGGATTGATGGACAAACTTAACTGTTATAGAGTGGAGAGTACCAATTTGAATGAAATACAGACTAAATGTTACTTCAAGACACGGTCTATGAATTTTTGATCCCAGATTGAAGAACAAACTTAACTTTGCAGTTCATAAATAACTATAAATTACCAATTTTCGGATTTTCCTCTTTACTTGACCTTGCTTCTCGCCAAACATAATGCTGCTGGGCCAACGGAAATAACCAAATAGACTGGTTTATTTGCGAGTATTTAAATATATGGCATAAATGGCCGTATTTTTTTATTGCGTTGACTTGCAAGTTTAATTTACGTTACAGATCCAAGAGATCGTAGATTTACTTTTTGATATCTATTTCAACTTGATGCTTCCACGCGTTCCTGAGAAAAAGGGTCTTGACAGACAATGAAGTCATCCTTTAAGGGTTTCAATTTTTCATTTTGAGGTACGGAACCCTAAAACAGATTTATTATCTGCTTGTTACCTTTTCATGCCGTAACGGTTAAACGGATTTCTAGATGAAAGGCATTGGATAGGCGATGACATAGGATAGGACATAGGATACTCTGAATTCCGGTAGTACGTTCCTGTGGGATATTTTCTGATATTCACACGGGCAAAGCCGCGGGCAAAAGCTAGTGTATTAAAATATAATGATGGCAATCATTTTGTAATTAAAATGAATAATATACCCACGTAACGAACCTAAAATAGGTCAAAGAGGTTCGTCATTAAAAACAATGCAAAAATAGCGTTTTTTTTTTTGTAAGTCTTCTCTTTACCACTCCTGGGGAAAGGCCTCCCTCCACTCCTTCGAGTTTTGGCTTGTCCAGTTCATCCCGCCCTCTTCTACGTGGTCTACCGCGGCCTCACTGTCTCAGGACTGTTCTGTGCTATCAGAGCCCACATGCGGCTACTTTATAACAACTTCCCGTTCTGACAAAAACAAATGCAATATTGTTTCTTTACTTCCTAAATAACCCAATTTTCACAAAACTTGCAAAAGTTATTGAACTTATAACCTTAAAGTCCTCCTTTATTTCCGTTTGATTGATTATTCTTCATTGTTTCACTATCATCAATTAACAACTTTGAAATTGTATAAAACAATAGTTCCAGCGTCTGGGTCATTGCCCCCAGCAATCGAAATCCCAAAGGATTGGAAAAATATTATCGATGTCGAAAGATTTACTTCGGGCACTGTGTCAAAGAAAATATGTAGTGTGTATGTGAAATGTAATTTATGTTTAACGTGTTAAAACAAGTGACTGGGTCTTCTGGAACTTATCCAAACGACTTCGAGGAAAAGTTGAATTTAATATCCACTGTATCAACATGAACATGATACATGTTGGTGAATATTTTTAGCAGGTCGTCCTGGTATTCGGATAATGTTACTGAAATAGAGTGTTAATGTTTTTTTGTTTATAAAAATAATGGGACTAGAACTTCGCCTTTCCTTTTGACGCTTAGGTGTCGACAAAAAAAGCCTTTCTGGGGCATCTGTAACTAGACCCGTTATAGAATATCTTCCTAACACCCTGGTTAAGTGTTTTGCTACAACACTGCCAAATGCCAATACAAACCAAAAAATATTAAACAAAAGAAAAAGGACATTTTTCTCCACGAAATCGTCTTTTATCCTGCGTTACACTACGTTTCTCAGAAATTCACTCCAGTGAATGTTTGATTCAATTTCCCGGCGCACGATTGTACGTGTGCCGTCAAATGGCTGAAGTGAACCTCAGACCAAAAGTCTCTGGAACTCAATAACAATCGCGGTTCAGTTTTATTAGATTCTACAGCCAATCACAACAGACGTTGTGGGTCTAAGCAATATTATATAAAAAATCAAAGTCTTTGAATTTTCTGCCCAATGATTTATTAACGTAAGTAACGTATTATTATAAACTACCTTTCCCCCAGTGGATGTCGAAAAATATCCCACAAGAACGTACTAACGGGATTTAAAGTACCTACCTAGATTATGTGCTATCTGTGTGCCAAGTTTCATCGAAATCCAACCGTTTTTGCGCCAATCGGGAACTTTCATCCGGACAAACAGACAAACGGACAAAAATTCTTAAAACAAAATTTTCGGCATAAATCTCATTCGTGCCAATTACTTTTTATCAAAAATATTCAATGTACAGTTTTGACTTCGTTACTATTTTATTATATGTATAGATAAGATGCGAAAGTAACTCTGTCTATCTGTCTGCTTGTATGTTACCTTTTCAAACCTTAATAGCTGAACGACACATGACTTGGGGATACTTTTTATTTCATAGAATAATTTCCGACCTCCACGCGAGCGGTTCCACGGGCAAAAGCTAGTACTGTTTAGTCAGTAGTATTTTATATTCAGTGTAAGATGTAGGTTCTTTCAAACTTATTTATACTGAGTGGATATGGCGTAAGGAGTTCCCATGAGGCCTGTTTGCGTCTCGCCGCGTATACCTATGTTACTTTTGTATGATACATGTAGACAGAATGCAAACACTTTTTTTTCCAACAATTTTGTTTCTTACAGACAATCTATCATTTCAAAGTCGGCTGGTAGCGACTTTTAAATGATGGATTGTCTGTAAGAACTACAAATAGATTTCTATTCATCAAACACATTCCAACATAAGATGTATTACAGACTTCAAAATAAGAACTAGGCTTTAGAATTTGAAATGAAAATAGTTCTCAAATATTCACAGTTCTAAAAACAGAATCCTAAAAATCCTTTTAATTAAAATTTCACCCGTTCTATCCCGACAAGAACAACCATTTCACATAATTGTGACACCCCCACAAAGGACAAAATGGCCGACCATCCCCATTTAGTCGACCAAAAAAATAGGTTCATTGTTGAGTTTTGGGGTTCACCTGTAACCCAAAAATCACTCGTTAATCTAAGAAGAAATATATCACACAACCTAAAGCTATTATTACAAGGCATATTAACTGTTTATTGGTCGTAACTGGTGCTGGAACATATGGCCAGCTATGGCCTCTAAACGCCAGTGGGCTCGTTTTGAATCAAGCCTATTAATTTTGAGTGCATAGCCTTGTTTTTATTGTAGAATATTGTTTGCTGAAAGGGTTTATGGTTGAAATAATGGTTATTGTTTAGTTTACAGGGTCGTGTTTAGAGGTCAGTAATCCTACTAGCTTGTGATTGAGCCACTTACTTGCAGGGCAAAGGCTTTTTCTCATTTTGAGAAAGATTAATGATCGTTGCATTTTCACTATACTTGCTCACTGTAAGGTGGCAATTTCAGAATATTTAGTCTAGGTTTGCTTACGATATTTTAGTTTACAGAAAGTCAGTGGTGTTAAAATTATCGTTAAAAGTACCTAGGTATATACGAAATTAAGAAAGTCACGTACCAACTTAATCCGGAAGGCAGGATTTACTTGAAACCGGCACTTCAAACTGGCTCATAGGCGTCCACATTCATACTCAAAACTTTCCTAGTTCTTCCGCATCCTATGACAACCTATTTTCACATAACTTCTCAATTACCGGTGCCATTTTCAGACTTCCTCTTTTTTACAGATTTGGAAATATTATTATGACTGTCTTTTTTATACTACCAAAGCAAATAGGCAGTACGGAATATAAAACATTGATTCTAAATAACAAACAAAATAAATAATTGGATAAAAGTACCTACTATATATTCGCTCTAATACCTTTTAATCAAACTTCACACCCACAACGTAGCAGGATAACTACCAATAAAAAAAGATAATATGGCCAGTGTCCACGAGCTTGTGAAATAACTAAACTACTTCATTATGATGAAGCCTTGAAAGATCCTTGGACATGATAGTGTTAAAAAGTACTAGTATTGCAAGCGGAATATCAATTGTTCTCCGTTTGTGGCAAACTCGACAGGGTTTTTTCGTTTTATTAAATTGTTTACTAGCATAATTACGTACCTTAGTGCACGTTAAGTAACAGCCGCTCTATTCTGTAAAAAAACTTACCGTGAAAACTTAGGAGAAGTGAGTTTGAAGTGAGCTATCAATAGTATCACTCCCTACCAACAGTTGGAATAAACCCTAAGCCTAACCCCTTAAACCTAAGTTTTTACGGTGAGATTCTTACAGAATAGATCGGTAGTTAATATTACATAAAAACTACTATTAATTGATTATGAATTTTATAATCTGCATGAGTTTTTTGAGAAAAAATAATGTTCATATATAATTTATTTGTAATGATTTGAAATTGATTTGCTTTATAATAAAATTGCATATCTGACATGGATAGACTGTTGAGCCAAATTTTTTACGTGTAGAATAAGAACTGATGTGCACGGTTATGCATTAAATTTATCTTTATTTTTACAGTTACAAAACTTTTGCAGACTATGAGTGAATTAACAATGGACGAATTAATGACGAACGCAAACGGGGGAAATACTTATTGGTGTACAAAATACTTTTACCAGATCCATCAGAAAATACAGCAATATTATTATGCTATGTATTTTTATATCTCAGAACTATTAATTACCGGTTTTCGTTGAGTAGAATCGTCCTACTAGTCAGACAGCACGTGTTGCAATGCATTGCGATGCAAATGTGTTTTCACGCGAGATGTCTCATTGTCATTCCTTCAAGGAATGTAGTTTAGTAGGGAAATGCGATATGAGTGATATTATTACCATATTCCCGTTTGGAGATATCTTCACGAGCATGAATCATAGCGGGGAAAGAATGTTTGTCGACGATAAAATAGTCTACCATAATCCTTTGGTATGGTAAATGAATGTAAGATGAATAAAGGGTTGGCAAAATATTTGTGATTTCTTGTAGTTACTTATTAATTATTTTGTATTAGCTTTTGCTTCGCCTTCGTAGATGTCAGAAATTACCCCACTGGAACGTACTACCCGTTTAAGAAGTATCCTGTCTCCTAACCCAGGTCATGGTCTAATTGAGTACTGAATATCGAAATCCGTTCAGCCGTTAAGGAGTGAAATGGTAACAGACCGACAGACAGAGTTACTTTCGCATTTATAATATGACGTATGGACGAGTACGGATGGATAGTAAACAGTATGAATTTTAAACTTTATTTATTTCACTTGTGAACTAATGTCAAAATGTTTATTGTGCTTTTCAACAAAAGAATAACTTAATATAAGAATAATTGAATATTTTTGATAACACTGATATTGCAAGAAGGTACTTTTCCTCAGAAATTAGCGTTTATAGGACTTGAGAGACTAAAATTCGGAGAACTGAAATGATGCTGTGAATGTTATCAGACTGCAGTCCAAACTAATATTAGGTTTATCTAAGTCTTTGCCTACTTGTTTGCCTTTTCTTGTCAAATATTTGAACAGTTAGAAACTTTGAATAGAGTCTATAATTTAGGTAATTCACGTGAGAAACGTGAATCACATGCAGATTTAACGTGCCCCCACAGAACCTACAATCTAATACATACATAGTTTCCTAACTAATATTATAAATGCGAAAGTGATCGAGTTTGTTTATTTATATTGTAATAAGAACCATCCTAGCTCTAAAATAACTAATTTAATTCCGAATATAATTATTTAACCTCAAAATGGATACTAATCCCCAAATGAATCTTATAGTCGCTACCCGAATATCATAATCTAAACTGTTTAATAAAACTACATATTTACAATATTTCAGGGATAAGGAAAATAATATGAAACACCAAGATATTTTGTCAGTCATTTATATTTCTTTGCCAACATCGAATTCAATATTCTACATCATACCATCACATCTCCTATTCCCCACATAATATCACTATTTAATCGGTGTTCAAATATGACCATAAAACTAATAGGTTACCTTAATTTAACAGTACATCTCCAACCAATACCATGTCAATCTATCTTTTTACCGACACAGCTACTAAGCACGTCTTACCGTCACGAGCGCCAGACCCAGAAGGACGTTCCCGCACTACTCTTGACATATCGAATCTTTGGGTGTTGCCAGTACAATATCCAACAATTACGTATTAATAAATTGAAACCTAACCATATGTTTGTTACACTTTCACGCTAAAACGGCTAAATGGATTTGAATGAAATTTGGCACATGGATAGACCAGGACCTGGGTTAGGACATAGGATACTTTTTACCCCGATATTCCCACGAAATCGAGACTTATACGGGTGAAACCGCGGGGCGTAGCTAGTACAGTTAATAAAACAGATTTTTTTTAGTTGTTTAGTTATTATGCGTTGTTGTGTTATGTCAGACTGATTATGCACGTACCTATACCTATGTTTAGAAGTTAGATAATTAACTTTGTAAATATATTTTTTATTTGAGTTGGGTAGGTACCTCAGGTTGCTGTTTTAAGTACAAGTAATTCCGTAATGTACCTACATACATAAAGTACCAAACGCCAGTGAAAAATTTTGTTTAAAGGAATAAATAAATAACACAAATACAATGAAAGCTGAAGCAAATAGAAATATTGTAAGGTAAAATTATTATGACATCAACAAAAAACATACTTAAATTACGAATATTCCCGATGAGTAACACCTTGTCAACACTGTTGACGATCGGAAAAAAAAAGTTCCGTTCGTTCACAGTGTTGACGCTGGCAAAAAAGTCCAAGATTTAGAAAAGTGGAGTTCAATTATAGTACAATCCAAGATGGCGGATGGTGGGTTAAGTGAAAATCCAATATGGCGGTTGTGATTTATTTTTTCATTTTTGTCGTGGGTATCGTTTTCATAGTTTTCTAGACAGATTTACGGTATTTACAGACGAGTCTTAGCATAAGAATCACGATGAAACGAATGCCAATTAAAGTCATAATTACCTACCATACTCATAGTTAGCATCATCCTTGCTGGTCAGTGCACCTGATGTTGTCAGGCGTCGTCGCATCAACGTGTCACGTTTGACACTCAATTAACATCCAGGTAGTCATGTTGTGTAATCTCTGGTTTGAATCCAATACACGTCATTCAAACTAGAATAATGGACTGGAATGATTATGGCATTAGGATGGTGATTTTTTATTTGAAGAAGATTTTCAGTTTTAGTGATGATTTCTGTGTACCTAATACTGATGGTGTATATTAATTAATCACTTGTGTGATATCAAGCATTTAAAACATAAGTTCATAATCATTCTTCTGCCCATATTCCAATTATTTAACACGTTAAGTGCGAAGCGAGGCCTAAATCACCCCTGATGCAACTTCCCTGTGGTGCGGCAAGCAAAAAAGTGAATTTCTCTGTCGTGCGAATGGCATAGCTTTGGTTTGGTCCAGTGTAGGAAAGAGATAAATATATATTTGAGATCACTAATGGTTCCGGACTCGGTGGTGTACCTACCTTGGTACCGGATGTCTTAGGCCTCGTGCCGCACTGAATTAATATTATTTTAATGCAGTGCGGAACGAGGCTAAAACGTCCCATATCCCCCCTGACCTCGTACCGCACTCAACGCGAGCTTCCCGCGACCAGTGTTGTGCATCACGTCGATTGGAGAGCACGTCCTTTTACAGCGCCGAACATGTCTAAACGATGTCGGAAGAAGTTAATGTTGTTTCAATGAAAAACACTCATAAATAAGTACAACATATATATTGAGATTTTTATAAAAAAAGTATATTGATACTGATTTTTTTTAATGTTAATTCAAGTTCTAATAATTGTATTTTTAAAGCCCGAGGCAGAATAAATAGGAAAGTTTCTTTTCTACTTCTGGTTGCCTTTTTTTTCTATTCTGTGAACCGCATTAAGATTTTCATATACAAATAGAAAGATAAACCTTATGCATAAACCGTAATCCATTATTTTCCAATAATAAGTCTGTAATAGGTGCCTCTTAATGGTATAGAATGGAACGCTTCGTGCGCGAGTCCGACTCGCACTTGGCCGGTTTTTTTTTCTTTATGGCGCCTTCAAGCACAATTTAGATTATTTGAAAAAAAATGTATCCTTTGATAGCTTTGTGTTTTTTTGCCAGGTTTTGCCCTTAAAACGATCTAATGAGATATAATTGATCAAAATCGGTCAAGTCGTTGCGTAGTTAAGACAGTTTAAAAACGTCGATATTATTTTTCCCATCACTAATCGCAGCGAAAATTTGCCCTATTTCAGTGCGTTACGAGGTGTATAAGATCCCATATTTTGTTTTGCTAATAATTCCTAAACTAGCCATCAGATCCCGGGGCGACGGTGGATTAGGGTTCATCAATTCACTGTCTATATCAATAAGGACCAAAATTCTCATTTATCTTTGATTTCGCGCCAGAAAATGGATTTTAGTCTGTAAAAGGAGGTGGGGTCTAATAGACCGCGTGTCGCCCTAACGTCTGGTCACGGTACGGGCCGATTATACCTCGTGCCGCAGGAACGGAAAGTATGCAAAAATTGGTGCCGCAGCTAACGTGTTAAGGACGGCGCGACATTTTTTTTTTTCATACTTTCTTTTAAAAAACATGAGACAAACTCTATATTATTCATTAGTTATTTCCTGATAATGTGTGTGTTAGCAGACAAATACATAATCATTTCCCTAGTTCCCTGTGGTTTAATTAACTTCAACTCTCATTTGTATTGCATAAATCTCGTATGTATTATATTACTCTCAGACCAAATAAAAAACCAAGACATAGCGCTGTCAACAGCGACGTGTGGCCAATTTCGTAAACATGTGCGCACTTAGTGAGGTGTAGTTTGATTGTAAAAGGTTGTAAATGTGTGCGTGTGAGCGTGTATACACAGAGCGGAGGTGTAGTTTTCACATGTTTTACTGATTCGCAACTATAACAAAAAAGTAATTTTAATTAAATGTAAAAAGTCGGAGAGGTTCATTCCAGTAACAAACGTTTACAATGAAATTATACTTCAACAATTCCTTGTTTTTATTACTGAAATGAAAAATATTTTTTCTTTTACCAAGCGTCAGTCATATCATTACAGTAGATTTTTTTAAATGAAAATATACAAAAGAAGACAAATGTCACTGTCGACCTGAGATTCTTGACATTGAGTGTCCCGGTGTCTTAGATCCCATTGTTTTAAAGAAAAAGGTTTTATTTTCAATGACATTTTCAAATTGGACATTAGGTTTGAAATACTGGCGTAAGGTACTGCTAAATTGAGAGTCCCATGTATTTGTGCTGACTGAGCATCATATTTTCTACTGTAAAAGGTGCAAATTGCTACATTATTTTACAGAGAACATGCAGCAGCTGCTATGCATTTATCTCGAATACTTTTTTCATTTAGCTAATTGTTCTAAGATCCTCGTTGGTATGTTTAATTTTACCTACGCATTTTTCTTAACGGTCCTTACACCGATTACTTAGATTAAACATTCATTGACACTATGTAGTCTGTAAAGGGCCTTAGAGTCACTAGCACAAGATAGCTATATGAAATAAATATTTTTTAAAACTTTATATCACACTATTTTCTCTAATGAATTGTGTTTAAATCCACGCCAGTCTTCAGGATTGATAAATTGTCAAGACACGATTGTTTTTCTTTGAACATTACATTTTATTGGTTTCAGTTTACGAATAAAGCTACATAAAGATAAAACTATAAAATAGTTCTTTTTTTCATTGTTCTTACAGGTTTTTTTTAACGAAGAGTATCATGTACTAAGTTGTCAGCCAGCCAGTCAGTATGCCTTGAGCATGCTTTTAACTATTGGTTCATTACTATTTGTTAAATTAATTGCTCTAAGGTAAGCCTTTATACATTGTTCTAGAGTCTGGCAAACGAAAGTAGACACTCGAATTATTTGCAAACTTTTTATAAGGCAATGCTTATACTAATGTCAACCTCAATTTGCCAAAACAAGATGAAGTGTTGTTTGTGATTTTTTGTGATCTTGATACAGCATTTACTAAATCAAAAATGACAAAACAGTGACTCTAATGAATCTTTATCACATGGAAGTGTTTAAGTTTTTAGATTCAGATTTTGATTGTGGTAGTGAATTTTAACCAAAATTATTATAGAATATTGTTGTTTTTTTTTTTTTTTAATCGAATAGCTGCATAATACCTAAAGACGTATTTTTATTCAGACGAAGTAAACAGATTTTTTTAAATGTCAAGAAATGTCTTTTTGATTTCAATCATAATAGGTAGCATGATTTTAAACAAATAAATAATTATAAAGTATCAAATTAGGTTATTCCAGATATGTCATACTAATTATAGCGTTGCTATACTGATGTTTTTTTAATTTGCCGCGCTTTTTCAGTCTACTTTCGTTTGCCAGACTCTACCATTTGTTATTTCACTAGTGATGTACCTCATGCATAGGCCATCACACACTTTACCACTTTTTTGGAGGGATTTCAAGAGATTTATTGCAATGGTTTGAATCGTGCCTCGCTTGCACACTTTTGGCTTACTACATTTATCTTCATAATACTATTTTCGCTTTTTATTTATAAAGAATGTTTGTAAAGTTCATTATTGAGTGACGAAACTTATTGTGCGTTGGAAAAATAATATGGTTTAAGAGTTAAGACTTGGAACGTGAGGGAATGTAGGTTCAAATGCCTGGCGCGCCATAGCGGTCAAATTCAAGATATTTTGGAAATACGCACATAATACCACACTTAGGACCGACGCAGTTGTTTAAACCATACAATCATTGGAAATAATATTAAAAGCACTTGCAATTTCATAAAAGCCTGGAATAGACTTGATGTTTAGTAGTACACACGGCTACATATCAAGCTATACATTACCTGTATAAGCTGACCTGTCATTGTACGGAAATCCTATACAATGCGAGATCAGCTTATGCTGGAATTTTATAGCTTGGTATGTAGCCGTGGGTACTAAAGCACTAGTTTTGAGAAGATTATACTTGGCGGCATACAAAACGAAATGGAGTCATTGCTTCTTTTAACGTCATCAAAATTAATTTGTTGCCAGTAATTATTTTGCAGATGTAATCAATAAACAAGATTTTTTTTACTATAATTGCAGTGTATTAACCTCCAACCCCCTTCATTCCTTACGTACACAAATTAAAATAGTAGCAAGGCGTGCCCGCTCATTGGTTGTATTGTATGACGCAATGCCATCGCGACCTGTTACTTAGAGGTCATTGGTTCAAACCGTTTAGTTTGTTTTATGAAATAGTGTGCAACATTTGTTTTGCAATTAGTTGTGCTTGATTTATGATGATTGTTTGTTTTGTTTATTTTTTGTTTTTAAGTTAACAATTTCTTTGTCAACAGGTGCAGCTCTTGTCTTGTGCAGTCATTATAAGACTGGGGTTTTCCTGTTGACAGCGGACAGTAGGCTCGTGAATAGCAGCGGCACAGGTTGATCTATCAGGTTAAGCTCCGCTTGCCGCGGTCGGTCCGTGGATGGGTGATCATCTTTACATACCGAGACCCCTCCGTGTCTCGGAAAGCTCGTAAAGCCGTTGGTCCCAGCTGTCATTCGTGGATCTCTGACAGTCGTGACTGGTCTTCAGAAGCCCGAAAGCCTGACAACCAGTTTTACCAAGGTTAAATAGGCAGTC
Source organism: Agrochola litura (assembly GCA_949152395.1). NCBI lineage: Eukaryota > Metazoa > Arthropoda > Insecta > Lepidoptera > Noctuidae > Agrochola > Agrochola litura. The sequence continues at coordinate 1,184,178 of OX424490.1, forward strand.
ACTCCATGTAAAATACTGGTATTCAGCTGCATTCGGTTAGACTGGAAGCCGTCCCAAAATAGTTGGAAAAAGGCTCAGCAGATGACGATGATGTGACTTAATATTAGTTTATCAACACTAGAAAAGTGTTTAAAAATTATGAGCAGAAAATTTTGCAAATAGCCGGCAATCCAGCCTCAAACTATCCGTGCCTACGCAGGACAGAAAGAGAGATCTTAAACATTTTTAAATCCTATAAAATATCCATCTAGATCCAGTTTTATCCTACGAGTATACTAGCGGACGTCACGCGGTTTCACCCGCGTAATTCCCGTTCCCGTGGGAACACGGGGATAAAATATAGCCTAGGCTACTCGCTGATAATGTAGCTATCTATTGATGAAAGAATTGGTCCAGTAGCTTTTAAGTTTGTTCGTTACATACAGAACTACAAATCTTTCCTCTTTATAATAGTATTAGTATAGATTTCATTAAGATAAGTTCAGATTCGTTTCTACTACACTTGCAATAACGCTTAGACAAAGTTCGTGCAAAGTAACGTTTATAAATCTCGTCCTTGGAGCTTGGTTTGGCAGTTGAGGCTTTCATGCAGTAGTGTGAAGAATCAAGCTGTGAGTCAACTCATCTAAAAACCGGTTCCTATAAAACACCAATCAACACAAAAATTACCTACTTGACAGATTTGAACTATGTGATATAATATTTATGATAAATACATCTGTAATTTCTTAAACCCCTTGATGTTATTGAAACAAGGGGTGAAGGGGGAAAGGGGGAAGTAGTCAATATTTATAAGGTTCTACGTGCTACTATTATGTCGTCTAGACTCCCCGGAATGCAGTTTTAATAAAACGTTTGACTGCAGTTGGAAATATAATGTATTGTCAAGATATTATAACGATTGAAGGTAGCACTTTAGAAATTTTCAATCGGTTTTGGCGACTCTTTGCTGGTGACTGAACGGAGATGGTGGAAAATAGTTTACAGGGTTAGTCTTGCGTTTTTGATGTTTTAATTATTTTATGTGTTTCGATTTTCTTATAATGTTTTTTTATTTTTATGGACATGACAATGCTTTTTAGTAACACTACATGTTCTTCAAAATGTTTTGCTGGATAGCTGATACAATAAGCAAATTAGTCTATAAATCTATGAACTCACTTCTTCTTAAAAGAAGCATTAAAAATATATTTTAAGAGCAACCGAGCTAAAACACGACATCCACAATAGTTCCATTTTCTTATCATTCTGAGTATTTTCCGCCATTTACAATGCAATTAAATAACAAAACAATGAGACAGTAAGCGCACCTTACAGTTTGAAGCAAGTTCTGTATCCACCGACTTTCATTTGTCAGAGTTTCAACAAAGCAAGTGTAGCGAAGTTGGACAGATGGCAACCGTTGTGCTGCAACTAGTGATAGTGCTTCGTATTGAACTCAAACTCAAAGCATTTATTTCAATTAAGCCATTTACAGGCACTTATGAATTTTCAAAAGAGTCGGTCATTCAGAAAGATGAATCTAGTTGCCAAGGCGTAGTATGTTCCTATGGAGAAGAACGGGCAAGAAACTCCATGTTCACTCTTTTAAATTATATTGAGACAAAATATATTCCTTGTTGCGATAAGATAAATTGTGTATTTGAAGGTTTTAGCTGTTGGCGGAGTATTTTTGATGTCTTTGATACTTGTTTAAGTTATATAACAGCTTGATTGGCACTATTGCCTGCCGCGCTATGGATCAGGTGTTCAATTCCCGCCCCGAAAAAAATTGGATAAATCCTCGTGGGAAGCAATTTATTATTGTTCACAATTTATTTTAAAATATTCAATATAAGTTTTATGAGAGCAAAAGCTTTTAGTTAAATATTTTCCCAGCTGGTGCTAAAGGTCATGTATGGGCTGACACAAGTTTACAAAACAAAAACTAACAACCAAAAAACTAATTTAAATAACAATAGTAATATTATATTTTTGCTTGGGTGGAATCTCATTCAAATTAGAAAAAACACTGAAAATATAAAACTATTTCCGAATTATACTAAAACCTACGCCATTTTGTGTAGGTGTTTAATTGCATCATCAATTGTAATATATGGGATGATCCGACGCTAATAAAACCAAGTTCCGCTATGCAGCACATATTTGATGTGCTACATCATGCTAAACTCACGCCTTTTTCCCATGGGGGTAGGCAGAAACTACAGAACGCCACCTGCTACGATCCTTACATACTACTTTTGCCTCGTTTACGTTCATACATCTGGTCATACACGCACGCTGGTTGCGAGTACTACGCACCTGGCCTTTCTGAAGAACATAACCAATAAGGTCAGTATAAGTCCTCCTAGGCAGGCCCCACCCAGCCTTTCCCTTCAAATTCTCGTAAATACATTTTGTTAGTCACCTTTCATTCATCCTCTCAACATGACCAAACTATCTCAGCATACCCTTTTTAAATTTTTGTTACCAGGTATATTTTTTTTTTAATCACACCGCTGTCTTATCACGTCATTCCTTAGCCTATCATTCACAGTCAGACCACACATTCTTCGCAAAGAACGCATTTTCACAGCATTTACTCTACTTTCATGCTTGTTTTGCCACACCCTACATTCACTTCCATATTTGAATTAGACATAAATTTAAAGGTGGAACAGATCATCAAACTGGACAACTTTCTCCATGGGACCAACATGGTAATCGCGAAAAACTTGTCAACTGTCCCATAAAATACTTCAATACCTACTCGACCGAAATGTATGAGACAGCTGATTATTAAAAATAAAATATTATAAAGAGGTAAACTTTGTTTGTTTGTTTAAGTTTGTATGTAGGGGTAATCTCCGAAACTACCAGTCGTGTTTGAAAAATTCTTTTGCAATGGCAAGCCCGTTTGCAATGGTAAGTCGGGGGAGAAGCTAGTACCAAATAAATGAAATAAGACCACACTTTTCCAATACATTGAATACCACGCTTGCAGAGTATGGCAATTTCAGTTTGTAAATTAAATAATAATTGAAAAAGCTAATGAGAACAATGATTGATGACCGAAAAAATTTATCGAAGTCAATTCTAATAATTCAAGATTATATTCAAAGTGGAAGACGAGGTGTCAGTCGTCCGGCAACGAGATTGGCGGAAGACATTGTTGCCATCGCCAGCAAACCTGATCAGGCTGGCACAGGGGCGTGGGGATTGTCAAAAGAAAAGAGAAGCATATGGGCCCAGCAGTAGGTTGGACTGTGGATGATGATGACATTCTTTTGATTAATTCACATTTCTCGCAACAAATACAAACTTTAAATCTACCAACTCTTAAAACAGTTAACTCTTAATGCTTAACTCAGAAACATAATCTACTTTTATTGGCTCATTAAGATTAATACTCTGTGACGCAAAGACGATTGTGAAATAAAATCATTTACTATTTAATTATACAAACTATGTTATGCATGTTACTTAAATTCAACAGCATTAGGTTTTTCTGGGCATGTACGGTTAACAAAAAAGATAAGGCATCTAACTACAACAGCTTTAAAATCGTAAAAGCGCTGCTCCACAGCAGCCCATGGCTAAGCTACGCACGCGTCCTTAGCTTCACTTTGTATGAAAATATAAGCGGGATCGTGCACTGCGACCCACTGCCACGCTACTACATACCGATGCATGGCTGGCAAACAAATGGACCGCGCTGCTAACGTAGTAAACCTCTCCGTGCACATCCTACGCAGCAGTGGACAGTTGACTTTATTGCCGTGCGTGCACTGAGTAGTCAAATCTTTCACGAATTAATAAATTACTTAGTGTCTGTTTAATGTTGTTACGCTGACAAAAACAATGAATATTGCTTGTGTAGTGCAAAAATATGCTTATTGCTTGTCCTTATGTATTACTTCATTTATTAGCCGTAGGCACTACTTTCTTCTGATTAAAAGACAACTGAAATGGCATTCTTTTTCTTTTTTCTTTGTCCGTCATTATTAAGACTCACTGTGAATAAGAACGCGCTGCTACAAAACATTAAAGCTCTGGAAGTAGCAGTTATTTTAAAAACTAGACAGTTTTCTTAGTCTCTGTTAGTCGCGTATTTATTTTAGTCTGAATCTGTGATTCAAGATGAAGGTCCGTCTCACTGGCAATCAAATTATAGGTTTAGAATAAAGCTGTAGGTTTAACATTATTATTTCAAAATTATTGGCTTTTACGAGCTCTTTTAAATACTGTTCGCTGTCTTATGTGGCTACAGGTAACATACCACACGTAGGTCTTGCAAAATCTGTTACAAAATTAACTGTTCGTTTAATTTTAGGAAAAAAAACAGTAAAATGAGTGAAAAAGCATATCACCCTATACTATTAAACGAGCAATATTTGTATATATATATATATATAAGTATATATATTTGTACTCATGTTCTCGAAATCGGCTCTAACGATTTCGATGAAAGTTGCAATATAGGGGATTACGGGGGCAAAAAATCGATCTAGCTGGGTCTTATGTCTGGGAAAATTCGTTTTCTCCGTATGTTCACCCGAGCAGAGCTCGGTCGCCCAAAGTTTAGAACAAGATATTGGATAATGACATGAGAATAATGACATTATAATAATGACATGGCAGCACGGAATTAGTAAGTACCTACTATCATGGCAGCATGGAATAAGTAGGTACTATACATGGATTAGTATGAACTTTCCTATACTATTAAATGAGCATTCTCTATTTTCACCAGAGCAGAGCTCGCTCGCCCAGGTACTGAATATTTGGTCATGATATGTTTTTGAATGGCCATCTTGTAACGGTAGTGGTCAATAAAATGGTTATTTAGTCATTAGGAACCGAATTATCTAATTCCAGCTAAAATTTAAAACGAGACGTTCTTTTTCTTTAATCATTTGTCCTGAATTAGCTTCTGATAGTAGGTACTTACGACAACTTTCTAGTCAGATCTTGGCAAATGTAGAGCTGGAAAATACATAAGATACTAAAATTAATACTTCCAACTTCAACTAACTTGCCACCGACAGGAAAAACTTTCTTGCTTATCTACGCTGATCATAATTGTGAGAGAATCGGTTAACGAAGTCGATTCACGAACGTCGCCGGAGTTTACCGAAGTGTTCCGACTGCTCGAATTAAACTCTAATGAGGGACACTCTCGGAGAAAATGTTTAGTTTATATTATTTCAAAGACGGTGAGGTGACTAACGTCTGGGATGCAAAACTCTTGCATTTTATGTATGATCTATTATTCACCCTGAATATTTTAGCATTTATTTTGAGCAACATAAGTACGTCATTGAATTCTCATTGTTATGTCATTGCAGTGTATTTCTCCGGTTATTTTAATAGGTAGTTATATTGTAAGAGTATCAAAACTACCAACATGGTGAGTAAGTATAAATAATAGGTACATTGGTAAGCAGCGAGAATTACAATCAAAACCTACGTACCAACACGTTACCATTATTATAAGTGAAAAAAACCCAGTCTGAAAATATAGATCGATTGCAAACATGGCATGTTGGTATTGCTAAAAACTTCTCGCTAAAATATTCCAACGTCGAACGTAACGAGGTACAGTCGCGAACGCAAGGCTAAATATGAATAATTTAAATAATTGTCAAAGGGAATCTTTTCAGGACAATGTAAGAACATCATCGCTCTTATTTTTGTCTAGGGTATAAGATTGTGCATGAAGGGAATGTCGTTACAGTTAAGACTTTTAACTGCAAATAATTTACATTACTTTGTGTCTTTTTTATAGGGTTTCTTTCTTGTTTTATGCAAAATTGGGTTATTAGATGCAGGCGCGGGTGATTAGTCAAAACAGTTATGAAAATAATTGAGAAAATTCATAACAGACGAAAATTCGGGAAAATTAAGTATTTAAATCAAAAGACTTGACTTGTTATATTCATATATTTGAGAAATTAACAAATGAAGAGTGTAGTTAACAAGTCAAAACTTATTAAGTGGACATATTATTATCTTAAGCGCAATATAAGGCACGATCTCATAAAGATTGAAGATAATATCTAAAAAAACACCAAAATCATGTATCAAAAAGTAACTAGAGTTTATAATAAATACTCGATACACTTGCCAAAGATACCTTCTCAAAAACCGCTAAGTACAAAGCTCCAGCCGTGACAATATCTAAATTGAAACAATTATTATCAAGTGAAACTTCTTTGATATCTCAGATCGAGGGTATTATAAAACTTGACGTGAACAGTGAACACTCGGCTTGTTATTCACGATATACCGAGTTTGGATCCCGGCTGTTGCTATCGGAAACATGGCTCGATCTCAAATAATATTTTGTTTGTTAGTGAATCGCTTGGAAGTCATATTATTTTGACAATGCTCTGTTGCAGTTTTGTGATACTTAGCACTAATAACTATAAACCGCTGAAACTAATTTATTATTGACATTTTAGTTTTGAACATCTACTACCTAAAAGTATACCTACCTACAAATACTCACTTAAGACGACACTCACTTAGGACTAACTTCACCAATTAAACTATACGCGGTCAGCACTTGTAAACCGCGTTCAAGAGCTGTCAGTGTCATCATTGTTGTGAAATATTGACTCTTACAACTCTTAAACGCGGATCAGATATGCTGATCGCGTTGATTTTCAGTGTTCAAAAAGGATATTGCAAAAAGAAATGCATCATAACACCGTTACCCGCGAGTATACATGCAAACGGCATAGTTGTTCGCTCCATGCGACGCTCATTCCGCCTGCGCTGAAAATTTCCGGACCGTAAGCAACACACATACGTGCTTACTGGACCTCGTATATGCTGCAGGATTTATTATTCAAGTGACAAATTATTATGTCTTTATCTGAGTTTAAGATGGTAAAACTGGTAATTAAATTAAATTTATTTATTTATTTACTTGGACAATAACGATCCATATGTTATTTGGTTAGATACAAAAAGAAAACTTAAAAGCCATGTTAGTGAGTTACGATTATAACTAACTCACAGAAAATAATGACCTTAGAGTTTTAGCTTTGACTTAAACTTGCAATTAGTATTTTTTTTTAATCGCCTAATGATTATTTTTGACCATTGCGAATTAAATTCACAATAAATTTTCATGAGACCAACTTTCCGTTATTTAATAAAAAAATAAAATCCCTAACAGAATGCATCTCGAAATTTGTTAAAAATCAATTTCACTTTGAAGTCCTGTTTAGTAGACTCACTCGTCCATTCGTTATTAGGTAGCATCAAACGAAGCTTTGTATTACCAAAACAAAGTTTAGTCCTTCCAACAAGTCTGAATGCATAAACTAGCAATTTTACTGGAACATCCAAATGTAACTGGCTCGTAATTGACGTAGTTAGCTCGTTTTAAACTATGTTGGAATTAATTGTAAACACGAATGTGACCTTGGGTACTTTCATTTTGTTATTCATTTTTTAGATTTTCGATGTATGCGAGTGTATGGATGAGTGATCTAAAATGATCTTTTAAATGGACTATTATCATCATAATTTATTTAACCATTTATGTACACACGTATAATACACAGACAAGACAAAGGAACAAAAAAATACGTACAAAGGTGATGCTTATTTCTAATGAAATCTCTTCCAGCATACCTGCGATAGGACAGAGGATAAAACGAGATGTAGACACCGTGTGTAAGAGTAAAGAGAAAGTAAAATACATAAAATCAAAACAATTCACTTAATAAAATAAAACTAAAATTATGAAAATATACTTACACACATACTTCTAAAATAAATAACACTAAGATATTATTAATTAATTATTTTTAGTTTAAAGACGTTCACTGCTGGACATAGGCCTCCCCCAAGCACCGCCACTTCGACCGGCTCTGTGCTTCCCGCATCCAGCGGATTAACTAACTAAGTACAGTATAACCGACCTATGTGCTGTTCATTTTACGTTGATACTACTACTGCCTATAAATTGGTTTATTGAAGTAAATACTTTGAGATTTGAGTTCGACACAGGGATTTTTTTTGGAGGTGTATTACAAATACATGTTATTTTAAATCTGTTGGTAACCCACTGACCTAGCACTGATCTAATCTTACCATGATTGACCTGATTTTCCATTAAAACCTCTAGTCAAAGTGACTCACTCCTTATAAAGTATACTTCTAATATCTTTAATGGAAATGTTGATTTTATATAAACTAGAGTTAAACCCTTGACTTTGTGGCTGAAAAAACATTAGCTGCTAAAATATTTTAAGTTTTTATTTCAAATTCAAAATAAACATTGACGTGTAACAAATCAAATGGTTTTGCATTCAACGCGGTTTGCGTTTTCTGCGTTGTTGATTTTTTTCGAATTTGTTTAAGTAGCATTATGACTGAAAACCTTTTTAAAAAAGCTGACTTTAAACTCGCCAAATCAGTTTTCGACACCTGGTTTTTATCTGAATCTAGTTTTTGCAGCAGCTTCGCACAAGTGAAGGTCAGAAAAATTTCCCACGAGAACGTACTATCGAGATAAAAAATGTCCTATGTCCTAACCCTAATCTATCGGTTTACCAAATTTCATCCAGAGCCGTTCAGCTGTTAAGGCATAAAAAGTTAATAGAAAGACGCATTTATAATATTATTAGTATGAATACGACGACCTATCACATCCATACTTAACTAAACAAAAACCTTGGTATATCTTCTCTATTCCTCTATCATCTTATTCACAAAAGTCCTCATTAATTCAATATGAACGCAACAATACCTTCGCACAAACACACCTTTAGGCTTCCAATAGCCTCCTTTGACTCCTTCTATGAACCAAAGACAATGCCTCAGTGCAGTCTATTGCGTCCTCGTCTAATGGGAATTTAAACAAGCTCCATTGTTGCATGTTTTTCCTTTCATATTTGCATTTACATTATTTTTATTTAACTGACATTGGACTTTTGAAGCTGTCTGCAGTATTGACTGTATGGTATGGCCGAGTGAGCTGTAAATAAACTAGAAGGCTATTTGTTTTGTAAATAGAAAATGGTATTTAAATAAAATATATTTTTTACAGACGGTACGCATGTGTGAAATGATCGAATGAATGAACAAAAGATTAAGTTGAGAAATTGGCATTTGATTTCTTGCCCTTTTTTCTACACTCTTTTCGTGTTTAGGCATAAAATGCATACATGTAAATATATTATTGAGTATGAATGTAGATGACTTTACGAGTTGGGGAAGACCAAAGAAACGATGAATGGACTGTGTGGAAGATGATATGGATAGAAAGGGAGTGTCTACCGAGATGACTAATAAAGAAGTAGTAGTAAGTATGGAAGAAAATCTTTTAACAAAAAAAAACAACCAACTTCCAAAAAAAACACTACAAAGTGAAAAATAACTTTAATTTCGGAAGTCGGTGTCTTTTGGTTTAGAATTTTCGTTTTTTGCTAAAAAGTTTTTATTTTTCACTTTTTAGTTGTGGTACCTACCCCACACAAATTCGAATACCACTACCTGCTATGTAAATAACAGTGACAGGAACTTATCAGATCATCCACATACTAAGTGGGAAAAAATACGTATTATTGAAGCTAACTCAAAAACAGTTCAAGCAAAGTTAATAAAATTTATATAGAATCACCTCGAGAACACACCCTGTCAAACAAAAAAAATAATTTTCAAAATCGGTTCACAATTGACGAAGAAATCGATGGACATACAAAAACAAAATGGCAGTGGCACTCCGGGAGTGCCGACAGAAGTGAAAACTTGAACAATTACGTGTGTATTTTTAGAATCAAAAACAGTAGACCGTTCATTTACGAGTAGATTTGAATATAGTGCAACGAGAAACATTTTTTTGCGGGAAAAATACTTGCATAGAACATTGATCCGTAACGTGATATAAATAAAGTGCACAATCACGTTTACTAAAATGAGGTGTCGTCATGGTGTCGCGAAATCAATGGTTTAGTCCCATCTCAAAAATGCCCAACGCGCCTAAAGAAGTTTTCACTTTAAAAGAAACATACCTGCGCTACGTACATAATATAACCTCCTCCTTTTTGGAAGTCGGTTAAAAAAGATATGTTATGCAGACTACAATTACCTAATTAGGATAAGGTCAATAGAATGATGATGATGATTATGGGTCTTGCGAGTTCTACATGACGTCCACAAGTCTACTAACCGAGGATTACGGCCCACTCTCTCTCACAGAGAGGAAGCTTGAGTCTCTACAGAATAGGAACATTTTTGGCTACAGATTATGTAATGTTTCATCATTCTATCAAACCAATATAAATTCACAATTGCAAGCGAAATGCCGGACAAGAATATTTATAAAGTGCAAACTACGTCCTTAGTTATCTTTGGGAGCCCTTTTTGCTTCACTTTGTGAAGCATGCGACACCCTTTTGCGGGTCAGCAGCGGGGCGACAAAATCGAATTTAAAATAATAATATAAGCATAACATAAGCATAAATAGCATATAACGTTCCCACTGCTGGGATACAGGCCTCCTCTCTGTGAGAGAGAATGGTTGAAATGATGACATGTCTTCTCAATTTTTGGTTCTAGGACATGCTGGTTTCCTCACGATGTTTCCTTTCACCGTTTTGAGAGCAGTGGTGATGAAATTAATCTTCTTCTTTTTGTTTGTTTAGTTAGTTTCAGAGTTTAAAAGCCGCCCATTGGCCTCTGACTTGGCTTCACATGCCGTCGAGGAATGAATTAATTAGACTAAGTAAAGCGCCTGCCTGGGTTCTAACCCACGATCTACAACTCGGTAAGTCGGGGCCGTTTCCACTGGGCCACCACTGCTCTCATTAACGGCTCTGCTTTATAATTATTATGAACAAAGTTTGGGTCGGACCAAAGCAATTACTATAATTGCTTCGGTTCGACCCAAACTTTGTTATTCAACAAATCTTGCGGAATAAAAAGCTCTAACCCAAGCAAGTATTTTCAACCTAAAATCTGAACGACTAGGTGCAGTTAACCGCATCAGTCTAGACAGGAAGCTGACCCTACTGACTATAGAACACTGAGCTATCGTTGGCTGTCTATCTTAACGTTACTTAGACGAGATAAGGTTACCGCAATACTTTTTTTATTAAGTCTAGAATATCTTAGACGGCGAACATCACAACAATTTTAGGAACAGTTTATTAAATGAACGAAAGAAAAGGAACGAAGTTCGTAACTGAAACTAACATAACATCACGTCTTGTTTCCCAGAAGGGTTGGGCAGAGGTGTCCCTGTAGCAGGTACACCCACATTTCGCCAGTATGTTTAAGTCCCATGTAATAGGGGGCGAGCCTATTGCCATCAACCGGGCACAAATCCAAACTCAGGGCTGCGAAAGGCTGAGAAATTCCAGATAGAAAAACCCAATAACACTTTGCCCGACCCTGAAACTAATTTTTAAAAAGCGCTACTGCTGAGCATGAGGTCCTGGGTTCGATTCCCGGGTCGAGCAAAGTGATTATATCTGAAATTTCTCAGTAGCAGCTCCTAGTTTGGATTTGTGCCCGGTTGATGGCAATAAGCTCGCCCCCTATTACATGGGAAATAAACATAACTGGCGAAATGCGGGTGTGCCTGCTACAGGGACACCTCTGCCCAACGCTTTGGGGAAACAAGGCGTGGCGTTATGTTTATGTTATCATTATAAGCAAAAGTGTTATGTAAGGATCATACTTGGTGGCGTTGTCTAGGTTCTGCCTAGCCCCATGGGGAAAAAACTTTTGTTTTTTATTTGTAACAATATTTTGGTTTTTATTTTAGTAACAATCTTTCGTCAAAGAATTCTTTCAGAAATCCGTATATGTAAGTACGTGTGATGAAACCGATTTACTTTGAAATCAAGACAATTAAATTCGTCACAAATGAACTTACTACATATAAACTAGATTATGAAGTCTGGTGGCCAAAGCAGCGCCAGCTGTTACTACCAAAATTATAAGTTACATTTCAATTTAACTTAAAACTTAACAACTTTATTGTTTCCAAGTTAGTTCGCATTCAGCCCGTGAGTCAAGTAAATGTATAAAGTATTAGAAAATCTTTATTCTATTACTTGTAAAGTTTTATCGTAACAATATCTACGTAGTTATTAATACCCACTTCGGTCACATTACCCGACGGAATTGACACATTGTGCCGAAAACGGTTTACTTACTAACAGTGAGCCAATAATGCAGGCATCTAATCGATACCAAAATGAATTAACCGGCAGATTTCCATCTGAGGATTATATTATATGTGTAAAAGGAAAGGATTACTCTGAATTTCCATCTCAAATATACGGAAGTTCTAACAATAAGCGGTTTCTTCCGCAGTTTACGATCGACACATCTTAAGTACCTACATATTTTATACAGCTTCCAGAATGTTCCAGCAGTTATGTTCCCCTATCGTTATGACCGACAAAGGTGCATTGAAATAGCGATACTAAAACTAGCTATTTTCTTAAAATTCAAACTGATAGACGAGAAACATTTAATCAATAATTTTTAGGAGGTCGATATTCTAATATTCTATGACCGTAAAACCATACGCCATTTTTCTACATATACGCTAGTGCCGTAATATGTGTTCAAAATCCTAATTTCAAACTATGTTCTAAAACAAAAGAAAAACTAAAAGATATTTCAAAAACCTAATTCAAAATCAATTTCGAAAGACATATTCTATTATCCAGATACTTCAATGAGTTTACGAAGCAATTCTTTCAAAGAATGGGACCGAAATTAAATTTAGGTCTTCACTAACCGACATAAAAAATATTTTTAAAGTGTCCGTTTTATTGGTTATGTCCAACTATAAAAGTAAGAATAATTATTCAAGTTAGTCTTGTATTTAATCATTAGATTACATTTTTAATTACATAACTCTACATTCCTGTCAACCCCATATTCTCTACCACACCAATGAAATTTAATACAAACATAAATAATTGCTGGAAACTAACAATGCATTTCCAAAACATTAAAATATCAAAGTACGCACCTAATGGCTCATAGCAAAATCTTTCTGTTTTGTGAATGAGTACCCAAACTTTAAAGATTCACACTGACATTTTACTATTACAATTTGACAAACGATTGACATTTTTATATTCTTAATATAACTATGATGTACGTGCCAATTTAATAGCTCATTATTTAACTGATGTAATTTTGCATGCTAGTTTTAGCGAATTGTTTTAAAACCCGTTTAAAAAACCCGACCATAATATGTAATGTACTACAATTTTTGCAAATAAAATTTCATTTCATAAATATACAGAAGCCATAAATAAATTTACAAAATGAATGAACTTTAATTTTGTTGAGTAGATTCAAAAGTTAAAACAGAATTGTAAAGTTAGGGAGTGCCTCCGCTGCCGGCGCCGGCTCTCAAAAATAAAGCCATTAGGAACCGACATGACATTACTGCCGAATCACAGTTCTAACCTAACCTAACCGTTTTTGCGAATAAAAATATTTAACCTAATCTAACTAGTTCGGTTCCAGGTACTTAGTACTTGATTACTGGAATATGAAAATTGATTATGGAAATATAATACTGAAAAAAAAATGCTTTATTACATGTTTTAATTATTCCTTCCCTGCCTATCTACTCCAATATGCCAAATTGCCAACCGCGTTTTCCGCTTTTTTTTATTTGCAATTAATTTAGCGCAAATAAGGAATAATATACATTCATAAATGAACTTACTTCTTAGTTATCCTTTGAACATAATGCCCGAGAAATATTGTGACAGCAGTGAATAAATCTAAACAATAACTTACACACAATACTCTGCCAAATTAAAATACCAAAATGCATCCACTTCTTATCAATACCTTAATAAATTATGTGATAAGTAGCAAGAAACTTGTACTTACAATACACCAATGTTTCCGAAACTTACCTTTGCAGTTTAGAACTCAAGACGAAACACGCAAAATTTAATGCCCTCAGACGGAATTTCCCTTCGTAATACATGCGACTGCGATCAATAATAAGTAAAACAATTATGTTTTATTTCCAACACAAAATGCCTGTTATATTGCCTGTTTAATGCCTGTTATTATCTGCTATTGTTTGTGAAACAAATCACAAAAAATAGTAGATTCATCAAATGACCTTTGAAAATATGTCATAATTCAATTCAATATACGTAAAAACAGCAGCTCATCACATCAGCAGTTTGGAGAAAACGATAGCCAGCATTCCGATTTTTAAAACCGACGTTTTCGAAAATTCTAATTTAGTTCGAAATTCCCTGCCGAAACTAAATAACAAAAATCACAGCAGACGCTTTTCCTAAAAATTACTTACTAGGGCTGATCAAAAAGTAATGATAATCAGTTATTTTACTTTTTGCTCGGTGCCTATGGGTGCTAGCGTGATGTTAAATAGCCTGCAGCCTTCCTCAAGAATTGGGCTATCAAATGAAAAAAGATTTTTTCAAACATACAAAAAACTCTTCAGCTTTATTATTAGTATAGAAAATATGAAACGATTATCATTACTTTTTGATTAGCCTAGTAAAACTCCGTTTTTCACGAATTAAACAAAACAGTAAAAAATACTGTGACATACATACATCCAATAAGGCCTTTTCATGCCGAGGCTTGTTTTCGCTCAAATGAATTAATTACACAAAAAATATCAACTTTTTGTTTCGCTAACAATGGACTCTGGTTGATTTACGAGCAGGTAAGCATATTCCAGTCGATTCGTTTTAATTGCTTTTGCTAATCACAAGCATGTTTTTATTTATTATTTTTAGAACTGGATTTTTGATTACGTAAACTGAACTGAAAGCGCACATAAAGCGCAGGTTTTGTGAGTTTAATGTTATTTTAAATGGTGTATAATGTCTAAAGTATGAAGGTTGATAATTTGTATTTTGATCCATTAATGGAACAGAATGATCCGATTTGTCTTATTTTTACTAATAAAATTAATTACTAGAATTCTAGTTTTTCAAAAATGTTAAATCAATTTCTAGATTTTCTAGACACAACACATCATAAATAACAATTACATTAGATTTTCCATTCAATCGACGCTTTATCTCTTGAAGTCTTGCCAACAAGTCTGCAAAATAGATAACTACTAGCTAAGATACTCACGGACAAATATGTTGGACATCAGCGTGGCAGGCAAACAAAAGACGATCACGAGGATATCAGCGACCGCCAGGTTCACGATAAAGAAGTTGGTAACAGTTCTCATTCTGGGCGAGCGGTACACCACAGCGATCACGAAGCAGTTGCCGACGAGTCCGACGACGAACACAAGCAGGTACGCGGCACAGTACACCGCCGTCATCGCGCCCCCATGACGGTACATGAACTCGTCAGCCATCACCCCCAGGTCCGACCGGTTCAGCGTCACGTTCATCCGCAGCGGGTGATGCCGCTCCAGCGCACCCTCCATGTGAGTCGACAGCGGCTCCAAGTCCGGCAACACACTATTGTCAGGCACAAATTTACTGTTCATCGCTTCCATTATGGAGTTTGAAAGTATATCCACCATGTTGTGCTTGTGACCCTCCCTCATGTGAGAGTGGTTGTGGTGGCGCCAGTGGTGACGAGGCTCCTGACTAGCATGACTCGAAAAGTTAAAGTTAGCATCCTCACTCATGAAATCACTCGGAATCCTTAAAGGTGCCATTTCTCAATATGACATTTCCGCAAAATAATAACACTAAACTGTCAACAACTATTCTAAATTATCTCAAAATAATAATCACACTTCACTAAGTCTATCCTAATTTATTTATCGTTCGTTTCACACATCAAAAGTTAGCAAATTAAATAAATTAATTTTGTTCACAGCACACGACAACGTAAACTCAAATGTTCCATTAGAAAAGTATGAAAAGTTCCGTGGGTTCGGCGCGGCGGTTCGTAGCAGGTCTACGCGCGGTTGGTTTGGCGTTCGCGCGCCGTCTGGCGTAGCGCCGCTACGGGCTACGGGCCGCGTAGGCCCGCGCGACGCATGTGCATTTTGAGGAACGCACAGACACACGATTTACTGCATTTCCGTTAAACTGTATGGCTATTGGAATAGAATTTAAATTGCTTTGTTTACTATTTGTTATCTAGGATAGTTTGTGGGTAAATTGGAAGGCTATCGAAAATGCATCGGCACTAGAAGAGCGTTTCATACATTTTAACCGTAGTGGAGTTGAATATATTATAATGTATAAGATGTAAGTGTAAATTGCGCTACTTATGAAGGCGATATCGTTGAATTTATTAAAATTGCGTTTGCTAGTAAATAGTTAGTACATAAATAAATACGTAGGTTTTATTATACTTACTACAAATTCAAAGCATTGCATTGATTATTAAACAAAAACAAATATTAATTAAAATATTATTGTTTCTTGTAATATCTTGTGACATAGGAAAACTTTTAGCGCCGTTTTTAGGGTTCCGTTGCCAAATGGCAAAAAACGGAACCCTTATAGATTCGTCATGTGTGTCTGTCTGTCTGTCTGTCCGTCCGTATGTCACAGCCACTTTTTTCTGAAACTATAAGAGCTATGCTGTTGAAACTTGGTAAGTAGATGTATTCTGTGAACCGCATTAAGATTTTCACACAAAAATAGAAAAAAACAAATAATTTTGGGGTTCCCCTTACTTAGAAATAAACCCAAAAATTTTTTTTTCATCAAACCCATACGTGTGGGATATCTATGGATAGGTCTTTAAAAATGATATTGAGGTTTCTTATATCATTTTTTTCTAAACTGAAAAGTTTGCGCGAGAGACATTTCCAAAGTGGTAAAATGTGTCCCCCCCCCCTGTAACTTCTAAAATAAGAGAATGATAAAAATAAAAAAAATATATGATGTACATTACCATGTAAACTTCTACCGAAAATTGGTTTGAACGAGATCTAGCAAGTAGTTTTTTTTTAATACGTCATAAATCGTAAACCGCAATTTACCTTTCATTCAATGTTACTTGCTGCTACGGAACCCTTCATAGGCGAGTCCGACTCACACTTGGCCGTTTTTTTTATCATATATTTTATCTTGTCACCTCACGTACGCAATCCAAAAATTAATCTATCGGTCTTATTGGTCAACACATATAAACGTTTCGTGCGGACATCGAACCCGTTACCCTTAGCATAATAATAATGAACTGCCGATAATTGCTGTACTAAACTTAAATATTATTAGATTCAATTTCAAATCAATACTATAATTAGTATAAGAAGACGTTTCCTAGCGACAAAAAGGTCAAGGTTTGATGCTAGCCCGTTCAACTATTTCAGTAGAACAAGTGCAGGGTTTTGTTTGGGGGTAAGTAGGAGTGTTTGTAATGTGACTGCGTTACATCTTCATAATAAAAATATATGATGCAGTATTTCCTCTTATTATGTTACTTCTTGTTAGTTTGTGAAGTTTTGCCTCTGCCTTTTTTCTGCCTCGTTGGTCTAGTGGCCGCAAGCGCTACTGCTGAGCATGATGGGTTCGATCCCCGGGTCGGGCAAAGTGTTATTGGGTTTTTCTATCTGGAATTTCTCAATAGCAGCCCGGAGTCTGGATTTGTGACCAGTTGATGGGAATAGGCTCCTCTACTACATGGGACTTAAACATAACTGGCGAAATGTGGGTGTACCTGCTACAGGTACACCTCTACCCAACCCTTCGGGGAAACAAGGCGTGATGTTATGTTATGTGTTTTATTTTTTGTTAAATATATTATTTTGTGTTTTATTAAAATATTTAAAAGACGTATATAATTAAAAGTCTAACTAGCAAAATAACTGTGTGCTAACAATGGGTTCAGTTCCAATTTTGTAAAGACTGGGTCAACGATCGAACTCGCGAGACCTAGCTCACAAAGCTATCCTAATAGAAAGCGATCTTTGTGATCGCGACACACGATCGTCGCGATAATATTAGCTATCTATTAGAGCACCTACTTAACATTGGGCTATTACCACTTTTAGATAATTTAGTTGAAAACCTAACATTAAAAAAAAACAATGGTTCTCCGGGAGTCAAACTCAAACTCAAACTCAAAGCATTTATTTCAAATAAACCAATTACAGGTACTTTTGAATTGTCAAGGGGTCGGTCAGTCAGAAAAATGAAGCTAGTTGCCCATTCCAAAGCGTAGTAGGTACCTATGGAGAAGAACGGGCAAGAAACTCCACGGACACTCTTTTAAATCAAAATATTGGTTACATCATTCGTGTTGAACTTATACATGTGAGAACAATGTAGAAAGACGTGCACGTTAAAAGCGTCCGTAATAAAAATATAATATCAATTCAAAAATTTTAATAAATTAAAATAAACCGTGGCAGCTAAGAGATGACCAGTCCCTATTGACGGCGCCCGTTCACGAACATGACGCATGGATCAGCACCATTTAGCTCAACCATTTTGAAGGGAACTTAATAATCCAACACACACGCCACCATCAGCGAGACATTTGAGTGAGCATGACACACTCTCAGCCGCCAGGGCACATTCAAGTCAATGAAAGACGTACCCAGTAAATGGTAGCTTTATGGAATGTACAACATGGTCACAATGCTCACACATGTGATATGCAATTATACAATACAAAGAGATTGAATTTATACAAAGGAAAGATAGTTTTACAATCTTCAGCAGCTGCAACAATACTTTCGAATGCTAATCAATTAGTTTATGCGCCCTTGTGGAGCTGGACCAGCGCTGAGCCAAGCATTTTTATCAGCGATGTAATCCCCCAACTTATAATATGCTTGGCAGCATAGTGTGCGTTTTATACATGATTTAAATTTCGTTTCGTTCAGTTGGAGTATGTGGGAAGGTATTTTATTATAACATTTTAAACAGCACCCCATGAAAGATGAGTCTACTTTAGCCAGTCTGAAACCCGGTTGAACTAATTGGTCCCTATTTCTAGTCCCATAATTGTGTTTATCACCTCTTTTACTGAAAAGACTTAGATTTTTCCTTATGTACATGATGTTTTCATAGATATATTGACAAGGTACCGTCATGATGTTAATATCTTTAAACAGTTCCCTTAGAGAATCGCGTCTGCGGAGGCCATATATTGCTCTGATGGCTCTCTTCTGCAGAATAAAAATAGACTCGATATCTGCAGCCCGTCCCCATAGTAAAATACCGTAAGACATGATACTATGAAAGTAACAGACTAGCCTCGCGGTATCTACATCGGTAAATTGACGGATTTTTCTCACAGCATATGCTGCTGAACTTAGCCGTCCTGCAAGAGATGTTAAATGAGGACCCTATTGCAGCCTTGAATCGAGCGTGATCCCCAAGAAAACAGTTTTATCGACAAATTCTAGTTTCTCCTTATTCAATACTATGTCACAATCACTACTTTTAACATTTGGTAAAGCAAATCTTATGCATTTAGTTTTTTTTCCCATTTAATACTAAATTATTAGCAGTGAACCAATTTTGGACCAGCAGTAGGGCGTTATTTACTCCGTCAAGATTTGATGCACGTCTATTTATCTTAGAAATTAAGGAAGTGTCGTCAGCAAATAACACCATTTGTGGTTGTTTTTTTAATAAATGGGGTAGATCATTAATATATACTAAAAAGAGGAAAGGACCCAATATCGAGCCTTGTGGAACGCCCATTTTTACTTTTAAACCGATTGAATGGACACCATTTACTTGAACCTGCTGCTGAGTGTCGACAGAAGTGAAAACTTGAAGAAAAAACGGCACCGCGGTAATCAACGCGTTGATGTCTTTTACTCCACGCACCACGTTAATCAACGCGTTGATGTCTTTTGAATGGTCAAAGCTAGTGTCGTAACGGTGTCATGAAATCAATGGTTTAGTCCCATCTCAAAAATGCCCAACGCGCATGAAGAAGTTTTTACTTAAAAAAAGCACTCTTTTAAGTTAAAAAAAAAACAAGTAATTTAACAGTACGTTTAAAAGACAACCGTCGCATAGATCTACTAGTTAGTTACAATAAAAAGTACGTGTATTTACAAGAAGGACAAGGTTGTATGTACAGCCACGAGCACTAATATGTATATAATTATCAACTTTTTAGAGTTCTTTTCTCCTACCGTATTGATTATAATTGTATGTTGTTCGGAATATAGTATTTTGGAACCCACAGTCCCACTCTACAAAGGGCTTATGTCAAGTTGCAATCGTTATTCCACGAGAAAATCATTTTTAATTTTGCTAAGTGTACGCATACTTTTGCTCGTGACTGTACACGTGTCTTATGACATTGTTTTGACTGAAACTGACAGGATTTTGTATATATTCCCGTTTCCTTTGTTTCTGAAGTGGAGTAATGTTGCCTCGTCTTATACTTGTGAATTGTAAAAGAATAAGCAGTAAGGTATTATGTTAAAATCGTCTTTATTGTGAAGCTGTCAACGATTGTCTAATGTAAGGCAAGCCTGTATTTTCTAAAAGGGTTGGCTGAGGTTTATTGCACTCTGAAGTTTCACTGGTTATTGTATACAATCACCAAGACCCGGAAGAATTATCTGACTCTTGTTTCTGAAATTCAGTATCGAGTCTTTCCTACAAAACCACAAAACACCTAACCTCGTAACCCTTTTTAGGGTTCTGTAGTAAACAAGGAACCCTTATAGTTTCGTCATGTCCGTCTGTCTGTCTGTCCGCGGATTAGCTCCGAGACCCTTAGTACTAGAAAGCTGTAATTTAGTATGGGTGTATATATTAATTACGCCGACAAAGTGGTAAAATAAAATTAACAAAAAAATATTGTTTTAAGGTAAAGTAGTGACGTTGTGTGGGGTATCATTGGAAAGGTCCTTCAAAAACATTATGAGTATGTGAAACCCATTTTTAGATTCAGGGATCCGTTTGCGAAATATGAAGCTTTAAAGTGCTAATTTTTGTTAGAGTCAAGTGTCCCCCCCCCCCCCTGCCAGCTAAATGGTTGATTTTGGATGTGTGAAAAAATCACAGCAATAGTTTATATAACGAAATTAAAAGGAAAACTATCACAGCTAAGTAGACTCTACAAGTTAACGAGTAATAATCGACTAACTTATATTTGCAGTTGCAAAAACAAGTTTTCCCTTATATTCCGTATGGGAGAACATGTTTTTCAACTACAAAGTTAAGTTTGTTTTTGGGATAAATTCGTCCCAACTACGGAACCCTTCGTTGTGCGTAGTCCGACATGCACTTGGCCGGTTTTACAAAACGTTTATATAAAAAGGAGATGTATATACTTCGCAATTATTTGTCAATATCGACATTATGAGCTTAACTGTCACTTACGAGACACAATAGAATTTTTATTTTTATCTACTTCTAAAGGCAAATCGACAGCTGAGCGGATAAATGATCAGTCCAGCTTATATACTCTGTTA
This sequence comes from Agrochola litura, assembly GCA_949152395.1. Lineage (NCBI taxonomy): Eukaryota > Metazoa > Arthropoda > Insecta > Lepidoptera > Noctuidae > Agrochola > Agrochola litura. The sequence goes on from OX424490.1 coordinate 1,205,527, forward strand.
AAGTTTCATCGTAACAGTGGCACTCCGGGAGTGCCGACAGAAGTGAAAACTTGAAAAAAACAATGGCGGTAATCAACGCGTTGATGTCTTTTACTCCACGGTGTCGGTAAACTGCGTTATAGTGTCGCGAAATCAATGGTTTAGTCCTACCTCAAAAATGCCCAACCCACCTAAAGAAGTTTTCACTTCATAAACTTCAATCCCTAGCATCAGGTGGAATAACAGGTCACTTCAAGGTCACTTCACGTAAGTTTTCACAGAATCGACCGGCAGTTAACAGACTGTGGAACATCAAACATCCATAGTTAATGAGGCGGTTTAACATGCCCTTCGAGGCGCAGAAGTATTAAGATGCTAAACCTTGCCGATTCATTGATCCGTGGCTAATTAGTGATGGCCTCTTCTACATAAATAGCTGTTCCCATCACTCCGCCCTTTTGGACTGTGATATACTAAAATCTAGTAAGAAATCAGATCTATGTTTTTTTTTAAAGGATCACGTGAATCGGATAAGTGGTTCTCGAGTTATAAACATGTTTTGTTTGTAATCTGTTTTAAGTGTAACTAGCTTTTGCCCGCAGCTTCGTCCACATAGTTGTCGGAAAATATCCCGCGGGAACGTACTACCGGGATTAAACTTACCTATGTGTTGTCCAGGATATAAACTATCTGTCTGCCAAATTTCATCCAAATCTGTTCAGCCGTTTTTGCGTCAATCCAGAACATACAACTAGACAAACGGATAAAAATTCTTAAAACAATATTTTCGGCATCAGATTCGTTCCCACACCTCGTAGCTAGTACTTTTTTTCTAATATATTCAATGTACAGTTATGACTTCGTTACAATTTTATTACATGATGATGATGTACGCTAGGATAAATAAGGATTAGTATACAAATGATTATCAACCTAAAAACGATTGAAAATAGATATGATATTAAAATGCAAAAGCAATGCAAACAACAACATATCATCAACATAATTATAACAATGAAGGTTCTCCTGACACACATTCACGGATCGATGACAGACATCGAGGCTTCCAACGTCCATACTTAATACCGTAAACGTCCACTTATAGATACTTTGAATCACTTAATACCAACCTCGGGTGTAATAGATAATGCAGTAGATGGTCAACTGATTGGTGGCTCATGGCTACATAACAATCGATGATGGGCTTGATACTAGCATTTGATACTGTCAATTCTTAAAAAACTGGTTATACTTTTTCCATCACGTGTTCTCATTTTGTTTAATAAATTACATTATGTATTAAAATAATCAATCTCCAAAATCAGCCAAACTCCGATCAATGGTTTTGTCTAGTTTTCGAAAGCTTATCTGCCTTCAAATCACATTTCACGACATGACTTATGACTGTTTTCAATTACAATGCGTATTATGTGACAGCAGGTTTTGTGATTAGAACCTTAATCAGCTTTTGAAAACCTAATAGTTCAATACAAGGTGGCATATCGACACGCAAACTGTGACCTTGAATTCTTAAAAAAGTGCAATACCTACGCGGTCAAAATTATAACCGACGAAAAATGTGAACACAGGTAGCTTCAGAATCCGCAGGAGGAGACGCCCTGGGCGTCGGGAATCGCGAGCCGATTTCCGGCCAAAGTCAAAGTCAAAGTCAAATAATTTATTTCAATTAGGCACAAAAAGGCACTTTTGAACGTCAAAAACAAAAAAATAGAATTGATTCTAGTCGCCCCTTCCAAAGGGTAGTTTTCGTATGGAGAAGAATGGGCAAGAAACTCCACCGTTACTCTTTTAAAATGTTTTACAATATTTTGTATACATTAATTATATAATTATATGTGAAAACGATGCACCTGGAATAAGATTTATATACCACAATAGGTAAAAATAAAAATGAAGCAATGATAGAAAAAATAATTATGTAATGGATACATGGTGTTCACATATTTACAAGCATTGTAAAACCTATACGATATTCCTAAAAAAATTACAAGTGATACTAATTCGTCAGTGTGTGAGTTCAAGTAATCACAGAATGTAAAAAAAAAAATGTTGTAATATTTAAATACACAATTAAATTAGCAACCAGTTTGATTTTGTCTAGACTCAAAATTATCCTATGGAGCTAGACCAGCATGTTTCCAAGCATTCTTATCTAGGATATAATCCTCTAATTTGTAATATGCTTGTTTACAAAGAGTACTTTTAATATGCGTTTTAAATTTTCTTTCAGTTAATTGTAATATATCACAAGGTATTTTGTTATAACATTTAACACAGTACCCCATAAAAGATGTTTGTACTTTGGATAATCTGAAAAATGGTTGATCTATTTTATCTTTATTTCTAGTATTAAAATTATGTCTATCACTTATTTTCTTAAAAAGATGCAGATTTTTCCTTACATACATAATATTTTCATAGATGAATTGGCAAGGTACCGTCATAATATTAATCTTTTTAAATAGTTCCCTGAGAGATTCGCGACGACATAGATTATAAATGGCTCTGACAGCCCTCTTTTGTAAAATAAAGATGGATTCAATGTCAGCAGCCCGACCCCACAGTAAAATGCCATATGACATAATACTGTGAAAGTAGCTAAAATAGACCAAACGCGCGGTTTCTACATCTGTTAACTGTCTTATCTTTCTAACAGCATAAGCGGCTGAGCTTAGCCGCCCCGCAAGAGATGTTATATGAGGTCCCCATTGTAATTTCTCGTCTAGCGTGATTCCCAGGAAAACTGTTTGATGAATAAATTCCAGTTTTTCTCCATTCAATATGATGTCACATTCGCTACTTCTAACATTTGGTAATTTAAATCTAATGCATTTGGTTTTTTTCTCATTAAGTACCAAATTATTTACCGTAAACCAATCTTGGACCTGAAGAATAGAGTTATTCACGTCGTCAAGATTTTGTGACCGTCGGTCTATTTTAAAGATCAATGATGTGTCATCTGCAAATAACACCATCTTCGGTTGATTTTGAAGTAATTGGGGTAAATCGTTTATGTAAACTAAAAAGAGGAATGGACCCAATATCGAACCTTGAGGAACACCCATTGCCATTTCAGACCCCAACGAGTTTACGCCGTTTACTTGAACTTTAATCTTTCTATCTTTCAGGTATGATCTTAGTAAATCAAGAGCTGTATTCCTAATCCCATAGTGTTCTAGTTTCAGCAGAAGTGTTTCATGGTTTACGCAATCGAACGCCTTCGAGAGGTCGCAAAAGATTCCAATGGCATCTTGTGCTTCTTCCTAGGCATTAAAAATGTTCTTTATTAGGGTGACACCGGCGTCAGTGGTACAACGCCCTTTGGTGAAACCGTACTGTTGTTCATGAAAGATGGAATTTTTATTAAAGTGACGTAACATTTGATTAAGCATCAACTTTTCAAACACTTTACTGAGAACTGGCAGAATTGACACGGGCCTATAATTGTTGGGTTCCTTACTATCACCGGACTTGAACAATGGAACTACTTTACTGAGTTTCATGAGATCCGGAAAGACTCCTTGGTCTACACTGGTGTTAAATATGAAAGCTAAATAGGGCGCAATGGTTTCGATGATAGATTTACAGACTTTTACAGACATTCCCCATAGATCTTCTGTTGATTTAATTTTAAGATCTTTAAAAGCTTTTATAACAGCCTGGGGGTTTGTATGCTGAAACCTAAACTCTAAAGGGCATGCATTTACATTATTTCTAAGTAAGGCGGCAGAAAGCGCGGGTGATGAATTTAAATTTTCGGTAGTTTTAAGGGGAACATTAGCAAAAAAGTTTTCAAATTCCTGAGCTATTTCTACATCTGAGTTGATGGGGCCATGTGCAGTCTCTAAATTTAATTCAGTATTACGCTGTTTTTTCCTACCTGTTTCATTATTTATTATTTGCCAGGTAGTTTTTATTTTATCATCAGCTGATTTTATTTTATTGCTAATGTAAAGAGCTTTGGCTATTTTGCACACACTTTTAAAAGTTTTAGAATATTTTGCGACATACTGATGAAAGCTTGTATTATTAATATGTTGCTTAAGGCCATAAAGTTCAAAAAGTTTTTCCCTGCTTTTACGAATACCTGGAGTGGCCCAATCACTAAATAAGAACTTTGTGTAAATAGTTTTAGTCTTTAGTGGAAAAGTGTCAATAAATTGCTTGTTTAATAGTGAAAAGAACTCGGCGTAAAACTCATTAGGGTCAAAAATATTATTAAAACTCTGAACACATAATTTACTTGCCAAAGAGTTATCTAATTTTTCTAAGTTTTTACATGTAATTGGCCTAAACCTTATTTGAATTTTTTGTAAAGGCATGTAGGTGCAAAATGTTATTGTTTGTCCACTGTGATCAGATGGCAACTTATTTACAATTTGTTTATGTAAGTAATCACAATTACAAAATATATTATCTATACAAGTGGCAGAAGAAGCTGTCACTCGGGTTGGTTCAATAAAAACATTTGACAAATCAAATGACCTAAAAAGACTTAATAATCTGATAGTGTTCGAGTTATTTTCTAATAAATTAATATTAAAATCACCACATATGATTATTGACTTACTACTAGCACTAAGTTTCTTTAGTACATCTTCCATTACAGAATCAAACATAGGTAGATTCTGGTAACTTGGAGGTCTGTATACGCATACTATAACATGCTTATCAAGCTCAACACAGGACAATTCAATGTTGTGTTCAACAGACAGTCCGATAATGTCTTTTCTTTCTTTCGATTTAATAGAATTTTTTATCAATATTAATGACCCGCCATGTATCATACGTTTTCGGCTGAAATGGCTAACTACACAATAATTTTCATAATTAATTGACATTACTTGATAATCTTTTAACCAATGCTCTGTTAAACAAATGACATCAAACTTGGTATTTTCTAAAAACAATTCTATTTCCAGTAATTTGGAAGAGCAACCTTGGATATTTTGATTAAATAATTTTAAAGTATGTTGCCCCCCCTTTGGTTTTTTATTATTATTATAATGTAAAATATTGCCAGAAGATACCTTTTTATTATTCTCTAATAATAATTGGTTATTTGAAGGGGTAACTTCTGTTGTCTTACTAACTAGTTTAAAAAGTTATCCGGTGTGAACTCCACAACTACAACTGAAGACTCTAGAATGCCCGTATGAGTTCCAGCAGGAAGAGAATACCCTATCTGACTGGTAGTGGCCTCCAAAGATGTTGGTATTGTAGGTGGATCCTCCTTCGTACAACATGATGCTTTAGAATTAATTACTATGTTGTTAGTATAACTAGACAACACAGACTCGTCACTAATACTACAATTTGTTATATTTGCTATAACCTCATTTATATTATGTGCTATCAACATAGCAATCATATGTCTACATTCCCAAGACAGAGATAAAGTTCTCTGAGTTAACTTAAAACCACTAACAAACTTGTTAGTGTCAAAATACAATAATTTGTCACTATGACAACATGTCAGCCTGTGAATAGTACTATTCAACTTATAAATATAATTATTTTCGTAATCTGATAAAGTATCAGAGTAAGGTAAAGCACACAACATTAGCTTTCCTATATTTAACTTTAATAAGGTGTCCACACCATCCACTATGTCCTTTCTAGTAATACCAGTACTATTACCCAATAGCAAAACCATTGTAGAATAATTATCTAGGTTTGTGCTTTCAATTCTTTTAATCATTTGTTTGAAACTTATGTTATGATAACTATGATTGGTAAAACTATGGCTAAGGTAATTAAATAACATTTTTCCAAAGCCAGAACCTAATGCCTCCTAAGGCCTAAACCTAAGGCCACCGTAGGCGCGGGCTTGCGGACGGTGAGCAATGTGTAGCACGCTGTCCGATAAGGACCAGGCCCGGGTCGACGGCGCGTTGTATTCTACGCTTGCCTCAAAGAGATGTCAGCAGAATTGACGGAGTCCGCTAGGGCCGATGCCTGCCGGGGTTGCGAATAAGGCCGAAAGGGAAATCGTGGCCCCCCGGTAACAGGGCGACCGAAGGAATACGGGTGGATTTTAGTCAGTAAGAGTCTGACACGCCCTCCTGCTCCGCCCAGAGCAGGAGAAGTTATTTGATAATTTCCTACCCCAAAAAAAAAGAAATAAAAAAGGAAGCTTCAAAATCATGTACTGAATCCATGATAACAGGTTGCCCGTCGATGTCCGTACCACCCTGTATAATTTTGAAACAATATTCACGCATCTGTCAGTAAATCCCCAGCTAGACATTATGCAAACAAGACATGAGTGAAATTCGTGAGAACTTTGATTACCATTTGAGCGACCAAGACTATGTGTTGAGTCCTCCTAATTACTCCTTAGGGTGACCGAAATCCTTGGGTTAAGGTCCGTGTATACGGCCGTTCGTAAGGCAAAACATGGTTTTGCTATTGAAACTGTCTTGTGCCGGTGTGCGCTCAAAGAGCAAAGTGATTTTAACTGACTTAAGAAAATCTCGACTAGCAATGCCTTACCGTAATAGTTGCTCGGAAACTGGCAATTTCCAAAGTGTTTCCTTTCTAAAATGTCATTTTATGAAGAGGACAATTATAGTAACCATAATAAAAAAACTTCATTACAAAAAAAAAAACAACTGACTTCCAAAAAAACACTACAAAGTGAAAAATAATATCACTTAACAATCATCTCCACTTCTCCATATGCATTGGGACTAGCATAAATTACTTGTTAACCATATTAGAGTAATCGAATCGCAACCCGTGGAATACTTAGTATTGAGTAGTTCCGGTGGCCATCTGTGATCTTCATCATCAGTTCCACTTCAGCAAATGGTGCAAGAGCAAATGCAAGAGCAACTGCACAAGTTACTATAAAAAAATACCCAAATTGCTATAGGTGTGCTTATAATATTTGAAGAGTTCCCTCGATTACTCCAGGATCAGATCCTGACCTGATGACAATGGAACCATTTCGGAAGTATACCTTCTCAAACAAAAATAATTTTGCGAATCCGTCTTTATATGACGGAGTTATGCCCGAACATACATGAAAAAAAATACAACCTCCTCCTTTTAGAAGTCGTTTAAAAAGGGTTAGAAAGAGATAATTTAACCGGTTATTGTTGTTTAATTCCAATAGAAAGTGTATCTAAGTATCCGCAGGCAGTACCTATCAGTACACTGTGAAATAGGCCCTTAATCTTCGAACCCTCCTGATGGCTGTTCTAATGGTTTATGTTAGATCCTTCAAGGTCAAGATCGTCATCTTGGGACTATCAGTTACAGTTACAGGGACCATTTGACAAAGCCAAGGTCGGCCGTAAACTTCACATAATGTGGTGTGTAATTAGTTCGGAATCTTGGCTTCATTGGGTGTTGAACAATGTTATTAGATTTAGTATTATTTTGTTGGTAATAATACTGGAATGCCTTCTATTGGTTGTCAGTAAGTATTGTATTTATTAGATTTTTGATTTGTTATTTCACTAAATGCTGCACCGGTTGACGTCATTACGTCAGCGCCGGCTGTCGCTGAAAACCAGCGCTGGGGCTCTGTCTCGCATGGGTTCGCAGCAAAATGCTGAGCGATAGCCATTTTGCGTGGATGTGACACAATTTTCCCCCAATTTGTTATTTACGTGTTTTTTTTTAAATCTTTCTTTGCGTCGTGTTTACCGCAAATTAACGCATTTTCTTTCGTTCAGTAGGATTATTGCAAACTAAACGAACCGATGCATTTGTTTGAATTCATGTTTCTAAACACATCTCTATCGAGAAAGATTGAACGTGATCAGTGTACCAATATAATCTATTTAAATAAGATTCTGATGCCATATAGACCAATAACTACCATCTCGCGATCGCCAGTCTGCATGCAAAGTGTGGATAACTTGCTAACTTCGAAACTGCAATTGTTTCAATTTTAACTGAAGCATTTATCATGTAGCAAGTTTGTAATTAGCCTGTTCCTGCGGTAACTTGCCATACAGACAACTTTTGCTGTTACATGTACAGACATCTTTATTAATTGAGTACCATTTACGCATACACATAGGTACTTTCATAAGAGTTTGCCAAGCTGTGTACATTGAAAAATCTCAAGTACAGTCTATGAGGCTTTTCAACAGTTTCCAATAAATCAACCCATACTTTCGCAGTCTACTGCTGAACATAGGCCTCTCCCAAGCTGCGCAACACACTCGGTTTTCCACCTTCCGCATTCAGTCTCTCCCAACTGGCTTTCTAAGTTCGTCGGTCCATCTAGCTGTTCAATGCCTTTGTCATGTATCTGCAATCCAAATTTCATACAGAAAAGAGAACAGTTTTTAGCGTACCGTACCTCAAAATGAAAAACTTATTGGATCACTTGTGCGTGATCCGACACGCACTTGGCCGGTTTTTTTTTTAAATATTTCCTCCAAAATTATTAATAGCTATATGATTTCTTACAATATAATATCTTCGACGCTATATTAAAGATGAGATTCTTTATTAATAGCGACCATGGCGTTGCTCGTAAAATGTTACTGTTCACAGAATGCTACATGTCTTTGGACAAGCATCGAAGGGACCGTAGATATAAAGCTGATAGATGCGACAAAAACTCTCTCACTTTTTTTCAAAGGCCTTAAAATTACTACTGCTGAATATGATAATCGCCTCTGTGCTCTAGAGGTTAAACTAACTAGGGGCAAAATTTTTTGTTCGCTTTGGTCGGTGTTAGGGCTTGTTTTAAGTCCGCCTGGCTAGCTACCACCATCTTATCCAAGTCTGTCGCTGTGTTTCGGCAGTTAGAGATAAGATAGCCAGTTCCTCTGTGGTTGAGAATTCCGGATGAAGCTCGCTTCCATCTTCGGCTGATCATCACTTACCATCAGGTGAGATGCAAGCCAAGAGCTTCCCGGTAGAGGTAACAAATTAAAAAGCTTGGGTTAAATTATCTAAAATATTGCCTATCGATCTGTTCAAAAGGTTTGAATATTTTTCAAAATTGCTTACAATTGCTGTATTTGCGCAAAAAAAAAGGAAAACATGAATAACATTTAAAAGATCTGCAGGGCTTCATTCACCACGTGGGGGCCAAATGCTCCTCGGAGGTGGACCGCAGCGACCTCTGCTTCCGCTGTGGTCAACCCGGTCACAAGGCCGGCTCGTGTAACGGCACGCCGCACGTCTGTGTCGTAAGTGCGGCGGCTGGCACGCCGGCCGATCACCGAGCTGGGAGTAGGGCCTGCGCTCCACCCACCGAGGCCAGAGGCATGGGCAAGCGCTCCACCACCACCACCGCCGTCACCGCCGCAGCCACCGCCACTTCGAGCGCGTCGGCCCGACAGACCTCGAGTGGTCCGCGGTGGGCGCTTAAGCAGCTGGACCGAGAGTTTCTCCTGGAAGCCTCTATCGTGCAGGCCTGGGTGTCATCACCGGACAGGCCTGCCGACATCAACGACGAGGCGGAGTGGTTCCGGGAGGCCATGTCCAATGTGCGTGACATGGCAATGCCCCGGGTCCACCCTGGACGTGCTTAGCGCCAGGTGTGCTGGTGGTCGCAAGAGCTGGAAGCTCTGCGCAGGGCGTGCGTAGCTGTGCGACGCCAGTACGCCAGGCAACGCAGACTCCGTATCCGCCCTCCGGATATGGAAGCCATCCAGGCGGAGCTGTACGAGGGGTACAGAGCGGCGAAGACCGCCCTCCAAGCGGAGATCTTGCAGGCCAGGGAACTGGCCCGAGAGGAGATGCTGGAGACTCTGAACAGAGACCCGTGGGGACGCCCATACAAAATGGTGCGGGAGAAACTCCGCCCATGGGCTCCCCCGCTGACGCAGTGTCTCCGGCCCCAGCTTGTGGGGGACGTGGTGAGCGCTCTGTTACCCTCAAGAGGGGATCATACCCCTCCGCCCATGGCTCCGCCTACTGCGGTGCCCGATGCGGACCACACCGCCAACGACGACGATGCTTCGGAGGTGACTGAGGTAGAGATGAAAGTGGCGGTACGCAAGATGTATGCGAAGAATACCGCCCTAGGACCCGACAGCATACCCGGAAAAGCCTGAGTCCTGGCCATGGGGGATCTCGGGCCTCGACAAAGGGGGCTCCTAAGCGCATGCATAGAGAGGGGCCAGTTCCCACTTCGTTGGAAGACGGGGAAACTGGTCCTCATCAGGAAGCCGGGGCGCCCAGCGGCTTGCCGCTTATCGGTCCATTGTGCTGCTCGACGAGGTGGGTAAGCTCTTCGAAAGAGTCATTGCAGACCGCCTCGCCGGGCAGCTGGTGCGGGTGGGGCCGGATCTGGCGGAGAGCCAGTTCGGTTTCCGCAGGGGGCGCTCTACAGTAGAGACCATCATGCGCGTGCGGGCCCTCACGACGGGAGATGCTGTGGCCCGGGGTGGGGTCGTCTTGGCGGTGTCTCTAGACATCGCCAATGCCTTCAACACCCTGTCCTGGAGTTGCATCAGGGAGGCACTCCGGTATCACCGGATGCCGACCTACCTCTGTCGTGTGGTCGAGGCCTATCTGACGGACAGGGCCGTCATCTACCCCGGTCACCAGGGAGAGTGGAACCGGCAAGAGATGTCGTGCGGTGTCCCGCAGGATTCAGTCCTGGGGCTGCATCTGTGGGACATCGGATACGACTGGGTGCTGCGCGCCAACCTCCCTAGCGGCGTCATGCTCGCGAAGGAAGAGGCGGAACGCGTGAGGGAGAGGCAAATTTCGCGCCCTCACGCCCCTAACCGCCGCAGGAGGAGACGTCCGGGGTGGAAATTGCGAGCCGATTTCCGGCCACCGTAGGCGCGGGCTTGCAGACGGTGAGCAATGGGTAGCTAGCCGTCCGATAAGGACCAAGCCCAGGTCGACGGCGCGTTGTGTTCCACGCGCGCCTCAAAGAGATGTCAGCAGAATTGACGGGGTCCGCTAGGGCCAATGCCTGCCGGGGCTGCGAATATGGGCCGAAAGGGACATCGTGGCCCCCGGCAACAGGGCAACCGAAGGAACACGGGTGGGTTTTAGTCAGTAAGAATCTGACACGCCCTTCCGCTCCACCCAGAGCGGGAGAAGTTATTTGATAATTTCCCAACCAAAAAAAAAAAAAAGGGCTTCATTTACTTGGCAAATCACTATCGGTGTTTTTTTAAACAATGAGATGACAATCCCTGTGATAGGTACAGTGCCGACCAAAAGTCCATGAGCAATCTCACAAAGCAATAGACTGACGCTTCGGTTTGACTTACGACCTTCTTCTATAAGTTGTTACAATACTGTAGACACGCACATTACACACACACACTCACTTTGTCTGCAACCAATGACTAGTTCAATAATCATCATTCGTTTTTAGTTTCATTCGTCTTGTTCACATAAATATTAAAGTTTAGCAGGTAGACCACAAAAAACTAAGTAAATTATTTCGATTTCTGTGGGGTAGATGCAGTTTGTTACGAGTATTCAATTATTAGAACTTTTTTGGTTCGTGGATAATATTGGTGACGAGTATTTAGCGCAGTGTTGTGGTTATTATTATCAAAAAGCAGGCATAAAATATATTGAAGAGATCAGATCAGATCAGAGAATATTATTGCGCTGCGTAAAAGTGTAGTGAATATCTAATGAAACCGGACTAAGTGTGAGTGTTATCATTAATATATTTCATATTTTACTAAACATAAATCTTAATCAAGGGTATTGTTGATAGAACAGAGGTATTGTTGAGACAGAAGATGCCTTTAAAGTTTTAAATTCATTGTGAGGTTTAATTCGATTAGTGAATAATAAATAATAAGGTATTATGTGTAATAAAAACAATGTTTTTCTTTGTTCTAGAGAAATACTGTGAGGGTTAAGAGATATGAGGAAGGGGCTTATTATCGAGTAGCAGCGACGTCAAATGGTGAATGAAACAAATGGTTTCATACCAACGAGACATTTTGCTGAATTATTAAAAACACGTCATTATGAACCGTTCGCCGTGCACTCTGAAGGCTTGCATCACTGAAGACCAGCTAGAAAACCGTTTTTGACCTTAAAATATTGACCGTACCAACTTAATATACAACAGATTCGTTATTGCATGAATTTATGGTAACGAATTTTTTAAGCACGTTTCAATAGGGTGTTTGTCGTATTTCTTGCAGATATACCGAAATTGTTTAATATTATTTTAGTAATAGTATTATTTTAGGATAAAAATTTGAGGTTTAGTTTCAATCTTCTTTTCGTAAAGAAAATGAATACTTAAGCTTTAACCTCAATAACAACCAATATTTACTAAAGTCAAATAAAATGTAAAATAATTAATACAAATAAAATATAAACAAACAGCCCATATTTAACCTTAAAATTACCTATTCTGTAAGTAGTTTTTTACATTTTAAGTAGTCTAATATTCTTATTTATTACTTAATTACTTCGACCATGATCAAAGCTTAATATTTATGGTGAAAAAATCCATTAAAAATTTAAATATTTCATAATTTAAATATGTCTAAATAATACAAACTGCTTCTAAGTTTCTTGACATCTATTTCACATCTTATTCAGCTGAAGTAATGATAAATAATTGTAGCAGTTTATTAACTTATGTAAAATAAATATAACGAATAAACATATATTTTTTAATTTTGTTATCATATATCACGCATTTTTTATTCTAAAACCTTTATTGCAATAACAACATAAAAAAGCAGCAATATTTAAAAAATATTATTATCGAAAACAAAAATAATAATATTTGCAAAAAACCGCACTGTGTTTCACGAGATTAGAACCTGAGGCAGTTTGAATTCCATACCAACGCTTAACGCTTTCTGCTATCTGCGCTTGTTAAGTTATTATCGAATTTTAGCAATGCCATTAACTGGTCAAGTTCACGCGCATAGTGCGTGTGTGCTAGCATGTTTAAAGCGACGGAAATATATTGTTGTTTCGTGTAACTGCGTTATCTGTGGTGTGTGTATCGTGTTGCTTACACATACAAATGTACGAGCTATACCGCGTGTTCACAGCAATACGACTCTTAGCGTGCTCATGCACTTTTGAGCGCTTACTGTACCTTCATTTATTTCTTAATCCATACGGGTGTGTAAATTCGTAAGTGTGCTTTAAAACGAGTTAATTATATCCCTCGCACCTCCTGCTTCGAGTACCAACGTCAGGCAATTAGGAATCAATTACGTCAACGTACGTACTTCAAACGAGTATGTGAGGTTGTTGACATCAGTCACCATACTTCCGTACATGTTATTTGGCAAAATTAAGAAATGAGAAAAATCTTGTTATTTTCTGGATTTTTGTTATGTGTAAGGTAATTCTAAATATGGTTAAATTTTTACAGTTGAGACTAGTGTTGCCCAAATGCAAGAACAAGACGAGACTTAGCCAGTCTTGGTCTTGGTCTTGCGCCAATACACCTGGTCTTGGTCTTGGTCTTGGTCTTGCGCTCCCAGTCTTGGTCTTGGTCTTGGTCTTGCAGCAAGAGTCTTGCAAGTCTTGCAATTACCTATTAGTCTATTACTATTTATTAAAGTTTACTTTAAATCTTAGAAAAACGTATTAGAATTGGAACATTGTGAGCTTGAATTAACATAGAATTAAGTTAGACTCGAAGCACAGCTCAATTGGAAATGACTGGAATTAAAATAATTCCTTTATTTATAGTACGTTTCCTTGCTTTCTACCGCGCCGCCTCGCCACGTGCCGGCTCTATGAAAAGGATGCCGCCGCAAATCAAACAATGCCGCGTGCGGCGTACAAACACACACTAAATATTACCTACTTGTACAGACGCGACGCGTGAATAAAATAGAATTAGTGCCAATCACTATTCTTTACATATAAGTGAATGTTTTGGCGTACATCTATACTAATATTATAAAGCTGAAGAGTTCGTTTGTATGTTTGATGACAGAAGTTTTAAAATAAATAAATAAGTCCTGAACGTCACTATACCTACCTCCAAAGTTACTATTCCTCGTGGACGAAGTCGCGGGCACAGCTAGTAAATACTTACTCTCATCATCTCTCTCAGAGATATTCGGGCTGGTAAGTAATACAAAACTCTTATCGCAGGCTTTTTATTTTATTAGTAGGTAAGTACCTACGCTTTTTATATTATTTTATTAGTTTTGTAGAATTTTTTTACACGTTTCAAGTATATTTAAAAGTGGCTACAATATTTATTAAACGGGTGATATTTGAACACTTTTTTGCTATTTTTTCTTGTAAAAACTTAAGCAATATAATGACTAAATGTACAATAATAGTACCTAAGTAATTAGTTTAAAACCATATAAGTAATCAATATTATAATATATACTTACTAGAATGAATTAATATGACATCTACTACCTATCCTTACCATTTTATCCTAATCATAATACTACTTGCGTGATCAGTATAATGTATTCATTTTCATTCTAAGCACTCTGAAACTTATTTATTCTTTGGAACACCTGTAGGTACTCTTAAAAAAATTCGAAATTATTTTGCATTTGTATACCTACGCCCTATGGCGGCAATCAAATAGTGTCACAAATGTTATGATTTCGGCGTGGCGGCAACGATTGTTTTAGATTTCAAAAGAAGCCCCGGCGCGTGTATCATAACCATGTACTTCCGAAAAGCGGCAAATTTCTTTGAAAAGTAAGTACAAAACCTTTGATGCCGCATTATCAAAGTGCCGATGGTTAAAACATAACTATGCATGCACTCAGTTTGATTTTAATAGATATTTTTTTATTCGCTATGTTTATGGTATTAGTCGTAATGCGCATAGGTCCAGTTTTTCATATTCTTTGATACAGTTTTTTGCGTCTCATAGAATTCCTAAGCGTACCTACCTATACACCGAACTGTTACACCTAACTACTCAGTGAAATAGCGCTAAGTCCTAGCTGCAAGACGCAAGAGTCTTGCAGGCTATGTCTTGTTCTTGCTCAAGTCTTGCACGGTCAGTCTTGGTCTTGGTCTTGCTAAAAATACGCGGTCTTGTTCTTGGTCTTGGTCTTGCAAAAACGCAAGAACAAGACCAAGACTGCAAGACCAAGACTGAATTTGGGCAACACTAGTTGAGACATGATAACTAAGTCTGTAAAGTTGTCAATGCATCGACAAGTCCTGTGGGAATTCGTCGGTTTTTTGGCAGTAGTACCATATTCCATTAGGCAATTCATGACAGCCCGTTTGTCAAAGTTTTACGTAAGAGGTAACGGTTAGGAACACGTTAATTATACCATACTAGCTTTTGCACAAGGCTTCATCAGCGGCGGCGTTGAGATCCGAAATTATCTCACAGAAACGTATTTCCGGCATAAAAAGTATTCTATGTCCTAACCCGGGTCAAGGTCTACACGTGTGCGAATTTCATCCAAATCTGTTCAGCCGTAAAGGCGTGAAAAGGTAACAGACACACAGACAGAGTTATAACAAAAATACGCGCTTGAACGTGGGTGGAGTTGCAACTCCACCCACGTTCAAGCGCGTATTTTTGTTATAATTGCAAAAGTAACTTTGTCAGGCCGATATACTTTACTCAACTCAAAGCATTTATTTCAAGTAAACTAATTACAAGCACCTTTGAATTGTTGCCCATTCCAAAGCGTAGTCAATTCCTATGGAGAAGAACGGGCAAGAAACTTTACGGTCATTTCTATTATTTCAACATCCATGTCAGACTAATAAAATGTCCCTATAAATAGTGACCACAAATCACAGAGTCAATCGGAAGAGACGATAAAAGAATCGTGTACTTTTACTTTATAACACTGAAACTCGATTAATTGGTGACAATTATTATTGTTTAAGTAGATATCATATTATCTTCTTCGCGGATAGAGAGAGAGAGAGAGGATAGAATAAAAATGTTAGAGATTTTAGAAAAATAAAGACAAGCTGCACCGACCCCAAACAAGTTGGGGTGAGGGCAGGACGATGATTAAATATTGATCTTCATTATGATAATCACCAAAATGTCTATGAAGAAATTGCCTATTAATAACAAACCTACTAATTGAAAACAGGTTTTGGTTTATTTTACTCAGAAACGTCAAAGTAGCTCTAAACGGCAACCTTATCATTGTATAACAGTCGTAAACTCTCATGAATGTCGACAAAAAATCCGTGACTATCTTATCACCGGACCGATTTAAGGCTCTTTGGATCCTCGTTATACGCAACAATGAAATACAGTCAAAGAAATGAATTGACAGACAAATTGACACCCTGCATCAATTTACCGTGTTATAGCCATACAACTGTAAAAGAATGACAGTTGTGGTTTAAACATACGGGCAATTTTAAATTAGTAGTCAACTCGTTTAACAATTTATTTCCTCGACTTTTCGTAAGTTCCAGTCACTCAGTCAAAGGATTACTACTACAAGTCAGCCATCATATCAGACGTGTATTAAGACATCCATCACGCACGGCAGGCTTGTGACGCGAGCATTGATAACGAGTGTCAACGATCCAAGAGGGCAACACTCCTATCTATAAGTTTGCGGGTAAATGTTTGCGTATGCTGGCAGCATTATGATACTGGTGACTGACCTGTCTGGTTTGATGTAAGGCTATGTTCTTTATAAAGTGAAACAGCACTTCAATTGTGTAACTTTTGAAATTGCTAATCCATTATTCTTCATCCGTCTGAAAAATTCGTCTACTCGACAACGTAAATGACGCAAAGAATATTGTTGAATTGTGGAAATGAAAGGCATAGTCATGTTACGCAATTACCCTGCAGGATTCCGTATTCTATGTGGTTTTCCGAAAATTCGAAAATCCAATCTTCGTCGTTCATAGTGAAGTTGTCAAAGACGTCCCCGAAATCTTGGAAGAAGAGATATTTTCCACGAATGTTCTGTGAATGATCATAAGTGGTTACAGGGAGTTTCCCCTATTAATTTCTTTGAATACGCGGAAAGTCACCTCAAAAGCACAAGTTTAAAGGTAATTTCTAAGTACCCAAAGTTCTTTATACCACGTTAAACTCTGCACAATTGGCGAATGAGACCGAAAAAAAATAACATTTTGACCGTCACGACACTTTTGCAATAGTATGTGTGTTTCTTTTTTTAAAGTGAAAACTTCTTGAGGCGCGTTGAGCAATTTTTGGTAGGTGATAAACATATAGATTCACGTCACCAACATGCTCGCGCCGTTATGCTGATAGGCCCCCGCCTTTAGCAGCGCATCTAGGCAATATAGCGAACTTCATTCCAACCAGGTGTTCCTGACTTTTATTTTTACCTGCATCATTGAGCATAGGTTCGATATAATACTAACAGGAGAGAAGAAGATTGCCCACAAGATTCCTGTACCCTCCAACTTCATAAAAGGTCACCTACCTCCTACCACTTAATAGGAGACGCCTCAAACGAAGACTGTGGCAAATTAGCCTTTTATTAGCCGCGAAACACGTCGTGATTACGTGTCAAATGTTACGCACAGATACGTTATATTTAGAGTGTGGTTACACATCATTTGCATAATCTAAGCTGAACTACACAACCACAGTTCATTGCCCTATAGTCATACAATTTCGAAATTACTTTTCTCGATAAGTAATATAGGTAGGTAGGTGATTGGTTGATATATAATAATTTCAAGACGATTTATTGGCAAGGAGAAAGATTTGGAACTAGATATTTTCTCGTACTAATATTTAAGTAAACTTCTATAAATAAAAACGTCTTCTTCTATAGAAAAAAAATTAACTGCGTATTTCTAATGACGTTCCCAGTCTGCATACGAAAAGAAAATAAAATATATACAACAGTTTAGTCACTATAACTAGTAGGCTGATCGGCAAAATCCATAGTCGGCACATCACTACTATTGGATTTGTTAGAAAAAAACACAATTTCAATGTTAGGATTTATTTGATGATACCTAACTACTCCTATGCAAATGTATTGCCCGTGTTTTCATTTATTAGGGTTCCGTTCGTCTGAATGAATAAAAGGAACCCTTATAGGATCACTCGTGTGTCTGTATGTCAGTCTGTCCGTCTGTCACAGCCGATTTGCTACGAATCTACTGGACCGATTAAATTGAAATTTGGTATACACATGAATTTCTGTACCCCAAACACGAACGTGTAACGTAAACAAATGAATTTTGATTATGGGGTTCACTTCGGGGAAAAATTGTAAAATTTAAAAAAAAGTTGTCGAGCTTTACCGTGTGTCATGTCAAATGAAAGGGCTTGTTATGAGAATTTTAAAATAAATAGCTTTAAAGTTAATAAAGAAAATATATGAAATTTGGCCATTCCCCCCTTATCTCCGAAACTACCGAGTCCGAAATGTTGAAAAAAATACAGAGAATAGTTATACAGGGTGGCAAGGACATCGACGCAAAAACTGTTACCATGGATTCAGTACATGATTCTGAAATCCCCTGCGTTGACATTTTTCGTCGGTTCAATCCATGGTAACAGTTTTCACGTCGATGTCCCTGCAACCCTGTATACTTATAGATTACAAGAAAACCTATAAGATTTGTCAGCGGATTGACAGATCAGAGAATTGATTGGACCTTCAGAAACTGGGGATATACTTATTGAAGCATTGAGAAGTGTTAATATATTATCTAACAAAACCTTTTTTAGTTTTTATTCTTTAAGTTAAATCAGGGAAATTGATTGTTTCATAAATTGACTACCAACTTTAATTGTCCGTATATTCAAATCACAACTGTCATTCTTTAACAGTCGTATGAAAAGGCTATAACACGGAAAATTGACGTAGTGTGTCGATTTGGTAAGCAAGTAATTTCCCTGACATTCAGATGCTCACTCAAAATATTCAAAAGGTCATTCAAACAGTCCTCTAAAAAATTCTAAGAATATTATCACGTTTTGATCAGAATATTTTTACAATGTTATTAGTTTATTATTTGTTCTGTATAATATTTTTATTGTTACACCCACAGTCAGGGAGATGGTACAGTTAATTAACTTTAAGAAGGCATGGCGTGGCGCGTGATTCGGTAAATAACTTTGACATTCTACTCTACTGTGTTAACAACCTAACAGATTTCAGACGGCAACGTGACTTATAAGATTTTAAATTAAAATCTACAAATTCCTTAAATTTTTTATGTAATTACAAGACAATGTTATGTTTTTTCATACTTGGCGGACAACTTTAAATCAGTACATACAAATGAAAGCCAGTGTTAAAAAAGTGTTGTTTCATATTTGATTATAATAAATCTTGTCCTGCACACATAAAATTACCGCTATGATTCGTACTCGAAGTTGCTGTAATCGGCCAGCCAATAGACAAACTAATATGACATGTGCACAAAAAGCCGACAAATGAAACAAACTGCAACAAAATAAATTTTCAATATAGCCGCCGGCGGCGGCGTAGCCTTCGTAGCCATCTGCTACGCCGTAGGCGCTAGCTACGGCGTAGCAGCAGTGCAATCGTTCCAGAATGATTTTCGGAAAATCACTTCTTTTAAGTTTCCAGACTACAAAACACAATTGAAAAAGTAAACACCAGAGTATTTAATGGAAATAAACATAGACCTCACCTCGTTAAGTGGTCGCAAGCGCTACTTTTGAGCATGAGGTCATGAGGTCGGTTGGTTCAGGGTCAAAATGTTATTGATTTTTTCCATCTGGAATTTCTCAATCGCAGCCCAGAGCCTAGATTTGTGCCCGGTTGATAGCAATGGCGCGCCCCCATCTATGTGTACTATAGATGCACCCCTGCCGAATCATTTGAGTAGTACAGGCGTGATGTTGCGTTGTGTAAACATAGACAGCACCCTGAAGTGTGGCGTCACGCGCTACACCACGCTCTGTCGAGCCCTTGCTTACGCAACTACAAACTATAAAGTTAGTTATTAGTTTATAAATATCAATAACTACCCCACCACTACACTATCGGCACACTCCTTTTTTTTTGAGCTTGCGATTCCAGTATTTTTAAGAATGTTCCCTTTTCTATCGTCACCTCTACCTAACCCTTTAGGGAAAACTGGATGTTGTTTATATTCTAATCTGTCTCAATCTGTCCTGTCATCTGTCATGATGTCTATCTGTCAAAAATACCTCTAATTTATCTCCACTTTTGACAAGATTTTGACATTGATTGTAGCTGAGTTATTATTGCTACTAGAATTTGAACGTTATTAATTACGGGAATTGGCCTTCTGATGTTTCTAAATCAACGCAAATCAGTTAAGGAGTCTAGCAACTCGAACATTATTGTGAATCTTGAGATGGACCCAGAGTTGTTTGGTCTCATTAGCCGGATGGACGAAAGGAAGCTGAGCTGAACATGTAAAGGGCCAGCATCGTGGTGAACCTTACGAAGTGCCTACTGTCAATGTCCTATGGTGGATGGCGGCCGGCCGAATTGCTTACAAACGAAATATGATTGAACTTTCTCTCAATAAATGATACAATTTAACCTCTCCCACCTAAACCAGGTTACCTGAAAACAAATACGTGATAAAAGAAATACTTGAGAAAAATAAAGCTATTTCATAACTTAGACACTGTCTTAAATATATCTTCACCTGTTGCATGAAATCTATTAACACAATACAGACAATTTACAACCATTTCATTATGTCATTAAGTACGCTATTCAATATCGTGCCCAAAAATATCGGTATTTTTGAATATTTTATTACAAATACCTTCGTTAAAGAAATGAATACAATTATAATAAAACCAGCTTGAGACCGTTTTATGGCGGAATGCCATTAAAATAAAAACCATCTACATAAAAGGTTCGATTTGCGTTGACCTTAGAGTTTACTAAAGGTGATTCATAGATGGCACTGTTTACAATTTGACATTATAGGAAAAAAAATGATGACTTCTTATGTTAATCAATGCTATTGTTTTTAATAACTTCCTTGTTGAATCCGATTGGTCAAGCATGTAAAAATGTGTAGGATTGTTGGGTTTTTTTTATAACAAATACCAACCTATGTTTTTGCTATAAAGTATCAAATCTGCTATGGCTACGTTATAAATCAAGTCATTACAATATTAGTCATTTTAATCCTACATCGTCGTAAAACTATAATATATTAATGAACATCATAATGCATATTAATTTTATTCATGACATTCTGAGGATTGTGTGTAGGTGGGAACCTTGATCAAATTGTTCTTGAACTATGAACACACCTTGAAGGAATGCCAGGATATTTAATTATCAGCTTCCATATTTACTAAATGGAAAGGTTTAATATGGAATGGTCAGGGTCACCTATCTGAGACTTACCGTTACCACAGTATAATGTCAGAGAAAAATATGTTTGTAGGTTCCTCCTCGCCCTTCACGGGACTGCTGGCTCTCTGTTATTGCAAGAATTGAAACGTACATAATGTATAAATCGTATAAGAAAGTTCAGGCCCTAGCGAGTCACTCGACGCGCGCATTTTTTATCACAGTTAGTAGTTCATGCTATGAATATAACCTATTATTTAATTAGCTGTGTCCGCGGCTTCGCTCACGCGACTATGTATTTTTAACCGATTTCCAAAAAGGAGGAGGTTATATGTTCGTCGCGTATGTTTGTTTTTTTTTTTAATTTTTTTTTATGTATGTCCACCGATTTCTCCGTCAATTGTGGACTGATTTTGAAAATTCTTTTTTTGTTTGAAAGGGTATGCTTTCGAAATGGTCCCATATAAATTTTATTAACTTTGCTTCAACAGTTTTTGAGTTAGCTTCAATAATACGTACTTTTTCCCACTTAGTATGTGGATGATATGATAAGTTCCTGTCACTGTTATTTACATAGCAGGTAGTGGTTTTAGAATTTGTGTGGGGTAGGTACCACAACTAAAAAGTGAAAAATAAAACCTTTTACAAAAAAAAACAACCGAATTCCAAAAAACACTACAAAGTGAAAAATAACTTTAATTTCGGAAGTCGGTAACAAAAAACGAAAATTCAAAACCAAAGAAAGACACCGACTTCCGAAATTAAAGTTATTTTAAAAGCTTTTATTTACGTAGGTATGTACCTATGTATGTTCGGGTGGAATCTTGCTACTCAATTTTGAAGCAGATATCTTCAACCAATTGAACTGAAATTTTGTTTACACGTTTAGTTTGGATGATAATATACGATAAGTTATGTGACGTCATTCTAAATCCAATATGGCGGACCACCCAAGATGGCGGAATAGTTATTTTTAATGCATTTCTACAATATGGGTATCAAATGAAAGGGCTTGTTGAGAGTAACTCGAAAAATAATGTGACGTTATTCTAAATCCAATATAGTGGAACATCCAAGATGGCGGAATAATTACTTTTTATGCACTTCTGCAATATGGGTATCAAATGAAAGGGCTTGCCGAGAATAATTAGAAAAATATTCTGATATCACTCTTAATCCAATATGGCGGACTTTTGAAGTTTTTTATGCTGTCCTATAGTATGGATATTAAATGAAAGGGTTCGCTGAGAATAAAAATGCAGGTTAAAAAAAGATGGTGATTATAAGCTGCGTTGCTCTAATCCACCTGAAAGATGTAGAGACCTCGATTACCTACTAGTAGAAACCTAGCCAGCGATAACTAAAATGTAAAAAATAAACTATAAGCAAAAAAACCTTTATTAAAAAACGCTTTTATTTAAATGCTCTAAAAAGAAGAAAATAAAATTTTCTTTTAAAATTTTAACTATCAACTTATAACCTCATTATACACAATTTATATGATACTAAAAGCTTGTCGCGAGGTTTGCATTAGTACCTATAAGTGTAATCGCGCGACAAGCTTTTAAATAAAAACAAAAATAAAAACTTTTTACAAAAAAAAAAACAACCGACTTCCAGTGTAAAAAAAAATAACTTTAATAAATCTTTAAAACTACGCAACGGATTTTGATGCGGTTTTTTTTAATAGATAGAGCGATTGAAGAGGAAGGTTTATATGTATAATAACATCCATTAAATAGTGGCGAAATACTGTTATTTTTGAGGCTAATGTCATGTCGTAAATAATTAAATATTTTCCGCTTACATTGTAAACGCAGGCTGAACCCTACTTCAGGATAAAGCGGGAGGAAACGCCCGGGTGTCGTCACTGTGTGGATCGCCCGGAGGACACGGTGGAGCATACGGTGGAGGTCTGCCCGGCTTGGGCAGGGCATCGCCGTGTCCTCGTGGATGCGATCGGCGGCGGTGATCTCTCGCGTCCGGCCCTGATTCGGGCCATGCTACGGAGCGAGAGGAAATGGGAGGCCGTCACCTCTTTCTGCGAAGCAGTAATGCTCGCGAAGGAGGAGACAGAGCGCGTGAGGGAGAGGCAAATTTCGCGCCCTCGCGCCCCTAACCGCCGCAGCAGGAGACGCCCTGGGCGTCGGGAATCACAGGAAGATTTCCGGCCACCGTAGGCGCGGGCTTGCGGACGGTGAGCAATGGGTAGCTCGCCGTCCGATAAGGACCAAGCCCGGGTCGACGGCGCGTTTGTGTTCCACGCGCGCCTCAAAGAGATGTCAGCAGAATTGACGGGGTCCGCTAGGGCCAATGCCTGCCGGGGGTTCGAAGAAAACCGATGGGGAAATCGTGGCCCCCGGCAACATGGCATAGGAAGGAACACGGGTGGGTTTTATTTAGTAAGAGTCTGACACGCCCTCCCGCTCCACCCAGAGCGGGAGAAGTTATTTGATAATTTCCCACCCAAAAAAAAAAAAAAAAAGGCTGAACCCTACGAGATTTATCAAAATAATGTACTAAGTATTGTACACATTGAAAAGGTCTACAGAAAACTCCGCGATGGTGATGGCGATGGACCGACACGCCACTAAGCACGTCTTAAAATCACGAGCGCCCGACCCCGAAGCCGGTTCCCGCGCTACTTTTGACACATCGAATATCCAACAATTACGTATTAATAAGTTGAAACCTAACAATATAATATTCATTAAAGTGAACCTCTTTTTTTTTTGGGTTGGAAATTATCAAATAACTTCTCCCGCTCTGGGCGGAGCGGGAAGGCGTGTCAGACTTTTACTGACTAAAACCCACCCGTGTTCCTTCGGTTGCTCTGTTGCCGGGGGTCACGATTTCCCTATCGGTTTTCTTCGAACCCCCGGCAGGCATTGGCCCTAGCGGACCCCGTCAATTCTGCTGACATCTCTTTGAGGCGCGCGTGGAACACCACGCACCGTCGACCCGGGCTTGGTCCTTATCGGACGGCGAGCTACCCATTGCTCACCGTCCGCAAGCCCGCGCCTACAGTGGCCGGAAATCGGCTCGCGATTCCCGCTCCGGGCGTCTCTTCCTGCGGCGGTTAGGGGCGTGAGGGCGCGAAATTTGCCTCTCCCTCACGCGTTCCGCCTCCTCCTTCGCGAGCATTACCGCTTCGCAGAAGGAGGTGACGGCCTGCCATTTCCTCTCGCTCCTTACCATGGCCTGAACCAGGGCCGGACGCGAGAGATCACCGCCGCCGATCGCCTCTACGAGGACACGGCGTTGCTCCACCCAAGCCGGGCAGACCTCCACCGTATGCTCCACCGTGTCCTCAGGCCGATCCACACAGTGGTGACACCCGGGTGTTTCCTCCCGCCTTATCCTGAACAGGAATCTCCCGAAGCAGCCGTGTCCGGTGAGGACCTGCGTCAGGCGGAAGGTGAAGTGAACCTCTGACTTTTCGAATTCATGTGCGTATTGTATAATTATCACTTGCTTCGAACGATGAAGGAAAACATCGTGAGGAAACCGACATGCCTGAGAGATATTTCTCGACGGCATGTGAAGCCAAAACCACACGAAAAGAAGAAGTAAACTACTATGTAGAGGCGTGCGGGGATACCTGGGTATTATATATAACTCCTGTATGGAGCTTAATCCTATATATACTCAAGTTACATTCACCATGTACACACGGCTACCTACATATCAAGCTAGAGGTACATTTCCAGTTTAATTTGACCTCTCATTGTACGAAAATTTTATACAATGCAAGATCAGCTGATACTGGAAATGTAAAGCTTGATATCTAGCCGTGCGTACAATTGCTATTTATAACATAGACCGAACATCATTGACATAACTTTGGTTTTTCGATTACGTTACTTAAACAAAAGACATATAAATTAGGACAATCTTCGTTTTATTGCAAGTTTACAAGAATGAGCTCATTTCTTATTATGTTTGCATTCAAACATCGTATCTTAGCCGTTAGACAAATGTTTGATTAACTTATAAAGGGTATTAAGAGTATTTTTAGAATTTCGTAAGCTTTGCTCTAACTTAACTCGAATACAAATTATTTGTTGACCTACCATGAATACGAAAGAAATCATAGTGTATAGGGAAAAATATCCAACAAAACAAAAAAATACGCCAAGTTTAGTCTCATACAAAAAATCGAAAACAAAAATCTCTATTAAAATGATAATTTTTAGGTTTCCGTAGTTAACAAGGAACCCTTATAGTTTCGTCTGTCTGTCTGTCCGTCCACGGCTTAGCTCAGAGACTCTTAGTACTAGAAAGCTGTAATTTTGTATGGGTATACATATTAATCACGCCGACAAAGTGGTAAAATAAAATATGTTTTTTTTTTAAGGTACTTACACATATATTGGAAATGATTTTTTTTTCCTCATCTATCCCATAATGTGGGGTATTGTTGGAAAGGTCGTTCAAAAATATTGTGAGTTTGTTAAAATCATTTTTGGATTCAGGAATCCGTTTTAGAAATATTAAGCTTTAAAGTATTCATTTTTGTTAGAGTCAAGTGTGTGTGTCCCCCCCTGCTAGCTAAATGGTTGGTTTTGGGTTTGCGAAAAAAATCACAGCATTAGTATATATAACGAAATTCAAAGGAAAACTATCACAGCTACTTAGCTGTGATAGTTTTCCTTTGAAGCCTACTTAGGCTTTACAAGTTAATGAGTAATAATTGACCAACTTACATATTTGCGGTTACAAAAACATGTTCTCCCATACATTCCGTATGGGAGAACATGTTTTTCAACTACAAGGTTCAGTTTGTTCTTAGGATAAATTCATCCCAACTACGGAACCCTTCATTGTGCGTGGTCCGACACGCACTTGGCCGGTTTTTATTATATTTTTTATTACTGTGTGTATTTCCCGTGCGTGACCCAAATAAAATATTTTTCTTTCTTTCTTTCTTAAACTCCAAGTTCTAATAATTTTCAGGGATACAAGATCTGACTTACAAATTACCGGTAAGAGTGGCTGTCCGGAGCATTATTCCTCTATATAAATTGTGCCAGCGAAAAGAAAGGTCAAGCCACCCTGACCAAACACAAGCTACATCAGACAAAAACATACAGAATGCCAACTGCCAACAAAAGTTTATTGAAGGTGGAAGACTTAAAGTCAATCGAAATTGATGCTGACTTTTCATCATAGTAAGCCATTTTTATATGACATGACATGAATATTTACTTTGTACATTGTTATAAGAATGGTCTCTTAAGGATTAAACGTTAATTATTGCTGTTCGTAGTAGGTGTCTCCTCGTAGCGTGGTGACTTTGAATAAGGCGATTAACACACGGCACCGCGCACCGCCGCGGAAGTGAGAGGTGAGAGCACCCCCGACCGCACGGTCGGGCGGTGTACGTGTATTAGGCATCAACGGATTTATTAAAGGTCAATGCGACATGAGAACCGCTTCACCGCCTACCACCGCGGCGGTACGCGGCGCCGTGTGTTAATCGCCTAACTTATAAAATTATTATTAGGGAAGTGAACCTTCTGTATATCTTGTTTAGTGGACTAGCCATCGCTATTAGCCGGTACGCGTTAAATGTTCACTGGGTGTAGTGCAAGATAGCGGCCCGCTACAACTAGTTAAGATTGTCAGTCTTACTAGACATTATCAGGAATCGAGAGGTCGACGAACTTTGCTATTTGTTAGTAATCAAGGCCCTTTTTTACCTAATTTTGGGGGAAAGACAGATTATTCTAGATTCCTTTTATTGCAAATTTAAAAAGCTTAAAAGCCCCATCGAGACTGCTTGATTAGTTAAATAAACTTCTCTTATACCACTTATTTTTAAATGCATTTGATTTTGTCTACACTAATATTATAAACAGAAAAGATTTATATTTTTGTTTGTAATGAATAAACTCAAAAACTACTGGACCGATTTTTTTAATTTATAATTAAATAAGGGAAATACGTGTTAGAAAAAAATTTACGTTGTTCACAATCAGTCAGACTTAGCTTTTAAAAATAAAAATATAATTAAAGATAATATTTACATAATATATACGCAAACAATCTTAAAATTTAATTTTAACATTAGCAAGAAGCTTAATACAAAATCATCATATAAACTCTGGAACAGTTTTTGAATTTAGCAATGATACCGTTACATTATAAAAGGTTGTGTAATTAGTCTAAGCTCAAGCTCTTTAAAGGATAATCCATGCAGAAATAAAAAAGATTTCTTACTCTCGTAGCTATTTTCACGGAAAATCGTGTTTTAATCAAGCCCTGTAAGTCCAGTGACCTCACCAACTGAAGAAGATTTAATTCAATATCCATTGAACTGAACAAACCCGTTGAAAAGATAATAAACTATTATGTGAATGTTTACACACCAAAAAATTATAATGTGTCGTAAAATACAGATATTTTTGTCGCCTGTAATAAATCTTATCGAATGATCGGGACGAACGATTTTGAATGAAACGTAGGTAATTTTTTTAGTAATAAAAAACTGAACAAGTGCGTATGAGATAAGCACTTTTGGTTCCGTAGCTAGGATATAAACCGTATTTAACTTAAGTGTTAGCACCCTGAATACATATTAAAGTATGTAACTATGTTAATTCTATAGTATATAACATTTCCAGTACTTTACGCTAAGGTTACTGCAATACAATACTTTCACCTGACTGCACAGAAGAGTGATTTAGTTTTACAGCTTAAATCTGTCGGTAGGAGGACACGTCGCATTGCCAAACGTATAGACAAACCAACAAAAAAGGGTCCAGTTTCCACCATTGAATACAGAACCCTAAAAGGCAGGTCGGTGTACTGCGAACAATGGGACATTAAGGCTGTATTTCAAGCCACAGTTTATGACTGTCACCTGACCGCCAACGAAATGCGAACGTTTCTATAGACTTCCGCTATCAAACCGTTTTATTACAATTTCATAGATGACACCTTTGATAATCGAGTTTTTATTTAGTAACAGACATTTTTTTCAATATAAATATACTGACCGAGTTGCCCTTTTGAGGAGGCATTGAACCCAGTTCAAATCTCAGACAAGGTTTAGGATAAACCCGGATTTCAGACTCGGGCTGAAATCCGATTTTATTCTGCTTGGAAATCTTTGTAGTTTTATTATATTAACCCGTCTAGGCCTCTATTTATAACGTTTACGCCATTTGCATTTCACCGTTGTGGTTTGCCGTAAAAAAATATTTCGTATAGTGACGGTATCGCGGTGGTAAGTTGTGTGTCGTGCAAACTAGTTTCAAAGATAATCAGCTAACTACCTCTTTTGCGTACGATGTAAACTAATTAGAATATGAACTGAAGCTAACGTAGTTCACTGTCGGTCACAAGCCTCTGCCGAAAAGGGATCCAGATAGGCAAGTAGGTAGGTAAGTAATGAAGGTTTAGTAGTGTAGGTGTAGTAAATTCAGGCTTTGAAAAAATGCCCGAATTTACTTTTTGTACACAGGTTGGTGATAAGTTTGATAGATAATAATAATGTATGCTAACCTGCCAGAATCTATCAACCTTGTTCGTCCAGTCACGTGCAAAATGGTACCTATAGATTTTCATACAGTTAGTGTAATTAAGGAATGTTTTCTTTTTCGAAGAAGTGATTAGAATTTTCTTAAAGTATTTTTAAATACTTAATAATCCGAATTTTACTATAAAAAGACACCGCACCTCTGACTTTTCGGATTTATGTGCGTATTGTATAATTATCATGTAAGCAATTATAAAATAAATCAGGATATTTCAATGTGAATTTATGATTTTATTAGTATTCAACTTGATTAGTAATGTAAGCAATTATAAAATAAATCAGGATATTTCAATGTGAATTTATGATTTTATTAGTATTCAACTTGATTAGTAATTTGGTTCGATAAAAGATGATACTGTGTTTAAATAAAGTTATGATTAAATACGTAAAAATTAACTTGAGTTCAAATACAAAACATTAATGATTAATATAATAAATAGTTACCATTTTATATAAGTTTTTAATGTTCGTCTATTGACTTCAAATTCGCGCGCTTTGCCGCATTTTTGTAACGTGGACACGAGGTGTCGAGTAAATCTAATACTGTTTTCTGGGGCATTATTATTCGGATTATCGAGCTGTACAGTACAAGTTACCTAAGTGTAAAAGCGTTATTATTATAAAAGTGTTTACCTAAGTGTAATTATTGTGTTACTTAATTAAAAGGATTTACCTCAGTATAAGTGTCTTTTCTTTCAGTTCAGAAGTGGGATATTTCACGTAAGTGTTATTGCCTTATATTCTAATATTACTTTTCAAATAACAGCGTGATCTGATCTTTATGTTGTGCTTAACTGAATGTTAGATTTCATAACCTGATAGTAATATAATAAAAATAAAACATTATTGATGTTTTATCACGAATCTAAAATGTTAATTTTATTGAAATAACTGTGATCACTAATAAAACCGCCTGCCAACCTAGAAATTGGAATCATACTAGGTATTTCATATTGTTACGATCGTTCGTCGTAAATAGGTCTAGCATATTGCGATTTTTTGTGCTTATATGATGTCAGCGGTCGGTGTGGTTTGAAATATAATCATAACGAGGTTGTATTAGGTACGCCATTACCAATCTTATACTCGGTGATCGTAGCAATAAACATAGAAGAAGTACCTTCATGATCTGTAGTGGTATAGGTGATGATTCCTGTTTTGCTGTACTCGTTTTTTAAAGTATGTAAATAGCCTTCCGAATGGTTTAAAAGAATAGCTGTGTCCGTATATTATTTTTATTGACCAGGTCTACAAATGGATGACGATCGTGATGGAACTTCGGCTCAACCGCCGCGAACCCCATCACCAGTGTTGGACAGGCAGAGCCGCAGGCGGAGCCGGGAGCCGAGCCGCAAGCGGAGCCGGAAGCAGAGCCGCAGCCAGTGCAGCAGGCAGAGCCGCAGCCACAGCCGCAGGCAGAGCTACAAGCATAGCCGCAAGCGCAGTCGGGTATGGAGTCCTGGTCACCGAATTCGACGGCTCGAGACGCCGCCGCCGGGAAGGCTTGCGACACATCGGAGTCGCAGTCCAACCAGGGTGATCCCTGGTTCACAGGGGAAGCGCCTTGGCCAAGATTGCAGATCACGGTCAAGACGCAGCAGGAGCAACACACGAAATCGCCAGCGAAGCGGGGATTCACATCATCGACGAGACACCCGTTCGCCGAGCAAAAGAAAGAGCGCACGTGAGTCATTCCCTACAATGGATGTGTTTTCTAAATTTACCGATTTTCTTGATAAAATCTCGAGTAGGGGTAGTGAGAGAATAAGTAATTTTAATGTAGTTCCTGAGTTCGACCCTTCTTCTAAAAATCAGAACATAAATAATTGGATACACAAAGTAAATGAAATAGCAAGCATATATAGTTGGACGGACCGACAAATCATCCATAATACGATACCTAAACTTACTGGCAATGCAAAGCGGTGGTACGAGGGTCTTACAACCGTCAATTATAGCTGGGTTGAGTGGCAAGAAAAGCTCAAAGCAGCTTTTCCGTCCGATGAAAATTATGGCCAAATGCTTTCGGATATGTTGGACAAAAGAGCGAAGTTTGGGGAATCTTTAGAGGATTATTATTACGATAAAATGGCATTACTCAATAGGTGCGAAATTAAGGGTAAAAGAGCAGTAGAATGCGTGATCTTTGGCATAGACGATAGGGCCATTAGGATAGGAGCGGAAGCAGCGCAATTTGATAACCCTGATAGACTTTTGGCTTACTTACGAAATGCAAAAAGCATAGGCAAAAGAAATGATAATATTCAAAGAACTTCGAATAGGAAATTTCCGACTAAAGATAAACCACCTGTTAATAATAAATCAAATCCGATCAGGTGCTTTAATTGCAAGGAAGAAGGTCACATTATAAGCAAGTGTAATAAACCATTAAAGAAATGTACAAATTGTTCAATAATTGGTCACGATTCTAATGAATGTTATCGTAAGAAGGAAGACGCAAAATCGGTCTTAAAAATTTCAATTACCAAACCTAAAACGAATGATAAATATGTACAATCTGTTATGATCAACGGTCACGAAAAAGTAGGTTATTTAGATACAGGTAGCGAATGTACGCTCATCAGAAACGCAGACGCTGTAGAAGTATTCGGTAAATGGGATAGAACTTATTCAGTAGCAATGACTGGTTTTGGTGGAGCGGTAGTTCATGCGATAGGTCGGTGTCCAGTAGTTTTGGAAATTCAAGGCGTTATTGTCGAATTAGATGTAATTGTAGTACCTGATAATTTTTTGAAATACCCATTATTGGTAGGTCAGTCATTTACCGAAGCATTGGGGGTTAAAATCTTAAAAACTGATTATGAATTAATAATCTCCCGTGAATTTCCAGAAACTATTGGCATAGTTAAACTATTTTCAAAAAAATGTTGTTCAATTCTACCCGGATGTTCTTATGTAGAGGTTGACTCGTCCCCGAACATAACAGGTTCCATATTAGTATACGGTAGTTATAGATCCATCCCTAATTTAGAACATAATATAGAAGAGGGTGTTTACTCGATTGAAAATGGGAAAGGTGTACTATTAGTCGATAATATTTCCTCAAACGTTATAACTTTTAATAAAGACCAGCTGATAGCTAGAGGGCAATTTTTGCAAATAAAAATTATAAATTGTCCTACTATAAATAAGATTGATGTTGCAAGTCCTTTAGAACCTTTTCATTTAAATGACTTGAATCTGGACGATAGCTTAAACCAGGATCAGAAATTGCAACTATTAGCTGTTGTGAATCGTTACCGAACTTGTTTTGCTATTAGATTGACCGAGTTAGGCTGTACTAATGTAGAGACAATGAACATTGATTTAATGGATCCCCAACCTGTAGTTTATAGGCCTTATAGGTTGTCTCATAAAGAAAAACAGGAGGTTAGGGGTATGACCGATGAATTACTACAATGTGGTATCATAAGAGAATCTTGTTCGCCGTTTGCAAGTCCAATCATTTTAGTACAAAAAAAGAACGGCGAGAAGCGTCTTTGTATAGATTACAGGGCTTTAAATCGGAAAACTGTAAAACAACACTACCCTTTGCCTAGGATAGAGGATCAGATGGATAGGTTAGCGGGGTATAGTCTATATACGACTTTAGACTTAGCGTCAGGGTACTACCAAATAGAATTAACTGAACGAGACAAACAAAAAACGGCTTTTGTCACACCAGAAGGGCAGTTCGAATTTAATAGGATGCCTTTCGGTCTGACAAATGCACCAGCGGTATTCCAAAGAACTATTAATAAAGTTCTTGATAACTTAAGATTTGACACGGTTGTCGTATATATGGATGATGTTCTTGTGCCTTCGGTTTCGTTTGAGGATGGCCTTAAAAAACTAGAATCGGTATTTGATAAAATTAGGAATGCAGGTCTTACATTGAAACTCTCGAAATGCAACTTCTTTCATTCTAAAATCGAATTTCTTGGTTTCGAAGTCTCAGGGAATGGTATAAAACCGGGGAAGTGTAAAACAGACGCAGTTGATAAATTTCCTACCCCTAAAGATGTCCATAATGTTAGGCAATTCTTAGGCCTGGCCAGTTTTTTTAGACGCTTTATTAAGAACTTTGCGATGATAGCTCGACCATTGACTCAACTACTAAAAAAAAATGTTTCTTGGACTTGGGGCAACGAAGAAGAGACCGCATTCACTCAGTTAAAAGCAAAATTAGTATCTCGACCAATCTTAACACTGTACAATCCTAATGCTGCTACCGAGTTGCATACGGATGCCAGTAAACACGGTGTCGGTGGTATGCTTTTACAGAAACAAGATGATCAAATTATGAAACCAGTCGCTTATTTTAGTAGACGTACTTCACCAGAAGAGCAACATTTTTCATCTTATGAATTAGAAACCTTAGCGGTTGTAAATAGTTTGACAAAATTTCGATGTTACTTAATAGGGTTAGAATTCACTATAGTTACTGATTGTAATTCTTTACGTGCCACTTTTACTAAAAGGGATATGATTCCACGTGTTGCTCGCTGGTGGAGTATGATCCAAGAATTTGATTTTAACATAATTTATAAACCAGGGACTTCTATGACGCACGTAGATGCATTAAGTAGG
This sequence comes from Agrochola litura, assembly GCA_949152395.1. Taxonomy (NCBI): domain Eukaryota; kingdom Metazoa; phylum Arthropoda; class Insecta; order Lepidoptera; family Noctuidae; genus Agrochola; species Agrochola litura. The sequence continues at coordinate 1,238,830 of OX424490.1, forward strand.
AACCCTTTGCAAGAAAATACTTCTAGTACCGACCCAGTTGATTTACAAGTTTTCCATATCACTGTAGATTGGTTAGCCACGGTCCAAATGAATGATGATGAGACTCAAAGGATTAAACGGGTTTTAGATGATAAAGATTTAAAAACACTAAACTATACAAAACAAAATTTTATTTTAAAACGTGGAGTAGTTTACAAGATAACGGACGATGGACTTAGATGGTATGTGCCAAAAGGTGTCAGATGGCAAGTGTTACGTTCTTGTCATGATGACATAGGTCATTTTTCTTATGAGAAAACCTTAGACAAAATTAGAACAACTTACTGGTTCCCTAAAATAAACAAAATTGTTAGAAAGTATTGTCAAGCGTGTATTCAATGCGCTCACGGAAAGGTACCTGCTGGAAAGAGGTCCGGGTTTTTACATCCAATACCGAAGGTATCTGAACCTTTCCACACTGTACATGCGGACCACCTAGGTCCTTTTAATGAGAGCAAAAGAAAAAATAAGTACATATTAGCCATTATTGATGCGTTCACAAAATTTATTATCCTTAAGCCTGTTAAAAATACGAAAACTCACACAACAATTTCAGTTTTTAAAGAATACTTCAGTTTGTTTGGTGTACCTTCTCGAATAATAACAGATAGAGGCACTACTTTCACGAGCTCAAAGTTTAGAGAGTTTTTGTCAGAAAAAGGTGTGAAACACATTTTAAACGCGGTCGCTACTCCTCGCGCAAATGGACAGGTAGAGCGTTATAATAGGACGGTATTAGATTCATTAACGGCTATGACCTTCGGAAAAGACGAAAGACTATGGGATGAGTATTTGCTACAAGTACAATGGGGTTTAAATAATACCACCAATAAAGCAGTAGGTAAAACCCCAGCTCAATTGTTATTTGGTTTGCGACTTAAAGGGTTGACTGAGAGTGGACTTGTTTTACCAGTTCAGGAAAATGATGATACTAATGTCGGTAACATAGAAGATATTAGAAACGAAGCACTAGACAAAATAGTACGTACTCAGGAAAAGCAAAAGCGAATCTTTGATAAGGCTAGAATTCCTCCGCGTCACTTTGATGTAGGACAGTTAGTTAGGGTAGAAAGAGAAGTAGGGCAAAAAGGGAAGAGTAAGAAATTAGTTCCAAAATGTCTAGGCCCTTATCGCATTACCAAAGTATTACAGAATGACAGATACGAAGTAGAGGATACGCCTATCACAAAAAAAAAGGGTAAACAAAAATATGTAGGAATTTTTTCGGTAGATAAAATCTACCCTTGGCTTGTGTATCAGTCGGTGGACGAGAGTAACGAAGACGATGATAGTAATAATTCGGATATGGATACAGGCCACTAAATTGTGGAAGTATTACAGTGAAGTTGTGTTGAACTCTAAACTTTATAAATTAAGTGAATTTCATAAAGGCCAGTTTCAATTAGTAGTTGCGAACAGTATAGCTTCGTTAATCAGATAGTATGGTAGTAGAGGTAAACGCCTATATCAGGCTAGAATCTGCTTTTATGACTAGTATGGTAGTATGGTAGAATGGTAGTATGGTAGTATGGTAATATAGTGAAACACCACAGTTGGCGAGATTTGACTGACATGATATTAGGTGTTACAGTATGGTAGGGTGACAGTATTGTGATATGGTAATATGGGTCCAGTATTGTAAAGGGACGAGTGCAAATTATAAATTAAGAATGTTGGAAAAGGTTTGAATTTGGTTTAATTTTTTATTTATTTTTTGAAAATATTGTTAATGTACTTAGTTGATTGTTATTGATAGACTAGTTATAAATGGATTTTGATGATATTCATTGTTATTAATTTTTTTATCGTAACATTACTTATTACCTAATATTTAATTTAATTCAGATAAAGCATAAATCAATGGAAAATGTATTGCTATATTATTATTATAATTTTTTGTTTATTTACTACTCATTTAGTAATTATTAAAGAAATGTATGATGATATTATTTAAGCCAATTTGTTGTATTTTGTGTGTTTTACAAAGTTGTGTGTATATTTCTTTTTTATATTATTCGCGAGGGCGCGACTCATATGTCAGGATGGACGAATGTAAGCAATTATAAAATAAATCAGGATATTTCAATGTGAATTTATGATTTTATTAGTATTCAACTTGATTAGTAATGTAAGCAATTATAAAATAAATCAGGATATTTCAATGTGAATTTATGATTTTATTAGTATTCAACTTGATTAGTAATTTGGTTCGATAAAAGATGATACTGTGTTTAAATAAAGTTATGATTAAATACGTAAAAATTAACTTGAGTTCAAATACAAAACATTAATGATTAATATAATAAATAGTTACCATTTTATATAAGTTTTTAATGTTCGTCTATTGACTTCAAATTCGCGCGCTTTGCCGCATTTTTGTAACGTGGACACGAGGTGTCGAGTAAATCTAATACTGTTTTCTGGGGCATTATTATTCGGATTATCGAGCTGTACAGTACAAGTTACCTAAGTGTAAAAGCGTTATTATTATAAAAGTGTTTACCTAAGTGTAATTATTGTGTTACTTAATTAAAAGGATTTACCTCAGTATAAGTGTCTTTTCTTTCAATCACTTGCTTCAAAAATGGTGAAGGAAAACATCGTGAGGAAACCGGCATGCCTTATTTCTCGACGGCATATAAAGCCAAGTCAGAGGCCTATGGGCGGCTTTAAAACTCTGGTACCAGTACCCTAATTGCGTAATACAACACAATTACAATCTGTTTCGATTTGAAACAGATCCATTGCTTTATAAGTTGGAAAATAATCTGCTCAACAACGTAAATAACGCAATGAATGTTGTTGAACTGTCAAAATGAAACAAATTAGCCATAATTGTTTACGAAAATAAGTTACGCAATTAGAGTACAGGTTAGTCTTTAACCACACGAAAAGAAAAAGACTTAAAAAAACTTAAGATACCTACCGTTTGATAAAATCTTTTTTAAAGTTTTCATAGGTTCCTGAACACAATTTTGCACGTATACTACTACATTTCGCTGACATTGTTATTACGGAAATGAATATGTTATTTGATTTCCTGCGAAGCCTTGAACTCACTAACAGATTTTTGTATCGTCGCATAGTTTCCGCACAATTTTTAAGGTTACGTACTTTATTTATTTACTCGAAGTTTCAGGAAGGAAAATAAACGGGTCGACGGCGACGGCGCGTTGTGTTTCACGCGCGCCTATAAGAGATGTCAGCAGAACTGGGGTCCACTGGGGATGCCTGCCGGGGTTGCGAAGAAAACCGAAAGGGAGATCGTGGCCCCCGGCAACATGGCAACTGAAGGAACACGGGTGGGTTTTAGTCAGTAAGAGTCTGACACGCCCTCCCGCTCCGCCCAGAGCGGGAGAAGTTATTTGAAAATTTCCCAACCAAAAAAAAAAACCGGCCAAGTGCGTGTCGGACTACGCACAATGAAGGGTTCCGTAGTTGAGATGAATTTATTTATCCCAAGAACAAACTTAACATTGTAGTTGAAAAACATGTTCTCCCATACATCCCAACTGCAAATTGTCGCTCGGCATCCAATACCGCGAATGTGAATTTTTTTACGTTTTTTTTAAATTGCAGGATCACTTATTTCAACGTGTAGAATGAAATAAAACAAAAATCAGATTTTCGTTAAAAATTTCACATTCGCGGTATTAATATAATAATAATCTAAATCTAATACTTTTAAACGAGCAATTCTTGTATTTATGTACCTATATATAATCTGAATCTCGGAAACGGCTCCAAGAATTTTTATTAAATTTAGTATGCAGGGGGTTTCGGGAGTGATAAATCGATCCAGCTAGGTTTCATTTATAGATAAAGTCGTTCAAAAAAAAATGGACATCCAGATAGTTTTCTTTATTCAAGTAACAAGGACTCATTGTGTTAGTAAACTTATGAACTAAGTTAGCTTATTTTACCAGGTCACTCAGAAAGTTTTGCGACTAACAGTTTTTGTCAATAGGATACTGGCTAGTTTTGATGTCAATTAAAACTATGACTATTTATTACAAAAAAACATATCATTCCAAATTCGAAATTCCCTCCACATTTTTTTACGAGCAGAATCAAAATACTCTGTCTTACTGAAAACTGGATTTACAACGAGAACATTTTCACGCGATGATTTTGTACGATTTCAAATGTCGACTAAAACCAGAAGAATCGTTTGAAAGACTTCAAATGGTGTTCATAGAAAAAAGCCCTTCTAAAGCGACTGTTTTCCGCTGGTTTAATGAATTTATGTGTGGTCGAGTAATTTTGGCGGACAAAGAAAGAAGTGGCCGCCCTATGACGGTTGTTACATAACAAAACGTGCTGGCTGTGAAAAATTTAATTCAAGAGAATAGGCGAATTACATATGAAGAGGTTCAGCATATACTGCCGATTGGATCGGGAAGTGTGCATGAAATTCTACACAGGCATCTTCGGTTATGGAAGATAGTTTCACGCTGGTACCGCAAAATCTAACGCAGGCTCAGAAGGAGGTTCGGGTAGAATGGTGCCGAGACATGATAGCAAAATTTGTAGCAGGCTCGTTTCGGCGCGTTTAAAATATCATTACAGGTGATGAATCTTGGATTTATCAATATGATCCAGAAATTAAGCGTCAGTAAACCGTGTGGCTGTTTCAAAATGAACCAACACCTACCAAAGTGAAGCGAGCCAGAAGTGCAGGCAAAATTTTGATCACAAGTTTTTTTTCTTTGCCGGGTTATCTGGTATCAGTACCCTGACGAGATCAAAGGAGCATCAATGCTGAATGGTATGTTACCAAATGTTTGCCAGAAGTTTTTACTACTGCAAGCAGCAAGCGACCGAACACTGGCCTCCGTAGGCTACTGCTTCACCACGACAACGCGCTGGCTCACTCGGCGCTCAAAACAAGGGACTTTCTGGACAGCACACCGATCATCCTCCTTGCAGTCCCGATTTAGCTCCGTGCGACTTTTTCTTGTTCCCCAAAATAAATCAAATCAAAGGAAAACAGTTTTCATCACCTGAAGATGCACTGGCTGCATTTGAGAAGGAGATTGGAGAGGTGTCTGATGCGGACTGGAAGACGTGTTATAAAAATTGGTTTAGACGTTTAAAACTATGTATAAACGCCAATGGAGAGTTCTTTGAAAAGATATAATAAAAAAAATTATAACCTGTAGTATATTTTTTTCTAGTATCACAAAACTTTCTGCGTGCCCCACGTAATCTAGTTTAAATTTATTTCACCCCATGGGAGATGGCACTGCAGTGATTGATGTACATGCAATCCAGCCTGCTAGCAATCTTTTTTAGGACATTGCTGGAGCTGGCCCGTACTCTGCGCACCAGGGATGCACACCTCATTCGCATCGTCGCGTAAAAGCAATTAATATGTGCGTCCGCGAACATTCCCGATGCGCTACAAAAACGGGGCAGCCCCACCAATACCCTGAAAGCGTTGTTGTATTGGACACGAAGGGCGTTGCACGACCTTTGGGTATATCTAGCCCACAGGCTGCACGTGTAAATCGTTGTACAATAAGCTCGAAACAGAGTAATTTTGACTTTTTAAGTGAGCAGCGTACAAACCTGCGAGCCAGCATGTTTGCCCTTACCGACAACGCTCTTCGTTCCCGCTCAATATCGAGTCCGTGATTGAAGTCAGGGGTCAATATATGACCAAGATATTTAAACGTAAATACTCTTTGTAGTGGAGCCCCATTGAGTAATACAGGTGGTACATAACCCGGTCTACCCCAAGCGTCAAAAACCATGATCTCCGACTTATTGGAGTTATACATCAAACCATGTGTTTTGGCATACTGCTCACATTTGGCGACCAATTACTTTCTGAGACCACAGATTGACGCGCTCAGAAGCACCATATCATCTGCATAGCTAATATTATTTACACAAATACCATCTAAATAGCAACCCACTCTGGTGCTGCTGAGCTCGCCAATCCTGCCTCACCCCGCATTCCAACCTGTATGGCCTGGAAAAAGTTCCAGCCCTTCGTACACTATTAATCTGGTTACTATACCACAATTTAAAAATGTTTATAAGCTCCGTTGGCAACCTATCCTTCTCCATCTTGCTCCACAATACGTCATAAGCAACCAGATCAGAAGCCTTGAATAAATCTAGGAAGCTAGCATATATCGGCGTCCCACGCTGTGTATAGTAAGTATGTGATAGTATGCTTAATGCACAACACTGCACTTTCTGTTGACAAACCACGCCGAAACCCGAATTGGTTGTCATGAACACTTTTTATTTATTTGTGTATTAAGTAGACGGTCAAACACTTTTGATATTATGATATTATAGTAGCTAGAGAGATGGGCCTATTGGATGCCGAGCGACGAAATGTAAGTTTTTACGCACAATATTGAGAGATTTACCATGTTATTTTAAGACCATAGACTTCTTATAGGTTTTCCTGTAATGTATGAGTGAAGAGCCATATTATGTATTTTTTTCAAATTTTTCGGTCCAGTAGTTTCGGAGATAAGGGGGGGGGAATGGTCAATTTTCATTGAATTTATTCAATTTCTTTAAAAGTATTTATTTTAAAATTATATAAAAAATATATTTGAGATTCTCGTCACAAGCCCTTTCATTTGATATGTCACACGGTACTGTAAGCAAAACTTTTTTTTTTAATTTTCTTGTTTGCGCCCCAAAAGTGACCCCTATATTCAAAATTAATTTATTTACGTTACACATTCGTGTTTGGGTCACAGAAATACATATGTGTACCAAATTTCAACTTAATCGGTCCATTAGATTCGGAGTAAATTGGCTGTGACAGACGGACAGACAGACAGACAGACAGACACACGAGTGATCCTATAAGGGTTCCGTTTTTTCCTTTTGAGGTACGGAACCCTAAAAAGGAAGGAAAATAAAGATTTTCAAATATTGCCTAAACATATTAACCGTGTGGCCAACGCGTACATACTTTTGCCTTTTATGACAACTACGGGGTGTTAAATACCCTTTACGATAACTACAGGATTTTGTTAACCACTTCTTTGAGAACTACTCGATCTGAGTTACATGAAAACTAGTATTTCATGTAAATTGATGAATACGACATGTCGAGACATCGTAAACTTTACACGGCAGTGCAACGGCTTATTCGCGTTAACTTCATTTTATTATAACATTTCATTGCAGCCCATAACCTCAAATGCAGTTAAAACTACACCAGAATTTATGAACACGTTTTAAAGAAAATTTAAATGTTGAGTGAAAATTATAAAGTAATCGCAGGTTACTCTGCTAAGCTGAGCTGGGGTCTTAGCTTCAATCTTCTGGTCGAGCAAAATTACCCAAAACTCGAAACTCAACAGTCGAATTTGCGGCCACTAGACCAACAAGTCAGTCATCACAAAATAGTTCCAGTTTAATGACAAGCAAAATATAATTAATCAAAAGTTAATCGCCTTTAACCAAATATACTGAACATAATTCGCTAAATGGGATTGATCAAATTAATTTCTAAAACAACTTAGATCTAACGTGATTGTGAAAACTGAAATTGAAGAGACTATTATATAACTTGACAATCAAACATTATTTTCCATTGCCCAAATATATTCCAAATAGTGCCCGTGATCACACCAAAATGTACTTTAGCTTCATAGTTTTATGGTTGCTAATAAATCGCATACGACATTTGCTAGCAATTTCAACGGTAAATTAAACTTGGTATGGGTACCAAGTTTCAAGATCAGTTGTTTCTGCCATCTCACCCTTCAAATTAGTGACTTATTGGCTCTGCTATTAGATTGGACTTTGATTGGCAAGCTATAATTAAAACCTGTCTCGCTCTGCTATCAGTTTGAGAGTAAGCAAAGCCATCTGAAATTCATTACCCATTTTATCCATCGATATTATTCGAGACGAGAAAAATTTGTTACTTATTATTGTAGCAAGAATTGCCCGCAACTAGGTTTCTTGTTCTTATCAATACCATGAGGCAATGACATAGAATAATGAAACTCTAGAATTATAAATATATAATAAAGTGTATAAGGCCTGTACCATAATATGTTGGGGGCCCTTTTTATCTGACTGGAGCGAAACTCAAAAGGAGGGTTTCTCTTTTTTTACAAAATAAATAAAATAGCATCCTCAGTCGAGAGCTTAAGCTGATTAATTAATACTTTATTTAATCAAATAACAGTGTTAACATTAAATTGTATCATCTGTAGGTACACTTGACTTATGCTAGTTAGCTAAACAGGTAGGTGTTGCAACCAGCACCCTTACTAAGTTATAAAATAATTTGTATTAAAGGCAGTGGTACAAGCCCAAACATACTTCAGTTTCACAAAAGCTTTTTTTATTTTTTTAACTTGGTTAACATAATTTCAGAAATCAGAAATTACAATCTTTCTATTTGACATTTGGATTATTTGTGTTGGGGTGTGTGTGTATGTGTGTGTGTGTCTATGCGTGGGGGTGCGTGCGTGTATGTAATGGTAATGGTGTGTGTTATGTCGGTGCAGAATGTGTGTTACGTTCTCGGTAGAAGGGTTTAGTGTGGGTTATTATCAGAGAAAAGCCGGCGTTCTGTATCCAGGTAGTTGTTTGTAAGTAGAAAGTTTGTCATAAATTTCTTGATAGATGAGCTTGGAAGAGAGTAAAGTTTCAATTTCCTATTGAGTTTATTATATAATTGTGGCCCTTTTTTTTTTTTTTGGGTGGGATTTTATCAAATAACTTCTCCCGCTCTGGGCGGAGCGGGAGGACGTGTCAGACTCTCACTGATTAAAACCCACCCGTGTTCCGTCAGTTGCCCTGTTGCCGGGGGCTACGATTTTCCTATCGGTTTTCTTCGAACCCCCGGCAGGCATTGGCCCTAGCGGACTCCGTCAATTCTGCTGACATCTGCAAGCAAAGAAATCGTTTGGTGAATGAGTATTTACATCTGTAGTGCTGACAAACTATATCTTTACGTCTTTTAGTGATTGTCGCGTAGGGGATCTCTGTGTTGTAATAGGACTGAATTAAGAACAAAAAGTTGTCTAACAGAAAGTACTTTACAATATTTATATAAATCTTCTGTTGGGAAAAGTATCGGGCGAAAGGTACTTTTACCTTTAATACGGCTCTTTGGGCCCTCTCCAATTTCAGAATTGTGGTCTTAGGAGCACCACCCCAGACGGAAACACAATATGATAGGAGTGATTGACAGAGGGCATGGTAGACCCTTTTGACAATCTGTGCATCTGCCACATGACATGAGTCTTAAAGATGAATATCAGTTTTTTAACCCTTGCTGTCAGTAGATCTATGTGGGCTGAAAAGCTTAGATTGTCATCAAGAGTCACCCCGAGGTGAGGTTCATTGAAGAGCGAGCGAAGCAGACTCAAAAAAAATAGACGCTTTGGTGAAGATTTCATTGGAATTTAACTAAGAAAATGCAAGATCGAGTGAAGCTAGCTAGAAATTTGGAGAATCCAGACTCAGATAGTTCAAGCTATCATTGTCATTTAACTAAGAGAATGTAAGAGCGAACGAAGCGAGGTCGAAAATGGAGTATCCTGACTTGTAGGTGAGATTTTCTGTGTGATTTCACTCAATGAAAAAAGAACTTGAGAGTTGGAACGTGCCTTTAGCTTGAAGCCTGTAAGCCATAAACAAATTACGTTAATTTTCATATTTTCATTAAGTATTCATTCTTAACGGGGTGCTCATCAATAAGAATTTCAGGTTTTGGATATTATTGTACGAATTTTTGCTTGCACACCTGGGGGCCCCCGTAGCTTGGGAGCCCCGTATCATTGATACGGCTGATACGGCGCGGCAGCGGTAGCTACGCCCCTGTAAATCAAATACACAAAAAACCTTTCCAAAACGAAACAAACATCTTCACAAACTTTCACAACTACCTATTATTAAAAGAAGTAAGGATAATAGAATCTCCAAACATAAAAATCTGGTCCGCTACCAAATTGCCAAGCCATAAATAAAAAGCACTTCAACTTTAAATATTACTATTGTACAGAACGCTGTGCGATTACTCTGTAGTATGTAAATAATCTGATTTCAAACATAAACCAGTACAGAACTAACTTTTATAACAAAGTTTATGTGACAGTAAAAGTGAGTTTTAACTAACTGTTATAGTGGCATGCGCGTGGAAGCTGACTCTATGGTCAACAACCTGGAGACGAGAATGGGTCTATATCCACACTTTTCAAGGTTGCGCGGTTTGCACGTGTTCCGAAGTATGCTCTTCCTGTCGCCTTCGCCATACGGCGAATTCTTCATACAAAATGTTGGTACATGTCTCATAAATGAGATTATCAGCTAAATGTAAATAATTTAGGTAACATAAAATACAGTAGTATAAAATAAGAGCTCTTCTAAATATATGCAGACTTCTCATACTGAAGCACAAATCAACAAAATATGTAAACTACCCATCATGTTTTATTTCGGAATAGAGTTTTTCAAGGAAAGATTATAATACTGTACTGGGAATCTTGGAATCCACATAAATGTTCCACACTGGACTGTCGAACACTGATGGAAAGTTCTTTGACATGCGCATTTTGATTACTCGGACTAAGCCCGGGCTGGTTGAAATTGCGTGCAGCTTTTATTCTAAAGGGATTCCTAGTTTTTTCTGATGAATTATTTAAAGATGTTTGTTAGTGTAGATGAACTTGACAAGTTGAACTTTTGGTACTTTTAGGATTAAAGAAAAAGTTTAAATGAAATGATCTCTAAATAGGTATCTAAGTATAAGTTCTTAAATTAAAAGTGTAATTAGTTTTGTTTGAATATCCTTTTCAAGTTCTTTGGACAGAGATTTGCTATAGTTTGTAAATGAGCTATAGAACCTGGTTCACTACAGGTTATTTCACCCCACCCAAAACCATATTTTCTCAATGTTTTTGCACAACTCATAATGCGAAACAATAGGCCGCTTGTAGACGCACATTTTTCCATCGGATCACGGACCGTGTTTTTCATATTTGTATGAGTTGAACATCGGTCTGCGGCGTCCGGTGCATATACATCACACACTTCCATTGTAACCTTAACACCACCGCAAGACCGGTGAAAAAAACGATCCATTATCCGGTGAAAAAAATGGACGTGTACAAGCGGACTTAGAGAGTGCTTTGGGATTGAAAAAATTGTTTTGTCTCCTTTCTGCAACTGTTTTTATTGTTACACTCCTGCTAGTACACAAAACCTATTTAATTTATATGCCAATGTAAAGATAATTTAATGGAGATTAATTCTGTACTTTTCAAAAATTGATTTAATGCGGCAGAAACGAAAAAACATCAAAATAGTTTATTTTTTAAATCCCGTCAATCAAGTGTGAAACCTGAAAACATTGTAGCTTGCGAAAAAATCAATTAATAGAGTTTTTTTTTGTAATAGATTCGTTTCAACCATACGAGGAACCATAGTGGAAATGGCTCTTTTATTCAAAGTGGTTTAATTATATTTAATAAAAAATTACTAAAGTTTGGGCGACTCGAGTGAAAATACGGAGAAAACAAATTTTCCCAGATATGAGATGTAGCTAGATCAATTTTTCGCCCCCGTAAACCCCTGTATTGCAACTTTCATTGAAATCGATAGAGCCAATTTCGACAACGTACAAATATAAAAGTGTAAATTTTTACCCGGCTGCTCTAGAAGAACGGTAATGTTTTCACCAAGACACTTTTAATCATACGTACATAAATTGTAAGAGCATTTCGATGCCGAGCCCTTTACTTTCTATTGTAATCATTTGATCGACATGTGGTCATTCACATACAGAACAAACAACTCACCTCGTGTGTCATCAAAAGAATGTCTTTACACAAACACTCGAGGATTTCCGGTCATAGCACTCTCTTTAAAGACGAGGAAATTACCCGCTAAGTATTGAAAAACTGAGTTGAATGCTCTCTTCGGATAATAGCTACTTATAGGAAGATATGACATGGATGTCGGGTTTGCCAAACGCTGGTGATTTAAAACATGCCTTCAAAGTAGACCTGTTATAGAAATCACCATTACCATGAGTCTGTATGGTTTTGGAAGGTTTCACTATTAATAAGATAGTAGTAATATTCGTTTTCTTAAGAAAAGAAAAAGGCAGGAGGAAATAACGAAATATCTAACAGTAACTGAATTCTAAGAAATTATAAAAAAACTGTCAAATTCATGCAAAGATGTTGAAATTATCTTCAAGTTTGAAACTGTCTTCAAAAAGAGCAGTTTTAAGAAAAAATCCTATGGCAAAACCAGCTAGTTCCTTAGTAAATATGTGGTAATTACTACTTTCAGACAGCAATTAGTGGAAAACTAAAAACCGATATCTCCAAAAGTCCAAGCCCACTGAGTAAATCGCCTCTCTCTTCAACAGCCAAACAAACGAATTAACTCGACAAACTGATGATGACGTAACAGAAGAGGCTTGACTTTGAACCGCATTGCAAGAAAATGCAGAAGGGACAACCAGATTACTTATTTCATTTATCTAACACTAGATGACCCGTCAGACGTTGTCCTGCCCGTCAGACGTTGCCTGCCCGTCAGACGTTGTCCTGTCAAAATTTCAATTTCGATTTTTCGGCCGTTCCTTTGGCTTGTTCCAATTTTTTGTAACGAAGTTCTTTAACGCGGCTTGTCAACTTTCAGAAATCATCACTCTAAAAAGTGTTAATACTTGCGACTGTCTTCTTCTAATTCAAAGAGAAAGAAAGAGAGAGAGAAAGAACGCCGGCAGAAAAAAAAAACAAAAGAAAAGAGTAAAGTGATTACAGTGTCTTGGGATAAAATTGTACACATCGGCCTGAGTACACTGCATACCGGAGAGAGAGAGAAAGTGTGAATTTGGTCAACATGAAAATCCAAATTTTCGTCATGGGTGTCGTTTTCATAGTTTTCGAGGGTGCTAAAGCCGATAGTGAGATCAAAATGTAAATCCAAGATAGCGGTCGCGAAAGTTTTTAATTTTTTTTGTCATAGGTGTCGTTTCTATAGTTTTCGAGGGCGCTAAAGCCGATATGCGGTCAAAATGTAAATGCTCAAAAATAAAAATTTTGTTTATGTCAGGAACGAAATTCATTCTCATCTATGATTTAAATCATACGTGAGAAAGAACTTCGTTCCTGACGGGGTTCCCCCGACCGCACACGTTTTTTTTTTCTTAAACCACCCCTTTACTGAGGCGAATAAAACAAAAAAAACATTATTCAAATCGGTTGAGCCATTTTCGAGTTTTACTAAGAGACTAATGCATGGCAATTGATTTTTATATAAATTTATAGAATATCCTCACGTATGGTTCTCAAACATGGCCTTTGACAATTCCGCAGAGGTCCACACTCGGGGTTTGCCAGAGAGCTATGGAACGGAGTATTCTTGGTTTTAATTTGTGGACCGGGTTAAGAATACAACAATACGTTTCATCACTAAAATAACTGATGTCACTCGGCGCTGCCACGCTTAAATGGAATTGGGCTGGACACATCTGCCGCATGTCAAACGATCAATGGGCCAAACTTACGACCCAGTGGATCCCGCTTAATGGCAGACGTCATCGCGGCAGGCCCAGACGGAGATGGCGGGATGAGCTGGACTCCTTTACGAACGATTGGTCCTTGGAAGCTCTGGACAGAGAGTAGGGAGGCCTTTGCCCAGCAGTAACAACGACCACGGGTCCCATTTATCTAATAAAGGTGTAAAACTAATCTAGATATAATGAATCTAATTTCATCGCTTAACAGCGTTGCTGTGTTCCGATTTGAAGGACAATTTTGATGAACATGCACATGGGACATTATTCAGACTTGTCTCTGTAATGGCAACGCAACTGCGATGCTTCAATCTTACAAATGTCTCATAGACTGCTATAAGGATCTTTTGGCGCTCGAATGACGTTGAAAAGAGGGCGCAGTTAGTAAGCATGTACAATTGTTTATAGAAATGTATTGAAAAAACAAAATGCCGGCGTTAGTTCAGATTTTGGCCACGCGCCAAAAGAACCTTGTAGCGCTATACGTGGTGGTGACACGTAACTGCCACATATGCGACATCTTCCGACAGGTGGATCGTCAGCTTTCTTACCCCTCAATACCATAAAAAGCTTACGATTGTTTTAAGGCAGTAACGAAATTAATAGTGTACAGGAGACCTATGCGAGTAATAGAATTTGACAGCATGATTCATGGGCTGCTCCTTTGCTATCACACATAATATCACATAAGTTAACCTTCTCCATCTGCCTACTGTTTGTTTACGCGAAGCAATGAAAGGGTGTGATGTGTAGCGATGGGGTCGTCGACCTGTGACGTAGTTCATAGACCACGTGACTAAATACTGGAGTCAGTAGGGGAACGGCTACTGTTCTTATGTACTCGTATTACGATGGCGGATGATTTTTCTTTCACTTGAGTGGATGAACGCAGTGCCCAGAAAGAAATAAAAAGTACTTTGTACTACGTTTGTAGTTCTACCTAGGTACCTAGGTAAACTTGAACCAAAAGGTAAGGGTCCCATTGAAAGGAAGTGATGAGGTTAAGGGTCTTTTGTAACGTTTGACGTTCAAATTTATTAAGATAATGTTTTTTTTTTAAGAAATATGTCTTAAAAATGCTATTTAGTCTCAAATAACCAGTATGGTAAAACAAAACATTTGTACGAGACTACATTTTCACAATAATAGAAAATCGTACTTCGAACTCTTATCTTCAAAATCGGAGAGTTTACAGCGAAATTTAACTTCCTTTACAGGCGTCTCGTTCATGGGGAATCACGTTTCATTACCCATAAACTTATTTTATTCTTACATTGTCATCTTCCATTGTAGAGTCTAGGTTTTTATTATTAAGAATAAATAAAGTTTATACAGTGAATACTGTGTAGAGTATACATACCTATATTTAAAGTTACAACAAAGACTGGTATTATATGCACATATTCTTTAACAACTTTTTAAGGCGGGTCTTAGGTATACGATCAATTATATGGCACAATGTCATGAAATATTTTTCTACCTTTTATGGTTAATAATGAAGATAGCGCAATTATTGATGAGTTTGAGCGAGTTTAATTTTTATCGCACCATATTTTAATTGCACTGTGTAGAATAAGTAGGTATTGTGCAGGTCTTGTTCACGAAAAAACATTGAAGCTTAAGGCCCGGACTCCACCAAAGTGGAGACGAGACAAGAAGAGAAGAGATGTGTTTTAAACAACCAATAGAATTTCGTTATTCAAACATCTCGTCTCCTTTCAGCTTCAGTGGAAACCACTAAGCGGAGATGTATCATATTTGTATGGCGCGATCGAAGCGGAGATTTGTGCTGTGCCTCGCCGAGAGCTGGGCGGCGGTACAAAGCGGAGATGTGAGCTGTGCCTCGCAAACTGACGACGGCGTGCAGCAGAGACGAGAAGAGATGTGAGTCGCGTGCAGTGAGCGGAGCCGTAACAGTTCCGCTCTAGCCAGCACATGTCTTCGCTCTAGCCAGCACACATCTCCGCTCCAGTCAGGCCAGTACGCATCTCCAGACAGCTTCGGTGGATACACCCTAACTAAAAAACATATCTTCTCGTCTCCGCTTCAGACATCTCCGCACATCTCCGCTTTGATGGAGTCCGGACCTAAGTCCATACTTAGGTCCGTCAATGGGCTGATTCAATCATATTGCACAAACTTATTGTAGATGTAGCGGCAGCTTAGAACTGATGTGAATGTTTAGGGAAAGGAAGCCAGTTGGCATTTTCACTGGCGTGCCTTTCTGTAACAGTATACCTACCTACACCGAATGCCGTCTATCCTCTAAAGTACGCACTTTCACCTCCATCAGTCAGTCCAACCAAATTAAATACTAGTCAGTCATCATTGGAAATTTGACTAGCTGTTGTATGCCACGTTAGCTCTAACCCTGCATCCTAAACAAAGCTGACTGTCGCGCGAATACGCGATATGCGATCGTTTACATGAATAATGCCGAACACACGCAACGACGACAGTCGGTAATGTTTGTATGCGAGTGCGAGACATTTCTGTAACGCATGCAAGAAACCGTTTTCATTAGTCGATAGCGCCCTCCTGTTGGGTGCAAGAGTTTTTTGTTAACCATGCCATAGGGCTCGTATTCGGGGAAGCGTTTTCATTAGTCGATAGTGAACGATTGCGGTCTACGGAGAACCTGTACCACACGTTTGGCAGTTGCTTTGAAGGTTTATTTTCATTGGTAATTGTGAGTCTTTGCACGCTTATTACCGACCGATGAATTTCATTGGTAGCTACGTCCGCTACGGGGATTCCCCGCAAATAGTGTACTGACTGAATTATCGACATATGACTTTCATTCGATCGACCAAGTTACCGAATAATGAAAATGAGTCATTAGGAACACAGAGTTTAGAGATGGCAATAAACATAACACAACCACGCAAACTTTACCGCATCAATGTAAAAATCAACAGTCTCTTTGCCCTCAAAATATAATATGACTTCTAAATCAGTTTTGGTGTCGGGCAGTATCAACGCTAAACTGGCCCTTACCTATTAACCTAAAACTGGTGAATATTATGCTGCCCTGAAGCAGATAGAATTCATTAGCAATTGGGGTTATATTCTGCAGATATAATGGAGGTACGACAGAATTATAATAACGATGATAGTTTTACTATAATAAACAATGTGAAAGTGGCCATACCAGAATATGATTTGGTATGGGAGCAATGTGGGTAGTTAATTCTGTGTCCTTTAGTAGAAAAAATAAGAGTTAAGTATTTAAGATTATTTTGTCAAACTGTATTGCTTATCCATTAATATCTTCAATTCAACAGCAGGCAACAAACGGGCAATAACTGGATTCCAAACCCTGATTTAAACGGTGCGATTTGAAGCCCCATTTATACGATTCAAGTTTCTTGCCTATGGCATAACTAAGTACTATAAAATTGAAGCAACAAGCAAACAAAATTTTTTTTTTTTTTTTACTTACTTTTACTCTACTTTGCCTGTAGCATGGCAATTAAACCGCGGTGCCTGAACACCACAGTTTCTTTAGACGTAGGGTGGCAAGTGTAAGTAGGTACGTAGGTAAATGATATCAGAATGATGATAACAATGTTCTTCCCAAGAAAACCCACAAAAACTCGGTGCTTTCCACGAAACGATTAATATGTTAGTGATAATTATCTAGGCTACCCTACTGAACTATGCACATAAGTAAATAGGGACTCTACGAGGCAGGGAGCTGTTGCCCGTAAAACCACTGTTAAATGAATCAATCACTTAGTTGACGCAGAGCTGGTCGAAAAGATATCCCTTGAAAAGACGAATATTTAGATAAATGGTATTGGGTAGTATTTAAACGCAAATCAAAAAATATCCTTTTTCTATGCAATAAGATTCCGAATTCCCATCAAAATTACTGATTGCACAGCAAAATATTCAACTCAAAATATCACTAAACACACTACAATTTATTTTCGCAGCGTACAGCGATTTTTCCTAAAGCAAAAGCTTTTTCATCAATGCACAGCTAATAAACTTAATGCACATTATACATGTTAACTCTTTTTCTTTTAAATATAGCTTCTATTTTTATATTATGTACAGCAGTTTTCTAGTGAGACTGTTTGTTCCCACTAGTACTACCGAACTGAACCACCGGTGATACTAGCGATAGTAACTGCAATGTCCAACTGGTTGTACTACGGAGAAGTAAATTTACCCATGGTTCAACTGGTTGTTCTATATTGAAATATCTTGGTAAACTGCACTCGAAAACACGGTGTTCGCACTGGCACTCGCCGGCCGCTGCCGCGGCACCGCTCGCTTCGCTCGCTCGGCTCGTGCGGTATATTATGTGGTCACAGTTCTAACCTAACCTACCATTCAGCCATAGAACAACCAGTTTTGTTTTTTTATATTTTATATTATTAATTTGCTGTGCAGTCAATATTTATGCTATGAATGTAGTATTTTTGTACAAAAATAAATTTAACTGTATTGCATTATGAGGAAAAAGTAATGTTATATTGATGTATAATTTCGAATTATCTGCAGTTTGAGTTTTGTTAAACATTTAGTTTATTTGTAGTGAAGTAAGTTATTTGATGTAAAAAAGAATATAAATGATGAGTATGTATTGATAGGCGATTATTTATTTGATGTGCAATTTATAATATCCCAATGGTATTATGTACCTATAGATAACCTATAACTTAAAATTCATACTACTACCGCATCACTAGACCATAGACAATTTTGGGCGGCCATTGTTAACATCTTTGGCAGAAAACTTGCACTGTACCTAGCTACGACGTAGTGTTAGTTTTATCGAATAAAGTATGCAGTACTTATTTATGACTAGCAATCTAGAGATAGAGATCGTCATGAGTTCGATCTCGAACCGTTGCTTAAAATGCACACTGTAACGTTCAAGATCAAAAATAAAAACCGGCCAAGTGCGTGTCGGACCAGGCACAATGAAGGGTTCCGTAGTTGGGATGAATTTATCCCAAGAACAAACTTAACTTTGTAGTTGAAAAACATTTTCTCCCATACATTCTGTATGGGAGAACATGTTTTTGCAACCCTAAATGTAAGTTGGTCGATTATTACTCGTTAACTTGTAAAGCCTACTTAGCTGTGATAGTTTTCCTTTTAATTTCGTAATATATGCTACTGCCGTGAATTTTTTCAGATACCCAAAACCAACCATTAAGTTTCCCCAAGAGTTGAGGAATGGTTGCAAACCAGACCTAAGTAATCTCAGAGTTTTTGGATGTAGAGCTCTTATACATATACCTTCTTTCTTGTCACCGTAAGAAATTGGATCTTAACGCTGATGAAGCTATATTTGTAGGCTATACAGAAGATCCTAATAGTTATCTTTTTAGAAATTCATCTTGTCCTAGAACCTTACAAAAGTCTAGAGACGTTAAATTTTTTGAAGATTGTTTTTCTTCTTTAAATAATAGAAATGTCAACAATACTAAGATTTCTACTGAACCTTTAGTACTTTCTAATAGTCTTTCTAATACAGGAAGAAACCAGTACAGTTCAAGAATCTTTTGAACATATTCCAGTGGTCACTATTGAACCAGCTCCAGGCCATACTGTTGTCACTGAAGATCAGACTGCTGAAACTGATCAATTTTTTGAAGCAATTGAGGAAGCAGTAGTTTCTACTAGTCAAACTGATGGACAACGTAGATATCCTTCAAGAGACCAGAAACCTCCTAATTACTTCTCATACCAATTTTCTAGTCAAGCGTCTGACGAGCCTAGAACTTATAATGAGGCTACATTGGCTGATGATGTTGAGAAGTGGCAGATGGCAATGACGAATGAATATAATTGGATGAATGAATTAAAAATGAATATAATAAATATAATTCACTGATGAAGCTGAAGACATGGAAATTGGTTGACAGAGAAAACATAAAAGTTATACCATGTAAATGGGTTTATAAGTTAAAGAAAGATTCAGCAGGAAATGTTGTGAAGTACAAAGCAATATTAGTTGCTAAGGGATTCACCCAGACGCCAGGTGTTGATTATTCTGAGATATTTGCTCCTGTCGTGCGGCACTCCTCCTTGCGTACTCTACTGGCTCTCGCAGCCGAATTGGATTTGAAGATACGTCACTTGGACGTTGACACTGCGTTTTCAAATGGAGATCTACAAGAGAAGGTCTACATGGAACAACCTCAAGGTTTTAAAGTAAAAGGTTTGGAAGACAGTGTGTCTCTTACAAAAATCCTTGTATGGACTTAAACAAGCTCCACGTGCCTGGAATATAAAGTTAGATAAAACTTTATCATCTTTTGGTTTTGTGAAAACTCCATCAGAACCATGTGTGTATACCAAACTTTTTGGAAAAGAGCTGGTTATCGTTGCAGCCTTGGCGATGACATAATTGTTTTTATCAGTAATGACAAGATGTTTGACATCGTCAAAAATGACTTGCAAAAATATTTTTCAGTAAAAGATTTGGGCTATCTATGCTATTATTTTGGTTTAAATATAATCAGAAAAAATGATGAAATAAAAGAACATCAGAAAAATTATATTAATAATATTACAAAAGTTTGGAATGGAGAATTGTAAAACTTGTACAACTCCGCTATCTGGAAAACTGGAGGTCAGTACCAGCATTGATAGTGATCATAATCTAGAAGAGTATCCCTATCAAGAATTAATTGGTTGCCTCATGTTCCTGAGTGTTATACTCGTCCAGACATCGCATACGCGACTAGTTACCTGAGTCAGTTCAATACTCGGTACAATAAGACTCACTGGTTAGCCGCAAAGAGTCTTACAATATCTAAAAGGCACTTTAGATTACTCGATTTGTTATAGAAAATCAAGTATGCCTCTTGTAGGATTTTGCGATGCCGATTGGGCAAACTGTATTATAGATCGCCGTTCTTATACTGGTTACTGTTTTAAATTAGCAGGCAGTCCGGCTTCGTGGGCCTCGCGGAAGCAGCAAACCGTAGCTTTGTCCTCAGCGGAAGCCAAGTATATGGCAATAACTGAAGCTACGAAGGAAGCGATTTATTTAGGAGGTTTATCCCTGAATTAATTTCAGATCCTATGGTAAGGCAAAAGTTATTACCTAATACCGTAACATTTGTACCGATAGTCAGAGTGCACAGAGTTTGGCCTTAAATCCGGTACACCACCATAGGACGAAACATATAGATACCAGATATCACTTTATTAGAGAAAATATTAGTGATAATTCGGTAAACTTAAAATATACCAAATCCAGTGATATGCCAGCTGACATCTTCACTAAACGATTGCACCGTGTGGCACATGTAGATGTGTACTGGGATTAGGTTTAGTGTAAATATATTTTTACACGTTTACTTCAGTACTTAGTATACATTTTCATACTGTTTTCTTTTAAATTGGGATATTTTGAGTCCATTTTGATATGTTATTTATTGTGAGAATTTTGATTAAGGGGGCGTTGTAATAATTCTGGCTTTATACTGTCCTTAAACTG
The DNA here is from genome assembly GCA_949152395.1 of Agrochola litura. NCBI lineage: Eukaryota > Metazoa > Arthropoda > Insecta > Lepidoptera > Noctuidae > Agrochola > Agrochola litura. Next base: position 1,259,868 of record OX424490.1, read on the forward strand.
TATTCAAAATTCTTCTAATTATATGTAACTAGGTTACCTGACACTTCATAAAAATAACAAACCTGATGAAACACGTCTTTTTTTTTCAAATACAAAATTACAACAAACTGCATATTATTGAAAGGGTAATTCCTCGAGCCATGTTGAGGGCTAGAGGGGTTACCTAAGGATTTCATACTTGAATGCGCCAAAAAACTCGACAAACGTCACACTATGATCACTACTAAAGCTACACATATTCGTATTTCCCCCGAGAGCACCGTGTTTACTCGACATTTCGACATATTTATTTGCATTGGAGATGGTTTCTTCAATAAATCATTTCGAAATATATCCGTCATGTTGCTGGGGAAAGCTATTTGGGAGCCGGTTTTCAAGACTATGAAGATAAGGGCTGGTACCTATTAGTCGAAGACAAATTTCCTTCCAAGTTGGCTTATAAGCTACATTCAGAATCGATTGAATCTTGTTACAAAAAGACAGTTTCATTGAAATGTGGGTGCCTAACCCCTCGGGGATTACAGGCGTGATTTTATGTTGTTAAATTATTTTATGTGGGTACTTAGGTACTTATAAAATAAAATAAAAAATAAAATAAAATAAATGGTGTTAAATTATTTTGTGTTGTTAATTTTTTTTTATGTTGGTACTTACTAATATTTTTTTTATCGAATAAATTGAAGCAATGAAAATGAAAACTGAAAATCAGTTATTTTCCAGGGCATGAGATAAGATAAATCTTTATTTGCCTTAAACATGGTATTAAGTTGTTACAGTCTGGTTTGATATAATGTCCACATGTTTAGCTATACAGAATAATTGTTTTAATTGCATGCAAAATAATTAATAATTGGTAATACAATAAGAGTCATTCAGATAGATTAATACAAATAATAGGTTATACAATAATAGTCATCACAAACATTTTCATTAATACCTGTACATACACATTTTATATTTTCAAGTTATAGAAATCATTAATGTCATAAAAATTATGTCCCTTAAGCCATTTATATAGTTTGTTTTTAAATGATTTAGGACTATTTAATGATTTTAATTATTTTGGTATTTTATTGTATATACGTACACACATCATAAGGCAGCTTGTAGCATACTTGGCTGACTTTGGATTATCCTTTAATATAAGTCTGTGTGGATCCTTTGTTGGTCGAGAGACGACTTCATACGCTTTTTTGAACAATCAATTATTAATTAATGTACACAAATTTACAGATTTCAAATATGTAAAGTGAGGGAAATAAAAGCAAGACTCAAGGACGGAGTCCACAAATGGCACTGATGCATTTTTTTGGCTCAATAAATGCTCTATCCTTATCCTTACTACTGTTCCCCCATATAATAAGCCCGTAACGTAAAACGGATTCTATATATGCGTGGTAAGTAATAATTGCCGTTTTTCTATTTGTCACGTTCTTTACATGTCTGAAAGCATAAACAAATTATTGATCCTATTGCACAAAATATCTATATGTACTTTCCAATTTAAGTCTTGATCTATAAGTACACCCAAGAATTTGGTTTATGTAACTTATTTCAGTCTATCAATATTAAATTTAAAGTCGTATTTAGCATGTTTAGATTTATTAAATTGTATAAAATTAGATTTAACATAACATCACGCCTTGTTTCCCCGAAGGGTTGGGCAGAGGTGTCCCTGTAGCAGGTACACCCACATTTCGCCAGTTATGTTTAAGTCCCATGTAATAGGGGGCGAGCCTATTGCCATCAACCGGGCACAAATCCAGACTAAATTAGATTTGTCCGAGTTAATTTTTAATTTATTTGTCTGTAGCCATCTTAAAATATTGTCAATAGTATTATTAATGTCCATTTCATGATCCAGATAATGATTTATACTTCTTATCAGACGTCATGATAATTGAAATGTCATCTGCAAATAATATACCTACATTTATGGTTGGTCACTAGTGATATATCATTTAATATAAACAAAATGGGTCCCAAGAGGAAGAAAGTAGGTTTTCATGTACTTTATCTATGATAACGTATTGTTTCCGATCACTTAAATAAGACGAAATCAACTGCAGTGCTAGTTCTCTTATTCCAATGCCTTCAATTTTTTTTAATAATACGTCATGTTCTTCGAAATCGAAAGCTTGTGACAGGTCGAAAAAAGTCCTGTTGTTAAGTGGTTATTATTTAGATTACTCGGGATATTGCTCAAAAGGGAAAATATTGCCTGTGTTGTTGACTTGTGCTTTTGCAATCCAAACTGTTCATTTGCTATAATGTTATATTTGCTATAAAAGTCGACAAACAGACGTTGAGCATACATTTTTCGATTACTTTTGACAAAATAGGAATTGAGTAATCGGGCGATAGTTTTTCAAGTCATTTTTACTGCTTTTTTTGTAAAGTGGTTTCACGACTGATAGTTTTAAGGCATCAAGAAAAGTACCTGATGAAAATGAAAGATTAATTAAATACGTCATTATAGAAATTAAAAATTAATTATTTTTCTTTCTCTCTTTACTTTCTTTCTTTAATTCAGTGTTTCTTTAATTATTTTTGTGCTAATTCCATCATAACCTTCGGAATTAGTATTATATAAAGCCATTAACTCCTGTTTAACTTCATCTTCAGTCATGAAACTAAGAAACATGGAATTAGGAATTAACAACTTAATTAGAGTCATTATATAAATTATGAAATATTAAGGTGTTTGTCGAGTCAATAAAATAACAATTAAAAGCGTTAATTCGCTATGTCAGTGGAATTCGTCAGTGAGGTAAATTAAATTGTGTATTCCAATTATTTATTTATTTAAAGTTCTTACACACAAAAAGGTACAAAGGCGGACTTAATGCCATAGGCATTCTCTACCAGCCAACCAAGGGTGGTGAAGAGATTAGATGGCAGGTGCTCTGTTTGAGAGGAACAAAGAAAAAAATATTAAAAATATATCATTAGAAATAAAATGTACAACAACAGTACATACATATATTTTTTTTTTATCGGTTCCGCGTTTTTCAATACCATTTTCCAGTATTGTTAATGACTGTCATCACTACAAGCTAGGTTTCCTAAGTTCATTTTCATACTAAATAACCACCCCTTTAAACGATTTCATGCAAATACAAGGACATTTCCAGATTTAGCACAAAATAAGGCATAAACAGTTTCTGTCTACTTTTAGGCAACAGTAACACTTGACCCGGTTACAAAAGGCTCATAAGTTTCAAGGTTGGCCAGGAACAAGGAGTCAAGTTTCAATGGGACTTGGAACCTCTATTCTAAAGGTGAGTAAAGAGAATTCAATGTTAAAAACTTATATGGTTAACACGTAGGCAGGTACCTAAGTTAAAGGTTTATTGTTTAGTGCTGAAGTTTTAGGGTTGTGTGGCTTGTATCTAGGTAAGTACTTGTATTGTAATAAAGGCAAGATATTGTCTTTTTATAGGTAGGTAATTATCGCTTACCTATGTCCCTACTGTAAACACTGGAACTGTTTGGAGTGAGAGTCCAACGCGCGACCCAAAGGGCCAACAGCTTACAAGCACCTTTTCAACTAGTTTTTCACTTCCGAATTGCATTTCGAAATTAGCGAACTGTTAGTTATTGAGCTGTTAGCGTAAAGATCTTTTTCAACACACTTGCTCGAAACTGGTTCTTACACCTCTTTTTGGTTCACAGTTATTCGACTTTTTATTATTTAAAACGCACGCTTAAACTTTGCATTTCTGCCTCGCTAATGCCTGAATGTCACAGATAATAATTTTATAAACCTACTAGGTAGAGATGTGCTTTTTTTCTTCTCACCAAAGCCCCTCCATGCCTTTTAATATAATAAAATGTTTATATATAGTAAATAAACATTTCATTTCATCAAATTATTTATTTTGGGGTGCTGAATGCCATTTTAAACAAATATTAAATATTTGTTGAATGTATTTTTTTTCCTTGCATTTGTAAATAAGTTCGCAAGAGGTAAGCGTGAGCATTTATCATTGCATCAAAATGAATCTACCTACTATTTCAATTTAAAAAAAAAACCGCACGAAAAAGCAGTTCAAGCCATATGCTCGATGTTAATAAAACAGCCGTTACTCCAACCATTACATGCCCATGACGGTAACTGTTCAATCCTCAGACATCTTGCAAGTTTCAAAAGGATTTCTCCTCCATGAACATAAAGCGTTACGTTACATGAAAGATACGGTTTCCCGGTAAAGAGTTACCAGTTACCAGGGCAGGGGTAAGTAGGCCAAGGCCGCGTGCAACTGTAAAGATTTAATGGCAGTCTGTTTTTGGCCGCATTTTGGTAATCGTCTGTCTGTAAGCGGGAAGCGGGTGACCTATTTATGAAGTTACTGAATTCAGTCGATTACTATTGTAGGTAATGGAGAATCGTCATGAAGTCAAAATTCTATAAGTATTCTAGCAATTGAATGCTGTCGATCATTTGATGCTTCAGCTACAGGCCTTTTTTTTTTTGGGTGGGAAATTATCAAATAACTTCTCGCGCTCTGGGCGGAGCAGGAGGGCGTATCAGACTCTTACTGACTAAAAGCCACGATCTCCCTTTCGGATTTCTTCGCAACCCCGGCAGGCATTGGCTCTAGCGAGCCCCGTCAGTTCTGCTGACAACTATTTGAGGCGTGCGTGGAACACAACGTCGACCCGGGCCTGACGGCGAGCTAGCCATTGCTCACAGTCCGCAAGCCCGCGCCTACGGTGGCCAGAAATTGGCCTGCGATTCCCGACGCCCAGGGCGTCTCCTCCTGCGGCGGTTAGGGGCGTGAGGCCACGAAATTTTCCTCTCCCTCACGCGTTTCGGCTCCTCCTTCGCAAGCATTACGGCTTTGCAGAAGTAGGTGACGGACTTCCATTTCGTCTCGCTCCGTACCATGGCCTGAACCAGGGCCAGACGCGAGAAATCACCGCCGCCGATTGCGATGCTCTGCCTAAGCGGGGCAAACCACCGTATGCTCCACCGTGTCGTCCGGGCGATCCAGACAATCAGCTACAGGCCTGGTTTTCTTTTCGAAGGTTCCAACTTCTTTGTTTATCATAGCTATGTTCAATTTTATTCAAACTCAGATACAACTAACCGAACACCTAAAAGTAGTTTCTTGTTTGAATCAAAGATTAATTCATCCAACACAATACAAATAAATCCGGAACTAACCTCTACATCAATAAGCGTAACAGTCTAATCGTTAGCCTACAAATTACCTTTCAATCGAAAAGGTTCATTAGCTAAAAGATAGGGCCAACATTCCATCATCCGCGCTTATCGCTTTCACCCAGACCGATACCTTCCGTCCGCGGCACATGGCGGTCGGCCCAAGTCTGCACACATATTAGTTTATTTACGAGAACCCTGTTTTAGAATCATATGGGGATAATTAATGATGTGTGGAAAAGGAAGGGAATAACGATGGGGGGTGTAAAGGGCCTCGTGTGCTGTGAGGTAATTAGTGAACTGGCTTTTATTACGGCTGCGTTATATTATACGAGACAAAGGGTTTAGCCGTACCGTAAAATCAGCTTTATAAAATAATCACTCAACGTTCAAAATACACGCAATAAATTTTCTTATCCTACGTCAACAATGCTTTCAAAACAAACCGACAAGACGTCTCACCACGGGATTATATTTTGACCGTTTTTGAAATTGAAGAATCCTATCAAGACCTCTTAAGTAGAATACCTACAGGAAGAAACTCTGGCATCGCGGAAAAGTAAATAAAAATAAATATAGAAGAAGTTGCAACTGCGAAAAAGAAAAGGTCAGACGGCTACCACTCGAGAAACGTTTAGAGCTTGAAGGAAAAATTAATAGTACATTATGATACAAGTGTGCTGTTTTGGTCATTATCATTACATACAAGGCGGTCTTTCTCGGTAGCCGAGTGTGTAGTGATGAATTATCAATGCACACGCGTTTCATACGACGTTTTTCAACAAACTTGCGACGAAAAAAGCAGACTTGTTGTAAGAACATATGCGACAATAACGTCACTACAGAGATGATACATTTAGATTTATAAAGTTCAACTGACCTTTGTTGCCAGGTACTGACTATCCGGAGCTTCTTTTAAAAACTTTTGTACGTCGGTTGATGACAATACTTTAGATTTTGTATTTTCGAAAATAACAAAACGATAACAAATATTTATGGAAAATGGCGCGCTGGTTTTGTTTTTTCGCTAGCAATGCGCGCGCAGGTGTAAATAAAGGCACAGGCAAAACCGTTGAGCAGCCTATTTAAAAAATATAATAAACACAAAATAATATTTTGAATGGTATTCAAATTAAGATTAATATGTAGTGAAAAAATATATAATTTGATGAAATATTATGTTAATTTATCATAGAGAGAGTGAAACAGAGGCAAATTTCAAAAAACGGGGATCCCCGGATCAACTATGGAAAAACGTATTTGATACTTGAATATTTTTATGCAGAATAATTATTTTTGTTTTTACAGATTAATAGGAAAGCATTAAGCAAAAAATTTTTTACCTAGACAAGTTTTTATGATCATAAAGTTGTAAGTCACATCATCATCATCATTTCAGCCGAAAGACGTCCACTGCTGGATATAGGCCTCCCCCAAGCACCGCCACTTCGACCAATTCTGTGCTTCCCGCTTCCAGCGGATTCCTGCGGCCTTCACAAGGTCATCGGTCCACCTTGTGGACATTCTGAGTATAAGGTATGCCACCCTGGTCGACACACTCGCGATCTTCACTACGTTACTCACAAGGGTCTTATGGACGATAATCCCGATACCATATTGGGACTGCTGGTCGCCCTCCCGGAAATAGAGCAAGTTCCCGGATTTGAGGATTATCGAGTTCTTCTCCTCTCTTCGGACTTCAGATAACCCTACTATATCCCATCGTAACCTGCTCAATTCTTCTTCGAGTTCGATGATCTTCTCGTCGGTCCGGAGTGTACGCAAGTTGTATGTTGCCAGGTCCAGTTTCCAGTGATTGTGGTAGCTGGATCTCTTCCGGGGAATCTTCGCACCCCTTGCCTCACCGTAGCCTTGACCGCTACCGTAGCCAAGGGTAGATGGGCACTAAGGGTCCATTTCTTTTTGGTGCTTGTCATTTTTAAGGGGGTATGCCATAATCGCCACGCTTGGCAGGCTGGTTGGCGATCGCAGTATGGTGAAAATGCATATAGAGAACGTTGCTGCCCATTCTCTAGTAAGTCCTTTAGTCGTCTTTTACGACACCCATGGGAAGAAGGTCATATTTTTTTAAATATTTGATTAGTTATCCTGATTCGATATACACTCAACGGCATAAAATTAGGCCCAAGCCTATTAAGTAGTTTATTTTCAGAATTAAACACAAAGAACGTATTTGTTGTTTTATAAAACTTACCTGACTTATCCAATGATGACAATAATGATACAAAACAACAACAAATTACAAAGCTAAAGGAACAACTTAACAAGCTTGTGTTAAATTTGGATAGCGCACATCAGGAAATCGAGTATCTTTCTTTAGAAAATAGCAACCTTATGCAAATAAACTTAGACTTGCAAAGGAAAAATGATATCTTCGCAAAACTTAGCAACCCAATTAATAAACACAAAAAGTCGACTCTCAAAAAGAAATCCTTAAATAAGAACAAAAGAACACAAACAGAACCTTTAAATATATGCCATTACACAACAAATATTGCAATACACAGCAACTGGTGCACGACTTGCATAATTCTAATAGGACAGAAAGATTTTAAGACTACATTTGACTACCTCCAACTGACTCTTCGCTTACGAGCTACTTCACAAAAAGTGAACTTTACGAACATTATTATTTGTACACCGTCATACAACAGCTGCAGTTACCAAAGAAATATGTATACTTAATTGAAGAGTAGAGCATATAACTCACTGTATCTGGACACATTGACATATAAGCATGTATATAAATATTGTCGGGGGAGGACAGCAAGATGGGACAGGCTGGATCAAATCTGGATGGTTATTATTAACAGGGGAATTTAAAGCTACAGGCTCAGCTTCAACGCGGGCTGGCACATCGTCGAGCAAGGGTCGTGGGCATAGAAATATAAAAAACAGCTAAAAAGCACACAGCTAAAAAGCACAGCTAAAAAGTTAAAAAACAAGTTGATTAAACAAAATTTTTATTGCTGCCACTTTTTATCTAAGAGATCCCCTGAACTTGTTTTGTATTCGTTTTCTGGCAGTCGTATTTTTAATTAGGTATTCATTTTTATTTTATATATTTTAGTGACAAGTTTTATTTTAAAACATGTTTTTGATTTCATATTTTATTAAAATGGTGCCATACAGCCGCCACATTGATTTAAAAAAAAAACAGTGGCACTCCGGGAGTGCCCACAGAAGTGAAAACTTGAACAATTTAAAAAAATACTTCAAAAACCTTTAAAGTAAAAATACTTGCATGGAAAATTGATCCGTAACGTAATATAATTAAAGAGCACAATCGCGGTTACAAAAATGAGGTGTTGGTAACGCTGTCGCGAGTTCAATTGTTTTTTTCCATCTCAAAATGCCCAACGCGCCTAAAGTTTTCACTTAAAAAAAATTGCTAGTGTCACATTCGGGATGAAGATTCTATTTCTAACGATACCCCATACATCTAAATCTGTTCAGCCATAAAAGTTATGGTGGAATAAAGAAACTCGCATACGTATTCATGAACCCTGAAAACATTACACTCCTTAAGGTTTTATGACCATGTCAAATGTAAATATTCGTATGCCGCTTTTAGCAGCAGATATGTCCTGAACATAATTATACCTAACCAACTTTTTACGAAGGTACCATATCCAACGAATAAATGTCTTTGTTTTTGTCTTTTTGGGGCAGTCGTGTAAAAAGCAGTCCACTTCAGAAAAATTAGACAGTAATTGTTATTAATTTCCGAACTCTATTGAATGTTAAATAAAACTGGGTACATACATACGCTTTAGTCGCCACAAAGAATTTGAAATCGAAATCGACAAATCTGCTGACAAAAGCTGTATATGGACGTGAGTGAGATTTTGAAGTTGCTGCGTGTATACCTAGTACATTTCATTACAGTTCTTGATATTATGATGTAGGTAATAAAATGCTTTTTTTTTTTTGGTGTTTTTTATTATCAAATAACTTCTCCCGCTCTGGGTGGAGCGAGAGGGCGTGTCAGACTCTTAATGACTAAAACCCACCCGTGTTCCTTCAGTTGCCACGTTGCCAGGGGCCACAGTTATCCCTTTCGGACTTTTCCAAGAGTCGTTTTTGTGGACTATTTATTTATTGGCATTTGCTAAGGCGCTGCAGCATCTTGGTTCTTTGCCGCCGCGGTGCCACAGAAGCTACGGCGTGGCGGCGCGGCGGCATCGCAACGCAGCACTAGTGACGAAGGGTTGTAGGTACTGTAGCGGTTACACCGCCACATACGAACTACACATCATAGACATGACATCACACAAATCCTGCATCGCGCAGTTAGGAGTTTACCGAGTGATCGACATCCATACATACAAGATTTCAACTTCAAACCGATGGGCAGTTGCCCGCCAGACACAACAAACGTCTGGTCGGAGGATCCTCCCTTTTCTATGGTGGATGAGTGAACTTTACACCCTGTTCCTCATACCACTAAAGTACTATCGAAGAAACGCATACCTACGGTCAACTGTGGCATCTTTACTCCATGAGTAACTTTACCCATGAGTACTATATTTAAATATCTCTCGATAACTAAAAATCTATTGCCGTCATTTAATATCAACGAGATACAAGAGTAGAAAAATCGACTATTTGTAACAGACTTTAGTATTCCAGAAATATTTGTCTATTTATTACTCATGGGTATAGTTGCTCATAGAAAGTAAAGATGCCACAGTTGACGGTATCTGTACACTGTAAGGACTATTCTTGCTTGCAGCGCTCGGCCGCTATAGTATCGTTTATCTACGAAAAAAAAAGGTCGTATGCACGGGATTTTGTGTTCAAATTAGTTAGATGTGCGTTACCTCGATGGTACAACAATGTTTTTGTATCATAGGTTTACCATGCGTTTGCACCATAGGTACATTATTATTTTCAACAAACAATGAAAATGCGGCGATGTTATTTTTCTCAAACTAAGTCAAGGCCGTCCTTTATTCAGCCTGGTCCATAATCCTCCAAGTTACGCCGCCAATAATTGTAACAGGACGTTTATTGACCGTGGCTTTTATGGTTATGATCAGCTTCATGACATCCTCTACTGTAACATGGCCGATCGGTTTTAATGTATTTTTTGTTGTAAGTAGGGTTATGACGTGAAAGTGGCGCAGAAATGTCTTGTTCGAAAATATCAATACCGAATTAGAGTCCGCGCCACCACTGAAGTCAGTATTATAATACAGTATGACAGGCATTTTACGGTTATGACAGGCATGCGGCCGGCGCTAAGCTCAGGCATTAATGAATTTCACAGTTGTGTAAATTTCGTAAATTTGCCTGACAATAGAATCAGTATAAGCGTTAGTAACCCAAGAACATTTCAAAAAGTTTCGTGTGAAGATTTTTATACCTTGGTACTTATTTATATATTTAAAAAAAAAAAAAATTAACGTCAGAAGCTAGGTGCACGGTTCCAATTGGTTTGTTATTGTTTCCTATGGAGAAGAGCCGGCAAGAAACTCCACGGTTACTCTTTTAACCTCTCGAATGCCGTAATTACAGAAACAATTAAAAAACCATTGTGTCTCGTGTAGATCTACGTTCCGGCATACCAAGGGTTAAAAATAATTGGCTTTTGCAATACTTTCAAATAACAGTGTTACTAGGTATGGGAGGACAGTGTAGGTCTGTCAACGTCGCAGTATATACCTTGCCGCTGCCTATTCCGGTTTGTGACTTTCCTTCGCTCACATGCGGCATCGTTTCGTAAGCACGAGATAACGCGTCAGCAATGTACAAGTGTTTTCTCGGTCTATAAACTAATGTTAATGTATGGCACTGTAATCTCAACAGCATCCTCTGTAAGCGAGACGGAGCATCTACTATTGGTTTCTTAATAATGCTGATTAAAGGTTTATGGTCCATTTCTATTGCTTTAACCGAACGTCCAAAAATGTATGCTTAATATCGCTCACAGGCGAAGACGGAAGCATACAACTCTTTTTCAATCTGTGCATACCTTTGCTCTGTCATAGTTAAAGCTTTTTTCTTTCGTAGATAAACGATACTATAGCGGCCGAGCGCTGCAAGCAAGAATAGTCCTTACAGTGTACAGATACCGCCAACTGTGGCATCTTTACTTTCTATGAGCAACTATACCCATGAGTAATAAATAGACAAATATTTCTGGAATACTAAAGTCTGTTACAAATAGTCGATTTTTCTACTCTTGTATCTCGTTGATCATGCACAATAAGATATTTTATTACCTACATCATAATATCAAGAACTGTAATGAAATGTAGGTACTAGGTACAGTCAGCAGATTTGTCGATTCCGATTTCAAATTCTTTGTGGCGACTAAAGCTTATGTATGTACCCAGCATTATTTAACGTTCAATAGAGTTCGGAAATTAATAACAATTATTGCCAAATTTTTCTGAAGTGGACTGCTTTTTACACGACTGCCCCAAAAAGACAAAGACAAAGACATTTATTCGTTGGATATGGTACCTTCGTAAAAAGTTGGTTAGGTATAATTATGTTCAGGACACATCTGCTGCTAAAAGCGGCATCCGAATATTTACATTTACATGGTCATAAAACCTTAAGGAGTGTAATGTTTTCAGGGTTCATGAATACGTATGCGAGTTTCTTTATTCCACCATAACTTTTATGGCTGAACAGATTTAGATGTATGGGGTATCGTTAGAAATAGAAACTTCATCCCGAATGTGACACTAGCAATTTTTTTTAAAGTGAAAACTTCTTTAGGCGCTTTGGGCATTTTGAGATGGAAAAAAACAATTGAACTCGCGACACCGTTACCGACACCTCATTTTTGTAAACGCGATTCTGCTCTTTATTTATATTATGTTACGGATCAATGTTTCATGCAAGTATTTTTACTTTAAAGGTTTTGGAAGTATTTTTTTTTAATTGTTAAGTTTTCACTTCTGTTGGCACTCCCGGAGAACCACTGTTTTTTTAAAATCAATGTGGCGACTGTATGGCACCGTTTTTATAAAATATGAAATCAAAAACATGTTTGCATTATATATACACATATTACTGCGTACTATTTAAATCAATGCATGTTTGCCTTTGTACCTTTTTGTGTGTGAGAAGTTTAAATAAATAAATATATAGAATAAATGAGTAACTTATTAAAAAATACGACTGCCAGAAAACGAATAAAACACAAGTTCAACCTCTTAGATTAAAAAGTGGCAGCAATTAAAATTTTATTAAATCAACTTGTTTTTACTTTTCCCCCCCGACCGTAGATAGAAGAAAGCTGTTTTTTATTTATTTATTTAAACTTACACACACTATCTTCACAGGATGACCCCAATACAATAGTGGTTTGCAAACACACACCAAATAAATTGAAAAAACAAAAACTTATAGCTAATACTCAAAAATCTAAACTTTTAAATTCAGAACAACACTAAACTCTATTAAAAACACAATCTGAAGTTAGACTACAGAGTTATACGTACAGACGCCAGCACATCAGGCTACTACAATCTGTCAAATTTATTTAATAGATTTTCAACTTTATTTCTGAAGCTTAAGGTCCAAAGTTGATTGGGAAAATTTGACAGTTTCGAGTAGCTTGATTTGTTGGCGTCTGTACCTAATAATAAAATATAAAATCAGATTTAACACAATATTAATGTTTAAATATATACCTATACTAACAAAATTCAACAAAATTCTTGCGAATTCACTCAGATTGCACGAAAATATGTCAATTCTCTCATGCACTTCGTTTAGTACACATATTGTGCGGGTGAGGGGTGTTTTTGACAGCAGATTGGTTCTGGCAGCAGGCACGGCCAGCAGTGGCGGTCGCTGCCGCCTCCACACATACCGGTCTGGCACGCACAGCTTCAGGTGACGCAACACACCTGGGTTATGAGCTACTCCACGCAGGAGCTTTAGCGCATACGCCGCAAGTGTAAATTCCCGGCGCATTCGTTCGTTGTACCCCACCATACACCGTATTACTTATATATATATATATATATATATATATATATATATTATATACTTTGTATTCGTAGGCTCAGGCAGTCTTCGTGCGCGTAAATGTCATCACTAAGCATTTCGCTGTGTTGAAATAGTTTATTTTTATGGCTCCACTCTACCACTCTATCTATGTCTTCCTGCAATCTCTCACCCTTGACCTCGAGCAGCAACTTGAGGTCATCTGCAAACAATAAACATAAACTATGTGACTACCTACGTCTTGTAAGTCATTTATCATTAAAATAAATTCGAGAGGACCCAAATTGCTGCCCTGGCTCACGCACGACCTGGTGTAGTATGGCTCGGATTCGAACCCGTTGTAATCAACTTTTGGCCAGGAATGAAACGCATACCTAACGCAACAATAAATAAACTTATATTTTTCTATTCTTCACCACGCCACGGTACAATTACATCAACTCTCGATATATATTACTTTCCTCTATGACATTTTATATCTGTGCGCCTCATCCATAATCCAGTGAATGACGGATCGAAAAACGTTAGGTTGACAATTTATGCCACCACTCATAGTGCGGGAGGTTTTAATGAAATTGCGGACCAACGAGATTTAACTATATCAACTAAAACACTTTAACAAACAAATCAATGACTGAATTCATATCACAAGATTATTTAAACGAATTAACAAACATGTCAACAGAAACATTGAAAACTAATAAAGTCATGAATGCATGACTTCCTGACACATCAATCGACTAACATTTGTAATACAATTATCTACTAAGATACTAAATGACCTTACACAACGTACTGCTGTCGGTCTTTCAAGTAGCTAGCGAAGAACTGAAGTATGTGCGGAGTGCAGCCAATTTTTGCCAGCTTCATTAGCAGTAGGTACATCATTGTCGACGGTATCAAACGCCTTTTTAAAATCAAAATATGCCGCGTCTACCTGCACACCAGCATCGACGGCCGGCACCACCGGTTAGTGGCAGTGCTGCGCGCCGGCCGGAACCCGTGCTGCGCGTCCGATATCTGTGCGCTCACTTGAGCCTGCACGCAGCGTTGGATGGCAGACTCAAATACTTTTGCCGGTGTTGACAACACTGCCACCGGTCTGTAGCCACTGACATCCGGACCTGACTTACCCTTGGGAACCGGAATCACTCGCGTGATTTTCCACCTAGGTGGAAACGATGCTTGTTTTAAACAAGTGTTAAAGATAAATATGATGCAGGGGCTCAGCTGGCACCCTGCCACAGTCTCGGAACAGAAAAGCTGGAATGCCATCGGGGCCAGATGAGCGCTTTGGCTTGAGCTTTCTGAGCGCCTCCCTTACGTCTTGAAGACTGAGGGTCTCGATGTGCACTCGCGCACTGTTCGCTCCTGCCTCCGCGCCTCCAGCCGCGGCCGCTCTTTATTATATACCGACTCAAAAAATGACGCAAACTGTCGAGCACACTCCTCATCCGAAAGATGTTGACCATCCTTTATGATAATTTGCCTGTTTAACCTACTTCGTTTGGACCTAATATACTGCCAGAATGATTTTGTATTTTAAACTTGTGTTCTTTGTGTTCAATTTCTATTGATTTTTAATATATTATTAGATTTTTAATTATATTTCTAAGCTGAGCCTGTAGCTTTAAATTCCCCTGTTAATAATAGTTATCCAGCTTTGATCCAGCCTGTCCCATCTTGCTTTCCTCCCCCCAGCAACGCCCTACGCCGAGGTTCGCACAGGGGGTGCCTATAGCAAGCGCTCGCCTAGTACCTATTTAAAATTAAGCCCCTGGCTGGAGGCTGTTAGTTAGTAGCTTAAGACAGCCACAGGATAGTCCAGATAAAGGTCATACCTAGTAGTATAGCACACAAATATCAACTCGGAAAGGGATCGTCAACGTATCAAGAGTCATTCAGAATTCTTTGTGTGAAACTCCCTACTGTAACGCACACTAATCGGAACCGTAACGGAATCACCTCGCCTCTCTCCTCGGGACAAGCTCACGAACCGCGACGATACGGTGACAATCCCTTTCCGAGTTGTTAAGTGTGCTATGATCTTTTGGGTCATCATAACCTCAGGGGACGAGATGCCCTACATAAAAAAAAAAACTAAAAACCTTTTTTTTTTTTTCTGGCAGTTAAACTTTTAATTTTTTTACGTACAGACGCCAGCACATCAAGCTATCCGAAACTGTCAAATTTTCCCAATAAATTTTGAACCTTATCTTTCGGCCATAAAGTTGAAAATTTATTAATTGTAGTAGCTTGATGTGCTGGCGTCTGTACCTAATTATTTTTTACTTCAATGGACTACACATCATTATGGCCGCATTCCGAGTTACGTTAAAAGTGAAAATATCGCGTATCCGACTAAAAAGTCCAAAGTCACAATTATTACTCAATAACCCTTGTTGTAGATATAATTTATTTATTTTTTAATTTTTGCATGCCGTAAGGTAGAGTGTGTTGGAACTGCTTTTACAATGTTAACATTTGATTTTGTACCCACATTCATTGCAAAATAAATTATTCTGATTCTGATTCCTTATATTTTGTAACTTTAAATTTGGTCGGATTCGCGATATTATCGCTTTTAGCGTAACTCGGAATGCGGCCTATGTCTATGCTACACATACAAATTTAACCCTGCATTCCGAGTTACGCTAAAAGTGATAATATCGCGAATCTGACCAAATTTTAGTCACAATTATTACTCAACAGCCCTTATATTTTTGTGACTTTAAATTGGTCGGATTCGCGATATTATCACTTTTAGAGTAACTCGGAATGCGGCCTAAAATTTGTTTGTTGACAGTTGACACTGACTGATCATGGCAGTGTTGCCAAATTATTTTTCTATTGCTATTTAGCTCTTTCTAAGAAAGGTACTAGAAACATAAAATGCATAATTGCGTTATAAGACGTCTTTTTAAGTTATTGTAAAAGCTAGAGAATTTCACCATAAATCAGTATTCAATTTATGAATAATCGTATAAGTACTGTACATTATTCAATTTATGAATAATCGTATAAGTACTGTACATAAATCACGTTACACTTACAATAATTAATAAGATCGATGGTTACAAACATAATGAATAATGCAATACAATATTATTTTTCGAAACATCTATCAAAACAACAAATAAAAAAACCCTGTCCACTCCGTAAGGGTGTTGTTAGGTATTGTACTGAGAGTCTATTTATGTGGTAAATTTCAGGAAAAAAGGACAAAAAAAGATTCGCCACATTTTTTATCGTATTTTACCGGATTATTACATTGGGTGCGGGTGGCCGTCGTTTAGCGAGTGTCTTACAAGTCATAACTTATGACCCCTGTTGAAAGTGTCATAATTTTTAATGTATTTAGGGTAATTTTGGTAGGTACTAAAAATGTGAATTATAAATAGCAATATTTTATTTTTATTTTCCGTAATAATATATTTTTTTTTAAACTTCTGAGTAATGTTATTGCAGTACCTATGTGCCCTTTCAAATCGGGCAGGGCTTTTTTTACACAATTAATTAAATATTCATTTCTGTTTCAGAAAAAGTATACAGCTGATTTTCTTCTGACAATTGCCCAGACTTGCTCGGATCTGGCAACACTGATTACGACCTCCATTCCTCCTTCGCCTCATCAAATTAACGTTTTTAACGCCATTTTTAACGAAAAGCTCTCAAAATTTATCTTCAGGAGAGTCAATAGGGCAGTTTTATAAGTTATTCAGTGTAATAATATAGTTTTTAAATGAAAATGGCGTTGAAATCGTCGCCGGTTATCTTCGGGTGGCTCTCTCGGTTGCCCCGTAATTTCTCCACATCTAGCGCTTTAGCCGCTAAGCCTATGGCTGTGCGTGATGCTCTCAACAGTGCCATTGACGAGGAGATGAAAAGAGACGAAACGGTGTTCCTATTGGGTGAGGAAGTGGCCCAATACGAGGGTGCCTACAAAGTGACCAGGTATGAGAAAAACGGTGTACATAACCTTTACAGTACGTCTTGGCCTGAGATTACTCTAACTTTTATGTGAACACTGAAAATTTCAAACCTTTTGATGTTTTTACTTTATAAAAATATGATTTAAATATTACATAACCAAGAAGTTTGTTGATGGATTTCAATGAGAACATTATCTCCGTGGAATGCTGTCAAATATCATACATAACCTTTTAAAAGCCCGTAACCACTTTAAATAAACACATTAGTCCAAGGTTGTAGTGTTCTACATAGTTTAATTTAACCATCTGTAAAAGCAACAAATAGAACATGATAACTCTTAACAATATTATGCAGTTAACTGGGGAGATCACAATGTGATCAATATTACTACGTTCAATTCAATTCAAAATATTTTATTTCACATAAACCTACAAGGGCACTTATGAAATGTCAGAAGCTAGGTGCAAGGAGGCATAGGTTGTTTCCTATGGAGAAGAGCCGGCAAGAAACTTCATGGTTACTTTTTTTAAATAATTGGCTTTTACAATATTTCAATTACCAGTGTTAATAGGTATGGGAGGACAGTGTAGGTCTTTCAACAAGTACCAGATACTTAACAAAATAAAAAATGGTCAACAAATCTTCAGTCCACTAAGTCTACAGCGTTCTCACATTCACAAAATAGAAAAGAATCTACACAAAAGATAAATTAATTAATAAAAATAAAAACCTATTTTAATTAAATGCGGTAGCGAAAGGTTGTGTTTGTAAAATGTGAACACTGGCACCGTTATGTTGCTGTCGGTATGGTTTCATTTGTGTGGATTATTGTACTACTGCTGAGATGCCGAAAACATTGTTTTTCAAATTGGATCTTGCTGATTATCCCAGTCAATTTTTGCATCTTACATGGAATAGAGTTAATTATTTTTTTTATTTAAAAAACTATAATTAATTAATTTTTTCAACATTTCAGGGGCCTATTGAAAAAATATGGTGAAAAGAGAGTCATAGACACACCAATTACAGAAAGTGGTTTTACCGGTCTTGCTGTTGGTGCTGCGATGGGGGGCCTCCGACCAATCTGTGAGTTCATGACAATGAACTTCTCCATGCAGGGTATTGATCAGGTAAGCAACTCTTTAATACCTACCATCATCATTTCGCTGTCCCCGGCAAATAAAATGGTAATGTGCTATTATATTTTAACTATATTTGAACAATTCTGCTATGTACATAAGTTAATAAGATTTTAACAAAAAACAGTTTTTTATTTTTCCTGTAAAATTTCGTTTTTACGATTACAATTTTATTCGCCGGGCACAGCGATTTGCTTTAACTGACTGTCTGCTTTGAGGTCATTGACATTATGAACTAAAAGCATTAGATGGCACCAGCATATCCTAACTGACTGGATTGCTGAGAAGAAATGCTGAAACCAACTCAAAATATTAGGTCCTTAAACTTATGAAATTGGCATTTTGTCAAACTGGCCACTTTGAACTCAAATTTCTGACATTTGGTTAGGAATTACAAATTCAAATTTAATCAATCAAAGTGAAATATATAATCACTTTGATTGATTCAATTTGAATTGTTATCTATGCACTTTCGCAATTTTATTTGATTTCTGTTCTGAAAACCTATCTAAGAAATGGAAATGTCATTCACTAAATGCTAACTATTTGCAGTTATTATGAAGATATGAATTATACAAATATAAAACAACAAAGTAGATAAGATAAGTCTACAAATTCATGATAACACATAAATCTAGCAGACTCAGATATGTGCTAGATAATAACTGAGAAACTGCATTCTAATGCACGATAGTTTATCTAATCTGTGCGATATTTGAGCGAATGTCAAGTCAAGTTCAAGAAATAAATTATTAATTTATTATTCACCCCCCTTCAAACCCCTCATACAAATAGTACTATGGCTACGTCGGACCGACATTTCTCGGATTCGGATCGGACGTGTGCGAAACCACTAAGGAAGCATTTTTTTTAAATCCACTCCCTAAACGGGCTCAATAGGGGATGAAAGTTTGAATTAAAGTTCTTCTTTTTTGCCAATGAGACATCCCATCGGGTACACGGTTTGTACAGAAGAAATATATAAATTTTGAGTACCTACTTACTGTTTTTGGGATCATGTGTGATTATCCGACTACATTGACTATACAATTTTGGGTGTGTGTGTGTGTCTATTTTAAGTAGTAGTATGTACCTACTAAATCCTACGCGGCATAGGTCTTTCTTTTTCATAAGTATTTATATTTTATTGTTCAAATGTGCATAGACAATATTGTTCTATTGTTCAACAATAGTGTTGTTCTATTGTTCAACAATAGTGTAATTGGCTACGGCCGTTCTTCTATACAAATAAATAATAAAATTGAAGTGTCTGTTTGTAATGTCAAAATAACAGCTTTTTACTAAATGCATATGAAAGTACGGTACCTACTTATTACAAAAAACAATTTATATATTTTTTTCTGTCTGTCTGTTTGTTCCGGCTATAGATAGGGCAATCCACGAAGACGCGCCCCACTCCGCTTCGCGCCGTACTAGAGTTCAGCTTACAGTACAGTAATCGCGGAGTAGGACGCGTCGTCGCGGATTGCACTATCTATGTTCTCCGAAACGGCTAAACCGATTTTGATGGGACTTTCACTGGCAGATAACTGATGTTATAAGGAGTAGCTTAGGCTACTTATTTTAGAAAAATAATTAGGGTCCACGCAGGCGAAGCCGCGGGGCAACAGTTTAAAATAAATAAATAATCATAACATCAACTTCCAGGTAATAAACTCAGCAGCAAAAACCTTCTACATGTCAGCCGGCCAGGTGTCGTGTCCGATCGTGTTCCGCGGCCCCAACGGCGCGGCGGCCGGCGTGGCGGCGCAGCACTCGCAGTGTTTCGGCGCGTGGTACAGCCACTGTCCGGGCCTCAAGGTGCTCATGCCATACAGTTCTGAAGATGCTAGAGGTACTTTTAGATTATAATGATTATATTTATAGACAATAATATTTTACTCAAAAATGCATGTAATGAGGTCATTATTTTGACAACCTTGTTTGAGCAAAGTCGACCTTGCCGTTCTGTTTCAAGGAGCGGCCGGCAAAGTTTTGCTGGTCGCTCTAACAGGCCGCTATTTTGACGTTTCAACATTTTAAAAAATCAAATGCAAAAAGATTTTATTTAAAACAGCTGTTTGTATTTATAGAGATAGGTACAAAAAGATTTTATTCCATATTTGGCTGTATAGTTCCAAATACCATTGTTAAAAAAAAAAAAAGAAACAAAGAAGTAACAAAAGCGCGGTTCAGCGAAAATTGTATTTTAATTTAGTGACTTTTTTGCGTAATAAATGAAGAAATAATACAGCAGTCAAACACCGCATTAAAATTATCGCAAACTATTAGTAATATCAAACCGGGAAAGTCGGTGTTGAATTTAGTAACTGTACTTTTCATAATTGTCATTTTAATTAAATTTCTAGTTAATTAATATATATTTTATTGAAATTACTTGCTGGTTTTATTTAGATTAGGTACTTGCATTTTTGAATAAAGCACTGTACAAGCCTTGGCCCACTATGACTGCTTCGCTGGTCACGCTATGATTGCCTCGAGCTAGCCTAGCTACGCTCTAGGCCTTCCAGCTTGGCCGTCATTGCAGCCCTTGCTGTCCTTGCTATAAAGGCCTCGACTTACGGCCTCGGCCTTTATCTCAGCTCGTCCATCAAGTGCTGCACGCTGACCGCGCTGTGTCGGCCTGGAGCTGCGCTACGCTGCGCTGTCGGCCATCATCAGCGCGACCAGCAAAGTAGTCATTATAGACCGCGGCAGTAATGTACTATAATTGCAATCATTGTACCGATAATCGTTACGGTTGATGGCCTAATAGCGGGGAACCTCGACCAACACCTCAGGAGGCTCTCTCTCATTCGGGTGTCACCATTGTGTGGATCGCCCGGAGGACACGGTGGAGCACACGGTGGAGGTCTGCCCGGCTTGGGCGGAGCATCGCCGTGTCCTCGTGGAGGCGATCGGCGGCGGTGATCTCTCGCGTCCGGCCCTGGTTCGGGCCATGGTACGGAGCGAGAGGAAATGGCAGGCCGTCACCTCCACGAGGACACGGTGATTCTCGGGAAGGAGGAGGCGGAACGCGTAAGGGAGAGGCAAATTTCTCGCCCTCACGCCCCTAACCTCCGTAGGAAGAGACGTCCAGGGCGTCGGGAATCGCGAGCCGATTTCCGGCCACCGTAGGCGCGGGCTTGCGGACGGTGAGCAATGGGTAGCTCGCCGTCCGATAAGGACCAGGCCCGGGTCCACGGCGCGTTGTGTTCCACGCGCGCCTCAAAGAGATGTCAGCAGAATTGACGAGGTCCGCTAGAGCCGATGCCTGCCGGGGTGGCGAATAAGGCCGAAAGGGACATCGTAGCCCCCCGGCAACAGGGCAACCGAAGGAACAC
The DNA here is from genome assembly GCA_949152395.1 of Agrochola litura. Classification (NCBI taxonomy): domain Eukaryota; kingdom Metazoa; phylum Arthropoda; class Insecta; order Lepidoptera; family Noctuidae; genus Agrochola; species Agrochola litura. The sequence continues at coordinate 1,281,443 of OX424490.1, forward strand.
GGGTGGGTTTTAGTCAGTAAGAGTCTGACACGTCCTCGCGCTCCGCCCAGAGCGGGAGAAGTTATTTGATAATTTCACATAAAAAAAAAGGAGGCTCTCATTGCGAGGCCCAGCCTCCACGCATAGTGAGGGGGTTCCTCTCTCAAGAGCCCTGACCACCGTCATCGGCAGCTTGGACCCTGTTCCTGATGCCGATGGACCACTATTTTTTATATTTTAAATGTTTTTTAATAAAAATATTTAAATAAATGTAAATGATGATTATGTGTTGTAATGAAATAAAGGAATAATAATATCTTTATTTCAGACACACAGTCCATAAAATTGTTACATAGAAGGCGTTACTAGGGTTATTAGTAGGACACACTAAAATAATAAGATGTGTAATTTATCAGTAAACAAGACAAGTTACACAATAATTTACTTATAGTATATTTCCCTGCTGGTGTCCACCTGCCCAGTACACAGCAAATGAACTATCGATTTTACACCAAAAGCGTAGCGCGCTAGCAACCATTCCTATCGGCTTCCCTTCGGACGATCGGAAGAGCAACTTCATCTATCATCATTGAAAAATAGAACATTCAGTAGTGTCTACGATTGCCAAATAATATTAAGATGGATCATACGGTCTGTTCCAGGCCACTATCCCGCTAGATGTCGCTGAAGTCATTTTTAGGGTTCCGTAGCCAAACGGAACCCTTATGGATTCGTCATGTCTGCATAGTATAAGGAGTTCCTAGTAGGCTATCTCCGGCCCAATCCGCGATATAATTGCCTACCATACTTGCCTGTCTCAGGGTTGTCACTTTTTGGCAAGAGCCGGGAAGTTCTATTAAGCTTGACTGTACCTTTCTCTAAGCCACAAATTGAGATAAGCGTATCCGGTTCCGGTACGGTGAAGCGCTATAAGCCCCGCAGCGTCATATCCGCCCCAATCCGGCAGGTAGTGGGGATACGTTTGCGCAGCGCGCGACGATATCCATGTACTTCACATTGGCGTTCGGAATCCGAACGGTGTAGTCGCGTTTAAAAGTAACTCGTTACTTTTAAAAAGGGTGTCCTACTTTTTAGTGTTAAAAATGAACTCTTTGTTCGAAAATATTAATAATGTTAGTATGGACAATGCCCCACGTGCTCGGTCGCAATCTAGTGGTTCGAGCAGTAGCAGCAATTCTTCTTCCACGGCGCGGAAAAGGAGACATCGTAGGCGAAAGGAGCGGCGCCGCCGTACAAAGCTAAGTAAATTAGAGGATGCTTTTGAAAAACTTACCGAAAAAGTATCCTCTTTGCAAGATTTTATTGTTAAAAATAATACTCAGTCGTGCATGTCTGACAGTGAGTCTATTCTGTATATTCCGAGCACTACTGAACTGGATAATTAATTAAATAAAGAAAAAGGAATTGATTTTAAAATACAAACTACCCTCAAATGGCAGACATTACAGACAAATAATACGCATCTCGAATTGCTTCACAAATTGCAACATTTTTTTTAAATGTTGCATTTTCAAGTAGGTACGATATTCTGAAGTACAAAAACTTTATAATTCTACCCCAGGTTTTGTAGAGCTCGAATGTAATTATGTTTTGAAAAATTTTGAATGTAATCGTTCGTTAGCGGTCGTTGAAAATTCTTTAGCTGCTATGTCACATGCTGTTATTTTGCAAAACGAAGCATTTCTAAAAGGTTTAAGCCAATTCATTTCATGGATATCCGAATTTGAAATTTTTGCCGACGGGGAATACCAACAAATTACAATCGGATTTTTTACGAATGATATGTGGCAAACGGGCTGATATTATGCAACAACGTCATGACAGTATTTTAAATTCAGTAAAGAAAAGTTGTTTTAAGGAATCGTTAAGGAAAAAATCCCCGTCCGCGCATCATTTATTTGACGATTCAAAGTTTACAGAATTTGTAGGAAAACAAGGGGGTCTTATATTATATTTCAAGCCGCGCCCTTTATATTATCCTCGCAGGCTAGATCGTATAAACCTTCTGTCCAAAGAAGGGACACACAACGAGGTAGGAAATATATATTGCCTGTGCGCAACAGTGCAAACTATCGCCCCTCCACTATTAGTGGCTTTAATCCTGCGCAAGGACGAAAGAGAAGGGTAGAAGAGATTACAGTGCAAACTATCGCCCCTCCACTAATAGTGGCTTTAATCCTGCGCAAGGACGAAAGAGAAGGGCAGAAGAGATTTTTCGTCACACCGAAGATACACGATATAGTAAGAAACGTAGTACCCTGGGACGGCGTGATAAACGAGTCGATTGACTATCATCAACGTTTTCAAGCCGGGGGAATCAAACATCGGGTAAGGTCTGGAGGAAGTTGGGGGCACCTTTATAATATACTAAAGATAATATCAGGTTATCGGATCCCCTTTTATGTAAACCACCGCTTGTTCATCCCTTGAGGATTTCCAAAAGATTTCACACAGTAAATTCAAAAGAAATCTTAAGCAATTAAAGAAGCTAATAGATCAAGTGGTGTTTTGATTTCGAACTTTGTCTCAACAATTTTTCTTGTACCAAAAAAGGAAGCGACATCTTCGTTTCGACTGGTCTTCAATTTAAAATGACTATGTCAAAATGGACAAATTTCGATTAGTGAACATGTACAAAGTCCCCGACTTCCTCCAACCATAGGATTGGTTAGTGAAAATATGCCTGAAAAATGCATATTTTCACCTGCCAATCGCACCAGGACACATACGTTTCCTCAGATTAATAGTATCGGACCAACTTTGGCAAATGACCTGCCTCCCCTTCGGTTTGGCAACAGCTCCGAAGGTTTTTGCCAGCCTGACGAATTGGATCGCGCAGATCCTAAGAGACCAAGGAGTTCGATTGCTGGTATATCTCGACGATTTTCTCCTGGCGAATCACAATCGAGAAATTCTGCTAAGTCACGCGAACTTAACGGTAAGACTATTGCAGTCCCTTGGCTTTGTAATAAAATTTTAGAAGTCTGTATTGACTGCTCAACAGTCAATCGAGTATCTGGGGATATTGTGGGACCCTTGGCAAAATGTCAAAATACTACCACCAGCAAAGGTTCGCTTATTACAATCGAGAACATCGAAAATGGCAAAAGCCACCAAGGTAAGTAAGTCCAGAGTATATTAGGACTTTGGAATTTTGCCAGCTTCGTAGTCTCGCGAGGGCGCTTAATTCTCGCGCAATGCTGACCTTCAGCAATTTCCTATTGCGAAAAAATTTTAAAGGTCGAACACAGCTGTCCGTCAAGGTTGTTCCGAACCTGCAGTGGTGGATACAGAATCATACATGTGTCGGTATATCACCTTCCCGGGCGATACAGCCACGAGCACTAATATGTATGCGGTTATCAACCTTTTTGAGTTATTTTCTCTTACTGTATTGACTGTTATTGTATGTTCTAGGAATATAGTATTTTGGAACCCACAGTCCCACACTACATAGGACTTATGTCAAATTGCGATCGTTATTCCACGAGAGAATCATTTTGAATTTTGATGAGTGTATGCATGTTTTTGCTCGTGACTATACAACTACGTAGCAGATCGGCTTTCAAGGAAATCTGCCCCGACAGAATGGCATTTACTTCCCTGTGCTACCGGAATTTTATTTTTTCAGCATATCGGAGTTCCCGAAATAGATCTTTTTGCATCACGAACTGCTCATGTAGTAATACCCAGGTATGTGAGTCTGGATTTAGATCAGGCGGCTGTTTTTCACAATGCCTTCGGTCGCTCTTAGCACTACAGGTTAGCATGGGTATTCCCACCACCGTTTCTAATACCCAGAGTATTATCGCACCTGAACCAGGCAACCGGCATGTACCTGGTGATAGCACCCGATTGGGAGAAGATCTTTTGCAGAGCAGATCTGGTGGCTCGCTCCATGCGCCTTCCCTACCAGGTGAGGAATTTGGACCAAGTCTTGATAGACACAACAACCAATCGACCGCCTCCACAAGTTCATCAATTGAATTTAAAGGTGTGGTTAATACAGGGTGGTCATCGCTATTAGATTCTTGACAGAAAGATCAGATATAAATTTTAGAAGGTAGCTGGAGGAAATCGACCTTAAATACTTATAAGCCGGCATGGTCACGATGCAGATGGTGTAAATGGTCATGTGGCAATAATGTGAACTCTATAGATCCATCCCCTGAAGATGTGTCTCGATTTCTAACTGATTTGCATCTTTAATTTAAATTTGCCTATAATACAATTGCAGTCCATAAGTCTATGGTATGTACCTTTTGTCGTCCACCTAGTGGCTTCTCACTAAGTTCTCACATCATTATAAAGCAAGTATTAAAGGGTAAAGGGTATAGCATTAAAACAGCCACCCAAAGCTAAAACTCGGACAGACTCCGATTTTAACTACTTCATACCTATTTCTGACTGACCGATTCCTTGACAATTCAAAAGTGCCTGTAAATGGTTTAATTGAAATAAATGCTTTGAGTTTGAGTTTGATTTGGGACATTAATGTTTTAATTAGATTCTTAGTTGACAAAATTCCCTCCAAAACGTCATTGTTCGAAATTTCTAAAAGAACTGCAATTCTCCTTTTATTGTGTTCCGGACGCAGAGTCCAAGACCTTATACCTTAGTGATAGTTCTACAGTATTATGGCCGATTTTTGGGCCCAAAACTGATAATATAACTTATAAGCAATCCGGTTGGCGTTTATTTAAAGGCGAGTCGAACTCTAACATTGACCCAATTTATTGTATTAACAAATTGCTAGAGTACTCTAATGATCGAAGGGGTAATATTGTGAGCTTATTTATTAGCACACGTGGTGAACCCAAACCAGCTACCCGCACCATCATAGGGGGCTGGATTAAGTCGTTGTTAAAACAAGCTGGAATAAACACTAGTCCAGGTAGTGTGCTATCGGCAGTAGCCTCTGCAAGTTGGTCAGATAATATTCCCATAAATCATATTTTGGAGAAAAATATTGGCGCTCTACTTTGACATTTCACAGATATTATAAAAAAATAAATCGGTGACAGGTCTATAAATAAATCAAGTCCTTCAAAGCAGATCAGTAATCTGTTTCAAACGATAAGATGATTTATCTAATCGTAATATCGATGTAGTGTTACAGGAACGAATTCTGTTGAATTAAAATGCTGAACTATCAAAAGCTTAAAAATAAAAAATAACTTTGTTGATCACATTGGCGTTCTAATTTAGTCCCAATCCAGCAGTCGATAACAAACACTTCTCAATTTGTGGCTTAGAGAAAGGTACAGTCAAGCTTAATAGAACAATTTTACCTAAAAATAAAATTGATATTAAGCATACTTACCTTTCTCTAAGCCAATTTATATTTCTGTCTGCTGATTCTTAATTATAAATGTATGTGATTGACATCCTTATCAATCACGGTAAATTGAGCCGCAATGAAGTACATGGATATCGTCGCGCGCTGCGCAAACGTATCCCCACTACCTGCCGGATTGGGGCGGATATGACGCTGCGGGGCTTATAGCGCTTCACCGTACCGGAACCGGATACGCTTATCTCAATTTGTGGCTTAGAGAAAGGTAAGTATGCTTAATATCAATTTTATTTTTAGGTAAAATTGTTCTATTCTTTACTTAAGTTACTTTACTATACCTACAATACTGAGAAATCGTCATGACTAAACGTAAACAAAGCATTAGCGGCATATCAATTGACAGACCAAAATAGGTACAGTAAGCGCTCAAAAGTGCATAAGCACGCTAAGAGTCGTATTGCTGTGTACACGCGGTGTAATCCGTACATTTGCATGTGTAAACAGTCAGACGTCTGTGGTGTGAGTGCCGTACACACACCACAGAGAACGCAGTTTTGCACTACACACTGTCGTATCGTCACGGTTCGCGGGCGCCGCACTTATATTTCCATCCCTTTTTTAACATTGTTTTATTTTATTACCTTACACTAAATTAATCATCAAAAAAAAACTATTTGAAGTTACTCATGATGCCTGATACATGATTTATAGCATAGCCAACTACTACAATAATTACAGATATTACATAAAGACGTAAGAAACTTTCAATTTTAGAGCAAAGTTTTTCTTGTCTAGTGCAGCTGCCTCTAGGCTTTGATTTTTCCTCGCCAATGATGGAAAGCACTTGATCTCAATAACAGCTCTCTCATTTTCAATTATACCTGTAACAAATTGACACAAAATATATGACAATGAATTGGAGCAGCACTTCGTGAGATTTGATACAAGAAATTCAATCACCTATCGTGCTCGGAATCTTTGGTCCCTCGCGATTATAATTTTTGACGTTCGAAAAGTGCTGATTCTCAGCCTAGTTTGAATAAAAATGACTTTTGAATTTTGAATTTTTGAATTTTGAATAAGTATTATAATCTTCTACATTTGCCAAATACATAAATAAAATTGAAGCTTGATAAAGAAAAACTTACCATCTGGACTGCCAGCTAAACATCCAAATTCTTCATCAATAAAAAGACCTAAAGGCCTGACTCGAGGGTCAAACGCCACAGGCATGGAACAGAGGTGTGGTAGTACTCTTCTTTAAAAAGGGCGACAATGCCCTGCTTAAGAATTATAGGCCCATCACACTTCTGAGCCATGTCTACAAGCTATTTTCAAGAGTTCACGAACCGTCTCGCGCGCAGGTTTGACGACTTTCAGCCTCCCGAACAAGCCGAATTCCGTAAAGGCTTATAACCTGCCTGTCTGCGATACATATCGAACATCCCTATCGTCAAGTGAAATGACATCTGACAACAATGAAAAAACTATTCGCTTTGCTTTCGTACACTGTGGATGTTATTTTGTTTACTCGCAGCTTCGAACGTTTGTTTTTCTTATCATGGACTCCGATACCGCTCCTCATGATGACCCGGCCCTACCCTCAGACACTGAATCTGTACCTCACGTTGAACCTGGCGCTATTATAGACCTCGAACCGGCTTTAATTGACAACCACGGCACGTACTTGGACTCCTCTGCTACACGTACTTCGAGTGAGAATGAGGAACCAATGCGATTTGTTAATTGTGGCGTTGATGTAATGCATCGCAGATGACACACGTTGCAGCTATTACAAAGATTTTACCTGGCAAGGTTTTAATTTTTCACATGACAGTTGAAGCATATTCTTACATCTTGCTACAACTTTATTATTATAATATTTGCTTTCCTATAGATAAATGGTTTTTACATACAGGTCAAACACATAACCCTCCTTTTTTGGCTTTGCCGCAGTCGGGTAAAAAGCAACTCGTCTTAATAAAGTATCCTATTTTGTTTCAGGTCTCCTTAAGGCCGCCATCAGAAGCCCAGACCCAGTGGTGATATTAGAACATGAGCTTTTGTATGGTGTTCCGTTCCCCGTGTCTGATGAGGCACTCGAACCAGACTTTTTACTTCCATTTGGTATGTATATTATTTGTTTTATCCAATATAAAAATATAACTTAGTGTTTTATGACGTGCAAACGAATGTAAGTCTTAGCGCCTTACAATACAGTAATACAGTATTGATAAAGTCGCAAAATCGCCGATGCCAAAATTTGCAGTCTAAAATGACCCTGAGCGGTATTACCACTTTTAGCCAACTGCTCACCCAAATTTCGCCAGTAATGTTAAATATCCCATGTAACACGTCAGGGTTACTACTTGTGAATCCAATTACCCACAGTAGATCAAAGAGACAATTCCCATTACAATCTGATCCTCAATCTGTCAATCTGAAAATACCTCTATTTTCCCTACATTTTTGACAAGTTGTTGACGTTGATTGTTGCTGAGATAAGATTGCGACTTGATTTTGAAGGTTTTGTAATTACGGAAATTATCCTTCAGCCGTGTCGTCTACGAGCTTTATTTGAACGCGACAGCCTACAGACTGTTAACAAGTGTGTATTGTAAAATTACCAGGTAAAGCTAAGATAGAGCGGGCAGGCCAACACGTCACGTTAGTTGGCGCCGGCAGAGGAGTCTTGTTGGCGCTGGAGGCTTCCAAGGAACTCGCCGGCAAGGGTAAGATACTGCATTCATCATTTTTACTTATTCAATTATTAATGCTGCTACCCGCGGCCTCGCCCGCGTGGACCCAGATTCTTTTTATACAATAAAAGTAGCATAAACTACTCCCTAGAACATCAGCCATCTGCCAGTTAAATACCCGTCAAATTCGGTCTAGTTCTTTCAAACAGACAGACAGACAAAAAATTTAAAAATAGTTTTTTTTTTTTGTTATTTGTAGGTACCGTATAGGATACATTTTTAATCATTTAGTAAAAAGCTATTATTTTGATATTATGTACAAACAGATACTTCAATATTTTTTATGTTTGAAATGATGTATAGATTAATTCCCATTATTGGAGTTCTAAAAATATTAAATAGCCAAGTAACTGCGACCAACTTGGATGTAGACGCGGTTGATCACAGTTCTAACCTAACCTAACCCATTTGGCCGGGGTGCCCTAACTTTGTAACTGCGATCATTTTTGAGAAAAGGCCAAAAAGCGGCTCATTTATTTAAAAAAAAAGATCATCATTAAAAGTTATAAGTTTTAAGAGGATCAATTAATTATTTCCCTATTTATATTAAGAAATATTTTGGGAGGTGACATAAAGTTTATTTGATGTAGTCATGCAATTCTTTGGACTGACGACGAAGGCTACATGTCAGTAACTTTGAAGCTTAAACTAACATGTTTCATTATTATTATGCCGTAATTTATGAACACCTATTTTTCCTATTATGAGTGCCTTATTTATAAAGCATTTTAAACAGGCTGTAAACGGTCTAGACAAACAAACTGTCCATATTAATATCGCTTATCAGACCCAAAAACATTTATTTCAATTAAACTATTTATGCTTTGAAGTCAATCAGATATCTAATCTTATTGTAATTTTTGAATTGTTTACTACGGACGCTTTTAACGTGCACGTCTTTCTATATCGTTCTCACATGTATAATTTCAACTTGAATGATGTAACCAATATTTTGATTTAAACCTGTTTCAGGTATCGAATGCGAGGTGATTAACCTGCGGTCCATCAGGCCAATGGACTTCAACGCCATCGCGCAATCCATCGCCAAGACACACCACCTCGTTACCGTGGAGGAGGGCTGGCCACAGTCAGGTAATTAATTATTTATTTATTATTAGTTATTACACTTTTTTGTACACCAGAAAAATACATATTGGACGAGTGGCGTTTGACGTCTGTATCGGTGTAGACCTGTCTATCATTTATTATGCAGAAATAATTTAAAACACACGTTTCCATGTAAACATTTAATAATAGTAAACTTAGTGCAACATAGCGTGACGTATACTGGAGTGAATAATAAATAGTGCGCATAAGGGACGTAAATCTAAAATACAATAACACAGTGACTTGGCGTAATTAGCTGCTTATTAAAACAATTAATATTGTAGCACTAACGTGCTAACAGAGCCATCTTAACTTTCATCTCTAGCGCCATCTAGCGTGCGATCCTAGAACCACTTCCGTAAGCTCGTGTCAAGTGCGGAGGTTGCGGCCGTTTCATCTCGACAGTAGAGGGCGCTAGCTGTGGTAAATGTCAGGTCCAATACCACCGAGTGTGTGTAGGTATATTACCTACGAAAACAATTATAACTGCAAGTGTTGCCCCGAGTGTAAAAAGGACCTCGTTAGGGATAACAGGGCTAAGACTCCAGTCAGAGGCCCTGCGAAAAGTTCTCAAGCAGTAACCCTCGTAGAACAAGCCTGCATGGAAACCAGTACGCCTAATACCACTGACATCCGTTCTAAACCTGCACCTAAGCAGACTGGCTGCCTTTTTAATGATGCCACTCCCCCGCCGCACAATCCCTGTCACGGCCCGAGAAATATCGCTGATCGCCGGCTCCGAAATTAAATTACGAGTAATCATGGAGGAACTGTGGGCGGTGTATGCAGAGATCAAAGTCTTTCGCAAGGAAAAGGGATGAAGATGATGGAGCTCAAAACCTCTATGAATACATGCCAACACGCGCATCGATGGCCCAGAGGCCAGTGGCTTCGTCGGCTTCGGCGAATACCGGGGCAGTGGACAACATCGTAGAGGAATTAAAACACGAGTTCAACGACAGGGATCAGCACACAACATCTGCTTGACGAAGCCATATCGAAGACAATAACAAAACATATTTCAGTGTCCAATAAAAACGCAAATCTAAGTAAAAATAGTAAATAAGGGTAGTAAGCTGTAACTCAAAAACAAAAGCTGTTAGAGAAAAATTGTTGACGTATTTAAAAAATACGCGCCACTTTGAGATAACAAACTTTTATTTTTGTTGACCAGTGTAATCATTACAATCAGTAATAGTGATTAAAAAGAAGATAAAGGTGTCAAATGTCATGATTTTATGAAATCATGACATTTGACACCTTTGCTAACTTATGGAGTTGTATTGCTGATTGTAATGATTATAATTATTTAATTTCGCGGGTTGCCCTGACGCTTCCTCCTTAACTACTCCTTTCACTCGTCAGCGTAGGTAGCTACAGGGTTCACGTCATATTCGCGACCCCTCGAATGTAACATCTACTTCACGAGTGCTATAAAATTTTGAGTTTGAGTTAACACGTTCTTTAAAACTGTAAATTCATCGGTCCCTAGGTATCGGTGCCGAGATTTGCGCGCGCGTGATGGAGTCTCCGTCGTTCTTCGAGCTGGACGCGCCGGCGTGGCGCGTGACGGGCGCGGACGTGCCCATGCCCTACGCCGCCAGCCTCGAGCTCGCCGCGCTGCCGCACGCGCGCGACGTGCAGGCGGCCGTCATGGCCGTGCTCGGCAACAAGTGAGTGTACCATACAGTTACTTACGTGACGGGCGCGGACGTGCCCATGCCCTACGCCGCCAGCCTCGAGCTCGCCGCGCTGCCGCACGCGCGCGACGTGCAGGCGGCCGTCATGGCCGTGCTCGGCAACAAGTGAGTGTACCATACAGTTACTTACGTGACGGGCGCGGACGTGCCCATGCCCTACGCCGCCAGCCTCGAGCTCGCCGCGCTGCCGCACGCGCGCGACGTGCAGGCGGCCGTCATGGCCGTGCTCGGCAACAAGTGAGTGTACCATACAGTTACTTACGTGACGGGCGCGGACGTGCCCATGCCCTACGCCGCCAGCCTCGAGCTCGCCGCGCTGCCGCACGCGCGCGACGTGCAGGCGGCCGTCATGGCCGTGCTCGGCAACAAGTGAGTGTACCATACAGTTACTTACGTGACGGGCGCGGACGTGCCCATGCCCTACGCCGCCAGCCTCGAGCTCGCCGCGCTGCCGCACGCGCGCGACGTGCAGGCGGCCGTCATGGCCGTGCTCGGCAACAAGTGAGTGTACCATACAGTTACTTACGTGACGGGCGCGGACGTGCCCATGCCCTACGCCGCCAGCCTCGAGCTCGCCGCGCTGCCGCACGCGCGCGACGTGCAGGCGGCCGTCATGGCCGTGCTCGGCAACAAGTGAGTGTACCATACAGTTACTTACGTGACGGGCGCGGACGTGCCCATGCCCTACGCCGCCAGCCTCGAGCTCGCCGCGCTGCCGCACGCGCGCGACGTGCAGGCGGCCGTCATGGCCGTGCTCGGCAACAAGTGAGTGTACCATACAGTTACTTACGTGACGGGCGCGGACGTGCCCATGCCCTACGCCGCCAGCCTCGAGCTCGCCGCGCTGCCGCACGCGCGCGACGTGCAGGCGGCCGTCATGGCCGTGCTCGGCAACAAGTGAGTGTACCATACAGTTACTTACGCCCGGTATCGGGAACCAAAATCAATAGAAAAATTTGCTTGCTTATAAATTATGAAGCGCGCGTAACGCGTGCTGTGATTGGTTGAATGATTTATCAACAGTTAATCGCGTCAATTGACTTGCGTTTAATTTTGTCCAGTAAACCGGATGTTAGTCTCAAGCAAGTTGTTAGTATTAAACAAACATTATTTTACTCTTTCAGGATCAGTGCAGCAAGCAGCCAATGAGTAAGAATCTCGAGAGGAAAATACTTCCGATACCGGAGGTCAACATTCAAATGTGAATATATTTTTATTCACTTCGATATTTATTTATTTTTTATTTATTTTGAATGGAAAGGACAAGTTGGAAATAAATGATGTTATTTAAAGTTCTGCGTTTTGTCTTGCAGCACCGTTAAATAAGTTTTTTTTTCCCGCTAGGTGCAAGATTAAATTTAAAGATCATGAGAAACAAATTAATTTTTAACCGACTTCTAAAAGGAGGAGGTTACAATTCGTCTGTATATACAGGCTGAATGTTTCAAATCAGCATGGATGGCCAAATCCGAAACTAGGTATTAGCGAAAAATACTCGAAGGAGTCTTGAGGGCAATTTTGATGAAAACTAAAACAGCATCGTTAGATTTTTGAAAAACTTACTACTTAACTTGTCAAGTGTTTGATATTTTCAGATTTCTGAATACCGACAAATCTTCACAAAAGAGTCAGCTTTAAATTCAAATATCAATCAAAGCTATTCGATTATTTGATTTAGAGAAAAATGCAAAATTATGACCACTGTTGGGTACTTTCGTAAATCAATGAAATTTCGTTATTTTTGCCAAAAGGCTCCATCAATCCGTCAAATACAAGGTGCAGCTTTGAACCTGCAAAACATTTCAGGAGGGTGTTATGACACTCGTAAATAATCATATAACAATACGATACCAAGTCAATAATCAATAATACTTTTTATTTTCGATTTTTAAATTTTATTGTTTTTCAGAATAACTCTCTTAATAACCCTCTTCAAATAAACAGAATCACCCATTGCGATGTATCGCGCGTCATGTCACTGTGTGTGTGAAAGCGCAGTTTAAGGACACGTACAGATTGGCCTCGTTTTAAAAACGGGAGTTCACACTTACCGATTTCCGTAAATAAGAATAAAATGTAAAAAAAATACCTGCCCATTTTATTGTTGATTCGGGTCGAGAATCACTAACATAATTACCTCCTAAAATGTTTTGCAGATCCAAAACTGCACCTTGTATATTTAATATATACTAGTATAATATATATTCACTATCAGAATAGGTTACATTATTGCACAGAATAACTTTTATTCGCCCTGAATTTCCTTTTAAAAATTGCCCAAATCTGACTTTTCAGACTCGTCAGATTTAGGGAAAGCCCACAATTTCTTCATCAGATTAAGTCATTATGCGTTAGGCTGCACATGATCATACCAAAATCCAAGACTCTGAAGATCACTTTATTTTTGGCCCAATTTCGAATTCTGAAAGTGGACTCCTGACCTCGGGGCTTTTATCTGAAACTTTTCAAATATATTTTCGGTGTTCTCTCGTTATGCCGCACCTACTCAGCTTTCAAGTTTTGCACCTGCATATGCTTGCTCAAAAACCCACTGGGCTCCCCAATGGTCCCCTCAATCCTTTTCCAAAGGTTAATCGTGGTAAATTGACTACTGTGAAGTTCATATCCAAGCCGCAGATGGCGTTTACTGTCGTTGTTCGTTACTACGTCAAAAGATGGCGCTGACTGCGGGCTCAATCGAAGTAGAAACTGTAGAAAGTATGAGATTTTATGAATCTCATTTGGTTTTTACCAATAAATAAGTTAATGGTACCTTAGAAAATACAGAACCGATACCACAATGTGCTTCTGAGAGCACATCAAACTGACGGTCCCGATTGTCATACGAAAATCCAGGGCCAGTTATTACGTTGCGTTGATACGTGTAGTCAGAAACTGAAGCCCGGAGCGCACAACTACTGAAAACATACAGTTACCATGAGATTACTGTCCAGTAATCATTGGGTTGTAGAGAGGTTCACCTAAAACTTGAAGATTTTTGTTGCCGCATCTCACTAGATTGAAAGTGACAAAGTAAAGTTGTCCACTAAAATGACGCGCCCCACTACTGCATTTACGCACAAGGTAATGCGGATTTCTATGGGTAATGCGGTAGTGGGGCGCGTGATTTCAGAGTGGACAAGCTATAATTGTATTTGGACCTAATCTTCTCAGTGGTATTCAGTAGGTAAAAACACATTCTAGATTTCGCCGTTAAGCACGGAATAGTAGTACCTACAGAAGATTCACTCCGCAAACTCATAATAAAAAGCGACTCTTGCTACAACACAATGAAACGCATTATTCAGGTCGCGCAGCGCTAATTACCTACAGGTATATTCACCTAGAAGTTGCCTCTTTCTATCGCGAAACTCGTAAATCTTCTAACTACGTTGCCTACTCTCACTGGCCCGATAAGACAAGCTCGCAGCGTACTTGTAGCTTACAAACATTTTAAAAACAGACGATTTTCCAAAAAAAAAATACAAATAATAAGTCAGTGTGAGGTAAAATAATCACAGAATGTACCAAAAAATAATGTCATAGTAAATAAGCAAAAAAACAATTAAATGAGCAACCAGTTTGATTTCTTCTAGACCCTTGAGTTTTAAATTGTCCTATGGAGTTGGACCAGCATGTTTCCAAGCATCTTGGATTGGGCACGCTACAATTGCGGCGATAAGACCCCTCTTTGAGGAGTGGCTAGAGGCGCCACGGCGTCCTCACCTTCCGCCTGACTCAGATCCTCACCGGACACGGCTGTTTCAGAAGGTTCCTGTTCAGAATAAAGCGGGAGGAAACGCCCGGGTGTCGCCATTGTGTGAATCGCCCGGAGGACACGGTGGAGCATACGGTGGAGGTCTGCCCGGCTTGGGCGGAGCATCGCCGTATCCTCGTGGAGGCGATCGGTGGCGGTGATCTCTCGCGTCCGGCACTGGTTCGGGCCATGGTACGGAGCGAGAGGAAATGGGAAGCCGTCACCTCCTTCTGCGAAGCAGTAATGCTCGCGAAGGAGGAGGCGGAACGCGTGAGGGAGAGGCAAATTTCGCGCCCTCGTGCCCCTAACCGCCGCAGGAGGAGACCTGGACGTCGGGAATCACAGGCAGATTTCCGGCCACCGTAGGCGCGGGCTTGCGAACGGTGAGCAATGGGTAGCTCGCCGTCCGATAAGGACCAGGCCCGGGTCGACGGCGCGTTGTGTTCCACGCGCGCCTCAAAGAGATGTCAGCAGAATTGACGGGGTCCGCTAGGGCCGATGCCTGCCGGGGTGGCGAATAAGGCCGAAAGGGACATCGTGGACCCCCGGCAACATGGCAACTGAAGGAACACGGGTGGGTTTTAGTCAGTAAGAGTCTGACAAGCCCTCCCGCTCCACCCAGAGCGGGAGAAGTTATTTGATAATTTCCAAACCAAAAAAAAAAAAGCATCTTGGATAAAATCCTCTAATTTGTAATATGCTTGCTTTTTCTTATATTTAATTGCAATATATCACAAGGTATTTCACTGTACCTAACATTTAACACAGTACCCCACAGAATATAATGACCTACTTTAGATAATCTGAAAAATGGTTGATCTATTTTATCTTTATTTCTAGTATTGTCTATCACTTATATTATTAAAAAGATGTAGATTTTTCTTACATACGAGTACTTATGTAATATTTTCATAAATTAATTGGCAAGGTACTGTCACATTATTAGTAACTAGCTTTTGCCCGCAGCTTCGCCCGCGTGGTTGTCGGAAAATATCCCACGGGAACGTACTACCGAGATTTCATACCTAATAATAATAACAGAGAAAAGGTCATTGCCTCCTACCGCTGCGCCCGCGTTGCTACGCGTAATTTTGAAACTGTGATATCTTTTAAACTATTAATTTAAATGATATGATATAAGGCATATTTTAATCTAAATTAAATGCCCAATTTAAAAAACATTTTTTTGGATAAGGATTAATACTATACCGGTCAAAAAAGCTTTGGAAATAACAATTACATTTTTATCAAATTCTGAAAGATAAAAATGGTTATTGTGGGTCATCCTTAGAAGATAGATATAATATGCCATCGCGGACTTTTTTGTTGAACTTTTTATGATGGACAATACCGTAGAACATAAATTTGATATATCTTTTTCGGTTAACGCAGCGCACGCCAGTAAAGCTCCTAGTCAGCATGTTGTTTTCCGACTTTTTCAACAATAATCGTCAAATTTCAGCCAATTTACACAAAACCTTAATTAATTATACACTAAAACCTTTCGCATGAATTACTCTGTCCATTGGTGAAAACCGTTTGAAAATCCGTTCGGTAGTTTTTGAGTTTATCGTGTTCAGACAGACAGACAGACGCGGCGGGGACTTTTTTATAATAAGCTGGATATGGTTTATTGAGGCAACTCTGCCTGACCTCTGTTAGATGACGGTGACTATTGTAACATCACCTTCTTGACAACCCAATACTCCGTCTACCTCAAAAACTATTGAATTTGCAACAGCCGACAGATGTCGATAAAAGGAAACATCTAAATTAAAAAAAACAATACTATCAATAAGTACCTATAAGTAAATCCGTCGCGAATCCTGAACGATAAATTCATACAATAGCGGATTCGTGCGATTTTAGCGAAATGTTGCTTTTGTGCGACAGACGTCCGCGCCGGGGGACGCCCGATGACAGAATGATGGATCGGCGACGCTCCTACAATGTTATGTGCGAGCACACACTGGCTATGTGTGTGCTTGAATTGTACTGGGATAGTGAGATCATTTCTTATGTATTGCTGAGAGAAAAACATTCTGTGGCGGCATAGATGTATTATTAAAACTAGCGTGGTATCTCAAATGCTGGATTTAGGTTGTGATACTTACGTAAAAATGTTATCCTTGTATACTTGTATACCTACGTAATTCAAGTTCTTCTATTAACGCAGTAAGTTTAAAAATCTGTGAAATGACCTGCTGCGTCGGCTACAATCTGCAAGTGAACATGCTATGTCGAGCAAACAGAAAGGAAAATGGCGAAAATATAAGTCCCTTTTCCAACGAACCATAAAAAAGGGCTCCCCAAATTTCACCCATAATCCATTTTACATACCTACATCTAATTTTTATTATTTCAGCAAAAAAGTGCTAACGAACACGTCAATCCTCGTCTAAAAGTATATCTTTGTATATTTTACGTATAAAAGTATAATTTCTGCGCACATTGTGTGTGGTGATCCATCAAGCGGGACGGCCAGCGACAGATTTTTGTGAATAAACCTAGAGTGGGTGAAATTCTACATTTTAAGTCTATATAGTTTGTGGCTTTTGTAGCTGCGGCAAAAAACTTAGTTTATATTTGCTACTGTGCAATTCTCTTCGATTGGGTTTGGCATTGGTTGCACAGTAGGCACACAGTAGACCACACGTCAGTGGTAACTCCACAGATTGTTCACTCCGCAAAATCATTTAAATAAAAAGCGGCTGTTGCTACGGCACAATAAAGTGCAATTCAGGTCGCACAGCGCTCATGGCGGCATGGAGAGTGCGATTGTCGCAACCCAGCGCTGGGCACGCCACAATTGCGGCGATAAAACCCCTCTTTGAGGAGTAGCTAGAGAGGCGCCACGGCGTCCTCACCTTCCGCCTGACGCAGGTCCTCACCGGACACGTCTGTTTCGGGAGGTTCCTGTTCAGGATAAAGCGGGAGGAAACGCTCGGCTGTCGCCACTGTGTGGATTGCCCAGAGGACACGGTGGAGTATACGGTGGTCTGCCCGGCTTGGGCGGAGCATCGCCGTGTCCTCATGGAGGCGATCGGTGGCAGTGATCTCTCGCGTTCGGCCCTGATTCGAGCCATGGTACGGAGCGAGAGGAAATGGGAGGCCGTCACCTCCTTCTGCGAAGCAGTAATGCTCCCGAAGGAGGAGGCGGAACGCGTGAGGGAGAGGCAAAATTTGCGCCCTCACGCCCCCTTACCGCCGCAGGAGGAGACGCCCAGGGCGTCGGGAATCGAGAGCCAATTTCCGGCCACCATAGGCGCAGGCTTGCGGACGGTGAGCAATGGGTAGCTCGCCGCCCGTTAAGGACCAAGCCCAGGTCGACAGCGCGTTGTGTTCCACGCGCGCCTCAAAGAGATGTCAACAGAATTGACGAGGTCCGCTAGGGCCGATGCCTGCCGGGGTTGCGAATAAGGCCGAAAGGGAAATTGTGGCCCCCGGTAACATGGCAACTGAAGGAACACGGGTGGGTTTTAGTCAGTAAGAGTCTGACACGCCCTCCCGCTCCACCCAGAGCGGGAGAAGTTATTTGATAATTTCCCACCCAAAAAAAAAAGGTCACACAGCGCTAAATTATCTACAGTTATATTCACCTAGAAGTTGCCTCTCTTTCTATAGCGTAATTTATATATCATCTGACTCCGTTCGCTCACTGAATTGGCCCGACGACACGACCCCGCCGCGTATTTGTAGCTTCATACCTAACACAACATTTCGACCTTGAGTTGATCTAATGTAGCAGGTACGGAGACATTCTGCAAGGTACCTACTGATATTCGTCTTACTATAGGTAACTTACCTATGTCCACGTGATTATCTAATCCTGAAAGTCAGCTAATACCTAGGTAAAATTAGGTACCTGCTGCTACCTTCCACTAACTAACTTGATTGATAGTTCCGTCTCCGAGACGTCGTTATCCAAAGTCTGACAAACGTGGTCCATTTAGATCGGAAGCCGGCGACTATATAGGTAGCTGTGCTTTTTCATCACACGTCCAAAACAGTCTAAAAGCTCTGCTTCAGCCATGCTTCAACTAATCTAAAACATACAAGTTCCAACGATTACCTCCACAAAAACAAATGCAGCTCCAAAGTTACAAAGTAGCGGTGATCCATCAAGACAGCTAAGTTTTGACGGCGTCGTGTTCCCGTGACAATCAACATGTCCGATTGTTTAGCGCAGGGATTTGTGAAACTGAGAAGAAACTACTAAACATCTGTACTTACATAATTATAATAAAATCGTAGCGAAGTCAATACTAGGTACACTGGATATTGAATTTAGGCGCGTTGGGCATTTTTGAGATGGGTCTAAACCATTGATTTCGCGACACCATGACGACACCTCATTTTTGTGAACGCGATTGTGCTCTTTATTTATATTATGTTGCGGATCAATGTTCTATGCAAGTATTTTTACTTTAAAGGTTTTGTAAACGCGATTGTGCTCTTTATTTATATCTCGTTACGGATCAATGTTCTATGCAAGTATTTTTACTTTAAAGGTTTTGGAAGTATTATTTTTTGTAAACGCGATTGTGCTCTTTATTTAGCTAAGGTTACGGACCAATGTGCTATACAAGTATTTTTCTTCCACCGAGGCGATCTTGTTGAAGTTTTCACTTCTGTCGGCACTCCCGGAGTGCCACCACTTTTTTACTTTTTATTAGAAAGACCCCGTTACCAGATACAGGTCAAGCTAATTGCTACGAGGTCTGGGAACGATTCTATAGCCGATTTTTATTTTTTTTATTTTTGTCTATTTATCAGTAGGTATGTCTGTTCCAGCATCACGTAAAAACTACCGGATAGATTCTGTTCAAATTTTGCATAGATATTGCTTGTAGGTACGTCTGGTCAGTCTGTAGGCTACATTATCGCGCTATTTCCTATAGCGGATGAGGAATATTGCATTTTGTTTGTATTCCTTATAGTTTTACCGCAAATTGTTAAAAGACGAGACAAACGGTTCGAACATTGCAGATAGATACAGATTTAGGTAACCTTTTAAATGATTATCATCACGCTATACCTACCTTCATGTGGCTAAGCAGTCGATCATGACATATAAGGTGGATTTTTGAGATGGGGCAGTAAGGGCAGGTACGCAAACACGAATACGGTCGTAGGAGACTGTCCTTGCCTTTTCGATTTGTTTTTATCTGTACACAGAAAAAAATATATATATACAGTCTGCAAGAAAATGTGCAATTTTCACAATTTTTTTTTTTATTAATTATTCGACTTGTTTGTAAGTTCCATTCCCAATTATTAATATTTTTTTTGTGATTCTTTTTTTTACTTTTTGTTATAAGTACCTACTATTATTTGTGATAGTTCTTAGAACGTACCTTTACAGAAATAATCAAGTTTAGGCCCCTTCTGTTATCTATGGTGATTTAAAATAATGTTAAGTGTAGGTAAAGAGAAAAGATTAGATTTTTTGTATGTTTGTTTGTTACGCTTTCACGCTAAAACGGTTCAACGGATTTAGATGAAATTTGGCATATGGGTAGACCATGACATGGGTTAGGACATTAGACTCTTTTTATCCCGATATTCCCACGAGATCAAGACTTGTGCGGGTGAAACCGCAGGGCACAGCTAGTACTGAATAAAAATAAATGTCTAGAGGAATCCCGTGTGTTTACAATCTACTGTTATATTATTTTAGTGATTTGTTCGTCAGAAATAATCTGTAAGAATGCATCAGTCAGCGTATCAGTGTTGTGCTAGTAAGTAGTTATGCAGGAACGCAGACGTTCATTAATTCACTGAAAACGAAAAACTTCACAACCAATAGACAAATTGCTACTGAAGGCCGTGGGTGTCGACCTCCTGCTTCTCGCACGGACAACTGTAGTTACGTCGTTTGCTACCAGTCCTATGTCTGGATATTTTAGCTGCTCGGAGCAAAAATACGAACGTAGTGTACAGGAAAGTTTTATAAAAATGTGGCTGTTATTTTAAGTAGTTATTGTGGTGTCTTACGACTTCCACGTGAACGAAATCGCGGGCAAAAGCTATAGTATAATATCACGCCTGTATCCGCTGTGGGGACAGGCAGGGGTGTATATAGAACAATCATATTTAGCCAGTCATTTTAAAAGTCAGATGGAATATGTTGCGAGCCACTAGTCTAATCTAGACTCCTGGCTACTACTGTGAATTATTTTTTTTGTGTGGAAAACCCTACAGCCCGACCCACGGATCGATTTAGGACCCTCCTTGGTAAGCCGAGGTTGATACCTACCAGTAGCTAAACTATCAAGGCAATTAACTATTAAGATAGGGTTTCCTTGTTTCAAAATACTTATATGTAACGCCCTATTTAACTTGAAAGGGTGATTTTAATTCAATAGATTGTTTAAGAGGGTCAGCACTGATTTTAAAGAGGGGTGGGTGACAGACAGATCTTTAACGGTGATTTAGTTTAAGACGAGACCAATCGGATATAGACACCCTGGTCCGCACACTTGTCTTCTCCATCTTTATCTGTGGGGCAGACTTGGACGATCAAAGCTGCTGACAAGTAAAGAATTGACGTCTTCGAAATGTGGTGCTGGCGCCGCCTATTATGGACACAATGGACAGCCCACCGCACAAAAATGTCTCGATCCTTAAACAACTCAAACTAGAGAAAGCACAAAAACTGTCTTCAATCTGCCTGCAACCTTTCGTGAGATACTTCGGTCACATTGCCCGCAGAGGTACCCACAACATGGAACATCTAATGGTAATAGGAAAGAGGGAGGGCAAAAGACCTGGGGGCCGAAGCCCGAAACGGTGGTCGGATCAAATTTCTGAGCAAATATTCAAAAGTCATTTATTCAAACTAAGCTGAGAATCAGTACTTTTCGAACGTAAAATTACATAAGATAGTCCCCCAAAAACGCCCACCCTTCACCACTTCCTACTTCCTAGTGCCTTTAGCTGGGAAGAAGTGGCAACAAACCACCCCAGCAGCACAGCTGTCTGTTGAAGTTAGAAAAAAATGATTCTATTTATTTATTTAACCATTTATGTACACACAAATAATACACAGACAAGACAAAAGGAACAGAAAAATACGTACAAAGGTGATGCTTATTTCTAATGAAATCTCTTCCAGCATACCAATACAATACAATAGCAATAGTATACAATAGTATGTAAAATAACTTACATTATGCAACACAAAACATAATTTAAATGATAAATTATTGGTCATATGTCAGCTAGCACACGCCAATATACCAACCAACTGGTGCAACTGGAAACTGGAGGTAGTACCTACCTACTTACCAGCCAGCGCCGCACTCTACCAGGTCACCGATTGTAACAGATGGAGAAGGACCGTAGACAATTTGAAACGGAGTCACGATTTTCAGCAGTGAGAGAGCGATTGAGAAGAGAGTTTAAGATGAATCTTTCACCAAATTATTGCAAGGGTTTCGTACACAAGTCGATATAGAGACTACTTATAGTTAATCTCCAAAAAAATCTGATAGGTATAGAAAAATAGCATTTATGTATTAGAAAGGACGTAAAGTATATCAAAAGTTGCTCTTTAATACCTACTGTTGGGTACCAGTCTTAGTATTAGTAGGTAAACGGTAAATACAACGATATTTACCCAAACATATAAGTAAGGTAAATATACCTACGTGCGACCGGCTAAGACCGAGTCGGATGGAGATATTTGTGTTTACGCGTATTTTGTGAGAATTATCGCGCGTGCATGGCTGGAAGAAAGTGCGCAACGAGAGTTTCGGTTTTTCTGACTTTATTATAAAGGTAAAAAGCAAAAGTATATTAAGATGTCCATTGCATATTTTTTCATGCAATTTGTGAAGATTGAAAACTTTCACAAACTGTCGCATCATAGACACAATATTTCCATTGTGTCTAGCGTAGATCTAAATATGTATGTTACATACGATTAAGTAGGTAGGTGATTAAGTAGGGTGTCGACCTACCTAAATGTAGGTACAGTACCGATCAAAAGTCCATGAGCAATCTCACAAAGCAATAGACTGACGCTTCGGTTTGACTTACGACCTTCTTCTATAAGTTGTTACAATACTGTAGACACGCACATTACACACACACACTCACTTTGTCTGCAACCAATGACTAGTTCAATAATCATCATTCGTTTTTAGTTTCATTCGTCTTGTTCACATAAATATTAAAGTTTAGCAGGTAGACCACAAAAAACTAAGTAAATTATTTCGATTTCTGTGGGGTAGATGCAGTTTGTTACGAGTATTTAATTAATAGAACTTTTTTGGTTCGTGGATAATATTGGTGACGAGTATTTAGCGCAGTGTTGTGGTTATTATTATCAAAAAGCAGGCATAAAATATATTGAAGAGATCAGATCAGATCAGAGAATATTATTGCGCTGCGTAAAAGTGAAGTGAATATCTAATGAAACCGGACTAAGTGTGAGTGTTATCATTAATATATTTCATAATTATTTTACTAAACATAAATCTTAATCAAGGGTATTGTTGATAGAACAGAGGTATTGTTGAGACAGAAGATGCCTTTAAAGTTTTAAATTCATTGTGAGGTTTAATTCGATTAGTGAATAATAAATAATAAGGTATTATGTGTA
Source organism: Agrochola litura (assembly GCA_949152395.1). Taxonomy (NCBI): domain Eukaryota; kingdom Metazoa; phylum Arthropoda; class Insecta; order Lepidoptera; family Noctuidae; genus Agrochola; species Agrochola litura. The sequence goes on from OX424490.1 coordinate 1,304,670, forward strand.
ATAAAAACAATGTTTTTCTTTGTTCTAGAGAAATACTGTGAGGGTTAAGAGATATGAGGAAGGGGCTTATTATCGAGTAGCAGCGACGTCAAATGGTGAATGAAACAAATGGTTTCATACCAACGAGATATTTTGCTGAATTATTAAAAACACGTCATTATGAACCGTTCGCCGTGCACTCTGAAGGCTTGCATCACTGAAGACCAGCTAGAAAACCGTTTTTGACCTTAAAATATTGACCGTACCAACTTAATAAACAACAGATTCGTTATTGCATGAATTTATGGTAACGAATTTTTTAAGCACGTTTCAATAGGGTGTTTGTCGTATTTCTTGCAGATATACCGAAATTGTTTAATATTATTTTAGTAATAGTATTATTTTAGGATTAAAATTTGAGGTTTAGTTTCAATCTTCTTTTCGTAAAGAAAATGAATACTTAAGCTTTAACCTCAATAACAACCAATATTTACTAAAGTCAAATAAAATGTAAAATAATTAATACAAATAAAATATAAACAAACTGCCCATATTTAACCTTAAAATTACCTATTCTGTAAGTTTTTTACATTTTAAGTAGTCTAATATTCTTATTTATTACTTAATTACTTCGACCATGATCAAATCAAATATTTATGGTGAAAAAATCCATTAAAAATTTAAAATATTTCATAATTTAAATATGTCAAAATAATACAAACTGCTTCTAAGTTTCTTGACATCTATTTCACATCTTATTCAGTTGAAGTAATGATAAATAATTGTAGCAGTTTATTAACTTATGTAAAATAAATATAACGAATAAACATATTTTTTTTAATTTTGTTATCATGTATCACGCATTTTTTATTCTAAAACCTTTATTGCAATAACAACATAAAAAAGCAGCAATATTTAAAAAATATTATTATCGAAAACAAAAATAATAATATTTGCAAAAAACCGCACTGTGTTTCACGAGATTAGAACCTGAGGCAGTTTGAATTCCATACCAACGCTTAACGCTTTCTGCTATCTGCACTTGTTAAGTTACTATCGAATTTTAGCAATGCCATTAACTGGTCAAGTTCACGCACATAGTGCGTGTGTGCTAGCATGTTTAAAGCGACGGAAATATATTGTTGTTTCGTGTAGAGCAAAACTGCGTTATCTGTGGTGTGTGTATCGTGTTGCTTACACATACAAATGTACGAGCTATACCGCGTGTTCACAGCAATACGACTCTTAGCGTGCTCATGCACTTTTGAGCGCTTACTGTACCTACCTAATCAGTATACATCTTTACTTTAATATTAAATTTAAATCTCTCGTGGCAAACGAAACACGTTAAAACTAGGTAGGTTGGTAAGTACCTACTTTTAACGAGTTCCATTTTGTGGTATAGTATAGGTATTCTAAACTTCGCAATTAAAATAACGCAACCATAATATTATTATAACTTGCATAAATATATACAAATCACTGAACGTTTTGCATTGACAGTTTATAATTAAATTGCTCCAGTAATTTGTCAAATAAATATGATGTTTAATTTCTCTTTTATAAGAAATAACTGGTCGATGTATATTTAATAATTATAGTTGTTTAACAACTCTTACAGGAATAGGTACCTACTCATTTTCTAGGAAAGTAGGCAAGTATTGCAAGTACCTAAGTTGTTGTCTGGGACTTTTGGGCCCGCCATATTACATTTAACCACTGCAGTTTCTGAAATTCAGAATCTACAGTAACGAAATTCAGATAGCGCCGAGGCAATGAAACGATTACGAGTGTCGGAGAGACAATTAACTGTCTTGAAACCCGCAACAAAGTTAATAAAAAGAAAAACAGCGGAGGAGTAAGAAAAAACAAAGTTTTCGCTTCCTCCCCTCATCAAGAATAGGAGACAGAAAAGTGCTAGGCCATACAACGTACAAGGTACGTTTTTCTTAATACTTATAGGTACGTCTCTTAAAGCTTCTTTTAACTATAAAACCATATGTACTTTCCTGCCTACTCCAAACACCATAGCACAACGTACTTTCCTGGAGCCGTACCCCATAGGCCTTGCTAATGGCATGTGACAGCGGCGGTGATGGATCGGACGCCCCCTCGCCCCTCTGCACGGCTACCGATAAAATTAGACGATTTTTCCCCAAAATGAGACATTCTTGTGCGAGATATTTTTGTTATTTTATTTCTTTTACTGGTTGGCAAAAGCAAACGAGTAGTTGGCTCTCGTGATGGTAGATAAATGGTCACTGCCTATGGTCATTTGCGTAAGAGGCATCGCAGGAGCATTGCCATTACAGAGAGAGTTCAAACAGGTAAGTATCTTATTTACGTACTAGTTATTACATCGCCACCCATTCCGTTCACACATGAACACAACAACACTGCTTGACGGCGGTAATAGAAAACTCATGTCGACGAAATACGATAGAAACATCTGCAGCATCCTTTTGTCTTCTCATTACAAACTGCGAGCATAAATTACCACATGGTGACTATAGAACTTTCCCCAATGCAGATCCAGCAGTGGGGTCTCAATTTTGGAGATGAAATATTAACTTGACAAAGCATTTTAGCTACCATAACTAGGACTACGTAAAGCTACACTGAGCTACACAAACATGAACTTACGAACGAAAGGAAACCTTATTATGCTAATTGCTAAGTAGGTATGCCTAAGTAAACGAAAACAGCTCGTAGTAATAGAAATTTATCCGTTAGTAATTTATTACGCGCCTATTAGATAATCAGTCTCAGGTAGCCACAAGCCAGGGGAGATTAACCTTAACCGCAACCAGTTTTACCTCATCATAACACTATGCATAATAGCTGCTGCCCCATTCTAAAATAATAAGCCTAAGTTAATCCTTATAACATCAGCTATCTGCCCAATCGGTCCAACTGTTTTGGAGATTAGTCGGAACAAACAGAAAGACAGACAAAAAAAAGCAGTGGCACTCCGGGAGTGCCGACAGAAGTGAAAACTTAAACAATTTTATCGTGCAGGAAATACTTTTCTTTTTTGAAGTCAGTAAAAAAAAGGGAAATGTTAATCATGTCGTTGTCATGTCTCAATGTTTGGAATGTCATTAATCCCAAAGAAAATGTATCGCGCGTTGATGTCTTTTTAATGGTCAAAAGCTAAAATTAATGAGGTGTCGGTAACAGTGTCGCGAGTTCAATTGTTTTTTCCCATCTCAAAAATGCCCAACGCGCCTAAAGAAAAAATTGTTAGCTGTTATTTTGACATTACAAACAGACACTTCAATTTAATGTATTTTTTTTGTATGTATAGAAAGAAGATGTACCTATAGATTTTATTATTACACATAGGTAACTATTTCCAGTTTTTAGTTTGTTTAAAAATATGTCTAATATTTATTAAACATAGCAAAACGCCTTTTGCCCCGAAGGGGTGGCCGTAGTGTATCACACCCAAGCAAGTTATTCTAGCTTTATTAGTTGCTATGTAATATAATAGGGGGCGAAACGATTGCCATTCACTGGATACATTACAAGGTAATGGTGCCGATTCTCTTGTCACAAATGCCTCTAAACTAAACTAAAAATCACCAAAATTTAGTTTATTCCTGTCAAACGACGATTTCCCATTCTGAAATAGACTAAAGTGACACAACTTAACTATATTTTAGTTTGACAGCACTAAGATGGCAACGAGATATTAGTTTAGTGAAAATGGCAATTTTGCTATTCTGAATTTGACGTTTTTCATCTAAAATTTAGATTTTCTAACTAAATCTAACTATTTTTAATCGCGACTAAAAACGTGTGGAATAAAATTGGTTGTCATGAACTATAAATTCACACCAACACCTCGACTTCAAATGCAAAAACAGTACTGAATCTTTTTTTTTTCTTTTGCTTATATCTCGAAAACGGTGTGTCCAATCGCAAAAATAATGAAAATTTCGGCCCCCTTTATAAAACCCTTAAACCCATTACACTCTACATGTAGGTAATAATTTTTCTTATTTTCCATACAAAAAGTGAAAAATTCCATATATAACACGACGAGGCTGCACCCCCTGCGCGCCTCCGGCTCTAAAAAGATTCACGTGGTTAGGTATCATGTGTGGAGTCGCGATTGTCAAATTCGATTTAGATGTGTCAAAATTATTTTTAAATTTAGAGAATTTATTTTGCAGAATAGCTTTAAGATTCTCATAGTCAAAAGTAAGGAATTTTAGTGATAGTTTAGTTAGTTTAGTTCGGTGTACAAGAGAATCGGCACCAATGTATCTGCTACTTAAAAATCCCCTATAAAAAAGCAATAGAACTTTTTTCCATTCCTGGACACCAAGCAATCTTCGGATTACAAGAATCACCAACGATGCAGTTTTAATTAATAGTATTTATTACAAGATAACAAGTAACCAAGATACCTAAACTATGTGAAGGCTAGCAGCAACGGAAGATATTACTGATAGCGTTGAAGGAAAATTAGCTCATAAATTAATTGTTAAGGATATAATACCGGTCAATGCTTGACTGCATTCTTTAGATCAAACCTCCTTGATTAATAAATCAGATATATAAAAATGGACTGGACTTAGCGTTAAGGTATGATTCTGATCCCCGCCGTTCGCGGCAGTGCTGCTGCAGCAGTTCTGCCGAGTCGCTGCTAGTCCACATATTATTTCTATAGGTTTATATGAGATTACATTCTGAGCACGGCAGCAATATCGCGGCAGCGCTGCTGCTACAGCACTGCTGCGCGGCGGTGTCGCCCTGTCACCACGTCAGACCCGTAGTGTGGCGTTCATCACAGCGATAACACGTAAACGTTGACAAGTAAATTGGTAACAAAACAGCGAGACACCACGAACAGCGGGTGCTCGGAATCAGCGGCCAGCGGCAGCGGCAGGTAGCACGGCCTCGTCAAAAACGCCACGGCAGCACTACTCCGTGCAGCGGGGTTTAATGCTTATTTACCTATAGCATGCTCTCCGTGTATGTAAGATTATCATATTTTTTCGTAGACACATGCTTATTGTGTGCGTACGTAACATTTGCTGTAAATTTGCATGCTTTTATTGCCTTTGTGACAGTTCCTTTCCAAAGCACAATGTGTGACAGTACATACTTACATGGTTATATTGACAATCGTTCGTGGTAAATACTCAAGGCTTCAAGCAAACAAAACTACTGCACCAAGTATTTATACTTTCGTTATTTTCGACCAATTGTTTGATTTGATTAATTACCCAACCAAGGTTTAAGCGAGACAGATCATGGCTTTGTCTTAACACTATGGACGCATAGTGATTGTGCAACGTGGCAATACAACACACATGAATACATGATTTATTTAAGTATAGCTTCCTTACAAGGCTATTCCTGGTTTTGGGAGGACGATATTCTATTTTTAACCGTTTTCAAAAAGGAGGTTTTTTTTAAATATGTTTATAACGTGATTACTCCACCAATTATGAATTGATTTTGATGATTCTTTTTTGTTTGGTAGGTCACACTTCAGAGGTAAATTAACTTTGCTTGCGTAGTTTTTGAGTTAGCTTCCATAATACGATTTTTTCCCACTTAGTCTATATGGATGTAGTTATAGTTCCTGTCACTGATATTTACAATTTCCAAAAATACGAGTATAATATAATATTGCTCACCCCCATAGCAAATAGCGTGATAGTTTATATCATACAGTTTGAGCAGACTTATAGGGAATATCTATGCAAAATTTTAACAGAATCTATCCGGTAGAATTTGCGTCATGCTAGAACATACAAATACGACATAATGTAATATTGCTCATCCCCCATAGCAAATAGCGTAATATGTTATACCCTACAGTTTGACCAGACCTATAGGGAATATCTATGCAAAATTTTAACAGAATCTGTCCGGTAGAATTTGCGTCATGCTGGAACATACATGCAGACAAACAGACAAAAATTCTAAAAATTATACTTTCGGCATTAGAATCGATCCCAGACCTCGTAGCAATTACTTTTTTCAAAAATATTCGATGTACAGTTTTGACTTCGCTACAATTTTATTACTTATATATATTTGAATTTGTGTGGGGTAGGTACCCGAACAAAAAAAAAAAAACGGACTTAAAAGAAAAACACAAAAAGTGATAAATAACTTCAATTTCGGAAGTCGGTGGCATAAACAAAAATATAGAACCAAAGACACCGACTTCCGAAAGGAGACTGAAACGATTACATGCACTCTTGGGCCTGAATAGTAACGAGATGTAAATGGTGTGAATTTATAGATTCATACATACATTATTGTATTGCAGTGACTAGTTCCTATCCCACAATTCACATAGCGATCCATAGTTTCAACAATATCCAATCCAACAATTCCAAAACAATCCATTATAACAATTCCAAGTCAATCGTGTGAGCGATCTTCGGTGTCCAGTGTGAAAGCAAGGGTCGTACAAGGTACGGAAAAGCGTAAGGGAAGGGAATTCGTAAAAATCAAAGCAGTGATCATTGAAAATGAAAAATTATTGGGAAAGCACTCAAAACACATCCGAAAACACGAAATAAGTGACCACCCTTCCCTTCTAGTAGGGATGGGCGTTGCGACAACGAACCGTTTACAAAGACCGTTTTGTGATGATGAAACCGTTTTACTATAGGTACGTCCTGAGTTCAACTTCAAACAGTCTTCATTGCACAAACCAGTCTTCGAATTTCTTGGTGCGATTTTTACATCTAAGAAAATACAGTCGGGTACAATGATTCAACTATCTATCACACTTGTAAAACAGTCCTTCCAATAAAAAATGAACTCTTTGAAATGAAATACAGTCAGTAATGTATTACCAGTTGTCAATGCTGTCGTTCGTGATGCGAAAAAACCATTTCATACATTTCAAATCGTTGATAGTTTTAAGAAACTGATGCGCTCGACGAAAAGGCAATTCTATTCCATGTTGGATAAGTTTCGCCCTTTAACCATTTTCTGCCACCGTTTTCGTCGTCGGGAAAACGGTTTCGGTCATCAAAAATTCGAGAATGACCCACCACTAATGTGTCAAATTGTCAATGTCAGTCTGCCAGTGAAATAGACAAAAAAATAAAACTGATTTTAATCGATATGAAATTGATAATCATTATTTTGGTTTTTCAGTAATTAATGATGTTTTATTTAAATTACATGCACTATATTGTTTAAAAGTATATATAGTGTATTTAATTACTTTGAGTTAACTATATTACCTAGTGCTACCTAGTGGGTAGGTTTTCTTTTTGTAGTTGTGTAATCGATTACTATAATTGATGATCTCACGAAAACTATCTTTATCATATTTCTCCGCTTCCCATCTCCTTTAAGTTAGTCATTTATATTTTGTGTTTTTTTTTTGCCTGTTGATTTTTTTTTGGACAGTTTTTTTTTCAATGAACAAAAGTTTTTTTTTTTTTCATATCGGTAGCAAACAAAACATAACATCACGCCTTGTTTCCCCGAAGGGTTGGGCAGAGGTGACCTTGTAGCATTGTACATCGGTGGCAAAGTATGGAAATAATATGTTTGTTCCATTCCATTCCATGAATAAGTAGTAGGTGGTAGGCAGGTAGGGAAGTCACCCTTGGCCAAAAAGCTAGTAAGTACTTGAAAGTTGAATTAAATTGAAAGGTTGGCAATTCGAAGTCAAGTTGTGATTACTTATTTAGAAACAAACAAATACACGTGGTACCTAATAGATGCTTCATTAAACGTTAGTGGTGAGGAAAACATACTGCACCTATATTTTACATCTTACTGATAATTATAAAAAAAATATTTATAATAAAATATATAAAAAACATGTACATTATACATGTTATTATCTCTTTACCTATTGTTTCAAGGTTCGGAAATTACATAAGTAAATACTAAATATTCCTACGAAACAAACAAAAACTAACACGGAAAGAAAACAATCAGCTAGCATAGACGGATGTAGAAATCAATCACCTAATAATCCAAGGTTACGGTCAAGACAAATACCAAACATCTTGACAATTAAAACACCACCCAATTTGTATAACAATAGAGTGTACAATCAAATGCTGTCTTCATGATGGATTTCATTTGGTTAATGGCCTGGGTCTGGTGTGAGGCAACTTCATTGAGGACAATGATCGGATGGGTGACCAGCCACGCGGAACTAGTGGTTTGAACTAGATTAGCGAAGTTTTCTCTGCTTCTTTAGGAAAAACAACGTATCTATAATTGAAAAATGCTTTGCAAGTCATTCTTCACTTCAAATGGAAGAGAAAGACCAGGAAGGCTGATCCCGCCACCATGTGGGATATATAGCCAGGAAGAGAGAGAGAGAGAGAGCTTTGCAAGTCATTCCTCACTTCAAGTGGAAGAGAAAGACCAGGAAGGCTGACCCCACCACCATGTGGGATATATAGCCAGGAAGAGAGAGAGAGAGCTTTGCAAGTCATTCTTCACTTCAAGTGGAAGAGAAAGACTAGGAAAGCTGACCCCACCACCATGTAGGATATATAGCCAGGAAGAGAGAGAGAGAGAGAGAGAGCTTAGTAAGTCATTCTTCACTTCAAATGGAAGAGAAAGACCAGGAAGGCTGATCCCGCCACTATGTGGGATACATAGCCAGGAAGAGAGAGAGAGCTTTGCAAGTCATTCTTCACTTCAAGTGGAAGAGAAAGACCAGGAAAGCTGACCCCACCACCATGTAGGATATATAGCCAGGAAGAGAGAGAGAGAGAGAGAGCTTTGCAAGTCGTTCTTCACTTCCATTCTTTGTGGCTTTCCCATCCACCAAACTTTTGTCTAGAATTTATTCAGAAGGATGCTGATTTTAAATGCAGCGCTCGGTAAATACTTGTTAGGTACCAATTTTTTTTTTCTTACTTCGGTACTTTGGATTCAGAGAATTTATTCTATCCCACTTCTATGCTACACTACTATTTTTCTGAAGAACATTAATTATTGCATCTTTCGTTCCTGCGGCATTCTTTCAACACATAGGTAATGAAGGTGCGCTTGATTTTACAGAAATTAAAATTCTACAAGCTTGTGCCAATTAATTGAGCCATTTATTTGTAAGTTACAACATTATCTAATAGCCTTGCATTTCGTCAGGCAACTTAGCCAATAATACCGCTTTTAAAATAAATTATCATACATAAACGTTATCTAGGAAATGATCCAAATCCACTTTGCTGAGGAAAAACTGCTCAGTGAATGCTGATCGATTTGACTAGGATTTCTCTTCGATATCTGAACTTGTTTTTTTTTGTATCACTTAAACCGAACGTGGTTTTTAGCAGAAAGAAGCTTGGGAAGTTTGATCCACTCAGACAGTACTTTTTAATTAATATTTTTTTTACAATGTTAATATTAACTTGCTTCGTTCATATGTGTTTCCGGTTATTCGCTTTATTTTATTTTATTCGGGAAACTTACAGCTAACTTATACAGCGAATTTAAAAAAATAATAATTTGGAGACCACTTTCAAGTTTCCACTGTGTTTATATTGTATCTGATCTCTATAACACAAAGGCATGCATGAGGCATGACTACAAGTAACAGAACTGACTGCCCACTCGCCCCGGGTGCGCTTGCCGTACATTGCGGAGGCTATTTTAATGCAAGATAGTGCTTACACCACTCAATATATTTATTGCATTTTTATTAATGAGCCTTGAAATTACTAAATATTGTTAGTCAATCTATAATTATGAATTAAATATTTAGGTATATTTCCAGATACTTATAAAAACTTAAAAAAAAAAAAAACAACCGACTTCCAAAAAACACTACAAAGTGAAAAATAACATAAATTTCGGAAGTCGGTGTAGTGTTTTTTGGAAGTCGGTTGCTTTTTTTTGTAAAAAAGGTTTTATTTCTCGCTTTTTAGTGGGTCAGTTTGTAATTTATCTAAGTTACAATAGCCTAATGTCAACTGTTCATCACCTTTCATAAAATATTGCTTTTCCCGATGCAGGGACGTTAATCTTTGAGGAGTTTTCCTAGTACTTTACCATCAGCTCTACTTCTCCATATGCATTGTAAGGAGCATAAATTACTTGGCAACCATATTAAAGTAATCGAATCGCAGCCCGTGGAATACTTAGTATTGACTATTGAGAAGTTCCGGTGGCCATCTATGGTCTTCATCATCAGTTCCGCTTCACCAAATGATGCTTTTCGAGAGCAACTGCACGAGTTACTATAAAAAATACCCAAATTGCCATAGGTGTGCTTATAATATTTGAAGAGTTCCCTCGATTTCTCTGAGATTCCATCATCAGATCCTGGTTTCCTTATCATGGTACCACTCTTGGGATATTTCCTTCCCAACAAAAAAAGAATCATTAAAATCAGTTTATAAACGACGATGTTATCCGCGAACACACAAAATAATATATATACGGTCGAATTAAGTAACCTCCTCCTTTTTTTGAAATCGGTTTGAAAGACGCTAGTTGCTTGGCTAAACTTATCTAATTTAAACTCACACGATTAATAATTATTTGAATCTATTTACTGTACCTTTTCATGTTAATTTATTATCAGAATGTGAATAGAATAAGATCAAAATGGCAGGATTTATATGTTAACTCACTAAATTGTAATTATAATATTATTTGTAATTTTCAAAAATACCAGAATTCAAATGCGTCTCCGTTAAAGACGAATTTGAATTCTAGTATTTTTGATAACGAGCTTCTTGACCAGCAGTATAATGTGTTTCGAAGAGACCGCGAAAGTTCATGTGTAACGAAGGTTGACGAAGGGGGTGTATTAATAGCTATTAAAAAACATTACAAAGTGATAAGACATTCCTCATGGGACAGCAGAGTAGAAGATATTTGGGTAGTATTTTGCCTAACAACTTGCATGAGGATCAGTACAACCTTTGTGTATGTTACCTTCCCCCAGATTTGCCAAATAGTGAACTTTAAGCTTTTTATACGAATACACAAAGGATTGTAACGGGTTCTCGTGACGATTGTGTCAATCTAGTTATTAGTGGTTTTAATGTTCTGGGTTTGTTATGGACACCCACGCCATCAAGCAGCAAATTGACGAATGCTGTTGCAGCTACTGATTATAAGTCCTCTCTATTGCTGGATTTGTTGGCCCTTTGTAATTTGTCACAGTTTCCTAGGTACTTCCGATAGTGTCCAAGTAATGTTAAACGATGAGCCACTCAGTCGGGTTGATGATCATCACCCACCTCTGAGTATACTCATAAAGGGTAGCATTCCTACTAAACAAATGAAACCTAATAACATCGAACGGCTAAATTTCCACAAGTGTGATTATGCGAAGGTAAAGGTGGCTATCGCACAGGTTGATTGGGCTACCCTATTACTGTCAAGTGATATCGACCGGGCGGTGGATGAGTTTTACATGACTCTCAACTCTATAATCAGCAAGCATACACCCATAACCAAATTGGGTGAGTCTGCACAGCCTTTCTGGTACTCACTAGCTGTTAAAAAATGTCTCAATGAGAAAAATAAATATCACAGACGTTACAAAAAATATAAAAACCCCCGTGATTATGACACCTTCTCAATGTTGCGTGGTAGGTGCGACAAAAGAGTGCTACGGTTCCTTTATAACATCTACAGATGACTATTTATCTGATAATATCAAATCATTTTGGAAGTTCGTCAATAGCAAAAAAGGTACGAATGGCTTAACACAAACGATGAAGTTCGGTGGAGTGGTTTCATCTGACAGTCAAGTAATTAGCGAATTATTTTCGGACTTTTTTAGTTCAGTTTTTGAGGATACGTCTGGACCTCCCCTTAGTGGCGAGACATGCGCAAGTATTGAATCCAACTCTTTTTTATCGGATATTTATGTTGAACACGATTGTTTTGCGTGCATTAAAACAACTGGATCATAATAAATGCGCTGGTCCGGACGGAATACCTTCTAGTTTCCTGGGCAAGTGTGCTGAAGAGCTATCAATGCCACTCTATTATTTGTTTAGTCGATGTCTAAAACTAGGTATGTTTCCAAAATGCTGGAAAAAGGCGCACGTTGTGCCCATTTATAAGGATGGTGACAAGTCAGATTGCATAAGTTACAGACCCATAAGTATATGATCTGGTATGGCAAAACGTTTTGAAGCGTCTTTGTATCAGCATTTTTATTCTCATTTTAAACCGTACGAGTATCTTTCCCAATCCCAGCATGGATTCGTACGAGGTAAATCAACACTCACAAACCTGCTCGAGTACAAAAACTATCTGTGTACTGCTTTCGCGAAGGGTGGTCAGATAGACTCAGTCTATACAGACTTTCGGAAAGCGTTTGATAAAGTTAACCATGAAGTACAGCTTTTGAAGCTGAAATCGTACGGTATACATGGTTCCTTGTTCTGGTGGATACAGTCTTACTTAAAAAACAGAAGCCAACTCGTTTCTGTCAGGGGACACTTGTCGTTACCGGTTAATGTTGCGTCAGGCATTCCACAGGGCAACCGAAGGAACACGGGTGGGTTTTAGTCAGTAAGAGTCTGACACGCCCTCCCGCTCCACCCAGAGCGGGAGAAGTTATTTGATAATTTCCCACCCAAAAAAAAAAAAAAAAAAAAAGGCATTCCACAGGGATCGCATTTAAGGCCCCTTCTTTTCATAATTTTTATTAACGATCTCGTGACAAAATTGACATATCCCTGTCTCTTGTATGCCGACGATCTGAAAGTATTCACGTTGATAAAAAACACATCTGACAGTGAATTCCTTCAGAACGATTTAAATATCATATCTGACTGGTGTACCCTTAATCGAATGAAATTAAACATAAATAAATGCTTTAATTTACATTTACGAAAAAACGTATAAAGAACACCTATGACTATAGACTCGAGGGTCAATCGTTGGAACGAAAGCTCGTAGCCAGAGATCTCGGCGTGTTGTTTCATGACAAATAGAGCATTGAAACTTCTAGATTTTATAACCAGGTCTACCAAAAAAAAAAACCTCAAAGCTTCATATTAGTTTATAAAAGCCTAGTAAAAAGTATATTGGAATACTGTTCGATAATTTGGTCACCGTGTTACGCAGTACACTGTGACAGAATTGAGAGTGTGCAAAGTAAATGTGTTAAGTGGGTCTCGTACAGGTACCTACGGCTTCTCTAAAACGCTACAAAGTTATTCCGAACGCTTTGTGAAATCCAACTTGGAACCTTTGCATGCTCATCGCAAACAGCAAGACTTATTAAACCTGCATAAGATCCTACATTCCACGATGAACTCTTCGGCACTGCTGTCCCTCATAAACATCAGTACTAGGTATAACGCCCGAACACCGACAACTTTTGCACTTCTGGTCTTTACAAATAACACCTCATATTACAACCCTATCGTTAGAATGTGTCGAGTTTTTAATAAAATTACAAAGGACAATAACAGTATCGACATCTTCGATTCTCGTGCTGCTGCTTTCAAAAGACGTGTGCGTACTCTTTCTTTTTAGGTGCAGCGCAGACGACACACTTTTTGTGCGATCGAGTCTGTGGCGCACGAAAATGTCTTATTTGTCTCCGATGTTTTTCCGAATGCAGGTTATTCTATATAGGATGTGTCGCTCGATAGTAATTTCTGTCAATTTAAAATTTAATTTAGGAACCATTCCGTAGCTCACATTATGAATAAGGTAGGAAAGGAATATAAATGTGCGCCACAGACTCGATCGCACAAAAAGTGTGTCGTCTGCGCTGCACCTTAATCTTTTTATTAATCTTGTAACGCTTTAAATAATGTAACTTGTGTCACTTATGTACTTTACATGGCGTGTTTGGTCTCCTACACATTCTTTGCCTAAGCAGAAGTGTGTCGGAGGGCAGACGCACAGACCTTGTAGCTGTAATTTTGTGCACTAAGCTTTTTACTGTAGTTGTATTTTTTTATTATTATTGTTGCTAATCATGTTGTGCGATTACGCTTTGGGTGATAATCAGGTCGAAACCTATAGTGTGATATACTGTGATTGTTACCTGTTGTAGTTGCCTTGTGAATAAATAAATGAATAAACATGACAGTTCAATATTATTCAAACAAAAAATATTAAGTACCCACTCAAGCAATACATACCTTGCTAATCAGAACATGTATTTATAATTACCGAATGTAATTTTCATCCATCTCATTTTATCATGTCACTTTCAGTTTTTAAATTTAGCCAGGACCTTGATTTTTCTAAATGTTTCCCGCATTTGGAAATGGGTCACAGTGGAAAATAAATGGACATACAGTCAGTCTCAAAATTATGTATAATATGTCACCGTATAATTATGAACTTCGTTAGTTTATAATTTAATTTATATTTAAATTAAGACAAAAAAATGTTAGTAACAATATATCTTAACAACTATGTTAGTAAACATAATCTATACATTTAATGAATCCCTGCTACACCCTCAACACAGATGTGGAAAGCTTGCAGCAGCGATTCAAACACAAACAGTCTAGTCTGCTCCCGATACACTGCAGTATATTGTTGGGGCTGGCCCGCACCCGGCGCACCATCGAAGCGCATTTTTTTCGCATCGTAGCGTAGAAACAATCGACACGAGCATCAGCAAACATCCCTGATGCGCTACAGAAGCGGAACAGCCCCATCAATACTCAGAACGCGTTATTATATTGCACGCGGAGGGCGCTGTACGATTTTTGAGTGTAATCTACCCACCGGCTGCACGTGTAAAATGAGGTGCAATATGCACGAAATAAGGTTTTTTTCACTACTCTAGAACATCGTACAAACCTGCGAGCGATCATATTAGCTCTCACCGACAGAGCCCTCCGTTCTCTTTCTATAACCTCATCATCTTTGAGGTCAGCAGTCAAAAGATGTCCTAAGTATTTCACTTTAAATACCCTCACAAGCGATATTCCGTTCCGGTATTATTTCCGTTAGATTATAAAACGACGAAAAATTGTGAACTGCAACAAACCATTTACAAATGAACGCATTTTTTCGAAAGTTTTTATAATCTATCCATAGGAAACCGAAAAAATTTAAACTGGTATCAAACTTGCTTGCGACGTAATACAACATGCGCTAATACTAAATAGCCTGCCTAGCTGCGAGCAACTTGAAAGTAGCGCTCGCTGACCGCTGCCGCGGCATCGCTCGCTACGCTCGCTCGGCTCGCGTTCGGTTGGTCACAGTTCTAACCTAACCTAACCCATTTCACCCAGATCACAATTTTTCAACAGTTTATATTCTAACGGAAATAATACTGATAGATTATAAACTAACGACTCTCACAATCTTACGGTGACGTAGCTAAAATTAAGTACCTACCGAATGTGTAATGTTTTGAAAAACAAATTGTAGACAATCAAATGAATTTATGTCGATGTACAAAACAAACAAAACGATGTACAAAAATTATACATTTTTGTTATCGCGAGTAGAGGCAGGATGCAACTGGCACGTGAGCTTGGACAGGGGCACCCCGTAGAGGGTGAAGTCGGGCTTTGGATTGTGATTATTGCTCCGTTGCTCTTTGGCAATCTCTCTCAATCTCTTGGCTTCCAATTATGGTTTAAAATTGAACCATAATTGGAAGCCCAGGTTTCATTCAATTTGGGCATGCTACAATTGCAGCGATAAATCCCCCCTTTTAGGATTAGCTAGAGAGGCGCCACGGCGTCGTCACCTTCCGCCTGACGCAGGTCCTCACTGGACACGGTTGTTTCGGCAGGTTCCTGTTCCAAATAAGGCGGGAGGAAACGCCCGGGTGTCACCAATATGTGGATTGCCCGGAGGATACGGTGGAGCATACGGTGGAGGTCTACCCAGCTTGGGCAAAGCACCTCCGTGTCCTCGTGGAGGCTATCGGCGGCGGTGATCTCTCGCGGTCCAGGCCATGGTACGAAGCGTGAGGGCATGGGAAGCCGTCACCTCCTTCTGCGCGACAGTAATGATCGCGAAGGGGGAAGTGGAAGGCGTGAGGGACAGGCAAATTTCTCGCCCACCCTAGGCATTGGGAATCGCAGGCCGATTCTCGGCCACTGTAGACGCGGGCTTGCGGCCGGTGAGCAATGGTCGCCGTCCGATAAGGACCAGGCCCGGGTCGGCGGCGCGTTGTGTTCCACGCGCGCTTCAAAGAGATGTCAGCAGAACTGATGGGCTCCGTTAGGGCCGATGCCTGCCGAGATCGTGGGAAAGTCCAAAATGGATACCGTGGCGCTTGGCAACTCATAGGCAACTGAAGGAACACGGGTGGGTTTTCCCGATCCGCCCAGAACGAAAAGGCGTACAGAAAAAAAAAAAAGTTTTATAATTTGTATAGGTAGACACTGAAAGTTTTTAGAACTGGCCACTTGTACACGATATAATAAAAAAAACAGTTCAAATTTTGAAAATGGAACTCTGCGCCAATATTATTGTGTATGCATTTTATTCATTTGTCATTTTGTTTACGATTTGGCGGCAAATTGAAAATTATCTGTGTCACGTCAGCATGAATTTAACGCGAGAAAATTTTCGTACAATGATTTTTTATGACTTTCGATGTCATTTAAGTCAACAAGAAAGTTATGATAGACTTCGATTGGCCTTTCACAATGAAGCCCCGTCTCGTGCCACTGTTTACAACTGGTTTAATGAGTTTAAACGTGGTCGCACTAATCTCACTGAACGAAGATAACATCAGTGTTGTGGCATATGATAGAGACTGACAAAAGAGTGACTTATCAGCAGATTCGGATAAGCTTAGGCACCGGTATGAGTCAAGAGCACAAAATCCTCCATGAACATTTAGCGGTCAGGAAGCTTTGTGCCCGGTGGATACCTCATGATTTGACAGAGCCCCAAAAACTCCGTCGTGTTGATTTGTGTCGTGAAAGGTTCAAAGATTTAACGGAGGTGACTCAAATACTGTGTTTGACATACTTACTGGTGACAAAAGCTGTATTTATTGTTATGATCCTGAAACTAAGAGACAGTCTGCTGTCTGGGTGTTTCCTTCCGAGGAGTTGCCAACTAAAGTGAAGAGAGGTCGAAGCGTGGGAAAAAAGATGGTGGCCTCGTTCTTCGGAAGGACAGGTCATTACGCAACAATTGTTTTAGAGGATCGAAAAACAGTTACTGCAGAGTGGTACACTAACAATTGTTTGCCACTTGTCTTGGAAAAGTTCGGGAGAAACGACCTCGCAGTAGGATCCTCCTTCACCACGACAACGCCTCGTCGGACACCGCCAAGCAAACAATCGACTACTTGGTGACGTCAGACGTGGAATTACTGGGTCACCCGCCCTTTAGCCCCGACATCGCACCTTGCGATTTTTATTTATTTCCGAAAATAAAAGAAAAACTTCGAGGAAAACGTTTTATGGACGCCGAGGAAACGCAGCCAGTTTCAAAATGCCGTCGAAGAGACCCCTAATGACGAGTGGGTAAAGTGCTTTTCTCAGTGGCTCCATCGGATGCAGCCATGTACAGTGCCGACCAAAAGTCCATGAGCAATCTCACAAAGCAATAGACTGACGCTTCGGTTTGACTTACGACCTTCTTCTATAAGTTGTTACAATACTGTAGACACGCACATTACACACACACACTCACTTTGTCTGCAACCAATGACTAGTTCAATAATCATCATTCGTTTTTAGTTTCATTCGTCTTGTTCACATAAATATTAAAGTTTAGCAGGTAGACCACAAAAAACTAAGTAAATTATTTCGATTTCTGTGGGGTAGATGCAGTTTGTTACGAGTATTCAATTAATAGAACTTTTTTGGTTCGTGGATAATATTGGTGACGAGTATTTAGCGCAGTGTTGTGGTTATTATTATCAAAAAGCAGGCATAAAATATATTGAAGAGATCAGATCAGATCAGAGAATATTATTGCGCTGCGTAAAAGTGAAGTGAATATCTAATGAAACCGGACTAAGTGTGAGTGTTATCATTAATATATTTCATATTTTACTAAACATAAATCTTAATCAAGGGTATTGTTGATAGAACAGAGGTATTGTTGAGACAGAAGATGCCTTTAAAGTTTTAAATTCATTGTGAGGTTTAATTCGATTAGTGAATAATAAATAATAAGGTATTATGTGTAATAAAAACAATGTTTTTCTTTGTTCTAGAGAAGTACTGTGAGGGTTAAGAGATATGAGGAAGGGGCTTATTATCGAGTAGCAGCGACGTCAAACGGTGAATGAAACAAATGGTTTCATACCAACGAGACATTTTGCTGAATTATTAAAAACACGTCATTATGAACCGTTCGCCGTGCACTCTGAAGGCTTGCATCACTGAAGACCAGCTAGAAAACCGTTTTTGACCTTAAAATATTGACCGTACCAACTTAATAAACAACAGATTCGTTATTGCATGAATTTATGGTAACGAATTTTTTAAGCACGTTTCAATAGGGTGTTTGTCGTATTTCTTGCAGATATACCGAAATTGTTTAATATTATTTTAGTAATAGTATTATTTTAGGATAAAAATATGAGGTTTAGTTTCAATCTTCTTTTCGTAAAGAAAATGAATACTTAAGCTTTAACCTCAATAACAACCAATATTTACTAAAGTCAAATAAAATGTAAAATAATTAATACAAATAAAATATAAACAAACTGCCCATATTTAACCTTAAAATTACCTATTCTGTAAGTAGTTTTTTACATTTTAAGTAGTCTAATATTCTTATTTATTACTTAATTACTTCGACCATGATCAAAGCTTAATATTTATGGTGAAAAAATCCATTAAAAATTTAAAATATTTCATAATTTAAATATGTCTAAATAATACAAACTGCTTCTAAGTTTCTTGACATCTATTTCACATCTTATTCAGCTGAAGTAATGATAAATAATTGTAGCAGTTTATTAACTTATGTAAAATAAATATAACGAATAAACATTTATTTTTTAATTTAGTTATCATATATCACGCATTTTTTATTCTAAAACCTTTATTGCAATAACAACATAAAAAAGCAGCAATATTTAAAAAATATTATTATCGAAAACAAAAATAATAATATTTGCAAAAAACCGCACTGTGTTTCACGAGATTAGAACCTGAGGCAGATTGAATTCCATACCAACGCTTAACGCTTTCTGCTATCTGCGCTTGTTAAGTAACTATCGAATTTTAGCAATGCCATTAACTGGTCAAGTTCACGCGCATAGTGCGTGTGTGCTAGCATGTTTAAAGCGACGGAAATATATTGTTGTTTCGTGTAACTGCGTTATCTGTGGTGTGTGTATCGTGTTGCTTACACATACAAATGTACGAGCTATACCGCGTGTTCACAGCAATACGACTCACAGTGGAACGAATGTATGGGAGCGGTTGGACGTAGACATTTCCGAAAAAAAAGAGTAAAATTATGCCAAACTAATGATGCCATCTTATTCGATTACTTAATGCCTTCATAACTTGTGGTGATGAATTTCTTCATAACTCCCATATTTCGGGAGTAATTTGAGAAAATGTGAAATTTTACTATGAAAATGAGTGTATCGAGCTCTCTCCCTCCTGATTCCGGGCTTGTTTCAAGTAGCGGTCTCTAATATCATAATGCTAATACTAAGAGCTATATTTAATACTAAGACACATAGTGCGCCAAATGTGCACTTTCTGGGATAAAGAGTGATGTTTATTTTATAACACAATTTTTTTATTTTTTGTTTATTTTGTTGATTAAAACCGTTTTTCTAAAGGTTTACCTTATTACAATAACATTTCTGAGCAGCCAATTAGAGAAGATATAAGCTAATTAGGATATATAATTAGGGACTTAAGGTTTACATATAAAACTGATGCACTAATGATTACTGATAAGAACATTGCTATTATTTAATTACTAAATGGCTCTTAATACACTAATTTAGCATGCATCATTTACTAATTATCACAATAACTAATTACCTTGCAATATTTAACAAAGGATACCTGGGATACCTGGATTTTATATAAATAGGTCACTATTAGTAACTTTAAAATCAGTGTTGATTTACACCTCGTTGTATCCAAGTTAATCTCGCAATGTATTTTCCAAATTTTAATACAAATCTTGATATTCACGTTGCTTTATGCGCACGCGCACATAAAGATTTACGCGACTTTAACTATTTGTTCAGTGTTTTAAAAGATAACAGTTGTGTTCAGTTATGTGAAAGTGCTGAAACAAGTTTAAAAGACTGGTGTCGTCGATTTTGCTACCGCATTTATGCAAAATGGACACAGTCTGGAAGAAGCACAGATAAGTTTCGGAAGAAACATGAGATTTGGCTACAGGCTGCAATTCAATGGCCGGAATTACAGAATGAAAATATGGAACCTTCTACAGAAAATATAAGTGACGTCATCGATCCCATAATTTCTCCTGCTAAATCTGATGCTTCAACTTGTACACATCCTAGTCCTCGTAAATCTTTTGAGGACCTTAGTAACCGGCAAAAAAGAAGACGCACTGAAGATAGTCTTTCATGCAGCAGTAGCAGCGCTGAAATTATGTTTTCGGCCGAAAGGGCGCTTCAAAAGGCAGGACAAAGCGATACAGCTTATGTTATGAAATACTTGACGGAGAATCCAGAAGAGGCCTCAAAAATCAAAGCCTTCATTGAAGGTAAATCAATTCAGGTACGGGAAATATCCCCTTTGAAGGCATTGGCTCTTTATGTATCGATGAACTTATCGAAATGGCGCTATAACACTCTTCGGGATTTCAACACTCAAGAAGGAGCTCTTCAATACCCGAGTTACTACATGTTGGTTAAAGAAAAAATTAAGTGCTATCCGGCCAAAGAAGATCTCACAGTTACAGAGAGCTCTGCAAAAATCAAATTACAAGCCTTGATGGATTTAACCTCAAGAAGACTTATTAGGTCGTTAGAAACCCCTGTTGATCCCAATCAACAGCTCGTATTGACCAGCAAATGGGGTTTTGACGGATCATCTAGCCAAAGCATTTATCATCAAAGGACGAGTGAAGATGAGCAAATCGATCTTGCTAGTAATTTTATGATTAGTCTTGTACCACTGCGGCTCGTCTCAAAAGGTGTAACAATTTGGGAAAACGAGCGACCATCTTCCACTTCATTTTGCCGGCCAATATTGTTTAAGTTTATAAAGGAAACCAAAGAAAATGTGCAGAGAGAGATGGCTGAAATCGAAGCAGAGATTGAAGCCTTAACTCCATCCACCATCACTGATGGAATTAGTGTCAAACACCAACTGCTGTTGACAATGATTGATGGTAAAATTCATTCCATTATATCCAATACAGCAGCTTCAGTGTGTGACATATGCAAGGCTTGTCCTAAAGAAATGAATAATTTAGAGTTAATCAAAGATAAACACGCAAACGAGGACATGTATAAATATAGCTTAAGCACCCTTCACGCTTGGATTCGCTCAATGGAATGCTTATTACACATTTCCTACAAATTAGACATAAAATCATGGCAAGTAAGGGGTGATATAGCAAAAAGGCAAGTTGATGACAGGAAGAAAAGAGTTCAAGAGGCTGTAAGAAGAGAAACGGGCTTACTTCTCGATGTTGTGAAACAAGGCAGTGGATCCACCAACAATGGCAACTCGGCAAGGAGATTTTTTGAAAACTACACTAAATCTGCTGAACTGACCGGAATAGATGCTATGCTTTTAAGAAAAATCTGTGTGATCTTGCAGTGTATTTCATCAGGAGAGAAGATCAACGTAACTAAATTCCGAGAGTTCTGCTTTGATACTGCTAAGCTTTACGTGGAGTTATACCCATGGTATTATATGCCTTCTTCACTTCATAAAATTTTAATGCATGGGCCAGACATAGTTCAGAACATGTCAATTGTGCCCATTGGTTTTCTATCCGAAGAGGCATCTGAGGCTAGAAATAAAGATTTTAGAAAATATAGAGAGGGGCATTCTCGAAAGCATAGCAGTATCTCATGCAATGAAGATATTATGCACAATCTTTTACTGTCTTCTGATCCACTTGTTACAAGTATCCGTCCAAAAGGAAATAAGTTTGTAAAAAAATCTTCTTTTAAGGAATTTTATGAGCTTACGGATTCTGAGAAAAGTGATATCGAATTTGTTAACATAAATGATTTAGCGGACATCGATTCTGAATTTGAATTAATTGATGATGATGATGATGACGAAGATAATTAAATGATGTTATTGTTTTAAAATGTGTAACTTAGTAAATTAGAGCTTACATCTTAATTATTTATTGTACTTTTAATGAAACTAGGTAATTTATTATCAACTTACTTAAAAGTCATACTCTCATCAGTTCTTGTGAATATTTTTGTTAATATATATTTCTGTATATATATAATATATTTATAGACCTCTTAATAAGTCTGTCTGCGGTTTAAAGTAAATACAAATGGGGAAAAAACGTTTTTTTTTTTAAATTTTCATTTCCTTTTATCCCAGAAAGTGCACATTTGGCGCACTATGTGTCTTAGTATTAAATATAGCTCTTAGTATTAGCATTATGATATTAGAGACCGCTACTTGAAACAAGCCCGGAATCAGGAGGGAGAGAGCTCGATACACTCATTTTCATAGTAAAATTTCACATTTTCTCAAATTACTCCCGAAATATGGGAGTTATGAAGAAATTCATCACCACAAGTTATGAAGGCATTAAGTAATCGAATAAGATGGCATCATTAGTTTGGCATAATTTTACTCTTTTTTTTCGGAAATGTCTACGTCCAACCGCTCCCATACATTCGTTCCACTCGCGACTCTTAGCGTGCTCATGCACTTTTGAGCGCTTACTGTACCTATTGATGTAAATGGACACTATTTTTAAAAGATATAATAAAACTAATAACTTGCTAGTTTGTTCAGTTTTTGATTTTCTAAGAACTTTCAGTGTCACCCACAGAGTACATTTTAATATACTGAAACTATATATACTGAAACTGGTGTCACCCTCGTAACTGTTACCTAAAGCTGTTACTTTTATCCTGATATTCCCACGGAATCGAAACTTACGCGGGAGAAACCGCGGGGCGCAGCTAGTATAATAATATAAACAACACACATACTTTATTATAATTTACATAACATCACATCACGAGTGTCTGTATGTAATGAAAACAGACTTAGTTCTCTTGGGAGCATCACCAATACCTATACCACTTTCTCCCATAAAAGTGTTCAGGTTTAGCACATCATCTCGACGAAATATCGGATTCCAATTTTTTTCAGAGAGTTTTCTCCCACAGTTTTCTTCTCATAACATCTTTGGCAAATACATGGGTCCCCGTATTTTTGCAGTAAACAGCTGCGCAACTGGGCTCAATAATTAAATACTTATGCGTAAAAGAAGTCGCTTGTTTACAAAAAATATATGGCTAGTAGGGATTGCGATCCGGAAACCGGATCCGGTAATTCAGCGGATCCGGCGTCATTACACGTTTACAAAAAAAAAGTAATTTTTAGCAAAATAATCGCGCTGTTGCATGAGTTTGTACTTTAAATGCATGCGTGCGAGTCGTTCGACGCTGAGGCGCCCCTAGGCAGGCCCCGCCCCTCCACGCGGCTTCGCCAGGTCGATCACGTGACTACGTGCTTAGTATTATTCCACTCCTCGCTCGGGTCACAAATGTGTGTTTTGTTTTGTTTGTCGCTGCATGATTATTTGCTGACTACAAAACCAGTATAGAAGAAGAAAAAAGGGCCTTTTCAGCTGCAGGCTATATTTTTACCTCTATTAGAAGTTGATTGGCAGATAACACAATTAATACTATTTGTTTTCTATGATCCTTTTTTCAAAACCAAAAGTTATTTTTTGATACTGTATATGTACCTACTTAAAATAATTATTTATCGTAAGTTGATTAAACCAAAGAGTTATATTTTATTTTATTTATTGTTATTACTCATTATTGTAATAATAATATAATAATAAAATTTATTAAACATTGTTACAATTATTACCTTAAAAATTAGTACATAATAATTATATCTGTAACTGTTGGTGACATTCATTATGTTAAAGCGGTGATCCCCAAATTAGGCGGTGCCTGTATCTTGGGGACCTGAGTTGTGATACATAATTCTATTTATTTATTTTTCACTGGTGTTGCTATGTAGGTAATTAATTGCAAACAATTATAAGAAATCTAAATTAAAATATTTAATGAGATCAAAAATAAAGCTTAGAACTAGTTTTAAACAAAATACAGAACTTAATTTTTGTTATAATGAACAAGATAGGAACTTGACTTGTATTGGTCAAAGCTAAAACTAAAGAATAATACACAATAAAAAAAAAAAATTGAAAAAGTGTGGGTGCATGTGCGTGGGGAGTGTAGTGAGTAGGTATGTGGGTGTGTCTGTCGTGTTAGTGAGATTCCGAGTGTGAGTTAAGTTATGAGAAAGCTTTCAGATTCGTCGTATGAAAGACCTAAGAGCCATTTTTTAATCACTTTTTTACATGGAGAGAGGATGAGATCTTTTAAGTCAGAAGGCAAGAGACTGGTGATCTTGTTATATACAAAAGTGTGTAGGTACGCGGGACATCGTCTGGCTAGGAGAGAGTTGGCTCTTGGAAGTGGAATGTGGAAGACGCGTTTGGAAGTTAATGAGTGGTAGTCTGGTCTGGTTTTAAGTTTTTTGTGTGTGTGTAGGCATGCGTTGAGGATAAACAGTTGGCGGACACGGAGAACTGGAAACTCTTTGTACAGAGAGTCAGTGGGGTAGAAAAATGGTTTTTTAAAAGTACTTTTATAACAGCCCTTTGAGCTCTTTCGAGCTCAATCATTGTCGTATTTCCAGCACCGCCCCAAATTGATATGCCATATTGAATGATGGACTGACATATTGCGAAATAAACCATTCGCAGGATGTCTTTTGGAGTACGGTCTCTCAATTTCTTAACTATGTGTATTAATTTCCTTACTCGGCCAGAAAGAAGTTGAATGTGCGCTTTAAAAGATAAGTTTTCATCAATTAGAAGCCCTAAGTAACGAATTGAAGACGTCCGGTTAATACATTCGCATGAGCAGTCTTCCCGTGTGGTTTTCTTATGGTTCTGACAACTGTGGAACTTTAATGTTAGGTTATGAGGAGGGCTTGATGAATGTGTTTTGCAGAATGTGATTAGTTTAGTTTTCTTTAAATTGAGAGTAAGTAGGTTGTTGTTGAGTGTTTGTGCTACTGCTGCTAAACCTTCTTCTGCGAGACTGTAGACCTCTTCCCAGGTGCGGGCATGAAACGTAATGACCGTGTCATCTGCGTAGGAAATTAGTTCTGCATTTGAGAGAGTGAGGTTCAATATGTCGTTCATATATAATAAAAATAGTGTTGGGCCTAGCAAGCCGCCCTGCGGAACTCCAAAATCGATAGGTAGTTGACTACTTGAATGTTCGCCTGATTTTACGAATTGTCGGCGGTTGGTGAGATAGCTGTGAAACCACTCAAGCGGTTTTCCTTTTATCCCTACTGCATCGAATTTTTTAAGAAGAAGATTTGATGAGATTGTGTCGAAGGCTTTAGCTAAGTCTAAGAAGACTGCCAAGCATCGTTCGCCCTTTTCTATATTTGCTGATATTGAGTTAGTGAGCAGTGAAGCTGCATCTTCGGTTGATTTGCCTTTTCTAAAACCAAATTGTCTCTCGGAAATGAGATTATGTTTTTCAAGAAAATTTACTAGTCGGATGTTTACTACTTTTTCCAGGATTTTTGATAAGATACTGAGAAGTACTATTGGTCTGTAATTTTCAGGTTTATCTTTGGCACCACTTTTATGTATCGGTTTTATGTAATAATTGTTAGCATTCTCAAATTATTGTGATCTCTGTAAGTAGTAATGACGCAAGGTTAAATTATGTTAGATTTTATAAAGTTAAGTATAAATTTAAGTTCTAACATGAAAAGTAAAACTTTTTACAAAAAAAAAACCGACTTCCAAAAAAACACTACAAAGTGAAAAATAACTTTAATTTCAGAAGTCGGTGGCAAAAAACTAAAATACTAAACCAAAGACACCGACAGTTTTTATTTTTTACTTTTTAGTTGTGGTACCTACCCCATTCACATTCGAATACCACTACCTGCTACCAGTAACAGGAATTTATCATATCATTTACATACTAAGTGAGAAAAAAATACGTATTATTGTAGCTAACTCAAAAACCAACCAAGCAAAGTTAATCAAATTTATATGGGACCAATTTCAGAGCATACCCTTTCAAACAAAAAAATAATTTTCATAATCGATCCACAAGTGACGGAGAAATCGGCGAACATACATAAAAAAAACAAACACGCTACGAACATATAACCTCCTCCTTTTCGGAAGTCGGTTAAAAAGAATAAACAATCTATTAATTACACTTACTCGATTATCCGTCCATTTTGGAACGAAAAGCGAAAATTATCCTGATTTCATCAATCCGGTCGGATCCGGCCGGATCCGGCCGGATTGAAAATGACGCTGGATTGCAATCCCTAATGGCTAGCTGTCAAATTATTAGACGCTGAATATCAGCGCCTTCTGAAGTGAGCAAGTGGCAGTTTTTTTCCCCATTGACAGTTAAAGATTTTGAAAGTGTCACACTGGTACTTGCCAAGTTCGGGTCCAGGGTCCCGTCAATCTAGCTTAGCCTAGGCAATCCATCACAATACCACGGGCAGACTGACTACATTTATAACACCTGCAGTCAAAATCATCGGATTAATATGCGCTTGAGTGGCAGATCGTCGTCATTCCGCAAGCCGCGTCCGCGCAACATAGCCGCGTATTTTAACATTCGAATTTAAAACAATCGATCGTGTTTTATATCGATAATTTGGAAATGTGGACGACTTTGTAAACTTTTAGTGGTTGTGTCTTGTGATTCTATTATTTTAATTAGTTATATTGGAGTTAACATGTTACGATACGTGGTAAGATTTAGTTTTTTTTTTGTTTATCAATACAGGGAAAAATAAAAGTTTTTCAATTCCTGAAATACTTTTTTGGGTAGATACTTACATCGTATTTTCACCGTTTATTAGATCTGCATATATATATATTTTTTTTACTAGTGCCTTTGCAGGTTTTCAGTAGTAGCTTTATACCATCGAGTCGATTTAATTTTGTACCTAACAGTTGTGAAAACGATCCAATTTTTACGGTGTCGAATCAGCAATTGTAGCAGTGATTATCATGACATTTATGCATAATAGGCATGATGCACCCCAAGTTTATATAAACAAGTTTTTTTTGCCATGTTTAGTTTCATTTCTCGAATCAAAAAAATCAAATCATTTGTTAGTTTGCAACATTAGTGCATAGATTATTTATTGGTTGGTTGGTAGGTTGGTTTGTTGGTGTTGTTTTTTGACACATTGAATGCGAAATAAATCATTTCGGAATCAAAACCATGATACAATTTTATATTGGTACAGCCAGCAACAGCATCTGACTAAAGCATTATCTAAATACTTAGCTACTCATTCATCCAATGATTTTTTTTTCATCACTCCGTTTTTTTAATATTATGTTACTGTGTACTAGGTACTGTAAAATAGCAAAGTTTTCTTCACAAACTTTGTGCAGTAACCGTAGTAGTTTTTAAGAATTTACCTACTGACCTAAAGGTAAACCTCTTAAACTGAGTTATGACATAACAAAAGTTTTACTTTACAAAACCGGTAAGGGCAGCAGCTTTCACGAATAACATCTACTCATCTTAAAGTTAACGCATGTTTTCGCAATTCACTATTGAGCAGGTAATAATTATACTAACTGGTAAGAGAACCGAGCAGTTGCATGTGTGTGAGTAAAACTTCAAGTAAACGTGTGTAAAATATTTAATTAGATTTCATAAAGTTCTTGATAATTAGGTACCTAATGCCTGTTTTCACCTTTACTAAGTGACACTTAAATGAATCCCTAAATAAAAGTGCACTGTTGGATTTTCAACGCTAGGATCAGCGGTAAGGGTTGAAAATAGGCAGAAGAATATCTAAGAATACCCTAGAATTTTCTCAAGACACTACGGTCGCTCTTAGTTCGCAGCCTAATCATCTGATAACCCATACGAGAAAACTCATTTATTTATTTTTTTACTTCTTTTTCTTCTTTCTTTAACTCGTAATTATTTCAAAAATGTTTTTTTTTTCCTTGCTACAATGTTTAAACATACCAAAAAATCCACAGTTGAATCGTAAAAATCACTTCAATGGTATAATTCTGATCGTATTCGGAAGTAGGGCAATCCCAAGGCATCTTACGCCTTGATCCACATTTACCTTCAATTATTTGCATTCTTGACCGTTACGCCTTTAACGTGGTTACGTTTGATGGAAATCAAGCTGCGTCCGCGGTGCACAAGTGAAAGTTTTTAATTTTTGAAGTGAAAACTTCTTTAGGCGCGTTAGGCATTTTTGAGATGGGACTAAACCATTGATTTCGCGACACTGTGACGACACTTCATTTTTGTAAACGCGATTGTGCTCTTTATTTATTGTGTTACGGATCAATGTTCTATGCAAGTATTTTTACTTTAAAGGGTTTGAAAGTTTTTTTTTTTTTGTAAACGCGATTGTACTCTTTATTTAGATTACATAGGTTACGGACCAATGTTTTATACAAGTATTTTTCTTTCACCAAGGCGGTCTTGTTCAAGTTTTCATTTCTGTCGGCACTTCCGGAGTGCCACTGTTTTTTTACTTGTTACTTTGGCGGCTACTGTATGTGACTGATGATGGACTCTAATGTCAAGTTCTTTTTGGCCGTGAAAATCTCACTTTTCATTCTTCTATGATAACCTAAACAAAGAACATAAAAACCGGCCAAGTGCGAGTCGGACACACAAGGGTTCCATACCGTATTAAGATCGAGCAAAACCCGCCAAAAAAACAACTGTCTACCTATTACGGTTCATGAGATACAGTCCGCTAACAGACAGACGAACGGACGGATAGCGGAGGCTTAGTAAGGTTCTGTTTGGCACCCTTCGCGTTCGGGTACGGAACCCTTAAAAAAACAAAATCATTTTGGATATATTTACTTACCAATAAAATAATAACAAGCAACAATTAATTCCAAACCTAATTATGTAAATCCCATGTGAGCCAATCACTTGGCATAGTTGGCATCTTCCACCTTGATCCACATTCGAA
The DNA here is from genome assembly GCA_949152395.1 of Agrochola litura. Lineage (NCBI taxonomy): Eukaryota > Metazoa > Arthropoda > Insecta > Lepidoptera > Noctuidae > Agrochola > Agrochola litura. The sequence goes on from OX424490.1 coordinate 1,333,754, forward strand.
ACTCGTCCACGCCGTAACGTAACGAGCTCGTCGTCCCCCGTAACGCAATAAAAGATAAATGACCATCATATAAAAATACCTACCTTCAGTGATGTACGTAAAGGTAAACCAGTTGATTTGTAACGTAAATAGCATAATTAAGGTTGTAAACAATATCCAACTATTTATAAATTATAAGAAACTTTAATACTTGCTGCAGGTCGGATATTATCCCACGGTACCGTCTATCCGGATACAAGTATCCTATGTCCTACTTCAGGTCATGGTATACCGGTGTGCCAAATTTCATCGAAATCCGTTCTGTCTTTAAGTTGTTAAAAGGTAACAGACATGCAGCCAGACAGACAGAGTTACTTTCGCATCCTAACTATTAATATTAAGAAAAAGGGTCTTGACAGACATCGAAGTCATCCTTTAAGGGCTAAAATTTTTGATTTTGAGGTATGGATCCCTAAAACAGATTTAATATCAGCCTGTTACCTTTTCATGCCGTAACGGCTGAGCAGATTTCTAGATGAAAGGCATAGGATAGGCCATGACCTGGGTTAGGCCATAGGATACTCTGAATCCCGGTAGCACGTTCCTGTGGGATATTTTCCGACATCCACGCGGGCGAAGCCGCGGGCAGAAGCTAGTTAATATTATAAATGCGAAAGTGAGTTTGTTTGTTACGCTTTCAAGCTAAAACAGCTGAACGGATTTAGATGAAATTTGGTACATGAGTAAAACATAGCCAGGAAAAGGACATAGGCTACTTTTCATCCTGGATCGCAGATGAAGTCGCGGGCAACAGCTAGTCATGCAAATAAAGCGTAACTACTTAGTGATTGACTGTGATTGATTACCAGTTTTGTAACTAACCTTTATTAATTTTATGATTAGGCATATATATATACTCATACTTCATTAGTCGCCTTACAAATAGTTGGCATATATTAGCTTTTTTAATTAATGGAATATTTGTTATCTCATTAACATAATGATAATCACCAATTTATTTGGCCAATACAATTATTAGGATATACGTAGGTAGGTACTTATATTTACTCAACTTCTTATAGAATTTCTCCTGTAAATTACAAGATTAAGCAAAATAAATCATCTATTGTGTTAAGTTTCAAAATAATGATAGCTTGAAGTGCTATCTTTAACGCCTACCACAATAGGCTATTTGCCTTAATAAGTTACAATTTACCCACGAGACTGATTCGATACAAAATGATCCTTGCCAATTCCCATAACCAAGGTATCAAATTGATACTTACTAAAGATAACAGAAATCGCAACACTAGGTCAAATAGGCTGTGAACAAGTTGTAGCACCTTGCGTAACCGAATAAACAGTATCACGGTAGGAGATGTTATGCACGTGTCATGTGCACAACAACGATGATCTGTTCCAAAAGTATGTGATGAAAATGTAAACAAATGGATCAGAGATGTAGTGCCACTTACAAATTGAGTGCTTTGAAAGAAAGAAAGAAATAAAAATATTTTATTTGGGACACGCACAGGAAATACAAACAGCAATAACAACTAAAAAAGACCTAAAACTAACAAAATTGTGATGATTGATGTGTTTATTTGAATACTTAAACCGAAAATTCTAATTTTAAACACGTTTTTCATTTGACAGTTGTGGTTAATGTTATACCTAACCTTAATTTTCGACGGTGATTTTTTAAATTACAATGTACTAATGTGTGTGTGTATGTGTGATGTGTGTGAGGGAGGGTGTGTGTGTGTATTTGTGTTGTTTATGCAAATAAATGATTTGATTTGATTTGGTTATTCATACAATAATTGTCGGAAAAAGTGGTGTGAAATTAATTTAAAAAACCATCTAAATTACAGATGATTATGTTACTAATTCCCTTTAGTGGAACAGAAGCACACAAGCGCAGAAATGCGTGTGTGATTTAGCTGAACGGGGTTTTTTTTTTGGACCAGGTATAATATAGTATGTTCCCTCATTCCATGTCCGAATGACAACAAGACATAATAGAGATAGAGAGCGTGCCCTTCTCGCGGAACTTATGTATATTAGTCGGATATTGAGGGATAGCTCTATCGACATTACCGTAAAACCCAGAGAAAATGACAGGAGAACAGATTGATTGTTACTATCGATTATCGTTATTATCGATCGATTGTGGGTAAGGGAGAAGAACGCCTTTGCCATATTACTCCAAACATGATAATGATAGTGATGTTGATGACAGGCTCTGTGTGTGGTGTGAGAAGAACAGTATGCAAGTTAATGTTGGTAAATGTTATCATATTCAATTTTCGCGTAAAAAACATAAATTTAATTCTACGTACATAATGAGGAACCAAATATTAAGTAAAGTGTCTGAAGTTAGAGATCTGGGTATCATTATCGACTCTGAAATGAAATTTCAAACACACACCGAAACTATAATAAATAAAAGCAATAGAATGCTAGCATTTTTAAACCGTAACACAAGACAATTCAATAATTTGACAGCTCTGAAAATTCTGTTTTCTGCATTAGTTCGTAGTCATATAGAATACTGCTCCATCGTATGGTACCCAGTACATAATATTCACATTCAACGCATCGAAAGAGTTCAAATGAAATTTATAAAAAGACTCTCTTATAAGGCTGGTATAAGGAATACAGTTACAAACTATGAAGAGAGACTGAATTACTTTAAAATGAAACCTTTGCAGTGGCGTAGAGATTTTGCCGGTCAAGTTTTCTTATTCAAGATATTAAATCAAGGCGTGGATTGCTCACAGCTTCTATCGTCAATTAATATTAATACGCCCCGGTCGTCAGCTAGACTTCATAATTATAGGCCTTTTGCTCCCGGTGGCCGCAAAACCAAGTACGGGAGTAATGCCCCCCTTTCCTATATTCTCAGAAAGTGTAACGACATTTTTCACGATTGTGACTTCGACATATTTTCAGGCAGCATCACTAAGTTTAAAAGAGCTGTGCTCAATAATATGTGATTTTTTGCTCAATAATGTTTATTTTTTATTTTGTGTGTTTTCTTTTTTTTAATTATGTTTTTGGTATGTTATTTAATTCAATTTTATTCAATTTAATTTAATTTAATTTAATTCAAGTAAATGTTAAGTATAACAGATTGTTGATATTAGTTCTAATTACATTGTTATCCATCTTTATATTAATTATTATTGTCTAGTGAGATCTAAATAAAATGTTGTGCTTACCTTTAATTTAGATGCATGCAATGCTATTGTATTTGTAAATGTTATATACTTTGAATGTCTGTGTATGTATTTAGTTGGTTTGCCTAAATAAATAAATAAATAAATATAATCAAAAACAATTTCATATTTCAAAGGCTTACAAATTTTACAGTTTTCCCTCGGAGATAGTAAGCGATTTTTTAAAATATGCTTGTATTTTTAATACACGACCTTGCTAGATTGTTTCAAACTAATTAAAAATTCAGCCTGTATCCCTTGTTACGGCTACTCGGTTCCTTCAATTAATTGTTTGTGGAGAAACCTCAGGAATTGCTTAACAATGCGCTATTCAGTTTTGAACAATATATCGTTATTCGTTCATGTCAGAGGAGGCTGCAATTTCTTACAAATACCTCCACTTACGGATAAATAATTATGATGAGATGTGTTTCATCATTGACTGAGCTAACTCCAGGGAAACTTTATTACCTTATTTAGGTACTTAGCACACCATTTTCATCACGTAAATAACTTCTTGGTATTTCGTAAAAAGCAACATTATGTTAAATAATCGTTAAGAATTGAAGTGTTTCAGAAATCTAATTTTGTACTGTTTAGATTTGCTTCGAATAGAATAGAATGCTCTTTAATATGTAAGTGTTTAATACCATGTAGATTACAAACATAAATGTTGAAATTTCGATTTTCGATTAGGTACTATACCAAGACCTAATCTAATGACCACTTTTTCTCAACTTTGTTAGTTCCCAGTTGTCTTCTGTTGCCGTTTTGATGAAAATTAATAATTATCAGAAAAGCATGGTTTGTGTTTACACATTACGTCCACAACTCATTGGTGTGTTCTCATATTCATCACAACACGCTCACAACGCATCGGGGAAACTTGCATAATAATAAACATAACGTGCTTCCGAGAAACGGCAGTGGACTGACCGGATCCAGGAACGACGGAATCACGGAACATTCCAGGATCCGGTCAGTCCGCACCTTCTTTTTTCCAATTGGAGAGCATAGGCTTTTACTCAACAAGTTAGTGTAACATTGACCTAGAGCTGCGCTAACTCAATACGATTTCGTTGATAAGTAGTTAGAAAACTTTTAAGGATTCTGAAAAATGCAGTTTGTATATCTCAACAAAGTCAAATAATTTATTTCAATTAGGCACAAAAAGCACTTTTGAACGTCAAAAACAAAAAATAGAATTGATTCTAGTCGCCCCTTCCAAAAGGTAGTTTTCGTATGGAGAAGAATGGGCAAGAAACTCCACCGTTACTCTTTTAAAATGTTTTACAATATTTTATTGGTAGGTACTTACATTAGTTAAATAAGTATATGTGAAGACTAGAATAATACCACAATAGGTAAAAAGAATTAAAAATAAAGCAACGACAGATAATTTAATTTTGTGATAGATACATGGTACACACGGCTACTCATCAAGCTATTCATTCCAGTATAAGCTGACCTCGCATTGTACGGAAATCCTATACAATGCGAGATCAGCATAAACTGGAAATGTATAGCTTGATGTGTAGCCGTGTGTACATACAAACATTGTAAATATATACGATTTTCCTAAAATTTTGTAATTAATAAGTCAGTGTGTGAGGAAGTAATCACAGAATGTAAAATCAATGTCATATAACAAAAAAATATACCTAAATTATACAATTAAATTGGCAATCAGTTTATTTTGTCTTCATTCTAAATTGTCCTATGGAGCAGGACCAGCATGTTTCCAAACACTCTTATCTTGGATATAATCCTCTAATTTGTAATATGGTTGTTAACAAAGTGTACTTTTAAAATGAGTTTTAATTTTTTTTTTCAACCACAGAAGAAACCAACAAATTAATGAAAAAACAAATGAAAACAAACAATTAGATACAATTATCAAATTGTTTGTTACAATGTTATGAATTCACTGGTTACCTAACTCAACCACGCAACGTTAACTGCTCCATATAGCAAAGAATAAAAATACCGGTTTCGAAAATAATAACACAGTTACGCGTTCTTTCGGTCAACAAGCGGAAACTGGTTAAATAAAGTCGGTCGACGCATGACCATGTGAACCAGATGATCAGAATAATTGCTAATTAGATAGTAAGCATGCAAATTTTGAGGGCATCTCCAAAAGCAAATCCTTGACCAACAATTTAATGGTGTGAATCCTACAGCTAGGGTGTTTGTTTCGAAATTCTGAATATATTGTGTGAGAAAACACTGGTTTAATTTGGCAAGATTGCAAAAAAAGATACAGAAAAACACTTCACCTTGTAAAATACACAGCAGATTTTTTTTTATAAGAAACATTATATGACGTGGTTGTTTCGAACCCTATTTTAAGAAAATAACTGACCAAACCCTATTGTTCACAGGTACCTCTCATATTCGTGCTATCATCAGCAAACTCATGGCGGTCAACGAAACATCAATTAACGCGCCCTAACGTGCAAGTGGCGTCAGAGTCACAAGTCAAGTTCGCATTAGAGAACAAGTTCGACGATACAGGACCGGGAGCCAAGCAGCCAGAATTCGCTTATAAAACGTACAAGAACCTGGAAGATGCGCTAATAGCGTACTTAGATGACCCAGATACAAAGCTGCCAAAACACGAGAGAGAAAAAGCAATCAATATGTTAAAACTACAAGATCACTACACCACGCACCATGCAGGACTATTTCAGAAGGCGGAGCAATTCAAAGTATTGCAAAAACCTCAGTTTCATCATCAGAACATTCATACAGATATATACAACTTTCCGATTGAAAAACACTTGAACGCTCACGATGGCAACATTGGTTTAGCAAAACCTAAAGGCGTAGATGGGAACGAAGTGCGGGGGGGCTACCAAGTTGACAATAAGTTGGAACCGTTCAAATTCCAGAAGGTGCACACTGTGAAGGGTAATCCGTTGAGCTTGGCGCACTACTTGAGGGACCGTGACCTGAAGCTGGCACATGATCAGTTTGATCCACACCCTAAGTACAAGTTTTCGTATGGAGTTCATGTAAGTAGCTAAGTTTAATATTCTGTATCATTATATCATAAGTATTTTTCTTTTCAATTTTGGCTTAGGATTTGCTTTGCGTAAGATTGAAAAAGTGATTTCTCTACAGATTGAGTGATATCATAAAATTACTCTATATGTTAATTCAGATTATAAACTATCTGTGCGGCAAATTTTATCCAAATTCATTCAACCGTTTTCGCGCCAATCCGGAACATATATTGAGACAAACAGACGAAAGGAAAAAAATAAAAAAAAACTATATTTTTGGCTTCAGACATTGATCGTACAGTATTGATTTCGTTACTATTTTAATTTAAGAATATTATAGATAAATAGATTAAAAGCCCACTGCAGCGAAGGATAAAGCAAATGAGACGCTATACGGCTCAAATGCCTAAGATTCCCAAACAATGATCGTGCGCATGACTCTAGCCTGGCTCTTACTCGTACGATATTGTTCTTTTATTTCTATTGTTTAAAATAACATGTTGGTTTGGCGTGTTTACATGACAGAAAGTAAACATACCTACATACTGGTACCTACATATTATTGGGTAGTTTATTCCCTCAACAAGAACCTGGAAGCCTGATCAGTAGAGACCGGATTATATGCAACATAAAAAGCTCATTATATATATACAAATATGCATGAAAAATGCTTGAAATATGCACGAAAATTGTCAGAATATGCGAAATTAAATGATAAATCTTAGGAACCAAAGGAAAAAGTACGTTTTCATGTTTTTTTTTTTCAAAATCAGTCACCGCGACGCTCTTCTGTCTCTTTCATTTTGTTATCGTAACTGCCAAAACAAAAGACGCGTGCGACTACTGACCCTGTGTTTCGAAATGCGCTAAAAGTGAAAATATCGCGAATCCGACCAAATTTAATAGTCACAAAATATAAGGGCTATTGAGTAATAATTGTGACTTTGATCAGTGCACTGCACTCGGAAAAATATTGTAAATGTACCGATAATATGCATCATAACTAGATCTCAGGTAAAATATGCTATTACCGCTGAGGATGGCTTAAATATCCAAATGCATATAATCCGGTCTCTACTGATCAGAGTGAATTGAATAGAATGACTTTCGCAAACTAAGTGTGCAATTGTATGCATTTTTGGATCGATTCCAGACTCAGGCAATGTTGTTGCGTTTTCCTCTGAGAATTTTAGCAGCAACCCAGACGCTTTTGTAAAACACCATGGAACCTAAAATTAAAACTGTCACAGATAAAATGTAAATTCGCTAAAAGTTTGTATTATAAAGTGTAATTTCTCAACATTGTCGTAAAAATGCAAGTCTTCATTGAGAATAAGAAAGTTGTAGTAGCTGGGTCCCCACGTGGGTTGCGACAGTGCGACAGTGGCCTTATTCCACCGACAATCTGACAACGATCTTTATATGCTAAAATATGTTAAGAGTTAAGTGAAAACATTTTTTCATATTAAGTAATATAATGTGAGTGATTGTATTGAGTAATTGAGATTTTAAATAAGCCTCTTCTTAGAATATGTGTAAGTGTACTTATGCCCGCTTTTACTAAGACTAGCGACTATCTAAATGAATGCCTAAATAAAAGCGGACTGCTGGGCTTTTAACTTACGGCGCTGAGCCGAGCGTTGAAATTCCAACAGCACGTTTTTATTTAGGTGTCGTTTAATGTTAGTGAAAATGGGTATTAGTTTCCAAACGTAAGGTAGGACGCTTTCAAGATAGGTGGGGCCACGATCTTCGCAAGGTGGCTGATAACACGTGGCAGTAGACCCTCGGCTACTCCAATACAGTTTTACTGAGTGAAATAGCTTATTTGGAGAAGCCTGTGTCCAGCAATAGATTGCTACAGACTGATGATAATGATGAAAACTCATTTTTAAGGTTTCGTACCTCAAAAGGAAAAACGGAACCCTTATAGGATCACTCGAGTGTCTGTCTGTCTGTCTCTCTGTCACAGCCAATTTGCTCCGAATCGAATGGACCAATTAAGTTGAAATTTGGTACACATCGACTGTAGCAATTAACATTGTCGGATTTGCGATTTTTAAATTTATTGCAAAGATTTGAAGCAATAAAAAAAATCGCAAAAATGTAGGTAGATCCGACAATGTTAATTGCTACGGTCGTCATATGTATTTCTGTGATCCAAACACGGACGTAAAACGTAAATAAATGAATTTTGAGTATGGAGGAAAGTTAGAAAATTTTAAAAAAGTTTTGCAAACTATACCATATATCATATCAAATGGAAGGACTTGTTGCGAGGATCTCAAATATATTTGTTCTTTAATTTTAATATAAACAAATTTGAAGATATCTAAGAAAATAGATGAAAATTTACCATTATCTCCGAAACTACTGTGGCTAAAATTAAAAAAAAAATGCGGAGAATGGTTCGTCTATGTTCTTAAAATAACATGGTAAATCTCTCAATATTGTGAGTACAAACTTACATTTTCTGGTGGAATGTATGTGAGAACATGTTTTACAATTACAATGTTAAGTTTCTATTTGGGATTAATTCATCCCAACTACGGATCCCTTCATTGTGCGTGGTCCGACATGCACTTGGCCGATTTTTTCTTTTACGTCAAGCCTACTTAACATACAATTGTAATTTACTAACACCAACCGACACTTTTGCAACAACCAGTACTAAGAAATGCGTTATAATCGTTGGAGTACTTATTAACAATGCAAGGGGTACTGGGGCGTGACGGTAGCTTTCCACTGGCGTCAGTTCGAACCAAGGTGTCAGGAGTTTGGACACGTTTCCAGGAAGCACAGTTCATTTGTTTAGAAGTTCGTTTCGTTGCAAAATTGAAGGATTTTTTTTAAGTGTTGATGTGCTAACTTGGGCTGGTAGGTACCCGTGGGTGTTTGCCACAGGGCAGTTCCCTGGCTTCTGGCTTTAATCAGCTGTATACCAAGATACTCACCTTGGACCTTTATGGACTTAATAAAAGTTAGCAAAGACTTACCTTGTAGAGTAAAAGTTCTTTACATTCTGCAAAATACGAGAAATATGTCAAATTGAGTTTCCTAGAGTGTTCTATACACATAATGACAATTATTTATAGAACAATCTGTACTGTACTATCATTATAAAATGTTATGGCCAGATTTTGGCTGCCAGATAATATCCTCATCTGTCCAACCTTTTTTCAACTATGTTGGGGTCGGCTTCCAGTCTAACCGGATGCAGCTGATTACCAGTATTTTACATGGAGCGACTGCCTATCCGACCTCCACAACCCAGTTACTGGGTAACACGATACCCCTTGGTAAGACTGGCTGCCAGTTAATAGAATACATAATGATTATGTATTATATTAACTGGCAGCCAGTCTTACCAAGGGGTATTGTGGTTTTACAACTTCGGTTACACTGAAAACAAAGGCCAGAAGCTGTTTCAATGTGGAACATGACTTAAGATGCGCTATAAACGAAACTAAACCTAACATTAAAAAAAACTTGTGAATGCAAAACAATACCAAGCATCACACTAACAATTTTTACTTAATTCTAAATCTTCTTAATTATAAAATACGTAAGAAGAATTATAAGCTTGTCTTGTTTGTATTGACCCCTCCGCTGTCAGGTAGCCTCAATGAGGCCGCTAAATCAGTTTTAATCCCGTCCTAATAGGTCACAGGGATAACAATATTGAAAAGGTTAGGAACCACTGACATAATGTATGATGGTTGTCTTTTGCCATGCATGAAGAAAGCCAAGGAAGCCAATCAGTTCAGATAACTAATCTAAAGTCAAGTTCAAGTACGTAATGAAACAAAATTACACACTTAATATTGTTATAATAGCTGACATTTAATCTCTTAATAGTACCTCTATTACATTTTGACAAGTATGTAACATGCTCATGTCGTGATTGCGAGTAGTTCAAGGTTAACATTTAAAAACTATTGTATTGGCATGTCCTAAAAAAAACCAGCCAAGTGCGAGTCGGACTCGTGCACGAAGGGTTCCGTACCATTGCCTATAAAAACTGGCCAAGTGCGTGTCGGACCACGCACAATGAACGGTTCCGTAGTTGGGATAAATTTATCCCAAAAACAAACTTAACTTTGCAGTTGCAAAAACATTCGTATGGGAGAACATATTTTTCAACTGCAAAGTTAAGTTGGTCGATTATTACTCGTTAACTTGTAAAGCCTACTTAGCTGTGATAGTTTTCCTTTTAATTTCGTTATATAAACTACTGCTTTGATTTTTTTCACATATCTAAAACCAACCATTTAGCTGGCAGGGGAGGGACACTTGACTCTAACAAAAAATAGCACTTTAAAGCTTAATATTTCGCAAACGGATTCCTGAATCTAAAAATGATTTTTACAAACTCACAATGTTTTTGAAGGACCTTTCCAATGATACCCCACACCAGGGGTTAAAAAAAGAAACATCACCACTTTACGTGTAGGAGAGGTACCCTAAAAAAAATTATTTTCATAATTTTGTTTTACTACTTTGTCGGCGTAAATATGTATACTCGTACCTATGCCAAATTACAGCTTTCTAATACTAAGGGTCTCGGAGCTAGACCGCGGACAGACAGACAGACAGACATGACGAAACTATAAGGGTTCCTTGTTTACTACGGAACCCTAAAAACGGTCTGTTGTATGGGTGCCCCCTTAAATATTTATTAAATTATGTTTTTTCTGTATTTGTTGTTATAGCGGCAACAAAAATACATCATCTGTGAAAATTTCAACTGTCTAACTATCACGGTCCATGAGATACATCCTGGTTACAGACGGACATACAGACAGACGGACGAACAGCGGAATCTTAGTAATAGGGTGCCGTTTTACCCTTTCGGTACGTAACCCTAAAAAGTCGGTACAGAATGCAATATTTTATAATGGCTTATTGTTTATATAAAGTAGACTGCACTTGGCAACCTAACATACATACATAAACTTAATTTTCAAAGAAAAGGTATTCTTGGCAGTTTTATCGGGTTTTTCTATTAAGAATATCTCAGTAGTAGCCCGGAATCTGAAGCTATGCGCGGTTCATGGCAAGACCCCTGTTACATGGGACTTAAACATTTCATCTTTCGGAGAAACAGGCGTTATGTGCGTTATGTTACGACTTATCTTTTCGGTCGTTATTAACATTGTTTATTGTCAATGCATACCCCGAAAGTCTGACAACCAGTCTTACCAACGGGTACCGAAGCAATTACTGGGTAGTAACCCAGTAATTGCTTTGTGGAGGTCAGATAAGCAGTCGCTCCATGTAAAATATTGGTATTTAGCTGCATCCGGTTAGACTGGAAGTCGACCCCAACATACATAGTTGAGAAAAGGCTAGGTAGATGATGATTGTCAATGCATGTTAATAATTTTGAGTATTCCTGTTGTTCAGTATGTACCTACTCATTTGTTCTGTAATCAGTATCTACTGCCTCTTTGCTCTTCATCCTGATTTGTACTACGGTTTAGTTTGCCTTGATTGATTGAATGATTAGTTAAATAGAGTTTGGTGTCTGTGGACAAAAACGTGCATTTGGACTGTCTGTCACCTCTTAGAGATTAGACAAACGATAATCTGCTTTCAATAATAATAACTATAACTGACACACGTCAAATTGGCGTGTTGTGGACAGGTCGAGGTTAGTCGTGCGGCGAATTAGGCGGATTGATTGCAACCAAAGTACCTACATAAAATCAAACCAGTCATCTGTCGTGATGGCTCGGAGGTAAAGGGAACCAAATTGCACGTGGGTTTGAACCTTGCAACTTTGTATTTTAAATTATACATTGATTTTGATCTATCTATTTTTATTTTGTTGGTAAAACGCAATACGTAATCAAAGCTCGCCACTACTCTGTATTACCTTTGCCCTTCAATGGGAGTATTACAGACAGCCATTTTGCATCATAGCAGTTCGACAATCAAGTTCCGATTACCATAATTCCATGGCGAATCCAATAAAGGTACCTAATTTGATAACATTCTAATGGTCTAATAAACAAGTCAAGATTGTTGTTACAAATCATGTTTTATTATCTTTACAAGCCTAAGGCTGTGACTTTGTCCGTGAAACTAATAGCCGTTTGTTCAATTACCACCTACATTATGTAATTGAAGGGAAAACTGCTTTGTCTAATATGATAATTTAAGTGTAAATTATTATGTAGGGACCCTGTTATTATGGTATCAGACATAATCTCAAGGTAAGATTAGTAAGAATTAAACACTTAATCCATACTTTCGTTCTTATTTGTAATATTTTGTGAAAAATATTAAAACTATTCAGACATAGAATCCATTACTACACCGACAGGGTTTTAAGAAATATAGGACACCTGTATTCTTCTTGTGGACACTGTGAAGTTTTATGGATTACTTATTCTGTAGCCTGTCGTGTCCTGAACTCGTGACCACGACAGAGGCACTGTAATCACAATGGACTATTTCGTTAGTCTAGTGGTCGCAGGCGCGGCTGCTGACTGCTGAGCACGGGTTCTTTCGTTTTGTTCCCAGGTTCTGGAAGTTTCATTGGGGGTTTCAATAGGAAGTTTTATAGTTAGCAGCCAGGAGTCTGGATTTGTCCGCGTTCGTTGACAAAATAGGTTCACCTCCTAATACATGGGACTTTTACTCTATCCTTTCGGGAATACAAACATGATATTAATGTATATACGTATATATATTACTCTCATTATTCCATGAAACTGTCTCTACGAATAATAATCAACTCGAACATATTCAATTAGTTTCTCGGACACCAACACGGAACTGGAGCACATTTTTTACATAACCATTGACCGGTGTTTACTTCTTGCTTGTTCATTCAACTTTTTCCTGACTGTGACCAAAGGAAATAAATTAGTTTGGTAGTTTATGCATCCGTGTACGACATTTAATAGCCAGGCAAATGACATGATACCAACCCGCACTGGGCCCACGTGGTGGATTATGGCCAATTTCCTCTCACAGAGAGGAGGCCTGTGTCCCAGCAGTGGGAACATTGTAGGCTGATTATGTATGTTATGTAAATGACATGAAAGATTATGCGTCATTGTGTATCTATAGTTAATATCTGTGAAATAAGCTAAAACCAAGGACAACAACAAGGAATAACTTAATACATAGACGAAATTTTTACATTGTCTACGTCATTTTTACGTGTATTACATGGGACTTAAAACATAACTGGCGAAATGTGGGTGTACCTGCTACAGGGACACCTCTGCCCAACCCTTCGGGGAACAAGGCGTGATGTTATGTTATGTTATGTTTTACATTGTCAAATAAACTCTACAAAGATAGAATGGGCTATGATGGTTGTTAAAATCACTTCACGAATTCGAGATTTAGGTACTCAGTATGAAAATGATTTTCAATGATCTTGTCAACATTTTTAAGTACAAATGAGCGTACAATTCTATTGAACAGATTTTTTCTGTTTCGATTGCTCTTTATCAGCAAAATGCTATTTAACACTTTAGCAAGTCTGCCATACAATGAGCTCTTACCAGGTAAGTAGATGTGTTAGTGCTAGTTCAAATGGTTGTTTTTGTACGTAACAGTGACATTGCTTCACTTTCACGCGACAAGCGACGCATTCTATAGATACAGCACTTTCTCTGATGGTAGCTGTGAATATTATCCAAGTTAACTTACTTCTATAGTACAGTCGGCCTCGCAAGAGCGTCACCAGACTACGGTTAAATGTCACTTGCGCGACATTTTATTTTTATTTTTCTCTAATGTCCAAACAACAATTGTTCATAATTATAAAGGTTAGCACTGCATGCCCCATTATAATAATAATTGTACCACAAGCTATACTATACTATAAAATTAATAACTAAGTAGGAAAAACAAAAGAAACACGTAAAAAATTACGCGAGTTAATGGTGCCGAACCTCTAGTACATCGAACTAAACTATCACTAAAATTCCTTACTTTTGACTATGAGAATCTCAAAGCTATTAATGAGAGTTTTAAATATATGATAGTCTGTCTTATCACGACATGTTTTGTTGTCTTTTGACAGTTAGGTATTTATTTTAGCGAAGTTTCAATTTACTGGGAATTGTTGTCAAAGGTGGTAAAGATGTGACGAGGTTGACAATACTTACATACTGGGTACGAGGTACCTACTTGTAGACAATGAGGATATAGTTTTTCAATGAAAAAGGCAAGAGAGCATTCTTCTCTTCCTGAGGTGTTTTTGCATGTGAAAGCAGTAAGATGAAGGTGAAAATTTAAATCTAGCAACATTAAGCATTATCAGCCTATAATGTTCCCACTGCTGGGACACAGGCCTCCTCTTTCTTCGAGAGGGAGTGTGCTTACCTAAATCTACCACGCGGGCGCAGTGCGGGTTGGTGGATGTCACATGTTGATACGTCTTCGAAATTTTGGTTCTAGGACATGCCGGTTTCCTCACGATGTTTTCTTTCACCGTTTAGAGAGCAGTCGTGATGAAACAATGTAGGTACACAAACTAAAGTGCCTGCTTGGGTTCGAACCCACGACCCGAACTCGTAAGTCGAGGCCATTACCACTGGCCCACCACTGCTCAACATTAATGTTATTGTATGTGTTATTAACTGTGGCATTATTATTTTTTATTATTTATTTTACTTATTAAAACTTCTCCGTATACGTTTGTTGGTACAATTTACTATTTACCATAAAATGTTGAAAAATGTATGTATTTAATATTCGTCATAATTTATTCACAGATGCAGGTTGTTTAAAATAACCTTTTACCATACCGTAAATTCGCAAATAAACACCTCATAATATAATACCGACTAATATCCAAATTAACGAGCCTTGTAATTTTAAATAATTAATAGCTCTACTATATATCTTCTAGTGCAATCTTGAGATAGCTGTCAAAATACAAGGACTTTTCGTAGAGAAACCAATTAAGTATTATTATATACAAATCATGTAGCATAGTTCTACATAATTAGTAACTATTTAAGAACTTAATAAGTAAGGAACAGCGCATAATACGCCCTCTAATTACAGGTTCGATTCCCAGTTTGGCAAAGATATTTAGAAACTTCGCATGTGTTTAGAACTGACGAAAGAACAATAAAAATACATAAAGTAGAGTGAGAGTGGTCATTCATCGGAAACCTAGATTCACAAACACGAACATTCAAAATCTTACAGAATCCATTGCTTCCTCAACACTGGTTGCTAAAATATTTCTCGATACATTACCGTCAATGTATCTCGTGCAATAGGAATGCGGTCGGAATTAATTGCCATAGTAGGAAGTAAGGCGTAGGTGTGGTCTGTTACGTAATGAGGCATACTCGTAGGTACTCGACTTTCGTAAGGTTACGCGTAGCGGTGACGGACCAAGGATACCGTGCTTTTGTAGGTTAAATAATTATGACGTTTATGGAAAAAGAAAAAAATTGCAAAGCAGTTATTTTATTTATCAGGCAAGAAGCTAATAAAGTAAAATTCGCTCGTAATCTTAAAAAATATTTGTTAGATTCTATGTGAGTGTAGGTATTGAATATTATATAGATTATAGATGTACCTGATAAATATATGTTTACTGTACGAGAGACTCATTGATCTCACAGTTAAACTGCGTAAGCAGTTTTGTGGGGCAATGTAACCTAGCTTTAGGATTTTTTTTATTAAGTTAATAAAATAATAATAATATAATATATAAAATATATATTTTTTTTATAATATATATTTTATTATAATTGTGAAATTATAACCAAAAAACTATAATTATGAATCTCTATCACTTAATTGATCTTTAAAGATCTTTACTCACAGAAAGGTAAACACAAGTTTATAAAAAGATCTTATTCTAAATGTAAATTAACGTAATCCAAGCAATGTTAAATAGGTTAAATCACCTCTTTTTACATAAAAAATGTATAATTGTTAGTGTGACTTCTAACTTAATAGATTGTGCTGTTAGTACGGTTTGCGGACCCACATTTTTTAATTTAAAACTTCTTTGGTTCTGCAGTTTATCCCTTGATGATAAAAGGCTACATAAAATAATTATGTAGGTAGTAAGCATCTACTTCTAAATGTGTTAATAGACAAGATGGTGCATAATTACTTACAGTCACTTTAAGCTGTTTACGAAATTACAACCAAAATTGTTAACCATTCTCGATTCTTTCTACCAAAACAGAAGTACCAAAGTTACACAATTAAAAATAATAACAGAAAAACCAAATATGTACAACAGTAGGTACTGCCGATTTTATTGTCTTGCAATAATTACTAGAAGGGTAAATAAGTAAAAGCATTAAAATAAAGTGGGTACCTAAGAAGTTATTAACATTCCTCGGACATAAAAACCAACTACATGTTCCAAAAAAGCAAAATTATTCTATCAGCACAGTGTTATACCACAGTTAATAGGTACTGACTGAAATGATCAAGGATAAAACAACTATTTCAAGTTCGCAAAAAATACCCAATCACATATCGGCAATAAGGAACTCTGAACAATTACCTAACTAAGTACCCCGTATCAATCGCATATCTTGCGCTCTTGACCTTGGTCAGTCGGCATACACACGTGAATGCGTGTACGCATACAACTTACTTTTAACTTATAACCTTGTACTTGTCCGTCACACCTCCGTATGTGTTACTATTGAAAAATAAGCCTTATCGTGAGAGGTCAAAGTTTGTTTTGATTTGTGCTAAGTTCAGAATTAGACGAAACATGGAGCTTTTCTAAAATATAGCTTAAAGTAACTGAATTAAGTTAAATTTTGTTTGTTCGGTATATGGATTTGTAAAACCTTCAAAAAGGAAATTTTATTGCGATTTTTAAGGCAAACTTGAATTAAAACAATTTGTAATGGTTTGTAATATAATTATGTTCATGCCTGGTGGTCATATTGTAATTAAATATGTAAATTAACTAACGTTTTTCGCGAATTTATAACAAAATAAATTAAGGAAGTAGGTACCTACTATGTCTTAGAGTTCATTTATAGTTGTATGAATAGATATGGAAGAAAATATCTACACTTTACGGGTCTATTCCTACTACTTATGTAATATAAATAGGTTGCAAGTTAAGGTCACCAGATATCTTTGAAAATTAACAATATGCTTGTGTCGCTAATCGCTACATATTTGTACCAAATAGTTGGGCTCAGTCTCAGATGATAGAAAAAAAAAAATTGCGCATCTTCAACAAAATGCATTTACAGCGTATTCGCTACGCAGCGTAGCGTGAGCTCTATGAAGTACGAATCTTCCAATTGAACGTGAAAATGATGCAATTAACGTAGACACCTTTTTTTTAAGTGAAAACTCCTTTACGCGCGTTGGACATTTTTGAGATGGGACTAAACCATTGATTTCGCGACACCATGACGACACCTCATTTTTGCAAACGCGATTGTGCTCTTTATTTATATTACGTTACGGATCAATGTTCTATGCAAGTATTTTTACTTTAAAGGTTTCGGAAGTATTATTTTTTGTAAACGCGATTGTGCTCTTTATTTAGATAAGGTTACGGATCAATGTTCTATACAAGTATTTTTCTTCCACCAAGGCGATCTTGTTCAAGTTTTCACTTCTGTCGGCACTCCCGGAGTGCCAACACTTTTTTTTTTGGTTTGGAAATTATCAAATAACTTCTCCCGCTCTGGGCGGAGCGGGAGGGCGTGTCAGACTCTTACTGACTAAAAGCTTGTGCAGACCAGCGCGGCACGCGACGCGACACGCGACGAGCGGTGCCTTTGCGTCACGTCGCGTGCCGCGCTGGTCTTCACAAGCCTTAAAACTCACCCGTGTTCCTTCAGTTGCCATGTTGCCGGGGGCCACGGTATCCCTTTCGGACTTCCCCGCAACCCTGGCAGCTTCCCCACAACCCCGCCCCTACATCTCAAACAATATCAAAGTACCGTCGATACGAAAAGAAGAAGAAGACGTCAAAATGTTTAAATGAGACTGGATTTCTAACAATCCCCAAAAAGTCGTGAGTGCCGTGACAAAAAATAAAGAATGATTAATCCACACAATCCAAGACACTAGGGCCTAGTCAAATTCTAAAATGAAACAGTCTATTCAAAGCATAGCCTTGAAAATGCCACACCTAGTCTTAAAAAATAAGCCTTTGTCTTAAAGTAATAGGTACAGAAAAGCGGCAAATTACTATATCACGACTCAATGCCGCTTAGGCAGGATTATGAACTTATGTCTGAAATATAAACTAGGAAATTAATTTGCATAGTTATTTTTACAAGGTTACACGACTTTTAATTAGTTTCAAATATTTCCTGAATGTTTAATCTAATTTAATTCTAAATAGAACAAAAGTACAGCATGACAGTTTACAGACAACGGCAAGTCCAAAGAAACAATATTTTGACAGCGCCTTAATTTCGAAGCAGTAAGGGGTGTTTTTCCGAAAGGTTCTGGAGTGGTGACGTGCGCGTACCGGAAGGTGTAGCGTTGGAAGGCCTCCCACAAGGTAGAGCGATGACCTTGTGAAGGCCGCAGGAATCCCCTGGATGCAGGAACCATAGAACCGGCCGATGTGGCGATGCTTAGAGGAGGCCTATGTCCAACAGAGGACGTCTTTCGGCTGAAATGATAATTATAAAGAGTTCAAGTATTAGTCTCACTATAAATTAGACACCTCTGCAAATGTTTGGTCCGGGATCCGGTCCGTATAGGAATAAAACGATTCCGAAATCGGATTAGTGTTCCGGATCTATATTGGGGCTTTGTAGGACTTAGCGTTGCAATAAAAAAATTGACATAAGTAATAATATTATGCCTGCATCCTGCCTATTGCACATTACTTTAACACCCTATTATTACAGATTAAAAGAAACAATTGGCTAGATTAAAGTGCCTATTTATCGGCTCTAGTACCTACCCAAATTAAGCACTTCATACTTGCACGATTTTGAACTTAATAATATCTTGTTGAACCCATACAACGGATGTGTAGTTAGTACTAAAGGGGAAGGTTATATTATGACCCATTGATTTGAAATTGAAGTTAAATGTCAGTCGTAAAATATGTGGTATTTACTAGAGTGGTAATCTTGACATGAAAATTGGGTACGTTTTACTACAATAATTTAGTCATGGGACTTGGGAGCGCAGAATCATAATCAGCACAGAATTCAAAACTTTTGAGTAAGTAATATGTTATTGACAGAATTTACTGAAATACCGCTGATACCACTGAGCCACAATGTTTAAACTTTTTGCTAAGCCTTAATTATCTAGATATCTCCTTCTGAGCTATTATCATTTAAGTACAGTCGAACAAATGCAGGTGTTATTGCACAGAGAGCACGACAAGAAGTGAGGCATCAGTTTGCTACGTAGCTCCTCAGTCGCAATGTGGCTCATCGGAGTACCCCCATCTGACTAAGTTGTAGAAGACGTTTCCGAGGCCTACGATAACGCTGTCAAAATGGCCGAATTCTGATCGAAACTAATTTAAAAATCAAAAGTCATGTATTCAAACTAGGCGAGAATCAGCACTTTTCGAACGTCAAAATTACATAAGATAGTTCCCCAAAACGCCCACTTTTGACCACTTCCTAGTGCTTTAGCTGGGAAGAAAAAGTGGCGCTACAAAATCACCAGCAGCACAGCTGTCTGTTCATTTAGAAAAACTTGATTCTATACAATAAGTATGCAAAATAATTTACATTACACAACACAAACCTTAAATTAAAACATATCTAAATGGAAACATCAATTCGACGAAGATGACTTCGAAAAAGCCATTTCGTGTAGCTACAGGTAGCTAACTTGTAACTATTTTTAAACAATATGTAGTCAATTATTTTGCATCACTCTCTTTAGTACCTACGCCATAAAGCTAAAGATTTATCCCGAACACAATTAAAAAATAATATTGGCAGTGGAAAGATGAATATTTTTTCCAGTATAAGTATCAAATAGCTTGCTGGACCGTACATGTCGAAAACTACAATTTTCCAACCAATTACTATAACCAAAATTTTCTCTAATTCCAGGACAAAACCACAGGCGACTCGAAAACTGCGCAGGAGAGTCGAGACGGTGGCAACGTGCACGGTTTCTACAGCTTCATAGATTCAGACGGGAAAACGCGTACAGTCCACTACACTGCGGACGACCGGTACGGATTCAGAGCTAACGTGCAGAAAACTTAGAATATTAGCTACTTTACCCTGCGTCCTAACCTTTCGGTTACTCACTGTCGTGAGTGTCGCGCGAATAAGCGATTACGTGATCGTTTACCAGAAAAATTACGCACATACGCGATTTGATTGATCGTGCATGTCATATTCATATAAAAGGGTACGATCGCGTACTTGCGTGTCGATAGCTTTCGGTTAGGACGCGGTCTTAGAATAGTAGCAATGGTACTTTCAAAATGATGAGAGTCATGTTGGGAATTTTTCCCCATAAAAGTTAATTCGTGGCTACCAGTTAATTGTCTTTTTTTTAAAGGGAAATCTTCATCGATACCTTCCATTTGGAAAGAACAGAGGGTTACCTATTTGCTTCTGAATTCTTGAGTCAGACTTTTTGGTTCAAGACCAACTGCTTATTGTAAGGCTGTGGCTATAACTGTATTTGCTGTATCCAAACTACTTTTAGTTTGATGACTAGTTTGTGACTGAAAAAATCCTGGCATATAAAATTTAAAAAATATGTAGAAATTTAAGTAACATGACTCATCGATACATTTAAAGTACCACCGCTAACATAATACCAAGGATAGACTGTGCTGTTCAAAATTGTTCAGGAAAAAAAAAAAAAAATGTGCTATGTGAGATCCTGATCTTGAGATCCCTGTGGCGTACTGAAACTGCTTGTTTTCTTGGGCAGCCAAATGCAGCTGTAGGTCATTCAAGTGAATCAGAGTATATTGTTATATATACTAGCTACCCGCAGCTGCTTCGCACGGGAGCAATGTACTGAAATGAAATGATATGAAATTGTTTATTCTGTAAATAGGATATCGGAATCACTTTTACACGTCCTATAAAAATACATTAAAATTAAGCTAGATGAGTTTGGCGTTTCCTATCTGACTACTCTGAGAAGAAAGGCCGAAACAAACTCAGAGGTCGCAGTCTCTTTTAAAGTCCAGACATAATCTTGGTCAGGCCATATGAGGACAATGTAGATAAGTGTCTGAAAAGGTCTTTTGAGGAAAGAACCACACAGATTTGAGTGGACCTGTCCAGTCAGTGCAAGCATTTGTCAGTAATCGTGGAGCTCAACTCAGAACATAAGGAGCTCAACTCAACGAACAATACCAAAGAAAGGACATTTGGGTAGGCCGCATAAACTACTCAAACGGCCAGACCATCACTAAACTAGCAGAGAAATAAAAATAATATCCACATAGTCCTTATATTGCAACATGCAATGAGACAATAAATGGTACACACAGGCGTAATAATATTATTGTGTCGTTGTCCCACATATTTAAATCTGTCATTAAGTCATTATGCTATGTATCAATATTTAAAAAGTTTAATAACAACACCATTCAAAACATAATTATATAGGTAGTGAAGATAGTTACGATGTTAGTTTCATAACATCTCAATTGTCTTTTAAGTATTTGTCATGATAAATATTATACATACTGGCTTTTTGCCACGGCTTCGCTCGTGTGGAGGTTGAGAATTATACCACGGGAACATAATACCGGAATAAAATAAATCCAGTATAAACTATTTATGTGTAAAATTTCATCCGTTTATCAAATCTGTTCAGTCGTTTTTGCGTGATAGAGTAACTAACATCCAAACATTTACATTTATGATAGGTTTTAAGTAAGATTTCAGAAGTGAAGTATTAATGTGACGAAATGACTGCGGTAGGCTACGATCCTGAGTTCGAAGACTCGGTGCCCGGGTCGGGCAAAGAGTTTTGGCGCTTTGCAGACGGAGCAATTATTGCAGCAACTGGCAACTGGCAACTAGCTGTTTACATATATCTCAATGGAACTGCGCACACGTAGCAACTCAAATTGCGTATTCCGGTGATAGACAACAATTTTCAGTTGCTGCAATCGATGACTAAGTTAGTTTCTAATTGCCACAACTAGCAACTGTCGAATTTTTATCGGTTGTGTAAAGTTGCTGGTTTCGTTGTTGACGCCGTCGGCGACATATTATAATGAGAACAAGTGCTGCTTCTTCGACATCCATCATCACTTCATCACACTGTACGTAGAGTAGATTGAGCAACTCAGCTATAAAAGTTGATCACAGATTGCCATAAAATTGCGGCAACCGTAAACCGGGCTATTTGGTTGTAGCAACTGGCAACTTTTAAAGGAAACTTTTTAAAAGTTGATAGTTGCCTCAACTAAAGTTGCTCCATCTGCAAAGCGCCATAAGGTTTTTCATTAGAAAAATATTATTCTCAGTCGAAGCTTGGAGTCTGGATTTGTGCCAGCTTCAGTATTCGATGTTAATAACTAACGTGCCATGAAACTACTTCTTTTTGAAGTTAAAAAGTACGTTTGCACCGCAGTACCAACCGCAAAAACAGATGTATGGTCTGGTTCTAAAGTATTTGATGAAAATGTAAACAAATAGATCAGAAACCGTATCTGTGGATGCAAATTTGTAGTATCACTTACAAATTGAGTGATTTGATTTGATTATTTGAATACTTAAACAGAAATTCTAATTTTATAACCAAAATTATTTAAAATTGACAATTGAGGTTAGTTTTTTAAATAAATAATAAACAAATAAAATAAGTTTAATTCAGACCGAAATTAGTCCATAAGTTGTTAGTGGTTGGTTACAGATTGTGCTTACATGCTATGTTAGTATTGTTAGTAATATAATTTATTTGTTTAATTTAGCACAAACCCATTGCTATTTTTACCCAGTGTCTTTGGATGGGGCAGTCCGATCTGCCAACAATCATTTTCAGGAAACTGTTACGAGTGTTACGCAAGCGTTGTAGTAAGGAAGTCACTTTCTTACGCATGATGGCGTGAAAGCCATCCGTGTGCGCCGCAGCAAACATTCCAGACGCACTACAACGCCGCGGCAACCGCAACAGCATCCTGAAAGCGTTGTTGTATTCTACACGCAGGACGTTGTAAGATCGGCTCGTATATGACACCCGCAGGCCGCTCGAGTAGAAAAAAGGACTGACAGAACACCTTAAATAAACTGACTTTGATGTCTGCCGTGCAGCGAGCAAACCTACGGGCGAGTTTACGGTTATAACGGTTTATAACCTCAACTTTCATCCATGATTTTTCAATTACAATTTAATAATTTTATTATTTGTTTATTACAAGCCTGTAATGTCCCACTGCAGGGCAAAAGCCTCTCTCTTTCCTCTTCTCTCTGTCTTGGGCTACAAAGAACCATTCCTTATCGAAGAAGTCCAACTCAACCCGCCATCACCCTCTAGACTTGCCGACATGTCGTTTACCATTTAGAGGGACCCATTAGGTCATTTTAGTCCATTGTTAGTCTGACATGCGGCAGATTTATTAATGCTACTTAAATGTTGTTGGAAAAAGAGGTGAGATATAAGGTTGAAACTATCTAAACACGGATGCACGTGTTACTAATTGCCTATAGTGAGTGATTGCATAGGAATTTAACCTAAACCATTTGTTTACATTTTTATCACATGCTTTGGGAACGGACTATAAAATGAGCTCTCAAATGAGAACGATTTATTTCTATAGTATGCTCGTAGTTAAGTAATAACAGCCACATGGTTCGATCCATTAGGTTAAGCTACGCTTGCCGAGGTTGGTCTGTGGATGGGTAACCATCTTAACCATACCGAGACTCCTCCGTGCCTCGGAAAGCACATTTAGCCGTTGGTCCTGGCTGTCATTCGTGGATCTTTGACAGTCGTTACGGGTCGTCAGAAGCCTGACAGTCTGACAACCAGTTTTACCAAGGAGTATCGTATTACTCAGTATCGGTTGTGGAGGTCAGATAGGCAGTCGCTCCATGTAACATACGGTATGCAGCTGCATCTGGTTAGACGGAAGCCGACCCCAACATAGTTGGGAAAAGGCTACGCAGATTGAATGTTTTTGTGTAGCGCAGTCTATCCCGGTGTCTTCGTATGTAAATATATTTTATTGTGTGGTGTATACCTCGTTTTTTTTTTATGAAATCTTTTTTAATTTAAATAAACTGACTTTAAATGATTACTCGCATTGCTTTTTATTAATTCCACATGCCTCTCCATCCTTGTCTATCCTTTTCAGTTTACCGACATAATATTCCCAATATAAATGTAACCAGTACCGTAATTGCGTAACGTATTTTCGTAAACAATTTTGCCTACTTCAAAATCAACCGAAGATGGTGTTATTTGCAGATGACACATCATTAATCTTTAAAATAAACCGACGGTCACAAAATCTTGACGACGTGAATAGCTCTATTCTGCAAGTCCAAGATTGGTTTACGGTAAATAATCTGGTACTTAATAAAAAAAAAACCAAATGCATTAGATTTAAATTACCTAATGTTAAAAGTAGCGAATGTGACATCATATTGAATGGAGAAAAACTGGAATTTATTAATCAAACAGTTTTCCTAGGAATCACGCTAGACGAGAAATTACAATGGGGACCTCATATAACATCTCTTGCGGGGCGGTTAAGCTCGGCCGCTTATGCTGTTAGAAAGATAAGACAGTTAACAGATGTGGAAACCGCGCGTTTGGTCTATTTTAGCTACTTTCACAGCATTATGTCGTATGGCATTTTACTGTGGGGTCGGGCTGCTGACATTGAATCCATCTTTATTTTGCAAAAGAGAGCTGTCAGAGCCATTTATAATCTACGTCGCCGCGAATCTCTCAGGGAACTTTTTAAAAGGATTAATATTATGACGGTACCTTGCCAATTCATCTATGAAAATATTATGTTTGTAAGGAAAAATCCACATCTCTTTAATAAAATAAGTGATAGACATAATTTTAATACTAGAAATAAAGATAAACTAGATCAACCATTTTACAGATTATCTAAAGTACATACATCTTTTATGGGGTACTGTGTTAAATGTTACAACAAAATACCTTGTGACATATTGCAATTAAATGAAAGAAAATTTAAAACTCATATCAAAAGTGCACTTTGTAAACAAGCATATTACAAATTAGAGGATTATATCCAGGATAAGAGTGCTTGGAAACATGCTGGTCCTGCTCCATAGGACAATTTAGAATCAAGACAAAATCAAACTGGTTGCTAATTTAATTGTAAAATTGATTATTTTGTGTTTTATGACATTGATTTAACATTCTGTGATTACTTTCTCACACACTGACTTATTAATTACAAAATTTTAGGAAAATCGTCTACTTTTACAATGTTTGTAAATATGTGAGCACCATGTATCTATCACATATTAAATTATCTGTCGTTGCTTCATTTTTAATTCTTTTTACCTATTGTGGTATAGTAATTTTATTCTAGGTGCATCGTCTTCACATATAATTATTTAACTAATGTACGTACCTATACAAACTATTGTAAAACATTTTAAAAGAGTAACGGTGGAGTTTCTTGCCCATTCTTCTCCATACGAAAACTACCTTTTGGAAGGGGCGACTAGAATCATTTTTAATATTTTGTAAATTTCGACGTTCAAAAGTGCCATACATGGGCCTATTTGAAATAAATGATTTGACTTTGACTTTGACTTTGACCTAATTTGTTTCATTTTGACAGTTCAACAACATTCATTGCGTTATTTACGTTCTTGAGCAGATTTTTTTTCCAACTTATGAAGCAATCTGTTTCAAATCGAAACAGATTGTGATTGTGTTGTATTACGCTATTAGGGTACCGGTACATATGAATGAATTAGGTAATAAATTTGTGTAGTATTTAGGTAAGTGTCCTACTACGGGCTAATTGGTATTCGTAAGTACTAGGAGAACTGTTACGACTAATACCTAATATCGACTTGTTTTTTTACTCTTCCGCTGTTCTTTTCAGATTGATTTCCTTGAGGGTACCAAGACAGTTGAATCATTTCTCTGAGGCTTCGCTTTTGTAAATTCTGACTTACAGGAAATATAGTGGTCAGTAAAAACGGAACATCAAACTCAAAACATTTATTTCAATTAAACCACGTATAGGCACTTTTGAATTGTCAAAACAGCAGGCCAGTCAGAAAAATGAAGCTAGTTGCCAGATCAGAAAGTCAGAAAGTCAGTAGTTAGAGCGAAGTAGAGCTAAGTTAAGCTGCGCTTAAGTACCAAACTGGAACTGCTGTTCCAAAATCAGCGTCTTAAGAACGTTAGTAGGTACTGCCTATCTATTCTAAAGGAATGCCTGAACATAAAATTGTAGGTTAGGTAGGCATGCGAACGCCTTATGAAAAGTAACGAGCAGTCTTATAAATCAGCGTAAAAATTAACGACGCCTTTTCAAAATATCACAGCAACATTGTTTGAAATTAGGGCTTGCTCTAGCGTTGCTATTCCTACACATTACTATCTGTACGGTGACTAAGTATTCGACTCCAAAATGGTGTGGTGGTCCATAGGAATCGTATACTTTTTGTGTAGAACATGATATGGAGTAGGTGACTCCCCTAATCGACCGTGCCCCTAGACGTAGTGCTTCGCAGTTACGTACTCTACTAACCTACCTACCTTTAAACGAGCAATTCTAGTAGATATAATTTAAATCTCGGAAATGGATTTTCATGAAATTTAGTATGCAGGGAGCGATAAATCGATCTAGCTAGGTTTCATTTTTAGAAAAGGGCATTCAAAAAAAAAACCTAGCTGGGCACGGTCACCCAGATATTTTGTATTTACATGAAAAAATCAAAACGTCACATGGCAGTGAATGATGTACTAGACAGTCTTTAATAATCATTGATTCATAAGTGCTATAAACTACACAATACAATAATTATATCTCCCCTACCAGGCAGTGATCCCCTCAGAATTGCGTCCCGGAATGTTTATATATAACTGCTGTATGGTATGTAGGAGACAGTACACTCCTTGTATTCTCTGTACTTTTATAGTCTTAGCCATATGTTTCCTTAAGTCGATAAACTATGTTCTTCTGAATACATGGAGATCTGATTAGGTCATCCAGATATTAGCAATAATGTGGACACACTAGCTGGACGAAACACCCGCTCGGGTCACAGCACATCAAAGCTATCTGTCACAATTGTTTAAAAAAAGTTTAAAAGGACGTTTAAACGCATTACGGCTACCGATTCAAAGATTAAGCTATTGTTGTGGCTAATATTGTTAGTTTAAGCTCCGAGGATTATTCGCCATTCATACTCTTTTTGTGAGCCCCATAACATGTCTGTCACAGATACACATCTTTTGAACCGGGTGACACTTGACAAGTTTGGTCAAATATTTTTTTTAATTTTATTTTGTGTCGATTTCTTATCTGAGTTTCGGTTTTGAGTTGAGCAGATTATTAAATGTGTCAGGTCGAAATATTAAAAGATCTCTTCGGACAAATATTTTTATTTATTTAAAGAAATTGTTTTAGTTGCAGTTCACGATATCTGAGCATGGGGTTCTTCTGAGTTCGATTCCCAAGTCGGGAAAAGTGTTATTGGTTCTTCCGTTAGGAATTTATCTTCTCAATTCTCAATTCTTTATTGCATTCTATAACTAATGTTGGTAAAACAATTGTTAGGCTTAAAATTATTGAAACAATTATGGATCCTGTCGGGCACAGCATAGTAGGAGAGAGGAGGAAGAGCGCTTATTTGAAGTGTTTATATTATTTAAGTACCTATGTCTTCTGGTAATACTATTTCTTCTTAAATATTTTCACTTTATTTCTATACCTACGTTATAAATAATACCTGCTTGAGTAAGCAGGTCTTTGTTATGTTATATAGTTTTAGTTAGTTATTCTTGTTGTTCAATAGGTATTTGTTTAAATTACATATGATATTTGGTTATTATACTGAATTTATTTGCACGATTATTTATTTATTAACGACTAGAAATTATTATTAATTGAAAATAAGTTATTGCATTGTATTTACTATGTTTATTATGAATTGATATTTAGATGATTGTTTTATTTGTATAATTTTGTATTTTATTTATATGTGATAATATATGTACAGTACCGACCAAAAGTCCATGAGCAATCTCACAAAGCAATAGAATGACGCTTCGGTTTGACTTACGACCTTCTTCTATAAGTTGTTACAATACTGTAGACACGCACATTACACACACACACTCACTTTGTCTGCAACCAATGACTAGTTCAAGAATCATCATTCGTTTTTAGTTTCATTCGTCTTGTTCACATAAATATTAAAGTTTAGCAGGTAGACCACAAAAAACTGAGTAAATTATTTCGATTTCTGTGGGGTAGATGCAGTTTGTTACGAGTATTTAATTAATAGAACTTTTTTGGTTCGTGGATAATATTGGTGACGAGTATTTAGCGCAGTGTTGTGGTTATTATTATCAAAAAGCAGGCATAAAATATATTGAAGAGATCAGATCAGATCAGAGAATATTATTGCGCTGCGTAAAAGTGAAGTGAATATCTAATGAAACCGGACTAAGTGTGAGTGTTATCATTTATATATTTCATATTTTACTAAACATAAATCTTAATCAAGGGTATTGTTGATAGAACAGAGGTATTGTTGAGACAGAAGATGCCTTTAAAGTTTTAAATTCATTGTGAGGTTTAATTCGATTAGTGAATAATAAATAATAAGGTATTATGTGTAATAAAAACAATGTTTTTCTTTGTTCTAGAGAAATACTGTGAGGGTTAAGAGATATGAGGAAGGGGCTTATTATCGAGTAGCAGCGACGTCAAATGGTGAATGAAACAAATGGTTTCATACCAACGAGATATTTTGCTGAATTATTAAAAACACGTCATTATGAACCGTTCGCCGTGCACTCTGAAGGCTTGCATCACTGAAGACCAGCTAGAAAACTGTTTTTGACCTTAAACTATTGACCGTACCAACTTAATAAACAACAGATTCGTTATTGCATGAATTTATGGTAACGAATTTTTTAAGCACGTTTCAATAGGGTGTTTGTCGTATTTCTTGCAGATATACCGAAATTGTTTAATATTATTTTAGTTATAGTATTATTTTAGGATTAAAATTTGAGGTTTAGTTTCAATCTTCTTTTCGTAAAGAAAATGAATACTTAAGCTTTAACCTCAATAACAACCAATATTTACTAAAGTCAAATAAAATGTAAAATAATTAATACAAATAAAATATAAACAAATATTTAACCTTAAAATTACCTATTCTGTAAGTAGTTTTTTACATTTTAAGTAGTCTAATATTCTTATTTATTACTTAATTACTTCGACCATGATCAAAGCTTAATATTTATGGTGAAAAAATCCATTAAAAATTTAAAATATTTCATAATTTAAATATGTCAAAATAATACAAACTGCTTCTAAGTTTCTTGATATCTATTTCACATCTTATTCAGCTGAAGTAATGATAAATAATTGTAGCAATTTTTTAACTTATGTAAAATAAATATAACGAATAAACATATTTTTTTAAATTTTGTTATCATATGTCACGCATTTTTTATTCTAAAACCTTTATTGCAATAACAACATAAAAAAGCAGCAATATTTAAAAAATATTATTATCGAAAACAAAAATAATAATATTTGCAAAAAACCGCACTGTGTTTTATGAGATTAGAACCTGAGGCAGTTTGAATTCCATACCAACGCTTAACGCTTTCTGCTATCTGCACTTGTTAAGTTACTATCGAATTTTAGCAATGCCATTAACTGGTCAAGTTCACGCGCATAGTGCGTGTGTGCTAGCATGTTTAAAGCGACGGAAATATATTGTTGTTTCGTGTAGCGCAAAACTGCGTTATCTGTGGTGTGTGTATCGTGTTGCTTACACATACAAATGTACGAGCTATACCGCGTGTTCACAGCAATATGACTCTTAGCGTGCTCATGCACTTTTGAGCGCTTACTGTACATTTTTAGTTAGTATGTCATTCTTGTAAATTATAATTTATCGTCTAAATTTTCTTTTATACTATAATAGCTTTCTTTTCTAACTTTCTTTCTTCGTTCTATGGTAACCTGCGTCTGCGAGTTGTAGTATGAAGAAATAAGCTATTAAGATGCAGCGGCCTTCTTATTTTCATCCTTTTTGAGTCAGCCCTTATGAGGAAAACGTCCTGCTTACCAAAACGCCACAAACCAATACGTGCACGATAACAATTTGATAGGAATTGCGTTAACGCCGGCGGTAAGATATAGGTAGTCAAAAACATAACCGTATCTTTTGTTAAAATCAAAAGAAATATCATCAATGCTACCATGATACGCAAGGCTGATAGCTTTAATTGAAAATATAACGGTTTTAGGAATGGCAATTCCGTACATAGGTGTTTTGTAGCACAATTTGCAGGCCAGGCTAGGGACACGAAAAAAGTATCGATACTTTGTGGTATCGAGTACATTTCCATTCGATACCGATACTTTTGTACTCGATACTTTGCATTCGATACTTTTACTCAATGAGTACTTTTTGGCAGGTATCGTATCGAATAAGAAATTAAGTTTTAAATGGGTAAACTTAGAAATTACCCATTTAAAACTTGCGACCTAACGGCTTATGTTTATGGTTATGGTAACGCCATCTAGTTCACTCGTTCTGAACCTTCTAAAACATTACATCGATCTTTGCTCGAAATCGTTCACAGTAAAATTCCTAACCTTTCCTTCATTCATTTACTACACTAATCAATCACTCATTCACTCACTCGTTCACCGTTGTCATTTGTTTTTTCATGTCCTGCCCTACTGAAGTTAAACTGACGTTATTTACCTACTGACTGATATTGACCTATGCTTTATGCACATTAGGCCCTAAGAAAAGTACTCGATACCTTGAAGTATCGATACTTTTGTTTCGATACTTTTATGAGTACGATTTTTTTTTCGATACTACTCATGAGTACAGTATCGATACTTTCTATTCGATACCGTGTCCCTAGGCCAGGCTAGGGATGAGAAAAAAATATGACCACTTTTATTGATAGAAGTAGACTTGCACAGTCTCTAGACAATGCTCTTTGAAATTCCTTTTAATTCCAAGCTATATAAACCTTTTCTCGATAAACTACAATCAAGTTTTCTTATTTAGAGCCCAGATCCTGAAGCTTTTCAGTATTACAAGTCTCTGTAAGCTCCCATAAATGTCACATAGGCACATCATTCGCTTTCCCATTAGGTAATGAATGCATTGAATCCTCTGAAAAGGTATCTAACACATGCTCCTAAGAACTTTAAGGATAGTATTGCAACTCTGGCCAAACTGAAGCAAATCGCGCGCGGGTTTCGCTGGCGCCGATTGTATCAACTGACTTGTATGGAGGTGGTCAAACTGGGGCCAATACATAAAAACTCCGGCGCGGGATTCCCGTCAATGTGGCCAGAGCATTATTGGTATTAGATGAGCAACGACCCTTATTTTAACTAGCATGCAGATGGGTTTTCAGGCGCCTACTATAGAATTTTTCCCTGTTGGTAACATTGTAATTAAACAATTTCCGAGGAATTCTAAAACAAAAGAAGCGTAAAATTGATTAATTGCTAATACATTATGATAGCAGTGGCAGTTGGTATCGCTGATAAACGGCTTACAACGACCGAGTTATATGCGGTGCGATAGCTGCAATGATTTCTGATTAACCGTGTCATGGTTGCGCAAGAAATGGCTGGATTTACACTTTTTGGGGACAACTTTAAAAAATAAGAGAATGTGGTGACCTCTTATTGAAAGAGTTCGCGCAGGTTATCTACAAACTTAAATTCAAAGCATTTATTTCAATTAAAACCACTTAAAAAAAATCCGGAGGCGATAAGTCAAAAAGATGAAACCCATTCCAAAGCGTAGTAGGTTCCTATGGAGAAGAACGGACAAGAAACTCCACGGACACTCTTTTAAATCAAAATATTTATTTAAAAGAGTGTCCATGGAGTCATATTTCATCTTAAAATTATAATTATGTCGTATCTGTATCTATTTTACTGTGTGTACATAAATAATTATGTAAATACAATTGTTATAAAGTATGTAGTAGCATGTAGTAGCAGTAGGTACAGCAGTAGTTTTGAACAAAAGGCGATGGAATAACATGTATTTGATTATGTCCACTAACGATAAGCTTGATTCAATGAAACACTCAGCTGACTATTAGTAGGTATAGCATTCTGCTGAGATAGAGATCAGCCGCACTCAACAAAACTCAAATAAATTACTCGCCTCATTTGCGATACTGTGTTTTGCAGGCGCTAATCAAATTATTAAAGATAATTAAAAAAAAACACCGTAATAAGACCAAATATTAATACTCCTTCCCACTGCAGACACAATCAGAAGGAGTATACCAGCAACCCTTTAAACGTCAAATGGTCAAAAGTTGTTAGAAAAAAACCTTCGTCCCGATTTTTAAATGTCTTAATTCTCCAAAGTGCGTCCTATTCTCTGAAGTTCTCACGTCTAGTGTGCACTGCAGCACAGAGTGGACAAAGGGTGTATTCTGTACATAACAACAACTAACAACAGTGTTGTTACATGCATGGTGGAGGCAGAGAATACTGACTTATGGTGGAGGCGTCCCGGCGAGCTGTCACAACAACACGGCCTGTCGCGCGTCAGCGGATGTGCCAGGATGCTCAAAGTTCTAAAATGAATATTAAAAAAATACCTAGGAAGTCCAATAAATATAAGTCGTTGATGATATGAGCCAATTATTTGTCACCTACTTCTTCCTTTTAATCCATCTACGGCGTAGCGTAGCAAAGACAACATTATCGAGTCATAAGTCATGTTCATTTGTTTAACATATGTAGGTGTACAATAATATCGTTATAAAGATAATAAAGAGTTCCCTATGTTATACCAGAGGACGTACAAATGTTTATAATTTAGTAATTATTTAATTAAATAAGCCTGAACAATAAAAAAGCAATTATAAAAAATCACACATAATACAAAATAATTAAAAATAAATAGCAATAGAAATCAATGTCAATAAAAAAAAATCAAACTGTTATTTATTTTGAAGTCTTAGAAGGCTTATTTACATTCATCACGTCTTATGAACTCGAATTTCGGTTTAACTCAATAAAAGTACATTTTTTATTAAATTTTATTACACCCAGTTATCTACCATTGCCAAACTTTGGGTACCTCTGTACCTCCCGTCAATCGTTCAATGATTCGGAACGGCATCTCGTTTTTTTCGGAGCCGGGTCGGTGTCACGGCACGGCAGGTAGAAACTCAGACGTACACGATACATTATTGACATCAACCTGTAGGTTTCACTCACTCTGAGAGGACCTACGTTTCGCATTAGGTAGGTGCCTATATCAGTTATGTCAAAGTCAAAGTCAAAGTAAAATAATTTATTTCAATTAGGCACATAAAAGGCACTTTTGAACGTCAAAATTTACAAAAAAATAGAATTGATTGTAGTCGCCCCTTCCAAAAGGTAGTTTTCGTACGGGCAATACGGCTCGTAAATTAATGATATGATTATCAGCACCCTTGCTTAAGAGGCCCTTCGAATAAATAACATTGAAGAGTTAGGTATACGAATTAATTAATGTTTCATTATAAGTGGAAACCAACTCATCATAGCGTAACAACACTCCATTATTTTTTAAACGCTTCACTTACAAATTGCCAGTTATGAATAAGTCCCATACGTAATAGCGGCGAGTTTATCGCCATTAGCCGGTGACAAACCCAGACTCCGGGCCGTTACCGATTTCTTGATGGCGAAAACTTGACCAATGAGTGGAATCACTAACGAAACACTTAGTTTATATAGATCTTGTAGTTGGAGACTAGCCCTTTAAAGTAACGTTTCACAGTAACACACACTTGGAATATCTACTTAAGTTTCGCAAGTAAGGTGGCTGATAGCAAGGTGTTGCGATGGCCAGATAACGCGCTCTAGTCGACGTGCAAGGAAATTGCAGTCAGCGGCACACGCACACAGCTGCACGCTTGCACAAGTACCCACAAGCTTACACAAGTACTTACGTGTGCAGACGGCCTACATGGGGAACCGTGTTTGTGGGGCTCGAAATTGGGGCGATCTACATTGCTAAAGCTGTAGGGTCTTGAAACAATGACACAGTGGAGATATTTTTGGAATATTTGTGTCTTTTGCGTTGAAAGAGGACGCAACATGGACTTTGACTGAGAATTGAAAATGGTACTTACTTAGATCCAAAAGATCAGTACACGTCAATCAAACCATTCAAAGCGAAATAATCAAGGAGTCGGATGGTTCTGGACCTGCCCAGGCTAATCTCTCGTCTGCACGATGGTAAATTATGTAGATATCCAAAAATTTATTGTTTCACATTACCTAGTCGCATTTGGATTATCATGTTGAGACCATGTAAAAAAAATTCGAAGATAGAGCCAGAGGAGTGAAAAAAGGATTTAAATCAAGGGTAGAGTCCATATTCCGCAGTGGATACTAACGGACGTTACATTCTGATGATAATGATAGGTAATAAAAGATAAGGCGTTATGCTTAGTCCACCTCACGTATGCACTAATCTTTCTTTATCCTTAAAACATATCAGAAACGATAAGACCGAACTCAAAAACAATTAAACAAAGCTGCAAAATGTATTATAGAAAGAAAACCCTTTGCGGATATCGTAACAAACATTTAAAACATATAACCACCTACTGAGAGGCGCGTGTTCCTTACAAAATCATAATTTAATACCCACAATACTCATACACTTGCGAAAATAATTCACCACTCTTTTAACTCTTGCATTAAGGTGTAAAATGTACAAGCTTTGAGTTTTGTAAGCGCAAGTGAAGCGTGGTGTTTCACCTGTCTGTAATTTGTACAGGAGTTTGACTAATTCATAGAGGAATTCGCTGCTCCTATGGGAATTGAGTTATTTCTTCGTACTCCGTGTGTTAGCTGTGGTCCCTGTGGAGTTGCCTGTGGTTTTGCTTTTGCTTTGTCAAGAATTCAAGATATAGAAAGGTAGGTTAGTAGTGACATAAGAGATTGTAGAGATTTGATTATGCCAAGACGTGTCTGAATTTTAAACTGAAAAATCGTGGAATGAGTGTAACGATTTATTTTGTGTTTACAAAACCCAGCAATCAAAATAAAGGCGAAGACACTTTGTATAAGTCACTATAACAGGCTCTTACAAATCTGATCAAGGAAAGCAAAGAACGTTGATGAAAAACTGTTTAAAAAAAATTAAAATCCATGGCGAGATATGTACTATTTTTTAATGTAGATAAGAATATTCTATTCTACAACAAAAACGCAACGAACCTGCAAGAAAATAAAGTTCTCACATTAGATGTGAGAACTTTATTTCACTCACTGTTTCTTTCTGCTAACCCAAACACGATGCGATGAGATGAGAGTCGCATCGTAGTCCTCAACTGGCCGTTAGAGACCTCTTGTTTCACCAAACCACATGCTGATCTATTTTGTAAAACCTCTTCGTGAAAACTTAGATCTTAAGCTGTTAATCCCTATAGAATGACAGCACACTTCAAGACCACTTCACCTAAGTTTTCACGGTGAGATTTGTTCTGAACAATTCACGTCTTGTTTCAGCTTCTTCACTCGTATCTACTCTTAGAGAGCATTATGCAGTGATCGAAAAATTACCCTGTCAGCGACCTCGCTGACAGGGTAATTTTGACCTGGTATTTCACTCGACGATACAAATAAATGAGTATCTAAAAAACACTTTTAGGTTCACCTTTAGGTTTCACCTAAAGAAAAAGGGCATACCTAAGTGCATATTAGTATTGCGACTGCCTCGTTTTTGCAGTGCATCAGAAATGTTCGCGGTCACCCATACCGATGAATTTCATGCCATCATCCGCAAAAAAACGGCCTCACTCCTGAGCAGAATAAGAGGCAGTCACAATAGTATCCTGAAGGCTGTGGCGGCAGATACTTCCATTATAAACCAATTTATGCAAAGAGTTATACCATAGTTAGACCATTACCATTTCTCGTTGTGTCTAGATGTTGGGTGGTCTTCTCACAAATTCGTATTAAGTTTTAAGTTACTAACAAGAGTGATTTAAGTGCAAATACGTTACCTACTAACAATTTATGGATCTTTTTGTGTTTTTCGAAATAAATGTTTTATTTTTTTTAATTATTATCTTTATTAGTGGTCACTTGTAGATGCTATTTTAAGGCACCTGAACCAATCCAGCTGAACTTGAAGAACCTTGAATTATAGACGAATTTCTGAACACAAAAAGTTAATTCGATACAGACGCGTGTCGCGGTTCACCACTATACTTGTTACTTGTAACGTGTTCATAAAAACTTGTTAACCATAACCACATTAGTATTAAGTTACAAACTGTTGTAGGTACTATGAAATCATATTGTTAAAATATTGTAGGCACAGACATAACCAAGCAACCAAGTAATGTCCAAAGGTACAGAAGAGTAGGTACTGGAGAGGCTTTACTCCTTAGGGTTTTAGAATGTAACCTCAGTGTGTCCAAGTAGATGTCATGAATGCGAGACAAACATTTAATTTACATTAATAATAGGAAAAAAGTTTAGAGGGTCGGCCCCCGGCTTGTCAGAGCGGGCGATTAGAATATAAAAATATATAATTGAATTATTAAACACAATATAAGTATCGGTTTTACTGAAAGAAGCCTTTTATTTGATATAAAACCGGTACCGTAGGCTGCCGAAGAGTATATTACCTACTATTTGATTTAACAAATTATAACAACATAATCTAAGAAAGGCACCAAAGCATGGAAATTAGCAAAAGCAAAAGAAGCTTAAACAGAGGCTGAAATGTAGCTGTGGATGATGTCTATAGTGAATCTAAGTAAAATTACAGTTGTCTACGGTGTACCAAAAATTTGTACCATCTACTTCTGACTATTTTCTTTTTAAGGCCCAGTTAAATAGCAATTCTGCCCAGCTCCTTCCCTCACACTGGCGTAACTATAACCCATTAGAAGATATAAGATAAACATTTGACGTTGGAGACAAAAACAACGCTTATAAATATAAGCTCGATCCAGTTCTTACGATTAGAATACTGATACCATCTCATATCTCAAGTGAAATCAGTTGCAATCTATTCTTATATCTGGAGCTAAGTAAAAAGGTGTTTGAGTAATTCAATAACTATTTTGTATATACTTATGTTTTGTCATTTGTCCAAGGCCCGCTGAAGTAACAAGGTGTTCTTTCGACAAATATATCATGGGATTTAAATGCAATGTCATAAGATAAGTTTGATATCATTTCTACAGAAGATAGCCGGAAAGAGCTGGATGAGATTCGCACAGACCAGGGAAGCATAACATAAAAGGAAAGAGACATATACTCAGTAGTACGAGGAACAGGGCTGCCAATGATGATCATGTCCCAGACTTGATATCAACTAAAGAAAGCCAGTGAGAATAGACTGAATGCGAAGTTTTTGTAAAATTAGATGTAGGTAAGAATTCAAACCAAATATGTTAAGATTGGTAAATAAAAAGAGAACAAGCTAAAACGTTGGCCAACCAGCAGACGGTGAACGTTGGACAGACGATACAAATACAAATAATCAGGATAGTGAAAATAAACCTAGATATACATATAATCGGGACAGCAACTCAAAACCTAAATTTGGAGTCACTGCAAATGAAATCTCATTCTGAGGGTTTGCATTTTAGGGCTGATTGAAAATACAGTATTAATGTAGGGATCCAAGTGTTGCTAAAAACATATTTTTGCTCTCTGTAACACAAATGTCATCATCACCAACTTAGTCTTAAAAAGAAACAGTCAAAATCGTTCAAAGCCCTTGCGATGGAATCGTTTGACACTTTTCAAAGTAACGATAATCTGATGTACAGTCTTGTTCCTCCATTTTTTACCTCCGGACCGGAAAGTATCATCTTATTTGTTTATCTCCCGAGCTTGTCGACAGCCCATCGTCACGTAATTAGAAAGACAAGGTAGCTTTTTTTCATCATACATAATTGACAGGAAAGCTGAATAATTACAAAGGAAATTCAACCACTTGTAATAGAGATAGAGTCTATAATTGTGTAGTGATGTTGATGAGCACTGGTTGACAGTGTAGCCTTTTTGTAGAAATATTGTTTTTCGTCGACACTGCCATTTTTATTGAGTCTGTTTCGATTTTGTTTCGTTTCTTTATTTTTAGTTGAACTTACTTTAAACGACTAATGACTTTGTCTGGGTTTAAAAATGTGTGATCATTATCAGTCCTATAAGTGCCTAGTTATCTATAAAACATCTAAATTTACCCGGTAACTTATGACTATGAATTACTGTTTTAACTGGTTTGATATGCTACTAGAATGGGGCCTGAAATTTAGATTTTGATAGGTATTTCTTTACTTCTTGCGTCCTTGAGGATGGACCCAAGGGGTAAAGAAATACGGTGTAAATATCACTCAATGCAGTTCCTAGTAAAAAGATAACATAATATTATCTAAAAATAACAACAAAATGCGATTCGATAATTTTGGTGCGCACCTGTGTGGGTTATCTCAAGTCTTGAACGTCATCTAAATCGTTAGGTAAGCATTCAAATCATACTTTGATATTTCTAATACTCGAATTGATTACCTACCCGTTGGTAAGACTGGTTGTCAGACTTTTGGTCTTCTGACTACCCGTAACGACTGACAAAAGTCAATGATGAAGATTCTCAATTAAGTAATTCGTCATAGTAAGCTTTCGAAGTTCCGTACATCGCGATGATGAACATTCTCAATTAAATAAGTCGTCACAGCGTACCCTCTAAGGCCCGTATTACAGAACGTCACTCAATACTCAAGCATTACTTAAAACTAGATTCAAGCCATTTGATTGGTTGAAACTAGTTTTAAGTAATGCTTGAGTATTGAGTGACGTTCTGTAATACGGGCCTAAGTCACCTGAATCGTACTTTTAAACTTTATGAATACAGTAAATCGGTATTTTAAACTTCGAAGAAATAATTTCAAAATAATAAAAACAAGGTAATCATGACATCGTAAAGAAGAACCCAATGCCGCCTCAAGATTAAGAAAGCCCTATCTACCAAAAAACAGCCGTGTTCACCTACAAAAACATTAAATTGAACGAAAGTCAGAGAGCGACCAAATCCGTTAGCTATCTTATCAAACGAGTTGTCCAGTAGCTTAATTCTCCTAATCCTATAATACGGTCGGACAGATAAAGCTGTATATTGGTTTTCGCACGTGACGCCCTTGGGTAAATATAGTTGTTTATTTGTAGCTGCCTTATCATAGATATAAAGAGAATACTCGTAGTTGGATTCCTTTGTTTCTTATTTAGACAACTGGGTAGTACTAGTAGTAGTTGGACGGGCTGGTGTTCGCAAGTCCAAGTGTGTACTATGCGTATTGGACAGTTGGGTTCTTAAAATATACTAAGCATCTAGTACAAAATTAATGGTCTTCATTGGATTAGTAGGTAGCCAATTAGTTTGCAGACCTTTGCTTATTAAGCTTTTTATGTTTAAGGTTGTTATGAGCAGCTTATCTCATGCAAATTTCAGATTTGGTGTATAGTGTCGGTTTCAATTATAGTTTTGCTATAATGACACCCAAATCATATATTTCAGGTCTTCATGTCTGTGGTCTTTTGATGAGTTTGGAGTACTGCCATTGCACATGTAACTGAAATCAGATTTAATATCGTATGCCTGGAAAAAATATAAATACGGTTGCCTTTCTATTTTACTATAATCGTTTTTGTATTTTCCTCTTTAAAACAAAATACCTACCAAAGATAACGCTTCGCCCAAAATTCATGGAGGCGACGAAATCTAAAATAATTGCCAGCTACTGAGTTTGTTCATAGATAAACATGATATATTATGTGAATACAGACCCATATCTATACAATAATATCTTTACATCTGAAAACGACACATTAGTCCTTATAGCTATGAATGAAGATTCAATTTTGCGTGTTATGGTAGCAAATAAAAGTTGGTAAATGTGGAACAAGCGATAGAAATGTGGACATGCGACAGTAATTATTACGACACGGTATTGTAATTGCAAGCCTTTTGATATTTGGCTGTCAATTATATTAGGTGCTGGCTATCATCAATTTGAAACCTGTTGAGAATGTAGATAGTATACAGTAGACAGGTACATCTAAATGTTAAGAGGTTAAGAATTTAGGTGATAGTGTTATTGTAAGTAGTTGATTTAATGTTTGTATATTAAGATGAAAAGGGAGTCTCAAATGGATGTGCTGAAAGATAGTTAAACTCATAAATATAGTAGGTGAGTAATTTCCATTATAATTAAGCGGTCTAACTGATGATGCCTTTACATTTAACTTCTGTGCTGTAACGTGAATTAAGCCAAAACATTATGGCAGTCATATTAAGGGTACAAATGGAAACAATCTGAAATCTAAAACCAATTCTATTTCTGAAAGTGAGTACGATACTTGAGGATATTTAAAAAGGTAAAAATTTAATTTCCCAAACGATACTGATATGATAAACTCTGTTTTGACACTGATAATATAAAATTTTCGACTTATGAAATATCAAATGTTATCACCGTATCGGCGGGTGACGTCATCAATATTTAATTTTGTTATTAAATTTATATTTTTACTGTTAGCAACACTTGACACGTTCGTTCTAATTTATAATGTTGATACAAATAAATTCTCGATAAAGATAAATCTTAGTCGTGATTCTAAAATGATGAATTGTTATTTGAATGTTTTATAGCTGTTGTAATTTTTTAGGTAAACTGTGATTTAGTATCTACAGCAAGATACCAATGATTAAATCTACTACCAATGATTCAATCTACTATCTTGAACCTACGTCAATGTAATCAACAAATTATTGCTACCATCTTTTCCATTAATGTTATCTTTCCCATATATATATATCTACTAAGTAGTTTCCTAATAATAGTACAGTTTTTTTTTATCTGCTGCCTGTTGCCATAGCCAGAGGCTGATATTGCACCTTAAGCCTTCAAAGTCAAGTCGAAGAAAAGTTCTTCCAACACACTACATTAGGATTCCCTGTGTCGTTCCAACGACACAGGGAATCCTAATGTAGGCCCACGTAACAAAGTATATTGTAGGACTTTTTTCAAGGAAACATGGACACAATTAAATGAAGAAGAAATTGCTTTACCAAAATGAAGATCTAAATCTAAATCGACTACCAACATCGGACTTGAAAGATTAAGATACACATTCTGATAGGGATCAGGTAGGTACCTACGTGTTATAAAAATCACAACAATTATCTATAAGTATGTATGTTAGCCATCGAATTCCTTGATAGTGATTAATATGTATGGGTATGTAATTAGGTGGCGCTTTGATGAACAGAAAAATATCAACTAAAGTAATACGTGGAACGACGAAGAAGCATCTAGCTACAGAATGCAAGATGATAGAAATCGCCGATATAAATATAGAAATTGAATATACAGTATAATATATCTTTATAATCTGCACATATCGAAATTAATGTATGTCTAATTTTATCGACGGAAAAAATATTTTATTAAACTTACATTTTTTTTTCTTTAAAGATACGTACTACGTAGTGGTGGCGTCTTATTAGAAATTTTACGATTATTGTAAAACATGATGAAAAAAAAAACAGATTTTTGCAAAAACTCTGTTTTGAGTGTAGTTTTTTTTCACAATTTTCATTTTATGAGGACGCCTAATTACTTCCAATTATTATGAAGTTTGTTTAATCGCGATAGATCATTTAGTTGAACAATTACACCGTTATGTTTAAAAATTCCATAAAAAATATAAAAATGTTTAGATTTTTTTTTCGATTCCCTTATTTCGATATGTGCACATTATAATGACTCGCACTATGCTGTTTTATGCTTCGATCAACAATACCAACGTTTTATGCCAACAAAACATCAAATTATATGGGTTGATCCATTGAGTTGGGTCAGTATGAACAAACCTATGAAAGGTAGGGGAGCAACCTATTAGAGGTAGTCATAACATCACAACTGTAATACCTACCTGAAGGGTTAGGCAGAGGTGTACCGATAGTAGGTACATCCAGATTTCGTTATACTGGGTTAGGGGGAGTCTATTGCTATTAACCGGGCACGAATCTAGACTCAAGGAAAAACCCAATAACCCTTAGCCCGACCTGGAAATCGAACTTAGGACCTAATGCTCAGCAGTAGCGTTTGCAACCACTAGACCAACGAGGCAGTCATAGGAGTCATCGGAGGATTTATGACACATAAGATATCATTATAATAGCTAAGATCGTCGAACCTATCAGTTAGTTAAAACAAGTTAGTATAGACGTTATCAGCTAACACCACACCGCGCTATCGGGTGAAGTACTTCCGTTGTCTGTTTGCGCGATACATACCCAGCTTGCTTTGCTTTTGTCAACGTCTCATGTAGACGAGATACCACTAAAATAGATAGATCGGCTTCAGGTACTAACAAACATGTTGCAAACATACTTGATGTTCAAACCGTGGTCATGTGGCTATGGGGGCCATGTTATGAGATCTCAGTCTACTTCTACGTAAACTGTTGAATTTATCTTGCGTCACAACTTTACTGTAGCTGTCGCTTCTCTACACGATAGCAAATGATCGTCACGTCAAGGGTGATTATAATAATTTAAACATAAACAAATCTTTAATGATTTAAACCTAAAACATGAGTTTACACGGTAACGTTGCCAAAGCCGACGGCGCGGGCGGCGGGCGGCCAGTTTGGCGAGTCGCTCAGTATTTCTCTACAACTAGGTATCTTGCCCTCTTTTTATAATTTATGTATTGATATAATTATGTTCTCTTCCGCAATAATAAGACATTTACGCACGGTTTAACAGATTATAGAAATAGAAAATAGTTTGTTGTCCAGGGGGCCGACGACAATCTTTTACGAAACAATCTTATTTTAGGAGAGTTTTTAACCGACTTCCAAAAGGAGGAGGTTCTCAATTCGTCTGTATGTTGTTTTTTTTTTTTTTTTTGTATGTTTGTTACGCGATTGCT
Source organism: Agrochola litura (assembly GCA_949152395.1). Lineage (NCBI taxonomy): Eukaryota > Metazoa > Arthropoda > Insecta > Lepidoptera > Noctuidae > Agrochola > Agrochola litura. The sequence goes on from OX424490.1 coordinate 1,377,078, forward strand.
CCGCCAATTATGAATTGATTTTGATGATTCTTTTTTTGTTTGGTAGATCATATTTCAGAGGTGGTCCCATATAAATTTTATTAACTTTGCTTGGGTAGTTTTTGAGTTAGCTTCAATAATACGTATTTTTTCCCACTTAGTATGTGGATGATATGATAACTTCCTGACACTGTTATTTACATAGCAGGTAGTGGTATTTGAATTTGTATGGGGTAGGTACCACAACACTAAAAAGTGAAAAATAAAAACTTTTTACAAAAAAAAAAAACCGACTTCAAAAAAAAAACACTACAAAGTGAAAAATAACTTTAATTTCGGAAGTCGGTGACAAAGAACGAAAATTCAAAACCAAGACACCGACTTCCGAAATTAAAGTTATTTTTCACTTTGTAGTGTTTTTTTTTTGAAGTCGGTTTTTTTTTTTGTAAAAAGTTTTTATGTTTCAAGCTTACAATAACATAACTCACATTCGTACCACGACCTTCATCGTTCAAGAATGTTTTATTCCTGCTTAGTGCTGGGAAAGAACGAACTATTTGTAAGATTTGTCTATTGCCTGCTATATATAACAATTGAAAAAATTAAAAATAAGCTACGACTAAGCTGTTACATGATATAAATCGGAACATATCGAAATTCGAAACTCGGGCCGCATTCGGAGTTACGCTTTAATCGCTCACATCAATATTTTGCGTACCGATTTAGATATACTTGCACAAGATGGTTGGATTACAGTATTTCTTTCAAATTTCTTCTTCTTTGATTAGGTGACGACTGTAGCCAGAAGCACAATTTCCAAAATGCCACGTTAGTTTAAAGATATGGTGCAACTCAAAACAAAACAGCACAAATGTCATTTTGACAGTGCTCACGGTTATATTTAATATAGGGCATGGTCAGCGTTATCGCAAGATGGCGCATGCTATGACGTCATGTATGACGATTCACAGCACGTTGTTATCGCGCTGACACTAATTCGGTATGGGTGTTAGCACGCTCTAATCGATTGCAGCGTAACTCTGAACAGAGCCTCGATGTAGCGATATTTTTGTTTACAAGTGGATAACTACTACGGGAACTTATTTTAACATATTTGCTAATGAATTTATGATCGAACTGGCTACAAAGTCGACATGGAATCAAGGGAAGGTTAAGGTTACTCAGTGAATAAGTTTTAAAACAAAGAAATGTGTAATTTTTTGACGAAGATAGTTCGAAACAATATATCGTGGTCAGACTCAGTGATTAGTATTTTGTTATTAATTTTGCAGTCGGGTTTCCGGGCGGCAGCTAGAGGTACTCTGGGAATTTGTATTTTTCTGCATTATCCGCTTCCAAAAACTCAAATGTTTCGTATGCATTCGCCATCAAACAAGAAATTAATTACACATGTACTAAAATCTATAGATACACAATTCATTCGGCAAGTTTACGTAAATAAATACATTTTACTAACTTTACATGACACGAAAATGTTTTTTCTTAATATAAATTGCAAAACAATAATATTTCCGTCGAGTCCGAGGAAATTTTTTAAGATTGCTAAATTTGACATTAAAAACAATATTGCTAGTTGTCAAAAGTCACGTCGTGGTACGAATTGAATGAACTTTTAGAGGTGACGTCACCAAAATCGCTAAGAAAATAAAATTGTTTCAACATTACAATATGCTTATTTTATAGACGTCATGGTACGAAAAGTCAAAGTAAGATTATAATAATACTGCTATAAGAGCTGGTGATAGGTCCCCTGGTAATACAGTAAGCAGGTTTACAGGTTAACACCAAGTTGAGACGACATGAGTAAAATATTAAAATATTATAGCTAGGTTACAAAATATTATTTACCAATGAGCCCCAAACTAGACAGTTAGTCTGTATCTTGGGGCTCGGGGTACGAATTCCAGAGTGGAGACTAAAGAGGTGATTCCAGGTGTTGTATGGTATATCTGGTGTGTTTGTGTACGTGTGATGTGAGTGTGGTGTGCGTGAGTGTGGTGTGTAATGTGTGTGAGTGTGGTGTGTGTGATTGTGGTGTTTGGTGTGTGTGAGTGTGTTTGTATGTTGTGCGTATTTGTTCCCATTGTGTAACGTTTGATTCAGTGTCAAGTCAGGGTATCTAGATTAATTGTTGCGAGTCACAGAGTTTTGCAACATTTCCTTTATATATTTTTTGATTGGCAACGTTATAGTCCTTTTTAATAGACGTAAAGGATTATCCACTGCTTAAAAGCGCTCAAGCACATTATTTTTATAGCTTCATCCATACTAGGTACATATGCTTTTCAAACTGCAAAACAAACCATCCAACACTTCCCACCGTCACAGAACCACTTCGACCAAAAATGTGAGGTAACTTCCGTACGATAGTCTCCCGGGATTCCACCGCAGCGGGACCATCCGTCTTGTCCCGGACTCCGGGCCCCGGACCAACTTGCTGCACACTTGTGACCGAGAATTATTTCATACGGAACTTGTATTCTGTGAAGAGGGCTTTGAGAGAAAATTGGGGAAAAGAAAATAATGCTGTTTATATTTCTTCAGCAGCTACAGTTTTGAACTGACGCTAGTAAAATAGTCTGCCTTGGGCTGGCTTTGAATGTTGGGTACTATATCCAAAGGTAGTTACATTGTATACTTACCACTGCAACTCCTTTATCCCAGAATCTACAGTGGCAACGAACCTGAAAAGTGTCTGTACAGCGAAACTTGGAGAGCCCCAGTATCTACCTACTTTACACGATGGCCCACGCTGGTTCGTCCCATTATCTTGCCGCCAATACAAAGGATGATTGTTTCCTAGCGATCAATATACAAATATTGTTCTACACTATCTCTTATCTGATACTGCGGCGGCATCATGTAATTAAACCTTAATGGCACTATAAAATTAACTCATGACCGTGGGAAGGTGGTTTTATTGGATCTTACGGGACAGTGTTTTGATGTGACATTGAATTTTCAGTTAAATATCTGATGAAATGCTAATAATGCTGTTCAAAGGTTTTGTGAAAGCTAGAAATGCAAGATGGCCCTAAAATCATCGATTTCTCCAAAGCATCTTACAAAACGGATCTTAATCACAACAAGGAAGTCCAGCAAATTCCATTGCCAACAATTTCACCCTTGAACCACAACTAGGCCTTGAGATGTCAACGTGACAGCTGTCAAAACGCGAGCTGTCACACTGACAGCCGCTGTCAGTGCGGCGTGACGGAGCCGCGCGTGATTAATTAGCGGCTAATTGATTTGACAGTGGTTTAGCATTAGGCGGGTTATACGAGAGCAGTAATTGACACTTAATAAGATGTAGTCGATACGACTGATGACGGTTGTCGTGACACAGAATTTGGTTAGGTTTGTTGGTATACATTGTCCAAATAAAACCACAAAATTTGGGTTATTTGCGGTCTAATTAGAATTATTGCTCTTCATAGTAAATTATTATCATTTTCACTTGCTATAATAGTAATTGAGGATCGACTTCGAATGTATATGCAAATTAAGTTGAATATCAATTTATTTTATTTACAACACACCACACCACTTGGGCAATAATATTTAAATTTTTATCAAATTTAGTTTATTTATTATTTTTATAACCATATTGTATATTTTTTTTTATTAATGTAGCAATTAGTATTACACCTAGCATGTAAGCAAAATGAATTATATATTAAGGAAGGGAACTGTCTCCCGAGATACAGGTTAACTACCTAGTTCGGGAGGCAGAGCTTCTATGTAACAGTGACACTTATGTTTGCAAATAAATGAATTTTATTTTATTTTATTTTATTTTAATAACACATTATACAAGTGCCTGATATTATGTGCAGAGTCGTAATCTAAGGATTTTTTATTAATCTAAGAAGTAGTTAAGCTAAGGATTCTTTCAAAAAGGAGATTATAAAATTCATGACTCACCAGCGATGCAGTATAAATTGAATTATAGATACCACCACTACGAGTAAAACAAAACATTACTATCATTAATCTATGATCTGAGGGTATGACAGTGTGTTGCCACCCTAATAAATAGATATTAATTGTGACCAATTTATTAAGGTGATTCTAATAACATGATATTATTTTACACGGTAATGTTAATTTGCTGTCAATTATCGTAATGCACATAAATAAATACCTACTACTTATGTAAATATGTTAGGTAAGAAGGTACGTGTCAAAACAACTTACTTAAATATTCTGAATGTCAAGGTAGAATGTAGATTGTCATCATTCAAAACTTCTTTCCATTAACATCGACTTCCAATATAATTATGAAATCTAGCAGATTATGTACCTACCAAATCGTGAAAAGAAACATTACAAAAAAAAAAATGCAAAAAGTGTCCGCAGTCGGTAGGATTCGAACCTACGCTCCCAGAGGGAATCTGATTTCTAGTCAGACGCCTTAACCGCTCGGCCACGACTGCTGCGTGAAAGTAGATAATAATTTCAAGTTCCACGCCAAATTAATATTGCGAGTGTCTATTTTAGCCTCAATATAGCAAAAGTTGTGAGTGACGTCACGAAAATAATGATTGAAATCGAATGTTGTGTTTTTTTGTTACAAAGAGCGAAAATGAGAACAAGAAGAGTTCAATAAGCTCCTCTTGGGTCTAACTGTTGACTACTTAGACTGCATCTAGGTGACTAACAGTAACTCTGCCAATTTCAGTTTTCTTACAGAACAATTTCTAAAATACTTTAAATCCAATTCCTTCATAAAAGCGTTTATCCTAAAAGTTGGCAACGTCGCAAATAGCTGTCAAATAGGTATTTACCTGTTTTGATTAATTTGGCAATATTACTGTATGGAAATATGAAATGTGGCTAACTAGCGAACTAGAATATTGATTATGAAATGCAACAATTAATATCGTTACACCGAATATTTAGTCTTGGATGTAAAAAAAGTATTTGGAAACTTTCCAAATGCATTTTTTTACACATAAAACGGTTACAACATCAAATTCAGTTCCAATTAATTATTAATATTCTAGTTCGCTAGTAAGTCACATTTCTTATTTCCATACAGTAATATTGCCAAATTAATTAAAACAGCGAAATATTTGACATCTATTTGCGACATTGCCAACTTTCAGAATAAACGCTCTTAATCGGCGGTGGTTAGGGCACTGAAAAACTTGATAATTCATACTTTCCTCTACTTCTTAATGACAGAGTTTATCGTATAAACCTCAGCGAGAGCATATTTAAGTATTCTTTATCGAGTTCAGACAATGAAGCTCGCCTGACACTCGATGTCTTCATAACAACACAAAAACAATACCCTATCGCTTGACATGCTATTAAAATACACCATTTTATGTTAATACGATACTGACCTTTTGCTTCATTAAAATAAAGTCGATTTTTCCTTACCTTATCAGCTCTTCTTCATCACCAAAAAGTCCCAAATCACGCGGAACCCCACAAAAGAAATTAGGCTTTGTTTAATTTACTTAAAGTCCATTTAAAAAAGTTAAGAGTAGTGAAAAGAAAGGGTTATAATTGAATAACGATATCATAGTGTTTTGACGTGTCGTTTGATTAATAATGGAGGTGACTTGTACACTTCGGTAGGTTTTTTTATTAAAATATAATAATGTTGATGCAGGGATCATGTTATGCTTTTAACGTAAGCTTATAAACTTTTTGTTTTATACACACGAATCATTTCGTGCTTATCGTTACTTTTGATGGTTTAAAAGTTTAAATGGTGTGCCGAAAGGCCAAAAGTTAATTAATTTTTAAATGTTGATCTTATGTCTGGTGAATGAATTAAATTAAAATGTTTTTTTAACTAGGCGCAAATCTAAAAAAACCTGGGAATCGTTTGGGCAAGTCTGAAATACAAAAAGCTGCAACACGCTCTCTAGCAACACATTTATATCTGCCAAAGCAAAAAGGAAACAAATTGAAAGAAGATGCTTTGATTTTGATTATCTTTTGTGTCATAAAGAAAGAAAATGAAAAAAAATACGTTTATTTGCGATAAATATGACGCAAAAAAAGAACAGTAACTCAAAAAGAACATTATGGTGGGACCCATAATTTCCGAACCAAAAATCTTTCAGAGAATCAGAATAATTTAAAAGACTGCGTCTTAAAAATCACGAAGACCATTCCAAAGATCTCAAAAAAGATAACAACGAAAACATCTATCACGAGAAAGAAAGCAACAACCTTATTTACAAACAAGACAAAGACAAATCTAACATTACTTTCTTAAACAATCTCAATAACAACATAATCTCGCTTTATCCCGCAGCTAATGGCCACTGACCACATCATACCATACCCACAATAGCAGCGAATAAACCCTTTGCTCCATTAATCATCAGATCAACTCCAGTACTTCCGTTAAACCGGGTGACGGAGACAGAAATATAATAGTTACCTTTGATAGAGCGAGACGGGAGCACTCGATAACTTAATTGAAAACAAGTGAGGAATAGGGTTGGGTTGAAGTCGATATATTTAGTCGTTTTTCTCTGGCAGACCATTTGAAGCGCGTGCATATTGCTTCAGTTATTTTCCAAATGTAGGTTGCGGACCAATTCACCAAGTAATACTTTCTGATTATATCTTTTGTGACTGCTTCTTTTTACAGAAGAATTCTTACTCTATATTTTTAGAGCAGTCTCGGTTTTGAACCTGTTTGTGAAATCAAAGAATCCTATCCCAACATTGCTCGGCAGCGAAGGGTTCTGACTTTTAACACTATTCTATTACTCGGACCTTCTTCTTCTTTTTTTGTGGTTAGTGACTAACCTGGTGTCAGAGTTTTAAAGTCACCCATGGGCCTCTGACTTAGCTTCACAAGCCGTAGAGAAATATCTCTCAGGTATGCCGGTTTCCTCACGATGTTTTCCTTCACCGTTTTTGAAGCAAGTGATAATTCCCTCGGACACTCGGACCTTAATAAAATAACAGGTCTCTACTGATTCACAGTCGATACATTTTAATATTCAGTGGACAAGCCCCATCCTTTTTTTTATTCCCCGTTACACCCATAATGCGTTATCTGTCTCGTCTTGTGCATTAACACGTCCAACCTCATTATAATATTCACAATTTTATCCACACTTAACTCATTCAAATACCACCTCTAGGACTTTCAACATAAAGTTGAAATGTAAAAGCAAGGGTTTTCTAGTAAATGCACCTTCAACGGGCAACTGTCGCCAGGCTGTTGTCTTTTAAAGTATTGAAAGTAATGTTTATTGCTATGGTTTTGAAAGGTATGATGTTGTTGAATTTGAGGGCTACGCAAATATGAAAATGTTATATATTGAAATAGTAGGACGACTTTTCTTCCCCATTTATATATGAGATTTGAATATTAATTATATCTAAGACACTACCTTGAGGCCCTCCAAGTTTTATTTGATTTTTGTTCTGTATAAGTTAAATCTCTGAAATTTCTGCACGTTAAAGAAAAAGACTTTATCGAAAGCTTGGGCTTAAACTTGGCAAATGTCAAGTGAGGCTTTATCCTCTTCTTTCTTTAGCATTCTGAATTTTAATTCATTCATTTAACTGCGTATTTGAATTAAATCTGGAAAACTTGATATAAAGGCAATATTGACAAGGTATCTAACTTTTCCAATGTTAGGTAAAGGTACCTATATTTTTATCTGTCGAATAAAATTTTGGCACTTTGACAGTTTTTAACCGACTTTTAAGGCCTTAAACCGGATAGGTAAGTACCTACCATAACATAAAAGTGAAAAAACTGAGTGAAAGAAGTTGGACCAAAAAAAACAACCGACTTCCAAAAAAAATAACTAATCGGAATTAGGTGGCAAAAAACGAAAATACAGAAACAAAGACACCGTCTTCTGAAATTAACGTACCTAATTTTTCACTTTTTCGGTTGTTTATTAAACTCAAAAATGTATGATTACTCCTCAGATAAAATATATCTAGAGTCGTAACAACCAGCCCTTAGACTGAAAAACTCTGTTACCGACTTCCTATTCTATCTACTTAATACGGACCTCTAAAAATGAATACAAAACCTACATCTACGACACTTTACATGTCTGGTGCACCGTATTAAGACCTGCAACAATAATAAAGGCGGACCACGAAGTGTAGGCGACTTGTCAAGATGTCAGCAAGTCTTCATTATAATAAATCATGGTTTGTTTAGACAGTAATATATGTTAGTACTACCTGAATCAGGTGCCAGTTTTTTTAACATTACAATTTGGTTGCTGATCTGAGTGTAGAATAGATAAGTTCAATAAGTAGTAGGTAAGTGAAATTAATTGTGACTCTGAGAGAAACACAATGTCACAGGTTTATGTTTTTATTAGGTTTTTTTTTATTCGATTTAAAGCTTACCTACTTATAAGAAGCCAAAAAGATTCTGGCACCTTGATAAAAGGAACGTCGGATAAAAACAGTGTTCAAATCATAACAACGGGAAACCATAGGTACATACAAGTCCCAACCAATTTGGCATAGAGTTTTTGTAAATTCTTTTATAAGCCGTGTTCTCATGTTCGAAGAGTAATCGATTACCCATTGACAGCTGTCGACTGAGGGGTGATGATGTTCACAAAAATTGAGACGCAGAAATTGACATGGTGTCCATCTTATTTTTCGAACACAACTTTGCAAATAATAGGCTTGTACCTATAAAATGATTACCGATAGGTACTACTTACTAAAAACAAATATTCAATAGTGGAATCCCAGAAGATTAAAATGGTATGTATAGGATGCGGAGCTTAATTTACAACACCCGTGGACTCTAGGACCCTAGAGAATTAAAATCCAACCACTCTGAACTACTGCGGTAAACCCTCAGTGAAACGTACCTATGAATGTAGGTAGGAATAGCTACATCAGAGGGAAAACATCATGTCTTACCGCAGGAAGTGCTCAGGTGTGGTTCGGACAAGTGCTGTTGAAATCAGTGCTCTGAGTGGAATACCTCTTTTTTGATCTACAGACCCAGAAAATAATAACCCAGAAAATCCTGCCTTGGTGTACCAAGGCAGGATTTTCTGGGTTATTTTTTATAGCGAAGACAAACGAAGTGACACGCACATGAATGTGCGAAGCAGTAACATGAATATCTTTTTCTTTTCAATGTCAATAGCAAATCACCTAAAAGTTGAATGCTGAAACGAAGTTATGAAAAATCAAAATAATCATGGCAGAAAAGTCACTGCAAAAATAGTGATGAAGGGATTTTACCTAAAAATATCCAATATTCGTAGAGTTAAACCAGTGGGCGATACATAGATAAGGACAGCTGCCACGGAATATAACAACAGAAAAAATAAATAATACGCAACATTTCCCACCTTGAAATCGATTTACGTCACCAGGATAAATTAAAGCATTCTAAGTATAAACGCCGAGGACCATTCACAACGACATAAAATAAATATAAAAAAACTCCGCCGCTCGCATCCAGCCTCCCAGATTCGCACTATTATCTCCATGCAACCAATCCAAAATGGAGAGCGGAATACAACACTCTCATTGGCCCCTCGCAGTAACAAGCTCCACCCTTCGCAAAGACTCCTCCCATTGCACAAAAAGTTTCCAGAATCAGCTCTACCTGCCCACGTAACGTTCAGTCCTCAACTGACGTCGAACGCATTCATTAACGAAATCATCCGCCGTGACTACCATTCTTAACATTAAATCAAAATTCTTACTCTTATCAATTCGTGATACGATCAAAACTGTCTCAGATAACTCTGTCTTTGTCGGGCGTCGAGATTTTGGACTTGTCAGAGAGGGACGGTGAATCAAAGTTTTAGGTGTGGTTAAGAAAAATTATGCCGTCGTGTGTGCCGCGATCAGTGTTCGTCGGTTCACCTGACGTGCGGGCGTGCGATCGATAGCGCATGGTGCGGCACTAGCCCGATTTAAATTCGAACGGTCCGAATTCCGGGAGGCCAATAGCCGTCGCGCGAACTGTTTGATCGTAGCGCAATAGTGATGTGTGTGATGTAAGATATTGTTGTCGATAGACACAGACACGGTGATCGTGACAAACATGATGACTATGGACGTCGGGATGTACAACAACCAGCAGAACGGGTACGGGGGCGCCGAGTACTACCAGCAGGGTGCAGCATACCAACCACCATATGAGGGTTATCATGAGGGGTATTATGAAACTCCCGGGCACTACTACGAGCCTTTACTTCACGGGCAGACACACGAGCATCCTCCTACACCTGTTATAAGCACAGATACTGGTTTATGTTATACCAATCTAGACTATGGAGAGCTGCAGCCGAACTACCCAATACACACCTTACCTCCTCATCCGGAGCCGTTCAAACACAGAGAGGACGTGCCTCGACATGAGGAGATGGTGATGCACGAGCACAAGCTAGACAATCACTACCTGGAGACTAAGTACAACATGCACTTTGTAGACGAGACCTCGATGCAGTACAACCACGCTGGTTCTCCTCTCCCGTGCCCAGAGTTTGAACACTATCAACCGAAGGATGAGTTCGGAGGTTTGAGGGATGGGTTTCCGCGTGAGGAGTGTATGTCCTCTCACAGCCATCTTCAGGGTCACCAGGCGCACGCATCCCATGCGACTGTGCCGACCTATAAATGGATGCAGGTGAAGAGGAACGTTCCCAAACCTACCGGTAAGTTGAAATACAATCTCTGTAGTTGAAGAAAAATCTTACAATGTTTGAAAGACACACAAATGATTATTACTCATAAGAAATGGAAGGTTACAAAAATATAGGTAGGTATGAGCGCGAAGGTAATGATAGAGCTCTTTTCAAAGCGTTTCATCACCAGTTCCTTCTTCCATCTTATCATCGCAGTTTCTTGTTAGAACAAGAGTGACTTGTAACAACACATAATTAACAGTAGGTATTGTTGTATTTTATATATCATTATCATTAGGTACTATCAAAGACTACCACTAGTAGACCAATTTTGGCATTTCTTTCTATCCTGTCCTGTTTATATAGATGATATTTTTGTGTTGGTTATATCATCATCATTCACAAAACTTCTTCTGTGTATACCTACAGAAATAGTAAACAGTGCATATCGGCCTTCAATAAAATGATGCAATTAATTAGCTATTCAAATTATAATGTAATTATAAATCTACTAATTAACTGCAAGTGTATCACTGTCATTGGATAATTGAACAGTTGCAAAGCAATGTCAATGTTTTGATAGTACTTAATTAGATGTTATATCATAATGTTGGGTAGCAATACCTAATCACATTACAATATTATTTAGGTAACGCAACTTCAGGTACTATTCGTTATCATTTCTGCTACTGATTTTAACTACACATGTCCAAGAGGCGACTCAGGTAAAAAATTACTTTAGGAATAAAGACAAAGAAACAGAACTTCAATTAATTCGTAAGTATGAGCTAGACAGTTATAATAAGCGGCTTCACCTGCCATGTAACTAAGAACTGCTGTCACAACGAGCACATTAAGCGCCAATCATTTATCACTATAATTGACAACCAATGCCACATCTCTGCCTTCCTCTTATATAACACAGATATAACCAAAGATACGTGACCCTTTATACTTAACATTAACTTTGTAGTTAACTATAACTCTACCATTTTTATTTGTCATCATCCATAGACCTCTTCAATCGTTTTACTTCTTAGGCCACTCTAAACGCATGTCATTTTAATCGATACTCAGAAACTAAAAACTATCTTGCTGTCACCAGTCGCCTTCTGAAATGAAATCTATTTGTAATGTAGGGTAGGAACGGTCAGATTATGTTGATTGAATTCACATTTTCCATTGCCACTACGGCCATCCTCTCTCAAACAATTATGAACCACATACAAAACAGACCTTCATAAAAAAATTTTTTTTGCTTTACCACAAGTTTTTCCTCAATTTTTTTTGCTCCTAAATACTTGAAGCCTTCAAGTTACCATCACACAAACGCTTCTAAGTTACGGCAACGCTCAACGTCAGTATTGTGACGTTTGATGTCAGTCTAAGACTCTGAGTAGTTCAAGGGTTGAGACTCGACCTGCGTTCGACTGACGCGCAGAGCAAATAATTTGACGTTCATCGCTTGTCAGTTGTCAGTTGTCACGGTACGATACTACGGTGGGCCTGAGATGGACTTGCATGTTTGGAATTTTTTTAAAGTGACATGTCTTGGTTTGTTGTTCCAAGTTTTTTGATATAATTTATAATTCTGGACTTCTTAGCAAAATATAGATTTTCTGCAGGGTTTAGTAACCTGTGTTAGTGATTTGATACCTATTTCCATAATAATATGCACATCCTCGAAAGTAGAAGACGAAATTAAAAGGACAGCCGGCTCACTTTGAATACAAGTAGCACAGGACATAGATAAATGGAGATCTGTAGAGGATGCCTTCACCCATCCCGGGGTCCTTGTAGATTAAGTAAAACTATAATAATAAACATTTAACAATTACTAACAAATACTACTACTAATACATAAATATATGGAATGTAAAACAAACAAAACTAAAATAGGAATACTAATAGGTATCTACCTACTAGAAATAAGAAACTTGTTTTGTATAAAAAGTTAGCTAAAGATGCACAACGTGCTCCTTCATATAATTTCAGTCAATGAAGTTTTCACGGTCTCTTTATTTATTTTAATAATTATGTACAGTTGTACACACAGTAAAATACCCACACAATTATTCTTTATCTATATACAATAACCTAGTGGATATATTATAAAGCCGTTAGGTTTTTTTTAACAGTTATCATATAAAATTTTTAGACAGCAGCATCTTCTTTTAGTGTATCGTTTTAACATAATAGTTAAGAAATAAAAAACGTAAGCTAATAAAAAGTGATGAATTCGTGTTAGGGGTTAGGATTTATTAATTAAAATAACTCATTCACAATCACATAGAAATATGAAAATAATCTAAATAAGTTTAGAAAAATTAAATATTTATAATTAAAATAACGTCTAAGATAAAAAGGTTGTTAAGGAATAAATATTAATAGTAGGTATCTTTATAAAACAAAACTTTAACATTTAATTAAAACAGAAACCCGGGCCAGTACTTTCTATCAACATCGTAGTCGCTGCAGCTCGGACAGACTTCAGATGGTGCGTACCGATAGCGCCATGCTGCCATGCGCAAACGCAACGCCTTCTTGTTCCAAACGAAGCGACGGACACTCGAGTTTATTAAAATGAGAAAGTTAATTCAGAACGTGAAAAAGCCTTTACAATGTAGAAAAAGCCTTTACAATGTAATATTCTACATCATATAAAGCAAAGTTTCGTTATTATTGTGTGATCCGGAGACTACGCCTGATTTACATAGTGCGATTTTATTGCCTGGTGCATACCATGAGATGAAGCAGAGTCACCCACCGCTAGCTAAACTAAGTTACAAACTAAACTAACTTAGGTTAGTTGGCGGTGAACACCTCGCTTAAAATTTGCACCGTCTAAACTCACACTGGACTATTCGTTTGTTTCTTCAATGTTATGCCACAGGCAATAAACTTGCATCTTGTAAATGTGGCTTTATTTTCAGAAAAGCTATCGTTATACGATTTGAATACCCACCAGTCACACTACAAATTAAGTTCTCCATGGTATGGGAGCAGCCAGAAAAAAGTAAGATTTTCTCAGTGCAAAGGAGTGATATTAATCGTAACCGCAACACATTGCCAAAGATTGCAAGACGATGTAGAAGGTACCTACTACCTAATAACATTAGATGGTGCACACTGATTGCAAAGTAACCAATGCAGTGCGCACACGCAACGTTATCAAGGAAGTTTTTACAATAATTAGAAACAAGCTAGTCGCGAGAACCAGAACATAAATCAAATCTAACTTGAAGACTATAATTAAAAAAATACAGCCTGTTTAACGTAATAGTAGATACCGTCTCATGGAAAATGCATGAATGTTATTGAGGGGTAACGAGGGGAACTGAGCGTTGTGGGTAAAGACTTAGTAAGTACCTAAGCACTTGTGGAAAATGCTCACAGTTTCCGTGGAGTTTCTTGCCGGCTCTTCTCCATAGGAAACGACCAATTGGAACCGTGCATCTAGCTTCTGACAATTCATAAGTGCACTTGTAGGTTTATGTGAAATAAAATATTTTGAATTTGAATTTGTTTAGTATTGGGCCAGTTTTCTATCACGGAAACAATTATTATAAACAGCAATATAGGTACCTTTTTAAGTGCTTTCGAAAGAAAATACTAGAAGATATACTAAATAATAACTCGAATTACATCTTCTTCGTCTCCTTCTCTTGTGTCAGCACAATCTGAGAATATAATTCCTAGGTGACGACAATTCCAGTCAACAAGATGGTTTATGAGGATGCGTGAAAGTTACTGAAGTATTCGCATTTACAGAAGCTTTAGCAGAAGTTGTGAGGAACTTGCATGTACCTATATGATGCAGAGAAACAAGGGACATAACATAACATCACACATGTAATCCTTAGGGTTAGGTAGAGGTAAAACTACCAATAGTACCAACACCCACATTTCCCCAGTTATTTTTAAGTCCCAAGTAATAGGGAGCGAGCCTATTGGCAAGGGACATGTAGAGAGGAAACTATTTAGTATGAATCTGAAATATGTGGATGGCTACTATGTAGATAAGGAGACGATAAAATAAACGATGACTGGATTCCGTGATGATTATATATGACAGCTGATAGAAATGTAGTTATAGTTGAAGAAGTCATAATATGTTACACTGACTCCAAATAAATTGGGAAAAAGCCAAAAACATGACTCGCGGAAGCTTTAAAAGCACTCCAAAACTCAGTAACACCTAATTAAAACATATAGTAACGTGTTCCAATCACACGCCACAACAGACAAGCAACAAGAGCGAACAAGCCGCTTACAACACGCGTACTTTTGGCAGCACACGCGACTTGGTTTACATTTCAGCTAAACCTCGTGCTGGCTATCTGTGTTTGTTTGTGCGGACACGCAACACGCATGGGGTTTGTGCTCGTACGATTTGGGGATACTGTCCCTAAAGCTGCGCTAGAAATGGTCTGTCATTTTGATTTTAATAAGGTGTTGCCGTTTTGGTAAAGTTTTTTCAAAGTTTCTCTTGTTTTAGGTGTCTATTGGTTGCTAATCTTCTTGTCTTGGATTTATAGAATAAAAATAATACTCTTTATTATGTACACCACACAAATTAATTGATTTATTTTCTTAATTTCGAATTTACGACATAAGGATTACATAAAGACTAGAATATACACATGCTATGCAGTAGCACAAAAGCATGCTAATTTCGAACAGACGCTACCTAGTAGAACACAATTAGCATGTACACAAGAGATTGTGATCATTTTACACACACGCAGCCAGATACGAACTACACATCAAAAAGACATGACGTCAACTACGTCAACGACGTAACAAAACAAATCCTGCATCGCGCAATTAGAGTTTACCGCGCGAACGAAATACAGTGTGTCTTTACAATGTGCACATACCGAAATGAGTGAATCTTTGCTAATTTAATCGACGGAAAAATATTTAAATATTTTTTTTTTTAATATTTTGTGGAGAAAACTACCCTCAATCGAAAATAAACATGTTTTTTTCATCAATTTTTACAATAATCGTAAAATAAGACGCCAAACAGAACAAAAAAATAAAATAAAAAATATTTATATATTTTTTCCGTCGACATAATTAAGCATAGATTCCCTCATTTCGATATGTGCACATTATAAAGACACTGTATAAGATTATCCGACATCAACCGATGGGCAGTTGCCCGCCAGACACAATACCCGCTTGGTCGGAGGATCTTCCCTTTTCTATAGAGGATGAGTGAACCCGACGTGACTGCAAAACATGCATGTATGTATGAGGAGCAGGGTGTAAAGTTCACTCATTCTCTATAGAAAAGAGAGGATCCACCGACCAGACGGGTGTCGTGTCTGGTGGGCAACTGCCCGCCGATTTTTTTTTTTTTTTTTTTTAACTATGGCCTCTGGCAGTTGTGACCACTAAGGTCTTGGCTGCTTAACCGGATTTTTCCTGTGGTGGCCTTAAGCTTCTACACTTGGAGCCTCCAGCCAGGAGCTTTTAAAACTATACTAAATTAGAATTAAGCGAGTGCTCGCTAAGGGCACCCCCTGTGGGGTACGAACCTCGGCTTAGGGCATCGCTGAGGGGAGGACAGCAAGAAGGGACAGGCTGGATCAAATTTAGATTTTCATCATGATTATTATGCGGGGTATTTAAAGCTACGTGCTCAGCTGCAACAACTGCTGGCACCTCGTTTTCGAGCAAGGGTCGGGGATCCCGTCGATTAATGTCGGGACGTTGTATATATACTCGTCACGCGGTAAACTTTGCTTGCGCGATGCAGGATTTTGTGTGACGTCAGTATGATGCGCAGTTCGCATGGAACCTACTGTGCAAACCATACCATCTTACAGATTATTATGATGTTCAAAATATCGCAAACAACATGGTTATAAGTAGGAATTAGTATATTGTACAGAAAACATAAAGCTAAGTATGTAAATTCTAACCTGATTCAAATCCTTTTCGAGCGGATTAAAGTAGGCAGTTAGGCACCCCTCTTCTTTGGTGGTTTATTTTAATAGTGAAGTAGGTACTTTTGAAAATCTAATGATTATAATTTTTTGCCATATGACTGGGCCATGGGTCACTGGGCTGGGACTGACAACATGTGAATGTCGAGGCAATCTAGCTGCTAGACAACACGGACATAGTGCGTCGGCTAAAGAGAACTAAACCATTTAAGTTAGTGTAGTGTATAAATAGTGAATAAATAATAGGAATAATGCTGTGCTATACATATAACACATGAACAAAGTGTTTTCATCAATTATCAGACACTAAGAAAATGCTACGAAATTGTATAAAGTGCAAATTGACACTATTCTTAGTTATAACATAATCTATCTCATAAAATATTAAGTTAGAGTTAAATTGCTTATTAGCCTATTAGACTAGATTGTAATCTATTACTAAGAACTTAAGTTATTATTAATAAAGAAAAAAATATATATATGACTGGGTCAAGATCTCAATTTAATTTTCATTTTTCCGGCTAGGCAAAAATCTTAACGAAGAATAATTTAAGCTATGAGTTAAAGAGAATCACTGAAAGTTATAACAAGGTAATACCATGAATAATATAAAATGTTTTGAAACAAACTCTTAACAGACAGATCTCGTGAAGGTAACAATCAACGCCAACAGTCAGATCATACGAACAAATTGCTCGCAATTGGCATAAATTGAAGTTCGCAGATACGCTCCACAGCTTATTGTCAACTGTGTTACTGATGCGACACAAATGTTAAGTAATAAAGAAAATACTTTTATTTGCACTAAACGTGATGCATGAACGCGAAAGTTTGTAAAGATGGATGGATGGATGTTTCACGCAAAAACTACTGAACGGATTTGAATGAAATTTGGCACACAGATAGTGTTTAACCTGAATTAACACATAAAATACTTTTTATTCCAATATTCCCACGGAATCGAGACTTATGCACGTGAAACCGCGGGCGCAGCTAGTAAAAAATAAAGCATACTAAAGAAGCAAGAAGATATCAGAAGAGATAATTTTCATTCAACTCGATCCATTTGGTTACCAACTACATATGCGTAGGCATATGGTCCTAAGTTCTTATGACTGCAACGTTATAACTAACTCCATGCCATAGAGGTTCTGGAACAGTATCCTCAACTCTGAAAATTGTAGGTCCTAGAATGTTAAGAGTTGAGGAGCCAATCACGTAATTTTCAACTTTGCTTCTCCACAGTATAAAGAGACGCTAAGCAAAGGAGTTTTATATGTAGAGAGACCGACTGAAAGTCATCATTGATTGTTAGAAAATTCATAATAAGTACTTAGAGGTAATTTCGAAAATTTTCTAATCTGCTAATTAGTAAGCTTACCCTGATACATAGACACAGACAGTCATCAATCATTAAACAAATGTAAATAAATAATATGCCTTGTGTAATATTAGATACAACATACAAAACTTCTTGCTAAAATTATCCCAAAATGAGACAATTCTGAAATAAGATAAAATTCCTTCTTAAAATTATTGTCTCTGACGTAGACATATCAGCAGACATTCACTAAGATTTACGTTTGCATAACATATCTACGAGTGTAACTATGTATTTTTGAATGAATTTATCATATGAAACACTGATATCTAATTTGAAACTTCGTTGTTTCTACAAATCTCATCTATGTTTATCGTCAATCGTTCAGTCGTTTTCGTCACTCTATTGCGATAAACGCCTGCGTTCGTTTGATATGAGCGTACGAGTATTTTTGTCCTGCGTGTAGAATATAAACAAACCTCAAACGAAAAACCCTCAGTAAAAACCGTTAAAGGGCACTACAACAGTTTATCATAAAACATTAAAAATCAATTCATCCGCTTCCCCTAGCTGACCCTCGTAAACGGGCTAATTATATTCTCCATTTCTTATCAACTAACCTTCAAAGGACTATTAAGTATTCGCTGATTACTAAATAATTTTCAAGACATTTCCGTCTAGAATTGATGCACCAAATATTGCATCTTAAGCAAGTGCATCCATATAGTATAAATTTATTCATATGATGCAAAGTGTTGGTGATGGTACATCTATAAACACCAAAATATTATATAATAACAGTAGTCCAACATTAAAATTGATTCGACGATTTAAGACCACTTTTTTTTCATAACTTGAAAACAGACACAAAAATATTTAAAACCGAACTGAATATATTAAGTTTTAGTGATAAAACTTCGTTTTTCGTGACCTTTTCGTAAACCTCTTCATACAAATTCAGCATCAGATCCAAGCAGCCTAAAAGATAGAAACAACATGGTCACGATGAGTGGACAACGTTGTGCGGTGCCCAATAAAATAGAATTAACATTGTCGCGGCGTCACAAACATGCTGATGAATTACAGCGGGTATTAAATTGTATTGTGGTGATTTTATTAGCTTCTGTTACTGCTCGACAGTGACTGTCTGTTTTGTGTCATATGGTTCATCTTCTAGTGTACAATATAAAATAGTTTTTCAAATAGTGTCAAGTGTTTGGAGATTTTCTTTTATCTTATAATGAAAACCTATTTATAGGAACAACATGTCTTTAGCAGATAAGAGCCATGTAATTGTGGATATTTATTAGCCAGCATCTTTCACTTCATCATTTTCATTATCATCACGATTTAATTATTGTATATCAGGTTTGATATAGCTTTCCCTTCCTCAATATTTCTCCATTCCCACTTAACCATATACCTAACTTAAAAAATCGTTGTACATCCAACAAACAAATAATTACAAAAACACGCCAAAATTAGACCACACGTGAAGTCTGTCAAAGGCCGGAGTTAGATCTTATCTATTCCTCGCGCACAATGCCAGCCCTGTGCCAGCGAGCCCAGATATCAAACCTCGCGGGATTACTCCACAACACTTTACTTTACCGGCCCCAAAGCGATGCCACCCGAATGAGTACCCTAAATTCAAGATGCTATGGATAATGTTACATCTGAGTCCCCCAGTGAGATAGCAAAACGTAAATTTGCAAAGGAAAGGATAGGTATCTCACATTGTCATTTTCCGCTTGCAAGTCGACTGTCGCATGACGTTTGGGTCTTCGGAAATATTGATAATTGACAGCCGATTTTGAACTGTATTCTACAACGACTATGGTTTATTTTGTCTATAAAGATCGTGGTTAGGGTTTTTATTTGCATTTTTAAGGAATGCGTAAAGTAACTTTGTTGTGATTGGCAAAATCATTGATATTTGTTCAAGTCGCTTTGGGACGATGACGTAACACAAATGTTCGCAAGATTCGCAGCGGCTGAGATTGTATCTGGGTGTCGCAAAAAGATTCTAATGTTTGTATTTATATACTTACTTACATCAAGTAAAGGAGACGTTAAAATGCATTATTAGGAGTTGAGTTAAAACTGAAACCAGCTACCACAACCACAAAGTGCTAATGGAAAATAATGGACGAACATAAAAAAAATCAGCGAGCACTTACAAATCTACCATAAAAATCGTTTTACGTCAACCCAATGAATTTGAGTAAGTTAGCCGTAATAGCACTATTCCTTGGCTTTCAAGTGGATGTATGAACCATCAGATTGGATGAGGAACGCCTCTGAAGGGGTTATTAGGAGTGGACTGGACTGGAAGTGGCTCGAAGTGGCATATTAAACGCGGCTTGCAAGTCACCTGCATTAGGCGAGACGTTCAAGGGTGGCACGATTTGAAAGCGATCAGCGATTGTTTGTGTAATTGATTAGCAATAAGAAGAACAGACATAAAAAAGGTGCGATCAAACAGGTGGGAGATTGTACTGATACCCAGTCATCACTACTTACCAAGTGATGTGACTATGTAGGTACACCAATTATTCTTGTCATTTCTGGTAAAGCCAGTGATCTGATATTACCTAACTTTCTATATTTTTAGCTGTTTGCTGGTGGCAGTTTGCAGTTAGAGTGATTGATTTTGATATTGCGGCAGAAATTGAGAAAATTCCTAAATCTCTGCTGTAATCTGAATTTGAGCCATCGAGAAATCAGAAATTCGATTTTTATGTGTACATTCACCTGATAATGAGAATTTAATTATAACATTTGGATCACTCGCTCCTATTTCAAAATCACTTCCTTTTAGAACCAAATAGGGACCCAATTTTCGCCATATTTCGCCACATCTTTCACTTAGCACCAACCACCAAAGTCGCTAGGCCCAGTAAACCGATTAGACCGGCGTCCACCGCGGGGAGACTATCGCACAATCTCACACGCGACCCACCCCCCTTGCCCCTTTCACCCCTCACCCCGTCACGTGACGCACTTTCCAATACCTTTGTCCTGGTAATGACCCCTTGACTTGTTTTAATATCAATAAAAATATTTTTGTAAGCAATGCTATGATTGTGGCCTGATAGGAACCTTCGTGGTGGAGCTTACGTGGTCTGGTTGAGGTGGTGACTTGATGTATTGTGGCTGAGAAAGTGATGTGTCTTAGGACGGTGATGAACTGTTAGTGTTTATGACGGGTGCTGAATGACCCTTAAACTTGGGAAACCATGATTCATTAACTCATTATTAGGTCTTTAATTTTGTTATTGTTTACCCTTTATCATTTGGTTATTTACAAACAGTTTCGTATTTTACTACTTCAAACTAATACTTCAAACAACTGTTTTGTCTCGCCTGTCCGTTTCTTACATCCACCAAATATAAATCCTGGCCTGTCGATGTTGCTATAGTTGGTTTTACTCAGTTTCCTTTCGAGTTTATCGAGTGCTGTCCTGAAATAACTACGTAGGGAATTAGCCATCCAGACCAGTCAAAAGTATCAAAGTAAAAAAAATTCCAACTACCCTAAACTACCTATTAAGATCAACATCATATAACGGTACCTGACACAAAAGCTTACTTTCTAAATATTAATGAATTTCCAAAACATTTTAACCCACGTGTTTAACGAATAGATACCAGATATGGATGCATTCCACCAAGATATGGACCCCATTGTCTTTGCCCAGTTTCTGAGATAAAGCGGACGGACGGACGGACAGATTAGCGTGCGTGGGACGAACGTAGCTATATTAATATTTTTAGGAATAAATTATTTGGTGATCGTTTAGGGTTCCTTGTAGTTTTCACTTATAACACAATCTTGATAAAAAAAAAACTCCAACAGCTAGTTAGAAATCTCTAGAAGACAAAAGCTGACTAGCATTTTATTGTCTAGAAATAGTTTGTATAGAATATAGTTCATAGGGATCGTAAAAGCTTCAACCGTCGGGAAAAATATTTAAATCAAACTATAAAGGGGAATATAACTTTTATGTGATAGATTTCTTTAAACGTGCATTATACGACACATTACATTTTCCTCGCTGTGCCAGCCTATTAAATACAGTTTAAAAAATTACAATTCATATAATCTGGGAAATGATCTGGATCAAACTTGAAAAAGACCATCGTCTTTTTCAAGTTTGGCCCAGATCCACGACTTCTATACTGTCGTACATACAGTGCACATTGTTTGGTATTTTATGGAAACCTTAACCGCACACTACGACTCAAATATTTTTGATACGGAACCATTAAAGCTTTTTTAATCATGAACAGTTTGTAGGCGGCCGTTGTACAGTTCAGTTACTACTTTATCGGATCACTCTATAATAGAAGGATTATTTATTAAATAATAATGTACGCTAATAGATATTAGTAGCGGTGAAGTGATCGTTTTCGACCTCACAGCACAGCTTTTTCCACATAAATAGAATATTCAGCGATAATTTTGGTCTTCCGAACAAATTTTGAAACACAGTGAGCTTAGTGTACAACAAGTAGGTATATAGTTTTTGAATGTTACATAAAGTATGTTACATTAGTATAAGATATTTTCTTTATTCAATTTCGATCTCGAAGAAGATGTAGTGACAAAAATTTAAAAGGGTATGCTGAGATGGTTTTTGCATGTTGAGAGGATGAATGAAAGCCGACTAACAAAAGGTTGTAACTCAAGGCTGATGTGAAGGGAAAGGCCGGGCGGTGACGCCCTAGGAGGACATATACTGACCTTATTGGTGATGTTCTTCAGAAAGGTCAGGTGCGTAGTACTCGCAACCGGCGTGCGTGTATAACCAGATGTATGAACGTAAACGAGGCTAAAGGAGTATGTAAGGATCGTAGCAGGTGGCGTTCTGTAGTTTCTGCCTACCTCCATGGGAAGGAGGCGTGAGTTTATGTATGTATACTTATTATTGTTTATTACTATAGATGTGCAATAAGTGGAAATTAAGTGTCCGCACTAGTAAACCATATTTATAATTTTATTTGTTCTGTTCCCACAGACAAACCGTAAAAACGGTTTTGCGGGGCATTGTTTTAAGTTAAGATTTTTTATAAACATTGTTTGTCTAGTGGTCGCAAGTGCTACTGCTGAGCATGAGGTCCTGGGTTCGATTCCCGGGTCGGGCAAAGTGTTATTGGGTTTTTCTATCTGAAATTTCTCAGTAGCAGCTCGGAGTCTGGATTTGTGCCCGGTTGATGGCAATAGGCTCGCCCCCTATTACATGGGACTTAAACATAACTGGCGAAATGTGGGTGTACCTGCTACAGGGACACCTCTGCCCAACCCTTCGGGGAAACAAGGCGTGATGTTATGTTATGTTAATATACACTATGGAAAAAAATCTGCTATTCGATACTTTTTAATCGTGTTCGTATTGCACTTTTGTATGGAACAGCTGTTTTCTTTTAACCAATTTAAAAAAGGAGGAGGTTGTCAATTCGACAGTTTGTTTTTTTTTTTTTGTATTGTTTTTACGCGATTACTCCGCCAATTATGAATTGATTTTGATGATTTTTTGTTTGGTAGGTCATACTTCAAAGGTGGTCCCATATAAATTTTATTAACTTTGCTTGGGTACTTTTTGCTAGCTTCAATAATACGTATTTTCCCCACTTAGTCTATATGGATAATGTAATGATGTTATAATAAGTTCCTGTCACTGTTATTTACATAGCAGGTAGTGGTATTCGAATTTGTGTGGGGTAGGTACCACAACCAAAAAGTGAAAGATAAAATCTTTTTTCATCAATTTCGGAAGTCGGTGTCTTTGGTTTTGAATTTTCGTTTTTTGCCACCGACTTCTGAAATTGAAGATATTTTTCACTTTGTAGTGTACTTTATTGGAAATCTTTTTTTTTTTGTAAAATGATTTTTTATAAAAATTCTGCGTTGGTTCCGTAGCAAAAGTTATAGGTACTACACTACACTCCCTTGCCGTGTGTCCCTTCTTTTTCCTGCTGCACAGTGTAAGTAGAAGAAAAGTATATAATACGTTATCATCACAAACCTACGTTGCTTTATTTTTTGTAAAAAATAACAATTAAGTAATCTTAGTAGTACTTAGGTAATCTTATCAGAAATCCTAAAAACACCCGTTCCCCGATTGGATAACTCAAGTCATTGTGTGACGATCACACACGACCACAGATGGTTATCGTAAAAGAAAAAGTCTCGACAATAACAATCTATATTTGTCCTATCCCTTAATCAGCGTGAAAAATTAAAATCAATTTTAATCTTTCCACAATTTGCGTCACAAGGATTAACTACCGGTATCGGTATCGGTATCGGTATATCAGTGGAGATGGACTGATACCACAAATTGGACAGCTGTGTTCTGATTGCTCGGTCACTTCGGTAAGTATATCTTATCAAGAGGTGCGGACATTTGATTTTATTTACTAGTTTTACGCTGACATCCTTAATGCTAATAAAAAACATAGATTAAATTAATTGAAAACGAATCAAGTAGTTTCTACTTGTCTTAGTAATTATTTCTATGGGAAGAGTAAAGTAGTACCTACATATAGTTTTTAGATCTGAGTTTTCTTGTAAGGGAAAAGTTTATTTTCATAAAACAGCGAAACGCAGATGGTTACCTATCATAAGTTCGAAAAATATTTGACCGAATTTAATTTCACCTAAAACTTTTCAACTATTATCGTTTCGTTTTTTTTTTACTTATTCGTAGTCACGTCTGCCACAGTATCAGTTGACCTATTATCAATTCGATTTTTTTCGTTACTCCGACGTTTAATTTGGTCGAAAAACTTTTTACCGAAGTTACAGTAAGCCGAAATAATATTTGTTCGAACTATTATGTTTCTGAACATTCATACGACCTACTATTTTCTTTAAAGAATTATTTAAATGTAATGACATTTAATAAAACAGTTGATTATGAATAAAAGTGATTTTAAGTGGTCCCAGTAAGAAGCAATTTGTTATTTACGTGTTTTTTTTATCTTTCTTTGCGTCATGTTTACCGCAAATAAACGAATTTTCTTTCTTCTTTCTTTCTTTCTTCAAGTATGCAGCATGCAAGCAGGCATGCAGCATGCAAGCAGGCATGCAGCATGCAAGCAGGCATGCAGCATACAAGCAAGCATGCAGCGTGCAAACAAGCATGCAACATGCAGCAAGCATTGTTTCTGTCACGGCTTCGGCGCTGCGTGATTTGGGCGGCCTCACGCGAGCTTATCATTGCAGATAGTTTTAACGCTCACCACCGCTGCTTCGGCTTGCTGGCCAGCTACGCCAGCCAGCCTCAGCCGCGGCGGGCGGTCCTTCAAATCACCTGCTCCTCAGCTCGCAGACCACCCCACCTCACCGCGCCTATGCGGGCTTAAATTACATCTAGGGCAGACAAGACTGCATGAAGTTGATTTTGCAGCGATTCGTTTCTGTCACTAAATTTTGTAGCACAACATATTGACTTTTTATGACACTATTTTAATTTAATATTGAAATTGCCGGCTATATATTTGTGACCAAATAATGTTCCGTAAAATGTTGTTCCGGTGTGGTGAAAATATGGCAAATAAATCATTTGGCAAATGAAAAAAGTTCAAAAGAGCCTTCGGCCAATAGCAAAAAGTTATTTTGTAAATCGGAGAAATATAATTCGGTAAAATAATACCTATGACATGATACTTCGATGATCAAATAATGCAGATAACAAAAAAGACGTCGGCAATAGTTTTCGGTAAAATTAAATTCGGACAAAAAAAAATCGGAAAACGACGAAACAACGCAGATTCATAGCGTCGCTAGTGCAATGTATCTAACTATATTTTCAGTAATTTTATTGCGCTGCTATTTCTCTCTAACTTTATAACTTGTACACTCGTTAAGGGAGAGTGATGGAGTTAATCTTATGGTGAGGTAAACGTAAAATACCTGAAAATGGAATGAAACTTCAAATTAGCAACCAAACTTCTATAATATTGTGTATATAGTATGGTTTTCTAATCTCCAAGCACTTCAATATTTACAAGCATAGATTATCTGCCAAGATTTATGACGTCATGGAGTTCTGTCACAAACACATCGTCAGGTTGACTCACAGCATCTCTCTGCTACAGAAGTAGTGCCGTGATGTCATCGTTATTGTTTTAAATCGAGAAAATTGTAACTGAATCTGGTATTTATCGATGGATCATAGCGCAAGATTATGCTTTTTAAAGATAGTGTTATTTTTATCAGCTATTGCTCAATGTTGCTCTTTTTATAATCAGAATTGGATTTTTCTATGACAACAATCGTATTTTGGTTAAATACAGCTAGTTTTATAACCTTCACTTATATAATATTTTCAGACAACCCTTCATCCAATTCACTTACATGTTTTCTTAAACTTAACTCTTTAGGAATTCCGCAAAACTGCCCAATTTTTCCAACAAAATACACATTCCACGCAAATTCACTAAACACAATAACGGTAAACTGATTTCCCTAACAATGCTACCGATACCGAACAATGAAGTCATCAGCCGGCCGGCGCCATCTTGAATGCACTGAGTCGATCGATTAGGCTTCGCCCTCAATCGATCATGCCCATCACTATCACGTGTTTGGTATTCAGTAATTTATTACATTTGGAGTGAGCTTCCGGAGTGAGACGTTTTACACTGTCAACACTCTATAAATCAATTATATTAAGTTAACATCTTATTTGGGTACCGGTGTTTGGTATCTCTCTGTCTATGTCAACAGAAAACTGTTTGGGGATCAGTTTGGTTATGATTTATGAGATTATCGAAGATTCCTTGTCATATTTTATATGCAGGCAAATAGTACCTATCTTCTAGCCATACAGGAATTACAGAACGATATAATTTATCGGTAGTTACTCATGATTTTGTGTTTTATAGCTTATGCCTAACTTCAAAAGGTTTTATTGTACATCAAAACATGTGGTTTAAGAAAAAAAAAATGAGGACGAACCCAAGTAAACGAGGAGTTCCAGCTCCTTAGTGGTTCTGTTTTTTTAAGATTTTACGTATTAACACACTAAATTAAATCTCGATTTCCACTAATGTAGTTTTTCAACCATGCTCTGCTGACACCTGAGTTGGAGTTCTGGGTTATTGTTGCATGTTTTCGGATAGTTCTATTATAGATGCATCAGGAAACGAGGAGTTACTGCTCCTCAATCTTACTCAAATTCTTTTTTTGATTCTACTAACTTAAACACTGAATGAAATCTCGATTTCTCCCAACCTATCTTTTTCACAAGGCTCTGCTGATACTTTTGTGAGACTTCTGCTTTCATTTAGTTTTCTTTCTGTTACTGGGATCTTATTTACTAATTATAGCCCGAAAAATCTAAGAAAATCCAAAAACTACGTCATTCACAGCTGTTTGATAAAATGATTGTCTTTTTCTAGTAACAGCCCAACATTTTTGTTTTTTTTTTACATTTAGTTCGGCAGAACTCTTTCGGAAAAAATATTAGGAACTTTAGAGCTCACCACTGTGCACCTAAACCTAAGTCAGTGTAAAAATTTAATTTTAGAAAAAAATATCTCCTAACGGATGTTAGAGCATATTTTCATTCGACTTTTTTGTGGCAAAAAAGCCAGAACTGTTTCTTTTTAAGTATAAGGAACTCTAGAACTCACCCGCATGCCAATAGAACTCACATTTTTTTATGCTCTACTGGGAAATGATCTGCTAAGTTCACGCACATAGGAACAGCCGACCACTTTCAATAGATCGACGTGGTACGAAGTTCACCGAGTCAAAACAAAGAAAAATTTATTAAAATCGGTCGAGCTATTTTCGAGTTTTTGCGAGACTAACGAATGGTAATTGATTTTTATATACATATTGACTAAATGGCCCGGTGAACTTCGTACCACGTGAGATCGATTGTTCTTTCGGGTTTTTCCTAAAGTTCTATTTTTTTTATCCACCACAGTAATGAGGCGAACAAAACAAAAAAAAAATATTATTATCGGTTGAGCCATTTTCGAGTTTTTGCGAGATTAACGCACGACCATTGATTTTTATATAGATAGATGGAGTATGCGGAATGCCATCATCATTATTTTCAACATTATCATCCTTCGGGATTACATCAATAGCTGGATATTTGCCTAATTAGATCCTCATGTATTCAGAATAACATAGTTAATCGACTTAAGGAAACATTATGGCTAATATTATAAAAGTACAGAGAATACAAGGAGTGTACTGTCTCCTATATACCATACAGGAGTTAACATATAAACATCCCGGGACGCAATTCTGAGGGGATCACTGCCTGGTAGGGGAGATATAATTGTATTGTGTAGTTTATAGCACTCATGAATCAATGATTATTAAAGACTGTTTAGTTCATCAGTCACTGCCATGTGGCGTGTAAGTTTTAATTTTTTCGTGTAAATACAGATATGTTTTTCATAGTGTCATTTATTTTACTGTCAAAGTCCAAGTTATTCATTTCAAACCGCATTTTTCAATTTGAACCTACTGTTTCAAAAAGGGCATATACTAGTAATACTACAAAGCTGGCATAACATTACCAATATTTAGTAAGTAGTCTTGTCCAAATTCGTGGCGCTGTAGGGTCCACGACCTCGCTGCCTATCTAATCTGCATCAACAAACATCGAGGGCTCGATCGCTTATCTGTCAAGATTCGCAACGCAAATAACTACACTGATTTCTTCACTAATACTTTTATTGCACATTCGGAATATTTTTCTGAGATTATCGATTTATGAGAAAGAAGCTTTCAAAGATTTTGGATTGGTTCTTCACAAAAGAGAGCCTCTTTGATAGTCAAAATTAATTAACTCGACAAATGTCATATCCACCAAAGCGCTGGTTCATACGACATTTGTTCATAAGAAAATACTCTCACATAAATCACAAACAAATCTTTTCTTTTATAATATTAGTTTAGATTAGATAATTATAAAAATCGATGTTTGTTTGTTCGTATCATCGCGATAAAACTTGGTCAACTTATTGCTTGCGCTTGCTCGAAGAAAAAAAAATTGAAAATTGTATGTATATAATGTCAAATAATGAAAAGATTATGTCAATGAAGTATGTAAAAACACTTTTATGCTGTTAATGAGTACCAGGGAAGCCATATGTGTAGAAGGAATTATTGTATATAATAGTAATCTACTCCTGAGATATAAATGCAGTTGTTGTTTCCAATGATTTTGAATTTCATTGAACCATTGAGAAACCAATAGATAAGAACTGTACAGAACGATGTAGCCTGTAGGAATGTCGGTCGTCTGGCGCCGCTGGCGAGACGAGGCTACGATGATGTTCGCGATGAGGCAGGAGGCTGGGGTGGAGATTGGCACAAGCAAAGAGAAGCAAATAGCAGTGGGTAACATCGGGCTATGGATGATAAAGATATGGTGCAGGTTGAGCACGGCGAGTCGTGAGAAAATAATTTCTGGTCTAGAAGCTCAAAAGTCGAACCATAAACTTTTGTAGGGTTGGCTTTGAAGGTATAAAATGACGATCTTCTCCGACTCCTAGAACTTGGGTTGCCCAGTGGTAAAGTTCATATGACAAGGCATAACATATTTGTAACAAAAGAAATAGTGTAAGTTTTTACCCATCAACTATTCTACCTGCGGCTCTGAGAAGAACAGAGGCGTTATCTAGCAGACACGATGACTGTCAACAAAATTACACAGTTACGTACTTTGAGATAACGCCGTGATCGATGATACGCCATAAATGAGTCAGATGAGTCTCCCAAGGTGTGCGCAAGTCAAAAGCTATGCTTATCCTTGAATAAGCAAGCTGGAGTGGCAATGGGCCGGCAATATTAGCCGGAAAACCGATGACCGCAAGTTATAGACGTGTTCTTGAGAGAAGACCGTGAAGCGACAAACGTAGGGTAGGACGACGGACAAATAAAAATTGTGTTAATCGTAGAATCGAGACAAGTTTCTCACAGATCGGTGAACAAATCT
Organism: Agrochola litura; assembly: GCA_949152395.1. NCBI lineage: Eukaryota > Metazoa > Arthropoda > Insecta > Lepidoptera > Noctuidae > Agrochola > Agrochola litura. The sequence goes on from OX424490.1 coordinate 1,406,947, forward strand.
CAAACGTTTTTTTCCTGATTTTTCCCGATAAAATCCCTTGAGAACAGTCAGGTAGGTACAAGGGCGTCGCCAGCCGATGGCCTAGGGGGTTGATATATGGAGGATGGGAAAAGTATGATTTGTAGCTACCTACTGTCAAAAGTCAAGAGCACATGAAGCTTTACACTTGTAGTGCGAGTCCTATTACCTCTACGGCGCACAATGAGGCTGCAATCGACGCTGCTGGACATTTGATTTTTGACAAATCAGTTTCAACTCGGTAGTCCCGATAGGAACTGAGAAAAATAATAATTTCGTCGAAGAAACGTCGTTTTTAGGGTTCCGTAGTCAACAAGGGAACCTTATAATTTCGCCATGTCCGTCTGTCTGTCTGTCCGCGGTCTAGCTCCGTGACTGTTAGTACTAGAAAGTTGTAATTTGGCATGGGTATACATATTAATCATGCCAACAAAGTGGTAAAATAAAATTTTGAAAAAAAAATTTTTTAGGGTACCTACCTCCCCTACACGTAAAGTGGGACTTTTTTTTTTTTTCCTTGGTGTGGGGTATCGTTGGAAAGGTCTTTCAAAAACGTTGTGAGTGTGTCAAAACCATTTTTTTAATTCTGAGATCCGTTTGCGGAATATTAAACTTTAAAGTGCAAATTTTTGTTAGGGTCAAGTGTCCAAACTGGCCTAAATGGTTGATTTTAGATATGTGAAAAAAATTCACGGCAGTAGCTTATATAACGAATTTAAAAGGAAAACTATTACAGCTGAGTAGGCTTTACAAATTAACGAGTAATAATCGACCAACTTTGATTTGCGGTTGTAAAAACAAGTTCTCCCATACATTCCGTATGAAAGATTTTTTTTTTCAACTACGAAGTTAAGTTTGTTCTTGCGATAAATTCATCCCAACTACGGAACCCTACATTGTGCGTGGTCCGACATGCTCTTGGCCGGTTTTTCTAAAAACTATTCAGAACTGTAGAGCTGAAGCATAATTGGTATTATGACTGGGCTTACCACCAGCACATAGATACGAATATTACGTCCCCGGACCCCGGATTAGACCCCGTTTAGGAGATATGGAGCTTTAAAAAAACTGACCAAGTGCGAGTCGGACTCGCGCACCGAGGAGGGTTCCGTACAAACCACGTTCATGAGGAAAGGGCTAGTAAGTTTAAAATTATTAAATATATTTTTATTACATGATGTAACTAAAAATTTATGCTTTTTGAAATTTTTCCTTTATCTGTGCTATAAGACGTTGCTTCGTACCAAATTTCAAGATTCTGAGTTCACGGGAAGTACCCTGTAGGTTATGATTCCCCTGCGAGTGTTGAAAATTTGCAGCATAAACAGCTGTATCTTTTGATTACGTTGGCTTAGGAGTTTGATTTTTTCACAGCTCCAAGATATGAATTTCAGCTTGATACCTCCACGCGTTCCTGAGAAAAAGGGTCTTGACAGACAGACAGACGGAAAACAAAGTGAACCTATAAGGGTTCCGTTTTTCCTTTTGAGGTACGGAACCCTAAAAACCGAATAAAAGTCGTCCAAATAAACAAAATCGGCTTTATGGATAAGTATGTAATTTCTTTACATTAAAATACCTTGTATTTACAAATTTTTTTAATCTCTATGGGGGCACCTGCCCTCTTTGCCCCCCCTTGGCGACGCCCTTGGGTAGGTACAAACGAGTTCTTGTAATAAGGATACCGTGAATTGCACTAAATATTTGGCACACTCCTTTGAAAAATTGCAGTCTATTTGAAACACTACAAAGTAAAAAATATCTTTAATTTCGGAAGTCGGTGACAAAGAACGAAAATTCAAAACCAAAGACACCGACTTCCAATATTAAAGTTATTTTTTACTTTGTAGTGTTTTTTTTTTGAAGTCGGTTGTTTTATTTTGTAAAAAGTTTTTCATTTATCAAATAGACTGCAATTTTTCAAAGGAGTTTGCCAAATATTTAGAAAATTTTAAAAATAACTTTAATTTCGGAAATCAGTGACAAAGAACGAAAATTCAAAACCAAAGACACCGACTTCCGAAATTAAAGTTATTTTTTACTTTGTAGTGTTTTTTTTTTGAAGTCGGTTGTTTTTTTTTTTGTAAAAAGTTTTTATTTTTCACTTTTTAGTTGTGGTATCTACCCCACATAAATTCGAAATAACAGTGACAGGAAGTTATCATATCGTCCACATACTAAGTGGGAAAAAATACGTATTATTGAAGCTAACTCAAAAACTACCCAAGCAAAGTTAATAAAATTTATATGGGACCACCTTTGAAGTATGTTCTACCAAACAAAAAAAGAATCATCAAAATCAATTCATAATTGGCGGAGTAATCGAGTAACAATAAAACAAAAAAAAAAAACATACAGTCGAATTGAGAACCTGCTCCTTTTGGAACTCGGTTAATAAATAAATGATAATTGATTTAATTATTTATGTAGATTTGTATTAATTATTTATGAACACTTTTACACGTCAATCATATTTTTAAATTAGATAAGGTCGGCGTTTCCAACACTGAAAAGAAAGGCCGAAACAAAGTCAGAGGTCTTTAAGTCCAAACATAATCTTGGTCAGATCATGTGAAGACCATGTAGATTAGTGTCTGAAATAGTCTTTTGAGGAAAGACCTGTGAAGACATCTACGTCGCCACATGCGAACTACGCATCAAATCCTGACGTCACACAAATCCTGCATCGCGCAATTAGAGTTTACCGCGCGCCGATCAACACATAATATAACTATTCGATTTCAGTCGTTGGGCAGTTGCCCACCAGACACATCACCCGTCTGGTCGGCCTCTAAAAACCCACACAGATTGAGTGGACTTGTCCAGTCGGTGCATGCATTTGACAGTAATCGTGCAGCTCAACTCAGAACTCAATGAGTTTAAGCTTTGCTTCTTCTCGTCAAAATCATCGAAAATCTAACAAACAAGTGACGTTTGGCTTTAGTACAACACATTTTATTGCATCTTTATCAGTTAAGATAGGCATGTCTCACGGGTAAGCACTTCCACTCTTATATAATGTGATCACAGGTGACGTCACGTCTCCAAATGATAAACATTGATTTTTGACACAAACATGTGCTTGTTTTATCTAGCAACATGGTTTGGCTTTTGTTCGGGTATTTCCGCGAAAAATTTACATGAGTTTGGGGAAAAGTTCCGTTTGTCTAGATTTACCTAAAAGAGTGGGTTAGAAACGAAATCTACCTAAAACAAAACAAATTAGTCGTTATCCATAATAATAAATGCGTTTCTGCGTATGGATGACTCTGTCACACAGATTGTACTTTTTTATTTTTATGGCAGAAAACACTTCATTTTATTATTTTTAAACTAACCGTGAAAATACGTGACAACTTCTATAGAAATAGGATGACAAATATGGCAAAATTTTGTAAAAACATATACCTAACACAGGGTAGCCTGCTCGGTATAACTTTTTTTTGCCACCATTCTGATTTGGAGCACAATATTTATGATTTTGTTAATCGGATATCTAATGAAGTACGGTGTGCGAAAAGATTACAAAATGGCCAAGCCTAAACAATTTTATGGAAAAATTTCTGGTTATTATCGTTTGTACAAAAAAAAATACTTAAAATTGCACCTGCATTCGAATTGCCACCTTGTATTATAAATTTAAAACTTTAGGGGTACTTATGACTTATGGCAGGTACTTACTAAATCAAATAAACAATAATAAAATGAATACATTTCTGAAACGAACAGATGATCGAAGATACGACAAATACATTTACGAAGGCTAGATAACAATCTACGAACAAAATATGTTTAAAACGGATTTAATGAAAATCTAGAAATCAAATCTTACCCGATAACGATTTATAAATGTTGCCTATCGATAAATGTAGCCGTTGGTACCGATATCAATGGCGTATTCCTAAAGATATGGCTAATCATATTTGAGTACATACACCGACTTTACAAGGAAATCGGAGTAAGATTTTGGTTTGATCAAATCAATGAAAAATTAAGTACCATAAAAAAAACAGTGGCACTCCGGCAGTGCCGACAGAAGTAAAAACTTGAACAATTTTACTGTGCAGGAAATACTTTTCTTTTTTGAAGTCGGTAAAAAAAGGGAAATGTCAACCACGTCGTTGTCATGTCTCAATGTTTGGAACGTCATTAATCCCAAAGAAAATGTATCGCGCGTTGATGTCTTTTTAATGGTCAAAAGCTGGTGTCGGTAACAGTGTCGCGAGTTCAATTGTTTTTTCCATCTCAAAAATGCCCAATACTTCGGCCCACTTCCACGGTATCGTCGGTGACAGCGCAGATATCGCTTTTACTGCTGCCTGATGCTAGATATTGACATTATTGACAGCTCATGGTGAGATTATTACAGAATAGACCGGCAGGTTTTTTATTTATTTATTTATTTAAAGGCTTACCAACTAAACACATACACAGCATTATCCCAAAGTCTCTGTCAAATGTAGATCTCGCATGTATCTAAATTACAGGAAAGCACGACACTATCAATTAGCATACTACATTAATACAAAAACCGCTCAAACGCGCCTAAATAAGTTTAAAAACATCAAATAATATAATAGTAATAAAACAAATTCAAATAATAACAATAAAATAATTACAAAAATAATTTAAAAAATAATGTTGAAATACTGTGAATACTACGGTATAACTTACAAAAGCTGGGATTTTTATAATAACACTACATTTTATCAAAAATATTTTTCTTAAATATACACAATTTATCACCGAAAATATCAAGGTCGCAACTGTGGAACAAGTCATTGCATCTTCTGAGAATATAAGAAAGGGGTGCATTGTATCCGTATTTGTTTCGACCGGATTTGATTGAGAAAGGTCTATAATTTTGAACTCTGGCGGATGGTCTAGGTACATTCATGCTTAGCTGACTCACCAAATTTGGGCAATCTACGCCTTGATTTATGACTTTAAATATGAAAGTTAAACCTAAGAAGTCTCTACGCCATTGTAACGATTTCATTTTGAAGTGACTCAGCCTATCATCATAGTGCTTAATTGTGCGTTGAACACCAGCTATTCTCGAGAGCCTCCTAACAAACCTCTTTTGTATACTTTCTAGGCGTTGAATATTGTTTTGGTAGGTAGGATACCAAACGATTGAGCAGTATTCAATGTGGCTGCGCACTAATGCAAAATAGAGGGATTTTAATGCGGGCAGAGACCTAAACTGCTTTGTGTTGCGATTAATAAAAGATAACATTCTTAGACATTTGTTTATAGTGTTGTCTATGTGTTTGTTGAATCGCATTTCAGAGTCAATCAAGACTCCCAAGTCCTTAATCTCAGTCACGGTATTCAATGTAGTGCCCGCCATCGTATAGGTTGTAGGGAATTTGCATTTTTTACGGGAGAACTTAATGTGAAAGCACTTGCTAATATTAAGCTGCATGAAATTACTTTTACACCAGTTACAAAGGTTATTAATATCGTCTTGTAAAAGCTGTTGATCTATTTCCGAGTTTACAATCCTAGATAACTTCAAGTCATCAGCATACATTTCGAAACAAGAATTGTGTATGGAATATTTAATATCGTCAACGAACATAATAAACAGAACTGGGCCGACATGCGATCCCTGAGGCACTCCGGAAGTAGGAGTAAAAACGTCAGAGGAATAACCATTAACTACCACCCTAGCCCTTCGATGGGATAAATATGACTCAAACCAGTCCAACAAGGGTCCCTGGACACCGTATAAAGCCCTTAGCTTTTGCAAAAGAATTTTGTGGTCTACTTTATCAAAAGCTTTGCTGAAATCACTGTACACAGCGTCAATCTCATTGCCTCTGCTTATGTCAGTAATAGTCCTGTCGACAAAGCTGGTAAGGTTTGTGGCTGTGGATCGATTTTTAAAGAAACCATGCTGATGACCTGTGATGATTTGTTTAATGTGCCAGTGTATATAAGGACATAGCAGTGATTCGAAAACTTTAGCAATGACAGACAGGATACTAATAGGTCTATAATTACTGACGTCTGACCTATCACCAGACTTAGGAATAGGAATAACAATTGACTCCTTCCAGATTTCCGGAAACAGGCCTTCAGACAGAGATCTATTATACAGTATTCCAAGTGGCTCAGATAACTGGCTGGCGCATTCTTTAAGAAATATTGGTGGTATACCGTCGTGGCCTGCTCCCTTTGAGATATCCAGATTTTTTAAATGTTTCTCTATATTGATTTGTGACAGATAAATGTTATTAATATTGTTGCAGTTACTGACTGCTTTGGTAGCGGTGTTATTTGTGTTACCATGCGATGCAGGACTGTACACAGATGCAAAGTTTGCCGCAAATAAATCTGCTATACCCTTTCCGTCACAGGCGCTTAAGTCGTTCAGTGTCATATTTTTCGGAATTGTGCTACTCAAGTTACGTTTGCTTTTTATGTAGGACCAGAAGTATTTTGGGTCTCTAATAACATTTTCCTGAACATTTTTAAGATAGCTTTTATATGAAGACTTTATAATTTTGCTTGTTCTTTCTTTTAGTATGTTGTATTCATATTCATCACGTTTATTTTTATATTTTTTCATATTTTGACGACATTTTTCTTTTTCTTGCAGTAATTTTATTAAATTCTTACTGTACCATTTTGGGTAAGTATTATTATTTATATTTTTTTTTCTAGGAATTACTTCCGATATTATCTTTCTAACCAAGGTATAAAAAATACATACTGCGGCATCTATTGTATCGCTTGATACTAAGGCATCTTTCCAGTCTACTTCAGCTAAGCGGTTTCTTACCTCATTGTAATCAGCTTTATAAAATTTATAATGAGATCTAGCTTTTACCTTAAGTGTTTGTGGAAGGTTCACGTGGACAGTGATATCCAATGGTGGATGAAACTCATCGATTCTAGATATAACATCAGTTGGCGTAGAAACCTCAATAGGTTGGTTCAAGTTGGAAATCACGAGATCGAGAAATCTATTCTGCTTATTTGTGACACAGTTATATTGCTTTAAATCATTAGATGACAGAAAATCGATGAAAGTTTTAGCTATATTGTTAGCGCAAGAGATGGGTTCCATATATTCTAAATTGTTGGTCCACTCAATAAAACTCAAATTAAAATCACCTATTAATATTACGGAATCTGTATTTTCAATATTCTTATTTACAATACTAGTGAAATATGAGATTCGATCAAAAGTTATTGGTGGGGCAAGATAAGCTGCACATAGATGTACCTTTTTAGACCCCATCATGTGACGTGGTGATAAGTCTATAGTTACCCATAGATCCTCGCAATTCGTTTCAAATGATTGGGATCTATATGCGTTTAAAGTTTTCAATGTCGCAATGAGCACACCACCTCCTTCCTTACCCATAGAAAAAGTTCCAGACTCTCTGTCTCTTCTAAAAACCTGATATCGACTATCAAATATTTCAGAGTCGTACACACTATCGTTCAGCCATGTTTCAGTCAACACAATAACATGAAAATTCATAGAAAGCACATTTGTAAATACTGTTTGTAGCTTACCCCTTATACTCCTTGTGTTTTGATAGTATATTTTTAAACAATCGAATTATAATTAATTTAACTTATTTTAACATTTAATAAAAAATAAAATAAAAGGAAACATCTGATGCTAAACTCATACTAATTTTTTAAGGCTATCCGTATGTGATATTACTTGCGCAAGTGCTGCTTCATCCTTTCTTACAAGAATCCTTCCATTTCTGACCCAGACAAACTTGTACTTTTTCTCTTTAGCTGCGATTCTAGTAGCCGCATGCAGAGACTTATTAGCTGGAGTAAGGTGCTCATTCACATACACAGGAGACACCTGATCACCGTATCCAAGAAGTTTAGTACTCAGTTTGTTGTTAGGATTAGACTTGTTGTATAATAATACTGCCCCCAGGAGGTTATCACGTTTAAGTTTACTAGATAACTTACAAATGACTGCCTTAGGCTGTTTAGCCGGGTTAAGTTTTTGCACTCGGGAGCAAGATAAAATTTCTTGTTCAGCGATAGGATAGGAGACAACAGTGCTTAATTGAACCATAGTTTTGACTAAGTTCTCCTGCTTGTGTTCTGGCAAACATTGAATTTCTAGGTTATTCTGGCGAGCTTCTTGTTCGAGACGTGCAAGTCTGGATTCCATATCCTTCATCTGGCTTTGGAGACAAGTATTCTCACTACGTAAAGCCTTAAGCTCTTCCGTAGAGGATTTTAAAGTCGCTATTGCTTCATCATAATTTACACTTATAAATTTAATGTTGTCTTCAAAACCGGTAATTTCCTTCCTAATTGCCGAAAATTCTTCACTAATAACTTTCTTTATTGCGGCACGTGTCTCTGTTCTAATAATACTAGCAATTTCCGACCTAAGAATGTATTTTGAAAGATCCAAACATTGATTTGTTGGACGCCTGACGGTAACGTTGTTGCTATCGCCGCTCGTGTCATCCGTAGATGAATCATTGTGTATTATTTTGCTCATTATTAGTAAGGTAAAAGTTATACTATGAACGGTTGTGGCAGCGCGCGATTCGACGCGAAAAAGGTCGTAAGCGCCGTGCAGTCGATGTCGCTTACGCGTTTAGACGAGACTATTTACAGAGTACAGTTTATGACGGTATTTTTACGAAGTTGATTTGTTAATTTGGTTATAATTGTTTAGAAACGCAACACAAATCACATTCACTGGTCTCACTTTGTTCACGATTGGTTATTTAATATGGTCCATGTAAATTTATCACTTAATTGCCACTGTAAACCACTTTTACAATTTAATTACGACGAACGATTTAGTATCAATGTGTTTCGTATGTAGGTCACAACTAATTCTTAAACTTATATTAACTATAAACTTTTGGGGCACATAGGGCAGGAAAGGAGGCAAAAAATCCTACTTATATTAAGTTTAAAGTATTCTGCCCTCATGCCAATTATTTGAAGTTGACACGTGTTTTTCCTCCAGAGTAAAGTTTGTGAAGATGTTTGTTACTCAATTACGCAAAGACGACCGTATGAATTTGAATAAAATTGCGCACAGAGATAAACCATGTCCTGGATTAACATATAAGGACACTTTTCAGTCAAATACAGCCAGTAGTTGTTTTAGTTTGTGAGTGAAACCGCGGGCAGAAACAAGGTTCTTTCACAAAGTCATACTTACGATATTTGTAAGAAAACGCATCGATTGTTTACAACCGATGGTTTATCATTGTCAATGCTAGCACAAGGCTGAAGGAAACGGCTCTAATTCTCCTTATCACTCGATAGCGCAGATTTGTGATAAGGTAATCTTAGTTGATGGACATTTGTACACGTACTTTAGTCTGTAATATAAATCTAGAGAAGTGGCCAAGATGTTATCAGTGGGAATTGAAAATATTCTTAATGAAAGGTATTCAGGGTACAAAAAGACCCACAACACACATGTTATGTACGCGTTATGGCCGGTCAAAATTGCTTGACCAGCACGAAAAAATCACGTGCTTGTCAAGCAATTTTGACCGTCTAGGGACCCCATTACGACTTTGCGACAGAAAATGGTCGTAAAGCGATCGCCATTTATGTCGAGACTCGGCCCCAGGTCAGGTCCAAGCCAAAAAAATATCACAATGATGGGGACTAGAAGTGACTCTCGGGGTCTTTTCTTTTTATTACTTCCGTTCTTCTCCATAGAGATCTACGTTTTGAAACGACTCTTTGACAATTCAAAAGTGCCTGTAAATGATTTAATTGAAATAAATGCTTTGAGTTTGAGATTGTTTTTTTTTTTTTTTTTGATATTTCACGTTCTATATTTAAATGTATTGCACCTACCATGTATCGCCTTAGTTGCATACAATTTAAATAAATATCTGCACCTTTAGAATTGTCTGAGAGTTTTCGAAATTATTCGTTACTGATTTTTAACGAGAGTAAAATGTAGGAAATCATTTTGTTTATGACACTAGTTAGTTAATTTTCGTAGATATTTTCGTGATAATTTTTCTATTTTTGCACTGAAACATGTTAACAGTTTCGAACCTATGTTGGTTACAAAGCTCTATACTAGATATCCTAGTTACTCCAAAAGCCTTAAAACCGACATAGGTATAAATAAAACTGTGCCCATAAACCCAACGTATACAAACTTGTTGGTTATTTATTTGCTAAATAACTAAATAAATACTACTTATAGTAGAGATCCCCCTCCCTGGGAGGATCCCGTCACTCCGCACGATTGATCGCCTCCCTAAGGATGTGTTGCGAGTACCCTCACCATTTTTTTTCTATTTTTTTCTACGAAAGGACATCCGGAAGTTCGTAATATGAACGAGTATATTTTTTTGTGTTTTTAGGTTAGAATCAACTATTCTATGCTAGTGAATTTACATATGCACTTACTTACCTAGATAATCTCTCCCAGAGTAATAAAATACACATGCATGTAGATACAGCTTGCTATTTTTTTTGCTACAAAATGTTTAAAATATAGAAGATATTTTAGTTAATGCCGTTTTACCCAGTTTCGTAAATTTAGTGACCGTATTTCTTTACCGATCCACATCTTTTTACTAGGTACGAGTATGTATTTGCTCTACGTCAAAATAACTTTACGACACATCTTTTTTCCAATACGATTCCAAAAAAACAAACGCGTTTTAGAAAACCTTTTTTTCTAATAAAATTTAAAATAAATTATACATAAAACCCCTAATTCATTAAAAACGCGACAGTATCTGAAGCATATCATCCCTAAAAAATTAAAAGGTACCTTTGTCGAGCGCGTTGATGTCTAAAATTGCGGCGGTCTTAAGCAAATTTGCCGAACAAATATTATTAGGGATTTTAGACGGAACCCTTCGGATTGGGGAGTGACAACCCCTAGATTTATCAGGGATTCAGTTGAGTGGATGTGTTGAAAAGGTGAATTGCGTTTAAACATTAGTAATGTTGTCGCATTGAGGTCTTAATTTGTGTTTGAATAGTTTTAAGTTGGCGATGCTTTTCTATGATTTATAGATATGTGTAAACTAATTGGTAGATTTTATTTTAACGTTTTTTGTAATACTTCTACACGTTACATTGATCCCATTCAGTCAGCCTGATAAACAAGCTGTGCTCGATCGACGCGATTCGTACGAAGTTAATTGAAGTAGTCTACTTAGAGCACCCGTCCGAATAGCACCTGCGACTCAACAGTCTACTGCTGGAATGTATTTGTTTTACAGGACGTTATTAAATGAAAGATATCGATAAAACAATTTTCGTATGTACGTAAGTTTGTGTAATTAATAAACATTCTAGTAATTTTTATCGATATCTTTCATTTAATAACCTCCTGTAAAACAAATACATCTCAGCAGTAGGCTGCTGAATCGCAGGTGCTATTCGGACGGATGCTCTAAGTGGACTACTTTAGTTAATTTACTTGAGGACGACTGTGGTAGGTACCTAAAGCAAAAGTATAACACTTGTGATGACATTGATTTACAAAAAAACATCACTTTCATTACGAATTATACATCTATGTATAGGGATCTATATACTTGAATGAACCCTGTGTTTACGCACATTCATCCAGCTACTGCAACTCTACCTTTTAAGATTTCATTTGTAAGCACCAAGTAGAAGACTTTTTAATAGGAAGAAACTAAAAGATCATGCAACAGTTACCAAAAGTTAACCAATTTCACAAATCTACCTTTTTTCAACCAGTAGCTATGCTTTGATCCGTTTCCTTATCATTATACCCAAGTGTGGTTGAAGTTTTCTTTGTGATGTTAGTAGTGGATACGAGTTCTATATAAATATCTACCTATCATCATCATCATTTCAGCCTAAAGACGTCCAGTGCTGGACATAGACCTCCCCCAAGCACCGCCACTTCAACCGATTCTGTGCTTCTCGCATCCAGCGGATTCCATTATCTACATTTATAAATTAAACTCACTTTTCGTGTGTGTCCGCGTTGATCTTCTAAACTACGCAACGAATTTAGATGCGATTTTCAACATCATTTAGATAATTTATACGGGAAGGTTTATGTGTATAAAACATTAATATTTAACTTAGATGTAAAATATAAATCTTCATGTTTTGCAACCGTGCGAAGTAGGGGCGGATCGCTAGTATTCTAATAATCATACCTACATATATTACCCAAATCTCTCAGCTAAGCCAAACAATTATTCGTCCCGAGACCCCCATGGTACGTTAATAATTCCGTACTAGCAACGTGCATTATGTCGACCGACAGCGCTATGAGTGATCACCCACAACCCTGGCTGCTACCGGCAGCGAAAAAAATTGCTATAATATACGATGAGAATTATTGCCAGTTATTTTTGGTCGACTGACGGCTTTTAGGAATATTTCCGTGAAAGAGGTAGTAGGAATTAATCGTTTTTTTGTTGGAAAGTGACGTTTGAATAGGTTATATTTTATTAACGGAATGGAAATCTCCTACAATTAAAAAAACATGTTTTTCCTAGACTTTGCGTTTAACATATTACATGAATTTAAACATCACTGGCGAAATGTGGTTGTATTGGTAGGTAAACCTCTGCCTAAACCTTCGAGGAAAATAGTCGTAATGTTATGGTAAGAATGTTATGTTCACGTTTGAAGTCAACCCAGCCCCATGGCCTATGGAATAGGTACAGTCCAATTTCATCAGCCATGCGCCAGAAATAGGAGATTTTTTTATGTTTTATAGCAGAACCGTACGGTACTAAAATGTTTGGAATATCTATGTAGGTAGGAACCTACATCATATATAGTTAAAAAACCAAAAAATTCGTCGACATTGGTCAGTTTGAGAAACGGATCAACTGATAAAGCCGTGCTAACAAACCTTTTGTTCAGTTACACGAGAGCTTCAATATCCCTGAACATTAAACAACAAATTCCTAATTACAGCACCTTTCAATCATTCCATCGACAGCCGATTGCCAAAAGGAGTGTGCCATAAACCCCACGCCAGACGATTATATTTTTAATAAAACCATAACTAAAACAAGATAAGGCCGTCCCCACATTGAACAACAGAACAAACATTGTAACGCCAATACACTTGATCCTCTAATCCTTCAGCTCCTGTAATGTACCCTTATCTATCTACCTACGTAAGTATTTGGTGACGAATATTTTTAATAAAAATACTATGTAAGTACTTATTCGAAAAAGGGAGTATTTTTTATCTTGTTTGAATATATTTTGGGACTTGGTATCGTTAATTTTGAAAATATTGGTTCATCATTAACCTCTGTCTATTATTATTTGAACCTTGTTTCAATCAATTGTGACTATTATGTATAAGTACTAGGAATTTAAACGCTATCACTGAAAAAAACTGGTAGCACAGCTGGCTCCTGTAACTAAGTAAAAAGATACTTGAATCTCAGGAGCCAAAGTTCCTCACAAGCATTGATCCTTGTAATCAATTCACGTTGTGTAGTTCAGTAGTTACAAAAAACTTTTTACAAAAAAAAAAACAACCGACTTCAAAAAAAAACACTACAAAGTGAAAAATAACTTTAATTTCGGAAGTCGGTGTCTTTGGTTTTGAATTTTCGTTATTTGTCACCGACTTCCGAAATTAAAGTTATTTTTCACTTTGTAGTGTTTTTTTTTTGAAGACGGTTGTTTTTTTTTTTTTGTAAAAGTTTTTATTTTTCACTTTTTAGTTGTGGTACCTACCCCACACAAATTCGAATACCACTACTACCTGCTATGTAAATAACAGTGACAAGAAGTTATCATATCATCTATATACTAAGTGGGAAAAAATACGTATAATTGAAGCTAACTCAAAAACTACCCGAGCAAATTTAATAAAATTTATATGGGACTACCTCTGAAGTATGATCTACCAAACAAAAAAAGAATCATCAAAATCTATTCATAATTGGCGGAGTAATCGCGTAACAAACATACAAAAAAAAAAAAAAAAAAAAAAAAAAAAAAACATACAGATGAATTGAGAACCTCCTGCTTTTGGAAGTCGGTTAAAAAATAAATTCTCTAGGTTACATCTTTTTCTCTATATCTGTAGGTACGACGTATAACTAATAGATTGGTTCAGGCATCAGGACACTATCAGGGTTTTAGGGTGCATATTATTTACTTACTTGTGCAAATGTGCATGTAATCGATCAATGGTATCAACGGTAGCATTATATACCTGCCACTTTTCGTGACGCATACACATAAGAAACAAAAAGTACCACCTCATTAGTTTTAACTGACTTGAAACTTATCAAACTCACCCACAATCTAACCACTGAAACGGAAGTGCAATGCATCATGCCATCCAACAGACGTATCACATCGTGTCATCGTAATAATTCCAACGAATCCTTCGTTACAGCCTTATTTATATTCCCTCACCTACTTTAATATGTATGATTTAATTAACCACTCGCATCTCCTGTCAACTCTCCACGATGAATTGAAACGTCAGCTGCGTATTTTTTTCCCTGTAATACACACCCATTTTTCGGTAAAGAATTTAAGCAAACATGGCCGTGTAAAAGTTGAAAAAAAAGTTTATTCGTGAACGCATCTGCCGCATTGTCCAATTTTCGACCAATGGCGGCGTCTCTCGCTCCCCTAGCTGTCAGTTGACTGTCAATTGTTTGAAATTCGAATGTTATTTTTTTCTCGTGGTAGGGCGTTGACGCAGCGGTACACAGCCAGTCGTGTAGTACAATTGAATTGATTGAATTACGGTTAATTTGGGCCGCGGCGTATCGTAATGGATTGCCACCCGCATTGTGTCCGGTAAATAAAGGGTATTATAATACATACACGTTGTTAACAATTGCTACTTTTGTTGGTTTGACTTGAAAAAAGGAAGATTTATTTTTGTTTCCAAACTCTATTTCGCATAAGTACACTATTTAAGTATTTTCCGGTGACAGCTTTAAAACAATTAAATTAAAAACTATTTTTTTGTTTAATTCAGTTTCAGATTAATGCTTACTTTACGGATAATTTACCTACAGTAGGCTTCTGCCTATACCTTGTAAGTCAGTTCCTAACCAAATTAACCCTACGGATAATCCACTTTGCGATATTTGTAACAGCTTTTTGTCGCTTTAAGATATCGACACCAGAAGTATCAATTAACGTAAGGGACATTTTGGCGGCATGAGTTATATTATAATTATCATTGTATTCAGAATTTCCCGCTCTATCGATTGGTATCATTAAAATTTCTCTATCGTTAAAAAAAATCCCTTAGAGTACAAATTTTTGGACTGCGTAAAACGATTTATGACAAAAAAAAAAGATTTAACAGTTATTAACGTTTTTTCTTCTCAGAAAAATAAAGTAAGTCATCGTATTAAATAATTTACAACCTTACCTTAAACCTCAAATCAGTAAATTTAAATAACACGTTCCTTACTAAAGTAATAGAATAAAGTTTAATTTTCTATTTCTCTTGCTGCTTACACTATGCTCAACGGTTTACACATAAAATATTAGTAACGTAAGGCACAACTAAACATATTTTTTTTAATATAAGGGACATGCTATATTTTAAACCACTGGGCATTCCTAAATCTTTCGTTTATAGCATAAAAGACGAGGAAATTCTAAGAAACTTTGCTCTAGACACAATTTAAATTGGAGCAGACAGTAAAAAGTTACAGGCAGATTAAAATTAAATGTTTTTTGGCTCTCCTGAAAAACCGCGGTTTGTCTCTTACATTAATTGATACTTCTGGTATCAATATCTAAATAATTCAGTTGTTTTTCACAGTTTGTTTATTCATTATGAGTCGGCAGAATTTAATTTTTCTTTCTAAAAATTTTTCATATCTGCTAAGGTCTACATTGCACAATATTGTACAACTCCAAAAAGAAGTCGTCACCAAAGATTAGCTCATTGGCCGCCAACAACAAGTTGAAACCGTTCTAATATTTCAAATCAAAACACTACCCCGTTGCGCTAACCCGATTCTCATTGGACAAAAAAACGCAAACACGGCATAGTCGTACGCAAGCACGACCGAGCAAACATTTGCTTGCGATCGCGTAATGGATTAGCGCTGTCGCATCGCCCGGTATACTATTACAACGGCCGCTGGGCAAACAACCACTGTCGGTGCCTTTGTGCCCCGCTTTACGCTAACGAGTAGGCGGCTTTAGGTTGCATTCTTTTTTTAGGTTTAGAAGGAAAGTTGAGAAGCTTTTCCTAACTCAGCTTTCTGAAGATATTTTTAAAAACCGTAATCTTCTGCTTAAACCACGATGCGTAGTTATTAGCTGCTAGGCTAAAAGCACTTAGCACCTACCCAATCATAATTTGTCTAATGCAGCTTAGTCGGCAACCGTTTAATTACTTACTATATTTGATGAAAACAAACCCAAACTGCATAATTTATTTTCAACGCATTTTTTATTTGCTGTTCTGATCCATATTGACTTTCCTCCTGTGCAATCAAGCTTGTAAGTGTATAAGACATTAACCGCCAATTCTCATCGCAGTCATAGACAATGCGGAGGTTTGCTTCACTGTCAATATTATCATGAGCTGCATCCACGCATCCTGTTTCTATGGTACACGTTTGCTTCTACGACACGATATTTACCGTTCACTTTTATTATTCAGATCTTCTCTGTATATGTTTATCTATTTTGACGCAATAAGATTCAATTTGCATAGTTTTCATTGACACTTTTTAACACTGTGGGGTTGTGTTAAAAACAGGGACTTGAAACGTTACTCAAAATAACGTTACGCGAAGTTTTAGTAACGATAATTTGTACCGTTCCACCAGGATCGCAACAAAATTAATTCCTTGGCTATAACGATACTAACAAACGGAACGAAATCTTAAACTGTTTAAAAACATTATTAAAAATATATCGTTATTAATATATCGGTATAACGAAATAATAACGTTTTTCATTCCAATACGCAACATAGCCAAAAAAAATTGTGAAGATGACACTATCACATGAATATAAAAGTAGGTAGGTAACCATAACTATTCATTCACAACACTGTCTGTAAAAAATGTGCACTTTCTTACGAACTTATGTTTGAATACGGCGGTGGCTTACCACCAGCCGGCCACCGGCCGCCGTAACGGGGGTGGCCGGTGGTGGTGGTGGTGCTGGGCGACGACGGAGCGGTGGTCAGCGGGAAAAGTTCTTAAGAATAACGTTAAACATATGCATCTGTAACGTTATTACAAGCGGATATAAGCATAATGTTACTGATACCTATAACGTTACTTAAAATGTTGTTCTACAAAAATGATATTCTGTAACGTTTTTTTTTTGTAACGTTATTAATATTTTTAGGTTTTAGTATCGTTACAAAATTTGAAGCGTTATTAGATAACATTTTGTGTAACGGAACGAAATTAATTTCGTTTTCAAGTCCCTGGTTAAAAACTGTTCATGTCAAAGTTTTTTCCATGTTCAATTAAGTATATTCTTCCAAGGTGCATGAGTACTCGCCCTGATGGAATATATGCTACATAATATGTTAGCATTATCAATAATCAATGAGCCAGTTCCAAAGATTCCAACTTTTAACAAACACCTATCATTTCCGTAGCGACAAATGCGATTTTGCTCAAAAACTAAACTTTTTGAATACTCCTAAACATTAAACTTCCTATTTCATAAATCGCATCTCTTACTTAACACAGGCCTCCCGCATAGTATTCCAACGCAAACTGTAGTTAATTACGCTCATACCGTAGTACAGCGGAAACGCACACATCTGTCCAGTTTGCTAGCGGGCCGAGCGTTGCACAAACATACAGACGGACAAACACCCGGCTCTGTTTGATCTGCCAACGGGTTGCTGAGATGGGCAGGCTATCGACCGAGTCGTAGCTACCATGGCGGTAGGCGTACGTATATTTGGTGATCAATATCTTTAAATCAATCGAAGAGACGTGTTGGTAGGAAATGGTTGGAATAAAACGATAACTATACTTAAAAAGGAGGAGAAAGGTCCAAATAATAAGTGAAAAATTATAACATTTATCTTCGTTGTAAACTTGTAACGAGTCCGTGCCACAGCGAACGCACCAACAGCTTATAGAATGAAAGAAACAGATTTCTATATCTTCTAAATTTTTTCGAGCTTCCAGCTCATTTCTTTTTCCATTTGTTCAGACATAGAGTCAACACATTTATTTTTCTGTGACTGAACAGTGTCTCCATCTTTCTTACCTTTGATTTCTTTATCAATAGCAGAAACTTCAAATGTAACATACGTCAGCAAATATATTAGTTTCTCCCCTTCTAACGTTGTTATTAAGTAACAAGTGTCGAAAGGATTATCTGGACAAATGGACAGCAGGACGGCCGAATGGACGGAAAGGGTATTAGTAGATATCGTGTCATTAGCTGTACGCCTGTTGATGAAGCTTTCATCTGTTATCTTTATTTCTGTGACTTGTTTATCGTCCTTTTCGTTTTCTTTACTTTATATCAAAGTCGATGAACAGACTTTGATATAAAGTAAATTGCTACCTAGCGATATTTTCCTTATCCATTTTTCTTCCTTCGGTTACCTTTATTTACACCACCTATAGTTTCAAACCTTGATTGAAATCTGATTATTTACGTAATCAAAAGCAGGATTATCGATAAACGGTTAATGTGAGATTTCCTTTTTTTAACAATACTCACTTTTAAAATTTAAACATTCATCAATACATTTGAACGAACGTCAAATTATCGTCAATTAATAATTAATCTTCTAAAACCTTGCACATCTTTATGTTTAATTAGACCACAAACATTTCTCAATTAATTAGCTCCAAGGAATTCAACAAGCACCACACAAGGTCAATTCTAAGAAATCAAAACATTCAAAACACACCTGACAAATACGAACTCCAATATTTGTTTAGTTTTTAATTCAAACATTATTTCGTACGTGGCTTCGATTGCTATGTTAGACATAGAATTCTGTCCATGTCGGAAACAAACGTGTTTATTACAAACAAACGTATTTTATAGTATAATAACCGTACTGAATATGTTTATTTAAGAACAATGTACGTCAAATACGAAGTTTACCATGAAACGAGTATGGGCCACTCTTGCGCAGCGGGGCGTCGTCTTTAGGCTAATATTGAAATATCTTTTATCTCACTTCTTTTTTCTTCGGACGAATTAGAAAAAAAGTGACACCTGTCATAAATGGACCTGAGAGGCTCCCACGAACTTTCTTTGGAACGTTTTAAAAAGATTATCCCTGGCAATGAGACGTTTGGGTAAACAAACCTGTGTGTCTGCAAATAACAAAAAGTTTATGAATTTGAATGGCCCGGAAAAGGAAGAATGACTATGTTTACTAAAAATACTTGTAACGAACAATGCGATTTGTTTTGAGCTTTTGTTGCAAGTCATTGCACCTCGTATGGCATCCCTTAAAAATTTAATAAAAATTAAAAACAATGCATTTAATATAGTTCTCTCGATTTATTCCTCCATACTGATTAAGATTATAGAGTAACAAAATCAAATTAATATACCTCTTCTCTTTTGTTCCAGCTCCAAAACTGATGATTCCTCCAACCGAGTTCGTCAGTCAAGGTGGCATCGGCAGCCCACAGGAAGGCCTGCGCACGCCCACAGGCAGCCAGATGCTCGCCAACCCTCTCCTCAACCTGAACAACACCGGCCGCACCAACTTCACCAACAAACAACTCACGGAACTGGAGAAAGAGTTCCATTTTAACAAGTACCTAACAAGAGCGAGGAGGATAGAAATAGCATCAGCCTTACAGCTCAATGAAACACAAGTCAAGATATGGTTCCAGAACAGGCGGATGAAGCAAAAGAAGAGGATCAAAGAGGGACTGATAGTCGCCCCCGAAGTCACCCCCACGTCCACCTCCCAGGCCAGCGTCGTCGGCTCCAGTGAGAACAGCCGCGAATCTAGCTAAATCGATTGTTTTGAAAGACGATTAATCGAGTGAACTGTTGGTTTTATCGATTTACGACATCATCAAGTGATGCTACAGTTTTATTTTAATGCAAAATATTGTCTGTCAGTTCAGAATAGATTTTGCTGTTTTGTGTTTTATTGTCTTGATTTTTACTGTGTTCATTTATTATTGAAGCGATGTTTTCATGCCAAGCATTATTCCGTCGGTTATGTTACTTTTTTTATTGCACTTGTGAATAACAAGCCACAAGAAAGAAAATATGTTTACGCATTACGCTACAGTTCTCTTTGAAAGCTTTCACATTGTAAATACCTGCTGGCGACATAGAGCATTGACGAAAATAAAGAAATGCAACAACATGCATTCAAAGTTCGACTGAGAGTGTAAGAAAAAGAAAAACGACAAAAATATCTGCTTATCCTGCAACGGGATAACACCAGATTGTAAAATAAAAACAGATAAAAACTATATAATTATGGTTTTCGCGAATACATAATATATTTCAATCATTCAATGAAAAGTAGATAGAGCGTAGATTGTTTTTGCAGCATTGGTTTTGAAAATAAAACTTATATCAAAAGAGATTATTGTAATAATATGAAAATTATAAAGGCTCAATTAACCTGATTAGTGTAAACCAACGGATGTGTCAACGTAATGAATTTTCTTAGATTTAAAATGTAAACAAATCATAAGCTAAGTGTTACTTCTAAGATCAAGCGCTGTTTTATTAAAATGCTTTTAGGATCGTCCGTTAGGAGATATTTAAGATCAATATCAGTAGGATTTGTATTTTTTTAATTTATTTTTTAAAGATCCTTTTTATTTTTAGACCAAAGCTTTTTTTGTTGTTTAATTTATTAGAGAGTCAGTGACATTATTGAATGAATGTTTGTACTTTCGTCAATATTGTGTTGACGTATCCTTCGGCTGCCTTTCTATTTTATTTATTGTCAGTTCACACACATTCTTTTCACATCCTAACCTTCATGTTACTATCCTTTTAGTTTTAAAAACATTCATTGGTAATGTAATTGACTGTGATTTTCAAACCTTTCAGCATGAATGTCCAATTTTGGAATTTTATGTCAATCGACGACTCCAACAGGGCATTGCTAAAGATGTCACCAATGCAAAGGGTGATCAAATACGTCATCAAGAGCGGAGACAAAAAAAAAAATCCTAGACTTTGTCTTGTTTTCATTTTCTAATGATACAAGTAGCTGTAAAGTTCTATTACAATTGGACATTTTCTTTAGCTAAATATTATTTTTCTGTCTATACGTATAAACTAAGTTTTTCATTAGTACGTTGACGATACTAGTCTTAATTTTGTAATTATATTGTGTACAAATCGTATATTGTATATAATAGTGGTGTGTTAGGTCCGTTTGAGTGTAAATTATGTATTAAGATAGTGACTACTACTTTATCATTAAATTAACTGTACCTATTTTCATTTATTGAAGTTTTATTACCCTTTTAGTTAACTGTAGGTACTCTGGTGATTTGATTGTTTCCGTCGACGACAAACGAACAAGTGCGGACGCCCACAAGAATCTATTAAACTTCCGTTTCTTGCTGTAATATGTATTTATATCTTACTTTAGCACACAATAAAATCGTACAGGGGCGGACTTAATGCCCATGGCATTTCCAGTCAACCTTTGGGTGATGCAGAGACAAGCAGTGGTAGGTGCATTATTGGGGCCATATTATCGTAATAAGGTGAACTTAACTTCGCGCACTCTCTCTCGCACATCGCTCTACGTCTCGCTGAGCAACAGAGAGAGCGCGCGAAGTATAGTTCACGATAACGCGACAATGTAGCCCCACCATTAACGAAAATTGTGGAATAATATTTATTTAAATACATATAAGGATATACATAAACATATACCTATTATAAACTGTAACTCTAATTATATATATGTCACCGTATAATTATGAACTTCGTTAGTTTATAATCTATCGGTATTATTTCCGTTAAATTATAAATTGTCGAAAAATTGTGAACTGGAACGAAACATTTACAATTTAACGCATTATTTTTCGCTAGTTTATAATCTTTCCATGGGAAACCGACAAATTGTGAACTGGTATCAAACTTGCTTGCGACGTAACGCACCTTGCGCTAACATTAAATAGCCTGCCTGGCTGCGAGCAACTTGGATGTAGCGCTCGCTCGGCTCGCGCGCGGTTGGTCACAGTTCTAACCTAACCTAACCCATTTCACCCAGTTCACAATATAATCTATCGGAAATAATTCCGACAGATTATAAACTAACGGTTCTCACAATCTTACGGTGACATATACATATAAATACACACACACACACCCTCACACTCACACATGTCTATTACATGGGACTTAAACATAACTGGCGAAATGTGAATGTACGATAGGCAAGTACAACTCTGCCTAACCCTTCGGGAAATACAGGCGTGATGTTATGTTATGTGTGTACCTATATAAGCACAAATAAACGCGAATATACTAAAAATAAGAGAAACAATGGGAAAAGATTATCGTTGTGATAATACTACCAGCTTATAACGAATGTGCTCGCGAATTTTAACTTTAAAGGATAATTATCGGTCGGTTGCCATCCTGACTTCCTGGGTGAGCACATTTCACAGAGAGATAGAGTGAACGAAGAAAGAAGAGTGAATGAAATCAGTCCGGTGAGTGAGACATTGATGAAGACGATTGTGTGATGATCGTAGATTTCTGTTGATGTATTGAAACTGGGGGGAGATAATTAGGGGAAGAGGGAGAGTCAAGAAATGAAAACAAGGTGTTCAGCGCCCTTTACTCTCTGCGCTGGCGTATGGGCAACCACTTCAGAAGTGACCGATGCGCCGACACATGCTCATATTTATGCAGATCGACTGCAGTTATTGAAAGTCGGTCAAGTAGTGCGAGGTAATTGCAGTACACAAATACCATGGCAATCAATGGGAATGCCTCTAATTATGACAGTTCAGCCACGATCATTGCGTTATTTACATTGTTGAGGAGACGAATTTTTCAAATCTATGAAGCAATTCCATGATAATATATGTCATAGTCGAACTAACATAGATAATTTTTCACCCATTTGCCGCATGCTTTCTCTTGCCAACTCCATTCATGGCGAAATAGATGTCTTTGCTGGTTCCGTAGCCTCAGTAAGGACGAAACTTTGAGATTTAATTGCATAATTATTTTTATATGTATTTAATGTTTCGAAAAGTAAATGTCTTTTCGTCACCAACACCGCAAAGGGGCGAACCTCAAATAAGAAAATTTTACAGGAGAGCCAAAAAACTTTTTTTTCTCCCGATGACGCGCTTATGTTGATGATATTTAAGAAAATATATAGGTATAATTTAGAACAAAAAAAAATCCCTACAACAGATTTTAAGATACGCTGTCAATCTTTTTTCGTTTCTATTAGTCTTAAAGCTTCGCCCTTTTGTGACGACATAGAGCTCGATAAATGGAGCATTTTTGTATACTAAACTAATTTTTGACCGTTTGTATGAGATTCGCCCCTTTGCAGTGTAGGCGACGAATTGTAAGTATTATTAAAATATGCATACTAGATTCACATCTATGTAGATGTCAATCAGACTTATTATTTTGTAGCTATTTTATTGCATTTGTGATTGTAATTTGTGATTGTACAACATCATTTTTGTGATATAAATAATTTTAAAAAATGCTTTAGGAATTCCCTTCAAAACCCTCGAATTGTGATTGAAAGAGTGTTATGCAATCACGGTGCTGGTTGTCCAGAACACGCCGATGCGTTTATTAATTGAATCCTCTTTGTTCCGCTTGCTTAACTCGCCAGCATACAAGATATTATAGATGAAGAATAATGACTATTATTACCTACGTAAATAAGCGACAATCACAACCCCTCACCCCACCCCGCCCTTTTATTGTCCTCCGCAGCAATAGGCCTAGCAGTATTGTCGTGCCGTGATCATTCAGGCAGTGCTGAGCTCAACCCAACGAATGCTTACTCACATACAAAACACGTATGGCCAAGCCGATGCTCCTGTAGTAGTGGAAGGTCATGAGTTCGTTTGTATGGAATGCGAGTGTTGTGCTTCTAGGGGGCCTCCCAAAATTTACGTGACACGTTAAAGGGGGCGGGGCTCAACAAAGTGTGACATCGTGTGATAAGACCTCGGGACGAGTTAGAAGCTTCGTGACGTCACAACTTATAAATCTAAAGTATTAAAACTAATCGTCAACTCGAAAGAATCTTTGCAATATACATATTGCCTAGTCTAACACTATTATTATAAGGTTTAATTTAAAATTGCATAATACGCTATGTGATTACGTCACACCAGAAAAGGGGGTCACGCAAAATGTGACCACCTGTGACAAGGATGGGGGGTCCAAAAATCTTAGATAGATAGATAGAATAATCTTTATTAAATACACCATAAAAATTACAGACATACATTTATAAATTTTATATTAGGTGACACAATGGGAAATCGGTAGCTCCCATTTGTTGTATGGAACATGACGTCATCGAACAATTTTTTTTTTCTTATTTGTACTACAGAACATATTATAATATTTTTATTTCTCAAATTGTTCTATGGAAAAAGGAAAACAAGACTTTTACAATTATCAAACTGGCCACTGCTTTGCAAATAATAATTTAGTGTCACTTGTCTTAGTGATTTGATTGTAGGTAATCTTGTGTTTGAAAACTGTTGATTTAAAAAATTATGTGCAGGTTCATAAACTGGTGATTTGATTTGTTTTACATGTGGTTGACATTGCTTATGAACTGATGGTAGAATGCTCTGGGAGTCTCCAATCACATCAGCTGGGGATTCGTCCATTTCTTCATTAGCAACATGTGTATCATGATGTGTCACTCACCATGACAGATCTCTGTGTCAAACATCACATATAACAATTTGGGAAATATTCAATTCCGATCTTGTACCGTGACGTCACTAAGAAGTGAGCACGGGTGAAACGCTAGTATACAGTGTGAGTCTTTGTAATGTGTACAGTACCGACCAAAAGTCCATGAGCAATCTCACAAAGCAATAGACTGACGCTTCGGTTTGACTTACGACCTTCTTTTATAAGTTGTTACAATACTGTAGACACGCACATTACACACACACACTCACTTTCTCTGCAACCAATGACTAGTTCAATAATCATCATTCGTTTTTAGTTTCATTCGTCTTGTTCACATAAATATTAAAGTTTAGCAGGTAGACCACAAAAAACTAAGTAAATTATTTCGATTTCTGTGGGGTAGATGCAGTTTGTTACGAGTATTTAATTAATAGAACTTTTTTGGTTCGTGGATAATATTGGTGACGAGTATTTAGCGCAGTGTTGTGGTTATTATTATCAAAAAGCAGGCATAAAATATATTGAAGAGATCAGATCAGATCAGAGAATATTATTGCGCTGCGTAAAAGTGAAGTGAATATCTAATGAAACCGGACTAAGTGTGAGTGTTATCATTTATATATTTCATATTTTACTAAACATAAATCTTAATCAAGGGTATTGTTGATAGAACAGAGGTATTGTTGAGACAGAAGATGCCTTTAAAGTTTTAAATTCATTGTGAGGTTTAATTCGATTAGTGAATAATAAATAATAAGGTATTATGTGTAATAAAAACAATGTTTTTCTTTGTTCTAGAGAAATACTGTGAGGGTTAAGAGATATGAGGAAGGGGCTTATTATCGAGTAGCAGCGACGTCAAATGGTGAATGAAACAAATGGTTTCATACCAACGAGATATTTTGCTGAATTATTAAAAACACGTCATTATGAACCGTTCGCCGTGCACTCTGAAGGCTTGCATCACTGAAGACCAGCTAGAAAACCGTTTTTGACCTTAAAATATTGACCGTACCAACTTAATAAACAACAGATTCGTTATTGCATGAATTTATGGTAACGAATTTTTTAAGCACGTTTCAATAGGGTGTTTGTCGTATTTCTTGCAGATATACCGAAATTGTTTAATATTATTTTAGTAATAGTATTATTTTAGGATTAAAATTTGAGGTTTAGTTTCAATCTTCTTTTCGTAAAGAAAATGAATACTTAAGCTTTAACCTCAATAACAACCAATATTTACTAAAGTCAAATAAAATGTAAAATAATTAATACAAATAAAATATAAACAAACTGCCCATATTCAACCTTAAAATTACCTATTCTGTAAGTAGTTTTTTACATTTTAAGTAGTCTAATATTCTTAATTACTTCGACCATGATCAAAGCTTAATGTTTATGGTGAAAAAATCCATTAAAAATTTAAAATATTTCATAATTTAAATATGTCAAAATAATACAAACTGCTTCTAGTTTCTTGACATCTATTTCACATCTTATTCAGCTGAAGTAATGATAAATAATTGTAGCAGTGTGTTAACTTATGTAAAATAAATATAACGAATAAACATATTTTTTTAATTTTGTTATCATATATCACGCATTTTTTATTCTAAAACCTTTATTGCAATAACAACATAAAAAAGCAGCAATATTTAAAAAATGTTATTATCGAAAACAAAAATAATAATATTTGCAAAAAACCGCGCTGTGTTTTACGAGATTAGAACCTGAGGCAGTTTGAATTCCATACCAACGCTTATCGCTTTCTGCTATCTGCACTTGTTAAGTTACTATCGAATTTTAGCAATGCCATTAACTGGTCAAGTTCACGCGCATAGTGCGTGTGTGCTAGCATGTTTAAAGCGACGGAAATATATTGTTGTTTCGTGTAGAACAAAACTGCGTTATCTGTGGTGTGTGTATCGTGTTGCTTACTCATACAAATGTACGAGCTATACCGCGTGTTCACAGCAATATGACTCTTAGCGTGCTCATGCACTTTTGAGCGCTTACTGTACATATCGAAATGAGGGAATCTATGCTTAATTTTATAGACGGAAAAAATATTTAAAAAAATCTAAATACTTTTTATATTTTTTATGGATTTTTTTAACAAAACGGTGTAACTTTTAAACTATCTATCGCGATGAAACAAACTCCTTATTGATTGGAAATAATTAGGCGTCCTCATAAAACGAAAATTGTGGAAAAAAACCTTCAATTGAAAATAAACATGTTTTTTTGGCAAAAACTGTTTTTTTCATAAATTTTTACAATAATCGTAAAATTTCTCAACAAATACATTAAAAAAAATATATATATAAATATCAAAAATATTCAGATACCTATTTTTAAACATTTTTTCCGTCTATAAAATTAAGCACAGATTTCCCTCATTTCGATATGTGCACATTATAAAGACTCACACTGTATAGTACAAATAAATAAAAAATTGTCTCATTTTGACCGATGACGTCATGTTCCACAGAACACATGGGAACTACTCTTTGAAATTCTTGTGACGTTATTTATACATGGCCCCTGGGGTATACCTTCAGCTAACTATAGGTCTCTCAATGAGTATCCAGAGCAGCGTCGTGATTGCCAACTAACCAATTTCGAAATGAACGGTACCTAATACTGAAGCGCGTTGATGTCTTCTCTGACGTTATGCGATGGATACAAAAACTTCTTCCAATATTACCTACTGCCTCACGTGACATTAGGTATACATTATGATGATTATGATAAAATAACCCAAATATAACTAGGGAAGCCGAATCTAATCTAAATATATGTATAAAAGTTTCGCTCACTCACTCACTCACTCATCACGAAATATCGAAAACCGCTTGACGTATAAAGATGAAATTTGGCAGGGAGGTAGTTTATAGTTAGTAGACGTCCGCTAAGAACAGATTTTTGGAAATTCGATCTTTAAGGGGGTGAAAAGGGGGATTTTGTTTGTATGAAAAATCGTATGCCTTGATTTATAAACTTGAAACTTAGCACGAATGTAATATCTATGTTAATAATAAAGTTTGCATTTTTAGTTTTTATAAACTATCCCCTAAAGGAGGATTGGGGGGTGTCAAAGTTTATGTGGTAGAATTTTAACGAGCGGTCTGATTAACTCGAAATTCAGTATTTATAATTAAAACTGAAAATAAATAAGTTAACTTATATCAGGGTTTTTGAAAATCTACCCCTAACGGGGTGAAACGGGGTATTCATTTTTACAGTGGAGGATTTTACTGTGGCTTGATTAACTTGAAAATTGGTATAAATAATCTATAAGTCAAAAAATGGAAACGTCACAATAGATTTTTCAAAAATTACTATCACGCTGTTTGCTATGGATGGAGATGAGCAATATTGCATTATGTTCGTATTCTTCTTCTTCCTTTTAATTTTTAGACTAGCCAAAAGGTTAGAATATTGCAGATAGTTACGGATTTAACCTTTTAAAAGATTATCACCACGCTATACCTTTATGGAGGTAAGCAGTCAATCTTAACATATACAGGTTGGATTTTGAGATGGGGCAATAAGGGCAGGTACCTTAACCGTTGTCGCTACAAGAAAACGGTATTAGGAGACTGTCATTAACTTTTTGAAACATTTTGATCTGCATTCACAGATTTTGAATTTTTTTTACAGTCAGCAAGAAAATGGTAAATTTTCACAAAAACTTTTTGTATGCCAGATGCTCGATCCTATTTCTTATTACTGGGGTCAAAAAAACTATATCGGTCCAACTGAGATTTGAGTACGAGAAAAGTCAGATATTTCAAAACACTTCCCATACATTTTGTAGGAAATTAACCTGAGAGAAGAGAGAACGCAATATACCTTTGTATGATAAAATAACGTTTTATTTAGGTTCTTAATATGTATTATTATATAATTTAAATAAAAATGAACACAATATACCACTATTACAACAGTTAAATTATTCCAATATTTCATTAGGCTGAATAGAGAAGGAATTTAGCAGATGGATATTTTCCGACATCTACGCGGGCGAAACTGCGAGCAAAAGCTAGTAATCCTATAAAATTAATCACCCAAGGTGTTATTGAAGTAACTGAAACCCTCAGCTCGCGAAATTCAAATTTAAAACGTAAGAAAATTTGAATTTTGCGGGATACCTTAACGCATCTCCCTTAAGGGGTAATTGTAACTCATTATTATGAATTACCTTTATTATGCAACCAACCCGAAAATCGAGAAAAAAATCCTAATGGGAAAACCAAATAACGCTGCCCGATCTGAGAATCAATTCAATTTTTCAATTCATTTATTCTGTAACAATTCTCATTGTGTTCGAATATAATTTAACATGAAAACATAAGCATACACAAAAAAATATTATTAAAATACATGCAATTCAATTTAAATTAGGAAACAATAATTCAATAAAAAAAAAAAATACCATGCAAACATAATTAAAAAACTATATGTCAAAAATCAACAGCAAGATACAAGCAGACAATAATCAAAAAATTAAAATATGACTACAATAATTATAATCCATAGACAATAAATCGAACCCAGTAGTCCCAGGTGGGGAAGCACGTGGCGCCGCTGGTCCTGCGCCTGATCTCTCTCCGGTCGTGTCAGATTGCCGTCCCATCGGACTATGAGAGTGAGGGAAGTTAGTGCACCTGGTGTTTGCACACACACTTGTGCACTATAATATCTCCTGAGTCCATGGCGCGTCTCCGCTGTGACTGGCCGCCATTACCGAAAGAAGGACTACAAAAAAAGGGTTTGTTGCTGAAATAACACTATTAGCATAATCAAGTTACGTTTTATAAGATTTGTCTAGTCCAAGCGCGTTAGGAGATTGGCCATTGGCCATTGTTTTTTGGTCTGGAGGACTATTAGCAGACATCTTGAACACTTAAGTACCTGTGCGGGAAATTTTTGAAAGATTGCCTGAAGCACTTTTCTCTTTCTTGAAAGACAAATGCCATCGCGGATTTTTTACCTGACTGCCCCAGAAGGAGGGTAATGTTTTTGTTAAACTTTTTAAGATGAACAATACCGTAGAACATAAATTTGATGTATCTTTTCCGGTTAACGCAGCGCACGCCAGTAAAGCTCCCAGTCGGCATGATTTTTTCCGACTTCTTCAACAATAATCGTCATATTTCAGCCAATTTACACAAAACCTTAATGATTTATACACTAAAACCTTTCGCAAGAATCACTCTGTCCATTGGTGAAAACCGTTTGAAAATCCGTTCGGTAGTTTTTGAGTTTATCGCGTTCAGACAGACAGACGCAGCGGGGGACTTTGTTTTATAATATGTAAGGATGTAAGGATAACCCTTTGGTTCATTGTATACACTTGTTGTTATAGTAAAAAATGTTGAGGGTGTTATGTTAAGAAAACCGTAGTTTTTTGTCTGACACTTTATTTTTTGGGTACGAAATAAAAATGATGTCCTTTTAATAAATTACTTTTTATGCTCATTTTAATGTCCAGGAACTATTTATGATCAAAATTAAACAAATAGTTACTAATGCTTAACTTTTTATATCTATTTAAAAAATAATCTCACTTATACACAATAAGATACAAAAACACTTCAAGATTTTTTGTCTCTTACATATCTCCGCCAATACTGAAACTAGCACTACCAATTACAAATATTACAAAATATTATTTTCGTTTTGCAAAACATTTACAAACAAAAACATTCAAAACGCTTCCTAATTTTTTCACAGCATTCAATCAACGCCATCTATTATTATTGCTTTACAAAATATCTTCATAGAGCAGCAAGATGGAATTACTAGCGACATCTTTTGTCAAACGTCAACAGTTTCGAAGACAAGAATAAACCGATTAGTTTCAAGGTAGATTGTAGATGGAGACACTCACACGCACTGCGAGAAAAATGTTTAGATTTTTATTATGAAGGTAATGCTTATACATTATGTTATTTCTATTTCAATGAGGTAATGCGGTGTTTCTACACAAAAAATACCACAAATTCTAATATAACATACAAGGATAATAGATCCTATTTCTCTTAGTATAGGATTCAAGTTCAGGTATGTGGCAGGCAGTGTGGCAGAGGGCGATCCTTATCCTTTTTAACCTCTCAATCAAATTGGAAAGTCTTTTTCTTAGATAAAGTTTAATATCTGTTGTTCAACTTTTTTCCATAACCGAGCGCCTCTCCTTCTTCGAAATACTTAGGTACCTACTACCCTTAAAATTAGCATTAGTAGGCAATTAGGCTTAGGTAATGCTTTGCAGAAAAAACTAATTAAAATAACACGATAGTTTACAATATGCCAACTGTTACTTATTCAATGAATGCATAGTATATAGGTATGTGTTTTTAAATAAATTTAAATTAAATTAAAAAAGGAAACTAAGTCACGAAAATTACGATTTCCGGCCAAACAAGTAGGTCTAGGTCAAGTAGGTAGGGCCTACCTATATTATGTAGGTACTAAGTAGTTACCTATCATTAGACATATTAGGTACTTATTTAAAAAACAGTCACAAACATGCAGTGTGATTCCTCCGTCCGAAGTCGTGTTCCGATCATTTTGAATAACTTTCTGTAGTCTGCTACAGAAATTTAAGAGAAGTTAAGGGAACTTAAATGGAAGCTATAGGGTAGTTTTCGTTTTGCTTCGAGAATCTCATTATATAACACTACCCTTTAAAAATATAGATATAAACACACGTACAGGTAAAGCCAAGTAAATATCATCAACATCAATTTAAAAGGTTTCTCTTACTTACAATTAAATATCTCTAAGATTAAACTAAGTTACTTGCTAATAATTTCATACTTCAGGTCGTTTTCTGTCAGTTTCTGGATCAGTGTGGTGTTCTTGAAGGCTGAGCCGGGCGTCAATACACCACCGCTGTGGGGAGACAAATATGTATGTAGGTAGTTGTTACTAAATAATACAGAGTATTCAGATAAATGAGAGCTTCGGAGTAAATCTAAGGCCGCGTCCTAACCAGAAGCGTACATCGCGCGATCATACGCAATCGTCGCGTTCATAATTATGTCACTTTAAGCCGACGTTCGCACGAACGTAGATAAAAATTGCGGCGGGATTTTATCGCGCACTGGATTTTCAACTCTCGTTGTTAAGCCGAGCGTTGAGTATCCAACGCGCTGGGACGCACTCTCGTCTCAGCGCGTTGAAAAAACACATTGTTGGATTTTCAACTCTCGACGCTAAGCAGAGCGTGGCAAGCTGTCTGTATGGACCCAAAAAACAATTAAAAAAATCTGCATAGCCTTGTCCCAACTGTGTTGGGGTCGGCTTCCAGTTTAACCAAATGCAGCTGAATACCAGCATCCTGAGCACGCAGCCTGTGAATTCCAATTTGTAGTGCCACTTACAAATTGAGTGCTTACATTTTTGATTATTTGAAATCCAAATTTTTATTTTTTATAACCCTGTAGATGTTTTTCATTTGATAATTATTGAGGTAATTTTCGTAATCTCAATTTTCGTCGATGATTTTCATTTACAATTTTATAATTTTACTCAAACAATACCTAATTGTTGGAAAAGTCGCGAGATATAAAATTTCTACCTTCTAAGTACAGATGATTGTGTTACTAATTCCCTGATCGTGTAAGAATTTTCCAAACGAATGGGGGAAACGGGGGCCTTAAAAATTCGGAGTGAGGCTACTAGGGCATGCGGGGTATCATTTATGAAAGAGCGCTATTTGCACATTCTCAAACATTTTTCTTTTTTTTGTGACGAAAAATGTAAAAAAATACCGTTCCCCTCCCCCCCCCCCCCCTTATCTCCGAAGTTTGCATAGAGAAAAATCTGAAATTATTCTATGTAAAGATTACAGGAAAAATAAAACGATGACTCTAAATAGCACACTTTTTCAGAAATCATCAACAAAAATTACATTAGTTCCACTATCGGTCAAGAGATGGCACTGACCTAAAACTGCAATTCTCTGACGAATATAGGACTCGCAGATGAAAATTTTAAATGATACGGAACCCACAGTGTGCGAGTCCGACTCGCTCTTGTTTTAATATGACGTGTAAAAGTGATTCCGATATCCTATTTACAGAATAAACAATTTTATGTTTACACTTTCATGGGGTACTTTTCGAACAGATCACAGGAAGCTGAGCAAGTACTCTAGTTGCGTCGGCCGTACAGTCACGAGCGTAAATACCTTACAGTTACACAAAAATAAAGCGATTTTTTAAAACTTTGAGAAAGGAACTATTTCATATTATTATATTATGTAGTAGGTATGTTCGTAACATAAAATATCTACCAATACTTTTGGAGAAATCGCTTTTGAATCTTGTGTAAGTATGAGGTATTCATACTCGTGATTGTACTAATGTAGGTCAGTAACAGAGAGAGTGACTCACTTGGCCGGCATGTTGTGTCTCTCGTTGAGGATGACGTGCGCGCTCATGAGCACAGCCACCACTGTGGAGCCGTACGCGGGGTTCGTTCCCGTCACCTGCAATCAACACATCAACCTTGTCGTCAAACAAATAGGAGTGCTTTTAGAATAACTGGAAGAGGACAACCAAGAGTTCATAGGAGTTTAGTCTAAGTAACACCCACATTTCGCCAGTTATGTTTAAGTCCCATGAGGGCGAGCCTATTTCTGTCAACCAGGTTGCTACTGAGAAAATTCCTAGTAAAAAACTTAATATCTCTGACCGACCTGAGAATTGAATCTAGGGAGGTCGCCTCACGCTCAGCTGTCGTTCTTCCGACCTCTAGACCAACGAGGTAATTTTTAACCGACTTCCAAAAGGAGGAGGTTCTCAATTCGTCTGTAGGGTTTTTTTTTTTTTTTTGTTACGCGATTACTCCGCCAATTATGAATAGATTTTGATGATTCTTTTTTTGTTTGGTAGATCATACTTCAGAGGTGGTCCCATATAAATTTTATTAACTTTGCTTGGGTAGTTTTTGAGTTAGCTTCAATTATACGTATTTTTTCCCACTTAGTATGTAGATGATATGATAACTTCTTGTCACTGTTATTTACATAGCAGGTAGTGGTATTCGAATTTGTGTGGGGTAGGTACCACAACTAAAAAGTGAAAAATAAAAACTTTTTACAAAAAAAAAACAACCGACTTCAAAAGAAAAACACTACAAAGTGAAAAATAACTTTAATTTCGGAAGTCGGTGACAAAGAACGAAAATTCAAAACCAAAGACACCGACTTCCGAAATTAAAGTTATTTTTCACTTTGTAGTGTTTTTTTTTTAAGTCGGTTGTTTTTTTTTTTGTAAAAAGTTTTTTTGATGGTTAGCTACAATATCTTTATTATTTATCGATTAAATGCTATCTTCTATGATAAGATAGGAATACAAAGTGTGAACCATCGCTGTAATGTTATGAACAGTCAGTGAGTTGATATAGATTATTGTTTTATGGACAGATAAAATTAGAAATGGCGAAGTAAACGTGCTCAAATGAGCCGTTCTTTTATTTTGTTGGAAAAAGCATAATTTCTTTTCAAAGATTCGAAGTAAGTAAGTATACTTACTTACGTACAGTTTGATAAATAGTACCTAAGTAATAGTAGTTATCATAGTAAGTAGGTACCTACAGCAGTTTTTTAAAATAAAGAGTAGGTACATACGTTAACACCAAGGATATTATTGTTATAACAGACCTATGCTTCGACGTCACAGCTGTAAAAAATTGGTCTATAGCAGGGATTCCCAACCGGTGGGGCGCGCCCCCGTGGGGGGCGTAGGGTGACCAATGTAATAAGCCACCGCGCCTCCCGCGGCGGCTTACTACATTTTATGTTTTTGATAAGTATTAGAAAAGGTTAAGACTAGTTTCCAAAACTGCAATGGAAAAGTCAATAAAAGAGTCTGCAATGGAATAAATAGGCAACCCCAAAAAGTTTTATATATGGTATACTTTTACATCAGTCAGGTAAGTAGGTATGTCAGTTTTGGGGTTGTAAGTAGATCTAATGATTTTGTTATGTTGCCTTTTCCACACTTCATCGTGCTAAAGTGACTATTATTTACCAGGAATAAATTAGAATATAAAAAATAACCTATCAAAAACAAAAAGACAAACAAAGCATCAAATTCTTTTAAGCTATTGCATAGCTTTTATCGCGGGCTTTGAGCGCGGCGACCGAATCAAGATATTCCGTAACGAAAATAAAACCTAACACTCCCCACTTCGCCTACCATGTAATGACGGATGATGACATAAAACAAAAATTACGTTCCATCATCATCCCAAGTGTAGTGTTGACAAATAGGAAGTATGGAAGTTACAAATGCTATGCAATAGCTTTACCGCGGCAGTCCCCGAGTGCCACACGTTTTTTTTTTTCTTAGGACAGGATGGTGTTGCCGTCTATAGATCTTCAAATTGCACAGTTTTTTTTACTTGTGCAGGCTTAGCGTGGCCAGACTCTAGTTAGTGCTGTAAAATTTGTTTTCTGGATAAATCGACAAAATAAGTTTTTCTATTTCTGTATGAATGGACTAAAGAAAACCTAACATATCCAAGGTGGTTTGCTACAATTTTCGAGCTGGCTTCGTTCGCTTTCCATTCTTATGTTTTCTGCTTATATCGACAAAGTAACTCAGGGGCGTAGTGATTTTAAAAGAAAGTTAGGGGTCGCGTATGTTAAAAGTTGGGAACCCCTGGTCTATAGGTATCATACCTAATATTAATACTTAAAGGAAATAAAGATTCGACACTAACCTTTGCAACAACCGTCTTGTTAGGCACCGTGTTGTCCACATCGGCACCTGTCTCCCATCCCTTGCCAACGAGGTCAAAAGTAAACTGGGTCTTCTTCATGACATTTTCAGTCGGACCTTCCTTCGTCACATAGCCTCCTGACCAGTACTTCGGATTGTTCAGCAATTTGTTCCGAGTACACTCGCTCTTCGCCATCATGAACAATGTTAAGCCGTTGAAGGTCGTGAGGATTGACCTTCCGAGGGTCCCAGTCCTGACGTACGCCAGGAACTGTATGGGGCGCTGCTGCTCGTTGCTGTGTAAGAACCGCTGTGTGCGATACACGACTGACTCATCAGCGCCCGGGAATGGCATGTACCATTCCTCGTCTTTCTTTTGAAGTGTCCTGAATTAATTTAGATATAAGGTCGCGTGAATCATATTGTTAGATAATTTACTTGGTTTGCCATTTGGATGGAGAATAATATTATTAATGTCTACAGTTCGAAAATAAAGTATCAATTATTTAAGAGGCCTGCGAACACGGCTCGTAACTACAAATCGAGATGTTTGCAAAATTCAATTCTAAGCACGTTGCGGTAGTGTGAGTGCCTGTCGGAGCAATATACACCTACAGTGAGCAATACTACCACGCACACATTGACAATTATTGCTTGATGCGATAGCACTACTAGCTTTCGAAAATGTATGATAAATTTGGATGTTTTCCGTAATACCAAAAATGATGAATGAAAACATTTTTCCATTTTTTTTCGATAATTTGTAACTTTTCTCAAGTTATAAATTATACCTAAGCTGCATAGCTTAGGTATAATTTATAACTTTCGAAGCACAGCATAGCTATAGAAGCATTTCTGCAGAAACAATATTATAAATATTGTCGTTTATAATACAGAAAAAACAATATGAAAACATGTCATTTACGCTGTAAAAATGTGAAAAATTAAATTCATAACATCATTTTAGAAAAGTTTTTTGGAAAAAAAAGATGTAGGAGCCTTGATAAACACTGTCTAAATCCGAATAACAACATAATATGGTGAAAATATGCCCAAATTGCAAATGATTTAGGTATTACGTTTGTATGGATAATGCATGCGTCGCCGCGTTCTTAAGTTATAATATGATTAATCTGTATTGTACCTACTTCATACTTCGTAACGACTATGAAACTCGCTCGTGATTTCGGAAATTCTGAACATTGATAAGCCCCTCAGTAAGTAAAGTTGAATAATTTTCTAAAACTACTTACGTATACACACAATTAGAAGAAACAATATTTAGCTGGTAGCAGTCCATTGTAAATTATATCATCAATAGCCTCTCTCTGCTATGGGTTCCCATCCTCATCATGTACTATCGTAGAACCACATATCATTGTAATCGCTCGGCCGCTATAGTATCCTACCTACGAAAAAAAAGGGTCGTGTGCACGGGATTTTGTTTTCAAAGTGTACAGATATTCGTTTCTTCGATAGTACACTGTACAGTCGGCCTCAAAAAAATGTATTTCATCGTCAAGAATTCATTTGACTGTCTACAATTTTTGTTCCATAATACTGTATCATTATGCAGCTATAAATATGTTGTATGATTTGTA
The DNA here is from genome assembly GCA_949152395.1 of Agrochola litura. Taxonomy (NCBI): domain Eukaryota; kingdom Metazoa; phylum Arthropoda; class Insecta; order Lepidoptera; family Noctuidae; genus Agrochola; species Agrochola litura. Next base: position 1,444,121 of record OX424490.1, read on the forward strand.
CCTACACATTGAAACTGTTATGGAACAAAGATTGTAGACAATTAAATGAATTCTTGTCGATGTCTGTCGGATAACTTGGCTTTGATCACCCCTAACTGAGATGATTTATAATATAAATCATTTCAGATCCTTATGATGATGATGATGAACTTTTCAGAACTCTAAAGACCTGACTTTTCACCATCACTTAGAAAATTTATTCCGGAAGTTAATATTAAACTTATCTACTACATATAATACAGAAATCTTTGTTTTGTCGAGTCGTAAAAACAGTGCGAAGCAAGGGTGGATCGCTAGTATATTTATATATAAGTTAAGCTTACTTTTGCTTCACAACGGGCTTCATCTGCGGCAGGGGCTCAGGGAACAGCGCCTTCTGCAGCCGCGACAGTTCCGAATGATATGCCATGCTGGAACAATGCGAATTATAAAGTGAAATTTATATTCTTAAAATAAAAATTATTCTTAATTTTTTGTTGTAAATGTGAACTAGGTCACTCCTGTAGAAAATAAGTTACATAGAAAAATCTTAAATTAGGTAACTCATAAATGTCAGGTTACTTCATCAAGAAACTTTACTTGTTATCACATAAGTCCTAGTTGCAGACTATACAAATGTGTTGCATGTAGGTAACTAGTGTTAGGTTTCAATTTATTAATACGTAATTGTTGGATATTGTACTGGCAACACCCAAAGATTTGATATGTCAAAATGGGGGTAAGAACGACCTTCTGGGTCAGGCGCTCGTGACGGTAAGACGTGCTCAGTGGCTGTGTCGGTAAAAAGATAGATCTACTGTAAATTGAGGTAACCTGTTAGTTTTATGGTAAATAATAGAATACTGATTGAATTGTGATATTACTTATGTGGGGAATAGGAGATGTGATGGTAGAATTTGATGTTGGCAAAGAAATATAAATGACTGACAAAATATATTGGTGTTTCATATTATTTTCCTTATCCCTGAAATATTGTAAATATGTAGTTTTATTAAACAGTTTTAGGTTATGATATTGGGGTAACGATTTTAAGATTAATTTGGGTACCTATTAGTATCTATTTTGAGGTTAAATAATTATATTCGGAATTAAATTAGATATTTTAGAGCTAGGATGGTTCTTATTTCACTAGAATCTGGCAAACGAAAGTAGACACTTGAACTATTTGCAAAGTTTTTATGGCAATGCTATACTAACGTCAACCTCAATTTGCCAAAACAACACAACAAGATGGAATGTTGTTGGTATCTCGTTGTGATCTTGATACAGTATTTATTAACTCAAAAATAAACAAAAAAGTGATTCTAATGAATCTTTTCACATGGTTTTAGATTCAGATTTTCATTATGGTGGTGAATATTAACAAATTACAAATTAAAAATAACTATAGAATATTATTATTTTTTTATTCGAATTACTTACTGCTACCGTATTTCGTATTTTTATTTATTAATATTAAAGTCGTATTTTTATTCAGACGAAGTAAACTGAATTTTCGAAATTTAAAGAAACGTCTCGTTGATTTGGAACATAATGGGTAGCATGATTTTAAACAAAAAAATTATAAAGTATCAAATTAGGTTATTCCAGGTATGTCATACAAATGGGGTTGCTATGCTGATATTTTTTAAATTTGCCGCACTTTTTCAGTCCCTGCTTTCGTTTGCTAGACTCTAATTCTGGACTATTGATACTTGTGTCTCTGGTAGATGTAAGTTTGTAATAACACTCGTTTCTTGTCGTAAGTAAAAAAAAAACTTTTTTTATGGGAATCTTCACAAAGGTTTGATGTTGACTAAAAAAATTTTTTTTGTCCTTCTTGTAGATATTGAACACATATTTTTTTCTTTTTTTACGTTGTCTAAACATTACGGCGATACATTGAGTTAAAATGTGCCGTGACGTCACTTGTATGTAGATTTTATACTTACTTGTGACGTAGCGACCCCCACTCCCCAACTTTAATGCGTTTTATCTAAGTAATTTTTTATTAATATGATAAAACAAAAAATACGTGTCTAATATTTTTTTATTATCTGACTAACGGACTAAATAGAATTTCTTTTTTTTTGACCCAGGCATCATACCTATTATCAGAATAGACATTTATTTTTAAATGTCGCAGCATCATGCTGAGATAGGAGCATTTTGACCTCGTACAGGACTTTCTGCTTTATTTTTGTTTTTATTCATGTTTTTATGAGTGTGTTTATTTTTAATTTATTATTTCCTGTGCGAGTCCCAATAAATACTTTTTCTTTCTTTCTTTCAAAATAGAAAATTAAACCCACCCATAAATAACAGAGTCCCACGTGCCGCTACCGATGACGCCGCGCTCTTTGGCCTCTTTCTCTACTTCTGGAGGCAAGTCGAAACTAAGGTAGGACTCCACCGAGTTCAGTGTGCCTGTAAACGAAATAACAAAAATCATAATCATACTGCTTCATTTATCTGATCCGTTGTGCAGTTCACACCAGCATGTATAAGGTATAATCTTATAACGGGTCAATTGCAAATTAGCTAGGGAAACTCCGCAGAGGTGATGAGTATCGATATCTAAACATGATTAAAAAAAAAAAATTACGACTTTTTTTTTAAATTGTAAACTTCACTGACGGGTTTCGATACCTAAAGACGATAAAACAAAAAAAAAACCGGTCAAAAGAGAGTCGGACTCGCGCACCGAGGGTTCCGTACCTACCTAGGTAGGTACCCATTATACCGCTACAATAAAATTGGTATTATTTTTATTGGTAAAAATATATGGGCAAATTTAGATTTTCGCGAACACTTGTGCTGTAAGAACTTGCTTTTAACCAAAATTGTCAATTCTAGGTCAACCGGAAGTACCCTATAGGTTTTGGGTCGTAAACCTATATGGTAGTTCCCGTTGACCTAGAATCACGAAATTGGGGAAAAAGCAAGGTCTTATAACACAAATAACCCTTCCACTGTCATTAACGAGACACAATAGAATTTTAATTGTTATAGGGAAAATTCCGAAAAATTTAAAAGCTGAAAATTAAGGTAAATTTTGGTAAGTACTTCCAAGTTTTCGCGAAAATCTAAATTTGCCCGTATCTTTTTATCGTGTTGACTCACGACCTTGATTTTATACACCTAATAGGGACTATAAACTTCAGTATCTGGTGGTATAAATTTCAACTTGCTAGGTCCACCCGTTCCTGAGAAAATCGGTGGTGACACACGGACAGACCGACGGACAAGAGAGTGATCTTATAAGGGTTCCGTTTTTACCTTTAAACACTAAAAACAGATTTTCTCAACTCATAGGTACTTCGGACAAGCAGTCGTCGATCCCAAAAAAAAAATCTTTTTATTTTTATTTGATCGTGTTAGATATCGCGTGTGCGGAGTTTTGCTAGCTAATTTAATTTATCCGAGGTGATTTTAAATCTACATTTCCCATTCTTTTGGGTGATTTATATTGTTTTTTTTTTCTCTATACGGTGGAAGGGACATGGACGCGCAAACTTACCATGAATTCAGCACATGAGTCTAGAGAAAAATTTCGTCGGTTATTAAAAAAAATTACGAGCAATCCTTACAGTAGTCGCAAATAATGTATAACATCTAACATTTCTCTCCTTGATAATAAGGGGCGGGGCTCGCCAAAGTCGTTTCTGACGGCCAACTCCAGCACCACGCGCGCTCATTGGTCAAATCTAAAAGCGCGCGCTTCCCTGGCCTCTTGTTACACACTTCCGTCCCTTTTCACGAAATCACTTCCACAGATTGCAGGAAAGCGAGAGGAAAGGTGTTACACATAAAAATTCTGTGGTTTCAAACAAAAGTGCCAGTTTTTTAGGGTTCCGTTGTATACAAGGAACCCTTATAGTTTCGTCATGTCCGTCTGTCTGTCTGTCTGTCTGTCCGCGGTTTAGCTTCGAGACCCTTAGTACTAGAAAGCTGTAATTTGACATAGGTATACGTATTAATTACGCCGACAAAGTGGTAAAACAAAATTATGAAAAAATATTAGGGTACCTCTCCTACACGTAAAGTTTAACCCATGGTGACGGGTATCATTGGAAAGGTCATTCAAAAACATTTGAGTTTGTGAAAATCATTTTTGAATTCAAGGATCCGTTTGCGAAATATTAAGCTTTGAAGTGCTAATTTTTGTTAGAGTCAAGTGTCCCCCCCCCTGCCAGCTAAATGGTTGGTTTTGGGTGTGTAAAAAATCACAGCAGTAGTTTATATAACGAAATTAAAAGGAAAACTATCACAGTTAAGTAGGCTCTACAAGTTAACGAGTAATAATAGACCAACTTAACTTTGCAGTTGCAAAAACATGTTTTCCCATACATTCCGTAGGGAGAACATTATTTTTCAACTACAAAGTTAAGTTTGTTTTTGGGATAAATTCATCCCAACTACGGAACCCTTAATTGTGCGTGGTCCGACACGCACTTGGCCGGTTTATTTTTTTATCAACCGAATTGTTATCAATCATCGTAACAGTTAGGCATCGATGTCCGTACACCCTGTATAGTGTAAAATGACATCTCAAAGAAACAGACTAAAGACCTTGAAAGTTTTGTTTGAGGAAGGTGACGCCCATATCAGCCGGGATGCTGTCCCAGCCGCACGCGCTGATCACGAAGACGCCTGCCTCGCGCGCTTGCTCGTCGTAGCGGACCTGCATCAGCTCCATGAACTAAAAACCAAACAGGAATATAGGTACTTACCTACATTCGTTTTAGTGGAAACCTCACCAGCAATGTTAAATACCTTATCTACACACGGCTACACATCAAGCTAGGTAAACAATTCCAGTTTATGCTGATCTCGCATTTTATAGGATTTCCGTATTTCCTCGAGATGTTAAATTTAAAAAAAAACTGCGGACGGCGTTCTTTTTCGTTTTTTTTTTTTATTGAAAACTTCTTTAGGCGCGTTGAGTATTTTTGAGATGGGAAAAAACAATTGAACTAGCGACACCGTAACCGACACCTCATTTTTGTAAACGCGATTGTGCTCATTATTTATATTACGTTAAGGATCAATGTTCTATGCAAGTATTTTACTTTAAAGGTTTTGGAAGTATTTTTTTAAATTGTTCAAGTTTGCACTTCTGTCGGCACTCCCGGAGTGCCACTGTTTTTTTTTACCTTTTAGTGTGTTGTATTTTTGCAATCGCCCTCAAGCTCTTTATTTTGATACCAAAATTATCAAAATAAAGTCAAGTTATTTGCGTATTGGCGTGCACAATCCGCCATTTTGATTTTATAAAAACAAAACCTAGCCTATAATCATGGTGCAATCTAGAGGAGTCGACCTCATGTACATCCATTCAGCTGCTAGGATGCTTCGAGGGTATAAAGATTCCCACACACAAAGATTCATAGATACACGTGAAAAACATAACCCTGTCTTTGCTGTAGCGCAGTCGGATAAAAAGACAAGAAAGTACATCAAACTTTATCAAACAGAAAAATAAGCAAAACCGCTGAATGGAACATAATTACGTAATCTTAGAACAGGAAGGCGGTAGTTGTTGTATTAAGTTGTATATTTCAAACTTGTTAACCTTTGAAATTAAAAAAAAAAACCTTGACCTTGCATATCTCTATAACCAGTTGGTACCCAGGTCAGACAAGCAAAAAAAAAATCGCTAGGACTTGAAGAATATGCATGTTATGATTTTGAATTTGTGATATATTAATAATTTAGCTGATTTCCGTGATTGGATTCATTAGTTTTGTGCTTGTGGTCCTCAGATATGTGATGGATCTTTTGACACCCGTTTATAACAGGAACATGGGCAGTCGGCTTGACAGTTTGGAAGGTAAAGATGTGAGAATTACCGATAGGCATAGTTATATACTCCAACCTAGAGTGGGTCAATGGGTAGCGAAGTCAGGGACAGCTGCTGAGTAAAGAACCATGATTGGTGTCCTTAACACATTGAAGGACACTATATGCCCATAGGCGTCATAACAATAAAACTTCTATTGTGTCTCGTGTACTGTCCTTCAAAGTGTAAAGCAGAGAAGCTTTTTTATGAAAGTCTATCTATAAATCACCCACTCCTCACCTCTACATAATAGGTATTCAAAATCAAAACTCATTAATTCAAATTAGGTTGAAAATCAGCACTTCTTGAACGTCAAAATTAAATAAAACAGTCCCTTAAAACGCCCGCCCTTCACCACTTCCTAGTGCTTTAGCTGATACAAAGAAGTGACGCAACAAACTCCCAGCAGCACAGCTATCTGTATTCTAACCATTACCTGCGGTTCTCCACTAATATCTATATAGTTGGCCTTGTTCTCCACGGCAGCCTTGACCACAGGTTCTCCGTACAGACGGTAGGGGCCGCAGCAGTTGATCACCAGCCTCGTTTGAGCGCACATGTCTCGAAGGGACTTCTCGTCGCCCACGTCGGCTACTATGAGTCCAACATTGGAGAGATCCTCACCTGGAATGACGTATTATTGGTTATGGCATGGATAGGTTGAGAAATAATGATGGAACCCGGGTATTAGCTGTACCCGCCGTTCCAAAACGTCCAACTACCAATGTATAAGGTTCAAATTTTTCGGAATAAAAAGTAAATACTCGTAGTACTTCATACTCGCGCTTGGCCGTTCCTTTTGGTGTAGAAAAAGACTTAGAGGTGGACAAATAGAACACTCTCTGTTCCATCTATTTGTCTACTTCTACGTCTTTTTCGAGCTACCAACAAAATCTAACAAAAGTTCGTTTATTTTCGTTTATTTCAACTGCCATCACCTTCTGACCTTTACGCCAATTTATTTGCAACCATTATTAGACACTAACAAGACAGTCCAGAGGTAAACCAGAAAAACTCACAGTTTTTCCTGTTTCCTGTCTACTAAAACCGGCCAAGTGCGAGTTGGACTCGTACACGAAGGGTTCCATACGACTGTACAACGTTTAGCAAAAACTCCCAAAAAAACACGTTTCTTGTATGGGGACCCTTTGAATTTTTTTACTTAATTTTATTTTTATTATTTTTTTAGTATAGCGGCAATAAAAATACACAATCTGTTAAAATGTCAACTGTCTACCTATTACGGTTTATGAGATACAGTCCGCTGACAGACAGACGGACAGCAGAGGCTTAGTAATAGAGTTCCAAATGGGACCCTTCGGGTATGGAACCCTTAAAACTAGATGATATTAAACAAACGATTACAACTCTATTAAAGCCTACCAGTATCGCTAGGGAATAAGCCCTAACTAGTACTCTACATACTTCCATACAAGTAGCGGTCGATAAAACATACCAAAGTTAATTATACATAATTTGAAGTGGTATCCCACTTTGACCTTGCGCTGTGGTAATAATCTTTGGGCTATTATAAAATAGTATACCTGTAAGCATTGTCGTGTTAAATCATCTAACAACTATAGAATGACATACAATAATTGACTTAGGAGACTTTTCAACAAACTTCACGACACGAGTATATGTCGTGTAAAACTGTAAATTAATGTTAATAAACAGTAAATCGTTCTGGTATGTTATTATTGTTTACGTCCACTATGACCACATATCTTCAACTCTTCGCATAGAAGACTCATATCATAGGTAGCTAAAGTGAACAGGTGCAGGTTAACGAGCTCATCGGGAAGTTGGGACATACCGACAGACATAAGGTATTTTCAGATACGGAAAAAAAAAAAAACATACACGCCTTGTTTCCCCAAAGGGTTGACCCGTACCCTAATTGCGTAACTTATTTTCGAAAACAATTTTGCCTAATTCGTTTCATTTTGACAGTTCAATAACATTCATTGCGTTATTTACGTTGTTGAGCAGATTTATTTTCTCCAACTTATGAAGCAATGGATTGTGTTGTATTACGCAATTAGGGTACAGTTTTGCTTGTGACTGTACTTAAAGTACAGTCACGAGCAAAACTATGCAAACACTTAACAAAACTCAAAATGATTTTCTTGTGGAATAATGATTGCAACTTGACATAAGCCCTATGTAGTGTGGGAGTGGGTTCCAAAATACTATATTCCTAACAACATACAATTAAAATCAATACAGTAGTTGATAATTGTATACAGGGTATCCCTGACACATCGACGCGAAAACTGAAACCATGGTTTCAGTAAGTACATGATTCTGAAATCCCCTGCGTTGAAATTTTTCGTCGGTTATTAAAAAAAAAACAGCTGTTTCATAGAAAAGTGCAATACCTACGCGGTCAAAATGTATGGAACAACTGATTTTTTTTTTTATAACCGACGAAAAATTTCAACGCAGGGGGTTCAGAATCATGTACTGAATCCATGGTTTCAGTTTTCACCCCGTATTAGTGCTCGTGACTGTACACCCACGTTTCGCCAGTTATGTTTTAAGTCCCATGTAATAGGGGCGAGCATTGCCATCAACCGGGCACAAATTCCTGTTGGAAAACCCAATAATATTTTGCCCAACCTGGGAATCGAACCCAGGACTTCAGGATCGCCGGTAGCGCTTGCGACCACTACACCAACAACGCAGTCTAAAATATTAAATACTAGCAGCCTGCCCCGGCTTCGCACGGGTATTAAACAAACATTTCAAAATTATATATTTTTTTTTATAGCCTATGTTCACCGGAGATAGTGTAGCTTCCCAACAGTGAAAGAATTTTTCAAATCGGTCAAGTAGTTTCGGAGCCTATTCAATGCAAACAAACAAAAAAACAATCAAATCTTTCCTCTTTATAATATTAGTGTAGAAAAACCCAAAAAAACTAAGAAAAACAAATGCGTAGAAACTGACCGAATTTGAATGATTTGGCACGGGTAACGTACCCTAATTGCGTAATACACGATTAATCACAATTTGTTTCAATTTGAAAAAGATTTCTAATCCATTGCTTCAAAAATTGGAAAAAAAATCTGCTCAACAACGTAAATAACGCAATGAATGTTGTTGAACTGTCAAAATGAAACAAATTAGTCATAATCGTTTACGAAAATAAGTTACGCAATTAGGGTACGGGATTAGAAAGCAGGATACTTTTATTCCTGTAGCCTACGTTCCTACGTTCCTGCATACAGTACGTTCCCGTGGTAAAATTTTCAAAAATTTTGTCGTTTTCCGACCTCTACGCGATCGAAGCCGCGGGACTAAAAATAAATAATTCTAAATCAATAAAATATTCGAATAAATATTTTGATATACTTCATAAATACTTATTCAAAGGACACGCGTAATCATAAAAAAGAAACCAGAAGTCAAAAATACTTATAACAAGTTTTGATTTACGTACCTATGCGTATGGACAAAAACTGATACAGTGATGACGTGATCCGAGTATAAATAATAATATGCTTAGTCACAGTGAGCCAACACTAAACAAATTAGAATATTATAACATCAAATATCAAGTCACCCAAAGACAATGCGTAGGTGGGCAATCTATCCACTAATGCCTGGCGAGGACTAACAGATCGTATAAGCTACCGTTCGTAACCCGTAATGGTTTTTTTAGTACCAAGAGGGTCCTTAGAAGATCTTGCAAACAGAGATCATTATTACTTGCAAACGTGTAAAAGAGCCCCTTTTTTTGGGTGGGAAATTATCAAATAACTTCTCCCGCTCTGGGCGGAGCAGGAGAAGTGTCAGGCTCTTACTGACTAAAACCCACCCGTGTTCCTTCAGTTGCCTGTATTGCCGGGGGCCACGGTATCCCTTTCGGGCCTAGTCCGGAAATGGAAATTTTCTATACGGTATTAATACCGGTATTGAAATAATCCGGTATTCGAAACCCCTACTCCGGGCGATCCACACAATGGTGACACCCGAGCGTTTCCTCCCGCCTTATCTGGAACAGGAACCTCCCGAAACAACCGTGTCCGATGAGGACCTGCGTCAGGCGGAAGGGACGACGCCGTGGCGCCTCTCTAGCCACTCCTCAAAGAGGGGAGTGTAAAAGAGCCCCTAAGCTTTGAATATCTACAGAAATACTACTACTATTATGTACTCTTCGTTATTAAATAAAATATGCGAGGATTAGCATTAACAATTAACGGTCCGTTCGATATTAGGATTCGCACAAAAAGCTCCTGCATAATGGTGACACCATAGATATGGCGGATGCGTAACGGCTTTACCTTGACCATCTTTTTTGTACCTTGACCTATGCTTTGATTTCTATCTGAAATATTTTCTTGTTTGGTACTTTTAAGTTCAGTTTTTCCGTTATTTTTCCGTAGTCGGGTTACAGTTTTTAAACAAAAAAACTTATTTTATACTTTTCCGTTTTAACGCTTGATATTAATAAGATTTGATTAACTGCGCGTTGGTATCATTTTATTTTATATATATAATATAATATAATAGTATCAATTTTATAGCCGCGTCGTACGTAGCGGTCTCACTTTTGCTAGTTTTTATTAACAATTTAAACATATTTATTTACTTGGACAATATGATTAAAATCTATACGAGTACAAATATAATAAAGAGGAAAGATTTGTAGTTTTATACGTAATGAATAAACTTAAAAACTACTGGACCGATTTGAAAAATTCTTTCAGCAATGGATAGCTACATTATCAGCGACTAACATAGGCTATATTTTATCCCCGTACTCCCACGGGAACGGGAACTACGCGGGAGAAACCGCGTGACGTCCGCTAGTATCACTATATACATATTTGTAATGTGCTCATGAAGCTTTATTTCGGTACCAAAAATGTCATGATATATCTCAATCAAAAAATTTTAGAAAGAAAGAAAGAAAGAAGAAAGAAGTCTAAGGGGCCTCTGCGAGTTGGCTTTGGACCCTTCGTACGCCTTCCAAAGGTCCGGGACCCCAGGGTCCCGAGATAGGTCAAAGACATTTAAATTTCATTATTATCCTTATCCTTACATCCTTACATGCTATTATAAAACAAAGTCCCCCGCCGCGTCTGTCTGTCAGTCTGAACGCGATAAACTCAAAAACTACCGAACAGATTTTCAAACGGTTTTCAACAATGGACGGAGTGATTCATGCGGAAGGTTTTAGTGTATAAATTCATTAAGGTTTTGTGTAAATTGGCTGAAATTTGACGATTATTGTTGAAGAAGTCGGAAAAAATCATGCCGACTGGGACCTTTACTGGCGTGCGCTGCGGTAACGGAAAAAGATACATCAAATTTATGTTCTACGGTATTGTTCATCTTAAAAAGTTCAACAAAAAAGCCTGCGATAGCATAAATGTATATCTTCTAAGGATGACCCCCAATAATCATTTTTATCTTTCAGAATTTGATAAAAATGTAATTGTTATTTCCGAAGCTTTTTTGACCGGTATAGTATTAACCCTTATTCAAAAAAATATTTTACTTAAATTGGGCATTTAATTTAGATTAAAATATACCTATAAATCATATAATTTAAATGAATAGTTTAAAAGATATCACAGTTTCAAAATTACGCGGAGCAACGCGGGCGCAGCGGTAGGAGTCAATGACGTTTTCCTCTGTTATTACTATTAGGTATGAAATCTCGGTAGTACGTTCCCGTGGGATATTTTCCGACTTCCACGCGGGCGAAGCCGCGGGCAAAAGCTAGTAATAATAATATATTTATATAATTATTAAGTATACCTACCCATAATATTTGTACCGCTACCTAATGACAGAAGTTCCGTATCAGTCTACAAATCAGAGGTCATTCTGCGCATGACCCATAAAAGGACCTTCGCTGTTTCGCTGTAACCTTGCCCTTTAGAGTTGACTTCATAAAGCACCTATTATTGATTTTTGTAGAATACGTATGCCTTCATGGTGGGTGTAAAAACGCGCTTAAAAGCCGAGTCACTTGTTCTTCCCGTCGTAATGATATTTTTGTTTTGTACTTGACGGTATGGTCAATGTCTCCGTAACCAGAAGGTTCACAGGAATCTGGGAACATCCTGGTTACGGAGATATTGAAGGTTCAAGCTCGAAGTTTTTTTACGTTGTTATAAGAACACCAGTCGCCTCTTGTACGGTTCATAGACACACGAGTACCAAAAAAAAAAAAAAAATGCTTCACCTAGCGCAGGTAGAACAGCGATATTTCACACCAAAAATAAAAGTCGTTTTCCAGCAATTATTTTTGTAGAATGCTTTGATGAGCAGAATGCGTAGGTGATGGGTGAAAAAACCTGTCCGATTCCGAAAGGGGCACGCACATGGGTACTGCAATAAAAATACCAAAAAAAAAAATTCAAAATTACCCCAAATCCATAAAAAACTAAGAAATTATTCAACAAAGGTGAAAGTAATGCTTATGACTTGTAGACACCCGCTAAAAGACGGCCGCCCGCGCCCCATGTAATAACCCGGTAAAATTCCCCACTGAATAAAAAATTTACGACTTTTTTTTCGGTTTTCCTGTAAGGTATCACACAAATAGACTCTCAGTACGATACCCAATAACAGCCTCACGGATCGGACAGGGTTTTTTTTTATATTATATTGTACGGTACTTAAATTATAAAGTAGTATGAAATAAAAGTATATTTACAAAAACTAAAACACATAACTTCACACCTATCTTCCACGAAGTAGGCAGAGGTGTAGGACACCCACATATTACTAGTAAGGGACAACTAAGTATCCAAACTCCGGGCTGAATGTAAATGAATGAAATGCACTGACTCTATAAATCGAATGAACCCCAAGATTTGCGTAGGCCATTGCATATCAGGGAGTAGACCGGGTGGCGCGGTAATGGTAGGGAAGACGTGCCCTCAAGATAAGGAAGGATTTGCGAGCCGTACCGTAAGTATGCAAACACCGGGCTGAAACTGAAAAATTCCTATCGGAAAAAACAGGTTTTAACCTTGGACGCCGTCTGCGGTTGAGCTTGCGATCACTAGACCAAGGTAAACAATACAATATCATCATTAATATTGTAAAGACTTCCGTTCTGTCATTATAAGATTACAATGCAAATTACAAATAGGTCCAGTCAGAGAAAATAATTGTTAAGCTAGTTAACACCCTACGTCAATTTGCCGTGTTATAGTCGTTTCATACAACTGTCAAAGAATGGCAGTTGTGTCTAGAATATACGGACATTTAAATAGGTACCTAGTCAATTTACTTAACAATTTATTTCCCCGACTTTACTTAGTAATAATGGGGAAATAATTACTTACCTAAGTTCACATAGTATCAAATTAAAAACGATAAAAAATATGTATGTTTGTATGATAATGATGGTAAACATAGTGTTATTATTTTAGTTCTAGTCACGGAAATACAAAGACAAAGAAAAAAAGACTGTAGGCACCTAATTATACCATTTACATACATGTCCTTTAGAATAGACGGGAATTAAACTCGCCATACCCTTTTCAGTACGTCTAACCAAAGATGTCCAAGCAAAAAAAACACTGATTAAAGTGATTTTATTTTGACCTTAAGTAATGAAAATTAACCAACAATTAATAACCAAAATTTTTTGTGTATTTTCCTTAGCTATTTTTTTTTCTTGTAAGTATCTATTGCGTTTGTTTTTTTTACCGTTGTCCTTTTTTGGTGGTCTGAATGATTTCTAAAGGTTTGTCCATCTATTTTAATGGAACCTTATACAACGTGTAACGTTAAATGCGCAAAACCTCAGACACCCCAACTGATTTTTAATTCAATTGACCTATTTTAGAGGGGAAAAATTTTTAAACGTTGTATAAGTTCACCTTAAAGTATCTTTAAGCGCTATATACATCGTGACATTTTTAACCGACTTCAAAAAAAGGTTTCTCAATTCGACCGTATATACCTATATATATATTTTTTATGTGTGTTCGCGGATAACTTCGTCGTTTATGAACCGATTTTGATGATTCTTTTTTGTTGGAAAGGAGATATCCCAATGATGATACCATGATAAGGAAACCAGGATCTAATGATGGCATCCTAGAGAAATCGGGGGAATTCTTCAAATATTTTAGACAAACCTATAGCGATTTGGATATTTTTTATAGTAACTCGTGCAGTTGCTCTTGGAAAGCACATATAGCCACCGGAACTACTCAATAATAAGTATTTCACGGGTCGCAATCATCATCATCATCATCATCAGCCTATAAATGTTCCCACTGCTGGGACACAGGCCTCCTCTCTATGAGAGGGAGTGGACCGTAATCCACCACGCGGGCCCAGTGCGGGTTGGTAGATGTCACATGTCTTCGAATTTTCGGTTCTAGGACATGCCGGTTTCCTCACGATGTTTTCCTTCACCGTTTCGAGAGCAGTGGTGATGAAATAATTTACACAAAGTAAAGCGCCTGTCTGGGTTCGAACCTACGACCTACAACTCGTAAGTCGCGGCCGTTACCACTGGGCCACCACTGCTCGCCACGGGTCGCAATTCGATTACTTTAATATGGTTGCAATGCAATTTATGCTTAACCGACTTCCAATGGTTTTTTGGAAGTCGGTTGTTTTTTTTGTAAAAAAGTTTTTTAGTAGTCTTACAAAGGGCCACTCAATGTACCCGACATAAAATACCTCTAGGAGCAATTAAAAAGTTGTTTTTTTTTATTGTTAAGTAGTCATTGGATACCTGAAGTGGGCTGCTTTGGTACGACGACTAAAATATCACGGTGTATACATATATTATCTTCAATGTTTGTGATGAGCTTTAGGGTAGCGCATACGAGCCACCGGTCATATCCACCGGTGGCTGTCGCTACCTGCTGCGGTGGCGAGCACTGCTATTTGTACTTACACGGAACGCCACACGTGTGCGACGAATCTGTACGAAACGTATGAAAAAGCATGTGAACTGCTTGTCGCTGAGGCACCGGTGGCTGATGCCGCCGCGACCAGTGGCTTGTTTGCGCCTAGCCTTAAATTATACAAATAGACGTTTATTTTTTTTACTTTTTATTGCTCTATTTTAATTTAATATTGAAAATGCTACCAAGTAACCGGCTATACAGGGCGTCCCAAAGTTATGGGACATGAAGGGAAAGTACCTTAAATATCGTAGATAGGGTATTTTGCTGAAAGAAGACATTATGTTATTTTTAAAAGTTAGTAATTCTGCATTCAAAGATTTTCTAAAAATTACTTGCCTCGTCTGGGAATCGAACCGACTTAAATGTAAAAAAAAAACACCCCTACTTTTATGATGCCAATCGAAAAAATGGCCAAAAAATAATAACTCTTCTTAAGTAACATAGTATTTTAAAAGAAAGGAACAGCGTGAAATTAATCATTTTAATCAAATTAAAAACATACATGAAACTGCCGTAGTCAATTAAGTGGGTATTTTTTTTGTAAATTAATTAATTAAATGCTCAAAATGTGATCCCTCTTGTCTTACGCAAATCGCCAATCTTTTAATGAGTCCGCTGCCTGTTGATTTTCTTATCACAATTCTGTTTGTAACTCGCCCGTTCTCGTATCGTTTTTTGTATAGCATATCTTTCACGTATCCCCAAAAGAAGAAATCTAATGGTGTAAGGTCCGGGGATCTGGCCGGCCATCTAATCGGTCCATTCGTACCAATCCATGTCCCATAATTTTGGGACGCCCTGTATAATACAGGGCGTCCCAAAATTACACCATTAGATTTCTTCTTTTGGGGAAACGTGAAAGATATGCTATACAAAAAACGATACGAGAACGGGCGAGTTACAAACAGAATTGTGCCATATCATATCGAGTATTCACCATAAAATGATAAGAAAATCAACAGGCAGCGGACTCATTAAAAGATTGGCAAATTGCGTAAGACAAGAGGGATCACATTTTGAGCATTTAATTAATTAATTTACAAAAAAAACTACCCACTTAATTGACTACGGCAGTTTCATGTATGTTTTTAATTTGATTAAAATGATTAATTTCACGCTGTTCCTTTCTTTTAAAATACTATGTTACTTAAGAAGAGTTATTATTTTTTGGCCATTCTTTCGATTGGCATCATAAAAGTAGGGGTGTTTTTTTTTTACATTTAAGTCGGTTCGATTCCCAGACGAGGCAAGTAATTTTTAGAAAATCTTTGAATGCAGAATTACTAACTTTTAAAAATAACATAGTGTCTTCTTTCAGCAAAATACCCTATCTACGATATTTAAGGTACTTTCCCTTCATGTCCCATAACTTTGGGACGCCCTGTATATTTGTGACCAAATAATATTCCGTAAAATGTTGTTTCGGTGTGGTGCAAAATTGGCAAATAAATCATTTGGCGAATGAAAAAAGTTCAAAAGAGGCTTCGGCCAGTAGCAAAAAGTTAGTTAGTAAAATAATACCTATATGACACAACTTCTATGATCTAAAAATATGTCAAATAACGCGTAGGTAGAGCAAAAAAAAACGTCGGTCAATAGTTTTCGCTAAAATGAAATTCGAACAAAAAAAAATTCGGAAAGTGATCGGTTCCCATTTTTGAAATGTGCTAATCAAGCCCTTTTTTTTAGTTCATGACTTTTTGTCCTCTATAGGGCTTAATATTAAATTTAATGTGACGTCACATAGCCTATAACCAGCGGACGATCAAGACACTTCCAACGATATCTCATTTGTCAAATTATGATCAGTAGTTTAGAAATTATAAGGGAACAGATGAACATACATACCGGTCTGGTAAAAATGGGTAAGGAACTTCATGGTTAAAATTATCATCAAAATAAAACTGATATGAAAGTATCAGATCCTGACATACTCATTACGCCTGCGTAGTTTCGCTAGGTAATTTTATTTGAGCCTGTGTGACTCGCATTCTGAAACTCCTATGTAATCTAATACCTACTATGCGAAATAGGTACAGTACATATTATTATGCTGTAAGATTTACCTTGTAGTCTTCATAAAATATTCATAGCGCTCTTAAAGCATTACCACAATATTGATTTTACAATATTGACTCTGTATGTTTTCGTTTCCGTTTTTCCTGCTTATTACAGCAGTGCCTGAAATAGTTTGATACATAGCATCACACCTTTACGTAGTAAGGGCTTGTAGTGGTGTATAACAGTTTGACCTGTCCCTTCCCAGCCTGCACAATAGGCTGCTACTGAAAAAATCCTGATAAAAATAACAGCAGCCGGACTGTTCTGTAAAATTTCTCCGTGAAAACTTAGGGGGTGGTGAGCAGGGCAACTGTAGGAAACAGGTCTTCGCTCTTGTAGGAAACTTTACGATATTTAAATTAATGATTAGAGATTTCAGAATTAAGTGAAAAGTTTTATTTTTATTGCGTATTGCAAAAATCCTCCCTCATCACTTTCGTGCTTTTCGTAACTAAGTACAGGCGGGCCGCATCGCATCGCATAACAGCGGCCGCAAAACTACGCCTGCCGAGCGATCCACCGGTGCATTGGGCCGGGGCCCATTTTATTTCTCATCAATAATCAGGAACAGTAGTGCTATTCTGTAAAAATCTCACCGTGATATCTTAGGTGAAGTGAGCTGCCAATAGTGCCAATCCTTAGCAACTGACAGCTCACTCCACGCTCACTTCACTTATGATAACACGGTGAGATGGTTACAGAATAGCACTACAGGAACAGTAGTGCTATTCTGTAAAAATCTCACCGTGATATCTTAGGTGAAGTGAGCTGCCAATAGTGTCAATCCTTAGCAACTGACAGCTCACTCCACGCTCACTTCACCTAAGATACACGGTGAGATGGTTACAGAATAGCACTACAGATCTTTGCGAGGCCTTTGTCCTTCGCGTAAACCTCGCAAAGATCTGCCGCTCGGAGCCTCGCAATAGTTAAGGCCGCGGCTGCTTACATAGATAATACGCTTAATACGGGACTTACGTGAAGTAAGCTGTCATTCCACCTCATACTAGATATTGACACTATTGACAGCTGACTTCACCTAAGTTTTCACGTAAAACAAACCATTTTTTTTTTTTAAGAAATGGATTGTAATCTATCATAGATCAGCAGGTAGAAGAGTTGATCAATACTTACCAGTTAGTTTGGAGACTTCTGCCATTAGGGTTTCTAGTTTGGCCCGAGAGCGTCCGGCAACTGCCCAAGTGCCAAGCTCATACTTCTTCGCAAGCTTCACCGTGTACACCACCACCTGCTTCCCCGCGAGGCCGGTGGCTCCGAAGATCACCAGGTCTAATCGCGACATCTGTTCATTATGGGTACATTTGGTTAGATAGGTTTTTTTTGTTAATTTTTACATAGTCTAAATACAGTTCAATGTGTGTTTTGTATCATTCAACCAAAAAAATGTTTTGTATTGGCACTCACATTCGCTATAACAACACTGGTTAATCACTATGACATAATAAAAATGTAAATTAACAATATTTTTCACCTAATAACAAAGGTACATAATTATATAATATACATTACCCTTACATTC
This sequence comes from Agrochola litura, assembly GCA_949152395.1. Classification (NCBI taxonomy): domain Eukaryota; kingdom Metazoa; phylum Arthropoda; class Insecta; order Lepidoptera; family Noctuidae; genus Agrochola; species Agrochola litura. Next base: position 1,462,443 of record OX424490.1, read on the forward strand.
CCCATATGGGGTTTACACATCGTATACTCTGGTATCGTTGCGTACTACACACATACATAGACTATATTTATTTTGATAGTCATATAAGAAGGGGGTGAATTCGCGATTATATTGACATTAACCGAGCATAGGTCTAGACTCCCGACTCTCAGTTGCAACTGAGAATTTCCTCATCGATAAACACTTTGACCGACCCGGATATCGAACCGAGCAAAGAAGTCAAACTTCTGACGACTACCGTAGGAAGTCATATTTGAAATCAATTGTATGATTTACATTGGATGACCCTGAGTAAGTATAGTACTACCGTATGTCTACTTTTCTCTCCTAGTAGAAGGTATAATAACTTGTGACTAAAATTAAATGTCGTTTTTCGACTTCTACGCGAACGGTGTTGAGCGTGGAGACACTAGCTAAGTACAGGTAGGTACACACAAAAAGCCAAAAGGCTCTTGTGGGACCTGTTTGGCGCGAGACAAAAATGTCTCGATCTTTTGACGATTATTTCTAAATCATCGTATAACCTATGTAAAAAAACTTAAATTCACTGACAACGCACAGCCTAAACCGCTGGGTCTGAGCATGAAATTTTACACAGGCAAGGTTTTTATAAAATTCACCCCCTAAAGGGGTTAAATAGGTGATGTAATTTGTATGGAAGTTCGTCATTTTTTAAGTTAGAAACATGAAAGTAGGTGGGACTTTTGTTTTAAAGTAAAAAATTGTTGCATCATCGTGTTTTGGAAACTACCCCTAAGTTCCTGAAAACTTGCCGATGGCACACGGCTACCTACCCGGCACGGCCAAGCTTGCCGGGTCTAGGTAAGCAGACTATCACGTAGGTAGATGAGTAGGTAAAACAATCGATGTGGTCAATAAGGGAGTCTGAACCATCAATTTACTTACTTAATTATTTAGTACCTGGTCGACCGAGCTCTGCTCCGGTCAAAATAGAAATAAGTAGGTAAACATATTATCATCCAGGTATACCAACGTTGTATCACATTCCCGAGGCTGTGAAAATAGAGAAAACGAATTTTCCCAGATATGAGATCTAGCTGAATAGATTTTTCGCCCCTGTAAACCTTTATTAAAACTTTTATCGAAATCGTTAGAGCCGTTTTCGAGAACGTGATTACAAATATTTAATTATATAAGTAATTTTTCTGTAAATGTGTTTGTCACCTAACTCTTCCTAAACGGCTGGACCGATTTGGATGAAATTTTGTGTATATATTTCAGTGGGTCCCTGGATGGTTTGAAAATACAATTGAACCCGGTAGGGGGCGCTATTCGAACAGGACAACGTCTGTCGGGTCCGCTATATATACAAATATTGCTCGTATAATAGTTTAGGATATTGCGCTTATTATTTATAATCTAGTACCTATAGGTACCTACGTTAACTCACTCCTTTTTCCCATTGGCTTATTTACCTACACTTTACTGGATGTTGTCGTGCTTAATGGTTAAGTTAGGTACGTAGGTATTTACTTATTTCAATCAAGTTTAATTGCATTTAGTACCTACTACAGAACCTGCTACGATCCTATCTTTCATACATAAATATTATAATTATTTAAGCCTTCGTATACTTCGACCGACTATATAATAATAAAAAAAAATATTAACTTATTTTTCGTTGTGTTTAATAATCTATAACACCACCGCAATAATCAAAAAAAATAATTTACCTTTATCACTAAAACTTAGCACCGGCTTATAAAAATACTTCGCACTTTAACTTCTTTCTTTCTACTTTAAAAAAAATTCAAAATTCCGCCGCGAGCCACACGTCATTGACGAATCAGAACCACAAACTGAACTAGTGCAAATAGGGAGGGGAAGCGGCATTTATAAATCGAGTTGGACATTGGTTTCCGTAGAACAAATTATTCTGAATTTGATGACTCATCGGGTAAAATTATGAACTATCATCTAAGGCCTCTCGCCACTACATTGAATGACATCGACCACTCACTGTCCGGGGGCAGACATCTTGCTGAACCGATAATAATAAATTCATTCATTGGATATCGGGACCATTTTCATTTTAGGGTTCCGTAGTAAACAAGGAACCCCTATAGTTTCGTCATGTCCGTCTGTCTGTCCGTCCGTCTGTCTGTCTGTCCGCGGCTTAGCTCAGAGACGCTTACCACTAGAAAGCAGGGACTTGAAAACGAAATTAATTTCGTTCCGTTACACAAAATGTTATCTAATAACGCTCCAAATGTAACGATACTAAAACCTAAAAATATTAACGTTACAAAAAAAAAACGTTATAGAATATCATTTTTGTAGAACAACATTTTAAGTAACGTTATAGGTATCAGTAACATTATGCTTATATCCGCTTGTAATAACGTTACAGATTCATTTGTGTAACGTTATTCTTAAGAACTTTTCCCGCTGACCACCGCTCCGTCGTTGCCCAGCAGCACCACCATCACCGGCCAGCCCCGTTACGGCGGCTGGCGGCCGGCTGGTGGTAAACCACCACCGTATTCAAACATAAGTTCGTTCGAGAGTGCACATTTTTACAGACAGTGGTGCCGATTCCCTTGTTCACAAACTAAATAAAATTTAAGTTCAGTGCATCTTTTTCTTTCTGTTTCATTAAGAAAAGGACAGAAGATAAATTTTAGTTTAGTCCTGTCAAATTAATCAGCGCTTGACGTAAATTGATGTAATTTTAGTAGGCAAGTTTTTAATCACGTCTAAACTTGTATGGAGTAGTGACAGGCGCTGATTAATTTGACAGGAGTAAACTAAAATTTATCTTCTGTCCTTTTCTTAATGAAATAGAAAGAAAAAGATGCACTGAACTTAAATTTAGTTTAGTTTGTGAACAAGGGAATCGGCACCAATGTTGTGAATGAATAGTTATGGTTACCTACCTACTTTTATATTCATGTGATAGTGTCATCTTCACATTTTTTTTTGACAATGTTGCGTTTCGAAATGAATAACGTTATTATTTCGTTATAACGATATATTTTTAATAATGTTATCAAACATTAAGATTTCGTTCCGTTTGTTAGTATCGTTATAGCCAAGGAATTAATTTTGTTGCGATCCTGGTGGAACGGTACAAATTATCGTTACCGGAACTTCGCGTAACGTTATTTTGAGTAACGTTTCAAGTCCCTGCTAGAAAGCTGTAATTTGCCAGTAAAGTGAGGATGATTTTTTTACTAAAACTATCACAGCTAAGTAGGCTTTACAAGTTGACGAGTAATAATCGATCAACTTACATTTGCGGTTGCAAAAACATGTTCTCCCATACAGAACATGGGAGAACATGTTTTTCAACTACAAAGTTAAGTTTTCTCTTGGGATAAATTCATCCCAACTACGGAACCCTTCATTGTGCGTGGTTCGAGTGTCGACGAAATTGATAGACTAAAACCGGCCAAGTGCGTGGCACTTGGCCGGTTTTAGTCTATCAATTTAATATACATACCTATAATGTAAGCCTAAATTTTCCGGCCGTACCTATAATATTTAGTCATAGGCGTTTCTAGAACGGGGTAGCTTGATGCCCCCTTTCCCCTTTGTTACCCTTCCTGCTTTTCATAGATTTTGCTGGTAAATTACACAGTCTAAGCAATAGGTACTTAGGGAAAATCTTGCTTTGGCTAAAAACTGGGTTGATTGCCATCGACAGTGTTGGAACCTTTAACCTCATGCATAGATAATTATATAATTACAAGACAACTGTTTCAAAAGATTTCTTAACCGATAAAGCCCCACTACCCCCACTATTTATTATAAAATACTGGTTTTGAAAAACGTGAAATGATACACGTATCGATTCTACGCATTGAAATTGAAATGTCTATGATTCTACGCGAATAGGTCATTGAAATAGAAATAACAGAATAAGTCATAGACATATCAAGAAATAAGTGTATTATCTATGGTTGCGACAGCTGACTTACTTGATAAGTCTATGTGACACTCACTGAGTCACTGACAGTTGACACTGACAGTAACATTTTCTTCTCGCCGAAAGTTGGTCCGTGGCTTCATAACCTCACCAAAATCGGAATATAACATATAAACAAAATGGAATTAAATGAAAGAATTCTTCATTATCTAGAAAAAAGTGATAAAGTTGACTCTATTAAATTAGCTAGCGAATTCAATGAAGACCATCAAAAAGTTGTGGGTGCTGTGAAAAGTCTTGAGGCGCTTGAAATGGTGGTCTCTGAAGCTGCTAAGAGTACTAGATGGGAGTTGACTGGGGAGGGCCAACTAGTTGCTGATAAAGGGAGCCACGAAGCTGTATTATACAACAGTATTCCCGAAACTGGCCTGCCCCAGGCCGAAGTTATGAAGGTATGAATTAAAGTGGATGATGAAATTGGTAGCATTATCGGACACCGATTTGACAGTTAGGTCTAAAGTCATATACCTAAAATTTTTGACGTCTTGGGCTTGCATTTGATAACAGTTTTTAAATAACTATAAGCTGAATGATGTGTAGGTGCAATTACTGTATAAACACGATTGTATTTTAATATAAAAATAAATCCACCCCTAAGACGACCCACTGACCATAGATTCTTTTATAAAATACTTTTCATCTAAAAAACGTAAAATATCTTTTGCAGACTATCCCAAATGCAAAAGTTGGATTCAGCAAAGCAATGTCTGCAGGCTGGATATTCATAGACAAATCAGCAGGAGCGGCACTTGTCAAACGTAAAGTAGAAACAATTACGGACATAGTACAAGAACACTTGATTGAAATAAAAAAAGGCATTGACAACATACCCGATAATGTCAGAAATGATTATAAGAAACGGAAGCTACTCCAAGAAGTTACGGTAAAGAGTTTCTTGTTATCAAAAGGACCGCAGTTTGCCACAACTATTAAAAAGCTAGAAACAGACTTGACAAGTGAGATGCTATTGACAGGTGCCTGGAATACATTGCAGTTCAAGCCGTACAACTTCGATGCTTTGGGTGAGAAAGGATTATAAATGTGTGTATTGAAATATTTAACATTTGCACTACAACTTGAAGCTCACCTCCACAATCTCCAAACAGGTCAACCACCAGAATGCGGTCATTTGCATCCACTCCTCAAGGTTCGCTCCGAATTCCGGGAGATTTTCTTAGAGATGGGTTTCAACGAGATGTCTACCAACCAGTATATTGAGAGCTCCTTCTGGAACTTTGATGCCCTCTTCCAACCTCAACAGCATCCGGCTAGGGATGCCCACGACACATTCTTTATGTCCTCACCTAGTAGTACCTCAGAGTTCCCGATGGACTACTTGGAAAGGGTGAAGAAGGTTCACAGTGAAGGTGGCTATGGGTCACAGGTTTGTCTCAATTTTTTTGTGGTTGAGAGTGTTTGAATTCACACATTCCTGGTAATTTTCACAAAATTAAGCTCTCTCATTTTCCGTAATCTAGATTGATTGCTATTTTTAAGACTAGTGAAGACTAGCAGGCAGATAATTATTATGTTCAGAAGATAAATATAGCCACTAGCACCTTAATGCAGAGACAAGAAAGCCCATCAAATATTTTAAACCTTCCATATAAAATTTCATCCTTACCTATCAGGGCTACAGATACGAGTGGAAGATAGAAGAAGCACAGAAGAACTTACTCCGTACCCACACTACGGCTGTCAGTGCGCGCATGCTGTACAAGTTGGCACAACAGGGAGAGTTCACCCCGCAGAAGTACTTCAGTATTGATAAGGTAGAAATCCTATAATTTATGTATACGCCCAGCGCCAAGTATTGAGGGTCGTTTACTCAGGGCTAAAACCACCGAGCTCATTACTTAGCTCTCCGCCGCCTACATCTTTGCCACATTCGCCTACCAGAGACATGATTTGTTCATTATTATTTTTTGGTTAGATACACTAACAGCTAATTAGCTGATGCGTGTGTATCAAATAGCTTGGAGTTGCTTAATATGTCCAGTCGATTCTTGAAGCAGTTCAGTGAGGGAGCCATCACAACATTCTTCGTTCATAGTCATCATTTAGTTGAACGGCGTCCACTTCTGAACATAGGCCTCCTGCAAGTGTCGCCACAATGAAAGCTGTGCCATTTGCACCCAGCAAATTCCCGCGATTTTGACAAGATCGTCTCTATTTTTTGCAGAGGGCCTCATGGCTAATCAATAACAGCCGCACGGGTCGATCAGGTTAAGCTACGCTTGCCGAAGCCGGTCCGTTTATGGGTAACCATCTTTACATACCGAGACTTACATACTCGCATAGTACGTTAAGACGTTAGTACTGATTGTGATTCGTGGATCTTTGACAGTCGTTACGGGTCGTCAGAAGCCCGAAAGTCTGACAATCGAGTCTTACCAAGGGGTATCATATTACCCAGTAACTGAGTTGTGGAGGTTAGATAGACAGTTGCTTCATGTAAAAAAACTGGTATTTAGCTGCATTCGGTTAGAATGGCAGCCGAACCTAACATAGCTGGGAAAAGGCTAGGCAGATAATGATGTGTCTCTAACTTTTGCAGGTATTCCGTAACGAGACTCTGGACGCGACGCATCTAGCGGAGTTCCACCAAGTAGAAGGTGTGATCGCAGACCGCGGGCTCGGGCTCGCAGACCTCATCAGCGTTCTCGACGCGTTCTTCAAACGTCTAGGCTTCGACAGACTGCAGTTCAAACCAGCCTACAACCCTTACACTGAACCAAGCATGGAGATCTTCGCCTATCACACGGGTGAGTTTAAAGGAGTTCGGACATATTTGGGTATGGGACTTGACATACGAGCCGTCCGCCATGTCAAACCTCTAACAGCCAGGAGTCATCTGGAAACAGTAGACTATTTATATCATTTACTAGCTCAAGGCTGAATATGTTTTGCATAAATCTTTAAAGTTTTTAAGATCTATGCAAAAAATATTCAGTGTGTTTGTAATCACTTATTTCAGTCAAAATGGCGGACATTATAGATATGCTGAAGAGCTTTGATGCTCTTTATAATAAAAATAAACAACTTACAAGATAGAGCAGCCTGAAAACCTGCTATCTAATTACGTAACATTTTAGTAGACAATTAAGACTAATTTGTTTCATTTTGACAGTTCAACAACATTCATTGCGTTGTTCAGCAAATATTTTTTTCGAACTTATGAAGCAATAGATTAGCAGTCTGTTTCAAAATGATTCAGATTGTGATTGATCGTGTATGACGCAATTAGGGTGCTGGTTTGATTAATTAATGATTTTGATTTGAACAATGTGCGGTGCAACTATTGCCGCCATGTTAACCTTCCCTGCTAATGATTATAATGGGCCCCAGGGGGCCTACCACCAGCTTAAAAGCAGTATTATTTTAATATTACTTCAGTGGGAGAAAGAGATGGAGCTATACGTCCTGTAGAGCTTCATCTCTTTCCCACACTGAAGTAGTATTATAATAATACTGCTTTATGAGATTGTGGTAGGCCCCCTGTTCATAAAGTCACGCACTATCTCTTTTTCGCATGATGGCATCATCCAGGTGTTGACGTCTTGTTAAGTCTGGTGTCCAACTAACTGCAATAAGCAGATTTGATTTCGAAACTTTTCAAAAAAGAAATACTCTGTTTTCTTATTTCAGGCCTCGGAAAATGGATAGAAATCGGTAATTCGGGCGTGTTCCGACCCGAAATGTTGTTACCAATGGGACTACCTGACGACGTGAACGTGATCGCGTGGGGACTCTCGTTAGAACGACCGACTATGATCAAATACGGACTGAACAATATCAGGGACCTAGTCGGCCCTAAAGTCGACCTACAGATGGTACAAAATAACCCTATATGTAGACTTGATAAGTAAATAGTTATTTCGATTAATATACTTGTTTGCAAAATGTTTGAATTGTTTTATTTGAAGACTTCACAGTTTGGGCACGCCACAATTGCGGCGATAAGACCCCTCTTTGAGGAGTTGCTAGAGAGGCGCCACGGCGTCCTCACCTTCCGCCTGACGCAGGTCCTCACCGGACACGGCTGTTTCGGGAGGTTCCTGTTCAGGATAAGGCGGGAGGAAACGCCCGGGTGTCACCATTGTGTGGATCGCCCGGAGGACACGGTGGAGCACACGGTGGAGGTCTGCCCGGCTTGGGGGGAGCATCGCCGTGTCCTCGTGGAGGCGATCGGTGGCGGTGATCTCTCGCGTCCAGCCCTGGTTCGGGCCATGGTACGGAGCGAGAGGAAATGGGAGGCCGTCACCTCCTGCGAAGCAGTAATGCTCGCGAAGGCGGAGCGCGTGAGGGAAAGGTAAATTTCGCGCCCTCACGCCCCTAACCGCCGCAACCGTCGCAGGAGACGCCCTGAGCGTCGGGAATTGCAGGCCGATGCCCGGCCATGGGTAGCTCGCCGTCCGATAAGGACCAGGCCCGGGTCGACGGCGCGTTGTGTTCCACGCGCGCCTCAAAGAGATGTCAGCAGAACTGACGGGGTCCGCTAGAGCCGATGCATAATAAAACCGAAAGGAAAATCGTGGCCCCCGGCAACATGGCAACTCTTCGAACACGGGCACAGTATTATTTCTGTACCTTCAGTGAAAAGTGATGTAACTGGAAAAACATGATTTTGAGAAAATTAATGTTAAAGTTTTAAATAAATCTGGCTCTTTGTCTACTTCACTAAAATGAGTACTGATTACTGACATTGGTAAACAATATCTTAGAGCATGATTTAGTGTAAGAAGAAACAGATTAATTTGTATAGTTTTTTTATAATTTAAAAAGAAAAACCAGTTGTATCACCTAACACAACATAGAGTTATTTTATGTGTAAATTTATTTAAAATGACTTGAACCATTTTACACATTTATTATTGGTTGGTGTTGGATGATTATGTGTACCTAAATATATCAGTTTGTATTAATATACATTAAGGTACTTGAAATATTTGTTCAGTTCACATTGATATTATTTAAAATGTATTTTTTACACATTAATAAATGTAAAAAATGCTTAGTTAGAGCACTTTACCCCCAAAATAAGCTTGCTCAATTTTAATCTTAGAGGGGTACCAATTAGACCAAAAAATTGAATATTTTTTACAGTTAAACTTAGTGTAAGAATATTCAGAAGTGTAAGAATATAGTGTAGTCAAGATATATCACTTTTCACTGAAGGTACAGATTTTTGCCTCGAAAAGCGGACATTCTCTTTTTATTAACTTATCCGATTGAACAGGTTATTTTAAAAGTAGAGTAAAATACCCGTGTGACAATTTTGTCGCAATCTGGATTAAAAAAAAAAAAATCTATGGTTTCCTTATATACTATAGAAATCGCAATAACTTTAGATCCAATCCGTTTTTGTTATGTCTTTGATTGCAGTTACTTGATGCTTTATAATAAGTAAATTAATAAGCAAACGCTCAATTTTTATCGTTAACCGGTAGTGAGTAACTTCGAATTTTACAAATTTTCTATTTTATTTTTTACGGGCTTATTTCATGGCAGTTGGATTCAATATCGAAACAAACTATTGCTTTGGTACTAAGAAGTGCCGATTTAAAATATCATATCCAAATCTTATGGTATCTAGAATATATTTAAAGGATATCTGTAACGTTGTACTGTTTGCAGATGATACCTCTCTTATTTTTAAAGTAGACAGAAATAGACTAGATTTTGACGACGTAAACAGTGCAGTCTCAATGGTTACGGATTGGTTTACGACAAATAACCTAGTTTAAACGAAATGTGTAAAGTTCGCTCTACCAAATGTTAGAAATCTAGGACCCAACATCGTCTTAGATAAAGAGGTGCTTGAAACTGTAAACTCGGCAGTTTTTCTGGGCATAACAGTCGATGCCAAACTTCAGTGGGGCCCACATATATCGAGCCTAGCGGGAAGGCTCAGTTCGGCCGCCTATGCTGTCAGGAAAGTAAAACAATACACTGACGTTGATACAGCTCGGTTAGTCTATTTTAGTTATTTCTATAGCGTTATGTCCTATGGTATTCTGCTGTGGGGCAAAGCTGCTGGCATTCAAAATATATTTGTTCTTCAAAAACGAGTTGTTTGAGCAATTTACCAGCTAGGTGCCAGAGTTTCTCTAAGAGATTTTTTTAAATATGTTGGTATTCTCACGGTGGCATCACAATTCATTTTCGCCAACATCTTATATATTAGGCAAAATATACACTTATACACAAAAAACAGTGATATTCACAATGTTAACACTAGAAATAAGGACAAACTACGAGCTCCCTTTCATCGGCTTCATAAGGTTCATAACTCTTTTGTTGGGCTTGGTATAACCTTTTATAACAAGCTACCCTCTTCTTTGCTAGATTTGCCTTTTAAGGCGTTTAAAAATAAAGTAAAATTCAACCTTTGTTCAAAGGCATACTATTGTATCAACGACTACTTATATGATAAGAATAGTTGGTCGCTGTGATTAACTCAAGACAATGTTTATGTTCTTTCTCCAGAATTAGCTTACCTACTGACAGTTTATATGAGTTTACATATTATTGTTTATTTTATTTGAATTTATGAGTCAATTTTTTTTATTTTTTACGAGTCAATTATTTTATTTTATTTTATTGTTGACTTAGTCTACTCATTACAATGTTTTTGTTATGAGTTGTATTGCAATTTGTGGTTAGCTAGTGACCTCGATAATTGATCATATAATTTTTTGCCTGAGCAACCGGCAGCGAGTTTGTCATGCTCCCTTAGATGTCAATGCTTGCGGTAGCGTCGGAGGTCGGGTTGCCTCCTTGCCTCAAATATGGCGAGGGGGTAATGGCTGATCTTTGCGTTATGTATAGCTTGATCTGGAAATGTATAGCTTGATGTGTAGCCGTGTGTACTACCAGGCATTACATAACTAATAGTCCAGGAAAAGGTTATTGACTCCTACCGCTGTGCTCCAACCATAATAATTTTGTTACGCGTAATTTTGAATCTGTGATATCTTTTAAACCAGTGGTTCCTAACCTTTTCAATATTGTTACCCCTGTGACCTATTACGAAATCTAATTTTACCCCGACCTTAAAATGTTATCAATACAAATAAGACAAGCGTCAAGCTTACCTACGTATTTTATTTATATTTGAATTAAGCAATTAATTAAGTATAAATTGTTAGTGTGTTTTGCATTCACAAGTTTTTTTTTATGTTAGGTTTAGTTTCATTTAAAACGCATTTTAAGTCATGTTTCACATTGAAACAGTTTCTGGCCTTTGTTTTCAGTGTAACCGAAGTTGAAAAACCACAATCACATCTATAGGTGATTGCAAAGGGTACCTACTTATAAGCATTTAAAAGTTCTATTAGCTATTAACAGTATATTCGGCACCAACTTTGGTCCCACCAGATTAGGTTCTTTGTTACCCCCACAGAATAGCTGATTTACTCCCGCGGGGGTAATTACCCCCAGGTTTGGAACCCAGGTTTTAAACCATTCATTTTTCTGAAAAATAATAATGGTTACCGTGGGTCATCCTTAGAAGATAGACATAATTATGCCATACCGGACTTTTTTGTTGAACTTTTTAAGATCTTCAATCCTGTAGAACATAAATTTGATGTATCCTTTAACGGTTTACGCGGTGCACGCCAGTAAAGCTCCCAGTCCGCATGATTTTTTCCGACCTAACATCACGCCTGTAATCCCCGAAGGGTTAGGCAGAGGTGTACCTATAGTACACCCACATTTCGCCAGTTCAGTTCAGTTTTCGTTCGTTCAGTTCATCTTCGATAATAATCGTCATATTTCAGTCAATTTACACAAAACTAATGAATTATTCACCAAAACCTTCCGCAAGAATCACTCCGTCCATTGGGAAAACCGTTTGAAAATCCGTTCGGTAGTTTTTGAGTTTATCGCGTTCAGACAGACAGACGCGGCGGGGGACTTTGTTTTATAATATGTATTTATTTATTTATTTGTTAACATAGGTATAAAGAAATACAGATCTTATGTTTGGTGAACAGAGCGCTATGTTATGCCAGGAGGCATACAAATATGGTGTGCAAAACTAACTGAGGATACAAATTAAAATTTCTATTTAAAAATATTTGAAAAACATGCATAATTATGGTATTAAAACTAGAAAATCAATTGAAACAATTACATATTATCCAATACTCCAATTATGTCAGACGTAAATGAGGAATTATTAAAATGTCAAAGAAAAAATATAAAATCTAAGTACTTATGTCAAAATAATTAAAATGTCAAAATAATTTAGTGTCAAATTTAATAATATTGTAATTCTAAATTAATTCATCATTCAAATATTCGTCAATGGTATAATAACATTTATCAATTAAGAACAATTTCATTTTGTTCTTAAATTGTGTAAAATTTAATTCTTTTATGGCGTCTGGAATTTTATTAAAAATGCGTGGAGCCATACCCAGGACACTTTTTCTTACTAATGCAGTTTTACATTTATAATTATTCAAAGAATTTTTGTACTGACTACGAATTGGAACATTTCGTACCCTTGTCATTTTTTCAAAAAGGTTGGGATTGTTTTTGACGAAGATACTAATTTCTAATATGTATATCGCCGGTAGCGTAAGTATTTTTAATGATTTAAAGTACGGTGCACAGCTGTCATCTGTTTTCAGACCACACATGGCTCTAATGCACCTCTTTTGTGCCTTGAATATTAGTCCCTTATCCGGGGAAAAACCCCAAAAAATAATTCCGTATCGTAGAAGTGAGGCTACTAGACCACGATAGGCAACAAGTAACGCGTCTATATTTACTTTTCTAGCCAATTGAAAAAGTGCATAGGCAGATTTATTAATTTTTTTACATAGCTTTTCTATAAGAGCTTTCCAATTGAGGTTATTGTCAATATGGATACCTAAAAACACACTTTTACTTCTTCTATTTCGTTGCCTCTGTAATTGACACACATTTTTGGAGCTTCAATTCTTTGATGGAAATGCATTACTTTGGTTTTCTTGAGGTTGATTATTAAATTATTCATATTTAGCCAATTAATTATGTCAATTAATTTCAATTTGATATGTATTTAAGTCCTTACATTTTACTATGGCAGTGCTATCGTCTGCAAACAAAACCATTTGTTGTTGTGTCACTTTTGGCAAATCATTTATGTAAATGAGAAATAAAGGAAGTGTATAGTGAATGTAAGGAAGTGCTCAATATAATCACTAACACTTCGTCACAACTAAGATGCCAATTTTGTAAGGCGACTTCCTCTTAATTTAATAAGTTAGACATTGTGCTTTCTCAAGCCTCAGATGAATCGCTTATGAAGTACAGAATAAGTCCTTTGCACGCGTGGATACGTGTTTTTATACCGGCGAGGCGAGGCGTGAATGGGATGGGCGAGAATTGAAACTACGCTTACCTTTTACACCGAAAGATGTCCAGCGCTGCCTCGCGCCGGCTCGCGATGTCTCGCGCCATCTCGCTATGTCTCGCGCTGGTTCGCGATGTCTCGCTCCAGCTCGCGCTATCACGCGCCGCCCGGCCAGCCGAGAATATAGTGTGCAGAGATGTCTCGCGATGGTCGGAGCGAGCCGGCGCGTGCCAGCACGTGCCAGCGCGAGACATCACAAGACATTGCGAGACGGAGAGAGACCGTGCGGGTCCTTGATGGCTGATGCGAGATTTGTATATTCGTTTTACAAAGTAAATAAATACTATATTCATACAGCAGTAAAATTCAATGTTGTACTAACAAATATTTCAATTCTTGCCTCGCACATCCTCGCACATCCTCGCACATCTAGCCTAGCACCTTTTACACCAAAGATGGGCAGGTCGTGGATAGAAATTTTGCCATATAAATTTCAATTCTCGCCCATCCCATCCATGCCTCGCCTCGCCGATGTAAAACCACCTTTAGAATTCTTGCTTCATCTAAGATACAAGATGCAAGTAAAAAAATGGAGGATATATCACAATTCTCCGGAGCATATAATTATGGAAGAAACTAAAAAAAAGGTGCAACAAGAAGTAAGAGAAAAAAATGGGGCTTCTGGTTGATGTGGTGCGGCCCAATGCATGCCTGCATTGGGCCTGCACCAACTATGGTAATACTGCTCGCATAGTATTCTCTAACAAAAACCATGGAACGTATGCAGACATATTAAACATTCCTTAATGGCTACTTGATGATTTATTATGTATATTATATACTAGCTTCTGCCCGCGACTTCGTTCGCGTGGAAGTCGTACGACACCACAATAACAGCCACGTTTTTATAAAACTTCCCTGTATACTAGGTTTGTAGTTTTATTCTCAGCAGCCAAAATATACAGAGAGTCAGGAATGGTGACTAGGGAGCAAGCGACGTACAGTTGTCCGTGTGAGAAGCAGCTTGTCCTGAGGTCGACACCCGCAGCCTTCAGCCTGCGGTGTCGGCCCCTGTGACTTGTTGATCGCAAAGCATACGCTCCCAGAGAACTGCACGCGCTTAAACTGGTAATGGTGGGGAATTAGTAGTATACGCGCTATATACACTGTCTCGCCATCGCCACAACCTGTTAGAATTTCCGTCTCGATGAGTTTTCTCTGCAAAGACATGACTTTGAGCCGGGTGCCGTTACACAGATATACAACCGGAAGCCATTTGCGAATTGAGAAATTCTACGGAGTAATGTGGCATCATCTTCCTCCTCATCTGTATTAATGGAGGTGTATATCACTTCACTCCCTTCAATTTGTGAGAGAATACTGTGGTTGATCGCTGCAGCTTGATCATTTTCAGAGTTAAAAAAAACAAAAAAAAAATGAGAAAAAAAAATTAAAATGGAAACACGCCCAAGAATTCTCTTGGTACGGTATTTGACGGATGTTCCCGTATACCAGACGAATAAGATCTTCTAAAGTGGGATCTACTCTACCAAGAGTCTCTGGTAGAATGCCTTCACCAACTTTTAGAAGAACATCGGAGAATTCTTGAGCATTTAAATTCTCGCCGAGCCGAGCTCGTATGATGATGGTCAAGCGCAGTCTATGAACTTTCGACCATAGAGTCGACCTTTTCAACGAAGTATTCACTTTGTTTGTCAGAACTGTGACACCACCCAATATATTGGTTCCTGCGGATATCCTGCAGGGACTTCTGTTTACAGCTTCCACTGCTTCGTTGCTCTCTAAATCGATGGGAATCACATGCACACACAACATGGCGTGCGCTGTTTTGTCACCAGGAAGCAGTGTGGCAGCGATTCCAGATCCTTCATTCCAATTGTTCTAGTAATAGCGTTGCCATTAATTTTATAAGTAAAGGTGATAGGGTTTCGGGCTTGAGTAAAACTCATGACGAAGCCTTTGGAAGAATTAAATTCCATTTTGTTCTTAATACTCCACTGCAATATCGCCTCAATATCACGCTGCAGCGCCAGACTATAGGCTTCAGAGTGAATTTTGGAAAAAAAATCTAAGGTCTAACAAGAAAATTTGTTTTGTTTATTTATGGAAATCTAATTATTTCTGTCATCTTTAAAGGTCTATTCAGATTTAAGGTCCAAAGATCCAAGGTACCACCGGTAGGTTCAACGGATTATTATGTACTAGCTGCGCCCCGCAGTTTTACCCTCATAAGTCTCAATCTCGTGGGAATATAGCGATAAAAGGTAAGTATCCTATGTCCTTTTCCAGGTCATGGTCTAACCATGTGCCAAATTTCATCCAAATCCGTTCAGCCATTTTAGCGTGAAAGCGAAACAAACAAACAAAATCACTTTCGCATTTATAATATTAGTTAAGATAATACAGGGTGGATTTTTGAGATGGGGCAGTAAGGACGGCTACCTTACCCGTTGTAGCTACAGGAAAACGGTCTTAGGAGTAGAGACTGCCCTTAACTTTTTAAGAAATCTGGATCTGCATGCACCGATTTCGAAAAAAAAATTTTTTAAAGAATCAAAAAGCTAACCAACTGAAATTCAAATTCATTTATTCATTTTGTGAACATAGGGTAAAAGATTATACAGCTGTTACAAATAAATATCGGTCCATACTACGTCCCGCCAGAAGGCATCCAAAATTGTTTAGATAAAATAAATAGGTAATCAAATGTAGCATAAACAAAATGAAAATAAAATAAAAAGTCAAGGTACATGTCACAATAATAAAATGTCAATAAATTAAGACATCCCTTCAACTGTCATTAACGAGACACAATAGAATTTTAATTGTTATCCGCCTTAATAAGGCGTCGTAACAGATGATGAGACAGATAGGAATTTAGTCACATTCTCGTCTCATCATTCTCTGAGGTGTGAATAAGTACTAGAAAAGTCAGAAATCGCAAAAATCTTTTCCTATATATTTCGTGAGAAATGAGACTCCAACCTACTTTTCACGATGGATAGACTGGCCGAAAATAAACAAAAAAAAATAATTTCAAATTGCGAACGAATACGCATTATAATTTTACTAGCTTCTGCCCGCGGCTTCGCCCGCGTAAAGGCTGGAAAATATCCCACAGGAACGTACTACTGGGATTCAGAGTATCCTGTGTCCAAAGTCAAATCATTTATTTCAAAAAGGCCCATGTATGGCACTTTTGAACGTCAAAGTTTACAAAATAATAGAATTGATTCTAGTCGCCCCTTCCAAAAGGTAGTTTTCGTATGGAGAAAAATGGGCAAAAAACTCCATCGTTACTCTTTTAAAATGTTTTACAATAGTTTGTATAGGTACGTACATTAGTTAAATAATTATATGTGAAGACGATGCACCTAGAGTAAAATTACTATACCACAATAGGTAAAAAGAATTTAAAATGCAGCAACGACAGATAATTTATTTTTGTGATAGATACATGGTGCTCACTTTTACAAACATTGTAAAAGTAGACGATTTTCCTAAAATTTTATAATTAATAGTTCAATGTGTGAGGAAGTAATCACAGAAAGTAAAATCAATGTCATTTTAAGTAACACAAAATAATAAATTTGACAGTTAAATTTGTAACCAGTTTGATTTTGTCTTGATTCTAAATTGTCCTATGGAGCAGGACCAGCATGTTTCCAAGCACTCTTATCTTAGATATAATCCTCTAATTTGTAATATGCTTGTTTACAAAGTGTACTTTTAATATTAATTTTAAATTTTTCATCATCATTTCAGCCGAAAGACGTCCACTGCTGGACGTAGGTCTCCCCCAAGCTCCGCCGATTCGACCGATTCTGTGCTTTCCGCATTCAGCGGATTCCTGCGGACTTCACAAGGTCATCGGTCCACCTTGTGGGAAGTCTTCCACTCCAGAACCTTTCGGCCCCATCGGCCATCCGTTCTACGAGCAATGTGCCCTGCCCATTGCCACTTAAGTTTAGGAATTCTTCGGGCAGCAGTGTTCTTTATGCATTTTTAACACCATACTGCGATCGCCAACCCGCCTGCCAAGCGTGGGGATTATGGCATACCCCCCAAAAAATTACAAGCATCAAATTCAATAAATAATAATAATTCATTTAATTGCAATATGTCACAAGGTTGAAGGTATTTTGTTGTAACATTTAACACAGTACCCCATAAAAGACGTATGTACCTACTTTAGATAATCTGAAAAATGGTTGATTTAGTTTATCTTTATTCTGTTCTTAGTCCTAACCCAGGTTATGGCCTATCCGTATGTCTTTCATCTAAATCCGTGCAGCCGTTACAGTAGCAAAAAGTAACTGGCTGTTAATAAATCTGTTTTAGGGTTCCGTACCTCAATATGAAAAATTTAAACCCTTAAGTATGACTTCGTTGTTTGTCAAGATCCTTTTTCTCAGGAACGCGTGGCATCAAGTTGAAATACATATAAAAAACTTAGATCTACGGTCCCTTGGACGGTATGTCGGTAGGTAGGGTAGGTAGGTGCGCCGTAGATAAGTACTTAGTGCTACCCGTGCGAAGCCGGGCCGGGTAAAGCTAGTATAATATAATAAATATATAATATACTAGCTTTCCCCGCGGCTTCGCCCGCGTGGATGTCAAAAAATATCCCACAGGAACGTGCTACCGGGATTCAGAGTATCCTATGTCTTAACCCAGGACATCGCCTATCCTATGCCTTTCATCTAGAAATCCGTTCAACCGTTACGGCATGAAAAGGTAACAGGCAGAAAATAAATCTGTTTTAGGGTTCCGTACCTAATAATGAAATTTTTTAACCCAGAAGGGTTTTTTTTTAAAACAACGACCTTTTCTCAGGAACGCGTGGAGGTATCAAATTGAAATAGATATCATAAACTTAGATCTACGGTCTCTTGGATCTGTAACGAAAATCAAATTTTGACACTCGCAAATAAATCTGTCTATTTAATAATTTCCGTTGGCCCAGCAGCATGAAGTTTGACGAGAAGCAAGATCAAGTAAAGAGGAAAATCCGAAAATTGGTAATTTACCTATAGGTATTTATGAACTGTAAAGTTAAGTTTGTTTTTCAATCTGGGATCAAAAATTCATAGACCGTGTCTTAAAGTAACATTTACCTATTCTGTATTTCATTCAAATCGGTACTCTCCACTCTATCAAAATTTATTTTTCAATTGAAAAGTTAAGTTTGTCCTTCAATCCTGATTTGGAAATTCGGGTAGCCGAGCAAGCACAGCTTTGGGATGGAACCTTCAGCGCGCAAATCCTTGGGGCGCCCTGCGGACTCTCCGTCTGTTTATCGGCCTATCGACTGCTGCTCGTCGAGGTGGGCAAGCTCTTTGAAAGAGTCATTACAGACCGCCTCGTC
Source organism: Agrochola litura (assembly GCA_949152395.1). Lineage (NCBI taxonomy): Eukaryota > Metazoa > Arthropoda > Insecta > Lepidoptera > Noctuidae > Agrochola > Agrochola litura. The sequence goes on from OX424490.1 coordinate 1,481,130, forward strand.
GGGCGGCTGGTGCGAGTGGGGTCGGATTTGGCAGAGAGCCAATTTGGTTTCCGCAAGGGGCGCTCTACGGTGGACGTCATCATGTGCGGGCCCTCATGACGGGGGATGCTGTGGCCCGGGGTGGGGTTGTCTTGGTGGTGTCTCTAGACATCGCCAATTCGTTCATCACCCTGCTCTGGAGTTGCATCGGGGAGGCACTCTGGTATCACCGGATGCCGACCTACTTCTGTCGTGTGATTGAGACCTATTTGACAGACAGGGCCGTCATCTAACCCGGTCACCAAGGAGAGTGGAACCGGCGAGAGATGTCGTGTGGTGTCTCACAGGGATCAGTCCTGGGACCGTTTCTGTGGGACATCGGATACGACTGGGTGCTGCGCACCGACCTCCCTAGCGGTGTCAGCGTCGTTACGCTGACGACACGTTGGTCTTGGCGCAGAGGACGTCGTACCAGACGGCGGCCGATTTAGCGACACGCGGGGTTGCCACAATCGTCGACAGGATCCGGCAATTGGGACTCGAGGTGGCCCTACACAAGTTCGAGGCCATATGTTTTCATGGTCTTCGGAATGCGCCACCGCCGGGTTGCCAGATAATGGCGGGAGGGGTTCACATCGGCGTCGAGTCGACGATGAAGTATCTGGGACTCGTCCTCGACAGCCGGTGGAACGTCGTGGAGCATTTCCGACGTTTGGTTCCCAGACTGGAGCGGGCCGGGGCTGCCTTGAAGCGGCTCCTGCCCAATCTAGGGGGTCCAAACGCCTCCTGCCGGAGGCTCTACGCGGGGATCTTGCGGTCCATGGCCGTTTACGGGGCACCGGTGTGGGTGCGTTCATTGAGGCTGCGGCCAGCCCGCCGGTTGAACGCGTCCCAGAGGGTCATGGCCATCCGGCTGGCCCGAGGATACTGCACGGTCTCCTGTGAGGTGACGAGCCTCCTTGCCGGATTACCGCCATGAGATCTGGAGGCAAAAGTCCTCGTGCACATCTTGGAGTGGCGCGAGGAGGCGAAACGCCGGAGCTTAACTCCACTGCCGCGAGAAATTACGGCAGCGGAGTGCAATTTCTGACTTTTCTCGTACTCAAACCTCAGTTGGCCCGATATCGTTTTTTGATCCTAGTAATAAGAAATAGGATCGACTGGCATCAAAAAAGTTTTTGTGAAAATTGCCCATTTTCTTGTTGTTCTGTACATTTCAACAAGAAAATGGGCAATTCAAAATCTGTGAATGCAAATCAAACTGTTTCAAAAAGTTAAGGACAATCTCCGACCGTTTTCTTGTAGCGACAACGGTTAAGGTACCTGCCCTTATTGCCCCATCTCAAAATCCACCCTGTATATGTTATGATTGGCAGCTTAGCTCCATAAGTTATAGCGTGATGATAATTTTTTAAAAGGTTAAATCCGTAACTATCTGCAATATTCTAACCTTTTGGCTAGTCTTTTTACAATTTATGGTAAACTATAGAAGAATAAGAACAAAATCCAATATTGCTCATCCCCCATAGCAAATGGCACGATAATCATTTTTGAAAATCTATTGTGTCGTTTCCATTATTTGACTTATAGATTATTTATACCAATTTTCAAGTTCATCAAGCCACACAGTAAAATCCTCCACTGTTAAAATGAATACCTTACTTTCACCCCGTTAGGGGTATATTTTCAAAAAATCCTGATATAAGTTTTTATTTATTTTCTGTTTTAATTGTAAATACTTACTGAGTTTCGAGTTAATCAGACCGCGCGTTAAAATTCTTCCATGCAAACTTTGACACCCCCTAATCATCCTTTAGGGGGTAGTTTCGAAAAACTAAAAATGGCAAATTTCATAATTTACATACCTATATGTCGGAGACGGGTATGTGACTCTTTCGTTATCATCAGCGATATTTTAACTACTGTGAGCGTAGTGTGGCTAATGCGCAATAGAAAAACAGTTTGCAGTTCAGATCACATTATAATTTACTATCAAATTAATCACACTAGCTAAATTATACACACTGGGTGCCACGGCATTTATTAAAATCACCAATTAACACAATGATCACAAATTACAACTAACACAATTACTGAGCACAACGAATCGAGAACAGTTCCGCGACGTCTTCACTCCGATACGATTTGAAGCTGAATCCCTCCTCGCCGTGGCCTTAAAACATCACGACTCTGTAGAAGCGCGCGCTTTAGGTGTGGGTAGATCACGTCCTGTCGCCAGCGGCGCGCTTGCGATTCGTTTCGTGTCCGTACTATTGACGAAGTTTCAAGTTTATTAAACTCAAGGTATAAGATTTTTCATACAAACAAAATCCCCCCCTTTTCACCCCCTTAAAGGTCGAGTTTCCAAAAATCCGTTCATAACAGACGTCTACTAACTATCTCCCTGCCTTTCATCTGCATACGTCAAGCAGTTTTCAATATTTCGTGATGAATGGGTGACCTTTCGCTTTTATACAATAATTTAGATAGATTTGATTTGAGAACAAAAAGGTAGTTTGTTGCTTTTGGAAAAACTTTTTCCATACAAAGGTGTTTTGCAATTTCTGATTTTTGTAGCGGACAGTCTTTTTTAACATTTACCATACAAATCTGAAAGTTCCAAATTATTTCAGGTATTTTTTTTTCTCAGAACGTCTGAAATCACAAGCAACAAACTATCTTGTTCTCAAAGGAAATCCTAACTGTTATTATAAATGTGAAAGTAAATTTGTTTGTTTGTTACGCTTTCACGCTAAAACGGCTGAACGGATTTGGATGAAACTTGGCACATGGGTAGACCATGACCTGGTTAGGATTTAAAATACCTTTTATCCCGATATTCCCATGGGATCGTAACTTATGCGGGTGAAACCGCGGGGCGCAGCTAGTAAGATTATAACGCGTATTAGTTCGAAATGTAAATTTTTTGTTTATTTTCAGCTAGAGTCTGTCGAATGAAAGCTGAGAGTGATTTTTTCACGTTTTCATAAATTGACAACACTGCTGCAAGTGTCACTTGAGTCATTTTCAGAAAAAGTGAACATTCGTGTTTCGGGTATGTCCCACAACTTTTGTTATTTTTTTAAAGAATAATATCTCCGTTTAAGAAAAACAACACAAACAATTTGGATCTGAGGTCAGTTTTTAACAATATTGGTGCCGATTCTCTTGTACACCGAACTAAACTATCACTAAAATTCCTTACTTTTGACTATGAGAATCTCAAAGCTATTCTGCAAAATAAATTCTCTAAATTTAAAAATAATTTTGACACATCTAAATCGAATTTGACAATCGCGACTCCACACGTGATACCTAACCACGTGAATCTTTTTAGAGCCGGAGGCGCGCAGGGAGGGTAGCCTCGACGTGTTTTATATGGAATTTTTCACTTTTTGTATAGAAAATAAGAAAAATTATTACCTACATGTAGAGTGTTAGGGATTTAAGGGTTTTGTAAAAGGGGTCGGAATTTTCATTATTTTTGCGATTGGACACACCGTTTTCGAGATATAAGCAAAAGAAAAAAAGATTCAGTACTGTTTTTGCATCTGGAGTCGAGGTGTTGGTGTGAATAAGTTCATGATGACCAATTTTATTCCACACGTTTTTAGTCGCGATTAAAAATAGTCAGATTTAGTAAAAAAATCTAAATTTTAGGTGAAAACGACAAATTCAGAATAGCAAAATTGGCATTTTCACTAAATTAATATCTCAGTATCATCTTAGTGCTGTCAAACTAAAATATAGTTAAGTTGTGTCCTAAACAACAACTTTAACAACAACAACTCTGCAAGTATACGAACCGTACATTTTATGGTCCTTCGAGCCGGATATTTGGTGCTGTTGTGTCTCTTTACGGTAGTGGATCGGTTTAGCTGGTGTCCCAGAAGCGGGTCGCCCCAGTTAGATTGAGAAGTCGCATAATATCGTAATCGAGGCTGAGTTCCACTGACCATTTCAAATCAAGGAAGATAACGTTTTCAAGATTTGAAACGGAGAAGACTACAAGCAACGCAGTAGTCTTCGCAACACGACGCAACGCTCTCCTGTCACCGTCAACGTCGTGCCAGATCTCTTGAGCCATCTAACAATGATAATAACAAGAAGCATCATTATGGATAAACTAGAATTGCAGTCAACGTGCTACGAGAACATTAAAACATTATGTGCTAACTACCCCAAGGATTCGTCATCACGAAAAACTGTGGAATAGGTACTTGAAGAAACGCTTGTCGTCGCTAGAAAACCAATGGCAAGACTTTGAAAGCAGACATGCCCAACTGTTGCTGGAACTAGAAGATAAGAATATAGCATATTTCAAGGATGACATCTATGGGAAAACTAAAGAAATGTTCTTGAAAACTAAAACGGACATCACTAACAAACTGGCGACAAACAAAACGTGAAGTTCGACCTAGGTGGTATTAGAGAATGGGATACGATCGCAGGAAGAAAATACTTATTTGTAGTGCAACAGAAAAATATATTTTAGACTAGAAAATTACTACGGTTGCTAGGACACCGTAAACAGTAGACAAGATGCAGTTTATATTAAACTTATAGGTTTGCAACCTCTAACACTGCCCCTTAAACTTATCTTGTAAACATACATCGGTAGCCAAACCTAACTCGTTTACAAAATACTTATGTTTCTCTATCGACAAAGGTTTAGTTAAGACATCCGCCGTCATTTTGGACGTTGGCATGTAATTTATTTTTACTGCACCATTGCTGACCGCCTCCCGGACGAAATGATGACGTACGTCTATATGTTTTGACCTACCATGAAACATACTGCTTTCAGTTAATTTTAAGGCCGACTGATTATCATTGAAAATAGTTATTTCAATGTTACTACCTATACATTCGTGCAAGAAAGTTTTTATAAACAGTGCTTCTTTACAAGCATCGGAGAGCGACATGTACTCCGCCTCAGTACTCGATAACGCAACGGTACGCTGTTTCTTACTTTCCCAACACGTAATAGAATTCCCAATTTTGAAAACATATCCCGTATAAGAACGTCTATCAATTTCATTAGAAGCCCAGTCTGCATCAGCAAAACCCGTCACAGATAAGCCAGTTTTCTTATAGGTAATGCAGTAATCTACTGTACCTTTAAGATAACGAAACACGCGTTTAGCTGCTTTCCAGTGGACATCGGAAAAACAGTTATTGAATTGGTTTAATACGCTTACAGCGTGACATATATCAGGGCGCGAACAGACCGCTACATACATAAGACAACCGATCAATTCTCGATACTCCAAACTGTCATCTTTTTCTTCAGCTTTGTTCAATTTTTGGCACTGCATTGGAGTTTCAACAGATTTGCAGTCTTGCATTTTGTATTTCTCTAATATCTTTTTAATATAGGCACTTTGATCTAGAGTAATCTTGCCATTCTCTTTCCTGATTCTTAATCCTAGAACTCTTTCTACAGGACCAAGATCTTTCATCACGAATTCTTTCACCAGCAATGATTTAGTTTTAGTTTTTTTCGCATTACAATTGCTAAAAATTATTAAATCATCAACATACAATGCAATAATCACAAACTTGTCGCCATTTCGCTTTATGCATACACATGATTCAGAGACCAATCTCTTAAACTTGAGTTTGTTGACAAGAATATGGTTTATCTCTTGATTCCATGATTTAGACGCTTGTTTTAGACCATACACAGCTTTGTGTAGTCGATACACCTTATTATTGCCTCTACCTTTTTCAAAACCTTCTGGTATTTCCATAAAAATGGTTTCTTTTAAATCACCGTTTTTTTTTTTACGTCCATATGGTCAATCTCCATGTCGTACTCCACAGCCAAAGCTAATAACATTCTTATGGTTTCGTATCTCACTACAGGTGAAAAAGTTTCAAAATAATCCACTCCATACTTTTGTGTAAATCCTTTTGCCACTAGACGTGCTTTGTATTGTAATAGTTCACCGTTAAGCCCTCTTTTCCTCTTAAATATCCATTTGGTCTTTATTGGCTTTGCACCTTTCGGCAAATCGGTTAAAGTAAAGCACTTATTGTCCAAAAAGGATTGATACTCGTCTTTCATAGCAGCTCGCCACTACCTGGCTTCAGGACTATTTAACGCTTCTTCAACTGTTCTTGGATCATCACTGCCACACGCTTCCCCCGTCAAAAAACCACACAGGAAGATGTTCTCATCAGCTTCTACGTATTCTGCTCTAGAGTCATCTGTCTCAAATGAAACATCTGGAACATAAGTAGCATCTGAGTGATGATCTGTGACCGAGCTACTGGTCGAAGCCTCGCTATCATTAGCATCATCAGTAGTTACAGAAGTTTGTTCCGACTCTGTTCTATGCTCGGATACACAAGGAGTCTTAAGTTCTATAACCATATCTGATTCTACTTTAGTGAAGTTCAGATGCTTGAGGAATTGATTCTCAATGAACTTAATATTTCTAGCTATTGTTAGCTTATAGCTCTCAACATCCAAGAGCCTGTATCCTTTTGTGTTCTCACAATATCCCGCGAATATGTAAGGTTTAGATTTGCGATCCAGTTTATTACGATTACGTTTGGTTGTTTAGCATATGCTGTACAAAATATGTACAGCAACACGTAAGTTATCTAAGTTTATCCTATGTCCAGTGTAAATTTCTTCTGGAGTTGCACCTCTAACTGCCTTTGTAGGTGAGCGATTTTTAATGTACACCGCAGTGTTCGCAGCCTCAGCCCAGAACTGTTGATCCAAACCTGCTTCCAGAAGCATACAGCGCACCGCCTCCATAATCGTGCGGTTCGCGCGTTCGGTAACTGCATTTTGCTGTGGACAGTGACGAACAGTAGTATAATGCCGGATTCCGCACTTACTCAAATACTGCTTAAATCTCGTATTAATGTACTCGCCACCATTGTCGCTTCTCAGGATTTTAATCTTTTTATTAGTTTCGTTCTCTACAAGAGTTTTAAAAATCAAAAAAACACTCATAAACTTTGTCTTTCTATTGAATAACAAAATGTCTTCGTAGAAAAATCGTCAATAAATATTAGCAAATATCTTGCACCGCCTATAGATTTCACTGGCATAGGGCCGCATACGTCCGTGTGAACCAGTCCTAACACCTCACTTACACGTGAAAAAGATTTCTTAGGGAAAGGTAAATTACTAACCTTACCTTCAATACAAACGATACATTGCTCGTATGGGGAAACATCATAGTCGATACCAGCTGCCATACCACTCTTGAGTAGGTTCATGCTGCGACTATTCAGATGTCCAAGCCGACGATGCCATAAACCCTGAGATTGAACCTCTACCTGGGTATTCAAGGAGACGCTTACTGGCATATTGTGTTCGCGCGAAACGGAATTTATAGACGCATCTCCGGTTTCTAATTTATGAAGACCGCATGCATCCCGTTTTGCTACAGCTACTACATTTCATCGTAAATATTACAAAAACTAGATAAACATTTTTGTGTCAAAATACTGACATATTACATGACAAGTTCGGTATAAAAACTACATTACTGACAGTTATCCATTGGTTTTGTAAAAAGAGTTTCACATTACCACGATCCGATGTAAAAAGTTTTTCACCGTTCGCAACGCTTATTTCTTTTGGCGTATCATACACAAAATCATGCAAAATGTCTCTATTATTGGTCATGTGGCAAGTTGCACCACTGTCGACGTACCACACATTTCGATCCAACTTTACCATCAGAGCCGACAACATAATCGTCCTACCAGGAGTTTTCTGAACCTCCTCCTCCTCTTGACAACTGGAACTAGATGGCTTATTCTTTTGCGAAGCTTTCTGTTTGCAATCTCTAGCGTAATGACCTAATTTTTTGCATCGAAAGCACTTGGGACGCTTCGAGATCGAAGTCGAAGTCGTAAGGGCATTCTGTTCCGTACCTTCTGCATCACCTCGTCTCTGTGCCTCCTGGAGTAGTTTAGTTTTCACCAGTTCACTTGAGAGAGAAAGGCTACTATGCTCTAACGTCATAATGAGTGGGTCAAACTGCTTGGGGAGCCCACTGAGCATTATTATAGCAACGAACTCGTCTTCCAGAGAAGCATTTATGTCTTGCAGTTGTTGGGCTGTATCTAGAATTTTTGTAACATACGCCTCCATACTCTCAAACTGCGCAAATTTTAAGCTAAATAGCATTCTAAGGAGACCTAACCTTCTACACAGACCTTTGTCCTCGAACGAATTCTGTATATTCTTCCAGGCGTCAAACGCAGTATTGCAGTTTCTGACAACGGAGTGCCTCAGTGTTCAGCCATCTATTTATAGATGGCTGAACACTGAGGCAGATTCGTGCCAGCGCTTTTTCCTGTTTCTTCTTGTCTTCGCATTCTGGTTTGTTTTTCTTATCGACCTCGTTGACACATTCAAACAAGTCTTCATGAATAAGCAACATCTTCATTTGAAATTTCCAGGAGGTGTAATTATTTACTCCGGAGAGTTTTTCAATTACAATGGATTGGTTACTCATTTTCGCGATTTCGTAATTATTACTTGATAATGTAATTAATTATATCATACGCGTTCTGCTTCCTCACGCTCTGCTAGCATATTAGAGAATGGGATACGATTGCAGGAAGAAAATACTTATTTGTAGTGCAACAGAAAAATATATTTTAGACTTAGATGAATGATTGGTCTCGCTGCGCAGCGAGACCAATCATTCGTCTAAGATTTTAGACTTGAAAATTACTACGGTTGCTAGGACACCGTAAACAGTAGACAAGATGCTGTTTATATTAAACTTATAGGTTTGCAACCTCTAACAGGTGGGACTTCAGAAGATGACGACGGTAACAACATACAACTCTTGCTTAACAAGCAAAAATGCAATTTCAACGCGATATACCGTGTTACGAGTATCTCCAAAATTGACGTAATAACTATCTCAGAAAGATGGGAACTGGAAGACCATTTCACGACACTGAAATCGAAATGGGAACCCATCGATAAACTTCACTGGGAAATAGACTTCCAACTGAAAGGATTCAACAAGCATTACTATCAAATGTTCACGTACATCGAACAGAAATACGATGAGCTGAAGAGGAAAATTAATGATAAAATCTGGTTCATCGTCCACTACCAGAAATCAACACCTAAGATAGAAATCCCTGAGTTCGCAGGAAACTACAGCCAATGGATCTCCTTCAAAGACCTGTTTCTGGAAACAATACACAAAAATCCAATGATCAACAACGCACAGAAAATGCAACACCTAAAGACCAAGCTGCGAGGTGAAGCCGAACGCTTAATGCAGCATCTGACCATTAGCACTGAAAACTATAACTCATGTTGGGATATATTAAATCAGCTCTACGACAATCGTCGCCTGCAGTTTACTTCATTTATGAACAACATGCTAAGTTTGCCGATTATACAACATGCAGATTCATTCAATTTGAAGAAGATGCATGACGTCATTACCGAACATTGGTATTGATACATCAACTTGGGACCCGATCATTGTGCACATCATGTCACAAAAACTGGTTTCCAGTACTTTGAGTGACTACATGAAGGAACTCCAAGATCACAGAGAACTACAAAAACTGCACGACTTTTTGCATTTCCTCGAAACACAGTTCATGGCATACGAAAAGATGAAGTCAGCTAAGAAAGCGAAACCTATAGCTCCTGAAAAATCATCCAACTGGAAAACATTCAACAAGCAAACCCAGATGAAGAAACATAATTATAGCGTCAATCAAAATAAAACAAACAACTATCACACTTTACATGGAAAATGCCCATTCTGCAACGGAAGTCACGTACTGCGCCAATGTGACAAATTCCTTCAAATGGACTTCGGCAAACGAAAAGACACAGTTTCGAAATTGCAGCTCTGCAAAAACTGTTTGTTCAGCCACGGAAATTACGAGTGCAAATCAACGAAAACTTGCCAAGAATGTAACTTGAAACACCACACACTGTTGCACAATTCGGACAAACAAAACATAACGTCACCGACTAGAAAAAACAACATTGAGCAACGCTCTTCATCATCAACTCAACAACCAACAGCTAACCATTTGTTTAGAGACAATATGGAAGTTCTACTGACTACGGTCCAGCTGAGAGTTAAATCTGTGGATGGGACTTATGTAACACTGCGTGCGCAACTCGATCAAGGCTCACAAGTGAACTTGATAACAGAAAACGCTGCATAAATGTTACGTCTTCCTCGGAAAGGGATCAACGCATCAGTATCGGGAATCGGTTCTGTTTCTAGAGAATGCAGAGGAAAACTGGAATTTACCGGCCAATCGATTCACTCCGATTATAGTTTTGAAACTCAAGCGCTTATCATGACGAAGCTAACAAACAACTTGCCTAAGAGTACGTTCGAAAAAGGTGCATGGACGCATTTAGAAAACTTGAAACTTGCAGATCCTGACTTCAACGTATCTCGGCAAATCCACCTATTGCTAGGAGCCGACGTAGGTATACTCCGAAATTATCCTAGAAGGTGTATTGAAAGGCGATAACAAGCAGGTTTTAGGACTACTTACTGTACTTATGTAGTATTGTTTGAAGAAAGTAATTTGGTTCTAGTAACTTACCTGTTAAGGAACACGAAGAAAAGAACTTCTTTGTTTAAAAACATTGTTTTGGCTAGTGTTAAATCGAGAAAAAGGGGGACCCCTTAGTAGAATTTGCTTTAGGTACTGGTGAATGGTAAAAAGAAATCCAACGTATTCAAGAAATAAACCAAAAAAAATTTTTTTTTTTTTTTTGCATTACGTACACACGGCTCCATTAAGTAATTACCCCCCAAAAAACATGTGCGTTCAAATCCGTGATAGACACAAGTTGCTTTTTGTATTTTGCAAAAACATTTTATTTTAATTAATGTATTGTTTTAGTGAATAGGGATAACATTTACGACGAATACTTTAATGTCTAAATAGACCGCAGGTTTCGAGACCGTCTGCCGTGCATAAGATTGCAGGTTCAAATCCTAGGCACGGATCGTGCTTTTAGTCATGCATTATATTTTTTTTTTATATACAGTATTTTTCTATTTGGTTTTATTAGTAATATTTATAAATAATTAAAAATCAAGAAAAATAAAATACTTTAAAAATCATTTAATAACATATATTATTTAACAAAACTTTGATCTTATTTTACTAGAAAGAATAACATTTTACAAGTTGATTTGATAATTTACAGTTATCTATTTTGCCTAATATATATATTCATATTTTGCCAACTGACACAAACGGGTCCCGAGACAAGTGACATCCTATTAACGCAAACGATAAAATAGGAAGCACTAGAAATATTTAAGATTGACATAAGCTAACGAAATTTCACGTGATCTGTCACACATGACATTTAACAGTCTGACAAGCGACATCGAAAGAGACAAGCTTTGAAGCGTTTGCAACTTGTCTAGGACCTAGAAATTAGTTTGGCAGGATTACAATCATGAGCATAATAAGTGAATAAACATGTTATCAATAGATAGTCAATTAACATCTCTTATTAACTCATGATATCTACTTAGAATATTTCGCTATACCAAGTAAAATAGTGGGATCAAATGAGTTTAGATAATGTCTTCGTTGATTATTTTGTTCTCATACTTAATTAACATAACCGCATAAAACTGTGAGATTACTATAATGTTAACAAAATGTTTTTACTACAGATACAATTTTACTGTTCTATTATCTAATAATATTTAACCGGGATTGCGAAGTGGGAAGTAAAAAATATATTAAATTTAGTAGCGAAGAGGATGACCTTCGCTTTCTATTATTTGTTGGAGTCTGCTTCTCATTTGAGTAACCATCGTCCAACCTGCATTACTACCTCGCATCAACTCCCAACTCCTCAAAACTTCATTGTGCAAGTTAATCTTGGACTTCACTTCACTTGAATCCCAGTTTAAAACCATTTGACCCCACATATTTTCTATTGGATTTAAATCCGGACTTTTCGATGGCCAGGAGATGACAGTTATGTCAGTCTGTGTAGTGAGCCATTCCATCACTATACGCGAACGATGGACCGAACAGTTATCTTGAACAAAATAGATCCGTCCTTCTGGATAAGCAACTCGCACTGTTGGCACCATAACATCTTGCAAAATTTGCAGATAGGTCTGGCCGTTCATACGCCCACTTGCTTCTACTAATTCTCCCGGTCCCATGGACGACATCCACCCCCAATACCTTGAAAATAACAACAAAGCTTTAATTTTGTTTTTAGACACTTGTCTCCAAACAATTGTCATGACGTTCAAAATAGAATAAAATATATAATACAGTATATAATAACTTAATAATAAGTAAATATATAATACTACTGATTTATATAAAGTATATAATTTATAATAAAATTGAATATACTTATCTACTGTATTAAAATTATAATATTAAAATAGTTACATAGGCAGTGATACATTTTTATTTGTTAAATACAATATTAGGTAATTAAATGGGGTGGAATAAACATATAAATTTACTTAATGAAATGTAACTTACCCAATGTTATTCTACCGCTGGCTCTGTTAGGTAAAACATTTTGAGGTTGGTATCGTTCATTGGGTTTCCTCCACAATATTTTTCGACCGTCACAGTCTGACCTGAAAGTTTTTTCGTCACTGAAGATAACGATATTGTTTTCCCAATCAAAATTAATGTATTTTTGGGCAAATCGCACTCGTTCTCTTCGATGTTCTTCCGTTAGAAATATTTTCTTTGCTGGTCGATAATTGTGAATGTTCGCTGCGTGTAAATGTCTTCGAACCGTGGACAGAGACATTCCATGGCGTTGCGAACTGTAACGAGTGGATGTGAACGGCGATGTAGTGTGAACCTTAACAATATCTCGATGACGTTCAGATTGGTCCGTATAGATCTCGGTAGTCCTCCTACCCATGGACCTTGTCTTAACATCGCCGGTTTCTTGGAATCTGCGCACCCATAAGCGCACCGTTTGTCTCTGTATAGAAAATAATGGTTTTAAATTAATTAAAATACCACAAGATACCGCAACTAACTCGACAAAAAAATCGGAGACCACAAATAATATTATAATTAACTTACTGCTATTCCAAGCTGTCTCGCAATTCATTTAATGCTCACATTTTGTTCATACAGAACAACTATTTTGGTTCTCATAAAATTTGAAATCATTTTAATAAATAATGGGTAAATCGTAGTTGTTTACTCTTCGACGTTTTAAGTGAACTTATACATCAAACGTTGTAGTTATAACATGAGGGTATGAATTAATTTTATACAGAAAACGTTAATGGATACCCTCAAATTATAACATCTATCGATTAGACAGAGACCTAAAGATAAAGTGACTCGGACGATAGTAAATAACAATTTCATCACAATTCACATAAGCTCGCTGTCTAGTTCGTCAAACTGCCGGAATGAGTATGACGACGTTCGGTGATGCGATGGTTCGAATCCAAGTCGAAACATTGAACTCTTTTTGAAGTATTCTTTAGATTGTTTGTATCGAATTCAATGTTGTAGCTTGTAGCAGTGTAACATTTTAAAACTTGAGGGGTTAGTACATAGTGACGCTGTGTGTACGTATTACGTTCTCTGAATTCTTACCTACCTATTATAATGAATAACGCAATAAATGCTGTTGAACTGTCAAAATTAAACAGATTGTGATTGATCGTGTGTTACGCAATTAGGGTGATGTTTCATTTTAACAGTTCAACAACATTCATTGCGTTATTTACGTTGTTGAGTAGACAAATTTTTCGAACATAGAAAGCAATATCCTTAAATTTTTCATTTAACAAAATGAAAAATGAATAATTGACTTACTTAGGTATCTTAAAAATCCCATGTGGTGGCAATGCGAAGACTACGCATTGCCACTACATGGGCCGACGGACTGGACGAGGTGCTATTCGGACGGGAGCTCTAAGTGGACTACCACTTAGAGCACCCGTCCGAATAGCACCTGTGACTCAGCAGCCTACTGCTGGGATGTATTTGTTTTACAGGACGTTATTTAATAAATGAGAGATATCGATAAAACAAATTTCGTATGTACAAACGGCTACACATCAAGCTATACATTTCCAGTTTATGCTGATCTCGCATTGCATAGGATTTCCGTGCAATGCGAGGTCAGCTTATACTGGAAATGTATAGCTTGATGTGTAGCCGTTTGTACATAAGTATGAACAAACATTCTACTGATTTTAATCGACATCTTTCATTTAAAATGTCCTGTAAAACAAATACATCCTAGCAGTAGGCTGCTGAGTCGCAGGTGCTATTCGGACGGGTGCTCTAAGTGGACTACTTCGGCAATGCCGCGTTGCCGCGCAGTTCTATGGCTTAGCGTCGCATATTTGGCATTTACGCATTTATCACAAAACTATTAGATACTTACGTATTTATACGTACAACCTTTTTACACAACTACTTATGGAGAAGAAAACAACTATTTCAAATAAAATAACTGAAAAACAAAACATAAGCGCACATGCTAATGTCAATCTAAGTTTTCGCGACTTTTTGTGTTTTTTAATATAAATTGTTTTGCACGATTAATAAAATGATACGTACGTTGCGTAATATGTTCGGACTATGCAAATCTGCTGCAAAAGCGGTCACTCCTATAAAGGTGCCCGTAAGACATTACGACTTGCCCGCGCACTTGGTCAAAATCTGTGACGAACCCAACCCGGATTTCTTCAGAATGGTGGAGTATTTCTACCACACTGCTGTCAGCGTGTGCGAACCTGCCCTCGTAGACTATCTGAAGAAACATACGCATATGTCTGAAAAAAAGAGGCTCCACAGAGTGTCTGGAATTTTGAAAGTAAGTCTTTCAAATATGTAGGTATAACCTAAAAAGATTTATGATATACTACCAATAGCATTGATGTACTATGTACTAACGTACTAGAAGAGACATCACTCATCTCTACAACGTTCCGGTCAATTGCGGCGATCGCGCCGCACTTCACTCAGTCACTTGCTAGCGGTTGAACTTAAGCGCTTCTGATTGTTTTTATTCTAAAGCACTTGATAACTAATTGAAAATGCCGTGCTGTGCGTTGAGATATTGCACTAATAATACAAGGAATACGGCGAAGTGCAAAGGAATAACTTTCCACCGGTAAGTAAATTATATAATCGTTTTAAAATGAAATACGAACAAAATATATTTCGGACGCCATTCGCCATAAACTAAAACATTCAGAAGTGAAGTTTAGGTACAAATAGCTGCCTGTTCTATAAATGGCGGAAAATATATAATAATTATTTTAATATTAAGGGGGAAGCGTCAGGGTAGCCCGCGAAATTCAAATTTTCTTAAATTTTTTGCATTTTGCAGGTCAGTGTCAGGTTTTATGTTGATTAAAATATGATTCGCGGTCGTAACAAATATGGCTTTACTCAATTATAATCATTACAGTCAGCAATACAACTCCATAAGTTAGCAAAGGTGTTAAATGTCATGATTTCATGAAATCATGACATTTGACACCTTTATCTTCTTCTTAATCACTATTGCTGATGGTAATGATTATAATGGAGTAAAGCCATATTTGTTACGGTCGCGAATCATATTTTAATCAACATAAAACCTGACACTGACCTGCAAAATGCAAAAAACGTAAGAAAATTAGAATTTCGCGGGCTACCCTGACGTTAAGGTGATTAGTAGGCTCACTGATCTTGCGCATGTGGGCGGAGCTAAATATGTGGAATACGAAAAACGCGCGCGGTGGCGCGCTACACTAAAACGACGGTCAAAGAATATACAGGGGCGAAGACACGCACACGTGGGTCGCTGTTTTTGCCTTTGATTCCAGAAGGGAATGGTGTATGCAAGGTTGATAATTGTATAGATAGATCAGGGCTTGAAACCGGTTAATATTATTCTTAAAACCGTTATAATACAGTTAATTGATTACGTGTTAATTACAAAAACGGTTTCAACTAAACCTAAATAAATTTGGTTACTGGTATAATATTACTGGTTTATGAGAATATAATTTTAAAATTCGTGCTAACCTGAATAAACCGGTTTTACTCAGAGACGCCCGCCGTCGCCGGTTGTCACATTCTCTCGCGCTTACTTATTTGTTTTCTTTTGCGTTTGCCGCAGCGAGAATTGGGTTCCCATTTTTAGGGTTCCGTAGTAAACAAGGAACCCTTATAATATCGTCATGTCCGTCTGTCTTCTGTCTGTCTGTCCGCGGTCTAGCTCCAAGACTCTTAGTACTAGAAAGTTGTAATTTGGCATGGGTATACATATTAATCATGCCGACAAAGTGGTAAACCTCCTTAAATCCCCTCCCCACTCAACCGATTTCTATTCCTACTCCTTCACTGTGCACGCGGTTCGGTTGTGGAATTCACTACCGCCTGACATTAGGAACTGTCATACTGTTGAAGTATTTAAGCGAGGAGTGAAAGAACACTATCTTTCCAACTCGTCATAGTTGCATAGTTATTTGAAATCACATTGTAATTATATAATATACTAGCTGACCCTGCAAACGTTGTTTTGCCATATAAATGTTTGGGGTGGACCATCTTTATCACTTACTACCTACCCTACCTACCCTACCTACCCTACCTACCCTACCTACCCTACCTACCCTACCTACCCTACCTACCCTACCTACCCTACCTACCCTACCTACCCTACCTACCCTACCTACCCTACCTACCCTACCTACCCTACCTACCCTACCTACCCTACCTACCCTACCTACCCTACCTACCCTACCTACCCTACCTACCCTACCTACCCTACCTACCCTACCTACCCTACCTACCCTACCTACCCTACCTACCCTACCTACCCTACCTACCCTACCTACCCTACCTACCCTACCTACCCTACCTACCCTACCTACCCTACCTACCTACCCTACCTACCCTACCTACCCTACCTACCCTACCTACCTACCCTACCTACCCTACCTACCCTACCTACCCTACCTACCCTACCTACCCTACCTACCCTACCTACCCTACCTACCCTACCTACCCTACCTACCCTACCTACCCTACCTACCCTACCTACCCTACCTACCCTACCTACCCTACCTACCCTACCTACCCTACTGCTATAAACCTCACGGAGCCCGAGACCTTTCCAACGAATGCAAAACCGTGGAAATCGGTTCGTGCGTTCTGGAGTTTAGCGTCAGGAAGGAAAACCCGACTTATTTTTATATAGTAGAAGATTGTAGTGATATTTATTTTAGAAGTATGTATGTAAGTATATTCTCATATTGTATATTGTTTAAATTGAAATTAGTGAATTGTTTTTTTTTCTTCTTTGTTTTTTTTTTTTTCTCTTATACGGTTACACACGTTATCTATATCTCTTTTTGTATACTTTCCTATCGCAGGTATGCTGGAAGAGATTTCTTTAGAAATAAGCATTGCCTTTGTCCTTTTTTTCTGTTCCTTTCTTCTTGTCTGTTTATATGTGTGTGCATAAATGGTTAAATAAATAAATAAATAAAATAAAATTATGAAAAATATATTTTTTTAGGGTACCTTCCCCCTACACGTAAAGTGGGGATACTTTTTTTTCTATCCCTTGTGTGGGTGTCTATCGTTGGGTTGGAAAGGTCTTTCAAAAACATTGTGAGTGTTAAAACCATTTTTGAATTCAGAGATCCGTTTGCGAAATATTAAGCTTTAAAGTGCAAATTTTTGTTAGAGTCAAGTATGTCCCCCCCTGCCAGCTAAATGGTGGGTTTTAGATATAATATATTGAAAAAATTCACGGCAGTAGCTTATATAACGAATTTAAAAGGAAAACTATTACAGCTGAGTAGGCTTTACAAATTAACGAGTAATAATCGACCAACTTAGATTTGCGGTTGTAAAAACAAGTTCTCCCATACATTCCGTATGAAAGATTTTTTTTTCAACTACGAAGTTAAGTTTGTTCTTGCGATAAATTCATCCCAACTACGGAACCCTACATTATGCGTGGTCCGACATGCACTTGGCCGGTTTTTCATACAAGTGTCATGCGGTCGCTACTTAATTCGTGTTTTAATAAGGGCTAATTTTTCAATCCTCAGATAAAGAATCGTAAAGCGTTTATTCCATGGATAGAATAATTCTGGATTTTTCAATAGTCAGATATTCAGTGGCTGACGATTGTCTTTGTTATGATTGTCAAAATGTCAAACATACGTTTTATTTTTATTCTTGTCTAACAGGTCATTCGTTACTTTCGAAATTTTACACACATGTGATAAAGGTTTCAAAATGTTAGTATTAGAAAGTTTAGAAATTGTCAAAAATAATACAGGAAACGTTACACTGTTGAACGAATTAAATACGAGTATGCCAAAGTCACCTTTACTACGATTGTTCGCCCCTTATCGCACTGATAACGATCCGAGCCGAGGTGGGCCAAGCAGTATATAAGTGGGTTCGACGGGCGATAAGGCTCAGTCTGCGCTCGGCGCTTTGTGTGGCAACACGCCGTGTTCGAGTTCGCGACAAGTATATCGTCATCCTGAGGATGCCTCGTTGAGAGGTGAAACACGTGTCGATTTATTTCAGGGGTATTTTATGACTCTTTACAAATAGCTAAGCGGAACAGGTTACTAAATATATCCACTTCTATTGTATTTTACTTATTTAGAGTAGATTTGAAAATTAATTAATACGATCAGTTGAATTAAGAATGGCAGCTTGTTTATTGACAGATGAAACATATAACTAAGTTAGACCGTGCTCGCCCAGATATTACTATAAATTAATTATAAACGACATGATGGTTTTTTCAAACATTTTAATGTTTCCCTTTACGATAAATATCAATGACTGACTGGCAGTCTTAAATTAAATAAAATGTTTGTTCCCGTGTTTACTTTTCTTAGATTATAATAGTTTATGGAACAAAGGGTTTTTTTTTACATTTTAATCTAACGAATTCATCAAAAAAGATGTGCAGACTGAAAAACATATTCGTTGCTGTTTTATGATTTCGGGACTGGTAGGAATAGAATTATTTTCACTAATTTGCATGAAGCTCATAATAGAAAAGTAGATCAAAATAGGAATTCAGTGAAATGGTTTATTGACACCATTATTTTGTTATGTAAACAAGAAGTAACTTTTCGCGGCCACGACGAAAGTCCGAAGTAATAATTTGTTACCTCGGCTTACCTCTGTCTTTTTACTACGCCTCGCCACTGATGTATACCCATGCCAAATTATAGCTTTCCAATATTAAGAGTCTCTAAGCTAAGCCGTGGACAGACAGGCAGACGGACGGACATGGCGAAACTATAAGGCGGTTCCTTGTTGACTACGAAACCCTAAAAATGGGATTAAAATCAAAATTCAAGATGGTGCCACCCATAGAAATAATATCTATGGTGCCACCGAAGATTTGCAACTTTTACGTCATGGGTGTCGTTTTCATGGTTTTCAAGGTTGCCGATAACGAAACTGGGGTCAAAAACAAAATTCAAGATGGTGCCAACGAAAAAGGAGAACAGTCACGTTTAATACAAAGTTGGGCCCAAAACACAGAGCCGTCACTTGATGTATAAAATAAAGACATTAATTTGATTACTGTAGAATACTTATTTTTCCCGAAAATCCCAAGTACGAACAGGAGCATGCGGATCGGCCAGCGCGCAGTAACTAGCGATCGCCCATACACACTTCTCTTTCATACTACTCGTACAAACACTGACTTATATTGTCCCTACACCCTGAAGACGAATGTGCTTACTGTTCTTAACCTACTAATTTCATTCCACAAAAAACGGTGCGTATAAATATTTAACTTCAAATTTGTTTTCAAGTAAATTTTTCTTCCTGTGTCTAAATGGTAGGTACCTATTCCCTGTTTGCTTTGGGTCGGCCGATACAAAAGGTTTTGGGGCGATACAAAATATTGCAGATTAAGACTGCCCGACGGTATCCACATTACAGTCGAATGTATCCTTTTGTAAGAAAATAAATCATGGTACAGAATTAATATTTTTATTTATTTTATAGGAAAAAAATAATGCTGTCAAAGGACTGAATTGAACAAAGTTTAACGTGTTTGAATTCAAATTTTAGGTGATGGGTTCATGCAGCAGCTGTATCAATATGGAGTTTCCCCTGCAGCGCAAACATGGTGGTTATGACATCATCCACGCGTACCGTGCTCAACACAGCGTCCATCGCCTGCCTTGTAAAGGAGGTACCAACCACTTCCATATCTATAGATCATATTATTTAAAAAAACCGGCCAAGTGCGTGTCGGACCACGCACAATGAAGGGTTCCGTAGTTGGGATGAATTTATCCCAAAAACAAACTTAACTTTGTAGTTGAAAAATATGTTCTCCCATACGGAATGTATGGGAAAATATGTTTTTGCAACTGCAAAGTTAATTTGGTCGATTATTACTCGTTAACTTGTAGAGCCTACTTAGCTGTGATAGTTTTCCTTTTAATTTCGTTATATAAACTACTGCTGTGATTTTTTTCACACATCCAAAACTAACCATTTAGCTGGCAGGGGGGAGACACTTGACTCTAACAAAAATTACCACTTTAAAGCTTAATATTTCGCAAACGGATCCCTGAATCCAAAAATGGTTTTAACAAACTCACAATGTTTTTGAAGGACCTTTTCAATGATACCCCACACCATGGATAACAAAAAAAAAACACATCACCACTTTACGTGTAGGAGAGAGGTACCCTAAAAAAAAAGTTTTTCATAATTTTGTTTTACCACTTTGTCGGCGTAATTATTATGTATACCTATGCCAAATTACAGCTTTCTAGTACTAAGGGTCTCGGAGCTAGACCGCGGACAGACAGACAGACAGACAGACGGACATGACGAAACTATAAGGGTTCCTTGTTTACTACGGAACCCTAAAAACCGGCCAAGTGCGTTTCAAAAATCGATAAATGGTTGTCACACATCCACAATATTATTAAACCACTTTTCCAACGACACCCCACACCATGGGACAGACGAGAAAAAAAAACCCCGGTTTACGTGTAGGGGAGGAGGTACCTACTCAACAAAAAAATCTTTTTCATGATTTTTGATTACCACTTACCGTATATTTTATGTAAAGTCAATGTAGGGAAGACTATACTTTTTTAATACACTCATGGACAAACTTAGAGGAACGCAAAAAAAGAGTTTAATTTCTCCTGTTGTAATTAACGTGTGTACTGACCACAAACATTAATTAGTAAATGCTATTAAAAAGAACAAAGTTCTGGAATGTTTTTTTTTTCGAATTTCATTTGTTTTATGTAATTATTGCATAATATTGCGTTCTTTCATACTGCGAAAAAAAATTCCTACTTTTGAGTTTGAGTTTAAATTTAGGTTTTGTTTAAATTTTTGCTTTGACTGCCCTGTTTATCGTGTTAAGTGTGAATTGTTACTGCAAATAAACTGAGAATGCCAGATCTAAACACCACTCAAGTTGCGAAGGCTGTTACTTTAATTGAAACTGGGAACACCTACAAACATGTCGCCCAAACATTACGAGTATCAAAATCTGTGGTACACCGAGTTGTCAAGAGGTATCGGCAAACCGGACAGTATACGAGACTCGCAAGACAGGGACGTTAACGGAAAACTGTGGCCAGATCTGACCGGTTCATTGTTATACACACAATTAAATTTGTCCATGAGTGTAGTTAACTTTGATTGCAAACAAACTAATGGAACTATACATATACATTCTAGGGTAAATCTTAATAGTTACAAATGATGAAAATATTATCTTAACTATTCTAAAAAACAACTGACTTCAAAAAAAAAACACTACAAAGTGAAAAATAACTGATTTCGGAAGTCGGTGACAAAGAACTAAAATTCAAAACCAAAGACACCGACTTCCGAAATTAAAGTTATTTTTCACTTTGTAGTGTTGTTTTTTGAAGTCGGTTGTTTTTTTTTGTAAAAAGTTTAGATTTTCACTTTTTAGTTGTGGCAAAATAGCTGCGGTGCCATTTTTTTAAAATAATTTCGAGTACCTACTGAAAGTTCATGTAAATTCCTGAATTTCATGACGTAATTCGCAACACCCCGTTGAGTCAGCTGATGTCACGTGTCAAAATCTTGTCGAGCAGAGAGGTACCTAGGTAATTAATATATACTTACATTTTAAATTGAAAAACTTAAATAATGAGATAAGCTTACATTTTTCCGGTGAATTTACTAATAGTTCAATATTTAGGTCACCACAAACAAAACTATTTTATTATCTCTAAAAAAATTTGTTAGAGTTTCTTCCAAAAAGATCGAAAATGATGACATATAGGTCTTTAAACTAATAATAATTTAACAATAATTTCTTTATTGGCTTAAATAATGTTAACAAAGATAGTGAGGCCCTGACTCCTGCGCTAGGTATAGCACCTGTGTTACAGGAGCCAGTGTCTTCTCCCAATTACATAAGTCGATTTTTATGCAATAAGAATTAATCTAAAACATACAAATAACAAAAATAGAAATAAAAAGAAAATTGTGGCCAACTCATAAAGTGTGGCCTTCAACCTCTGCACATGTTACGCGCCGACGCGACGCGTGGAACTTCGTCCCTGACCCCGTGTGGTGTATTTACTATATTATTTACTCAAATCTTAATATTAATTTATAGCTTTTTTTTGCATTTGACCAGGAATAAGATTTTCGGAAGAGGTGAACTTGGACGAGGTGAAAGCTCTGGCTTCCTTGATGACGCACAAGTGTGCCTGTTCTAGCATTCCTTTTGGAGGCTCCAAAGGAGGTTAGTAGTGTATTAGTGTACCCACCTACTACTAAGTTTATTTCGGTTGATGGAAATAAGTCGCCCTCTATTGCATATTATGGGACTTTTACTGCAAAAATAACTTGTTTAGTAAGTAGGTGGAAACTGGCAAAAAATAATACAAAATAAATAACACCGACTTCCGAAACTGTACGGAAGTCGGTGTTATTTATTTTGTATTTTTTCTTTCATTTATTAGTTATGATTTTACAAATTCGTGTACGCATGGCTACACATCAAGCTATACATTTCCAGTTGATGCTGGTCTCGCATTGTGTACGATTTCCGTACAATACGAGGTCAGCTTATACTGGAAATATATGGCTTGATGTGTAGCCGTGTGTACAACGAGGTAGGTACTGTAGACACCTTGGGTGTCTATTGTACCGGGACAGGATCAAATAAAAGGTTTATTGGGTTAAACTGCTCATATATTCACTTCGATATCATCACTTTATATAATACTATAGTTTGACCAATACCGCTGTACCGCGCCTTAGGAAGGCGCGCGGCGAGACGGGGGAGCAGTGCAGGCCGCTAATTCGTCAAAGCTCTCGGCGCACGGCTTCCCGCCCGCCGCTCATTGGTCAACACTGCCCCCCGCCTCGCCGTGTATTCCTAAGGCGCGGTACAGCGGTATTGGTCAAACTATAGATGGTCGACCGCCACCTCAGGACCATCTGACTTTTCTTCACAAACAAAATCTATTCAAATTCTATTTAAATATAAGATTGTCATGCTAATTCGAATGCCAGGCTATTTTTTTACCAGCCTGCATAAAACTTAAGGTTGCATAAAACTATACAGTACACACGGGTACACATCGAGCTCTACATTTCCAGTTTATAGTGATCTCGCATTATATAGGATTTCCGTACAATGCGAGGTCAGCTTACACTGGTAATGTATAGCTTGAAGCGTAGCCGTGTTGTGCACATGCTCAGCAACGTTGTTTTATTTTCTAATCACAGTTATCACACATTATGTACATATTAGGGTTGCCAGATTGATTTTGAGCCTGTAAGGGACAAATGCTCAATTTTGATTAAAATAACGGGATTTCTAATTTTTCCCGGGACATTAAAAACATGTATTTTACGTTCTTATGACCGTAGCAATTAACATTGTCGGATCTACATTTTTGCGATTTTTTTTTTATTGCTTCTAATCTTTGCGGGAACATTTTTATAATTTATTCTAAGACCTTTAACCCCATATCGTGTATGTAGTACGGAAAAGATACTCATGCGTAAAATTGACGCATGTGTTTTAATTAGCTGTAGGTTGAGGTTAATTAATTTATTTTAATAAAATAGTATGTTATATATATTTACATAATTTAGAATAATTAAGACTGCAGATAATTTATTTATAATTATTTATTTATTAAAAAAAACAAAAACTTTAATCTTCTGCTATAAATCAACAAAAATTTTGAACACTTACTTTTTCCATTACAAATTATTTTTTACTGTAATAATCAGCCTTTTTTTTGCACAAAATCAACAATTAGAATATCTTATATACATATATTAGGAACGTATAGTTGTATAAAAATCTGTTACAAACAGCTTTGGCACATAACAACGTTATGCTCACGACATATTATTTTTTTACATTTGTTGCACGACGCATTTGCCCTTCGCCTTATTTTAGAAGGGCAAAAACTACAGTAAATACCTTTTTCCGCTGCTTCACTGTCGGTATCCTCACAGGGAAGCTCGTCGTCGCTTTGCATAAGACTGGCCAGGATATGGTCTTCGTCCAAGTTTCTACTCCCCATAGTTTTATATTTTTGCTTCAATATCTATAAAAAGAAACTGATAATATAAGTAATAATATACAGTTATAATAAGATAAAAAAAAATAAAAACAAATTATAAGTCAAAATCATAAAAGTCACATAAAAGATAATCATGCGTAATTTTGACGCACGCGGTCGTTATATTTCAAAATCGGTTACACTTACCTTATTCACACGTGCGCCATACGGCAGCTCCCAGCGACGAATGAGATGTCCTAAACGCACAGCTATGGATTCGCGCTATTTAGAAAGAGAGAGCTATATTTCGCAAACGCATGCGTCAATTTTAAGGGTTAATGCAATAAATTAAAAAATCGCAAAAATGTAGATCCTACAATGTTAATTGCTACAGTCGTTTAATTATCGTGTAAGTTTAAAACTATCTTTGTTTGATTTAACATTTTTGTAAAATTCAATGCAGTTATTGTTATAGGTATAGTTGAAAATGATCATTAAGTAATTCACTATTTATAAAATCGGGGGTACATTTGTTGCGCACATCAGTCCATTTCAAGACCATCTGCGAAAAAATCCTTTCCACAAAACAGTTGGAACTAGGGATACTGAAATAAACGAAATACCTAATTAGAAAAATGTTAGGGTTTTCATTCTTGGAAAACCGTTCCATGATTTTCTTCAACTTCTCAATGTCAACCAACTGTAGTGCGCTAGATTTCTTAATAATAAATCAAATAAGGTTTAAATACGGGACAAAGTCTGTCCCGGCGGGACGTTCATAATTACGCCTGAAATACGGGACGTCTGGCAACACTAGTACACACAGCGTCAGTATGTGCTACTAGCCCCTCAAGTTTTAAAATGTTACACTTCTTCAACATTGAATTTAACGAATAATCAAAAAGAGTTCATTGTTTCGACTTGGATTCGAACCATCGCATCACCGAACGTCATCATACTCATACCGGCAGTTTGACGAACTAGCCAGCGAGCCTATATGAATTGCGATGAAATTGTTATCTACTATCGTCCAAGTCACTTTGTCTTTAGGTCTGTCTAATCGGTAGATGTTATAATTTGAGGGTATCCATTAACGTTTTCTTTATAAAATTAATCCATACCCTCAAGTGATAACTACAACGTTTAATGTATTTGTTCACTCAAAACTATTGTTTATTTCTAGCGCTCCCTATTTTATCGTTTGTGTTACTTAATAGGATTTCACTTGACTAGGGACCCGTTTGTGTTTATTGGCAAAATATGTATATCTTTAAATTATCAAATCAAAGTGTAAAATATAAATCTTTGTAGTAAAATAAGATCAAAGTTTTGTTAAATAATATCAATAATGAATATTGTTAAATGATTATTAAAGTATTAAATTTTTCTGGATTTTTAAATTATTTATAAATAATACCAAACAAAATAGAAAAATACTATTAAAAAATAAAATGGATGGCAAAAAGCACATTTCTTGCCTTTTTTTTTTTGCTGGGTGGGAAATTATCAAATAACTTCTCCCGCACTGGGCGGAGCGGGAAGACAGACTCTTACTGACTAAAACCCACCCATGTTCCTTCGGTTACCCTGTTACCGGGGGCCACGATTTCCCTATCGGTTTTCTTCGCACCCCTGGCAGGCATCGGCCCTGGCGGACCCCATCAATTCTGCTGACATCTCTTTGAGGCGCGGAGCCTGGTCCTTATCGGACGGCGAGCTACCTATTGCTCACCGTCCGCAAGCCCGCGCCTACGGTGGCCGGAAATCGGCTCGCGATTCCCGACGCTCTGGGCGTCTCCACCGGCGGCGGTTAGGGGCGTAAGGGCGCGAAGTTTGCCTCTCCCTCACGCGTTCCGCCTCCTCCTTCGCGAGCATTACAACTTCGCAGAAGGGGGTGATGGCCTCCCATTTCCTCTCGCTCCGTACCATGGCCTGAACCAGGGCTGGACGCGAGAGACCACCGCCACCGATCGCCTCTACGAGGACACGACGATGCTCTGCCCAAGCCGGGCAGACCTCCACCGTTGCTCCACCGTGTCTTCCAGGCGATCCACACAACGGTGACACCTGGGCGTTTCTTCCCGCTTTATCCTAAACAGAAAGCAGCCGTGTCCGGTGAGGACCTGCGTCAAGCGGAAGGTGAGGACGCCGTGGCGACTCTCAAGCCACTCCTCAAATAGGATTTTATAGCCTCAATTGTGGCGCGCCCAGCGCCGGTTTGCGACAATCGCACTCTCCATGACGCCATGAGATCCCGCCGGAGCTCTGTCCGCTGTGCCGCAATTTTTTGCGGCAGCGGAGTTAAGCCCCCCCTGCGTTTCGCCTCCTCGCGGCACTCCCAGATGTGCGCGAGGACCTTTGCTTCCAGATCCCATGGCGATAATCCGGCAAGGAGGCTCACCGCCTCGCAAGAGACCGTGTGGTATCCTCGGGCCAGCCGGATGGCCCTGACCCTCTGGGACGCGTTCAACCAGTGGGCTGGCCGCAGGCTCAATGAACGCACCCACACCGATGCCAAAGGGCCATGGACCGCACGACCAGCAGGAGGCGTTTGGATCCCCTAAATTGGGCAGGAACCGCTTCAAAGCAGTCCCGGCCCTAGAGCGGGCCGGGACTGCTTTGAAGCGGTTCCTGCCCTGTCTGGGAGCCAAACGTCGGAAATGTTCGACGAAATTGCACCGGCTGTCGAGGACGAGTCCCAGATACTTCATCGTCGACTCGACGCCGATGTAAACCCCTCGCGCCGTAACCTGGGAGCCCGACGGTGGCACGTTCCGAGGAACATGAAAACACATGGCCTCGGACTTGTGCAAGGCCACCTTGAGTCCCAACTGCCGGATCCTGTCCACGATTGTTGCAACCCCGCGTGTCGCAAAATCGGCCGCCGCCTGGTGTGACCTCCCTTGCGCAAGAACCAACGTGTCGTCAGCGTAACAAACGACGCTGACGCTGCTAGAGAGGTCGGCGCGCAGCAACCAGTCGTATCCGATGATGTCCCACAGATGCGGCCCCAGGACCACACGACAGAGGTAGGTCGGCATCCGGTGATACCGGAGTGCCTCCCTGATGTAACTCCAGGGCAGGGTGTTGAAGGCATTGGCGATGTCTAGAGACACCGCCAAGATAACCTCACCCCGGACCACAGCATCCCCCGTCATGAGGGCCCGCACGCGCATGACGTGCGAAAAGTGCTGATTCTCAGCCTAGTTTGAATAAATGACTTTTGAATTTTGAATTTCATGATGGCGTCCACCATAGGCATTTCTTGCCTAGGATTTGAATCTCATATCTTATGCACGGCAAGCGGTCTTGAAACCTCCGGTCTATTTAGACGTAGAATAACGTTATGTAAATGTTAATAACCTTATTCACTAAAACAATACATTTATTATAATAAAATGTTTTTGCAAAATACTAAAACCAACTTTGGAAGTAGTCCACTTAGAGCACCTGTCCGAATAGTACCTGCGCGAATAGCACCTAGCCTAGTCCTAGTCCACGAAGGCCCAGGTGCTCTTCGTGGATTAAAATTTATTTTTACATTTTTGTGTTCGAAGAGCACCCACAACTCGGCAGCCTACTGCTGGGCTGCTAACGTCCTGTAAAACAAATACATTGTTTTACAGGACGTTATTAAATGAAAGATATCAATAAAATCACTAGAATGTTTATTAATTACACATACGTACATACGAAATTTGTCTAGGCGACATTTAATAAAAATCACTATGACAATAATGATTAAACTTACCAAATAATAACACTTCTTATTTTTAATATATCACACTCAGTCTCCACATATCACTTTTATTGCAAATTTTGACAAAGTGTTATTATTAGGTAAGATTCAATTAAGGCTGATCTTGCAATAAAAGTGATTTGTGGAGGCTGCTGAGTCGTATGTGCTCTTCGTGGACAAAAATGTAAAAATAAATTTTAAAATTTATTTTTACTAGGCTAGGTGCTATTCGTGCAGGTGCTATTCGGACGGGTGGACTACTTCCAACTTGGGCCTATCATGGATTTGAACGCACATGTCTTTTGGTGGGGTAAGTACTTAATGGAGCTTTGTGTGGATATACTGTTTGTCATTGAGGAGTTCCGTTGTGTATCTCCGAAGGTTTTCATGAGATCTTCGTTAAATTAGTGAACACCTGGGGAGAATATTCTTCCAAATAAAAAAAGAATCATCAAAATCAGTTTATAACTAACGAAGCTATCGCTGAACAAACATACAAAAAAAATCTGTCGAATTGACAATCTCCTCCTTTTTGAACTCATATATAAAAATGTGGGTGTAAAAATAGCTAAACGTCTGCCTACTCCAGCACGCGTAGCATGACAAACATAGAAACGGGATTTCTACGGGTTTTGTCGACGGAAGAATAGACAAAATGACGAGAGATTGTGATTGCTTATCTGTCATTTTGTCTATTCTTCCGTCGACAAAACCCGTTTCTATTGTGGTCATGCTAAGCGTGCAGGGGGCCTACCACCAGCTCATAAACAGTATTATTTTAATATTACTTCGGTGGGAGAAAGAGATGGAACTATACGACCTATAGAGCTTCATCTCTTTCCCACACTGAAGTAATATTAAAATAATACTGCTTTATGAGGTGGTGGTAGGCCCCCAGGTGTGATGAAGTGTGGTGTTTTGTTTCAGTTATTGTGAAATTCCTTACGTCTTTTAGGTGTATGCATAAACCCCAAAAATTTCACCGTGGCGGAACTCCAACGTATTACCAGACGTTACACGTTGGAACTTGCTAAGAAGAACTATATTGGTAAGCAATACAATACGGATATTTATTGTTATCATAATAATCCTGTAATGTTTTCGTTTCTGGGACTCAGGCCTTCTCTCTGTGATAGGGAGCTGGCCATAATACAGCCACGGTGGTGCTCATTACTCCTAAAGCAATTACTCATCGTATTTTGACAAACGAGGGGTCATTGAAAACATTATGTTGTTCCGTAGGTTGTATAAATGCGACCAACATGGCGACTTATTGTGACTTGATCTTGGCTTGTTAATTCCGGATTTTGATTACGCAATACGCATTACGTGATATTGGTGTTATCGTTCGTGTCGCCCAATGTTGTCGCTAATTAGTCGCAGGTTTTCGCAAAGTTACAGATTTAGTCGGGTCTTAGTTTAGAAGGCATACTTAGGAATTTCAATTTTTAAGTACAGTCCAAGAGCTAGATCGAAGAGTTTACGAGAAATCTTCGACCTAGCTCAGATGTTATTTTCTCACGAACTGATGTTATTTTCTTACGATGTCTTCTTTATTTATAGGTACTTAACTTTTTATTTGAATTTTATATTATTTCAAGTACAAGGTAACCATGGATCACAAAAACAACCGTAGAATCAGTAATTGCTTAAAGGACACCATTAATTTCGTAACCAAAAATTAAAGTGCCAAAAAATCAACATTATTTTCCTATAGGATAATGGGAAATAACATCCAAAAATTTTTAATATTACAACGGAAGTCTACAATTAAGAGCCCATACTAACTCTGCTGAAATTCACTTTTTATCTCGCTCGTACTCAGAGCGAGACGGAGTGGGGTGCTGGCGGCTCCAAGGCTAGTATACTGAGACTAGAGTTAAGGGGCGCTCATCTGTTAGCTCAGCTAATGCAAAAAGTCCAAAGTAGCTTATCAAATTACCCTACGGATGTCTACTGTTAGACCGATTCAACGGCAGTACTAGGATGGATACAAAGAGATCCAGCCCGATGAAAACCATTCGTAGCAAATCGGGTAATAACAATCACCAAAACCATACCATCAAACCATTGGCAATATGTAAAGACGTCAGATAATCCAGCTGACTGTGCAAGTCGTGGTTTGACTGTCAAGCAACTCAAAGACCACAAGTCATGGTGGCAAGGGCCGGCATGGCTGCCATTAAACACAAACCAAGAAATCCACCAAACCATTTACCATAATTTAGAAGTAAAGCTGTCTATTTTAAATCATCGCGGTAGTCATTGGACAACCAAGAGAATCGCTGACTACCGAAAGGATTAACCATTTAATAAACAAATACAGCTCCATTATATAATCAAACGTATTTTTGCGTAGATACTGCGATTAGCAACCTTGAATAAACAAGTCTGCCGACCCCACCTCAAATTACACGAGCTTCGTCGCGCTAAACAGCTGATAATAATCAAATACGTTCAGCTGGCAGAATTTGCGAACCACCTAGATTCTATAAACAAACACGGATGAGTGCACTCCAAAAGCAAGACTTTGAGTTTTAATCCAACCATAGATGAACATGGGTGGAAAATTGGAAAACGCCCACATGAGTCTTGAGATGAAACATCCCATCATCTTACCTCACGATCATCCGCTAACCACATTACTCATCGATCAAGCTCATAAATTGACTTTCCATGGTGGAGCACGTCTATCGTTAGCAAACCTTAGACAACAGTTTTGGATTATCGGCGGATATATGGCAACTAAAAAGTTCACAAGAAAATGTGTCACATGCAAAAAACAGCACCCCGTATGGCAGCACCAGCTCATGGGAGATTTACCAAAACCAAGAGTGAATCCAGAACATGCGTTTTACCACTGCGGCATAGATTACACAGGTTTCGTAGAGGTCAAGGCTAATAAGGACGAGGAATCAAAACTACAAAGGGGTACATATCAGTTTTTGTATGTATGGTCACGAAAGCGGTTCACTTGGAACTTGTCAGACCTGAGCAGCTCCACCTTTTTGGCAGCCAGAAAAGAGACACCAAGACATATGTACAGTGACAACGGCACTAACTTCGTGGGAGCAAACAGGTGATACAGAAAGAATTTAACCAGCTTCAAAAAGTATTCAGTGAAAGTTTGATTGAGATAGCAGAGATGGGGATAGGGCAGTCTCCGCGCGAACTCGGAAGCGTTCGGGTGTAGAAAATGTCTTCTGCAGAAAGTAAAGTGTGTATCATGTAACGTAGTGATAAACGAGTTGTTATGTTTTGTGCAAAATAAAATAGACATTATGGACAAGGAGAGTTTAATCCGGTTTATTAGCACCTTTAATGAGGGAGAAATCGCAACGGCAAAAATTTTATTGTTTGAGTACAAGTACCCGCAATATATCGAGGCGAAAAAACAAAGAGCAGAAGAATATTGAAAATATTATATGCGTCTTAAAGACAACAGACCCAGATAAAACCCCGATCTTTGTGGCCTGAATGTTGGAGAAACTACCACCGATATCCACCTTTGACCACATCGATGTCTCAGCTCTGTTGAAAAATATTCTGGTTTTGAAATCGGAAATTCAGAATTTAAAACAGTCAAGTATGATGATAGACCAATCAAATAGTTTGAGAGTGGATTTCGACTATATGAAGTTTACGTCGCTGGTAGATGCAAACGACCAATGTTTGTAAACAATAGACGCGGTGGATACTTACTGGAAAGTGGTTGTGATAGTGGTCCGATCGGTATCATTAATCTTTAAAAAAATAACAGCAATGTGGAAAGTACGCCTAATAACTGCACTGGGACATATTGTAATTTTAGTTACTTACTCGTCGTTTTTGTGCGTGTGTCTGTTACTGTACAGTACCGACCAAAAGTCCATGAGCAATCTCACAAAGCAATAGACTGACGCTTTGGTTTGACTTACGACCTTCTTCTATAAGTTGTTACAATACTGTAGACACGCACATTACACACACACACTCACTTTCTCTGGCACCAATGACTAGTTCAATAATCATCATTCGTTTTTAGTTTCATTCGTCTTGTTCACATAAATATTAAAGTTTAGCAGGTAGACCACAAAAAACTAAGTAAATTATTTCGATTTCTGTGGGGTAGATGCAGTTTGTTACGAGTATTTAATTAATAGAACTTTTTTGGTTCGTGGATAATATTGGTGACGAGTATTTAGCGCAGTGTTGTGGTTATTATTATCAAAAAGCAGGCATAAAATATATTGAAGAGATCAGATCAGATCAGAGAATATTATTGCGCTGCGTAAAAGTGAAGTGAATATCTAATGAAACCGGACTAAGTGTGAGTGTTATCATTAATATATTTCATATTTTACTAAACATAAATCTTAATCAAGGGTATTGTTGATAGAACAGAGGTATTGTTGAGACAGAAGATGCCTTTAAAGTTTTAAATTCATTGTGAGGTTTAATTCGATTAGTGAATAATAAATAATAAGGTATTATGTGTAATAAAAACAATGTTTTTCTTTGTTCTAGAGAAATACTGTGAGGGTTAAGAGATATGAGGAAGGGGCTTATTATCGAGTAGCAGCGACGTCAAATGGTGAATGAAACAAACGGTTTCATACCAACGAGATATTTTGCTGAATTATTAAAAACACGTCATTATGAACCGTTCGCCGTGCACTCTGAAGGCTTGCATCACTGAAGACCAGCTAGAAAACCGTTTTTGACCTTAAAATATTGACCGTACCAACTTAATAAACAACAGATTCGTTATTGCATGAATTTATGGTAACGAATTTTTTAAGCACGTTTCAATAGGGTGTTTGTCGTATTTCTTGCAGATATACCGAAATTGTTTAATATTATTTTAGTAATAGTATTATTTTAGGATTAAAATTTGAGGTTTAGTTTCAATCTTCTTTTCGTAAAGAAAATGAATACTTAAGCTATAACCTCAATACCAACCAATATTTACTAAAGTCAAATAAAATGTAAAATAATTAATACAAATAAAATATAAACAAACTGCCCATATTTAACCTTAAAATTACCTATTCTGTAAGTAGTTTTTTACAGTAGTCTAATATTCTTATTTATTACTTAATTACTTCGACCATGATCAAAGCTTAATATTTATGCTGAAAAAATCCATTAAAAATTTAAAATATTTCA
Organism: Agrochola litura; assembly: GCA_949152395.1. Classification (NCBI taxonomy): domain Eukaryota; kingdom Metazoa; phylum Arthropoda; class Insecta; order Lepidoptera; family Noctuidae; genus Agrochola; species Agrochola litura. The sequence continues at coordinate 1,514,556 of OX424490.1, forward strand.
TAATTTAAATATGTCAAAATAATACAAACTGCTTCTAGTTTCTTGACATCTATTTCACATCTTATTCAGCTGAAGTAATGATAAATAATTGTAGCAGTGTGTTAACTTATGTAAAATAAATATAACGAATAAACATATTTTTTTAATTTTGTTATCATATATCACGCATTTTTTATTCTAAAACCTTTATTGCAATAACAACATAAAAAGCAGCAATATTTAAAAAATATTATTATCGAAAACAAAAATAATAATATTTGCAAAAAACCGCACTGTGTTTTACGAGATTAGAACCTGAGGCAGTTTGAATTCCATACCAACGCTTAACGCTTTCTGCTATCTGCACTTGTTAAGTTACTATCGAATTTTAGCAATCCCATTAACTGGTCAAGTTCACGCGCATAGTGCGTGTGTGCTAGCATGTTTAAAGCGACGGAAATATATTGTTGTTTCGTGTAGAACAAAACTGCGTTATCTGTGGTGTGTGTATCGTGTTGCTTACACATACAAATGTACGAGCTATACCGCGTGTTCACAGCAATATGACTCTTAGCGTGCTCATGCACTTTTGAGCGCTTACTGTACCAATCCACAGAGCATGTAACTTCAAAAAGAAAAGAAATAAAAAACCACAGATAATAATAATTGCATTCCGTAACATCCTCCCGAGGGGCGGAAGACTGAGTTTACATACTGCCAACTAAGACTTAATATTTAATTATACTATGGCATTACATCTGCTTAGAATTTCAGAGGTATTTTACTACTAGATACACTTTAACACCAAAATGTAAATCACAAGACTGTAATGCAACTAAATATACACAGTATCATTCGGGTACATGACCATAACATTCAAATTTAAATAAGCTAGTAATTCCACTGCTCTAACAAAAATAGAATAAAATCTACATAGAATTTTTATTACTACAGACTTATAACATTTACTTGCCAAGTTTATTCTAGGTAATTCGATAGGTTAAAAGGACTAAAGAATAATAGTATAGAATTCCTTTAGAATTGGTACTCTACCATACTGACAAGTCCAGAGGAAACATCAAATTAAGTTGAATACTTTGTTCTAAAAATCTAGATGGTACTTTAATAGAACATCCCGATCTAGTACTGGTTGGTGGCATGGTTATCAGTTGAGGTTCTGTGTCATCAGCAGGCACAGAGATGGTTGCGGACGATGGCGCCGGATTCACTGGACCATTTCCGTTGGAACTTGCTCAATCCAATCATCTGAGGCGTTCAATTCTAAAGGATATAATCTTTGATAAGCTCTTACCTTTTCTCCTGTAGAAGTCATGACTTTTGCCGCTCTCGTACAGCCGTCCTTTCCTGTAAAAGTATCTTTTATTATGCCTAATGACCAATTTAGCCTACTAGATTCAGTCTCAATTAACACCACTTCTCCCACTTTGGGTACAAAATGGAACAAACTTTATAGGCACATCAAATTTACTGAAAGAGGTGAATTGGTAAGAAGTAGAAACTGCTACTAACTTCTATAATATAAAATGGAAGCTGTCAGTACCAGCAGCTCCCTGGTGTGGGAGGATGGTGGGAAAGGTTAGTGAGAGTTGTCAAAGATATGCTGCATCGAATCCTTGGAAAATCGGTGGTAGAATGGATTGAACTCACAACCATACTCTGTGACTGTGAAACTATAATAAACAGCAGACCACTTACCTATGTCGAGATGGGAGAATACAAGCCGCTGACACCAATGATGTTTTTACACAGCTTACCAAGTAGTGATACTCCAGATTTGGACCAAATTGATCATAAAAGTCTGAACATCCGACACAAATATTTACAACAGCTGCGAGAAGATTGTAGATGAAGATTTAGAAATGAATATTTGTCACTTCTGATAAATAAAGGAAGGGAACAGAGAAGAGAACCCAAAGTGGGAGAAGTGGTGTTAATTGAGACTGAATCTAGTAGGCTAAATTGGCCATTAGGCATAATAAAAGATATTTTTACAGGAAAGGACGGCTGTACGAGAGCGGCAAAAGTCATGACTTCTACAGGAGAAAAGGTAAGAGCTTATCAAAGATTATATCCTTTAGAATTGAGCGCCTCAGATGATTGGATTGAGCAAGTTCCAACAGAAATGGGCCAGTGAATCCGGCGCCATCGTCCGCAACCATCTCTGTGCCTGCTGATGACACAGAACCTCAACTGATAACCATGCCACCAACCAGTACTAGATCGGGATGTTCTATTAAAGTACCATCTAGATTTTTAGAATAAAGTATTCAACTTAATTTGATGTTTCCTCTGGACTTGTCAGTATGGTAGAGTACCAATTCTAAAGGAATTATATACTTTTATTCTTTAGTCCATTTAACCTATCGAATTACCTAGAATAAACTTGGCAGGTAAATGTTATAAGTCTGTAGTAATAAAAATTCTATGTAGATTTTATTCTATTTTTGTTAGAGCAGTGGAATTACTAGCTTATTTAAATTTGAATGTTATGGTCATGTACCCGAATGATACTGTGTATATTTAGTTGCATTACAGTCTTGTGATTTACATTTTGGTGTTTAAGTGTATCTAGTGGTAAAATACCTCTGAAATTCTAAGCAGATGTAATGCCATAGTATAATTAAATATTAAGTCTTAGTTGGCAGTATGTAAACTCAGTCTTCCGCCCCTCGGGAGGATGTTACGGAATGCAATTATTATTATCTGTGGCTTTTATTCTTTTCTTTTTGAAGTTACATGCTCTGTGGATTGGTACAGTACCAGACACACGCACAAAAACGACGAGTACGTAACTAAAATTACAAAATGTCCCAGTGCAGTTATTAAAGAGAAATATACAACGAAGAACCGTTTTTCATTCTACAACAGTTACTGCATGTCTACTTGCTTCGAACCCACGCCCCTGGTAAGTGTAGTAAGTCAGTGTCAGCTAGGTAGCACTGGACCGCCATCTCCAAATTGTTTATTTGGAACAACCTAATTCGGAGCAATATATTATATCTCAACATAATTATTTGTAAAATAATAATAATTCTTGTTTAAGGTGCCGGCATTGATGTACCAGCCCCTGACTACCAAACTTCAGGCAGAGAGATGTCTTGGGTCGTGGACACCTACATCAAAACCCTCGGTAAGAACACATCCACTCCACTGCGGCAACTCCAGCCTCAAAAAGATGTACCTACCTATATATCGACAAGAATGCATTTGATTGTCCACAATTTGTGTTCCTTATTACTATATCAATGTGCAGCTCAAGTATCCTTTGTGTAAGGCATCGTCCTAATTGGCTACGATCGTACGAGCAAACGATGCGACTTCGTTACACGACGAGATTAAACACACACATTTCTTGTTTGTTTAGTGTGTCCTAATTGAAGCTAGCAAGTCATCACGCGAGGAAACGATCGTAAGTACGGTGGGTTAGATCGTGCGATCGTACAATCAAAGCTAAAGCAAATCTCTTTTGATTGTCCTAAATTGGTCACGCGTCATCGCACAAGCACAGCAACGCGGCGGCATCGGCATCACATGACGCTCATCGCGCGAGCTATTAAGACATCTGGACTATCGCACGATCATTTTCATCATGCGACGAAATCGCATCGTTTGCTCGTACGGTTGTTAACCAATTTAGAAACACGCTTAATATGTTTTGTGGCTAGTGGCTACTTAACTACACATTGATACAATATTATGGAATAAAGACACATGGATAACCTACAGATTTTTCTAGAAAAATATAACGATGTTAGTCACAAAAAAAAGGAAATCGTTAACAAATTCGGAACTAACAAAAAAAAGAGTAGAATTTGTAAACTCGTAAGAAATTTCGAAATTCGCTAGCTACCTCAGCGCCTGAGACAAGACAAGTATAAACTTATTGGAAGCAAGCCGTGTGCTCGATGGGATTTTCCAACGTAAAAAATTACGAGCTTCCATAGAAACTGTCACACCCTATTTTTTATCCCTTATGGGGGTGACTTTTCAAAAATGTTGTTTTTAAATTTATCACTACAATACTATTCTAAAGCTACTGATAACACTACCCTCTCATGAACCGGCAGAATTTTACATTCCAAAAATAAGTTTTCATAATCACTACTCTTACAATGGTTTTTTTTTGTGTTTTTATGTACTAATAGTTTCATAAATCTGATTTGTAATTTTTTTATTTTATCCAAATATGTTTTAAATGTGTTACCATAGCATGCCAGTTCATAAGAAAGCAGTGAGTCCACTAGTGCATAGTAGACCATGTACAAAGTTGCCCTATCCAGCACAAAACTGAGGTGGTGAAATTTCACAAGCACCCACCTGAGTTTGTCACATAAGTGCATAATGTGTGTTTTCCATGAGAAGCTATTATCTATGACTAAACCCAACTACCTGTATTCCTCCACCACCTCAATGTTTGCACACTCACACAACGTCAGTCCATCACTGTGCAGACACTTATAGCTATGCCCCACTATGCGCGGCGGACGCTCGATCTTTTTAAGATAAGGAGATCGTATACGCATACATTTGGTTTTATTTATGTTGATTATGATGCCATTGTCGTGAGCTCATTTGATAATATTAGTAAAATCTTCCTGAATGTTACTTTCAATTACATTTAAATCTTTATCTGCATAAACCAGACAAGTATCATCAGCATACATATACTCGTATATGCGACATTTAAGCACCACATTGCACATGCTGTTGACATGCATGATTTAACCGACGGGACCAAACACGGATCCGGTTGACACACCACATGTGACGAGTCTGGGCTCTCCGACGACGCCGTCAATGACCGTTCGCAGTGTCCGGTCTGTGAGGTAGGCACGGAACCACCTGTTCAGTGGTCCCGCGACCCCGCACTCCTCCATGGCTTGAAGCAGCTGGTGGTGCTCCAATGTGTCAAATGCTTTTTTGAAATCAATGTAGACCACCACCACCTGCTTCCGCTGATCCAAACACTCATTGACGTCGTCCGCGAACTGTGCCAAGGCCGTCGCCGTGCTCCGTCCACGTCGGAAACCATGATAGTGATACAAAATATAACTTTATTTACTATACAAAAACATAACATTTTATTGAGATAATTCGAAAATGCCCCGCGGCGTCGCGTTACGCCGCAATGCGCCTCGAGATGCCTTGCGGCGGATAGTTGAATCATTGTACCCGACTGTAATTTTTTAGATGTAAAATAAAAAATCGCACCAAGTAATTCGAAGACTGGTTTGTGCAATGAAGACTGGTTGAAGTTGAACCCAGGACGTAAAACGGTTTCATCATCACAAAACACAAAACGGTCTTTGTAAACGATTCGTTGTCGCAACGCCCACCCCTACTAGACAGTTGTCACTTATTTTGTGTTTTCCGATGTGTTTTGAGTGCTTTCCCGATTATTTTTCATTTTCAACGACCACTGCTTTGATTTTTACGGATTCTGACCTTGGCTACCTTGTACGACCCTTGCTTTCACACTGGACACTGAAGATTGCTCACACGATTGACTTGGAATTGTTATTTTGGATTTTGCCGCTACTTTGTGGATTGGATATTGTTGAAAGTATGGATCGCTGTGTGAGTTGTGGGATAGCAACTAGTAATGTATGTTTGAATCTATAAATACACACCATTTTCATCTCGTTACATTCAGGCCCAAGTGTGTATGTAATCGCTTCCATTTCCTTTGTCAGCACAAGTTTTGAAGGCATTAAATACGCGAATACATTATTCGTTTTTCAAAATGAGACTTTTTTTTCTCGGTAATGCCCATGTCCAACCTCTCCCATACATTCCTTCCACTGTGCATGCCAGCGACTTCATGATGCGTATCGCAACGTTGCGATGCGTCTCGCGGCGGCGCGGCGCGGGCGAGCTTCTCAGCGCGAAACCACTGGCCTCTTCAAGCATCGTCGCGTCTCGGTGTGTTCTGACCCTTATTGTTTACTTTCGCTTTCGCTATAGGGAACTCTTGTGCAAACATGTTTCTAGCTAGACCAGGGATTTCCAACCGGGGTGTGTAAAATGAAGTTTAAACGAATTTAATTTCGCTCATTTTTACAGCGTAAATGACATGTCTTCATATTGTTTTTTTCTGTATTATAAACAACAATATTTATAATATTGTTTCTGCAGAAGCATAGCTTATATTATCAAGTTACAAATTATCGAAAAAAAAAATGGGAAAATATTAAGTTTTCATTCATAATTTTTGGTATTACGGAACACATCTAAATTTATCATAAATTTTCGAAAGCTAGTAGTGCTATCGCATCAAGCAATAATTGTCAATGTGTGCGTGGTAGTATTGCTCACTGTAGGTGTATATCGCTCCGACAGGCACTCACACTAGCGCAACGTGCTTGGAATTGAATTTTGCAAACATCTCGATTTGTAGTTGCGAGCCGTGTTCGCAGGCCTCTTAACCAAGAAATTGTTGATTCAATTGTATTATTAATGTCAATTCTGTAATTATTTATGTCAGTATTAATTGATGTCATAATAATAGAAATGTCATCCGCAAATAACGTGCATGGATTAGGTGTGTGTTTAGGAAGATCGTTAATATATATAATAAGAACAAAGGGGATCCCAAAACGCTCCCTTGTTGTACCACCCGAGTTGTTGAATCTTGAAAGTTTGGGAACCCCTGAGCTAGACCAAGCGGTTTAGGCTTTGCATTGTCTGTCAGTGAATTTTAAGATTTTTATTAAGTTGACTAGTTTCCGCCAGCGGCTTCGCCTGCGTGATATCTTAATAAATTATAACCTTTGTTACTCGGTGATAATATAGTATTCTACTGGTGAAAGATTTTTTTTTATCGGTTTTGTAGTTTTTCAGTGTATCCATTACAAACAAATAAACATAGACATACATACAAAAAATCTAATCTTTTCTCTTTACGTTATTACTTATTAGTTTAGATAAGTCATGGAATGCATAATTTTGCAGGCTACAAGGACTTGAACGCAGCCGCGTGTGTGACCGGCAAGCCGATCCACGGCGGCGGCATACACGGCCGCGTGGAGGCGACGGGACGCGGCGTGTTCATGACCATCAACTACTTTTTACACGATAACCACTTCATGAAGCTGATTGATATGCCGACTGGCTGCGCGGTAACCGTTGATGTTTACTTATCTTATACTTCGTGAAATTATTCTTCTTCTGTGTTCCGCTATCGAGTTTGTTACGCTACTTCGTCTTCCCAGCTAAAGCACTAAGAAATGGTGAAGGGGCGGCGCGCGGCATTTTGGGGGAGAGTTATGTAATATTGACGTTCAAAAACTATGACTTTGATTTAACTCAAATTGTGCCAAAAACACCCTATTCCCGCCTTTTGAACTTTATTTTGCTAACAGTAGGTAAAGTTATGTTAGGCTAGATAGCATAATCTGCCTATAATGTTCCCACTGCGGGGACACAGGTCTTCTCTCTTCGAGAGGGAGTGAGCTGTAATATCCACCACGCGGGCCCAGTGCGGATTGGTAGATGTCACATGTCCTCGTAGTTTTGGTTCTTAGGACATACCGGTTTTCTGACGATGTTTTCCTTTACCGTTTTGAGAGCAGTGGCGATGAAATTATTTACACAAAGTAAAGCGCCTGCCTGGGTTCGAATCCACGAGCTAAAACTCTTGGGCCGTTACCACCGCTGCTCTGGCTAGATAGCTAGCTCTGTATTCTTCTACCAATGTACACTGGTACCACCAGTTCCTCTATTGAACAAAATAATATAATCTCTCAGGGTAAAACGTCAATAGTCCAGGGTTTCGGGAACGTGGGCAGCTGGGCAGCCATCTTCCTATACAAAGCAGGAATCAAAGTTATAGGAGTGAGCGAATTTAAAATCAACCTCTTTAACCCAGATGGAATAAACCCTCTGGTGAGTCTGATACAACATGTTATAAGCTTAGATATATCTAATGCTGCATACACACCGGTCCAACAAACGCCAACGAATGGGTTTCGCTAATCTTCGTTGGTCCTGTCTAGACGGTTTAGAAAACGCCAACAATCGTCCGTTAGCGTGTGCCGGCTATCCGCAGAGTGGCGCGCGGTAACATCAAAGTAGATAGAAATAAACGACGGTTCGTTTGCTCGACCACTATATACATGTGGGGGAGTAAATCCTCTATATAGGATACTAATTTACTTTTCACTGCATATTTGATTTTGGAGAAGAGGTCATTTGTTTTTTGTGGGTTGTCAGTCGAGTCAATTGCGAAGACAGATGTTTTTTTTAGCTTAAAATTTTTATCTTTATATATTTTAAATAATATACATAAGTTACTTCTATCGAGAAATGGTTTTATTTGCCCTACCATTCCTACATACATACATAGTGTACCTAATATATACAAATATATTTTGACGTAACCTTTGAAGGCCAACGAACGTGCGGGGTAGCTATAACGACGAATATCCTTCGATGGCGTGCGTTGGGCCGGTGTGTACGCAGCATAAACAAACTGCCAGGGCTTATCTTTAATCTTATAATAATCGGTACCCTAATTGCGTAACTTATTTTCGTAAACGATTGACTAATTTGTTTCATTTTGACAGTTCAACAACATTCATTGTGTTATTTATGTTGCTAATTTTTTTTCCAACTTATGAAGCAATCTGTTTCAAATTGAAACAAATTGTGATTGATCGTGTATTTCGCAATTAGGGTCCTGAATTGTTTTAAGTACCTATATTGTTTTTTGTACCTACATTGTTCTCATAATTATACAAACTGAGATTTTAATGGTTATTTTTCCGCAGCAAAATGATTTTTCGTCCCCCCATCTCGGAAAGAGTATTTTTACTCTTCGATAACTGAGAGTGAAAAAGCCGTTTTTATCGGCTAGAGGATAAATTGAATTTAGAACATTGTGTGCACTAAGTTTGTGAATTCAAAACATCATTAAACCTATTTACTTCTCCCTCCATAGTGCCGAATTTATCATACAACCTTTTTCATTTGTTAAAAATTCAGACTCGAAACCTTCTTGGTGTACTTTTTTTTAATTTGCTTTGCGTGCGCCGTTTTCTTTTCACGTCATATTGTTAAAACCTTAGGTTAAAAAAAGAAACTTGAAAACAAGTGAAAAACCTAAAATGAGTGGTTCTAACGACGAGGAAGTTTATTTGACGCCAACAGAATTGACTGAAACTGTTAATAATGCGCAAATGAGCTTTCTCCCTCAACAATCACGCTAGAAGTATTTGAAACAGTAGGTACGATATGTTTAACACGTGGCGACTAGCTAAAGGAGCCAAAACTTACTCAGAAAACGTTTTGCTGGCATATTTTATTGAATTATCAGAGACCAAGAAATCAAGCACTCTATGGAGTACGTATTCAATGCTAAAAGCAACAATAAAGATGAAAAAAGACATAAATTTCGATACCTATCCTAAATTAGTGGCATTTTTAAAAAGAACCTCATCTGGTCACCAACCAAAAAAATCGAAGGTTTTCACAGCATCTGAAATTGAAAAGTTTCTTAAGGAAGCACCGGATTCCGTATATTTGGCGACAAAATTAAGTCAGTTGCACATTCGGTATCTACTTAAGTATATTAATCAACTACTTAACATAATCTAATACGTACTTAGTAGATGTTGATAGGCATAATTAGGCATGCATATCAATTTTATTGATTTATCTACTACAATGCTCTTTACGTTACAGGTGGTTCTTATAAAGTAGTCTACTTAGAGCACCTGCGACTCAGCAGCCTACTGCTGGGATGTATTTGTTTTACAGGATGTTATTAAATGAGAGATATCGATAAAACAAATTTCGTATGTACGTAAGTATGTGTAATTAATATACATTCTAGTGATTTTTATCGATATCTTTCAGTTAATACGTCCTGTAAAACAAATACACCCCTGCAGTAGGCTGCTGAGCGCAGGTACTATTCGGACGGGTGTTCTAAGTGGACTACTTCGTTCTTATTATTGGTATAAACGGAGCATGTCGAACTAATGAACTAACACAGCTTAATGTCAAAAACATTGAGAAACATTCAGATGACTTAGCCTTACGCCCGATTTTTTTTTTTTTGAGTGGGAAATTATCAAATAACTTCTCCCGCTCTGGGCGGAGCGGGAGGGCGTGTCAGACTCTTACTGACTAAAACCCACCCGTGTTCCTTCGGTTGCCCTGTTGTCGGGGGCCACGATGTCCCTATCGGTTCTCTTCGAACCCCCGGCAGGCATTGGCCCTAACGGACCCCGTCAATTCTGCTAACATCTCTTTGAGGCGCGCGTAGAACACAACGCGCCGTCGACCCGGGATTGGTCTTTATCGGACGGCGAGCTACCCATTGCTCACCGTCCGCAAGCCCGCGCCTACGGTGGCCGGAAATCGGCTCGCGATTCCCGCCCCGGGCGTCTCCTCCTGCGGCGGTTAGGGGCGTGAGGGCGCGAAATTTGCCTCTCCCTCACGCGTTCCGCCTCCTCCTTCGCGAGCATTACCGCTTCGCAGAAGGAGGTGACGGCCTGCCATTTCCTCTCGCTCCGTACCATGGCCTGAACCAGGGCCGGACGCGAGAGATCACCGCCGCCGATCGCCTCTACGAAAACACGGCGTTGCTCCGCCCAAGCCGGGCAGACCTCCACTGTATGCTCCACCATGTCCTCAGGCCGATCCACACAATGGTGACACCCAGGTGTTTCCTCCCCCCTTATCCTAAACAGGAACCTCCCGAAGCAGCCGTGTCCGGTGAGGACCTGCGTCAGGCGGAAGGTGAGGACGCCGTGGCGTCTCTCAAGCCACTCCTCAAAGAGGGGTCTTATCGCCGCAATTGTGGCGTGCCCAAGCCTTACGCCCGCCTAACACTCCAATCAATCGATTTTTTCTACAATATCGCAACGGAAAGTGTGTTAGACAGCCTATGGGTGCCAATAAAATTGGCAGTATCCCACGAGAAATAGCAACATTTCTTGAACTTCTAGAACCCCTGTTATACACGGGTCATTGTTTCCGACGAACTTCAGCCACACTTCAGGAGCGGATCTCCTGTCCCTTAAGCGCCATAGAGGCTGGAAGTCCAATGCGATTGTAGAGGGATACATAGAGGATTCCATCCAAAATAAAAAACATGTTTGCGTAAACATGTTTTTGCAACTGCAAAGTTAAGTTGGTCGATTATTATTCGTTAACTTGTAGAGCCTACTTAGCTGTGATAGTTTTCCTTTTCATTCGTTATATAAACTACTGCTTTGATTTTTTTCACACATACATAACCAACCATTTAGCTGGCAGGGGGGGGGACACTTGACTCTAACATTTGCACTTTAAAGCTTAATATTTCGCAAACGGATTTCTGAATCCAAAAATGTTTTTTTCAAACTCACAATGTTTTTGAAGTACCTTTCCAATGATACCCCTAACCATGGGTTAAAAAAAAAACATCACCACTTTACGTGTAGGAGAGGTACCCTAAAAAAATGTTTTACATAATTTTGTCACTTAATTATAAGTTAATTAAGTGACAAAATTTTACCACTTTGTCGGCGTAATTAATATGTATACCTAGGTATGCCAAATTACAGCTTTCTAGTACTAAGAGTCTCGAAGCTAGACCGCGGACAAACAGACAGACAGACGGACATGACGAAACTATAAGGGTTCCTTGTTTACTACGGAACCCTAAAAAGAGATTCAAAAATGGCGATGTAGAATTGTGAAAAACAAACTTGAAAGCAACCTAGAACCCATAGTAGCGCAAACGATTGACTGCGCGAGACCGGCGCGAGCGCTACAGCTGATAACTATGTACATATGTACATACTCCTGAGTTAACGAAACACAATACTTACCTAAAAGTTATTACAATTTTCCCTTCATACTTTTACGGGCTTAGAACCGCCATAAATACTTTTTACCTACAACTTACTGAACACGAAACTGAAAAACAAGTTTAATGCTGGCACCCACACGTTTGGCAAACTTCGCCATCATCATCATTTCAGCCGAAAGACGTCCACAGCTGAACATAGGCCTCCCCCAAGCACCTCCAGTTCGACCGATTCTGTGCTTTCCGCATCCAGCGGATTCCTGCGGCCTTCACAAGGTCATCGGTCCAGCTTCGCCAAATCATCATAAATTCAAACGTGTGGATAGAGCGTTTGCCTTGGCTTGTGTAGATTTACAAGCGCTTGCGACTGATTCGATCGAGTATCGGTTTTTGATGCCCAAATCAAAGAAGTTTGCGGCAAGTGCTTGGGATCCATTTACATATTTGTGCGTTGTTAGTATCGCTTGCGCACTAGTGAGGAGTAGACGTGCGCGCGTACCGTCCTTTAGTGCTAGCCTATCGAAACAAAATGAGTAACTGGTCTATAGGCGAGATTTTACACTTCCTTGGAATGTTACCAACAAGAACCATATTGTCTGGAATTGAAACATAAAAAGACCACAAAGATCAAAAGTAGCCGATGCATGGCATTGGTTATATAAAATTTTAAAGCGGCCAGTTGCGGAAATCAAAACAAGAAAGAAATAGATACGGTCACATTCCGTAAACATCAAACGTTATAGCCGATTAAAGCTCGACGTCCGTCATGCTTGTTGCCTTCCAACACACTAGCATACTCGCAAGCGTGTGGATATCGCTGTTTGCATCACCTAATTTATCCAAACGTTTGTATAGGTTTGTAGTTTGTGGCAAGTGGCAAACGTGTGGAGCCAGCATATTATCTTACATAAAATTATTTTCTGAATTTAATCAATAAAATGGATCGAAATAACAGTTATTCCAATTCTGAGTACGTCGCTATGGTACAACAAAAATGAAGTATTTAAGGCGTATAAAAAAAAAAATATAATCAACTTATTTACAATGATTTTAATAACTAACGTACTTTTTCACTGTTCGCTATTTACAAAGGTACGAGCAGGTACTTACACTGGTAACGATTTTCTATCAATCACTGACAAAAAGCAATTGCGGCCGGCGCGGCGCGGCGTATTCGCTTTCGCATTCGTGGAGTGCATGAACTCCACGAAAATGATAGGGATGTATAGTTCGCAGTCACACACACACACTTCACAGTTGTTGTGTGTGTCGTCTTCCCAGACGTACTTGCTTCAAACTTAGCCGCAACCATACGCGTACTTCGACGAGGATCCCGTTTGAAGTACTCGATCATCTCCTCGTCGAGTTCTGGTGAATGAACAGCAGATCGACCTCAGTCCTGTGCATGCGCTGATGTCTTAAAATGCCCATGATCGAGTAGCCGCTGTGTCGCCACTACGATCGTCCGGGCCTGTGGGATATGGGGGTTCAGAACCTCGCGAAGACGGAGCGTCTCCAAGATTTGCGGCTCCGCGTAATGTTATAACTAGGCCTAGCGTATAGGTTGTAATTACTGAAGAACATATTCGAGGCCTGGGAGGAGTCGCAAGATGCTCTTGGCATTTTCTGCGACTTGTCCAAGGCATTCGATTGCGTACATCATGAAACACTCATCAGGAAACTGTACCACTATGGTATGAGGGACAAGGCTCTTGACCTTCTGACTTCTTATCTGAACAACAGAATTCAGAGGGTCGATGTTAATGGCAAGAGATCTGCAGGATCTGCAGTCACCATGGGCGTTCCGCAGGGTTCAATTCTTGGTCCTTTCTTGTTTTTAACTTATATAAACGACTTGCCTTATCACATAAGGGATAATCACAAGATCGTATTATTCGCAGATGATACTTCCTTCATTTTTAAAATCAAACGTCAGTTAGTCAACTTTGAACAAGTTAATGATGCACTCTCTAAAGTTGTGCATTGGTTTAATGTAAATAATCTTCTCCTGAACGAAAAAAAGACTAAACTCATAAAATTTTCAATGCCAAATGTCAGGCAGCTATCTACCAATGTTCAGGTTAATGGAACAGAGTTGGACCCAGTTGAGTCGACAGTTTTTCTTGGAATCACTATTGACGGTAAATTACAATGGGGCCCACACATAGAAAAATTGTCAGGAAGGCTAAGTTCGGCCGCCTATGCTGTTAAAAAAATTAGACAGATAACTGACGTAGATACAGCCAGAATTGTTTATTTTAGTTATTTTCATAGTCTTATGTCATATGGGATTCTTCTCTGGGGAACCTGTGCGGACATTAATACTATCTTTGTTCTACAGAAAAGGGCTGTTCGAGCCATTTACAATCTAGGTCCAAGAGATTCCCTTAGAGAAAAATTCAAAGAAATAAATATTGTGACTGTAGCCTCACAATATATTTTTGAAAACCTATTGTATGTGCACAAAAATATATCAAATTTTAAGAAAATGTCCGATATTCATAGTTTAAATACCAGGAATAAACACAACCTTGCTGTACATCGCACACGTCTCCACAAAGTAGGCAACTCATTCATGGGTCAATGTATACGTTTTTACAACAAACTCCCCATTGACATTCGAAACTTACCCATTAAACGATTTAAAATCTGTATTAAAACCAAACTTTGTAAAAAAGGGTACTATACAATTTCAGATTATTTAGAAGATAAAAAAGCTTGGGATTGAACTGCTCGCTCTGCTAAGCCTTGTGATAAAATCATAAAACTAGACATTTTAATTATGTAAAATCAACACATACCAGTTTTATAAACACATTGACATTGTTGAAAATTATATTCAAAATGACATGATTACTTTGTAAAGTATTATATTATTTTAACTATTGTGAATGTGAGGACTATGTGGATATTGTTTTTATTTCTCTGCTAGTTTTAGTGATGGTCTGGCAGTTTGAGTAGTTTATGCGGCCTACCCAAATGTCCTTTCTTTGGTATTGTTCGTCGAGTTGAGCTCCTTAAGTTCTGAGTTGAGCTCCACGATTACTGACAAATGCTTGCACTGACTGGACAGGTCCACTCAAATCTGTGTGGTTCTTTCCTCAAAAGACCTTTTCAGACACTTATCTACATGGTCCTCATATGGCCTGACCAAGATTATGTCTGGACTTTAAAAGAGACTGCGACCTCTGAGTTTGTTTCGGCCTTTCTTCTCAGAGTAGTCAGATAGATATATATATATATATGAAACGCCGAACTCATCTAGCTTATTTTTAATATTTTTTATATGACGTGTAAAAGTGATTTCGATATCCTATTTACAGAATAAACAATTTCATTTCATTTCATTTCATTACAATAGTGACGTACTCCAAATTGGAATAACTGTAATGTCAATCCATTTTTGCAAATTACGATGTCGTATTACGCGTCAAGGCTCGTGCAGACTACACCGGTAATTCGTCACCAACACCGCAAAGGGGCGAACCTCAAATAAGAAAATTTTACAGGAGAGCCAAAAAACGTTATTTTTCTCCCGATAACGCGCTTATTTTGATGATATTTAAGAAAATATATAGGTATAATTAAGAACAAAAAAAAAATCCCTACAACTGATTTTAAGATACGCCGTCAATCTTTTTTCGTTTCTTTATCTTTATCTTTATTGCAATCCATAATGTACACATACAGGTGGTAGGGAAATATAAATTGAAACAATTATGGACCCTATCGGGCATAGCAACATTTTAAATAAGTAGGAGAGAGGAAGCTTATTACATATTTAAATTATGCCCTATCCGTCAATTTTTTTTTTTTTTGCAGCAATATTAGTTATTGTATTTATTTATTTATTACTCATTAATTTATTCTCTGAATATAATATGTGTAGGTCAATCTGTTTATATATCTTTGTATTAGATTATATATTATTAATGATTATTTAATTATTATCTTGAATATTTTATATTGTTATTAGTGCACTTGATATAGTTATACGAGTTTATTTAAAAAAATACTTATTCATTTATTTTAAACTCACTTATTATTTTGATTATCTGGTAATCAATTATGTATTTTTGTCATTGAAATTATCCGTTAGATATTTCGTCTATTGTGTAATAAATTTTATTAATTAGGAAATGTTTTAATTTATTTAAAAATAAATTGGTTTTGTTTTCTTGTTTTATGATTTCCGGTAATTTATTGTATATTTTTATTGACATCGCATATGGACTAGAAGAGTGCAGTTTCTATTAGTCTTAGAGCTTCGCCCTTTTGTGACGACATAGAGCTCGACAAATGGAGCATTTTTGTATACTAAACTAATTTTCGACCGTTTGTATGAGGTTCGCCCCTTTGCAGTGTTGGCGACGAATTGTTCTTCCGTGAAGTTTTCTTAGAAATGGTTTTATTAGAGTCGCGTTCCGCCTGTTGCGAGGTGCCTTTTACGACGATCGCGGGTCAAGGTAGAGAGCCGGCGCCGGCGGCACGGGGCGCGGGTGCGTGGAGAGAGGCTCGCCGCCGCCGCCAACGTGCGTGCGGACTAGTTTATGCCGTATCACTACGCGCGACAGCTTATTTTGGTCTGAACATTTACGAACCTCTCTTCGCTTTGTCGGAAGCGCGCAGCCACGCATGCAGTACGAGAAGTACCTACGTTATGTCTTGTGTGTGACTACTATTGTTTCTCACGCTTTCAAGTTTATGCATATTTTTTTTATTATTGAAAAACAAAAACTTTTTATTTTTTAAGTTTAACTCTATGATTCAATAGTACTACTAAGGGCAAAACGTTCTGCCGCGGTAAAAGAACCATTAAAACTTCAGCGTGTATATTATCACCGTAAGATTGTGAGAACCGTTAGTTTATATTGCTTGTGAAAATTTGTGCGCTTATGACTGTTAAGCAAAAACATGTATGTATACTCTTGTTATTTTTATACCATCTTTTTATACCATATTTTTAAGCAAATAAATATTATTCTATTCTATTCTATTATAAACTAACGGTTCTCAACGGTGGTAAATAATACCGATAGATTATAAAGTTTATCTATCGGTATTATTTCCATTAGATTATAAACTGTCCAAAATTGTAAATTGGGTGAAAATTGGGTGAAATGGGTTAGGTTAGGTTAGAACTGTGACCAACCGCGCGCGAGCCGAGCGAGCGTAGCGAGCGGTGCCGCGGCAGCGGCCCGCGAGCGCTACTTCCAAGTTGCTCGCAGCTAGGCAGGCTATTTAATATTAGCGCAAGGTGCATTACGTCGCAAATAAGTTGGTTACCAGTTCACAATTTCTCGGTTTCCCATGGAAAGATTATAAACTAGCGAAAAATAATGCGTTAAATTGTAAATGGTTCGTTGCAGTTTACAATTTATAATTTAACGGAAATAATACCGATAGATTATAAACTATCGAAGTTCATAATTATACGGTGACATGTAAAAAAAACCTGTCCGATCCATGAGGGTGTTGTTAGGTATCGTACTGAGAGTCTATATTATATATGTGAGAGAAAGTATGCTAGGGAGTCCACTGTTCCATGTTAGTTTTAAATTAAATTAATGTCAAGATTGTCATTGTTTCTATGTTCATCTATGTTCATTAATGTAATTGTACCGTTTTAATTAACTATAAATAAATGTGGAATATTTAAAAAAAAAACCCACCTGTTTGTTTCAACGAGGAATTTTACCGGGTTATTAATAGGCCGCGGGCAGCCGTAATATTTTTTATGGATTTCGTGTAATTTTGGTAGTAAAAATGTAAATTTTAAATAGCAATAACTTTTTTATTTTTAATAATAATCATAAAAAAATTATAGATTGTTATACAAGGGACTAAAATAACTCATTCTATCGAGGTAGTTTTACTACCGAGCTATAGCGAGGGAGTAAATAGAAACCGAGTTAGAATGGGTTTTAGCGCCGTGTGTTACACTCTACTTTTCACTACGATTGCGAGAAAATAAAATAATCCAATACAATATTAAATAGTGTATTTTATTTAAAAAAATATACAATTTGTTCAATCTGAACTTTTTAAGGAAACTATTTATCCCGGTATGCGGTAGAAAAAACGCGTGCGGTCGGGGGGACCCCCGTAAGGTACGAAATTCTTTCTCACGTAGGATTTAAAACAAAATTAACAAAATTTTTGCAGCCGTCTTCTTGGATTTACATTTTGACCTCACTATTGGCTTCAGCACCCTCGAAACTATGAATAACAACACCCATGATGAAAAATTTGAAAATTTTCGGAGCCGCCATCTTGGATTTACATTTCGACCCCACTATCGGCTTTAACACCCTCAAAAACCATGAAAACGATACCCGAAATGAAAAATTTGAAAATTTTCAGAGCCGACATTTTGGATTTCCATATCGACCCCACCATCAGCTTTAACACCCTCGAAAACTGAAAACGATACCCATGATGAAAAATATGAAAATTTTCAGAGCCGCCATCTTGGATTTTCATTTTGACCAAATTCACACTCTCCGGCATGCAGTGTACCTACTAGGGCCGATGTGTACAATTTTATCCCGACACTGCAATCACTTTACTCTTTTCTTTTGTTTTTTTTCTGCCGGCGTTCTCTCTCTCTCTCTTCCTTTCTCTTTGAATTAGAAGAAGACAGTCGCAAGTATTAATACTTTTTAGCGTGACGACAAGCCGCGTTAAAGAACTTCCTTCCAAAAAGCTAGTTTTACATAAGAAGACAAAGACTTTTTCGTTTTTGTAGGCTCGTTGGTTACAGACAAAATAGTAAGTACATTGTTGCAAAGGCCGGGAAATAGGCAAACGCAGGTCGAGTATGAGTTTGAAGGCCGAGCCGTAGGCGAGGACTTCACTAATACGTGACAGGCAATTGCCATTTCCACCGAGGCATATATACTATATAGTGCTTTTCTCAAAAGAATGCTGGGAAATATAAGTAGTTTAATTTCCATAATTTTTCAAGTTAATGCCGTTTTTAACATAAACTGTACATTTCAGCATGGAATAAATTGCCCATAATGTAGATGGCTTTTTAGTTCATATACTTTCATGTATTTTTCTTTTGACTTCGCTGGATGCAGGTTTTCCATTGCTAATTAGGCTTCTGATCTTAAATCAGGTGGAATACAATCAATGTCCATTTCACTCTCTGAACCGTTGGAACTCATTTTAATTATCTAATAAATAAGTAAATAACAAATCAAGACGAATTTTCAGCTTTGCCGCCAATTTTCTATTTATCATCTGTGCCGATAGGCAAACGCATCTAAGGCTAACAGCCCCGTGAACGCAATTTGTACTAAGCAAAGAGAACTTGGTATGCTAAGAATGATAAAAGAGATCCAATCAAAGAGTAGGTATTTAATAACCCCAGCACGCCATTTCATACAACATTGCTGGAGCGTTGTAATGTTCCAAATTCAAAAAACGCGCCTGCAATGGATTAGATTTTTTTTTACCGTAAATTCGATACTTCGCGTGTTCTTTGTTCGAAAATAATGACAATATTTCCATGCATGTTTGAGAAAATTACTTTTTCCCTTAGAGCAAGGAGCCTTTCTTCGCTCTGGTACTCTACAATGACGGACTTTTTGAGCAAAAGGAATGAAAAAAACTTTTTCACTCCTCTCGGCCTTTTTGAGCAAGAGGAGTGAAAAGTTTTTTCATTCCTTTTGCTCAAAAAGTCCATCATTATAGAGTACCAGAGCGGAGAAAAAATTACATTCCTTTGCTCTAGAGGAAAAAGTTTTTTTTTGTCTGTTCCAACGAGCCTTGAAAAACGAAAGTCTTTATTCTTTTGTAGAATAATCATGATTATGGACTTGACTTAATACTGGTTCACAAAAAAAAAAAGAACATTTTATTTTTGAAAATGGAACTAAATGCGGCTATCTCTTTGGTAGAATGCGTGCATTGCGTTGCGGCTACAGAAGAAATAAAAAGACATTGGCGCGAAATCTTTAGAATTTTTCTCTAATTACCAATTGAATTGGTGACCGTAATATAATTTACAACAGTGAAAATGTCATCATCTAGTGAGAACATCTTCACAGAGGACTGAAATTAAGTTGCCGGAAAAAAACATCTCGTTAAATATCCAGAATTGTACAAATTGTACATTTAAATAAAATAAACTATTTAATATTGTATTGGATTATTTTATTTTCTCGCAATCGCAGTGAAAAGTAGAGTGTAACACACGGCGCTAAAACCCATTATAACTCGGTTTCTATTTACTCCCTCGCTGTAAAACTACCTCGTTACAATGGGTTATTTTAGCCCCTCGTATAACAATCTACTATTTGGTAATGTTATTGCAGTACCGCAGTGCCTTTCGGATCGGTCAGGTTTTTTTTTTACATATTGTAGAAGCAACATGAATAATGTAGGTACCCAAGATTTTGTAATACCTACTTAAGTAGGTATTTTGATTTAAAACAGTGTCCTTTGAGATTCTTGCCCGTTCTTCTCCATAGAGATCAACATTTTGGATTAAGCAACTAGCTTCCACTTTCTGACAGACCGACTTTTTGACAATTAAAAAGTGGCTGTAAACGCGTCCCAAAGCGATGTTCATAATGATGAGTACAACGACCGTTTCAGAGCTTTAGGTACCTTAACAAAAACTAGCTACCACTGACTACTTTACCGTTTTCCATTTCCATTTTTGAAGTGAAAACTTCTTTAGGCGCGTTGGGCATTTTTGAGATGAGACTAAACCATTGATTTCGCGACACTGTGACGACACCAGATTTTGACTATTAAAAGACATCAACTCGTTGATTACCGCGGTGCGTGGAGTAAAAGACATCAACGCGTTGATTACCGCGGTGCCGATTATTTTTCAAGTTTTCACTTCTGTCGGCACTCCCGGAGTGGCACTGTTTTTTTTCTTTACTGGAGGCTCCAGTCACTAACTAGTTGTTAAGATATTCACTTGTTAAAATAATTAACCATTTTTTATTTTTTTCCAACCAGGAATTAAGAAAATACATGATAGCAAATAAGAGGAGCGTCAAGGGATTTCCGGGAGCTAAGGAGATTCCGGAAGACCTTTTGTACCAGAAATGTGACATTCTTGTAGTAGCGGCTACGGAGAAAGTCATCACAGCCAGTAATGCCGGCAAAATTCAAGCGAAGGTAAGTACAGTTGGAGTGATCCATAGGGGTTACTGGCGCCAAGCTTCAAGTTTTGTACTGCCGCGACCAACTCTTTTGCATTTGCTGCACGGATCCCTAATGCTGCGACCTGCTAGCGTGATGCTCTTTGCTGCCACAACGAAAACACTTGCATCGTAAGTCCTTAATCGTTAAAGGTTTATGTTTGGTCTTGCTTTTGGTTGCGGTTTTAGGTGTCAGCTTGAACAGTTTTCATATTATGTGGTAAACCTTGGTTTGGGGAGTGAGCTGCTGGTGACATATAGGTGCTGTCAGATTTTGCTAGTTCAATCTTGGTTGCTTTATTAATTAAGTCAGAAAAATCAGTCACCTTTGTTTCCTGTAGTATTTTGGTTCGAATATCAGTGTCATTTAATCCTCTTATAAATTGTAAGGTAAGAAAATTGTCACAGATCAACTTCTTACAATTATTGTACGTGAACTCGTAATCTTGAGCTCAATGTTTCAACTCTGACGAGTATTCAAATTCAAAATTCAAATAATTTATTTCGAGTAACATAGACTCATATTATTATTAGAATAGGCATACACATTTACAAATAAAATTAAAATAGAATTGAAATAAAATAATTTAAAATTCAATAAAAATAAGATTAAAATTAAAATTAAATCAAAATTAAATAAGAATACATTACATTTTTCTTCATAAATTACAATTAAAAATGTCATTTAAATTTAAAAAGAAAGCAACACATAACACGCTTGGAAATATAAATTTTATACTCCCAAGCGCGCCACGTGCCGCTCACAACAGTGAGTCATGATGGCACAGTCAAGCCTTCCCACGAGCGCGGCCAGCATGCTGTTGGCGCTCCCCCGCACTCGCCGCACCAGCGAAGTGCTTCGCTTGCGCATTGTTGCGTGGAAACAATCAACGCGGGCTTCCGCAAACATAGTCGATGCGCTGCAATAGCGGAGGAGCCCCAACATCATCCTGAACGCAGGCACTGTACGATTTTTGCATGTAGTCAGTCCACAGACTGCATGTGTACATTGTAGTGCAATATGCTCTAAAAAGAGTTAGATGTTCGCTCTGACCGACAGCGCCCTCCGCTCCCGTTCAATGTCCGCATCGTCTTTCAGGGTAGGTGTCACTAGGTGGCCTAAGTATTTAAATTCGTCTACCCTTTCTAAAGGTAAGCCATTTAGTTTAATTGGTGGCATTTCTATTACTTTTCTTTACATTATACAACAGTCCGTGATTAGCTGCATAACCCTCACAGATACTCATCAGCCTTCTGAGTCCGCAGACCGAGGTGCTCAGCAGCACCATATCGTCCGCGTAGCTAACGTTATTAAAACAGACGCCATCTATGTGACAACCTATATGTTGCTCGCTGAGCGCCTCGATCAGCCCATTGATGTACAGGTTAAAAATGGAGGGAGAGCTCAACGCCCCCTGCCTCATCCCACATTCCAACCTATACGGGTCAAACACCTTAGCAACTATTGTGGCCAAAGAAATAGGTCTATAATTAGATATATCTGACAAATCTCCTGCTTTGATTTTTACTACTGGCACTACGACAGTCCTCATCATGTCGGTAGGTAGGTACGAGTGTGTGAGATTCAAAGGTAACACTCTGCACGCATGAGGCCCAGCGTGCTGTACGTGTTCCACACCTAATCCGTCATGACCAGGAGATTTGCCATTACAAATAGATTTTACCGCCATTGATACATCCTTGGTCGAGATTCTGGTATCAACATACTCCCCACTCACCCCATCCTTTTTCTGAGATGAAGATGGTCCCAACGGCGACCTAACAACAAAGTTATTTTAAAGGAGATGGCCCAAATCCCATACAAAAATAACCCAGGCCCGGCGCAAAAGTTTTGTATCTCAGATTTTAGAGGATATTTCGAAATAATATTTAAAACTATCAGTATCTCTCTGTCTGGTGGCTAACATTCTTTTTTTTGCTCTAGAAGTTTACAAAACTTCTAGAGCAAAAAAAAATAATGTTAGCTTAAAAAACCATTTATCGACCAAAATATTTTATTATACTTTAATTCGTTAATCGTTTACTAAGTAGGTAACCATTTACATTTTCGTTTCGCAAATAACAGTAACACTTCAATGAGAATAGAATTTGAAAAATAACTAGTTACTAAAATCACTAGTTTTCAAAACCGGTGACGTCCTCGAAGTCACTAGTTACGTTACGTTTCACAAAAATCACGTAACGACCCACCCCTACCAAAACAATTTTAAAGACCAACAACATCCAATCCAACCAACTGCGTACAACTCACCTACCTAACGACAAAAGTTTTAAATAATAACTTGAGACGGTGATTAATCCGCGGAAAATCTTAACACCGCGATTCAGAAAAATGACGTAATTGTACAACGCCATCTATGTTTAAATGGATAAAACGTCCGTACAAAGCATGTTCTAATGCGGTTCCTGAATGGACGGCGACATTTTGCGATTTAATAATTTTATATTATCTTCGAAACTATTTAACCAATTGACATCGTATCTCTATGATGTTCTTGTGATCATAATAATATTTTTTTCGATAAGGTTTAATATTTTGTTGTTTAAAAAATCGTCCAAAGGTAAGTACGTCGAAAAATACTTATTTTAACACATAAAAGCTACTATATCTGCTAAAATATAAAAGATAAAAATATGGTGTCACGGACTTTTTTGTAGAACTATTCAAAGCGGACCAGGTTGCTGTACATTGTTTTCAATTATATACAACTGTTATGGCAGCGCATGCAAATAACTCTGTTGTAAGAGCTATTTTTTTCTGCCTGGCTAGACAAAAATTGAGATAGTTCGGCTAATATGCATGATATCTTTATAATTTATAGCCTATAGCACTCACGAATAATGTAGCTTTCTACCAGTGAAACAATTTTTAAAATTGGTTCATTACTTCCGGAGATAACCCCCTACATACAAACTTACAAACAAATGTTACCTCTTTATAATATTAGTATAGATAAACTCTGTATGCTTATATAGGTTTCGTATCAGTATGCTTGTTAGTAAACGATTAACGAATTAAAGTATAGTAAAATATTTTGGTCGATAAATGATTTTTTAATAAGAACGCTTACAAAACTTCTAGATCAAAAAAAAGAATGTTAGCCACCGGACAGAGAGATACTGATAGTTTTAAATATTATTTCGAAATATCCTCTAAAATCTGAGATACAAATTTTTTGCGCCGGGCGTGGGTTATTTTTGGGCCATCGCCTTTATCAGCGATACTTTTTAAGTCATTCGTACCGTCTACACTCACGGGAAGACCAGGCCGACTCCTCAAACGATTGGTATTTTTCCAGAAACCACTGAAATCCTTCGTACTATGCTTTGCTGCCAGAATATCCATTTTCAGCTGTTCTTGATGGTTCTGACACCATTTTAAACGAGACTTAAATATTTTTCTGGTTTCGCACATCTTTGTATACATGTCACCTGTGGTAGAACTACCACACAGTAACCATTCCCGAAAACTCGCCCCGGCCGTCCCATGACTGTCGCTCACATATTTATTCCATTCAACAATGGTTTTAGGCTGACATTTACTCTGCTTACGCTTGCTTGCCACCACCGATGCCTGGGATATGTCAGAGTACAGTTTATCAATAAGTAAGCTATGAGTATGGGCATTACAATACCGATCACTACACAATTGAAATTCAGTAGGAAAATCAATAAGTCTGAGACATAGTATAAAGAGAGGTAGTAAGCTATCTTCATAGAAACGCGCGCGGCTTGTATGTGTGCGCGGCTTGTATCTATGCGTCGCCGCACGCACACTTAACAAAATCTCGACCGGTTTCGGCGGTTTCTCACGAGAAACGGGTCGAGATTTTGTTAAGTGTGCGTGCGGCGACGCATAGATACTATGGCCCCACACATACAAGCCGCGCGCGGTGCATTTCTATGAAGATAGCTTACTACCTCTCTTTATACTATGTTCGAGACGTTTATGACATTCATTTCGATATTGTGACACTTGGTCCGCTGTTTTCTCCCCCCACACAATTTTACTATCAGCTACACGTGTCACACTTCTTAAAGGAGTCAAACCTTGCAACTTACATTCACAAATAACGGGAAAATGATCTGACCACATTACGTCATAATCAACATACACATTGCACACAGACATAGCAGTCGATTGCGACACAACACAATGATCAAGCCAGCGCTGGACCCACAGGCTTGATCTATGTAGGTAAATGTTTCCGAAGTCAATCTTAATTTATTTACATCAATAGCTATCCATTTAAATTCATCACATAAAATATGTAATTCATTAAAAAATAATTCACCGGGATGAGTATTAAAATCCCCTAAAACAAAAATAGGTTCGTTTTCATAATCATTACTAATAACACTTACAGTTCCCATGCAGTCAGCAAACATTATCAGGTTATCAGACTTGTTTGTCGGCATATAAACACACACTACTATAAATGGACTAGCGGCTGTGTTCACACGAATTGCACTCATTCGCGGATTGCCGCACTTAATCACTGTAACACTAGGAAATACACTGGTGTATTCCACAGCAGCGCAGTGCCGCCGTTACGGCCTACCGCGCAGTAGGCCAGCCGCCGTGTCTACACCTGATGTTCCCTTGCAACAAAATCTACTATCTATGCTATTCAGATACGCCAACTCTTCTGGAAGCAGCCAGGTTTCCTGTAGTGCAATCAGAACACACTCGTCACATAAACGACGAATATCGCTAACGGCGCTCTTCACATTCTTGCAATTATAACTGGCAAGCTTGTATATCGTACTATCCATTATTAGAGAGCAATGGGCCGATTGCAGCGGACACTCAGTATTATGACTGCTGTTTACTACCATACTGTTCCGTGGTAGGGCTGCTTACAGTGTTGCTGCAACCGCTCGCATTCTTTTGCTTGAAGTTTGTGAATCGCCTAAATATAATGCCCTGGGGCCAAAGTTTGTCATCTAAGAACATAGACAACTTTCGTTCCGAGATAAAAAAACTTGTACGCACTATGATATTTATCTCTTAGAGATGATATTTTCTCTAATTTAATCACATCGTTTGTTTTTTGGTAAATGTGATCTGTCATATCACTTTCCGTAGTATCTTTATGCACTTTGGTGATAAACATAGTAACCTGCCTGTCGTGAAATAAATTTATGTTAACGAGCCCAAATGCTCGGTTTTGGATCTATATAGTTTTGTAATATTTGAACCAAGCTGTCGAATTCAAGTTCACAAGGATCGTTCGGTGCGCACAAGTCGTAAGCTTTCTGGTGTAATTCCGGTGGTAATAAACTAAGCTGCGTGAGGGTATGGATTTGTGGATTGTGACAATTATTTACCTTTATGTAGGTTTTTAATCTCTGAACAAAGTTATTGAAACTTTCTCGTTCCTCCAACGGTTGAAAGTTAATTCTTGGTGTAGTTTCCGGTGTACTTTCAAGTGAAGCCGTAAGTCGACGGTGCGGTTGTTGGTGTAGGGCGTAAGCCATGCAGCTTTAAATTTAATTGTAACATGTGCTCTTCTATAGAATACCGCTGCTCAATTTCTGCTTCGTCGTCATGTGTTTGCAATTAGATTTCATTTAGATTTTTTCAAATTTTTGTTCCTAATTTGTTAGACTTGTCAGACGTGAACTTACTTCGTAATCCAAAGGACGCGAGAGATCACCGCCACCGATCGCCTCCACGAGGAAACGGCGATGCGCCGCCCAATCTGAGCAGACCTCCACCGTATGCTCCACCCTGTCCTCCGGGCGATCCACACAATGGTGACACCCGGGCGTTTCCTCCCGCCTTATCCGGAACAGGAACCTCCCGAAACAACCGTGTCCGGTGCGGACCTGCGTCAGGCGGAAGGTGAGGATGCCGTGGCGCCTCTCTAGCCAAAGACCCGACTTATCGCCGCAATTGGCGTGCCCAAAATTTAAACCCTTAAAGAATGACTTCGTTCTCTGTCAAGATCCTTTTTCTCAGGAACGCGTAGAGGCACCAAGTTGAAATAGATATCAAAAACTTAGATCTACGGTCTCTTGGAGCTGTAACGAAAACAAAACTTCCAAGTCAACGCAATAAAAAAAATACGGCCATTTATGCCGCATATTTTGACACTCACAAATATTTGGTACTTCCCGTTGGCCCAGCAGCTTGAAGTTTCGCGAGAATTTAGGTAAAGTAAAAAGGAAAATCCGAAAATTAGTAATTTATAATTATATAATGAACGGCAAAGCTAAATTTTTTCTGCAATCTGGGATCAAAAATTCATAGGCCGTGTCTTGAAGTTACATTTGGTCTGTATTTCATTACTCTATTAAAAGTTTTGTTTCAATTGAAAAGTTAAGTTTGTCTTTCAATCCAGATTTGGAAATTCTGGCAGCCGAGCAAGCACAGCTTTGAGACGGAACCCTCAGGGTGCAAGTCCTACTCACACGGTTTTTTTTTAAATAAATAAAACAGGTTTATATGATTCTAAATGCCTTTCTTAAAATACTAATTATTCGTTTTACTATTATTGTCACCACTGATTTGTAATACCTACTCTTGCCGCCATTATATTAATAAAGGACCTACATGTTAGAATTTAAATTGTAATAACTAATGACCGAGTGGGCCAATTTTAATAATGGAGAAAAACTAGTGGATGTTTTACGTGAGGATTTATCCCACGACCCTCGAGGATGCCCATTGAGTTCTGAAGTGCAAGTGGTTTGCGCATTACGCAACTGAGCTCACCATTAAGAAAATACAATAGACGTGGATATATTTAGTAACCTGTTCCGCTTAGCTATTTCTAAAGAGCCATAAAAAACTCCTGAAAGAAATCGACTCGTGTTTCACCTCTCAACGAGGCATCCTCAGGATGACGATGGACTTGTTGCGAACTCGAACACGGCGTGTTGCGCATGCTGTGCTTTTCTATAAGTAATGAGGCGCTTAGACTTAAGTTTGCAATGTACTCATTATAAGTAATAGTGTACTCATTAACTAACCTGACTGCGTACCGTGGTCGGATGCTCTCTCTGTTTCAGGTGCTTGAACCAGCTATCAACGTGTCGGCGCAACGACTGTCGGATCAGGTGCGGGTCATCCAGCGTAACCATATGCTGGATGACGCCGTACTTGATCGACTACGCCTCGAATCACGGAATAACCATATTACACCTACTTCGCCACTGGTCGCGGTGCAATTGCAAAATTTACCCAGTTCTTCACCGCGACCCGACCGCGTTGGTGAAGAGGATGATGACGGGGTTATATCCGTGAGTTCCCAATGCAATGCACGATTGAGGAGCGCTCTGGAGGATGCTTTTCGGGAGTACCGTTCTATTCCGCCTGGACTTAGACCACAATTACCTCGTTTGCCCATGCACAAGAAAAACAAGGCGCTGGTGTGTACTCTAGACTCGCTTCTGTCAAACTGTTTTGACGGCAGCAAAGACCTCGCCGATACCCACTCGATCTTGTACTGGGCAGCTGTGGCAGCATGTCGTGTAGCTCAAGTTAAATTTGCCAACAGTGACAGAGCTCCACGACCAAAACCAGCTGTACCAGCTTGGCAGTGCAGGATTGAGCGTCGTATCGGTGAGGCTAGAGTACTCATCGGCAAGCTAATCTGCTTCAGGGAGGGCAATACTCGCCCTAGAGTGATGCGCTTTGTGAAACGGGCGTTCTCGGGAACTGAAATTAGCTCTCGAGATTATTTGACCCGCGTCACAGAGCGTATCGACTTCCTGAAGCAGAAGATCTGTGCATGGGCAAATCGCATTCGACGGTACAGGCGGAGAGTGGAGCGGTACACTCAAAATCGCACATTCCAGAGCGATGAAAGGTGGGTTTACAGGGCTTGGGAGCGACCGGACAAAAGTGTGATTGACACGCGCCTACCGGATGATGACGCCATGTGCTCGAAAACTCAAACTCAAACTCAAAGCATTTATTTCAATTAAACCATTTACAGGCACTTTTGAATTGTCAAAGAATCGGTCAGTTAGTCAGAAAGTTGAAGCTAGTTGCCCATTCCAAAACGTAGATCTCTATGGAGAAGAACGGGCAAGAAACTCCAAGGCCACTCTTTTGAATATAGATATTACAAAATTCTGGGTACATTATTCTTGTTGCTTCTATATGTGAGAACAATGTACAAAAAATAATTAAAGCAGTTGAAAATATATGATTAAAAATAAGCCCTGGCAGATAAGAGATGACCAGTCTCAACTGACGGCGCCCGTTCACGAACATGACGCGTGGATCAGCACCATCCAGCTCAACCATTTTGTAGGGAACCGAATGATCCAACACACTCGCCACCATCAGCGAGACATTTAAGTGAGCTTGACATTCTCTCAACTGCCATGCTCTTTCAAGTCAACATACATCTTAATAACATAATAAACGGCTCCATGGTACTCACATTTACAAAAATCTAAAAATGCTTCTAAATTATACAAAACTATAGTTTGCAATGTATTTAAGAAATTAATAGAATTTTACTACCAAAAAGTTTTTACTCGTTCTGGCGAAGCATATGGTCGGCGCCTGTCAATCACACCGAAGGAGACTGGACTAGGAAGATCGAACGAGCGTGCGAACAAATACCGGAAATGGGGGCACTCACCATCAGCCCCCAAGATGTAGCTCGTGCAGTCCGTCCGTTACCTAACTGGAAATCACCAGGGCCGGACGGGCTGCACAATTTTTTGATAAAATGGTTCCAAAGGTCGCACGCCCGTTTGGCATCCCAGTTCCAGTCAGCTTTAGAGTCAGGGTCGCTGCCCCAGTTCCTAACGACAGGAATAACCCACCTGCTCCATAAATCAGGTAGTACTGCGGAACCCAAAAATTATAGACCGATCACTTGTCTACCGACGGTCTATAAAGTTTTTACATCCATTTTGAGAGCTAAAATTAACAAACATATAGACACCAACTCCATCATGTCTGCCTCTCAAAATGGATGTAGGAACGGGTCCCGCGGTACTAAGGAGCTACTCCTCATCGATATGGCCATTAGCCAGCAGGTTCGTCGTTCCCGAAGGGATCTGTCGACATGTTGGATAGATTATAAGAAGGCCTACGACTCGGTGCCACATACATGGCTCATGAAGGTGCTGGAGTTGTATAAAGTAGATGCAACTCTACGCACCTTCCTGATGTCATGTATGGGGCAATGGAGGACGGTGCTTCGCTATCCAGGGTGTCAACATATCCTAAGGAATAGCGAACCGATAAGGATCGAGCGAGGTATATTCCAGGGTGACAGTTTGAGTCCACTTTGGTTCTGCCTAGCCTTGAATCCTCTAAGCACACTGCTGGAGGATTCAGGGCTGGGTTATCGATTGAGAAGAGGTGGTCAGGTTATATCTCACCTCCTTTACATGGACGACTTAAAACTCTTTGCCCCCAACAATTTGCAACTGCTGGAGCTACTGAAGGTAACCGAAACTTTCAGTAGTGCCATCAGGATGGAATTTGGTGTGGACAAATGTGCGGTCATGCATGTAAAACGAGGGGAGATTGTGGAATCCGTGGGAACCCACCTCTCGGATTCCATACACCTAAGATCCCTCTCCTCAATCGAAACCTACAAGTATTTGGGTATGTCAGAAGCTTTAGGTATCAACGCTGCTGACATGAAGCAATCGCTGAAGGAGCGCTTCTTTAGCCGCCTGAATAAAGTATTAAATAGTCTTTTATCAGGCGGAAACAAGGTGCGCGCCTTCAACGGTTGGGTCATGCCAGTTTTGATGTACTCTTTCGGCATACTCAAATGGACTCAAACGGAACTTGACGCCCTGGATAGGAGGGTCCGCACACTGCTGACCGCAAATCGGATGCATCACCCACGTTCATCGGTGATGAGACTGTATATCCCACGGAAGTGCGGAGGTCGAGGTTTTTTAAATGCTAAGACCCTGCACAACCGTGAGGTATGCAGTCTCAGGGAATACTTCCTAGAAACCGACGTGGGGATGCACCGAGATGTAGTCTCAGTGGACAAGGGCCTCACCCCGCTATCCTTGGCTAACGAGAACTGGCGCAAACCTATAGTATTAGATACTAATGACCGCAGGGAGGTATGGCAGAGCAAAGAGCTTCACGGGCGCTTTTACCGGGCCTTACATGGGCCCGATGTAGACCTGTTAGCGTCCGTATCCTGGTTGCGATTCGGTGACCTCTTTGGGGAAACCGAAGGTTTTGTCTTTGCAATTATGGATGAAGTTATGATGACGAACAACTACCGGAAATATATTGTGAAGGACGGCACGGTTGACATCTGTCGGGCATGCCACCGTCCCGGAGAATCAATCCGACGGGATCCTGCCGTTTTGCCGAAAAGATTTTGCCAAATTTTCATTACCCAAACAAATTTTAGCAACCTTTTTTTATACCAATGTAATATTTGGAATAATTTTAGTATGCACATTTTCATTTGGTCAAATGTTTACTTGGCAGATTGTTACAAAGGATAATGTCATTAAGGCTTTTGGTCTTTAATCAAATGATTTATTACAGCAAACAATATTTAGACAATAAACGTTTAGTCAAATGATTTGTTATGACAAAAAATATAAAGGTAAAAATAAGATTTTTTTGGGAATTTGTTTGTTAAATTTGATGTCATTTGCGTATTTCTTTGTAAGCTTATGTGCTTGAATTTGTCTGAAACAAGTCAAATTTATGGTTACTAGACATTAGGTTATTTATGGAACTAGTTACAGTAGGTTATTAATTTTAAAAAAATGGTTACGTTAGGTTAGGTTAAAACTGTGACCACCTACGCACGAGCCGAGCGAGCGAAGCGAGCGGTGCCGCGGCAGCGGCCGGCGAGTGCCAGAAACGACTAGATTATATAGAAAAAAATATGGAAAAAAGAGATTATTTTTAGGAGGCTATCGAGAGAAAAAATATTT
The DNA here is from genome assembly GCA_949152395.1 of Agrochola litura. NCBI lineage: Eukaryota > Metazoa > Arthropoda > Insecta > Lepidoptera > Noctuidae > Agrochola > Agrochola litura. Next base: position 1,546,440 of record OX424490.1, read on the forward strand.
GGCTTATTTAATTTTGCGTAAAATATGATATACCAACTGAAATATTTGACTAGATAAAAAATGGTAAAAGTACTAGTTGGTGAACAAGTTATTGTTCAAACGTTCACTTGCCAAACATAGGTTTTCGTAACAATTATTTGTAAAGAGATTTTTTGATAAGTAATAATTTGGCAAATGAAATTATGCGAAAATTTGTTTGGGAAGTGATAATTTGGCAATTTCTTTTCGGTAAAACAAGGGAGACCCCAATCCGACACATTATTTCTGGCTGTTCTCGTCTGGCTAACGGAGAATACTTGCATAGGCACAACCTTGTAGCCAGGATTATCCACCAGCAACTTGCTCTGAAATACAGTCTTGTGGAATCGGAAGTACCGTACTATAGATATGTGCCCGACCCAGTCCTCGAAAATGGCAATATCACGTTGTATTGGGATCGATCTATCATCACTGACAGGACTATTGTTGCCAATAAGCCCGACATAGTGGTGATAGATCGATTAGAGCGTCGCACAATGATTATTGATATAGCGGTCCCGCATGACGAGAACCTCGTGAAAGCTGAAAAAGATAAACAGATTAAGTATCTTGACCTGGCTCACGAGATTGTCGACTTGTGGGATGTGGATACAGCAATCATTGTGCCGATAGTCGTGACGGCCAATGGCATAATAGCCAAGAGCCTCGACCAACACCTGAGGAGGCTCTCGTTAGGCAGCTGGATCAAGGGCTTGATCCAGAAAGCGGTACTCCTGGACACGGCGCGTATTGTTAGGAGGTTCCTCTCTCAGGAGCCCTGACCACCGGTGGCTTGGACCCTGTTCCCGACACCGGTGGGCTACTATTTTTTATATTTTTAAATGTTTTTTTTAATCATTTTATAAGAATATTTAAAAATGTAAATTATATGTTTATAAATGAAATAAAGGAAATAAATAAATAAATAAATACCAACGCAAAATAGGCACAAAAGACACACAAATAAGAACATAAATATGTTTTTATTAACCTTTTTTTATTTATGATTTATAAAAGACCAACCGAGTTCTACGTAAAATATAGTGGTTGTTTCTTTATCTATAATGTCAACCCTTATGCCTATAATTTGTTACTTTCATGGGCGTCACTTGGCCAAAACCTCCATATCAAATGGGCATTTCCCTTTGTTTTTATAGATGGTAGCGGAGGGTGCCAACGGGCCCACGGTGCCTTCTGCCCACAAGATCCTGCTAAAGAAAAATATCCTGGTAATACCCGACCTGCTGTGCAACGCCGGCGGCGTCACCGTGTCCTACTTCGAGTTCCTCAAGAATCTCAATCACGTCAGCTTCGGGAAACTCAGCATTAAATTCTGGAGAGATTCGAACACTGCACTCTTGGGTAGGTACCTAATCAATATTATTTACTAGAATTTGTTACTTGTGAAAAATACCAGTGTTGATTTGGTTGTTTTGTCAAAATGAAATTAATTGTCATTCCAAATATTTACGTAATTAGGGTACAGCCTAGGGTTGCCACCTCTTGGTAGTCTTAATCTGGGAGAGCAAAAAAAAAGCAGCGATTTTTAAAGTGAAAACTTCTTTAGCATCGTTGTGATTTGAAAGTCGATGAAACGAAAAAGCGACAGTAAAAAGAGACGGACACAAATTCATAAGATTTAACGTGGGAGAAAATGAGATAGGAAGCATTATACAGTGTTTCTTATGTTCGTGGTTCTCTGAAGCTGAAGAGTTTGTTTGTTTGCTTGAACGCGCTAATCTCAGGAACTACTGGTCCGATTTTTTTCAGTGTTAGATAGCCCATTTATTGAGGAAGGCTATAGGCTATATATCATCACGCTAAGACCAATAGGAGCGGAGCACCAATGAAGAATGTTTAAAAATCGGGGAGTTTTATTTTTCCTTTTGAGAGCTTCCGCTGCGTGCGCTGCGTAAACTGTTAGTTTCGCAAAAATCATGTGTGACAGAATTGTTCCCCTTTAAAAGTTCAAAAAAAAGTCCGCGACAGCATGTCTATCTTTTAAGGTTGGCTCACTATAACCTTTTTTATGCTAACCAAATTTGTTCTAAAATAATGCATTATTTGCGAAGGTGTTTTTATAAACATGATATTAATCCTTATCCAAGTAAATACATTATTCATCACAAGTATTTAATTTAAAACAAAATTGCCCTTTACATCATTCGATTTCAATGAATATCTTAAGGAGATATCGCAGTTTGGCTGCGATGTTATTTTAAAACATCGCAGCAAAATAATGATCAAGTACTGCGCGATATAAGATTATAACACCCAGTAATTTACGTTTTATAAAATTCCACTTTTACTGATAAAAGTACCTAAAATAGCTCCTTAACGTACGTATTATTAAAAGAAAAATGTTTTCATCTTCTACGTAAACGAAGTCGCGGGTTAAAGTTAGCGTTAGCCCAAAGTAACTATTCCACGTGGATATATATCGATACCGGAAATTTCAATTGTCGTAAAGGACATTGTATTCCCTGTCCTTTACGACAATTGAAATTTCCGGTATGATATATATGTCACACTAATATTATAAAGGCGAAAGTTTGTGTGTGTGTGTGTTTGTCTCTTCTTCACGCTCAAACGGCTGGACAGATTTGGATGAAATTTGGCACACAGATAATTTATAACCTGGATTAACACATAGGATACTTCTTATCCCGATATTTCCACGGGATCGAGACTTGTGCGGGTGCAACCGCGGGGCGCAGCTAGTTCAATTATAAAATTAGATGAAATTTATCAATTTTATTTACATATTAGATATTAATTATAAAAACTTTTTTTAATTATTTTAGTTTTTATCAAAATTAAAAATTGATATTGAACTTAAAAATTAAAATTAAAATTGAAATAAAAAACTAATTTAAAGAAAAGTCTAATATCACGTATTACGAATTGTTTTTCAGGTGTCCTTCAAGTGAATCAACAGCCTGCAACCTTACTCACAATTTCTTCGAAATAGAGTTGCTCTTAAAGCCTCTTGTATCATTTATCGAAAATGTAAGCTCTGAGTCTGAATAAATCTAAAATGTAAAATAATTATCAAACTTTGTATCACTATGATCATTACTAAAATCTACAATTAGGTATCCTCTTCCCGAAATTTTCATTATCTCAAAGCCAAAATTTTTGAAGGTTTCACTTCTACCACGTGTGAATTGCACATGTTTTTTTGTTGTTTTTTTTACGTTTTTTTTACTTTTTGTTTTATTTTAAACTTATATTTTCCTTTTGAACGTACAGACCAGGGATGTTACGGAGCTTCGGTTCCAGTTCCGAAAGGTCGAAACTTCCGATTAATTTTACACCTCAGATTCCGATTTCGGTTCCGATAATTTTGAATCGGGTTATACCGAACTTCGAAACAGAGCGATGCACGTGAATACAGCGCGTACAAACAAGTTTTAACTCATCACCAGTGTAATTTTAGTTTATTTTATACACGCTCGCGCTAGAAGTCTCAGTTTATTGTTTTGTTTGTGGACGTTTTCGCTAATATTAGACTGATTTATTTAAAGAGACTGAATTATATTTAAATTGTTTCATTAAGCCTTCCCATAACACATCTTTCTTCTACTGCCACCTTCGACTCCGGTTCCGGTTCCGATTCAGATTCCGATCCATCGATTTAAAATCTCCGATTCCGATTCCGGTTCCGGTAAAAGGACTTCCGTAACATCCCTTGTACAGACTTCAAAATATCTGGTCTTGTAATTTTTTTTTCTTTATATTTATTAGGGACTTGCACCATTAACCAGTCATGTTAGCCCCAGTAACAAATTAAAAACTCTTTGTAGTCCATTTCAAAATTGAAAAGAGTTTGGAATTCTGCCTTGACATGTTCTTCACATAAGCGGTTTCTTTCTTTTGTCCATATATCGAATACTATACTTAAAACACGCTCGCAGGCGGCGTTTGATACAGGTAGGTAATAGTTAAGCGCGCGCGTGTATTTTAAATTCCGGGAGAATTTTGTTTATTTGAAATTCCTTCCGGGAGCCGGGACATTTAAATTGTGATTGCTGAATTCCGGGAGAGGTGGGAACCCTAGTACAGCCGTGCAGAAGATTTAACGCAGAAAACCTAAATAAACAAAAATAATCATATTATGCAGTAGGCAGAACGCCAGCTGCTACCAGTCTTACATAGGTACCTACTTGTTTTTCTTCGTCCACGGTCTTAAATCTGGTCATACATGTGCGGCCCAACTTGATAACTTTAGGGCCTGCGCCCACTAGCGCCACGGCACGGCAGATCCTTCGGCATCACTACATGCCGCGACGTCATATGCATTATCATAGGCGCCTCCCCGACCAAAACACCGCGCTAGCCGTTTTTTTTTGTGCAGTATTTAGGAGCTATCTACTTCTTATTTAAAAAGAAAGATCAACTACTTAACAAAAATACTTACATTAAACTGCATAATATTGATTCCAATTTTTTTTTTTTTAAAGGACTATTATTTGTATCTCCTTCCAACTAATCCGTAAAAATGAGAAATAATGGTGAACATCAGAATGACTGGCCAAAATGACCGATCAGCTTTAAAATATTACTAAAACCTATTTGATACCGTTGTTTAAAAATGGGCAGTCATTCTGATGCCAGGATGACTGGCCCACATTTAGAATCTCCACATAAGGGCTCCAAAATTTCAATTCGCCTTTACAGAAATTTGGTACACACGGCTACACATCAAGCTATACATTTCCAGTTTATGCTGACCTTGCATTGTATACGATTTCCGTACAATACGAAGTCAGCTTATACCTAAACATATATTTTTTCTAGATTTTTAGGGCAAAGAATAAAGATTTTATTAGAGATTTTTTGTTTATTTACTATACAGAGTGGCAGGGAAAAATTTCAACGCAGGGGAGTTCAGAATCATGTACTGAATCCATGGTTTCAGTTTTCGCGTCAATGTCCCTGCCACCCTGTATTAACTAATATAGAAAGTCAAGTGATTTTTTTTCTTATTTCGGTACCTATAGGATCTTCTCAAATTATTTTTTTTCTTATTTCGGTACCTACCTATCGGGTCTTACTCCCGAAAACGATTCGATTTTGATTTTGTTTTCGATTCGAACTCGATCTGATCCGAACTCCATTTTAAAACCTAACTCCCGAACCAATTCGAATCGTAAATTAAGATCGACTCAAAATCATTGAGTTAAATGTCATTTAACTCAATGCTCAAAGTTCGAATATTATCAGCGTCGTTAGGCGTATCCGGCGGATTACGTCACCGTCATGTGCTATTTATTGTCCTTGGTTAGTAACTTTTAAGTAGATGTTTTTACTTCTCTATCACTTTCCCACGTAAAAAACGATACCCTAGTGCTTTATTGACCGAACGAGCGTAGCGAGCGAAACGTCTCTGGATCAAGTCTGGCAAAATTTGCTTTCGTGTGTCAGTTTGTACGTAGGTACAGGTACTCGTCTACAGGTCGTATTTTACAACCGATCTGGACGTTTGGTGTACGGATTTAACGATTATTTTTAAATTTTTAGCCGTCGGGGATTTTTGATTGGAGGGCTACTCCCTCCAAAAGGAGAGCTACTGGATATCTCCGCCTTATGAGATCCGATTTCGATGGTTCTTTTTTATTTGAAAGGTAGTAACTTCATGTAGGTCTCAAAAAAATATTGGTAAAGATCTGATGAGAATCTTCGGTAGGATGAGCAGAATAGCTTCTCAAAATGTAGTAAATTGCTCACTATTTATTAAAACCTATTAGTTAATTTTTCTAGTTGACCTACAAATTTTTACTCATAATTTTTCTGGTTTTTAGGGTTCTGTAGTCAACAAGGAACCGATATAGTTTCACCATGTCCATCTGGGCCTCAAGTCTGCTATTACAATAGTGTCAGAATGGTTTATCATTGATTTCATAATTGTTGATTTTGACAAGTTTGGTAATCTACTAATATAATGGAGTCATTATGATTTTCCAATGGTCAGCCACTGACACTCCATTGAAAGAAATGGCACTTATTGGTAATCTCGTACATAATGACAAATGAATGACTGACTTAGGCGGTATCATTGGTCGTATTGTACGACAATGCCATTATAACACAATTCTATTACGAGACCATTGACCGACCAATGATCGACCATTATGAATTTAGCAGATTACGAACTTTTAGCAAAATGACAATGGGATCGTGTTGGAATGACGAATTTATAAAAATAGCAGACTTGGGCCCCTGTCTGTCTATCCGCGGCTTAGCTCAGAAAATCTTACTACTGGATAGCTGTAATTTGGCGCATGGGTTAATGTTAATGTTTTTGAATTTGACGTATTGAACGATGTCATGTTTTTTTGATAGAAAAAAAATAGGTCATCGCTGTCAAATCAAAGAAGTGCGTTGGTAGCATAAAATATTTTCGAACGCTAAAACCACGAACTCTATCGCAGGTCTACTCGCTAAACACGAAATCCGAAGATTCGGCCGAAGTTACGTGCGGATTAGTTTGGGCCCGATCAACGACAACACAATTTAAGTCTGTTGTCCTTACACCCAATGTTTTTGCCCGTTCAAAAAAGTTAATTACCGGTGTACTCGCTGGTTGAGGACAAGAAAGGCCGATCGCGGCGCAGCCACAACAAACACCGTACCACTCCAGCGAGGATTGTTGAGCGGCAGTACTCACCATACTCGTGCATATTTCTCGGTTGGTCCCACAGACATCGAGAGAAAAGAAGCCAAGGTCTAATCAGTGCCGAAGGAAGAGCGTTGCAGTCGAGCAAGACTATAAATTTTAATTTTGACATTCTCCAGGTTCCCGCGCTGCAAAAGGCCTCAGCCCAGAATTTTGGCCGGCTGGAGTTGTTTAGATGTTACAGACAAGCGTGACCAAAACTAAACTCATGTGTGGTGTGATAATAATATGTTTTTGTTGTTTGGGTGTATACTGAATTTATTTGAGTCTGTAAGGTATTTATGTAAAGGTTCTTTTATCACTAGAAATAAATGATATTATTATTTATTTATATATATTATTCAGACTACAAATGAGGTCCATTTTGTTAGTAACAATCTTACTTAGCCTATGTTAGTACCTACTTAATAACTAAAACAGATTAAGTCCGATCGGCTAACGCCCAAACAAGCGGACTATCTGCCTGGGCGGCTATCGAGTGCAGAATGATGTTGGTACCTACTGTCACGCAACCTGCGAAGTAACGAGGAAGATTTCTTGCGCCATACTGCGTCAAAGCAGTCAGTGCGCGCGTCGATAAACATCGCCGACGCCCTGCAGAAGCGTGGCAGTCGCAACAGCACCCTGAACGCATTATTATGTTGGATACGCAGAGTATTACAAGCCCTTTGGGTATATCTGAACCACAGGGCCCCCGAGTAGTGTTGTGCAATACGTCTTAAAAAAGGGCAATTTTAACTGCGACTGTACATCGAGAGAACCTGCGGGCAACGCTCTGCGCTCCCTCTCCAAATCTGAATCGTCTTTCAGGGAATCTATATATCTAATCGCCAACTATTATTATTGCGAGCTTGTGCAGAACGTATAAGCCGTTTGGCAATGCCGGGATTATCTTTAAAAAATTGCACCAACTTCTCCATTTGTACATTATGATGGAATAGACATTATCAAGTCACACAAGATTTCTAAAAGTACATAGACATTTATTATCACAAACTTAAAAAAAATTAACATGCATTAAACACATACCAAAGTTAACCTATCATGTACTTTCACTAATAATATGAATTTAAACTAAATAACTAGCAGAGACACAAACTTTTGAACAAACGCCGCTCTTGGCATACGATTTGACACTTGACAGCTCGTGGCACAAACTGACTAAATATAAGTCGTGGTTCGGCTACACTTTATTCCCAAAAATAGTAATAAATCATGTGTTTTTTCATAAGTTTTGTTTGTTATGTGTAAAATGACGCCGACTATTCGTCTAAACTTGTAAATATTGTGTATAATGTATTGTTTACGTACTTACCTATAGTATTTTTTTTAGTTATATAAGATTTACATTGAAAACATTTGAAATCTTTCATTTTTTTAAATGCATTTTAAACACTGCATGATCATTCCAAAAGAACTAGGAATTAGTTGCTTTGTCGACTTATGAAGGAACATCTCAAGAATTAGGAGAATGTAGAAGGCAAGAGCGAGCGAAGCGAGCCTGAAAATTTTAGCACTCCACCATGAAAAGCTTCTGTTTTCTTTTGACCATTATACAGAAATAGAACTTACATTGTCGAGTTATGAAGAAAAGCTTAAACTGAACAGTTTTACAGCAGTTTAGGTTTTGGAATCTGATGGCCTTACGTACGAGCGGGGTGCCCAAACTCTTGCATCCAAGATACTCATTTTTATAATTGACTTTTTGAAAGGAAAACTTCTGCAGGCGCATTGAGCGATTATATTGTAGGGGAAAATCTTGTGGGTTCGCGTCACCGATATGCTAAAGTTAACAGCACAGCACCTATGAGTATGACGTGTTGCGCTTGTTGTTGCTCGTGATTGCCGATATATATGTGAAAACCTGACTAATGTTAATAATATTAATTTCAATTAATTGTACAATGAATTGGAAAATATTAAGAAAAAACTATTATTTCATAGTTTTAAGTTTTCACTTCTGTTGACAGTCCCCATGACTGCCTATTTTCTTAATGTTTTTGGATAATATGCCTATCGTAACTGCAGGTACTACTTAAGCCACGGTAACCCGTGGTGTAAGTACAGTTTTAAAAGTTAGTAATATGAGTAAACTATTCAGGCTCCCGACAGCGTGAAAGATTTTGGGGGGGTCATTACCCCCAGGACCTCCCCCCCCCTCGGACCGCACCAGGGATAGGAAGTGTTGCTTTTCCGAAGGTTTTTTATATGTGACCAGAAGAATTTGGGATGTCCTTTTATCTTATTTTCTAATTCGTCTATGTAATTATTGTAACATCTTTGCATAAGTTTTTCACAGTCTTTTCTGAGATAATTCAATTCAATTATATCAAGTGGATTGTTACATTTTTTTAATCTGTTACGATATTTAAATTTTTGATTGAGCAATTTTATTAATTGGTTAGAATACCACAGTGGGTATTTTCCTCGCGTGAACATGGTTACTGGCACATATTTTTTAATGATGTCCCTAACTATACCTACTGTATATTTATCTAGCTTAGCATTTACATCATAACGACATATTGCAAATTCGTTTTCCCAGTTATCTTTTAGTGCATGTGTTATCGCTTCGTAGTCGGCTTTGTAATAATTGGGTTTGTTTGATGATTTGTATTCATTTTTAATAATCACAGGTAGAGTCGGCATGAATTCTAAAGCAGGGTGAAACTTATCCAGTTTTCATAAGGGGTCAAGGCAATTACTGATTTTGATATAGTCGACGTCAGAAAGTATTAAGTCAAATATTTTATTTTGAGAGTTTTTGATGTAATTAAACTGTTTTAAGTTATTTAAAGCTATAAAATCGAGTAGAAGATTTTTTAGATTGCCAGTGCCACATGAAGATGGTAAGCACGACTCATTGTCAGCATCATGTATCCAATCAACACAGCTCATGTTAAAATCACCAACTATCAATGTGGGACTGTCGCTATAGGTATCCATGATTGAGTTGCAGTTTTCAGTAAAATGTTGAAAAACTTCCGTGGATACTGGAGGGGGTAAGTATACAGCACATATTTTAAGAAATTTCACGCTTGAACTCGATTTTGTCTCGATCGTAATCCATAAGTCTTCACAATTACTCTCCCATTCAACCATGCGAGATGAAATTAAGTTACTTGAAACTGCTATAAGTACTCCACCGTCAGTTTTTTTATGTTTATTAAAATAAGGTGTTTCACGATCCCTTCTATATACCTACCGTATAGGAACCACTGAATAATTCGGCATCAAGAATACCCCCACAAAGCCAGGTTTCGGTTAGGATATAAACATCGTACGCGTTATTATGTATGTGTTGCCGTACCTCACTCACGTGTACCGCGTAGACCTCTAGTATTTTGGTAGTAACATTTTATAGGATTGAATTTTGTGAAATAATTATACATAGAACATTCTTAGAATTAAACTGATACACGAATTTTTGTCAACAAAATGAGAAATTACATTGATACACGAGTTTATGTTAACGATTTTAGTTTATCGTGATCTCCTATAACCACAGTTTGAGAGGTTTCATCCCTCTTTACGAAAATTCTTCCATTACGGACCCAGACGAACCTGTACCTTAGTTCTTTAGCACGTACTCGCGTAGCCGCATGAAGAGCTTTATTTTCCGGGGAGAGATGCTCGACGACGAATATTGGGACAGGTTTGTCGGCAGCTATACCGAGGTGACTTGAGGAAAGTTTATTTGAGTTGGCTTTATTGAACTGTATTGATGCTGCCAGGAACGAATCTCTTATACGGGAACTGTTAAATTTAACTAAGACTGATCTCGGTCGCATGTTCTGTGTCTTTTTTAAGCAACCCTTGTACAAAGTTGAATGTCAGTATCCTTTATGTTGCAGTCGAGTACTTGGCTCAGCTGGAGAACAGTACTCACCAAATTCTCTGATTTGTGTTCGGGTATACATTGCAATTCAACGTTATTCGATCGTGCATGCTGTTCTAAGACGTTCATGCGCTTTGATATATCTTTCAAAGAATTTTGTAAATCGGAGTTATCTTTTTCGAGTTTTCGTATTCTGATTGCTTTTTCCTCTAGTGTTGTTCTCATGTCTTCGTATTTATCGTTAAAAAATGACAGCGACTGCTTGAATTCTGACACTATGTCATTAATTTTGTTAAGTTGGTAATTTACCAAACCGTTTATTGTGTTCTGTAAAGCACGATAAATTTCTTGCCTTATCATATCTCTGAGGGAACCACTTGTAATCTCTGTCAATGAAATGTCGGTTAGATCGTCAGGAGACTGGTGATGAGGTAGTTTATTTCGCAGAGTAATATTATTATTATTCTTCTCGGCAGAAGAAGAAGATCTTAATAACCCAAAAACAAAAAACCGGCCAAGTGCATGTCGGACCACGCACAATGTAGGGTTCCGTAGTTGGGATGAATTTATCCCAAGAACAAACTTAACTTTGTAGTTGAAAAAAAAATCTTTCATACGGAATGTATGGGAGAACATGTTTTTACAACCGCAAATCTCTATAACAAAATTTTGCACTTTAAAGCTTAATATTTCGCAAACGGATCTCTGAATTCAAAAATGGTTTTAACACACTCACAATGTTTTTGAAAGACCTTTTCAACGATACCCCACACCAAGCGATAGAAAAAAAAAAAAACATCCCCACTTTACGTGTAGGGGAGGTACCCTAAAAAAAATATATTTTATAATTTTATTTTACCACTTTGTCGGCATGATTAATATGTATATCCATGCCAAATTACAACTTTCTAGTACTAACAGTCTTGGAGCTAGACCGCGGACAGACACAGACAGACGGACATGACGAAACTATGATCCTTGTTTACTAAGGAACCCTATAAAAGGCACGGCATGGACGAACTCCCACCAACCCTTTTCAGGCAATGTGCTGATGAACTTACCTTACCATTTTATAAACTAATCAATCAATCGTTCGAAAAAAGCATATTCCCCAATCAACTAAAAATAGCTCTAATAAAACCCCTTCATAAATAAAATGATAAAACAGACCAAAATAACTATAGACCAATTTTCCCTTCTACCCACAGCATCTAAAGTGTTCGAAAAAGCAATGTGCGAACACGTATATTCTTTTTGTGAAAAATATAAGATATTTGATGATTGCCAAAACGGATTTCGCAAAAATAGATCAACAACGCTAGCGGTTTACAAGTACATTCAAGAAGCTTTAAATAAGTATTTTAAATAACAAACAATACGCAATTGGAATATTACTTGACATGACTAAGGCCTACGACAAAGTGCAATTTAAAATATTATTAAATAAGCTACATGGAATAGGAATACTCGGGAGAGCCCATGACTGGTTCACATCATATCTGAGAGCAACTGGTTGAGATTGAACACTACAACAAAAAAACAAAAGAAATATCAAAACAAAGATCCGATGCCAGACAAATACATGCTTCAATCCCCCAGGGAAGTGTTATAGGCGGCCTCCTATTCCTCATTTACCTATATAAATGAACTACCCAAAACCATAGATGGGCCATGTGTACTATTCGCGGATGATATTTCACTCCCCACCTCATGCCAAACAAATGCTAATTTAAATTAAAAACTTTCTACCATTCTCAATAAAACAATAAATTGGACGAGTGAGCATAATCTCGTAATTAACTTCACCAAAACTAAATTGATAACTTTCATCCACGACGGAAAAGCCGAATAAATATAAACTTCACATTTAATCAACATAACTTAGAAACAGTTAATGATTTCACTCTCCTAGGTTTGACGATAGACACACATATAAACTGGGAGGCACACATACAGAAGGTTATTTCAAAAATTTCAAATTTCCATACGCCCTACGCGAAATTAAAAAAACTACCAACTTTACGCGTATGCTTGGTTCAGCTATGGCATCATACTTTTATTTATTTATTTAAGGAAAAACAAACAGTAGCACATAAAAACAGTCATAATATTTTAAATGTAACATTTTAAACAATTATGCTACCCACTACGTTTTCCACAGATTAAAATATGAAATATTTAAAAACTAGCTAGTAACACAGATACAATACCTACACGACTGGCATTATCCTGGAACTCATATCTGGATTCTTTTATTTATAACAGAAACAAAAAAATAAAAAGTAAGTTTGTGTGCGTACTAATATCAAACAAACAAATACTCATACAAATATATCATACTCAAACAAATACTTTGGGAAAATAGCACAAACGCTCCCTCCCTATTCACCCTACAAAAAAAACTGATACGAATAATAATTATAAACTTAGAACAAACAGATAGTTCTAAACCTTACTTCCAGAAACACAAAATTCTCACCTTAATTGGTATTTATATTTTGAAATTATGCAAATTAGTACGCAAATACCCTGAATCTTACAACACACGGGAAGACATACAAACAAAATATTCTTTGCGCCATAAAAACAGACTAAATTTGCCTCCCTCCCGCCTTAAACTGCACTCTTCTAGTCCATATGCGATGTCAATAAAAATATAAGTACAATAAATTAGGGTACCGGAAATCATAAAATAAGAAAAGAAAACCAATATATTTTTAAATAAATTAAAACAATTCCTAATTAATAAAAGTTATTGCACAATAGACGAATATCTAACGGATAAATTAAATGACAAAAAGATATAATTTACCAGATAAGCAAAATAATATAATTAAAATAAAAAGTGAGTTTAAAATAAATGAAGATTAAATAATAATCAATAATAATATATAATCTAATACAAAAATAAATAAATAGATTGACCTACACATATTATATTCAGAGAATAAATAAATGAGTAATAACATCAATAAATATAATAACTAATACTGCTCCAAAAATTAAAATAATAATAGACGGATAGGACATAATTTAAAAATTTTAGTAATAAGCTTCCTCTCTCCTACTTATTTAAAATGTTGCTGTGCCCGATAGGGTCCATAATTGTTTCAATTTATTTTAATTTGTTATTTTTTTGGATTGCAATAAAGATAAAGATATATATACTAGCTTCTGCCCGCGACTTCGTCCGCGTGGAATAGTAACTTTGGGCTAACGCTTACTTCGTCCGCGTGGAATAGTAACTTTGGGCTAACGCTTACTTCGTCCGCGTGGAATAGTAACTTTGGGCTAACGCTTACTTCGTCCGCGTGGAATAGTTACTTTGGGCACAGATAATATAATACCTTTGGGCTAACGCTAACTTTAACCCGCGACTTCGTTTACGTAGAAGGTAAAAATATTTTGTTTTAATACGTACGTTAAAGAGCTATTTTAGGTACCTACATCACGCTTTTATCAGTAAAAGTGGAATTTTTAAACGTTAAGTAGGTAGTGTGTGTTGTGTGTTATAATCTTATATCGCGCAGTACTTGATCATTATTTTGCTGCGATGTTGTTTTTAAAACTGCGATAATCTCCTAAGATAAGTATTCATTGAAATCGAATGACGTAAAGAGCAATTTTGTTTTAAATTAAATGCTTGTGTTAATATCATGTTTATAAAAATACCTTCGCAAATAGATAATGCATTATTTTAGAACAAATTTGGTTAGCATAAAAAAGGTTATAGTAAAAAAGGTTAGAGCCAGCCAGCCAGACTTTTTTTTAGAACTTTTAAAGGGGAACAATTCTGTCATACATGATTTTTGCGAAACTTTAACAGTTTACGCAGCGCACGCAGCCGAAGCTCTCAAAAGGAAAATAAAACTCCCCGATTTTGAAACATTCTTCATTGGTGCTCCGCTCCTATTGGTCTTAGCGTGATGATATATAGCCTATAGCATATATACCAGTCTATATAGCATATATAGACTGAAATAATATTTCAAATCGGACCAGTAGTTCCTGAGATTAGCGCATTCAAGCAAACAAACTCTTCAGCTTCAGAGAATCACGAACATAAGAAACACTGTATAATGCGTCCTATCCCATTTTCTCCCACGTTAAATCTTATGAATTTGTGTCCGTCTCTTTTTACTGTAACTTTTTCGTTTCATCGACTTTCAAATCACAACGATGCTAAAGAAGTTTTCACTTCAAAAAATCGAATCGATTGTTACGTATTTGTAGCAAAGGCAAAGGGAGCAAATGCTCAAGGTTTTTTGGTCAGAGGTACGGCCTTAAGTTTTTAACCGACAAAAAAAAGAAGGAGGCTCTCAGTTCGTCGAATCTTCTTAAATTTTTTCTATTTTTTGTATGTTCCCCGATTACTCAGAAGACTGCTAAACCGATTTGAAAAATTATTTTTTTGTTTAAAAGGGTATACTTTCAAGTTGGTCCCATTGTCATTTGGTCACGATCTGATGATGGAATCCTGGAGAAATCGTGGGAACTCTTCTATTACAGGCACACCTATAGATATTATACGATTTGGGTATTTTTTTAAGTAACTCGTGTTTGCTCTCGGAAAGCACCATTTGGTAAAGTGGATGAGCAGTTAACATTAGGCTATTGTTACTTGGATAAATTGTAAACCAACCCAATAGTTTTTTTTTTTTACCAAACTATATTTTCACTTTGTAGTTTGGAAGTCTGTTGTATTTTTGGTAAAAAAAAAACATATTGTCATACTATCGTGCCACCAGTGGGGGCAGGCCCTAAGTAATATCATAAAGATAATCGCGGTTTATTTGTACAATAGATTCGGTGGCGAAATCGCTAAAAAAGGCTAACGTGGACGCGACGGTGTCGCCGACGAAGGCGTTCGCATCCATGATGTCAGGCGCCAGTGAGAAGCACATCGTCGCTACCGGGCTCGAGTTCTCCATGACTAATGCCTGCAGTGTACGTCTTTGAACGCTCCTACTAGTAACTCACTCCAAAAATAGTGTTGAACAAATCCCCAATCCCGCATTCGGTTTAAATCGTTAGATTCGCCCTACCGCGTCAAAAGTTTGTTTCGTTGACAATGACATGAATAATATTGCACTCACTCATTCTGAAAATGGTATCTATCTTTCCATGCTGGATGTGCGAGCTCACTCTTCTCAGTGTGGACACTTTTTCACACGACCTAAATACGGGAGGAACACATCTAACGATTTAAGTCTTTGCTGGCTACATCAACTACTCATTACAATGTTTGTTGCGCCACTTCTTCCCAGCTAAAGCATTAGGAAGTGGTGAAGGGCGGGCGCTTTGGGGACCGTCTTTTGGCGTTCAAAAAGTGCTCAGCCTAGTTTGAACAAACGACTTTTAATTTGGAATTTAAAAAAATTAGTTTCGTCTATAACACCAGGTTTTGTTACAGAACGTGGCAGCCGCGTCGAAGACCTTCAACCTGGGCATCGACTTGCGAACCGCCGCCTACATCACGTCTATAGAGAAGATATTCCTCACGTATGATGAACACGGCCTTGCGTTCTAGCAACGGTTTAACGCCACACTTACTATTATGATTATTTATATAAGTCTGCCATTTGCAACTGCTGGGCCTGTAAATAATTGCCATTCCTAGCGAGAAAAGGGGAAAAAGATGTGAATTTATATATAAACACACGAATATTACATATAACCTACAGGGAGACTTTGAGATTGTACTTCAGTGTCAATACCAAAACCAAGTGTAGACTACCTATTATAAAATAAGACATGAATGCACTGCTACAAAGAAGGCAAACAGACTTTCCTAGTGTAAGTAAGAAGTACATAAATGACAACAGGCCCTGTATACTGAACACCGTGTTATGTATAGCAAACAGAAGATAGCGCCCGTATACCATGTAAACATATGTTTAGAAACAGGCTCATAATAATAATGTCCTGTTATAATATTATCATAACAAATGGTAACAGGCCAAGTAAAAGCTTTCATAATCACAGAATACTAAGTTGCACTCACAGAAACAATTAAATGCAGTCAAATCTTTAATAATAATAAAAGTGTTTTTGGATGCATTTCATATTTTCGTTTTGACGTGTGTGTGTGTGTGCTAACGACAATTTCGTTAGCACATCCGCGAGACTGGCCTTCAGAAATACAATATCCGTCAGAAGGCTGGTTACATCGACGTGGTCGAAGGTGACGGGAGGAAGCTTGTGTAGCGCCTTCGCCACAAACGTCGGCACGTCGTTAGAGTCGGTGTCCTTGAACAGCGTGATCAGTGGCAGGCTTCTCTTAAGCGAAGTGTCCACTGGCAAGTAACTTCCACAATTTCTTGCAGAAGTTAATTGACAACTGTTTCCACTGACTGCAATTTCTCTATATGCAAGTCGGTTGTAGAAGTGTGTAGAAGTTAACTTCCTGCAAGATCTTGTAGAACCGTTTCGACACAAATTGCACAAATTACTTGAGCAAGAGCGATCAAACAAGATGCCTAACTGCAGAAAAATATGAGCTGCGTCTATTGTGTTGTTCTTACATAAGTTTCACCGTATCTTCACGGGACCATACTTTTTTCTCGCTCATGTCAAAGTTATATTTTAAATTTGACACATACGATCAAGTTAAGTTAATCCAGCAATTATTTTAAGAATTTCCGGCTTAAAAATATTAACTTTAAACTTTTTTGTGTGAACAAAATAAAGACGCAAGCGCTTGCTGCAAGGTCAAAACAACCGTATACACGTGCGACTTGCAGCAAGTTCGGCAAGTCACTAAAACTTGCAGAAGTCAACTTGCGCGAGCGTTTACACGTTGGAAGTCGCTTGCGCAAGTCAACTTCTGCAATTTTTATTGCTAGTGGACACTTCGCTTTTGTCCCGTCACGCCGGCAGGACACCATCTGGTCACGCTTGTACAGCACACTGAACAACAACAACTTAGCAGAAGCTATGTCATCCTCATCAGTTCGTTGCGCAGATCTGGACAGACCTTTTCCATCACATCCAGCTTCTGCTGCAGCAACGCCAGCAGCTCATTCACCATAAGTTAATTACTCATGGCGAGTAAATTACGAGCGACAGCTTGCGCCGCGCTAAGCGATATTAAGAATATGCAAACGCATCCGCATCGAAACGACGCAAGTGAGACTGAATCCTAAATTGCATTTAAAACTAGAACAGTGAAGAAACTAAAAAGTGTATAAAATAAGAGAAAAGTGGAAAATGTCTTTTTCTGTACAAAATAGATACTTACACGAGCATGACTGTTTGTTGTCGTAGTTTAGGTTTTCGACCGGAAGTAAAATCTCAAAAACTGTGTTTGGATAAAAATAATTATGATCAGATTATGATAATAATATGTTTAGATTAAATCATTGCAGACGACCGTACCGATGTCTAGTTCCAGTATTTTAGTTGCTTCAAGAGTAGATCTAATTATATGACTTACAAAACGTAGGTATCATAAATGAACTGAAAATGTTTGCCCACCCATAGTCTCTTTACTATTACTTTACTATTCGTTTTTTATACTTTGACTATGGGTTATTGTAACTTTTAGAAACACTCATGACTTCAGGAATAGCATAATAATACTGTCTTCACATTCTTGAACATCACAATAATAATGTGATGTTCAGAACTGAAAATGATTGCCTACCCATAGTCTCTTTATCATTACTTGTTACTATTACTTTACTTGTTACTATTACTTTACTTGTTACTATTACTTTACTTGTTACTATTACTTATTACTTTACTATTAGTTTTTATTTGATAGAATATAAAACATTTACCAATTTTAAATAGCATTTATTATTTTAAAATATAATTTAAATATATTACATCGTTATTTATAACCTGATTATTATATTTGCTTAATACTCTGCCTTGACGAAACAAGTAACACTGGAATAATATTGACGGCCACAGGGCACTATAAAAAATCACAAAAAGGCCTTTTTGGTAGCTTTTATTCTTACACAACAATCCAGCTTCGATATTGACATACATTATAGCAAAATCCGACTCCTGAACTGTATAGACAAAACAAATGCGCCTTTATCAACTGGGCTCGGCAAGACTATCACGAAAAGATTTGATAATAATTAAATAATATGGACATAATCATTTAGGTCCTAGCATGTTCCCTGTTTTGCTTGAACCATGCCACCGTATCGTGTATCGCGGTCTCGAACGGCGTGAACTTGAAGTCCTTGTACAACGTCCTAAGTTTACTGTTCGAAGCGGTCTTCTTGTGCTGTCCGTCTGCCTTTGTCGTGTCGTACACGATCTCTCCAGGAAAACTATGCGCTTTCTTTATCATTTCCGCTACTGTGCTTATAGCTACTTCGTCTTCTTCATCAACTGTAATGAGAAGGATGGGGAAATACAAGTAATGTATATTTGACTAAAAGATACTTTGTTCAAATAAAGTGATTGAGATTTAGCATGTCACATCCAGTATTTTACTCGTATACCGGGTAGAAAGAAACCCATCACATAGTTGTTATCTACGCATTCTGTACATCAGCCATAGTGTACTCCGCGGAACCCTAGGGCTCGGCTCTGTGGGGGGCTCCGCGAAAATATTAGCCTACGACCTATGTCTAGCAGTGGACGTCATTGCTGTTATTTTTGCTGCTTCAGAATCATCCTATTTTTATTTTCGCCATAATTTTTTATTAAATCCAACCAAAATCAATTAGTACAGTGGACGACAAAACTGTCAACAATCCACTTTGTACAAAGGTGACAACAAGGACAGGTGTCCCACCAGGTGGGACAGATTGGTGGGGCAAAGTGGAATAATCCATAAAAAGCAGTTTTAGGGCTCAAATATTTCGTTTTCCAAAAGGGTTCCGTCGCCAAAAAAGTTTGGGACATGCTGCTGTTGTACCATTGAACAAAATGCTTTTACACCCTGTACGTGCATAAACACGTGTAAGCCGCCGTATCTGGATGGCTTATAATAATTTAGCTCACCTGATAATATGATGGGCTCCACGCTCTCGTAGTTCCTCAGCACCCATATGAACAGACGGGCCAGGTCCAGCGAGTATATGAACTGACGCAACGGCTTGCCGCTGCCCATCACCGTGAATGTTTGTTCACCTGCAATTGGGTAGTTGACTGCTATTACAAACAAAAATGACACTTTACTGTTAGCATGTATCATCCCACTGCTGGGCAAAGGCCTTTCAATGCTTGCGATCCAAGGCTAATGTGGACCACTAGTCGTTTGTTTTCTCCAGCTCGTCCAGTCATCTTCTATGGGGTCTGCTACGATGCCTTCTGGCTGTCTCAGGGCTCCACATAGTGGCGATTTTGGATGTACGTCAGGCTGGCCCGGCCCCATGGAATTTAATAATGAGATTGTTATCAATCCAATGTACCCGGGTATACTAATATATGTAACACCTTCATTTTCAATGTAACTCTTTTTAAAAGAAATTACGTGCACTTCTTAGTGGCCGGGCCAGCCTGACGTTTTCAGCCCGGCCACCTTGTTTCCCACTAATCTACAAAAAATACTGGCAATATTGTGCTACAGATGAAATGTACCCTATAATTTATGCATATGTAACACAAAATCGAATCCTAAAACATACGAAATAAAAAATAGCATACGAAATATTAGCGGTTGCAGGTGGCCGGGCTGAAATTATTTCGTTAATATAAAACAGTAAAACTGCAACACCTACCAAAAACTAATACCAGTACATAATGAGATATAGAGATATAGAATACATGTAACGCTTTCATTTTAAATTATAATACATATTTAGAAAGAATAATCACTTGAAATTATATTTCAGCCCGGCCACCTAAAAGCGGTAATATTCCCTAAAATCTTATGCTAATTTGTACAGTAAAACCTGATACAGCTATGAAATGAAAGTTACATTCGTTTTGTTTTATTCGTATACCTTTAAGCCTTCTGTTTGACTAGATTATCAAAATCTGAGAAACTTTCCGAAGAGTGACTATCATTTATTAACTAATTTCAGGACATTTGGTTTGTTGAGTGAAACAAAATTGGTAATTGTCATATTTTTTTAATAATCATTTTTGAAATTAGTTAGACAACATTTGTACTTATATTAATTAGGTACTATAACAATTGTTAATTATAAATAATGTAAAAAAAGGTTACACATTGATAATAACACAGTTATCAAAAAATTATAGTAATATCAATATTACCTTAACATCGAACATTCATTCATTCAGAATATTAGAAGATAATTTTTGGTTAAATACTTATTATACCTTGGTAAAAAATCACAGATTTTCATAATGATTTTTACATCAACTTTGAATTTAAAGTTTTGAAAACTTTCAATTAAAATTATGCTAATATAATTATTACAACAATTCTTAAATAAAGAGAGAACCATAGTTCTTTCAGTGGCAGCTAATGGAAATATAGCTATGTAGTATATATAATTTAACATAATATTAAAATCACAGCTAAAAATCACAATGTTAACTTGTATAATTAAACGTATGCTAATATAATAATCATTGCTAGCCTATATCTGGCATTTGTACTATAAGTATTTTGACTAATTCAAATTTAAATATATTGCTTATTAGAATCGATAAAAACGTACTAATCACTTGATTATGTTATTTAATCAAGCTAAAATGTACGTCAAGGAATGTAAAAATATTAAATCCAAATTACTTTTTTTAACACTAGACTGTAAATCGTCATAACACATCCACAGATCTTGATTAAATAAATGGCATTTATAATGTCCTAGATTTTCCCCCAATACTACATATTCAATAGCACCTACAATCACATAAATATTAGTTCTAACTTTGATAGATAAAGGTATATCGTTCAATATTATTTGATCTGTTCCATTTAAATCAAAAGATATAATATTCTTTACATTATAGCTGGACAAAACAGTGCCCGGGCAATCGTGTTCACAATCCTTCGAAATAACGTCTATACAAATTGAGTCTTCTAGGGCTGATATTCCAAATGTTTTAATTACGTTCATATTAATGGGTAAAAATGGTACTGTTCTTTGAAGTTGAAATGCACATTTTTCTTCGGTACATATTTTTGTAAATAGAGCGCTATAAAATAATTCTAAAATCATTTGTTCAAACAAATTTGCGACATTGCATTCACAATTTATATCTATTGTATTTTTCGAGGATAGTTTGTAGTACTTTTTACATATGGTATTTCTTAGTTCGTATACTGCGGCTTCAGATATGTTTTTGTTACCTATAAATTGTATATAATTACATAACATATTATTATTATTTTCAGTCTGATCTATTTCTAATTTAAAGTTATTAAATGCAATATAACCATAAGCTATTAAATATGTAACAGCATCAAAACCACATGTATTTGTTAAAGTGGAACCAGTTACAATATTTCCATTTTTTATAAATTTTAACATTTTATAAATCGGTACGGTAACTGGCTCTTCAGCTTGTCCTTTCCAATTTTCTACAAAACTTGGCATATCACTGAAAATAGAATCTTGAGGAAATAACCGTTTTTGGTGTGTTCTTTTTTGACGATTCTTTTTGATTTTAATCTTTCGCTCTTGAAGGGGCGGTGCCTCATTATTTTGTAGTTCACTAGCAGCGATATTAAGCTCTCCATTTAAATGATTAATATGTATGTTTAGAAATTCGTCAATCCTGTATTTTCTTACTTTAGTTTTGAGTAATAAATGTTTTATTGTTTTAAAATAATCCTCTGATGCACTAGACGATGGATTTTTGTTTTTTGAATTGTATAATGGAGCCATAACGTTTGACCACATGGGCAATTTTCCCAATAAACGTTTTAGAGTAGATATTAGAGGCGGATAATATAATTTGTTGGGGCGTTCACAAGATTCCTCTTCTTGTTTATTTTTACAAGCAACAATATTATCAAACCATACCATAAAATTGCTTACATCTAAAACATTCTCCTCATTTAGGAATCTTTCTTCATCTACGTAATTGTGTGCGTTGTTAGAATCTTTTTTATCAATTGTAATACCTTGAATTCTTCTTTTCAAATTACAGTGGGCATCAAAGCAAATTTTTGAATAAAATTTAGTTAAAATAACAGTTAACATATTTTCAATTATCTCTCTTATGACTACGATACACTCTGCTGTTTTAATGTAAAGAATACAACGAACAAAGAAAAATTTTACATTTTCTGTTGTATTATTGAAGCACGAAAGATTATGAATAGTTTTGACAAAGTGACTTGTATCTATTCGCATATATACTACAGGCAAACTATTTGTATGTCCCTCCAATGCACTGTAAGAAGCTTCTAAGTAATCTTTTGTAGATTTATATGAAGTAAAGCATTGGATTGTAGCAGCAATCAAAGCTGAGGAATCGTCCGTGATTATTTCTGCAGGAGGGATAATTCCATTACTGGCCCATTTACCCAACCAATCCGCAATGCTATTTTTAGTGTGAGAATCACTAAGCATTTGTGAAATTGGAATAGATTTTAAAAAGCTATCAGCAGTTATTAATATAACATATAAGAATAATCTTTTAGTAAATTTAGTCCCATTAGGTAACACAATTGGTTTAATTATAGAGCCTGTGGCATCTAATGATATGGTTGGTCGACCATACTCTTGAACATATTGTTTGTAATATTTTATTTGTTCTTCTAACCAGTAGTAAATATGAAAAGTTGGTTTCATTAAAATTTCCTGAATTACGGAAGAGTATGTTGAAGTATTTGCCATAATGACAACAGATAATATTTGATTGGTATGGTACCATTTCTGCTTCCTTGTTTCATGACGTATTTGGCGTAATGCTCCGACTGATGGCAATACAGGTGGTTCCTTATCTTGAAATATCATATCATGACTCGCTATTTGTTTTCTAACTATTGTTGCTGAATCAAATTTTAATTTCTTAGATAATGTTCGTCTTGAGTACGGAGTGAGTCGTATTTTTTTTAAAGGATTATGCTTAAAATTTGGTTGAAGTTGATCAATTTCACATAAAAAATCAATAATATGATCAGTCTTATCTTTATTTTGAATTTTCACTGTTGCTTGACACTGAGTGCAACGTCCGTAGAATGTAATGTTAGCGCCTTGAATAACATGTCTTTTAAATGCTACAGTACAAGGTAACTTATAAAACTCCCAGAGTTTTTTTCTTAAAAGACCGGACCACTTAAATTTGGGAATAGCTCTGTACGTCTGATATCTTGCACTAGGTTTATTTTTATCGTGTCGTTTATACGTATAACTTAAGGGTTCAATTTTCTTCCATTCATGAACATCAATTGGAAATTTAAAACTAATTTGATGAAGTAAGCTTGCTTGTTGAATAACTGGAGAAGACCCTGATGATGATGTTGACGAAATTATAATACTATTGGTATTATCTTCATTTCTTTTAATGAAGCACTCATCTTTTGCCCGAGGTGAGTTCTGGTTGTTTAAAAAGTTTCTTCTAAAGCTGAGATATAGTGCTTTTGGTGACATCACATAGTTTATATCTTTTGCTATGGTATTGTATATAATAGAACTATATCTTGTCGTGGTGATCAAGCGTTTATGTTTCTCAAATATTTGTTTTTGAGCCACAATATCTAACGCACTACGTTTTCCCATGGTGTAGGCACGCTCAACTGAAATAAAATATATTCATTTTAACTATGGTTTCGTAATAGGTATTCATGTAGGCTAAATAACTACATTAATATTTATTTAAATACAAATTCCCTAAAAAGATAAGTGTATGCAGTAACATTTGCATGCATTATCAAGTATATACATAAATCTATTAAAAAATATTTTAGCACCTAAGGAAAGAAAGAAAGAAAGAAAGCAAAGAATGTTCATAAGAATCAAATTTACTTTCACAAAACTTATAACTTTTGGGACATTAGAAATATATAAGATAGAATAGAGATGGGGAGAGGGGAGCGTGTCGCGGGACGAGGAAAAGAATGCGGTGAGCGAGGGACGTGGATCGCTGTGGCAGGCCGTACAAGGGGGAGTTACAAGAAGCGCGGGTACAGACGAACACCGTCGACGGTTGCCTGATTACAATGAATAATTCACTAAAATCCAATATATAAATCTTACAGTAATTAATAAGAAACTGATTAATTATTGATTTCACGAAATAAATAAGTACACAATAATAATAAGTAAATACATAGGGTAGGTACACAACAATAAGATTCACAAAAACTAAACACTTACTGTTAGTAAATCACCAAAATTATTACCTATTGACTATAGACGAAAGGATAAAATATATTTAGTTGATGGCATTGTATGGAGTTTTATTATTAAGTAAATGAGTGTTTAGATTTACTTTACTTTACCTGTATATTTTTTTAAATAATTACTTAGCTACCCATTAACATTGTTTGTCGATATATTTTAATTTATCAAAACTATGACTTACCTTAAAAACATCACATCACAAACAACTACACTGCAACAACTGATCAAATTTTACACTCACAGTAATATTAAAACGTAAAATATTATGTCAGAAGTGTTGATAACTACACGGCTCTTGCGCATCTATTCTGTCTACTCGGGGAAAATATCTTACGACTTAGGTTGGGACGCGACACAGGCGCCGTCTAAAAATCGGTGGTAGCGTCTGTGAACTATTATCTTTGTATGGTTATGTTGTGAAGCCAAAAACGGAGAAAATATAAATATAGGTTTAGGTATTATGTATCCAACAATTATTATGTGTGATTTATACTACTTAGTTTATTAATAAAAATATCATAGTAACGCATTTTGTTTCACTCAACAAACCAAATGTCCTGAAATTAGTTAATAAATGATAGTCACTCTTCGGCAAGTTTCTCAGATTTTGATAATCTAGTCAAACAGAAGGCTTAAAGGTATACGACTAAAACGAAACGAATGTAACTTTCATTTCATAGCTGTATCAGGTTTTACTGTACAAATTGGCATAAGATTTTAGGGAATATTACCGCTTTTAGGTGGCCGGGCTGAAATATAATTTCAAGTGATTATTCTTTCTAAATATGTATTATAATTTAAAATGAAAGCGTTACATGTATTCTATATCTCTATATCTCATTATGTACTGGTATTAGTTTTTGGTAGGTGTTGCAGTTTTACTGTTTTATATTAACGAAATAATTTCAGCCCGGCCACCTGCAACCGCTAATATTTCGTATGCTATTGCATTTTAGGATTCGATTTTGTGTTACATATGCATAAATTATAGGGTACATTTCATCTGTAGCACAATATTGCCAGTATTTTTTGTAGATTAGTGGGAAACAAGGTGGCCGGGCTGAAAACGTCAGGCTGGCCCGGCCACTAAGAAGTGCACGTAATTTCTTTTAAAAAGAGTTACATTGAAAATGAAGGTGTTACATATATTAGTATACCCGGGTACATTGGATTGATAACAATCTCATTATTAAATTCCATGGGGCCGGGCCAGCCTGACGTACATGATTTTGGCCCACAGCCCCTTGGACATGCGAGAGAGGTGGCCAGTCGAATCCCACTTCAACGTAGTGGCTTTTTGTGCAACGTCAGTGAGCATAGGTAAGTGTTGTGGAGCAGTGGTGTTGCGAATAATTATGGTGTTTATTTCCTCCTCATGACAAAGAAGTAATATTAACAAATTTTTGAAAGAAAGAAAGAAAAATAAGTTTAATTGGAGACGCGACGGCTGTCCTCCTCGCGCAAAAAAGATTTATGCATTGGTTGTTTTTTATAGTCTTTTTTAGAGTTTTTTATTTACTGTCTTCGTAGGTACTGGTAAGTTTTGAATAATACACAGATTTGATTAAAAACATAAATACGCTTTTCTGTACAGATCCCAAGGAAATAAAAATACTATCTCTATTATGGCTTGAGCTCCGGAATTCCGGTTTTAACAAATCCCGGAATTCCGATATATTTCAGTATCGTTAGTAATATCGGAATTTTGTCACGGCTTGAGGCTGAGTCGAGTCGACACAGTGCGAGCCGCGAGAACGACAGTTATTTTTTTTTTATCGGTTTTTCCTTCTTAAAATACTAACCCTACATTTCCATAACGTCAAATAATCAATAAATATTATGCATTTTGTATACCATTTTTAAAAAGCTTCGAACTACGGAATTCCGGAACTGTATTGCTAATTATTGAAACTCAGTGGTCCAGTACCCAGAAGAATATGCCCTTCAAAGTTCTTTTATTGTTCCACAGTACCTATTGGTTATCATTTTCACTAATAAAAGTTTAGACAGTACTAATGAAGAAACAGTTAAGTATTTTTTATTATTGTTATAACACGAAATACTAGGAAATACCTACTTTATACCTATTGCATAACTTTAAACCAAGCATTTTTGTACATAGCAATGAATTCAGTAAAGCTATATACTCAGCGAAAATAAAAATCTTTGGAATTATAAAAGATTTTGTGGAAAAAATATTGTATCTCTCTAGACTACAGTTCCGGAATTGAAAAATGGTCCGATACTCAAGCCCTAATCTCTATTGGCTTAGTCTGCAACAGGTATTGGTAAAATTGGTTAAGCGTCGGAGACTCTCTCCTGCAACGATTTTGTATCGCGCACTGTATTTTCAACTCTCGGTGTTGAGCCGAACATTCAGAATCAATCAAAGTTCATCCCAGAACGTCCAAAAAATTCACTGTTCGATTTTCAACTCTCGGCGCTAAGCAGTGCGTTGAAAATCCAGTGCGCGATAACAAATCGCACGTGGGTACGAGGACTAACCTTTCTGCATAGCATCGTCCATTCTCCTGATAAGCGCTGGGATGACATGGCTGGACTCCAGGTTGAAGTTGTCGTGTGGACCGAACACGTTGCACGGTATTACTGACGTGAACGTGCAACCGTGCATCTCGTGGTAACCTCTGGGAAAGGGACAATTACTATTTTACTAACCTAACCCAACTTCGGAAAACAATATGGGCAAGCTCATGACACTCATCTACGAGTTCTACGGTTCACTCCGCCAAATCATTTAAATAAAAAGCGGCTCTTGCTACGACACTATAAAATGCAATTCAGGTCGCACAGCGCTGCGAGGCGGCGAGCCTCCTTGCCGGA
Organism: Agrochola litura; assembly: GCA_949152395.1. Lineage (NCBI taxonomy): Eukaryota > Metazoa > Arthropoda > Insecta > Lepidoptera > Noctuidae > Agrochola > Agrochola litura. Next base: position 1,574,056 of record OX424490.1, read on the forward strand.
TTACCGCCATGGGATCTGGAGGCACAGGTTCTCGCGCACATTTGGGAGTGGCGCGAGGAGGCGAAACGCCGAGACTTAACTCCGATGCCGCAAGAAATCGCGGCACAGCGGACAGAGCTCCGGCGGGATCTCATGGCGGCATGGAGAGTGCGATTGTCGCAACTCCGCTCTGGGCACGCCACAATTGCGGCGAAAGGACCCCTCTTTGAGGAGTGGCTAGAGAGGCGCCACGGCGTCCTCACCTTCCGCCTGATGCAGGTCCTCACCGGACACGGCTGTTTCAGGAGGTTCCTGTTCAGGATAAAGCGGGAGGAAACGCCCGGGTGTCACCATTGTGTGGATCGCCCGGATCGCACGGTGGAGCATACGGTGGAGGTCTGCCCGGCTTGGGCGGAGCATCGCCGAGTCCTCGTGGAGGCGATCGGCGGCGGTGATCTCTCGCGTCCGGCACTGGTTCAGGCCATGGTACGGAGCGAGAAGAAATGGGAAGCCGTCACCTCCTTCTGCGAAGCAGTAATGCTCGCGAAGGAGGAGGCGGAACGCGTGAGGGAGAGGCAAATTTCGCGCCCTCGCGCCCCTTATCGACGCCCCGGGCGTCGGGAATCACAGGCAGATTTCCGGCCACCGTAGGCGCGGGCTTGCGGACAGTGAGCAATAGATAGCTCGCCGTCCGATAAGGACCAAGCACGGGTCGACGGCGCGTTGTGTTCCACGCGCGCCTCAAAGAGATGTCAGCAGAATTGAGTCCGCTAGGGCTGATGCCTGCCGGGGTTGCGAATAAGGCCGAAAGGGAAATCGTGCCCCCCCCCCCCCCCCCTCCCCGGCAACATGGCAACTGAAGGAACACGGGTGGATTTTAGTCAGTAAGAGTCTGACACGCCCTCCCGCTCCACAGCGCTAATTACTTACAGTTATATTAACCTAGAAGTTGGCCTCTCTTTCTATCGCGTAACTCAAAAAAATCTGGAATGTTTGATAAAACATTACTATGAATGGTCAAAAATGTATTTATTGTTTCTCTAAATATTCTTCTCCGTTAGCGTAAATGCACTTTTTCATACGAATAAACAAATTTTGAAAACATTTATGCCACTCCTCCGTGGTGACCTCGGAAACATGTTTTTCATACTCTTCGACAACCCTTCTGGTGCTGAACGGTCGATTGCCATTGAATCTGGTAAGCATGGCATTGCACCAAGTGACGCGGTTCGTTTTTTGAGCCTCAGTCAAATGTGTGGGATCCACCGCGAGCACAGCTTTTTCATACCCAAATATTTGTGAAGGGTTGATTGTATTTGACTCACGCCAATGTCTAAAGATACCCGAATCTAATGGTAGGTCACAAAAAAAATGATATACACCGTGTTTTTTTTTTTTAGGTAGGCATCTCGTAGTTGACCTCTGAGATCATGACTACTTAGCCGGGCTTTCCTGTAGGTGCCTTAAGCTACTACACTTAGTTCTCGAACTATTTAAGGACTGTTTAAGTGAACTTATGTGCTTTAGTGCTTACTCACGGAATTGAGTCGGTTTTTATTTTAGGGGATTTTAATGCAGACCCTCGTGAATTGTTTTTTAAGGAACTGATAAACTATTGCGATGACCAGTTTTTGACATGTACCTATTGATGTAGACGTACTAGGTGTAGACTCGGATAATTATTCGTACATTAGTCCTCGTTGGTCTAGTGGTCGCAAGCGCTACTGCTGAGCATGAGGTCCTGGGTTCGATTCCCGGGTCGGGCAAAGTGTTATTGGGTTTTTCTATCTGAAATTTCTCAGTAGCAGCTCGGAGTCTGGATTTGTGCCCGGTTGATGGCAATAGGCTCGCCCCCTATTACATGGGACTTAAACATAACTGGCGAAATGTGGGTGTACCTGCTACAGGGACACCTGTGCCCAACCCTTCGGGGAAACAAGGCGTGATGTTATGTTGTTATGTTATGTAGTCAAGTATATGGTACATGTAGCTGGCTGGATCACTGCGTAGTGACGCAAGCAGCTAGGCAATGTGTAACTAGTGTACGAGTGAAATATGATTCCATGGTTTCTGATCATTTACCGCTCATTGACGCTGATTGACGTGTAAAAGTGTTTGTACAAACCTACTTACAGAAATAAAATCATTTATCATAATTGAGTGTAATTTTAATTTATTGACATCTAAGGTATCTCAAACTACAGAATAGAACAAAAATGTAATTTGGGGTCAGCGAAGTGCCGAACAGATCGCGAAGTACATGTACGAGTGTAATCAATTGTTAGCACTAATAGATTTCCCAGCCGAATTTACTTGTTGTGTTGATTATTATTGTAATGATTCTGGTCACGGGCATATTCTGGATAGACTGTACTCTGACATCGTCACTGCCCTCTGCACTGCGGCAAAGGTATCAACGGAGGAGGGCCGAGGGGGGGGCCAGGCGGCGGCGGCGTGCGCGGGGCTCACGCGTAATTGGGTGGAACAGACATGTCGCTGGTGCTCATAGGGACGCCAGGTCTAGGTTTATGGAATGGGACTTGTGCGGTAGGCCCAGGTCTGGTTCTGTCTATAATGATGTGTTGTAGCAGACGGGTATTCAAATCAAGATTGAAGTGGTGTCAAGATCACCAAGATCAGATTAGAATGGATGCCCTTGCAGATAAACACCGTGAAGGCGATTTCCGTGGGTTCTGGCAGAGCACTGCCAAAATCAACGTACGACCTGGAGTTTCTGCGAGCGTCGGCGGGGTGAGTGATCCTAAGGGCATTGCCAATCTTTTTAAAGAGCATTTTGCTGTTAATTCGCCGCATGGTATAGACAGTGAGGTGCACAATACTGACAGGAGTGGTCATGCTGTCGGAACAAGATTTAGTGCGAAAGAGGTAGCTAGTGTCATAAGGCACATGACTCGAGGAAAATCTCCGGGTCATGATGATTGAGCACTTCCTGCATGCTGGACCTCACATCTCGCGAGGATTAGCAATGTTTTACTCCCTGTGTATGAGCCACTGCTACTTGCCGGATTTTATGAAAACCGTGGTAGTGCCTGTAGTGAAAAATAAGACGGGTGACTTAGCTGATACCAATAACTACAGGCCTATCTCTCTCGCTACCACAGCGGCTAGTCTTTGATGGTCTGCTTAATGTACAGCTGAACAATAACGTAACTCTCCACGATAACCAGTTCGGGTTTCGTCCGCAGATATCAACGGAGAGCGCGATACTGTGCCTTAAGCACACCGTCGACTATTATACGAAGAGGAACACGCCGGTGTACGCATGCTTCCTGGACCTCTCCAAGGCTTTCGATTTAGTTCAATATGATGTCCTGTGGAACAAGTTAGACCAGATTAACTTACCGAATGAAATTACAGGCCTATTTCGGTTCTGGTATGGGCATCAAAAGAATTGTGTGAGATGGGAGTGGGCGATGTTAGAGCAATATGAACTTGAATGTGGTGTCAGGCAGGGAGGGTTGACTACTCCTACACTTTTCAACGTGTACATGAATGACCTGATCGTCGCGCTCAGCAACTGCCATGTCGGCTGCCATATTGATGGAGTGTCTGTGAATAATCTCAGTTATGCGGACGACATGGTGTTGCTGAGTGCGTCGGTATGTGTTCTGAGGAGGTTGTTAAAGGTATGTGAGGACTATGAACGTGATCATGGTTTGCGATATAATGTGGCAAAAAGCCAGTTCATGATTTTTGAAGTTGGTGCAGTGAGTCCCCAGAATGTTCCGTCAGTTAAACTGAACGGGACACGTCTGGAGAGGGTAAATAAATTTGAATATTTGGGACATATTCTTAAATATAAATGATAATGAGGATATAGAGAGAGAGTGGAGGTCGCTCTCAATACGAGCCAACATGATAGCCCGCAGGTTTGCTAGGTGTTCAGGGAGGGTGAAGGTGACACTATTTAGAGCGTATTGTCATCCCTGTACACCTGCAACAAAGAAGTGCTATAGCGCCCTACGCGTTCTCTATAATAATGCGTTTAGGATTGTGATGGGGCTGCCTCGGTTCTGCAGCGCCTCGGGTATGTTCGCGGAGGAGCGTACCGCCTGTTTTTACGCGACTATGCACAGGCGGAGCATCACTCTGGTGCGCAGAGTACGGGCCAGCTCCAACACAGTCCTGGCGATGATTGCTGACAGGCTGGACTGCCCCTACATGCTGCATTGGTGCAGCAGGCATGTTCTAGCAAGGCCGTTTGTCAGGCATTATTAATCCTTGTGTGTGTCTTTGTATGTATTATTTTAATTGTAATAGTATCTTATTTTATTTTGATTTTTTTACATTTATTTTGAATTTATTACTATTATTTTGTTCTATTATATTGTTTGAAAAAATTGATTTCTATGGGCCCAGTTACCCGAAATAAATGTTTTTTTTTTTTTTTAAACCTCCAGCTAGTGGTTATTTAACTATGCTAATTAAAAACTAGGTGAACGCTCGCTACAGGCACCCCCTGTGGGGTACGAACCTTGGCTTAAGGCGTCAACCAGAGGGAGGACATCAATCAAGGATGGGACGGGCTGGATCAAAGTTTTGATCGTGATTATTAGTCGGGGAATTTTAAAGCTACGTGCTTAGCTGCAACAACTGCTGGCACCTCCTTATCGAGCAAGGGTCGGGGGGAGTATCATATACTCGGGGACGCAGTCGCGATCGCAAAGGACCTCGGCGGCGAGGTCGGAATGACGGTAGGCGTCTGTTTTTGTACATTGTGCTGGTTTCCCTACTACTCTACTGGAGGAGGGTAATGGGGTCGTCAGGGTCAGTAAGATTCGCTTAGGGCGGCGAGTTCGATTGATAATAGAGGGAGTGTAACTAGCGGCCTTGACAACCAGAGGGTTGCGATGTTTGGCGGCAGTATCGAAGTAACGCTTGGAAGACCATTTGAGAAATTGGTGGATGGTGGGGGATTTTTAGGTCGAGATGGAGGATCTCATTCCTAACGAACCAGGGGGCTCCCGAGGCCTTCCGAAAGCAACGATTCTGAAATGTCTGCATCTGGTGACTGGGTCTTGCTTGTGCAAAAACAGCACTCGCATAGGTCATAATTGGGCGAATGCACGTTGTGTAAATACGCAATTTGTACCGTAGTGACAATTTGCTACGTGTATTTAGGATAGAGTGAAGCCTTCCAAGAGCCCATGCGGCTCACGCGTGGGCTTGGGTTATTGGCTCTTTAAAGGAAAGATGGTGGTCAAGGACTACACCTAGGTACTTGGCTCGCTTCTCCCAAGGGATAGACTTGCCTAGCATGGTGATGGGTCGGGGGAGACGGGGTTGGGTCTTTTTAAACGGTTTCGAAAAGAGAACCGCTTGGCTTTTGGCGGGATTGACTTCAATCCTCCATTTCCTGAACCAGGCGCCGAGTTTATCGACTGCGGTTTGGAGAATAGCGGCTATTGAGTCGGGTATACACCGTGACATTTTAGTCTTACATTGGGCCATTTAATGTACTCGACATAAAATACCTCTAGGAGTAACTAAAAAATTGTTACAATATACCATTTTTTTTTTATGAATGTTTAGTAGTCCATGAAGTGGGCTGCTTTTGTAAGACGACTAAAATGTCACGGTGTATGATTTGGCATTTTAGATTTTGTGAATGTGAGAATGTTGTAGACTGTAGACTTGTGGACCATTTTCTATTTTGTTAAGTACCTGGTACTTGTTGATAGCCTAATCTGTCCTCTCATACCTATTAAGGGTCCGTGCACGAAAAAAACCCTTTTTCGTCAATAACTTATCTAATTGTAAGAAAGCTTGAAATAATTGAAACATGAAGTCAGTCACAGGACCTGTTCATAATTGCATCACTTTTGCGCCCTCGAAAATATGGTGTATTTCGCCTTTGATTTACTCAATGAAGATATAGTATAATCACAAAAGTAGACCATTAATGATCAAAATTGGTTTCTTCTAACGAAACGATCAAACGTCAGTCTCGCGTCAATTTTAGGAAAACTTGTTGCGAATTTTAGTGATTTTCCACGAATCCTTAATTTATTTGAAAAATCCGTTTCCGCTATGTACAAGACAAAGAATTCGACTTTTCAAATCATAAATAAATTTTGTTTATATTCTGTTTCCCTTTCTCACAACGAATGAACAAAATTGATCAGAATCAGTGATTTCGGGTACGGACCCTTAACACTGTTATTTGAAAACATTGTAAAAACCATTTATTTTTAAAAGAGTAACCGTGGAGTTTCTTGCCGGCTCTTCTCCATAGGAAACGACCAATTGGAACCGTGCACCTAGCTTCTGACGTTTCATAAGTGCCCTTGTAGGTTTAAGTGAAATAAAATATTTAGAATTTGAAAGAACAATGGGAAGAAACGTTCCCACCCTCCAACAAGTTTGAAACTAGTGTCATTCGAAGTGTCTGATGGGTTAGATTTTTTTTTACTATAGCGACATTCTTCGAATATGTGGGCTTTCCCGGAAATATAACTTTTTGTTCAATATTATTAGCAATAATATTAGCATTCAATGAGAAGAAACGTCCCACCTTCCAACAAGTTTGAAACTAAAGTCATTCGAAGCGTCTGATTGGTTAGATTTATAGGTTAGATTATAGCACAGACATTTGAAAACTGTCTGCAATGTGATCGGCTCCGAAAGACATAGTTTTAACAAAAACGACTGCAATACAGCAGTGGGAACATTTATAGGCTGATGATGATGATGAGCCCAGCTACTGAATGTATGTATTAAAATATAAGGTAGGATCTTTTTCTAATAAAAATGAGCAATTATTCCCTGCAATATCAGGAGTTTTACTCACGTTATCCTAGTGACACAACAGTATCACTAACATAGTTGTAAGTTTATTTTATTGTTACTATCATTGTATGAGTCTCATAGCTGTTACTCTTAATAAAGAATTTAATAATAATAATAATTTGTTTGAGTCCGCTCTGGTTCTGCATAGCCCTGAATCCTCTAAGCACACTGCTGGAGGATTCAGGTCTTGGCTATCGGTTGAGGAGAGGTGGTCAGGTTATATCTCACCTCCTCTACATGGATGACCTAAAACTCTTTGCCCCCAACAATTTGCAACTGATGGAGCTACTGAAAGTAACTGAAACTTTCAGTAGCGCCATCAGGATGGAATTAGGTGTGGACAAATGTGCGGTCGTGCATGTAAAGCGAGGGGAGATTGTGGAATCCGTGGGAACCCAACTCTCGGATTCCATAAACCTTAGAGCCCTCTCCGCATCCGAAACCTATAAGTATTTGGGTATGTCGGAAGCGTTGGGCATCAATGTTACTGACATGAAGCAATCGTTGAAGGAGCGCTTCTTTGGCCGCCTGAAGAAAGTATTTAATAGTCTTCCATCGGCGGAAACAAGGTGCGCGCTGTCAACGGTTGGGTCATGCCGGTTTTGATGTACTCTTTCGGCATACTCAAATGGACTCAGACCGAACTAGACGCCTTGGATAGGAGGGTCCGTACGCTACTGACTGCATATCGAATGCATCACCCACGATCATCGGCAATGAGACTGTATATCCCGCGAAAATGTGGAGTTCGAGGCTTTTTAAACGCTAAGACACTCCACAATCGCCAGATATGCAGTCTCAGGGAATATTTCCTAGAAACCGACGTGGGGATGCATCGAGATGTGGTTGCGGTGGACAAGGGCCTTACCCCGCTCTCCTTGGCTAAAGAGAACTGGCGCAAGCCTGTAGTGCTTGACACTAACGAACGCAGGGAGATATGGCAGAGTAAGGAGCTTCATGGGCGCTACTTCCAGGCCCTGCATGGGCGCTACTTCCGGGCCCTGCATGGGCCCGATGTAGATTTACTAGCGTCCGTAGCTTGGTTGCGTTTTGGTGACCTCTTTGGGGAAACCGAAGGTTTTGTCTGCGCAATTATGGACAAAGTTATGATGACGAACAATTACCGGAGATTCATTGTAAAGGACGGCACGGTTGACATCTGTCGGGCATGCCACCGTCCGAGAGAATCAATCCGACATATTATCTCCGGGTGTTCTCGTCTAGCTAACGAAGAGTACTTGCATAGACACAACCTTGTAGCCAGGATTATCCATCAGCAACTTGCTCTGAAATACAGCCTTGTGGAATCGGAAGTGCCGTACTACAGGTATGTGCCCGACCCAGTTCTCGAAAATGGAAATATCACATTGTACTGGGATCGATCCATCATCACTGACAGGACTATTGTTGTCAATAAGCCTGATATAGTGGTTGTGGATCGAGGAGAGCGGCGCGCAATGATTATTGACATAACGGTCCCGCATGACGGGAACCTCGTGAAAGCCGAGAAAGATAAACAAATCAAGTATCTTGACTTGGCTCGCGAGGTTGTCGACATGTGGGATGTGGACTCAGCAATCATTGTGCCGATAGTCGTATCAGCCAATGGCTTAATTGCCAAGAGCCTCGACCAACACCTAAGGAGGCTCTCGTTGGGCAGCTGGATTAAGGGCTTGATTCAGAAAGCGGTACTCCTGGACACGGCTCGCATTGTTAGGTGATATTAATATTTAAAAATATAATTTATATGTAAATAATGAAATAAAAGAATCAAAGAATAATTAGACGCGTTGCTCAGATCACAATATTTTACTGATAAGTGTTAAGAGTACAACAATACCTGTTTAGAACATCTATCATTCTTTTAGCATAGCTGTAACCATAGTTTGATGTGTGTGGAGGGCCATTGTGCACCTGAAATCAATTTAGAAGTCTTTAGTATAAAATAAATCATTTAGTATGTAGTTCTAAATCTAAAGAAAGTAGCAAATAACAAAAATTTCAAAAGAAATAGGTACGTAGGTAGATACCATGATGGGGAAAGACAGACGGTCTCATAAACTAAAAACTTTCGAAGAAAACATCATCTGAACAAGGGGAGTGAAGAAGACAATCAAATGCCTAGAAGAGTGAATACCATACATCATATTAACCCTCTGGTTGTCGAGGCCGCTAGTTACACTACCTCTAGTATCAATCGAACTCGCCGCCCTAAACGTATCCTTACCGACCCTGACGACCCCATTATCCCTCCTCCAGGAGAGCAGTAGGGAAACCAGCACAGTGTACAAAAACAGACGCCTCCCGTCATTCTAACCTCGCCGCCGAGGTCCTTTGCGATAGCGTGTATGAGTGTGTGTGTGCGTTCGAGTATTGCGTTCAGGAACGACGCACACTTAGACGACGTTCGCACGGACGTAATTAAATCGCGGCGGGATTTTATAGCGCACTGGATTTTCAACTCTCGGTGTTAAGTCGAGCGTTGAGAATCCAACGCGCTGGGACGCACGCTCGTCCCAACGCGTTTAAAAAACACAGTGTTGGATTTTCAACTCTCGGCGCTAAGCAGAGCGTTGAAAATCAAGTGCACGAAAAAAATTCGCCGCGATTTTATTACGTCCGTGCGAACGTCGGCTAAGTGTGCGTCGTTCCTGAACGCAATACTCGAACGCACACACACACTCATATATAATAGAAAGCGACAAAAAGAGAGAGGAAGTCGCATGGAGGGGGCATAACGCTTTTCCTCACGTGACGATTTCTACCAGTCCACTTTTACCGCACGCCGCGGGCGTTGGCAGCTTTTGTAATGCGACTTAGAATAATTTTAGCAAAAACTTTATATTTGACATAAGGCTTATTGGACGATAGTTGCCTACATCGATTCTGTCTCCCTTTTTATGGATCAGAATTATAGTGGACGTAGTCTACTGCTAAGGTATGGCTTCTGTTGCTATTATGTCGTTGAAAATAGACACCAGAGGCGATGTAATGGCGTTACGTGAAAAGACTGTACTTTTAATCCTTTGAAGAGGCTGCATCGATTGGCACCATAAACATCAAAATTGACATTATTCTAGCTTACTGTACCATTTTTACTAAATCTATAAAGTTAGCAATTACTCAAAAGTTAAGGACAAGTCTCCTAAGCACATTTCCCTGTAGCTACAACGATTAAAGCACCTGCTCTTGTAATTTCTATATGTGTGTTTTTGTAAAAATTCCGGGGTCCGATTGTGATACCCTTTTGCACAAATATCAAAATCGTATCGCTATTGACCACTTTGGCCCAGTCTCCTTTATCATATTTCACACAAGCGAAAAACAGTTGTTGTTTTTGTATTTGAACTTACCATAGTCTCATCAATGGGATATGTTGTTTTGTCAGGAAATATACATGTAGATAGGCAGGACACTACTTTCCTCACATTATTCTTTTGGCTGGCATTCAGCACATTATCATTAATTGCCATATTCTCCCTCTGCAACAAACATAATAATGTTTACTGTAAGGACCATCTGACCTCATAGTATCATCTGTGATCTTTTTCATGTCATAGACCTGTACCCTAATTGCGTAATGCAACACAATCACAATTTGTTTGGATTTGAAACAGATTGCTGATCCATTGCTTCATAAGTTGGAACAAAAATCTGCTCGACAACGTAAATAACGCAATGAATGAAAATGAAATAAATTAGGCTTTGTTTACGAAAATAAGTTACGCAATTAGGGTACAGGTTTGCTAACTTGGGTTTTTAATACCGTCAGATACCGGTGGGTTACAATCATAAAAATATAAATAAGTAACTGGAGAAGTGGCATGGGGGCGTGTCTGTGTCCGCGCGTCATGATCACGATGCTCATGTCATAGGAAAATGGCCGTCTCCGCTAATACCGGCTACACACGTAGCGATATATCGTAGCGATTCCAGACTGTACAGATAAATCGAACGTTCCTAGTGTCTCCACACGCCTCCGATATCGACGTCAATCGTCAGTTCTTCGCAGAAGCTCACGCAAAAAACATGTCATCCACGATGGAAGATGATGACGCACTTGCGATATTAGGCCTGGTTATGTTTAAAAAAAAAGGCGCGGAGTGTGTGGTGTAAAGACTGGCTCATGAAAAGGAAGCTATTTTCTCATATCAACTTATTAAATGAGTTGATGAAATTCGCTCCGAAAGATTGGCATAATTATATAAGAATAAATGAGGAGTGAGAGATAGAGAATGAAAACTATGCAAACGCAATCGACAACGATTTATCTAATAGAAATTGCAACTGCCACCGATGAACGATAATCTGCAACGATTTATCATACACACGATCGATAAATCTGCGCAAATCAGTTTGCACAGATTAATCGCTACGATATATCGTTACGTGTGTAGCCGGCATAACTAGTGGGCTTTCGACCGCGATCGTAACAACATTTAAGAATGCCGTGTTGTTCAGTAGTTTCTTGTAAAAATCGAGGTCAAACTAGAAACTTTATAAATCATAGAACTACTTATCATATATCAACACAAGTATTTTACTATATTTGTGTTGAAAATCAGTGTGGATAAGGTTTATAATTGATTGTGTAGTAGGTTCTGATTTATGAATTGCATGAGTGAGCGCAACCTCGTATCTATTGGATTTACTAATCTGCATGTGTAGCTGTGGCGACTAGTGGCGAGGTAGTGGGGATAAATTGGAGACAATTGGATTTCGATACATTTTCAGCTACCGATGCCCGGTAGCTGAAAATCTCCTTCTTTCTTATTCCTATGGTTACAATTTTTATATACGGGGTGGCAGGTACATCGACGCGAAAACTGAAACCATGGATTCAGTATATGATTGAGAAACAATTTTTTATTCATAAATGTTACTACTCCACAACTGAGTTTATGGAGGACACCACTGACATTTAGCTTATTATATACAGTATTACATTTAAGTAGATTATTATTATTTTGACATTGGTAATTGTGTATTAGTACGTAAGGAATTGTGTGTTAGTATGTAAGTAATTGAGTTATTTCATTTTAAATGTATGTCTGTTGTTTCGACATCACAAATTTTATTATTTGTATGCTCTTGAGTAAAATGAAGCGAACTGACCATCTTATTATAACATGCTATTTTTTTTAATATAAATTTATGAATAAAATAACTTAATTTGATTGGATCACGTTCTCGAAAATTTGCAATAAAGGGGTTTACAGGGGCGAAAAATTTTATCTGGGAAAATTCATTTTATCTATTTCACGCGAGCAGAGCTCGGTTGCCCGATTTTTTAAATATTTTTATAAAAAAAATTAAACAAGTCATATGTTTACAAATAAAAATGAAATAAAAAAAATATTTCAGCATCATAGAATCTATAGTTTAACTTTAACTGTATGTCGGATCCGGTCATTAGTACGGACACGAAACGAATCGCAAGCGCGCCACTGGCGAAATCAAGAGTGATCTACCTATACCAAAAAAGGCGCGCTTCTACAGGGTCGTGATGTTTTAAGGCCACGGCAAGGAGGGCATTCAGCCTCTGGTCGCATTGGAGTTAAGACGTCGCGGAACTGTTCTCGATTCGTGGTGCTCAGTTATTATGTTAGTTGTAATTTGTGATCATTGTGTTAATTGGTGATTTTAATAAACGCCGTCGCACCCAGTGTGTGTATAATTTAGCTAGTGTGATTAATTAGATAGTAAATTATAATGTGATCTGAACTGCAAACTGTTTTTCTATTGCGCATTAACCAACACTACCCACACTACGCCCACAGTAGTTAAAATATCGCTGATAATAACGAAAGTCACATACCCGTCTCCTACATGTATTTAATACAAATTGATAAAATTTACAGCCTTTTTCAGAATAATCATTTATAACATTTTTTGACACAATTACATCAACATGAAGTAATGGCATAAAAAAAACAAATTATTTAAAAAAACTAAAAACCCAACTGCAAAAACACATAACTGAAAAGAGAAAAACAAGCATTATAATCTATAGAATTTTGGTATTGCAGGCCGGGGACAAACAAAAGTTACACCAAAATTTCAGGTTATTAGTTTGTCCCGTTTGTCCGCATGTTTTTTCAATAATTTGTTTTATTTCAAACCTTTTAGTTTTATTAATATGTATTTTTATATATTTTTTACTCATTACTAGGTTTTGCTTGATACCAATAATGTTTTTTTTTAAACTTTCCCCTCCCTTTTTTTTTGTATTTGCAGATGCAATATAAATATTATATAGCCTATGTCACTCTCACAATTAAGACGAATCTAACGACACCTCATATGTTAAAATCCATCAAGCTGTTTAGGCTACAGAGCGTGCCAAAGAAATAGACATACATACATACATATATACATACAAACATACATACACACAAACATACATATACATACATACAAACATGCATACATACACACAAACATCCATACCTACATACAAACATACATACACACAAACATACCTACATACAAACATACATACATACAAACATACATACATACAAACATACATACATACAAACATACATACAAACATACATACATACATACATACAAACATACATACAAACATACATACATACAAACATACATACAAACATACATCCATACAAACATACATACATACATACATACATACATACATACAAACATACATACATATACATACAAACACACATACATACAAACATACATACATACATACATACATACAAACATACATACATACAAACATACATACATACAAACATACATACATACAAACATACATACATACAAACATACATACTCTCGAAAAACATTACCCTCCTTCTGTGGCAGTCGGGTAATAAATGATCATTTCTTTTCAACGTGACAAGAGGTTGTGCTGGCACAGCCAAAAGTATAAACATTGTAAAAATAATCAACAAAGATTAACAAGAGATAAGGCCAACTAATGGAAAATGTTTGTAACTCAAGAAAATCTTCATTTATAATCTAATCAAAATCTCAACCACTTATGTTAAGTTTGTTTGATAATAAGTGTCTCTAACAGAACAGGAAACCAATGTTGTATGAATAAGCATTGCCTTTCAACGTGGCAATGCTGTCAGCCTAATTAACACTTTTCCCATTGTCAGCAATGCGGATGAATTTATGATGCCCAATGAGCTCTTCCACCTTTTAAATATTTGTACATAATGTTATATATTTTTAGTGTTACTTGTATGTACTTACGAAGAAGTCTAAGTTGTGTGCCATGTTATGGAAAAGCCCTCCAACCATAGCTGCTAAATGTATCACATGTGTGGGCTGATGTTGCTCAAATAAAGCATCCGTTTGGGCCTTATCTCTGAAAATAGTCACAATTATAATTATGTATATGTAACAAAGAAATAATGAAGAATAAGAAAATAAACTTTTCTGTTACAAGAAAGCTTTTCAACACCAGTATCCTTCTTATACTAACTTACAGATGCCAACATTAGCCTTGACCAAAACCCAACAGACAAAACTTCAAATGTGTCAGCGTAGCATGGAAAGAAGTATGATGGGGAAAAGAAAGCTAGAAAGAACCAATCACTGTGTAATAAAAACACAAGATGTAGTACTAAAACTGAAAAGATTAAAATGGAAATGGGCCAGCCACACTGTCAGAGCAGAAGAGAAATGGAACAAAAAAGTGACTATGGTATATAGGGAAACCTTTGAAAAAATAGCAGGATGACTTGGTGAGGAAGGCCGGAAAGACATGTACTAGACAGGCAAGTCAAGTAACAGGGAGAATTGAAAGGGGTTGGAGGAGGCCTTTGCCAAAGGGCACACATAGACTCTGAACTGAGATTAAACATTTTGTAACACAACTGTAACTCTGAAAAAAGGCTATACTTAAATAAAAATGTAAGGTACTACTAGGTACATGCTTGTATACATAATGCTATCGGTACTAGCCGGCGCTAAACGTTACGTATGCAAATGCGTACAGAGTACCTGACCCTCAGAAAACGTTGTCTTTAGGTACCTACCTGAGATCTCCGTCTTTAGATCCACAGAAAATCCAAATTTCATCTTTGGAACTATCATTTTTCTGCAACTTTTCTTCATCGATTATCGTTTTTATCGCTTGGCCAACAAGGCCGGAACCTCCAGTCACCAATATCACACATTTATCTTCACTCATCTGAAATTATTTTTATATGGTGTTTTTATTTTAAACTCAATCGTTTTCCCATTTAATGCATAATCATCTCGACGGCGATTTAAAAAGTATAGTAGTAACTTACTTTAATATTTTTTCAGGATGTAGCAGTGTTTTCAAAATAATTTTTAAATTTGATATTGACGTTCACGTTGTTCACGTACTGACAACTGACAAGCGACAACCACAGTAGGACTGTTGATAAAATATCGATATATCGAAATATCGATATTATTATTTAGAAATATCGATATTTATTACTAATATTTTATAAACAGCTGAACATATAAAACAAAGAGTATTTTTAAAAACTCTTACTGAAAAATATTGGTACACATGACTGTCTTATTTAAATTAAACAATAATTACTAAGATATAGTTATAACCTAACACTTTTTTACATTTATAATTTAATTTGCTTAATAAATATACTGGACTATAAACTGTGTAATCATTTTTGAGCTGCCTTACGATTTTTTTTTAAATAAAGCCGATTTATCGAAATATCGATATTTTTTTTTCGATATATCAAACTCCGATATTGATATATTTAAAAATATCGATATATCGAAATTCCGATATTTTTAAAAATATCAACAGTCCTAAACCACAGAACATATATACTCCTAACGCTGACCACAGAACATGGCCGCATTCCGAATTACGCTTGATAATATCGCGAATCCGACCAAAGTCACAATTATTACTCAATTGTGACTTTGGTAGTTTTACTAGAACAAATGTTGGTCAGACCATGGTCTACTACCATTCTAAAGCATCAAATATGTTATTAAAACAAACTGAACTAGGCGTTCTCCAATAAGTCTTATGTTACTCAAACGTGTTCAAACATTAACCGCAACATCAAATTACTCATCGCGGCAGTGATATGGCATTCAAAAGAGTTATGAGGAGTCCACGTGGACTACAAGGATGTCCAGCCAATGCGGGCCGAAATACAAATAAATCATTAGCCAATGACATGCAATCGCGCGAAATATCGTCCCGCCCATTTCTTTTGTTGACTGCCGCCAGCCGCTTCCGCCACCCGAGCGGTAGCCAGTCTACCGAAATCTCTCGAGCGGGTCACACTTATGCATCCGATGTACTTACGTCACGGCCAAGTATTGCGCTTGTTTTTTTGTGAAAATGAGTTCTAAGTGTTCTAACTATTTTAATGTGGAGTGGTGTGGGATATGGTGCGTTTTGCGTGCAATTTTGTACCTACATTCTGAACTGTGATGTAAGAAAGTAACTAAGTAGGTAGGTACCTACTTTACTTACCAGAACTAATAATTAACATCAGGATCGTCAGAAATTCTAGCTGGCTCGATAAGAATGAAGAGAAATTGGAATCAAAGTTGTCTTGGTGCACAGCTAACTGTTATTATGTTGTGATCTCAGGTAGATTCATATTACATTCTTATAAGGTTCGTGTTAAAATGCTTACTTTGATCCATTAACAATATTAAAAGTTAATTTGGAAGGAAATTTTAGCAAATTGAAATTGTCATAATTACGTAACTTGAAAACTCACTTTTTTGTTTGTAAAGATATTTCTTTAGTTTTGGTTTTAAATAAAAGTTTTATACTTAAAACCACGTTTAGTTCATGAAAATCGGCCCACGGAACAAAAAGATACGGTCATTTTTATGTATGGAAGTTTTATTTAGTTAATAATAATTTTTAAATGTTTGTTCTAATAACGCCTCACTTTTAGTTAACTCATAATTATACTCATAGATTTTACTCCTAAAGTTTTCATACCGCAAGCTTAATATGAAAATACCTTGATACGCGAGCGCCGTAGTGTCTGTGTTGTAGGGAGTAACGATAATCTTTTAAAACACGAGAAACGACATTTTAAACTTTGTCTTTTTTCAAAAACCAATTATGTTTTCTTTTT
Source organism: Agrochola litura (assembly GCA_949152395.1). Taxonomy (NCBI): domain Eukaryota; kingdom Metazoa; phylum Arthropoda; class Insecta; order Lepidoptera; family Noctuidae; genus Agrochola; species Agrochola litura. The sequence goes on from OX424490.1 coordinate 1,590,948, forward strand.
TATTGGATGCTGTAGAATGGTAGTAGACCATGGTCTGAGCAACGTGTGTTCTAGCAAAACTATTCAAATTTCACGGTGTATTTTGTGACTATTAAAGGTCTGATTCGCGATATTATCACTTTTAGCGTAACTCGGAATGCGACCCGACACTCAGGATAAACCAGACAAACCGGACCTATTTCAATGGGACAAACAAGCACGGCACCACAGATTACTTGTAAGCCATAGAAATATCATTGTCAGGTATCATTATCAGGACGATTTTTTAAACAACAAAACATTAAACCTTATCGAAAAAAATATTATTATGATCACAAAAACATCATAGAGATACGATTTGCCCCAAACAGTATGTCAATTGGTTAAATAGTTTCAAAGATAATATAAAATGACTAAATCGCAAAATGCCGCCGTCCATTCACGAACCGCATTAGAACATGCTTTGTACGGACGTTTTATCCATTTACCCATAGATGGCGTTGTGCAATTACGTCATTTTTCTGTATCGCGGTGTTATGATTTTCCACGGATTAATGACCCTCTCCAGTTATTATATAAAACTTTTGTTGTTAGATAGGTAAGTTGTACGCAGTTGGTTGGATGTTGTTGGTCTTTAAAATTGTTTTGATTGCTCGGTTTGTTTCTTAACCGCTCAAGGCCCGCGGGCGGTCCGCGCCGTGACAGATTTACGACCACACATAAATAAACAATTACTCGGGTTTCATTATAACGTCTCAAGTAGTATTGTTTATGTTTTTTGCTACTCGAATAGATTAGGAATACGTTTCAAATGGTTGCAGTCTTTGTAAACAACGTTCACTTATCTTTATTACCCGCTTTTGTTATTATTTCTTTTGTTCTTTGTGATAACGATTTCTGATAAAACTACCGTACCAATTCACACGAAATTTTGCAGGGTACATTATGGATAGATAAGTTATCTAACAAAAGCGTTTTTAGAGACAAACATTCAAAACAAAAAATTCAAAAAATCTAGATTTTAGATAATCTAGATTTTCTAATGCTTACGTAACTTTCTCCGTCCCAAAAAAATTTTTTTTTGTATTATTTTGTTCTAAATGTTGTCTAATACGATGATACATGTAATATAGAAAAGAAATAAAACACTTACGGATCAGATCCATACAGAAAAACCACAAAATATCACAACTTTCACTTTGACGGGAACTTTCTCTTATCTGTTTGTTTACACTTTTTTGGTTGGGTCAAAATAGGTATAACATGATGTTATTTATATCTAAAACGATGTAATATTTACTTCAAAATGAAAATATCACCACTTTCCGACGATTTACACACAAAAACCATTAAAAAACGAATTATTACAGCGAATGGGAGTGACGTTTGACTGACATTTTACCGCGCGGGAACGTGATTTTCAACATTTTTTTAAAATGTTGCCTATTAATATTTTTGCTTTTAGTCGATTTATTTGACGAGAATATTTATCCGACCATAGACACAAAAATTCACAGACAATAATAGCCATTACAGCGAATACAAATAGAGTTGTAAGCCGCGTGGGTACTTGGACGCACCGGTGCGTCCGCGGTGCTTTAGCGGAATACAAATACTACTTCGTTCTCATTCTTCGAGTTCGAAGCTGTGGTATTTCTGTTTTTGGGATATCGGACAGTTTCAGCGATTGTTTATCATGCTATAAGGAAATCACAACTTTCCCGTCCGACATCCCAGACAAGAGCAGCTCGAGTACGCCGTACGGAAGAGTCTGCTCTTGAAAATCATCAGCGCCTCTCGAGGAATAGAGAAAATATTTCGCAAGCACGCGCTGGGGAATCTAGCTCCGAGCGTTCACAGCGGCTTGCTTACCAAAGCTGGAAAACATCGCAGGTCCGTGCTCGGGAATCTAGCGCTGAACGTGCGCAGCGTCTCAGTGATTTAAGGCAGCATGTCTCTGCAACAAGGGATAGGGAGTCTAGCGCTGAGCGTTCGCAGTGGCTCGCTAGCCAAACTGTGAGAACATGGCAGGCCCGTGCTCGGGAATCTAGCGCTGAACGTGCGCAGCGTCTCAGTGATTTAAGGCAGCATGTCTCTGCAACAATGGATAAGGAGTCTAGCGCTCGCAGAGGCTCGCTAGCCAAAGCGCGAGAACATCGCAGGCCCCTGCTCGGGAATCTAGCGCTGAACATGCGCAGCGTCTTTCTCGATTTAAGGCAGCATGTCTCAGCAACAAGGGATAGGGAGACTAGCGCTGAGCGCTCGCAGCGGCTTGCTAACCAAAGAGTGAGAACATCGCAGGCTCGTGCTCGGGAATCTAGCGCTGAACATACGCAACGCCTAGCAACAGAAAGACAGCGGGCAGACTGAAATAAATCATAGCACTCAGTACTAACCGAACCACACTCATAATTTCATCACAAGTTAAAATGTTTACCGCCCAACGAAGTGGGCACGGGTCAGCTAGTGTAAAATAAATGGCTTTTGCACAGCACAACTATAGCGCTTGGTGTTTTCGTGTAAGTAAATTGTACGGTGCATGGTGAATGCACGCTGTGTTTGATGGAATAAGGTTTATAACTGATTGTGTAGTACGTTCTGATTTAAGAATGGCAAGTGTGAGCGCGACTTCGTATCTATTGGGCTTATTGATCTGCATGTATAATTGTGACGACGTGGTTGGGACAAATTGGAAACATTGGGTTTCGATACATTTTCAACTACCGGGCATATTTCCTTCTTTCTTATCTATCTATCTTATTCTTATATTTATTTCTTATTTCAGGTTGAGACAGGTTGATTTTGTTCACAATTATGCTTCCTGACTTTTATTATTCGTGGGCCAATGTATAGAAATGATAAAATTGTAATAATAACAACTATTACATAGAAGTAAAAATAAAATTATGTTATAGTACCAATAATTAACACATTAATTTAAAAAATCAGTAGGTACATAATACGTACTGATTTTTAATATGAATCAATTTAGAGTAAATATGGCAAATACATTTTGGAGGGTTCCTTTTTTTTGTAATGTAATGGCTGCCATGTTGGATTTACATTTTGAACTCACTATCGATTTTAGCACCCTCAAAAAACTATGAAAATGATACCCATTTATTTAAAGGCTTACCAACTAAACACATACACAGCATTAACCCAAAATCTCTGTCATAATGTAGATCTCGCATGTATCTAAATTACAGGAAAGCACGGCACTATCAATTAGCATACTAGAACATTATGATGAAAAATGTGAACATTTTCACAGCCACCATCTTGAATTTTCATTTAGACCAAATTCTCAGTTTCTCTCTCTCTCTCTCTATACCGAATTAGAAGAAGATAGTCGCAAGTATGAACGCGTTTTCGCGTGACGATTTCTGCCAGTTTACTCCTACCGCAAGCCGCGTTAAAGAACTTCCTTCCAAAAACCATTTTTTAACAATACTAAATACTAATTCGTGAAATTATCGACGTGTCAATTTTGGTATCATACGTCTCGCTATCATTTTTGCTAGAAGACATAATTTATAGTCAAATGCATCTAAGGGTGCGTTCCGAGTAACACTGTAATCGATTTGAGCGTGCTAACACCCGTACCGAATTAGCGTGATCGCGATACTGATGTCCCGTGAATCGTCATAGATGACCATGACATGCGCCATCTTGCGATAACACCGACTATGCCCTAAATCAGATAGTCTTTTTCTCAACTATCTTGGGGGCGGCTTCTACCTCTCTGCTCGACAAGATTTTGACATGTGACACATCAGTTGACTCGACGGGGTGTTGCGAATTCAGTCATGAAATTCAGGAATTTACATCAACTTTCAGCATTCGAATTTATTAAGAAAAATATGTTACCGCGCCTATTTTATACAATAAGTTTGTCGAAAATATCTTTAATTATATGTTGAGATCAGTCAAACCGCGTCAGTACACTGCGAAAGTTATATATCATTGGTATTACTACACCTATCCAAAAGGTAGGTAATTTAAATTTGCTGAAAATATGTACATAAACAACGCACTCTCTTGCTGAAAATATGCAAAAAGGAAAAATAAAGATATCATTATTCTCTCTGCATTCTTACTTTTACCATGTTTCATACATAAACTACATAAAAAACACGATCAAATCATAAAAAAAACTACTAAAAATTGTGTTGCGACGTGACACTTCTTAGTGCTGACCGTCTACCCAATTTTCTTATATCGATTCAAAAGTAGTATTCAGCCTAATCGATACTCGCAATAAAATCAGTGTGAAAAAAGTATTAGAAACTGAATAAAAACTCTTTGATATGTTTTCCATTAATTATTTTATTTTTGATATTAATAATTTTATTAGTAAGTATACAAATACAGTGTGGATCGGGCAGTAACTTTTGAGGGTTCCGTACGTACCTACGAATGAAAAAACGGAACCCATAAAGGATTACTCGTGTGTCGGTCTGTCACAGCCAATTTGCTCCGAATCTACTGGACCGATTAAGTTGAAATTTGGTACCTACACATATGAATTTCTGTGACCCAAATACAGAAGTGTAACGTTAATAAGTGAATTTTGAATAAGGGGTCACTTTTGGGGGCCAAACTAGAAAATAAAAAAGAAAGTTTTGCAAACTATACCGTGTGACATCAAATAAAAGGGCTTGTTGTGGGGGTCCCAAATATTTATGTTAATTATATTATTTATATTATTTTTGGAACTAAGTTCTTTAACGCGACTTGCAGTAGGAGTAAACTGGCATAAATCGTCACGCGAAAAAGTGTTCATACTTGTGACTGAGACTCTTCTAATTTGATAGAGAGAGAGAGTGTGAATTTGGTCAAAATGTAAATCCAAGATGGCGGCTGCGAAAATTTTCAAATTTTTCATCATGTGAGTAGGTTTCATGGTTGTCGAAGGCGTTGAAGCCGATAGTGACATTAAAATGTAAATCCAAGATGGCGGCTGCGAAAATTTTCAAATTTTTCATCATTGGTATAGTTTTCATAGTTTTTGAGGGTGCTAAAGTCGATAATGAGGTCAAAGGTAAATCCAAGATGGCGGCTGCGAAATTTTTATTTTGTTAGAAATTATACGTGAAAAAGAACTTAGTTTGGCCTTACACGTTTTATTTTTTAATTTATTATAGAAAATAGACCATTATCTACGGAGCCATTGAATATATTTATTTTTAATACTGGAAATTGTTGGTTGATTATAGATTCATATAAAAAGTCTTTGGTCGTAAAATAATATGAGTTTGTTCTTGAGATAAATTATTGGTATAAACATGGATGCTATTACAATTTGATAATTTTTCATCATGACTACAATTTTCATGTTTTTCGGGGGGATAGTGCTGATATCGAATAAGATGAACATTCTGGATTTTAAGATGGCGGCATTTCCAAATAATAATAATATTGTAGATAAATTCTCATAGACATCAGTTTAATGCCTATTGTAAACTCGATAGCCAAAATCCGTGAAAAAAACGGCCCTCTTAATTTCGTCATGTCCGTCTGTCCGTTTGCCCGGATGTCATACAGCCATTTTATACGGAGACTATTTCCTCCATCGATGAAAATTTGGAATAGGTGTATTCTTTGCATCGCTAAACAACGGTGTAGTGAAATTACGATAAACATAATATAGGGGATGGCATACATATAACCAAGGGATGAAAAAATATCTATGCACATAAAGCGTGTATTGTTTCATCTCTTAATTAAAATGATAAATATGTATGTTTCTAATTACTTTACTTTTTAAATCAATAGTTTTTGAGATATGGGTTTTTTTCGGTTACAACCGCAGAATTAACTTTGCTTAGTATAATTTTTTCGAGAAATACAACCTTATTTTTGCAGTCGATAAAATTTATGCTGTGCAATTTTATGCGTAAATAAGTATTCATCCTAACTACGGAATCCTTCACTGTGCGTAGTCCAACATACACTTGGCCAGCTTTTTTAATTTCGTTGGAAAACTACCACAAAAAAAAACATTTCTTTTACTCAAGTAAGAGTAACCTATTAAAAACAAAAACTCATACAACTAACAAAAAATATGGACGTCATTTAAAAACGTTTGCGAAATACCTACCCACTTTATAAAAAATAATTTATCGTCATTCCCAAACAAAATTTTGAGCCTACTTAATAAATGTATACTGGGCATTCTGTAGCAAACTATCAGAAAGTATCAAAAATAAAATCCACATTAAATAATTGTCCAAAAAATTTAAATAGTTTTGAACAGCGAGCACATTCCGAATTTAAATTCAAATATAGAAACAATTAAGCGCGAAATTTAATAAATTAGGTACCTAAGTATACGAGTATATCCCCGTCCTGTCTGTTGACTCCTTTTATACATAAACTCCAAAAAATTATTAAAATTACATTAGAAAAGTATAAATAATTATTATATGCAATGCTTAATGTATTTAATGCTTAAAACTTTTATTTTATTTCAATTTTCAAGTATCGATTTCTTACATTCGACATATTAATTAATCGAGTCGAACAAAATTGAAAAAAAAAATCGTTTGGCATAATCGTTTTCGCACATCATTACAATAAAAAAAACAATAATGGTCGGATATTTTTAACACAAATTGAGTAGTGGTAATGAATATTACGTGTTATTGGACCTGTGTTCGTATATTACGTTAAGATCTGGGCATTTTCTAGTTGTTTATAATATTTTTAATAATATTTGTCACATTTTAAATCGTATCTACATGTGTATGTGTGATATTAGTGAAAAGTTAAAATGTAAACACGCACGATTGGCGCGAAACTTCGACTTTGGCTATCAAAAACTTCATTACCACTACATAATTAACTTGAACAATGGATGAATTTGTCAAATAATTAAATGATGTAGTATTCACTGCCCCTGTGGTGGAGCTTAGATGTTCGAAATCCCCAATTTTTATGATTTTTAGCCTCGACCTCGACTGTCATCAAAATGGCGATTATCGCATTTACAGACTTGAATTTTATAAAGGTAAATTAATAATCTTGCACGCTAAATATGAAAGATTTAATGGTGTAAACATTTGAGTTTTTTATTTAACTCTCTTAATTAACGCATATTCATAAGATTTAATGGGTAGTATAATAAATATTTACATATTCAATTAAGGGTGTCGTATGTGGTAATTCTGGGGTCCAATTGGACCCACTACCGAGCCGGCGGAGGTTTGTGTGTTCGGGTCCAATCGGGGGCGCTTCCGAACTATACGGTTAATATCACTGTGAGCGCTGTCAGAAATGACAGTTAGTTGTCTTGCTTTGAGTTGCATCTTATCTATGAACTAACGTGGCATTTTCGAAATTGTGCTTCTGGCTACAGTCGCCACCTAACCAAAGAAGAAGAATAAATTTGTAGTGACTCAAAGAAATACTGTAGTCCAATCATCTTGTGCACGTTTAGGGGTTATGATAAAAAAATTGACGTTGAGCGACCACTGTGAGCAGTGTGAGCGCGTTCACGAGTGTTCCATATTGTTGATAGCTCACCGGTTGGCAACCGTGTAGCAAGCCCCGACAGAGGTGACCTTGGTTGGTGACAGGCAGAGCTGTTTGAAAGGAGATGTCCGCTTTTTGTAGGGACGTTGGTTTTTTATTCCGTGAAAAATCTAACCAGCATCAAACTACATCTAAATAAAAACAACAAAATATGGAACTAGGAACCACTGCAATAATATTTTTAGACCCCTCCATTTATGAGAAAAATTATAAACTATTCTAAAGTACTAATATTTTATTTGTTGATGGGAACTATGACAAATAAGATATAAATTGACACATGGTTCTATCATTACTGTCAATAAATTGACAGTGTTGACAGTAACATGTGTCAATTTTGACAAGTTTACTATTTGAATATGTCAATGTGGCATATATTGTCACATAGTACTGTCATTACTATCAATTCATTGACAGTAATGACAGTACTATGTGACAGTAACATGTGTCAATTTTGACAAGTTTACTATTATAGGGGGTGTGTTCACTATATTATCCTAGATAATTAGAAAGGTTTGTTCGTTTTAGGAGTAAATTCTTACTAAAATAAAAAATATTTTTCTCAAAATTGGAAGTCTTTAAAAATGTATGATATAGTTAGAACCACTAGTTTTTGGGATGTCTATTCAAATATATTTAACTTATCCTGGTTAGAATTATTGAATAATAAAATACCATTTTAGGACTTATCCTTTGGTCGTAAACTGTTCTCGACGATCTGTTCGGACGCGGTCGGCAGCCGTGTAGCAAGCGATTTACAAAAGCAAAAAAATAATAATTGAGAACATAAAACGAGGTGTAGCGAGACAATAGTGACGTCACAAAAGCAATGTGAGGAAAAATACTCGATTCATGGCTTGTTGTATGTTGAATCATGATTGAATCCAATGAATATCGAATAATGTTTGTTAGATATAATTACTAAATATTTATAAAAATACTTACATAGGGAAGATTATTCCATCTTTATTTAATGTTTGAAGTTCTTTGTGAAACGAAAATATGAATGATTACCTAGGTACGCTGGCTCCGCTTGCCGGGGTTGGTCCGTGGATGGTTGATCATCTTTACATACCGAGACTCCTCCGTGCCTCGGAAAGCACGTTAAGCCGTTGGTCCCGGCTGTCATTTGTAGATCTTTGACAGTTGTTACGAGTCGTCAGAAGCCCAAAAGTCTGACAACCAGTCTTACCAAGGGGTATCGTGTTACCCAGAACCTAACTGGGTTGTGGAGGTCAGATAGGCAGTCGCTCCATGTAAAATACTGGTATTCAGCTGCATCCGGTTAGACTGGAAGCCGACCCCAACATAGTTGGGAAAAGGCTAGGTAGATGATGACCTAGATACAGTCAGCGTCAGTATGTGCTAGCCCCTCAAGTTTTAAAATGTTACACTGCTACAAAAATTCGTTACGAATAATCTAAAGAATACTTCAAAAAGAGTTCTTAGTTTTGGGTTGGATTCGAACCATCGCATCACCGAACATCGGCATATTCATATCCGGCAGTTTGACGAACTAGCCAACGAGCCAATGTGAATTGCGATGAAATTGATGTCTACTATCGTCCGAGTCACTTTATCTTTAGGTCTCTGTCTAACCGGTAGATGTTATTTTTTGAGGGTATTCATTAACATTATTATTTGTATTTGGAATTTTTATGTATTTTGAATTTTATCAATGATCACTAACATAGTTTTAAGACCTTTGTAACTAACAATTTATGGACATATCAATTAGTCTGAATTAAATGAATTTAATTTAATTAACGTTTTCTTTATGAAATTAATCCATACCCTCAAGTTATAAATACAACGTATGATGTATACGTTCACTTAAAACTGTTGTTTATTTCTGGCGCTTCCTATTTTATATGTCATTTGTGTAGGGACCCGTTTGTGTCAGTTGGCAAAATATGTATATTAGATAGCTGTAAATTATCAAATCAAATTGTAAAATATACTCTATATCTTTGTAGTAAAATAATATCAAAGTTTTGTTTAATAATAGCAATAATAAATATTATTAAATTTTCGTTTATTCATTTTAATTATTATTCGATTACATTTTTAAATATTTCTTAAAATAAAAAGGATAAAAAAACATTTAAAAATATAAAAAATAGAGTTCCGCCGGTGTCGGGAGCAGGGTCCAAGCTACCGGTGGTTAGGGCTGCAGAGACAGGAACCTCCTCACAATGCGAGCCGTATCGAGGAGTACTGCGTTCTGTATCAGGCGCTTGATCCAACCGCCTAACGAGAGCCTCGAGAGATGTTGGTCGAGGCTTTCGGCCATCAGGCTATTAGCCGTTGCGACAATCGGCACAATGATAGCCGAGCTCATATTCCACATGTCAACAACCTCATGTGCTAAGTCGAGATATTTTATTTGTTTCTCTTTCTCAGCTTTCACGAGGTTCTCGTCATGTGGAATGATAACATCGACTATCATTGCGCGGCGCGCTAATCGATCTATCACTACTATTTCAGGCTTATTTGCTACAATAGTCCTGTCAGTAATGATAGACCGATCCCAGTACAACGTGACATGGCCATTTTCGAGAACTGGGTCGGGCACATACTTGTAATACGGTACTTCAGAGTCCACAAGTTTATATTTCAAAGCAAGTTGCTGGTGAATAATCCTAGCCACTTGATTATGTCTGTGCAAGTACTCGCCGTTAGCTAGACGCGAGCAACCAGAGATAATATGTCTGATAGACTCACCCGGACGATGGCATGCTCGACACACGTCAACCGTACCGTCCTTCATAATATGTTTCCGGTAGTTATTCGTCAAGATAACTTCGTCCATAATTGCACAGACGAAATCTTCGGTTTCCCCGAAAAGGTCACCGAAACGTAGCCAGGATACGGACGCTAAGAAATCTACACTGGGCTCATGAAGAGCCCGATAGAAGCGCCCGTGAAGCGCCTTGCTTTGCCATACCTCCTTGCGGTCATCTGTAGTAAGTACTACAGGTTTGCGCCAGTTCTCTTTAGCCATGGAGAGCGGGGTGAGCCCGTTGTCCACTGCGACCACATCACGGTGCATACCCACATCGGCTTTAAGAAAGTAGTCCCTGAGGCTGCACACCTCGCGGTTGTGGAGGGTCTTCACATTTAAAAAGCCTCGACCCCCGCACTTCCGCGGGATGTACAGTCTCATCACCGATGAACGTGGGTGATGCATCCGGTTTGCGGTCAGGAGTGTACGGACCCTCCTGTCCAGGGCGTCGAGTTCAGTCTGAGTCCATTTGAGTATGCCGAAAGAGTACATCAAAACCGGCATGACCCAACCGTTGAAGGCGCGCACCTTGTTTCCGCCTGAAAGAAGACTATTTAATACCTTTTCAGGCGACCAAAGAAGCGCTCCTTCAACGATTGCTTCATGTCAGCAACGTTGATGCCTAACGCTTCCGATATACCCAAATACATACAGCTTTCGATTGAGGAGAGGGATCTAAGGTGTATGGAGTCCGAGAGTTGGGTCCCCTCGGATTCCATAATCTCCCCTCGCTTTACATGCATGACTGCACATTTGTCCACACCAAATTCCATACTGATGGCGCCACTGAATGTTTCAGTTACCTTCAGTAGCTCCATCAGTCGCAATTTGTTGGGGGCAAAGAGTTTCAAGTCATCCATGTATAGGAGGTGAGATATGACCTGACCTCCTCTCCTCAATCTATAGCCCAGACCTGAATCCTCCAGCAGTGTGCTTAGAGGGTACAGGGCTAAGCAAAACCAAAGTGGACTTAAACTGTCGCCCTGGAATATTCCCCGTTTAATCCATACAGGCTCGTCATTCTTCTGGATCTGTCGACATCCTGGGTAGCGAAGGACCGTCCTCCATTGCCCCATACACGATATCAGGAAGGTGCGCAGAGTTGCATCTATCTTGTACAGCTCCAGCACCCTCATGAGCCATGTATGTGGCACCGAGTCGTAGGCCTTCTTATAGTCTATCCAGCATGTCGACAGATCCTTGCGGGATCGACGAACCTGTTGGCTTATGGCCATGTCGATGAGGAGAAGCTCCTTAGTACCGCGGGACCCGTTCCTACATCCATATTAAATGATTATTAAAGTTTTATTATTCATAAATATAACATAATGTAATATAATAAATATAATAACTAAAACAAATTAAAAACTTGAGACGTGTCAAGGGACACCCGGATGGAACGAAGTTCTTTTCGATTAATTAGTGAAAGAATTGTAATAAAATGAGTAGGTAAGTGAGTGCATACGCCACACACACAGCGTACACCGCAGCACCACACAATACCAAAATAGGGAATAATGCGGCGTTTTCCCGTGATTTTAATGGAGCCAAAAGAGAGGTCTTTTTCTCCTGATTTCGGGGACCCCAAACTTGATAGGTCTACGACCTCTGGCTCCAAAGTTACGACCCGGGGGGGTGAGGCACGGGGGAGGGGGGAGACGACGAGGGAAGGGGGAGGTGTGCAGGGGGTGTATCGGGATCAGGGGGTCGCGGGAGGATATCGAGGGGAGGTTCGGGGGAGGTTATATAATATATAAGAGAGTTGTAAGTTAAAAGTACTTAATTACAGATATTGGCGGTCAAAAGAAAAGGGGGCCAAAAATGGGGTCTAAGGGGTCTAACTGAATGTAGGTTCTAGCTGAGAGGGGGAGACTGGGGGGGGGGGGGGATTTTATCAAAACTTTTATATTCCCAGCCGTTTCCGAGATATTTAAAAAGGGGGGAGGTGTCCAGGGGGTGTATCGGGATCAGGGGGTCGCGGAAGGATATCGAGGGGGGTTCGGGGGAAGGTTATATATATAAGAGATACTTTAATTACAGATATTGGGGGTCAAAAGAAAATGGGGTCTAAGGGGTCTAACTGAATGTAGGTTCTAACTGAAAGGGGGGGAGGGGAAAATTTTATCAAAACTTTGATATTCCCAGCCATTTCCGAGATATTTAAAATTTAAAAAAAAAAGTGTCGTTACACAATAAAAAACTGTCGTTACAACTTTGGTCTTAATTTTTTCCGTCTCTATTTTTTTAGCAACGCGCGATAAGGAACTTCATTCCAAAAATATAATGATGACGAAAAGCACATTACGTGCCTAGGATTTGAACCTCCTATCACGGCAAGCGGTCTAAACCTCCCGTCTATTTAGACATTGAATAACATGTTGTAAATGTTAATCCTATTCACTAAAACAATACATTCTTTAAAATATTTTTGCAAAATACAAAAAGTAACTTGGGTTGTAGTCCAGGGTCGATAATTTTTAAAACCAAAAAAAATCATAATAGGATGAAACCCATTAGAGAAGGAGGGAAATATGATAAAAATGAAAGGAAAAATAATTTACGGGCGATCTGAGGTTGGGAAGGGGATGGGGGTGAGTTTTTAAGGGTAAAAAACGGTTTTTCTCGATTTCCGGCAAAACTAAAAGTCCTATCGAAAAAAGTCAAATGGAAAAGTTGTAGATAATAAAAAGATCTAAAACTTTTGTATTTACACTTTTTTCACATAACCTCAAAATTTATGTGAAAAATTCAAAAAACCAAGTTTTTGGTTTTTTATTTTTATCTTTTACAAAAAATTTTTTTTTTTAACGAAATTTTGTGAAAACTTACCTTTTTATGTCCCAAATACGCTGTAATTTATTTAATTAAAAATATTTATTTTTTCACCTTATTTTGAATTAATATCGAAAAAACACCCTAATTTTCAATCGAAAATTCACCCGTCAAAATATCAGCTTTTTTCAAAAAGTTGGTGTGGTTTCTGTTCGTTGAAATCTCTAATTTCCGATGGTGAAAAAAAAAATATATGTTACTATGGTAAATCTTCTCAGAAAATGCAAAAATTCAAAAAAAACTTTTTTTAAATTATTATAAATAATTTTGAGCTATTTATTAAAATTTAGACTTTAATTACTCGAAAAACGTTAGATTACATGTGACGTTGATAACAAAAAAAATGCAATTAAAAATATACTACTATAATTAACAAACAAATAAGTTAATTAAATTAATATTTAATAAGACATCTACAATATTTGGAGAAAGTTGTCTAATTTTCTTTAAATTATATGCGTAGATGCTTATTTATAACTATTTTGAGATAAATTATATATATACCTGAGTAGATATACCTGAGTGACCTACGAAAAATTGTAGCCCATCAAAAGGTATTTCGTGGAGAAGTGGGGAAGGGGCTAGGCGGGTCTGGGTCTTACTACATACATACCTACTATTATATACTATATATTTCGTAGCAGCTGTTACAACCGCTAGCCTAACCAGTATTCGAAATACAGTACAGTATACAACATCGTTTATAAAAATACACGTGCACGCTGAGTTTCTTGAAGATAATTGTGACAAGTTTACTTAAAAAAACAATAAAACTTTTCGAATCTGCATAGGAAGGTAAATACTATCTCTATTTTTATCTGTATCAATCAACTCAACCACAAAAATCGTAATATTTTCTTTAAAAAATAGTATGCTTAACTTAACATAACCTAAAGATTGAAATTAAATGATATTTTAGTACAAGATAAAAAAATAATTATCTCCTTAATTTTGCACAAACAAATTTAGTTAATCCCATGAAAAAAAATATATTTCAAAATCTATAAAAAATATATTTAAAATCTATAAAAAATATATAAAATATATATCGTAAATATATTTCTAATAAAACAAACTTTTGGCCGATTTTCATATATATTTTATACTTTTTTATAGATTTATAATATATTATTTTTATACATTTTGACATTGATTTCTTTAATATATTTTTTTTTTCATGGGAGTTTATTCACGATTAAATAGTGAAGACATTATTAATTCGATTTTGTCTTTTCAGATTATCAGTATGGATGAATCTGTTTGTATCATTTGCAATAAGGCAGATGATAAGCAAGTGTATGCAATAAAAAAAGCAGCTTTGAATCGTTTAGTGGTATCCAGCAAAAAAAGAATTTTGAATTTTTGCATTTTCTGAGAAGATTTACCATAGTAACATATATTTTTTTTTTTACCATCGGAAAGTAGAGATTCCAACGAACAGAAACCACACCAACTTTTTGAAAAAAGCTGATATTTTGACGGGTGAATTTTCGATTGAAAATTAGGGTGTTTTTTCGATATTAATTCAAAATAAGGTGAAAAAATAAATATTTTTAATTAAATAAATTACAGCGTATTTGGGACATAAAAAGGTAAGTTTTCACAAAATTTCGTTAAAAAAAAAAAATTTTTGTAAAAGATAAAAATAAAAAACCAAAAACTTGGTTTTTTGAATTTTTCACATAAATTTTGAGGTTATGTGAAAAAAGTGTAAATACAAAAGTTTTAGATCTTTTTATTATCTACAACTTTTCCATTTGACTTTTTTCGATAGGACTTTTAGTTTTGCCGGAAATCGAGAAAAACCGTTTTTTACCCTTAAAAACTCACCCCCATCCCCTTCCCAACCTCAGATCGCCCGTAAATTATTTTTCCTTTCATTTTTATCATATTTCCCTCCTTTTCTAATGGGTCTCATTCTATTATAATTTTTTTTCACTTTTCATTATTTTTAAAGGCTTCTACCCTGGTCTATTGGGCCTATCATGGATTTGAACGAACATGTCTTTTGGGAGGGTAACTACTTAATGGAGCTGTCTGTAAGTAAAACGTTATTTATCACAAGCTTTTTGGAACGAATACGTTTTTGTAGCTACATAGATATGCAAGTTTTTGTAGCTACATGTATAAGCAGTTACATTACTAACGTAATACTAAAGATCATAATTGTGCACAAATCGTTCTCGTTTTTCGTCAAAGAAATAAACGCGCGACACGGCGCAAAACAACATGCGTTCACAATTCACTTTGGTTTCGTTTCATTCTTTTCATTCGATCACTGCATTGTGATGTAACTAGTTACAAAAATCACGTGTATAAGTGTGACTCGAAACTAGTTATTCGGGTACATGCCCCGTAGCCAGTTTTTGTAACTAGCGCCCATACCTACTGCAGGCACGGTTGTAGATAATTCTTTGAAACCTTCAAAACAGTTCAAACATAAAGAATTATGAATTGTTGACGACACCAATATTTATTTACTTTTTAGCAGGGGATTCAAGGGGATTCTAAATTCAAAAATGTCGATGACTCACAAAAGCAATTTACAGCATAGCAGCACCTATTAAAAACAAAAGTGATCTTGTCTATGCGGAAATACTGGTTAACGATTGGCTCGTCGATTCTCTACGAACATTCGTTCTCGCTCCGAAAACGCCAAATACGCTTTCAAACCAAAATGGAGGATTTGTCGGTCGAGGTGTACGGTGATAATGGTGCTTATTATAAGGTTTGTAAATTGTGAAGTACGTTAAAATTGCACACAACAAGTATTATTTCGATTAGTGTAATGTTTATTCAGTTATTTCCAATGATCAATGCCTAGGTAATTCTTATACTTACAAAAATATTTTTCCGGGAAGATCATCACGGCTGGAATGGACGCCATGTCCGCCTGTCAGGGCGTGATTTTTCCATGTGTTGTAATAATTGTGCTGCTTTCTGTAATTTTAGCTGCAATTTAGGTGTGATGAAATTGGAACGACATGCGACGCATTTTTATATTTGCGCATATACACATAAATGACCTAGATATCTTATTTCTAGCGCATCACGAAGTTGGTGTACAGTCGGAATGTTCTAAAAATCTCTTTATTTTTAGGCCATTGTCACCGACGTGCTCGACAACGAGGTTCTCGTAGCCTTTGAAAATGAGTAAGTATGATAGTAATTGATTTAAGTAATTTTGGAATAAAAAAGTGCGGGTATTTTTATTTACATTAATATTTTGCTTTGTAGCTGGCAGCCGGAGTCCAAATTCCCGTTCTCGCAAGTTTTCTTACCACCGAAAGACACCGGCAAACACACAGAGTTCGTGGAAAACCAAGAGGTGGAGGTATACGCGAGGTCCAATGAGAAGGAAGCATGTGGGTGGTGGACAGCAAACATCAAGGTATTGAATTACATACCTTTATACCACATCATAAGTGCACCCTATCAAAACAAATTTCCAGTTTTTTTTTTTTCCACTTACCCTCAGTTGTGTTTTATGTATGTAGGCTTAGGTATGTCAAGAGGCTTTTCAGAGATACCCATGCTTATCTGTACAGAAATCTACAATATAACTAATTGCTGCAAATTAATGCATCATGACTTTCACTTGAGATGCAAGCAATTCAGTAGGTGCATCATAACCATAAACCATTAAGATTAAATGTTTTATTATTGCAAATAAATAGTACGAAAATGCATATGTACCTAATGTGAGTTGAAACCTCATAATTATTTTATAAATATTGTCTGACATTTCATTGTGTATCAACCTGAACCTCAGCCCACAATTTTATCTTAGTCTGGTTATTAAGCATACAGCCATTCATAATCTCTTGTCTGAAAACTGCTGTAATTCAATAGTTTTATCAAAAATGGCCATCTCCAATGTTTATTTGGCATTGTTTTCTAAGATAACCAAATTGATTGTCTGTATTATTGATTAAACATCTAATTCTATGCCATGCTTGGTGTGTGGGGGTTGTATCTGGTATTATATTTTCATCCCCTGATAGTGTGATCAAGTCTTATTTTAGGTATGTCTTCTGTGTATATATCAGCCTAACTTCTACCTTAAATAAGTAAGTACCTATGTGCTTTAGTAGGTGTTGAAGAGTCATATTTTAAGATCTCTAAGTTAAGATGTCCATTGCCGCTGTCCGTATCATCACATTGCTGGGCAAAGACTTCCCACCACGATTTTGGGCTGTTTTGACAAATGTGGACAATTGTTTAGAATATCTTTTATGTTTTTTCTAATACTATTTTGTTTTTATGTGTGTAACCCACATATGAACTATCTGGTATTATATTTTCATCCCCTGATAGTGTGATCAAGTCTTATTTTAGGTATGTCTTCTGTGTATATATCAGCCTAACTTCTTCTATCTTAAATAAGTAAGTACCTATGTGCTTTAGTAGGTGTTGAAGAATCATATTTTAAGATCTCTAAGTTAAGAGGTCCATTGCCGCTGTCCGTATCATCACATTGCTGGGCAAAGACTTCCCACCACGATTTTGGGCTGTTTTGACAAATGTGGACAATTGTTTAGAATATCTTTTATGTTTTTTCTAATACTATTTTGTTTTTATGTGTGTAACCCACATATGAACTCTCACCATTTAATATTAAAACTGCTGCTTGAAGGTGACTGGAGGGATAATTAAATAAATTCAATAACACATTATGGAATGAACCGAGTATTAATTATCATTTGGTTCTGATGACATGCAACTTTTAACACTGTACCCTACTTTGGTGCACTTTCACTCAGGCATAACATGCAAGCTGCGTTTCATTGCAATTATTGAGCTGTGTTAAAAAGAAACCTACCAGAATTTGTGGAGGGACTTGTTATGATATTTATTTAAAAATTATATAGGCTAGGAGCTATTTGTTTAACAAGCATACACAGAGGCATTTGCAATTATTTTTTGTTTCTAATAGGTCACCTAATTTTCAGATACAGATTGACCAAATCTGTTTCATGTCCACAATCTTAAAATTTCTTTCTGTGTCTTTAACACAATACATAAAAAACTTCCTTTATTTGCAAAAAGTGCATTTATTCCAATGCACAAATTTTCAAATCACTACAATTTGTTTTTATAACTGAAAGACAAGAAACATTTAGGATTCGTTTTATAGCTGAAATAAAAACAATACATAAATTATATTGAGTCATGTATGTAACCACATCAGAAGTACCTGTCCTATTCTGAATGCTTTTCAAGATTGCACTCATACATTCATAATTATTAGATAACATTATGGCTAATCATCACGTCAGTCTAACACCAATATCTCTTCATCCTAGTAATATTTTACTGGCTTCTTGAAATCGAATATAAAAATGTCTATAAGTAGATCCACATGTGGAATGTTTTTATTTAATTAAAGAATTCTAAATAATGTCGTATTATGGCGCATTGCGCATTTCTTAGGGGAAGAAAATGAGATCAACAGTGCATATCAATGCCGTCAATATATTTCCGAGTAATAAAGGCCTTTGTCTAATACTTCAGCTTTGGTTTATTACTTGAATTGCTGCAGTTTTTTTAGATGCACTTAAAAAACACTGATTTCATAGAATATTTTAACTTTTATTGATCAAAGCCAAATCTATTTATTTATTTCAATTAAACCGGTACTCCTGAAGGTCAAAAATTTATAAAATATAAAAAATAAGAATTTAATAGTGTTTTCAACACAGCCTTTTAGCAATCAACTGCTAATCATACTTTGTGATTTCGTATATCAGGAGTGGAACTAAAATGAGTAAAGGCTGTCGCAGACAGGCGCGACGCGACTCTATCGATATCTATGAAAACTTCATGGAAATTGATCTACTAGAATCGCGTCGTGCCTGTCTGACGCAGCAAGAAAAATACTTACTATTATATAGGTACTATTTCTTTTACACTACAGAGTGTCGCTGTCTAAATTATTTAACATATTATTTATGAATGTAAAATTATTTGCATGCTTTAAATAGGCAAAATATGGACTGTACACAAACCACCAACTTTTACAACTAGCTACGGTAACACCTATAATTTTTGCAAATTAATAACTTTCAAAATATTTTTGGGATGTATGCTATTGACTACATCATAATTGTTATACTTATTCAAAAGATTCAACTGCCTCTGTGGTCTAGTGGTTCTCCACCTGTCTCAGACCTAGAAGTCTCTGGTTTGATTCCCAGTGGGGGCAAAATGTTCTGCTTGGCTTGTTTAGGTAGTAAGGCTTGTTCTGAGTCTGCCTAGCTAGCTACCACCATCTTATATAAGTCCGCCGCCATAAGAACAATGTTAACAGCATTGTTGTGTTTCGGCAGTTAGAGGTAAGATAGCCAGTTCCTCTGTGGTTGAGGATTCCAGGTGAAACTGGCTTCCACCTTTGGATTGATCATCACTTACCATCAGGTGATATGCAGGCCAAAAGCTTCCCCATAGTGGTATAAAAATATAATGGTATTCTTTTTAAAGCAAGCTGTTGCTGAGCAACCCCTAAAACAATTTACAGGTCTCATCTCTATGTAAACTTTAACATACTCTTCGTAGCACTCTTGTCAGAGCTGTTGTGGTCTTCGTGTAGTTTCTTGTACAGGGGCTGATGTGATTCGCCTCGCGAATTCTCGCCATCTGCTCCGATTTTTGGTAACGATACTAGGTGTTAAAAAAATATAGGTGTGTTAGACATAAAACTACTTGGAAAAACTATATATTTTAGGGCTAATTTTACTGAAAAGTAGTATTACTTACAGAGAGAGCATAATGGGCTGGCATTGTTTATTTTCAAGTCAATAAATTTTCATAAACACTAAGCTAGGTATTATCTCAAATTTTAATTGCACTGAGTGAATCACAGCAATCTATTACTTGAACATTGATTTTATTTCCAGATGATGAGGGGCGACTTTCTGGTAATAGAATACCTGGAGTGGGACAACTGCTACACGGAAATTGTGCCAAAGGACCGCCTCCGTGTGAAGACGCCTAAGACACCTATTGACAAGACCACCTTCCACAAGTTCGAAATCCCCGTACCTGATGATCTCAAGGACTAGTGAGTATTATGAACCATCTACGATATCAACGACACAGTCTAGGAAATGTTTCCAAAAAAATGACCACACGGTAGAAGTGAAAACTTACGACTGGAGCCGAGTATACGCGATTCAGCGTCACCGAACCGAGCGTGACTGTTCAGATGTTCAGTTTCGTTCACTGTTCAGAAAGAGCGCAAAGTGCGCCTAAAAAAGTTTTTACTTCAAAAAGTGGATACTTGAAGTCGAGCATCACTCCAAAAGTCTACTTCAGTGGCCAATTAGCTTCATCAAAAAGTGATGCAATAAAATTTTGTTTGATGGGTGACATAATTAGGCTGCAATAATTCTGATCCTGAAGCTTCGCTATCGATCTGAGTCTACTCCATATTTGATAACACTAAGAAGTCAGGAAGTACTAACTACTAAGTAAACCCAATTACATTTTTAAACCTATTAATTTTTACATGACTTGTACGTAGAAATTCGCACTTACGACCGTGTTTGTGCGTAGGATGCGACATGGAAGTTGTGGTGTCTTTTATAACTCAAAAGTGTTTTAAAACATAAATAAAACACAATTCGGGTTTAGAGATGTTGCTTGATTTATCTAAAGTTGTTGTGGTAAGTTCTTTATATAGTGTAATGTTGTCGTGTTTCAGTTGAAGTCGAGTGCTTTTATAAAAAAATTAGATTATTGAACATGTTACTTTTGCAATCTGTTCAATTAATTACTTGCAAGAAGTGTAACAAAAAAAAAAGATCAAAATACGGTTTCAGGAAGATTATAAAAAAAAAAAAATATCGACCTACTAGCTGTTCATATTCATGTAATACAAGATTAAAAATAACATGACTCGAGTTTAGAGTAGAGTAGCGTTCTTGCGCCCAAACTTTTCTATTAGCTTAGGTGTTGTTAACGGCGACTAAACAAGACATGTCTTTCAATTAGCTGAGAAAGAGTATCCCATCTAAAAATAACAGACTTCAGTTACCTCTTCACTACAAGGCAAGCGAGTGCGAAATGGTCAACTTGCACCGCGTCCGAGCACTTTAATACAAGTGCTTTGTATTAACATTATGCGATGTTCGACAGTGCCAAGGTGGAGAACGCTCACAAGGAGTTCCAGAAGGCGATAGGCGCGGCGCTGGTGTGGTATGTGGCCGACCGCGGCGTGCTGGCCGTCGTGTCGCGCTGCGAGACCTCGCAGAAGCGCGCCCAGATGCTGCAGGAGATGCACTTTAGGTAATCACACTATACACACTACCTAGCATAACATTTATAAATTAGGATACTATTATTAGTTTTAATAGTAGGGGAAGACCAATGAATTTATGAACGGACTGTGTGAAGGATGATATGGCTAGAAACGGGGTCACTACCGAGATGACGACTAATAGAGGTATGGAAGACATACCGCCGACCCCAACTAATAGAGGTATGGAAGACATACCGCCGACCCCAACTAAATTGGGATAAGGTCAAGAGAATGGTGATAACAATAGTTTAGTTTTCTTTACTAACACTACTGTATGGATTCACTGTGGTCTAATAATAAAGGTTTATTACAAACATACATACATAAACCAGGTTTGGAAAAAATCACGATTTTTTGCAAAAAAACAAATCTTTTTTTTTTTTTTACAAAAATCCAAATTTTTTTTTTCAAAAAAGGCCGTGATTTTTTGGATTTTTTGCTTGAGCCATTAAAATCCACTTAAAATTGTACCTCAAACGAAACGTGCTTTTGTTTTGAGACAGTTATTTGGGGCCATCGCATCGACAGCATAAGTGGAAAGAACCTTTTCCACTTTTTGATTTGTACATTCTAAAATCAGAAACGGATTAGGAACGGAAAATGCTGGAAAGTTGGTGTTTTTATTTAAATATTAGAATTCTAACACAAACACTTGATTTAAATCGTGATTTAATCATGCCAACCCTGACATAAATTCACGCCTTTTCCCATGGGGGTAGGCAGAAAAATAATAAAATGGTAGGCGAGTATATTACCAGTTTGTTCATCCAGACTTGAGTATTTTCTTTTCAAAAACCCAATACCACTGCCATCTGGGGATCGAACCCGGGTCGCGCTTGTGAACACTAGACACATTACACTATTTACATAACAAACATAACATTACACCTGTTTTTCCCGAAGGGTTAGGCAGACCGCAGATGTAGTACCTACCTAAGTACACCCACACTTCGCCAGTTACAATATTTATTTGTATGTATCTTCTCTCTAACACCTCAGTAAAAGGGTAATAGTTAAGAAGAGTCTATAATAAATACCTCAAGTTGCTTAGTATGATCCTCCGATATATCGAAAATACTGCTTACTTTGAAATAAATATACTATGGTAAAGTTGAGGATTAATGTTGTACTATGTTTGACGAAAACACTATTCCATTAAAACTTTCTCAGGGGAAAAATAAATACAAAGTTATCTCCACATCAAAGTATTCAAAGTTAGATCATGAAACTTTGCATAATAACGGAACTAAACACAAAGCAGACATTTGTTTTTTTTTTAATAATCATTATTTTCACCGTAAAAAGAAATCACCTCAACTATCGGCGCCTTGGATCCTTGTCCCCACCGCCCAGTCGCGCTCTCACTCAGCCCGCAAGCAGTTGTGTGCGGGCGAGATAAAGAGTGAATTTGAGCTGAGGTATTATGGACTCTTAAATGGTCAAAGCTTCAGGCCTTGCGAGCGAGAGATCTCACCCATTGCACTGTTGATGCTAACTTTACTGCATTTGCAAAGTCAGTTCATACAACTGTTTTATGTAGATACAAGACAATATCTACAGAAATATTATAATCACGTACACATTAATATGTAAGTAACACATTACAGAGATAACTATTTATTTTATTTGAGCTCTTTGAAAAAAGATTATTATATCAATACTTCCCACAGCACTTATCTAGGATCTCATTTGTAGAGTATCATTTGAGGTCCTATTTGTTTGGGCAGTCGACTCACTTGCTCTACAAAGTTGTGCTAACAGTAACAGATAAGCCACAGGGCCGACGGTACTAAGGTACTTGCCGTATTGGTAGTATTAGGCTTATTACATTCTAATTAGATGACTCGGATAATAGATTTTAAAAGTTATACTATCCTTGTTATTATATTAGTCGACGCAACTGGCTAATAATGTACAGTTATTCCTCGTTCATTGCGCCATTTCGCTTGTATCTGCAAAATATGTTTGACCATGTAATTTTGTTTTCAGGAATCTAACACAAAAGCTGTTATTGATGAAAAAGACTGAAGAGGCAGCCAGACAGTTGGAATCCACCAAAATACACAATCAGGGCGGGTGAGTACACATATTAAATACTGTTATCTAAAAAAATAAACTACTGTTCCACATTGTACTAAAGTTTTAGTTAGTTTAAGTTAGTTTTTTTGTTTTTTGTCTAAATGTATGGGACAGCTGTTTTTTTTTGGTGTTTTCAAGGTTGGTCCGATAGTAAAAGTTATTCAGTTCGATTGTCTAAAGCACCTCTTAAAATAATAAAAATGGAATATCTGCTATGATGATGTTACCGTATAGTCAGTCCCCTCTATCGTCAGATAATGAAAACGTGAACATCACAGAAGTAGATCTTGTGCTTTGTTACACACAATAAAAGTTCATACGAGAGAATGACGTACGCGACCGACAGTGTCAGAGGTATAAAAAGGCCATAATGGAGTTCTTTGGAAGTCAGCATTGCCGACTAATACCGTGTAGACTGATCTAGAATGAGCGCCTTATATCTCAGTAGCGGGCACGACTAGCTGGCCACAGTGCATCGCGATTTGTTGTAGCGCGCAAAAAGAAAACACGGTACAATATTTGAAAAAGCTATACTCTATTTATTATAACATACACAATAGTACATTACTGCCGCGAGCTGCAAAAGGGGCATTGATGGTAGAACTCGCCGCGGCCCACATACGTGCGGCCACGGAGCAAATACAAAGCGTGAGGCCATCAGTGCCGAAGGCTTGTATAGTACTTTTCTCAAATAATGCGCGAAAATTCAAACTAAGCAAATTAATTATAAATTCCGTAATCAATGATGAACAACGAAATATTTTTCATGCGCCAGTATGTTCGTTTTTTTTTACTTTAATTTTTTAATTAAAAAGTTAAAATAAATTAAACAGCTCTATTCGCAAAGGGTATCGTATTACCCAGTTACTGGGTTGTAGAGGTCAGATAGGCAGTCGCTCTATGTAAAATACTGGTATTCAGCTGCATCCGGTTAGACTGGAAGCCGACTCCAATATAGTTGGGAAAAGTTTGTTCGGGTTGTGCTCTAGCGCCGGGCACCCCGCGCGTCTTGTCGGAGACAGTGCACGCACACTTAGTGTGAAGCTTATAGTCTGCTCCTTATTTAGTCATGTGCTAACATTGCCGGCCGCCTATTTGCATGTATTTGACAAATACAGCATTTCGATTTATCTCCCAAGAAGGTTGTCAAAATAACCATTTCGTTATTTCGATATAAATATATAATAAGCTCTGTTATTTCACGATAAATACAAAGAAGGTTGTCAAAATAACCATTTCGTTATTTCGATATAAATATATAATAAGCTCTGTTATTTCACGATAAATACAAAGCAATGTAATCTATTTACCATTTCCTTTTTTTTTCTAAAAAAAATTCATTTCAACAATATTACACCATAACTGTCGTTATTTGGCCGTTATTTGTCTAATGCTAAAATAAATAGAGTACATTAAATGCATAGAAGCCAGGCACTAGATTTTTACAAATTCCCTGCACACTAACTAGGTTTCCCTATGGTGTGAGGGATATGTTTATACAATGTCGCCCATCGGCATGTGACCGCCCGCATTTTTCTGAAAGTTCATGAAAAATTATCGTAAAATAACTTTAAAAGGGGGGGGGGTCTATCATGACTTTTTTTAATTCTTTAATTTTTTTTTCAACATCCCCACTATAATTTTAGTCTATCATGACTTTTTTTTAATTTTCTTTTTTTTTAATTTTTTTTTTTCAACACCCACTGTAATTTTATGAACTTACGCTTGTTTTTTTTTTTAAACACGATTTAAAAAAAAAGAATATGTTTTCACCTCCGTTTTTTTTTTTGCATAGTTGACAAATTTTCATAAAAATGTAGTTTATCCGATAAAATAACTCATAAGCTTTTAAAAATAATAAACAGAATCCAAATCGAGCCAATAACATCGGAGATATGGCAAACGCTAATCAAAACATAAAAAATTGAATAACATGAAAAATATTAAAGATAGACCCCCTCTTTTCAAAGTTGTTTTTCGATCATCTTTCATGAATATTCAGAAAAATTCGGGCGGTCACATGCCGATGGGCGACATTGTATATATATATATAATAGTGGGTAGATGTGTTCCACAAGGTGAAACAATGAACGGTCGCTAGATGGGGCTCGCCGTGCTCGCAACACCGCCATTCTCTTCGCTGTAGAAGTATATGGCGGATTCATAAATCAGAAACATCTTGAAAATCTTATAAATCAGCAGAACCTCAATATATCTATTTGTTACAATCAAAAGCCATGAGAATTATTTAATTCTCATGGCTTTTGCATATTTATGCATTTATATGCCATTTTACGAGTATCACAAAGGTGGATGAGGTTCAATAGTTCAACCAGGTGCGGCTTACTAAGTTCAACAACCTTTCATTGACTGTCTGCATTCTGACCTCTGTTGGTCTACGAGGTTAGAGAAATTGTAACGTTTTACTAGATTTTGCACAAAGTTAAATAAAAGTGGAAAAAAGGAATAAACATAATGTGTTTTCGTAATGAATGTTAATGTCGCAACGGATTGCTTTTGTTTTGACTTAATATGCACAGAAGTAAGTGTCTGTAAGTAAAGGCCATACAAAGAGTTGGTTCCGATTGTAGATACCAACTCGCGCACCTTATCAGAGGCGAACGCCCCACTACTGCGCCTCGCACTAAAACCACCAAAATTCTTCGCCTTTCGCCCTGCATGCGCACTAAACCGATAACAAACGATTGCGCATAATATTACTCGATATACAATCGAGTAATATTATGCGCAATCGTTTGGTATCGCAAGTAAAAGTAATAATTACTAATTACGAACAGGCTGATTAGCGTGCAAACGACGTCATGAGCGGAAATATGGTTTATTGTCACAGTTGCTTTCGTTATTCATAAATTGTGATGCGATGTGTGACCATGTGACGACGCTACGCTTTCTCTGTGCGGTGTGCGGATGAGATTTTATCAGTAATTATCACATATGCCAATAATAGCCAATGAAAATGTCTCAGTTTGGAATATCGGGGTTTCCCCGTATTTTATAACTTCAGATAACGGTATCATTGTGTCACCACTTAACAGTTACGGAAACTTGAAACAATCATCAGCAATGTTTGGTCGAACTCCCTTAAATTCCTTACATACTATACTATGTTAACACAAAATTAGTGGAAGAAGTTACAAATATTTTTTTGAGCTATTTTCGGCAACACGATTTCCGCATGCCACAGCGACACGTCATTATGTGGCACGCATGCAACATATTAAAGCTACGCGGACGCATTCTTGCGTGGAGCGTGGTACTTCTTCGTGCGATTGAAATCGCTGTGGGTACTTTTATAATGATCAATCAATGTGTAAGAAAATCGTTGTCAGTCGCATGTCAGGCCGCGTGTTACAAGTTAATCTAGGGGAATAATTATACTGCGGGCACAACGACTGACTCTCTTTATCGATACAAAAGAATAAATCTAGAATTAGGTATCTTTACGCTTCATAATGATAGGTATGCAGTCAGACAATCATAATTTATTGAGATCAGTACAAGGGTTTAATAGCTTGAAGTTAGGTTTATTAATGAATTAGGTATAGACACACCACTGGTAATCGTAAATTATCGTATTATTTTCCGAATTAGTAGGCAGAAATATTATATTATATTAGTACAGTCACATTTCGCCAGTTATGTCCCATGTAATAGGAGGCAACGGGGGCCAATGCCATTAACTGCCCCCCTCCCCCCCTTCTTTCATTCATAGACAGCTGCTGAGAATTAAATAACAGAAAACCTACGACGAAAACTACGTTTTACAATGTGCTTTGTTGTGTGCACATCTATACATAATTATAAAGTCAATTTTCGTGTCTGTTTTGCGCGTTGTTCGCAACAGATTTTGATGCTGTTTTTACCAACATTTATAGAATTTATTCCGGAAGGTTAATGCGTATAAGTTTTACATTAATATTTCACATAAAAAAAATGTTAAATATTATAAATACAATAAAAAAACCCGAGTGCAAAAATACATAACTGAAAAGAGAAAAACAAGCATTATAATCAATAGAATTTTGGTATCGCACTCTCTTCCCTCACTCTTATAGTCCGATGGTCGATGCCCCGTTGGTCTCGTGGTCGCAAGCGCGATTGCTGAGCGTGGGGTCCTGGGTTCGTTTCCCGGGTCTGGCAAAGTGTTATTGGGTTGTTCCATTAGGAGTTTCTTAGCTACCGTCCCGGAGTTTAGAAGTAGGCGGTGTGCGTCGGTGCGCACGTGGCCCCTGAACAATATACAGACAATCGACAAACTTTAAGGGGGTTTCCCGTCAAATATAAACAAAATGGTCCAGTCGGGTATATTATACAACTATATTTTATAACTAGATAGATATTATGTAGGTCTTATGATAAATAATATGTAAACTTAACTGTCGCATTAGCGCAACCTGTAATAATAGATTTAAAGTGGTTAAATAAATAAATAAAGATAATTTATAATTGTTCCAGCTACACAGACGAGTTCTCAGTGCGTGAAGATCTGATGGGGCTAGCGATCGGCACGCACGGGGCCAACATACAGCAAGCGCGCAAGGTCGCGGGCGTCACCAACATTGAGCTTGAGGAGGTTTCCTGCACTTTTAAGATCTGTGGAGAGGTGAGCGTCTCCACTTAGTAATCCACATTTACACGATGCAAGTTTCTTGCTTGCGGCATACGGTAATATTAAAAGTACAATGACTTAAGTCGCACTTTCTAAACGGTGTTACTGCTAGTGGTGACGTCTTACTCTAACATTTGACGGACTTATTATTAAAATAAAATAAAACTTTTTGCAATGTATCCATTACTACCCCATTTAATGATATAGTAATGTATACTTAATGAGTTTTTTTTTAATGTAAATACGTTACTACTTGCCATCATCGAGATGCAAATTTTTGTGGTATGATGTGTTAAATTTGTGCAGTGTGAATATTGTATTCTTTCGAACAGTAAGTGATTGTCATAATGGGTTAAAACATGACAGCACAGCATGAGCAGTTTTTTTTTTAGGTTTTATTTTGAAAGTAACCAACGTCGCAATTAGCTCATTGTAAATTATTTCGCTGTTTTGATAAAATAATCAATATTATCAAATTAAATGGTGAAATATTTAATATTGATTAGTTTACTAGCTTCTGCCCGCGACTTCGTTCACGTGGAAGTCTTAAGACACCAAAATATACTACAATGACAGTCACATTTTTATAAAACTTCCTTGAATATTACGTACGTTTGTAGTTTTGTTCTCAGCAGCCAAAATATACAGAGTCAGGACTGGTGACGCGGGAGCAAACGACGTACAGTTGTCCGTGTGAGAAGCAGCTTGTCCTGAGGTCGACATTTGCGGCCTTCAGTGTCTGCCCCTGTGACTTGTTGACAATCATCGCAAAGCATACGCTCACAGGGAACTGCACGCGCTTAAACTGGAAGGGGTAATTGTGGGGAATTAGTGGTATACGCGGGTAAACACTGTCTTGCCAACGCCATAACCTGTTAGAATTTCCGACTCGATGACGTTTCTCTGCAGACACGACTTCTAGCAGGGTTCCGTTACACAGCTTCGGCGGAGTTAAGTTCCGAAGGAACATAATCGGGACACCGACCTTCAGCTGGATGATGTGCGCTGGAAGTCAACTTGCCGTTAGCGAATTCAGAAATTCTACGGGGTAATGTGCGGCATCATCTTGCTCCTCAACAGTGTTAATAGAGATATATACTTATCACTTCGCTCCCTTCAATTGGCGAGACAATACTGTGGTTGATCGCTGTAGCTTGATCATTTTTGGGCGTTAAAATGGCCCATACACACACCCAAGAATTCTCTTGGTACGGTGTTCGACTGATGTCCCCGTACACCAGACGAATCAGATCTTCTAAATGGTATCTACTCTACCAAGAGTCTGGTACTGCCACCTGGCTGCGACCACGTTTCAGTACCATAGGGCATCACTGGTAACACGCATTGGTCTACTGAGGTCATTGAGCATTGTACTGAGGTCCTCCATGGTCTCAGCCATGACAACTATGTCGTCGGCAAACCGAAGGTTAGTGATATACTCGCCATTGATGTTGATGCCTAGCCCTTTCCAGTCCAGAATCTTTCAGTGCAGTGGTGAACAGTTTCGGACAACGTCTCCTTGTCTCACACCTCGCTGCAGAAGGATAGGTTTCGAGGTCTGGTCCTGGAGTCGGACTGACATAGTGGCATTTTCGTACAGACACTTTAGCTCCTCGATGTGCCGATAGTCGATCTGGCACCGTTGAAGAGACTGCAGTATAGTCCATGTGTCAATCGAATCGAAGGCTTTCTCGTAGCCCATAAGCGACTACTCCGTGATGTGGCCAAAAATTAGTGATCATATCGTAAAATAGTTAGATTATCCACTGGTAGAGGCATTGATATCGCTTTGTTTTTATTGTGCATCATGGCGGCATACAACAAATCAAACAAAGTAGGTTGTTCACAGTTCTAACCTAACTCAATTGGTCAGGGGGTGCCACAAGCGGCGAGAATTATGAATAAAAAAAAATAAGTGTTGCAAATCTTGCATTTCATCTTGGGCTTCCTCCCACGCTATTAATATATTTTTTTAATAAGGTGATGTCGTAGGTCGTACAACGTCCTTTGGTGAAACCATATTGCTGAATTAATGGATCGTTGAATTACGGCATTACGGATACTGGTCTATAATGGTGCCGATTCCCTTGTTCACTTGTGAACAAGGGAATCGGCACCATTGTCGGTGTTTTTAGTGTTCCCAAATTTAAAAATTGGTTTATCCTTACTGTATTTCATTAGATCCGGGAAGACTCTTTGATCCACACACAAATTAAATGAGAAATAATAAAGCTTCCGAAAAACCAATTAACTTTCAGCGATCTGTGGTTGACTGTAATACTAACTAATAATAATAAATAAATAAGTTCATTTATTTCAGGTAAAAAATAACACCCATAGCCAAACACAAATTAATAAATAAGATTAATAAAACAAAAAACAATAAAATCAAACATCAATTAAAATAAATTATGTTGAATCGAAATCAATTAAAGAAATGAAAACAAAATAAATTAAATTAAATCAAATTAAATTTACTCAAAAATGCATGTAATGTGGTCATTATTTTGACAACCTTGTTTGAGCAAAGTCGACCTTGCCGTTCTGTTTCAAGGAGCGGCCGGCAAAGTTTTGCTGGTCGCTCTAACAGGCCGGCAAAACATTGCCGGCCGCTATTTTGACGTTTCAACGTTTTAAAAAATCAAATGCAAAAAGGTTTTATTTAAAACACAGCTGTTTGTATTTATAGAGATAGGTACAAAAAGATTTTATTCCATATTTGGCTGTATAGTTCCAAATACCATTGTTAAAAAAAAAAAAAAACATAGAAGTAACAAAAGCGCGGTTCAGTGAAAATTTTATTTTTATTTAGTGACTTTTTTGCTAAAAATGAGCTCTCAAAGCAAAAATTCTTCCGATTCAATGTGTTTAACACCGCCAGACATTAAAGATGAAGCTAAATTAGTGGTTGAAAATTTAATACCGCGAAACTCAAAGGAAAAATATAAGCTTGCATATGAAAAATATGTGCAGTGGAAAATCAGTAGGAAATTTAAATCTTTATCCGAAAATGTTTTTCTTGCGTATTTCAATGATCTTTCCAACAAAATGAAGGTACTTGCATTTTTGAGTAAAGCACTATACAAGCCTTGGCCCACTATGACTGCTTCGCTGGTCACGCTATGATTGCCTCGAGCTAGCCTAGCTACGCTCTAGGCCTTCCAGCTTGGCCATCATTGCAGCCCTTGCTGTCCTCGCTGTAAAGGCCTCGACCTACGGCCTCGGCCTTTATCTCAGCTCGTCCATCAAGTGCTGCACGCTGACCGCGCTGTATCGGCCTGGAGCTGCGCTACGCTGCGCTGTCGGCCATCATCAGCGCGACCAGCAAAGAAGTCATTATAGACCGCGGCTGTAATGTACTATAAATCAAATAATATCAAAAATAAATACATATTACATACATAACAAGCACAAACAAAAACGAACACTCACACAGTAACAATGTCTGCTGCAGCATTGTCGGATGTAAGGGCAATCCAGTCTGTTGGCAATCATCGCCAGGCCGGTGTCGGGTGTCGGTGCGAGCGCCGAGCGTGCGCGACGCTGCAGTGGCGGGGCAGCGCCTCCGGGCCCTGCACGGGACTCGGAGGGCGCTGTATGCCGCACCAGCTTTGCACGAAGCTTTTTAAAATAAATTACGGAAAAATTAATACAAAATTAACCGACTTATAATTTTGTATTTAACAAACAAACATGAGCTTATTCAAATTTACGAAAAATAATCTGTACTTTCAAAACAAAATTTCTATTAAAAAAAATACAAAATTTCCAAAAAACGTATGTTCTGCTAAAATAACACATTCGTTCATGTTTTTGTTTACTTTGAAAAGTAGATTAGGTTAGACCTGACCACAACGCAAGAGCCGAGCGAGCGTAACAAGCGGTGCCGTGGCAGCGGCCGGCAAGTGCCAGGGTTCGTTTCGGCACAAGAGAATATAAATACCACATTCCCAAAACATTACATTCTCTTTTACCTAAACGGACCCGGAAGCTGGTGGAAAAATATTACGTCAGCAAATGCCGTATTGATTTTCCGGAATTTTCAGTATTTTGTTCGGTCGTTTCATTATTTGTATTCGCTTAAAAGTTGTAGGAAAATTAATATATAAAGCAGTAAATTTCATATTTTGAGTATGCAATGTTTTTTATTAAAAATTTTTTTTCTCGGAGCTTTTTTTACTACCCAAATTAAATATTAAAATTAAGTATGGTGCTATAGTCTCGATTATGGATATACAAATTTTAATAGACATTTCCAATAGATCTTCAGTTAATTTGACTTGCCGAAAAATATTTTCTACAAATTTTTTGGGTTCCATAGTCGACAGGGAAACCCTTATAGTTTTGCCATGTTCGTCTGTCTGTCTGTCTGTCCGCGGCTTAGCTCAGAGACTCAATCAATCTTTATTCGTGAACACAGGTATTACAATGAAGGTCTTATGTATACATTTTAGTCGAGCTCTGTCCTACCGATGAAATTGGTGTACAAATATATAAGTTTTTAGCAATAAATCTGAATTTACATAATGCAAAGTCACGTTCGAGTAAATAATGTCTCTTAGTACTGGAAAGCTGTAATTTGGCATTAATCACGCCGACAAAGTGTTAAACTAAAATCATAACAAAACATGCTACTCTTTTTAGGGTAACCCTACACGTAAAGTGCCCCATGTTTTTTTTTGTTGTCTATCCCATGTTGTGGGGTGTCGTTGGAAAGGTCGTTCAAAAATATTGTGAGTGTGTCAAGACTATTTTTTGGATTTAAAGAACCGTTTGCGAAATGTTAAGATTTAAAGTGCTCATTTTTGTTAGAGTTGTGTCGTCTTCCCCCTGCCAGCTAAATGGTTGGTTCTGGATATGTGAAAAAATTCACGTCAGTAGTATATAACGAAATTAAAAGGAAAACTATCACAGCTAAGGAGGCTCTACAAGCTAACGAGTAATAATCGACTAACTTAAATTTGCAGTTGCAAAAACATGTTCTTCCATAAATTCCGTATGGGGGAACATGATTTTCAACTACAATGTTAAGTTTGTTCTTGGGATAAATTTATCCCAATTACGGAACCCTTCATTGTGCGTGGTCCGATATGCACTTTGTTTTGTGTGTTGCTCATTTTTATCAGTATTAAAATAAGTAGGACTTATCTTTTTCGCCGCCAAATCTACTGAAATCCCGTGGGGTAATTGCCTAACACACTTACAATTGCAATGTCGATTTAATTTCGACAGTTCCACAACATTTATTGCGGTATTTACGTTCTCAAGCAGATGTTTTTTTTTTTTTCAATCATAATGAAGCAATGGATTAGATTTTTCCTTCCAAATCCTTCGGATTGTGATTATTTGATAGAAAGTGTGTTACGCAATTAGGATTGCTGATTTTAGAAAAGCATTCTGCATTAATAATAATAATGTTTATTTATTAATACAACTTTAGGTGTTAGTAGTGATTAAGTTGCACAAAAGTGAAAACTGTTGTTTCTATTGTCCATCAGTCCGTGGACGCAGTTCGCGCGGCGCGGTCGCTGCTGGAGTACGCGGAAGAGTCCATCAAGGTGCCGCGCGCGCTCGTCGGCAAGGTCATCGGCAAGAACGGCAAGGTCATACAGGAGATCGTCGACAAGAGCGGCGTTGTGCGCGTGAGTTGACACCTATTACCACACGCTCTAACTTGCTGGCCAGCTAAAGTACTGGACCTGACTGACTGGCAACTTAGAGCACAGGGGCCGTATACGAAAGCGTTCAAGTCATATTTAGTTCCAGTACGAAAGAGATAGAGCTATACAGAATGAACAGCGCCACCCCCTTTCTTGCATTGGAATTAATAGATCATGACTTTTACACATCCCTGTACGGCCCCTGGTAATTGATTCTGTACTTTATATTAATAATTTTAAGCTTAATTGGATCCAACCAACAAATTTTATGAAATTGACTTACGAACATGATGAGAATCTACACATGAGTTTTATATTTGCTCAAAAGATCCTGGCGGTCTGATGACATTGCCCTAACAAAAACTACCAGATGATTATAATTTGGCCTGATATTTTTGATACACTTCTAAACTTCAAATCGCATTTACTCAAAACTAACAAAATTTTGGTTGGATCTAATCTGCTTAACAGGATCCAATTCTTCCTTTACATGGCACCGGCGCCGCTTAAATTTTACGCTCACTCTGAGATATTCTGAAATGTTTTCATCTTGCGGTGCGGCTTGCGCGTCATGTACGGGAAACCTAAGTCCCGATATAATCAAGCAATATTTGGCCTCACTGAGCTGCGTTCACTACAGCTTTGTTCTTGTGATATACCTAGCCATGGATATAATAGAACTACGGGACGCATGTTTGTAAATACTCGGCGAATTATCCATTTGGGATTTTATGACTACGCCCGGGCGTAGTAGTAATGTTCGTGGGCAAAAGGGGTGAAGGCAAGCACGACTGTGTTTCGCGTCCCGTGGTTGATATTTCCATGGAATCACAAGATGGCAAGACCAACAAGACAATTGTCTCGAAATTATTAACTACAGAAGTGTATAATATTATTATTATACAGTTTGATGCTTTAATTTCAAATTCAATTGAACTTATTAAACCTGATATTGAAGTTTTGTTTTTCTGTGTCAATTTCTAGGCCGCTCTGAGCACCAGCAGCAATTTTTATTTAAATACCTTGTTAAATGTAATTTTTTTTTAAAGTTGTGTCCTCAAATATATTTAAGTGCTTTCATAAATTAAATATTGGTATTTAGAAATATTCCACACATAGTATGCATGCCGTTTAACCCATATAAATGTGATAACGAATATCTTTTGCAATTTGTGTTTCGCGTGCAGTGTGCACTATCAATCGTAATACGCATTTCTTAATCCTGCTGTGCCACAAACATAGCCTTACTTGGTGCCAAGTTCAGAGCGTGTTTAGAATCCTCGGTTTCTGGAAGTCTGATCATTAGTAAATCTGCTCTCAAATTTCATGTTAGCTGTTTTGATTTTCTCGAAACACAATTTTATCGACCAGCCATGAAATTTGCCATCAGCCAGGTTAACATGCTCAGCGCGACAAAATCTTGTCGTTGCATCAACTTGTGTCTCGCTTCTACGCGAGACAATGCAAAGGCAAGAACTTATCGCACGCGTTTTTTATCCTGGCTGAACAAAATGGAACAGGCTTTCAAATACCGGACGCTTAGAGCGAATTTCACCTATGAAACTGAACGTGATCAGTACATCTAAACTACGTTCAAGAGTTGCTAGTGACAATACTCCATAACTAAGATGACATTGATAGCTGTACAACACAGTTTATCCCACGTCCTAACCAAAGACGATCATTGTG
This sequence comes from Agrochola litura, assembly GCA_949152395.1. Lineage (NCBI taxonomy): Eukaryota > Metazoa > Arthropoda > Insecta > Lepidoptera > Noctuidae > Agrochola > Agrochola litura. Next base: position 1,626,437 of record OX424490.1, read on the forward strand.
ACCACGTACTCCGGTTCACAGAACAAAAAGTTACATGACTGCGACGATCGCATTCGGTTAGCACGCGGCCTTAGATATACGGATCACGTTCAGTTTTATTGGTGAAATTCGGTGTTATTATTTGATGACGTGTTGCGTCGCGTTAGTTAGTAGTTGCCGCAGTAGTTAAGTGTAGTGTACCCAGTTGGTTGCGGCGCAGGTGAAGGTGGAGGGCGACAACGAGCCGCAGCCGTCCGCGCCGCGCGAGGAGGGCATGGTCCCCTTCGTGTTCGTGGGCACGCGCGAGAACATCGCCAACGCCAAGGTGCTCGTCGAGTACCACGTCGCGCATCTCAAGGTAGCGTAGCTGTCATAAACACTATCCCTATATACAATTACAATAAATAGGCATTCAATAGGGTAATATGAACTTAGAGAGTTGTATTATTTTATTTACAATAATTATTTACTTCCACATTTGTTATGAGGTGAATACATTTTTTATCAACATAAAATCCGACACTGACTTGTATATTGAAAAGTACGTAAGAAAATTTTAATTTCGCGAGCTAACTTAACACATTCTCTCATAAACACTCTTACTTTGTTACTCATTTTTATTATGATTACTTTTTTAAACCAAAAGTCGAGCAAGATGTACTTCAGAGTCGGTGCGGACGCGCCTTGTGTTTGAGAAAACACAAAGTCCACCGACTCGGTAAAATAAACGCTCGGACATGTCAAGTACGAGGATGTTTGACGCTCGGACATGTCAAGTACGAGGATGTTTGATGCGACCGAGTGTTTGCTTCGCGAGGCTGCTCTGTCGGCATTGCTGAAATACCATTCCGAATAAAAGACAAATTTTCTAATTGATCATGTATGATTCAGCAGTTAACACCTGTTTTATGCTTGTTTTGCAGGAGGTCGAGCAATTGCGCGCGGAAAAGCTGGAGATCGACCAGCAGCTGCGCGTGGTGATGGGAGGCGGCACGATGTCGTACCCGCCGCCGCGCGGCCAGCCCGCCTCGCGAGCGCGCCGCACGCGCCCGCCGCACCACCGGTACCCCACCGGTACGTACCGACACACTAACAGGACCAGCAGCTGCGCGTGGTGATGGGAGGCGGCACGATGTCGTACCCGCCGCCGCGCGGCCAGCCCGCCTCGCGAGCGCGCCGCACGCGCCCGCCGCACCACCGGTACCCCACCGGTACGTACCGACACACTAACAGGACCAGCAGCTGCGCGTGGTGATGGGAGGCGGCACGATGTCGTACCCGCCGCCGCGCGGCCAGCCCGCCTCGCGAGCGCGCCGCACGCGCCCGCCGCACCACCGGTACCCCACCGGTACGTACCGACACACTAACAGGACCAGCAGCTGCGCGTGGTGATGGGAGGCGGCACGATGTCGTACCCGCCGCCGCGCGGCCAGCCCGCCTCGCGAGCGCGCCGCACGCGCCCGCCGCACCACCGGTACCCCACCGGTACGTACCGACACACTAACAGGACCAGCAGCTGCGCGTGGTGATGGGAGGCGGCACGATGTCGTACCCGCCGCCGCGCGGCCAGCCCGCCTCGCGAGCGCGCCGCACGCGCCCGCCGCACCACCGGTACCCCACCGGTACGTACCGACACACTAACAGGACCAGCAGCTGCGCGTGGTGATGGGAGGCGGCACGATGTCGTACCCGCCGCCGCGCGGCCAGCCCGCCTCGCGAGCGCGCCGCACGCGCCCGCCGCACCACCGGTACCCCACCGGTACGTACCGACACACTAACAGGACCAGCAGCTGCGCGTGGTGATGGGAGGCGGCACGATGTCGTACCCGCCGCCGCGCGGCCAGCCCGCCTCGCGAGCGCGCCGCACGCGCCCGCCGCACCACCGGTACCCCACCGGTACGTACCGACACACTAACAGGACCAGCAGCTGCGCGTGGTGATGGGAGGCGGCACGATGTCGTACCCGCCGCCGCGCGGCCAGCCCGCCTCGCGAGCGCGCCGCACGCGCCCGCCGCACCACCGGTACCCCACCGGTACGTACCGACACACTAACAGGACCAGCAGCTGCGCGTGGTGATGGGAGGCGGCACGATGTCGTACCCGCCGCCGCGCGGCCAGCCCGCCTCGCGAGCGCGCCGCACGCGCCCGCCGCACCACCGGTACCCCACCGGTACGTACCGACACACTAACAGGACCAGCAGCTGCGCGTGGTGATGGGAGGCGGCACGATGTCGTACCCGCCGCCGCGCGGCCAGCCCGCCTCGCGAGCGCGCCGCACGCGCCCGCCGCACCACCGGTACCCCACCGGTACGTACCGACACACTAACAGGACCAGCAGCTGCGCGTGGTGATGGGAGGCGGCACGATGTCGTACCCGCCGCCGCGCGGCCAGCCCGCCTCGCGAGCGCGCCGCACGCGCCCGCCGCACCACCGGTACCCCACCGGTACGTACCGACACACTAACAGGACCAGCAGCTGCGCGTGGTGATGGGAGGCGGCACGATGTCGTACCCGCCGCCGCGCGGCCAGCCCGCCTCGCGAGCGCGCCGCACGCGCCCGCCGCACCACCGGTACCCCACCGGTACGTACCGACACACTAACAGGACCAGCAGCTGCGCGTGGTGATGGGAGGCGGCACGATGTCGTACCCGCCGCCGCGCGGCCAGCCCGCCTCGCGAGCGCGCCGCACGCGCCCGCCGCACCACCGGTACCCCACCGGTACGTACCGACACACTAACAGGACCAGCAGCTGCGCGTGGTGATGGGAGGCGGCACGATGTCGTACCCGCCGCCGCGCGGCCAGCCCGCCTCGCGAGCGCGCCGCACGCGCCCGCCGCACCACCGGTACCCCACCGGTACGTACCGACACACTAACAGGACCAGCAGCTGCGCGTGGTGATGGGAGGCGGCACGATGTCGTACCCGCCGCCGCGCGGCCAGCCCGCCTCGCGAGCGCGCCGCACGCGCCCGCCGCACCACCGGTACCCCACCGGTACGTACCGACACACTAACAGGACCAGCAGCTGCGCGTGGTGATGGGAGGCGGCACGATGTCGTACCCGCCGCCGCGCGGCCAGCCCGCCTCGCGAGCGCGCCGCACGCGCCCGCCGCACCACCGGTACCCCACCGGTACGTACCGACACACTAACAGGACCAGCAGCTGCGCGTGGTGATGGGAGGCGGCACGATGTCGTACCCGCCGCCGCGCGGCCAGCCCGCCTCGCGAGCGCGCCGCACGCGCCCGCCGCACCACCGGTACCCCACCGGTACGTACCGACACACTAACAGGACCAGCAGCTGCGCGTGGTGATGGGAGGCGGCACGATGTCGTACCCGCCGCCGCGCGGCCAGCCCGCCTCGCGAGCGCGCCGCACGCGCCCGCCGCACCACCGGTACCCCACCGGTACGTACCGACACACTAACAGGACCAGCAGCTGCGCGTGGTGATGGGAGGCGGCACGATGTCGTACCCGCCGCCGCGCGGCCAGCCCGCCTCGCGAGCGCGCCGCACGCGCCCGCCGCACCACCGGTACCCCACCGGTACGTACCGACACACTAACAGGACCAGCAGCTGCGCGTGGTGATGGGAGGCGGCACGATGTCGTACCCGCCGCCGCGCGGCCAGCCCGCCTCGCGAGCGCGCCGCACGCGCCCGCCGCACCACCGGTACCCCACCGGTACGTACCGACACACTAACAGGACCAGCAGCTGCGCGTGGTGATGGGAGGCGGCACGATGTCGTACCCGCCGCCGCGCGGCCAGCCCGCCTCGCGAGCGCGCCGCACGCGCCCGCCGCACCACCGGTACCCCACCGGTACGTACCGACACACTAACAGGACCAGCAGCTGCGCGTGGTGATGGGAGGCGGCACGATGTCGTACCCGCCGCCGCGCGGCCAGCCCGCCTCGCGAGCGCGCCGCACGCGCCCGCCGCACCACCGGTACCCCACCGGTACGTACCGACACACTAACAGGACCAGCAGCTGCGCGTGGTGATGGGAGGCGGCACGATGTCGTACCCGCCGCCGCGCGGCCAGCCCGCCTCGCGAGCGCGCCGCACGCGCCCGCCGCACCACCGGTACCCCACCGGTACGTACCGACACACTAACAGGACCAGCAGCTGCGCGTGGTGATGGGAGGCGGCACGATGTCGTACCCGCCGCCGCGCGGCCAGCCCGCCTCGCGAGCGCGCCGCACGCGCCCGCCGCACCACCGGTACCCCACCGGTACGTACCGACACACTAACAGGACCAGCAGCTGCGCGTGGTGATGGGAGGCGGCACGATGTCGTACCCGCCGCCGCGCGGCCAGCCCGCCTCGCGAGCGCGCCGCACGCGCCCGCCGCACCACCGGTACCCCACCGGTACGTACCGACACACTAACAGGACCAGCAGCTGCGCGTGGTGATGGGAGGCGGCACGATGTCGTACCCGCCGCCGCGCGGCCAGCCCGCCTCGCGAGCGCGCCGCACGCGCCCGCCGCACCACCGGTACCCCACCGGTACGTACCGACACACTAACAGGACCAGCAGCTGCGCGTGGTGATGGGAGGCGGCACGATGTCGTACCCGCCGCCGCGCGGCCAGCCCGCCTCGCGAGCGCGCCGCACGCGCCCGCCGCACCACCGGTACCCCACCGGTACGTACCGACACACTAACAGGACCAGCAGCTGCGCGTGGTGATGGGAGGCGGCACGATGTCGTACCCGCCGCCGCGCGGCCAGCCCGCCTCGCGAGCGCGCCGCACGCGCCCGCCGCACCACCGGTACCCCACCGGTACGTACCGACACACTAACAGGACCAGCAGCTGCGCGTGGTGATGGGAGGCGGCACGATGTCGTACCCGCCGCCGCGCGGCCAGCCCGCCTCGCGAGCGCGCCGCACGCGCCCGCCGCACCACCGGTACCCCACCGGTACGTACCGACACACTAACAGGACCAGCAGCTGCGCGTGGTGATGGGAGGCGGCACGATGTCGTACCCGCCGCCGCGCGGCCAGCCCGCCTCGCGAGCGCGCCGCACGCGCCCGCCGCACCACCGGTACCCCACCGGTACGTACCGACACACTAACAGGACCAGCAGCTGCGCGTGGTGATGGGAGGCGGCACGATGTCGTACCCGCCGCCGCGCGGCCAGCCCGCCTCGCGAGCGCGCCGCACGCGCCCGCCGCACCACCGGTACCCCACCGGTACGTACCGACACACTAACAGGACCAGCAGCTGCGCGTGGTGATGGGAGGCGGCACGATGTCGTACCCGCCGCCGCGCGGCCAGCCCGCCTCGCGAGCGCGCCGCACGCGCCCGCCGCACCACCGGTACCCCACCGGTACGTACCGACACACTAACAGGACCAGCAGCTGCGCGTGGTGATGGGAGGCGGCACGATGTCGTACCCGCCGCCGCGCGGCCAGCCCGCCTCGCGAGCGCGCCGCACGCGCCCGCCGCACCACCGGTACCCCACCGGTACGTACCGACACACTAACAGGACCAGCAGCTGCGCGTGGTGATGGGAGGCGGCACGATGTCGTACCCGCCGCCGCGCGGCCAGCCCGCCTCGCGAGCGCGCCGCACGCGCCCGCCGCACCACCGGTACCCCACCGGTACGTACCGACACACTAACAGGACCAGCAGCTGCGCGTGGTGATGGGAGGCGGCACGATGTCGTACCCGCCGCCGCGCGGCCAGCCCGCCTCGCGAGCGCGCCGCACGCGCCCGCCGCACCACCGGTACCCCACCGGTACGTACCGACACACTAACAGGACCAGCAGCTGCGCGTGGTGATGGGAGGCGGCACGATGTCGTACCCGCCGCCGCGCGGCCAGCCCGCCTCGCGAGCGCGCCGCACGCGCCCGCCGCACCACCGGTACCCCACCGGTACGTACCGACACACTAACAGGACCAGCAGCTGCGCGTGGTGATGGGAGGCGGCACGATGTCGTACCCGCCGCCGCGCGGCCAGCCCGCCTCGCGAGCGCGCCGCACGCGCCCGCCGCACCACCGGTACCCCACCGGTACGTACCGACACACTAACAGGACCAGCAGCTGCGCGTGGTGATGGGAGGCGGCACGATGTCGTACCCGCCGCCGCGCGGCCAGCCCGCCTCGCGAGCGCGCCGCACGCGCCCGCCGCACCACCGGTACCCCACCGGTACGTACCGACACACTAACAGGACCAGCAGCTGCGCGTGGTGATGGGAGGCGGCACGATGTCGTACCCGCCGCCGCGCGGCCAGCCCGCCTCGCGAGCGCGCCGCACGCGCCCGCCGCACCACCGGTACCCCACCGGTACGTACCGACACACTAACAGGACCAGCAGCTGCGCGTGGTGATGGGAGGCGGCACGATGTCGTACCCGCCGCCGCGCGGCCAGCCCGCCTCGCGAGCGCGCCGCACGCGCCCGCCGCACCACCGGTACCCCACCGGTACGTACCGACACACTAACAGGACCAGCAGCTGCGCGTGGTGATGGGAGGCGGCACGATGTCGTACCCGCCGCCGCGCGGCCAGCCCGCCTCGCGAGCGCGCCGCACGCGCCCGCCGCACCACCGGTACCCCACCGGTACGTACCGACACACTAACAGGACCAGCAGCTGCGCGTGGTGATGGGAGGCGGCACGATGTCGTACCCGCCGCCGCGCGGCCAGCCCGCCTCGCGAGCGCGCCGCACGCGCCCGCCGCACCACCGGTACCCCACCGGTACGTACCGACACACTAACAGGACCAGCAGCTGCGCGTGGTGATGGGAGGCGGCACGATGTCGTACCCGCCGCCGCGCGGCCAGCCCGCCTCGCGAGCGCGCCGCACGCGCCCGCCGCACCACCGGTACCCCACCGGTACGTACCGACACACTAACAGGACCAGCAGCTGCGCGTGGTGATGGGAGGCGGCACGATGTCGTACCCGCCGCCGCGCGGCCAGCCCGCCTCGCGAGCGCGCCGCACGCGCCCGCCGCACCACCGGTACCCCACCGGTACGTACCGACACACTAACAGGACCAGCAGCTGCGCGTGGTGATGGGAGGCGGCACGATGTCGTACCCGCCGCCGCGCGGCCAGCCCGCCTCGCGAGCGCGCCGCACGCGCCCGCCGCACCACCGGTACCCCACCGGTACGTACCGACACACTAACAGGACCAGCAGCTGCGCGTGGTGATGGGAGGCGGCACGATGTCGTACCCGCCGCCGCGCGGCCAGCCCGCCTCGCGAGCGCGCCGCACGCGCCCGCCGCACCACCGGTACCCCACCGGTACGTACCGACACACTAACAGGACCAGCAGCTGCGCGTGGTGATGGGAGGCGGCACGATGTCGTACCCGCCGCCGCGCGGCCAGCCCGCCTCGCGAGGCGATTCTCGCAACTTTATTACTACAGCATAAGGTTTAAAGTTCATTGGGAAAATTTGACAGTTTCGGGTAGCTTAATGTGCTGGCGTCTACATCATATATATTTTTTTTTATCATTTTCTTATTTTAGAAGTTAAATTGGGGGGGGGGGGGACGACCACATTTTACCACTTTGGAAGTGTCTCTCGCGCAAAGTATTAGAAAAAAATGATATTTGAAACCTCAATATCATTTTTAAAGACCTATTCATAGATACCCCACACGTATGGGTTTGATGAAAAAAAAAAATTGTTGAGTTTCAGTTCTAAGTATGGGGAAGCCCCAATTTTTTTTGTTTTTTTTTTTTTTCTATTTTTGTTTGAAAATCTTAATGCGTTTCACAGAATAAATCTACTTACCAAGTTTCAACAGCATAGCTCTTATAGTTACAGAAAAAAGTGGCTGTGACATACGGACGGACAGACAGACATGACGAATCCATAAGGGTTCCGTTTTTAGCCATTTGGCTACGGAACCCTAAAAAGTGTGCCCATTTCGGGGGTATAGTAGAGTTATAGCGCGCTCTAACTCCGAATGCGTAACACTTATTTATAACTTAAGGATCTGGTTAGCGCTTTAATATATTTACTATAACTCTTGTCTTAGCGCCTAAGTGTTTGTTAGGGATTGACAGTTTTGCCAAGCGTAACACACTAATATTTGACTTTCGCAATTTGTCCAACTTGAAGCGTTGGTTTTCTAAGAAAACTGTGAACGGTCACACAATAACTGCCGTCCAAATACAGAGCGTTTTATTACACTTTAATTTCAACTATTGGTGGAAATAACAGATTTTCATGACGGCCGTTATAAAAATAATAACGGAACCGCTTTCCTAGGACACTTAAGCTAGTAGACAAGCCTACTTGACTGTTACGCAACTCAAATAAGACTTCAATTTATTAATTTTGTTGTAACGATTTGTTCTTTACACGAGCAAGTCATATTGCGTATTGTTTCTGTAACGAATTATTATCACAATTGAAATGTCTCTAATAATTAAACCAAATGTATCTATGAAATTAAAATATTTATTAAATTTAAATGTTAATTAAGTAATCGTGTATCTCTAATCTTATTTATTAATCCAAGTTAAATTCTGTGTAATAATATGCGTATTTATATAGAACGAAGATCTATGTAAAATATATTGTAAATATGTTGTTAGTGTTCGTAATAAATAAATAAATTATGTGGCATAATTATGTCCTGTTGCAGCGGGCGGGCGGCGCATGACGCCGGAGCTGGGCGACGAGCGCAGCGACAGTGCCGCCTACCGCGGCCGGGGCGGCCGTGCGCCCAGGACCAACAGGTGAGTCTCACACTCCTACACACTAGCCACGGACACGCCCCTACACACTAGCCACGGACACGCCCCTACACACTAGCCACGGACACGCCCCTACACACTAGCCACGGACACGCCCCTACACACTAGCCACGGACACGCCCCTACACACTAGCCACGGACACGCCCCTACACACTAGCCACGGACACGCCCCTACACACTAGCCACGGACACGCCCCTACACACTAGCCACGGACACGCCCCTACACACTAGCCACGGACACGCCCCTACACACTAGCCACGGACACGCCCCTACACACTAGCCACGGACACGCCCCTACACACTAGCCACGGACACGCCCCTACACACTAGCCACGGACACGCCCCTACACACTAGCCACCGACCGACCACGACACTAGTCGCAGTCGCAGCACTTTTTGATAGATAGTAGGTATTATAACAGTAGATTATGAGATGAGAAGAGCGAGCAAAGCTAGCTTGAAAATTTAAACAACCGGTCTTGGATAGGTTAGGTTTTTTTTAGATATTTTCAATCTAAAGACTCTTTTGAACTGAATGCAAGAGTGAGCGAAGCGAGCTCGAAATTTTTTTTACACACACTCGGATAGGTTAGATTTTCTTTTGATCATTCTCAAGAGAGAGTGAAGCGAGCCTGAAAATTTTAGTACTCCACCCTGAAAAGCTACTGTTTTTTTTTACCATTATACAGAAATAGAACTTACTGTTATGAAGAAAAGCTTACTTACTCAACAGTTTTACAGTAAGTAGTTTAGGTTTTGGAATCTGGCCTTAACCTTAGACTTTCAAACCTTACGTATGAGCGGGGTGCCCAAATTTCCGAGTTTGCGTCGCTCGCTCTTGCATGCCACGATACTCTATTTTTATAATTGAATGATTTTTGGTAGGGGAAAATCTTATGAAAAATTAAAAAAATGAAAAAGTGTTTATTCACAATAATACTTGTTTTACCTAGTAAATTACCTCTGCCAAACTGCATAGCAGTTGGGTTCACGTTACCGACATGTATGCTAAAATTAAAAGCACAGCACCTATGGGTATGACGTGTTGTGCTTGTTGTTGCTCGGGAGTGCCGATATATTTAAAAACTTAAAACCAGACTAATGTTAATAATATTAATTTATAAATTGTGAAATTTTTATTTTCGATTCTAAAAATAGTTAGAAAATTTAAAAAAATTGTTGTTATTTCATAGTTTTAAGTTTTCACTTCTATTTTTTAAATGTTTCTGGATTAATATGCCCATCTTAACTGCAGGTACTTGAGCCACGGTAACCCGAGGCTGTAGTACAGTTTTAAAAGTTAGTAATACATGTAAATCATTCAGGCTCCCGACAGCGTGAAAGATTTTGGGGGGGGTCATGACTCCCAGGACTACCCCCCCTTCGGACCGCGCTTGTATACTTTACCCACAAACTAATTACTACTACTACCAATTTGTGAAAATTGCAACCTATTACGGTTTATGAGACATAACCTGCTGACAGACAAACGGTTTTTCAATCTGATTAGGGGAACTTTAGAATACAGTTATCTTTCACACAGTCCATCAATCGTTTCTTTGATCTTTAGCTCTTATATAGTTTGACCAATACCGCTGTACCGCGCCTTAGGCAGACGCGCGGCGAGACGGGAGGCAGTGCAGGTCGCTAACTCGTCACAGCTCTCGGCGCACGGCGTCTCCCGCCGCTCACTGGGCAACACTGCCGCCCGCCTCGCCGCGTAGTCCTAAGGCGCGGTACAGCGGTATTGGTCAAACTATATCCATCATTAGTCAATCGTTAGTCGGAATGGCAGCTAACGTGTTTGCACTTGCAGATCCAGCGAGCGCACGGAGCGCGGCGGCGAGCGCGGCGAGCGCGGCGAGCGCGGCGGGCGCGGCGGCGAGGAGCGCGCCGAGCGCCGCGTGCCGCTAGAGAACGGCCGCGCGCACGTCGCCGCGCCGCGCCAGCCGCGCGCCAGCGACGCGCGCGCGCCCGTACGTATGCACCACTTGCTACACCACACGGACTTCGTGTACACGATGGACGATTCTATTGGGATCATGAAATAAAACCCACCTTGAATGTTCGATATACACCGATTTATTCAAATATATTTTTACATATTATTTGCAATATTAGGTACAAATGCGGTGTTGTGCACGACGCGTAACTCACGATTCCGTACAAGAAGAGTAGACCGACGGCGACCGCGTGTTTGCCACCCAATAACATTACAATAATAAATATTTTTTACACAAACATTTGTCAAAGTGTTACCTTATAATCCTATTGTATTTCAAAATATATCTAAATTCAACAATATAATCTCACAGAGTGGCAGACGACGCGATGACAGACGAAGGCAAACTGATGACGAGAGCAGTGTGCTAGACAGCCAGGATGTGTCCAGTGCGGACAGAGGTACGACATAGACCGCGCTTTGTACTCTAGTGTATTTGTTACTTTCTGTACGTGGGCGCTCGACAAACTCGCGCGTGTCCGCCGAGCGAACAGCCTGCATGCCGAGTATGTAACGTACGTACAGTCAAACGCGCATACTCGTAACACTTACCCACGAAAACCGTCCTTAATGCTACCGCATAAAGGCGCTGTCAATGACAAATTATTACTATGAACGTGCGGGGTTGACTGTACTTACAAAACTTATAGATGTGTGCGTGGATAAGGTTCTTGCACGCCCATTTGCTGGCTGTTCTCTGGGTTGTGATACATTTTAAATGGAGAGGAGTCATGCTATTTGTATTCTAAAGATATTCGTCTCATTCGGATACGAAGTCTTGAAAGCACTCCCACGCTTTTGCGTACTGTTGTTCTTAGAAATAAATGAATTAAAAGATGGATAGTCTTTAAATGTTGAAATAAAAATATTATCGGACTATATGCGTTTGAATTTTAATATTTTTACACGTAGATTCGAGAATATAGATTGATTTGTTAGTGTGACGTCACTAGTAAGTTCGCATAGTGTAATAGGCTTGACGTTGGTAGTTTTACTTATTGGAGCTAATAACCACAAATTGCAGAGGCATAACTCAAATTCGAATGTATAAATTACCACTGCTTTTTATAAGAAATATTTTTTTTTTAATTGCAGAACAAACGAACATTATTATAAAAACCAACAAACCCTGAATTTGGGTTACTATATCATTCAGATTTCTTTCTTTTTATGAGTATCGATGATAATAATAAGTAGTAATCATTTAATTAAGTATTAATAATAATAAATAAGAACGTTTGATGTCATCCATTGTTACTTGTTAAATAATACATATTCTGCAATACCCCCGAAGTTTGTCGACCGCCTATAACGCATACTGTGCTATTTGTTTCTATTTATAATTAAGTTTGCTAACGCAATCGAAAAGCTACGCTATTACGAAAAATCTGAAAATATTACTGAATGTGCTAGTTAAAATGTAGTTGTAGTGTTTTATATCTCATAATTTTATTTATATGCATTATAATGTTTATATGTTTATTTTTTTCTGTGCACCCCGTTTTACATTTTAATTAGTACATAAATTGTAGAAGGATGAGTGGGAAGTTTTAGTTGTTAGATGCGGGGTGAATAGTTGTTTGCTATTTATGGACGATGCGTTTCCTATTCTCGCTTTGTGCTACGGTTTGGTTTCATACGTTTTTAATACTTCGGTGAGGGCTACTCGAACACAGCGTCTATGATTCGTATTACCATGTACGTAGTTTCTGTGTTATAGTTCTATTAGTTATCATTCGGAGCGTACTTAGAAGTTAAACGAACCGGCGTGTGCGAACGTGTCGTACGCACGCGGGCGGCGCGCTAGCAAACGACTAGTCGCTGGGAGGGGGCGGTGTGGGCGCGGTGGGCGCGGTGGGCGCGGTGGGCGCGGTGGGCGCGGTGGGCGCGGTGGGCACGGTGGGCACTGTAGGCACTTGGCATGTTGTTCAGAGTCCGCGACGTCCGCCGAGGGACACGCCGCCGGCCGCGCGCGCGCCGCCACGCGCCGCCGCCGCAGGAGGACAGGTACACTCCCGACACCACACCTGCCCGCTATTCTGTGAAAATCTCTTCGTCTAAACTTGGCTGCAGTGGACCACCTGATACTAGAGATTATTCACACTAATAACAATTTGCTTGACCAAAGTTTTCACAGTGAGATTTTTACAGAATAGACCGGCTGCACCACTCGCCGGAACTGTCTGTGTATCGTGGCTCGCTGCACGTAGTCTGTTCTCGACAGCTCTCGTCACTATTTTTGCGACCAACTCCACAGATATTTCCGACGACTAGTAACTCACTATTCACAAACTGCACCCTACGATCCACACCCACTGTTGCATCATTGAGCTGGTTTATAAAGAACATACATACATACTCCATTCTCATACTGATCAACACTTGGAAAATATCATCCATAAAGTGACGCCTCGAATTTGGTTCAGTGAAATAATGATAATTTTTAACTACTGCACCCATATTATTTCATAATAATATTGATTCAATTCTTTTCATTTGTCTTATAAAAAAAACAAGTATTTTTGGACATAAATGTACTTAACGCGTGAACAACAATATAACCGAATTGTAAGTAAATGCATGGTTTGATATTAATATGTTTTTCGCACTAAGTTTCTAGTCTCCTTTCTAGTTTAAGCTTTGTCATTGTTTCTCAAAATGTAGTAGACGCGCTAAAGAAGTAATGGTCGCATGACTTAGAACCGCTCGCCCACATGACGTAAGATTTTCAGATTTATGACTTGTAGAGTCTCGAAGCGTTCGCGAGCGAAAGCCGCGACCGCTCGCGACCCCAGTCGTGATAAACGTCTTTCACATCGTCCTACATGAACGACAACACGACAACGCCATGCGATGCCACACAATATCAAGTTATTAATAAATAAAAAGGGCGCGATGGATTCGGATTGATGAGCAACGCTTACTAAATTATGTTGTTATTTCTTACAAACTAGTCTGTTTGAAAGTATTCGTGAATAGCAGTCTGTCTGGGCTATAGTGTGGCATCGCGTGTCGGGGTTCGATGTGGGGCGAGGTGGGGCGAGGTGCGGTGGGGCGGCAGATGCGGCATGACGCGCGCGTGTTGCAGGAGGCGGGTGGAAGAACGGGCCGCACGCCGGGCCGGGCGCGCCGGGCGCGCCGGGCGCGGGCGTGGGCGCGGCGGGCGAGGGCGCGCGGGAGGGCGCGCGCGAGGCCCGCGCGGAGGGCGCGCGCGAGGCCCGCGCGGGGGGCGCGGCGGGCGCGGCCAGCAAGCGCCGCTCGCCGCTGGCCAAGGCGAAGGCCGAGCCGCTGCTCAACGGCACCGCGTAGAGCGGCCGGCCCCTCCCCCCCCGGGCCCCCGGCCCGCTCGGCCCGCCCCGGCCTGCCCTGACGTGACGCCAGCTGCGCCCCTGCGCGCGCATATAATTATCCTAACGTAACGTAACATGTATGGCGAGGCCCCCGCCGCCCGCCGGGGGCCCGCCGTCACTAGACTTACTCGTATTATGCTTTTGTAAGAGATTCGTGATTTGTATTCCTGATTACTCGATAATATGAAAAATTAAAGATGTGTACGTCGCTCCCCGGACGATACGCGCCGATCGCGGCCTTTCGGTACCTTTATGGGAGATCGGACATAGCGCAGTACATACGTGTTCGTAGCCTGTACTCTGTGGTTATGTGATTTCCTATAAAATAAACATTTCTGTACATATTTTCAATCGTATTTTTATTTGTACGAATAGTTCGTTCCGTCGTCTCCTCCCTGTCTAAATTACAGAGCGTAGCGAACTTACAAATTTTACAATATACACATTACGATGTTGAAATACAATTAATACTTTATAAAAATAGTATGACTAGTTGGAATGTTACAATTAATACTTAAATTAGTAATACTATAAACTCGAAAGGTACCTCGGTGGGGAAGGGGGCGGGATACATACATTTAGTTGGGTGTGACACTAAGAATTTAAAATTCTAAATGTGATTCTGATGACACAGACCTATTTAACAAATATTTACAGATCTAGACTAAAATATCAGTCATATAACAGTACCGTGATATGCATTATTGCCGGGATATCACTAGGAAGTATTTACAAAGATATGACGTCAGGTAAGAGGCAGGAGTACGTAACTAACGTGAAGCGAAAAGAAATGGCATGTTCACAAAAGTAGGAGATGTACTAAAAGGAGACAAATGCTATTAAAATTTGACGACAAAATTACTTTTACTTACTATTTTTAGAATTGTAAATATACTAGTTTTGTGAACAAGCTTTCTAGTTTCATTAAAAATTACATCAAATCTTAACTTACCTACTCTTGTTACTATTTTTAACTTGAACACGAGGAATTTCCAAGAATACTAGACATCTAAAACAATTCTGTTGAGATTTAGCTCAAACTTGTGTGGAAAAATATTACGAATCGTAACTTTTAAACATCGTTACACTGCTACGTTACCCGCCAAAAGTGTTTTTTTAAACTTTATTTTCGAGCTAGTAATATAATGTTGTCTATGCTATGTTTACCAATCGATTTATTACAAAGGAAAAAAACTAAGAAAACAAAAAAAAAAAAATACACGGAAATTATCCTAATAACTAAATGATTACCTACGTAGAATTTCGTAGTCAATGTAAACGAAATTGACGAATACAGAAACTGGAGCAAAAATATTGTTCTTGTCCAGTTCTGCTGACTTTATTTCACCCAGATAATGTACCTATGTAATAACAGTGTAGAAAAGCCATAATTAGAAAATTGCTTTTTGATAAAATAAACACAGTTTGCATTATGTGCAATAATACTAAATTTATAACCCGAGTCTTCTTCTAATGGTTGTCTTTGTTTTTAAGTACTTAGACTAATATGTATGTATGTAGTTATTCTTAGACAATTCGTGGAAATCACTCAAGATTATGAATTGATATATATTTCTATTCACTTCACATCGTTCGTCTCCTTTACGTAGTAGGTACGTATGCTTGTACAAAATGATATGTGTCTACACTGTACAATAATTAGGCTTCAGTATATATAGAATTATATACTTAGGAATACTGTAATATTCTTTCCTATTATAAACATTCTTTTTGAAAAGTCACAATGTGACTATATTATGAGAAAAATCATTGTTTTTGTAAATTCATTAACATTGTATACTTTTTAAGTAAAAACTGAAGTCTTTAAGACCCAGATATAATTTTGATTCATGGCATAAAAATATATGCGTTTTTTACTGACCTGTTTGAGTTTTAATACCTTTACATACAGCCTATCAGATGAAGTCGATGTCTAATGAAATGATACAGTGCTTACATTTTATATGAGAATCTTTAGACCATTTTTAGACATCGTACAGAATACAGTCAAGACAAGCGTGTCGCTAGTAAGTCAATCATTACATCATTACACAATTAAATGGGAAATCGTAAAATCTGTAAGAGTAGCCGAGTTTGTATGGCGCGGCAGTAGCAGTTTTTGATGTCATTACCTCATTTATTCTAATATACCTACTGAGGGACTGGTGATAATGACACCACAACCTGGCCTGAAAACTAATAGAAGCTATAGTTTTCAGGCCAGGTTGTGGTGTTGGTTCACCACTGTTCATCACATTTTGGGCATATTTTATAGAATACATCATTCCCTATAACATCAAAAAATGGAACCAGTTTTTACAGAATAAGAAATATATTATTATCCAATTAAGTAGTTAGTATTGGTTTCGATTTGAGATTGCTAACTGAGTTTATAGTGTCCGATTTGCAATTAATCGTTTGTAGTAAGGCTTACTCTGGCCGACCTTACAATTAAATATTACTAGCTACACGCTTGACTATTCCAGAAGAATTGTACAATACTTTTCACACAAAAGTGCCCAGCTTAGTGGGTTTTTCCCCGGCAATAATGAGATGGTGGCATTAGAGTAGTCGATGCTTATCCTCGTGACACGTCTCGAGGTCGCTGTCCTCCGAGTCGGAGTGTGAGCAGTAGGAGGAATCGCTCCAGTGCTGGAATTCTTCCTTGTGGTGCTCCAGAGCCATCAGCGAGGGAAACAGGCTGTCGCACGCGCTGCATCTGTGCAAAGAGATTGATTAGTTTTAGTGAAATCTAAGTATGAAACCAAACAATTGAAGTGTTGGCATGACCATAATGCTTTGGAAGTTGGGTAGGCCTTTGGTGTGGGACGCAAACTGTGTCGACACCCTCGCGCCATCCCATCTTCCTAGCACGGCGGGCTGTGCTGGGGCGGCTGCTGCAGTTGCAGAAAACCTCAAACGACGCAAATATAACAACCTTACTGGTAGCTTTATTTTTGAGCATGCATGATCATGCGTTACGCATTAGGTACAGTTTGTGGCTGATGTCCATAGAATGCTCAAAAACGTAGATTTTAAAGAAGTTATTCTGCCCATCTCAAATCTAGAAGGGTACTCTTCCATTGACAAAGAATTTTAAGCACTAACCTGTGAATGCCGAGTTACTTTTGTAGATCTAAGTATTCATTTAATGTGACCAAAGAAATAAAAATAAATCTAGAACTTGCTTATCTACTTTCTTTGTCTATTCTAACAAAATAACGCTCTGTCAAGGTTGACAGAGCGCTATTTTGGGCCTCATTATCCTAATGTGCCCAGGGCCTCTAATAGGTTAAAGACGGCCCTGGATGTGCGTGTACATCAATGGTGTAGCAGGGCAAGATCAAGTGACAGTGCTTTGGTGACAGTTAAAACACCGCACATGCATAAAAAATATAGCTTGTGACTACTTTTTGTGCAACGTACTTTCTTCCTACCTATTCATATGGTGTAATACTGGCTGTCCCAGTATCCACAAACGTCGGTTTAATACAGTCACTGTGAGAAAGTAAGGATTTCAGTCAAGTGGTAAGGGCGGGCTCGGGTAGAGGAAAATATATTTTATGAGTTAGAATGAGAAAGACTACCTAGTGCTGAAGCAGGAACGAATCGTTTTTGCTATACTGCAACACCTGTAGTCCGTTAATTTGAGTGTAGTTAGAAAGCCATCCTTTTTTCATGTTTTATCAGTTGAAACTTATTTTAGGTAGGTACCTAGGGCGTCAAACATCGGGCAGGTTTTTGTCAACTCTGAGCTCTATGTTCAGGCGTAGGCTACTCATACTCACCCGAAATGTCGTTTCTTCTGTTGATGATCCCCGAGCTGGCGACGCGTTGGAAACGACCGGTCGCACACGTTGCAAGTTAGAGCTTCGTCTGTAATGTAATAAAATGTACTTTTGTAAAAAATAAATAAAGGGAGGTTCATCGATGTGAACGTAAAATGACAACCATCACACATCTAATATCCCCCGAAGGGTTGGACAGAGGTGTAATTAAAGTAATACACCCACATTTAGCCAGTTATGTTTAAGTCCCATGTAATAAATAAGGACAAGTCATTAACCGTCTAATCTTGGGTGTCTATGTCGCGCTTCGTTGGTATTGTAACTAGGTATGGGCGTTATTTAACGTCACTAGTTACAATAACTGGCTACGGGGCATGTAACGGAATAACTAGTTTCGAGTCACACACAAACACGTGATTTTTGTAACTAGTTCCATCACAATGCAGTGATCGAATGAAAAAAGTGAAACGAAACAAGCTTGTGTTATGTAACGTATTACGGTAACCATTTACATTTTCGTTTCGCAAATAACAGTAACACTTCAATGAGAATAGAATTTGAAAAATAACAAGTTACTAAAATCACTAGTTTTCAAAACCAGTGACGTCCTCGAAGTCACTAGTTACGTTACGTTTCACAAAAATCATGTAACGACCCACCCCTAATTGTAACGCGTAACGAAGCGCGTGTAATAAATAAGAAGGTACCTAAATATACAAATTCGCTTTGATGAGGATGAGCCAAGGGTTAATTTCTACTTCACATAGTGCGTAGATTATGTAGGTACAGACGCCAGCATATCAAGCTACCCGAAACTGTCAAATTTTCCCAATCAACTTTGAACCTTAGTACTTCAGCAATTAAGTTGAAAATCTATTAAATAAATTGTAGTAGCTTGATGTGCTGGCGTATGTACCTACTACTAAGTTGTATTGTAGTTGTTAGATTTCTCACTAAGATCCTGCGTGCTACAGCGCTCATGACTAATCATTATGTAAATGTGTTATGACCTAGGTATTACAAGTCAAGGCTTGTGCAGACCAGTGCGACACGCGACGCGACACAAAGTTTGGGTTTTGCGGTTACTCACCATTGTACTGCCGCATGACGACCTTTTATCTGATAACCAGAGATAATAGTAAAACTAGTTTGGGTACAGCCAGCAACAAAAGTTGGTTAATAATAATATTATAATATAATAATCCCGCGGAAGTGCGGAGGTCGAGGCTTTTTAAGTGCTAAAGACCCTGCACAGCCGTGAGGTATGCAGTCTCTTCCTAGAAACCGACGTGGGGATGCACCGAGATGTAGTCTCAGTGGACAAGGGCCTCACCCCGCTATCCTTGGCTAACGAGAACTGGCGCAAACCTATAGTATTAGATACTAATGACCGCAGGGAGGTATGGCAGAGCAAAGAGCTTCACGGGCGCTTTTACCGGGCCTTACATGGGCCCGATGTAGACCTGTTAGCGTCCGTATCATGGTTGCGATTCGGTGACAACTTTGGGGAAACCGAAGGTTTTGTCTTTGCGATTATGGACGAAGTTATGATGACGAACAACTACCGGAAGGACGTCACGGTTGACATCTGTCGGGCATGCCACCGTCCCGGAGAATCAATCCGATACATTATTTCTGGCTGTTCTCGTCTGGCTAACGAAGACTACTTGCATAGGCACAACCTAGTAGCCAGGATTATCCACCAGCAACTTGCTCTGAAATACAGTCTTGTGGAATCGGAAGTACCGTACCTACTATAGATATGTGCCCGACCCAGTCCTCGAAAATGGTAATATCACGTTGTATTGGGATCGATCTATCATCACTGACAGGACTACTGTTGCCAATAAGCCAGACATAGTGGTGATAGATCGATTAGAGCGTCGCACAACTATTATTTATTGATATAGCGGTCCCGCATGACGAGAACTTCGTGAAAGCTGAAAAAGATTAAGTATCTTGACCTGGCTCACGAGGTCTCACCCACAGGCCGCTGGAGTAGAAAGACTGGCAATAAGCTTTGAATAGCGTAACCTTCACTTCTCTCGTGCATCGTGCGGTTAAAAATAGGTATTCAAGGTGATGAAAACTTGCTACCCAAGTGTAGCTCTGCCTATTCTCGTAATTATTGTGTTTGTAAAAATATATTGTTTTTAAATAATAAGTTTCTATGTTAAGTATTGTATAATCCATATTCCGGCATGATCATGAACTTTGTCGTTGGCTGTTATAGCTAAAATAAGTAGGTACATAGTCGGGTTGTAAAATGATACAAGAATAAAAAAATCTCAAGTTTAATTGAATAAATCTTTTTACAAAAAATATTTTGTTGTATCTAGGTTTCCATAAGTTTGAGCATACTTACTTCTTATTTATTGATAAAAAAGCTATTCGTTTGCAAGGCAGTAGTAAAAAAAGTCAATTAATTTATCACTACCTACACTAAACATAGCATGATATTAATATTTTATAAGCAGACATGAGTAGGACAACTTGTCCAGCTCTACATATCATAAATATTAGATAATTCTTTATAAATTATTTTCTTCGTAGGTAGGTAGGTACACTATTAATATGATATGTGTTTTAGCTATATAAATGCAATCCAAATTAAATTAATTTAGACATAAAATCCTTAAGGCAAGATGACTAAAATTTAAATTAAAAATAAATAAATCATTACTTAACATAAATATCGAGCATTCTTAAGAAATCGATTACTTCTTTATCAAAATATAGACAATAGGTATTTAGGTGCAATCGAAATAGTAATAAGAAGTACTATGTTGAGAAATTCTAGCACAAGGAAGTTCTCATACAGCTGCTAATGGTCCTGCTAATTTCACTAATAAGTCCTCGCAAATAGGGCAATGCAGTAAGTACATTGACCTACTGAACTACTAGACTAGAAATTCATAATTTCTATAAATTCATAAGTTCAGTTCTAGTTTTTATGTTATTTTATTGAAGCTGGAAGTCAGTTATTGCATAATATCCAGATCCACTCTATGATAGAGTATACAATTATAAAACATTCAAACTTCACCATTATATCTCCGATTATAAAAATAACAATCCTAATTACTTATTACAAAACTAATATTATTATCAAAGTGTAATGTAAGAATAGTGAATCGTTCCAGTCCATACTCATATATAATGTTATATTGGTAAAGTATTAGATACGGATGACTTGAACATGCTGCCGAAGAACCTCATTCCTGAGGAGCCTCCGGGGATGGAGCCCATCATCATCCAGACCAGAGCAACCACTTGCAGGACAGCACACACAATTGTCCACGGAGTACTTTGTAAGTGTAGTGCACAGTATAGTGTTGCTATGAGTGTCAGTGTGTACAGGGAGGTTGTGAGAGCCCTCTCTTTGCTAAACATTGACTTGAGGTGATTCCATGGGCCGTACAGGAAACTGAAACTGTTTTAGAATATGGTTAGACCTCCATTTAGAAAATTTATAATTTTCTAAAATCATGCATCTAAATAAAATTATAAAAAATAGTATAGTAGTACCACGCAAAATATTGTTATTATGTTTATTTGTTATTAAATTACCTATTTAATCAGTTGAAGGACACTGAACATGACAATAGAACTTTTATTGTTATTACATCTATTGTCCTGCAGTGTTAATAAAATAAACAGTTTTTAAAAGATAGATACATCAATGTTTGTTTTGTTATTTAATACTTGAACTGTGTACTAAATAGCAGAGGCGGCTCTAGCCGATGTAGCGCCCGTGTGCAATCAATACCTTGGCGCCCTCTAGCAGTGGCGGACTAAGCCTGTCGGGGGCCCGGGGCGGCGAAACTCAATGGGGCCCCCGCCCAGGAATCATACTTTGAAACATTTAGCACACTGCTTCAAATAGGTTAGGTTTTCTTTTGACCATTGATACAGAAATAGGGAAACAGGAATTACTTTGTTGACCTATACAAAATAGTTTGAAAATGTAGGATGCGAGAGCGAGCGAATCGAGCTCGAAAATTTAACACCTCGCCCCAGATAGGTCAGTTTTTCTTTTGACCATTCATACGTAAATAGGAATCACATTGTCGATTTACACAGAGAATTCTAAGAAAAAAAAGAATGTTGAGGTTGCAAGAGCTAGTGTAGCGAGCTCGACATTATAGCACCCTAAGTTCATATTTAGCGTAGGGGGCCCCTAACTACAAACTGCCTTTTTACTGAACATGTTTTGGTCTTGTTTGGGATTTGATTAAAAAGTTGTCTGCACCATAGGTAAAGCCGGCTCTGCTAAATAGCAATATTACTGTAGTAAATATTTGTGAGTGGCAAGATGTTTGGTGTTATGTTACAGATAAACAACCAGTCAAAAGAATAAATGGTCAGCTTTATGGGTACTGGTTTTGTTACCACTGATGTTCAGCTTACCATACATTGCTATCATATTTCATTATCATCAGACTGCTGGATTTAAGATTCTCCAATTACTTTCATACTTAATGCATGATTATCAGTAACATTATGCCCTCCATCTTGACGTTTACTCAATTTAAAAATAGTATCATATAATATATCGTCGACCGTAGGTTCAATTGAGGTAACGGACAAAATACCCAAAATGAGTTGAGTATACAGTTTTGTTCAGAATTTTTCGCTCTATCGAATGGTGATTATGAAAAAATTCTAACGTAAGAAAAACAGACCCAAAAAAGGTTAATAAGAAAAAAAGTTATGGGCGATTTAGTCCGAAAGCAAAACTTTGTCGGCCTCCTGAAAAATCGTATTTTGTCCCTTACCTCAATTGAACCTACGGTCGACGATATAATTTTGTAGACAAAAACATATTGTTTACCTGATAATAAAGAACATGCTCCCTAGAGTGAAGAGTAGGGCAAACTTCCTAGCTTGCAGAAGTAATACAGGTATGTACAGGAATGACAGTATGAAACATAGGAATCCAAAGAATAAACATATTCCAAAGCCCATGAACCGCTGCGTCCTGCTCTGAAATATAGAACATTTGTTAGTTACATTTGTTTAATGTTTATAGGTAAGGTTTATAATGAGAAAATAAAATTACAGGCTATATTGGTCTAAAAAGTAAGCAAATGTAACCCAGTTTTAATTTGAAAACCATATCACACAGTTTTTATTACTAAAATGTAAAAAACAAGAACCTTTGTTGTAAAGATCTCTTTGTTTTAGAGACCATCATCATTATCAATTTACTTAACAGTTGGGGCTTGTTACTTATAAACAATCTGTGTATCTAAGATATAATCATATTATTATGGTCTATACATAAGCCTTCCTTAAAATAAATAAACAAACAATAAAAATAATGTAATGCAAGTCATTTGTTTGATGTTTTAAACTACTCTGCTAGAAGCAGGTAGATAGTGTGACCCCAATTAAATGATGGAACACGACTTTGCACAGACCAGTTTTTGTGTGATGTAATTGATCGCATTATTGTATTGCATTGACCAATGATTCATGCGCAAATTAATTAATTCATTTCTACTTACCAAGGTGCAGTACTCTTTCTGTACATTTTCAAACCAAGTAGCAGTACTGCTAGTACTCGTGGGGCTTTCGTCAGTACTCCGTGTCATAAAACTCGGGGTAGAAAATGATGGTAAACTGAAATTGTAGCTCCGACGACTTTCATTTTTCAGTAAATATTGATCCAAGTCTGTCTTCAGGTTCGCCATTTTTACTTAAGTCACTTTGGTCCCGTTTTGTAGGTTTTAGCTCGTAAATTAACAGTGTATTCCAATTTCGTCAAAGTATTCACAAAATGAATAACACTGCCCACTTCCTGATGAGCAACAAACGTCAAATCTTATGACAACACAACACTGACAATGACAACTTCGCTGGCAGACAAAACCACAGACAATATTTTTGGTACCTAATGCCATTATGCCAGTAATCGCTAGTGACGCGCATGCTCTAACTTAGAATCGATTTCCTTGTATCGATACCGATTCAACGAAAAAGTAAAACATTTTTATTCGAGATAGAATAATTGATAAGGTAACTCACCGTAATCTGTATCATCGCTGAAGTCGTCATGTGCATGTCGACGGACGTTGTTGTTATATCGGTCATGCGCACACGGAGGGCAAACTCCGCCTGTATCACGTTCATCCAAATCGGTGCTGCTAGCATCCGACTCCACTTCCGCTTCCTCGATGTGAATATCATCTGTCTGTCTATTATCAAGCTTTTCGTTTGATGACAGTTGATTGTAATTTTTCCGCGGTGGTCTTGACTCTGTAAATACGGGAAAAGACACATTAATCGTCTGACTTATTTTGTAATTTATTTTTGTTATAAACAGAGATTATTATACGTCCTACCTACTGGACTCTTGAAACAATAAAAAAGTAAAGTACCATTCGAACGAAAAGATGAAGAATAAATAAATGTCGGGCTTATTAGAGTAATGATGATTTTGATTATTATTTTTCATAATATATAGGTAGATACTTATTTGTTACAGTCACGAATTGAATTTCGCGGGTTACCCTGGCGCTTTCACCTTCAATGGGCTTGACTTATTAATAAACAGTGCTTCACAAGAATTACTTACTTACTTATTATGTACCTACTAAAAAGTAACTACTAAACGAAAAGCGATCTACTATCTTATTTTGCCACGAAAAATTATAAATAATCTTATATCATGTAGGTAAAACTAAGTATATATGGTAAATACTATAGACGTATTAGGAACAGAATAGACCTCCTCCTCCTTTCTCCATAGAGGAGGAAGGAGAGAAGATCTTAAGAGTGGATCCTCTAACTAGATGGGTGGTGTGTCTGCTAAGCTACGGCCCAACGCGCGTCGGTTCTTGTCAGGTCTCTGTATATAAACGCAGGATACTTGAAATAAAAAAAACCAATCTTTGTGAAAATCCTAGGATTTTTGCAAAATATTCGTAATAATGCGAGCTAATATCAGGTTTTTGCAAAATTTAAGGTTTACTTAGTAAGTAGTTTTTATCAAAGAATAGCAACTAAAAGTTGGCGTCAAACGCAGTCAGTTTCGTACAGACGCCAGCACATCAAGCTACCCGAAACTGTCAAATTTTCCCAATCAAATTTAAACCTTACACATCAGCGATAAAGTTAAAAATCTATTAAATAAATTTGACAGATTGTAGTAGCTTGAAGTGCTGGCGTCTGTACCTAACTATAACATCATCTACACTTGGTTGGATTCGCGCCCGCCATCGTTTTGTGTTAAAATAAATAAATTGCAGGCAATCTAGCGAATAAATGGCCTAACTCTGATTTACTTAATTGAGTTTACGAATAGTTAGGTACACTATATGCGAATACAGGTATTACTCGTACGATCTTTATACCTACGGCTACACACATAACTTACTTACGGCGAGACTTTTAATGATTTTATACGGAAGATCACGTCTAAATGAGTACCTAGTGTTAATGATTTGGAAAAAATATATGTTAGGGGAGATGTAGGCAATCGGAGTCAGTTGGCAATGGTGGTCACCACAAAATAACAAAATCCGAACACGAGCAAGTGATGCCAACATACCTACCCGCTAGCTTTACGTTATTCCCATGCGCGGGCGGGGGCTCAGTCAGTTCGCGCGACGCGCTGGTGAGAAACAGATGTGTGAAGATTTCGCGCCATTTTGATCTAATTTTTCGAGTAGATACATTCGAAGGTAAGTCTTAAATAACTGCTTCTTTTTTTCTGTACGTGTGATATGTGATAGTCGTAACATTTTAGATTGCAATTAAAAACCCAGATTGTTGTTGTATCTTTAACTTTTTTGTGAGGATTTTTTTTTTCTCCTTTTCGCCCATGTATGTAATTGGAGTCACCTGACTCCAATTACCTACATAGTGACCCTCATTGCCCACATTACCTAACTTCGATGAAATAATATATTTTTTGTTTGTAGATGCCGAAAGTACGAGCTAGGAAGGCTTTGGGCTCATGCCGACTGCACTGGATGGAACTCTGCTCGCAATTATGTGTGCGATATGTGTTGATCACCATTGTCCACATACTGATCACCATTGCCAACCGATGCTGACAATGGTGATCGACCAATAATTTTTTTTTTAATTTTATTTTTCCAGAATTGATAAGCCAAAGTGATTAAAGTTGATCTCAATTGATAGTTAAATAGGTAAAGTTTATTATAAGAGCAAAACAATAAATAGTTGATTAATAGATATGGTTTTATTTCAATTCTCGCTTAAGTGATCCTCATTACCTACATCTCCCCTAAATTAGGGCATTTTTTTAATAACTTAATCTGTGATTATTTTATATATAGGTATTCAGAGGTGGTCCCATTTAAATTTTAT
Organism: Agrochola litura; assembly: GCA_949152395.1. Taxonomy (NCBI): domain Eukaryota; kingdom Metazoa; phylum Arthropoda; class Insecta; order Lepidoptera; family Noctuidae; genus Agrochola; species Agrochola litura. The sequence goes on from OX424490.1 coordinate 1,652,604, forward strand.
TAACTTTGCTTGGGTAATTTTTGAGTTAGCCTCAATTATACGTATTTTTTCCCACTTAGTATGTAGTATGATAACTTCTTGTCACCAGGTAGTGGTATTCGAATTTGTGTGGGGTAGGTACCACAACTAAAAAGTGAAAAATAAAAACTTTTTACAAAAAAAAAAAAAAACAACCGACTTCAAAAAAACACTACAAAGTGAAAAATAACTTTAATTTTGGAAGTCGGTGACAAAGAACGAAAATTCAAAACCAAAGACACCGACTTCCGAAATTAAAGTTATTTTTCACTTTGTAGTGTTTTTTTGAAGTCGGTTGTTTTTTTTTTTTATAAAAAGTTTTTTTTGATGATATTATTTAGAAAATATATCGTCGACCGTAGGTTCAATTGAGGTAAGGGACAAAATTACCCAAAATGAGTTGAGTATACAGTTTTGTTCAGAATTTTTCGCTCTATCGAATGGTGAATATGAAAAAAAAATCTTATTTTGTCCCGTACCTCAATTGAACCTACGGTCGACGATATATAATTTAGAACAACAAAAAAAGAAAAAAACCCTACAACTGATTTTAAGATACGCCGTCAATCTTTTTTCGTTTCTATTAGTCTTAGAGCTTCGCCCTTTTGTGACGACATAGAGCTCGACAAATGGTGCATTTTTATATACTAACTAATTTTTGACCGTCTGTATGAGGTTCGCCCCTTTGCAGTGTTGGCGACGAATTGTACCTTAGGTAAGTAGTGAAATGCTTGTTAAAAAGTTTAATTAGAATAATAATTATCAATTTAAGATTTGTCACGGAAGAACTCAGATGCTATGTGTGAGGTAATTTACGGAAACATCTCTTCGCTGATTATTATAAAACAAAGTCGCTTTTTGTCTGTCTGTGTGACCGCGTTATTCTTATAATACGCAGCGGATTTTGTTGCGGTTTTCAACATCATTACCCGACTACGGCGAACAAAAAGGATGGTTATTTAGAGAATTTCGGAAGGTTAATATAAATGTCACCGGTCGAAGTGGCGGAGCTTGCGGGAGGCATATGTCCAGCAGTGGCCATATATATGATATAAATGTCACCATACCTATAATTTTGAACTTCGTTAGTTTATAATAAGTATATCGGTATTATATCCGATAGATTATAATAAACTGTCGACAAATTGTGAACCATTTTACAATTTAACGCATTATTTTTCGATAATTATCTAAACTTGCTTGCGACGTAACGCACCCTGCGCTAATATGATGTCTCGCACCGCTCGCTCGGTTCACGCGCGGTTGGTCACAGTTCTAAGCTAACCAAACCCATGTCACCCAGTTCACAATTTTTCGACGTTTGTTATAATCTAACGGAAATAACACCGATAGATATTATAAACTAACGGTTCTCAAAATCTTACGGTGGCATATGCATAATTCATTTATATTCAACGTAAACTTAGTACCTACCTAATGAAATTTGACGTTTTGTCAAGGCGTAAAAAATACGCTTTTTGAGCGCTTACATAATATGGCATGCTTTGACTAAACCGTAAGAGATACATAAAATTAATGTTCTACAGGATTGTACATCTTAAAAAAATTAATAGAAAAGTCCGCGATAGCATATGTTATGTCATCTCTACTGTTTCTATTTAATAAAATGTTGCGTGCCTAGAAAAGCACCGGCGGTCGTTCGTAGAACTTTTACAGCCGTTGGGTAGTCAAAAGCCCGAAAGTCTGACAATCAGTCTTATCAAGTCGCGTTACGCAGTCATAGGGTTTTTTTGGTTTGGAAATGATCAAATGACTTCTCCCACTCTGGGCGGAGCAGGAGGGCGTGTCAGACTCTTACTGACTAAAACCCACCCGTGTTCCTTTAGTTACCATGTTGCCGTGGGCCACGGTATCCCTTTCGGACTTCCCCGCAACCCCAGCAGGCATTGACCCTAGCGGACCCCGTCAGTTCTGCTAACATCTCTTTGAGGCGCGCGTGGAACAGAACGCGCCGTCAACCTGGGCCTGGTCCTTATCGGACGGCGAGCTACCCATTGCTCATCGTCCGCAAGCCCGCGCTTGCGGTGGCCGAGAGGTGGCCTGCGATTCCCGACGCCCAGGGCTTCTCCTGCGGTGGTTAGGGGCGTGAGGGCGCTAAATTTGCCTCTCCCTCACGCGTCCCGCCTCCTCCTTCGCGAGCATTACTGCTTCGCAGAAGGAGGTGACGGCCTCCCATGGCCTGGATCAAAGCCGGACGCGAGAGATCACCGCCGACGATCGCCTCCACGAGGACACGGCGATGCCCTGCCCGAGCCGGGCAGACCTCCACCGTATGCTCCACCGTGTCCTCCGGACGATCCACACAATGGTTCCGATCCACACCCGTGCGGTTCCTCCCACCTTATCCTGAACAGGAACCTCCCAAACGCAGTAACTGGGTTGTGATCAGAGCGCTACTTAATTATGTACAGTAATATTCACCTAGAAGTTGCCTCTCTTTCTAGCTCGTAACTCTTAAATCTTCTGACTACGTTACACTCACTGAATTGGCCCGACAAGTCGAGCCCTTGTAGCTTCATACCTAACATGCGAAGTGAACCCTCTGTATTCATCTGTGCCTCAACATAGTTGGGAAAACGCTGGATAGATGATAATCTCTACCAAATAAAAATACCTACTGTCATGGAGACTGAACGATTGTAATAGGAAGTAAGTACCTAGTCCAAAATTAGCTGGCACAAATCCACCGACAAGTAAAACAAAAAGGCCTTTTTTAATTATTATTATTATTCATGCATAGGCCTTAAGAGTAAATCGCGCCTGTGCGTAGCTGGGACGGGCCTTAATAAAAATAGTATATTTTGATGCAAGTGTGCAATGACAAATGCTCACACGTTCAATCGACGTTTTTCAACAATAAGAACACCATACATTTCCTCTGCCGAAATCCGCCAAAACATTACGTGAAATAAACGAGGTGTAATCAAAACAAGTGTGCAGCATGTATCATAGTTGTAATTATGGCAGTTACAGGCTCGTCGTGCCGACGCCATTACCGCCGCGTTCTCGCGAGCGTCGACAACTTAATAACTTATTTTATTAGCTAATTTACGCTGCTTGTTCGTTGTAGCTACTTTGATTTATATTCCAATTATTATAGTGCAATTTTAGCGAGATTGGACTCAAGTTGGGCTGTATAGTTACGTAAGTTACGTGTTAATAAACCACAAACTTTGTGGTTAGTACCTAGTTTTCTGGATTTACGTCTGTGTTCCCCAAGGCAAGAGTAACAGGCATTTTCTGAGCACGCTCGTTCCAGCGTAGACCTCATCTATCGCTTTCCACCAGGCAAGGTAGTATTAAAAACTAAGAAAACCGCGAGCAGTGGTGGAATCCAGTAAGGCATTTTACTATGTGTAATTTATTTCATCACCTCTGCTCTCAAAAAAAGTCATCCTCCAACCAGGGTTGTAACGGATGTCGTATAACGGATGAGGATGCGGATGAGAATATCGAGGTAATCGGGTTTGAGGATGCGGATGAGGGTTCGGATGCAGATGTCCTATGAAAAATAGCCCTTGTTTTGACACCTGATATCACAATCATGCCACCACTATCACGTGCGTCCGATCGTCTGTCATAGGTCAGGGACACTGTGAATTCGGGCAATAGGAACGCGTTACTCACACTCCGGCCCACACATTTAGATCGGAGCGAGTTTAAAAAAAAACACAATTTGAGCAAACAACGTAGATAGGGTTACATCCCCATAGAAATTATGAGGATGCGGAGCTTTTAAAATCAAAACTTGAGGAAGCGGATGTTTTGCGGATATCAAAATTTATGCGGATGCTCCGCAGTTGCGGATGCGGATACGGATATCCGTTACATCCCTGCCTCCAACCCGCACTGGACCCGCGTGGTGGATTACAGCCCACTTCCTCTCACCGAGAGGAGGCCTGTATCCCAGCAGGGGAACGTTATAGACTGATTATGCTATTTATGAAAACCGCAGTTACTGCTTTGAAATAAGGGCGCTGTCAAAGGCGTTCCTTTCGTGTTAGGCGTCGCGGCGGGCGGTTGCCTCTCCAAAGACGCCTACTTCTCCATGCGGAACCAGCCCTCTTACGATCTCGCGCGGCAGCGTCTTTCTGGACTGGACTATCACGGTCTCACAGAAAGAGTCCATTTCTCCTTCAGTTTTCTGTCTACGCCAGTATATAAGCTATAACTACTACTGGCAGAGACAGGTCTCGCCTGATCCACTTTCATTCACCATCCGAAGGATTTTGAATGAAATTGCTAATACATTGCGTCACCAGTTTTAATTCAAAATATTTTATTTCACATAAACCTAAAGTTCCCTCTCATAGAGAGGATGCCTGTGTCCCAGCAGTGGGAACATTATAGGCTGATGATGATGATGATGATGAAACCTAAAGACCTTCCTCCTTCTGACGTTGAAGGAGGTGAGGGAACAGTTCCAATTGGTCGCTTCCTATGGAGAAGAACCGGCAAGAAACTCCACGGTTACTCTTTTAAAAATAAATGGTTTTTCTATAATGTTTTCAAATTACAGTGTTAATAATCGTAGGTATAAGAGGACAGTGTAGGCCTATCAACAAGTAGGTATCAGGTACTTAGTAAAATTGAAAATGGTCCACAAGTCTGCAGCCTACAACGATCTCACATTCACAAAATTTAAAAGAAAAGAATCTATATAAAAATTATTGTGTTATTAAGACACTCAAGTAGGTATTATTTACTGTTTGTTTATACAGGTAAACACAACAGAGGAGGTGGCTGCTATTAGGAGCTCTTAATTAATTACATTTTCTCGATCACTTTGACGTTAACTGAAACAGGTGCCTTCATTTTGTGTGACATGGCGACAACAGAGTTGTAATTAAATGTTATTTTTCCGACGTGTGTGGTGATGTGGCCTGACGTTTGTTGTCGCGTGTGACAATTAATTTCACGTCAATTATTCACGTGAATTCGGAATTATCGGGTGGGTACGATTTCCTAGAAGAGCGCTGTCCGATACAAAACGGCTAAAGTGACGTCCGTCATGAAAATGATGGTACCAGGGTTTGACTTTATACGGTGCAAAATACGCTCTTTAGGGAAACACACCAACATACTTTCATAAATGACGTTTTAGTGACGTCATTTGACGGTAAATTGTAAACAAAGTATGAACCTAAATATTAAATTGTTGTGGCAGTCTGTTTTAGTAATATCGATTGCTTTCTCGTACAGTCAACCGTACATCAGTGGGAACTTTTTCACTATGAAAATCGTCCTTACTGCTACGACGTAAAGGCGCTGTCAATGTCAAATTGTTACCACTGATGTGCGGTTGACTGTATATTTGTCTCCTTGCAGTATGAAGCTAATAATAATAATTCACCAAAGCGGACAGAAAAGGACATCAAATGCCGCCGCTAGCTTCATCACAATCCAATAACTTATTTTTTTGAGACACCACTCCTTTCCGCTTTGGTAAAAACCAACTCAAATGCTTCGTCAGCAGATGGCAGCACCCGAAGAGAAATTGGAAAGAAGATGCTAAAAACATTTTGAAAAAAAAAATACGGCCAAGTGTTGAAAAATGGACAAGGTTGTTGCGTGTTGTTGGATCCCATAATTAAAAAGGTTATGATGTTCTAGTGACTTAGCTAATTAATATTTATGACATAAACAATCAAACCAAGATTCAGCTTTATGGGGATTAATATAAACCTTACCCCTATTTTTTGGGCTAACTTGACCGGACTTTAAGCTTATATCTAGTTCTTGACATATGGGATATTTGCGGTTACCTACAACCGCAGAGATAACATAATTTTTATTTATTTTTACGATAAATACTTTGAAATACAAAATTATTTTTGCGCATTCATCCCCACTACGGAACCAATACGGCCGTTTTAAGGCCTGTTTTCCCTGGGAAGCACAAGGAACAGTAATGCATTAATAGTAGTACCTTAACTGCCTCTAAAACTTGAAGACCTCCCTAAACTGTAGTTAATTTGCATTAATATTCTGAAAAAGTCACGCATACAATCAAAATGTAAGTTTAGTATATGATTTATTGGATATTTTTATTTCCAAATACATGTATAAGACAATTACGTAATTGAAACATTTTCGCTCGATTAATTTTTATTAACCGACTTCAAAAAAAGGAGGTTTCTCAATTCGACCGTATATATATATTTTTATGTGTGTTCGCGGATAACTTCGTCGTTTATGAAATGATTTTGATGATTCTTTTTTTGTTGGAAAGAAAATATCCCAAGGGTGGTCCATGACAAGAAAACCAGGATCTGATGATGGCATCCCAGAGAAATCGAGGGAACTCTTCAAATATTATAGGCAAACCTATAGCGATTTGGGTATTTTTTATAGTAACTCGTGCAGTTGCTCTTGGAAAGCACCATTTGGTTAAGTGGGACTGATGATGAAGACCACAAATAGCCACCGGAACTACTCAATACTAAGTATTTCACGGGTTGCGATTCGATTACTTTAATATGGTTGCAATGTCATTTATGCTCGTCACAATGCATATGGAGAAGTGGAGCTGATGGTGAAGTACCAGGAGAACTCCTCAAAGATGAACGTCCCTGCATCGGGAAAAGCAATATTTTGTAAAAGGTTATGAGCAGTTGGCATTAGGCTAATGTAACTTAGATAAATTACAAATTGACCCACTAAAAAGCGAGAAATATTTTTTTTTTTACATAAGAACCAACCGACTTCCAAAAAACCACAAAAAAGTGAAAAATAACGTTTTTTGGAAGTCGGTTGTTTTTTTTGTAAAACAGTTTTTATTCGAAAATCATGCCTTTTTTTAAAGATTATTTTAAACAAAAACAAGATTACTCGGCTTTTATGTCTAAAATAATTATTAACAGTAAGAAAATACAGTTTATCTACACCCATGCTATAAAACTTCTATAAAAGTTTCAGAAGCAGTTAGCTTATTGCCGTCATTAAAACAGCCAGTGTCATAGTAACCATTACCTCATCCCAATGAGTGATACAATGTTGTACTAAATTTCATTACGCAACTCGTTTCAACGTTCAAGCGGGGGACAGCAGCACCCGCTGCACGCATGTGTGTGTGATGTGCAGGCAACGTACATACGTGCAGTTGTACTGAATTTCGTGGGAATTTCTTTTTTCTTGATCTTGAATTACAAACACCCAATGGTTTCAGAAACTTTTATAGAGGATTCATATCATGGGTTTTTATTTATTTAAATTTTTTGAATTGTTCTTTGTTTTATCTTTTTATTACGGACGCTTCTAACGTGAACGTCTTTCTACATTGTTCTCACATGTGTAATTTCAACATGAATGATGTAACCAATATTTTGTAACAAATTTTTATTTGAGAAAGAGTGTCCGTGGAGTTTCTTGCCCGTTCTTCTCCATAGGTACCTACTACGCTTTGGAATGGGCAACTAGTTTGATACCTATTTCTGACTGACCGATTCCTTGACAATTCAAAAGTGCCTGTAAATGGTTTAATTGAAATAAATGCTTTGAGTTTGAGTTTGAGTGTAGATAAAGTATTGTATGCAACTGTTATAATTAGGTATTAAAACACTCATGTGACACGAACCCACATTCGTGTTTTAATATCCCTTATTATACAAAAGTTGCATAAATAACTATTGTTATCCAAATATAAGATATATTTTTTCTCTAGATCAATTATTACTTTAGATAAAAAACTAAATAAGAGTTGAGACTTACGACATTTAGTTCCGTGCTCGAATACGACCAAAGAGTGCACGGGATATTCAACTTTGTTACTGATGTATTAGAGTTTAGCACATAGTGGAGTGGTGGTGTGCATGGGGGCGGAGTTTGCGTGGAAATTGTCTTTGGAGTTGTAATATCCTAAGACTATGGCATTACGTGAGTACCGCGCCTCGCAAACGAATGACATAAGTATGTAGCTACAGGTGTAGAAAATCGGGCGCCGGAGGAATGGGTGACAAAGTAATTAACTATTCATGTCTGACTTGTAGAAAATGTGATGTCACTGTGTTAAGTAGCTCTCTTTACGGTAAGACATTCAGCAAGCAAATTAATTATTTATGCATGTTGGTTAGATGGTTAGTTATTAGAGTGGATCGACTCCATCTTAGCTCAGAAATTAAAATGTTCTGTTTAGGCAATAACAATAAAATGATGAGCTTTTATGGTATTTACGGTCAAATAATTATTACCAGGGGTCCAGCACCCTAATTTCGTAATACAACACAATCACAATCTGTTTCGATTTGAAACAGATTGCTAATCCATTGCTTCATAAGTTGGAATAAAAAATCTGCTCAACAACGTAAATAACGCAATGAATGTTGTTGAACTGTCAAAATTAAACAAATTAGGCAAAATTGTTTACGAAAATAAGTTACGCAATTAGGAGACAGGTTCGATTGCCGGGTCGGTCAAAGTGTTATTAGGTTTTTCCTTTTGAAATTTCTCAGTAGCAGCCCGGAGTTTGGATTTGTGCCCGGTTGATGGCAATAGGCTCGTCCCCTATTACATGGGACTTAAACATACTGGCGAAATGTGGGTTCACTATAGGTGCACCTCTGCCCAACCCTTTGGGGAAACAAGGCGTGATATTATGGGTAATTATTACCAAAGGCGGTTTTAAATGTGGGTCAATGAAAGTTTTATTATCGTATACAGAAAAGCAGTTCCGTGAACTTGTAAAAGAATTTCTGAAAACCTACCTAGCAATTACGTAACAGCAATAAAAGAAAAGCACCTCAATCTTCTCGAGGAGCAACTTTCAAGAACTATGTGCCATAAAATACCGTAGTACCTAAACCGAAGATGATATTACGCAAAGGTCGTAACTCATACAGCCTATAGCAGCCTCCACAAGATTTACGAGTTAAAAACTCTTTTCGGGAATTCTAGTTTAGCCATTGTATTTCTTAATGATTATTTCTCTTTGTTCCAAAATAATGAACTATTAAGTCGGAATCTGGTAACGACAGCCGGCAGAACATTTGTTGTCTGTGGAACCAGAAGCTGTTATTCATTAGGTCCATTAATTATCTTGTGACCTTTCTAATTAAGACTTACGAGCGTTAATAAGGTCAACCATACATTAGAGTGCGGGAAATTGGTTGTACTTTATTAATAATGTTTTTGGCGAGCCATTTGGGTTATTTGGGGCCTTTTTTCGAGTCCATGTTGACATAATTACACACTAAAATATGCAATTAGTCTGTTTATACAATCATTATTTTTAGACATCAAATTATCTTTAAAAATTGACAAACAAAAGACATGTCTCACATGTCCGTTGTACACGGTGACCCAGCAATGTTCTAAGAAAAGTGTGTAGCCCATCTGCTACGACGCGACGGGCACGCACTGTTGCTACGACGTAGCTCTTCGTAGCAGCTCTGTTGCTACGCTGACGTAGCTCTTTGTAGCAATTGTATCATCGCAATTCATAATCTGGGCAAACATTACTTAAGTAGGTGCGACAGCTGATGCCTTTTGCCTATAGGGGAGGCAGAAAATAAAGAAACACCACGTGCTAACACACAAACACATTATTGAAGTGAAAACTTCTTTATGCGTGTTGAGCGATTTTTGATAGGGAAAATCTTACATGTTTGCGTCACCGACATACTAATTTTAACAGTATGTAGCAATAAGGGTGAACGCTGTTAAGCACTGTAAGGCATATAAAAAAATTGGATGTTTAGTAAGAATTTTAGACTTATATCTGAGTCGCAAAACCGGATAAGTCTGTAGCTGCTAGCTGCAAGACATAATATAACACATTCGTCCGCCGAGACACAGCTGACGCTTCACTGACGGTTAGTTTTTTTTTGCTATGGCTTCTCGCAGTTTTGACCACTAAGGTCTTGGCTGCTTAACCGGACTTTCCTGTGGGTGCCTTAAGCTACTACACTCAAAGCCTCCAGCCAGGGACAAAAACTATTCAAAATTAAAATTAAGCGAACGCTCGCTAAGGGCACCCCCTGTGGGGTACGAACCTCGGCTTAGGGCGTCGCTGAGGGGAGGACAGCAAGAAGGGACAGGCTGGATCAAAGTTAGATTTTCATCATGATTATTATGCGGAGTATTTAAAGCTACGTGCTCAGCTGCAACAACTTGTGGCGCCTCGTTACCGCGCAAGGGTCGGAGGGGAGTATCATTTACTCGGGGACGCGGTCGCGATCGCGAAGGACCTCGGCGGCGAGGTCGGAATGACGGGTGTCGTCTGTATTTGTGCACTGTACTGGTGGCCCTATTCTTCTCCTGGAAGAGTGTTATGGGGTCATCTGGATCGTAGAGTTTGACGGTTAGGTGGAGTCTCAGGATATTTATATGTGTGGCACGGCGCGCCAGCACTGCGTCATGAAACGCACGACTGCGGTGCGTCTTTATGATAACGATCCGAATCGGGGCACCTAATCACTTGAGTAGTATAAAATGGAATACATGTCTAGTATAATTTAAATCACAGAAATAGATATCTCAACTTCAAATCCAATCTACGACTACAAAGGACATACTTAAGCACTTGTGATAAGTACTTAGTGGCACTCGATCATAGTTTGTATTGTTTAACCCTTGTACACAAAGGCTTATTAAGTTAGCTCTAGTTCGACGAACATCGATAATATCGCCGATATTATATAAAATATGTAGTTGTATTTAGATGGCCATTTAGAGAGAAGTAGCGAGGGAATTCGAACAAATGGAGGTTTTTGCTCAGGACTGCAACTACTCGTAAATACGGGGATATTATCGTAAAGGTGTAAAGATTTAAACCGAGATAGCTTTTTGAGCACAGAACCGTTTGAAGTGGTCAGTCCCGGATCTAGGGGGGAGGGGGGGGGCAAACCGGGGCACGTGCCCGGGTGCCAACATCAGGGGGCGACAAATTCAAGCGTAGCAGACAAGTGCACCACCCAGCACACAGCAACTTTGCAATAAATGAGACGCGCAGCACATATTAATCTTTCTATTTTTTTTCTTTTTTACTACAGGCTTGGCGCCCCTGTTGGATTGGCGCATTATCGATCGATAAAATTTGATGAATATGTTGCTACGAAAATTTCGCATCCTTATAAAAGATTGGCGGGGGGCGGCAGGCGGCAGTATTTGGCCAGCCTCAAAAAAAATCTAGATCCGGGGCTGGAAGTGAGGCCTATGGCCAGTGGACGTCTTTCGGCTGGAAAGATGATAACGTGGATGAGTTTTTTACTATCCTCGATGTTTTAACCAAGGTGCTTGTGGTCGCCACCATTGGAAAAAAGGCCTGATAAAGTTACATTATTGTAAGAAAGAAGTCCATCATCACAGTATTTAATATTGTTACCGATATTATGTAAACTGATGAAAAGGAATGATAATTATAGGTTGTTTTGATTAATTAATTTACAACGACACGTTATAATTAGGTACTTATTGTGAGAAGGGGGCCGACCATAGAGGTTCAACCCTGCACTGTAAAAAAAGTATAATATTTACGACACTAACTTATTGCTAAGCGATCGGCGTCTGCGCTTGGTTCCGGAATTGATCGCGTGGGATCATTTGTGTTTGTTAAAGATAATTGATAGATAATTATGAAATTTATCTTAAAGTTTCTCATTGTCATGGATAAAAACGGAATTAAAACTGATGATGAGTTTGTAACCTATTACAACTTCCACCTCGTCAATGTTCTTTTAGCTTTACTCGTAAGAGGTGCAAGCTATTCGTGCAAATATCAAAATCCCATGTTAATAATATCCGAGGGTTGTTAACAGAACTGTTGGGCAAATGCCAGCTAAATATAATTACGGATGAGGCCGGGGGCGGACAAACACGCGGCACAAACACCAACCGCCGTGTTAGCTTACTTGGTTAGATTAAACCTCGCTGATTCTATTAATGTGATCGCGACATGTATGAGTGTGTGTGTAACTGTGAAGGGGAGGGTGTGTGTGTGTGTGTGTGTTGGGTTGTTGTTAAGATTATTTACGTTGACTGGGGAAAATGAGATTTATGATTAACCGTTTATAAAATAGACTTAAAATTTTTGTGCACGACTCAGGTAAGTCACACTGCGATATTAACATTTCCTAGAAGAACTAACTACCTAGTGAGTCCTAGTGGATCTAAGTTAAATAAAAGGTTTAGTAGTAAATCTAGTTATCTGCAGTCCTCATTCCTAGAATCAGTATACCAACACAATGTTGCAAACTACTGAATGTTGGCATGACATTAAATGAAATTCGTTACGAAACAATAGCAGCGGGTCTGCAGCAAATGGCGGAATAACATTAAATTAATTATGAAAAAAAGAAGAACACTCTTTTAAAATGTTCTGCAAATTTTTACTTGCATGTACATTCCAGCAGCTTAAATTTTTTATTAATTTAAAAAGAAAAGTTGAATTGTAAAAGAACATTTGTAATCTTTTTTACAAAGCCTCAAATGGAGATTATAAAATCTTGTAAAAACATTATTGTGTTTAAATAAATGTCTATTGTTCTCTTGTTACCAGTGAAACCTGCTTGCGTTATTGAGATAACAGAACAAATACAAGACAAATAATTCTTATAAAAGGCGCGTGAAGGCCAAACAAGGAGGTTCTATTAAATTAACTCCGAGTCACACCTGCGCCGAGGACATTTTCTTATAACTTCATGAGGAAAATTGCCTTAATTCAGTTATTTGTAGGCATCAAGGAGGCCTTTCTTCTCAACTTAATACCCGCTTTTTTATTATGCAAAGAGAATTTTAAGGGGAACGTAATGGCGATAATATTTATTAAATTTTACCGGGATTGGCACTGTTAGCTCGGGGCCCAAGATCAACAGAGAATTTGCTCGTTCAAATTAGGAATTTGAATTTATATTCTTGGTAAGTACTTGTCTATGTTATTTTAGAGTTTATAAATCTAAATAAAATAATGTTGTTATCATTCTTGTCTAGTCTAGATTAAGAAGTTTGTTTAGTAAGTTTAAGTAACAGCTTTAAGTAGGTATAGTCGACCTCGTAAGGGTTTTATAACTTTTAACAACAATTCCTAGTAAATTGATGCTTCACTAAGGTTGGAAATAAATCTTGTCGTGTTTTGACGTGCAAGTATAAACCAACCTTATGGTGTAAAAGCATTTACAAGTTGACCATTATGTACAAATAAAAATGTATGCACTCTCGCGCCAGCTCCACAATCTATGGCAATATCAATGAAATGGCAATAGACAACTGACAAGAGAAGCATAACCTGTCAGTGTCACATCAGACCGAGCGTTGATAAATTATTCAAGAGGTCTCTCTCAAAGGCGTCACTCAAACGCGTCGCTTATATTGAGATTGTCAGGATAATCCGAATTCTTGTCAGGACAAGGTAGAATTACAAACGAATTTAATATAAGTTAGTATGTTTTGTTGGACCGTAAACGTCTAATATTAAATATAGGCCTTCTTTGATCATCGTGAAGGATATTTATTACAACGGTTAGTAAAAGGATTTGTTGTTTATACACCGTGAAATTTGAATCACAGTTTTGCTAGAACAAACGTTGTTCAGACCATGGTCTACTATCATACTACAGCATCCAAATAAAAAAAAAACATAATTGGTTTTTGAAAAAACAAAAAAAAACAAGGTTTAAAATGTCAAGATTACCGTTACTCCCTACAACACAGACACCACGCATGGGACACAGCATTTTTTACAGAGAAATTACTTCCATAAACGAAATTTAGTAAGCAGTAGATAATCTTGACATTTTAAACTTTGATTAATGTTTTTTTTAAATTGGATGCTGTAGAATGGTAGTAGACCATGGTCTGAATAACGTTTGTTTTAGCAAAACTGTGATTCAAATTTCACGGTGTATATGTATTGTTGAATGGTTTCCAATTGCCTCTTTCAGCTGATGTTGGCATATTGCGTTCGATTTAAACCACATCCTTAGAAGAGGGATGTGAATGAATGACCCGCTTAACAGCTGTTTATTTATATAAACAGCTGTTATATATATTTATAGAAACGAAGACGACATAAGTGAGAAACGAAAGGGGTTTAAAAAAAAACATGTTCATGAATTGTAAACCTCTACATTTTTGCCTTAGATATTTCTTTAACACGTGTTCAATATCATCATTTTCCTCTTATCCCCCATTGTAGAACCAATACACCTACACTACATAATATAATCCCCTCTCCAGTGTAGTGGGGCAGTAATCTCTGTGAGATGTCGTCGATGCAATCACTTTGTTTCACGACACCCACGGCAAGAGCTCCGAGTTCTATTCTTAGAAATAAACAGTGGACACGAGGGAACGTGTATCTGTTGTCTTTGTTTGTCCCGCAATTAGAAGAAATTATTGAGTTTCCGCACTATGTAGGTAAGTACCTGGTCGACTGAGCTCTGCTCGGGTGAAAATAGAGAATGCTCATTTAATAGTACAGGATAGTTCATACTAATTCCATGCATAGTACATACTAATTCTATGCTGCCATGTCATTATTCTAAGGTCTGTTCTTATCTTGTTTTAAACTTTGGGCGACCGAGCTCTGTTCGGGTGAAAATACGGAGAAATCGAATTTTTCCAGATATGAGACCTAGCTAGATTAATTTTTAGCCCCCATAAACCTCTATATTGCAACTTTCATCGAAATCGTTAGAGCCGTTTTCGAGACCGTGATTACAAATATATACATATATATATATATACACAAATATTGCTTATTTAATGGTATGGGATATAATCATTAAAAATTCAAAAGTCATTTATTCAAACTAGGCTGAGAATCAGCACTTTTCGGACGTCAAAATTACATAAGACAGTCCCCCAAAACGCCCACCCTTCACCACTTGCTAGTGCATTTAGCTGGGAAGAAGTGGCGCAACAAACTCCCCAGCAGCACAACTGTCTGTTCAAGTTAGAAAAAAATGGTTCTATACAATAGTATGCAAAATAATTTACATTACGCAACACAAAACATAATTTAAATGATAAATTATTGACCATATGTCAGCTAGCACACGCCAATATACCAACCAAAAACATCGAGAACTATACTCAAGCAGAAATAAGAAATAAAAACTAAACGTAAACAGAACTAAATATCTAAATAAAAGCCTCCAGGCATAAAGGGCGTGCCCGCTTACATAAAGCTGTAATTGGAAGTTATAAATGATAAACTAGGACCATCGAGGTTGGGCACGCCACAATTGCGGCGATAAGACCCCTCTTTGAGGAGTGGCTTGAGAGGTGCCACGGCGTCCTCACCTTCCGCCTGACGCAGGTCCTCACCAGACACGGCTGCTTCGGGAGGTTCCTGTTCATGATAAGGCGGGAGGAAACGCCCGGGTGTCAACATTGTGTGGATCGCCCGGAGGACACGGTGGAGCATACGGTGGATGTCTGCCCGGCTTGGGCGGAGCATCGCCGTGTCCTCGTGGAGGCGATAGGCGGCGGTGATCTCTCGCGTCCGGCCCCTTCAGGCCATGGTACGGAGCGAGAGGAAATGGCAGGCCGTCACCTCCTTCTGCGACGCGGTAATGCTCGCGAAGGAGGAGGCGGAACGCGTGAGGGAGAGGCAAATTTCGCGCCCTCACGCCCCTAACCGCCGCAGGAGGAGACGCCCTGGGCGGGAATCGCGAGCCGATTTCCGGCCACCATAGGCGCGGGCTTGCGGACGGTGAGCAATGGGTAGCTCGCCGTCCGATAAGGACCAGGCCCGGGTCGACGGCGCGTTGTGTTCCACGCACGCCTCAAAGAGATGTCAGCAGAATTGACGGGGTCCGCTAGGGCCAATGCCTGCCGGGGCTGCGAATAAGGCCGAAAGGGACATCGTGGCCCCCGGCAACAGGGCAACCGAGGGAACACACCGTGGGTTTTAGTCAGTAAGTGTCTGACATGCCCTCCCGCTCCACCTAGAGCGGGAGAAGTTATTTCATAATTTCCAAACCAAAAAAAAAGACCATCGAGGTAACAGGTAATTACTAGTAACAATAACAAAACCATGATCAGCAAGACGACCAGTCACCACTAGTAGCACCCGTTCACGAGCATAACGCAAAGATCATCCATTACCCCCCTCGCTATATTTGAGGGAAGGAGGCAATCCGACCCCCGACGCTACCGCAAGCAGTGACATCTAAGGGAGCATGACGAACTTGCTGCCGGTTGCTCAGGCAAAAAATAATATGATCAATTGTTGAAGTCGCTAACTAATCACAAATTGCAATACAACTCATAAAAAACACATTGTAATGATTAGATTATGTCAACAATAAAATTTCATAAAAATAAATTGACTCATAAAAAATAAATTGACTTATAAATTCAAATAAAATAAACAATTATATAAACCGTCAGTAGGTAAACTAATTCTGGAGAAAGAACATAAGTATTTTCTTGAGTTGAAGGTTAGGTTTTACTTTAGTTTTAAACGCATTAAAAGGCAAATCTAGCAAAAGAGAGGGTAGCTTGTTATAAAAGTCTATACCAAGCCCAAAAAATGAGTTTATAAACCTTATGAAGCCGGTAAAAGGGAGCTCGTATTTTGTCCTTATTTCTACTGTTAACATTGTGTATATCACTGTTTTAGTGTATAAGTGTATATTTTGTCTAATATATAAGATGTTGGCGAAGATGAATTATGATGCCACTGTGAGGATACCAATATCTTTGAAAAATCTTTCAGTGGAACTCTGGCACCTAGCTGGTAAATTGTTCGAACAGCTCGTTTTTGAAAGACAAATATGTTTTGAATATCAGCAGCTTTGCCCCACAGCAGAATACCGTAAGAAAATATGAAAATAACTAAAATAGACTAACCGAGCTGTTTCAACGTCAGTCGTCTTACTTTTCTGACGGCGTAGGCGGCCGAACTGAGCCTTCCCGCTAGGCTCGATATATGTGGGCCCCACTGAAGTTTGATATCTACTGTTATGCCCAGAAAAACTGTCGAGTTCACAATTTCAAGCATTTCTTTATCTAAGACGATGTTGGGTCCTAGATTTCTAACATTTGGTAGGGTGAACTTTACACATTTCGTTTTTTTGGCATTGAGAATAAGGTTATTTGTCATAAACCAATCCGTAACCATTGAGAGTGCACTGTTTACATCGTCAACATCTTGTCTATTCCGGTGTACTTTAAAAATAAGAGAGGTATTATCTGCAAACAGTACAACTTCACAGATACCCTTTAAATAGAAATGGTAAGTCATTAATATACACTAACACCAAGAATGGACCCAGTATTGAGCCTTGAGGTACACCTCTGAACTGGGAGCCCGGAAGATTTTACACCATTAACATCTACACATTGGAACCTATTATGTAAATTACATATATTGTACATTATTATTGAGTGCGTCATAACTTTTCTTTTTCAGAGGAAATTCGGATGATTAAAATATTCTCTACAGAACAAATAAAAACGAGACTAAATATACTAACACAGTAGTTGAAATATAGGGTATTCAGATCATTTATCAGATCTGAATACCCTATATTTCGCAATTCAACTATTCAAGTATCCCTATGACTATTCGACATTCAGAATCCTCTATTCAAAACGAATGTTATTTGTATTCAGAATTATCAATTCAAAGTGACTGTTGCATTCAGATCGAAATGAGACATCTATTCAAGATCGTTTATTTAGAATACTCCATTCGGAATGAAACTTCTACTATTGGGATTTTATTCTATGATGGTGTTTATTACCGCGAATTAGGTAAAGTTACATGTATTTCCTTGGGATTTTATTCTATGATGGTGTATATTTATTACCGAGAGTTACCTATTAGGTATTTATAAGTTACATGTATTTCCTTCCCTTGCAGAGATAAAATTTAAATTAATGTGGTCTCTGAGTATGATACCAAATACCAACATCGTTTAAAAATCTTATTCATAATCAGTTGCTAAGCACGACTGATTGTTTACATAACAAACACATTCCCATTCCCGTAAAGGAAGCAGGTCATATTCTTTTCCACCCATCGTGTGCCTTATAGCTATAAAGTTATAATTATTCATTTACATCTGAAATCAGCATGTGATATTTCGATTAAACCAATATACCACATTCCAAATGAATAGGTTTACATTATGAGTACAGACATGAACAATAAAAAGTGTAGGTATGTGTATAAAATGTAAATGTACCCTGTCATAAAGAAGTTTTAAGTAATGTAGTAGTAATGTTTAACTAATTAAGTTTAATATAATTTGACTTTTGGTGTGTAATAGGAACACATGCGTAGTACTTGTGAGTTTTATTTTTATTTGCTAAGTGTAACTATTTGTCTGGTGTGTAGATAGGTTCGTGACTTTTATTTTGATATTTTATTAACAGGAGTGATAGAAATAAAAGAACTGAAATATAATTATAATAATCTTTCTTTAATCATGAATATGAGACAACCATACATAATTTGAATTGATAGTTTATTTACATTTTTTTATGCAATTTGCTTAAAATATCCTTAACACATTTATAAATATCATCATTAAATACATTCCCCACAACATGTTGGACACATATATTGGCACTACAATCACATGGTGAATTTGTGAATTCTTCCGCGTCAAAAACTTGTATTCGTATTATTTTACTACGATGACCAGTTGATGGTTTCTGTATATATGAGTATACAACATCACTTCTTCGTCTTTTATTATTGTTACTGTTGGTACTATTGCTGCAAGGTGGTGTGTCCTCAAATTGAAATGGTTGAAATGGTATTTCTCTCTCCAAATAGTTGACCACTTTTTGACGTAGGGCTTGTTCGGCAGGAATTGGTGAGTATGAAGAATTAGTGGGGAAAATATCGCTGGACATCTGAAACAAAGAGGTAGATATTAATTAAATGATACTTAAAAGACAAGTTTACGAAGACAAATGAACTATCCTAGAATAGATCCCTGTGAAAATATTTAAAATTAATTTATAATACACATTTTAATATTTTTATTAATAAGTAATTTTAAAATATTTTTGATATTTTACTTACCGACATCGTAGAGCAGATAAGACAATTCGAATGTTTTTTTTGGTATCTTGGATTGGTTTATATAGGTACCGATCCATTTTTTTTTTGTCATTAAGGTTCATTTTAATTTCGTTTTTATGTATGTAAAGTAATCCGAAACTGATGGCTCTTCTTGTCTCCATATGGCTAGGAATTATTGACACGTGCACAAAGATACATTTCAGTCTACAGACGAGCGTTATAACCGCTGCGTTTTAAACGCTAGATTCTGACTCGTCAATCTCCACTAGGAGTTGCATGCGTGCAAACCGCAGCGTTTGCACCGTTGGCATCGAAAACATTCAGAAAAAAAAAACAAAAAAAACAACAACCATCAAACTTTTTTTTTCTATGTAAGTATGAAATTCCCTATTGTTGATTTAAGTAAGTACCTACATAAGATTCAAAATCGCTTATCATTCGTCTTATATAAACTTAAAACTGTAAACTTAAAACCGCTACGATTTGTACGCTCGTGTAGGCAATTGACAATTTTTGCAAGTATGCAGTTTTACATATTTGGATTGAATGACGTGATTTTAGGGCTATAAAAACGCATCGCAAATTAGTCTACGGCACAATTCCTCTCTGGAACGAATCCTCTCTGCAAGGAATCAACGCTCCGAGCTCCTAATCAAGCTACCTGTCTAAGCATCAATCAAGAATGTAAGTACCTATTCATAATCATATCTAACTATTGAATGGTCAGTCATGTATTAATTGATATATTCATGTATTAAAATGTTAACCGTCAATAGTTAGCACGCTTAGCTCAGAGGCTGAGTGACGCTTTTCTATGTCGCAGGTTCGATTCCTGCACAGATCAAATGCTATGTATATTTTTAATTTTTTATTAACATGGCTAGCACAGTGGCTGACTGATCGATTTTGTAAGCATTTTGTGTCCTGGATTCGATTCCTGCACAAAATCAAACGACATTTATATCTGTTAATTATTTATCTTCGTCACGATCAGTTCCTTTTCAAATGTAGGAATTATGAAGGAAATGGATTGATTGCAATGCACTAATATCTAATTTTTTTTATTTTTTTGTTCACAGGTCGAAATTACTTAACGAAGACCTTTTCCTCTCCAGCGATGACTCTGAACAAGAGACGAAGTCGAAGAGGAAGACAGAGGAAAGAAAAACGAAGCGGGAAAGGTCCAGCAAGTCGAGCGAAGCGTCAACAAGCGCAAAGAAATCGAAGCCGATCATTTCACCAGTAACACCGCCAGCTCGAGTTACAGCTGGTGAATTATTCGGTGAAGACAGTGATGTTGAAGAAAGCGTCATCCCAACACAGAGATCCCACAAAACTGGTAATATACCACCACTATATTCATATTTTACCAGAAGGATGGCCAAGGGATATTCTCGACAGATAAGTGAGACTAAAGAAGGAAAATATTATGTAGAAGTGAAAATTTACAATACGGAAGAAATAAAAAAAATAATGCCTATAAATAGATGGCGCTCGGCCATAACTACAATTAAGACAAAATTAGACGAAAATAAAGAATCTTGGGCCCACATAAAGGAGTTTGTTAAAGCAACTCAAAATGATTTTAAAAATTGTGCTATCACCCACATGGGTGCCTATGATTAACTAGGTGTCAGTCGATATTTGCTTATGTACTTATTACTTTAAATTGTTTCTTCTTTTAATTTTTAATTGTATTTACCTACATACATAATATGTCTTTATTAATGCTATATTTTATAAATATGATGTTGTAGTATAAATAAATATTATATGAGTAATCTTGGCATTGGTTTTCTTTTTTACAGTTACACACCTCAACAGCAAATCGAGATCTAGAAAGTCAATAACCTGTCATAAATGTAAAATTGAAATACCAGAAAATCAGTATTCCTATCATATGAGAACGAATATACACAAAGCAAATTGTTTATTGAATACCAAGTTCACAGATATTCATATTATTGCAACAGCATTCAAAAACAGATTAATGACATACAGATTGAATGTCACTCAGGAAGACGAGTACCTCGGTGTAGAGGCGTTCCTGGGTGATCATCTAATAAATATAACAGAATTGATAAATATGTCACTTAATGAACACAACTGCATAAAATTGAGTTTTGAATTGTTTGCCTATTTTATGTTATCAAAATCAGACGAACAACAATTAAAGTCGTTTAATACCAAATATGAAATTATATATAAGAACACTGATTTGAATGAATTATTAACCAAAGTAATAAATAAACTAAATAATAAATTAACCGAGTTCCAGCACTGTCAATCTGGTTGGACATTTGTTTCTATGAGTCATCTCGAAATTAATATAAACAAGTATTCCCCTATGAGAGGTGGGTCTTATATAGAACTGCCGTCAGCTATTAAACACACGAAAAGTTGTATAAATATTAAAAATAATGATAATTGTTGTTTACTATGGAGTATAGTTGCTGGATTATACCCAGCTAAAAATAATGTTTGCAGAACAAGTTCATACCCCCATTATACCTCTGTTTTAAATATTGAGGGAATGTCATTTCCTCCTACGATACTTGATATTAAAACGTTAGAAAAAAATAATTCCAACATCAGTTTGAACATATATGGTATACAAAATAATATTGTGACTGGACCTCTTTATATAACACTAAATAGAAGAAAAAATCATTTTAATTTACTTTATATCGAAAAGAAATCTATCGGACACTACTGTCTAATTAAAGATTTAATACGTCTAGTGCGACATCAAGTGACTCGTTCTAAAGGAAAACTTTATTTATGTGATGCATGTCTACAACTATTTAGTAACGAAAATAGACATAAGACTCATAACTGCTCTAAGATTTTGACTGTATTACCTGAACATAATTCTGTACTAAAGTTCAAACATTACGAGAGGCAGCAAAAAATTAATTTCATAATTTATGCTGATTTTGAATGTATGTTAATAGACTATAATGGAAGTAACTCTTTAAATACTCAGAAACTAAAAACACACCAACCTTCATGTTTCGCTTATTATATTTGTTGCGCACATAATGATCAATTAAACAAGTATGTTACATATCGAGGTACAGATTGCGTGGAAATATTTGTTAAATATTTAATAAAAGACGTTAAATATATACATAATATTTTAAGTAGTAAAAAGCCAATGACCCCATTATCAGCAGAACAAGAGATGGATTATCGAAATTCGACTACATGTCACATATGTAAACAATTATTATTGAATGATAAAGTCCGAGATCATGATCATATTACATCCGAGTATCGTGGGGCAGCGCACTCGCATTGTAATTTGATGTATAGAGTTTGTTCATTCATTCCTGTTGTCTTTCATAATATGTCTGGATATGACTCACATTTATTCATTGAAGAGTTAGCAAAGTATGAAGGTTCTATTAATATAATACCGAAAACTAAAGAAAAATACCTTTCAATAATAAAGTTAATAAATACAGAAAAAAAACAATCAACCTATACAAATAAAGTTTATTGATTCCTTTCAGTTTCTTAGTTCTAGTCTAGATGCATTAAGTAAAAGTTTATCAGAAAACGATTTTTTAAACTTATCAAGAGAGTTTACTGATAAAAGAAAATTTGATTTAATGCGAAAAAAAGGTGTTTATCCATATGACTATATTGATTCTTGGTCTAAATTTGATGAGACGAAACTTCCCTTAAAGTATCATTTTTATAACACTCTATGCGAAAAACATATAACTAATGAAGAATATTTACACGCTCAAACAGTTTGGAATATATTCGAAATAAAATCTCTTGGTGAATACACAGATTTATACATAAAATGTGATGTGCTTTTACTATGTGATATATTTGAACAATTTAGAAAAACAAGTTTACTTTACTATAAGTTGGATCCGGCTTATTATGTAACATCACCGAGCTTAAGTTGGGATGCAATGCTTCTATATACCGGCACTGAACTTGAGTTGATAAGTGATTTACAAATGTACGAGTTATTAGAAAAAGGAATTCGTGGTGGGCTAGCACAGTGTTCTCTACGTCATGCTGTAGCAAACAATAAATATTTACCGCATTTTAATGAGCTCGAACCAAGTAGTTATTTAATATATCTTGATTGTAATAATCTATATGGCTATGCTATGATGAAAAAACTTCCTATTAAAGAATTTAAGTTCTTGAGTCTGAAAGAAATGAGCAAGTTTGATGTAAATGATGTGTCAGATGATAATGATTATGGTTATATTTTGGAAGTAGACTTAAATTATCCAAATTATTTACATTACAAGCATAAAGACTTACCTTTTGCAGTGGAAAAAATAGTACCTCCTTATGGAAAATCATTAAAATTGGTTGCAAATCTCTATGATAAGCAAAAGTATGTAATTCATTATGTTCACTTGAAAGAATGTTTGAAAAAAGGTCTGATTTTAAAAAAGATTCATCGTATACTTAGCTTCAGGCAAGAATGCTTTCTCAAAAAATATATTGATCTGAATACTAGGCTTCGTCAAAATTCCAAAACTGCTTTCGAGAAGGACTTTTTTAAATTATTGAATAATGCCATATTCGGAAAAACTATCGAAAATAAACGTAAGCAAGCCGATGTAAAATTAGTAACAAAATGGACAGATACCAGAAATAAAACAAATAAGCATCTTGGCGCTGAAAAATTGATATGTAAACCAAATCCCACCAAAAACATTCTGTAAAAAACTAGCCAAGTCTCGCTGCTTGTTTATCACTAAAAAGTAATGAAATCTAGACAAAGTCGTGCCAAGTCTAAGGTTCCTTACTGCGATTTCTTTATTATTATAGTTAATGTTGTGTGACTTGGCCGTTGAACATTCTTTATACGTTAGTGGGTAAGTTAACTTTGTTTACACGTAATGTTATATCTGTTGTAACTACCTATGTTTGTTAAGCGAGATAATAGCCCATACTGGTATTGGTAATTGGACGCTAGTGTCTCATTTTAGGCTGTTGTTGATTGTGCAACACATGCATTCAGCATTGACAATGGGTAGCGGGTCTGGCGATAGATTGGTGCAATGGTGTCATAGAGCACCTGGTTTTGTACCCTTGTGTACCCTTCAACGGCCAAGTCACACAACATTAACTATAATAATAAAGAAATCGCAGTAAGGAACCTTAGACTTGGCACGACTTTGTCTAGATTTCATTACTTTTTAGTGATAAACAAGCAGCGAGACTTGGCTAGTTTTTTACAGAATGTTTTTGGTGGGATTTCACTTCTTTTTGTAGAAACGTGGGCATATTGATTTATTTTATTAGATTTTCTTATTTGACACAGTTTCTTTCTTTTTAGGAGTAGTTTCTTCTTTTGCTTTTTTTATTATTACAAATCTTTTTTTTCTTTTTTTCCGGTTCTGATTCTTGTACAGTAGCAACAGTTTTTTGTATTGCCCATTCGCGTTCATTATTTATTCTTTTAGACGGTTTAATTTCTAAAATATCGGCGCGGTATTTACGCCTAACCCGGTTGTATTCGGTGATCGCTGAAGCTTGAGCTTTTATACTATTGAAGTCAACATTTATGAGGTGCACCCCATGAAGATTGGTTACTCGTGAAAGCGCCACGTAGGCTTGGCCACAAGAGAATATGGAGGTGCCAATGTCCATGAGGGCATTTTTTAGACTTAGACCTTGGCTCTTGTGAATTGTTAAGGCATACGCCACACAGATTGGGAATTGTTCTCTGTACACGCATGCCCGGGGTATGATCTCAAATTTTGACTTAATAGGCAATAATTCGTGAATCAAATTATTAGCGAATTTCTTAATTATTAGACAAGTGTCAATATAATTATCAATGAACTTTCTACCAAAGGTATTACCTACCTAGTACTGAAATACAGCTAAGTTAATGATATTTTTAAACGAAACGAAGTAATATCTAACTAAATAAACTAAACCTACAATACTAGAAAAGTACTTATAAACACGAACGCGATTCGAAGTACTGCCTAACTGTAAATTAAACCTAGAAAACTAAGAGTACTGAATAACTAACAATTAAATAAAGTATTCAATTAAAACTTCTTTTAAATCTAATAATTAAGTAATAATCAGTAATCCATCACTAATCATAAAATTCCTAACCTATTCAAATCTTCGAATTGTTATAATAACAACCTGCTAATTAACCTTAATGCAAATAATCCCTCCTAATCCCTAGCAAACGCGCAGTAGAAGTATGTCGTAAACGACTGTAACGCGGCCGGTTGCCACTTCGCCATAAAAGGTTATCGGAAAAACAAACGTAAGCGCGTTTTAAAATACAGTCAGCGCTATCTAGCGACGTGTGCGGGTATCACCGCCACTCTTAGTCCAATGCATTATATATATTTTGACCAAATTTTGAACGAAATTGAGCGAAATTAATATTTTTGTGTAATTTGTTTATTTAATTTGTGTAATGTTCGAGTAGAATAAAGTTAATCGTTCGACTATTTCTTCTTGCAAACTTGTAAGTATAAGTATAAAAGCCAGTCTAGTCTTATCCAGAGTTTTCCTTTAATTTTATTTATATGCGTATTAAAAGTAGTAGGGGAGGCATTCGCCCAGCAGTGAGACGCTATAGGCTAGATTAAATTAGATTAGAAGATGTGTTCCACTACGCTGGATTTTTGCAATGACAGACGATTTTTTTATGTACCAATAGTAGAAGGGGGCATTACCATATCTCTAATACAGCTGAGACCAGCTGAGGGTTCTTCATCAGATACTTCAGACCTTCGATTTTTGACATCAAATGAAGCGGCCCACCAAGTTGAATATTTTTTGTAAAGACGGTATGTCGATCTCTAATAGTTTGGTTGGGCTCTTATGTTTTCTAATCAGGGTCACCACGTACTCCAGATCTTCGATTATCCTAGTTTTTATAGTTTTCCCTTTATGTAGCCATTAAACCCTAAGTCTGTACCAAATTTCAGCTCTCTGAGATTATGGGAAGTACTAGTTCTATTCTGATGATCATGAGTGAGTGAGTGTCATAAATGCGAAACTTTGCTTTCGCTTAACTTCGGAACTAACTGACCTACAGACTTGAAATTTTGGATTTTAAGTATGTGATTATAGCTTCTTGGATGACGAAAATTTCTGCGTTCTGATCTTATCCAGAGGTTCTCAAATAGGGGCCTGAAAATGCGGCAAAATGGTTCCAGTAAAGGATGGTACGGCAGTGTTTGCTTCGCGCTCGACTTGGCGGGGGCACTGCCGTGCCCCCTGATTTAAAAAGAATATCAATTTTTTCAGAAAATTTCGTAGCTGTGGAATTGTACCAGGAAAAGGTCGTTTTAGATAGACCTATTTATATTGGATTTACCGTTTTGGAATATTCGAAGCAACATTTATACCAATTTCATTATGACGTTATTAAAAATAAATACGAAAACAATGCTGAGTTGTGCTATACAGATACTGATAGCCTATTATATTTAATTTATACAGATGATTTTTATCATGATATGCATGATGATCTTACCAAGTTTGATACCAGTAATTTTGGAATGAATAATCCATATCACATACCGCAACTTAATGCTAAAATTCCTGGATTATGGAAACATGAGGTTGGTGACGATTTAATTGCAGAATTTACCGGTTTAAGAGCTAAATTATATGTTATAAACAGTGTGAAGACTGAAATTAAAAAAGCCAAAGGCGTTTCTAAGTATGTAACTTGTAACCTAAAATTGAATGATTACAACAATGTACTGCTGACAAATAAAGCGCATAGATGTAAAATGAATATGATAAAATCAATTAAACATGTTTTATACACTCAGCAAGTAGATAAACAAGTTTTAGAAAGAAACGATGACAAAGTTCAAGTATTACAGGATCAAATTCATACATTACCCTGGGGGCATTGTGATTCTATGTTTGTAGATTATTCCAGTGATGTGTAATCTGTGTATGTGTATTATTTTTATTATTAGTTTTTAACTTTAATAAGCTATTATTTCATAGCATTAAGTATGATTTAATTTGTTAATAAAGGTACCTATATGTAATTACATCAAACTTTGTTTTATTTATTGATCCCTTTAAATATATGTATATATACGCATGTCATTTACATTTATCTTACATTTTCACAATGAAGTTCATCAAACAACCACAGACTTTAGAAGTTAATAATATAAAATTAGAAAATCAAACACGTAAAGTGAAACATAGTGCACTCTTACCAGATACTATTAGATGTATAATATGCGGTCCATCTAACTGTGGGAAAACTAACATAATGCTTAATTTAATATTACATGAAAATGGTCTCAAGTTTAAGCATATTTACTTATACTCGAAGACGGCTTTCCAGCCAAAATATTGTTTTTTAAAACAAGTTATGAGTTACATACCAGGTGCTAAATTATTTGTCTTCAATGATAATAAAGAAGTCATACACCCAAATGATGCTTTAACTAATGCAGTAATGATTTTTGATGATGTAGCATGCGAAAATCAAATCAATATTCGTAATTACTTTGCAATGGGGAGACATAAACAGATAGATTGTTTTTACTTATCACAAACCTATTCCAAAATACCTAAACAACTTATACGAGATAATGTAAATCTTTTAATTATCTTCAAACAAGACGAGATAAACTTAAAACATATATACAATGAGCACGTAAATACAGATATCGAATGGTTTCAATTTAAAAAACTTTGCTCTGCTGTTTGGAAAGACAGATTTGACTTTTTGTTAATTAATAAAGATTGCCCTCTAAATGAAGGTAGATACAGACAAGGGTTTGACATATTTATATACTTTTAGAAAGTGCATATAAATACCAACTCATTGCAGAAAATATACCAATCGAAAACTGATATCTGTAAATATCGGATGGGCCATTATTAAAAAAAAAAAAACATCATGCAGGTTAATATTAAAGAACAATTGATAAAGTCAGTCGATAGCATAAAAAATAAAATTAAAACAATGCAAAATGAAGAGGATACAGCTCATTTAAAATTTAAAAAGGTCTTTAAACCAATAACAGATCCTCTAGAAACATTAATTAAAGCGAATGATATAATTAAACCAACATTTGACATTTCAAGAGATGACAGTAACTCGCTTGAAAGATTTAGCTCATCAACAGATTATGTTCCAGAGTATGAAAGTTTTAAAGAATGTATAAAAATAGATTCAAATGAAGATTCTGAGTGTTATAAAGACGTTCTTTCAAAAAATCCTTTTAAAGATTCTAATGATACACTGATTTCACTAAATAAAGAAGATATGATGGAAATCTATGATAATATGAATGTCCCATTTGGGATACGTAGTGAAAATAAAAAACTGATGATGGGGAATAGCAAGGTTACGTTTTCCCTTGCAAATAAGACCTGTAAATCACCCAAAACAAATATAGTCACTATTGATAAAAGGCCCTATGAATTAACACCAGGACTAAAGGAACTTCTGGTACGCAGTAAACCTAACCTTAATTTGGTCACTGAACTAGATAAAATTGTCTATAAGGATATGCTTCATAATACACACGCGCACAAACGAGACTTTCATCCTAATGGTCAAATAAAAGGTGATAAAAGTTTAAAATATCGTCAAATTATTAAACCTTTGTTTTTGCAAAATAGTTATATTCAAGATGAAGGATATATGATGAAAACAAAAAGCGGTGGTTTTTTGCCTAAATTAAAAAAATATAAAAGTAATACCGATTACGTTTACTGGGATGATCCTAATGAACTAATTGAAAGGTTGAAACTTCTAATTGCTTCAAAAAATGCTGGCAATACTAATCATGGCAATGAGATTCTATCAATTATAGAAGAGTTAAAAGAAGCTGATATTATAAAAGACTAAAAACCTTTGGGATGTTCTCAGTTATCAAAGTTGTATGCAACATGAATGAACACAAAAATATTAATTCTGTTCGTATGAATCAAACTGAAAGTAAAATAAGTGTGGAACGTGTTGAGATTAAAAATACTACTGAAGAGCAAATCGAAAAACTTAAAGTTAATATTTGCATGCAAATAGAACAACTGAATAAACTGATTTCAATTTTAAACGATAAAGTAAGTAATCTTGAAAAAAGTATTGTGTTGAAAGAAATTTCAGGAAAATTAAATAAGCATTATGAGCAAAGTAGATGTCATAAATGAAATTCATAAATGTGCTAGAGTTAACTTTCCAAGAAGACAGGTCATACTTAAAGATATCGACGATCTCTGGCAAGCAGATTTAATGGATATGCAAGCAATTTCAAAAGTGAATGGTGGTAACAAATATATACTAGTAATCATAGACACTTTTTCAAAATATGCTTGGACAGTTCCTTTGAAACAAAAAAATAAGCAAGAGGTGTCAAAAGTATTTGAAAGTCTTTTGCTTCAAGGACGTGTTCCAAGAAATTTGCAAACTGATCTGGGAAAAGAGTTTTATAATAATAAATTCAAAAATATTGTTACAAAGTACAACATTAATCATTATTCAACGTATTCCACAAAAAAAGCCTCAATTGTTGAAAGATTAATAAGGACATTAAAAAATAAATTATACAAAGAATTTAGTCTTAACGGAAATTATAAGTGGATGAATGGAACGCTCAACAAAATTGTATGTGAATATAATAACACTACTCATAGAACTGTGGGACAACCTCCAGCTTCTATAAATCATGACAATAAAACAGACATACTGAAAAGATATATTCGTATGGCTGAATGTATGAAAAACAGTAAGTGTAGGAAGTTTAGTGTTGGTGATTTTGTAAGAATAAGTAAATACAAAGGATGTTTTGATAAAGGCTATCATCCTAATTGGTCAACAGAAATATTTAAGATAAAAATAATACAAGAAACTAATCCGCTAACTTACTTGATAGAAGATGCAAGATGTCGACCAATACTAGGAGCGTTTTATGCTCAAGAACTTCAAAAAACCAGCCATCCTGATTTGTACTTAGTTGAAAAAGTATTGAAAAGAAAAGGGAATCAAGTATATGTGAAGTGGCTCGGACTTCCTACTAGCGAGAATAGCTGGATAGATAAAACCAATGTATTTTAAGTGGGCCAATCAAAAATTTGATCTAATATGTATTTAAGCAAATACACATATTTTTCTATTCATTACGTATTTGTTCTTAAAACAAAAAAGACCTGTATTTGTACTTATTTAATACGTTTCTATTACTTTGGAGAAAAATAAAGAAATAGCAATGAAAACAACACGAGTTATTACAGACAACAAAAAAACAGTTTCATCTGCATTGAGCAAAAACATCAATAAAGTAAAAACAGGAGCTGGTTTTAAGAAAACTCTTAAAAAAATTGTTACCCATACTAAAAAGCACATTACAAAATTGAAACCATCATGTAAGAAAGCATTGATGGAATTAGCATACGCAGCAGCTAAAGAATTCGCATCAGATACACCATTCAAATTACCTAGGATTATACCAGTACCAAAAACTGGAGGATTTCTTCCTTTAGTACCAATATTTGCTGGATTATCCGCTGTTGGTAGTTTAGCAGGAGGTGCTGCCGGTATTTCAAAAGCAATTAATGCATATAAAACAGCTAAGAAGCAATTGCGTGAAGCACAACGACACAATAAGGAAATGGAGGCATTGTTCATTGGAAGAGGATTACATCTCAACCATTACAAAGACGGTTTAGGCATTTACTTAACAGAGAAAAAAAACTGAAATCTCGGCTACCCAATAGAGCTTTAACCAATATTGATATAATGAAACACTCGAATAATATTCCATTCTTTCGAGGTGTGTTTATGAGAGATAAATTACCAGATAAAGTATTGCCGATAGAATGTGGAGTGATCAATCTTGACTCTTCTGAAAACTCCGGTACTCATTGGGTAGCCTATGGCAAGATAAATGATTACGTTGAATATTTTGACAGTTATGGTAACTTAAAACCTCCAAAAGAATTTATGAAATATGTTGGAAATAAAATTCAGTATAATTATGAAAACGTTCAGCGTGATCACATGTATAATTGTGGACACTTGTGTTTAAAATTTCTTAAGTCATTTTGGAAAGACAATAAAGTAACATAGCAAATTGATGTTTTTTATTAATATAAATGGATATCCTCGTAACGTAATTAGGACAAGTTATAAAAGTACATATCTTCATACTCTACACACATTCTTAGATTGCCTGTGATGATAATCACTACTCACATTGAAAAGAATACTTAAGCTAAAATTTAATAATAGTAATACTACCTATTTTGTTTATAAATAGAAACAAGATGTTAGTTTTTAATAAAACGCCTATCGTGAGAAGAACATGTAATATTTCACTTCCTATAGCCAAAGAAGTCAGACGTGTCAACGCGATAAACATTAAAAGACAAATTAAAATTACTAAAGAGAATAAAAGATTTCTCACACATATTGGATTAAAATTAAAATAATAACAACATGCTTCAAATAACAGATTTAGTGCAACATGACAACTCTATTGAAAGTTATGAGATCCATAGCTACAATCCGTATAATACTAGTTTTAAAGAAAATGATGAAATCAGAATACCCATTCATCATCAAGATTTGTATGTATTGCCCTGCAATAGTTCCATTTTTATAGAAGGCTATGCATGTGTTTCTACTAAAGATCCAGCAGGGAAAACAATAAAAAAAGATGTTGATTTTATAAATAATCCAATTTCATATTTGTTTCAAGATATTAGGTATGAAATAAATGGTGTTGAAATCGATCGCAATAAAAATGTTGGTATTACAACAACCTTAAAATCGTATGCCTCTATGAATGAAGGTGAAAGTAAAGCTGCAGCAGTCTGGGGATGGAACTTAGGTGGTACGAAATTAAGAAACGGATATTTTAGTGTTATCGTGCCATTAAACAGAATACTGGGATTTGCAGAAGATTATAACAAAATAATAATCAATTGTAAACATGAACTTATATTACAACGAAGCAGCTCGGCATTGAACTGTGTGCTTCTAGACAAAAATGATAACGTAGAAATAGATATACAAAAAATACAATGGCGTGTGCCACATATTAAAGTTTCTGATCGTAATAAATTATTATTGCTTAAAAGCCTGGAGAGAGATCGTTCTATACAGATAGCATTTAGAAATTGGGATTTGTATGAATATCCATTACTACCAAAAACAACGAAACATTCCTGGTCAGTAAAGACAACTTCCCAGCTAGAAAAACCAAGATTTGTTATATTTGGTTTACAAACAGCTCGAAAAAATAACAAAACTAGAAGTTCTTCGATATTTGATCACTGCAATGTAAGCAATATTAAATTATATTTGAATGCTCAATACTATCCGTATGACTCACTTAATCTGAAATTTGATGAAGGTAAATATAGTATATTATATGAAATGTATGCTAATTTTCGTCAGTCGTATTACAACTTAGGCATTGATCCGTTGCTTAGCTTAAACCAGTTTAAAGAA
Source organism: Agrochola litura (assembly GCA_949152395.1). NCBI lineage: Eukaryota > Metazoa > Arthropoda > Insecta > Lepidoptera > Noctuidae > Agrochola > Agrochola litura. Next base: position 1,685,081 of record OX424490.1, read on the forward strand.
ATTGCTCCACTTTTTGTGATTGACTGTTCAAGACAAAACGATTCACTTAAAACTGGACCAGTTGACGTGCGATTAGAAATTGAATGCTCTGAAGATATTCAAGATAATACATCTGCCTATTGTTTAATAATAAACGATAGACTGTTCGAATACAAGCCGCTGAGTAATATTGTGAGAAAACTATCATGAATGTCATCGTAGATGTTCAAGGGTTTAAGAGTGAAGGAAACGAGTTTATTCCAAAAGAAATAGCAATAATGTACAAAGGGCATATACAAGTACTGTTGATAAAACCACCACGACCATTTTATGACTTGACGAGGAAAGAACGGTTACAAGTTACTTGGATTGAAAAAAACAGAGGAATAAACTGGAATGAAGGCTTTGTACCATATTTGAATTATAAAGCAAACTTTGCCAACTTTTTAAAAACTAAATCTATATTTACTAAAGGAAACGAAAAAGTGTTATGGTTAAAAGATATATTCCAAATTAATAATGTATACAATTTAGAAAGTAAAAACTGTCCAAGTTTGGTAACATTATATAACAATTATTCCGATTCATCTGACATTATAAGTTGTATGCATCATACCAATATATGTGCCTTAAAAAATGTATTTTGCCTGAATAAATGGTGTGAAGAAAATAAAGTGTTTTGTCAGTAAGATAAGAACGATCCTAGTTTACGTATGAATGATTAATTATAGAATGTTAAATCTACTTATAAATTGAAGTGTGAATCTCTAATCAATTAACTTACTTGTATTCTATTATTTAGGTCAGTGAAAATGTTAATAATAGTAAGTAAGAAATGTATCATTACTTTAAAAAATGTATCTGATTAAAATGTACTTTATATTATTTTTGTAATTATGAAGAAATAAATATTTTAACTTAACCTACTTATCAGCTTTATTTCTTAAACACTAGCAATATTTAATATAACAGTTACCGCCATCAAAAAGTTCATACTGAACAGCTTGTTATAATGAGCAGTTCATATTCTGTTCATTTACACACACGAACAAATGCTGTTGATGAATATGCTTACACTTCTACTATACAGGATTTTAATTTAAAAAAATGTTATTGAATAGAGAATATTGTTAGTAGACCATTTTATGACTTGACGAAGAAAGAAGTGGCTTTGATTGAAAACAGAGACATAGTGAACATTTTGAATAATTAAATATATTATGGGGTTACAGAGGAATAAACTAAAATGGTTAAGGGGTTACTTGAATAGTCATAGGAATACTCGAATGGTTACTAAATAAACGATCTTGAACAGATGTCTCATTTTGATCTGAATGCAACAGTCACTTGAATTTTTGATTCTGAATACAAATAACATTCGTTTTGAATAGAGGATTCTGAATGTCGAATAGTCATAGGGATACTTGAATAGTTGAATTGCGAAATATAGGGTATTCAGATCTGATAAATGATCTGAATACCCTATATTTCAACTACTTAACACTACTGTCTATTAATATACAATTGTTTTAAATCGCTATAATATAAGGAATTTCTTCAATCATTTGACTACTGAGCAAACATTCAGGAAGTAGTTACATGAAACTTTAGCGTACGCAAAATACACTTGGACGTGGAGTTGTGGACACCAGTCCGTTATACAATCCAATACCTACTGATAACTTTTGTTGACTGTACACACAGCTTGGATAAAAGACAATGTAGAGATATAGGTAGGTGGGTATATATGTACCTATAAAATATACCACGAAATAGTACGTAACTTACGTAATAATAATATCGTGTAAAACGAAATATAATGTAAAAACACACATAAATTTAGGTACGTAATGAAAATATGGGTTATTATTTTAGGATGAAATAATAAGTTACGTTTAGAAAGAAAGATTTCGTATTGAAATTAATAGTACATTATTGCAAAAGCCCGGGAAATAGGCAATTGCAGGGCGAGTATGAGTTTGAAGGCCGAGCCGTAGGCGAGGACTTCACTAATACGAGACAGGCAATTGCCATTTCTGCCGACGCATATATAGTGCTTTTCTCAAAAGAATGCAGGGAAATAAAAGTAGTTAAATTTCCATAATTTTTCAAGTTAATGCCGTTTTTAACATGAACTGTACATTTCAGCATGGAATAAATTGCTCATAATGTAGATGGCTTTTTAGCTTTAGTACTCTCATTAAAATACGCCAAAAATACACAGTTTGTAGAAAATGTTCACTTTATTCTCGTTTTTCCTATATACTTTCATGTATTTTTCTTTTGACTTCGCTGGAAGCAGGTTTTCCATTGCTAATTTGGCTTCTGATCTTAAATCTGGTGGAGTATAATCAATTTCCATTTCACTCTCTGAACCGTTGGAACTCATTTTATTATATAAGTAAATAACAAATCAAGACGAATTTTCAGCTTTGCCGCCAATTTTCTATTTGTCATCTGTGTCGAAAGGCAAACGCATCTAAGGCTCTAAGCCACGTGAACGAAATTTGTACTAAGCAAAGAGAACTTTGGTATGCCAAGAATGATAAAAGAGATCCAATCAAAGAGTATTTAATAACCCCAGCACGCCATTTCATACAACATTGCTGGAGCGTTATAATGTTCCAAATTCAAAAAACGCGCCTGCAATGGATTTGATTTTCTTTGACCGTAAATTCGATACTTCGCGTGTTCTTTGTTCGAAAATAATGACAATATTTCCATGCATGTTTGAGAAAAAAACATTATTTATATTCACTGCCTACAAGAATAAAGCAGCGACCATTATGAAAGTTACATTCGTAACCGTGCTACGATCGCGTAGCTGGCGTAATCCTGACCTCTGCTACGTCGTAGCAGAAACGAAGCCCATTTAAATAAAGCAAAAACTACGAGATGAAGCGTGAAGCATATTGACAAAAAAAAAAAAAATGCAACATCGTTATAGGGTGCATTTCTCGAAAATAAGTGTGTTACAAAAATACCCACGAGTGGCGGTACTATCGGAGGGACCTACCTTACCTACCCTAACCAATACATTCACCTGATTTAAAGAACAAGTCGTGTGCGGGATGGGATTTCCTTTCGGCAAAAATGAATTCAAAAATCATTCCTTAGTGCTCACTTTTGTTATGAAAGGAACTGTTATGCTAAATTTCATGCTGTTGGACCTGGGTCTAACAGCATGAAATTTAGCATAACAGTTCAATTCAGTACAATTTTTGACGCTGCCGCTATTGTATTAAGTATATTTGTTGCGTTGCGAGTGTCTACTAATATAACAAACAAATTAGCGGTGACACAAATGGTAGGAACACACTATACTGACCTACATATAGTATAGTGTTGGATCAACTATAGTATGATTGAAGAGTTCCAATCATCCGGCGACTGCTGCAGAGATGGAGGTCGTTGAGTGATTGACTGCCTTCGTTGATTGACGCAGGGATCTTAGACCATTGAAAACTTGCCTGAATTTTACATAATACGTATAGATATAACGCCTTACCTATTATATGTATATGGTCAAAACTTATAGAATTTTATAGAAGTATTTTATAACAAAATATAATTGCAGCCTGTCTATAGATGTAACACAAACGATTTAAAACGTTTTAAATAAAATGTTGCCGTTTTAAACCCAAAATAAATCGTTTTAAACGCTTGAAAACTCGCCTACATTACTCGCCTACGCGCGCGGCAGTTTATGTATGTGCGTGTGTGTGTAGGGTAGGCGAGCTGGCAACGTTGCGTCGAGTCACGAGTGACGACGTCAACGAGAGTGCGAGAGTGTGAGTTTGGTTTTAAACAAAATAAAATTTTATATTTGTATCGTTTCAAAACAATGAAAAAAAATGTTTATTTACCAACACAGAGTTTTTAACTTAGAGTTTTTATAACTGAGGCAGGTAATACCTACGCTTGGTCGGACGGACCAACTAGAACTAAACCCGCTAAGTATATCAATATCAGTATATCACACATTAAAAAAATCTTTATACAGTTTATAGGTACTCCGTTATATCCCTACCTCGGTAAAATCAAGAAAATGTAGTTATAATCAAGAAAAGCATAGTCATCAACACCAACCGTTTTAAATCGAAAAAATGGTTTATTTAGGTTTTTAAATTTTTTTTTTTGTTTTAAACGCATTGGTTTATTGGTTTTATAAAAAATAAAATAAAAATATTTTACTGTCAGGCATCAAGGCCCATAGGGTGTTAGTATTACATTTGACTTAAAAAACTATATTAGTAGATATTAGATAACATGCAGGAACACAAAAAGAAGAAAGAAAAATAAAAATCATAACAGGAAGGTTCATCAAGCTTTGTTGCCAACATGAAGCTTGGTAAATCTCCCCATTGTAGGCCCATCTAGCCTCTCTGCAAAAACCCTCAGAATACTGTTGCTGCTCCCCCTCACCCGGGATATTACTGAGGCAACTTTCTTCCGCATTATCGCAAAGTAGTCGTCAGTGTGCGCATCAGCGAACATACCTGACGCACTACAGTACGGTGGAAGCCTCAACAGCGCCCTGAAGGCATTGTTATATTGAATGCGCAGGGCATTGTCTGCTTTTAGGGTATGGTTATCCCAAAGACTGCTGGTGTAAAATATTTGGCAGTAGGCCTTAAAAAGAGTTAGTTTCACGGGAACTGAACAACCATGAAACCTTCTGCAGACCATATTTCCCCTCACAGCCAGTGCCCTGCGCTCCCTTTCCATATCGTTTCGTTTTAAACCGGCCTTACATCTATAAGCCTACCCAATACTGCAGGACAAAGGCAATAGGAATCTACTCAGACAGAAAAGGAATTAACTTATATTGCTGATCATGCTTGCTGAAGCAATCGGTTCCTTTGTTTATAGTATAAGCTAAATAAACCCATATTATGACAATGAACAATCCACATTGATACATGCAAGCATTCGAATCAAATACAGTGCTTTAAAAGCTGTTCCAAAAATATTTAAGCCACTGTGTCTTTTATTTTTAGCAAAGTATTTTGGTATGATAAAACTTTTTTCATCGAATGAAACGTAGTTTCTTCACAACAATAGACTACGCATCATTAGGAAAGTTACCCACTAGCTTGTATATTGTCACCGTGACATAATACCTCTGTATTGGCAACAAACTCATTTGTCTATGGCACGACAGTCATCCTTGACATAGACCGGCGCTACGTATTGTAGATGTCATTGTGTTTGTTATGTACAAAATAATGTGTCTGTCTACGGTGACGCTTGTTTCTTTAAAGAGGGTTTATCCTTAAAGTTGGCAACGTCGTAAATGGCTGTCAAATATTTACTTGTTTTGACTAATTTTGCAATATACTGTATGGAATTAAGAAATGTGGCTAACTAGGGAACTAAAATATTCATTATGAAATGCAATAATTAATATCGTAACACTGAATGTTTTAGCTGTAAAAAAAAAGAATTTGGAAACTTTCCAAATGCCTTTTTACACCTAAAATTGTTACAACATCAAATTCAGTGTTATAATTGCAATTCATTATAAATATTCTAGGGAACCAGTTTTCTTATTTCCATACAGTAATATTGCCAAATTAATCAAAACAGCAAAATATTTGACATCTATTTGCGTTGCCCACTATCAGAATAAACGCTCGTAATGACTTTCCGCTGTTTTTAAAATATTGACCTATCAAAGATTTTGGTTAATGAAACTATACTATATAAAATCATTGTTAATACTTGTTGGGGAGCACAGCCTTCGAATCAGAACAACATTTGTGTTTTAATTTGCGTAAATATTTATTCTACTCTGTAATTTTAAATCTGGTGGCTGCTAACAAAATAATGCAATAAAGAGCTTGTAAGAGCTTGTTGCTTGGAGAGGCCCGTGGCTGAGTAATGATAGTCGCAAGGGTCGTCCGATCAGGTTAAACTACGCTTGCCGCAGTCGACCAGTGGATGGGTGACCATCTTTACATACCGAAACTGGGTTGATGATTCAGCTGCATTCGGTTAGACTGGAAACTGACCCCAAAATTGTTGGGAAAAGGCTATGCAGATGATGATTAAGAAGTAAAGTCAAAGTCAAATAATTTATTTCAATTAGGCACATAAAAGGCACTTTTGAACGTCAAAATTTACAAAAATAAAATTGATTCTAGTCGCCCCTTCTAAAAGGTAGTTTTCGTATGGAAAGAATGGGCAAGAAACTCCACCGTGACTCTTTTGAAATGTTTTACAATATTTTGTATAGATTAATTACATAATTATATGTGAAGACGATACGCACCTGAAATAAGATTACTATACCACAATAGGTAAAACAAATTAATTTAAAAAATATATTATTAAGCTTGTATAGAGAAACTGGTTGGTATAACGTTACTTTGTTTTTGTTTACTGTGTGGATCACAAATTATTTCAACATAATTTTTTAAATTAATATTTAAGTGAAGGCTGCGTTACTAAGCGCAAACTTTTAACAATGGCTCTAGGAGACTCAACACAATGTTGTAATGTCAATAAACTCGGAGACATTGTAATTGCTTGTTTCGGAGACTTCGAATTTTCTGCCTTTATTCAAACTGCTGAAAGGCAATTGCTTCAACATATATTTAAATATCTTGTTTTATTTTGGAAAATTACTTTAGTTAGTATGAAAACTGTTTTGTTCTTTGATATGATCATATGAATACGGTCGCCTTTTCAGAAGCAAATACAAAACTTTATGGTAGAATATGCGTGAGGTGTTTGCTGTTTATTGTTTTTCAGAGACACGTTTCGAATTTCAGCTTGAATAAATACGAAATGTATTCTTTACCACAGGAGCATGATAAGTTTTTGTGGCCCAACAATTTATTTTGATATCTACTGGTTGGTTCAGGGAATCAACATTATTAACTTGTAGTTCATGCATGATGCATCTAGGGAGAGAGTTAAGCCCGACAAATGGAGTTGGATTATTTCAGTTTCTTACAGAATACCTCAGCTCTAATCCTCAGCTAGTCCAGTAGCTTCCCTTATCTTCCCAAATTTAATAATCTTCAACAATATCTCTACAATGTTCGTCATAGTAAGCGAGCTAATATTAATATTTGAAAGAAGATCGAAATTTGTAATTCTGACAAGGTGTTGCTTCGTACTGCCAGTGAAATAAGGTATTTGCATAGCACAGGGACGGAATGAACTACCCTGCTAGTAGATTTTATGTCAAAGGGAAGTATTCATGCTGGAGGAAATGACAGTCGGTACTTGTTAGAAAATTCATACTTATGTACGTTACCAGGTTTGATTTTAGAATCATCCAAGCGTTTGATTGATTCTAGAATCTGACACAGTTCTACTGTGGATCTAGTTACATGTCGATTTATGTCAGAGGTTCGTACTGCGTCCCTGTCGGCTGCAATAGGTTAGCTTCGATTGTGACGTCATAATGCAAGTGTCGAGTAAACTGACATGGCACACGATGATGTATGCCGCGCACATATTATACACTGCATCTCACTGAACGGGTTGTGTGTCTACTGGGTTACTGGGAGAATGTCTTTGTGTCACTTAATATCTTTACGTGTTTTCCGTGTATTGTGTAGCAAGACACGTATCTAAATTTAATCTATTTATTAAGCGCATCACTTCAGAATGGCTGGACAGATTTGAAAAATTAATAATTATTTTAAAATGTTCGTAATAGTCCGAATCAGGTTTGTACAGAAAGAAAAAATGGAAAAATTGCCAGGAAAATAATATAAAATTTATAGTAAAATTCAGGAAAACTGAAAGTGGAATTTATGAATTATTGAAAGGACAGGACAATGTCTGCCGGGTCAGCTAGTAATATAATAATAAACTAGCATTTTTGCAGAGGGTTTCTCCTGTACGTGGTGTTTCTTGCCGGTTCTTCTACATAGGAATCCCCGAAATGATTCAAGACACTTTTGTGTAAACATTGTAGTCAAAAAATAAATCTAGAATGGTACATGTGAAACATATTCGGTCCCGAAATTGTAATAGTCCCGAAAAAGTAATAAATTAATTCGTAATCTTACCCTAAACCAAGTAATATATACACCGTGAAATTTGAATCACAGTTTTGCTAGAACAAACGTTGTTCAGACCATGGTCTACTACCATTCTACAGCATCCAATAAAAAAAACATGATTGGTTTTTGAAAAAACACAAGACAAAGTTTAAAATGTCAAGATTATCGTTACTCCCTACAACACAGACACCACGTACGGGACACAGCATTGTCTAAACGGAAATGTACAGTACCGACCAAAAGTCCATAAGCAATCTCACAAAGCAATAGACTGACGCTTCGGTTTGACTTACGACCTTCTTCTATAAGTTGTTACAATACTGTAGACACGCACATTACACACACACTCACTTTGTCTGCAACCAATGACTAGTTCGATAATCATCATTCGTTTTTAGTTTCATTCGTCTTGTTCACATAAATATTAAAGTTTAGCAGGTAGACCACAAAAAACTAAGTAAATTATTTCGATTTCTGTGGGGTAGATGCAGTTTGTTACAAGTATTCAATTAATAGAACTTTGTTGGTTCGTGCCGTGATAATATTGGTGACGAGCATTTAGCGCAGTGTTGTGGTTATTATTATCAAAAAGCAGGCATAAAATATATTGAAGAGATCAGATCAGATCAGAGAATATTATTGCGCTGCGTAAAAGTGAAGTGAATATCTAATAAAACCGGACTAAGTGTGAGTGTTATCATTTATATATTTCATATTTTACTAAACATAAATCCTAATCAAGGGTATTGTTGATAGAACAGAGGTATTGTTGAGACAGAAGATGCCTTTAAAGTTTTAAATTCATTGTGAGGTTTAATTCGATTAGTGAATAATAAATAATTAGGTATTATGTGTAATAAAAACAATGTTTTTCTTTGTTCTAGAGAAATACTGTGACGGTTAAGAGATATGAGGAAGGGGCTTATTATCGAGTAGCAGCGACGTCAAATGGTGAATGAAACAAATGGTTTCATACCAACGAGATATTTTGCTGAATTATTAAAAACACGTCATTATGAACCGTTCGCCGTGCACTCTGAAGGCTTGCATCACTGAAGACCAGCTAGAAAACCGTTTTTGACCTTAAAATATTGACCGTACCACCTTAATAAACAACAGATTCGTTATTGCATGAATTTATGGTAACGAATTTTTTAAGCACGTTTCAATAGGGTGTTTGTCGTATTTCTTGCAGATATACCGAAATTGTTTAATATTATTTTAGTAATAGTATTATTTTAGGATTAAAATTTGAGGTTTAGTTTCAATCTTCTTTTCGTAAAGAAAATGAATACTTAAGCTATAACCTCAATACCAACCAATATTTACTAAAGCCAAATAAAGTTTAAAATAATTAATATGAACAACTGCCTTTAACCTTAAAATCAACAATTTTGTCAGTAGATTTTTTTACATTTTAAGTAGTCTAATATTCTTATTTATTGCTTAATTACTTAGACCATGATCAAAGCTTTATATTTATGGTGCAAAAAAATCCATTTAAAATTTAAAACATTTCAAAATTTAAATATGTAAAAATAATACAAATTGCTTCTAAGTTTCTAGACATATACTAGACATATAACTATACTTAAGTAAAATAAACATAACGAATAAATATTATTTATTTTTTATTATAACATATCACGCATTTTTTATTCTAAACCCTTTATTGCAATAACAACATTAATAAATAGGCAGGATATTTAAAAATATTATTATTGCAAACAAAAATAATAATATTTGCAAAAACAGCGCTGTGATTTACGAGATTAGAACCTTAGCCATCTTGAATCTAAGACCAACGCTTAACGCCTTCTGCTATCTGCACATATAATTTACTTTCGAATTTTAGCAATGCGATACACTGGCCAAGGTCACGCGTACGAGTATGATGCGTGCTAACAAAAGTTATGGAAATATAAGTGCGGCGCCCGCGAACCGTGACGATACGATAGTGTGTAGTTCAAAACTGCGTTCTCTGTGGTGTGTGTACGGCACTCACACCACAGACGTCTGACTGTTTACACATACAAATGTACGGACTATACCGCGTGTTCACAGCAATACGACTCTTAGCGTGCTCATGCACTTTTGAGCGCTTACTGTACCTCCATAAACGAAATTTAGTAAGCAGTAGATAATCTTGACATTTTAAACTTTGTCTTTTTTGTGTTTTTTCAAAAACCAATTAGGTATGTTTTTTTTTATTGGATGCTGTAAAATGGTAGTAGATCATGGTCTGAATAACGTTTGTTCTAGCAGAACTGTGATTCAAATTTCACAGTGTATAATATATAATCTGATTATTATCTTTTCGTTTCGAAGAGAATAGTTTCTCATTACTGTTAATAGTATGGTTGTTTGCGGCCACGTGCTGAAATAACGTGTTTCGAAGAACTGTGGGAGACAAATAGACATATTCTCAGCCCGTCACCAACATTCCTTGTGATAATTATTTCCATAAGATAGTTCCTTCGTTAATTCTAATTTAATGTATTACTTTGAAAAAACTAACTACGCATCCAGCATAATTTTCAAAAATAGGTTTAAGGACTATCGACGGGGCTTGATTCATGACCGGGGTGACCTTTATCATTTTTAAAGAATCGTCATAAAAACTAAAGACGCTGTAAATGTTAATTTAGTTTTCGGCGTTAAAAATAAAAAACAAAGATTAGTGTAGCTACACATTATAAGGTCGAACTGTTTTTATTTGTGGCGGCATCTACATCGCCACATGGGAACTACGCATAACACTGAAGTCACGTAAAATCCTGCATCTCGCAAGCAGAGTTTACCGGGCGACGAGTATTTATACAACGTCCCGACGTCAATCGTCGGGCGTAGCCCACCAGATACGACACCCGTCTGGTCGGAGGATCCTCCCATTTCTATAGAGGATGAGTGAACTTTACACCCTGTTCCTCATACCTCTGTACTCTATATTTCTATGTTTTTGTGTCAATATTTATTCTGTGTTCTTCTTGTGCGAGTCCCAATTAATTTTTTCTTTCTTTCTAAATTACGTCGCGTAATTTCTTAGAAAACATAAGCATGTGGAATTTCCGTCGCGTAATTTTCAACAGGTGTGTCGCTACGCTAAGATCCATTGTATGAAGTAACTCCTTTAACAAATAAAAATATCTTTACGCTCTCGCAGCTGCCTTAATTCCCCTTATAAGTAAATGAAGAAGCCTTTTCTCGTTTCTTACAGCTGATTGCAGCCGATGACGTAGTGAAGACCATTAGCGATCTACTACAATTTCCGACGGAGAAAAAGAAACTAAGTAATAGGAACTTGAAAATGAGGGCGAACCAATGTATCGCTATAAAAGACTGCCAATAGCTGTGGTTCCGTGCATAATAAAAACGATTTAGTACTTTTAAATACATTTTATTGTTAAGTTTAGAACTAATTGTATTTAACAGTGTTTAAAAAAGCTTATTTTTAACCGACTTCCAAAAAGGAGGAGGTTATATGTTCGTCGCGTATGTTTGTTTCTTTTTTTTTTTTTTATTTCCACCGATTTCTCCGTCAATTGTGGACCGATTTTGAAAGGGTATGCTCTCGACGTGGTCCCATATAAATTTTATTAACTTTGCTTCGATATTTTTTGAGTTAGCTTCAATAATACGTACTTTTTCCCACTTAGTATGTGGATGATATGATAAGTTCCTGACACTGTTATTTACATAGCAGGTAGTGGTTTTCGAATTTGTGTGGGGTAGGTACCACAACGAAAAAGTGAAATATAAAAACTTTTTACAAAAAAAATAACAACCGACTTCCAAAAAACACTACTTCGCACATAAAACTAACTAAGAAAAACAATAACCTAAAACCATGGATCACACCCGGGCTAATAAAGTGCATTCAGCACAAGGATAAACTTCACATGCATGCAAAATCCTCTCCAGATAATACCATTTTACAAACATCATATAAAAGATATAGAAATTTCTGTAACAATCTACTAAAAAAGTTGAAAAATACGTATAATAGAAACTTAATTGAAGAATCAGGAAACGACAGCAAAAAAATGTGGCGCCATATAAAAAATTTCGCTTTTGTATCAAAACAGCATGAATCATCGTCACAGTTATTACAAACGCTCGCCTCGCCGCATACATCAGCAAATCATGTTAATAGTTACTTTATTAATGTGGGTCAAAATCTTGCTGAGCAAATTAAATGTAACTATAACAAAAATTACAGCATACACGGAAACAGGGCCATTGTGTCATCGCAATATCGTCAACTAACCTCATTTGTTTTACTGGATACAGACAAAGACGAAGTCGAAAGGGTTATTTTGGGGCTGAAAAAAGTCTGTGCGGTTGGATGGGACGGTATCTCAAATAGTGTGTTAAGGAATTTCAGACACATTTTTGTTCCGCCGTTAACTCATATTTTTCAAATTTGCCTTTCTGAAGGCATTTTTCCCGACTATCTGAAAAAAGCTTTAGTCGTCCCAGTGCATAAAGCAGGTGACAAAAAAGTACCTTCAAATTACCGACCCATTTCAATACTTTCATCTACATCTAAAATACTAGAAAAAATAATTAACAATAGGTTAATGAAGTACTTAGAGTCTAAAGCCATCCTTTCGGATAATCAATTTGGTTTTAGACCAAAATTATCCACAACTGATGCTGTGCAAGATATGACCGATTATATATCTCAAGAACTAGACAAAGGTAATCATTCTATTGGTATTTTTCTTGACCTAGCAAAAGCTTTTGATACCGTGTCTGTTCCTATCTTATTGAACAAGCTCGAGAAAATTGGTATACGAGGTAAGCAGCTTAAGATTTTTGCAGACTATTTAGACAACCGCTGTCAATGTGTGAAGATTGGTAATTTTACTAGCTCAGAACTAAAAAATACTTCTTTTGGAGTCCCGCAAGGAAGTATATTAGGACCAACCTTATTTCTTATTTATATAAATGACCTCTGCAGTCTCAATCTAAATTCGGGGAAAATTATATCTTATGCTGATGATACCGTACTCCTATTCTCCGCAAATACAGTACATGAAGTTTGGTTATGTGCACAGCAAGGTTTCAATATAGTTAATAGATGGTTACAACATAACTTACTGACATTAAATGCTGACAAAACTAAATACATACGCTTTTCTTTACGCAACTCAAAGACATCTATGATCATTCCAGATATTCATGCGCATGTATGTAACACAGTTGCAAACTCTAAATGCAATTGCCCAACTATCCTTAATACGAAAACTATAAAATATCTTGGAGTAATTATTGACGCTACTCTTACATTTAAAAATCACGTTGAACTATTATGCAGTAGAGTCCGTAAGTTGATGTTCATATTCAAGAAAATTAGGCCTTTTGCTGACTCTAAGGTGATAAAACAGGTATATTATGCTTTGTGTCAATCGATAATTACATATTGTATTACTTCATGGGGAGGAGCGGCTAAAACAATTTTACTACCACTGGAGCGCGCGCAAAGAGCTGTTCTGAAAGTATCCACATTCCGGCCTATCCTGTTCCCGACCCAAGTTTTATATAAATCTTGCAATGTTCTGACAGTGCGGCAGTTATTCATTATGAATACTTTAATAAAACAGCACTCTAAATTGCCGTACGATAGAGTTGTCACTGATAAAAGACGTAAAGACATCTGTATGGATAATTATAGATTAAGGCATTCGTTTATGTATAGATTTTTTATATTCTTAGGCCCATTTTTGTATAATAAAGTAAACGCAATTTTGTCTATGTCTGCATTAAAAACGATACAATGCAAAAATGTTATTTCAACTTGGTTACAAAATTTGTCTTATGATGACACAGAAAAGTTACTGGTTGTTTTAAGTTAAATATTATTTTTAATAAGTACTGTCCCTATCATTAGTCTGTTAAGTTACTCACTATTTATGTCTACCATCAATTTTAGAAAATTTTAATGTAATTTTGCACTTATGACACCTGAGATACAGGTTTATCCTAGTTCAGGTCGAACCATTATTATATACCTACCATTTTACTATAAGGCTTAATATTGTAAATATGCATTATTTAATTAAATAAATAAATTATTATTAAAAAAAACATTATTAAAAAAAACATGACTACAAAGTGAAAAATAACTTTAATTTCGGAAGTCGGTGGCAAAAAACGAAAATTCAAAACCAAAGAAAGACACCAACTTCCGAAATTAAAGTTATTTTTCACTTTGTAGTGTTTTTTGGAAGTAGGTTGTTATTTTTTTTTAAATAAACTACCTTTCCATTAAAATAATACCTAGTGTTTTACTAGGTCGACATTGTGCGTTAAGAAAATAATTGCTGAATTGAATTGTCTGTAATTGAAAAAAACAACTTCGCGTTAGTCAAGAAAAAACAGTAACCTACAATTTAATTAAGCCATAATCTTATTAAAAAAGTCATTTAAGTGAGAGTTGGTATATCTTGCCGAGGGTTCCGTACCTAAGCAACTGGAGAAATAAAATCAGTAAAGTTACGGTTTCCCAGAAGAGCGATTCCGTCTTATTATAACGGCCGTCTTGAAAATCTGTAATTTTCACCAATAGTTGACATTAAGGTATCAAAAAACGCTCTCTATTTGGACAGCTGTTATAGAAAACCAAAGCTTTATTAGTTATTTTTGCCCGAAATCATTTATAATTTATTTTCAAGCACGAAATTGATAATATTTTAAGTTTATTCGAATAATAAAATTCTGCGTTCTATTTAATATTCAAGGGGCTTTACTTTTGAGCCAGGTTTAAAATAGTCGGTTAACGGAAAATACTTCATAGGTTTGACGAGAGATTAAGTTAACTTATTAAAATATTATGTGGTCATAATTTATTGTTATTGTGGTGCTTAAGTTTGCGCGTGAACATCTTTTCGTTTCTTTGTGATCTTGTGTTTTTCATTGTAACGTACGGAACCCCAATTCATAATCACAGTATTTTCTAATTCTCGTAATTTCTCCTCTGTGCTTTGTTATTACAGCGTAAATGAATTCCTGACCTCTGGGAATAATCTTACATTATCTTAGAGATACAACATTTACATTTTGTTAACAGTAAAGTATGTTTAAATTCTTATTACATAGCTTTTTAATGTTGGTTTTGATTACCTTAACTGATGTTCAAAGAGAAAAATTAAATGTAAATATTCACTTTAGCAACAGTTTTCTTTTTATACGAGTTCCAATTTCGACGTGAACCAATGTATTTTTTTTTAAGTATTGTAATTTATTTTCTGTGCCATCGTCTGCTTTTTTAAAAAGAAAAGATAACTGGCACATTGGCCCTCCCCGGCTATCTTTTTGGCCGCCGTCACGGGACAGCTCACCCTAATGGCTTGCATCCCCGTGTAGTCAGGATGGATGGTGCCTGCCTTAATCTGCTCGACAGAGCTCCCTCCAGCCTTAGCGACGGCGGCCACCACCTTTTCCTCCGTCACAGAGTCGTCCAGGCCCTGAACGCGCAAGTCAGTTATTTGATAATTTCCAACGCAAAAAAAAAAAAAAAATGGACACAAAAATTTAACAATATTGTTCACTTGTATTGTATAAATCTTGTTTCGTATAAATAAATTACAAAATGATTATTCCGTGCGCCAATCTGTACTGAAACCGTTTTATTTTCTTTTATACCCCCGTGCCTCGGAACGCACGTTAAGCCGTTAGTCCTGCACCTGATCTCTCTCCGGTCGTGTCAGATTGCCGTCCCATCGGACTACGAGAGTGAGGGAAGAGAGTGCACCTGTGTCAGCACACACACTTGTGTACTACTATAATATCTCCCGCGGGGATGGCTAGTCTCCGATGAGATTGACTGTCATGGCCGAAATCCGGTCAGGAGGCCTATTATTATTATTGGGTACCTACTGAAACGTCCATTCCCATTTGTCAACTACAAATATTATTATCGAATACATAAAAAACAAGTAACATAAAACAGCTGGGCTGTAAGTTCCATGTTTATTCTTATAATATTGTTGTATAATTTACCCCACAAACGAGTTCTGTGCCCAGTGCTCGTAATATTGTTCTAGCCGCGACCTTTGTTTCCAACAACTGATTTTCCTGTAAAAATATAAGGAAAACTCATTACTCGGAAAAAAGGTCCGGGCCCCAACAAACTATTGGTTTGAGCTTTAGTTTCCAAGTTATTAAAGTGTGGCCAAGTTGTATAAACAAATCTCGTGGCGGTACGTATTGAAGTTACGTATGCGCTTAGCAAAGGTCTTAAGACCCTTGGGAATGCCCATCATCGTGTTCACACTTGTAATTCCTATCCAAAGTTGGGTAAGGAAACTAAAGCAATTCAAGTTGTTTTGTGTATGTTATTCCATTTTTACCCGACTACGGCGAAGCAAAAAGGAGGGTTATGATTTTGACCGGTATGTATGTATGTATGTTCATCTGTTACCTCATTAGGGTTCCGTACCTCAAAAGGAAAAAACGGAAACGAGAAAAACAGAAACGGATACGAGTGATCCTTTATGATCACTCGTATGTCTGTCTGTCTGGCCGTCTGTCACAGCCAATTTGCTCCGAATCTAATGGACCGATTAAGTTGAAATTTGGTACACACATGTATTTCTGTGACCTAATCACGGACGTGTAACGTTAATAAAAGAATTTTGAATATGGGGTCACTTTTGGGTGGCCAACTACACCGTGTGACATATCAAATGAAAAGGCTTGTTGCGAGTATCTCAAATGTCTTTAATTTATAATTTTAAAATAAATACATTTAAGAAAATAGATGAAAATTTACCATCCCCCCCCCCTTATCTCCGAAACTAATGAGACAAAAATTTTGAAAAAAATATGAAGAATAGTTCTTTACCCACAGATTACAGGAAAACCTATAAGAAGTCTATGGTCTTAAAATAACATGGTAAATCTCTCAATATTGTGCGTTCAAACTTACATTTGCGGTTAGAATGTATGGAAGAACATGATTTTCAACTACAATGTTATGTTTGTATTTGAGATAAATTACTTACAACTATGGAACCCTTCATTGTGCGTGATCCGACACGCACTTGCTCGGTTTTTTTGTACATACTCCTCTAATATTAACGGGGCCCTAAATCTACAATGGGAACTAATCAGAAACGCCGAGACGACAGCGGGAAGTGATTGAACTGTTTTGGGAACCACGACGTGATAAGAGCGTTCATGCAAAAAGTTGGCAACATCGCAAATAGCTGTCAAATATTTACCTGTTTTGTATTACTCTATGGAAATAAAGTTATAATAAGAATATTAATAATGAATTCAATTATAACTCTGAATTTGATAGTGTAACCGTTTTAGGTGTAAAAAAGACATTTGGAAAGATTCCAAATACATGTTTTTATATCTAAAACTAAATATTCGGTGTCACGATATACTGCATTTCATAATAAAAAAAATTGTTCTCTTGTTAGCTATATTTCTTATTTCCATACAGTAATATTGCCAAATTAATCAAAACAGCGAAATATTTTGCCCACTTTCAGAATAAACGCTCTTAAGGTCGTACTGACTTTTATCGGTCGCCCCCTGTTACATGGGACTTAAACATAACTGGCGAAATGTGGGTGTACTTGCTACAGGGACACCTCTGCCCAACCCTTCGGGGAAAAAAGGCGTGATGTTATGTGTGTGATGTGATGTGACTTTTATAAAACGTACATGCTTATTTTCTCATTGCAGTCCTAGTTTCCATTTTATATATCTATAAATATATATTACAATAAGTATTGTGACCAACAAAGCAAACATTGGTCTCTTGTTGGCAAATATTAATTTACTTGTCTTAAAATCCGGAACAAAATGTATCAAAAGCGAGAATCATAAATGAAGCGGAAGCCGTATTTAGACCAAGACAGATACACGTGCCGCTTTTGTTAAAACTCAGAGGAAAAGAACTCCGAAACCAAAACAGATAATTCTCCGAAACTTTTAAAAGAAATCTAAAACTTTCCTATTCAAATTTTAACCCGCAAAAACGACCGCTGTTTTAATCTGACCCTCAAACATCCAATTCCGTTTCGAATAACCCTCCAAAAAAGGATTCCACAAACAAGTTATTAAACAAACCTTTTTGTGAGTTCCATCGGCAGCGGACGGGTTGAGTTTCCTTCCTAAGTTTCGCCCCGGTGCGGATTGGAAACGCTCCAATGGGAGTACTTTGCGCTGATTAAACTTGCCTTCAGTTTTTGGAAGCTTCTCGTATATCAAATAGAAAAAGTTGTTGTTTTATGAAGTAATGGAAGAGGTGCTTTTTCCGTTGAATTTTTGAACTTTTTCGTTTTTGTTGAGGTGAACTTGAAACGGCGAGCTTTGGCGAGAAAGTAGAACTTTAATAGATATACATAGTACATATTTTTACAACGGGTTGAAAACTTATGTTACATAACCAACCTTGCTCTAAAATACTAATCCCCTAAATGCATCTTAAAGTCGTTACCCCAATATCATAATCTAAAACGTAATCATAATCTAAAGTATAAGGAAAATAATATGAAACACCAAGATATTTCGTCATTAATTTATATTTCTTTGCCAACATCAAATTCAATATTCTACACCATACCATCACATCTATTCCCCACATAATATCACTATTTAATCAGTATTCCAATATTTACCATAAAACTTGCTTTATGTTTACAGTAGATCTCCAACCAATACTACGCCAATCTATCTTTTTACCGATACAGCCACTAAGCACGTTACCGTCACGAGCGCCCGACCCAGAAGGCCGTTCCTGCGCCACTTTTGACACATCGAATCTTTCGGTGTGCCAGTATAATAACCAACAATTATGTTTTCATAAATTGAAACCTAACAATTATAAGACTAGATTCTGCCCACAACTTCGTCCGCGTAAAATTTGGGCCCCCGACCAACCACGTCGTATCCAATCGCTCGCCCACGCTATTTACTTCGTTTTTGCTTAGTGTTCTTACTGACTTATTTTCTGTTTGCTCGGCTCCTGAAGGTTGTAGCGTGATGTAACATAGCCTATAACCTTCTTCAAGAATTGGTCTATCGAATGCAAACAATATTTTTCAAATCCGACTGGTACTTCCGAAGATTACCTCCTACCAGGGGCGAATTGTCCATATAAGCCGATTCCTACCGGCTTCCCTTTGGAAATTCGGAACACAACCACTCTATCGTCATTGAATAATCAAACTATAAGTATTTGATACACCATAAAATTAAAATACCTATTACAAAACGCCTACATACATTAAAAATTGTCTTAATAACCCAACAACAAAACACTGCGCTAAAATAACTCGTAGGCGCGTCCGGCTTACGCTAAATTCAATTTCCTTACAAAAAATAAAGTCATCATGACGTCACTTCGGTCACGTGATCCGCGGTTTCTATGAGCCGAGTAAGCCGGTCTGTAGCGAGTTATTTGTAGGCACAGAGTAGCAGAAACGTGCGCGCGGGAGCGAGAAGGAATTATTGCTATTGCACCACCTCTTTCTGGCACACGCATTTGATTCGGTAAATTTCGTAATGCGTTCGGCTAGGAGTTCGTAAAAATTTCATCATTCGTTTGACAAATATATTATGTGGTTGTTTTTTGACGTAATCGCATTAGAATCTTATTAATTTGCATTTTGTTCGCTCAGTATTAATTGAATTCATATGTTTATCAATACTACTAGTATTAATATTTGTTTGTAGTTATAGGACAGTGATTAACATAGTGTTTTGAGAATGATTAACATGGTGTTTTGTGTGTTGTGAATGTAAAGTATCTTGTAATTAGGTATTTGGGGTAAGTAGATAGTTTAATAAGCTGAAATTACTTATTTAGAGTAGATTTGACAACTAATTAGTACGATCTTATTAGGATGGCGGCATTCATAGTTTTAGAATGTCATAGTGTGTGAATTTTGTGAAGAAACATGCTTTTCAAGGTTAAGTTTTGAAAATACGTGCTCGCCCCGATGTGACTATAAATCTCAAACGCCGCGATGGTTTTTTAAAAAATTGTAATTATTATTATTATTATATCATTTATTTCGGGCTACGCCCATAGTGTTAGTAACAAAGGTCTTATAAACTAGTGTTAGTAGACATACAAGTTTTAATAAGTGTGGAGTTTCATCCAATGTCGCACCATTGGAGACTCCCATCTATCTGCGAATAAACTTAAGATAGTGTTGGTGCCGCCACGAAGACGAGCAAGCAGAGAGGCACTTCTTTTACGTATGATGGCCGCAAAACCATCTATATGCCTTTCCGCAAACATCTTTGACGCGCTGCATCGCCATGGCAGCCTCAACAGTATCCTGAGTGCGTTATTATACTGGACACGCAGATCGCTATATGCACGCAAACTATAACTAGTCCACAGGCTGCACGTGTAAAATGACGAGCAAAAAGATTTAAACAGAGTCTTCTTGACCGCCTCTGTACATCGCGCAAACCTGCGGGCCAGCATGTTACAGCGTACCGACAGCGATCTACGTTCCCTGTCAATGTCCATGTTGTCTTTCAAATCGTCGGTAACCCAATGACCCAAGTACTTAAAACTGGTCACCCTATTTAAGGGTGCTCCGCAGAGCGATATGTCTGGTATAGTTGGGTAACCTATAGCACCTGCTTTAAAAACCATAATTTCGCTCTTTTTGGTGTTATACTTGAGTCCTTGAGCTACCGCGTATGCTTCACAGATTGACACCAGTCGCCTCAAGGCACCGATCGATGGGCTCAGCAACACCATATCGTCAGCATAACTAATGTTGTTAACACACACTCCATCTATATGACAACCGATATTCGTGTTGCTGAGCTCAACGATCAGCCGATTCATGTACAGATTGAACCCTTTACGATAAATATCAATGACTGACTGGCAGTCGTTCCCGTGTTTACTTTTGTTAGATTGTAGTTGAATTCATCAAAAAAGATGTGCAGACTGGAAAACATATTCGTAGCTGTTTTACGAGTACGGGAATCGGGAATTTGTATGAAGCTCATAATAGAAAAGTAGTATATCGAAATGTAATGAAATGAAATTTTGATTGATTGATTGATGTACGGTAAATAATTGTTTTTTTTTTTTTTTTGTCACGTTGCGCTACTACCTCCTACATACAAACTTACAAACAAAGGAGACGGAAACGAATACACACAATCTTGGGCCTGAATGTAACTAGACGAAAATGGTGTCAATTAATAGATCCGTCCCTCGCAATCCATAGTTTCAACAATATCCAATCCAAATTAAGGCGGCAGTAAAATCCAAAATAACAATTACAAGTCATATGTGTGAGCTATCTTCGGTGTCCAGTGTGGAAGCAAGGGTCGTACAAGGTAGGTAGGGTCAGATCGGTTGGATCCGTAAAAGACAGAGCAGTGGTCGTTGAAAATGAAAAATTTTCGGGAAAGCACTCAAAACGAATCAGAAAACATAAAACCAGTGAGCAACCAAGAGCAGTCGGCAACTGTCTAGTGTCAATGTCAGTCAGCTTTCATGCCCTCTGGCATGAAAGCTGACTGGCCCACCGTCTTCCATCTCTTTTTTACCTTTTTTTTAAATAATATTATTAATAATTAATATTAGTATACACATAAACACACAACATACCATCACACCTGTAATCCCCGAAGGGTTAGGCAGAGGTGTACCTATAGTACACCCACATTTCGCCAGTTATGTTTAAGTCCCATGTAATAGGGGCGAGCCTATTGCTATCAACCGGGCACAAATCCAGACTCCAGGCTGCAACTGAGAAATTCCAGATGGGAAAACCCAATAACAAATTTGCCCGACCCGAGAATCGAACCAAGGACCTCATACTCAGCAGTAGCGCTTACGACCACTAGACCAGCGAGGCGATATTAGTATATTAGTACCTATATTAATATAGTTACTTAGTCAACGACACATAAAAGAGTGACCACGGGTCCAGCACATGTTGGGCACACCACGGCATAAATATTCTCGTCAACTACTCGCACAGGCAAACTCAGGATATCAGGTACACAAGTTAAATGATGTGACAAAAGCTATAGACTAACAAACAATATTATCCAAAAATCACGTTTAATTTACATAAATGAAGCTCAATTACGGTTTAACCGCCACTTGATGGTTATAGCCCCAGTCTATGTCCTATGTCTGGGGCGTACTACTATCAAAGTTAACGGTAAATACCTCAAGCATTGCTGGTTTTATGAGAAAACTTGAAGTGAGACGAGTCGGCAACGACCAATGAAATGCTAATCTGCTTGTGATACAGCCATTAGGAATGTTAAGTGGTTTGGTTAGTAGAGGAAATCCATGTGTGCGATAAAACTTCTATCTTCTTAAAATACAATAGACGTTGTTATATTTAGTAACCTGTTCCGCTAAAGAGCTTCTCCATAGGTACATTAGAAGTAAAATATTTGGAAAGTCCAGATTGATTAAAAGGTACTGCTTAACTTCTGGGAATGAAGATATGAAACGAACATATGTCCTCTGGAAAGTAGACCTTAAAAATATGGATCCTTGTATCTGAATTAAATAAATAAATAAAATTAAAAACCCAGACTGTATGCGCTGCTGAATGGGTCGCACACATCTTGGGTGATAGCTCGAATGATAAGTCACGGATAGCCAATGATGATGGTTTATTAAATATATTTAACTACCACGTAACTAATGCTACATAAATGTTGTGAGAATGAGTACAGCTTACTATGAACGCTGATTGTGTACTGTCGCGTTGCATTCTAATTTGCGCAAGGCGACGGAAAAGTGCTGATGTATGTAATGCCGATGCTGTGTCATGTACGATACATGACTCATACACAGACCATGTAATAAAAATACTTTGTAGACAAAACAGCAAAACTTAAACGCATTATAAATGGTGAACTATAAAAGAACTATCAAGTTGAAGAATATGAGAACACCTATGAAAGTATTCCTATATATCGTTATTACGAAGTAAAAGTATAGTGGTTCTACCTACCTTACCCAAGAGGTTATGTAAATACACGGTTATGTCATTATTATGTCAGTTTCGACATCATTTAAACTATGAATTTATGTACTTAGCGTTTAAAGTTTCACAATACCATATGAAAATATATTTTTTATCTTTTTTTGTGATGAAATGCAAAAGTGAATAGTGTGCCTTACGGTCTGGCTGTCCATGAAAGGCATTTATAGGACATGAAAGGTTAATAAATGTACTGAAAATTATCAAAAGATTAGCCTTAACTTAAACACCAGTATTGATCTTTTTATTCATGTTGAGAGGATGAATGAAAGGCGACTAAAAAAAGCTATTTACAAGAAAGATGTGAGTAGAAATTCCGGCAGGGGACGCCCTAGGAGGACATATAGTGACCTTATTGGTGATGTTTTTCAATGTTAACACTCGAAATAAGGCCAAACTACGAGCTCCCTTTCACCGGCTTCATAAGGTTCATAACTCATTTGTTGGGCTTGGTATAACCTTTTATAACAAGCTACCCTCTTCTTTGCTAGATTTGCCTTTTAATGCGTTTAAAACTAAAGTAAAATCCAACCTCTGTTCAAAGGCATACTATTGTATCAACGACTACTTAAATGATAAGAATAGTTGGTCGATGTGATTAACTCAAGACAATGTTTATGTTCTTTCTCCAGAATTAGCTTACCTACTGACAGTTTATATGAGTTTATATAATTGTTTATTTTATTTGAATTTATGATTCAATTTTTTATTTATTTTTTACGAGTCAATTTATTTTTATTTTATTTTATTGTTGACATAATCTACTCATTACAATGTTTTTGTTATGAGTTGTATTGCAATTTGTGGTTAGCTAGCGACCTCGACAATTGATCATATTATTTTTTGCCTGAGCAACCGGCAGCAAGTTCGTCATGCTCCCTTAGATGTCACTGCTTGCGGTAGCGTCGGAGGTCGGGTTGCCTCCTTCCCTCAAATATGGCGAGGGGGGTAATGGCTGATCTTTGCGTTATGCTCGTGAACGGGTGCTGCTTGTGGTGACTGGTCGTCTTGCTGATCATGGTTTTGTTATTGTTACTAGTAATTAACTGTTCATTTTTTTTATCTCGATGGTCCTAGTTTATCATTTATAACTGCCAATTACAGCTTTATGTAAGCGGGCACGCCCTTTATGTCTGGAGGCTTTTATTTAGATATTTAGTTCTGTTTACGTTTAGTTTTATTTTCTTTTCATTTTTTTAAATAATGCTTGAGTATAGTCCTCGATGTTTTTGGTTGGTATATTGGCGTGTGCTAGCTGACATATGGCCTATAATTTATCATTTGAATTATGTTTTGTGTTGCATAATGTAGGTTATTTTGTATACTATTGTATATAATCATTCTCTAACTTGAACAGACAGCTGTGCTGCTGGGGAGTTTGTTGCGCCACTTCTTCTTCCCAGCTAAAGGCACTAGGAAGTGGTGAAGGGTGGGCGTTTTTGGGGGACTGTCTTATGTAATTTTGACGTTCGAAAAGTGCTGATTCTCAGCCTAGTTTGAATAAATGACTTTTGAATTTTGAATTTTTTGAATTTCAGATAGGTCAGGTGCGTAGTACTCGCAACCGGCGAGCGTGTACGACCAGATGTATGAACGTAAACGAGGCAAAAGGAGTATGTAAGGATCGTAGCAGGTGGCGTTCTGTAATTTCTGCCTACCCCCATGGGAAGAAGGCCTGATTTATGTATATAATCTTTCTGTATGGTGAACATGTTTATCGTTCTTATAAAACAACAGGTTGACGCTGGCAATGAACATCAAAATTACCATAATCACCACTTGGCAGATGTAGAGCTCACATTTAATAGTAATTAGAAGACAGAAGACACTTTTATGACTCTTACAACTGAGAAATGGATGCCGTAATATTTACTTTTGGTAAAGTTAAATGAACAAAAATATGTTTAAAATAAATCGTGTTTAAAGGTTGAGATTTTAAAATGGGACATAGTTTAGGATACCGTCTCTGAAGTGTTAATATAGGTAATTACTATCTCATAGATACTTAGGTACTAAATAAATGGCCTCTACGAAACACAACTCAAACTCAAAGCATTTATTTCAAATAAACCAATTACAGGTACTTTTGAACTGTCAAGGGGTCGGTCAGTCAGAAAGATGAAGCTAGTTGCCCATTCCAAAGCGCAGTAAGTACCTACCTATGGAGAAGAATGGGCAAGAAATTCCACGGACACTCTTTTAAATCAAAATATTGTTACAAAATATTGGTTATATTATTCATGTTGAAATTATACATGTGAGAACAATGTAAAAAAAAATGCACGTTAAAAGCGTCCGTAATAAAACAAAAACAATTCAAAAATTAAAATAAACCGTGGCAGCTAAGAGATGACCGGTCCCTACCGACGGCGCCCGTTCACGAACATGACGCATGGATCAGCACCATTTAGCTCAACCATTTTGAAAGGAACTTAATGATCCAACACACATGTCACCATCAGCGAGACATTTGAGTGAGCATGACATACTCTCAGCCGCCAGGGCATATTCAAGTCAATGAAAGACGTACCCAGTAAATGGTAGCTTGTAAATGTACATGTTCACAGTGCTCACACATGTGATATGCAATTATCAAAAAAAAAAAAGGAATTTACTCTATGGAGCAGACGAGTGTGAGTACTATTACATAAAGCACATCATACATTCACTTTCACTCCAGTATTTTTTTAATCCATTAAGTGGCAAGCTAATGGCTCGTTCATCGACATGCGCCATTTTGAGTACGCAAAAAGCAGATTAACGTGGAGTTTTAAGCTCTAGGGAAAAGTACCGTGTAATCAACGCTGGCTGTTATTTACCTACTCACGGTTCTACGTATTCGTAAATAAACAACTCTTAAACTTTGAACGTTTAACTTTTTTAGGGTTCCTTAAAGGGTGCCAAAGGGACCCTATTACTAAGGCTCCGCTGTCCGTCCGTCCGTCTGTCAAAGGCATAGAATTATAAAAAACAGGAGAAGTGGTATGGGGGCGTGTCTGTGTCCGCGCGTAATTATCAAAATGCTCATGGTATAGGCAAATGGCCGTATCCGCGAACTAGTGCGCTTTCGACCGCGATCGTGACAATATTTAAGAATACCGTGTTGTTCAATGGTTTCTTGTAAAAATCGAAGCCAAATTATTATTTTTATAAATCATGGAACCATTTATCATTTAACAGGACAAGTATTTTTCTATATTTGTCTTGAAAATCATGAAAAACAACAAATCGTAAAATACTTGTTGCCTTTACTACGTAATTTTTGTTTTCATACATCACAGCGACTACTATTTTTGCAGCAAATATATTGTTTCTTAACCACTACCTAAGTATGTCGCTTACTGACTGGACAAGCAATGTAAAAATCACAAAACGATACTTTAGTTATGTAGTTGCATCGCGTAGTACGGCCGCTGTTTCTTGCGACGAGCTAGTGATGTGCTGCGGGTTTTGCACAGCACAACGATGTTTTCGTGTGAGCGAGTTGTACGGTGCATTGTAAATGCACGCTATGTTTGATGGCATACGGTTTATAATTGATTGTGTAGTGCGTTCTGATTTATGAATTGCAAGTGTGAGCGTGACTTCGTATCTATTAGGTTTACTGATTTGCATGTGTAGTTGTGGCGAAGAGGTGGGGACAAATTGGAGACGGTTTTGATACATTTTCAACTACCGGGCATATCTCCTTCTTTCTTATATCTATGGTCACAGGGCTGTATCTTTTGAACCGTAATAGGTAGACACTTGACTCAAATTTTCACAGAGTGTGTACTACGATGGCCGCTATACTCGTAACAACACTTAATAAAAAGAATAAAAAAAACCTGTGGCACTCGGGGACTGCTGCGGTAAAGCTATTGCATAGCATTTGTAACCTCCATACTTCCTATTTGTCAACGCTACACTTGGGATGATTGTCATGGGAACGTAATTTTTAATTTATGTCATCATCCGTCATTACATGGTAGGCGGAGTGGGGGGTGTTAGGTTTTATTTTCGTTACGGAATTTCTTGATTCGGTCGCCGCGCTCAAAGCCCGCGATAAAAGCTATGCAATAGCTTAAAAAAAAAGACGCTTGTTAAAAAAAAAGTAGTCTTTAATATTGTATGGTGGTACGGAACCCTTCATGTGCGAGTCCGACTCTCACTTGACCGCTTTTTCTAATGACGTAAACTGCCCGTTATTTGTTTATACTAATTAATACTTGTAACTTTTCCAATATCGAGGCGTAGTTTCCAAAGCTCTTTTAGAAAGTAATATTGTCTTGTGTATCGTTTTTATAAGTATTTTAGTGACATTCATCGCAAACTGCCTATCCTTACTATTAATTGAAGATCAGTAAGTAGGTACTTAGGTAAATAGTGCAAATTAATTGGGCTGATATTGCAACATCACCGCGTTTGGCAGAACATAGCTTGCACAGTCGTGCCTATGCTCATCTCAAAAACAATCAATGTCAAAAACATCTCACTAATTCCATTGGTAAATTATACTGTTTTGACATTAGAATCGTAAGTTTAAAAAATACGGGAGTTCACCTCAGATTAAATCCTAATTGCTACTCAAGTAGAAAATTACCTCTGTATAAAAGCAGTTTTTAAATAAGTGCTGTAGCTTTCCTTTAATCTCAAATGGCGGAATAATCCCTCCGTCGTTTTTAGCTAGGTACGTGTTTATTTACTTAACCAAAATATACGAGAATCCCTAGCGATCTCTCGCGAGATCATTATCTAATACATTACGATAAGCAAGGGATACATAACATAAAGGGAAAAGGTATTTGCTGAACACGTGTATAATCTTGCGGTTTCTTAGTAGAGGATAAACACGTTGATTGATGAAATGAGCTATAATCTCCCTCGATGGATATATCAGTCAGTCTTAGTTATTTTACCTTTTGTTTCAGGTTCGTCAAAGAAGAAAACAGGTTATTGAAGCTTTAGAAAAGTTGCAGGTCTTGTTTATGAACGTGAAATAAATAAAATTAATGTCATAATCGATCATCTTTATCTTGACAGACAGAGCTTGATACAATGTCGGTCAAGGTTGTATAATGTCTTACAAAATAAAACGCGAGGGTCCGTTTCTAAATTCTTGTTTGTTGTCGTCATTAGAAACAAGAAAATTAATTGTCATTTCATCAACAACCTCTCATTTAAATTTTAATCAGAACCTTTTCTTTTCCAATTAGTTGGACGCGTCTCCAACTAGGTACCAGGAGGACAGGATGCGGTAGGAGCTGTTTTGTTCTAATTAATCCTATCGAACCGCAGCTGTGACAATTTGGATCGTAAGTAAACCAGCAAAAGGCAGAAAATAGCTTGGCACCGAATACTTAATAGTGGAAGACTTCATTACAGCTCCGTGCTAAAGACCATTTTAACAAGATACCTCTTGACGTTATATTGTGCTTTAAGTGGAGGTGTTAAGGTTGGTTTTTATTGTCCAATCAGTTTTGGTTAGGTTGGATGTTAGTGAGGTAATCAGGAAAGGAATTAGTGTTTATAGGGGCGCTCGCTTTATGATATAATTGTGTTGAATGTTTTTTCTGATGCGAAGGATTGTTACAGATTTGTGGTGTATTTAATTAGTTTGTTAACACGTAGGTGTTTAGTAGAATCTATGAACGAAGAAGATAAAGTACTCCAGTCATTTGGTAGTTTTATCTGGAGTTTTCCGGGAGTTTTGGAAATTGGTGATTTTATTGATTCCGACGTGCTCTTTTCGAATTTTTGCTCTGCCACTTGGTTTCTTTGCCATTTTTGAGCACCAAGTGACTGTACTAAAGTGACTTAGCGTCGAGCAAAAGATAGTTTTTTTTTTATTGGGACTTTGTCATACCATCAGACATCGTTTATTTTTATGCGAATTGTACAAGGAATAACAATTTGCTACAAAATGCCATTTGTTCTTTAGTTTCTGTCTAACCCCATTGGAAAAAGGCGTGAGTTTCATGTATTTATGTAGGTAAGGTTGTCAAAACAGTAAACAAAATATGTGACGACCTGACCCGTATCCAATTTCTTTTGAAAAGTGCGAAAAAATTGACTCCCTTTGATAAATGTTAGAATATGCATGTACTGTTATTAGCTTTGCTGTGACAGGAGAGGCTATTTGCATATACCCTGGGTTGAGGGCGAAATTAATCATTTTGTTCCAGGTTCACATGTTTGAACATTAGCATAGCTCCCCAGGACGAAAGGTTACAATGGAATTTGTGATGCTTATTAATATTTATTAACAACGCATAAAGCCTCGTGCAGACTCTAACAAAACAATTTCTAAGAAAACTTCACGGTAAAACAATAAACCGGTTGCGCGTCGCGCATGTCTGCACGAAGCTTTAGGGATAGATGATCCATACTTGATGGGAAGTTTTTTTGCGCCGTGTACCTAAAATGTCTGACAATATGCTTTAAAAAGCGTCACTTTCACTTCACACTATATGCAACGAGCAAACCTACGGACAAGCATGCTGCATCTTTCTACATCCAGATCATCTTTGATGCCCGCGGTTACAATATGGCCGAGATATTTAAATTGTTGTACACGATTTAAGATATTACCTGCTAGTTTAATGGGAGGAAAACTTTCTGAGGAAAAGGGTAAGTTCTCAAGCCTGAGAGTGACAGGCTCAATAATGCCATACCTACCATCAGCGTAGCTGATATTATTAAACGCTACTCCATCTATACAGCGTGTAACAAAAACCCTGTCCGATCCGTGAGGGTGTTGTTAAGAATCATACTGAGAGTCTATATAAGAGGAAATTTTCGGGAATATAGAAAAAAAATTGCCTTTTTTTCAATGGGGAATTTTACCGGTGTCTAGAAGTCATAACTTATGACCCCTGTTGAAAATTTACCATTTTTTTATGGAATTGATATAAAATAGTAAAAACATTTTTATTTTCAATAATAAGTAATAGGTTTTTTTATAACTTTTTGGCAATGTTAATATTGCAGTACCTATCTATGTGCCCTTTTCGGGTAGAATAGGGTTTTTGTTACTCATTGTATAACAGCTGGCCTGCAAGCTACTGAGGTCACTAATGAATCCGTCTATGTACAGGTTCTACAATATCGGAGAAGTTAAGCCACCCGGTCTGACACATTGTTTGCCTAGCATATTTGCTTTGAGTAATTTACCCCATAATATCGTCGCCCTCCTCGCTAACTGTCATAACTAGCAATTGATATTTTTCCAGGACAACAGTTTTTCGGTCGGGCGCTACAATCATGTTAATATAGTTGCGTTAGCTGTGGCTTTATTAATGAATTAATAACTTTTTATAAATAGCTCTTGACTTAATTTTTAACTCACTAATTGTATATGTGTGCATATACAACAGGTGGTGAGAATATTTTTCCCTCCTTTTGCACTTACGCAAAACAAAATACGTGATTATCTTCTAAACGGTAAACGACACAGACACGACGATTAGAGAGAACTTTTTCGAAACAAAGTTCTGAACACGTAGGTAATGTCAGTGCAGATACGTCAGTTTGTGAGATACGACAGTTAGCGGGGAGGGCGACGATAT
Organism: Agrochola litura; assembly: GCA_949152395.1. Lineage (NCBI taxonomy): Eukaryota > Metazoa > Arthropoda > Insecta > Lepidoptera > Noctuidae > Agrochola > Agrochola litura. The sequence continues at coordinate 1,715,642 of OX424490.1, forward strand.
ATCATAACTCACTATATCAAAAGCCTTTGATATATCAAGGAAGCAAGAAAAGACAGGACTTATTTACGTAAAAGATTACAAAGCCAAAGTTGGCAAAGTGTTGTTGGGTTTTTCCATCTGGAATTTCTCAGTAGTAGCCCGGACTCTGAATTTGTGTCCGGTTGATGTCAATAGGCTCGTCCCCTATCACATGGGACGTAAACATAACTGGCGAAATGTAGGTGTACTATAGGTGCACCTCTGTCTAACCCTTCAGGGAAACAAGGCGTGATGTATGTGTTATATGTAGATTGCCGTCTTTTTTAGACACATTATAGCAGTCTCTGTTGACAGTCCCTGGCGGAAAACGTGCTGAACATTAAGCAACGTAACATTCTTCTGCAGGGTGCATGCAATGGTACAGGAGGTGTGGCGGTTATTTCGGCTGTTGTAGATGTGTAGTAAGGCTTTAAAATAATGGACGTATTTTAAGTACTGGTACAATTCTGTATTCTGAGTTGATTTCAATATGATCTGAATAATATAAACGATTAAAGCATCATCCGCTCCGCCATCGAATCTGGTGGATTTTTTCTTTTGTTTTAAAAACTTGCGGTGCCCCCGGCGCGAAGAGTACTGGCTGGCGTAGCGTCATGGCTACAGTAAGTCCCGCCATCGCCGTGCGCCACCTGGCCTGACATTTAAAACTTATTTTCTAGAAAAAAGTCGAAAGTTTGACCTTCAATATCTCCGTGCCCATAAGATTCCTAGGTATGGTCTAGTACAAAAGATGATCACAATGAAAGGGAGTACAAATGACTCGGCTCCGTCAAGCGTCTTTTTACACACGTTATATCTATTGTAGTAAAATAAATGAAGAATGTACTTACATTGAAGAAACTTTTCCAAGCACAGCATTTTGGAATTACCATCGGAATGGGTAGTGCTATATTTCTTTTTTTACAAAAATTAAACATCCAGTGTTCAATAACCGAAACACAAACCACACTAATAGCCACTAAACTAATAACTAAAACCTATTACTAAGGGTTACATATAAAATGTAGGGGACGTTTCACGGCGCCCTTGCAGGTACATTACGAGATTGCTTTTTTAAACATAGTTGGTTTTATGTGCGCACTCGTATGTTTCACTTCTGATGTTTTGAAATGTGTTTTCAAAGAGAAAAGCGAAATTATATCAGTGTTTAAAATTGTCCTACTGCGAAGTTTTTATTAAGAAAAGTAGCGACTATACAAAATTAAAAGTCATTTATTCAAACTAGGCTGAGAATCGGCACTTTTCGAACGTCAAAATTACATAAGACAGTCCCCCAAAACGCTCGCCCTTCACCACTTCCATTGATAACCACGCTTGCTCACTATAGGCTGGTGTTTTTAAAGTCCAGGTTGCCTTACGATGTTTCCTTCACAGTTATGTTGTACTTATAAATTTATAACATTAGGATAGTGGTTGCCTACATGTAACTTTAGTTCATTTTTTATTCAAATGCCGTTCGGTCTTTAGCGGAGGCTATAAAGTCGAGAAAGTAGGTACCTACTTTTGTTTTATATTCAACTATAATGTTGATTCCATAATTTATTTCAAAGATTACATAGCTACCCTTTTTATCTACATTAATAAAAACCGGCCAAGTGCATGTCGGACCACGCACAATGTAGGGTTCTGTAGTTGGGATGAATTTATCCCAAGAACAAACTTAGCTTTGTAGTTGAAAAACATTTTCTTTCATACGGAATGTTGGAGGTTTTTACAACCGCAAATTTAAGTTGGTCGATTATTACTCGTTAACTTGTAAAGTCTACTCAGCTGTGATAGTTTTCCTTTTAAATTCGTTATATAAGCTACTGTTGTGAATTTTTTCACATATCTAACACTAACCATTTAGCTGGCAGGGGGGGGGACACTTTTTTTTTTTTTTTTTTTTGGGTGTGAAATTATCAAATAACTTCTCCCGCTCTGGGTGGAGCGGGAGGGCGTGTCAGACTCTTACTGACTAAAACCCACCCGTGTTCCTTCCTATGCCATGTTGCCGGGGGCCACGATTTCCCTATCGGTTTTCTTCGAACCCCCGGCAGGCATTGGCCCTAGCGGACCCCGTCAATTCTGCTGACATCTCTTTGAGGCGCGCGTGGAACACAACGCGCCGTCGACCCGGGCTTGGTCCTTATCGGACGGCGAGCTACCCATTGCTCACCGTCCGCAAGCCCGCGCCTACGGTGGCCGGAAATCTTCCTGCGATTCCCGACGCCCAGGGCGTCTCCTGCTGCGGTGGTTAGGGGCGCGAGGGCGCGAAATTTGCCTCTCCCTCAGGGGGGGGGGACACTTGACTCTAACAAAAATTTGCACTTTAAAGCTTAATATTTCGCATACGGATCTCTGAATTCAAAAATGGTTTTAATACACTCACAATGTTTTTGAAAGACCTTTCCAACGATACCCCAAACTAAGGGACAGAAAAAAAAAAACATCCCCACTTTACGTGTAGGGGACGTACCCTAAAAAAATATATTTTTCATAATTTTATTTTACCACTTTGTCGGCATGATTAATATGTATACCTATGCCAAATTACAACTTTCTAGTACTAACGGTCTCGGAGCTAGACCGCGGACAGACAGGCAAACGGACATGGCGAAACTATAAGGGTTCCTTGTTCACTACGGAACCCTAAAAATGAAATGTTGTTCGTTGGTAAGCGTATCATTTGAGAATGACTGGACCAATTTGGTTAATTTTTGTAGCAAAATGTTCGTAGTCTGAATAAGGTTTTTCGGGAAAGAAAAATTGGAAAAACTAAAAGTTCTTTTTTTGTATGAATTATTGTTTGACAGGATAATGTCCGTCGGGACAGCTAGTTAGAAAAAAAATGCCTAAAAATGAGAGTAAATATTATATTAGATGTCTGTAAACATCTAATATAATATTTACTCTCATTTTTATTATATTTGAGTACAGTACACGTAACTGTTTGTGTAGCTCAATTTAGTTTCCACATTTTGGAACTGCTCGCCCTGTGGAAACAGCGTCAAAATTCAATTAGCTGGTTTTGCGAGTTGCCAGAACAAATGAACAAATATTGAAACACGTTGAAACAATAGTTCGTTTGTTTGAACTTTACAACGCAACTGTAAGCGCTCATACGCATTAGCGGTTAACCGCGGGGGCGGCTAACCGCGCGACTAGACGTTTTTTCATTTAAGACTAAATTCACATGTAACGCACGTTAACGATCAAATTTAAAGAAAGTTCAGATGACGAGCGCTAACGCGCGTTGCGAGAGTACGAAAATTCACAAAATTGCAAAAAAAGTACTTGCAATCGCGATGAAAGCACGCGCTCAACTGAATAGCAAACGGACGATACATTAATATCAAAGCGTGCGTCAACGCGCGATCGCTTGCGTCTAGAGACTTTTTCTCTGAGCGCTGCGTTAACGCTCGCTGACGCGCGTTAACGCGTGCGCATGTGATCGGTTGTTAGGTAAAAATCAGGATATCTAGACGTCAAAATTTTGCCATCTGAACATAGCCTTAATATGCAACCACACATTTTGTGGCGGTTGAATGGAGGGCAGCGGCCCGCTTCACGGCTAGCCGCCGTCTTGTCTATACGCATTGGGCGGTTCACGGGCGAACGAGCCGTCGCCGGTGAGAGTGTTGTTTTGATATAGATATTTTTGTTCTGCGTATATATTTTTCTACATGTTCTGCCATCTGTCAGAGACGTTACCTTGAATGTAGCCGCTTGACGCGGTTCAACATCGCGGTTAGCTCAAACGAACCGCCTAGGCGGTCAACCGCTAGTGCGTATGAGCACTAAATATGCGAACATAATGCTGTGAGCGACTTACTTAATCAACATTAAATACCTAAGACAGAATTGTATTGAAATAAGTAACGTTATAATACAAACCTATTTCTTACTTGTTAAAAATAAAATAAATAGTGCTTATTATTTTCGTTAAAATTGAGGTTTTGCGTTTTGTAGATAAATAAGAGGATTTCTATTTTATGTATGGACCGATGGAAGATAATTTGTATGTGTTAGTATTTACGTCTAGCTCACATGATTTAAAACATCGGTTTGAAACTTTAAAACGAAACTTCTGTACTTAGTTAAAAACGTCATTAAACATTCTGGCGTTCTAAATGAGGGTTGTACGTTGTCCATTCTCAGTCTAGTTTTATAAACTTAGCCTAAAGCACAACAAATCATTCAGTCTACTTGTAAACGTAGCTAAACTGAGGTCAAAATGACGTTCTATAAGATAGGCGTCGTTAAATAAAAGAATAACTCGAGAATCTTTTTCCAAGATTCTTCAAACGGACAGCTAACAGAATACGTCCGACAGGCGTCATGTCCGTACGTTCCACAGACGTAACCTGTGTGAGTCTGGCTATTGAATAACATAACGAGCAGGTAACATATGTAGTCGTACGGCCGTTCTCTAAGAATAGAACACGCATTTGAGTTTGTGAAGTTATGTTCTAGAGTTAATGTTTCAGTTCGATAGCACAGAACCGTTCACGTTTGGTATTCAGGGAGCGTCCGGGGTGTCCGATTAGTTTGAGTCTTATCGGAACCCTCACTTAAATAATGGTGGTCGATGATTTTATCTTCCAATTTCGTCGAGGTCCAAAGAAGAGGATTTTTTTTAACGTTTATTTCGTTTGTTCGTAAAACACTCGAACTTTGCAATTACTTAGACTATATCAACCTTTTTCTAAAAAATATATTTTCCGTCATATTACTGCTGTTGGTACTGGTTTCTAATATTCAAAATAGATAATATTCTTGTGCTAAAGAGCTTCATAGTTATAGAAACAGAATCGATTCTCGATTAATAATAAAATGGCCGCCTGAGTTATTAAGTTCTATCGATATTATCTCGACTTTGTAGGTATACAAAGGAGTTGAGCATATGCTCATGATCTTATCACTTTATGACAGTTGTTAATGATACATTTATTAGTTTATATGTTAACATATATTACTTTATAATGTTAACCTTAACAGCTGGACAGATTCCGCCATACGGAAAACGTGCGAGCCCGCAAACGACAGGAGTGGACAGAGGAAGCTAAAAACAAAAAGATGACATTAGTACTTTGAGTGACAGCTGTACCTAGTTCTGACTTTGCATATGGACAAAAGTATTACATACTTATTTAACTTATTGTTTAGTACCTGCATGCCTTGCTTTATTGCTTAGCATAATCACCCTATAATGATCCCACTGTTGGGATACAGGCCTCCCTCCACTCTTCGAGAGGGAGTAGGTTGTAATCAACTAGCGATTACAGCCCATTCTCAGTCCACTACCGATGTTTTTCTTCACTGTTTAGAAAGCAGTGAAAAAATTACACAAAGTAAAATACCTGCCTGGGCTTGAGGCCAAGGCTTACAACTCGTAAGTCGGGGCGATATCACTAGGTCACCACTGTTCTTTGCACGTTTTAGTACTACTACTAGGAAAGTTTAGAAGAACAACGTGGTCACACTAGGAAAGCGACTTTAAGGCTAAGTTCAGATGAACGCGCGACGACGCGCGCTGCCGCACGATTCACCTGTTCAGATAGCGGCGGCTTGCGCGCGACAGTCTAGCGTGAACATTCAGTGAGAATGGACATGGAGGAGGCAATTTGCTTGTGGGTTTTATACCGCAAACTGCGACGTCGCCGTCGAAAGCAAAGACGATACTGGGTGCACCCTATTTTAAGTCAAAGACTTTCTTTAAGCCTGTTTGTGACTTTATATCCCACACTAAGACTACACGAAGACCGATTTGTCAACTATTTTAGGATGTCGATTGCATCCTTTGACTTTTTGTGTGATTGCGTTGAAAAGGATTTGCAACCTACATATGGTGCTGTCAGATATTGCATATCACCAAAAGAAAAACTGGTCTTCATAGTCCTTCGAGTTAAGATTCCAAATCGCATCTCTTTTTTCAATTTCGTCTATTAGTAAATCCATTGATATGACATCCTCCATTTTTTTCGTCGTTCCTTGCGTCCGTCCGCCTCAAACCGCGCGGGTCAACTGAACAGGTCGATACAGGAGTGTAGATCTTAAACCGCGCGTCACCGCGCGGTGGCGCGCGGGTCAACATCTTGCGCGCGGTGCATGGCGGTGCGCGCGGGCACGCGCGGTGACGCGCTGTCATATACACAACAACATTGATTTGTTACAATCTTAAACCGCGCGCCGAGCCAACCGCGCGTCGTCGCGCGTTCATCTGAACTTAGCCTAATTAAAAAACGTATAGTTAAAGATGAAACACGAGTATTATGTGATTACATAAAGTTCGATGAGGAGCTCGTGGCTAAGTAATAACAGCCGCACGGGTCGATCCATCAGGTTAAGCTACGCTTGCCACCGGCAAGCGTAATTGGTCCGGGATGGGTGACCATTTTACCGAGACTCCTCCGTGCCTCGAAAAGCACGTTAAACCGTTGGTCCCGGCTGTCGTTTGTGGATCTTTGACAGTCGTTAAGGGTCGTCAAAAGCCCGAAAGTCTGACAACCAGTCCTACCAAGGGGTATCGTATTACCTAGCTACTGGGTTGTGGAGGTCAGACAGGCAGTCGCTCCATATAAAATACTGGTATTCAGCTGAATCCGGTTAGACTGAAAGTTGAGCCCAACATAGTTGGGAAAAGGCTAGGTAGATTGATGTAAGTACATAAAGTTAACAAAATTCTCAACTTAAACAATGCTACCTTCGACAGTTAATTGTCTATCTAATTCGCCAAGTTGTCGAAAGCAGCCAAGAATTCGGTAACTTCTCGAACGGAATAAATATATATTTGGGATTTACCAAAATGTTAATTGAAAAATATCCTTCTTTTATGATGGTGCGAATGAGCTTATATCAATTTGGTTTATATTGGGAGTTTCTAAGAAGCCCGCAGAACGCGAAATTAATATCCCCATAATTTCCTTTTCGTTTCTTGACTTTCCGTCTCAAATCGTTCCGAGCAGACTCCTCAATTACAGGCAACCGGTGGGGGAGACATGCTTAGCTTACGTTGTGACGAGTTTTATCTTATTTGGTCGTGAAAAGAAAAAGGGAAAGGTGTGGCGCTCGCTACACAGTTTGAATTGTTTTATCACTTTTATTTTTGTATATTATCAGCTACCTTATAATTAAAACATTTGCAAATAACATCCTTCAAATAAACAACAATGTTGGTTATGCATTGTTTAATAAAATACAAGTACAATTTTAACAGTTAAAATTTTAAAAAACTCCCGACACAAAACATTTCCTCATTTCTCTTTCCTACTCCATCACCAGACCTTGTATAACGCCATCTATCGATAACCCACCCATTCATTGAGACCATTCCAATGAGCCCAAACACGATACCTGTGCTGTAAGTTGGTAAGGGAGTTGGGTATCCTGCAAATTCCAGGTGATGCTGCAGCATCCGTTCAAGGTTCTTCTCAACAGAATACCAAATTTCAAATCGATCAGACTTGTGGAAGATACTCAGATCCATTCATCAACTAGAAAAGAGCTGATAATCTTCAAATGGTTTGGTCCGATTTTGATAAAACATGTCTAAGAACCATCGCTAGAAATCCTGCTTTCAAATAAAAAAAACCGCATTCAAATCGGTTCACCCGTTTAAGAGCTACGGTGCCACAGACAAACACATGGCGGTCAAAATTATAAATTAAAATTACTAGCTTTTGCCCGCGGCTTCGCCCGTGTGGATGTCGGAAAATATCCCACGGGAACGTACTACCGAGATTTTATACCTAATAACATAGGAAAAGGTCATTGATTCCTACCGCTGCGCCTGCGTTGCTACGCGTAATTTTGAAACTGTGATATCTTTTAAATTTAAATGGTATTATTTATAGGCATATTTTAATCTAAATTAAATGCCCAATTTAAATAACATGGAACCATTTTGGATAAGGATTAATACTATACCGGTCAAAAAAGCTTCGGAAATAACAATTAAATTTTTATCAAATTCTGAAAGATAAATATGGTTATCGTGGGTCATCCTTAGAAGATAGACATATGCAATTGCGGACTTTTTTGTTGAACTTTTTGAGATAAACAATATCGTAGAACATAAATTTGACGTATCTTTTTCGGTTAACGCAGCGCACGCCAGTAAAGCTCCCAGTCGGCATGATTTTTTCCGACTTCTTCAACAATAATCGTCAAATTTCAGCCAATTTACACAAAACCTTAATTAATTATACATTAAAACCTTCCGCATGAATCACTCCATCAATTGGTGAAAACCGTTTGAAAATCCGTTCAGGAGTTTTTGAGTTTATCGCGTTCAGACAGACAGACAGACGCGGCGGGGGACTTTGTTTTATAATATGTAAGGATTATTTGCGTCGCGGGTTAAAAATCATGGGTAAATTGAACCCAATTCACCACGACATGACGGAAGCTGATTGAATCTCCACAAAGTAATAAACCAACAACTCTGAATATTATCGAGAATTAAATTTGATTATCTTTTCATTGTATACATTTTCCCTGTTCTCGTTTCCTCGTTTCCATTTATTTATGACGACATTTAGAATCCAATTACAAAGCTAAATGTTTTGTCCTGATGTCTATTTAATAGCCATTCAGAGTGAATTAGCGGGTCGTTTGCTACCAGTACGTTGAGTTTTATAAGTAAGTACCTACCAGAAGAATATGTCATCCGTGTCCAGAGTCTCCCTTAAATGGTATCAGACTTGCTCCCATGAGATTAAGGGATGCGCTAAGATTAGGACCCGAAATTCAAATTACATACGTTTTTTGCATTTTGCAGGTCACTGTCCTGACATTGGTATGTATTAAGCAAAATCATATCACTGGGCCACCACTGCTCACAACAAGTATGTATTTACAGAAATTATAATTAAGTATCAATACGACTCTCTGCTACCCTGACGCTTTTGCCTTTAATATAACTGGCGAAAGATGGGTGAACTCACCACTCCGAGAAATGTTATGTAATAAAAGTAGATATTAATAAAAGACACTGTATAGGTAAGAAAATAGATTAAAGTAATTTCATCCTGTATCAATATTTATTAAAGCTGAAGCGTAATATCGAGATGTTACCTAGAATAGCTCAGAGTCATTTTCAACATAACAATAAACAAACACTCACATACATACAAATACTTTCTCTTTTCATCGCCTACTTATCCCTTACATAAAGTAACATAAAAATACGAACAATGTACGTAATAGTTAAGTTACGAAAAGATACGGGTTGCTGCAAAGATACGACCGACGGTTTGGGAAAGTAAACTTAGGTCGGTGGGGCCGTATTTTTTGTGCGTACTTGGCGGTGCCTCTACCGTGCGTCCTAATAAATTAGAACGAACATTTTAGTGATCCCCAGTGGGCTGTAAAAGCGATAGAGGCTGGTAATAACTTGGGATAGTAAACTGTCATGGGGAATTTATTTTATAGATTTGTTAGCTTGGTTTTATTGTTGTATGTGTCATTAAGGTATTAGTTATTTGTTTCATTATATCGGTCGGTAAACCTTGTAAAGATGGGCCTCTCAATGAACGCTATAAGAATCATTCAAAGGAAAAATTGCTTTAAATTAGAAAGTAGTGCTTTTATGTAATGTTCACAAAACAACAAATGAGTTCGATTTCGAATTACAGGTATACTCGTATGTCGACATTTCGATAACGAACTCATTTAAATTGAAGGTAAATCATGGCGGAATCTCACTTCGTCACCTAACTCCCAAATCTGCTGACTGGCTAATAATTTGACTAGCAATTTTATTATCAATTGACACAATATAAAGCAAGTTTTAGATATTTTAATAAACCGTTTCTAGCGTACACCTTAGTGTTATCAGATTACATGACACAATAAGTCACAGGCAAACCACATTACCTGGAAATTCAATTTATGCCTACATAAATTAATTAATGATGGATACGCGATACGATTCTGTGCAGATATAAAACAGATACAGCTACTAATTAACATAATTAGTGATTAGGTGATATTAATTGGAGACTATTGTTGCGATAATTGGTCGCGATAGTAATACTATCTGGATATTAACTGAATTAATTTCAGTTGGGCATTTTGGAAAGTTTGTGGTAAGTGAGCTGTGAATGGATAAATAATTATTTAGTAACAACCTCCATGAGTTCGGTTGACATGCGTAGGTAGTAGTGACCGACCGAAAGTTCGGTTTCGGTTTCGGCCAGTTTCGGCAAAGAAATGTAGTTACGGCTTTAGTTTCGGTTTTGGCCAAGAAATGGCCGAAACTTGAATTCTTTCGTGAATAATCGTGCGTCGTTTGGCGAACTTCGCGGCTACCTCGTGCTCGCCCGCCGCACCGCCGGCTCAGGTCGCCGCCATCCATTGTTAATCGCATGGAGTTGAGGTCTTGAAGGGTCACAAGTAATATGTATCTGTGACAACTTACTTACTTACGATTTGGGTTTGTAAATATAGCATACTCAATTGAGACTTTAAAAGTTAACTAAATCTTGAATCGAATTGTCCCTGAAATCATCGTCTGCCTCGCCTTTTACCAACTATGTTGGGGTCAGCTTCCAGTCAAACCGGATGCAGCTGACTACCAGTATTTTACATGGAGCGACTGCCTATCGGTCAGACGTTCGGGCTTCTGACGACCCGTAACAACTGTCAAAGATCTACAAATGACAGCCGGGACCAACGGCTCAACGTACTTTTCGAGGCACGGAGGGGTCTTGGTATGTAAAGATGGTCACCCATCCACGGACCAACCGCGGCAAGCGTAACTTAACCTTATCAGGTTAAGTTACGCTTGCAAGTAATAACACACACGATTGTAATAACAGCCGCACGGGTCAATCTGTCGATCGACCCGTGCGGCTGTTATTACTTATCCACAAGCCCCACACGGACACGGACAGACGGTCATCGTTATTCAGAAATACTTGGATCACATTTTTCAGTGAAATGGGTTGGCAACAAGAAACTAAAAGGGTTTTCTGTCCTTTTTCACTGAGGGCTAAAAATTACGTTAAAATATTATTAAAATGAAAATTAAAAGCCCGTAAACTCGCTTTTGGCTCAAAAGTGAGCCAATAATTAAATACCAGCCAGCCGCTCGGTAATTATTTAGTTTAACTAAATTTTAATCAAGTGAGTTAATTAGGCATGTTTGAGTTTATTGCGTAATAATCAAATATCTGAATACCTGTAATTAGGGCTGCTGTTATTGGATTAGGGCCTAATTGAATAAACGTGTTTTACAAAATTGTTTAAGTTGGTTTTACTTTCAATGTTTTGACAGCTGACACTGATGAGTGAGATGTTCTGGGTTTGTTTCCGAGTTGGGTGAATATTTACAAATATAATAAAGTTGAAGAGTTTGTTTATTTGAACGCGCTAATCACTGGAACTACCTGTTAGATTTGAACAATTCTTTTTGCATTTGATAACATCACACTACAATCCTTGGGAGAAGAGCAAAAAGATAAAAACGTCTAAAAGAACGCTAAGCGCGGGCGGGCGATGCGATGCGATGCGGTGGGTCGGAGGAATAGGAAATTTCACGCGGACGAAGTCGCGGGCAGAAGCTAGTGTATGTATTAAAAGGCGTACGTGAGTGGTAACACTTTGAACTTGAGCTGGTCTAGCGTAGTACGGAGTTACAATAGAATACGAGGCCAGCTCGGCCTCTCACTGGTTTTACACACTTCAGACGTTATTAGGTATTTTTAAAATTTCCCTCTTCGGCGATTATGTGATTTCATAAGATATGCATAAATCGTAAAAGAAGATAATGTCACTCTCACAAACACACATAAGTAAAAACTGTTTTACAACAAAGTACACTGAGGACGAGTTTGTAGGTACGACCAACTTGTTGTGTTAATTTTCAGGCAAGTTTAGTATAAACTGCTATAATTTTCTCTTGCACAAAACCGAAGCATCGCCTAAATTGCCACTTGAAAAGTTTGGCGTTCCCTAATACCTGTGTTGCAACAACTTTAGGAACCGCCTTTGTCGTGCGAGTAGTTAAACGGCTGCAATGACGTTGACAGTGATGTCTTGTCTTAATCTAAACTAATATTGTGTAGATGTTAAGAGATATATCCTAAAAGTTGGCAACGTTGTAAATAGCTGTTAAATATTTACCTGTTTTGATTCATTTAGCAATATTACTGTGTGGAATTAAGAAATGTGGCTAACTAGGGAACTAAAATATCGATGATGAAATGCAATAATTAATATCGTAATACCGATTATTTAGTTTTAGATGTAAAAAAGTATTTGGATACTTTCCAAATGCCTTTTTACACCTAAAATTGTTGCAAAATAAAATTCAGTGTTATAATTGCAATTCATTATTAATATTCTAGGGAACTAGTTAGCCTGATTTCGACGGTTCCTACGTACATAAAGACATGTCAGAAATGGCATTTTTTGACATGTCTTTATGTACGTATGGACCGTTGATTTCTTATTTCCATACAGTAATATTGTCAAATTAATCAAAACAGCGAAATATTTGACATCTATTTGCGACGTTGCCCACTTTCAGAATAAACGCTCTTAAATTGTTTGTTTAAATGTTTGTAAAAGGTAATCTCTGAAAGTACCTACTGATCCGATTACAAAAATTCTTAGACCAATAGAAAGCTACTCTATTGCCGAGTGCCATATGAGAGTTTAAGGTTAACACGCGGGTAAAGTCGCGAGCAGAAGTTAATTAAATATAAACGTTTTAGTTAGTTTACAAGAAACAATAGTTTTTATTAACTCTCACAGAATATCAGAGAAGCGACTGAAACAAAACTGACACGACTAATAGGCCTGTGTCCAAATATATTTTTTGTCCGTCTTGTAGATTATAAAAAAATATTGAACACGTATTTTTTCTTTTTTGACGTTATCGAAAGATTACGGCGATACATTGAGTTAAAATGTGGCATGACGCCACGCCTTGCTAGATTTAATACTGCGTTATGACGTAGCGAGCCCCCACTCCCCAACTTTAATGCGTGTTTTCTAAGTTATTTTTGATTAATATGATAAAGCAAAAAATACGTGTCTAATATTTTTTTATTATCTGAAAGACAGACTAAATAGAAATTCTTTTTTTTTACCTAGGCAACTACCCTATTACATCTATGTCAGGACATTGCTAATTAAACAATAAACATTCTAGGGTTATGTAACCAGCGAACAATTTCATAAAAAGTTCGATGGTGCTCGCGTCAAACTTTATACCAAAACACAACAACTGCACTTGCATTCGGTTTACAGCTACAAACAAACTATGCTATCCACGTTTTCCATTCCAGAAAGTGGGATTGTAATTGAATGTTCCGCTTGTGAGGACTAATCCGAAGAACTCGGTTTGTGGGAACTGTGGAGCAGCTGCAACGAGCTTCGTTTCAATTGGCTTCATGATAATATTCTGAGGAATTGTTTGAATTTTTTTGTCCTGTGTTGAACTTGGACTTGTTTAAGTAGACTGAAATCATTATTATTTCCTTTATTACATTTTAAATACTTACAAAATCAATTTTTAATTATTTTTATAAATGGTCTATAATAAAAAATAAATTGTAGCCCTCCGGTAACGGGAACAGGGTCCAAACTACCGGTGCTCAGGGCTCCTGAGAGCGGAACTTAATCAAAGCCAACCAAACAAATTATTATTATAGTTAAAGTGTGCTGAGAATTTCGGTTAAAATTATAAGAAATCGTAAAGTATTTATATTATTTTTAAGACTTATAAGAACTCATTGTAATGTCGAATGTTTTTTAAATTCTGTTGATAGATATTTTTAATTGCCCAAATGCAAGTTTGTAGCTGACGTATCTAGGAAACTGTTAACTGAAAATTTCAGACAAGTTTCATCATTTTAGTCTGATAAAATAAAAATATATTGACTAGAACTGATCATCGACTAGTCACGCTGAATTTGTAGTGGATCTACATCGTCACATGCGACTACGCATAACACTGACAACACACGAAATCCTGCATCGCGCAAGCGGAGTTTACCACGCGATCAGCATAATACAATGTCACCCATCGGCGTTTGCCCGCCCGTATTTTTCTGAATATTCATGAAAAATTATCGAAAAATAACTTTAAAAGGGGGGGAGTCTATTTTTAATATTTTTCATGTTATTCAATTTTTTATGTTTTGATTAGCCTTTGCCATATCTCCGATGTTATTGGCTCGATTTGGATTCTGTTTATTATTAACTTAACATTTTTATTAAAATTTGTCAACTATGTAAACGTGTGGCACTCGGGGACTGCCGCGGTAAAGTTATTGCATAGCATTTGTAACCTCCATACTTCCTATTTGTCAACGCTACACTTGGGATGATGACGTGATGACATAAAACAAAAATTATCATTACATGGTAGGCGGAGTGGGGGGTGTTAGGTTTTATTTTCGTTACGTTACGGAATTTCTTGATTCGGTCGCCGCGCTCAAAGCCCGCGATAAAAGCTATGCAATAGCTTAAAAAACTTAGTCAAGATAGACCCCCCTTTTAAAGTTATATTTCGATCTTTTTCATGAACATTCAGAAAAATGCGGGCGGGCACATGTCGATGAGCGACATTGTATATAACATCCCGACATCAATCATTGGGCAGTTACCCACCAGACACACCCGTCTGGTGAGAGAATCCTCCCTTTTCTATGGAGGATGAGTGAACCCTTTTCCTCATACCTCCATAAGCTCATTTCTGAGACGGAGTCTAAAAAACGCAGTTACTTGGCTATTTAATATTTTTAGGGCCTCAAAAATAGGAATTATGTTTACAAAACCGGCCAAGTGCATGTCGGACCACGCACAATGTAGGGTTCCGTAGTTGGGATGAATTTATTCCAAGAACAAACTTAACTTTGTAGTTGAAAAAAAATCTTTCATACAGAATGTATGGGTGAACATGTTTTTACAACCGCAAATTTAAGTTGGTCGATTATTAATCGTTAACTTGTAGAGCCTACTCAGCTGTGAATTTTTTCACATATCTAAAACCAACCATTTAGCTGGCAGGGGGGGGGGGGACTCTTGACTCTAACAACAATTTACACTTTAAAGCTTAATATTTCGCAAATGGATCTCTGAATTCAAAAATGGTTTTAACACACTCACAATGTTTTTAAAAGACCTTTCCAACGATACCCCACACTAAGGGATAAAAATAAAAACATCCCCACTTTACGTGTAGGGGAGGTACCCTAAAAAAAATATTTTTCATAATTTTATTTTACCACTTTGTCGGCATGATTAATATGTATACCCATGATAAATTACAACTTTCTAGTAGTAACAGTCTTGGAGCTAGACTGCGGACAGACAGACAGACAGACAGACAGGCAGACAGACGGACATGACGAAACTATAAGGGTTCCTTGTTTACTACGGAACCCTAAAAAGAGGCGCAATCAGTATATTAGAGTGTTCAATAATATTTTTAGGACACCAAAATGGGAATTATTAGAGGTTCGATTTAATACATGTCAAAAAAAGTATCCTGTACAAGACAGTAGCGCATGTTATGTTTATAAAGAGAAGCCATTAGGAATAAAGCTAAACAGAGCACTCTGTTACTGATAGTATCTATGCATTTGAACTAGGTGTTCAGCTTGTGACCTAATTTGCATGCAAACTTCAACTCCCCATTCGACCCGCTCTGAGTCGAGTTTCTGAGAGCTTTCTATACCCTCGTATCTTCCAAATACGATATTTCTGAGCATTCTTCGAACTGTATTATTTTAATGTTAAGACGTTTTCTAACAGCTGTAGAATACACCTAAAACTTCCTACAACAAGGTCAAATATATACCTTTTAATGTTATATACTAATGACGTCGAAAGACAGACGAAACGTAATCAGTGATCACGCAGCGATTTGTTCGAGACGTCTTCGCCTAATGTTACTAACGGAAAATACTTCCAACGAGAAATAAAAGGTGTTTCTGAGCCTCTGAGGATGTGTTTATTTAGTGGAAAAGTCTGATTGTAGGAGCGGGATATATTAGAAGAATTTCCCAGGTAGATAGATAGGAAGCAATTTAAGCGATTCTTTAAAGCTCTATTAAATGAACCCTAAAAGACACTTTTCAACTAACCTATTAATTACTTTTTATTGCAATTAGTTTTTGGTGTAGAATTTTTAACTTTATCCAGACGAACATTTGTGATATAACAAAAAAAATATCTACTTAATTATGTATATTTGGCACTCGGAAGTTCTACTCTTACGTTTTAAATGATTAACTATATCTGTAGTTCTAATAAAAAGTCGACGTCCGAAAAATGGTTTCTATAATACACTGTGCTACGTCTTTGCTACGGCTGCTACGGCGTAGCAGATCGCCGGCTACGCTCGAAGTTGCGTAGCTATGCATCGTGTGACGGTCAAAGTATTTCGTGTAACTTTTGGTTAGACTGAAAGCCAACCTTAATCGTCTATACAGTACATAATTATGTACTTGGCAGGCAAAAGGATAATAACAAGTTTTCACGTCTAGTAGACCTCATTTTCCATTTGTGATTATATTTATACGTGGGTATTTTCCTACATTCATTTTCTATTCTATTTCAAGTTTCTCAGCCAGTACTTTGTTAAAACAGTGGCACATATATTGCCCGCGTTTCTTTGCCCTTGTATAGGAACACAGAGCACGGAGACACCTCTGCGGAGCTGTTAGAGGCGGCATTGTTGCACAGTGGCAGCAACCCAACATCAACCTTATTGTAACAAGAATAAATACCACAGTGATTTTGACAGACTTGTCAGTGGCAGCAACTTAACAGTAATCTTATCGTAACGAGAATAAACATCACTGTGATTTTGATAGTGACGCAAAATCAAAGGTAAAATGACTCAATACTCAATTCTTTATTGCATTCCATATGTATTACATAGATGGTTTATCAAAGTAAAAGATCAATATGGACCCTGTCTAGCACAGCAAAATTAGAAGAGAGGAAGAGGGCTAAGTAGCAATTCAATATTATTATAAATTATTAGATGTGTTTAATATTGTATATTATTAGGTTTGTGTATATAGGTATAGTATATTAGGGATTTTAATTTTATGTATTGCATAAGAATAATATAGGTAATTATTATTTAAATTCTTAGAAGTATTTTCATTATTATTAAATCATTTTATTATTTATGTATTAATATTTATATTAGATTTCCTATAATCCTTATTATATTATATTTCATAATGTTTGGTGTATGAGAGAAAGAATAATTTTATTTTGCAATCGATTTGTCATCTAAAAACTCCTTTACTGAGTAGTATGACTTGGATTCCAGAAATTGTTTGTTGTGTGTGTGCGAAAGGGCTGTACTGCCGTCTCTAGTAGCTGCCGGCGCGCGCGGCCATTCCGAGCTCTGTGGGTCGAAGAAGACGCTTTATTTCCCGAGCTGGCACACTCGCGGTATATTTTATTTCTACCCACTATTTGCTGTACTTGTGTCAACGTAATCGTCTCGAGTGATCGGTGGTACGTGAACGCTGATTACTCTCCCCATTCTAAATTATTGGTGTTTGTTCAGTGTGGCACAATAATTTCAGTTTTGATGAGATGTCTGTATGAATGTACGGTTTGTATGTTTTTTATCAATGTGATTAGCATTTGTAAAAAAAAAGTAGATCATTTTTGTAGTAGGAAACCTGATAGAATACGGTTACCGCTGCCTAAAAGAAACTTGGAGAACAAACTGAAATGTGTCTATATTTTTTTAACCGATTAATAAACTTTTATTTGAACTCCATAAAATATAGCCTAATACAGTTATAATCGTTCAATCAATCTGCCTAGCCTTTTCCCAACTATGTTAGGGTCAGCTTCCAGTCTAACCGGATGCAGCTGAATACCAGTATTTTACATGGAGCGACTGCCTATCTGACCTCCACAACCCAGTAACTGGGGAATACGATACCCCTTGGTAAGACTGGTTGTCAGACTTTCGGGCTTCTGACGACCCGTGACGACTGTCAAAGCACTATAACAGCAGTTATAACCGTTAATATATGTTATAATTTAAATCAGAAGAACTATGTTATAAGGTTCACTATATCTGTACTTTTTATAGATTTTTGAAGATAAACTAAACGAGAAAGACAATTCTAAACCAAACTTCTATTTATTCTTCTAATATCCTTGTATTTCAGTATCTACAGTCAGATTACGTCGTATCAAGTAATCAGTGTCTTCAATCAAGTGCTTGGGCTTACAAGTGTTCTGATGTGCTCTGACGTATCCCGACGGGTCTACACACGCCCCACACGCCCTCGCACGTCTTTGTACAGCACTAACTAACTTTGGCACAGTAATTACTGTGGATCGGGGATTTGGTACGTCTGTTAACATGATAATATGATAAATGAAGAAGGTTTTAAAAGGGCTAACATTTAAATGGGCACGCCTTATATGCCTGGAGGCTTAATTTTGGAATTACATTCTTTTTACGTTTTTAATTCTGCTTGAGTATATTTTTTAATGTTTTTGTTCATATATTGGCGTGTGCTAGCTGAAATAATATGGCAAATAATTTAAGTATCTAAATGTTTTGTGTTTCTTTGTTTTTCAATGTTATTTGCTTTGCATATTGTACAGCATCAAGTTCTTCTAACTGAACAGACAGCTGTGTTGATGGGGAGTTTATTGCGCCACTTACTCTTTCCAACTAAAGCACTAACAAGTGGTAAGGGTGGGCGTTTAGAGGGACTGTCTTAATTTTGATGTTTAAAAAGTGGTAATTCTCAGTGAGGAATGAATAAGATTTTTTTACACGTTCGTTTCATTTTTTAAGTCCCGTTTTTTATCTTGTCAGTAATTAAATAGAAAGAATTTGTTAGTAAGAGCTGCCCCGTTAAAAAACTCAACCGTGTATATTATCACAAAGTCCACAAGCTCATCTGGCCTGGAGATGGCGACGCTATCGGTGAGCAAAATAACGGACATTGTCACTTTTCTTAGTGACTTCGTTAGTTCTACTTAAAGCCACAGACCAGATAACTTATCTTTGTAAGTTGTGGCACAATAAGTTATCTTTAAAACACGAACACCATACGAACACAGTTCGAATGAGGTTAAAAACTGAAAGCTCATAGCAGATGGCAGCACAGTTGTACGTCTTTATAACCCGCCATTGTTGTGTTTGTTTACTTTTATGTCGATCACAAATTATACGAAAACTAGATAAAAATGTATGAGACTTGGAGTGTAGCACTATTTATAGACGAGTTAAGGACAGGGGAACCACTGGTCTACCACTGGTAAAAAAGCAGCTTTAGTGGAAAGGTCAATAAATTATGAACGTTTTATAATTTATAGGTTATTTTGTGTTTGTTGACTTTAAGTTCGTTTTTAGTTAAAGACTGGAGGCGTACGGTAGAACTAACCTGATCAGAGTTGAAAACGAACTCTTGCTTGATCTTCCTGCCTGAAAAACCTCAGAGATAGCACTTCTAGCACTGATCCAACATGATACTATAAACACACACATACTTTACTATAATTTACATAATTTCACATCACAAGTCTGTATGCCATGAAAACAGACTAAGTTCTCTTGGGAGCATCACCTATAAACCACTTTCTCCCATAAAAGGCTTAAAGGATTGCACATTGTCTCGACGAAATATTGGATTCCATTTTTTTTGGGAGAGCTTTCTCCCACAGTTTTATTCTTATAGCATCTTTGGCAAATACATGGGGCCCCGTATTTTTGCAGTAAACAGCTGCGCAACTGGGCTCAATAATTTAATTATGCGTAAAAGAAGTCGCTCGTTTACAAAAAATGTATGGCCAACTGTCAAATTATAAGAAGCAGGAGATCAGCGCCATCTGAAGTGAGCAAGTGGCAGTTTTTATCCCCATTGTGTTCGCGCTCAAACGCCCCGCTCCCTTTAGTAGCCATGGATTCGAAATTGGATCGCCACGTACATTTTTGTCGAACACAGTGTTTGATGTTTGTTAGTGGTACGCACATGCGAACAAAGTGTTCAATGTTCGTGTTTATCATGTTCTTGTTCGTTCGTGCGTACATGCCTTAATATAACGTGTGCTTCTGTCATGAAAACACCATTTTTGCAAAGCCAAAAACACGTCTTGCTTAAAAACGTTAGTTTGTTTACGAAAGTTTCAGTGTAATGTACCCAAAACTGTTAGTAATAACATGTGGAACAAAAGCGAACGTTCAAACTTGTAAATGTGTACAACGGAACGTTGGTGTTTGCTTCAAGTTCTGAGTACGCTTACAAGAAATGAAAGTTGGTTGTAAATTTGCCGTTTATGTGTGGATTTGTGGAATCAGTGATTATATTTGCAAGTTGTAGCGCGCACGTTTCCGAACGTCTCAAAACAAACTTATTCACAGCGTCGTTATGTTGGCAGCGAGCGCGCTCTCCAGGACGCCAACCGAATAACCGCGTCCTTACGCCCGCGCCTCATACCCCCTCTCGTCCCTTTCCCGGGTGAAAATCAAAGGATGCACACACGCGCCCGTCTGCGTCCCAACGCCATTATTTTATCTTCCTGTTACCTAATAATTGCTAAAGTATTGTCTAAACTGTGTATTTTACTAACATTAAACTGTTTTTAACGAGTGTGCGGACATTTTAAATTCCACGAACCCCTACAAGTGGCTGCCCAACGTGCCGCGAGTGTTAATAAGTGCTCGTTCGAACTTTAATATTTTCGTATTAACTGCGTTATTCGCGTGTATTCGCCATCACCATGCCGCGGACGCGCGGAGATCGGGCGGCAGCGCTCTCAGGTGACGAAGCTGAGATCGACGGCGACAATGAAAACGCAAGTTTTTCATCAGGACAAGTGGCCGCCATGATGGCCGCCATGCAGCAATCCCAAACGGAAGCGTTCGAGCGCCTGTTGGAAAAAGTTATCAACCGCCAACCGCCATCCCCAGTTCCAAACTCTGCGTCTGCATCACCGGCCGTCGGCAGCGGCACCTTCACGCACTGCACCGCCCGGTTCGGCGGTGACGCCGACGAGTCCGTGGACGCCTTCATAGACGCCATCCAGAGCTACAAGGACTGCGCAAATGTCTCGGAGGAAAATGCCCTCAGGGGCCTTTCTATGGTGCTCACGAACAACGCCGCAATTTGGTACCAGGGAGTGAAGAAGGAGATTCAAACATGGAATGATGCCATAGAATTGTTAATCAACACCTACGGTGATAAAAGACCCCCGCACCGTATATATATTGAATTGTTTGAACAACGACAAGGCAATCAAAATACGGACGTGTTCGTCGCTAAATGCCGTGCGTTACTTTCAAAAATTCCCGCCAACGAAATATCAGATAAAGCGCAAGTAGACATGGTATACGGCCTACTCGACGCACGGATACGAAAACACCTGAGGAGGGAGGATTTTACGAATTTCTCGGGTATGCTTCGCCTCGCCCGTTCCATTGATATCGAAACATGTACTCAGACGCAGCCGCAGCCTGGCCCGACATCCAGCGGCCGCTCCACAAAGTCGACAAGCGCCAGCGCCGGCCCCGCCAACCGCAACGGCAGCACAGCGCGGGCGCTCGCGCCGCAGCCGCGCCGCTCCACCGCGCCAACAACGCCGAGCGCGGGCAGCGCAGCAGCGACAGCGTCGTCGAATACGGATGTTAACGATAACGCGTCGAATCAACATGTGAAACCTAGATGTGTTTATTGTAAACAATATGGACACGTGCGTGACGAGTGTAATAAATTAATTAATAAGAGCCGTGGTAATGATAAGTCTCTAAATTGTTATGGTTGCGGAGCGAAAGGAGTAATGAGGTCGCAATGTGCTAAATGTAACGATAACTTGTCATTTTCATCGGTTAAAATCGAAACTTATTCGTCAGATTTGGTAAGTGAATACAAAGATATTATTCCTCCTACATTCTCAGATAACACTCCAAGTCATAACATTGCCCGTAGTCGTAGTAATAGCGTTTATCTAAATAAACAAAACCGCGATGTGCATTCTAATAGTTATCGTAGATCGCCGTGTTTACAATCGCAACCATGCGAACGCATTAATAATAATAATTTCTGTTGCGATTGTCGAACTCGTAATATTTCGTGTAAGTCAGGTGAATGTTATCCGTGTTTTTGTGATAATGTACGTTCGAAAGTTCCGGTATTAACTAACGAACCGATCTCAGGTACTCTTATCGACTTATCTCATAGGGTAGATGTTCCTATTTTCGATAATTATGTTTGTTACTCACCTGATAGGGTAGATGTTCCTATTTTCGATAATTATGTTTGTTACTCACCTGATAGGGTAGATGTTCCTATTTTCGATAATTATGATAGTTACTCACCTGATAGGGTAGATGTGCCTGTTATCGTTAATAATCATAGTCACTCACCTGTTAGGGTAAACTCACCTGTTATCGTCTCGACTCGTGGGTTGTGCTGCTTAAACGTCGACCAATCTGACACGCCTTCAGTAGTTTCTGCATTTTGCGCTGACACTACAGCGACTACTACCTGGGGTGGTGTTACGTCTACGGTCTCTCTCTCTGCGTCACACGTTCTGCCGGCAACGACCGCACGTTCAAAGCAGCAGAGGCCAGTGCTCAGTATCCAGGTTCTTGGTTTACGGGGCATGGCTCTCATTGATACAGCCGCTAGGTGCTCCATAGCGGGACATACACTTTATAAAATATTTAAGGAAAAGGGACTTACCTTTGCTTCCAAGCAGGTTAACGTGAAGCTGGCTGACGGTGTCGTCCGTTCACGCGAAGTTCTGGTGGCGAGCGTTGACGTCGTCATCTCCGTGGACAAAAGTGTTCGTATGGACTTCGTGATTTTTCCGGAAGCTGATAACAACGATACTCTTCTTGGTATCGACTTCCTTAACGCTGCAGGTATGGTTCTTGATTTTTCTGCTTCTTCCTGGCACTTCTCTGGGTGCACGCAGACTTACCCGCTCGAGTATGAGGGTGAACCAATGCCACAGCCCAACCCAATCTCTGTGTCTTCTATGTCGTTGAGGGCTGACGAAGGTTTGTTGCTTACCGCTGATCAACGCCAGCAGCTCACTGATTTACTTCAGCACCATGAAGACGCCTTCCGTCTAGGAGGAGAGGCTACTCGTTTCGCCGAGCATCATATTGATACGGAAGGTCATGCGCCTATTGCAGTGCCTCCTTACCGCCTCACGCCCGCGAAAAGGGCCTCAATGGAAGCTGAGATCAACAAAATGCTGGACGATGGCATTATTGAGGAGTGCGAGTCAGCGTGGGCCGCACCCGCTCTCCTCGTCCCTAAAAAGGATGGCTCGACTAGGTTTTGCGTCGACTATCGTCGACTGAATGCCGTCACTAAAAGCGACACTTACCCTTTGCCGGTCATCGAGGACCTTCTTCACGCTACCAAGAGGGAAGGGTATATGAGTACCATAGATCTCCGGTCAGGCTACTGGCAAGTGACTGTATCAGCTGCAGACCGGGACAAGACAGCATTCGTGTCGCCTTTTGGTACGTACCGTTTTATTCGCATGCCGTTCGGCCTCAAGAACGCTCCCGCCACTTTCCAGAGGTTAATGGACCGATTTCGATCTGGAAGTGCCTTGAAGGACGTTACGTTATTAGTCTATTTAGATGATCTGCTGGTCCTGTTCGAGGGGCCGTTTCAGAAACACCTGGAAGACCTGGACGCTGTGTTCAACCGCCTCCGTGTTTTTGGATTGCGTGCCAACAGGGACAAGTGCAACTTTGCCTGTAACCAAGTTAAGTACTTAGGCCATCTTATTACTCCCACGGGTATAATGCCCGACGAGTCCAAGGTGCAAGCTATTCAGCAGATGAATGAGCCAACCAACCTCAAACACCTGAAATCCTTCCTACAGACCTGTTCGTGGTTTAGGAAGTTTGTGCCAGGGTTTTCCGAAATAGCTCAACCGCTCACAAAGCTTACTAAGAAAAATGAACCATGGGCTTGGACCGAAGACCAGCGGCGAGCCTTCAATGAGCTGAAGCAGAGGCTCATTACAGCACCAGTCCTCGTACAGGCGGACCACAGTAAGCCTTTTATTATTCATACAGATGCCAGTAATTACGCACTGGGTGCCGTCCTCTTGCAAGGTGAAGGTAAAAACGTGCACCCCATCGAATACTCTAGTCGTTTGCTGACTTCTGCAGAACGTAAGTACTCAACTACAGAGCGAGAAGCCCTCGCCGTAGTCTGGGCCGTAGAGAAATATCGCCCATACATTGAGGGTCATCCAGTAATTTTACGTAGTGACCATCAACCACTGAGGTGGTTATTAACCTTAAAGTCTCCCAGTGGCAGGTTGATGCGCTGGGCCCTGAAATTGCAAGCTTTCGACATCAAATACGAGTATACTCCTGGTAAGGTAAATGTCATTGCGGATGCGCTTAGCCGACCTAACTGCAATGAGTCCTCACAAGAAAGCTGCGGGGTCTGTTCGGTGATTATAGATGTACCACGTAAGAGTCCAGCTGATCTGCGATCTGCTCAGCTAGATGATCCTGAGGTGAGTAAGATCATCAAAGATATAGAAAACACCACTGACCTTCTGTCTTCTACTCGCTGGTTAGAGCGCGGCTACCTTATGGACCAGGGTGTCCTCTATCGTCTCGCTCCTGACTCGGAATCCGAGGAGCCGCAATTA
Source organism: Agrochola litura (assembly GCA_949152395.1). Taxonomy (NCBI): domain Eukaryota; kingdom Metazoa; phylum Arthropoda; class Insecta; order Lepidoptera; family Noctuidae; genus Agrochola; species Agrochola litura. The sequence continues at coordinate 1,740,308 of OX424490.1, forward strand.
GTCATTCCCATATCCATGCTTAATGACGTTATGGATGAATTCCATAACGCCCCTACTGCTGGTCACCAGGGTGTGGATCGTACAATTGATCGCATCAGACAGCGATACTACTTCACAGGTATGCGTAAATACGTTACAGACTATTTAAAGAATTGTGTCGACTGTCAAAGGTATAAGTTCTCCAATCAAAAGCCCACCGGTCTTTTGCAGACACCTATTCTACATCAAAGGGGTGAAGTACTGGCTGTAGACCTGTTCGGCCCCTTACCGGAAGCCGAAACCGGAGAAAAGTGGGTATTTCTTGTCGAGGATACTGCCACTCGATGGGTGGAGTTATACGCCCTTAAGGAGGCTACAGCTGAGGTATGTGCCAAAATTATGATTGAAGAGTATTTCCTTCGATACGGTTTTCCCAGGCGTGTCATTTCTGACAATGGAGTGCAGTTCATATCTGCAGTGATGCAACAATGCATGTTTCTATTCGGTGTCAAGCAGAACCTGATACCGCTCTATCATCCTGAGGCCAACCCGGCCGAAAGGAAGAATCGGGACTTGAAGATCCAACTGGCAATGCTGGTCAAGAATGAGCATCGCATTTGGCCCCAATTCTTATCACAGGTACGTTTCTCTCTCAACACTGCTACTTGTTCGACCACAGGATTAACACCAGCATACATGACGTATGGCCGCGAAATGCGGACGCCATTCGATGCACAGCACGATATGCGTGCAATCCTGGATAAGGAAACTTATGTACCTCAGGCTACGCCGTACTTGTCAAAATTTATTGACTCTTTGAAGGAAATACGAGATCGAGTCGAAAGACGCCAAGACCTTCGAAAAGAGTATGCTGACGCTTCCCGACGTCAATCTCCAGTTTTCCAGGTTGGTGACCAAGTGTTGCTAACCACTCATTCTCTAAGCAATGCATCAAAGGGTTTAACCCGAAAGTTTATGCCTCAGAGAGATGGACCGTACACTGTCAATAAGGCTATTAGCCCCACGACCTACGAGTTGATCGATAGTCAGGGTCAGTTGTTAGGTCGTTTTCATGTTTCGGACCTTGTATCCCTCATTAGTAACCAGACTGACATTATAGAGCCGGTCCAACCTCGCCGTTTACGAGGACGACCGCCTAAAGCCCAAAAGAAAGCGCGCTCTTAGTTTTATGCCAAATCACTCTCGGGCCGATGTCGTGACTTGGAGGAGGAGAATGTAGCGCGCACGTTTCCGAACGTCTCAAAACAAACTTATTCACAGCGTCGTTATGTTGGCAGCGAGCGCGCTCTCCAGGACGCCAACCGAATAACCGCGTCCTTACGCCCGCGCCTCATACCCCCTCTCGTCCCTTTCCCGGGTGAAAATCAAAGGATGCACACACGCGCCCGTCTGCGTCCCAACGCCATTATTTTATCTTCCTGTTACCTAATAATTGCTAAAGTATTGTCTAAACTGTGTATTTTACTAACATTAAACTGTTTTTAACGAGTGTGCGGACATTTTAAATTCCACGAACCCCTACAAAGTTAATCTTCTTCCTCCATGTAAGTTACCAGAAAGGTGGTTAGTAGTGTACACCGTAAAGTTTTTAAGGCGAAAATGGGTTTCTGGCTTGAATCTTGTTTTAGTGATTAAAGCCTCGTCAATTCTTTAAATTTTTAAGAAGTGTTCAAGTTCCTGTCGACGTTCTGTCAACCCGTTGGTATTCCAAGTAATTACACTAAGGTTTAGGTTAGGGGTGTTTTATTAAATAAGGCTTGAGACTAATTGGATCATACGAACCATCAAACATGATATTAGACAACAGTCTAACATAGTATTTTCAAATCAAATCAAATCATGAATTACTTTGCAAACATGGATAATTATTACATTGATGTTTTATTAAGAAAGTCCTCCATGTTCTACCGTCACATGGGCATGCAAATCAAGTTAATTTACACAAATTATTTTAAATAACAATTAGGAAATTATAAAAATACACACTAAAAATGTATGTCAAATCGTTCGAATTACAGTAAATGTCAAATGTCAACAAGGCAGTAATAAAAAAAAAATTATAAGTCTGAAATCTCCAACCCGTCTTAAGCACGTATGGCGATCAATGCTCGTGCCTTCTCTGTATGAGAAGAGGCATTTACCCTGTCCCACGACTTAGGCTGGTATTATTATTAAATGTGATTCATTAATTTTTTTAAGCTATTGCATAGCTTTTATCGCGGGCTTTGAGCGCGGCGACCGAATCAAGAAATTCCGTAACGAAAAAAACCTAACACCCCCCACTCCGCCTACCATGTGATGACGGATGATGACATAAAACAAAAATTACGTTCCCATGACAACATCACGTTGTCGTTCCCATGACAACGTGATGTTGTCATCAGTAATTTTTGTGTTATGTCATCATCCGTCATTATCCCAAGTGTAGCGTTGACAAATAGGAAGTATGGAGGTTACAAATGCTATGCAATAGCTTTTCCGCGGCAGTACCCGAGTGCCACACGTTTTTTTACATATTAAATACATTTTTAAATATTTTTATAAAAATCATGTTAAATGGATTATTTGCATGTCAATCAGTCAGTGATTCATCATTATGGAAGTCGTCAATTATATGTTTATTTATCGAACATTCCGTCTAGAACTTCCGCAAAATTATTTAGGTCCTTGATGTTGGTTTTTGATCGTCATACGTTTTTGTTTTGTTGCTTGTGCAAGTTGTGTTTGTGAAGATTGTAGTTCTTGTTTCAGTTATTTCTTGTACATTTTCTATTGGGTTTTTGCGGTATTGGTTTTATGTTACGTTATTTATGTTTACATTGGTTTCTTTGGTTACTCTTGTCTTGTTTTTATAAGTAGATCTTTGTACAGTTTGTATTTTGTGTAGCGTTTATAGCTTGCTGGATGTTTTTCTTGGCATGTTGCAGCTGCCTCGATGTCTATAAATAATAATCTTGCAGTGTTTGTTTGTAATGTTAACGATCCTTACATAATACAATAAATAAATACTCTCATCCAGTCTGTCCGCTTAGTTCTTCTAAACTTCACAATAGACCTTGATGTGGATTTCATCATCATTTAGAGAAGTTATTCCGGAACGTTTATGTGTATAACACATTCATTTTTAACTTAGACAAAGCACTAAAATCCCGATGTTTGGACATGTCGCAAAATCAGTAGATTACACCCTTGCGAATCAGGCCGGGTCACCAGGGTCACTAGTAGGTACTTAATAATAACAATACATACAAATAGAATGTAATAAAACAATATAGACCCTATCTAAAAATAAATCCGCTTACTTACTCACAATGGCCCAATACTTCAACAATTCTGTAATTTGACGAAGAATTGTTTGAACCAGACAAGTTTAATTAGCTTTAAGATAACAAACAGGCGGACAGCTACATGACGATTATTTAGTACCAGTCTCTGATAATATATTGAGCCCGAAATTGCGAATTAAGGTGATAGGCACCTGTCAATGTCGAAAGTCTGTGGTTGGCAGGGCAATAACCTGGGGTTTAATTGTAATATATATTATTACAGGAATTTTATTCGATTTTTATTCTGAGACAACGTTTTATTATTTTTGAATTAGATATTTAATTTAATAAAGCTTTAAACTTTGTAGACACTACAATAATAAAATAATAATAGTGTAAACTATTTTGCCTAGTTTTACTAACAATTTTGTCGAGTCTTGGTTACTCCAATAAAGAAAAATTTTATTCTATTCTATTTACCTTCAGTATTGTCTCACCCTCTTAATAAATCATGAACGTGACCACCATTCTTTTAGAATGATATTCATACATTTTAAATTTTGACTGATATTTCACGATTTTTGCTAAAGTGCTAATCTCCTTAGCATTTTTCAGACTGGTGATGATTAAATCTTCATAGTGTGAATGTAGCATTGTGTTGTTAACATCGACAAGACTCATTATTGACTCCTCCTAGCTAGGCATTTTGGGGCTCTTCGAATATCTAAGCTAATGACCATGGCTAAGTTGACTGGTAACCTCAAAGTCGTCCGTCCGGCTAACAACCGGCAACGGATTGAAGCCGGCTGAGTGGGATTAATAACTGTTAATTGGTGTACGCCATTAGTGTTCCCAGAAGATTACTGTTTCTGAACTGTTGATGCTTGATTCTAGATTCTTCCGTTACCGTTCAGCAGAGGCTTTCAATTTAAGAAAAAAAAATCGTCGGTGTCGAAGAGAAAGTTATCAGTTTATTAATGATCTGTTTTTGCAAAAAGGTGTCTAATAATAATAAAATATTTTATGCTGGGCTACTATTTCTTATATATTTAATTTTATTTATAAAAAATATTTAAAACATAAACTATATGTAGAATTGTAGATATTTTAAAGGAATAAAGGTAGTATTATAAAGTCTTTAATTTTTATTCTAATCTTGTTGGTTGCTGCTTTACACTGAACGATTTAATATTGTATGCAAACGCAGTCGGGTAAAAAAACATGATTCAAATGAGCAGTCAACCACACAAATTCGTGGACATCAAAATATTTAAATACACAAGTACACAACCCTGAAAGAAATTCAAGTGCTTCAATATAAAAACACAGGTGTCTTTCTAAAAGGACACTCACAATGCAGCTTTACAAAATGATCTTTAAAGCCATCACCTCACAGCATACTTTGAATAATGCTGTCATACCTTCAAAGCCGCCATTATTCCGGAAAAGAGCACGAACGAAGACATTTAATAACTGGGTCGGAAAATTCAACCTCGAAAAGTTGAAAAGGCGATACCCGCTGCTCCGTATGGCCCGATTTAGGGACATTTTCTGTACAAAAAAGATTATTTGTTGACACGATGCGGGAGAATGGCTTTGTGTCAACGCGACGCCCCGACATAGCGACACTTGAGTATTTGCATATTAATATAATATTATATTATATTATTAAATGGCACGGCGCGGGACTGACAGGTTATTATGGGACGTCTAGGTGTGTGGACGCTGGTTTAGGGTCATCACAACATTAATTAACATGTTCTGTTTTTGGGGCGTTAAGTCTGAAAAACACTCGTTTTTGTTTTTAGTTAGAATCGAATGTCGATAACAAACAAAGTACGTTTATTTTTTTTAAACTTTTGTCTTTTTTCGGTTGGTGTCTTTATTTCATTTATTTACCATTTATATCTAATAATTAATAACGAAAAAAGATCATGTAGGACAAGTAACTTGGTTGGGAGTATTTTCAGAGATGCATATCGAACCTTCGCCTGAATTGATCGCTTAATTATTTCCACAACATACGACTGTGTTCAACAAATGTACACACACTCTTCAATTTAGTTTATGGTGCCAATACACTTTGATGTCTATCAGCAACAAAAAAATTGAGCGTAGACGTACTGAATTGTTAACATAACCACCAATTTTATTGTAAGCAAGTAAGTAAATCATATGAGCTGAATGGTGCTAATCTATACGTCATGTTCGTGAACGGGCGCTGTCAGTAGGGACTGGTCATCTCTTAGCTGCTACGGCTTATTTAAATTTAAATTTTGAATTGTTTTATTTTTTATTACGGACGCCTTTAACGTTCTGCATCGTTCTCAATGTATAACTTCAATATGAATGATGTAACCAATATTTTGTAACCATATTTTGATTTAAAAGAGTGTCCGCGGAGTTTCTTGCCCGTTCTTCTCCATAGGTACCTACTACGCTTTGGAATGGGCAACTAGCTTCATCTTTCTGACTGACCGACCCCTTGACAATTCAAAAGTGCCTGTAGTTGGTTTATTTGAAATAAATGCTGTGAGTTTGAATAAAGTAAAGTCACAAAAACATACTGAATATACTTTCTAATCTGGTTTATTTTGTAACAATTAATTATTAATTCTTTAATTGGAATAGTAAATGAATAAATAATGGTCTCAATCACAACAAATTAATTCAAACTGGTCCGCTAGATGGCGTAGTACGTAGATCAGTAGATAAGAGAGATGTATTACATGAATACAGATCGACTGGCAGTTAACTCGCTTAATAATAATGCAAATGCGAATAATTGGCGAATTGAGCCGGGATTGGATTCACAAAATAATTGGTGATATTGTTTTGAAATATTGCTTGGTTGCTAACAGCCGATCTATTCAGTGAAAATCTTACGTGAAAACTTAGGTGAAGTGACCTGTCAACAGTGTCAATCCCTAGGAATGACAGCTCACCTCAAGTTCACTTCACCTAAGTTTTTTTACGGTGAGATTTTTACAGAGTAAGCCGGTAGTGCCGGTTGTTGTGACGATGCTTGGGAGGTCTATGTCCAGCAGTGGACGTTTTTCGGCTAAGTGATGGTGATATCTAATGATACCTGAATAACTTTACTAAATCATGAGATGCCTTCTATAGAGATTCTGGGTTAAATTCCCAGGAAAAGGTGTTACTAGAGTTTAAAGAAAAAATAAATAAAAAAAAACAAAAACTCTTTTAATACTTTCTCACTAAAACCTGTCAATCCACGCGAAAAACGATGTTTATTTTCTGCCAGTGTCAATGATAAATGATAATGTTGTCGCAGTCCAATGATATTGAAATTATTACAACATTTTCAACTCTGCGAATAAAATTTAGAACACAAAATAAAAATTAAAACCAAACTTTTGATCAAAATAAATATATTTACATAACATAACATAACATCACGCCTTGTTTCCCCGAAGGGTTGGGCAGAGGCGTCCCTGTAGCAGGTACACCCGCATTTCGCCAGTTATGTTTAAGTCCCATGTAATAGGGGGCGAGCCTATTGCCATCAACCGGGCACAAATTCAGACTCCGAGCTGCTACTGAGAAATTTCAGATAGAAAAACCCAATAACACTTTGCCCGACCCGGGAATCGAACCCAGGACCTCATGCTCAGCAGTAGCGCTTGCGACCACTAGACCAACGAGGCAGTCTAAAAAAAAAAAATATATATTTATTTATACACAGTATTTATGTACACACAGTAAATAGAGAAACGACATAATTATAATTTAGAGTACAAAGGTACTGCTTATTTCTTAATAAATTTCTTCCAGCAGATCTGCGAAAGGAGAAATGAGAAAAAAATGTAGACAATAGTGTGTGAGAACAAGAAGAGAAAATATGGATATGCGAAGTCTTAAACTAAAATATTAAAATACAACTACACGTATAAACGTAATAAATTAACATATACATAAATAAATACACAAAGCTTAAATATATAAATATACATACTACAGGTATATAAATACTCAAATATAATATTAGGCACCTACCTAGTTATACCTGAAACATTTATTTGTAACCGTTTGCCAATTTCCCGCACTGTTCAATAACTATATTTAAATTGTATGCTCACGACAAGTTGTTTCTATATTCGTTACAAGTACGTGAGTATTACAAAGAAGTTAAGTTATTTCGTACCTACTTATTGCCATTGTATTGGCTTTCCTTATTTTATATGTGAAAATAGTTTTTTCAATATTGAGGTGGTTCAACTCCAAATTATTTTGAGGGAATTATTATTGGGTAGGTAAACGTATTATTACTTGTTAGCTTATGTATAGTTACTTAGAGTTGTCAAAGTTATTAAAGTCAATCAAACAGGGTTTCTTGACCATTTTCCTCCATACGAAACTACCTCTTGGAAGTGGCAACTAGAAACAATTCTATTTTCTTGTAATTTTTGATGTTCAAAAGTACCTTTTATGTGTGTACTAGCTGCGCCCCGCGGCCGCATAGGTATCGATCCCGTGGGGCCAGTCATGGTCTAACCATGTGCAAAATTTTATGTAAATCTGTTCAGCCGTTTTAGCGTGAAAGCGTAACAAAATGCGAAGGTGAGTTTTAACTTTCGCATTTATAATATGAGTTAGGCTTAGGATTTAAAAAAACTTTTTACAAAAAAAAAAACAACCGCCTTCCAAAAAACACTACAAAGTGAAAAATAACTAATTTCGGAAGTCGGTGACAAAAAACGTAAATTCAAAACCAAAGACACCGACTTCCGAAATTAAAGTAATTTTTCACTTTGTAGTGTTTTTTGGAAGTTGGTTGTTTTTTTTTTGTAAAAAGTTTTTATTTTTCACTTTTTAGTTGTGGTACCTACCCCACACAAATTCGAAAACCACTACCTGCTATGTAATTAACAGTGACAGGAACTTATCATATCATCCACTAAGTGGGAAAAAATACGTATTATTGAAGCTAACTCAAAAACTATCAAAACAAACTTAACAAAAATTTATATGGGATCACCTCGAGAGCATACCCTTTCAAACGAAAAAATAATTTTCAAAATCGGTCTACAATTGACGGAGAAATTGGTGCACATACATAAAAAAAAAAAACAAACATACGCGACGAACTTATAACCTCCTCCTTTTTGGAAGTCGGTTAATAAATGATGTGACTTTGAGTTTGCATTTTTGAAACATTGATCCTCATAAAATTTTTGTTCCTATATATTGCGTAAGCAAAAATTCAGTTTGCTATGGAGAAGAACGGAAGTCGAAGATCCATACTAATTAAATGCGAAAGTAACTCTGTCTATTATCTTTTCTCGCCTTAACAGCTGAACAGATTTCGATGAAATATGGCACACAGGTACACCATGGGTTAGTTAGGACATGGGAAACCTACTTTTTATCTCGGTAGTATGTATTCCCGACATTCACAAGGGCCAAGCCACGGACAAAAGCTCTAGCAAAATAGTACGTCTTCGTCTATCGCTCAAAGGGACCTACGAAAGGCTATACTTAATACGTCCGTGACGATTGACGGCGTACATGCCAAACTGGCGGGCGGGTGTAGACTCTTCTCCCTACGGCACTATTCTCGTTTACCGGTTACGTGTGTGACGGGATTAGGTAAACAATCCGTCAATCCGCTTACAAAACCACACGTGCACTTGAATACCTACCTCATATTGCTTATTGTTAAAACCACATTGAATGTTGTAGATAGCAAAACCCTGAACATATATATCCCTTAACGACTCGTGAAACAAAGAAGATAATGATCTGGCTACTGACACAGGACTACAACGCAACTGAAATCTTACTGCAATCAACTTAAATAATATATTAGAACACAAATCATTGGTATTCACACACACATACACATACTCCAACACACACGCATACATACACGCACACGCACGCACGCCTACCAGTTCCCCCTATTTTTTATTTAATTTTGTTTAATGCTAACTTTAATCATTTGATATTGTTCTAATTTTATTTTATTAATATTTGTTCCTGATTTTTGTATTAATCTAATTTTATTTTAATTTAATGAGAGTATTTTATTTGCTTCAATTCTAATTATTTAAAAAAAACTTAATTTTAAGTAAGATAATCATCTTTTGCTGCACATACTTGTTAACAGTAACACAAATGGAAGAAGTCACTGACTCCTGAAATACAGGTACTCTAACCTAGTTCTGGCGCCAGGGTCTCAAATTTTTCTAATGGCAATAAAGAATTTATTTATTTAGTTGCAGGAAGAATCTCACTGGTTATTCTATTGACAGTGTCAATAGAAACGCGCCAAAAGAACCTTGTATCGCTATACAAGTCACGTGCAAGATGCATTGCTATGTAATTTTCTAAAAAGACAAATACGTACCAAGTGTATTTTCTTATAAATCTGCTAAAGATCAAAACGGGTCCAGTGAAACTATCAATCTCAAACTTCTATTAAAGTATCACTAGAGAAACAATAGGGGTTCTCGTTTACTCGATATTTCGTATACAATCGATTGTGCCGAGAATTCTATTAACCAGCGCTTTTGTTCTGTGCCCGACGGTGCGCGACGGGGGTAAGTGAAAAACTGGGGGCTTCAAATAACCCCGACTCTCATCATTTTGTTTTAAACCTGTTTAATATTTCTAGCACGGGCTTTTACGGGTTTTCATCGTGTTTATTGGATGTCAGGGTTCCACTTAATTAATGAGTGGTCAGTAGTAACAGTATACAGTGCACGGTGTATGTGCTTATGCAGCAAAAGGAACCTGAATTTCAAAGTAGTGATGAGTAAAAAGTAGTTACTGCTTATATCCGATTGCTTAAGACGCAGGTATATGCCAGTGACCTTGAGTGGTTAGCTTGCGTGTTCTGTACTGAGCTCACGTAACGCGTCGTACGTCCAGCTATTAATAGGACTCGCCGATCAAGGAGCGCTTTCCCAAATTAGACGCAATATTAATTTATTATACATAAAACAAAAGGTATTTCAATAAAACATATATACTAAAATATCAATAATTAAATTATCTTTAAAATGGTGAAGGTTTCAGAAAAATACGCTTGTTAGTTTTTTGTGTACCTAATTCTCAGTATTTTTTCCGCATTAGACGTAACTTTACAAATTAATTTCACTATGTAATATACACAAAATCTAAAATATTACTTTATTAAGTTATTAAAAAAATGCTCTAATTTAACATATATTTTTTCCAAATCATACATCATTATCTACACTACTCGTTTAAACGTGATCTTCAGTATAAAATCATTAAAATTCGGTTATCGTCGCCTTAAATATAATATTAGAGAACTTATCAACGTTATGTAGGCTTTCTAGAGATTACCTACGGCTGAATCTATGAAGGACAGAGTTTGACTTTACCCTACTTACGAATGCTTGAAATGAGCGATTCGCCTTTGGGCAATGGTTGGGGGGATATAAATTATAAGACTGTAAACGCAGGAGAAAATAAGGATAATATTTTGGTACTCCAAAGCCAAAAACTCTGCGTTCCTTTGCTTAAATTAATGTGACCGTAAAACACTTTGATGTTAAAATCGAAGCTGTTTACTTAGGCTGTTTGCTCAGCATTGAAAATAAAACGGGTCCCTCGATATTATAAAGACTAAATTAGATAAGCAGTAACAATATTTACCTTTGTAATTGCTTTGAATACACAATCAAGTTATCAACAAGGTGTTAATGGCGAAATAACAATTTAAACGTGTTTGATGTTATTTTGATGGATGAAAGTGGCTGGAGATCAAACCTGACGATTTGGAGAGGCTTACCTAAGTCCAGCCGTGGATACAAGGAGATCGATTTTAGGGTTCCGAACCTCAAAAGGAAAAAAAGGAACCCTTATAGGATCACTTTGTTGTGCGTCCGTCCGTTCGTCTGTCTGTCTGTCAAGACCCTTTTTTTCAGGAATGCGTGGAGGTATCAACTTGAAATTAATTTCAAATACGTACATCTACGGTCCCTTCGAGCTTTAAAAGTCAAGCTTCTAAAAAAATACGGCCATTTATGCAACATATTTGATACCCGCAAATAAATCAAAGTACTCAGTAATCAGTACTCCTCGTTGACCTAGAATCATGTTTGGCAAGAAGAAAGGTCTCACAGCACAAGTAAAAGAAAAAGTCCGAAAATAATTAATTTGTAGTTATATCCATCGATTTACATCGAGTTATATCACATAATAAAAAAAGTGATTTTATTAAAAACTTATACTTGCAGTTGGAGAATTGACCGTGACGTATATCGATGTATGAGAGAACATTTTTTCAACTAAAAAGTTAAGATTGTTCTTGGGATAAATTCATCTCAACTACGGAACCCTTCATTGTGCGTGGCCCGACACGCACTGGGCCGGTTTTTGGCAAGTTAGTTTTGTTGTAGTGAGTAGGTAAGTAGGGCCAACAAAGAAATCACATGTAAATAATCATCATCATCATTTCAGCCGAAAAATTTCCATAGCTGGACATAGGCCTCCCCCAAGCACCGCCACTTCGATCGATTCTGTGCTTTCCGCATCCAGCGGATTCCTGCAGCCTTCACAAGGTCATCGGTCCATCTTTTTGAGGCCTTCCATCGCTACGTATTCCGGTACGTGGTCGCCACTCCAGAACCTTTCGACCCCACCGGCCATCCGTTCTGCGAGCAATGTGCCCTGCCCATTGCCACTTAATTTTGGCAATTCTTCGGGCTATATCGGTTACCTTGGTTCGGATCTCTTCATTTCTGACTCGATTTCGATTCGACCTATGATACTGAAACGTGGTCGCTCACAATGGGCCTTATCAGAAGGCTAAAAGTCACCCACATGGCAATGGTGAGGGCTATGCTTGGAGTTTCCCTAAATATCATATAAACCATTCATTATCAAAGCCAGACAGCAAGACTTGAACTCAAACTAAATTCACGAACAATTAGTACTTAAACACATATTAATACAGCACAAAGTTCTGTCAAACTCATTGAAGTTGCATCACAACTATCAAATTGAGTTTAGTCGTAAATTGGACAACGGAATGAAGATTCCAACAGGCGTGACTCCCTTGGGGACAATAAGAGGATAACACACAGAAGGTACAGTTTAACAAATCACTGTCACCTTTCTCGACTATTTTGGGGTGTTACCAGTAGCTACGTCGTATTTTAACGAAATAGTAGATTATAATCATCGATGTAAGGCCCATCGTCCGCAGCGCTACTCAAAGTAACATAACATCACGCCTGTAATTCCCAGGGTTAGGCAGAAGTGTACCTATAGCAACACCCACATTTCACCAGTTGTGTTTAAGTCCATGTAATAAGGAGTGAGCCTTTTTCAATTTTTTTTTTTATTTCAGACCATGGGATCCATATAGTGTTAGTATGAACTTAGCCTATGTTAGTGAACTCAATAATATAAAAATACAATAATTATACATTAATTGGCTACATAAACATGTTTGCCAGCTCAGAGCCTGATAAATGGTCCATCAACCTTGTCCGCCAAGGCTACCCCTGAATCGCCGCAACATCGATGCACACCGCTTGCGTATGATGGCATTAAAGTCATCTATTCGTGCTTCCGCAAACATGCCCGATGCACTGCAAAACCGAGGCAGCCCCAACAATATCATCAGCGCATTATTATACTGCACGTGCAGAGCGTTGTAAGCCTTCTGCGTATACCTAACCCACAAGCTGCAAGAGTAAAACGACTGGCAGTAGACTCTGAAGAGCGTCATTTTTACCTCGTCGGTGCACCGCGCAAACTCGCGGGCAAGTATATTGCATCGGGCTGCCAACGCCCTGCGCTCCCTATCTATATCCTGGCCTTTGCCATCAAACGGACACAAATCCAGACTCAGGGCTGCTACTGAGAAATTCCTAATAGAAAAACCGAATAACACTTTGTCGAGTATAGTGTTGTTGGGAAATCAAAATCAAACCCGTAACCCTCAAAAGTATCGTGTTACATACTCAAATCACCAATGGGTAGCCATAATATTACAGCATAGTATTTCAATGATGGTCCGTACACTTATTAACGTTTTATTTACTAGTTTGTGATTAATTAATTGATTCAGGCGTGACCTTGCGGAAATCCATAATAAAATACAATAGACGTGGATTCGTATTAGTAACTTGTTCCGCTTAGCTATTTCTCAAGAGCCATAAAAAACTCCTGAAAGAAATCGACACGTGTTTCACCTCTCATCTCACGTGTTTCAGCTTTTTATGGTTACACACAAGTTACTAAATATATCCACGTCTATTGTATTTTTTTTTTTTAGTTTGTGATTGGTTGCGACGTGTTTAGAGGAATGTATCGCGAAATTTGTTGTTTATGGTAGATTGAGTCTTCGTTACAGTTACCCTGGTTTTCCAAAAAAAACAGTGGCACTCCGGGAGTGCCGACAGAAGTGAAAACTTGAACAATTTAAAAAAAAAACTTCCTAAACCTTTAAAGTAAAAATACTTGCATAGAACATTGATCCGTAACGTAATATAAATAAAGAGCACAATCACGTTTACAAAAATGAGGTGTCGGTAACGGTGTCGCGAGTTCAATTGTTTTTTTCCCATCTCAAAAATGCCCAACGCGCCTAAAGAAGTTTTCACTTCAAAAGATACGATAGCGTTACTTCGATCCATTTGTTCGTGTTCGAGTTACAGATGCGGCGAAATAAAAATTTGAAAAGGTTTCTTGTTTTAAAATGCAGGTCTATCTACATTCAGTAATAGACTGAAGACGTCTGCGGTATTATAAATGTTTTGTGCCCTTCACGACTACCTGATACGGTGGTGTGACGATCTGATAATATTTGCAGGGCCAACATGGCCAGAGGTCGTACAAGACAGCGAAGTTTGGGAGGAAATGGCGGAGGCCTTTGCCCAGCAGATGGAAAATAAAGGCAAAAAAAAAAAAACGATTATATTAGACTAGCGGACGTCACGCAGTTTCACCAGCGTAGTTCCCGTTCCCGTGAGAGTACGGGGATAAAATATAGCCTATGTTACTCGCTGATAATGTAGCTATCCAATGCTGAAAGAATTTTTCAAATCGGTCCAGTAGTTTTTAAGTTTATTCGTTACATACAAAAATACAAATCTTTCCTTTTTATAATATTATTATACAATATATATAGTATAGATAAACAAATGTGAGTAAGCCTTCTGTAACACATATTTATAGCACATACCCCCTAGAGGCACCCTCGGATGGAACGCGTCAAAGTTTCGTACGGGAAAGTTTAGATATAATGACATTCTGACGCCCTTAGGGACCAATCAGACTGTTGCTCAAACGTTTCGGGGGAAACGGTGCGGACTTAATTTATTGACACGTCTACGGCTTAATCTTTGACGAGTTTTGTTGAGAAAGTGCCAATAGCGAAGGGTTAGGGCAGGTTGAGTTTGAACTAGCGATATTGAACCTTATAGGGGCGTGCGTAAGTCTTTTATTGTACAGAGATTTTGGCGGGTCAAGAGATTTTTTTTAAACCTAACCAGTCACATTTACAAGACAGTACACTTTTTCTTTCTTTATCTTGGCCGGTACATGTTATATACTGTTACGATGCACTGCACTTTAAGAAATGACAAAACATTCATTATGCCATAAAGAGCTCATCATACACGAAATATTACCCTTTCGAAGCTACCTTGCCGGGAATGGCCAGCGCGTGGTTTCTGTAGGTAGGAGTTCCGTATTTATCCACCTACCAATGACGGAAAGATCCATAAAGATTGCCATACAAGGTAGATTTAATCTTATAACTATCTCATACTTACTGCCATCTTCATTGCACTTAGTGTCTTGATAATTCTATAAACGTACCTGAAAAAGAAAAACAAAATGGAGTTAATTATGTACCTATTATATATAATATGTTTTACGTCAAGTAAGTTTGTGTCTTCAACTAAAAACGAAAAGCAAGAATTTTTCAAAGATTCTTAACAAAATCTTGAAAAGGTTTTCTTAAATTTTTAGGAAACTTAAATATTCTTAAATGTTAAGTAGGGCGAGACTGCTGAATAGCTAGACGCAGACTAACGATGTTTTAAAAACGTCTCATTTAGAATTTTAATAAAGAAGTATATTTTATCTGCGGTTTTCGCACGAAACGCCTAAAATTTTAACACTTGGTGTTAAAAGTACAAATAAAAAGCAGTCTTTTACAGCAGTAAGACGCGCAACTAAGTTCGATACTTTTACGCGATAATATTAATAATTTCTAAAACAGTTTAGATTAAAATATGCCATGCAGATAGAAAGAAAGAAAGAAAGAAAAATATTTTATTTGGGACACGCACAGGAAATACAAAACAGTAATAAAAGATTAAAAAAAATTAACAAATATAAAAAAGGAGCATTTTAAAAACTAACAAACAAAATTAATAACGACCTGTGCGAGGCCAAAAAGGCTCCTATCTCAGCATGATGCTGCGATATTTAAAAATAAATAAATACCGCCGCGCTGGTATTCTGATAGGGTCCGCTGTGATGCCACGGACATACCTACGGACATATAAATCCCACTAGGGGATTACAAAATAAAACAATTACAATAATAATATAAAAAATCAAAACTATTGTACAAAAAATAAAAATTAAGTAAAAAAATCGACGCACACCCGATACGACGTTCCAACAACACTTGTCCATGCATGGTGACAAGCGAAGGGACGCGCGCAGGAGTCTGTATTATATAGTCTGCGATGCATTAAGGATCTGTATTATATACTCTGCGATGCATTAAGTACTCTGTGGATGCAATCGGCTGTCAATTTATCTGTGCAAAGTATTTTTGGAGTAAATATAGAAATGATATATTATTGATCAAAAAATTTAAGTACCCACTTTTTTCAAGAGGTATTAATATAAATAAAGCAGTGAGTGAATAACATAAAATATGGCAAGAAAGTGGTGCAAATAAATAATAATTATAAAGTGTCGTTGTATTGTGACTGACTGTGTTCTGTTGTGTAAATCGGAAGAAAGAGATTCAGTTACCGAGCAAAACAAAGCGATTGAGCAAAACCGTGCTGCTAAGAAATAGGACTCTGCTTAGAGTATTTACTGCATTAGTATACAGCGTGTATCAGGCTGGTGTTGTCATGTTTAAGGTTCTCGTACAGATAATAAAACTGAAAAACTTTCTCTATAGGACCAACATCGAAATCGCGAAAAAATTATTATCAGCTCTCCCATACATTTGGGTCGAGTAGATTTTTGTATGGGACAGCAGATTTTTTTTCAAAGTTTCTTTCTCAAAACTAGATGAGTCATGTTTCTGTCCAGACAGTACCTACTTTTTTCCGGTAGGTACGTCCGTTCCCCTTTTTTTTTGGTGGGAAATTATCAAATAACTTCGCCCGCTCTGGGCGGAGCGGGAGGGCGTGTCAGACTCTTACTGACTAAAACCCACCCGTGTTCCTTTGGTTGTCCTGTTGCCGGGGGCCACGATTTTCCTATCGGTTTTCTTCGAACCCCCGGCAGGCATTGGTCCTAGCGGACCCCGTCAATTCTGCTGACATCTCTTTGAGGCGCGCGTGGAACACAACGCACCGTCGACCCGGGCCTGGTCCTTACCGGACGGCGAGCTACCCATTGCTCACCGTCCGCAAGCCCGCGCCTACAATGGACGGAAATCGGCTCGCGATTCTCCTGCGGCGGTTAGGAACGTGAAGGCGCGAAATTTGCGTCTCCCTCACGCGTTCCGCCTCCTCCTTCGCGAGCATTACCGCTTCGCAGAAGAAGGTGACGGCCTGCCATTTCCTCTCGCTCCGTACCATGGCCTGAACCAGGGCCGGACGCGAGAGATGACCGCCGCCGATTGCCTCCACGAGAACACGGCGATGCTTCGCCCAAGCCGGGCAGACCTCCACCGTATGCTCCACCGTGTCCTCCGGGCGATCCACACAATGGTGACACCCGGGCGTTTCCTCCCGCCTTATCCTGAACAGGAACCTCCCGAAGCAGCCGTGTCCGATGAGGACCTGCGTCAGACGGAAGGTGAGGACGCCGTGACGCCTCTCAAGCCACTCCTCAAAGAAGGGTCTTATCACCGCATTTGTGGCGTGCCCAGCGCTGGGTTGCGACAATCGCACTCTCCATGACGCCATGAGATCCCGCCGGAGCTCTATCCGCTGTGCCGCGATTTCTTGCAACATCGGAGTTAAGCCCCGGTGTTTCGCCTCCTCGCGCCACTCCCAGATGTGCGCGAGGACCTTTGCCTCCAGATACCATGGCGGTAAGCCGGCAAGGAGGCTCGCCGCTTCGCAGGAGACCGTGCGGTATCCTCGGGCCAGCCGGATGGCCATGACCCTCTGGGACGCGTTCAACCGGCGGGCTGGCCGCAGCCTCAATGAACGTGCCCACACCGGTGCCCCATAAAGGGCCATGGACCGCACACGTCCGTTCCCCTAGGATGTGAGTCAAACCGCGGGCAACAGTATTTAATCAACATAAAATTACGTAGGTATTTTCCCGGGAACCATCGTTACGTAAGTAGGTTGGTGTAGGCTTGACGTTTACATATTTGAAGGAATTTTTAATCCCGTAATACCTACTGTTAAGTCCGAAATTGTAATAGTCATCCAGACTATTCCGGCCATGGCGGCCAATCTCAGTGAAGACTACCCTTTGACGCGGGAGATATTATAGTGCACAAGTGTGTGCGCAGACACAGGTGCACTCTATTCCCTCACTCGCATAGTCAGATGGGACGGCAATCCGACACGACCACACAGTAAGTAACTGTAGACGCAAGTAAGCGAGTACAATAGTGAACCCCACATTACATAACCACACCTTGTGAACGTTTTTAATAAAACCGTTATGGTGCGCCCCGCGAATAAATTGATTAAAATAATTTACTGATTCTACCCATATTTTATGGTGAGAGCTTTTGTTGAGAATATTTTTGTAGCTTACAAAACAATTTACGTGGTACCTATTGGTTTATATTCTTTGGCTGTAACTATTTTATTTATCAACTAGCTTTTGCCCGCGGCTTTGCCCGCGTAGATGTCGGAAAATATCCCACGGGAACGTACTATCGAGATTTTATACCTAATAACAGAGGAAAACGTCATTGACTCCTACCGCTGCGCCCGCGTTGCTCCGCGTAATTTTGAAACTGTGAAATCTTTTAAACTATTCAATTATTGTATGATTTAAAGACACATTTTAATCTAAATTAAATGCCCAATTTAAATAACATATTTTTTGGATAAGGATTTATACTATACCGGTCAAAAAAGCTTCGGAAATAACAATAAATTTTTTATCAAATTCTGAAAGATAAAAATGGTTATTGTGGGTTATCCTTAGAAGATAAACATATGCCATCGCGGACTTTTTTGTTGAACTTTTTAAGATAAACAATACCGTAGAACATAAATTTGATGTATTTTTTCCGGTTAACGCAGCGCACGCCAGTAAAGCTCCCAGTCGGCATGATTTTTTCCGACTTCTTCAACAATAATCGTCAAATTTCAGCCAATTTACACAAAACCTTAATGAATTATACACTAAAATCTTCCGCATGAATAACTCCGTCTATTGGTGAAAACCGTTTGAAAATCCGTTCGGTAGTTTTTGAGTTTATCGCGTTGAGACAGACAGACAGACAGACGCGGCAGGGGACTTTGTTTTATAATATGTAAGGATGGTGTTTGTACACTATCGATACAAGTATACACAACACTCGTACCTATAGCACCTTCTACCTTTCTCTCCACATCTCTACTCTTTCTCATATTATTTGGGGAGGGCTAATCTTTGTTTGGTTAATTATGGGTTTCTCGCACTGGAGTCATTATGGGTTTAATGTTTCCCTATACGACCATATAATATGCTGGGTTATCATTGTTGAAAGCAGTGTCTTACAAACACCAATGAATATTTAGTGGACGTAATACTCTGGGCCCGTAAGAGTCATCATCATCTATTAGAGACGAGCTATCAGGCAGGCCGCAGGACGGATAGCGGAAAAGAACAATGACTTGTTTTACTCTCCTAATCCATCCTACTTTCTACTATAACAATATAATATAATCCCCACCGCCGTATCTCTACGTTGACGTCGTGGTGGGGCTTGCACGCTCCGAACTCTAGGTCTGTGCCGGTAGAGTTTACTTTGCCGGAACAGGTTTGGGATGAGGAGCCAGACCAAGAGAGATACAAAAACCCGCAGGGCAGCATGTGGCGAGCTGTTGGGCAGTAGCGACCCTACGGACCCTATTTCCCGGGAAAAGTCTTGTTCCTCACCTCTGGCTTGCCTTTATTGGCCGGCTAGAGTGAACACAGACGAGGAACGGCGCTCCCGCCTCATTCTTGCCTTAATTGGCCGGCTTGAGTAGAGATTCGCAAGAGCAAACGTGCTCGGAGGAAGGAAGTATTCCAGTAAGTGCTTGTAGGGATCTTGACCATCTTCCGGGCTCTGGGATTGTTCTGAAAGCCGTGGAATACCCCTCCACTCCTCAAGCACCTCAAGACATGTTGCTCCCTTGTTGCTACGTCATTATGTGCTAGCGACCGTTTCTGGGGGCCCATTATTGAGTGTGCAAGTCACCCCCTTTTATCTGTGTAAATATAAAACCTTGATCAGGCAGGGGCTATAGTCCTACCATAGTTCCAGGTAACCAGTCCACTTTAGCTACCCAAACCCATAGTCCAATGTTTTGTTTCCATGTACTGCAATAGGCCAGCAAGTGGTGCGTCTGCCGCATCGCTCCGAACGTCAGCTGAGATTCTGAGCAAGAGTACTACTGCTACTCATCCGAACCAACAACAAGCGAATTGTATGCGCCTTACAAGCAGTCCTATTTGTTCATTGGAAGTAAATACTATAAAAGACACCTCGATCGATGATAGTTTTACGACCGTAGTAAACAAGAAAATAAAATATAGAAAAACAAACAAAAATCAACAAGGAAGGGCGGTACTGACGTCGACTAAAATTAAGATAGTGCCTAGGCAGTCGTTTATTTACGCTTCCCGATTCGTCGCGGAAACAACCGAAGACGATATTAAAGAATTCATTGATGACTGCGGACACACGGTCGTGAAGGTTGAAAAACTAACCCAGTTCAAGGAAACGACTTTTTCTTCGTTTAAAATCACTGTCGAGCAGGAAAAAGAAAAAACCTTCCTTGATGCTAATTTCTGGCCTCGTGGCATAGTATATAGGAGATATACTGAAAGGAGAATTTCTACTGAAACCGATAGTCGTCCGGGAATAAAGTAATGAAAATCAGCCTGGTATCATTTAATTGTCGATCAATAAAACGTTCGTGTAATCATGTCACTGATTTCTGTAAAACACAGGATGTAATTGCACTTCAGGAACATTGGTTGATTCCTGATGATCTCGGTTACTTGGGTAAAATACATCCCGATTTTACCTATCATGGAATATCAGCTGTGGACATGTCTGCTGGCGTGCTTAAAGGAAGACCGTATGGAGGGGTAGCAATTTTATGGCGGACATCATTATTCAAACGGGTAATTCCCATTGACACTGGATCGACACGCGTGGCAGCCGTGTGTGTGCAGGTCAGTGATGGTCGCAGTTTCATCGTAATGTCAGTTTACATGCCGACACAAGATGCGGATAATCTACCCTTATTTACGGAATGCCTCGGTGTTATCAGTGCGGTTATCGAAAATAGTGATGTAGAAAGTGTGTTAGTGCTTGGTGACTTTAATGCAGACGTTTCGCGTGCAAATAGTTTATTTGGTAATGAACTACTAGAATACTGTGATGATCAAGACTGGTTGTGTGCGGACATGAATTTACTCGGTATGTCGTCAAACACCTACACATACTTAAGTGACTCACATGGCACCACGAGTTGGATCGACCACTGCATTACCACTTCCGCGGGTCTTAGTATGATTGATAATATTTGTGTAGTAAACGATGTTTACTATTCGGATCACTTTCCATTGTTGATCGAATGTAATCTTGATGTTGTGTTACCAAAAATTGATCACAAGCATAGACACATCACAAGTTAATAAAGTAATTTGGGGAAACAGAACATATGAACAAAACTGTAAATATGCAAAGCTTTGTAATGAATTCACTCACTTATATAACTGGTCTGATTTTTCCTGTAATGGAACCTCTTGTAAAGATTCTGGTCACTGTAGCTTAATTGATGAGTATTATATGCAAATTGTAAGCGTAATGTCTAGGGCTGCCAAATTCTCATTTCAGGGTAAATCGTACATTAAAAAGAGAACGGTTATTGGTTGGAACTATCATGTAAGGGACTGTCATGTGGAGGCTCGGCAGAGTTTTACATTATGGAATTTTTATGGACGCCCCTCACAGGGTAAAATATATGATGATATGGTTCGCAGTAAAAAAGTTTTTAAAAATAAAATTAAATGGTGTCAGTCAAACGAAAATAAAATTAAAATGGATATTATAGCCACCCATAGATACAAAAAAGAGTTCGGAAAATTTTGGAAGGCGACAAGTAAATTGAGTTATAAAGCTACTGTGCCAATTAATGTAAATGGTAGTGACGACCCAGATATGATTGCAAATATGTTTGCAAAACAGTTTAACCCTACATCCCAGTCGCGCATAACGCCGGGGAGCGGGGCGAGTGTGGCGCGCGGGGCCCATGGTGACCCGGCGACGGCGACGCCTTCGCCGCGGTCGCGTGAAACACGTGACCACGATACCAGCGCATTGCACGTCACTGCGGACGAGCTGTATCGTTGTGTGAAAGGTATGAAACGCGGCAAGTCGCCGGGCCACGATGGGTTCAGTGTCGAGCACCTAATGTACGCTCCTGAGTTGGTATTTATCAGAATTTCTCAATTGTTTAATGCATGTATTGACCATGGTTATTTACCTGATAATTTCATGAGGACCATGGTCGTACCAATTGTAAAGAATAGAACTGGCGATGTGTCCAACATATCTAATTACCGACCTATTTCATTAGCGACCATTTTCTCCAAAGTTTTTGAACGTTTAATTATTACT
Organism: Agrochola litura; assembly: GCA_949152395.1. Taxonomy (NCBI): domain Eukaryota; kingdom Metazoa; phylum Arthropoda; class Insecta; order Lepidoptera; family Noctuidae; genus Agrochola; species Agrochola litura. The sequence continues at coordinate 1,762,574 of OX424490.1, forward strand.
CATTTAAGTGAAAAGAATTTCCCAATAAATGACGCACAGTTTGGTTTCCGGAAGGGCCTGTCTACTGATTTAGCTGTCTTTGCCTTGAAGAACACAGTATATAAATATGTACAAAGAAACACTAGTGTGTATGCGTGTTTCCTAGATCTAAGCCGCGCGTTTGATAGTATCAATTATGGATTATTATGGGATAAGTTGAGAAATTCTAAAGTGCCATCAAAAATTGTAGACATTTTGGAATACTGGTATGCAAATCAATGCAATCAAGTGAAATGGAATAATTCCCTGTCGGAAACATATAGGTTGACGTGCGGCGTGAGACAGGGTGGACTCACTTCGCCGATTTTATTTAACATGTACACTAACGAGTTGATTGAGGAACTGAGCAGTACTCGAGTCGGTTGTCGTATTGGTGATGTAGCTTTAAACAATCTTAGTTATGCAGATGACATGGTGCTGCTCAGTCCCTCAGCCAACGGTTTAAGGAGACTTGTTGCGATCTGCGAGAAATATGCAACTGAACATTATCTCACCTATAATGTTCAGAAATCGGAGGTTATGTTATTTAAATATAATAAAGGCCCTGATCATATCTTACCGATTAATTTGTGTGGATCTGCCTTAAATATTGTTACTAAGTTTAAATATCTTGGTCACATAATTAGGGATGATTTAGCAGACGATGCTGATCTGGAACGGCAGAGGCGCAGTATCGCATGTCGAAGCAACATGTTGGCTAGACGCTTTTTTCACTGCTCCAACCAAGTTAAAATAACTCTGTTCAAGGCTTATTGTCAGTCGTTCTACACCAGTCAGCTCTGGTACAGGTACACGAAGAGTGCTTATAACACTCTTCGTGTACAATATAATAACGCCTTTAGAGCTATATTAAAGCTGCCCTGGCGGTGTAGTGCGACTGGTATGTTCGCTGAGAACAGAGTTACTGATTTTTACGGGCTCTTGAGGAGACTCAAGGCATCTTTCCTGTCTCGATTATGTGCATGTACTAATCAAATTGTATCTGTATTGTTTCACTGTGTGTACCTGCTAAGACGCTTATAATTATGCTGAAATGTAGAACTTAATTTTAATTTTAATTTAATTTAATGTAATTTATTGTAATATAATTTATTGTAATTTAATTTTTAATATTGCTATGGGTTAATACCTGAAATAAAATGAAATAATAATAATAATAGTCCTACACCAACCGGGGATTGTCCTTTGGTACACTTGCATAGTGCATACAGGGATATTCGTCGGTTGGTGCCTCATTTCTTTAAAAGCGTCTAACGGGCCTCTACGAGTTGGCTTCGGCCCCTCGTACGCCTTCCAAAGGACCGGGATTCATGGTCCCGAGAATGGTTAAAAACTAAAAATAATTTAATATAATATGAATAATCACATTAATATTATAAAGGCGAAAGTTTGTGAGGATGGAGGAACGTTTGTTACTCTTTCACGCAAAAACTGCTAAACGGATTTATATGTTTGGCACACATTTAATAATTTATAACCTGGATTAACACATAGAATACTTTTTATCCCGATATTCCCACGGGATCGAGACTTATGCGGATGAAACCGCAGGGCGCAGCTAGTACTTCCATTTTTAATATTTGGCTGAACAGGACTTGATGTTAGTTGATGGGTCATATTATACTTTTTACCCCGGTAGTACCTCCACGAAGACGAAGCCTCAGGCAAAAGCCTATAACAATAAAAGTAGGTATGGTTATGTAAGAAGTATTCTGTATAACAAGACACTTTATATGTTGACATGAAACTGTCAGACTTCGTAAATAGATTTCGCAGAAACAAAAAAACTTTTTTACAAAAAAAACAACCGACTTCCAAACTACAAAGTGAAAAATAACTTTAATTTCGGAAGTCGGTGTCTTTGGATCAGTATTTTAGTTTTTTGACACCGGCTTCCGAAATTAAAGCTATTTTTCACTTTGTAGTTTGGAAGTCGGTTGTATTTTTTGTAAAAAAGTTTTTTTTTTCACTTTTTAGTGGGTTGATTTGTAATTTATCTAAGTTACAATATAGCCGTATGTTAACTGCTCATCAAAAATACCCAAATCGCTATAGATGTGCCTTTAATATTTGAAGAGTTCCCTCGATTTCTCCAAGATCCCATCATCAAATCGTGACCAAATGACAATGGGACCAACCTGAAAGTATACCCTTACAAATAAAAAAAGATTTTTTCAAATCGGTCTAGCCGTCTTCGAGTAATCGAGGAACATACTTTTTTTTGAAGTTGATTAAAAATGCTATTCTGCGAAGATTTGTGTAGAAACAATATGCAGGGTGTAAATACTATATAGCTATCATATAACCCGATTTCTTAGTCGGAGGAAGGAGCTTATATTGTTCAGAGTTATTTTAAGGACCTACTATATGAAAAAAATACCAACATATTATTGTGTAACTCGAAACCGATGCGGAGACGCATTTTCAAAAGTCACATGGTATTAATTAATTTTGTTCTACAGGACACCATACAGTTTACTTGTAATATTTATATAAATAACGTACAAAATGCTCTTACTGTGCAGTGGTTATACACAAGCTTCCACAATATAAGCTGACGCAATCAACGGGACAATATATCCGCTGGTTGACGCGTAAAATTGGATCGCGTTTGATTGAAGTAGAGTGAACTCCCTTTGAACAACACTGTAGATATGAATACTAGTGGTATCAGGTACTGGATCTAATCGCCCATGGTCGCGTGCTTCAAAGTGCGGTGTTTTCGTGGTGCCGTAAAAGGTATTCATGGGTGGAGTCAGGAGGATTTAAAAAAATAGCTTTAGTAGAACTATTGTATGTTAATTTCTCCCTCAACGTGAAGGTGTAGCGGTTACGGTTATCGTGGCCACCTCTTGGGTACAAACAGACGATACGAAAAGAAGCATTGCATTGTATAAACTCAATCTCCATTGTATTATATAATTGCATAGCACAGGTGTGAGCACTATTTACTAAAGAGTTACTTACCATTTACCAGGTAATATGTCTTCCATTGACTTGAATGTGCCCTGGCGGCTGTGAGTATGTCATGCTCACTCAAATGTTTCGCTGACGGTGGCGTGTGTGTTGGATCATTTAGCTCCCTTCAAAATGGTTGAGCTGAATGGTGCAAATCCATGCGTCATGTTCGTGAACGGGCGCCGTCAGTTGGGACTGGTCATTTCTTAGCTGCCAGGGATATTTTTATTTTTTGAATTGTTTTTTGTTTTATCTTTTTATTACGGACGCTTCTAACGTGCACGTATTTCTACATTGTTCTCACATGTATAATTTCAAGATGAATGATGTAACCAATATTTTGTAACAATTTTTTATTTAAAAGAGTGTCCGTGGAGTTTCTTGCCGGTTCTTCTCCATAGGTACCTACTACGCTTTGGAATGGGCAACTAGCTTCATACCTATTTCTGACTGACCGATTCCTTGACAATTCAAAAGTGCCTGTAAATGGTTTAATTGAAATAAATGCTTGGAGTTTGAGTTTGAGTATGAAGAAGTGTTTAATCTGGCCTCCGTACCTTTTTTTTTTGTTTTCGGCGGGAATCTTTCAAAAGGTGCCCGTGCTTTAGGCATAAGACCGCGGAGTGTGGGATATTTACCTCACTAAACCTACCCCGGTGTCGCGGTGGTCTCCATTTGCACATAGAAGGGATTTTTTCAAAAAAGTAAGCATAGTTTTATCCGAATAAAGCCTCGATATTTGACACATACCATTAATTACTAACATTATCGGTTAAAAGGAGCGCTGACGTTAATTAATGATTACGGGGCACGAAGATTGTGAGGCTCTTCAAATAACCAAGTTTTCGGGGAAAGAGGTCGACGACGATCGCGATATGACTTGAGACGTGAGAATTGCAGGCTTCCAGGGAGGGGGCAGTAAGGGGGTATATTGCCCTCCTCCCCTAGTAACGGGGAAGGGATGAGCGTGAAGTTTGAGAGACCAAGTCATTGTTATTTTTTTTTTGTTAAGAGCGTTTATTCTGAAAGTGGGCAACGTTGCAAATAGATGTCAAATATTTCGCTGTTTTGATTAATTTGGCAATATTACTGTATTGAGAGGTATAAGAAATGTGATAATTAGCGACCTAGAATATTAATAATGAATTGCAATTATAACATCGAATTTGACGTTGTAACCGTTTTGGGTGTAAAAAGTGTCTTTTTGTATCTAAAACTAAATATTCGGTGTTACGATATTAATTATTGCATTTCATAATCAATACTTTAGTTCCCTAGTTAGCCACATTTCTTAATTCCACACATTGCCAAATTAATCAAAACAGGTGAATATTTGACAGCGATTTTTTTGAAACGTAAGTGTTTTGAGTTTCTACGATGCTCAACGTGATGTGTGCTTCAAATAAATTATAGAGCCAGCTCAGATCACACTTATTATACGTTGGTTACTAGTCTTTTAAACGTAAATAAAGCACCCTTTTAATATACTATTTTGATCCCCAAAGTCAAAAGTCAAAGTCAAAGTCCCCGTCCTGTTAGCCCTATTTTAATTAAACTCACAGCAGAGATATTGTCGTCACCAACAAATATCTACAGCGAAACCGGTTTGAACTGCTTTGAACCAATTGGAGTCGCCTGTAACCGGTGCGAACCGGAAGCAAGCGACGTTTTAATTAAATTTCATGTCAAAATATTGCAATGGCGGCTTTTATTAGGCACAGTACCGGGAGTATGTCAGTTGGTTTGTGAATATTTGCGTTGGACATGTTATTTTGAGATTAATTAAATAGAGAACTTTGACTGTTACTAATAAAAAAAACTAACAGCTGCACATGACTCCTTTTCTGGCCGGTGTACAACAAAACAGCAATTGTTTTCTCGAATCGCGCTTTTCCATTGAGCCACAGCCGATCAGTTCCGATATGAAATATGTGTAGTGTGTCGAAATGTGATTATTTTATTGTGAAAATTTTATTTAATAAATAGTAGCATTCTATAATAGTCTAAATATAAACGTGTAAATACTGCGTATAATTGTGTAAGTATATAATAATTCAGTTATGTAAACAATCTATATATATGTATATAAAATTCAATTGCCGTGCGTTAGTCTCGCAAAAACTCGAAAATGGACATGGACATGGAAAAACCATTTCATTAAGGCTCGTGCAGACCAGCGCGACACGCGACACGATACAAAGGCACCGCTCGTCGCGCGACAAGCGGTGTCTTTGTGACGCGTCGCGTGTCGCGCCTGTTTGAATGAGCCTTTAAATTCCTATTTCGCTCTTCTTTTCTATTATGAGCTTCATGCAAATTAGTGAAAATAATTCTATTCCTACCAGTCCCGAACTCATAAAACAGCTACGAATATGTTTTTAAGTCTGCACATCTTTTTTGATGAATTCGTCAGATTAAAATGTAAAAAACCCTTTATTCCATAAACTATTACAATCTAAGAAAAGTAAACACGGGAGCAATACATTTTAATTAATTTATGACTGCCAGTCAGTCATTAATATTTATCGTAAAGGGAAACATTAAAATGTTTGAAAAAACCATCACGTCGTTTGTAATTTATAGACATATCTGGACGAGCACGGCCTAACTTAGTTATGTGTTTCATATTTTCAAAACTTAACCTTAAAAAGCCGCCATTCCTAATCCTACTGATCTTACTAATTACTTTTCAAATCTATTCTAAATTAGTAATTTCAACATAATAAACTATCTACTTACCCCAAATACCTAATTACACCGTACTTTACTTTCACTTTCAATAAACTCAATAAATTTAAAAAACAATATCTTAATCACAATAATCACTGTCTACAAACAAATATTACTACTACTAGTAATGATAAACTAATTAATTCAATGAATACTGAGCGAACAAAACGCAAATTAATATGGTTCTAATGCGATTACGTCAAAAAACCACCACACATTGTCAATCGAATGATGAAATATTTACGAACTCCCAGCCGAACGCATTACGAAATTCAACGAAAACAACCGAACCAAATGCGTGTGCCAGAAAGAGGTGGTGCAATAGCAATCATTGATAGCAAGTAGGATTTATTGTACTATTTACACCTTTTTACATACTTATTAGATGACTAGATTTTTATAATTAATGTGAATAATTAAAAATATTATTATACCTTGCCTCGCCTGAAACACAGGATGACCTAGTTCAGGCACATAACATAATTGAATTTTTCGTAGATTTAAACAAATTTGTATTTAGTGTTTTACCTTTTACCTGAATAAAGTTTTATATTATTATATTATTGATGAAGGCTGTGAAGAGAACGAATTAATAATATTTGTAAGTAACGTATTAACTAATATTAATTTGATACATTTATTATTTTATTCAGAGTAATAAAATCCAGTTCACGTTTTTCCTCCAAAGTAATTATGATTACTTTCTGGAAAAATATCTTTCATCTTTAAGTAAAGTGCGTACCATTATTTCAGCCTGAATTTTCTGAAAGGTAAATATTTTTCTTTTGTACCTACTTCAAGAAGTAACTAGAGGTATACAAGCAGGTATAACCTAGACCACTTCATTTATAATAGGCTGTATTTTTGTGTTCATGTAATTAAAACTTTTATCTTTTTAAATTAACTTCAAGTCCTTGATATCTGTTTAGAGATTAATTAATGAAAGTCAAACTTTTAAGATTCTTATTTCGTCGAAATTAGTTTTTTTTTAATTGGGGGTACTTTTGTTTTTAAGAAGTTTGTTTTATATTAATGAAATTCATCATTACTCTACAAATTACTTTATCTACACCCATGCTATAAAACCTCTATAAAAGTTTTTGAAACAAGTTAGCTTATTGCCAACATTAAAACAGCCAGTGTCATAGTAACCATAATATCATCCAAATGAGTGTTATAATGTTGTACAAAATTTCATTATGCAACTCGAATTTCAAAAAAGAACATTGTCAAGCACGCGCGTTTTAGAACAACGGCGCCGTAATAAAAAAAAAAAACTTATAGGTTATTCGAATTCACGTAGTATCCCGCCATTTTTGTTCGATATAGGTAGTATTGCAAAATTTTATTACTTTGTTGTTTACAAAAATGTGTGATACAAGCTTTGATAACACATCACCAAATATTTATAATGCAGCAAAGGACATTTCTAACCAATTATTAACAGAAAAGTCGAGAGAACAATATTGTTCAACACCCTAAGTATGGTTTCAGAACCTTTTATAGAAGATTCATATAATGGGTGTAGATAATGTTTTGTATGCAACTGTAAATAATTAGGTATTAAAACACTCATGTGATACTATTATAAACACACATTTGTGTTTTAATACCCCTTGTTATACAACAGTTGCATAAATAACTATTAATTATTTAAAAAAAAAAATTAAAGACTTTTTCACACATTAATGAGTAGTGTTCAAAAAGTATGATGTAACGAAGGCTAATACTTTTTATACACAAAAATACCTACTAAAAAGGTTCATACTTTTTACACACACAAATACCTATTAAATAACAGATTATGTATACATACGAGCGAAGTCGCGGGTAAAAGCTAGTGTATACATTTAGGTACACACGGCTACACATCGAGCTATACATTTCCAGTATAAGCTGACCTCGCATTGTACGAAAATCTTTTACAATGCGAGTTCAGCATAAACTGGAAATGTATAGCTTGATGTGTAGCCGTGTGTACATATTTTGAGAAAAAAAAAAATAAGTCAGGGGAATTAATTATTAAGCAAAGTGATACTATGACGACATTATCTACGACAATTTACCAGTTCTGATTCGACCATACGGGCAATTTAAATTGGTAGTCGATTTAATAAAAATTGAAGGTTTAACTTTTACTTACCTAAATACTTTTTAATATGTCCCAAACAAATAAAACTTTCATTTAATTTCAGTAGGGTAAAACTCTGGAGTTTTTCATCTCAATCCACACTTTGATCTATTTCCCGGATTAAAACAAATTGCTTCAAGATCAACAAAAAAAACTGGTGCTAGCTCCTTATCCGTGGCGGCACCCGCCTGGCTAAATTATTTTGAGATGGATGATGATGGATATTTATCTGCCTCGTCGGTCTAGTGGTCGCAACTGCTAATACTGAGCACGAGTTCCTGATTCCGGAATTTCTCAGTACCCTTTTTTTTTTTTTTTGGGTGGGAATTATCAAATAACTTCTCCCGCTCTAGGCGGAGCGGGAGGGCCAAAAAACCCACCCGTGTTACCTTGCTCTGTTGCCAGGGGCCACGAACTCCCTTCCGGTTTTCTTCGCAACCCCGGCAGGCATCGGCCCTAGCGGACCCCATCAATTCTGCTGACATCTCTTTGAAGCGCGCATGGAACACAACGCGCCGTCGACCCGGGCTTGGTCTTTATCGGACGGCGAGCTACCCATTGCTCACCGTCCGCAAGCCCGCTGGAAATCAGCCTTATTTCTCAGTACCCTGGAGTCTGGATTTGTGTACTGTTGATGGCAATAGGCTCGCCCCCTATTACATGGGACTTAAACATAACTGGTGAAATGTGGTACACCTTTGCCTAACTCTTCGGGGAATACAGGGGTGATGCTATCTATAGGTAGGTAGGTATACGGAGCATGCGGAGCTGTGTCTTTGCTCGTAAAAATTACAATCGCTCTAGAAAACATAAATTATTTAATGTTCCATCTTGTGGTACAGTAGCCCTATACCGCGTATGTTGACGATGCTCAACGCGCTCTTGGAGACCAACCCTTGATTTGACAGGTTTGCTGATGAATGGAAGACGATAATCATAGAATGTTTGCGGTTCTGTGAGAAGACAAGAGTGAAAAGATAACTGAATTTAGTATTAATGGTCAATTTGCTGTAGGTACTATATACTAAGTATGTCTATAATATAATGTGCACATATCAAAATGAGGGAACCTATACTTAATTTAATCGACGGAAAAAATATTTAAAAAAATGTTTTTTTTTTTTTGGCGTCTTTTTTTACGATTGTTGTAAAAGTTGATGACAAAAAAATCAATTTTCATTTTATGAGGGCGCCTAATTACTTCCAATCATTATGGAGTGTGTTTAAAAGTTACACAGAATTGTTATTTTTTTTTCACATCCATAAAAAAATATAAAGATTTTTTTAAATATTTTTTCCGTCGATAAAAATAAACATAGATTTCCTCATTTCGATATGTGCACATTATAAAGACTCGCACTGTATAATGTAATAATAAATAAATATTATTGCCACTGCTCTGAGATGAGTCGAAGACACAGTGGCTCGGAAGCAGATCGTCCACGACGCCGTCAAAGTTTTTCTGGACAAGCACGAACTTCAGCAATGACGAATAAAACAGAAGAGATAAAATACTCTTCTTACAATCATCTCGAAGACCCTATATATCTCCCTCTTTGCCATCAAAATCGATTTAGAGATTTAGACAGTGCCCTGTGACTATGTCTGCATCTGAAAAGCGAACCGTGCTTTCACGTTTATAATATTACGCCACAAAGGCAACTGACAGCCTCCGCGATGCAGGTATCTACAATACATTTGTCAACACATACTTACTACCAACATTTGTGAGTGGCATGGATATGAATGGCTATGTGGCATATGTGAGTGGAGACGCCGGAAGGGGACGTCCGAGGAGGGCATTTAGTGACCTTATTGCTGATGTCATTCAGAAAGGTCAGGTGTGTAGTACTCACAACGTGCGTGTATAACCAGCACCCTAATTGCGTAACACACGATCAGTCATAATCTGTTTCATTTTGACAGTTCTACAACATTAATTGCGTTATTTACGTTGTTGAGCAGATTTTTTTTTCGAAACTATGATTCAAAATGATTCGGATTGTGATTGACCGTTTGCTGCGTAATTAAGGTGCAGATGTATGAACGTTAACGGATGAAAAGGAGAATGTAAGGATCGTAGCTGGTGGCGTTCTGTAGTTAGTGCCTATCCCCATGGGAAGAAGGCGTGAGTTTATTTGTTTTTGAAGTGAAAACTTCTTTAGGCGCGTTGGGCATTTTTGAGATGGGACTAAACCATTGATTTCGCGACACCATGATGACACCTCGTTTTTGTAAACGCGATTGTGCTCTTTATTTACGTTCCGGATCAATGTTCTATGCAAGTATTTTTACTGTAAAGGTTTTGTAAACGAGATTGTGCTCTTTATTTATATTACGTTACGGATCAATAGTTAATTGATTCAGGCGTGACCTTGCGGAAATCCATTATAAAATACAATAGACGTGGATATATTTAGTAACCTGTTCCGCTTTGCTATTTCTAAAGAGCCATAAAAAACTCTGAGAGAAATTTACGTGTTTCACCTCTCAACGAGGCATCCTCAGGATGACGACTGACTTGTCGCGAACTCGAACACGGCGTGTTGCCACACTAAGCGCTGAACGCAGCGCTCAGGGCTCGGTGAGCCAACACGCCGTGTACCTATTATTACATACAAAAAAACCGGCCAAGTGCGTGTCGGACCACGCACAATGAAGGGTTCCGTAGTTGGGATGAATTTATCCCAAAAACAAACTTAACTTTGTAGTTGAAAAATATGTTCTCCCATACGGAATGTATGGGAGAACATGTTTTTGCAACTGCAAAGTTAAGTTGGTTGATTATTACTTGTTAACTTGTAGAGCCTATTTAGCTGTGATAGTTTTCCTTTTAATTTCATTATATAAAGTACTGCTGTGATTTTTTTCATATATCCAAAACCAACCATTTAGCTGGCAGGGGGGAGGACACTTGACTCTAACAAAAATTTGCACTTTAAAGCTTAATATTTCGCAAATGGATCCTTGAATCCAAAACTGGTTTTCACAAACTCACAATGTTTTTGAAGGACCTTTGCAATGATACCCCACAAAATAGGTTAAAAAAAAAAAAAAACATCACTTTACGTGTAGGAGAGGTACCCTAAAAAAATATGTTTTTCATAATTTTATTTTACCACTTTGTCGGCGTAATTAATATGTATACCTCTGCTAAATTACAGCTTTCTAGTACCAAGGGTCTCGGAGCTAGACCGCGGACAGACAGACAGACAGACGGACATGACGAAACTATAAGGGTTCCTTGTTTACTACGAAACCCTAAAAATGACTCCAAGGTCCGTGAAATAAATCAGTAAGCTTTTCATTAGCCTTAACTATCACAATAAAGATGCTCTCCCAATGTATAGCTTATATTGCCCGCTAATGTATAGCTTATGCTGGAACTAGCGAACGTGGGCTATTGTACACCACCCCTATGATAGCTCTTGTTTCTTTTTGTTGCCCAATCACGTCGCAGTAATTAATTTTCGAGGGTAGGACAACAAAAGGTTGGAAATATCGTCAACTATGTAGGTAGATAATGTAGGTAACTACATCTTTTGTTTTGTTTTTATTGCATGTCCTCAGGGTTTTCCCCTGTGTAGATGTGTAGATTTTAGCCAAAGATAATATAAATATGAATACTTAATCAAAGATTTTAACTTAGGTAAGTACTGAAATTCAAAGGAGGTAAATACCAGGGCTCGGAAACGTTATTTAAAATAACGTTTTTAACAGTTCTTTGTACAGACGCCAGCACATCAAGCTACCCGAAACCCGAAAATCAACTTTGAACCTTATGCTTCAGCGATAAAGTTGAAAATCTATTAAATAAATTTGACAGATTGTAGTAGCTTGATGTGCTGGCGTCTGTACAACATTTTGTTCGGAACGAAAACGAAATGAGAACGTTTATTCCGCAAAACATAAACCGGTTTATTCCGCAAGATGGAGCCGCGCACGTGGCGCCGACAAGCATGAACTTGTTTAGTTAAATTGTACCTTATCTTTATTTCATTACAACATTGATTCCAATGCGCTTGCCGTAAGGGTTGAGTTGCGAGTTTTCTATCGATCAAACAACAATGAAAAAAAAAAAAAACATTTTATCAACCGAGAACTGTTCTTCTTCAAAAACGTTTTTATATCGTTCCGTTCGAAAGAAACCGAAACAAATTGTTTCTTAGGTTTTTAAGACGAAACCGTTTCGAAAAATATACCGTTATCCGAGCCCTGGTAAATGTCTAAATGCCAAATGTTATCACTATAGGTTCGATAATATCTAGTCTCTTTCTTATGTCGTGTCGACACAAGTATTAACAGTCCGAACGAACTTGGTTCGGGTCGGGCAGCGGATTTAGTTCGCTCCGTAAAACATTTGTTCGTCATAATAAGAATAATTGTCGCTAGACTGCTCTCTATAGTCTGTTACAAAAAGTATCTGATGAAAATGTAAACAATAAACCGTGGATGCCTGTTTGTAGTGCCACTTACAAATTTAGTGCTTTTATTAGATAATTTTAATACTTAACCCGAAATTATGATTTTAAATCACAATTGAGGTTAATTTGAAATAAATTTACTTCGTTGTGTTTTCAATTAGAATTCAAACGATTGTTGGAAAAAGTGCAGGTGTGACATAAAGTTGGAATTTTCTAAATACAGATGAAAGTGTTACTAATTCCCTTATCTGAGTGATTGCGTTAGAATTTTACCTGAACAGGATTTGCTTGCAGTTTCACCAGATACTTTTTGAATAGACTATAGACGAACAGATTCTGTGTACGGAGCGAACCGAATCCGCTGTACGGCCAACGGGTCTCAAACGGCCACAGTCATTAGCAATTCCTCTTAAAGCAATTCATTTTCTGAATTCTCAGCAATTCCACACAAATATTTTAAAAATGAAAACCGTAATTTTCCCGGATAATTTTTCTTTACAGTTTTTATTAATCAAATGTGATTTTTATTTTTTACTTCTACAGTTTAAATATTATTTCATTATATTACAAAATTGTCAAACAGATGAATTGCGTAATATAAATTGAACGCAGATAATATTATGAATTGTCAGTTTGTGACAGTTTGTGACAGTTTATGTGATTCATAATATTATTATAGATTCTGCCAAACCGGCCGTTTTAGGCTGTACCAAGTTCGATCGTCTGTTAAAAGTTGGGTACCGAAGCGTATAAGTTAATTCCATTGTGAACACATATGCACACTGTGGTACTGATTTCCAGGAGCTGTTGGTCGTATGGTGGTCGTTGTGGTGGCATGGATATGCTGGTGGGTGTAGCATGGTTACGCAGCCGCAAAAGAGCGGAGCTAACTAGCCGAGTGAAGTATTCAAGTTCACTTGTGGACGTATTCACAGAGGCTCTTTTAATTTAGGTCGTCGCAGTTGTGATAATCAATCAAACACTCCTCTGTTTGCCACACAACTATTATATATACTTAGAGGGGAGCAAAAAACATTAGAAACGTTACCGAGGCGGTCTCTTCGCGGCGACGATTTTTAACGCCATCAATCAGTTAACGCGATCTATCTTCGTAAGATACACTTAATTCTTTTTTTTATTGATTGTCAAATGAATATTAACAGCCAAACGGGTCGATCGACACTTGCCGCGCTCCATCCTTTAGGTATCGTGTTACCCAGTAACTGTATTGTGGAAGTCACATAGGCAGTCGCTCCATGTAAAATACAGGTATTCAGCTGCATCCGGTTAGACTGATTAATTAATTTGTACATTTTTTAACCCCAACGTAGTTGGGAAAAGGTTAGGCAGATTGATATTTGTCAAACGAAAACGAGTTAGTAGCCTACTTGATAGTGACTATCACCAGAGATGTACAAAAGAGTTTTAAAAGTATTTGAATACAAAATGCAAATAATTTTCTAATTTACCATATCAAATACAAAATACAAAATACTTTTGCTTTTGTATTTTAAATACTAAATGCAAAATACGCATTTTCAAAATACTTTATTCAAATAAAATACTTTTAGATGAAATTAGTGTTAAAAATCCAACAGTTTCTTTTTGATAATAAACACTATTAACGGCGTCGAATCAGATAGACCGGTAATCGAAGTAAAACCAATCTCGTTATAAGGCGTCGTCATGTTCCACAGATAACGTTCGTTTTGTTTTGTCACTTTGCACACAGACTCGCAAGGTTGCAGCACTTGCAGCGCCTCCAGTAGCTATTTGTTGAATCGCTGACCCATTTACATGAAAATTTGAGTGGTAATGTTGGCGAAATTTAGGAGTAAAGTATTTTGAATTTTACAAATATAAAATACATCTCGAAAAGTATTAAAAAAAAAATGCGTAATGCTTTTTTAAAGGTATTTAAATACAAAACACCTACGTATTTTGCATTTTGTATTTGCATTTTAAATACAACTATTTCAAATAAGTCGCAACTCTGACTACCACCATCGTCGATGGATATATTCATACAATACCAGACAGAAGTATCGCACGTGCGTTATCATTTCAGAGATAAAGTTGAAATGTCGCTCGTGCCTATACCCTGTAAATTGGAACACAGCAACGCTGCTTAGCGGCTGGTATATGTAGATGTGGTGGTAGTAGATACTTCCCAGGACGAGCCATTCCACAAAACTATTAGGTACTACCATTTCTGACTGAGCATTATGGGGGATGCGGATAGGAAGTGAAATTCAAATTTTCTTACGTTTTTTGCATTTTGCAGTTCAGTATCAAGGTGTATGTTGATCAAAATATTATTCTTGATCGTAACAAATATGTATTTACAGAAAAGGCCTGTGTCCAAAAATTTTTTTATGTCCGTCTTGTAGATTATTAAAAAAATATTGAACACGTATTTTTTCTTTTTGGACGTAATCAAAAGATTACGGCGATACATTGAGTTAAAATGTGGCATGACGTCACGCCTTGCTAGATTTAATACGACGTTGCGTTGTGACGTGGCGAGCTCCCATTCCCCAACTTTAATGCGTGTTTTCTAAGTTATTTTTGATTAATATGATAAAGCAAAAAATACGTGTCTTTTTTGTTAATATTTTTTTATTATCTGAAAGACGGACTAAATCGAATTTCTTTTATTTTACCTAGGCAACTACCGTATTATAATCGATCATCAATACAACCCTTAAGTTAGAATTAGCTTCAAATGTCATGATTTAATTAAATAGTCACAGATTCTTAATCTGTGGAAATAGTCATTCAACAGGATAATTTGAACTTAAAAACTGCAAATAACGTAAGAAAATTTTAATTCCGCGGGATATCCTGGCAATTTCGCCTTAATAAAATTCACTTCTACACCTCCATTTTGAAAATATCCAGCGTTCATTACCCGTGGCCGCAATATCAGTATCATTCCGGCGAATTTATGGCAAGTATCAAAATGTATTTGACGTCGGTGAATTTTGGCAAAGTACCTGCGGTTTACACTCCGCGACCGCGTCGGGTCGTCTGGCAACTTCGCGGCTGTGCGGTTTTGGAAGCGGAATTCGGTAAAGTAAGTTGGAAAGCTAAAAGTGTTAGCGGGATAGAAAATTCTGGCATCTTAAAGTGTAATGTAACTTTATCAATTTTCTTAAGGGAGTGCGCGGCGTGTTGGGCATTTTTTAGATGGGAAAAAACAATTGAACTCGCGACACCGTTACCAACACCTCATTTTTGTAAACGCGATTGTGCACTTTATTTATATTACGTTACGGATCAATGTTTTATGCAAGTATTTTTACTTTATAGGTTTTGGAAGTATTTTTTAAATTGTTCACGTTTTCACTTCTGTCGGCACTCCCGGAATGCCACTGTTTTTTTTTGTTTAAAAAAAATGATTTTAGATAGAAGCCTTTCTTACGTCTTTGCGAACATTGCAAGATTGTGTAGGTACTTTATTTGCATTTTTTTTGTGGTGTCTGTCTCTCAACTCGATGGCCATTCTCAAATAAATACCCAGAAGAACGATCATAAAATGGCCTACCCTGTAGAACGACAAAATACTAGGTACATCGCATGCGTCGCACGATATAAACAACGTTCATTTTCCACACGGTTACGAACAGTAAATCTCTGTTCGGGTATCACTCGGGCCAATCTCCGACGATTGCCGATATGCACGATCAAATCTACCGCCTTCCGATATTACGGCAAAGCTCTCACCAAAGCGTACTGTCAACCACACAACTAAGCCAACAGTTTGACCTTGAAACTGTCTTCATGACGTAGCAGTAAGGGGGCGGTTTTCGTTATTGAAGTGTTACTGATGTACGGTTGACTGTACGACATAGCAGGCGAGGTCGGAGTAAATTCGTCGGAATGACTTCTTATGGCGCTTTTCAGTTTTTATGTAAGTGCTCTTGAACTGTGTAAGTTAGTGGGGGATAGCAATAAGATCGTGTTATGTTGCGTAAATAGTTGGGCAATGTAGTTCAATGATGAACCGTCTAATCCAGTGGTCGGCAAACTCATTAGTCAATAGAGCAAAATATCAATTCAATAACGACTGAGATTTCTTAGGATGCCTTCATCATCATCATCATATCGGCTGATAATATTATGATGAAGGCATCTCACTTATTCACAAGTTAACCTTGGAAAACTTTGAAAGGTAGGTACAATAATATTCATTTTCGATTCCTGTTAATTTTTGGTGAAAATACAAAGAAAATAAATATTTGAAATATAGTTTGAATTTTGAATAAAAATTTATATCTTGCTTAATGACCGAAACTCCGACCCCTGCGTGTATTAGGCTCACACTCATCAACATTTGTACAGAAGTACAGAGCCGCACTCTACAGGCCAAAGAGCCGCATACGGCTCGCGAGCCGCGGTTTGCCGACCACTGGTCTAATCTATACTTCTACCTATAATTATTAATATTATAAAGCGGTAATTGAGTTTGTGTGTACGGGGTAATCTACGGAACTCCAGTGATTTATTTATTATTATTAAAATTAAAAAATACAATAGACGTGGATATATTTAGTAACTTGTTCCGCTTAGCTATTTCTAAAAAGCCATAAAAAACTCCTGAAAGAAATCGACACGTGTTTCACCTCTCAACGAGGCATCCTCAGGATGACGACGGACTTGTTGCGAACTCGAACACGGCGTGTTGCCACACCGAGCGCTGAGTGCAGAATTGCAACGGTTATACACCAGTAACAGTAACTAATTAATTAATTAATTTCAAACTATTATATAAATTACAATTTCATCTATATAGGTAGGTACAGTATTAATATGAAATAAAAAAAATACATTTCGTTAGGTTACAAATTATTAGGCAATTATTCATATCAATGTCTTTCAAAAAATCTCGAGCACAATAACATGATTTGGTTTAATCTGTCGGTCGACACATAACAATCGGGTAGGTCAAAAATAAGGGCATTGATTGCCCTTCTCATGCGACATAGCGGGGAATGCGCACGGGACACCGTGCGGCATTGTGCAGTCGCGAATAGTCTGTGCCGGCGGTTAGACCGATGGCGTAGGGAAATGATTGTGATCTGATTCCGATAAATCTAAGCTCTTATTATCGAGTGTCATAGGATATAAATTATGTTATAACAAGAAATTTCACGCGGCGAAGTCGCGGGCAGAAGCTAGTGCATTTAGATTTTTAATGGTTTTCTATAAAAACCAGAGCACTTACTTTTTAAGTGTCCTTAGCTGTTATAACAAGAATATTTTAACTAGCTATTAACTAATGCCCTCCGTTAATCTTGGCCGAGAAACCTGAACCTGAATTGTGCCTAATCTTTTGAACAGTTATTTCTTATACGCATTTGGAATGACTTATAATGCTATGGTCAAGTTCGTAGCACGTACAAAGGCACTAGCGAACCATGTATCAAAGTAATGGTACAAAAAATTATGTTTGAATTATTGAGACGGTAGTATAATATTATCTACTATTAACTATCTACTTAGGTAGGTACCTATTGTTTACATACTAAGCGGATAAACGAGCAAACACAAACTTACCGCGCCTCGGTTCAGTCACAGTATATAATCAAGCATAATAAACTCAATCTCTCTGGTCTTAGTTCTGCCAAAATGGACCATCCCACATTCCATTTTCCGTAGTAATTGTAATGATTTTCGACGGTTCACGCTGATTCATTTTCAATCTATTCAAAGCACAGGTTTCGGATTTATATCGGACTGTTTTTGTTGTATAGAAATAAACTACGTTTAGAATATTGGATAAGTTTCAAGTAGTTAACCGGTTTACCTATTGAGAGCTTGTGGGTTAGATCGTTTTGGTAGACCTCACTTCTTTTACTTCTTCCACCAGGGGCGCCGACTCCGTGGATGCTCGGGGGCTGCGGAATTGTATATCCGATATCTCTTTAAGGCAAAAGCGTCAGCGTCAGGGGCAAACTGACCAATTGTATATCCGATATCTCTTTAAGGCGAAAGCGTCAGGGTAGCCCGCGAAATTAAAATTTTCTTACGTTTTTTGCAATTTACAGGTAACCTTTTAAAGTGGGTGCAAATATTTTCAAGCTCGTTTTCGCTCGTAGAATTAAAAAACCCACAATGCAAGAGGAATTGATCAAAGTAACTCCTATTCAATTCAATTCAAAACATTTTATTTCGCATAAACCTACAGGGGCACTTATGAAACGTCAGAAGCTAGGTGCACGGTTCCAATTGGTCGCTTCCTATGGAGAAGAGCCGGTAAGAAACTCCACGGTTATTCTTTTCAAAATAAATGGTTTCTACAACGTTTTCAGATTACAGTGTTAATAGGTATGAGAGGACAGTGTAGGCCTATCAACAAGTACCTCCAGGTATATTTCTGTATGAATAGTCAAACGAAAAATTAACCTATGCGAGGTGCTAAAATTTTCGAGCAGCACAAACTATTTTCCGAGTCCGACAGACACTAATAAGATGTATGTTGGTCGGTGATGCACTTAAAACAGTTTACAACAATGAAACAAAGTGAAATTGGGTGTAGTTTGATAAGATTGTTTTCACTATAAAGGCTCCTGCAGACAGGCTAGTAGAACAATTTCTATGAAAACTTAATGGCAATTGTTCTACCAGAATCGCGAAATCTAAAATCGTCGCGAATAAAATTTATCTTAAAAAAACTTCTTGGATTTCCATTTAGGTAGATTAAGTTTGGCATGAGTATGAGCACCCACGAAGTTTTCAAAAAATCGGCCGTGTGTGTCTTCCGCCATTCAAGTTATCCCCAATGATATTGAATTTTTAAAACGTCTCACATTATCTAAATAACGTGATAGCTCAGCGGTACGTGGCAACGAGGGCGGCGGGGCATAAGTGCGGCGTCACGAGCGAGCCTAAGAAATGAGTCGAGAGGCGGGAAAATTAAAAGGTTCGCCAATCGTTATCCCATGAAATATTATAGATGCTTGTGTACGAATGTGACATAAATGTGACATTAAATATTAAGTGACGGTGGCGGCAAATTTCGATTATATCGCATAAGGTCCTTTGATGAGCAAGTTACCTACAAAAATAAGTTAATAATGAAATAGAATAAGAGTTAAATAACTACACTATCGCAATAGGTTACTTTGTAATGAATAAGACTGGTTAGTAGTGGTTACTATACCTACCGCTTAGGTTTAAGAATTTAAGACTAAGCTCAGGGGACGGCAACAGTGCATCTAATAGCGGTATCAAATAAAAAACTCATCACAGAATAAAACAATTTGGTAAGAAAATAAATAACCTCATATATGTGAGAATAGGGACACAATATTGTCGTCCTTTGGATATTCACTTACATTTTATATCTCACGCGTTGAGCGCAAAATTGGAGACGCACGCACAGCGCACACACACAATCTTTTTTTTGCCTGGCGTAAGTAATCCGACGGGATCCTTTTACACAAAGAATACGAGACCTACATAGGGGAATGTTTCATAAAGGTGTGAAAACTGTTGTAACAGCAAAGGCTTGAACAAAACGGATGTTATCGACAAAGGCGCGACACTATAACAAAACGCTTTGTGCCAAACAGAGAAGCTAAAATCCCGATGTTTGGCACAAAGGGCACCATGTAAATCGGGAATAAAGCATAAATTCCAATTATTTACACGTTTCCAAGGGCTTTGCGAGCTGCGATAACTCGGTTATGGTTGAGTAATGTTATTTACATGATTTAGATTTTGGGCGACGAAAACCAAATGAATTTTCAAATAAATGTTCTACTGTTTCTAGGTTCGTGGTTGTCCAGACATTCAGTGGTGGAGTCAAAATCAGTTTGAATTTCCTGTTTTTAATTAATACATGTACGTATATGTATGGAAGAACATGTTTTTCAGCTACAATGTTAAGTTTGTTTTTAGAATAAATTAATCCCAATAAAAGGGCATAGGTACCGTCACGCCCTTTGATTGTTGGAGAGTTCTTGTAGAAATTTGCCATAGTGCACATGTACAATTTCTCATAGTTATAAATCTATTACCGATATTGTTCACCACTTCTGTGGCGAAGACTCACGCCAGCAGTACTAAGGACTGGAAGAGTTCCATGCTCCTACCGCCTCCTGTCTAATACCCTACTGGCATTCTTTTTATTTAGTGTAAAGTTAGTTTTAATTAGTTATGTTGTGGTGCTCCTGTCACTGCCTCTTAGGCTGGCATATCTTATAACCAATTTAATAAAACCGTGCTAAAATGAGTAATTTCACCATCGAACAACCCTCAACTATAGGTCGTAACACGCCCTTGTGCGTGGTCCGACACGCACTTGGTCGGTTTTTTCAATACAATTACAAAATGTTTACCAACCTTTCTGATCCATGCACAGTTTGTGATATGCGGTCATTCCTTCTCTGTACTCTGTTTAATGGTTAAATTACAAGCTGCCATTTCTGTGGTAACTTCCAAACTGCCTAACATTAATATTCATTTAGGAAAAAAACTGTAATTACTTTATTCCGTTCGGTACCTAATTGTGCTCAATGAATGCCGATAGGACGGGCCCTATCTCCTGGGATCAAATCAACGGTTGTGGGCGTCTGCCTCCCTTCAGGAATTACAGGCGTTTTACTTATTAGTATTTCGGACTATTTTGTAATTTTATTATTTAATTTAGGTAAACATACATAATATGTATTATGTCGGAGACGGGTATGTGACTTTCGTTATTATCAGCGATATTTTAACTACTGTGAGCGTAGTGTGGGTAGTGTTGGTTAATGCGCAATAGAAAAACAGTTTGCAGTTCAGATCACATTATAATTTACTATCAAATTAATCACACTAGCTAAATTAGACACAAACTGGGTGCGACGGCGTTTATTAAAATCACCAATTAACACAATGATCACAAATTACAACTAACACAATAACTGAGCACCACGAATCGAGAACAGTTCCGTGACGTCTTCTCTCCGATGCGACCAGAGGCTGAATCCCCACTCGCCGTGGCCTTAAAATATCACGACTCTGTAGAAGCGCGCCTTTGGTGTGGATAGATCACTTGATGTCGCCAGTGGCGCGCTTGCGATTCGTTTCATGTCCGTACTAATGTCCGGATATACCGGTGTGTTGGGATATATGTATGATATTTCCCAAAGTGGTTAACAGACGCGTAATGTATACCATCAATTGACCAGTTTTGTCACAAGTAATCATTGTTGAGAACGAGCCTTTTGTCCCTGGCCAGACTCTGGGCTGCTGTTGAGATAGCATTATAGATTTCCTAATACATATCCCTGATAGTGACAGATAAATACCTAAGTGGCACGGAATCTTGGCCAAGCGCTTATCTCGCAAATACTTGTGACAACAAAAGCTGTGTTTCCAACGGTTGTTCTTATGAAGGTAGGTCAAAAAATGTTTACCCTTAGGTGCACTGTAGCGTAACTTAGATTTTTTTGTTGAATCGGGTTTCTTGTGCAAGTTTACGGTTAAGTTATTCAATTATTGTATTTTAGTGCTTCTAATTCAAACTTTAAAGGTGTTTTATAACCAACATGTCATTAACACTAGCACAGGGTGCACAGGCTGTTGGCTTAATCGATCAAAGGTTTTCACAGCGCGAAGTTATTGTGGTGCTTAACATACCAGGTTCGTCAGTGCAGTATGCCCTGAAACGATTCCAAGAGACAGGCCACTACTCTCGCAGACCTGGCAGCGGAGGTGTTTGATGCACATCGGCCTGGGACGACCGGTTTATTGTCCTAGAAATTTTAAGAAACCACTACCTTATTGCTGTTGAGATACGCCAGCGGCTCCAAATCGTAAGAGGTGTGATTGTTAGTGAGCGTGCAGTGAGAAGACGAATGGAGGAAATAAACTTAAAAGCCCGTAGATCAGCACGCGGTCCAGAACTTCTCAGACATCATCGAGTAGCTTACTTTAATTCGCACGTGAACACACCAGCTAGACCCATGAGCAATGGGCTCGAGTACTGTTCACAGATGAGTGTCGAATCGCTTTGCGTGCTCCAGATGGTCGGGAGCAAATGTGGAGAAGAAGAGAGAGAGGTTTCTACCCATTACCACTACACGAACGGTGAGATTTCGTGGAGGTTTGGGGAGGAATAAGGTCTGATGCTCGTATGGAGTTGGTTATTGTTAACAACCGCTTAAATGTAATCTGATACATCGAGGAGGTTCAAGAACATGTTTTACCATATTCGGGGTTCATTGGGTCAAAGTCAAAGTCAACACACTGATAGAGTACACCTACCCCTAATTCAGTGCCAAAAATATATTTATATACGAATTATCGATAAATTCACATGTGGCCAAGTTTCCGTGCCGGTAAGGTTGTAATAACCCTATAACTCTTCGCTCGACCTGAAGATCGAACATAGGTCCCCATGCTCAGTAGTCGCATTTGCGGCCACTAGATCAACGACTGGACTACGCAAATCCTCTTTCCTCAAAAGACCATTTCAGACACTAATCTATGTACATGGTCCTCACATGATCTGATCAAGAGAATGTTTGAACTTCTAAAGAGTCTGAGAATTTCTGAACTTCTGGAGAGACTGTGAACTCTGAGTTCGTTTCGGTGTTTCTTCTCAGAGTAGTCGAATAGAAACATCGACATCATCTAGTTTTAAAAATATTTTGACGTTTAAAAGTATTTGTATTTATATTAAACCTTCTTACTCAAGCAGTCTTCATTATTTACTTGTATTTTCAAGAGCCACAAGGCCGGGCTTGTCCTAATCTTGCTCGTAATTTTGATCGCGGATCTCGACTTAATTCCGTCGCCGCTAGACCGTTACAATGTTTTACTAAAGCTTATCCTTCACTGCGAATAGTCGACTTTTGAACAAATCTGTTAGGTATTGTGAAAATCTGAGTTTATTAGGTACCTATACGGTCTGAGGAAGAAATCATCAAATCAAAATCGAAAGGTATATACTACCTTCCGATTTTGATCTGAGGAATAAGAAATTGCATGAACAGTTTTAAAAACTAGACTAATGTTTGACAGTTGTTTATGGAACTGCATTTTTGAACAAATTACCATCTTTACATACCAAGACCCCTCCATGCCTCGGAAAGCACGTTAAGCCGTTGGTCCCGGCTGTCATTTGTAGATCTTTGACAGTTGTTACGGGTCGTCAGAAGCCCGAAAGTCTGACAATCATTCTTACCATGGGGTATCGTGTTACCCAGTAACTGGGTTGTAGAGGTCAGATAGGCAGTCGCTCCATGTAAAATACTGGTATTCAGCTGCATCCGGTTAAGACTGGAAGCCGACCCCAACATAGTTGGGAAAAGGCTAAGTAGATGATGATTTTTGAGCAGATTAAAAAATCATCGGTACCTACTGCATCAAAATTACCGATGGCAAAATATCGACTCTACAACTATCAACTATTACACTAGTAATGTAATAAATACTCCGCGTAATAGTTTACAATCCTTTAAATTCGCCGGCAAGTAACACTTAGTTTATGGAAGGTCTACGAAATAACAGGCCAGCAAAATAATACCTTAACCAAACTTTATATAATTGGATTTTGGAATAAATTCATTCGATAAGAACGTGATGGGCAATAAAAAGATTGTAATTTTTTATTGGAAATCTTTTGAAGCAGTCTTTTGACACGACTGGGTAAACAAATCGAAGGACCGGGAAAATGTAAATCACCGTAATTTTCATACGCCCGTGGCCGTAGTTAGCAGTTCTATAGACACTATGGTGATCAATAGAAAGTATTTACCATAATCCAGAGATTCGGCAAACGTTTTTATAATAATCCCAGCAGATATGTAATTTAGAGTCTAGACAAAATCAAACTAGTTGCTAATTTAATTGTGTAATTAAATATTATAACATTTTTTTTTACATTCTCTGATTACTTGAACTCACACACTTAGTCACTTAGCCCATTAGTATCACTTGTAATTTTTTTAGGAATATCGTATAGGTACCTACTTTTACAATGCTTGTAAATATGTGAACACCATGTATCCATTACATAATTATATTTTCTGTCATTGCTTCATTTTTAATTATTTTTACCTATTATGGTATAGTAATCTTATTCCAGGTGCATCGTCTTCACATATAATTATATTATAATTAATGTATACAAAATATTGTAAAACATTTTAAAAGAGTAACGGTGGAGTTTCTTGCCCATTCTTCTCCATACGAAAACTACCTTTTGGAAGGGGCGACTAGAATCAATTCTATTTTTTGTTTTTGACGTTCAGAAGTGCCTTTTTGTGCCTAATTGAAATAAATTATTTGACTTTGACTTTATGTACTCTCACTTCTTTGTCAAAAACCTTAACCATTTTATCCGACTACGGCAAACCTAAAGGAGGGTTATGATTTTAACAGGCTATGTGTGAATGTACATCTGTTCCCTCATATCTTCTACACCAGGTACTCGTCATATTTCTAATAACAACAACAATTTTTTTGACGTGATAACGTCTTATAAATCGATGAACGCCGGCTGCACACACGAAGTGTCACGTTCCGCCTGAGCCGAGCGTGCAAACGAGAGCGCGGAACAAGCAATAGAGAGGCACGATCGGCCATAGCGTTAGGCTTGTGACGTTGTCACGTAAAATTATCGTCCGTAAACCGACTTTACAGACAACCAATTTTTTTTAAATAACATCGGTTACATCGGTCATACGTAATCTGTAAGACTCCGGTTAAATATATGAAACCCGATGTTATTTTGTTACGATGTCTTGATTATACCTTTTTAATTGGGATTTTGTTGTAGTTGGGTTTTAGTTTTTAACTTTCTTTTTCTACACTTTTTTACATCATCTGACGTCACGTACGTACCAATTTCTGTATACATTTACTTCTAAAACAAATTAATTTAGCAATCAACTTCAAGCACCAAAAACCACTCGAAAAAAAAGCGATCGTCGTACAAACATCAACAAAACGAAAAAATCCAGTGTAACGCAATAACCATATATCACAAATTACACACGAGTAGCGACAAAATACCCAGGGAATTCCTGAACGTAACTCGACGCGGGAAAAATACGTATAAAAAGCAATCACGCTGTATCGTCGGTCGTAGATTGATTTCATTAGTTGGCTATCGGATGAAGTCCCTGCGGTAGGTGGTAGAGTGAAAAAATACCTTTGAGCCGCGTGCCAGGAATATATTGACTTATTTAAAAGTAAAAGAACGCGCGAGAATGTGACGATATCTTTGAAAGAAAGAAAAAACGTTTATTTGCGGTTAACATGACGCAAAAAAGAGTTTAACATACAAAAATGAGAAAAGGTTGGGGGAAGCATGCGTCACATCCACGCAAATCAGCTATCGCTCAGCATTATGCTACGACCCTATGCAAGACAGAGCCTCAGCGCTGGTTTTCAGCGACAGCCGGCTCTTTGGCATGTTGGGATGACACCTAGTCACCTTACGATCCACGTTTAAGGTAGAAATGCTTTAATTTAAGAATGTTATTAAGCTATTGCATAGCTTTTATCGCGGACTTTGAGCGCGGCGACCGAATCAAGAAATTCCGTAACGAAAAAAACCTAACATCCCCCACTCCGCCTACCATGTAATGACGGATACATAAAACAAAAATTACGAACGACCGTGATGTTATCATGGGAACATAATTTTTGTTTTATGTCATCATCCGTCATCATCCCAAGTGTAGCGTTGACAAATAGGAAGTATGGAGGTTACATATGCTATGCAATAGCTTTACCGCGGCAGTCCCCGAGTGCCACACGTTTTTTTTTTCATTGGTTATCCAGAAACATAGTCTTTTACTTAAACAAGTAAGTTCAAAAAAAATTAAAAATTGGTGTAGTTATCAATATTCAGGCCCACTTGACCATAAATACACTTTTTTTAAAGATTTAATAAGTTGAAGAGGTGGTCTTAGCGGGCCTAAATAGTTTTTACTTTATGAAAGTAGCTTTTCCAGGGTCGTTTTCGTCAAGCAACACAAAAAATTCAAATACAAATATTTTTATTTATAGAACATAGCAAACATAATCAGCCTGTAATTCCCACTGCTGGGACACAGGCCTCCTCTCGATGAGAGGGTGTGGGTCGTAATCCACCACGCGGGCTTAGGAGATGTCACATGTCTTCGAATTTTTGGTTCTAGGACATGGCCGTTTCCTCGCGATGTTTTCCTTCACAGTTTTGAGAGCAGTAAGGCAGTGAGGTTTTTGGAACATAAGTAAACGAAAAATACAGATGTTAATATAATAATATGTGTTGTTGGTTGAAACCTAGGAATATTAAAGGATTTCGAAGCTGTAATTTTGTTACCTTTAATTTTTATCGTTACTGTCGCTCGATATACTGTGTTTTGACGATCAATAAGATGTGTCAGATCCTTATAAGTTTGCTCGATTTTCTCGATCGTAATCCATTATCGCCTGTAAACGATCGATCAAGGTTAAAATCGGTATTTGGTAGACTTCACTAATTGTGGATTTATCGATCGAGAAAAACGATTCACAGTGGCAAACGCCGAAAAATACGACGTCGATCGTCTCTTGCCTAGCCATTTCGTTTGATCATACGTGTTGATCGTGAAAAATCGAGCACATCTGTAGGTACAAAGGTGCCTACAGATGTTGATTTTGCAGCCATTCATAAGCAGAAAATGTTGTCCACTTTTAATATAGTACATTACTGTCGCGGCCTGCAACAGGGGCATTGATGGATGAATGTGAAAATGTGGGCCGAGGCAAACATCGTGAGTTCATCAATGCCTGGTTGTGGCCAAGCCTTTTCTTTACAAGCGTTGGCCAAGCTTTGGCGATTTCCTCGCATTGTTTGAGAAAAGTACTATTACTTTTTTAAAATAATGCGCGAAAATTCTCACTAAGTAAATCTATACTAATATTATAAAGAGGTAAATTTTTGATGTTTGTTTGTTTGTAAGTTTGTATGTAGGGGATAATCTCTGAAACTACCAGTCGGATTTGAAAAAATATTTTTGCATTGGATAGCCCAATTCTTGGGGAAGGTTCTTGGGCTCGCGAATGAAGTCGCGGGCAGAAGCTAGTTAATAATACATTCCATGACGATTAATACAATGATGCGCCAATATGTTAATTTGTTTCTTCTTTCCAAGCTTTAATAGAGCTTTTCTTTAGCTCCATTTGCAAGCCAAATCACAATTTAAATAAAATCTTTGACAAGTTACCTCCTTGGTTGCCATGTGTCGATTTACCTCGGAGAAGGTTGTCAAAATAATGCTCAAATTTCCAAGCATGTTTGAGAAATAATAATTACAGTTTGATTGTAAAAAAAAGGGATATTATAAATTGCATATCAAATAAATAATCGCCTATCAATAATTACATCATTTATATTCTTTTTTACATCAAATAACTTACTTCACTACAAATAAACTAAATGTTTAACAAAACTCAAACTGCAGATAATTCGAAATTATACATCAATATAACATTACTTTTTCCTCATAATGCAATACAGTTAAATTTATTTTTGTACAAAAATACTACATACATAGCATAAATACTGACTGCACAGCAAATTAATAATATAAAATATAAAAAAACAAAACTGGTTGTTCTATGGCTGAATGGTAGGTTAGGTTAGGTTAGAACTGTGACCACATAATATACCGCACGAGCCGAGCGAGCGAAGCGAGCGGTGCCGCGGCAGCGGCCGGCGAGTGCCAGTGCGAACACCGTGTTTTCGAGTGCAGTTTACCAAGATATTTCCCCATAGAACAACCAGTTGAACCATGGGTAAATTTACTTCTCCGTAGTACAACCAGTTGGACATCGCAGTTACTATCGCTAGTATCACCGGTGGTTCAGTTCGGTAGTACTAGTGGGAACAAAGGTTGGGAACAAACAGTCTCACTAGAAAACTGCTGTACATAATATAAAAATAGAAGCTATATTTAAAAGAAAAAGAGTTAACATGTATAATGTGCATTAAGATTATTAGCTGTGCATTGATGAAAAAGCTTTTGCTTTAGGAAAAATCGCTGTACGCTGCGAAAATAAATTGTAGTGTGTTTAGTGATATTTTGAGTTGAATATTTTGCTGTGCAATCAGTAATTTTGATGGGAATTTGGAATCTTATTGCATAGAAAAAGGATATTTTTTGATTTGCGTTTAAATACTACCCTAAAAAAAATACCCGCCGGCTCTCTCTGGCCAGCTTCAATCAAGTCTTCAGTTTCAACAGTTTTTCCCATCATATTGTTTTCTCCAATTCTTTATTTTTTAAATGACTTAAATTATATTTCAATTCATACCACAAAGGTATCAGGTAAGGTATGTAAATATTTTAGATTAAAGGGTCTATAGGTACAAGGAGATCGCTTTTCAATGCGTATACAATATACGTAATAAATCTAAAACATAAATTGTACTTCGTTACAAAAAAAAATGCCATACGTACAGGTAGGTACGAGCTTTGATGTACAAAATGAAATATTGTAAATCAAAAAAGAAACTTCAGAAAAAACAACTGTAAGATATTTCAGAAAATTTAAATTGTTTATTGTAATAATTGATTTACATGAATATTTACAAATACAACGTGTTCCTTTTGATGCCCCATAACTCTAAGGTTACCTAAGGTTATAGGACTTTTTGTATTATAAGTAAATATAGGTAATACAAAAAGTCCTAGAATATGTATTCCAAAAATACAAGGTTTCGAAGACTACTCTCGACGCGAAGTTTCATTGATATGTACGAGTAATAAATAATTTTCATTCAAACCAATAATTTATATTTAAAGCTAAGAAAATGCGACAATGGTGCCGATTCCCTTGTTCACAAACAAAACTAAATTTAAGTTCAGTGCATCTTTTTCTTTCTATTTCATTAAGAAAAGGACAGAAAATAAATTTTAGTTTAGTCCTGTCAAATTAATCAGCGATTGACGTAAATTGACGTAATTTTAGTAGGCAAGTTTTTAATCACGTCTAAACTTGTATGGAGTAGTGAGTGACAGGCGCTGATTAATTTGACAGGACTAAACTAAAATTTATCTTCTGTCCTTTTCTTAATGAAATAGAAAGAAAAAGATGCACTGAACTTAAATTTAGTTTAGTTTGTGAATAAGGGAATCGGCACCATTGTGATATATTTTTTTAAGGATAAAAACAGTCAGAATTAAATGTTCACGTAAGTGTGTTTTCCATAAATAATCGTGACATTACCGAATTATTTCGAACGAACAAATGATGAGGAAAAAAAATAAAAATAATTCCTGCGCCGGTTGTTTCTTTGACATGGTCTCATTAATACCCTAGAGTTATGGGATATTAAAAGGAACACGTTGTATGATGATGATGATATTTGACAAGGTCACGTTTACGTTGATAGTACCTGTACCCAATTGCGTAACTTATTTTCGTAAACGATCATGAGAAATTTAATTTTGATAGTTCAACAACATTAATTGCGTTATTTACGTTGTTGAGCAGATTTTTGACGTGATAACTTCTTATAAATCGATGAACGCCGGCTGCACGCACGATAAAGTGTCACGTTCCGCCTGAGCCGAGCGTGCAAGCGAGAGCGTGGAACAAGCGATAGAGAGGCACGATCGGCCTAAGCGTTCGGTTTGTGACGTTATCACATAAAATTATCGTCCGTAAACCGACTTTAATTTTTTTTTCAACTTATGAAGCAATGGATTAGCAATCTGTTTCAAATCGAAGCAAAGTGTGATTGATCGTGTATTACGCAATTAGGGTACCGGTCGACCGACCTCTGCTTGGGTGAAAATAGATAAACATATCGTCCAGGTATACCAACGTTGTATCACATTCCAGAGGCGGTGAAAATAGAGAAAACGAATTTTCCCAGGTCCTAGCTAGATCGATTTGTCGCCCCCCTACACCCCCATATTGCAACTTTCATCAAAATCGTTGGAGCCGTTTTCGAGAAAGTGATTACAAATATATATACAAATATTGCTCATTTAATAGTATAGGATAGATACCGAAAAAGTTGCCGTGTCAACAACATGTAAAGATTGTATTTTCGAACTGCGAATTGTAAAAACTAAAACAATTTTAAGTTACATCTAGTAAAGGACATTATAAGAGTATTTAACATAAATAAAAATACTTAGATAAACGTTGACGCTCTTACACGACCACATTACCTATAATATATAGAATGTATGTATGTATCTAGAAAGAAGGCGATCAACAATGCCCTGCAAAGAAAATAGCTCATTCTTTGCAGGGCATTGTTGATCGCCTGTTTTGTATTGCTCGGTTTTTTTAATCCTTATAAGGCACTTTTGAACGTCATTTACAAAAAAAATAGAATTGATTCTAGTCGCCCCTTCCAAAAAGTAGTTTTTGTATGGAGAAGAATGGGCAAGAAACTCCACTGTTACTCTTTTAAAATGATTTACAATATTTTTATAGGAACTCCAATTAATGAACACTCGATTTTGTTTTATAAGCGCCTTTCTTAAGGCTCGTGTCGCGCCTGTTTGAAAGAGCCTTTATGCCAGCAGTTACTTCTAGAATAAAGTTGCACGTAAGTCCCTCTTTTTTACCTGACTTGTGACTAGAGAGGCCCAAAAAGAATCACGGGACAAAATAGGCAGTTTTTCGGCTACATTCTGCTCATAGATGCAATCAATCATGTCCAATTAATGAACACTCGATTTAGTGTCGTCAGATTTTAATTTATCCGTTGGATAAATTGCAATCGAGCTGACGTTGCTTAGAAAAGTAGATTATGTATTTGAAAATCTTATAAGCTCAATCGTTTCTTAATTTGGTACATTTCTAGTAAAATGGATAAAAAGAAATGAATGAAATAGTTTGTGTTAATAATTACCGTCTTATCCCGGTCTACGGAGGTACAATCTGCACAATATTATCTACAGCCTATAACGCACCATAACTATAACTGCAGGGACCTGCCTCCTCTTTGTGAGATGAACTGGGACGTAACCCACAACGCGGGCGCATTGCGTGTTGGTGGATGTCACATGTCTTTTAATTTTTGGATCTAGGACATGCCGCTTTCCTCACAATGTTTTCCTTCACCGTCTTAAGAGCAGTGGTGGTGAAATGAATGACCTAGGACACGTTAGTCGGGACTGTTACCACTGGACCACCACCTTCTTTGGTACGGTACAGTACGCAACAAAAATTACGTTAATTAACGTAATTACGTTTATTATTTACGTGATCTCCGCCTGTGGACATTTGCAATATCAGAGGATTCGTAAATGATACACCGGCAACCGGCACAAAGTGGACAGCTAGTCCCACTACCAAATACGCTGACCACCACGGTTATTTATTTATGTCTGGCATCACACCGGGTCCTACCAGAATAACGGCGCTGCGGTATTTATATTTTTAAATATCGCAGCATTATACTAGGATTGGAGGAGCCATACTGGCCTCGCACAGGACTTTTTTTGTTTTCATGATTTTGTTAATTTTAATGTCCTTTTTTATTGTTTGTATTTCCTGTGTGTGTCCCAACCAAAATATTTTTCTTTCTTTCACGTCCTGCTGTTTACCACGACACAGGAGCTATTGTCGCATGGCTTTACATGTAAAATTAGTTTCCGTCTGCCACCAGAAAGGTTGCCAGTTTCATTAAAAATGCTATTTACGAGTATGTTACCGACTATACTAAGTGCCTGATTCTTTTGTGTTTGTTTTAATTGAGAGCTCGCCCGTCGACCCTCACCGCCTGACATATGAGCAATGTTGAGTACGGACACTCGGCCCGGACGAATTGCTCAATTCATGTTCCATGGTTCAATTAATTAATGAGATTTTGCTCGGTTAGTAATTAAGAATACTTTATAGGATACCTGCTTTGTTAGTATGGTGAGAGTTCTATTCAATATACTTAGTGTAGCATAAATTAATGGGTTTCTCTTGCCACATATCCAACGACACCCGGGGATCGAACCCAGTGCGTTGTAAGGTTAAGAAATGAAAAGTTTAATTGTGGTAAAATAACACTGTATAATTAGATTTGTAAAACTAAACACAAACAATTATAAATAAAACAAATCAAATAGAAAATGAGTAGTCGTCAGCTTGCGAAATTTTTTTGGGAAAATATTATGACAAGGGATGGGAGAAATTTTAAATTTTTAGACCTAGGCTCATCGACTTTCGTAATTTAATTTTGGTGAACGACGAAACGACGCGGATTTATCGCCAATAGCTAATGTCGACCCCGCGTCATATAGGACGCACGCATATCAAAAGTAGTCGCGATGAACCTAAACATCGGATTACGTAATTAGAAAAACGATTAGAACGCGCTAACAAGATTTAAGAATAAATAGCTAAAGTAAGAATAAGAGAAAAAAAAGGTTGATCCGCTTGAGGGTGGCACTTCACCGCGCACCGCTTCCGACCGTCCTTCGTCCCGCCGCGGCGCTCGGCTACGCACGACCGTGGCTTCTCTGCCCGGACCACAGGCGAAACGCGGATACGGAGGGACCCCGCAGTGAATAGGGCTGGTTGGCTGGCTCTGGCCCAAGCGTGGATGTGGCGGGAACCCGCACCAAATAGGTAGCCGTCCCTGGCCTGGGGGTGGAGCCGGAATCGACCTTGTCTGAGGTAAAACAATCAAAGGAACAATTTGGGATCGGGGAGAATACTCGTATCCCCGATTGGTCCCGGAAATGGGCACCAGCTGGCAGCAACGGCTTTAAATTTACTTGCTGCTTGTCTGCTCACGAATATTCAGGAAATAATTTCAATATAAATCTTCAACGAGTTAAATTTTGGTGTCTATCTCTGGACTCTCTTGGCTGACGACTGACTGATGTCAACCCAGAAAAAATTCAATATTCTTTTCATTTAAAAATTTTGAATTTGCGTCAACTTCAAGAAAAGAGGAAAAAATAAGGCGGCCTATGATGTACGCGTAAAAACGTTTGATAATGCAGAGTTATGCTGCAGTACCCCCTTTCTAACAAAAAAAAAAATATCGATACTATCGATATAAAATCCAAACAATGTAGCATCACTAGTGTCGGATATCTCCGAGGGTATTACGAGAGAGGCTGAACGTTAAGTAACTAAAAGATAAATAGAACCTAATCCTAGACTAATAAATAACCAAAGTAACCTAAAGGACGACAATTGGAGTGCTACCGATAAGGAATAAGTTTGAACCGGATCGAACCTAAACGTTACCGATGCGAGCTCCAGAAGTGCCAACTAAACCTACCAATTAACTAACTAAGACAAGAATAAGTTACAAGATAAGACAAAGAGACTAATAGCTAAGGTGAAGAGAGGAAACATTAGCATAGAATAAAAAGAATCTACATTGTTGAAGATGCTACATTGTTTGGATTTTATATCGATAGTATCGATATTTTTTTTTGTTAGAAAGGGGGTACTGCAGCATAACTCTGCATTATCAAACTTTTTTACGCGTACATCATAGGCCGCCTTATTTTTTCCTCTTTTCTTGAAGTTGACGCAAATTCAATATTTCCTACTTGCGTTAACTAATACAAATGAATCCAACGTACATATTAGTTTTACCCCTAATTATTTTCTAACTACGTAATTTTATGATTTAAAATTAATTATGGTTTCAAACTATTTACAAACGGTCTTAGTATATGGCCTTATTTTTTCAGACTAACATTTTGTTTTTTTTTTCACATTGACATTCTGATTGTCACTGTCCTATCAGGGAATAATAAATAATATTTATAACTAAATAATAAATAAAACGCTTAAAGCTACGAACAAAAGTGGTAAGCAGATCCCTTCATAATAATTATATTAGTTTAAAAACTTGCAATTTACGTTATTTTAGGCGTGGAACGCTGCAGTGTTTTTTTTCTTTTCCTTTGCTAGAGTTAGTAGCGTCTTGTCGCCGGTCTCATCTTACCCGACTACGACGATGAGGGTGTTGTTAACCTCTAGGTATGTCCCAGAGGCACAACATCCCTCTCATTTTACTACTCATCCCGTTAGTCAGACTCTAGGCACTAATTAGGCCGAAAGTCGATTAGGATGCAAATCCTACAGACGGTCACTTAATTTGTCCTTTATTTTATTGGACTGAGGTAGTTTTTGGACTCAGGCTCATTTCCATAGCCTGATGCTCTTTTTTGGACTTGGTCTAATTTTTGACTTTAATGTTCTCCCCTTTTTACCTCAGTCTGTATTTTTTTTTCCTAACTTCAATAGGTATTGTTTTCTTCTTTTATCGTTACTTTTTTTTCATCTTCTTTTTATTCTATGCTAATGTTTCCTCTCTTCACCTTAGCTATTAGTCTCTTTGTCTTATCTTGTAACTTATTCTTGTCTTAGTTAGTTAATTGGTAGGTTTAGTTGGCACTTCTGGAGCTCGCATCGGTAACGTTTAGGTTCGATCCGGTTCAAACTTATTCCTTATCGGTAGCACTCCAATTGTCGTCCTTTAGGTTACTTTGGTTATTTATTAGTCTAGGATTAGGTTCTATTTATCTTTTAGTTACTTAACGTTCAGCCTCTCTCGTAATACCCTCGGAGATATCCGACACTAGTGATGCTACATTGTTTGGATTTTATATCGATAGTATCGATATTTTTTTTTGTTAGAAAGGGGGTACTGCAGCATAACTCTGCATTATCAAACTTTTTTACGCGTACATCATAGGCCGCCTTATTTTTTCCTCTTTTCTTGAAGTTGACGCAAATTCAAAATTTTTAAATGAAAAGAATATTGAATTTTTTCTGGGTTGACATCAGTCAGTCGTCAGCCAAGAGAGTCCAGAGATAGACACCAAAATTTAACTCGTTGAAGATTTATATTGAAATTATTTCCTGAATATTCGTGAGCAGACAAGCAGCAAGTAAATTTAAAGCCGTTGCTGCCAGCTGGTGCCCATTTCCGGGACCAATCGGGGATACGAGTATTCTCCCCGATCCCAAATTGTTCCTTTGATTGTTTTACCTCAGACAAGGTCGATTCCGGCTCCACCCCCAGGCCAGGGACGGCTACCTATTTGGTGCGGGTTCCCGCCACATCCACGCTTGGGCCAGAGCCAGCCAACCAGCCCTATTCACTGCGGGGTCCCTCCGTATCCGCGTTTCGCCTGTGGTCCGGGCAGAGAAGCCACGGTCGTGCGTAGCCGAGCGCCGCGGCGGGACGAAGGACGGTCGGAAGCGGTGCGCGGTGAAGTGCCACCCTCAAGCGGATCAACCTTTTTTTTCTCTTATTCTTACTTTAGCTATTTATTCTTAAATCTTGTTAGCGCGTTCTAATCGTTTTTCTAATTACGTAATCCGATGTTTAGGTTCATCGCGACTACTTTTGATATGCGTGCGTCCTATATGACGCGGGGTCGACATTAGCTATTGGCGATAAATCCGCGTCGTTTCGTCGTTCACCAAAATTAAATTACGAAAGTCGATGAGCCTAGGTCTAAAAATTTAAAATTTCTCCCATCCCTTGTCATAATATTTTCCCAAAAAAATTTCGCAAGCTGACGACTACTCATTTTCTATTTGATTTGTTTTATTTATAATTGTTTGTGTTTAGTTTTACAAATCTAATTATACAGTGTTATTTTACCACAATTAAACTTTTCATTTCTTAACCTTACAACGCACTGGGTTCGATCCCCGGGTGTCGTTGGATATGTGGCAAGAGAAACCCATTATTTATGCTACATTAGGTATTATATCTATATTGCATAAAAGTTTTTGAAGTGAAAACTTATTTTCGAGATGGGAAAAAAACAATTGAACACCACCACCGTTACCGACACCTCATTTTTGTAAACGCGATTGTGCCCTTTTTCTTCCACCAAGGCGATCTTGTTCAAGTTTTCACTTCTGTCGGCACTCCCGGAGTGCCACCGGTTTTTTTTTACTGTTGTTAATACTGCGGAGTAATTGCGTAATACATACAAACTGACAATTGATCGCAATGGGTTTCATTTTGGCAGTTCACTCACGTTCATTGCGTTACTCACGTTGTTGAACTGACGAATATTTCAAATCTATGAAGCAATGGGTTAGCAATGTCTTTCAAAACTTTCGAATTGTGATTGGAAGTGTGTTACGGAATAAGAGTGCAGGTCTCATCAAGATAGCGTTTTTTAGGGGTTCATCGCATTGCATGAATGTGTAACCAGTGAGTGAGGGAACAGCACACCGCTTACCCCTTCCGGGAATACCATCTTAGTGGCTCAATTACATAAATGTTGATATTATACGGATCGTATCCGGCACCCGAGTGTCTATTTACACGGTTACGTTGAGCGAATACGGCCGTATATCCGGTGTGCTTTAGACGACCGGATAACGCCACTACCGGCCGGTATTTACTCTCATCCTGCTTGCCTGTACATTGCCTCCCCTATACGATTACACAAACATCTAGAAATATTTTGCTAATAGTTTAGTGTTGCTATCGACTTTAGTACCGTACTAAAATCGTAACAAAGATAACTAAAGAAAGAAAAACTCGTCAAAGTTTAGTTACCTACTTTTGTTCACTATTAGTGTCATATCTTTACTTATTTCATTTCATACTAATAATTGTGGCAGTCACTGTGGCAGGACACAAGTACCCACAATATAAATTTTGTAACACCTACCTTGTACCTGTAACCTTGAAATAATTACTTACCGCCGCTCGTTAGATTTATTTATTTATTTAGCTACAACGGTTGTGTTACAAACAATTACAGTAACTAAAATTATAAAAATAAAAGAGACAATTATAACACAGCTTAAAATATACAAAATAAAAACATGAAAACATGAATAAAAGAAGGTTAACAACACTTTCACAAATTCCTCTCAAAGTACTTCTGACATACCAATAAAATCTTTGCCCATCCATCCGCAAACAGGTCGCCTGTTGGGTTAGAATCCAAGAGATCATTAAGCGCGGCCAGAGTGCGAGGAATTGGCGACTTAGCACGCGCAACAGTACGACATGGAGGCACGGCGAACAGCCTGTGCCTTCTGCCCCGGCAGTAATTGTCTGGGACAAAGAAGCGCGCCAGCACGTCAAGCAGATCAGGAGCGTCAGTAGTGCCACGGATCGTCTTACAGACTATTGTGAGCTGATCTCAAGCTCGCCTTACCTCTAGCGAGTTGTATCCGAGGCAACCCAGTAAGAATTTTGTCAGATAGAGTAAGGATAGTAGCCGTATTTTTACTTATAAAACTTTTTCTAACAAAAGTGCGTACCTAGGTACTTTCATGTGGATTCCACACACAAGAGCTGGTTTCCAGCTTGCTACGTACAAGCGCATTAAATATTATATTGATGGCATGAGCGGTGCAAAAGTCGCGGCAATTACGCAGAACAAAACCTAACCTTTGGTAGGATTGTTTAGCTACCATGGCCATATGGTCGTGGAAGGTGAGCTTTCGGTCAAATGTGACTCCCAGGTCTTTCATGGCTGTTGACTTCGTGGTGGTGTTATAATTTAAATTATATTCAAAATTAACTGGGTGCCACATTCGACCGAATGTCATAGCGAATTATTTGGACGAATTAAACTCTATCTTTTTGTCAACGCTCCATATTTTGTATATCGTATCAATGTCTTGCTGCAGTGCCAAACTAGATAAACTTTCCGCGTCCGTGCGTAACTGCCGCGCACTCGATACTGATGCGTACTGATATACACTGAGATTTCAAAATGCATAATTTCAGCCGTTGTCTATGAACATAGAATATTGCCTAATATAGCGGTGGCCGTCATATTAAAACGTTTGTCATGAAAATCTGTCATTTTCATCAGTGTTTGACATTGACATTATAAGCTGTCAAAAACGCTCTTTAAAATTGGAGAGCCGTTATTGTGTTACCATTCACCACTTTCATAAGAAATCAAAGCTTAAAAGAGTACTTAAGTATGGCACGCCCTCTAATGTCATTTGCCACCGCTCACTGCGCAATTTCTTGCAATAAACTGCTTTAGTATAAAACGATTGGAGATACTTGTACAAGCACTCATTTACCGTGGACACGCCTGAGCTCCTTTCTAAGTGTTTGATGTTACGAATTCAGAGAGTTTTTTCTATAGACTTGTGTTGTTTTCACCGGTCAATCACTGTCAAAGTGAACCGACTGGGTAAGTACGTAGATTACGTCAAGAGGATTGGCACCAGTGGACCTCCTGTGATAATAATCCATACTTAATATTATAAATGAGAAAGAACCTACTTTTAACTCCGTCTGTCTGTTAGCTTTTCAAGCTTAACGGCTGAAGGGATTTGGATAAAATTTGGCACACGGATAGACAATGACCTGGGTTAGATTAGGACCAGTTAGGACATAGGACTTATTATTCCGGTAGTACGTGTCCGTGGGACAATGTCTGACCTACATGCGGTCGGTAATAATGATTACTGAACATTTGACTGTTCGTAAAATAGTAATAGGAAAGCACAATTTCAAATCAAATCAAATCATTTTTTTTTTTTAGATGTCAACAGATGATACTTATCTAATATACATTGTAACACCGAATACATTTTCACGCCTCCCCCTTATGACCTATGCTAAATATTTTTGGGAGTGCATTCGCTCCCGGCGCCGGCTCCCAAATATAACGTCACTGGGAACCAGCATGACATTACTGCCGGCAGCCTAGATTAAAAACATCGACTGCCGT
Organism: Agrochola litura; assembly: GCA_949152395.1. Lineage (NCBI taxonomy): Eukaryota > Metazoa > Arthropoda > Insecta > Lepidoptera > Noctuidae > Agrochola > Agrochola litura. The sequence continues at coordinate 1,801,495 of OX424490.1, forward strand.
CACTGCCGGCTCCCATAATGGACACCGGTGGCGCGACGTTTATGGAAACCCTTCCAGTATTCAGAACTCCAACTAACTAACCCTAACTAAAGTATTTTTTCTATAAATATTCTAGTCGTTTTTGGAACTCGCGGGCCGCTGCCGCGGCACTGCTCGATTCGCTGGCTCGTCTCGTGCGTAGGGGGTCTCAATTCTAACCTAACCTTATTTTGCAAGTAAAAATATTTCGGTTCCGGGTACTTAATACTTGTTTACTGGAATATGGAAATATAATACTGGAAAAAAATATTGCTTTATTACGTGTTTTTTTTAATTATGCCTACTAACTATCTACTACAATATGCTAAATTACCAACCCCGTTTTCGGCTTTTTTTTCCAAACTCAATATCAACTATTTTCGAGTAATTTAACGTTTTTTTAATTGTATGAAGTAAAAATATAAAAAGTACCCAATAACCCTGGTATACAGGGTTAATGGTTATAGGTAACCATTTTCAAGTAATTTAACATTTTACATCTTAAAATGTATGAAATAAAAATGATTTGACATTGGCATAGGGGTCATCAGGGGTAATTTTGTTTCAAATGACCTCTCCTACATCCCCATAACGGATTGCCGACGAATAACCAACAACTATAATGTTCTCACTGCTTAGACTCAGGCCTCCTTTCTGTGAAACGGAACGGACCGTAATCCACCACGCGGTTCCAATGTGGGTTAGTCAACTGCCATCAGTGGCTGCGTTCCAATTAGCGATAAAATAAAAAAGAAATAGCTGCTGTAATCGAAGTTTCAAAGGCGGAAATTAAAGGCCTCTCTTCAGAGCAAGATATTTATTTCACGGATAATTAAACGGTGCCCTGAAGAATTCAAATGCGAAATCCGGTAACAAATTGTAGATGTCTGCCTGAGGATGAGGGTTTTGGCTTATGGTGTTTCAATTGCAGTGGTAGATGATATAGACATATTGGCTAAATTAATCTCAAGCTTGAGAGCAGTGGTGGCCCAGTGGTAACGGCCGCGACTTAATACGAGTTGTAGGTCGTTGGTTCGAACCCAAGCAGGCACTTTACTTTGTGTAAATTATTTCATCACCACTGCTCTCAAAACGTTGAAGGAAAACATCGTGAGGAAACCGGTATATCTTAGAACCAAAAATTCGAAGTCGATGTGACATCCGCCAACCCGTACTGGGCCCACGTGGTGGATTATGGCCCACTCCCTCTGGCCTGTGTCCCAGCAGTGGGAACATTATAGGCTGATTATGTAATCTCAAGCTTAATAGAATTCGATTTTAAAGACGATCGAAGTGGGTTTGTTGAAAATTTCGCGGATACCTGGGTACGGTTTGGCGAATTATTATAATATCAAGTAGGTATAACATAATACTTATTAGCTTTATATTATCCGAAGAGGAAGACGCAAGCGTTTAGGATATCTACATTTAACCACATTGAAGTAAATCTTTGATTATAAGTTGATTTCTTTAGCACCTTTGTTTGAGCATAGCTTGATTGTATTCTGAATGGGCACTTTAGTCAAAACTTCCTCTCAAGCACAGTTGTGAACGTTGCTGTGCTTACCATAATGTTCATGCAAGTAACTTATTCTCTGTCTCTTTTTTAGTTCTTAGTAGGTATACAAAAATCGAATCGATGTTTATAAAATACACACATTTATCTACTGGAAAATTCCACACTAAAAAAACAACTCACTCAACCTCTTTCTATCTTTCTAAAGTTGTATTAAACTCTATTATTCCACGTTCGCTGATAAACATTCTCGTCTCTCCAAGCGAAAGTATTCTGAGAAAAATATAAATGAAATGTTTCATATTTCAAGGGAGGAGAGGGGCATTCCGTTTCTTGCAACAATTCCTTCCAGAAAAATGGGTGAATGTTGGTAATAAAAACATAATAAGCTTAGGAAAGGGCGCTATACGCCACGCGAGGAGACAGGCGACACCGCTCACGTACCAAACTCATAATGACACCAATAAATAACTCTAGTGTTAGACGGTTTGGGATATACGCCCGCTTTGTGGGTACCATGTAAAGATAACTTGAGTTTATGCATCAGCATAGGTATTAGATATCGAACGAAATTATTATTGCGTTCTTCCGGTGACAGATCTTCTGTTGTGACGGGTGTAAAATACCCTAAACGAAACCGAGAGATAGATAGATAGAATATTCTTTATTATGTACACCATCAAAATTAGACATTAATTTAGAAATTTTACATTGGGTGACACAATGGGCGGTTTTATCGCTAAAAGCGATCTTTTACAGACAACCTTTGGATGGATTTAAATGGAAAAGGAGAGTATCTTGTTCTTCCCGTTATTTTGTACTAGATCATACCTGGAAACCAATGTAAAAGTTCCAAATTTTTTTGACGTTTATTTATTAAACCTAGTTTTAAATGTTATAATATAACTTTCTTAGTCACCCAAAGGGCAATGGAGAGGGCTATGCTTGGAGTTTCCCTACGTGATCGAATCAGAAATGAGGAGATCCGCAGGAGAACCAAGGTAACCGACATAGCCCGAAGAATTGCCAAACTTAAGTGGCAATGGGCAGGGCACATTGCTCGCAGAACGGATGGCCAATGGGGCCGAAAGATTCTGGAGTGGCAACCGCGTACCGGAAGACGTAGCGTTGGAAGGCCTCCCACAAGATGGACCGATGACCTTGTGAAGGCCGCAGGAATCCGCTGGATGCGGAAAGCACAGAATCGGCCGAAGTGGAGGTGCTTGGGGGAGGCCTATGTTCAGCAGTGGACGTCTTTCGGCTGAAATGATGATGATGATGATGATGAATATAACTTAACTTTAATTACTCTCACGATAAACACAATATTTTGCGTGCGTTACATTGTGCACTAGGTACCAAATTTTCACAGTAAAAATAAAAGTCGTTTCCCAGTAGTAGTAGTAGCGCTGGTCCAGCTCCACAAGGGCGCATGAACTAATTGATTAGCATTCGAAGGTATTGTTGCAGCTGCTGAAGATTGTAAGAACTATCTTTGCTTCTTTAATCCAATCTCTTTGTATTTTGTATAATTGCAACACATGTGTGAGCACTGTGACCATGTACATTCCATAAAGCGACCATTTACCGAGTACGTCTTTCATTGACTTAAATATGCCCTGGCGGCTGAGAGTATGTCATGCTCACTCAAATGTCTCGCTGATGGTGGCGTGTGTTTTGGATCATTAAGTTCCCTTCAAAATGGTTGAGCTAAATGGTGCTGATCCATGCGTCATGTTCATGAACGGGCGCCGTCAGTAAAGACTGGTCATCTCTTGCCGCCACAGTTTATTTTAATTTTTAAATTGTTTTTGTTTTTATATTTTTATCACGGACACTTTTAACGTGCACGTCTTTCTTCATTGTTCTCACATATATAATTTCAACATGAATGATGTAACCAATATTTTAATTTAAAAGAGTGTCCGTGGAGTTTCTTGCCTGTTCTTCTCCATGGGTACCTACTACGCTTTGGAATGGGCAACTAGCTTCATCTTTCTGACTGACCGACCCCTTGACAATTCAAAAGTACCTGTAATTGGTTTATTTTAAATAAATGCTTTGAGTTTGAATAATCATTTTTGCACAAGGTCACTTAGTTTGATGTACACAATGCGTGAATGACGGCTTTGTTAAGGGTATTTTTACACCTGTATTGTGAAATACACCAATTTTTTTTTTAATGTAACTTTCTTTTATTGAGAAGAACTGAGTACTACCAGCCTATTATTGTCCTACTGCAGGACAAAGGCCTCTTCTCATACAGAGAAGGCACGAGCATTGATCACCACGCTTGCTCAAGACGGGTTGGCGATTTCAGATTTATATAGCGTTCATCAGAAAGTTGTGGTCGAATTTATGGACCATCATACTGAACAAATTTATCCATGAAACCAACATCGTAATCGAGCAAAAATAGTCAGCCGTCCCATACATTTGGGTCGAGTAGGTATTGAAGTTTTGAACACGAACATCGAACACGGCACAGGTGGTTCGTAGGTGTGGACGTAAATTAGCAAAGTGAACACGAACACCCTAAGAACACAGTTCGACTTGTGTTTGTGCTCAACCGCCCCACTCTCTTTAGTAGCCATGGATTCGAAATTGGATCGCCACGAACATTTTTGACGAACACAGTGTTTGATGTTCGTTAGTGGTACGCACTAGTGATGTGCCGGATATCCGAATCCGCGGATATCCGCGGATATCCGAGGGAGAAAAAACATCTGTATCCGTTACTTTTTGGCGGATCTTGAACGGATCTTTTATATTAATACATTTCATTACGTATACGTATTACGTTCCTAACGGATACGGATACAGATACAGAATACAGATCTTTTTTCTCCTTCGAATATCCGCGGATACGGATATCCGGCACATCACTAGTACGCACAGGCGAACTAAGCGTTCGATGTTCGTGTTCACCGTGTTCTGGTTCGTTCGTGCGTCCACGCCTTTAGAAGCAAACTGTTAAACAGGTCTGAATGTCAGAGAGGACACTCTACAAAACCGAACTTTTAATAAAACTCGATGTCCTATTTTATGGCTGGGTACCTACTACTATACAGGGTTATTTTAAATTGGCTAGCTAAACTCTGCAGACGCAATGGGCATCGATATCTGAACACGATAAAATAAAAAGACATGCAGTTTTTTTTTTTGGGAATTCAACGACACCGCTGTCCGCTGCTGTGTTATTACTTCAAGTATAAGTTGAGAAAAATTTTCGTCTGTGAAGTTTACCCAAAAAAAAAAACATATTTTTGAAACTGATATTTCAATTGACTACAATTTGCGGTTGATGAGACCCCACAAAAACCATCAAAATTTAGTTTTTTTTTATTTTCACATTTTTAGATATCGAACCCATCGTGTCTGCAAAGTTTATCTAGCCAATTTAAAATAACCCTGTATGAGCATCTCGACTTAATTTCCCATACTTTTCATGTGTATGTTAAGTTGTGTGTGCATAATGTTCGTAGCGTGCGAGTTGTTCGGAGATAAGCCGGTAATACGGTGAAGAATTGGCGGGAAATAAGCCGAGGGATCGTGGATAGCTTACGGATATTGGCAGGTACAGGAGAGCACGGAATCGCCGAGCGGGCAGCGTCTGGAGACGGCATGAGACGGCAGTACTAATAAAATTCGTGACGCCGCGCCGCCCGAAAGTGCATTATTTACCGCACAACTTCAGTCACGGACAGTCTTCAAAGTCGTCGTTTCTATTCGTCATTTGTGTATAGTGCAAGTAAACGGTAACAACTCCTGGTTACGGACATGGTTATTTTCACTACTAAAGTTCTTTACAACGGGATATTTATCATGTTTTTTTTTTTAACAAAGTATCCTATTTTAAACAAAAAACGTGGTAAATATACCGTTTTAAATAACTTTAATGGAATATTAATTGTTGTAAAAAAGTTAATGCTCGCGAGGTCTACTGTTCGCAAAACTACTATTTTACTTTGTTTTAAATAGCACATTCTCATTCACGTTTTGTGGGAAAAACTGAGCCTAGAAAGTTTTGTGTGGCCCACAAGATTTAGACAACAAAGTACGTTAAAGCATCAATTAGTACAGATGGTTCATTCCGCAAAACCATTTAAATAAAAAGCGACTCTTGCTACGACACAATAAAGTGCAATGCAGGTCGTACAACGCTAATTACCTACAGTTATATTCACCTAGAAGTTGCCTCTCTCTCTATCACGTAACTCATACGTATTCTAACTACGTTACACCCACTGAATTCGACAAGTCGAGCCCGCTGCGTATCTACTTGTAGCTTCACACCTTTTAAATGCGGAGTGAACCGTCTGTATTCATTTGTGGTTAAAGTAATTAGAGGTTCATTACTGATTAAAAGTATCTACTTGGATTTGTATGAGCAAAAAATGTTGCTTTTAATTTAGTTATTTAGACGTGTGACGTTGTTAACGTTCGTAGGTACCATCGAAGAAACGCATAACTATACACTGTAAGGACTATTTCTGCTTGCAGCGCTCGGCCGATATAGTAATGCTTACCTACGAAAAAAAAGGGTCGTGTGCACGGGATTTTGTTTTCAAACTGCTTAGGTATGTGTTTCTTCGATACATGCACACACCCTCGAGCGCAACGTTCATAATATTTATTTTCCCCGCAATTACTTTAACATCAAATAAGCAGATATACATGTAATGTAGGTATAGTTATACCTATACTGTATATTGTATACTGCAGTTCCTCGTTAGTGTGATAGCTCTTGAACATGGCATCGGTGCATTTTTAACAAGATTGTTATGCCTGCACAGTCTGAAGATACTTGATATTGTATTTTTTTGTTATATTCGTTTGCCGCTGAATAAGAGGTACAGTATGCCCCGTTAGTCTCGTGGTCGTAAGTGCGACTACTGAGCTTGGGGTCTTGGGTTCGATTCCCAGGTCGGGCAAAAGTTATTGGATTTCTCTATTAGGAATTTCTCAGTAGCAGCCCGGATTTTGGTGATACCCCCGTGCCTTGGAAAGCACGTTAAGTGGTTGGTCCTGCGCCTGATCTCTCTGCGGTCGTGTTAGATTGCCGTCCCATCGGACTATGTGAGCGAGGGAAGAGAGAGTGCACCTGTGTCTGCGCACACACTTGTGCACTGTAGTATCTCCCGCGTCGATGGCTAGTCTCCGTTGAGATTGACCTTTGCCGAAATTCGGTTTGGAGGAATTTGTGACAATTTTTAAAGTGAAACTTTTATTACATCGTCTCCAACTTTTTCGTCTGTGTTGCATGTCGCGTGACGGTCGGCCGCGAAGTAGGGATAAAGTGAAAGGCGCTCGTCAGAGCAGCCAAGGCCAATATGGCGGCGCGGCGCCTATAGTTCGCTTAAAAGTTTCACTTTTACCGTGGTTTCATAAAACCACACAATCCTTTTTTTTTATTAACTCTCGTTATTTGTACCTTTATGACTAAAAGAAAAAAATCATGTTAGCATATAAAAGCAGGTATGTACAATTGTACATGGAGCATGTTAGTCGATCCTTGTTATCTTGGCCTTAAGCAATACGTTGTCAACAAGCAACTATCTATTATATTACATAAATATTAATATATCTAAGATACACAAAGGTACTTTTAATATATTGTTTTTGGAATATTTACTTCGTTGTTGGGATTGGCTTATGAACCTGTTTGCTAAATGTGACTGAATTCCAAAAGGATTTTTACATGAAGCGAATGTTATCAACCTTTTCCTTCTCTAACTATAGCCCAATTTATTTGATATCGGCTCTGCGTACTTATGTTTCTTCTTTCATACATTTATATAAAATGAGCTCTATAAAATGAGCATTTTTTGCATATACATATTGTACTTGTAAACACGTTCTCGAAAACTCCTCTAATGATTTCGATGAAAGTTGCCATATAGGGGTTTACGGGGGCGAAAAATCGATCTAGCTAGGTCTCATATCTGGGAAAATTCGTTTTCTCTATTTTCACCCGAGCAGAGCTCGGTCGCCCAGGTACAAATATTTTTATTTAGCAAAAACTGTCACGGATCATTAACCAACCGAAATTATAAAATATGAATTTCGATCACAATCCGAAGAGTACTTCCACTTTGACCCACCAAGCCGCCCCACTGGTGGGGCAAAATGGAATGCCTAAAATTTTGCAGTAGAATCTGCCCCACTGCCCAAATTACAGTACATTAATTTGTTCTTACTGGTTCATTAATGTTTTTCCTAGTGGGGCAGAATCCACATGATTTAAAATAAAACTAGTGGAATCTGCCCCACCAAGTCGAACCAGCGGGGCAAAGGGGCGGCTTGGTGGGGCAAAGTGGAAGTACTCAATCCGAAGGATTCTGAAGGAACTTCTTAATCCATTGCTTCAAATGTTTGAAAAATTCCTTTGCTCGACAACGTAAATAATGCAATGAATAAGGTTGAAATTAAAAAATGAGAGCCATTGTAAGTGTGTTACGCAAGTACCAGGACGGGTTAAAAAAAAAAATATAATGCTTATTTGAATGAAGTCTGAAATTGCCAGCACACATGAAGCAAACGACACCAATGTTAGTTACTTCACTATGTTAGAAGTAGCCTGTGCTGTACATTGAGACAATAACAGATTACCTACTGTTATTGTATACTTATTCGTCTTTGACGTTTCTTAGGTCCTGGACCTTTGTAAGGCGTACCAGGGCCGAAGCTAACTCGCAAAGGCCCGTTAGACGTTTTTATTAAATGATGAGGCACCAACCGACGATTATCCCTGTTCACATTGTGCACTATGCATTTGCAGGATATGAAAATAAAGAAATTGGATGATGAGTTTGGGTGGCTAAGTGAACTAGTTATCTAGAACCATGGAAAGACTATGGCCCCTGCCTGACCAATGTTTTATATAAAATACACAGATAAAATGGCCCTGTTATTATTATTTGACCCACACAACTCAATTACACCCGAAGCCATAGTGTGGACAAGGATTTGGCGGTCAAAGCGTCATCAACGGGCGCCGTGCACACGTCTCAAGTGGTCTGCTCTCACTATTACCACAGAGTAATAAATCCGTTTATGTAGAAGCGAAACACATATTATAATAATAACATTTCGTATATCGCCGAAATAATCGCCTATCGCTTCTCAAAGTACAAAATAATGTGCGACTGTTTTGTGTTTAACCTATTTTTAGCTCAATTAATAAAGTATGTCAGATTATTTGTGTTTCTACGATACATAACATCCAAGTGTTTTAAAAAAAATGTTTTTGAAGGAGAATTTGTTTTGTTTGATTTAATATTTTGTCTTTTTTTACTTTTGCCACACTTTTTAAATTGTGGAAGCTTTTAAATGGCAATTGAAAGCGGTAATTGTTCATTATCTACTTATTAGACTGTCAGCTTTCCCCTGAATAAAAAAATCAGGGTTAATTTCATGTTAGTGCGCGGAGCGTGTAATGTAAGCCGCAAGCGACGATCCTGACAGTGTTCGTCGTATCTTACGCCGCGCGCCGTGAACGGATTCTGTTGAAACTTGACACACATAATGTTGCTGACGACATAATGGAGACCTGGAGTAGATCTGATCATAGAGATGGAAGACAGACGAAGGAGCTCCTCAATAGTTTACAGCAGCTACATCGTATTTGGGCTTATTTTCAAAATTAAAAAGTCATTTATTCAAACTAGGCTGAGAATCAGCACTTTTCGAACGTCAAAATTACATAAGACAGTCCCCCAAAAACGCCCACCCTTCACCACTTCCTAGTGCCTTTAGCTGGGAAGAAGAAGTAGCGCAACAAACTCCCCAGCAGCACAGCTGTCTGTTCAAGTTAGAAAAATAAAATGATTCTATACAATAGTATGCAAAATTATTATGCAACACAAAGCATTATTTTAATTATAAATTACTGGCCATATGTCAGCTAGCACACGCCAATATACCAACCAAAAACATCGAAAACTATACTCAAGCAGAATTTAAAAAAATTAAAACTAAACGTAAACAGAACTAAATATCTAAATAAAAGCCTCCAGGCATAAAGAGCGTGCCCGCTTATATATAAAGTTGTAATTGGAAGTTATAAATGATAAACTAGGACCATCGACCTAAAATAAATGAACAGTTAATTACTAGTAACAATAACAAAACCATGATCGGCAAGACGACCAGTCACCACAAGCAGCACCCGTTCACGAGCATAACGCAAAGATCAGCCATTACCCCCCTCGCCATATTTGAGGAATTTAATTCATCTTGATGAGCTATCCAGCCTTAGCTGAAAAAAATATTGGTGTCGAAAAAGAAATCGAATTACTTGCATTAATTTAGGACCTTAGTTAGAATATAAAAAAAAAAACACTTTTTTTTATAATATAATATATTGGCTTGGCTAATATTGCAATGCAGAATGTCGCTTCTTTACTCATTCTTATTCTATGCTACTCACCGTACTCACGCAGACTGACTAAACATACATGTCGTCGTGTGTCCATAATTGGTTTAGCTTGCCACTCGACGCGTGACGCGACTCTACGTCAACAACTTTATTATTCGTGATTATCGATTGACGTGACGCCGTTGTCTACATTATTATCTCGTCATATTTTAATGACGGTGTCTACATGTATTTTATCTATTCTCCTGTCGCAGGTATGCCGGAAGAGATTTTTTTAGAAATAACTGCTTATTTCTAAATAAAGATGCTGCCATCTTTATACGTATTTTCCAGTCCCTTGCTTCTTGTCTGTTTATTTGTCTTTACATAAACTGTTTAATCCTACTAATATTTATTAATTCTTCCGTACGGGTGTTTGTCACCTAACTCCTAAACGGCTGGACCGATTTGGATGCAATCTTGTGTGTATATTTGAATAGGTCCCTGGAAAGTTTGAAAATACAATGGCACTGTTTGGATAGGACAACGTCTGTCGGGTCCGCTAGTAATATTATAAAATAATGTGAAAGTTGAATCTTTGGATGTTTGGATGTTTGTTACTCAATCACACAAAAACCGCTGAACGGATTTGGATGAAATTTGGCACACACATAGTTTATAACATAGATTAACACATAGAATACTTTTATCTCGGTTTTACGTTCGCGTGGGATAATTGTCGACCTCCACGCGGCAGAAGCCGCAGGCAAAAGCTAGTAAATGGATGAGAAAAAAAGTGTAATTTTAAAAATAAAGTTTACAAAAAGATGAAGAAAAGGAATAAGAAAGAAAGATAAAGGGAGAAGGAATAGGAAGGCCAAATCAGATACACCTTACTCAAGTAAAAATCCTCATGGAACCCATTGGAAGGAGGATGGGTCTGTTGGACTTATTTGGATAAGAGGAACAGAGAGGAATCCCTTAGGGTACAAGGGGGCCCGGGATATACCAGTGCTATTTCTTTAGTGAAGCAAAGTGTTTTTCTCTCGTATTGGCTTGAACTATCAAAACGTGATTTCCTGGTAAACATATTTTGAGGAAATCAGAAAGGTGGATGTGTGATGTCCAGTATCTGGTGGTTATTTTAATGAATCCAGTGCATGACAGCAAATGTCCGCAAACGCATAAGAGATTATACAATTTATGGCATAATATTATGTTATATGCATTCTTTTTTATTTTACAGTTTTAAACACAGCTATTTTTTTACATTAGGTACTAAATTAAAAGACTAACTAACTATCTGTATAAATAAAAATAATAAAAACAAAACGACACTTAGGCGTCGAAGTATTCGTCCGCATCGCTGTCATCCGGAAATGTGCCCAGAAGACTGGCAGTATTGCCACGTTGAATGGCAATGCTAATTCTTTGTCCAAAGAACGAGCCAGCCCTCTGGTCACGTGAAGTGTCGACCAGTCGACGAGAAATTTCCTTAAAAAGGAAACGCGCACTCGGGCCCCATGGTCCTAGCGTTTCGACCCCAAACGGCTCAAAACTGTAGTTACCCATAAGGTTACAGTATTTGCGCCACTTGAGGGTCTCAGCAGCCGCAGCAGCGGCGCCAGCACAGCCCACCGTGCTAGGAACATGGGATGGCGCAAGGGTGTCGACACAGGTTGCATCCCACACCAGAGGCCTACCCACCTTCCAAGGCAACAACGTCATCCCGTCTGGTCTCTTTCCATCGTCAAGTACTAAGCCGTTTGGTTCTAATACCGCTGGTACGCCGGCGGTGACAAGGGCTCGACCATAGAAATATAAAAAATCTATGGGCTCGACGAATAATGTCGTTGATGCTGGCATGCCGTGCTATGCGACCTGCGCTCCTGCAGTAGGACAGGCCATGGTGCCCGAGACGTCGACAGCTTCACCGCAATGACACCGATGCGGAGCAACACAAGGTGCACCCAAACGGAGACACGTAGCGAGCCGAAACGATGAGTCATCCATCATAGTGCCTATGGTGGATGTCGGGAGCGCCTGAAGCCACAAGCCTGACTCCCATTCTCCCACAGCGAGCAGACGGGCGCGCTCTACAGTATTAGGTGACGTGTTTAACAGGGTGTTCCGTATAATACTGCAGAGCGGCACGTCTCTGGGAAGAAGGGTTGTCGGGCAGATCCGTATTGGGACAAGCCATTTTCCAGCGTTTAACGCTTCGGTCAGGCACGGTACCTCAAAATCGGCCAGTGAGGAAGATACAATGTTCCTGGTTAATTCATTAGTACTGTGGACCGAGGAGAGGAACGCTGGTAAACTTATACTTGAAATTTTGCGGATTATATATATACTACTAGATAAAGCATGCATCTCATTCATTAATAATTAATTGAGTAATTCAGTATGAGTTACATTTTGATTTAAGATTTTATTGTCGAGCCGTTGAGCCGAGAACTTTCGAGAAACTTTGTTCATCAGGCCTTTGTAGGGACTGCAACTGAGGCCGAAGAGACAGCGTTTAGCGGGAAGCTGAGGCGGGGAGCGGTGATATCGCAATATATTTCGAAATATTTTTTTGTTTAATAATAATAAAATACACATGTATTTTTGGAACAAAGTTCTTTAAGGCGGCTTGTAAACTTTCAGAAATCGTCAAGCTAACCAATGTTAATACTTGCGACTGTCTCCTTTTAATTCAAAGAGAAAGAAAGAGAAAGAGATAGAGAAAGCCGGCAGAAAAAAAAACAAAAGATAAGAGTAAAGTGATTACAATGTCGTGGGATAAAATTGTACACATCGACCCGAGTACACTGCATGCTGGAGAGAGAGAGAAAGTGTGAATTGGATCAAAATGAAAATCCAAGATAGCGGATACAAAAATTTTGTTTTTGTTTTAAATCATAAGTGAGAAAGAACTTCGTTCCTGACCGGGGTCCCCCGACCACACACGTTTTTTTTTTCTCTTTGTTCCTGTGTGTTATCAAATCAAGAGATTTAAGTATGTGAGAATGCATTTTCATTTGAACACAGAACCATGTTAGACAATGAACTGCATTAAAAAGATGAAGACGTCGTCGTGCAGTAAAAACCTCGTGATTGCAATGAACGTTATTATACAAGGGATGAAAAACTATCGGAGAAATGGCCGCCATTGACGTATCCCAAGGTTCTCGTTATCATTAACAGAAGGTATTAAAAGCACCTTGGAGCTGTGCACGTTTGTTCTAATATGTAAGGGTCAACTCACACCGAAAGAGCGGCGAAGGGCAGCGAAGCGCAGCGACCCGCTCGGTAGAGAAGGCGCCCGTTTATGGAATTCGCCGGAATTCCCGCGGCGCCCCGGGCATCCGCGCGACTCGTTCGAGTTTCTCATGCGATAATAAGTATTATAGTAATGAAAATAAAGTTAAAATGCATATGACACTGAAACTGCGCTCCACTCCGCTGCCCTTCGCCGCTCTTTCGGTGTGAGTTGACCCTAAGTATAACGGGATTCTACTCAACAAATAAAAGAAAAGCAATTAATTTTTCTTTACGAGAGTCTCACTCCACGGCGTCGATACCTACATGCAAGTGACCTAGGAAAAGCCATAAATAATCAATATCAACAAAGTTCATAGTTACCACAACATGTTCCCCATATTCTTGTGTGTAACTAAACTACGTCTTAACCGACCTTCAAGCAGTGCCACTGCGAGCCTGGCACTAACTGTAGGTACCGATAGAAATGTAGCCTTCGTCTGAGGCTAAATTACAACTGGAAATTTGAGTAAAGATTGCAGGTACTTAGGTGATTGAAATAGCTCTATTAAAGTGTTGAGGTTTTCAAGGTGAATTGAAAGTTATTTAACTAACTAAAGTTTATTTTATCGCAAGACTCTACAGGGTGGCAGGGACATCGACGCGAAAACTGTTATTATGGATTCAGTATATGATACTGAACCCTGCGTTGAAATTTTTCGTCAGTTATTTAAAAAAAAACTGTTGTTTCATAGAAAAGTGCAATACCTACGCCGTCAAAATGTATGGAACTGCGATTCTTTTTAAATAACCGACGATAAAACGGGCTTCTGAATCATGTACTGAATCCATGGTAACAGTTTTCGCGTCGATGTCTCTGCCACCCTGTATATGAGGCATACCTATTTCTAAGGGATCTATTAGTTTAAAATCACTTTTAAATAACTTCAAATATTCTTACAGCGAAATTTGAAAGTTATTTCGACAAAAATTGAGAAAATAATTAAATTAAATCCCATCGTGCGTTTTTATGTATGTAACTAAAATTTTCATAGCGATGATCACCACTTATCGCCAACTATGAGACCTAACCCTAATTCCATTACTTAAATCCCAAGTTCTCGGCTACTTTAGAATTAAATAATGCCTTAAGCTAATACGTTTCAAGTACCTCATACTTTTAATTAAATACTGGCATTAATATTTTAATTAAATAACCAACTTTTAATGAAATAAAAGTTTTTCTTTTCTTTAAAAATAAGTTTTGTTTTCAGATCATTAAACTAATTGAATAAGGCTGTGCGCAGACTGACTCACGACTGTCTAATAAACAGTCTATCACTCTATAACAACAATATTGTTCTGTCTTAATTTAAAAAGTCTATTAGAACATAAGTATTTTTCTGTACCTATAATATATCTTATTAAAATAAGTAGTTACCTATTAAGTATTAACGTAAAATTAATTTGCATGCCTTAAACAGGCAAAATATGGATTGTACATTAAACCACCAACTTTTACAACTGGTAACACACCTGTATTGTCTGCAAATAAATGATTCTTATTCTTAAAAAGGCCAGGGTAGAAATTCAAATATTCTTTCTTACTTCTTTGCAATTTGCAGGTCAGGTTTCCAATTTCTTTTTGTTTCACAGTTTGTTGATCAAAATATGTTCGCGACCTAATTAATTACTGACATGCAAATTGCAAAAAACGTAAGAAAAATTTAACTTCGCGCGCTGCCTTATTCCATCCCCATAATGACGCGCACACTCGCAATAAAATACTCTTCACAGGCTGGCTAAAGGCCGGGCGGGGACGCCCTAGGAAGACTTATACTGACCTTATTGGTGATGATCTTTAGAAAGGCCAGGTGCGTAGTACTCGCAACCGGCGTGCGTGTATGACCAGATGTATGAACGTAAACGAGGCAAAAGGAGTATGTAAGGATCGTAGCAGGTGGCGTTCTGTAGTTTCTGCCTACCCCCATGGAAAGAAGGCGTGAGTTTATGTATGACTGTGTAGGCTGGCAATATAGATCAACTTTCTCTAAGAAAGCCATACAATTCTTTAAAAAAACTTTTCAAACACACATCGAAAGTGTAGTCTGATGGAATTTGTCTTCTTTTTCACAAATCGGGTATGATTGCCATAGGGAGTTGTTTAGTATGACGGATGGAATCTTCCCCTTGACGGATGCAAATCTAAATCGCCAGCCTGTATAGTCAAACTGTTTAATTTCTAGTGTGTACACTGTCTTAAGGTTATTTAACTGACAGGTTAATTATGACAGCCACGACTTAAGAGTTAAAACTTAATTAACATTAGTTCAATCCCTGGGTGAGTTGGTACGTCTTTGAGACGCACACGTAACTACTTACACGATTTAGAATTAAACTTAACGAGCCAAGAGGTCTCTACGGCGACAGGCATTTGATAAGTTATCCTGATAACTTAGAAACCCTACGGGAGTATAGAGATGGCCATGTTACGTTTAGTAATTTTGTCCCCATGGAATGAATGTGTGTCGCCAGTCCACTTACATTAATTTAAATGATTACAGATACTGCGTTAAGTATCTAAACTTTGGTCCCAATATAATCAAATAAACGTCTTGTTGATTTTGAAATAAAATATTGATAGTGTCCATAAATATAATAATTATACCAGCCCTATTATTGTCCCAATGTAGGGCAAAGGCCTCTTTTCATACAGAGAAGGCACGAGCATTGATCACTACGCATGCTCAAGACGGGTTGGCGATTTCAGACTCTACTTATATTAAAGTATGAGTCCAGGTTTCCTCACGATGTTATGTTTCCATGAAAAAGCTGGTTATTTTATTTCACGTAAAATATTTTACGTCTTGATTAATTGTGATTCTTTTTAATTAAGTCAGCCTATAGGAGTCCACTGCTAGACAGAACCGAATTCCCAACTTTCACTAAAACCTATTTAATATGTATGTGACAGTTACCCTAATCGTGTCATCTCTGTACTTTGTAAATCACCGACTGACCTTGAATCCAGATTACTTAATTTCGTAAATAGGTCGCCAACATAAGATTAACTCTTCAAAAGGCGATTTAAATTAGAATAACAATTTCGCGTGAAAGATTACGTCTCAAGGAAACGTGATAAGCCTACATTAGCGTGACACGTAACCGGTAACCGTGTCTCAGTATAATCGTTACGAGCGACGTGACGGGGCATAATAGAATCTCTTTTAACGTACTTATAACTGTCTAACGTTGCCGTCAAGATATACATGTTCGTTTTATGTTGTTTAAATTGTATTTTAAAATATTTCAGAATGGTTTTAGAATTTGAACGTCAGGCCACGTCCCGTTAAAAGCGATCGTCGCGCGAATACTCAATAGTTGTGTTCAAATATCACTTATTGGTCGGGGAACCTGAGGCCTCACTCCCGATAGCTTCGAGTTCTAAATAAATGGAACTCTATTCGAATTTAATGCCGATTCATACTCTTGAATCCGACACTAGCGCACGATCATGCGGTGGTTCGTAACGAAACTAATTTCGATCGAGAGATTCGTTAGGATCGAAAAGTACGTACTCCACACGCCATCTGACAGTTGATTATCGAGTTGTTGGATCGAAACTAAACGTCGAATGACACGATAGCAAAAAAAGTACTTTTTAGGGTTCTATAGTAAACAAGGAACAATTATAGTTTCGTCATATCCGTCTGTCTGTCTGTCTAGCTCCGAGACTCTTAGTACCAGAAATTGCTGTAATTTGCTGTCATTTGGCATAGGTATACATATTAATTACACCGACAAAGTGGTAAAACAAAATTATGAAAAACATTTTTTTTAGGGTACCTTTCCTACACGTAAAGTGGTGGTGTATTTTTTTTTTTTTTACATTTTTGTGTCATTGGAAAGGTCCTTTAACAACATTGTGAGTTTGTGAAAACCATTTTTGGATTCAAGGATCCGTTTGCGAAATATTAAGCTTTAAAGTGCTAATTTTTGTTAGAGTCAAGTGTCCCCCCTGCCAGCTAAAAGGAAAACTATCACAGCTAAGTAGGCTCTACAAGTTAACGAGTAATAATCGACTAACTTAACTTTGCAGTTGCAAAAGCATGTTTTCCCATACATTCCGTATGGGAGAACATATTTTTCAACTACAAAGTTAAGTTTGTTCTTGGGATAAATTCATCCCAACTACGGAACCCTTCATTGTGCGTGGTCCGACACGCACTTGGCCGGTTTTTTCAAATTGAATTAGGTTATTTATTGTTATTTACTGCTATATTTCTTCAAATTCTTTATTATTATAGCGCGCCTTGCATTGCTTTTCAATGTTCTTGAGGAAGCAAATCGTATGGATATTCGTGGAAGAAGAATATGCAAAGGATTAGTCGTTATAACATGGAAATGGATTCGGAAGAATTTCGGAGAAATTATCGTTTGTCGAACGAGTTGTTTGATGTGTTCGTAGAAGATTTAACACCACATAATGAAGAAACCAACCACATTTCAAATTATAAGTATGTTTATACCAAACAAGACTGTACACCACTACCATTCATTCGGATAGCATAAATATTTACGTTATCTCAACTGTGTTTGACTTAATTTTACCCATGACTTATAGTCTTTTTTTGCGCCACCCAAGGAATTTAGTAAAATTGTGACCTCTTTCTATTTTTCGTTTGTCTGTTGGCGAGCTTATGTAGTACGTATAAGCCGTTTGGCAATGGCGGGATTATCTTCTAAAAATTGCACCAACTTTTCCATTTGTATATATGATGGAATAGACATTATCAAGTCACACAAGATTTCTAAAAGTACATAAACATTTATCAAAGTCAAAGTCAAAGTCAAAAACGTTTATTGCGAACTAAGTGTACAATGTTGGTGTTATGGTATGTTAGTACTTATGACTTAGCAGCCTTTTACAAGCATTGCAATTATCATTCGCCTACCCTCATCATCCTAAATTAGCATGCATTAAACATTATTATTACTTAATTATTTTCTTTTATATTAGCACAATTAAATAGAGAAATTATAGTTATGTCAAAATTAAATGTCAATAATAATAAATTTAATACAATTATTCAGCAATATTAATGTCATCCTTTTCAAATAGTACAAATTATAATTTTATATAAAGTCAAATAGGATAAGCTAAATCTTATTGTTTGCATAGAACAGATCGTCACTTTTGTACATGAGAGAAAATCGTTATTTTAAGCTAGACTCTAAATATTATTTTACCGAGTAGAAACATTTTTGGATTAGGTATACTTTTAGCCTTTTTTGGAATATTATTACTGATTTTTCAGTTTTAAAAACGTATACGCACGCTTAAATTTACCATACATTAAAACACTTACGTACAGAAGTTAATCTTTCTTGTACTTTCACTAATAAACTTATACAGCAGCAGACACACAAAGTTAAATAAACTTTTGAACAACAGCGCTCTTCGCATACGATTTGACACTTGACGGCTCGTGGCACAGACTGACTAAATACAAGTCGTGGTTCGGTTACACTTTATTCCCAAAAATCTTAATAAATCATAAGTTTTTCATAATTTTTACGTGAGAAAGTGATAGAAAAGTAAAAATATTCAACTATTTAAGTAGTTGAATATTTTTACTTTTCTATCACGACAATAGCACTTGAAGGTGAAGTAATCCGCCGGATACGCCTAACGACGCTGATAACATTCGAACTTAAGTCGGACTTGGTTTACGATTCGGATTGGTTCGGGAGTAAGGTTTTAAATCGAGTTCGAGTCGAAAACAAAATCAAAATTGAATCGTTTTCGGGAGTAAGGCCCTTGGTCGCGTGGTCGTACCGACGGAGAGCGCTTTCCGGTTTTCCTAACAAACAATGACATAATATGCACGCGACGGTGACGATAGCTTTTATATAGGACGTGAGGTTATGATTACAGTGCTATTAAATATGTCAATTTCTTGAACTAAAGTAAAAACCATCAAATGAACATGTGTACTCGCGACTGATATTCAGCAGCAGATTTTACAAGTAGTCACTAGTTCCAGTATATTGCAAAAACTATCCACACGAGGTTTACACTACAGAGCCTAAAGTCCCTACCCTCCTGTTAAATATTGTTACTAGATATATTAACTTGATTATTAATTGAGCCGTCCTAAGTAGCGGCACTTCTCTGACCTTCTAAACAAGAAAGTTGATTCAACGGGCGTTTTCAAAGCTTGTTACTACAAGTTAGCAACTTACTAATATCTATTGTAAACTAAGCAGTTAATCTCTTCATCAGATTTCAAAAGGTTGGAAACTTAATACTTGTAAGTCGAAATCTTGTTTAGGTCAGTTTGTTAAGCGGCTATTTATTATTTTAAATTACAGGTTTTGTTAAATAAGTATAACGGCGCAGGACAGCGTTTACCATAAAAGTGGTCATCGTATTAGTGTTTCAGCAGCTTCATTATCATCAGCATTGTGCCGGAATATAGCAGTTCGTCATCGACGTGGTACGACACCGGCTCCCCTGACATCTTCTTCTGTTATCAGAAGACAGCCATCACGCAACATTCGATGCAACGCTCTGCTAGAGTGACTGTCACCAGCCAGTGTCACTCTTATCAAGTCTTATCCGACCTTTTTGATAATTCCAGTAACTTCATAACAAAGCTAGACGGCGCCACTTGCTGCGCCGTCAAGTACGTAAAGGTAACTGATCGTCAGCAACCGACAGCGCAAAAACTACCACAGTCTGACACCGATCGTAAAGGTCTGGTCAAATCCCGAGTTCTTTTTCGTAGAAGCCTATAATGCCGCACAAGAACGCATAGATAGGAGTCGCAAAAAAATTCGCCACAGATTACATTAAAGGATCGATTAAATAAAATCGTAATACAAGTTCCGTCAATAAAGTCGTTTACATCGATAAAAATCGCACCGCTCTCGCCAAATCGATTTATTCACAAACCCGCAATATTGCGACTTCAATGCTTCAATGGTAGTGTTACTGTGGGGCTTTCGATTGCATAGACTCTATGCTATCGAATGGCTGTATACCTCTATGCCATAGAGGTATTCGCTCAGCCATTCTATTTATTGACTTTATGCATCGATGCACTTAGTTATAAAATAACGTGTAGGTACGCGAAAATCAGTGGCGGTATAAGTAGGTACAGGCTAAAGTACCTGAATGTTGCCAAGTGTGTGTTTGAATAAAAGCTTTTTTATTGTCTAAATAACGTGTTTACTTAATGAAGTTTAAATCACCCTTTTTATTGGTATTCGCACTGAGTTACGGGTAATAGAAAAAACCGGCCAAGTGCGTGTCGGACTACGCACAATGAAGGGTTCCGTAGTTGGGATGAATTTATCTTAAATACGAACTTAACATTGTAGTTGAAATACATGTTCTCCCATACATTCCAACTGCAAAAATGTAAGTTTGGACGCACAATATTGAGAGATTACCCATGTTATTTTAAAACCATAGACTTCTTATAGGTTTTCCTGTAATTTATTCGTAAAAAACCATTCTACGTTTTTTTTTCAAAAGTTTTGGCCAAGTAATTTCAGAGGAAAAGGGGGGGGGGAATGGTGAATTTTCTTCGATTTTCTTAAATATCTTTAAAAATATTTATTTTAAAATTATGAAAAAAAATATACATATTTAAGATCCTCGTAAGAAGCCCTTTCATTTGATATGTCACACGGTACTGTTTGCAAATCTTTTGTCATTAGTTTTCTTATTTACCTACCCCTAAAAGTAACCCTCATATTCAAAATTCATTTATTTACGTTACACGTCCGTGTTTGAGCCACAGAAATACATACGTACCTATGCCAAATTTCAACTTAATTGGTCCATTAGATTCGGAGAAAATTGGCTGTGACAGACAGACCGGAGACCCGGGTGATCCTATAAGGGTTTCGTTTTTTCCTTTTGAGGTAGGGAACCCTAAAAATTGTGAAGAAATCTAGATTTTGTAGTGCTTAAGCGTGGTAGACAATGCTCGTAACTTCTCTGTATAAGAATACAACGCAAGCTGACCATTATTTACATTAAAAACTATGCCTAAAAGAGTTTGTGATCATTTCTCTTTCTATTTAGTTTTAAAAAGGTCTTTCTACGATAAGATTAAACGTGAAATTAATCTAGCGGGTTATCAGGCCTCCATTTTGTCTTCCACTTTGAACTAACTTATCATGGCCATCTTTAAAGAAAGGAGGGTTTAGAATAACGCAAATTATACAACTTTCTGTATAATAAAGTTTGGTAGGTCGTCAAAAAAGTAATAGAAATGATTTGTGTTTTACTTTAAATTATTTAGCTCCTGATCATATTTTATATCATATGGGGTAGAGCTATGCAAGAGCAAATGTCATAATAATAAGTAATAAAAAACGAATATAATTTTATAAAATGCATACTACACCGTAAAACTAGACCACGAACACGATAAATTAGGTGTCTGTCCCTCTCAGGTAAACAATAGAACTCCTCTCTGATATTATAAAGCTTAGCGAGCTAGACAGCTTGACATGGCGCTTGATCATGCTGTGACATGACCACAAAGTTGAACATCAAGCATAAAGCGCTTTAAAGCCACGTTAATCTGGGAATTAAACAAATCGTTTAATTATTGTGTAGGCGTGACATACGAATTATGAGGATGTTAATCAACTGTTTTATTAGTTATGTGAATAATAGCAGTGTTAGTTGTGTTAATAGCCTTTAACATGTAATCTTTTTGTTTCGTTACAGCAAAATTGGTCATACCTAAATAAAGTAATTATCCAGTCTATGGTGGGTAGCGGGCTGACTGCTCATCAGAGTTTTCGGACGAATTTATGTACCTTAACTTGTGGAGCCACTTTTAATATAGGTGCGTTTTCGAATCTCATGAACCTACCTATGTCAAGTTAGTAATTGGTTAATTGAGACATTGCTTTCGATTGAAGCTTGAGTCCCACTTGGGCGCCAATAACGCCTGCAATTTCGAGTATTGAATCAAACCTCAAACAATGAATGCGGGCCTCTTTTGGTGAACCTCAAATAATTCTTATTTTGGGGTGAGCTAACAGTGACCAACTTGTAAGTTGCGCTTGCCCGGCCGCTGCCACGACACTACTCGCTTTACTCGCTCAACCGCTACCACAGCACTACTCGCTTGGCTCGCTCGGTTCGCGCGCGGTTTATCACTATTATAACCTAAACTCATTTGCTTAGTCACTGCGATCAACTGTGAGAAAAGGCCAGAAAGTTAAAAGGAGGCTCATTTATTTAAAAAGTGTGCCTCATCAGATGCAGACTAATCTAAAAAACTTACATCATTAGAAGGTCAATAAGTTTTTAGAGGATCAGTTCAATATTTCCCCAAGTCCCAGTCGGGCGCCACTATTATCCACTATTATCTCTTTACTTCTTTACGGATTAACCAGGATCTTAAATAAAAATTACTATTGTTCTCGAATGCGAAGTAAAAAAAACCGGCCAAGTGCTTGTCGGACTACGCACAATGAAGGGTTCCGTAGTTGGGATTAATATATCCCAAATACAAACTTAACATTGTAGTTGAAATACATGTTCTGCCATACATTCCAACTGCAAATGTAAGTTTGTACGCACAATATTGAGAGATTTACCGTGTTATTTTAAGACCATAGACTTCTTATAGGTTTTCCTGTAATCTATGAACAAAGAGCCATATTATGTATTTTTTCCACAGACATATAAAGAGTAGCAGACAAAACATTAATCCGTAGTTATATTTATATTTATGGACATGATTCTCTATCCTTTTTTTGCTAAGCGACAAGTCGTAAATTGTATCTCGTTCTGTCACCTGTTGTCACACTGACTCACACACAGACAAAATTTGACGTCTAGCTTGTCTGTACCATGCCGCCATATTGCTAAGCAACATCATCTGCATCGCGTTCTTTGTTTCAACCGCGTTTTTTAGTCAGGGACGGATTTGTCAACAAAGACGATTTTTTTTTTCCATTGAATTATCAAACAGAGCTTCAGTTTCCTCTACGATTTTTTAAATCTTTTTGGTGACATTGTTCCAGAATACTGAAAAGTGCAGATTGTCAGTGTACTCACATGCTTTTGTAATAAATTATAAAATGAATTATATTACCCTGTAACTGTGATGGAAAACATGAACATAGGCATAAGTATACATAAATAGACTACTCACATAACTTTGAAATTTCATTTGGCAGGTAATAATTGATTCAGAGGACACGGTGGAGCATACGGTGGAGGTCTGCCCGGCTTGGGCAGGGCATCGCCGTGTCCTCGTGGATGCGATCGGCGGCGGTGATCTCTCGCGTCCGGCCCTGATTCGGGCCATGCTACGGAGCGAGAGGAAATGGGAGGCCGTCACCTCTTTCTGCGAAGCAGTAATTCTCGCGAAGGAGGAGACGGAGCGCGTGAGGGAGAGGCAAATTTCGCGCCCTCGCGCCCCTAACCGCCGCAGCAGGAAACGCCCTGGGCGTCGGGAATCGCAGGAAGATTTCCGGCCACCGTAGGCGCGGGCTTGCGGACGGTGAGCAATGGGTAGCTCGCCGTCCGATAAGGACCAAGCCCGGGTCGACGGCGCGTTGTGTTCCACGCGCGCCTCAAAGAGATGTCAGCAGAATTGACGGGGTCCGCTAGGGCCAATGCCAATGCCGGGGGTTCGAAGAAAACCGATAGGGAAATCGTGGCCCCCGGCAACATGGCATAGGAAGGAACACGGGTGGGTTTTAGTCAGTAAGAGTCTGACACGCCCTCCCGCTCCACCCAGAGCGGGAGAAGTTATTCGATAATTTCCCACCCAAAAAAAAAAAAAAAAAAAGGTAATAATTGATTGATTGACTTTATTGCTAAGTAATTTACACTTCTTATACCCAGAGAATATCAATTTTCGCGGATTTTCTGTAAGTACCTATATCGGTTGTTTCAATATCGTTAGATAATACCGGCAACCGGCCCTAGTCCGGCCCTGTATTGACAACATTCCCTATGTGTGCGTAATGGCTACGCAATTTTTAGCGAATGTTTGGTCTGCTACTCTTTATACGTCTGTGATTTTTTCAATATTTTTGGTCCAGTAGTTTCGGAGATAAGGGGGGGAATGGTAAATTTTCATCGAATTTGTTAAATATCTTTAAAAGTATTTATTTTAAAATTATATAAAAATATTTTTAAGATCCACGCAACAAGCCCTTTCATTTGATATGTCACACGATACTGTTAGCAAAACTTTTTTTTTCAATTTTCTTGTTTGCCCCCCAAAAGTGACCCCTATAATCAAAATTCATTTATTTTGGTTACACGCCCGTATTTGAGTCATAAAAATACATATGCGTATCAAATTTCAACTTAATCGATCTATTAGATCCGGAGCAAATTGGCTGTGACAAACGGACAGACAGACAGACAGACACATGAGTTATCCTATAAGGGTTCCGTTTTTCCTTTTGAGTTACGGAACCCTAAAAAGATAAGAAGGTACTAACACTAACACTAAGGAGCTGGACACATCTGCCGCATGTCAAACGATCAATGGGCCAAATAAGTGGGTCCCGCTTAATGGCAAACGACATCGCGGGGCAGGCCCAGACGGAGATGGCGGGAAGAGCTGGACTCCTTTAAGAAAGATTGGTCCTCTGGAAGCTCTGGACAGAGAGAGGTGGAAAGAGGGTGGGGGGCCTTTGCCCAGCAGTGGGACAATAATGGCTATGAAAAAAAAACACTAAGGATATCGTGTTATATTGGAACCCTACCGCTAAACGATTCAATTGTTAAGTTATCTTTATCAGTTCTCATTATATTTTAGTAGGGTTTTTCTTGTAACAGTCCGCTATAAAATAAAAGTAAGGTACTTCGGCATTAGCATAGAACAACTATCTAAAGATATCGACAAAAACATGCTACAAATTGAGTATTAGTATCATCCAATACTATTCAATGAGCAATATTTATATCTATAAATATATATTTGTAATCACGTTCTCGAAAACGGCTCTAACGAGTTCGTTACAACACAGGGGTTTACGGGGGCGAAAAATCGATCTAGCTAGGTCTCATATCTGGGAAAATTCGTTTTCTCCGTATTTTCACCCGAGCAGAGAGCGGTCGCCCAAAGTTTAGAACAATTATGGCTACCTTAGAATACATGACAGCATGGAATTAGTATGAACTATCCTATACTATTAAATAAGCATTCTCTATTTTCACCCGAGCAGAGCTCGGTCGACCAGGTACTAAACAATAAAATGTTGTTAAGTCATATTTTTCGATGAACTCGGAAAAAATACACGAAGAATTTACTACACCAAATAAGAAACGAAACGGAAACATTATATTAAGATGAAATTCAATTCAGCACCTGAATAGTTCGTTCGAGACAAATTTACATTTTACAAGAAAATATAGAAATCTAAGAATGTACAAAGATCAAATAATCTTGCTTTCCTAGAAGAAATAGCCAAAGGCACCGTAACACAGCTGTAACACACAACTTTGGATAATAAGGGTAGATCGCTTCTAAGAATCATGTAGGAGGGGTCGACCCAAACCCGAAATTCCAAAACTGTACTCGTAAGCTTCTGCTTTCCGAGAAAGATTAATGTAGTTATTCTTTAGCTAGCTAAATGATAACAGCCGTACGATTAATCGAAGGTTAAGCAGCGCTTGCCGCGGTCAGTTCGTGGATGGGTGACCATCCATTACATATCGAGACCCCTCCGTGCCTAGGAAAGCTAACTAAGCCGTTGCATCCGGATGTCATTTGTACAGATATTTGACTGTCGTTACAGGTAGTCAGAAATTCAAAAGTCTAACAACCTGTCTTACCAAGGGTATCGTGTTACCCAGTAACTGGGTTGTGGAGGTCAGATAGGCAGTCGCTTCATTTACGATACTGGTATTCAACTGCATCCGGTTAGACTGGAAGCCGACCCCAACATTGTAGTTGGGAAAAGGCTTGGCAGTTGATGATTCTTAAAAACACATTGTACCTAATATGTAGTACTTTCGGGAAGTTTTAACGCTTAGTCTCGAATCAGCACGTTCCCAACTTTTAACATAAATAAGATTGGCTTAACATGCCTTTCTCACAGATGGGTCCCGATGCTCGACCGCTACAACGCTTGGCCAACCTATTATATATTATATTATAGTAGGTGCTACTTATTATAATTTATTCTATGAAGGACTACATTAACCTTCACAGCCAGCGGCAACAAGTAACTTGCATCAATTACTAAGTTCAAGTTAAATGGAACATCAAAGATATCAAGATCGAACATCAAAGATTTCAAAACCGAACTTTATAGAAACTTATTCCATTTTGCCGTTAATTTTCTCTTATCTTTAAAGTTCTTGCAACCCAAACACCAAGGTGTAAAAATAATGTGGTCTTTAATAAATCCAGCGTAAAGCGCTTTGCAGCAGGATATCGGGGAAAGCCACTTACTACGGCTTACATAACCGAGTGCATTTGGCGAGGCCCGCTGCAGCAAAATGTGGATGCGGTTTTAATAGGGCTGCTACACAATATCGACATAGAACATTCTCCAGTTCTCCTTTTGAAATTCATGCATGTTGAACATGTTTCGTAATAGGATCTTATATACTTTAGTTGGAATAGTATATAAAGAGATAAAATCTGGCAACATTGAATAAAACTATTCCGTCAGAATTTTCTTTGAATCATTTTCTTTCAGATCTGTGACTGTGTTTATCCATGCGTAATATTATTTTAAGAGTTTATACCTAATGGTAGGAAGGCTTTTTTCAAGTTTATTGAATGAAATATACCTATTATAAGTCATGGTAAGTTCTAGTTAAAGATGAGCCACTCAAATTAATTTAATATAAGGAACGCTTAATAGACTTAAAAGATGATTGACACCCCTAGTCTGCCGTGGGTGTCGTGTAGGGCTGCCAACGTGCTACAATTAACATAATGCATGGACACTATCAGTCTGAGCAATTAACTGCCAACATGCTCATGTTTAAAACTACAATATACAAATAAAAAATATCGGTAGTGTTTTTTTTTTGTTTTTGATGTTAGTCATTAGTTTTTTTTTATATGTACCCGCAGCTCACCATTTTTCAACTTTCCGGTATGAATACAATGACATCTATTTTTAGGAAGAAAAATAAAGAGCACAGTCGCGTTTACAAAAAATAATACTTAGAACATTGATCCGTAACGTCATATAAATAAAGAGCAGAATGGAGTTTACAAAACCTTTAAAGTAAAAATGCTTGCATAGAACATTGATTCGTAACGTAATATAAATAAAGAACACAATCGCGTTTACAAAAATGAGGTGTCGTCATGGTGTCGCGAAATCAATGGTTGGAATGGTTGGTTTTGGTGTCCCATCTCAAAAATGCCCAACGCGCCTAAAGAAGCCTCCACATAAAAAAAAAATGACTATGACTTGGCAAATGCCTGCGTTCTAAAATTATTGAGGAGTTTCCATTATCAGCTCATTCAGTTCATGGTTCGATATGGTCCCTTTTAAAAAAAGAGATACAACACAATCAACACCTAGTCAAAAATCGTCTATTTTTATCCTATCAGTAAATACTTATAGAAAAATATTAGTTATGGATTCTATCAAGAATCGACAAATTCTTGGCTATTTGACTTTCACTCAAATAGTTACATACGCAACAAATTCAATAAAAAATCCATTTCAATTCGAATCGGAATCCAAACGTATTTCTTAACGCAAAAATGTAGCAATGTTGCGAAAAATTTCTTAAATTACCAACGACCAATATACACTGCTATGTTCTAAAACATACATCTGAATTGAGCGTTAAATAAAGTGATATGAACATCGTACAGACCCTCAGTCTGCCTGTCCCCTGAAGTGGAGAAAAGAGGAGAGGAAAGTGGAGCTGTGTCAATATTAACCAATTGAATCTAAACTCCGCTCCAGATTTTAGATGCTATTGGTTATATTGTCGCATTCTAATAAGCGCTGAAAAACGGTCTTGCAAATAGTAGAAAATATCTCTTACGAATCCGACTTATAATTTCTTACTAAAATTAGATGCAAATGTGTACTGTTGCCTCTTCTGTACCTTTCGATGTGAATTAGTAATAGCAAACTTTTAGGCCGTTAGCAAATATTTTGGCATTTCTAATAATATGTGTGCATGGTTTAAAAGGTTTCAAACCGCCATCCTTGACGACTCGACTTTGCATGTTACTCGTGTATGTTCCGAGAGTTTTACTCGATTTTCTTTCTCCGAGCCCCAGCTGCCGCCCGGTGATACTGAATTATGAATACCATCCCTTGTTAGGGCTTTCAGTTTTTGTAGCGAGATTTGTTTTGCATCTTGTGGCAATGTTTTGTGTTTGCGGTGTATGTTGCAAATATGTTAACGTTTTTGTGGTTTTACAAGGTGTGTTTTGCGGTCATGTGTCGGGTAGTAGGTATGATGTAGGCTGTATGTAGACGTTTGAGTGATGTTATATTATGACCACATTTTTTTTTGGATTGGCTCAGGATCGGGTTGGATGGAAAAAGGAAAGGGAGGTCTTTGCCCTGCAGTGGGACAATACGGGCTAATTATTATTATTTTTTTTTTTTTTTTTGGAGTGAAAACTTCTTTAGGCGCGTTGGACATTTTTGAAATGGGACTAAAATTCCGGGATGGGACTGAATTTACCGACACCGTGGAGTAAAAGACATCAACGCGTTGATTACCGCGGTGCCGATTTTTTTTCAAGTTTTCACTTCTGTCGGCACTCCCGGAGAGCCACTGTTTTTTTTTTGTAAAGTCGGTTTGCGCTTTTAAATTTCCGACCACGATAACATTAATAACGTGCACGTGTGTCCATACATTTTATGGACGTGGACGTCCATGATAATATAGTCACGTTAGAAATTATAAAAGCGTACTAAAAGTTTCTTAAGATGTTTCTTGCTCAATCACGCAAACCTCGCTAAGATACGTCGAAAAGCTATCCGAGAACAAACAGTAATAAATTCCCGATATACCTAACATACCGATACTTCCTAAATATTCGTTTCCTCCAAAAATATCGCTTTCCCTCGCCTACACTACAATACATACAGCTTCGCCGACTACCCGCACTTCAGCGAAGCCCCATGTTGGCAACGTGTTCCCTTTCGCTCGAGTGTTTAGTTTTGCCAAGTCAAGATCTCTTTATGTTCATAGTACAGTCAACAAAATAGTTTGTTGGGGTCGGTTTCCAGTCTAAACCGGATTCAGCTTAATACAAGTATTTTATGTACATGGAGCGACTGCCTCTCTGACCTCCACAACCCAGTTACTGGGTAATACGATGCCCCTTGGTAAGACTGGTTGTCAGACTTTCGGGCGATAGTTACGATATACTGGCAAAATTATTCATCTTTGCACTACATTGCCAAATATTTTAAATGCACGTACCTATCTAGGTATGGCAGAAATTTTATTTTCAATCAGTTTTTTTGCCAACAACTACAGAGCTTTTTTTAAACTTTTAAGTTGCAGTTGGGTTTTTTGATGTATTTCATACAACCTTTTAGCGTGACAGTTTTGGAATCGTCTCTTCAAGTCTTTTATTTTGATACCCTACAAACTACCCTACATGGTCATGGTACTTATGTTTTTCTAGTCATTAGATACTTAACGACGTTTAAAATCGGCCATTTTGATTTTATTAAAACAAAACCTAGCCTTTAGCCATCGTGCGACCCAGACAAATGTCGGATCGCCACATACAACCTAACATTGACTTGCAAATTGAAAAAAAAAACCGGCCAAGTGCGTGTCGGACTACGCACAATGAAGGGTTCCGTAGTTAAGAATGTTGAGATGAATTTATTTATCCCAAGAACAAACTTAACATTGTAGTTGAAAAACATGTTCTCCCATACATTCCAAATGCAAATCGTCGCTCGGCATCCAATACCGCGAATGTAATTGCAGGATCATTTATTTGAACGTGTAGAATGAAATAAAACAAAAATCTGATTTTCGTAAAAAAAATCACATTCGCGGTATTAATATAATAATAATCTGAATCTAATACTTTTAAACGAGCAATTCTTGTATATATGTATATTTTATCTGAATCTCGGAAACGGCTCCAAGAATTTTTATTAAATTTAGTATGCAGGGGTTTCGGGAGCGATAAATCGATCTAGCTAGGTTTCATTTTTAGAAAACGTTGTTCAAAAAAATATGGTCATCCAGATATTTTTCTTTATTCAAGTAACAAGGACTCATTGCGTTAGTAAACTTATGAACTATGTTAGCTTATTTTACCAGGTCACTTAGAAAGTTTTGCGACTAACAGTTTTTGTCTATACGATACTGGCTGGTTTTGATGTCAATGAAATATATATATATATAAAACTATGACTGTTTATTACAAAAAAACGTAACATTCCAAATTCGAAATTCCCTCCACATTTTTTACGAGCAAAATCAAAATACTCTGTCTTACTGAAAACTGGATTTACAACGAGAACATTTTCACGCGATGATTTTGTACGATTTCAAATGTTGACTAAAACCAGAAGAATCGTTTGAAAGACTTCGAATGGTGTTCATAGAAAAAAGGCCTTCTAAAGCGACTGTTTTCCGCTGGTTCAACGAATTTATGGGTGGTCGAGTAATTTTGGCGGACAAAGAAAGAAGTGGCCACCCTATGACGGTTGTTACATAACAAAACGTGCTGGCTGTGAAAAATTTAATTCAAGAGAATAGGCGAATTACATATGAAGAGGTTCAGCATATACTGCCGATTGGATCGGGAAGTGTGCATGAAATTCTACACAGGCATCTTCAGTTATGGAAGATAGTTTCACGCTAGTACCGTAAAATCTAACACAGGCTCAGAAGGAGGTTCGGGTAGAATGGTGCCGAGACATGATAGCAAAATTTGTAACAGGCTCGTCTCGGCGCGTTTAAGATATCATTGCGGGTGATGAATCTTGGATTTATCAATATGATCCAGAAATGAAGCATCAGTCGACCGTGTGGCTGTTTCAAAATGAACCAACGCCTACCAAAGTGAAGCGAGCCAGAAGTGCCGGCAAAATTTTGATCGCAAGTTTTTTTTTTTTGCCCGGTTATCTGGTGTCAGTACCCTGACGAGATCAAAGGAGCATCAATCCTGAATGGTTTGTTACCATATGTTTGCCAGAAATTTTTACTACTGCAAGCAGCAAGCGACCGAACATTGGCCTCCGTGGGCTGCTGCTTCACCACGACAACGCGCTGGCTCACTCGGCGCTCAAAACAAGGGACTTTCTGGACAGTACACCGGTCAAATTTATAGTTCATCCTCCTTACAGTCCCGATTTGGCTCCGTGCGACTTTTTCTTGTTCCTCAAAATAAAAAAAAACTCAAAGGAAAACAGTTTTCATCACCTGAAGATGCACTGGCTGCATTTGAGAAGGAGATTGGAGAGGTGTCTGATGCGGACTGGAAAATGTGTTATGAAAATTGGTTTAGACGTATAAAACTGTGTATAGACGCCAATGGAGAGTTCTTTGAAAATATATAATAAAAATAATTATAACCTGTAGTATATTTTTTTCTAGTATCACAAAACTTTCTGAGTGCCCCACGTAATCTAGTTTAAATTTATCGCACCCGCATTCCAACCTGTATGGCCTGGAAAAAGTTCCAGCCCATTGTACACTATTGATCTGGATACCATACCACGACTTAAAGATGTTTATAAGCTCCTTTGGCAACCTATCCTTCTCCATCTTTCTCCACAATACAACATAAGCAACCAGATCAGAAGCCTTGAATAAATCGAGGAAGCTAGCATAAATCGGCGTCCCACGCTGTGTATAGTAAGTATGTGATAGTATGTTTAAGACACAACACTGCACTTTCTGTTGACAAACCACGCCGAAACCCGAATTGGTTGTCATGAACATTTACAGTTTTATTTATTTGTGTATTAAAAAGACGGTCAAACACTTTTGATATTATAGTAGCTAGAGAGATGGGCCTATTGGATGCCGAGCGACGGAATGTAAGTTTGTACGCACAATATTGAGAGATTTACCATGTTATTTTAAGACCATAGACTTCTTATAGGTTTTCCTGTAATCTATGAGTAAAGAGCCATACTGTGTATTTTTTTCAAAATTTTTGGTCCAGTAGTTTCGGAGATAAGGGGGGGGGAATGGTCAATTTTCATTGAATTTATTAAATATCTTTAAAAGTATTTATTTTAAAATTATATAAAAAATATATTTAAGATCCTCGCAACAAGTCCTTTCATTTGATATGTCACACGGTACTGTCAGCAAAATTTTTTTTAAAAATTTTCTTGTTTGCGCCCCAAAAGTGACCCCAATATTCAAAATTAATTTATTTACGTTACTTATTCGTGTTTGGGTCATAGAAATACATATGTGTACCAAATTTCAACTTAATCGGTCCATTAGATTCGGAGTAAATTGGCTGTGACAGACGGACAGACAGACAGACAGACAGACAGACAGACAGACCGACAGACAGACAGACAGACACACGAGTGATCCTATAAGGGTTCCGTTTTTTCCTCTTGAGGTACGGAACCCTAAAAACAAAAGAAAATTTGAATTTGGCGGGCTACCTTAGCACATCCTCTATAAAAAGAAGTGTTAAAGCTATGTAGAAGATTCTAGAAGTCTCTCTTCTCTTCAGTTTTTACTTAAATTACGATAGAGATAAGAAAATGTCATTATATTATTCAAGAATAGAGTTATGTTAAAAAAAAAAAGTTTTTTACTGGGGAACTACAGTTATTGTTTTCCATTCACGCCCCACAACACAACGAGCATCAACGTTCAAACAATATGAACAATTTTATAGTTGCAAGTTGCAGCTTGTTGACTTATCTCTTTGTTTGACGGTACTAACTTCCCAGACAGCACTTATTTAGGTCTGTGGAATATTGTGAAACAATGACAACTTTATGTATTGAAAGTTATATTGATTAGGTATTGGATGATGTTTGTTTTAAAAGTTGTTATTACTTTTGTTATATCAATATGTTTAGTTTGTTTTTTTGGTAAAATATATGTATTATTATGAGTACGTAGCTTAAATTAACTTAATTTATGTATGTCATTATATGACTTTTACAAAGAGTGAAAGTATTAATTTTATTTAAAACGATTTTCTCCTCGCTGTTGTAAAGAATTTTCACAAACACGTTGCCTAACCTAAGATTCGAATTTAGGACCACCACATTTGCTTTATATTCATGCAATTCACGAAAACAAATGTTGCAACAAATGGAACAAAAAATATTATTAGTCTGACGCCAAAAATTTCAATCAACGCCATCTCATATCGAAAATAAGAACTAATGGTGGTACGGATAGATAGGGAAATGAGGCCAGCGTGAAGTTTGTGTTGTTAGAACAAGCAAACACTTTGATTGATGCTCTTCGACTACGGCTAATGTCACATAGTGTCCACATCCTGCTTCCGCTCATGAATAATAACTTTCTGAAAGCTTCAGCGCGTAGGGTTCGTTTAGGGAAAGACTACATTCTGTACAAAAAATAATATAACAAGTTCATTTCACTATGATTATTTATTTTACATCGTACTGAAAAATAAGTATTGAGTTTGTTTGTTATTCGATATTTTCATGTTAACAAAAAACTGATCAAGCGCACCGAGGGTTCCGTACCTACCCATTATACCGCCATAATAAAATTGGTATTTTCATTTTTATTGATAAAAAGATATGGGCAAATTCAGATTTTCGCGAAAACTTGTAAGTACCTACCAAAATTTACCTTAATTTTCAACTATTTTTATTTTTCGGAATTTTCCGTTTTGTTGTGCTAGAACGACTTGCCTTTTGCCAAATTTCGTGATTCTAGGTCAACGGGAAGTACCATATAGGTTTTCGACCCAAAACCTATAGGGTACTTCCGGTTGACGGTATAAATTTCCACCCGTTCCTGAGAAAATCGGTGGTGAAACACGGATAAGAGTGATCTTATAAGAGTTCCGTTTTTTACCTTTTGGGTACGGAACCCTAAAAAAACATTAACACCAAGGTTCACAATGAATATTCCTGTTTTTTTTTAACAACACACACATTAATATAAAAAAGAAATCCTTTTGTAAGAACACAACAGGATTTCTCCTGTATCGTAGTATGTATAACCAAACCTGATCGTAATTAATCAATTAATTCCTTCCTTTCTTTCCGTATTAGTCCCCACATGCTGATCGCACTTAAGTGTTAAGAATCTGCAGTTTCCTTCTACCTTTCCTTGTGTCTTACGACAGTGACCCTATTCCGGATTGATTACGTACCTCCTACCTCCTAGTATTTTATATAATCATATTAATTTCCCAATATGTGTTCACTACACCTCACACGACAAAATATCCGCAGTGACCCATGCATTATATTTAGTAATACATTGTGTTATGCTAAAACAGCGTTTAATTAATGGCTTCATTATTTACCTTTTGTTTGGGGCTTGAATCATTGCCAAATGATGACAAATAGTAGGCCTTGTTATCATTTTAACTGTTATGATTGGTTGATCCTAGTGTGTACAAAGACCCATCACATCCTATCCTATTATTAAAAAGCGGCCAACTGCGAGTCGGACTCGCCCATGAAGGGTTTCGTAGCAGCAAGTAACATTGAATGAAAGGTAAATTGCGGTTTACGATTTATGACGTATTAAAAAAGAACTACTAGCTAGATCTCATTCAAACCAATTTTCGGTAGAAGTTTACATGGTAATGTACATCATATATTTTTTTTAGTTTTATCATTCTCTTATTTTAGAATTTATAGGGGGGGGGACACACATTTTACCACTTTGGAAATGTCTCTCGCGCAAACTATTCAGTTTAGAAAAAAATTTAATTAGAAACCTCAATATCATTTTTAAAGACCTATCCATAGATACCCCACACGTATGGGTTTGACGATTTTTTTTTTAATTTCAGTTCTAAGTAAAAAAACCGGCCAAGTGCGTGTCGGACTACGCACAATGAAGGGTTCCGTAGTTGAGATGAATTTATTTATCCCAAGAACAAACTTAACATTGTAGTTGAAAAACATGTTCTCCCATACATCCCAACTGCAAATCGTCGCTCGGCATCCAATACCGCGAATGTGACATTTTTACTTTTTTTTAAATTGCAGGATCACTTATAAAATGTGTAGGATGAAATAAAACAAAAATCTGATTTTCGTTAAAAATTTCACATTCGCGGTACTAATATAATAATAATCTAAATCTAATACCTTTAAACGAGCAATTCTTGTATTTATGTACCTATATATAATCTGAATCTCGGAAACGGCTCCAAGAAATTTTATTAAATTTAGTATGCAGGGGGTTTCGGGAGTGATAAATCGATCCAGCTAGGTTTCATCTATAGATAACGTCGTTCAAAAAAAAATGGACATCCAGATATGTTTCTTTATTCAAGTAACAAGGACTCATTGTGTTTGTAAACTTATGAACTATGTTAGCTTATTTTACCAGGTCACTCAGAAAGTTTTGCGACTAACAGTTTTTGTCTATGGGATACTGGCTGGTTTTGATGTCAATTAAAACTATGACTAGATATTTATTACAAAAAAACATAACATTCCGAATTCGAAATTCCCTCCACATTTTTTTACGAGCAAAATCAAAATACTCTGTCTTACTGAAAACTTGGATTTACAACGAGAACATTTGCGCGCGATGATTTTGTACGATTTCAAATGTCGACTAAAACCGGAAGAATCGTTTGAAAGACTTCGAATGCTGTTCATAGAAAAAAACCCTTCTAAAGCGACTGTTTTCCGCTGGGTTACCGAATTTATGGGTGGTCGAGTAATTTTGGCGGACAAAGAAAGAAGTGGCGCCCTATGACGGTTGTTACATAACAAAACGTGCTGGCTGTGAAAAATTTAATTCAAGAGAATAGGCGAATTACATATGAAGAGGTCCAGCATTTATACTGCCGATTGGATCGGGAAGTGTGCATGAAATTCTACACAGGCATCTTCGGTTATGGAAGATAGTTTCACGCTGGTACCGCAAAATCTAACGCAGGCTCAGAAGGAGGTTCGGGTAGAATGGTGCCGAGACATGATAGCAAAATTTGTAGCAGGCTCGTCTCGGCGCGTTTAAGATATCATTACAGGTGATGAATCTTGGATTTATCAATATGATCCAGAAATTAAGCGTCAGTAAACCGTGTGGCTGTTTCGAAATGAACCAACGCCTACCAAAGTGAAGCGAGCCAGAAGTGCAGGCAAAATTTAGATCGCAAGTTTTTTTTCTTTGCCGGGTTATCTGGTACCAGTACCCTGACGAGATCAAAGCAGCATCAATGCTGAATGGTATGTTACCAAATGTTTGCCAGAAGTTTTTACTACTGCAAGCAGCAAGCGACCGAACACTGGCCTCCGTGGGCTACTGCTTCACCACGACAACGCGCTGGCTCACTCGGCGCTCAAAACAAGGGACTTTCTGGACAGCACACCGGTCATCCTCCTTACAGTCCCGATTTGGCTCCGTGCGACTTTTTCTTGTTCCCCAAAATAAATCAACTCAAAGGAAAACAGTTTTCATCACCTGAAGATGCACTGGCTGCATTTGAGAAGGACATTGGAGAGGTGTCTGATGCGGACTGGAAGATGTGTTATAAAAATTGGTTTACACGTATAAAACTGTGTATAAACGCCAATGGAGAGTTCTTTGAAAAGATATAATAAAAAAAATTATAACCTGTTGTAGTATATTTTTTTCTAGTATCACAAAACTTTCTGAGTACCCCACGTAATCTAGTTTAAATTTATTTCACCCCATGGGAGATGGCACTTCAGTGATTGATGTACATGCAATCCAGCCTGCTAGCAATCTTTTTTAGGATATTGTTGGAGCTGGCCCGTACTCTGCGCACCAGGGATGCACTCATTCGCATCGTTGCGTAAAAGCAATTAATACGAGTATGTGCGTCCGCGAACATTCCCGATGCGCTACAAAAACGGGGCAGCCCCACCAATACCCTGAAAGCGTTGTTGTATTGGACACGAAGGGCGTTGCACGACCTTTGGGTATATCTAGCCCACAGGCTGCACGTGTAAAACGTTGTACAATAAGCTCGAAACAGAGTAATTTTGACTTTTTAAGTGAGCAGCGTACAAACCTGCGAGCCAGCATGTTTGCTCTTACCGACAACGCTCTTGGATTCAACGCGATTCGCTCAAAATCGAGTCCGTCATTGAGGTCAGGGGTCAATATATGACGAAGATATTTAAACGTAAATACTCTTTGTAGTGGAGTCCCATTGAGTAATACAGGTGATACATAACCCGGTCTACCCCCAGCCTCAAAAACTATGATCTCCGACTTATTGGAGTTATACATCAAACCATGTGTTTTGGCATACTGGTCACATTTGGCGACCAATTACTTTCTGAGACCACAGATTGACGCGCTCAGAAGCACCATATCATCTGCATAGCTAATATTATTTACACAAATACCATCTAAATAGCAACCCACTCTTGTGCTGCTGAGCTCGCCAATCCTGCCTCACCCCGCATTCCAACCTGTATGGCCTGGAAAAAGTTCCAGCCCATCGTACACTATTAATCTGGTTACTATACCACTATTTAAAAATGTTTATAAGCTCCGTTGGCAACCTATCCTTCTCCATCTTTCTCCACAATACGTCATAAGCAACCAGATCAGAAAGAAGCCTTGAATGAATCGAGGAAGCTAGCATAAATCGGCGTCCCACGCTGTGTATGGTAAGTATGTGATAGTATGCTTATGACACAACACTGCACTTTCTGATGACAAACACGCCGAAACCAGAATTGGTTGTCATGAACACTTACAGTTTTATTTATTTGTGTATTAAGCAGACGGTCAAACACTTTTGATATTATGATATTATAGTAGCTAGCCTATTGGATGCCGAGCGACGAAATGTAAGTTTTTATGCACAATATTGAGAGATTTACCATGTTATTTTAAGACCATAGACTTCTTATAGGTTTTCCTGTAATCTATGAGTAAAGAGCCATACTATGTATTTTTTTCAAATTTTTCGGTCCAGTAGTTTCGGAGATAAGGGGGGGGGAATGGTCAATTTTCATTGAATTTGTTAAATATCTTTAAAAGTATTTATTTTAAAATTATATAAAAAATATATTTAAAATTCTCGCAACAAGCCCTTTCATTTGATATGTCACACGGTACTGTTAGCAAAACTTTTTTTTTTAATTTTCTTGTTTGCGCCCCAAAAGTGACCCCTATTTTCAAAATTAATTTATTTACGTTACATATTCGTGTTTGGGTCACAGAAATACATATGTGTACCAAATTTCAACTTAATCGGTTCATTAGATTCGGAGTAAATTGGCTGTGACAGACGGACAGACAGACAGACAGACAGACAGACAGACAGACAGACAGACACACGAGTGATCCTATAAGGGTTCCGTTTTTTCCTTTTGAGGTACGGAACCCTAAAAAAACAAATAATTTTGGGGTTCTCCAACCCCAAAATTATTTGTTTTTTTTATATTTTTGTATGAAAATCTTAATGCGGTTTACAGAGTACATCTACTTACCAAGTTTCAACAGCATAGCTCTTATAGTTTCGGAAAAAAGTGGCTGTGACATACGGACGGACAAACAGACAGAGAGTCATGACGAATCTATTTCCGTTTTTTGCCATTTGGCAACGGAACCCTAAAAATGAGCAATATTTGTAATCACGTTCTCGAAAACGGCTCTAACGATTTCAAATGAAAGTTGCAATATAGGGGTTTAGGGGGGCGAAAAATCGATCTAGCTAGATCTCATATCTGGGAAAATTAGTTTTATCTATTTTCACCCGAGCAGAGCTCGGTCGCCCAGGTATAGCCATTAAATACGTACATTGAGTAAACATCATTGCTGGGAAACGACTTTATTTAAATGCGAAATGTCGCTTTTTACGGCAGTGCACAATGAAACACGCAAAATACGCTGTGCTTATGGATACATGCAACGGTACAGTAGTTGTGGGAGTATGGTTAAGTTATAACATAAGACTTGTTTTTGTGAAAAAAGTAAAAAAAAAGAATTTTGACCTTACCTTACGTAACCTTCAGAAGGCTCTAGGGTATGTACCAGTACCAAAAAAATATCACAATAACGGGGACTATAAGTGAAACTCGGCTTCCTTTTAAACCCGTCATATTAAAAACTAATCATTTTGGTTGATAGAAGATTCGACCACAAATTAAAATTGAATAGGTTTTGAGCCGGGTATATGAAATAGTCCTCGTAAGATGTGAGTAAAACTACGGGCAAGCACTATTTCATATGCATGTAAGCAAATGTGATACGTAAATATTTTACTAGAAATAAATTGAAGGATTCCTTGGCGTGCTGGGATTCTGTTTACTTTTCATAACTATTTATTGAAAAATAGAAAATACTTTGAAGATTTATTATATAGATAACAACACTTAACTAAGTTTAAAATATATTACTAACTAATCAAAATTCCGAAAGTATCAGTGACTTTTGTTGCCAACTGTAGGTAAGTACTAGAAATTCATTATTTCAAAACTCAAAGTTTTCAAGGTCAGCCCGACAGTAAATAATACGATTAACTTCGTAATTTCCTGGTGGGGTAAGAGGACGCCACAAACGCCTCACAGTACTGGCATGATTTCCAAATATTAATCGTCGTGATCGTTTCGTGATTTTAAATACTAAATATAAAATTAAAAGATACACAGACACTGATACAAAAATCATTTGAGGCAAATCACATAATTTGCCTCAAATGATTTTTGTATCAGTGAAATGATGAAGTTTAAAAGTATCTCATTTGACAGTTACTGTTAAATTACTGGTTTTTTAACGGAACGGAATTGGAAACATGATGTTTGGAGCGTCGCTTAGCTTCTAAGTCAGTTCGTTTTGAGCCTCGAAACCAAAAGGTGTCTTCAAGAAGTCTAAAGTCTATAACGTTATTAAATAATTTGTTAAATAATGCTAAAAGTGTACCAAGTTTGTATGTATGCAAGATTATAAATACAGAAATATTAGTACTGAAATGGTGTATCATTACAGTACAGATCAATTTAAAAAGGAAGAGTTGGCAAAACTAAGAACTTAAGTACCTACACTTCACGTGACCAGAGGGCTGGCTCGTTATTTGGCCAAACAATTAGCATTGCCATTCAACGTGGCAATGCTGTCAGTCTTCTGGGCACGTTTCTGGATAACAGCGATGCGGATGAATACTTCGATGCCTAAGTGTCCTTTTGTTTTATATTTATGTGTTTGTATATTTAGTTAGTTAGTGATTTAATTTAGTACCTAGTGTAACGTTTTTATTGTGTTATATAATGTAAAAGATATATTACAAATAAATAAAGTACCGACAAACGTTGAAGAATAGTCAATTGTGAAAATTCTGCCAAACGATAAACAAACATAGTAGTATTTGTAACGAAACAAGGAGGTATTCCACTCAGAGAAGAAAATGACATATTGATGGTGCGAGTAAATAAAAGTAAATAAAATAGTAAACTTCTGCCTATTAGTGTTGTTATAGCAGAGGGTCAGTAAGTTATAATGTTAATTAATGCTATAATCTTAATATATACAAATTACGTGTCACGTTGTTTGTCTGCGATGGACTCCTAAACTACTTAACCGATTTTAATCAATTTTGCAGTTTGATCCAACTTGAAAGATAGAATAGGTAGGGTAGGTAGGGTAGGTAGGGTAGGTAGGGTAGGTAGGGTAGGTAGGGTAGGTAGGGTAGGTAGGGTAGGTAGGGTGGGTAGGGTAGGTAGGGTAGGTAGGGTAGGTAGGGTAGGTAGGGTAGGTAGGGTAGGTAGGGTAGGTAGGGTAGGTAGGGTAGGTAGGGTAGGTAGGGTAGGTAGGGTAGGTAGGGTAGGTAGGGTAGGTAGGGTAGGTAGGGTAGGTAGGGTAGGTAGGGTAGGTAGGGTAGGTAGGGTAGGTAGGGTAGGTAGGGTAGGTAGGGTAGGTAGGGTAGGTAGGGTAGGTAGGGTAGGTAGGGTAGGTAGGGTAGGTAGGGTAGGTAGGGTAGGTAGGGTAGGTAGGGTAGGTAGGGTAGGTAGGGTAGGTAGGGTAGGTAGGGTAGGTAGGGTAGGTAGGGTAGGTAGGGTAGGTAGGGTAGGTAGGGTAGGTAGGGTAGGTAGGGTAGGTAGGGTAGGTAGGGTAGGTAGGGTAGGTAGGGTAGGTAGGGTAGGTAGGGTAGGTAGGGTAGGTAGGGTAGGTAGGGTAGGTAGGGTAGGTAGGGTAGGTAGGGTAGGTAGGGTAGGTAGGGTAGCGTCATGTGTGGCGGGTCTGGGAAGAAATATAACTTATGTTATGATACTTGATGTAAGTAATTCATATTACTTGCCCTACACGT
Organism: Agrochola litura; assembly: GCA_949152395.1. Classification (NCBI taxonomy): domain Eukaryota; kingdom Metazoa; phylum Arthropoda; class Insecta; order Lepidoptera; family Noctuidae; genus Agrochola; species Agrochola litura. The sequence continues at coordinate 1,843,046 of OX424490.1, forward strand.
GCCGTTCGTCTTATCCTCCATTTTAACCTTCATTCTTTGACTTTCATTGCAGTCTATATAAAAATAATGATTAAAATAGAAATACATAAAATGAAGAATAATTTAATGTAGGTACTTATAGATAATCTCACACTGCAAGGGCGAAACGATTTTGAAATGGCCCATCCACGTCTACGTCAATTTGTTGAAAAATTAATTTCAACACTCAATACGTCCAAAAATGGGCTTTATTGAATCAAAAACTAAGCTCAAATTGCAGCTGGCAGAACGTAGCAGGATTGAGAACATAAAATACATTTTTATATCAAAATGACAAAGAATACGGCCAGTTAAAGCCTATACAAAAATTTGTTTCATACAATCTGGATGGCGATGGCGTGTTATTCTGTACCAGACCTTAACGTAAGGAGATAGGGTGGGAATTGTTTTGAGGTATTGTGGGGTATGTATTTTTAATGTGACATTATAATAAATTGTTTATTTCTTGTTTTGTTTGGCTGTCACGGCACATTACAATGTCATATTGTTGTCATGTCACAAAAAGCGTCACATTCAGTCCATTAGTTTTATATAAAAAGGTGTTTGCCTCTTGATAAAGGGTTACACATAATATCACGCATGTATTACCCGAAGGGTTAGCGAGAGGTGTACCTATTGGAAGCAGATCAAGAAAAAGAGGTTTCTGCGTAAATAAATATACGCTACCAAAAGCGAAAATGAAGTAGTAGGATCCGACGGAGTTTTACAAAAATGTGGCTTTTATTTTAATATATTGTGTATCTTACGACTTCAACGCGGAAGAAGTCGCGGACAGAAGCTAGTTAATAATATCTATAGAAGTTATTTATATTCACGGGTGGTTTTCCAAAACAACCTCTTCAGAATCAGAAACTTAAAAAAACACAGACAGTCGTTTAGTTACAGACGCTTAGGCATAAAGTAGTTTGCACAAACACGTAGAGTGCCGCTCTACGGCTGTAGGTGGAGACTATCACGAGGGCTCGTTAGTTCGCGCACCTGCTCCTGTAGAGCTTGTAGAGCAACATTGAAGAGAGTTATGTAGGTACTCGTGTCTATGTAGAGTTTGTTTAGTGTCGTACAGTGAGAATATCATGATGACTTTTTTATTCTAAGCCAACTAACTGCCACTTAGTGAAAAACATAAGTGGCAGTTAGTTGGTTTAGTTTAAACAGGTTAATATTGGTGCCGATTCTCTTTTACACTGAACTAAACTAACTAGACTATCACTAAAATTCCTTACTTTTGACTATGAGAATCTCAAAGCTATTCTGCAAAATAAATTCTCTAAATTTAAAAATAATTTTGACATCTAAATCGAATTTGACAATCGCGACTCCACACGTGATACCCAACCACGTGAATCTTTTTAGAGCCGGTGGCGCGCAGGGGGGCAGCCTCGACGTGTTTTATATGGAATTTATCGCTTTATTTATGGAAAAATGAGAAAATTATTATAAAAGGGTCTTATTAAGTGGGTCGAAATTTTCATTATTTTTGCGATTGAACACACCGTTATCGAGATATAAGCAAAAGAAAAAAAAAAAGATTCAGTACTGTTTTTGCATCTAAAGTCGAGGTGTTGGTGTGAATTTAAAGTTCATGACAACCAATTTTATTCCACACGTTTTTAGTCGCGATTAAAAATAGTCAGATTCAGTTAGAAAATCTAAATTTTGGGTAAAAAATGTCAAATTCAGAATAGCATAATTGCCATTTTCACTAAATTAATATCTTAGTACCATCTTAGTGCTGTCAAACTAAAATAGTCAAGTTGTGTCACTTTAGTCTATTTCAGAATGGGAAATCGTCGCTTGACAGGAATAAACTAAATTTTGGTGATTTTCAGTCTAGTTTAGAGGCATTTGTGACAAGAGAATCGGCACCACTGTATTAGAAAACCTCATATATTTCATGTACTTCTGGACAAAGGACTTTGATAACCAAATGTTGGACTTGGACGGACTACTACTATAGTCAACATAATATTATTTTTGTAATTTTTCATATTTTTTCCAGCAATATCGATCAAAAGGCATGAAACACAATATAATCTAATGTCGCCTGTCACAAAAAGAAATCCCTCGACAGGTTAAAATTAATGAGCTCTTCGTAGTACCTAACATAATTACACACTCCATCTTCGAAACCAATCGAAACTTTGAAAAGATAATACATCTATAAAAAGAGACGGTTCCTCACCGCGCGACTCACTCGCGCGAGCACGCGATCAGAATTAAATAACAACAATTCAATTGAGCGCTACAGGAATGGCGTGAAATACGATTCTTTTCGCACGTGCCACCCTTCGTGAGCCGTCAAAGGAAATACGATCGAATCGAATCAATCCTTTATAAAAGATCCGAGAGTTAAAGATACAGAATCGGACGTCTTTCTTTTCGTGGGTGAGTGGAAAGGATTAACTATAGTTCTTTACTCTAAAGAAAACCGTCGGTTACACCTTGGAGTTTTTGGAAACACTACAATTAATACTTTCAAGGACACTGAACGAGACACAATACAAGTTTTATTGTTATGACGGCTATGGGCGTTTAGTGTCCTTGAAAGCGTTCAGCTACTTACATAGGTTTGTAATTAAGAGCATAATAATATTAACATTTTAAGTCGAAGTAGTATAATAATTAGTATTAAATATTGATTTTTAACCCACCGACATAGAAAACACCGTTTAATTGAAGTGAAAACTTCTTTAAGCGTGTTGGGCATTTTTGAGATGGGAAAAAACAATTGAACTCGCGACATCGTTACCGACACCTCATTTTTGTAAACGCGATTGTGCTCTTTATTTATATTGCGTTACGGATCAATATTCTATAAAAGTACTTTTCTCCCACCAAGGCGATCTTGTTCAAGTTTTCACTTCTGTCGGCACTAGGGTTGCCAACCATACTGTTAAAACCAGTATTAAACTGTTTTCCACTCTAAAATACTGTTTACTGTACAACAAAAATAAAGTATACAAATATACTGTTTTCTCTGATATATTCAGAGCATATGAGGGTGGCATGTTCACTATGTGATCAAACCCTCGTTAATAAATAAAGATTTAAAAAAAAATATCCCGAGCTATACCTAAATAAAAAGGAAGACGGCCAAAAATTAATTAGGTTTTACAAGACACTGACTTTCGAAAAAAAAAAAACTATTTTTCACTTTGTAGTGTTTTTTTTTTTTTGGAAGACGGTTGTTTTTTTTTTTTCCGAGCTACTGTTTATTTTTTCGAAATACTGTTTATTTTTCCACTTTGACCTTTATTTCTTGTACAAAACCTAGCCGGCACTCCCGGAATGCCACGGTTTTTTTTAATTCATTCATTTCTCTTGCCCTCATGCCAATTTATTTATGGCCAATGTATTTTTTTATACTTCTGTACCTATTAGTCGTGATCTCAGTAGTCACCCCCTTCCTATCCATATAATCTCTCACACATTCTATCCTTTGTTTCTTTGGTCTTCCCCTACTCTTACAGCCATCCACATTCATACTCAAAAAAAATCATAGATTTTAGATACAACACACCGACATACGGACTCATTATGTTAGTAACAATTTACTAACAAGCTAAGTAAAGCAGGTTCTTATTTAGGCACAACGTAGGTGAACTAAATTACACAATTGAATTTAAGTAGAAGGACGCACGGTAGCAAAAAACGGTCTTTTGTGCTCCTAATACTAATGAAAAAGTACTGGAGTACCAGAGCAAGAGGGTTTATCCTAAAAGTTGGCAACGTCGTAAATAGCTGTCAAATATTTACCTGTTTTGATTAATTTATTAATATTAAAAAAATACAATAGACGTGGATATATTTAGTAACTTGTTCCGCTTAGCTATTTCTAAAGAGCCATAAAAAACTCCTGAAACAAATCGACACGTGTTTCACCTCTCAACGAGGCATCCTCAGCGCAGACTGAAGCAGCGCTCGGTGTGGCCACACGCCGTGTTCGAGTTCGCAACAAGTCCATCGTCATCCTGAGGATGCCTCGTTGAGAGGTGAAACACGTGTCGATTTCTTTCAGGAGTTTTTTATGGCTCTTTAAAAATAGCTAAGCGGAACAAGTTACTAAATATATCCACGTCTATTGTATTTTATAATGGATTTCCGCAAGGTCACGCCTGAATCAATTAATTATCTTATCAATATTACCTACTGTATGGAATTAAGAAATGTGGCTAACTAGGGAACTAAAATATTGATTATGAAATGCAATAATTAATATCATTACACCGAATATTTAGTTTTAGATGTAAAAAACGTATTTGGAAACTTTCCAAATGCCTTTTTTTACACCTAAAACGGTTACAACATCAAATTCAGTGTTATAATTGCAATTCATTATTAATATTCTAGGTCACTAGTTAGCCACATTTCTTATTTCCATACAGTAATATTGCCAAATGAATCAAAGCAGCGAAATATTTGACATCTATTTGCGACGTTGCCCACTTTCAGAATAAACGCTCTTAAGAAATAACCAGGGAAAAATCTTTGCACTCTGACAGTTTTGTCTAAAATGATCTTTGATTTTTTTGCGGCGCCTTAACAAAATTCCTCAGGCCCCTTTGAAAATACTCTGAAGGCCAACTCAAATAATACTGGCGAATAAACAAGAGTGTTACTTTAAACAATCTATACTAATATAACAAGAGACCGAATTTTGTGAATTTGTGTAAATGTGGAGGGTAATCTCCAGAACCACAGCTCTTTTGAAAAAACTTTCACCATTTGAAAGATACATTATTCCAGATGGATATAGGCTTTCTATGATGTAAATTTTATACAAGAAGAAGTACTTAAAAGAGCTCAACTGTCATTAATGAGACACAATAGAATTTAGCCTCTAATTTAGCATACTTTTTGTTACGTTACTGCTCAGAACTTGTGCACGTGTCCTGAACAGAATTCCATCTTCACATATAAATTGCAACCGCGCGAAGCCGAAGCGGGTCGCTATGTCTACACTAATATAAAAAAGAGAAAAGATTTTATTTTTGTTTGTAATAAATAAACTCAAAAACTAAAGGACCGATTTAAATAACGAGCAAGCATTACAGTAGTCGCATATGACGTGTAACGTCGTTCTTTTCTTTCTTTCTTTCACCGCGCGCGCTCATTGGTCAAATTACATAGGGCGCGCTTCCCCGGCTTTCTGTTACACACTTCCGTTGCTTATCACGAAATCACTCCCACAGATTGCAAAAAAGCGAGACGAAAGAATTTTTAATAGAAGAATCACTGAGCAACATAGGCTATAATTTATACAGACATCACGCGGGCGAAGCCGCTAGCGGAAGTTATTCTTTCATAAAATAATCACAAAGCGATACTTAACAACACGTCTCAAAGCCTTAAACGACGTCAGAAAGCCAATTTCTCCTTCCCCAAAATTAGGCCCGTCTTTATTCCCAAAAGAATGCCAAAGTAACAAGTAATCACTCAATCTTCCGACGTCATCGCATGATTGCCTCTTAGCCTTGAGTACGTCAAAATAACATCTATTTTTACCCGACTTAAAGTGAGGAGGAGGTTTGGTACATGTTTGCAGAATACACTTCCCACACTCGGATGCTAAACGACACTTAACTCTAAGATGTACTTCAAAAACTTCTTTCTATACCTGTGATTACATATTAAAATTAAGGGAGGTCCCAAATTTGCTGCCGGCGCTGAGTTTGGAAAAAATCCGAAAACGGGGTTGACAATTTGGCATGTTGTAGTAGGTAGGCGGGGTAGGCATGATTAAAAAACATGTAATAAAGCATTATTTTTTTCAGTATTATATGATTCAATGATTTCCATATTCCAGTAATCAAGTACTAAAGTACCCAGAACCGAACTAGTTAGATTATGTTAAATATTTTTACTCGCAAAAAAGTTTAGGTAAGGCTAGAACTGTGACCCCCTACGTACGAGCCGAGCGAGCGTAGCGAGCGGCGCATCGGCAGCGGCCGGCGAGTGCCAAAAACGATTAGAATATATAGAAAAAATGCTTTAGTTAGGGTTAGTTAGTTGGAGTTCTGAACGCCGTGCCGCCGGTGTCTATTATGGGAGCCGGCCACAGAGTATGTAATGTGCCGCCAGCCGATGTTTTTAATCACGGCTGCCGGCAGTAATGTCATGTCGATTCCCAATTGCGTTATTTTTGGGAGCCGCCGCCGGCAGCGGAGGTACTCCCTAAAATTTAATATCATGACGAAGCTCAGCATTTTTAACAAACTCGATCATGAAATCGTAGCAATAGATAATTATACAAAAGTATTCGCTTAACACGTCTATTGTGTAATACTAATAATCCATATTATTTGGCACAAAAAGGCATATTACGTCATTATCACGGATCGTAATACAAACACGCTCTTTCGTGATTGTGGTGAACATAACTCGATCACATTATTTTCGCTCGAAAATTCTTCGTTTGTATTCTTATTCTGTGCTGAAGGAGCTGAAGGAATAGGTACTTTTTATATGTTTTTGTTACAGTTTATTGTATTGATTGCTCAATTGGTTACTAAAGGGTTCATTAATCACGTGATGTTTTTAGCAACTATTTAAACCCCCTCGCCCCCTGGTGATACGTGGTGAGGTTTTAGACTAACTCCCTACCCAAAATCACGTGTATTTTTTGGTCAAAATCAGAATATTTTGTCTTAAATATTGTACAGCGAGTCAAGGTCACGCGCCGCTTTTCGGCTTAGAAATCGAGCGTTCAACGAAAAAATTAATACACGTGATATCTCACTACACCTCCCCTTTGTAATTTTTTTTGTGTGTTTTGACGTGATAACTTCTTATAAATCGATGAATGCACGCACGAAAAAGTTTCACGTTCCGCCTGAGCCGAGCGTGCAAGCGAGAGCGCGGAACAAGCGATAGAGAGGCACGATCGGCCTAAGCGTTCGTCTTTGTGACGTTATCACGTAAAATTATCGTCCGTAAACCGAATTTACAGAACTTCTTTCACCCTCACGTGATTAATGGACGATCCCTAAGGGGGTATCATGTTAGCCAGAACCTAGGTAATGGAGGTCGGATAGGCAGTTGCTCCATGTAAGATACTGGTATTTATTTACATCGGGTTATACTGGAAGCCAACCAACAGTTAGGAAAAGGTCATAAAAATATTAGATTCTGTTAAAAAAAAAAAACTTTTGAAAATGTAGAAGGATGGACAGGCTACGCGCTGAATTAGTCGATACAGCGATCGACAGTTTTTTTTTTTAAATATCTATTAAGTTGCAGACCAGGTGCGGCAGAACTTCACTGTTTGAATGATCGTCGATATTATATATATAGATATTATATCGATGGTATTATTTTTTCCATCGATCAATATGGTCAATCGATTTTAAGAGGAGGTGGTCATATTCATATATCTCTCTTAATATAACCCCTATAATATACCCCTCAGCGCCGGGCAAAAGAGATGGTTTTATGTATGTAGGTACAAGTTTTTAGGAAACCATAAGCATGTATAAAGTTACAAGGATTATAATTGTGTGTGTAATCTAGCAGAGTTCATACAACAAAATAATTAGGGAATCTCTCTGAGGCTCTGTGTCAGCTAATTATGCGAGTCACCTGCAGCTTTCGTACGTAATTGCTATCATCAAATAAGCGGCCCGGGTAACAACCTTATATATACGTAGGTTCTGGAATATTTTTGTTATTTTACCTACAAGAAATAAAAGCATAATTACCTCGTTGGTCTTCTGGTCGTAGGTACGAGAGACTAACTATATGCCTACGACGTAGCCGCTACGAGAGAGAAACTACATGGCTACGTCGTAACCAGTATATGCCTACGACGTAGCCGCTACGAGAGACTAACTACATGGCTACGACATAAACAGTATAATATGCCTACGACGTAGCCGCTACGAGAGGCAAACTACATGGCTACAACATAACCAGTATGTGCCTACGACGTAGCTGCTACGAGAGAATGGCTACGACGTAACTAGTATATGCCTACGACGTAGCCGCTACGAGAGACTAACTACATGGCTATGACATAAACAGTATATGCCTACGACGTAGCCGCTACGAAATTAAAATAAAAGATTCGTTGTTTGTTACTGTTAAACTTATACTGTTTTATTTATACTGTGGCACCTTAACAGGTATTATTAATAACAGCCTGGCTACTTTCAGTAATAGGGTAACATCTGGTAATAGGGCCACGTCTAGGTCATATGTCGTGACCCTAACACACACAGTTTTCAAGCTAAGTGACCTTGACTTGTGGCGTGACGATGTAACTAAAAACAAACAACAATTTATTGTATTCAACATCACGTGGTGATTATTATGAAATATTACATATCATTGATTGCCTGTTTTCCCTATTATGCCAGTTATAAGTCGAAATGAAAAAAAAAATACAGTTGCACTCCGTGAGTGCCGACAGAAGTGAAAACTTGAATAATTTAAAAAAATACTTCCAAAACCTTTAAAGTAAAAATACTTGCATAGAACATTGATCCGTAACGTAATTTGGAGGAGTGTCGTAGGTTGATAGAAATAATACTCGGACTCCAGATTGTAATGAATAATGAATAATATTTATTTTAATAATGTTCCCGCTTATATACTATTTACAATTATAAACTAACTAGTACGACTACACATATTTACAAAAGTTTTGACCAATCAGATCCCAGCACACTGTTGTCCGTTTGATCCGCACGGTGTTGCCATAGACGCGCGCGCGCATCTCTCAAAACTCAAACTCAAACTCAAGCTCAAAGCATTTATTTCAATTAAACCATTTACAGGCACTTTTGAATTGTCAAGGAATCGGTCAGTCAGAAATAGGTAGGTATCTCGCCGCGCTCTGACACCGCGGTTATAAATATGGCGGCGTGTAGCATCGGCAGTTGCTGTCTTGTACTCCTTTAACAGCTTCCCTGTTTCTTGTACAGAATGTCTAAACGGGCTATGACCAAAAGTTCTTTTGAGAACTGTTGTGATCCATGTTTCTTGGAAACAGAATGTCAAATCGTTGTGTGATGAGTGGTGGCTACAGTAATATAAATAAAGAGCACAATCACGTTTACAAAAATGAGGTGTCGGTAACGGTGTCGCGAGTTGAAGTGTTTTTTTCCATCTCAAATATGCCCAACGCGCCTAAAGAAGTTTTCGCTTCAAAAATCCAAACGAAAAGATCCAACATTTCAGCTCGACACGGAGATGGAGCCCGCAATATCAACAATTAACGAAAACGTTTTGAACAACGATAGATACAAACAATTTGTGATTGTTTCCGGATTATGGGTACTGTTAGCTAGTAATATTGCCGAATATGTTATTAATAATATTGAAAAAAAAAAAGATCTTATAAATGGTTCCGGAATCCTACCAACGATTCTAAAACTCACTCGACTAACTGACTGCCTCGTTGGTCCTGGATTCGATTCCCGGGTCGGGCAAAGTGTTATTGAATTTTTCCCATCAGGATTTTATCAGTAGCAGCCCGGAGTCTGTATTTGCATCCGGTTGATGGCAATAGGCTCGCCCTTATTACATTGAACAAGATAACATTGAACATGATAACATTGAACATGATAACATTGAACATGATAACATTGAACATGATAACATTGAACATGATAACATGGAACATGATAACATTGAACATGATAACATTGAACATGATAACATGGAACATGATAACATGGAACATGATAACATTGAACATGATAACATTGAACATGATAACATGGAACATGATAACATTGAACAGAATAACATCGAACATGATAACATTGAATATGATAAAATTGAACGGGAGCGGAGGGCGTTGTCGGTTAGAGCGAACATGCTGACTCGCAGGTTTGCACGATGCTCACTTCCTGTAAAAATCACGCTTTTTCGAGCCTACTGTACTAGTTTTTACACGTGCAGTCTGTGGGCTAGATATACGAAAAGATCGTATAGCGCTCTCCGCGTTCAATTTAATAATGCGTTTAGGATACTGGTGGGGCTGCCCCGTTTCTGTAGTGCGTCAGGGATGTTTGCAGATGCGCATGTAGATTACTTTTACGCAACAATGCGTAAAAGGTGCGTTTCCTGGTGCGCAGGGTGTGGGCCAGCTCCAACAGTGTCTTAAGCATGGTTGTGAGTCGCCTGGACTGTGAGTACGTGGGGCACTATTGTGCCCTCTCTCATGGGATATCGCAGCGGTGACCGACCGTTATTGATTGTATTGTTTTCCTTGTTTTTGTTTAGTGTCTGTGCTTACTAACATAGTCGTAAGTTTTACTAACAATCTTGTTGAGTCTTAGTTACTGCAATAAAGAAAAAATCTATTCTATTCTTTATTACATGGGACTTAAACATAACTGGCAAAATGTGGGTGTACTATAGGTATTCCTCCGCCTTACCATACGATTCTAAAACTCTCTCCAGCCTAGAAATCGATCCCACGTTCTGTCGCCACTCCAACTTATTCAACACCAATAAAAAGTGATTAAATATACATACTGTTTTAATAGTACTTACTTTTAATAGACTATATTAAACACTCCTACTCGCTACGGAGAACTTGCCGCGTCATTGACTACGGCAATATCGTGCTACGGCGCACGCTACGAGAAGGGTCTACGTCATAGCTACGGTGCTACGGTAACTGCCGATTTTAGGTACGAATGTATATTACTTTGATTCGGTTTTTACCCTAAAGCGTAGTGAGGTTTTTGCTAGTCACTGAAAGACAAAAAAAAGGTCTCGTAAACGATTTTTGGAAAAGGTATTAAAACATTTGAATTTATGTACCGAATGTAAAAACCAACTTTCAATTTCAGATATTTATTTTGCAGAACTAATAAGTGAAAACGTAAAAAAATATTGACGATCTTCAAGATTTTTAGGTTATCGAAGCTTTAAAAGCACACATTTAATTTAAAGATGAATCTTGTACCGATTAAAGAAAAAAAAATCATATGAATGTTAGATCGTTAAGTTGAATTTTATATTTAACCTAAAAACTCACCATACCTGCCGAACATAATTTCAATGTGCTGTGCGTGTGTGTGCGTGTGCGTCACCCACCATCTGTGACCTTACCTGAAACGAAAATAAAATAACTAGTAGTTCTGCGAACAGTAGACCTCGCGAGCACAAACTTTTTTCAACAATTAATATTCTACTAAAATCATTTAAAACGGGATATTTACCATGTTTTTTATTTAAAATAGGATATTTTATTTAAAAAAAAACATGATAAATATCCCGTTTTAAAGAACTTTAGTAGTGAAAATAACCGTGTCAGTTTAAAATCCTATAATTAATATACCTATCCAACTTGAAAAAAAACCCGACTGCAGCTGTAGGTTACTAAAAAGAATGTGGTGGCAAGACGATAATAATATTTGACTTAAATGACGTGAGCATCAACTGTGAACAGACTTTAATGTGCTCCTTGGCTGGAGGTTTTAAGTGTAGTAGCAAGAACAGCAGTCATGATCGTGCCCTGTATCCGAAAGGGATACCGTGGCTCCCGGCAATATAGGCAACTGAAGGAACACGGGTGGGTTTGAGTCAGTAAGAGTCTGACACGCCCTCCTGCTCCACCCAGAGCGGGAGAAGTTATTTGATAATTTCCCAGCCAAAAAAAATCGTGCTCTGTAGAATGTATAATGTATGAATGGTTCAAAAGTTAAAAATATTATTGATCAAAATATTATGCCTCAAAAGGGTACGGTACGTACATCCTACCAATATTATAAATATGAAAGTTTGTATGTTTAGATGTTTGTTACTCAATCACGCAAACTACTGAACGGATTTGGATGAAAGTTGGCACACAGATAGTTTATAACCTGGATTAACACATAGAATACTTTTTATCCCTGTAAACGCAGAAAAAGTCGCAGGCAGTGCTAGTAATACATAAACTCACGTCTTCTTCCCAAGGGGGTAGGCAGACACTACAGAACGCCACCTGCTACATACTCATTTTGCTTCGTTTACGTTAAATAAAATAACTGAATTCTTTAGTGCCATAAAGAGGTCAATCGTCGAATCCGACTCGGCTGAGCAGCGTTCGAGAAGCTACGCAATATCTTCTCGTCCCACATACCACAGTGTCTCAAGACAAAAGTTTTTGACCAGTGCGTGTTGCCAGTGATGATCTATGGTACTGAAACGTGGTCGCTTACAATGGGCCTTATCAGAAGGCTAAAAGTCACCCTACGTGATAGTAGGTTAGAATTGGGGGTTCTGCATCACTTGCTCTCGCTGCGCTCGCGCCGTGATGCAGAATCCCCAATTCTATCAGCGAGAGCAAGTGATGCAGAATCCCCAATTCTATCAGCGAGAGCAAGTGAAGCAGAATCCCCAATTCTATCAGCGAGAGCCAGTGATGCAGAATCCCAATTCTATTTCGATAAATAAGCAATTAAATCTTCTTGCACTGAATCGAACACCTGAGGTTTTAATGAGTCTTAATATTATCTTTGTTTTTCAATAAATTATAACATGGCGAAATGTGGGTGTACCTGCTACAGGGACACCTCTGCCCAACCCTTCGGGGAAACAAGGCGTGATGTTATGTTATGTTATAACATAACATTTTCTGGATGAACGAGCTTTCTCGTTTTTTTTTGTAGTTTTCTAAAAATGAAACCTATCTAGATCGATTTAACATCACGCATGAAGTAATCCCCGAAGGGTTAGACAGAGGTATATCCATAGGATACCCACATTTTGCCAGTTATGTTAAAGTCCTATGTAATAGGGGACGAGCCTTTTGCTATCAACCGAACACAAATCCAGGCTCTAGGCTGCTACTGAGAAATTCCAGATGGAAAACCCAATAACACTTTGCCCGACCCGGGAATCGAACCCAGGACCTCATACTTAGCAGTACCGCTTGCGACCACTAGACCAACGAGGCAGACAAATAAAAAAAAATGTTAAATATTTTGGAGTTCAATTTATATTAGTCTTATTCAAGGTTAATATCAGAACTCGTTATGGTTGATCTCTAGAATTTCATGATGGAGAGACCCATTTGTATACAAGTACGTACGATTACCTTATAAAAATTTCGTCTCAGTTTTCAGCGACCGCGCGGCGCCGTATTATATATCCTCCTAAAACGGTAAGTTAGGACAACGTTACAATTGAGTATGAATGATTATTATGAAATAAATAATAATAAATCTTATGTGCAATACGCATAGGGATTAAAATTGTATGCCAATATTTACGCTTAATTTTAAATAAACTATAACTAATAAACATTCATTATGTGTGTATGCCGTTTTACAATTTATGGATATAAAATCAGTGTCACCTGGCGATAGTCTCACAGAATATTTTTAGCAGTGCATTCTGCAGTGGTTTTCGTCTAACTTAACGTCGTTTAATAATTAGTGCGTTTAACAAATAAAACAGTAAGTATGTGCGTGTCATTTTAACTTTATAAATTTTGTGATCAGTGTATATTTGTGAGGGGTGCAGTTGGGTGTGTGTGTGGGTGGGGTGCAACCGGGCATTTTTATTAGTAGGTCTTATTGATCAATATGATCGATGGTCTTATAGGTTCAAAGGTTGTCGCTGTTGAGAATGAGTTTATAAGTTCGACTTCCTTGCAGAAAAATAGCTTGGCGTGACAGGAACCTATTGTGTAGTAGGTACCTACTTATCATGACTGGACTGTTCGATAATACGAGTAGTTGTAACTAAACGTATGAATGTTTGTAAGTAGACTTGATGAAAATTATGTTTTATTTTTAGGTTTTCCAATCCATTTGACTCAGACACTGAAGTGATCCCTATATCACAAAAGAAGAAACCAAGTAAGCCTTTAACACCAAAACCCTCGAAACCAAAAGGAAAAACTAAAAAACCACTCCAAGAACAGCCGTTTGCTGGTAGTGGGTCTGAATCAGAGGCTGACCCTTCGACCGCACCTGTCTTTGCGTCTACATCTGCTAAAAAGAAACGAAAACTATCTATCTACCCTGATTCCGAGGTAAGTTGAGAAGAAATTGTCATTTAATTATTATATTTTGACGACTCGGTTGGCGCAGGGGCTGAGCGATTAGCTGCTGGGCGGCTTCGATTCCCGTGCAGAATAAATATTGTACCACCTACAGATAGTTGTTCAGGTTTAGTAGTGGTGTAAGCATAGTTACTGATAATTGTGAAGTCCTGAGTTCGATTCTCAGGTCTGACTAAGTGTAGATAATTGGACCAAGTTTCAATAATTTTATAGTAGCAGCATGAAATTATAACTATTCGAAAAATATAGGCGTGATGTTACGTAATAAGTAAAGGTCAACTCATGATTTGTTAGGATTTTGTACGGTTTACATTTTTTAAGGTCTAAAAGATTTCATTCACATGTTGAAACCGAATTAAATCAATGAAGAATACGTATGTCTTAAGATTATTATTGTGATGATTTATAACAATAGCAAGGGGGGCTGATGATCATTATGAATCATCATATTAAAATGATCATATTATAACGATGATTTAATGAAACTATTTTTTGGTTTGTTTCCAGGATGAAGAGCAACGTGAACCAATTCGGGCAGCAAAACTGAAGAGCTACCTGACGCGTCGAGTCGGATCTGGTTATACTATGCAAAGCAACCCCACAAGGCGCGGAGAATATTATATTGAGGTTCGCATATCGAATTGTCAGGAGTTGGAGGCCATAACAACCAACCGCTGGAAACATTCATTGGTTTCTTTCAAAACAGCGGTAAATGACAATAGCCCAACTTGGAAGGCGGTTACTCAGGTGGTTGCAGCAGTTAAAGAGGATTATTCCTCTATCCAACCAATTTTGTACCCCCAAAATTCTTTGTAAACCTTTTTATTCCAGTTAAATTAAGTTTGTAAATTAAGTTAGACAAAAAACTTAACTTTTATTAAACTTTAATTTAATCCTTTATAATATACATATAATCGATATTAGTACCTATGTTTTAAAAATGTTTAATTTGGTTAAATATCTACTAACAAGGATGTAACTTATATTTTTAAATTTCTGCATTGTTCTCTTACAGAATCTACTTAGTAGATAAAACAAAAACCTAAATAAAAACCTAGAATTGAAAATAATAAAATATTCATAATATAATTATTATCTCTTATACTATGTTTGTAAATTAAGTTTAACAAATTACTTAACTTTTATTCAACTTTAATTTAATCCTTAATAATATACCTACATGTAATCAATATTAGTACCCATGTTTTAAAAATATGTTTAATTTGGTTAAGTATCTACTAACCTGAATGTAACTTATATTTCTAAATTTTTGCATTGTTTTCTTACAGAATCTACTTAGTAGATAAAACAAAAACCTAAATAAAAACCTAAAATTGAAAATAATAAAATATTCATAATATAATTATTATCCCTTATACTATGTTTGAAAATTAAGTTCAACAAATTACTTAACTTTTATTCAACTTTAATTTAATCCTTTATAATATACATATAATCGATAATAGTACCCATGTTTAAAAAATATGTTTAATTTGGTTAAGTATCTACTAACCTGAATGTAATTTATATTTCAAAATTTTTGCATTGTTCTCTTACAGAATCTACTTAGTAGATAAAACAAAAACCTAAATAAAAACCTAAAATTGAAAATAATAAAATATTCATAATATAATTATTATCTCTTATACTATGTTTGTAAATTTAGTTTAACAAATTACTTAAATTTTATTCAACTTTAATTTAATCCTTTATAATATACATATAATCGATAATAGTATGTTTTAAAAATATGTTTAATTTGGTTAAGTATCTACTAACCTGAATGTAACTTATATTTCTAAATTTTTGCATTGTTCTCTTACAGAATCTACTTAGTAGATAAAACAAAAACCTAAATAATAATAATACTAAGAAAATACAAATAAAGCTATTCTAAAATTATTCAAAAATGGTATTCTGTCAAACTTGTAACATTAACTGTCCCAATTATTCTTCTCACAAAAAAACTAACATCCATAAATCTAATAATCTCATAAAAACTCAATTTGATAATGTCCGTATAATAGCTTGTGCTTTTAAAAACAAAATAGTCAGTTACAAAATAAATCCTGAAAGTTTTACTATTACACCTGAATTTTTTTTAACTGAAACTTCAGACACATGTTGCTATCTAATTAAAGAATTATTAAAACAACACGTTTCTTTGAAAGTCAATTTCGAACTTTTTGTTTCGTACACTTTACCTAAAAATTACGAAATTAGTCTTAAATCTTTTAATACAAGATATGTAATTATACTTCAAAGCACAGATATATTATCCACATATCATGCATTTGCAGAAAAAATCTTAAATAAATGTTCTGAGTTCGAACTAAGTGAGTCAGGCTGGACAATCGAATCGATTAGTCATTTAGAAATTAATTTCGCTAAATACAGTCCTTTGAGAGCGGGTTCTTATTTAGAATTACCTAAACGAATTCAAAATACGAAATCAAGTCTAAACATAGTTAATAAAGATAATCATTGTTTTCTTTGGAGCATAGTAGCATATTTGTACCCAGCAAAGAATAACCCCAATAGAGTTACATCATATCCTCACTATTCAAAAGTGTTAAACATTACGAACATGACATTTCCACCCAGTTTAGACGACATCAAATTATTTGAAGATTTAAATCCAAACGTAAGTGTTAACGTCTATGGTTTGGAACAGAATTACAATGTAACAGGGCCGTTGTATAAAACTTTAAAAAGAAAACTTTATCATGTAAATTTACTTTATTTCAATAATAACGGTAAAAGTCATTTTTGCTTAATTAAATATTTCAATAAGCTTGTACAGAGACAACTTACAAAACATAAGTCTAAGTTATATTTATGTGACGAATGTTTTGTGTATTTCGACTCACCAGAAAAACAATTCAATCATAGCTGTGCAAGAGTGCAAACTATCCTTCCCGAAGAAAACTCAAAACTTAGTTTTTCAAATTTTAATAGGACTCAAAGAGTTCCCATTGTTATTTACGGCGATTTTGAAAGTCTATTACAAGAATATTCAGACAAAAATAAATCCCCATGTGTAGAAAATATTCAAATCCATATGGCAAGTTGTTATGGATATTACATTTTTTGTCAGTCTAAACCTGAATTAAATGAGTTTAGATCTTATAGAGGGCCAGACTGCTCGAAAAAGTTCGTTAAATCTATTAGTCAGGATGTAATAAGACTTCATAGACTAATGTCAGAGATAAAACCCCTAATAATTAACAAAGCTCAACAAATATCTTTAAACAACGCTAAACAATGTCACTTATGTAAGAAAACTTTTTCTGATACTGACCTCGTTGTTGCTGATCATGATCATTTCACCGGAATGTATAGAGGACAAGATTTTGCATTCAAATTACATGAATTGTGTGCTGGTACACAATTCATGTAATTTGAATGCAAAATCTTGTCCATTTATACCTGTCATATTTCATAATCTTTCTGGTTATGATTGTCATTTGTTTATAAAGGAACTTTCAGGTCTTTGCGGTCGTATAAATCTTATTCCCAAAAACAAAGAAAAATATATTTCTTTCACAAAATTCGTCCCGATTGACAAAAAAAATGTAGCTCAGTTAAAGTTTATTGATTCTTTTAACTTTTTAAGTTCAAGTCTAGATAATTTAATAAAAACGATGAAAACGGAAGATTTTCAAAACTTACGAAAGTTTTTTAATGATGATTATTTGTTTAATTTGGCATGCAAGAAAGGTGTATATTGTTATGATTACATCGATTCGTGGGATCGTTATAAAGATACTAAATTGCCAGATTCATCAAAATTTTATAATAAACTCACATCCCAATCTATTTCGGATGAAGATTATAATCATGCATTAAAAGTCTGGAATACATTTGATATTTCTAATTTAGGGGAGTACACAGACTTATATTTGAAATGTGATGTCCTACTTTTATGTGATGTTTTTGAAAAGTTTAGATCAATGAGTTTAAAGTTTTATGACCTTGATCCTTGTTATTATGTATCATCTCCCTCGCTAAGTTGGGATGCGATGTTATTATATACAAAAATTAATTTAGACTTAATTTCAGATATTGATATGTATCAAATGTTAGAACAAGGCATAAGGGGGGGACTTGCCCAATGTTCTTTAAGATATGCGAAGGCAAATAATAAATATCTTCCAAATTATAACAATAAGGAACCTGACAGCTATTTAATTTATCTTGATTGTGTAAATTTATATGGCCACGCTATGATGCAACCGCTTCCTACTCGAAACTTTAGGTTTTTAAACGAAAATGAAATAAATAATTTTAATGTAATGTGTATTTTAAATGATAGTGACACAGGATTTATTTTAGAAGTTGACTTATGTTATCCTTATAAAATTCACGAAACTCATTCGGATTTACCATTTGCAGCCGAAAAATTTGCTCCACCAGGTAGTAAAAATGTTAAACTAATTGCTAACCTGTATGATAAACATAAATATATCATTCACTATGTTCATCTTAAAGAATGTGTAAAAAATGGACTTATTTTATTAAAGATATATAGAATACTAGCGTTTGAACAAAGTTCATTTTTAGCTCCATATATCTTGCTGAATACTACTCTCAGACAAAGAGCGTCTTCCGATTTTGAAAGAGACTTTTTTAAAAAACAAAACAACTCTATATTTGGAAAAACTATAGAAAACAAAAGAAAACAAGTCGATGTAAAACTGGTTAATGTATGGAAAGATATTCATAATAAAACAAACAAAATTTGTGGAGCTGAAAAATATGTAAGTGCCCCCAATTTCAAAAACTTATCTGTATTTTCTGATACATTAGTAGCAATCCAGTTACAACAAACGAAAATTGTTCTTGATAGACCAATTTATATTGGTTTCTCAATATTAGAATTGGCTAAGACTCATTTGTATCGATTTAATTACTCTGTGATGAAACGTCTTTACGAAAATGATATTCAACTATGTTATACTGATACTGATAGCCTTTTGTATTTAATATATACAGAAGATTTCTATGAGGACATGAAACAGAATATAAAATACTTTGATACGAGCAACTTTGAAACTGGAAATCAATTTAATATACACAAAGCAAATTGTAAAATACCAGGTTTTTTTAAGGATGAAATGGGCGGTGATATTATAACCGAGTTTGTAGGTTTAAGAGCAAAATTGTATTGTATAGACTCTCTAGCTTCTTCAATCATCAGAGCAAAAGGTGTAAAAAAATCAGCTGTGAAAAAACTCGATATAAAAAAATATAAACGAGCTTTACGGTACAATGAATGCTTAAGAGATGACATGTGTATTATAAAGTCGAAAAATCATAAGATTTTCACTCAGAAGATTAATAAGCTGATTCTTAGTAGGGATGATGATAAAAGACAAATAATGGAAGATGGTTGCAAAACTTTGCCTTGGGGGCATCATAAAACAGTATTTTAATTAAGCGCTGTATTAATAACAATGTATTAATTTAAGGTAAAGTATGTAAGCAAAAATGTATTGAATTATTACATAATATGAAATAAATCATTTGTAATCAGTATGTATTGTGTTTAAATATGATATTCTATACCTACTTCTTATTTAAACTAAGTACAGTCATGAGCACTAATATGTATAGGTACACTTAGCAACCTTTCAAAGTGATTTTCACCTACTCTGTTGATTGTCATTTTAAATTGTTACGAAATATAGTATTTTGGAACCCACAATATGGAATAGGTCTTATCTCAAAGTTGCAGTAAATATTCCACGAGAAAATCGCTTTTTGTTTTGGTAAGTGGATACATATTAGTGCTCGTAACTGTACCTAGTCAAAGAAAAATGAAACCCAAGAATAGTTGATAATCATAACATTTATTTAATTTTCACAAAAATGTAGTCTTTTTAACTGTTTTAAAAAACAAAACATGGATCATTTACAGTCGACTATGTATAAAATAATAAAATCAAATCTCGAAACAGTAATAAAATAATAAGTTAGTAACGAAATGTCCAAGTATATGTGCATTTTGACAGTACAAACTATTTATTAACTAGGCATACAAAAATTACCTAAAACTGTTCCGGGTCACTCAACTTCTTCCCAATTTTTTTAATAAGGGTCTCTGTTGCTTCCATCACTTCGTTATAAGTTTCATGCACCACATATTGCACACTTACACACGCATTGTCACTATCACTATAATCATTTTCATTTTTAGAATCTTTAAGTTTATGCACTTCTAATTTAATTAGATGACCTCCATTATCGCTTCCCTTTCTGCGAACAATGTATGATGATGATGATGATCCCAATGAAGATTTTCTCTTTTTTGAAGACTTTTTAGATGTTTGAGCTTGATCATTTCCAGTGAGCAGCTTTTCAATTTTAGCGCTCTGATTTAAACCTTCAAAATATGGTTCGTAGTTGCCCTGGGAGTAAAAAAATGAACTCATAACAGGATTGCCATTGAGTACCTCGGAGTTCCACTGCAAAAAAAAAAAGAAATTAGCCCCGTAAAAAAATAAAAATAGCAATAGAAAAATCTACTTCTATGAAATATAAAAACAAAGATTACCTCACGTAATCTGGATTGTTCTTGTTCAACAGAAATCACATTTTCATTGTCCAATATGCTGGGGCTGTAGGATGGTGACGGTGCTCGAGACATTATTCTGAAAAAATAAAATACTATTTACAAATAAGCATTTAAACAAATATTTTATTTATTCTTTTTGTTTGATTGGTTATTATTCAAACACTTACCTTTAGACTGAAACTATTGTTTAAATCGTGAAAAATATGCGTAAGGTCCTACTTTGATCAGCTACTGCAATGAAGTGTAATGTTTAATTACTTTGACATACCTAGAATATGTTCTCCTTTCGGTTATTAGTCACAAATACATTTATGGCCGGTAAGACGAGAACATCATCTTAATAACGACACAGGTCCAAACCTGTTGGTTGAATAATGTGCTCACATATTCATATATAAAGGATAGTAAGTAATGAAAATAAATAATAAGCAAGATGAAGTTGATCAACAACCCATATCCCTGAACGTGAATAATATCAATTTTAATGACTCTGCTCGTCAGATTAGACACAGTGCTTTATTGCCTAATACGATTCGTTGCATAATATGTGGACCCTCGAACTGCGGCAAAACAAACGCTATGATCAGTTTATTGCTGCATGAAAATGGTCTTAAATTCCAAAATCTTTATCTTTACTCGAAAACTGCTTTCCAACCAAAATATCGTTTCTTAAGTGAAGTATTAAGAAGAGTGCCTCAGATTAATTTCATTGAATTCAATGACAATAAAGAAGTCATATCTCCCAATGAAGCGTTACCGAATTCTATATTTATATTTGATGATGTTGCGTGTGAAAAACAAATAAATATCCGTAATTATTTCTCAATGGGTAGACATAAACAAATTGATTGCTTTTACTTATCGCAAACCTACTCCAAAATACCGAAACAGTTGTTACGTGATAACACCAATTTTCTTATAATATTTAAACAAGATGATGTAAATTTAAAACATATCTATGGAGAACATGTCAACTCCGATCTACCATGGAATCAGTTCAAAGATATTTGTAAAACTGTTTGGAGTAATCCATATCAATTTCTTCTTATTAATAAAGAGTCACCATTAAATAATGGAAGGTACAGACAGAATTTTGATTTCTTTTTTAAATTTGACTGAATGTTTTTAAATATAAGTAAATAACACTCAAAAAGAAAATTAGTATTGTTTGTTCTTCAGCTGAACCCAGTTGTTACAACATGGAGAAAAATATTAAAATAGAATTAATGAAGTCTGTAAACTCTATAAAGAATAAAATAAAACAAATGAAAAACCAGGAACACTCGATAAACTTGTCATTCGATAAAATGCTAAAACCTGTCACAGATCCACTTAAAACCCTAGTTAATTCAAATATATCTATGGAAAAAATAAAACATTTAGAAAATACAATACTCGCTAATTCTAAAGACATTGAATTGGATGACATCAATACTAGCTCATCTACAAAGTTTGAAGACTGCTACGATCCAAAACTAAATTCTATTCAATCACCTAAAAAGTCTAATAAAATGGAATTACCAGATGATTTAGAAATTTCATTAGAGGGTTGTGATATCCATGATATTTATGATGGTGTAAATATACCGTTTGGAATAAGAAGTGTGAACAAAACTTTATTGATGGGCAATTCAGTTGTATCATTTTCTAAAATTGATGGTTTAAATGACGATAGTGAAATTTTAATTAAAGTCGATGATAAAGCCTATAATTTAACCCCAGGCCTGAAGGAACTTTTGCTTCGAAAAAAACCTGATTTAAAATTAATTTCTAGCAAAGATAAGCTTGTCTATAAGGATATGCTGCATTATACAAATGCTCATAAGAGAGATTTTAATCCTAATGGACAAATAAGAGGCGATAAAGGAACAAAATATCGTGAAATAATCAAACCACTGTTTTCCGAATCGTCAAACGATTATATACTTGCTCACCCTAAACTTGGAGGAAACTTAGCAACACTAAAAAAATACAAAAACAACACTGACTTGGTATATTGGGATGACCCTAACGAATTAGTTGAAAGATTGAAACTATTAGTTGCTTCAAAAGATGCTGGCAATACAAACCACGATAATGAAATTTTATCGATAATTGAAGAGTTAAAAGAAGCTGACATAATTACAGAATAAATAGTTGTAATAATATGCTTTACATTCAGTATTGTAGATGGATTCAAGACAAATGTACTGAATTCTGAAAATGAGCAAAGCTGATGTGGTAAACGAAATACATAAAAATGCGAGGGTGAACTTTCCGCGAAGACATGTTATAATGAAAGATATAGATGACCTATGGCAAGCAGACTTAATTGATATGCAGTCGTTTTCAAAAGAAAATAAAAATCATAGATTTATACTTACCGTTATTGACACATTTTCTAAATATGCTTGGGCCTTTCCTCTGAAAAGTAAAACCAAAGATGATGTATGTAAATCTTTCAAAATTTTGTTGGCTACAGGACGTGTTTCAAAAAATCTCCAAACGGATAATGGAACAGAATTTTATAATAATAAATTTCAAAAGCTTATGAAATCTAATCATATCAACCATTATTCAACCTTCTCAACAAAAAAGGCCTCAATAGTTGAACGATTTATCAGAACATTGAAATCTAAACTGTATAAGGAATTTAGTTTAAAAGGTAACTATAATTGGATAGATAATACCCTTAATGATGTTATTTATAAATACAATCACACTTATCATCGGACAATTCATGAAATCCCTGCTAATGTGGATAATATTAATAAAAAATGTATATTAAAAACGTATTTAGGTTTGGTAAAAAACGAAAGAATAAGAAGCAAGTATAAAATTGGAGATTATGTACGTATCAGTAAGTACAAAGGAACATTTGAAAAAGGATATACGCCCAACTGGTCGACGGAAATATTTAAAATTCGAAAAATACAAAATACAACTCCTATCACCTACTTAATTGAAGATACAATCAGAGGTCAACCTATTTTAGGAGCATTTTACTTACAAGAGCTTCAAAAGACTAAACATCCTAATGTATATCTAATTGAGAAAGTTCTTAGAAGAAAAGGAAACAGGGTTTTAGTAAAATGGTTAGGTTTGCCTTCTGCTGAAAATAGTTGGATTGATAAATCGAATATACTATTATAAATAAAAATAACTTAACAACAAAGTCATTAATGAATCGTATAAGTATTTATTAAAGTGTTCAATCCAGATTCATTAGTCTTATGATGTGTATTGGAGAGAGTAGTCTTCTCAATTGGCTTATAAACAATTTACCGTTTGAATTACACTTACCAGGATACAATTATTGTGGCCCTGGTACAAAATTAATTAAAAGGCTTACACGCGGAGATGAAGGTATTAATAAATTAGACGAATATTGCAAAGAACACGACATTGCCTATCATAAATCATCAAACTTAAAGGATCGTCACAGAGCTGATTTAATTTTACTACAAATGGCTAAAGAGCGAGTAGTTGCCTCGGATGCGAGTGTAAGCGAAAAACTCGCAGCAGGCTTGGTAAGCAAGACAATGTCTACAAAAATTAAAAGTGGTTCTGGACTAAAAAAACGTGGCAAAAAATGCTATCGAAAAGTTACATCTGGAAAAGGTTTAAAAAATAAATTTAAAAATGTTATTACTAAAACGAAAAGACACATGAAAAAATTGAAGCCAAAATGCAAAAAAGTGGCAATAGAATTAGCTATTGCCGCAGCCAGAGAATTAGCTGATGATTTATCCATTAAACTTCCTCGAGTTATTCCTATACCAAAAACTGGTGGTGTATTACCTTTAATTCCTATTTTTGCTGGATTATCAGCAGTGGGAGCAATAGCAGGCGGGGCAGCTGGTATAGCCAAAACCATAAATGAATTCAAAATGGCTAGAAAGCTGTTGACTGAATCGAAGAGACATAATGAAAAAATGGAAGCTCTCTGCATTGGGAAAGGACTACACCTTAAACCACATAAAAACGGGCTTGGAATTTTTGTATCGAATGAAAAAAACTAAGTCGGCTACCCAAACGAGCCTTAACTAACTTTGACATTTTGAAGTATGGAAATAGTATTCCCTATTTTAGAGGAGTCTATATGAGAGATGAGCTTCCTAAATACCCGTTTAAAAAAGAATGTGGAGTTATTAATTTAGATAGTTCTAAAGATCCTGGCTCTCATTGGGTAGCCTATGCAAAATACAATGATTATATTGAGTACTTTGACAGTTACGGAAATCTTAAGCCTCCAAAAGAATTTATAAAATACGTAGGTTCTAAAGTCCATTATAATTATGATAATATACAACGTGATCACCCTTTCAATTGCGGCCATCTCTGTTTAAAGTTCTTAAAAAATTTTTGGTGTAGTCAAGGGATAAAATAAAGAGGATATTCTGAAAGAGTTCAGTATGCAAGCATGTCTACTACGGTTACTATCTCCGGAAATAAATCTGAATTGGTGTCATATTTTCAACCACATCTGCATTTATCTGATCCATACGAGTGCGGTTTGTTATACTTTTCAGTGTTAAATTCAAGACCAAATGTGCCCATCAATATCAGCAGTCAATCTGTAATCCGAATCGAATGTGATCTTGTACACGGTTCCTACTGTAATGGATTACCAACTCATTTTATTCATGAATTTGTATTTAATACTGCTCCTGGTCATCAGTGCATAGAAATACCGCCAAACGTTATTTACTTTCCAGTTAACAAAAACTTAATTTCATCTATATCTGTTAAGATTGTTGATCAATCTGGTTATTGTATTAACTTTGGTGATGAACCTGATATTCAATTACGCCTTCATTTAAGAAAAACAAAATGATAGTATATTATAAAAACACTCCTGTGAAAATAAAACGTCTTATTCCTTCTACAACCATTAAGGTGCGTAGACGTAAGAAAAAAGTTAAGAAATTGACTAAAGCAAATAGAGATTTTCTTAGAGCCCTAGGTTTTAAAGTATGAATATACTACAAATTACTGAATTACCTCACTTCGATAGTTCGATCGAAAGTTATGAAATCCATTCATATAATCCCTACAACAACAGCTTTAGAGAAAACGATGAAATCAGAATCCCCATACATCAGCAAGACATATACGTGCTACCATCAGCCAGTTCAATTTACATCGAAGGCCAAGCAAAGCTGCTCGGTAAAGATGGGAATCCGATCAAGAAAACTGTTTCGTTCACTAATAACCCTATTATGTCTTTGTTTCAAGACATCAGGTACGAAATGAATGGTATTGAAATAGATCGTATAAAAAATTCTGGAATAACATCAGCAATAAAATCATACATCTCATTAAATGAAGGTGAAAATAAAGTTGCTGCACTATGGGGTTGGAATTTAAACGGATTCCAAAGTGATGGTCATTTTAGTATTGTGATACCGTTAAATAAGATTTTAGGGTTTGCAGAGGATTACAATAAAATCGTTATAAATTGTAAACACGAACTTATATTGAATAGAAGTAACTCTAACTTAAACAGCGTTATTCTTACTGATGATGTTGCTCATTTTCAAATAGATATGCAAAGAGTTCAATGGAGGGTGCCACACATAAAAGTGTCAGATCGAGAACGATTAACACTTTTAAAGCATTTAGAAAGAGATAAACCCATTCAGATGGCTTTTAGAAATTGGGATTTATATGAATATCCTTTACTACCTAAAACCACAAAACATTCTTGGTCAGTTAAGACTGCTTCACAATTGGAAAAGCCTAGATATGTAATTTTTTGCTTACAAACTAATAGAAAAAATAATAAAACTAAAGACAGTTCGCTATTCGATCATTGCGAGGTGACAAACGTTACGCTTTTCTTAAATTCACAATATTATCCTTATGAGCCTTTGGGTTTAAAGTTTTCTGACAACAAATACAGTATATTATACGAAATGTATGTGAAATTTCGTCAGTCATATTACAACTGTCCAGCAGACCCGTTGCTTGACCTAAAGGACTTTAAAGAAAAAGCTCCCCTCTTTATCTTAGACTGCTCAAGGCAAAACGATAGTCTAAAATCAGGTCCAGTGGACGTGCGATTAGAAATTGAATGTTCAACGCCAATACCAGATAAGACAACTGCATATTGTTTGATTATAAACGATCGACTTGTGGAATATAAACCTCTCACCAACACTGTACGCCGGTTATCATGATTGCTATTGTAGATATTCAAGGTTTTCGAACAGAAACAGATGAATTTATAATAAAAGAAATCGCTATATTGTATAATAAAAAAATACAATTGTTTTTGATTAAGCCACCATTTCCATTTTACAATTTGACAAAAGCAGAAAGAAAGCAAGTTAGTTGGATTGAACGTAACAGAAAGATATATTGGCGTGAAGGATTTGTACCTTATTCCAACTACCAGAATTTTATTGCTGATATTTTAAGAGATAAATGTGTCTATGTTAAGGGTTCAGAAAAAGTCTCGTGGTTAAAAAATATATTAGAAAACAGTAATAGTAATATATTTAATTTAGAAGACAAAGGTTGTTCTAGTTTGTCAAGTCTGTACAATCAATATAAATACTGTCAAGATTTGTATAGTTGTATGTATCATGACTCTGTTTGTGCTTTAAAAAATGTATTGTGTTTAAATAAATGGTGCTATGATAATAAAATTTTTAAATAAAAATATTTTCTTGTTTAATTTATATAAATACTTAGGTAAACGTTTCCTATCCCTCCCAACCCCGTCAACGTCATCAAATCATTAAAAGCTACTAACTGTAGCTAAGCGATGTCATTATGCATTTATCTATAAAACGAAGCATGTCTCAAAATAAATACAAACCCCGCTATGACATGTATAATACTTATAAAATGCGTGAATTTTCATTTAATTATTACTGGGCAACGGCTGATTCAAAGAAAAGATTAGTGATGGAAATGGCTGACGCTGGATTCTTTTATTGTGGCAATAGTATAGATGATAAAGTAGCATGTTTCTCATGTGGAGGTGTTATAGAAGATTGGGAGATTTATGACGATCCTTGGATGCAACATGCTATACATTTTCCTCAATGTTTTTATTTGAACGCTGTAAAAGGAAGAGAGTTTATAATTAATACTTGTTGCAAATTATAAATCGAGCATAGACTCATCAAAGTCTCAGGTCAGCGATACAGTGCAAGAAGATTTCATTGCTTATTTATCGAAATAAAATTGGGGGTTCTGCATCACGTCGAAATAGAATTGGGGGTTCTGCATCACTTGCTCTCGCTGATAGAATTGGGGATTCTGCATCACTTGCTCTCGCTGATAGAATTGGGGATTCTGCATCACGGCGCGAGCGCAGCGAGAGCAAGTGATGCAGAACCCCCAATTCTAACCTACTCGTGATCGAATCAGAAATGAAAAGATCCGCAGGAGAACAAAGGTAACCGACATAGTCCGAAGAATTTCCAAACTTAAGTGGCAATGGGCAGGGCACATTGCTCGCAGAACGGATGACCGATGGGGTCGAAAGGTTCTGGAGCGGCGACCACGTACCGGAAGACGTAACGTTGGAAGGCCTCCCACAAGATGGACCGATGACCTTGTGAAGGCCGCAGGAATCCGCTGGATGCGGAAAGCACAGAATCGGTCGAAGTGGCGCTGCTTGGGGGAGGCCTATGTCAAGCAGTGGACGTCTTTCAAAAAATGTTACAGAAAAAATTGAGACCCTGGCGCCAGAGCTAGATTAGAGTACCTGTATTTCAGGAGCCAGTGACTTCTTCCATTTGTGTTACTGTTAGCAAGTATATGCAGCAAAAGATGATTATATAACTTAAAATTAAGTTTTTTTTTTTATTAGAATTAAAAAACGTTCATCAGGGACGTTCAACGTTCTTGTTTACGATCATCTGGTCATACGCGCATCTTAGCGCAAAATTGAACATGTTCGGAACGAGAGTTTCTATGACAATTACGTTTTTTTTTAATCTTTGACAATACCTTGGTCTATTAGTCACAAGCCCGACGGCTAGCAACGGATCCTGGGTTCGATCCACAGCTATATGGTTGATATAGAATTTCTCAGTAACAGTCCGGAGACTGAATTTATGCACGTTTAGTGGCTCTATAGCCATTAACCGTGCATTATTGCGAAATGTAAGTTTACTGTAGTCACGAGCGTAAATACCTTACAGTATACGCAAAATTCAAACCAACCATTTCAACCTATTTCATATTAATTTGGGTTTCGATAATACTATGTTCGTAACAACATACAACATCTGTCAATATTTGAGGAGAAAATCGCTTTAGAATCTTGCGTAAGGGTAAGATATACTCGTGAATGTGCAGCTGGACTGAGGGCCCATTTTTATTTTTCTTACGAATCAAGTTGAGACTTAAAGGGAAATTAGTTAAAAATAGTAAAAACTTAAAGCAAAGCTCCATAAATTTCTTAAATGTGAATTAAAACTTTTATGAACAAATGACTTGGGCTCTCAATCCAGACGCTTGGATAAAGTGGCATACCATAAATCTCAGAAAGTACTATTTCAACTTCTACCAACCTCTTTCAGGAACAAAAGAAATTAATAAAATATTGCTATAATAATAAAAAATATAAATAAATAAAATATAGATAACAATTAATACAAATTAATGAAACATAAAAATCAATAGAACATAATAATTAATACAAATTAATAAAATAAATACTAGTAATAATAATAAACAAAAATAATTTTTTTTTTAATAATCTCATGACATTAATTAAAATAACTACAAATAAAATAAATACTAGTAATATCATCGAAATTTTATATTTGTACAATAAACTTGCAATCCAGTACATGTTTCTACTGACTGGATGCTTGTTTTGTTCCAATTTATTTACCTATTATGTTGCCGTGCCCTAACCGGGTTTCGTGTTGGAACTTACTAACTTAAATGTAACAACTAAATGTACACATGAATGCAATAAAGAGTTTGAGTTTGAATAAACATAAAACATTAAAATGGAATCAGGGCCTCGATGTAATATTCAATTAATTTCAACAAATCCCAAACTTAGGTTTACGAAGCAACATGGCAACATGTTGCGCGAGTTATACCGAGCCGAGGTCACGACCTCGACCTCTGTTCCTAGAGCCTCTATAGAGGAGGCTCTTGCTACATGTGCTTGCAGCTCTCCTGGTTATAGTTCTCCCTGTAATGTCGAGGGGGATGAGATAAGGATGCTTTGAGATCCGATCCTGGTACATACGGGTTCGTTATGTTAGAACACGATAATATACTTACTTGTAACAGGAGTATGTTCTCGGTCTTCGTTCATATTTTAGGTTAATATAACGGAATTTCGGAACATAAATAGAAATAGTTCATTTGTCAGAATAGTCTGCGATTAGCAGTGTTGCAGCATGTTTCACGGACTAGACAATTACTTAATTATTGAAGTCTCCCAGTTCACTCACCAGGCCTAAATATCCAAAAACCACTTAATCTTGCCGACACGTCATATATTATTATACTTTTTATACAATATGTAAAAAAAAACCTATCCGATCCGAAAGGGGCACAAATATACTGCAATAAATTTACCAAAAGTAATAAAAAATCTTATTTTTATTATTGAAAAAAATAAAAAGTTATTGCTATTTAAAATTCCCATTTTTAGTACCAAAATTACCCCAAATCCATAAAAAATTTGCAAATTTTCAACAGGGGTCAAAAGTTATGACTTGTAGACACCCGCTAAAGGACGGCCGCCCGCGCCCCATGTACGAACCCCGTTACATTGAACATCAAAAAAAATGTGGCGAATTTTTATTTTCTTTTTTCCTGAAAATTACCACATAAAAAGACTCTCAGTACCTTACAACACCCTCACGGATCGGACAGGGTTTTTTTTACAAGTTGTATTAATGTGTACTTCGTTATTGGCCAAAGGATTGCTGATCCCTGTTTCCCATTTAAAGGCAAAACGTTGATGCCTACATTAACTTAATTATAACAACACTCTTTTTTGCCTTTTCCGAAACTGCCTCTGCCTCCTCTGTTTAGCACTACAATTTAAATTACAAAACATTATGTAAAAAAATGCGGAAAATATGCAAATGAAATTCGAAACGCTGAACACATAAATATTAAAACGGTGTATACTAATTATTCAAAATCATGGACTTGGTTTGTTTTCATGATAAATAGCAGCTGTCTTGTCTGTAGAAGATTCATTCCGCATACTGTGTCAATTTTATTGTGTTTAAGGGGTACTTTACATCCGAGCATTGATTTTGTTCACGGCTCGCGATCAAGATTGACCTTGTAATGAGTGCCATTACATACCCCTTGATAGAATAAAGACGTGATAGTACATAATTTTTTTTTAACTTTTTCAGCAAGTTATAGGTAATATCTATGTCGTGTTGTTGTTTTGACACGAATATTATGATCGTGTCGGTTGGTTGGTGTGAGAGCAGTGGTGGCCCAGTAGTATCGGCCCCGACTTATGAGGTCGTGGGTTCGAACACAGGCAGGCGCGTTACTTTGTGTAAATAATTTCATCACCACTGTTCTCAAAGTGAAGGAAGCCGGCACGTCCTAGAACCAAAAATTCGAAGACATGTGAAACACTGGGCCCGCGTGGTAGATTACGGCCCACTCCCTCTTACCGAGAGGAGGCCTGTGTCCCAGCAGTGGGAACACTATAGGTTAATTATGCTATGGTTGGTTGGTGTTGGACATTCTACATAATAATGTTAGGTCGTTAATAACAACATAATAGAATAATATATCAAGCAATAAACACGATCATCATACAAACTATAAGGAGTTTTCTAATGATAGTATAAGTAAGTGTTTTAAACATTTCCATATGTTTATTACAGTATGTTTAAATATAATACCTATATAATAGTCGCATTAGATGCATCCCGGATATATTTGTTGGTTCCGTCTCAAAGCAGCTCAAAGTAAATCGCTCAAAGGATTATATATGTATAGAATGTGTTCTGTCACAGGATGTTCACCAATGTGAGTAGATGCTCTGAACGCCTGTATATGTGTTTTTATATTTTAAAGGTACTCGTGACTTTATCAGTTCATCTGCACTTTGTTTATCTTGGATATTACTGACATTGGTGAAGGAAAAACATCGTGATGAAACCTGGACTTATAGTTTATACTAGATTTTGCGCGCGGCTTCACCCCGTGTTTGTCGAAAAATATCCCACAGAAACGTACTACCGGGATTAAAAGTACCCTATGTGGTAATCCAGGTTATAAACTATTATTTTGTGTGTAAAATTTCATCCACCACCGTTCAGCCGTTTTTGCGCCAAATCAGAACATTCATCCAGACAAACGGACAAAAATTCTAATAAAAACAACATTTTCCTCGTAGCAATTACTTTTTTTCAAAAATATTTAATGCACAGTTTTGACTTCCTTACTATGCTGATAAACTTATGAATAAATAAATACATAAGTCTGAAATCGCCAACCCGTCTTGAGCTAACGTGGTGATCAATGCTCGTGCCTTCTCTGTATGAGAAGAGGCCTTTGCCCTGCAGTGAGACAATAGTAGGCTGGTATTATTATTGTAATTGCTAGATTTTTTTTAATGCTCCTTATAAAATATGCTGTATTTTTAAAGCAAATTTTGTTCGTTGCATTAAATTTATGAAGAAAATTAACATTGGTGCCGATTCTCTTGTCACAAATGCCTCTAAACTAAACTAAAAATTACCAAAATTTAGTTTATTCCTGTCAAACGACGATTTCCCATTCTGAAATAGACTAAAGTGACACAACTTAACTATATTTTAGTTTGACATTAGTTTAGTGAAAGTGGCAATTTTGCTATTCTGAATTTGACGTTTTTCACCTAAAATTTAGATTTTCTAACTAAATCTGACTATTTTTAATCGCGACTAAAAACGTGTGGAATAAAATTGATTGTCATGAACTATAAATTCACACCAACACCTCGACTTCAAATGCAAAAACAGTACTGAATCTTTTTTTTTTCTTTTGCTTATATCTCGAAAACGGTGTGTCCAATCGCAAAAATAATGAAAATTTCGACCCCCTTTAAAAACCTTTAAACCCCTTATACTCTACATGTAGGTAATAATTTTTCTTATTTTCCATACAAAAAGTGAAAAATTCCATATAAAACACGACGAGGCTGCCCCCCCTGCGCGCCTCCGGCTCTAAAAAGATCCACGTGGTTAGGTATCACGTGTGGAGTCACGATTGTCAAATTCGATTTAGATGTGTCAAAATTATTTTTAAATTTAGAGAATTTATTTTGCAGAATAGCTTTAAGATTCTCATAGTCAAAAGTAAGGAATTTTAGTGATAGTTTAGTTAGTTTAGTTCGGTGTACAAGAGAATCGGCACCATTATCAAGAAATAACTAAAGAAATATCAATAATTGATTGTCAGTATTTACGTAAGGTTATACAGAACAAGGCCAATTCAATTAGAATTTTACGTCGCCTATTATTCTCTGTATGGTATACTACAACAATAGGTATAGCATGTATATAGACATAACGCGTGATATTGTCCTCTTTGTGAACGTAGAGACCGTTATTAATTCTGTCTTGAAACTCTATTATAATCCAAGTACCTATAGTTGGATTTTAGTTCACATTACGTTAGACTTAACAGCGCAGGATGGCCTTAACCATAAGTGGTCATCGTATTAGTGTTCAGTAGCTTGAATGTTATCAGGATTGTGCCGGAATATAGCAATTCGTCGTGGACGTGGTACGACATGGCAGAAGACAGCCGCCACGCAACCACGTCGATGCGACATTCTCCAGCCATTTTCACTCTTATCCGACCTGTTCAGCGGCAAGTGGCACCACTTGCTGTGTCGGCGCCGTCAGACTTAAAAAGGTAAGTTATTAGCCCCGCCAAACTCGCCTGTAACTGTTGTGTTTTCTACAGAGTTTCTGTTAACAGTTAACATATTTTGTATTTTAAACCGATTTCCAAAAAGGAGGAGGTTATATGTTCGTCGCGTATGTTTGTTATTTTTTATTTTTTTTTTATGTATGTCCACCGATTTCTCCGTCATTTGTGGACCGATTTTAAATTTTTTTTTTTTTTTGAAAGGGTGTGTTCTCAAATTGGTCCCATATAAATTTTATTAACTTTGCTTGGGTAGTTTTTGAGTTAGCTACAAAATACGTATTTTTTTCCCACTTAGCATGTAGATGATATGATAAGTTCCTGTCACTGGCATTCGAATATGTGTGGGATTAGGTACCAACTAAAAAGTGAAAAATAAAAACTTTTTACAAAAAAAAAACAAACGACTTCAAAAAAAAAAACACTACAAACTGAAAAATAACTTTAATTTTGGAAGTCGGTGGCAAAAAACGAAAATACAAAACCCAAGACACCGACTTCCGAAATTAAAGTTATTTTTCAGTTTGTAGTGTTTTTTTTTTGAAAGTCGGTTGTTTTTTTATAGATTTTTATGTTTTTGTGATCCACATGATAGTTTGGTTTGTTCGCGTATGACTTAACACCAACGTCTGAAAGTATTCCTGAGCCTAAGTACTTAAGGTGATTGATCATACATTTTAAAAGGGAAAATATCCTGAAAAGCAAGCTTGAGGCACAAGGTTTTTTATCATTATGGACGCATTTAATTTGTGAGGTTTTTGTATTTTTGTGTTATTGGGTTTTTCTTTCTGGAATTTCTAAGTATCAGTCTGGATTTGTGCCCGGTTGATGGCAATAGGCTCGCCCCGTATTACATGGGACTTAAACATAACTGGCGAAAAGTGGGTGTACGACAGGTACACCTCTATCCAACCCTTCGGGTAGTATATGTAATCTGTGCTTCGGGGGAACCATGCGTGATGTTATGTTGTTATGTTATTTTGTACAATTCCGTAAAACAATAACGTGTAAGTCATGGCAATTATTTTTAATCGCTCGCTTTGTTCGCAATTACGATTTAATATCAATAAAATTACGACTAGGAACGAATCGATACAACTAATGAGAATCGAATGACGAATGAGTTATCGTGAAGTTCTGAATCGGGCGCCAACTTCAAGCGTTCAACTGAAAGTCGAACCTAACATAGTGAAGAAAAAACAAAAACTGCGATGAAGATATCTTCCATTTATCCGATCTGAAGCTGTAGGCATCCAATACTATCCCGAGTATTTCAATTTGCGTGAGCATGAAAATATTCAAAGGATTTAATTAGACATTTTAAAATGTCGAATAATAAATTCTTAGCGCGCTTTTAGAATCGTCGAAACGAGGTCTTCGGTGAAGTATTGTGTTTTGTGAAGAAATAGCGCAAAATTATTAATTTGGTCACTGAACAAAGAGTCGTTGAATCCAAAGCGATATAAGCCTATTTTGAATGAAGGAAAGTAATCTTATGATAAAGTTAAAATAATAAACAATATATTCAAGACTTTAAAAAAAATACAAACTTGTGTCCCCTATTTTATAATTGTATGCTCAGAGCTACGGGAAAAACCAATCTAATTTACTTATACAATAAGAAGGTATCTCTATGTTCTATGAATTTATTTTATTTTGTTTGTGGCAGTGATAGCCTAGTCGTGTGACCGTCGTACTGCCAAGTCATACATAGGTCACGAGTTCGAACCCAAGGCACGCAATTCAGATTTTTCAGATTCATGTGCGTATTGTATAATTATCACTTGCTTCAAAAACGGTGAAACATCGTGAGGAAACACCCATGCCCATGCCTGAGAGATAATTCTCGACGGCATGTGAAGCCAAGCAGAGGCCTATTGGCGGCTTTAAAATTCTGACACCAGATTAGTCACTAACTATACGAAAAGAAGAAGAAGATTATTTTATTTATCTACGTTCAAAACAGACATCGTGGGCCAGATTGACCGTAAAAAGGCACATCATTTTATTCATCCAAACGAAATTTTATTGAGGGTCTAAAAGATTTATTTCGAATTTCCTGCCGTCATAAATACAATATGGCGGATACTATAACAGAATTCATATACATGGTGTTCCGTAGTCCGTGAGAAATTTTATGTCTAGTGGCCGCTACCGCGATTGCTGAGCGTGGTCCACACGGCTACACACCAAGCTATACTTTTCCAGTATAAGCTGACCTCGCATTGTACGGAAAACCTATACAATGCGAGACCAGCATAAACTGGAAATGTATAGCTTGATGTGTAGCCGTGTCCTAGGTTACATCCCAGGTCCACCAAATAATACACAGCGTATATCAGAAAGGTGTGGCCAAAATTATATAAAACTTCAATACCTACTCGACCCAAATGTATAGGACGACTGATTATTTTTTCGCGATAATGATGTTGGTCTTATGGAGAAAGTTGTTCAGTTTGATGGTCTGTACCACAGCCTTAATTTTGACCACATCTTTCTGATACACCCTGTATTACTTTGAGTTTTACCATTATCGATTCCACAATCGCAGCCCGTCTGGATTCGCGCCCGTTTAATGGCAAATAGGCTCTTCGTTTTACATGGTATCTATAATTACAACTCGCGAAATGTGGGTGAACTATACTATACATTTCTGCCTATCGCTTCGAGAAATACTGGCGTAATGTTATGTTGCTAGTTTAAACACACATAAACATAACATCACGCCTTATTTCCCCGAAGGGTTGGGCAGAGGTGTCCCTGTAGCAGCTACACCCACATTTCGCCAGTTATGTTTAAGTCCCAAGTAATATGGGGCGAGCCTATTGCCATCAACCGGGCACAAATCCAGACTCCGAATTGCTACTGAGAAATTCCAGATAGAAAAACCCAGTAACACTTTGCCCGACCAATCGAACCAAGGACCTTATTATGCTCAGCAGTAGCGCTTGCGACCACTAGACCAACGAGGGAGTCCAGTTTAAAGTAAAATAATATTATAGTAATACGTTGTCAACACTCCAGCCGTGAACGATGGAGGACTTTTCCTTTGTTGGCTCAGCAAACTTGAGGAAAGTGCACCCTGTTTTCATTTAATTTTATATAGATCGTTATGGGAGTGGAGACGTACAAAGTACAGTCACAGAACATTACATAATTTTAGTATCACGATTACTTAGATTTTGAGGACAAGCTCCTCAAAATCTAAGGCTAAGTAATAACAGCCGAATGGGTCTGCTGCACTTGCCGCGATTTTTCCGTGGATTGGTGACCGTCTTTACATACCAAGACCCTCTGTGCCTCGGAAAGCAAGTTAAGTCGTTGGTCCCGGCTGTCTTTCGTGGATCTTTGACAGTCGTTACGGTGTGGCGGCATACACCCTGTTCCTCATACCTCTAAAACGGGTCATCAGAAGCCTGAAAGTCTGACAACCAGTCTTACCTAGGGGTATCGTATTACCCAGTAACTGGGTTGTGGAGGTCAGATAGGCAGTCGCTCCATGTAAAATACTGGTATTCAGCTGCATCCAGTTAGACTGGAAGCCGACTCCAACATAGTTGGGAAAAGTCAAGGCAGATGATGTCCACGATACCCCCAAGCATTCTTCTCCAGCACCACATTTCCAGAACGTCCATCTTCTTCTTCTCGATGTCACGCAGCGTCCACGTCTCAGCATCGTAAAGGAACATAGGAAAAACCAGTGTTTGAACAAGCCGGATCTAAGTGGCTTTTGTAATATATTCCTCCAGACTTTTTACAGTTTGATGATTTAGTTATCGCCATACGTCTTTAATTTTATCATTATGTATTAATGATACAAAATTTTCGTATTCTATCAGCCACAGACTTATCTTGAATTTGAACGTATTATAGACATTATTATACAGACACATCACTTTGAACAACCGACATTACGAGTGTTCTTAAAAAAGTAATGTTGGTCTATATTATCAAAATCAGTACTGTTTTAGACAGGACCCTAAAGTAAGACGTTGTCAGAGACATGAATAAGCGATAAAATATAGAAGTATCGAAGTAAATGTTTTACTTTTATAGCCGCAACGTATGTTACATTTGAACAGTGAACGTGGAAATAGGGCGCGCGGTAAAGGGGCCCTAAGTTTTTAGGTATGTCTTGAATTTCGTGTAGGACGTACCTTTAGGGTGAATCGATATCTATGGTATAGATACTTTGGTCTGTTCAAAAGTATCGGATGAAAATGTAAACGAATGGAATAGGAAATGTAGGTACCCGTGGATGCCAGTTTGTAGTACCACTAACAAATTGAGTGCTTTGATTTATTTGTTTTAATATTCAAACCCGAAATTCTAATCTTAAATCACCTTAAAGAGGTTTTCCATTTGACAATCGCGGTTAATTTGTTAACCTCAATTTTCGTCGATGATTTTACAATTTAATAATGTTATTGAAACAATAATTAAAAAATTAGTAAAATATAAAGTTGAAACCTTCTAAACACACATAAATGTGTTACTAATTCCCTTTAGTGAGTGATTGCGTAAGAATTTAAGCTGAAGAGGGCTTGTTTACAATTTAAATCAGATACTTTTGAACAGACATTAGATTTGTTGGTAGTAACTATGCTCTGTCGAGCTGAAGATTCATGCTAATTGACCATAATATAACATCACGCCTGCATTCCTCGTAGGGTTCAGCAGAGGTGTACCTAGTTTAAGTTTATATATTTTACTGGCTTATAATAGCGGTTTCGTGCCCATGTTCTAACCAATAGAAACCGTGCATTTTTTCAGAACAAAAAGTTCTGAGAAAGTTCTCCTTTTTTGCATCGGTTATAAAGTAGCCAATATCTCTTTCCGGCCCATAAATGCCCCCTCTATGCAAAAATTCACAATGTGATCGTGACTGTACCTGAAATGCCCCTGCCCAGACTTAGGTAGGTAACATTGTTTTATTATTATTAAGATTATTTTATTTTCAAAACCATTTAAAGCATGTCAGAATGTAAATTTGAATTTATGTTGAACATAATTTCACGAAATGATTGCTGCTGACATATTTCAGAGTGAAGATTCAGCGGGCTTTATTTAAATTTCAGAAATATTAGCCTGTTTATTATTTTGAAGCCATTATAACATAAATAAAAATAACTTGCTGGAATAAGTAATGTTATATATTGAGTGGGGTTTGTTTTGTTCTACAAAATATCTTAAGGGTGCTACACACAAGTTCGGGTCGGCACATTATTGAACAACCAGCCGACTAGTTGCAACACATATTCGCTTAATTATGTTCGCATCGGCTCGGCACAATTCGAGCAAAGCCGAGCGGCACATTTATCTACATATATTCGATGTTGCCGCCCCTCTGTGCCGAATAATGTCAACCCGAACAGTTGCTGCTATAATGCAACTAAGATATTTACTAAAGAAAAAGGTACTGACATATGTATATAATCTAATTCATTCCACATGCCATTATAATTTCGCAGCGAAAAACTTTCAAGATACAGTTACAAAAAAGTTTCTGAAAAATTATAGTTAGGTACTAATTGCATGGCCCAAAACCAGTTTTATAAAACCGGTAAAATTAAAATCATTAAACCGTAAAACATTGTGAGAAAAACATTCCGTTAATATCCCTTCGTTTTCATAACACAACAAAAACATAAATTATTACAATTTGTTTCACAGATTGGTTTAGATCTTTTTAATACTGTACATTAATAACACTGAGTGGTTTTTCAATTTGAAAAAGGTCTCAACATTGATTGGTTCGTCGAATTGTCTTGATTGCTATGGACTTTCAAGTTAATTGAATAAATAAACTGTTCTTTTTTAGATATTTCTTGTACTACTGGCTTGTCAATTATCTAAAGCCGATATCAGAAGCTTCACTTTTCGTTAGTTTTAACCTTTCCTTTTCACTCGAAGTGAAATGTTTTTGAATGAAAAATGAATTCATCCGTTAACCGATTCATCGATGTTGGATGTCAGCACTAGACATCTTTCACTCGCCTACCGAATGATTGAAAAATGAAATGAAACGAGCAGATGAACGTTCTTCTACTTATTAAAAATCTTAAAATCATTCATTCACTGAAAGACAACACACAGCCAAAACCAATGGGTCTAGACACATAGAATTTTGCACAATAGTTCCTTATATAATGAAGGAACTAACACATAACGAGCACTAAGGAAGGATTTTTGAAAATTCATTTTTGTCGGCTTATTGGTGACTAGCCCGAATTAACTCGCTTAAATCCAGGCGAATCCACCATTTTAATTAATATTCGTTTTTCTTGAGGAGATTCACACGAATTCAATTGATTTGTGGACGACAACTCCAGCAATACTTACTAGTAAAGTACACTGGCGCACAGAAGTGATTAGGGTAAAACATTTTGAAATAAACAACATGAAACATTAACAAATTATTATTTAGATTAAAGTTTCATAATAAACTTGAAACTGTGAAAATAATACAGGGTGGCGATTAAATCACCTGCATCCGTCTAGGGGGCTATTCTACCTGTCATATTGAATAACTTTCGCTATGAAATTCATAGCAGATTCGTAAAAAAAAACATAATTGCATTAAGCAAACAATAGTGAGACTGAGTGAGACAGCAAATTATCGGAAAGGCTAAGAAAAAGTGAAAGAGAAAGCACTATACGCTATTTCGCTCACTCGCGTTGAGCACCCGTGGGTCTTTATCATGCAAAATTATTTGGATTTAAAACAATATTGTGAAATTTATCAATAACGTAAATATTTCTGTGTAACGTGCTGGCAGAAAAAAAAAATGCTGTGCACAAACCCACCAACAGTACAGTATAGTTATAAAATGTCTCACGTATGTTTTATCTCGCTCTCACTTCATGCAATCCGATATTACATGGTTACTCTTACACGCACAGTAACAAAACCTGTGAACCGATTTCACAAAAACCCACCGCTGGATAACGATACTACTACAACCAGGAATATAAACATACCCATGTATACCTGTGCTAAGAAAGTTTTGGCCATCAGTCAATGTTTGCTCACTGATTGTTAGCTTATTGAGACGATAAAGTTCCAGGTTTCCCCGTGATATTTTCCTTCATCGCATTTATACACCGGTACAATACACTATTGTTGACACGGAAAATAAAAACAAGATTAAACTTACAAGCAGAAATGTACTATGGCTGCTGTTATCGCTCAAGGCAATTTCTGCCAGACAATCTAAGAATGAACAGAACTTTTTAGTACGAAGTACAGAGGTCAGGTAAATAATGTATTGTCAAACTCGCATTTATTTCAATCAAACCAATTACAGGCACTTTTGAATTGTCAAGGAGTCGGTCAGTCAGAAAGATGAAGTTGAAGTCGATGAGAAAAACGGGCAAGAGTCACTACTACACGCGAGAAAATAAAAACGTGTGCGATCGGGGGACTCCCGTCAGGACTGAACGAAGTTCCTTACGGGATACTCGGACACACACACGTATTAAGAAAGAAACAGATAGAGAGAGAAAGTCGCATGGAGGGGACATAACGGTTTTTCCTTACGTGACGATTTCTACCAGTCAACTCCTACCGCAAGCCGCTATAAGGAACTTTGTTCCAAACTTGGAAAAATACACGGCAATATTGCACATCAAGTTTAAAAAAGTGTCCTCTCCATAATGACACACATACACATACGCACACACCCCCACCCCACACCCATGTAAGATAAGAGTGACAGAGATGACGCTATACGAAGTCGACTTTTTCCAAAACTCATTGTGCCAAATGAAACTTAAAAAGTGTGAAGCAATAAGCAAAAGGACGTTGGTAACCAGTCTATCGACAATAGAGATGTTCACTGGTCCAGAATGTGAAGGTTAGATAAGGGTTTACCGCAAAAATCCACGAAGGGTTCAATATGTTCGAGTAGACTCTATACATAGGTAGGTTGAGTAGATACCTCTACTTGTGGAGGGTAACGCAAGGATCAATAGGATTAAGGTATTTTCTCATTGAGTGTAAAGTGCCAAGCCTTACTAATGTTATATAATGCGAAAATGAGTTCGTGTTTGTGAAGTTTTTTCGATTTTAAACTGAACTGGCTTTATAAAGAGATCACTTACTAGAGTACTTACCAACTTTTTGTTTTGTTCCCTTTTTGTTAGCTTTCAAAGGCTTTCGGGGATAAGTTAGGTACGAACTCCGCACCACTATCCGTACAACTTTTCACGTAGATAAGTCTCCAACACAGCTGATATTTTATGTCACAGGTAAAAATCATTTGCATCCATTTCATGTATAGCATTAATGGGATGCTTTCCTAATTTAATTTTCTAGAATTTTTCTTATTATGAGTGTAACTAAAATACATGTAATGGCAAAAACCAACTAACACATCGTCGTAAAACAGACATATTTGTCAATTTTTATATCGGCATAACATCTAACAGCAGTAAAAATACTTTATAAAACTTACTTTCAGATCCAGACAAAGGCTTGGAGAAGTGGGTCACAGATGTTACCGCTAAGGTGCCGTCTCGCTAAATTCAGGATTATTCAAGTATGGGAAATCAAGATCCAAGGCGTGATATTGATCTGGATTCCGTTGAATGCCTTCCAAACGATATAGTAAAACTGTGGTTTTATTTATAGGTTAACTGAAAACTTAGGGCTTAAGTTTTCAGTTATTAGTTTTCAGAGATAGATCGGAGGGGCATTGTACTGATACGAACAACATCACTAGAAGACCAACCATGAAATTGTCAAAAAAAAATGTTGTTCCCTAAATTTTGTTGAATTAAGCGAAGCTGCTGGTTTTTTTTTTGCTTTAAGGTGACGGTCTAAAGTGATCATCAGTTAAAAACATACAAATGGTAACACATAAATTAGTAGATATAAGACTGGCACTTCTGCATCTATTTCCTCTGTGTCAGATGTCTGCTGAAGGTAATCCTGAGGCTTACCACCGACCGTCTTTCAGATAAATTTACTGAAGCTCACCATTTGATACCACAAATGTATTTGGTTTAACTGTAGGTTTAAGATACGGACATATCTTTGACCTGCTTCTAAACGATTTACGAATACTTATGACTTTAGAAAGAACATTGCATTATAAAAAGCTAATGCGTTGCGCGAGACTCGATACGTAAGCACCCTAATACTGCAATTATTAGCTACATGATAAAAACATGAAAAAATGGCCTCGAAACACAATAGTGTTGAAAAGGCTTCCGAATTATTTTCACAGATTAATACCGTATTCTGAGGAATGTTTAAAGTATGTAGGTATTTAATCGAACCTCTTACAATTTCCATTTTGCGCTCCTAAAAATATTATTGAAAACTCGAATTGATCGAATACTCTTTTTGATTCGAATTGATCGAATACTCTTTTTGTGAACCTCAAATAATTACTATTTTGTGAACCTCAAATAATTACTATTTTGTGAACCTTAAATAATTACTATTTTGTGAACCTCAAATAATTACTATTTTGGGTTCCTATAAATACTAAATAGCAAAGTAACTGCGACCAACTTGGATGTAGTGCTCGCCGGGCGCTTCCGTGGCACCGCTCGCTTCACTCGCTCGGCTCGCGCGCCGTTTGTCACAGTTCTAGCTTAGTTATGCGACCAATTATGAGAAAAGGCAAAAAAGTAAAAAAAAGGCTAAATTGTTTTTTTAAGTTTGCATCATTAGAAGAACAAACATTTTTTAAACGGTCATTAATTTAAAAAAGGGTTCAACGTTACAATGTCAATAAGTTTTTAGAGCATCAGTTAAATATTTCCCAATGTGTAATAAGTAAATATTAATAAGCGCACTTCAGTTTTCGGTAAATATAAACAAACAAGTATTTAAAGTTCT
The DNA here is from genome assembly GCA_949152395.1 of Agrochola litura. NCBI lineage: Eukaryota > Metazoa > Arthropoda > Insecta > Lepidoptera > Noctuidae > Agrochola > Agrochola litura. Next base: position 1,886,384 of record OX424490.1, read on the forward strand.
GAAATGAAGCGATAATTAGATACTGAAGTTTGTGTAAAATCCTTGTATACGCTTTACACCTGGTGCTCGTATAAGAGGTACAGTCAACACCATAATTAGAAGAATATTTCGGAACTTCAAATATTAATCAATATTGCAGGTAAAGTAAAGTAAAGTAACGTCACTAGCCCCGTATGTCTGTTTTAAAGCTCAAATATCTTAAACTACCGAATGGATTGTATAGTAGGTATAGTAAAAGAGGTTTTTTAAACACTTGGAGGTGGTTTTATTATCAATTTGAATAATTTCAGGCTTTACGTAAATAAATAATAAACGTATATTTTATTTTATTATTATTAAGTCCTGAAAGTACCTCTTTTTGTTTATAAATAAAAAATAAGTCAGTATCATCTGCATAGCTTTTTTCCAACCATGTTGGGACCACTAACCGGATTCAGCTGAATATTATACCAGTATTTTATAAATATAATAAAATAATAAATTAATAATCACTTTTAACATAAGACAATATTGAGGAAGGAGAAAGAAAGAAAAATTTCTTTATTGCCACAGAAACGCAAGCATATAAAAAAAATTGCTCAAATCAGTAAATTGTTATGTTGACTATACAAGCCTTGTTTAAACGATAGCCTGTAAAGCAGAGTAACAAACAGCAGTGTACTAAAACAGCGTTAGATGCGGCTTGTCCACCTGCGCACCGCGTAATAATGTAGGCTTTAACAACAACAAGTACCTAACTCCAAAGTGACAGGCTGTAAAATGCTTTAATTGGCTATGAAATACTTATTTATGCAAGTGTTGTATAATAAGGGGTATTAAAACCGTGTTTTAATACCCGATTATGTATAGTTGCATACAAGACTTTATCTACACCCATGATATGAATCCTCTATAAAAGGTCCTGAAACCATACTTAGGGTGTTGTACAATATTGTTTTCTCGACTTTTCTGTTAATAATTGGTTATAAATGTCCTTTGCTGCATTAGAAATATCTGGTGGTGTGTTATTAAAGCTTGTATCATTAATTTTTGTGAACAACAAAGTAATAAAATTTTGCAATACTACATATTATCGAACAAAAATGGCGGGATACGACGTGAATTCGAATAACCTATAAGTTTATTTTTTTAATTACGGCGATGTGATACCACATCGTTCTTTTTTTGACAACATGACAATGTTCTTTTTTTGAAATTCGAGTTGCATTATCAAATTAAGTACAACATTATACCACTCATTTGGATGATATTATGGTTACTATGACACTGGCTGTTTTAATGTCGGCAATAAGCTAATTGTTTCTGAAACTTTTATAGAGGTTTTATAACATGGGTTTAGATAAAGAGTTTTAGAACATTCTCTATTCTCATTTTTATGTCATTACCTATACTTTTTACGACGTTAGGCACAGAATGAATAAAATTCAGCAATGCGTTTTTGGATATTGTTAAATCTGTTATAGCCATAATATAGATATTATGACAAAAAATAAAAATCTATTAATATCTATCAACTTTCTACACCAACACTACAAAAGTGCCCCACGAGTTAGGTCAGTTGTACACGGCACGGTTTCTTTACGCACCAGCCCCTTGGTAAGATTGTTTTTTTATTGATAATTGTGGAGGCCAGATAAGCAGTCACTCCATGTCAAATACTGATATTCAGCTGCATCCGGTTAGACTAGAAGCCGACCCCAACATAGCTGGGAAATGGCTGGGCAGATGATGAATTAAGTATACAATAAAATGACATCACGTCTAATTGACAAGAAGGATAGGCAGGGGATTATTGTGCACACATGTGGCATTTTATAATCATACAAGCCCCATATAACAGGGGCGAGCCTATTGCCATCAACAGCCCGCAAAAACAGACTCCAGTCGGCTATCATTAAATTTATCATAATACCTACAACTTTTGCAATCCACATTCATATAATTTAAATGAAAAGCGCCAGGTTCTCGCTCCAGAGTAATATTTTAAGCAATGTGGTCCCTATTAAGTCGGGAACTCGCACGAGTTATGAATACATTTTCTACTTGTTAGTCAAAGGTAAATTGTACACCTCATTACTTCAGAATACCTTCACCTTATTAACCTGAAAATTCTTTTGCACCGAGAATTCAATGGGTGGTTTTTCTTTTTCACCGTGTTCTAACTAGTTTGCAAATATACGAGAATGTAGGTAACGCGTGTGTGCTGTTTTTGAAACACTTGAACATTTATAATTATGTTTATGGTTTTTAGGGTGCGTTTCCACTGTAGCGCAGACATGCAGGAATCAACCAATCACAATGGTTGAAATGCTCACCGCGTCTCTCGTCTCGTCTGTGATTGGACGATTCCTGCACGTCTCCGCTTTACACCACCCAGCTCCGCTTCAGTGGAATTGTACTCTTAGATTTACGTACCTGAAAAAGAAAAAACAGAACCCAGGTACGGAACCCGATCACTTCGTTGTCTGTCCAGACCCTTTTTCTCAGGAACGCGTGGTTAAAATTAATATCAAAACAAAATATAAATTATTTAAATAAAAATCAAAGTTTGTAAGTCAACGCAATACAAAAATTTGGCCATTTATACAACATTTAATATTCAAGGCACAAAAAAGGTGCATTAGAGCCATGTGTGGTCTGAAAACAGATGACAGCTGTGCACCGTACTTTAAATCATTAAAAATACTTACGCTACCGGCGATATACATATAAGAAATTAGTATCTTCGTCAAAAACAATCCCAACCTTTTTGAAAAAATGACAAGGGTACGAAATGTTCCAATTCGTAGTCAGTACAAAAATTCTTTGAATAATTATAAATGTAAAACTGCATTAGTAAAAAAGTGTCCTGGGTATGGCTCCACGCATTTATAATAAAATTCCAGACGCCATAAAATAATTAAATTTTACACGATTTAAGAACAAAATGAAATTGTTCTTAATTGATAAATGTTATTATACTATTGACGAATATTTATATGATGAATTAATTTAGAATTACAATTATTAATTTAGACATAATTTTTTACATTTTAATAATCCCTCATTTAAGTCTGACATAATTGGAGTATTGGATAATATGTAATTGTTTCAATTTATTTTCTAGTTTAATACCATAATTATGCATGTTTTCCAAATTTTTTTTTTTGGAAATTTTAATTTGTAATCCTCAGTTAGATTTGCACACCATATTTTTACGCCTCCTGGCATAACATAGCGCTCTGTTCACCAAACATAAGATCTGTATTTCTTTATTTACTTGTTATAATATAGGCCCACCTTTACTTCCTGTTGACCTAGAATCATGAAAAGTAAGAAGCAATATTTCACAGCAGGATTCAAAGGAAAAGGTCCGAAAAAAAATAATTTGTCTTTAATTTGTAGCGGTTACACTGCCACATACAAACTACGCATAATAGACATGACGTCACACAAATCCTGCATCGCGCAATTAGAGTTGGTAGATCGACATAGATACAAGATTTCAACTTCAAACCGTTGGGCAGTTGCCCGCCAGACACAACACCCGTCTGGTCGGAGGATCCTCCCTTTTCTATGGTGGATGAGTGAACTTCACACCCCTAAAAATTAATCACATATAGATTTTTTTTTCCGCTTACAAACTCATATTGCAGTTGGAAAATTGACCGTGATGTGTGTATATCGAAGTAGAGGAGTTTTTTTTTAACTACAAAGTTAAGATTGTTCTTAGTATATATTCATCCAAACTACGGAACCCTTCACTGCGCGTGGTCCGACACGCACTTGCCCGGTGTTTGTCTCTAATCTAATTTTATTTTCAATATTTTATGTTTAACTTTCAGTTATTAATGAATGATTGGCACTTCAGCGTCAAACAATACTCAAACATTTAAAACTCAAGAAAAATATATAAATATTTGATCGTTTGTTAAAATGAGACTTGTGGTTTCGATTTTAACGTTTTCAAAAAACTTTTTGTTTTACGTTTTAGATGATTCAATTTACACAATGCTTTAAGCGTAATTGCCTATATTTACCCAACCTGCTACCTGCTGCTGTGTTTGATTAATTACACAAAAAAAAATCCAGTCTGTAAAAAATACAAAGTATGTCTAACGTAATTATAATAAAATGAATAAACAAAGAAAATTATTATATATACCTGTAAGTTGAGTAGCTTGTAATCAAAAACCCAGATAGTTTATAAAAAATCTAAACTTACCTAAACCTCGGCAGGCACGAGACGCGTAGAACAACCACAAGCTTTATTTGAAACGAACTCCGGAACACTCGTTATCCTCAAGCGTTCTTCCCTTTATAGCCGTAATACCGGATCCGGGAAATCTTATCCGGGCTTGAGGTCTGTCAAATGTCGAAGGGAATTTATACCCGGATGTAATTGCGATTTAAATTGTCTGCGTCTTATGTTCTTAAGAACCTTGTGCTATATTAGATAGGAAAGTTTGTCCAGAGAGGCAATGTGAGCATGATGTTATTACGGACGATTGCCTGGTCGATATGTATGTAAATTCTACATCGGCAAGCAGGTTATCATATTTTGTATATTGGATTTTTATTATTTTGGTTACTACTTCCATTGCAAAATATTAGGTACTGTCAGTAAGTACGTGAGATTCAAAAACACATTATAAAATACATTATACGTGTCTAATAAAGCGCGGCCTTAAATCTCTGACAACAGCTTAGTCATTAAAATGGGTTGACCAGGTTTTACATACTTTTTTTTTTTGGGTGGGAAATTATCAAATAACTTCTCCCGCTCTGGGTGGAGCGGGAGGGCGTGTCAGACTCTTACTGACTAAAACCCACCCGTGTTCCTTCGGTTGCCATGTTGCCGGGGGGCCACGATATCCCTATCGGCCCATATTCGCAGCCCCGGCAGGCATTGGCCCTAACGGACCCCGTCAATTCTGCTGACATCTCTTTGAGGCGCGCGTGGAACACAACGCGCCGTCGACCCGGGCTTCCAGTTTACATACTTGGGGCATGTTTTGACTATCGACCTCAAAGATCACGCAGACATGGAACGGGAGCGGGGGGCGTTGTCTGTTAGAGCTAACATCATGATCGCCCGCAGATTTGCGCGGTGCTCTAATGAGGTTAAGGCTACGCTCTTTAGAGCGTACTGTACATCGCTTTACTCATGCAGTCTGTGGGCTCACTACTCTAATAGAAGTTACAGCGCCATCCGCGTCCAGTACAATAACGCGTTCAGGGCGGTGATGGGGTTACCCTGATACTGCAGCGCCTCGGGTATGTTCGCAGAAGCGCGCATCGACTGCTTTCACGCGACCATGCGCAAGCGCGCTACGTCCTTAATGGGTACGGGTTAGCCCCAACATCGTACTGGCGATGATTGCGGGAAGGCTGGACTCCTTCTTCATCCGGCATTGTTCCAGCAGACATGTTGCTGTACCAGTGTCTGAGAGAAGAAATTAATTTTATTTTTAAACGACGTTATTTATTTTGAGTTAATTTGATTTGATTTAATTTAATTTGAGTTGATTTGATGTAGGTACTTAATTTTATTTTAATTTATTTAATTTTACTTTATTTGACATTATTTATTTGTTTTAGTTTAATTGTATCTCTAAAATTTCTATTACCTAATTTTGTTTTGGTAATTTACCTGAAATAAATGAATTTTATTATTTATTATTAACTACACGAAAAAGAAGAAGAATACAGAATACAGAATACAGAAATAATATGAATATGATGTTATCAAACAATGTTGAAAGAACACTGCGGGCAATACCCGTATTTTATTTAAGAACTTTCGCATTCTTTTATGTCTCAATCTGTCAAAAAGACTTCTAATATTACTTCATTGTTGACAAGTTTTTGACATTAATTGTCGCTGATTGCGACTAGATTTTGAACGTTTTTATTACGGGAATTGGCCTTCAGGCCAAAAGAATTTTGTCTGACAGAGAAATTAACAAAATTTATGAATGATAAATAGAAAAAAGATTTAACAATACGACATCTTTTCGTATTTTCAATGTTAGACAAAAAATGTAGATAAGTATATAAATTAATAATTCCTTATATTGTACTTTATTTGACATATCCCGGACCTTTGGAAGGCGTACGAGAGGCCGAAGCCTACTCGTAGAGGCCCCTTAGACATTTTTAAGCGTAGAGGCACCAACCGACGATTATCACTATGCAAGGGCTCCCAAGGACAACCCCCGGTTGGTGTAGGACTATTGCAGGATATGGAAACAAAGATATTGGACTATGGGTTTGGGTGGCTTAAGTGGACTGGTTACCTGGATGTAACTACGGAAGGACTATGGCCCCTGCCTGATTAATGTTGATGTGTACACGGATAAAATGCAGGGAGTGACTTGCACACTCAATAATGGGCCCCCGAAAACGATCGCTAGCACAAAGTGTCGTAGTGACAAGGGGGCAACATGTCCTGAGGTTTACCGGCACAGACCTAGAGTTCGGTGGCAGCACCACGACGTCAACGTAGGGATACGGCGGTACTGTATTATAATTATTGTTTCTAATTTGTCTATGTTTATGTCAAAGTTAATTATAGTTTAAGTAATACTAACAAAATTATGGGTAATGTGCCTGAATTAAAGACGAATAAATGAATAAAATATCGAACAAGATTTTTTTTTTTTTTTAACAGTTAAAAAGAACAACTTGTGGCTCGATTCCCACGACAAGAAAAGGCTAATAAAGTAGCAAAAACATAAAAGTAACCTAGAAAGGGGCGTCTGTTTTTTTGAGAGACCTTTTCCTTTTATAAGCACTGTTGAATTTTCAACAGATCCTACTAGTGATGGGCAATTCCCGGGACAAAGGGTTGCTGTTTCAGCCCCGTGAGAGTCGTCGTATGTTACAATTCCATCAATATTCAAGAACGAACATTAGCCGTATTGGCCATTTATGTTATTTATTGAATTACCGCCCTAGATAAGGCAGTTAGTATGGACCTCGGTGAACCAAATGTTTCAGAAATGAATTTACTACTTTAAAATTAATTCAGCACACATAACATGACCACGGTGGAAACAGAACTAATGAAGGACATTATAAAGAAATTGTAGAAAGATTTTTACGCGCGTCTTTGTAATGAAATGATTATTGTTTATTCTGTAAATAGGATATCGGAATCGGGGGGCACGGCAGTGCCCCCGCCAAGTCGAGCGCGAAGCAAACACTGCCGTACCATCCTTTACTGGAACCATTTCGTCGCATTTTTAGGCCCCTATTTGAGAACCTCTGGATAAGACCAGAACGCAGAAATTTTCGTCATCCAGTAAGCTATAATCACATACTTAAAATCCAAAATTTCAAGTCTGTAGGTCATTTAGTTCCGAAGTTAAGCGAAAGCAAAGTTTCTCATTTATGACACTCACTCACTCATGATCATCAGAATAGAACTAGTACTTCCCATAAACTCAGAGAGCTGAAATTTGGTACAGACTTAGGGTTTAATGGCCACATAAAGGGAAAACTATAAAAACTAGGATAATCGAAGTTCTGGAGTACCTGGTGACCCTGATTAGAAAACACAAGAGCCCAACCAAACTATTAGAGATCGACATATACCGCCTTTACAAAAAATATTCAACTTGGTGGGCCGCTTCATTTGATGTCAAAAATCGAAGGTCTGAAGTATCTGATGAAGAACCCTCAGCTGGTCTCAGCTGTATTAGAGATATGGTAATGCCCCCTTCTACTATAAATTGGTACATAAAAAAATCGACTGTCATTGCAAAAATCCAGCGTAGTGGGACACATCTTCAAATCTAATTTAATCTAGCCTATAGCGTCTCACTGCTGGGCGAATGCTTCCCCTTCTGCTTATGAGCAAGCAATGATAGATAAACTGAATTCTGACCAAAAAAAGGTATTTGATACAGTCACTAATAAAATTACCAACCAAAAAGAAATATTGCGATATTTTGTTAGTGGCACCGGTGGCACCGGCAAGAGCTATTTAATAAAAACCTTAAAAATATGGATTAAAAACAACCTGCATAAAAATGTTGCTATTATTGCCCCGACTGGAATTGCAGCATTTAACGTAAACGGATTAACTGTTCACAGATTACTACAGCTGCCCGTAGAGCATAAACAAACTCCTAAATACAAACCGCTTTCAGACGAAGTACTTCAAGTTTTAAGGACAGACTTAAAAACTGTCGAATTATTTATTATAGTCGAAGTGTCTATGATATCTAATGTAACTTTAGCCTACATAAATCTTCGTTTATGCGAAGTGTTTGATACTTCTGATGTAGAAGATGGTTGGTTTGGAAAAAAAACATATTTTACTGCTTGGGGATCTTTTGCAACTTCCACCCGTTAGAGAAAAGTCGCCATTTGAAAAACTAACCCCTTCAGAAATTAATAAACTTATGGGCTCCTTAAGTATTCCAAACTTGTGGACTGAACTTTTTAGTTACGACGAACTTACGTTGAATATGAGACAGCTGGATGATTCTACGTTTGTAGAAATGTTAAAAAGAATCAGAGTAGGAGTGACAGCTCAATCAAACAGAGATATACTGTCTAACCGATTGATACCTCTGCTCTCGCATTCCAATGAAGGAAGGTTAATGGAAATAGCACAATGTTTGAGGGACTTACCAGAAGATACTGTTTGTTTACTACCGACTAGAAATATGTGTATGCAGTTAAATAATGCTATGTTAAAAGCGATTCCGCACCCTGAGATAAAATTAGTTGCTAAAGATTCCTTGGATTGTTCAAAATGTATGATAACGAAAGTCCGGGCGTGTTTACAAAAATATGAAGATGATGCGTCGATGACTGCTGGACTGGAAGAAACTATAATCATTAAAGAGGGAGCTAAAGTAATGCTTAGGAGAAACATTGATGTTAGTTTAGGTTTAGTGAATGGGTCGATAGGCGTTGTACAAAAAGTGAGGTGGGACCCGGAAGACCAAACAAAGCCTAAACAATTGGAATTCGCTAGTAATTTGATTCACGAATTATTGCCTATTAAGTCAAAATTTGAGATCATACCCCGGGTATACGTGTACAGAGAACAATTCCCAGTCTGTGTGGCGTATGCCCTAACAATTCACAAGAGCCAAGGTCTAAGTTTAAAAAATGCCCTCATGGACATTGGCACCTCCATATTCTCTTGTGGCCAAGCCTACGTGGCGCTTTCACGAGTAACCAATCTTCATGGGGTGCTCCTCATAAATGTTGACTTCAAGAGTATAAAAGCTCAAGCTTCAGCGATCACCGAATACAACCGGCTTAGGCGTAAATACCGCGCCGATCTTTCAGAAATTAAACCTTCTAAACCGTCTAAAAGAATAAATAATGAACGCGAATGGGCAATACGAAAAACTGTTGTTACTGTACAAGAATCAGAACCGGAAAAAAAGAAAAGAAAGATTTGTAATAATAAAAAAACTACTCCTAAAAAGAAAAAAACTGTGTCAAATAAGAAAATCTAATAAAATAAATCAATATTCTACAAAAAGAAGTGAAATCCCACCAAAACATTCTGTAAAAAACTAGCCAAGTCTCGATGGAGCTGCTTGTTTATCTCTAAAAAGTAATGAAATCTAGACAAAGTCGTGCCAAGTTTAAGGTTCCTTACTGCGATTTCTTTATTATTATAGTTAATGTTGTGTGACTTGGCCGTTGAAGGGTACCTACACAAGGGTACAAAACCAGGTGCTCCATGACACCATTGCACCAATCTGTAGCCAGAACCGCTACCCATTGACGATGGAAAATTGCCACTTGGAAAACGTTGATTCAATAACCAGTCAATTGTAGGCTTGATAAAGCTGCGTATTTCAATAATACTTGAAACAAACAGTATTAAAAAAAATCCAGTACAGACGGACTTCTAATCATTGATAGAAGTCCGTCTGTACGTCTATTTTATGTTAGATAGGTGGTCGATTAGACGCTCCAAAAAGAAGAGAGCAGAAGTCAACATTGTCAATACTGAATGTATGTGTTGCACAATCAACAACAGCCTAAAATGAGACACTAGCGTCCAATTACCAATACCAGTATGGGCTATTATCTCGCTTAACAAACATAGGTAGTTACAACAGATATAACATTACGTGTAAACAAAATTGACTTGTACCCACTAACGTATAAAGAATGTTCAACGGCCAAGTCACACAACATTAACTATAATAATAAAGAAATCGCAGTAAGGAACCTTAAACTTGGCACGACTTTGTCTAGATTTCATTACTTTTTAGAGATAAACAAGCAGCTCCATCGAGACTTGGCTAGTTTTTTACAGAATGTTTTGGTGGGATCATTTTTACACGTAATACTATTTTTAATCTACTTCCAAAAAGGAGGAGGTTATTACGTTCGTAGCGCATGTTTTTTTATTATGTATGTCCACCGATTTCTCCGTCGGTTGTGGACCGATTTTAAAAATTATTTTTGTTTGAAAGGGTATGCTTTCGAGGTGGTCCTATATTTTGTTTAAATTTGCTTGGACAGTTTTTGAGTTACCTTCAATAATACGTATTTTTTCCCCACTTAGTATGTGGATGATATGATAAGTTCCTCTGACTATTATTTACATAGCAGGTAGTGGTATTCGAATTTCGTGTGGGGTAGGTACCACAGCAAAAAAGTGCAAAATAAAAACTTAAAAAAAAAAAATCAACCGACTTCCAAAAAAAACACTATAAAGTGAAAAATAACTTTAATTTCGGAAGTCGGTGGCAAAAAACGAAAATTCAAAACCAAAGACACCGATTTCTGAAATTAAACTTAGAAGCTGGTTATTTTTTTCTGTAAAAAAGTTTTTTTTACAGTCAGATGGATGATGAAGGCGTATATTTCCTATCTTGCTACCCCTGAGAAGAAATGGCGAAACAAACTCAGAGGCCAAAGTCTCTTTTAAAGTCCTACTTGGTCACTAATCTACTTGGTCCTCACATGATCTGACCAAGAGATAATCTTGGTCTTGGACCAAGTAGATTAGTGTCTAAAATGGTATTTTGAGGATAGAATCTTATAGATTTGAATAGACCTATCCTTTTATAGGATTATCCACTATTTTTGCCACACTACGTACAGTTCGACTAAAATTATCCCAAAGACTGCTACACAAATATCCATCATGACGAGCTGTGATTCTATTTTAGATGGATTCAATTGTATATTGACGTACCTAACCTTCGTTTTTCACGATTTAAGAGTAAACGTGTAAATATTTGTTCAAACCAATTTTACAGAGTAAAAATCATTTTTCATTTGAGGAAATAAAATTGATTCATGCATAATATAAGTGACATTCGTCGATGTATTAAAGTGCCTTGGACCCATCGATAAAACAGTTCTCCGGTCTGATTGCATAAGGAAAGCACGTATATCAAAAAAGAGAAATCTCCAGATGTGAATCACAGCATCGTTTCTAGAAATACTTGCGCTAAGTAGGCATGGCACACAGCATTGTTCGCCCGATGAGATCTACCTTCCGTTAGGAGTCAAGGGGGTCGGTGCGACTGATCGCGGATACAGGTGAAAACTAGTGGCAACATAAAATAACATCACGACTGTAACCCCCGAAGGGTTAGGCACAGGTGTACCTATAGTACACCCACATTTCACTAGTTATGTTTAAGCCCCATTTAATAGGGGCGAGCCTATTGCAGACTTCGGGCTGCTACTGAGAAATTACTGATAGAGCAAAACCCAGAAACACTTTTGCGTGACCAGAGAATCGAACCCAGGGCCTCAAGCTCAGCAGTACCACTTGCGATCACTAAACCAACGAGGCAGACCTCCAACAATGGGGTTAAAAACTGAAAGCTTATCATTGGTGGCAGCACAGTAGTCCGTCTTCAAACCGCCATTGTTGTGTTATGTTTACTTTTGTATCGATCACAAATTATACGAAAACTAGATAAATATGAATGAGAGTTAGAATGTAGCACTATTAAAAGACGAGCTAAGGATAGGGGAAGCGTCTACCACTGGTAAAGCAGCTTTTAGTGGAAAAGTCAATAAATTATGAACGTTTTATAATTTATAGGTTATTTGGTGTTTGTTGACTTTAAGTTCTATTTTTGTTAAAGACTGGAGGAGTACGACAGGAATAACCTGTTCAGAGTTGAAAACTAACTCGAAAATGATCTTCCTGACTGAAAAACTTCAGAGATATTAATTCTAGCACTGCTCTAATATGATAATACAAAACACCCACACCTTTACTATAATTTACATAATATCACATCACAAGTGCCTTTAGGTAAAGAAAACACACTAAGATATCTTGGGAGCATCACCTGTATACGAATTTCTCCCATGAAAGTCTTCAGGTTTCAAAAGAATAGCACATCGTCTCGCCGAAATATCGGGTTTCCAATTTTATTTCGGAGAGCTTTCTTCCACAGTTTTTGTCTTCTAACATCTTCGCCAAATACATGGGTGACCGTATTTTTGCATTTACACATCTATGCGACGGGGCATATCAATAATTATGCGTAAAAGAAGTCGCTTGTTTACAAAAAAAATACGGATAGTGGCAGCTAGTTGCCAAGTTCTTAGACGCTGGGTAGCAGCGACATCTGACGTGAGCAAGTGGCAGTTTTTATCCCCATTAATGAAAATTTATACACGAGACATGTAGTCCATGTCCAGAGTAATCCTTCCATGGTGTTATTTATCCTATAAAGGCACGATTTGTTTTTATATGTAGTATTTTAACAATTCATCGTTATTTAATGTCATACTAGCAAACCGTGACCTAATCTGCGTTCGCAATTTATTTGTCAAACATGTAAACAAACACGAGTTTTAGGAAAAACAACTGTAATGCATGCACATAAGGTTCAGTTTGCGCTACAACTTCATATTTTTATGACTTTTGAAACAGTACTAGACAGTCTAAAATAAACTTTATAAACTTGATGTTTGTTGAAGTGGAAATAACAACAATTTTTTTATTTGTTTTGATAAATAGACCTTAGCTCCCGTGGTCTATCCCACAGAAACTGTGCATTTTTCGTACGTAAAAAGTAGCCCAAGTTATTTTACGACTTGACTTCTTCTTTTACGTGTGGTTAGTGACTAACCTGGTGTCAGAGTTTTTATGCCGCCCATGGGCCTCTGACTTGGCTTCACATGCCATCGAGAAATATCTCTCAGACAAGCTGGTTTCCTCACGATGTTTGCTTTCACCGTTTTTCAAGCAAGTAATAATTATACAATACGCACATAAATCTAGGCTACCACTGCTCGGGCTTGACAAAATATCGTAATTTCTTTATAACCCACGAAAACTTTCAACGCTTGTGGGTTATCATTTCCAGAATACATGGTAGCAATTTACGGGTCGATGTCCCGTATACAAATAGGAAAGATTTGTGCAAATCAAAATAGAGTCCGAACTCAACTGAATAAGAATTTGTCTGTTAATAAGATGCCGCTATAAGTAGTTAGTGCCACCACACCCTGATCCATCCCGGGCTACTACGTAATCTGCCGGCAACCCGTCTATCGATAAAGGTTCGTTGATTTACGTGCCAGGGTCAGCGGGACGGCACCCCTCGACCCTCGAGAGAACCCAGAACGTGCGACGTTTGGTTCACAATGCAATTGTATGTGAAATTACATGGTGACGATGTCCTTGTTATTCCGACAGATTTTAATGGCAATAAACATTATGTAGTCTTAAAAATCTAAACTTTCATCATGCAGGCATCTTCTGAGTCGCCTGGTTCCATCGTAGACCTCATTCATCGCTTTCTACTAGGCGAGATCAAGGTCAAAAGCTAGACAGGATGGTTAAAAATGTATCTTGTTTTATAAAGAGACCGATAAGAAGATAGTATAAATATCTACTTCATGTTGAGAGTTGTAATATATACTGCTTTACGAAAAAAATGTATTATTAGTATGGGCCCAATAATCCTTATCCTTACAATATTGGTATATTGGCGTGTGCTAGCTGACACATGGCCTATAATTTATCATTTGAATTATGTTTTGTGTTGCATAATGTAAGTTATTTTGTATACTATTGTATAGAATCATTCTCTAACTTGAACAGACAGCTGTGCTGCTGGGGAGTTTGTTGCGCCACTTCTTCTTCCCAGCTAAAGGCACTAGGAAGTGGTGAAGGGTGGGCGTTTTTGGGGGACTGTCTTATGTAATTTTGACGTTCGAAAAGTGCTGATTCTCAGCCTAGTTTGAATAAATGACTTTTGAATTTTGAATTTTTTGAATATTATAAAACAAAGTCCCCCGCCGCGTCTGTCTGTCTGTCTGAACGCGATAAACTCATAAACTACCGAACGGATTTTCAAACGGTTTTCACCAATAGACGGAGTGATTCATGCGGAAGGTTTTAGTGTATAATTCATTATCGTTTTGTGTAAATTGGCTGAAATTTGACGATTATTGTTGAAGAAGTCGGAAAAAATCATGCCGACTGGGAGCTTTACTGGCGTGCGCTGCCTAAACCGAAAAAGATACATCAAATTTAAGTTATACGGTATTGTTTATCTTAAAAAGTTCAAAAAAAAAGTCCGCGATGGCATACTCGTATGTCTATCTTCTAAGGATGACGCACAATAACCATTTTTATCTTTCAGAATTTGATAAAAATTTAATTGTTATTTCCGAAGCTTTTTTGACCGGTATATATTAATCCTTATCCAATAAAATATGTTATTTAATGACAATTTCCTCCCTGTATAAAATCTCGGTAGTACGTTCCCGTGGGATATTTTCCGACATCCACGCGGGCGAAGCCTTGGGCAAAAGCTAGTATATAATAAAACACCTAACATAATTCAAAACGACACAATCCAAACTTTAAAAACAAACTGACAGCATTTTTAATTGTAAAATGCTATTATTCTGTGAACGACTTTCTTAATGATTCTGACTTTTGTACTGAATAATTTAATGTAATTTTTAACATATGTACCTACCTGATTATGACATTGTTTCAATTTATTTAAGTTTATTGCTATTGTGTTTATTGTATTACAGATAACTATGTAAATTAATGTTTTATTAAATCAATGTACCTGGTGCCGACTATTGTTCATCTGTAATGCCTACCCTAAAAACAATTTATCTATGTCATAATTGCTATTCATTTTATATTAATTCACTCGTGTTATAATATTTTAACTGTCACATCTTATTTACTGTACCTGCAATCTATGCAAATAAATTACTTTACTTTACTAAAAGTTGTTTTACGTATAATTCCATTCCCAAAGGTTGAGACGAGTCAATATTTCTAAAACTACAATGTTTATCTATCAAGAGTCTTACAAAGAAAAAGTAGCCTTTTCTCCCCCCACATAATACCGACACAAAGCGCCGTTGTTACTGCCTATAACTTAGCTTCGAGAGCGAACGCTGGAAGTTCTTCAACTATTAAGTTTAATAGACGGAAGATAAACTTCTACAGTGTTGTATTATGCAGACTTGGTAGAACTACTACATGAGTAGAATAAAATAATATATTGTTTATTACACAAGTACACTTTTAATACACATTTTTTTAAAATGGATGTTGTGAGGTGCTTGTAATACGATCCTAGATGTTTATTTTGTTTTTGAGTCAATTTGTTTTAAATATATGAAGAAACTGATTTCAAATTATAGTAGCTTGTATCACAGCATTACAATTACTTTAGCTGAGGTTAGCAAACAATACAATGAATACAAGGTGTATATGCAATTACTGAAAACCTTTTATGGGGTAATTGTACTCATCATTATGAACAACTTTCACCATGGAAACAAAACTGAAATCGCGAAAAAAACACTGTTGTTCTATACATTTATGTTCGCATAACTCGTGAAAATGTAGGGAACAGCTGAGTTTTTTTTTTGCGATTTCTGTTTTGGTCCCATGGTGAAAGTTGTTCATAATGATGATGAGTACAATGACCCCTTAAGAGGTTTTCAGTTATTGCATATACACCTTGTATATTTTCACAGTTTGCACTGACACGAGAAATAATGAAGCCTGTGCACTTCCAACTGCAAAGCAAAATCCGGTTTCCATACAACTCGACTATTAATTTTCTTCACGACATTAAAAACTTGTCTATGTACGAAATGGCAACAAACAATGAGTATGTACGATGTCATTTAATAAAGATGGAATTAAAAAAACAAATCTTTATCCAGGCATTATATTATTGTTATATCAGCGGGTTCGTAGCCGAAGGGTTATCAACTACATCACAGATATACACGATAAACATGTAAGCAATACACATCAAAGCTTTGTAATCCCTAGGTCCGGGATAATTGGGATCCTGAACGGATCAGTTACTTTAGTTCATCTATTCGTAGGTATTAAACTGAAACAGGTTTAATTGTAAACTCGACCTAGCCGGGGTCTTCTATATGAATATTTACGGTTAAAAACCGGAATGACAGCCATTAAGCTTCGCAGACAATTTAATGACAAAATCATCATCTGCCTAGCCTTTTTCTACCTATGTTGGGGTAGGCTTCTAGTCTTAACGGATGCAACTGAATGCCAGTATTTTACATGGAGCAACTGCCTAGCCTATTCGAGCTTCACAACCCGGTTACTGGGTAATACGATACCCCTTGGTAAGACTGAGTTTGGTAAGACAAAAATAAGAAATAAAAAACAATAAATCAATTTGCAATTTGTAGAACCGGATAAGAATTGAAATGAGATTGAAAACAAAACTGAGTACCAGAACTATCCATAGCAAAGTAAGATAAATAAAACGTTCAATGTATGCCAAAAATGTAGCACATTGGTCTACTGGGTTACGGCGTAGTAGCGCGCGTAGCAGGGCTCGTAGTAGGGCGTGTAGCAGGGCGCGTAGCAGGGCGTGTAGCAAGGTACGTAGCAAGGTACGTAGCAAAGCAATGCCCTTAGCTTCGCACGATTTCCAACTCTTGTGATTATATAAATGTAATTAGAGTATTCAGATTTCAATTTTATACGACTTTTTAAACCTTTACTGAAGTACCTACGCAAAAAAATAAAAAGCAATTTCCTTTACAATTTTAAAAGATGAATCCCGTACCTTATCCACGACAACTTAAAAAGGTATAATACCTAAAATATTTTCTTGACCTTTTAAAAGTCCAAACTTTTTCTTTTCACGTCTGTGTGCGATTGTACCCGTAATTTGCGAATACCTTTGTCACCTGTTAAAGACAATTTCTGCTTTGTACGAGAGAATTTATCAGAACTTGTGACCAACTTCCATTCTTTTAGATTTTAACAAATGACTGTTCTGCCTTTACAAGTTTTGTTTTGCACGTTCTTGTACGACGACTTTTTGTGGTGATAGACAAAAAGTTAATTAAACAAATGACGATTAACTAATGAGTTGGAAACACTAACGGTAAGTTTGATAAGGATGTATTTAACGTAACATAACTGCACAACTGTTTTTTTAGGCAGAGGTGAACATAGTACCTAATTTTTTTTTTATCCACAGCGGGGCCGCTCTTCGCCTGCATCTCACCTGATGGTAAGTGCTGATCAGGCCGAAGGTGGAACAGAGCTTCACTCGGAATCCTCAACCACAGAGGAACTGGCTATCTTACCTCTAACTGCCGAAATACAACAATGCTGTTAACATTGTTGTTATGGCGACAGACTTAGATAAGATGGTGGTAGCTAGCCAGGCGGACTTAGAACAAGTCTTACCACCAACCAAACCAAGCTGAAAATTTTGCCCCACCCTAATCGAACCTGGGACCTCTGGGTCTGAGACAGGTGGTCTAACCACTAGACCACAGAGGCGTTTACAAATACGCGGCGGTTATTACTGAATTTATTTATTGAAGTGAAAACTTATTCAGGCGCGTTGGGCATTTTTGAGATAGGACTAAACCAACACACACTGACACGCGACACAACACACACACGCGCTGGTGTCGCGACACTGTGACGACACCAGCTTTTGACCATTAAAAAGACATCAACGCGTTGATTACCGCGGTGATGATTTTTTTTAAAGTTTTCACTTCTGTCGGCACTCCCGGAGTACCACTGTTTTTTTTTTAATATATTTTCAGCATTATACAGGGTGGCAGTGACATCGATACACAACCTGTTACCATGCATTCAGTACATGATTCTGGTACCCACTGCGTTGAAATTTATCGTCAGTTATTATTTTTAAATCTGCTGTTTCCTACAAAAGTGCAATAGCTACGAAAGTGGTATACAAATGGAAATAAAATACCTGCCTCATTGGATTAGTCGTCGCAAGCGAGACTGTGGAACGTGGAGTCCTGGATAATCCCCTGATCGGGCCGGACTTTTCTATTCGGAAATTTTCAACAGCAGTTCGGGGTCTGTATTCTTGTGCCTAGTAAATGGAAATAAGGCCGTACCCTTTTACAAAAATGTGGGTGTATTTCACACCTCTGTCTCTACCCCACAGGAGAACAGGCGTCATGTAGGTATGGCTATGCTTCTTATCAGAAAATTCTTGACTTCTTCCTACAGAAAGTCTACTTGCATGATCAAGTATAATAGGGAGAGATGGCTATCTTGAACAGTCTGCAACCTTCATAAAGATACGTATTACCTGCGCTACCTGTCCTAACGTGTTTAATATTCGGGGCCTGACTCCACCCGACTCCGCCCGACTCCTCCCGATTCCGCCCGACTCCCGCCCAAGCGCTGATATTAACCGTCCAACTTTGATGTTTGTTTGTTGAAATAAAATACCTTTGGCCAACAGTGAGCGACTAATATTAGGTCGGTGGAGATTGGTTTGACGTTACTATTAAGTATGTATGTGTGTTTATTTGTTTGTAATATCGTACAGCATAAACTACTACAACGAGATGTTTAATCTTGATCTTAACAGTACCGACTATTTAAAACTATACCTAAAAGCTACTCTCAAACGTAAATGTTACAGCTCCACTTCATAACACTTATTAAAAATGAATAATCTCCATAATATTTTACACTTAAAATTAGCATATAAATGAATTGGTCTACGTAAATTCCAAGGCTCTCCCCAGGAGGAAAAGAAAACGAGAGAAAAGGAAGGAAAAGGCAGGTTCGTAAAGTAAATAAATTTTCTCACGAATATGCTCTATACGGTCGAGATCCGTCGCAAACGAGGGTGTTTTGATTTTTTTACACGAATGAAATATGGCTGCCGAGGGTACAAACGGCTACAAACGGGTTCCGCCTGACCCTGTCGTGGTCATATTTCGGTAATAAGCTTTTGGAAAAATTAATCGCATAAAAGGGAATGACAAACTGGAAAATAAAAACTAACACAAATGAATTTTAGAGTGCGGTTTATTAATTTGTGTGTGAATTTTGATCTGAATATTAACCTTGAGGTAGAAATCTGAATTAATGCTCATTACTATTTAAAATATGAGTATTATCATGCAACAATTGTGGCAAATAATAAAACACACACAACCTACTCTTCAACTGGTATTCATATGAAGACAGTAACACAAAAACAAACCATACGTAACTTCTACATCATATTCCAATCTAACCTCTAATCTCCAGAAACGACTCGACTTATAGCAGAAAACCGACTCCAAAACTCTCACAGTACAGCTAAGTACTTAATTAGCTAAGTTTGAGGCAAACTGTTAACTCCGTACCAACACCGCCCACTTCTTGCACCACGAGCGCGTGACTCGCCGAGCACGTCCGAGCGGTTAACCTCCCATCAACTATCTCCATTTCATTAGACATTACTATCGACGTCCAAGCGGACTCCATCGGGTTGATAGATGATTTTAAGAAGACAGGCGATATTGAAAATCAGTCAAGTGGCAACAGATTATTTGAATGTATTTATTTCAAAACTGTTTTTTTTTTTTTTTAAGTATTTCTAATGTAAGCAGCGGCTACGTTATAACCCAAGAGTAGTGTGTTTATAAGACCACTCATTAATATTGACCCGAAACTCCACTGTGAATCAGTAGGCAGTTGGCTAATTATGGATAAAAAGCAAAATAAAAGGCAAATAAAAAAGGTAAATATAAGGCAAGGTAACCCGTTTGCGAAACTGACTTTAAATGTCCATAGATTTACGCAATCAACTACAAAATAAGTACCTTATAAGGACACTTAACCGAATTTTATATTTGATATATGTATACGCAATTTATCAAACACATGAAATTCGGAAACTTACCGATTCAAATTATTATGGTTCTCTATTCTGTTCTCTAACTTTTTTATCCATAATCTAAAGTGCCATATTTTTTTTGTCCTAATCTTCATTTGTCCGAATAATAACTTGCCCGAACTTAATGTCACATAATATAATATGCCATAAAAAAATCCCTAAATACAAAATGCCCTAAATTTGTTTGTCATAAATATTACAATCAATAATATATAAAAGACTTGAAACCGTTTTCAATAAAAGTTAGAATAGAATAGAATAATTATTTATTTGCATAGAAAGTAGGTACAAAAAATGCAGATGTTTTATAATTAGAGATCCTTATACTTTCTACCTAAAATTAGGCATGCAAACATTTAGTACAAGTGATTAATAGTCTAGATACACTGTCAATATGAAAATTCTTATAATAATATGGTCAATAAAATAAAATAAAGATTTAAAGATATTAGAATTCATTTGGTAACTATAAAGTTTTATCATTTAGAAATTCATAAATGGAGTAATAACATTTATCAATTAATAAGACTGACAATTTCTTTTTAAACAGCGGAATTGACTCGTTTTTTATTCCATCGGGTATTTTGTTAAAGATAACCGGGCACATACATATAACACTTTTCCTTAATAATACAGTGTTATGACCACTAACACACAGCATGTTTGTAATTCCCAAATTCAAATTATTTCGTAATATTTAATGTTATATTTAATATTAATTAGGAGATTCAATTATTATAGTAGGTACTCGATATTATGACAAAATAGTTTTAGAAGTAAAGATAATTAATTATGTAAATTAAAATTTCGAATTTTTGAATATTATGGTTACTAAAGTTTATAGCAAACGTGTTATGGATAATGATTTTCGGACAAACAATTTTAGGAGAAGAAAGGGAGTACCCATTATTATGTCTCAATCAGAACAGGGAATCGCCGAAGAAGACAGAATGGAAACATGCAATGTCGAAATGCATTGCTCTCAAAACAGTGAAGGAAAACATCGTGAGGAAACATTGTGTCTTATAACCAAAAATTTACATCTACCAACCTGCACTGGGCCCGCGTTATGAATTACGGTCCATTCCCTCTTACAGAAAGGAGGTCTGTGTCCCAGCAGAGGGAAAATTATAGGCTGCTTATGATAAATTAAGACCGAGCATAAAACGCGCGAAAAAACAACGCGTTTCTTCTATACACGTACCTTTAATTTTTAACTTTATTGTTTGTTTATTGTAATAGCGGCCATAATAGTACAGACTCTGTGAAAATTTCAAGTATCTACCTATTACGGCTCTGAAGATACAGCCCAGTTACAGAAGGTCAGACGGACAGCGGAGCCTTAGTGATAGCGTCCCATTGCCACCTTTTGGTTATGGAACCGAAACAATCTGTTCTATAAATCTTCTATTTATCTTGAATCTCGAGGCCATTAAAGAACTTTGTCTTTATAAAAGTTCAAACGAGACGGTTTCGCTACTCTGGCGTATAAACACGCCGTCGTTCACAAGTATTTGCAAGTGTCTAATTCTGTAAAGTAATTTTGTGTTTAAATTGAAGCTTGTAAGGACTCTTCGGGATTTCAAATAAAATAACAACAAACAAATAAACTCACTTTCGCATTTATAATATTACTAGCAGTGCCCCGTGGTTTCACCCGCATAAGTCTCGATTCCTTAGAAATATGGGGATAAAAAGTATTCTATGTGTTAATCCATGTTGTAAACTATCTGTGTGCCAAATTTCATCCAAATCCGTTCAATAGATTTTGCGTGAAAGAGTAACAAACATCCATCTATCCATCCTCACAAACTTTCGCTTTTGTAATATACAGGGCGTCCCAAAATTATGGGACATGAAGGGAAAGTACCTTAAATATCGTAGATAGGGTATTTTGCTGAAAGAAGACTTTATGTTATTTTTAAAAGTTAGTAATTCTGCATTCAAAGATTTTCTAAAAATTACTTGCCTCGTCTGGGAATCGAACCGACTTAAATGTTAAAAAAAAACACCCCTACTTTTATGATGCCAATAGAAAGAATGACTCTTCTTAAGTAACATAGTATTTTAAAAGAAACGAACAACGTAAAATGTTTGAGTCTTTCAAGTTGATTGCCGACGACGACGTTCGAAAAGTAGCGATATTATCATTCCTTATATAGCATTGATTATTCGTAAATAAGTACCCACTTCATAAAATACTTTATAGCATAGGATTGGTACGAATGGACCGATTAGATGGCCGGCCAGATCCCCGGACCTTACACCATTACATTTCTTCTTTTGGGGATATGTGAAAGATATGCTATACAAAAAGCGATACGAGAACTTGGGCGAGTTACAAACAGAATTGTGCCATATCATATCGAGTATTCACCATAAAATGATAAGAAAATCAACAGGCAGCGGACTCATTAAAAGATTGGCGATTTGCGTAACACAAGAGGGATCATATTTTGAGCATTTAATTAATTAATTTACAAAAAAATACCAACTTAATTGACTACGGCAGTTTCATGTATGTTTTTAATTTGATTAAAATGATTAATTTCACGCTGTTCCTTTCTTTTAAAATACTATGTTACTTAAAAAGAGTTTTTATTTTTTGGCCATTCTTTCGATTGGCATCATAAAAGTAGGGGTGTTTTTTTTTTTATATTTAAGTCGGTTCGATTCCCAGACGAGGCAAGTAATTTTTAGAAAATATTTGAATGCAGAATTACTAACTTTTAAAAATAACATAAAGTCTTCTTTTAGCAAAATACCCTATTTACGATATAAGGTACTTTCTCTTCATGTCCCATAATTTTGGGACGCCCTGTATAGCCTGATTCGAAAATAACACGGATTACATAATTTTTTTTATTATGCGTTTATTTACCCAGCTTAAACCATAATCGAAAAGTGGATCGAATGCTTATGACTTTGACATTGCATACAAACATATTACTCGTTTTTTTTTTACTTTGTACTTTAACTACTCTATTATTTTTATCATTTTACAAAGTAAAATGTAAGTAGCTCATATGTTACATTCGGAAACATACAATATTTCGCTTTCGCTAAATGTAGGGTGTTATACGCTGTTGATCGCTTCCTGCCCTCACAAATTAATTTGCCACCTAATTATTATAGGTACATAATTATTTTATTTTATTAATATTTTATTTAATGTAAATGTTACTTTTACCGATGTTACAAAATTTTCAATATATGCGCTTATTACTAAATTAGCTTATTTGTCTGATTCATTGTTTTATGCATGTGGTGTTTAAAGTAATAAGTGATAAATAAAATAATACAAATAAAAACTTATTTAAACCAAACGACATGATTACCACTACAACTGTAACAAATCTGCCTGTCTACAAAAGCCACAATTACTATTTAAATTAGAATTGTAGGTATCTAATGTCAAATAATGACAAGATTATGTCAAGGAAGAATGTAAAAAAGTCGTAGTTTGGGAGCAGTTAATAGGCGTTTATACATAGTTATGCCAGGGAAGCCCCATATGCAGAAAGAATTATTGCCAAACTTCCTTGTCTTCAACGTGGTCTTTAATCTTATAATATGGTTTTGAAGTTTCCATTGCTGAGGTCTGTAACTGACTTTGGCAACTTGTTATAAAGGGGATAGTATTTATAACTGCCTCGTTGGTCTAGTGGTCGTAAGCGCTACTGCTGAGCATGAGGTCCTGGGTTCGATTCCCGGGTCGGGCAAAGTGTTATTGGGTTTTTCTATCTGGAATTTCTCAGTAGTAGCCCGGAGTCTGGATTTGTGCCCGGTTGATGGCAATAGGCTCGCCCCCTATTACATGGGACTTAAACATAACTGGCGAAATGTGGGTGTGCCTACTACAGGTACACCTCTGCCCAACCCTTCGGGGAAACAAGGCGTGATGTTATGTATGTATGTATGTATTTATAAGAAATGACTTGCTAGTTTTAGTTAATCTTTTGGATATCACAATTTCATGTTTACTACGTATATTATGGAATTCGCTTCCTATTTTGAAAAGTCCTAAGTTTTTGCGAACATACAAATAAAGAGAAGGCAGAGTAAGTATAATAATTTCTTTGAATTTGTTTCTAAGGGACTCGCGAGGATCCATTTTATAGATCGTGGGGATTGCCCTCTTTTGTAAAATGTAAATTGAATCTACGTCAGCTGCCGATTCCCACAGCAGAACGCCATAAGACATAATACTGTGGAAATAAGCAAAGTATACTAACCTAGCTGTGGCTATAATAGTCAACTGCCTTATTTTTCTTACTGTATACGCAGCCGAACTTAATCTAACTGAAAGAGCTCTAATGTGGGCGCCCCATTGCAATTTGGAATCTAGAGTAATTTCTAGAAATACAGTTTCCGTAATAGCATCTAGTTTCTTGCCATTAAGTTTTAAATTTAAACCTACTTGGGAAACATTTGGTAAAGTAAACTTAAGACATTTCGTTTTGTTCGCATTAAAACTGCCAAGCATTTCGAAAGAACAGCTAAACTATCGTTGACATGTAAGGCATCCGTATCTTTTCTTTTGTTTGAGAAGAGACCTTTGTCATCTGCAGTGAGAAAATCACAATCTGATCACTCTATACACCACGGGACATTCTGTGGGTGTACTGACACACCTCTGTCAAACCCTTCGGAGCATTCAAGCGTGATGTTTAAACAGGATTTTACGTAGCATAACCTGTTAACAACAGTCTAATTAGATAAAATAGTATTGCGTTTTTTCCCGATAAAGTATGAAGCAAAATTGTTAGGTACCTATTGTAATAATTTACCGGCTTTAATTTACCGATTTGACTGGCACTTTGGTCCCGTATAGTGCAGCAGGCCCGGTTTCAGCCTCGGTAAGCAGAAATAACAGATCGTGTAAAATTTCATTATCATTGGGTTTGTTTTACCGTAGTTTCCCAAAGTGTATGTTTTGCACGTTGAGTAATCTATACTGTAAAATTATCATTTACTGGGTACGTCTTTCATTGACTTGAATGTGCCCTGGCAGTTATAGCCTAGCTGGAGTATGTCATGCTCACTCAAATGTCTCGCTGATGGTAGCGCATGTGTTGGATCATTCGGTTCCCTTCAAAACGTGTTTGAGCTAGATGGTGCTGATCGAATGATTCGTCGTGTTCGCCGGCAGTTGGATATTAGCTGCCATGGCATATGCCATGAGATGTTTTTTTTTTCTATAGTTCACTAATGACGCTTCTAACATTCGCATGTTTCAACATTGTTTTCACTTTTATAATTTTTATCTTGAATTATGTAACCTTTATTTTGTAAGAATGTTTTGATTTAAAAGAGTGTCCGTGGAGTCTCTTGCCCGTTTTTCTACATGGATACCTTTGGAATTTAGCTTCATCATTGACTGACTGACTGATCCCTTGACAATTCAAAAGTGGCTGTAATATAGCTTCCACCAGATATCACCGGCTTCGCCGCGTGATATCTTTATAAATTTTAGCCTATGTTACTCAGTGATAATATAGCATTCCATTGGTAAAAGCATTTTTTAAATCGGTCCAGAAGTTATGGAGTTTATTCATTACAAACAAAAATACAACCATACAAAAATACAAATCTTTTCTATTTATAATATATATTATTATATTATATTATTAGTGTAGATTTGAGTTTGAGTTTTGCTGCATAACTACACATACCTAATATTGAAGAAAAAATAACTCATAACTTCTAACCCATAAGTGCTCTAGACAACGCGCTTAAATAATTATAATAAGTAAAGTAAATGAAACTGCAAATTAAACAACAAAAAAATTGTAATGCTAAGAAACGAAAATTGTCGCGATGCACACTTCCTACTTCACGTTACATATGTAGTATATCTATTGCTTTTACTTGCATACATAGTACCTACACTTGCATTTTTTACTGTGACTGCTTTTATATTAGGTTTTTTTCACATACTCGTCGCGCCGTTGAAATTACTTCGACGGCAGCGTTTTTTAAATACGGAATCCCAAAAGTTAGGTATTATTTTAAAGTCGTATCTACATTATTCATACACATGCCAATTAAAGCATGAAAACAACAACCGTTAACAGAAGCAGGAAATCCAGAGTTTTTTTTGATAATAATCTAGCTTATATAGAAGCACAATGACTTATTGAGGTCATTTTGTGGCATTACTTCTCCTTCATCCAGCGCACCGCATGCTGTACAACGTCTTCAAAATGTTTGTCGTGCGTTTATTATTATTTTCTCTATTGGTAAGTGACCTTTCATTTATTGCTATTACTTAAATTACTTTGTTGATTCTGCTTCATTGTAAAAACTGGCTTCCGAATTTAATACTAGGATTTCACCCATTTATGGCCTTAGTGGCACTCCACGAATATTTTTTTTGTAGCTGAAAAAAAGTGTAAAACAAATGTGATAAGTACTTTTTTTCAATCCTGTCTAGAGATAATAGAAACAGTATTAGATTAGTCCTTACGATAGTCGAAGAGTTCTGAAGTGGCCAAAATATATGGAAATCTGAAGTCTTCGGGTAACGTAAAGTACCATTGGTAATTATTTGACAGCTGATTTGTCACTAGCGATGTCATAATGTGTGGACGTGAGATTATAAAATCGCCAGCGAGTCGCCGGCGACTAAAGTAGCTGTCGCTACGTGTGTACATAGAATAAATACATTACAGTTTGAATAAATTCGAAATAACTTAAATGCAAGTTAACGTTTACGGAGGTTTATGGTTTTACTCCCGTATTTTATTTTCTCTATAAAATCCCTTTCTTAAAGGGTAATTTTCTTCATTTTGACATAGCCCCTTAGAAATCTTTCTATAATCTGTCATTATCTTTCGTTTCTTCTGTTTCTTCGGTGGCCATTACAGAGTACGGAGTCGCCTCGGTGGCTCCTGCAAGAGATGGTATTGACAACACGTTTCATATAAACCAAGCAAGTCATTGAGCGTCACCGTTAACTTGCACTCGGCTTTGACTGGCGGCTGTCGGCGCGGCTATTCCGTGCACTATGGTCATGTTGGCTAAACTAGTCCCACAACTAGCAAACCCGAAATAAATAAGCACAACAATAAACTAGTAGTTATGTAGTATACAGGGCGTCCCAAAGTTATGGCACATGAAGGGAAAGTACCTTAAATATCGTGGATAGGGTATTTTGCTGAAAGAAGACTTTATGTTATTTTCAAAAGTTAGTAATTCTGCATTCAAAGATTTTCTAAAAATTACTTGCCTCGTCTGGGAATCGAACCGACTTAAATGTAAAAAAAAAACACCCCTACTTTTATGATGCCAATCGAAAGAATGGCCAAAAAATAATAACTCTTCTTAAGTAACATAGTATTTTAAAAGAAAGGAACAGCGTGAAATTAATCATTTTAATCAAATTAAAAACATACATGAAACTGCCGTAGTCAATTAAGTGGGTATTTTTTTGTAAATTAATTAATTAAATGCTCAAAATGTGATCCCTCTTGTCTTACGCAAATCGCCAATCTTTTAATGAGTCCGCTGCCTGTTGATTTTCTTATCATTTTATGGTGAATACTCGATATGATATGGCACAATTCTGTTTGTAACTCGCCTACGTTCTGGTATCGCTTTTTGTATAGCATATCTTTCACGTATCCCCAAAATAAGAAATCTAATGGTGTAAGGTCCGGGGATCTGGCCGGCCATCTAATTGGTCCATTCGTACCAATCCAAGTACGAAAACATTCACTACTTTTCGAACGTCGTCGTCGGCAATCAATAACTTTCTTGAAATTTGACTCAAACATTTTACGTTGTTCGTTTCTTTTAAAATACTATGTTACTTAAGAAGAGTTATTAGTTTTTGGTCATTCTTTCGATTGGCATTATAAAAGTAGGGGTGTTTTTTTTTACATTTAAGTCGGTTCGATTCCCAGACGAGGCAAGTAATTTTTAGAAAATCTTTGAATGCAGAATTACTAACTTTTAAAAATAACATAAAGTCTTCTTTCAGCAAAATACCCTATCTACGATATTTAAGGTACTTTCCCTTCATGTCCCATAACTTTGGGACGCCCTGTATACGATGTAATAATAATTGTTCTCCTTTGTTTCAGTTGTACAACACAGAAGCAATACGTGACAAGTACGATGGAGCAACAGGAACGAAAGCAATGTAAGTGATCGTGTTCGCTTTATTATTAATAATTTTTCATTCATTCATTTTTTTTACATTTTAAATACATTTTTAAATATTTTTATGAAAATCATTTAAAAATATAAAAATAGTGGCCCATCGGCATCAAGAACAGGGTCCAAGCTGCCGGTGGTCAAGGCTCTAGAGAGAGGAATCTCCTCACTATGCGTGCCGTGACTAGGAGTACTGCTTTCTGAATCAAGCCCTTGACCCAGCCGCGCAATGAGAGCCTCCTGAGGTGTTGGTCGAGGCTCTTCGCTATTAGGCCATTAACCGTAACGATTATCGGTACAATGATTAGAGAGTCCACATCCCACATGTCGACAACCTCGTGTGCTAAGTCAAGATAGTTGATTTTTCATCTTTCTCAGCTTTCACGAGATTCTCGTCATGAGGGACAGCGATATCAACAATCATTGCACGGTGCTCTCGTCGATCTATCACCACAATATCAGGCTTATTGGCTACAATAGTCCTGTCAGTGATGATAGATCGATCCCAGTACAATGTGGCGTGACCATTCTCGAGAATTGGGTCGGGCACATACATGTAGTATGGTACTTCGGACTCCACAAGGTTATACTGCAAGGCAAGTTGCTGGTGAATAATCCTAGCCACTAGATTGTGTCTGTGCAAGTACGGCGAGTACTTGCCGGTACCCAGCCCCACCGTGAGCGCTGTGACGACACCAGCCGCGGTAGTTGCGTCGAACTCGAGCGACGTGTTTTTTTCCCCGCCGACGTCGCCAACAACTGTACGGCTGGGGAGAGGCCGGCCACCAGCGGGTTTGGGACCTCGAGGCCAACAGGCCCCGAACAGGGTCCCCGCTGCCGGTGGAAATGTGTCGCGCATGCGATGGACCCAATCCATGAATGAAAATGTGATGCGCGCATATTTTGGGGCTACAGAGGGAGGAATTAACCTTACAGCGTACCGAAGTCGGATGCTCTCTCTGTTTCAGGTGCTTGAACCTGCCGACAACGTCTCGGCCCAACGATTGTCGGATCAGATGCGCGTTATTCAACACAACCACAGGTTGGATAACGCTACACTTGATCCGACATATATAATAATTATTATTTAGCCAACTGTAACACAAGTTAATAGTTTTTGCTTGTGGTAGGTACTGGTTTGTGGGATGTAACATGAGACCATAGTATTGGGAAATTTTAATAGGTCGTCTAAAAACTTTTTAATCATTTAATTATATTAGCCTTTTTACTCACTGATAGTATTTTAAAGAGCAATGGCTATTTTGGATTTGGAAAAACAGGATTTGTTACCGAGATGAAACTATTACCTAAATGAAGTACATTATGAATGTAATCACTGAATATCATAATTTTATTTTTGAAAAGCAGGGGAAATAATAGGTACTGGATATTTTATTAATGAACGCATTCGTAATTTTCACGTGTCAAAATTACATCTCAGGCAATGACCACCGTCTGCCGGGGTTGCGAAGAAGTCCGAAAGGGATATCGTGGCCTCCGGCAACATGGCAACTGAAGGAACATGGGTGGTTTTTAGACAGTAAGAGTCTGACACGCCCTCCTGCTCTGCCCAGAGCGGGAGAAGTTATTTGATAATTTCCCACCCAAAAAAAAACAAAAAGGCAATGTCAACCGTATAAACTCATGTTAATTATAATTATATATGCTACTGATAAAGAGTTTTAATCAAACGTTCATGAAATAAAAATATGATTTTACTTTTTTTTAAACCGTTGCAAAAAGGGAAAACGCTTTATTTTCCTTACACACTTATTCCTTATCTTTCTAATACTATGATCATACGTGGCATTAAACTAAAAATATATTAACTAAACTTTTTATTTCGTTCATGCAAAACAGTCTTTAATACAATAGTGTACCAAGACCGCTTTCGATAACGGTAAAAGCCTCCAACTGTTTCCAAGCTGTTCTGTCTCTGGCAATTCTGCTCCTTGTTCTGCCGACTATCTTTGCAAAATCGTCGCTCCATTTTTTGTGTGGTGTACCTAGTCAGCTTTTTATGTTTATTGGATACCAGTTCGTGGTGATTTTTGTCCTTTTGTCGTGATGTGACGTGTCCAGCCCACTTCCTTGTTAAGCCCAGCACTTTCTTGACTACTTTATTTGCCTTGATCTTCCTTCTGATTGTACTGTTTTTCATCCTGTATCGCGCAATTAGAGTTTACCACGCGAACACCATATTTATAACTTCCCCGACATCAATCGTTAGACAGTCGCGCGGTAAACTCTAATAGCGCGATGCAGAATTTGTGTGGTGACGTCAGGATTTTGTGTGACGTCAGGTCTTTGATGCGTAGTTCGCATGTGGCAATGTAGGTGACGCCACAAACTTTATTAAAAAGATAGGCCCCTCTAGCGGAACTTGAAAAAACCATTACTCACGTAAATGGATCGATTAGGTACATAGCGTCCCCATTTTAGACAAGTAAACAACAGCTACATTTGCAATTTCGGTGTGAACTCTGCGTTCTGAGCGATCTTGTGTTATTTCGCACATTTCTTTTTTTTGTGTTTAACCGTACTCTACATAATTTAAAGTAAAAAATTATCTCAATACAAATGCCACAGATTAAAAATATATCACATAACCTCAATAACATTTTTTCGTTTTTACTTTCGTATCCATACTTTTAAAAAACATATTGAATTCCGTACTAAGTTATATAAATATGCAAATGAAACGACATAATATTTATCATCAAGTTACGTTTAATTTGATTTTTCTAGTCCAAGCACGTTAGGCGAGTGGACATTGTTATTTCTAGGCTTTTTAAAAACGATCTGTACCGTTAAACTTGGTTACAGTTGCTAAACTCCCCTGCCTACATGCCTAATGGGTTAGGTTAGATTAGCATTATGATCAACGAACGATGCCGAGGAATTTTAATCCACACCATCCTTAGTTTAGAGACCACTTTGGATCAAACTATGCACTTTAGAAAAATATCACTTAATCTTACAACAAATCCCAAACCCGGAAGTACAGAGAATAGGTACAAGTATTTTCAAGTAATAAACCTCTTTTTAATTTTGCAGAGATACAAATGCAACCACTTCAAAGACAATACTAGTTCCAGTAGAAGATACAGCCCAAAAAAATTATACAGAAACTGTTGAATGGTACTATGGACCAGTAAAAGTCGAAAACAATAAAACATGGGATTACAAATCCGTCCCAGTAAAAGATCTACCTGCTGTGAGCGATAAAAAACCAGCCAACATAACTTATGAATTTGGGGATACAAAACCATATGAAGATGACGATGGATACCTTACTGTAGACAATGGTATACTAACAGCACATTTGCCCAAGAAAAGTTATGAAAAAGAAAGCTATTCTGAAACGGTTGGTTGGCCATATAACAGGTTCTCCGAAACAGTTGAAAAAACTACTAGTACAAGAAAACCATATTTCTCGTACAAGTACGATGAACTTGAAAACTATAAAAATACGACTGTAACATCATATTACCGGTACAACAAAACAGATGTAGACTCTGAAACTACGACTACAAGAAGACCTTATTTCTTGTTTTGGGGCAAAGAATCTAAGCCTGAAGCACCATATTACGACTACGAGAAACAAGTTAAAGACTCTAGAACTACAACTACAAGACGACCATATTCCTCGTATTGGGGCAAAGAAACTGAGCCCGAAGAACCATATTACGACTACGAGAAACAAGTTAAAGACTCTAGAACTACAACTACAAGATGGCCATATTCCTCGTATTGGGGCAAAGAACCTGAGCCTGAAGCACCATATTACGACTACGAGAAACAAGTTAAAGACTCTAGAACTACAACTACAAGACGGCCATATTCCTCGTATTGGGGCAAAGAACCTGAGCCTGAAGCACCATATTACGACTACGAGAAACAAGTTAAAGACTCTAGAACTACAACTACAAGACGACCATATTCCTCGTATTGGGGCAAAGAACCTGAGCCTGAAGAACCATATTACGACTATGAGAAACAAGTTAAAGACTCTAGAACTACAACTACAAGACGACCATATTCCTCGTATTGGGGCAAAGAACCTGAGCCTGAAGAACCATATTACGACTACGAGAAACAAGTTAAAGACTCTAGAACTACGACTACAAGACCACCATATTCCTCGTATTGGGACAAAGAACCTGAGCCTGAACCACTATATTACGACTACGAGAAACCAGTTAAAGACTCTAAAATTACGACTACAAGACCACCATATTCCTCGTATTGGGACAAAGAACCTGAGCCTGAACCACTATATTACGACTACGAGAAACCAGTTAAAGACTCTAAAATTACGACTACAAGACCACCATATTCCTCGTATTGGGACAAAGAACCTGAGCCTGAAGAACCATATTACGACTACGAGAAACCAGTTAAAGAATCTAGAACTACGACTACAAGACCACCATATTCCTTTTTTTGGGGCAAAGAAATTGAAGACGATATAACTGAGACTAACGCACCATACTACGGGTACAACATACCAGCTGAAGAATCTGAAACTACGACGACAAAAAAAGTAGTGGTAGTAGTATCACCAATTGTTAATAGAACTAACTCATCAGGTCGGAACTTTACGAACAAACCTACCACTGATCGTGTAAACCCAAAAACGCCAACCAGCGACCGTAACCCCATAAATATATCGATAAATTTATCAATTAACGCAACTGAGGCTAGAAAGTATGGAACATTTATAGATTTTCTTAAGAAAATGGCAGGGTATACAGTACCAAGTGCTAATATAGCACCAAATTCAAATATTACAAATCTAGATGTAGCTAATGGAAATGGGAACTTGTTTTTCAATTTCTACAATTCAGTTTTAGGTTAATTATGACAGTCTAAGTTACTGAACAAATCCGAATAATACTTAAGGAATTAATAAAAAACTATTCATTTTACAAATTGTGTTTTAGACCAACCTTATCAGACCTTTAGACTTCTCAGAATAATTAAAGAAAATTATCCTCCTTCTTTTCAGGACGTTGTTTTATTCGATTAGAATTAGAATATTGTAGAATAGAAAGGAGGATTCTTTTAATTCGACTCTGCCGTATGGGCGGCCGCTTCAGTAGCTTGGTCGTCCTTTCAGAAACCGAAAATGAGGTAGGTACACAAATGCTGGAGACTTTTGAGATTATCGAGAACAGTTTCGATCCGGTACCTATGATTTGGTGACAAAGTCAATCAGCTCCCAAACTATACTAGGTAACCATACTACTCCCGAACTACAAGAAACAAGATCTAATAGAAATAACTGAAAATCTCATATGGGATCATTGTGAAATGGGAACAAACCGGAAATCGAGGTAAAAAATCAGCTACTCCATACATTTATGTTCGTATAACTCGACAAAATGTTGTGCGGAGTTCGAAGCGCCCTTAAAGTAAAGAAAACTTGTACAATTGAATTGGAACCTGTCCTCGGGCGCATGAGTCTCACGACTGACCGCGTTTCCTGACCAAAGTCTCCAAGAGATTTAACCCCAACCTACTTAGCATAAAGAATGGTATTCAGATTTCTGAGTGACTCCAATTGTAGGGGAGGTAATGAAGAAACCAAGAGTAAAGATGATTTGAAATGTCGCGGACGAGGAGTTTGTACGTGTGCGCTGCTTTGATCACATCGACGACTACTTTTGGATCGGCGCGCGGCGCGCGCCCGCGCTTCCCTGCCCCGCGCCCACATTCTTCAGCCCCCCGCACACTAACAAGCTCCTCGAACGTTCATTGCTTTATTAGTAAAAAGGGTACAAACATAATTATACATTATAATAGGTAGCCATATAGGTTTGCACGGTTAACATCCCCCACCCCAGTGCGTCAGCACTCATCTTCCGTCGGGATTCGAGCGATGCGTGCGGCTGACCGACGCAGCATACCAGTCTTGGTTTTTATATCAAGGACTCTTATGCGTCCATCTTTGCCTGCCATTACTGCCTGCACGCGACCGCGCGGCCAAACATTGCGCGGCGATTCAGGATCGACGATTAACACAAGGTCACCCACTTTCAAGGGCGTTCGTTCCTGATGCCATTTTGTTCTAGGTCGCATATCAGGTAGTACTTCCTTCACCCAACGTTTCCAAAACAAATCTGCGAGTCTTTGGGAGATGCGCCAATGTTTTCGTAGGTATGTGTCTGACTCATCGTATGTACCGATCGTAGGTAGGTTAGATGAAGAACCAAGAAGAAAATGATTAGGCGTCAGTGACTCATCGGAATGCGGTTCGACGCTCACGTGGGTCAGCGGACGGCTGTTCACCATGTGTTCCACCTCTGCCAGCAGGGTATTTAGAACCTCGTCGCGGGGTGCTCGTTCCTTCAGAACGACCTTCAGTGAATTTTTTACACAACGTATTAGGCGTTCCCACGCCCCACCCCAATGTGGACTGGCAGGCGGAGAAAAAGTCCATGTAGTGCCGTAGTTGGCAGCTTCTCCTTTCAGCGTCTCTTCATCAAGTTCACTAATCGATTTTCTAATTTCATTTAGACCTCCTCTCAGGTTAGTCCCGTTATCCGAGTAAATATGTTGTGGCCATCCTCTCCTCGCGGCCATGCGACGTAAAGCCATAATAAATGCGTCAGAGGTGAGTTTTGCTACTACTTCAATATGTATGGCTCTAACAGTCAGGCAAGTGAATAGAACTCCATATCTTTTCTCGCGTCGCCTGTACTGTACTGTCACCTCCATAGGTCCAAAAAGATCTACTCCACAGAACGTGAACGGGCGTTGATTATAAGCCATTCTGGCCTCGGGTAAGTTCCCCATTCTGGGTGGTTGCGGCAGGGCTTTTCTTATTCTACAAAACATGCATTTTGAGGTCACATGTTTAACTGTAGGTCTCAAACGTATAATCCAATAATGTTGTTTCAGATTATTTACGAGAACTTCCTGGCTTCCGTGGGCGGCCTTGACGTGGTGGTGCTTGACTATCAACTGAGCGACGTAGTTGCGGCCGTCCAATATTACTGGATATTTGGTTTCAGGTGGAATTCCAGGTGCCTGGTCAATGCGACTTCCAACGCGTAAAACTCCGTACTCGTCAATCACAGGAGTTAAGGTGAGTAGCTTACTTTTCCGATCTAAAGGTTTTCTGTTTCAGGTGTTCCAGGTCTTCGGCGAATGTCTGCCTCTGGGAGTACATGATCAACAAACGTTCTGCTTTCCTCATCATATCACCATCGATTGTACTGGTAAGTTTTTTGCATTTATCAATAAATAATAATACCTTACAAGTACTTTTCAGGAGGCGTAACCAAGATGAAAATCTCTCGGGTTCCGGTACAGCAGGTAAGTACTTCTCAGTGACGACGAGAGAAACTCGTTCCAGGACATCGGTGCTGACTTCCGGTTGTACATCCGCTGGCCACGTTTCTTTTCCCTTATACAAAAACTCGGGGCCATATAACCATTCATTTTGTAGCATATCTAATTCACAGGTATCTCTCGTGGCGATATCGGCTATATTCATTTTAGTAGGTATAAAATGCCATTCCTTTATTTGTGTCAACTCGTCAATTTCGCCGAGCCGGTGCGCCACAAACGCTTTATAATCTCGCGCATTGTTTCTAATCCAATGTAGAACCGTTGACGAGTCGCACCAGAAATACCTTTCTTGTGGTAACATATTTCTGTGTTCTTTTATTATAGTATCTGCAAGCCGAGCAGCAAGGAGCGCCGCCTGCAGTTCTAATCGTGGTACAGAAGTATGTTTCAGTGGTGCTACTCTGCACTTACTTGAAATGAACGCTAATTTAGTTTGAGCGTCATTATCTTGCCAACGCCAGAATGCCACGGCGGCCATAGCGTAAGTTGAGCTATCGCTAAATATATGTAGCTGTAGGTTTGTATAACTTAATTTCGTAGCGGAGGTAAGCGCGTGTGATTCATTTGTAATAATGGGCTGCCACTGCGCGTGTGCCGGCGACCCGCTATCCGGTGCATTCGGTGCGACTATTGCTGTCTCGCTCTTAGGTACGCTCGCATGATAACAACGAGGTAATCGAATACGGCCAACATTTTTTAAGAGTTTTAGCCAATTTAACCATTTGTCATTCACACTGTCGGGTATTTCGTCATCCCAGCATAAATTAATCTTCCACATTTGTTGTAATAATATTTTAGCTTTGATCGTGAATGGTGATAGGAATCCATAGACGTCAAAAATC
Source organism: Agrochola litura (assembly GCA_949152395.1). NCBI lineage: Eukaryota > Metazoa > Arthropoda > Insecta > Lepidoptera > Noctuidae > Agrochola > Agrochola litura. Next base: position 1,922,892 of record OX424490.1, read on the forward strand.
GACATTATCAATCGTAACATTTCCCTTTTCGTAGGACGTTTCAGGCCATTTATTATATTTTCAGGAATTCGTTTAAATGAGGTATCGAATCCCAACGTATCTTCTTTCGGATACCAGATTAATCCAAGAGTTCGTTCTCCAGCTTCCTGCTGGCCAACTTTAAAACGTACTGCAGTAGAACATAAGGTTTCTTTTGGTAAACTTTCTAACACAGCCGCGCTGTTGCTATTCCAGTTTCTTATTTCAAACCCACCGCATTTATGAATGCATGCCACTTCTTTTATTAATCGAACAGCTGTTGACTCATCTTCTAAACTGTCTATATAATCATCCATATAGTGCTGATTACAGATTGCATTTACTGCTGCGGGGTGAGTTGTTTCGAATCTTTTAGCATTTTTATTTTTTATAAATTGTGAAATAAACGGCGACGAATTCGAACCAAAGATTAATGACGTCATCGCATATGTCTTTACAAGATCGTCTGGTGAATCTCTCCATAGGAAGCGAAGTGCGTTTTGGTCGTCACTTTGTATTTTAATTCTCAGGAACATATCGCGAATGTCACCGGTTACAGCCACTCTGCTTTCGCGGAATCTCAACATAATTCCGTATAATGATGCAAGTAAGTCAGGTCCGGTTAGTATATAATCGTTCAACGAGAAGTTATGACTTTTTGCTGCGGCGTCAAAAACTAACCGCAGTTTCTTTTTATTGGGGTTGTCCACGCCGAAGTGAGGAAGATACCAGGTCTTTGGCGTGTTTTGGACATCGGTTAATTCTCGTGCGTAGTCATTGTGTAGTAGATGGTATATTCTCTCTTTGTATCTCTCCGCGTAACTTTCACATTTATTTAGTTTTCTTTCAACTCCTTTTAGTCTATTCAAGGCAGTGGTATATGACTCCGGCATCTTGCAATGTTCATCTTTCCACGGTAGGCCGATGTACCAGTTGCCGTCCTTCAGGGTAGAAGTTCTTTCGAGGTGGGCTATTGCTCGTTCATCTTCTGCGTTTAGACGAGGTTTTCCTGATATGCCCATAGCTTCTATTGAAAACGAGCGGCGGACTACCTCATGTAAGTCGTCCATTATGCATTTAGTTTCTATTTGAGATTTATCGGGTTCAGTTAGAAACAAAGTTGAATGCTTGCTTCGACAGTTCACGTTCAAGGACGTGCGGCCATGTAAACACCAACCCAGTGGAGTGCGAGTAAGGTACGGATCGGTAGGATTGTCTCGAATAACTTCCAGAGGCAATAACAAATAGTAGTTGTCTTGCCCTATTAGTATTTCCGGTTTGCATTGTCCAAAACATAATTTGTGTTTAATATTATTAATTGCGTCACTGTACTTTAGTTTATCGAGCGATATAAATTGCATAGGTAAGTTTAGTCCTTTGGTAGTACGTGCTTGTAATGTAAACATCGTACCGTCACTGTTCGACACGCTTAAGTCCACTTTTTCACTATCACACACAAGCTCGCTACCGTTCCATGCGCTACGCACTTTTAATGTTTGTTTACGTCCGCGTATACCTAACTTCACCATCAGTTCGTCACTAGCTATCGTCACAGTGGAACCATCGTCCAATAAGGCCACCGTGCTCACTGTTCCGTAAGGTCCGTGTATATTTATTGGCACTGTCTTTAGCAGCACTTGACTATAACTGTCATCGTTAATGTGGGTGACAGCCTCGCTAGGCAGCACCGACGCTGAGGCCGAAGCCGATGCCGACGCCTCAGGAGTTGCTGCAACGGACGGTTGACATTGCTCATTACCGCGCCTATCAGGCAAATGCAGAAGTTGATGGTGCGATTTTCCACAATTATCCTTATCACACACGGGTGCTGCGCATGCGTCACGGTTATGACGCGATACCAGACACTTATAGCATAAACCGTTACGTTTTATAAACTGCCATCTGTCCTTACGCAACGCTTTTTTAAACTTTTTACAGTCTATTATTTTGTGTTTATTTATTTTACAAAAACGGCACTTATCGTCACTAATGTTACTGTCCGAAGAGTTTTGCACTAGCACCGTATGAGTTCTGTTTACGTTGTCACTTTGTTTACGTTTGTAATCACTGGGATTGAATATTATATTTACTGATGTTTTCGATATTTTTATAGCTTCTTGGTTCAAAAACTCGGATAATATCACAAGCTTAGGCTTATCCCCGCTGCTGATGATTGGATAACTGTAGTCTGCCCATTTTGAGATAAGCACTGTAGGTAATTTAGATAGGATAATTGATAACATATTTGTTCCTTTCAGGTACTCATCTTGACCAATAGCGAGCACCGCAGCGACATAGTTGTTAACTTTCACAGAGAACGTAACTATTTCTTTGTGATATTCCTGGGACATCGGTTGAAGCTTGTTGATCTCATACACAATTTGAGCTATGATAATATCTGGATTTCCAAATTGTAGCTCCAACGTAGACATCACAACATCCGGTGACGTAGCACTAATTAACAGTGCTGTTACAGCATTTTTGGCTGCTCCATGTAAACATTTCCGTAGTCTCCATAAGTTTTCCTGATTGCTGAAGTTACACACTTTTGTTGAGTCTTCGTATGCTTGCTTGAACTGCAGCCAATCCAACGGGTCACCTCCAAAACCGGGTAAGTCTTTAGGTGTACTCAATCGGCTCAGCATTTTAGCATGCGATCCGTTAGCTGTGGTAGCAGCGGCTAGATCCCTGATAGCGCTTGCCAACATGTGAACTGTTCCATCAGTGCCACCTTGGGCAGCTGTTTGCTGCGCCAATGGCGGTAACGGCAGGTCAAGGTCGCCCAGTTTTGTATCCTGCGGCTGAGCAGCCTCTGCCTCCAGTTCGCGATAACTTCGTTCTAGCCACTTCTCCACTTCAACTTTAGTATGATCTCCTTCTTCTCTTCCTTCCGATTGTGAACTGTATTCTTCGTTTTCTAGCTCGGCCAACTCAGCGGCCAATCTTTTATCTATTATTTCCATCTGTATTTTTGCCTTAGCTTCTGCTGCTTCTAATTCCAGTCTTTTCTTTCTGGCTAACACTGACGACGTTGCGGACTTTGAACGAGATTTCGATTTTGATATTTTTTCTGACTTTGAGGGTAGACCTATGTTGGAACTCGGTTTAACTTTCTCACTTTGTTCGGGTAGAAATATAGGTTTTTCGACTTGTTTCGGGTCCTTTTTTTTCTCATCGCGGTTACTTTTAGTATTTGGTTGCCTGGAATCATCTTGAACAGCAGTTTCCAAGCCTTCAGCGCCCTTAGACATTTCGCCATAAAGTTCTTTATTTTTCTTCGCTGTGCTCCGTGTATTTACCATAGCTCGCGTTTTCGGTGGAGTATGAAACATCCAGCAGATTCGGCTCGAAGACCAGATTGTAGGGGAGGTAATGAAGAAACCAAGAGTAAAGATGATTTGAAATGTCGCGGACGAGGAGTTTGTACGTGTGCGCTGCTTTGATCACATCGACGACTACTTTTGGATCGGCGCGCGGCGCGCGCCCGCGCTTCCCTGCCCCGCGCCCACATTCTTCAGCCCCCCGCACACTAACAAGCTCCTCGAACGTTCATTGCTTTATTAGTAAAAAGGGTACAAACATAATTATACATTATAATAGGTAGCCATATAGGTTTGCACGGTTAACACCAATAATAGGTTTAACCCTACTGAGCTTTTCCTATTGAAACTGTATTTTCAATTAAATATGGTGACAACAAAAGTAACTAGGTACCTAATTACCATCTGTATCACCTGTTTTTTTTGGGTGGGAAATTATCAAATAACTTCTCCCGCTCTGGGTGGAGCGAGAGGGCGTGTCAGACTCTTACTAACTAAAACCCACCCATGTTCCTTCAGTTGCCATGTTGCCGGGGGGCCACGATTTCCCTATCGGCCCATATTCGCAGCCCCGGCAGGCATTGGCCCTAGCGGACCCCGTCAATTCTGCTGACATCTCTTTATTTATTTATTTATTTATATTTATTTTATTTATATATACTTTATTGTACACCACAAAAATACATAACAAAAAATAAATTAAACACTACAAAATATACAATGGGCGGCCTTATCGCTTTCCGCGATCTCTTCCAGGCAACCTTGGAATGGACAGTGATTTGCCTGGACATAAAATGGGGCTGTCGTTGGTGCAAATAATAAGTATATTATATACTAGAATAGATACACAGATATATACATATCCTAAATAATATATACATAAATACATACATACTTACTAAATATATAAGCAACAAAAATAAACGAAGACTATAGATAATAACAGTTACGAGAACAAGATCACAACGACAAGTAATGTTCCTTCACGAGTCTCTTAAATACAAGTAACGATTGCGCACGTTTTATTTGAACTGGCAATGCATTCCACAAACGAGCGGCCTGGACAGTAAAGGACTTGTCGAGGAAAGTTGTGGAATGCATAGGCATTTTAAGCTTTAAGTTATCTGATGACCTTAAAAGTTTCGTGTGGGAGTCGCAAAGAAACTGAAAACGTTTCTTGAGATAGAGAGGGGTGGAAGGGGAAAAAAGAACATTATACAAAAGGGAAAGAATATGAACATTCCGGCGAAGGCGAATTGGTAACCACTTGAGCTTCACACGAAATTCGGAAACATGGTCATATTTGCGCAAACCGAATATGAACCTTATACAAACATTTTGAAGCCGCTCAAGTTTATCGAGTTGGTCTTGGGTAAGATCAAGATAGCTGGCATCAGCATAGTCAAGGATGGGAAGAAGTAGCGATTGTGCAAGCGCAATCTTGGTGGCAGTCGGTAGAAAATTACGTAATCTCCTCAAAGATGCAGCGGATGCAAATAATTTGCGACTAACTTCCTGTAGCTGGGCAGTCCAAGAAAAGTTTTTATCAATGAAGATCCCCAAGTTTTTAACTTTTTCACTGAAAGGAACAACTGAATTGTCAAAGGAAACTTGGGGAAGAGTCGTCCAGTCGATCCTTGAGACCGTCCTAGAACTGCCTACCACCACAACCTGCGTCTTTATGGGGTTGACCATAAGTCCATATCTCTTACTCCAGTCGCATATACGGGCCAGATCACGATTAATCGTTGAGATAGCCTCGGATAGACTTCCAAGAGGAGCTCGCGAATATATTTGTAAATCATCTGCATAAAGATGGTAGGAAGAAATTAGTTCGTCGGAGATAGAGTTAATAAAAACTGCGAAAAGTAAAGGAGATAGAACGCCACCCTGAGGTACACCGGCAGAAGTATTACTCCAGGAAGACAAGGTCTCTCCAATGCAAATACGTTGCCGGCGGCCGAACAGGTAAGTACGAAACCAGTCAATTACCGATGGAGATATGTTAAGAGAGCATAAAATGCCAAGCAAAATATCAAAATCAACGGTATTAAAAGCATTACTAAAATCTAGCAAAGCTAAGACCGTTAGATTACCGTTTTCCATGGCTGACCTTATATCATCCGTAATGTTCAGAAGCGCTGTGGTGGTGCTATGACCAGGACGGAAGCCAGACTGGAAGGGGTTGAGGAGATTATTTTTAGAGAGGAAAGTGCTTATTTGATTGTGAATTAACCGTTCAAGCACTTTGGATAGGAATGGTAGGACGGATATTGGACGGTATTCAGAAAAGGATGAGGGATTAGACTTTTTAGGTAAAGGAATTATTTGAGCATCTTTCCATGAACATGGAAAGACACCACTAGATGCAGAAAAATTGAGGATGTGACAAATGACGGGAAGGATAAAATCCAGCACAGGTACTAACATATTACGGCTGATACAGTCACTTCCTACTGCATTGGAAGTAATCGATAGTATGCTCTTCTTAACATCACATGCGGAGAACTGACTAAAAACAAATGGAGAATAACTGGGAGTCGGAAGTGAAGAAAGATAATTCAGTGTATTTAATTTTATTGTCCTATTAAAATTGGACGAGGCAGTAAAATGAGAATTCATTGCATCAATGTCTATGTCTTTTGGAATTGTGTCTTGTCGTGTTTTACCGACCCCCAATGATCTAAGAAATTTCCAAACTTTGGATGCGTCCCCATTTTGGACAGAAGTATGAATGTGGTGACGATTAGCATTCCTACACACCTTATTACAGTGATTACGTATGGAGAAGTATCTTTCCCTGTTAGCGTCATTAGCCCTACGCTTAAATTTAGACTTTGCCGTAACTTTTTTCTGCATAAGTGTTTTAATCTCATTTGTGAGCCACGGCGCCGGCAAATGCCTAACCTTAACAGCTCGAACAGGTGCGTGATGATCGTAAAGTTCGATAAGCTTAGCCGCAAAAATATTAACTTGCTCATCGACTGATGCAGAGGCAAACAGAGCAGACCAATCTATATTGTTGGCATCCTTGCAAAGATCGTCAACGTTCATTCCACCAAAATTGCGCTGCATAAGAATCTTAGCTTTAGCCTTAGGTGGGCGAATTTTGTATGACAGAAAAATCAGGTCATGATAGGAAAAGGCATCGGCTGAACACTGGCCATGCTTAGCGACGTGATCAAGAGAAGAGACAAAAATCAAGTCAAGAAGTGAAGCTGTAGAGTTAGGAAAATGGTGAGTGGCACTCAGCGGAAGAATGGAAAGATTACTAGAAGTCAAAATATTAGTTAGGGAAGAAGAGCGATAGTCTTTTTTCAGAAGACAAGTATTAAAGTCACCCATGATTATACTATGACTGTAAGAAGGAATCAGCATTGTTAGGAGAATTTCAAAAGATGAAAAGAAATTAACGCGTAAAGAGGGACAATAATAGACGCCAAGAAGTAATTTAGAATGGTGTAGTTCGACTTCAAGGAAGAGATGTTCACCAGCATTAGATGGCGGTGGCTGCGCTGACACATTGACAACAGAGTATGGAATATGCGACCGGAGATATATGGCAACACCACCACCACCACCAACCGACCGGTCGTTTCTTATAAGCTGGAAGCCAGGAAGAGAATAACTAGTTGAAGGGAGACAGGGTTTAAGCCATGACTCGGAAATAAGAATAGCATGTACGTTCTTACAGTCAAAGCTTGCCAGCATATCGTGGAAATGAGCCGGAATGCTCTGAGCGTTAATATGTATAATGTTAAAATTCTTAGGAACATCAGAAAACTGCGCAGCAAGACTGTCTGCAAGAGAAGGAATACTCACGAAACTGTCGTCGTTACTTGGTAATGAGAAAAAACTACTATTATCACTGCTTTCATCGTTAGACATATTATAATAAAAATAATATAAATATAATAATAATATATTAAAAACCTAACTAATAAAAAATAAAAATAAACCTTAAAACAGCTAGTCCACCTGCCGGTTACGTTATTAAATCTAAAGAATTAAAACCTACTACGCAGTCCGGGTAACAAAAATGTTTAAAAAAACAAAATAAAATGTAAATAATTTCCGGAGAAAACACAACAAGAAGAAAAATAATAAAATTATATAGGAACAAAACATTGAAACGAAAAAATAAGACTACTGCCACAGTCTGCCATTGCACCGTTTCTAAAAACGGAACGCACCTAATGAAACTGACATGGGCATTGACCATTGACTGACACTGACAGTGACAACATTGTGACATAAGTCAAGCAAATTGATTAAAACACTTTTTTATATAACTGAAGGTAAAACAAAACAATAAAACATGATGTTACCCGGAAATTGAATAAGACACAACATCACAGAGAAATCACTTCTTAAAAGCAACAGCACGCTTCAACCTTGCGGTCTTCGCAGCAGCAACGACCGGTACAGAGGCTGGCACAGCCGATACTTGATCGCTCTGCCCGGGCTCACTGGGATTCGGCGCAATCTTGTCCAATTCAGCGAGGGACTCAACCCGATGCCGTGCATCATTAGGACCAAGGACATACACGCAGCCTGCCTTAGTCCAGCTCTTGGAGACACCGCATCTTTCCCTCGCAGCCAAGAACACATCATGCCTCCCCTTTGTTAGGAACTCGGACATGGTGACGCCTGTAGCCTTTAATTTGGATTTGGAGAACCAAATCTTATCCCGAACCGCAAGACTGCCTACCTTGAACAGGATAGGCCTGGTTTTATTAACCACAGCTCGTCCCATCCTGTGACATCGGTTGATGTCCGCAACAGTGAAGTCACTCAGCTGTAATTTGTTACAAATGACCTCAGTGATCACCTTTGCAGTGTCTTCTTTCTGCTCCTCATCAACACCGTGCAACAGCAAGATCTTTCTTCGTCCCCGCATCTCAATTTGGTCGACACTACGAGCTAGTAGCTCCACCTGTAGCTGAACACTGTTGAGAGCCTGCGTAATGAATGTCCGGAACATAGTAAACTCCGCAGCCAGGCTAGAAGTTGTGACCGGTGACGGAGGGGTCTTCTGTAGTTCATCTTCGAAGGCGGACATCTTTGTGTGAAACAACTCCTTTAATTCACTTAGAGTGCTTGCTAGTGAATCCATTGTGGTGAAGTGAAGTGATAGTAGATAGTAAGAGAATAATTTTGAAGAGATAACGCTACACCAGCAGGTACTAACTATGAACTTTTAAAATATTGCATAAATAATTATAAATAATGTTTTTATTAAATTATATTGAATTTCAAATAAGAGCCAATTTTTCTTTGTGTAAACGTTCCAACTACCCACAAGCGAAAAAAACTTTAAGGCGCGCGTGGAACACAACGCGCCGTCGACCCGGGCTTGGTCCTTATCGGACAGCGAGCTACCCAATGCTCACCGTCCGCAAGCCCGCGCCTACGGTGGCCGGAAATCTGCCTGTGATTCCCGACGCTAGGGCGTCTCCTCCTGCGGCGGTTAGGGGCGCGAGGGCGCGAAATTTGCCTCTCCCTCACGCACTCCGCCTCCTCCTTCGCGAGCATTACTGCTTCGCAAAAGGAGGTGACGGCCTCCCATTTCCGCTCGCTCCGTAGCATGGCCCGAATCAGGGCCGGACGCGAGAGATCACCGCCGCCGATCGCCTCCACGAGGACACGGCGATGCCCTGCCCAAGCCGGGCAGACCTCCACCGTATGCTCCACCGTGTCCTCCGAGCGAACCACACAGTGACAACACCCGGGCGTTTCCTCCCGCTTTATTCTGAACAGGTACCTCCCGAAGCAGCCGTGTCCGGTGAGGACCTGCGTCAGGCGGAAGGTGACGCCTCTCTAGCCACTCCTCAAAGACGGGTCTTTTCGCCGCAATTGTGGCGTGCCCAGCGCTAGGTTGCGACAATCGCACTCTCCATTCCGCCATGAGATCCCGCCGGAGCTCTGTCCGCTGTGCCGCGATTTTTTGCGGCATCGGAGTTAAGCCCCGGCGTTTCGCCTCCTCGCGCCACTCCCAAATGTGCGCGAGGACCATCTGTATCACCTGTATGTGTGAGTTGGTTACTACCTGGTTCTTCTTCTTTTCGAGTCGATGGTAAAACATGTTAAACGATTTGAGCCCAGTAGGTGGCCACGCCAATCGCGGCATCAGTGGCATTCTTCAGGTCCACAAAAGTGCAGATGTGCGGACACTTTGGACACTCCAGCACATGGGACATGGTTTGGTCAGGAGCACCACATTCGCACTGGGTATCTCTGGGATCTACCAACTGGTAATAGTACCTAACTACGTAATTTCGAGTTAGCAAAAAAAATACCCATTTTAAGTCAGGCTCGCCTGTGCATGACATCTCGAAATTACGCTGTTATTTATTTGTGTAGGTAAAGTAGACTACGGGTATGTACAATTAAGAATTTGATTACGTGATGATGTGAAGAGTCTGTTCAGGTTTATAGCCCAAATGTAATCCATAACAGTGTGTTTTATTACTATTTGTTTAGGGTATGATGGGACTGTCATACGCATTGCGATTATAAAAGTCCCAAATTAAACTGGAAAAAAAAATAAAAGATTTTTATTACAATTATATTATTTTTTTACCATTATTTTAAACCACTCACTAAGATAGTATAATAGATCACCTTCCCTATTTTCGGAGTTGTGGGTTTGAGACGTACTGTAGACTTGTATGATTGTACATACATACAATATCACACAGGTTTATACATATTATAAGCATTGTTAAACAGACGTTCGTGCATAATTTTAGGGCGGGTCAGACCTATGCCCCTTAAATAGGTGTTATCTTAGTTATCAAACTATATTAATTAATTCAGTTAAATTCAAAAGCATTGACCATTAAACTTTTCTGATAATAATTATGGTGGCCCATTGGTTATCCTATCTACCAAAAATAAGATATATTCCAGCCGCTCATCATTGAACGAACGAATGAAATAAACTTTAATCTTTCACCTATCGTCGCCAATAAACCGAAAATTTTGCATTTTCGGTTTATTGGCACCGGTATAGGTGAAAGATTTTAACAAAAAACTTTTTACAAAAAAAAAACAACTGACTTCAAAAAAAAAACACTACAAAGTGAAAAATAACTTTAATTTCGGAAGTCGGTGTCTTTGGTTTTGAATTTTCGTTCTTTGTCACCGACTTCCGAAATTAAAGTTATTTTTCACTTTGTAGTGTTTTTTTTTTGAAGTCGGTTGTTTATTTTTTGTAAAAAGTTTTTATTTTTCACTTTTTAGTGTTGTCGTACCTACCCCACACAAATTTGAATACCACTACCTGCTATGTAAATAACGGTGACAGAAAGTTATCATATCATCCACATACTAAGTGGGAAAAAATACGTATTATTGAAGCTAACTCAAAAACTACCCAAGCAAAGTTAATAAAATTTATATGGGACTACCTCTGAAGTATCTACCAAACAAAAAAAATATTATCAAAATCAATTCATAATTGGCGGAGTAATCGCGCAACAAACATACAAAAAAAAAAAAAACTGTCGAATTGAGAAACTATTTTTATTTTATTCAATCATCACTTTAGACTATATTTATCAAAAATCTAGTTTGGATTAAAGTAGGATCGGATGTTAAAAATATAACTGGTCATGATTAGAGCAGCATCCTTTATATGCTCATATTATTATGTTACATTCGGAAACATACAATATTGTAGCTTTCGCTAAATAAGCGGCGGCGGCGGCGGCGGTGGCTTCCTGCCTTCACACATTAATTTGCCACCTACATACAGAAGAAGCAATGGACTCATTGTTATTAATTTGCCACCTACATACAGAAGAAGCAATGGACTCATTGTTACAAAGTAACATTATTTTAGTAAAGAACCACCATGTGGGCAGGCCCAAAAGGAAACGGCGACAGGGACGCCCCCGAGAAAGATGGGTCGACGAAATAGAAAAGGTAGTAGGCCAGAATTGGTTTAATAATTAGTAGCACAGGACAGAATAGAGTGGCAAGAAAGGGAGGAGGCCTTTACCCAAAGAGGGGTCCTTAATTAATTTCCTCAATTTTATTTATTATTTACTTTTTTTTTGTTATACTTTGTTTATTTTTTAATTAAGGAATAAAAAGAGGCTTTATTATTTTATTAACATTAATTTAAATGTTAAGTAGGTATAGACTTTTCAAAACAAATCCCTCAAAATATTCATAAGGGTCTAGTTGTACAACATTAATTACAATTGGAACAAAGATAAGTCCTTAAGATTCAAAAGTCATCTGGGGCTATTGTTCCATAAGAGAACTCAGTGAGAAACCAAATTAATTTCATAATAGAATCGTGGCGGAATTAAATAAGATAAAACGACCCACAGGGGACGCTCCAATTATATGATAACAGTTTTGAGGAATTCATTATATTTGACTAGGTAGGTATTGCTAAAAATATGTAAAGGAACACATCGCGATAAAAACTGGGCTAAGCACAGTCTAGAATCGTCAACGTGCGCAAACAAGCGTGGTTAATGGTTATCAATGCTCATTCCTTCTGTTTGAAAACAGACCTTTGTCCTCTGCAGTGAGAAAATCACAATCTGATCACTCTGTATACCACGGGACATTCTGTGGGTGTACTGCTGACACACCTCTGTCGAACCCTTTGGGGCATACAAGCGTGATGTTTAAACAGGGTTTTACGTAGCACAGCCTGTTATCAATACTCTAATTAGACGCAATAGTATTGTGTTTTTTTTCCCGATAAAGTACCTATGAAGTTTAATAAATAATTGTTAGGTATGGTGTACATAATCTTTTGTAATAATTTACCGGTCAAGTGAGTTTGCCTTACACGTTGGTCCCGTGTAGTGCAACAAGCCCATCCAGGTCCGGTTAAGATAGATAGATAGATAAATCGTTTTTTTAGTGAACACAAAAGACAGCACAACATTCAAAAGCACGATTAAAGAATAACTAATTAGCTATTAGGAAATAGCTACAAGAAGCCAATATATAGAATACAAACAAACAAAAAAAAACCGGCCAAGTGCGTGTCGGACTACGCACAATGAAGGGTTCCGTAGTTGAGATGAATTTATTTATCCCAAGAACAACCTTAACATTTTAGTTGAAAAACATGTTCTCCCATACATTCCAACTGCAAATCGTCACTCGGCATCCAATACCGCGAATGTGATATTTTTAATTTTTTTTTTTTTAAATTGCAGGATCACTTATTTGAACGTGTAGAATGAAATAAAACAAAAATGTAATTTTCGTAAAAAATTTCACATTCGCGGTTTTAACATAATAATAATCTTAATCTAATACCTTTAAACGAGCAATTCTTTTATATATGTACGAGTATATATAATCAGAATCTCGGAAACGGCTCCAAGAATTTTTATTAAATTTAGTATGCAGGGGGTTTCGGGAGCGATAAATCGATCTAGCTAGGTTCCATTTTTAGTAAACGTCGTTCAAAAAAAAAATGGTCATCCAGATATTTTTCTTTATTCAAGTAACAAGGACTCATTGTGTTAGTAAACTTATGAACTATGTTAGCTTATTTTACCAGGTCACTCAGAAAGTTTTGCGACTAACAGTTTTTGTCTATAGGATACTGGCTGGTTAATTAAAACTATGACTATTTATTACAAAAAAACATAACATTCCAAATTGGAAATTCCCTCCACATTTTTTTACGAGCAAAATCAAAATACTCTGTCTTACTGAAAACTGGATTTACAACGAGAACATTTTCGCGCGATGATTTTGTACGATTTCAAATGTCGACTGAAACCAGAAGAATCGTTTGAAAGACTTCGAATGGTGTTCATAGAAAAAAGCCCTTCTAAAGCGACTGTTTTTCGCTGGTTTAACGAATTTATGGGTGGTCGAGTAATTTTGGCGGACAAAGAAAGAAGTGGCCGCCCTATGACGGTTGTTACATAACAAAACGTGCTGGCTGTGAAAAATTTTATTCAAGAGTGGCTGTTTCAAAATGAACCAACGCCTACCAAAGTGAAGCGAGCCAGAAGTGCAGGCAAAATTTTGATCACAAGTTATTTTTCTTTGCCGGGTTATCAGGTGTCAGTACCCTGACGAGATCAAAAGAGCATCAATGCTGAATGGTATGTTACCAAATGTTTGCCAGAAGTTTTTACTACTGCAAGTAGCACCGACCGATCACTGGCCTTCGTGGGCTATTGCTTCACCACGACAACGCGCTGGCTCACTCGGCGCTCAAAACAAGGGACTTTCTGGACAGCACACCGATCTTATTTATAGGTGATCCTCCTTACAGTCCCGATTTGGCTCCGTGCGACTTTTTCTTGTTCCTCAAAATAAAAAAGCAACTCAAAGGAAAACAGTTTTCATCACCTGAAGATACACTGGCTGCATTTGAGATGGAGATTGGAGAGGTGTCTGATGCGGAACGGAAAATGTGTTACGAAAATTGGTTTAGACGTATAAAACTGTGTATAATTTCAAAGAACTCTCCATTGGCGTCTGCCAATAAAGAGTTCTTTGAAAATACATAATAAAAAAATTATAACCTATAGTATATTTTTTTCTAGTATCACAAAACTTTCTGAGTGCCCTACGTAATCTAGTTTAAATTTATTTCACCCCATGGGAGATGGCACTGCAGTGATTGATGTACATGCAATCCAGCCTGCTAGCGATCTTTTTTAGGATATTGTTGGAGCTGGCCCGTACTCTGCGCATCAGGGATGCACACCTCATTCGCATCGTTGCGTAAAAGCAATTAATATTCCCGATGCGCTTCAAAAATGGGGCAGCCCCACCAATACCCTGAAAGCGTTGTTGTATTGGACACGAAGGGCATTGCACGACCTTTGGGTATATCTAGCCCACAGGCTGCACGTGTAAAACGTTGTACAATAAGCTCGAAACAGAGTAATTTTAACTTTTTAAGTGAGCAGCGTGCAAACCCGCGAGCCAGCATGTTCGCCCTTACCGACAACGCCCTTCGTTCCCGCTCAATATCGAGTCCATCATTGAGGTCAGGGGTCAGGGGTATATATGACCAAGATATTTAAACGTAAATACTCTTTGTAGTGGAGTCCCATTGAGTAATACAGGTGGTGCATAACCCGGTCTACCCCCAGCCTCAAAGACCATGATCTCCGACTATTGGAGTTATACATCAAACCATGTGTTTTGGCATACTGCTCACATTTGGTGACCAACTTTCTGAGACCACAGATTGACGCCCTCAGAAGCACCATATCATCTGCATAGCTAATATTATTTACACAAATACCATCTTTATAGCAACCCACTCTGGTGCTGCTGAGCTCGCCGATCCTACCTCACCCCGCATTCCAACCTGTATGGCCTGGAAAAAGTCCAGTCCATCGTACACTATTGATCTGGTTAATATACCACTATTTAAAGATGTTTATAAGCTCCGTCGGCAACCTATCCTTCTCCATCTTTCTCCACAATACGTCATAAGCAACCAGATTAGAAGCCTTGAATAAGTCGAGGCAGCTAGCATAAATCGGCGTCCCACGCTGTGTACAGTAAGTATGTGATAGTATGCTTAAGACACAACACTGTACTTTCTGTTGACAATTTTTTTCAACTAGGGTTAGTAATCTTGTACTATACCTACTTATTATACAGTTTTATGCAATAACGACTGCCTCGTTGGTCTAGTGGTAACAAACACTACTGCTGAGCATGAGGTTCTGGGTTCGATTCCCGGATCGGGCAAAGTGTTATTGGGTTTTTCTATTAGAAATTTCTCAGTATCAGCTCGGAGTCTGGATTTGTGCCCGGTTGATGGCAATAGGCTCGCCCCCTATTACATGGGACTTAAAACATAACTGGCGAAATGTGGGTGTACCTGCTAATGGACACCTCTTCCCAACCCTTCGGGGAAACAAGGCGTGATGTTATTGTATGTGTTTTATGCAATAAAAATAATCATTATCTTGTATGTTGTACTGTTTATAGAAAGTTAAACTCAACATTATTTTCAGGAAGTTCTGTTTTATTTCATTAGAATTAGAATAGCGAAGAGGACAGAAAAGAGGAATTGAAGGAAAAATTGTATCTCGAAGCTGCTGTATAGCCACTTCATTAGCTTCCGAAATTCCGATGCATGGTCGTCCTTTCGAAGACTAAAAATGAAGTAGGTACTCAAATTCTGCAGACGTTTGACCTTATCAAGATCAGTTTCGATCGACCATTCACCAGTATCTATGATTTAGTGATAAAAACTATCAGCTCCCGAACTATACTAGGTAACTGCATTACTCCCGAACTATAATTACTACGGGAACAAACCTACAAACGCGGTAAAAAATCAGCTGCTCCATACATTTCTGCATAATCAGCCTAAAATGTTCCCACTGGTGGAACACAGGTCTCCTCTCTGTGAGAGGGAGTGGGCCGATATTCACCACGCGGGCACAGTGTGGGTTGTATACTATGTCTTCAATTTTTAGGGTTCCGTACCTCAAAAGGAAAAAACGGAACCCTTATAGGATCACTCGTGTGTCTGTCTGTCTGTCTGTCTGTCTGTCTGTCTGTCTGTCCGTCTGTCACAGCCAATTTACTCCGAATCTAATGGACCGACTAAGTTGAAATTTGGTACACATGTGTATTTCTGTGACCCAAACACGAATGTGAAACGTAAATAATTTAATTTTGAATATAGGTGTCACTTTTGGGGCGCAAACAAGAAAATTAAAAAAAAAAGTTTTGCTTACAGTACCGTATGATATATCAAATGAAAGGGCTTGTTACGAGGATCTTAAATATATTTTTTGTATAATTTTAAAATAAATAGTTTTAAAGATATTTAATAAATTCAATGAAAATTGACCATTCCCCCCCCCTTATCTCCGAAACTACTGGACCAAAAATTTTGAAAAAAATACATAGTATGGCTCTTTACTCATAGATTACAGGAAAACCTATAAGAAGTCTATGGTCTTAAAATAACATGGTAAATCTCTCAATATTGTGCGTACAAAATTACTTTTCGTCGCTCGGCATCCAATAGGCCCATCTCTCTAGCTACTATAATATCAAAATATCAAAAGTGTTTGACCATCTGCTTAATACACAAATAAATAAAACTGTTAATGTTCATGACAACCAATTCGGGTTTCGGCGTGGTTTGTCAACAGAAAGTGCAGTGTTGTGTCTTAAACATACTATCGTATACTTACTATACACAGCGTGGGACGCCGATTTATGCTAGCTTCCTCGACTTATTCAAGGCTTCTGATCTGGTTGCTTATGACGTATATTGTGGAGAAAGATGGAGAAAGATAGGTTGCTAACGGAGCTTATAAACATCTTTAAATAGTGGTATGGTAACCAGATCAATAGTGTACGATGGGCTGGAATGCGGGGTGAGGCAGCATTGGCGAGCTCAGCAACACCAGAGTGGGTTGCTACATAGATGGTATTTGTGTTAATAATATTAGCTATGCAGATGATATGGTGCTTCTGAGCGCGTTAATCTGTGGTCTCAGAAAGTTGGTCGCCAAATGTGAGCAGTATGCCAAAACACATGGTTTGATGTATAACTCCAATAAGTCGGAGATCATGGTCTTTGAGGCTGGGGGTAGACCGGGTGGTACATATACCACCTGTATTACTCAATGGCACTCCACTACAAAGAGTATTTACGTTTAAATATCTTGGTCATATATTGACCCCTGACCTCAACGACGGACTCGATATTGAGCGGGAACAAAGGGCGTTGTCGGTAAGGGCGAACATGCTGGCTCGTAGGTTTGCACGCTGCTCACTTAAAAAGTCAAAATTACTCTGTTTCGAGCTTATTTTACAACATTTTACACGTGCAGCCTATGGGCGAGATATACTCAAAGGTCGTGTAACGCCCTTCGTGTCCAATACAACAACGCTTTCAGGGTACTGCCCCGTTTTTGTAGCGCATCGGGAATGTTCGCAGATGCACATATTAATTGCTTTTACGTAACGATGCGAATGAGGTGTGCATCCCCGGTGCGCTCTGGCCAGCTCCAACAATATCCTAAAAAAGATCGCTAGCAGGCTGAATTGCATGTACATCAATCACTGCAGTGCCATCTCCCATGGGGTGAAATAAATTTAAACTAGATTACGTGGGGCACTCAGAAAGTTTTGTGATACTAGAAAAAATATACTACAGGTTATAATTTTTTATTATATCTTTTCAAAGAACTCTCCATTGGCGTCTACACAGTTTTATACGTCTAAACCAATTTTCATAACACATTTTCCAATCCGCATCAGACACCTCTCCAATCTCCTTCTCAAATGCAGCCAGTGCATCTTCAAGTGATGAAAACTGTTTTCTTTTGAGTTGATTTTTTATTTTGGGGAACAAGAAAAGTCGCACGGAGCCAAATTTGGACTGTAAGGAGGATGACCTATAAATTTGTCCGGTATGCTGTCCAGAAAGTCCCTTGTTTTGAGCGCCGAGTGAGCCAGCGCGTTGTCGTGGTGAAGCAGTAGCCCACGGAGGCCAGTGTTCGGTCGCTTGCTGCTTGCAGTAGTAAAAACTTCTGGCAAACATTTAGTAACACCCCATTCAGTATTGATGCTCCTTTGATCTCGTCAGGGTACTGACACCAGATAACCCGGCAAAGAAAAAAATCTTGAGTAAAAATTTTGCGTGCACTTCTGGCTCGCTTCACTTTGGTAGGCGTTGGTTCATTTTGAAACAGCCACACGGTCGACTGACGCTTCATTTCTGGATTTATCAATAAATCCAAGATTCATCACCCGTAATGATACCTTAAACGCGCCGAGACGAGCCTGCTACAAATTTTGCTATCGTGTCTCGGCACCATTCTCTTCTTCTGAGCCTGCGTTAGATTTTACGGTACCAGTGTGAAACTATCTTCCATAACCGAAAATGAATGTGTAGAATTTCATGCACACTTCCCGATCCAATCGGCAGTATATGCTGAACCTCTTCATGTGTAATTCGCCTATTCTCTTGAATTAAATTTTTCACAGCCAGCACGTTTTGTTATGTAACAACTGTCATAGGGCGACCACTTCTTTCTTTGTCCGCCAAAATTACTCGACCACCCATAAATTCGTTGAACTAGCGGTTGCTCGTTTAAAGGTATTAGATTTAGATTATTATTATATTAATACCGCGAATGTGAAATTTTAACGAAAATCAGATTTTTGTTTTATTTCATTCTACACGTTCAAATAAGTAACCCTGAAATAAAAAAAAAAACGTGAAAAATCTCACATTCGCGGTATTGGATGCCGAGCGACGATTTGCAGTTGGAATGTATGGGAGAACAGGTTATTCAACTACAATGTTAAGTTTGTTCTTGGGATAAATAAATTCATCTCAACTACGGAACCCTTCATTGTGCGTAGTCCGACACGCACTTGGCCGGTTTTTTGGTTCTAAGACATGACGGTGTTTATAATAATAATTCCATAAAAACATTACACATAAAATTGATATAAAATCACACACCCAATAAAATAATCATTCAATACATGTCATGTCACTTCAAATAAATTTAAAATACATACAAATGTCAATCGAAAAAAGTTAAATTTAAATAAATACAAACAAATGTCATCCAAAACGAATAAAATAAAAACACAACACAGAAAATTACATAATACGAGGGGACGCGCTATTATGAGGCTGCATTCACCTCTGTAACAGGGGGAGATCACACCGCTCGGACAATACCTTCAGGATGCTGTTCAAGCTGTTTTGTAGTCGACTTAGTAGCGAAGCGCTCCGTTTCCTTATGATCGCGAAAAAATCATCAGTCCGCGCCTCAGCAAACATAGTCGAGGCACTACAACACCACGGAAACCCGAACAGCATCCTGAAAGCATTGTTGTACTGTACGCGCAGTGCGCTGTACGCCCGCTGCTTAAAGGTCCACAGGCTGCACGTTTAAAACGACTGACAATATGCCTTAAATAAAGTCACCTTTACTGGTCTAGTACATGGTGCGAACCTGCGAGCCAACATATTACACCGGACAGAGCTCCCTGCGCTCCCTCTCAATGTCCTGATTGTCACACAGGTCATCGGAGACCCAGTGGCCCAAATACTTTAATTGCTTCACCCTGTTTAAAGGAATGCCGCCAAGAGTGACAGAAGGTACAGATGAGTTTGGTACCGGCTTTAAAAATCATAAATTCACTCTTCTAAACATTGTACTTGAGCCCATGGGCCTCTGCATATGACTCACATAAGCCCAAAAGTTTACGTAATGCACCGATTTATGGGCTCAGCCATATCATCCGCGTAGCTGATGTTGTTTATACAGACCCCATCTATAGAACACCCAATATTAGTGCTGCTGAGCTCACAGATCAGCCGGTTCATATACAAATTAAAGAGGCGAGACGCGTTTATCGTCACGATGTTTTCCTTCGCCGTTTTGAGAGCAGTAAAACGGCCGCTTTTGTATAGTGATGAAATAATTTACACAAAGTAAAGCGCCTGTCAGGGTTCGAACCTACGACCACTACTTTTATAAGTCACTTGGTCACCACTACTCTCTCCATACATTTATGTTCTTATAACTCTACAACATATTATGCGGAGTTGGTGTATTTGAGTATCAAACATTTCAATGCCCCCCTAAAGTAAGGAAAACGCATAAAACTTGTACAATTAAATTGGAACCTGTCCTCGGGCGCATGAGTCTCGCGACTGGCCCTGTTTCCTGACCGATGTCTCCAAGAGATTTAGATCCAACCCACTTTGCATAAAGAATCCCGTATTCAGATTTTGGAGTGAATCCAATAATAGGGTTAACCCTACGGAGCTTTTACTATGCAAACTGAATTTTCTATTAAATATGGTGACAACAAAGAAAAGAAGAGTACCTACCTAATTTCTAGTTAGCCAAAAATATACGCATTTTGAGTTAGGCTCGCCTTTGTGCATCATAATGTCCATAATGTTCCCACTGCTGGGACACAGGCCTCCTCCGTGAGCCGTAATCCACCACGCGGGCCCAGTGCGGGTTGGTAGATGTCACAAGTCTTCGAATTTTTAGTTCTAGGACATGACGATGCCTGCCTGGGTTCGAAACCTACAACTTGTAAGTCCCGGCTGATTCTATTGGGCATGACATCTCGAAATTATGCTGTTTGTTATGTGTGTAGTAGGCTACAGGTACAAATAAGAATTCGATTTTTTATTTATTTTTTCACATTTTTCTTTCGAATTTTTGTATTCATAAGAAAACATCTTTCATTTACTTTCGCCACCAAACCAAAAAACTGCCTGATATCTGACCTGAAGTGTATCTATTTATCTTTAAAACAACGAATTCACCATACAACATGCACTAATAAACAACAACATGTTTTTAGCAAGACAATAGAACTGTCAACACATCCTACCCTGGGGCTTCTCGCTACATAATAACATACATAACATCATGCCTTGTGCCCCCGAAGGGTTGGGCAGAGATGTACATATTATACACCCACATTTCGCCAGTTATGTTTAAATCCCATGTAATAGGGGGCGAGCCTATTGCCATCAACCGGGTACTAATCTAGACTCCGGGCTGCTACTGAGAAATTCCAGATAGAAAAACCCAATAACACTCTGCCCGACCTGGGAATCGAACCCAGGACCTCATGCTCAGCAATAGCGCTTGCGACCACTAGACCAACGAGGCAGTCCTTGGGCTTACCGGTACATATTAATGGCGAGAAACCGTAATTATTAAGAAAATAATAATCTAATAAACGAGACATTTGCCTCCTCTAACAACGGGTATCTGGAGCGATCAATACGCAATTTGAAGCTAAAATTGTTTGGTTGAACCGAGAACTCCACGTGAAGGAAGAGGACTCCACGCCCGGCGGCCACTGATACGGAAAATAAACAACTACAAGGTTTCACCAGAAAGAAAATTTTGTACAAAAGTCCACTAACTTAAACAATGGGAGAGTCCATGCTTAAAAAGTGATGTAAGTCACACAGCATGGCAACATGGCAAAAAAGTTAAAATGACAAAGTGATATTTATCCGGAATTGCTCCATCTGTAGCTCTAAACAGGTCATAATTATTACGACCGTTGATTGATGAACGGTCGTAATAATTATGAACGGTATGAACAATATCACATTATAGGTAAGTATTTACTTGCATAGGTAAGCATCATATAATTATTTACTGAAAGCTGTAGTAAATAATAGTTGTGACGATTGTAACTAATTTCTTTCACAGTTGTACGTAGTAAGGCCTCCTTGCCCATAACTCAGTGTTAGCGTCAACCAGCTGTTTTGCGGCCGTTTATCAACAGTTGCCCCAAATGGCATCGATACAACTTGTACGTAACGTTCACAGGATTTCAGTAAGTATAACCTTGATAGGCTAATATTTTAATCGCCTGAAGAGCCTCATTTACAAATAATTCGAGAGAGAAGGTATGAAGAAAATTCACACATGCAGTCCTATAGGTATTAGCTAAATTAGGTTGGTAGACGGCGTGGCGCGGCTAACCCATGTTGTCTCAATGTAGACGAGGGTCGCATTATTGCAAGGCACTGAGTACCGACCCCGTTCTACGTATCCTTATAGACATGTTAAATGGAGTACGTTGAAACATGTTTTACGATTTAATCCGAATAAAGAGAGCTGATTTTGTTGTTAATCCATCTTAATTTAGGTTATTATTGCTATCCTTTTCTCTCTGTTTAATCAAGAAAGAGACGCAAGTATCAATTGTAGTATGATGGTGGTTTCACATTGCTGACACTACATCGCCGTCGAGAAGGTCGGCTAGATCTCGTAGTCGTGTATACATAGTCAGGCGCTAGGGCACATCTAGGTGCACAAGGATCATCAACATCCCTGACGGAGCACCTTCAAAATTAAAAAAAAAACACATAAACCTACAAGGGCACTTATGAAACGTCAGAAGCTAGGTGCACGGTTCCAATTGGTCGCTTCCGATGGACAAGAGCCGGCAAGAAACTCCACGGTTACTCTTTTCAAAATAAATGGTTTCAACAATGTTTTTAAATTACAGTGTTAATAGGTATGGGAGGACAGTGTAGGCCTATCAACAACTACCAGGTACTTAGTAAAATAGAAAATAGTCCACAAGTCTACAGCCTACAACGTTCTCACATTCACAAAATCTAAAAGAAAAGAATTGTATCTACGTCAGCTGCCGATCCCCACAGCAAAACGCCATAAGACATAATACTGTGGAAATAAGCAAAGTATACTAACCTAGCTGTGGCTACATCAGTTAACTGCCTTATTTTCTTACTGCATATGCAGTTGAACTTAATCCACCTTTTTTTTTTTTTTTTGGGTGGGAAATTATCAAATAACTTCTCCCGCTCTGGGTGGAGCGGGAGGGCGTGTCAGACTCTTACTGACTAAAACCCACCCGTGTTCCTTCCTATGCCATGTTGCCGGGGGCCACGATTTCCCTATCGGTTTTCTTCGAACCTCCGGCAGGCATTGGCCCTAGCGGACCCCGTCAATAACTTAATCCACCTGAAAGAGCTCTAATGTGGGCGCTCCATTGCAATCTCGAATCTAGAGTAATTCCTAGAAACACAGTTTCCGCAATAGCATCTAGTTTCTTGCCATCAAGTTTTAATTTGTGACCTACTTGAGGAACATTTGGAAATGAGCACTTAAGACATTTAGTTTTGTTCGCATTAAGTAAAAGATTATTAGCTGCGAACCATTTCGAAAGAATTGCCAGACTATCGTTGATATGTAAGACATCCGTATCTTTTCTATCTATTTTAAAAATAAGAGAAGTATCATCAGTGAATAGAATTATATCCGATATATTAGCCATCATGTAAGGAAAGTCATTAATACAGATTTGATATAGGAAAGGGCCAAGAATTGATCCTTGAGGTACGCCCATTTTAACTAAAGAGCCCGAGGACATCGCCCCGTTAACGTTTACTTTTTGCTGCCTGTTTGATAGATAGGAAAAAACAAGATCAGCAGCTTGTCCACGAATTACGTAGTGATGCAATTTACAGATCGGTGTTTTGTGGTCAACGCAGTCAAACGCTTTTGAGAGGTCACAGAAAATGCCAATTGCATCTTGGGAGGAGGCTGATGAGTTTTACTCCTGCGTCAGTCGCCGACCTACCTTTCGTGAAACCAAACCAGTGACTATGTAAAATTCCATTTGAATTAAAATGTGACAACATCTGGTCTAGCATTATTTTTTTATTTTACTCAATGCTGATAGCACAGATATAGGTCTATAATTTGAGAGATCACTCTTACTACCCGATTAAAAAATTGGTACTACTTTACTATGTTTCATTAAATCTGGAAATGTACCGCTATCTAAACATCGATTAAATATGCTTGTTAGGACAGGGGCAATTGTGTCAATGATATCCCTAAGAACCTTAACGGAAATCTCCCATAAGTCTTCTGTGTTTTTTATGTTAAGACTTTTGAATGCTTTTTTAATTGTGACAATAGAAATGGGCTTGAATTCAAAACTTGGAATGTCCTTACTGAAATTTTCTTTTAAAAGGGATTCAGCTACTATAGATGATGAGGGGAGAGATTTTGTAACCTCTATTGGGATGTTGGTGAAGAACTTTTCTAGCGTCTCAGCAACATTAAACTTCCACTCCATCCACTCCATTCCGCGAAAAAACAACACGAAAAACGTCAAACTAGATCCAAGAACATTTGGACTCCTAGGAGTCACTAATTCAATAGATTTCGAGAAACTTTTTCAAACACTTCTAGTTTTATTTCTATCAGTTTACGTGACACGACTCTCTCCTAAGTACATTACGTAGGGCTACCAGGTGCTCCTATTCGTGTTTATTAAAAGTAGCCAAACGTATTTTAACGTGTAGAGATCGTTTTTAATTTTTCCTATCATATCAAAATTGTATTTATTTGTGTGCGGTTTTGTTGATTCAAAAAGAAAATTTATTGGAAAATTAATAAGTATATGCAAACGACACGAAGTTCTTCGCCTTTCTCATTGAATCCGCCGTCTCGAGGTCGCCTATCGTCGACTGTCATACTAATATTTCAAATAGTTTTTTTATCAAGCAGCCCTGAAGATGTAAACGTGACAAGGACCGCTCCCCGGCAATTTTATTATTTTGTTCCACGTTCGACTCCACATAAATAGTATCTAATATGCCAAGTTACTACACACCTGTCTACTCCTTCGGGTAAAGTTAATGCAAGCGTGATGTTATGTTACCTCCATTCAAACCACCACACTCTACGAACTCATTACACATACTCTTTACACTTCACACTCACACTCACACAAATGTAGAACGATGAAATAATAAATCATTATCATAAGTTTTACTTCTTCTTTTTATCATGTATTTAATAACTATTTTAATCATAAATTTAATTATTATTTTAATAATGAATGTAACTATTATTTTTAATTATCATTTTTTGTTTGTCGTAAAGTACATTCAAACGATGTATTTAAGTATTGCATACAATTCAGAACCTATTGATTGGGAGAAGACACTGGCCCCTGTGTTTTTACCTAGCGCAGGAGTCAAGACTTTATGTTTGTACGCATTTTATATGCCTATAATTTATTTATTTATTTATGTTAATATGTTAGCAAAGCACAAATAGCCCCTTAATAAACATATTTACAACTAACTACTATATATATTATGTACAAGTGTGTAAAGGAAAAAGTTAAAAATAAAGACAAGAGCTCATTGGGCGTCAAAAAATTCGTCCGCATCGCTGTCAGCGGGAAAAGTGCCCAAAAGGCTGACAGCATTGCCACGTTGGATGGCAATGCTGATTCTTTGGCCTAAGAATTGGCCAGCCCTCTGGTCACGTAAAGAGTCGACCAACCGCTTGGCGATGTCCCGGAATACTCGGTGAGCACTCGGACCCCATGACCCTAGTGTTTCAACCCCAAACGGCTCAAAAATATAGCTACCAGTAAGGTTGCTATATTTGCACCTTTTGAGGTTTTCTGCACCTGCAGCAGCCGCCCCAGCACAGCCCGCAGTGCTAGGAAGATGGGATGGCGCAAGGTTGTCGACACAGATTGCATCCCACACCAAAGGCCTACCCAACTTCCAAGGCATATTTTTATCTAGCCCCTTAATTATATTTTATTTATAATTGAGGAAATGCTAAGATTCCATTCAAAAGAGGAGTCACTTAGTTTCAAATTATGTAAATTATCGCGGATTCATTGTTTGACATCGTCCGAATGACGAAGTGATGTAGTCATAAAACACTTGTCACAAAGGAACTTCAATGAATGATTCAAGATCGTAGATCGTGTCTATTATTAGGTGTTATCATAATGCCTCCTTACATCTTCGCGCTTTCCTTGGATACTGATTACACATTCTTACGATGATTTAGAATGGAAAGAAAATAAGAAGAGAAATTTATGACATACTAAAATTATAACGTGCGCCATAATATTTGACAAGGGTACAAGAATTCCTATCCTTCTTACCTTATAGGAGTTTTTTCGTGAATGCTGGGAATAAATTTTTTTTTTTTGCCTTATTAGTATTAAAATAATATATTTCGGACAACTTACTGCCTACTTTAATAATTTGTAATTTCATTACATTACAGTAAAGGCTAGGATTATAATTACAAAAAACTTTATACAAAAAAAAACAACCGACTTCCAAAAAAACACTACAAAGTGAAAAATAACTTTAATTTCGGAAGTCGGTATCTTTGGTTTTGTATTTTCGTTTTTTGTCACCGACTTCGACACCGGACGGATATGACACTATGTACTGAATAAATAATTAATTAAAATAACAAAACAATGAGAAAAACAAATAGATTAACAAGGACTTACAAAGTTGTAACTTTTTAAGTAATACTAGTTGTTGTTACTACAAAGTTGTAACTTTAAAGTAATAAGGCTAATAAGGCTCAATTTGACGATATTTTTAGCTTGAAATGTTTGATATCATTTTAGGCTTGTGATCGGGAATCAGATCAAAGTTCTAATATTCAGAGCTTTACGACAACTAGGGTTACCGACCATACTGTTAGAAACAGTACTATACTGTTTTTCACTCTAAAATACTGTTTACTGTTCAACAAAAATAAAGTATATAAATATATATATATGTGTGTTTTCACTGATATCTAGAGCTATACCTAAATAAAAAGGAAATTGGTGGCAAAAAACGAAAATACAAAGCCAAAGAAACGACTTCCGAAATGAAAGTTACCTATTTTTCTTCACTTTGTAGTGTTTTTTTGAAAGTCTGTTGTCTAGTTTTTTGTAAAAAAGTTTTTTTTTCTGAGATACCTACTGTTTATTTTTCCACTTTGACCATGACATACTTTATTTCTTGTACAAAAAGCTGGCAACCCCAACACACCAAATCGAAATCCCACGGTTGCGTAGTTCATTATTATCATAGCAAAATTCTTCTACTTTGTAGGTACCTAAGAGAAAACGCTCAAACGATTTCTTGGAACGAAGTTCGCGGCTAGCGGTAAAGAGTTCGTTGTCGTGAGTTTACTTGTATACACTGATAGGCCTACACTGTCCTCTCATACCTATTAACACTGTAATTTGAAAACATTCTAAAAACCATTTATTTTAAAAGAGTAACCGTGGAGTTTCTTGCCGACTCTTCTCCATAGGAAACGACCAATTGGAACAGTGCACCTAGCTTTTGACGTTTCATAAGTGCCCATGTAGGTTTATGTGAAATAAAATACTTTGTTTTTTTTTATTTATGCCGCCTGATTTGTTGGCGACCGTGGACTTTGACAGTATGACTGCGAATCGTTGCCAATTCGGGACCGTCGGGGTTCATCGGTTAACTTCTACTTACATACATATCACCCGTTGATAATGATTAGGTACCTGAAAGAAATAAAAACAATTAATAAATTACAAGGATGCATTAAATTAAGCCTTCAAAAAGTATTTTAAAAAAATAATTTGTTGTATTTTTTAAATTAGAACTGTATTCTTTTAATAAAAATTATATACGACTTTTACCTATAACATTTATTATATTCCCTTCCAAACACAACAGCATCAGCATTATAAAACATCTTCAAACGAGTGTAATGACAGATTTCGATCAACTGTATTCTAACCACAATCAAAACTCGCCAAAAACTGTCTCATTTTAGAACTTTCAACATAGCATAAATGTACCCAAAGGAATCCTCTGTGCCCCTTATGAAATTCACCCGCGGCCAGCATCGCCAAGACGTGCCTACTTGTAAGCCTGAGGTTATTACGTCTATGAACATTTTAGGCAGGTACCATCCTCCAAATTATGTGCATATTTGATATAGGACAGTTTACTGGGTGACGCTTTGTAGTCGAGGATATAGGTCATGTTGTACTTATAGAAATGCCAAATATTTGAATGTGAAGACCCTAAAATTGGTTAAGTTCACAATATGGTTTATTAAGAAGATTGAACATGAGTTGCAGAATTATCTAGTCAGGAAGCACTGTTTTCGATACTTCAAGTTTAAGTTCCAGACGCTGCTACCTCTCTTATATGAATGCCACCTACAACTCAAAAATACCCAGTTAATAATTTCAATACATTAACTGCAAGTAGAGACACAGAAGTCCCTTTACTCCCTATATCAAGCAAGCTTCATTTACATAACAAATACAACAGACCTAGCAGTAATCGAATAACATGAAGCAGACAATATAATTCAGTTTAATCTTGTTAGACGTCGGTCGCTCGCCGATATTTATCACAATTACAACTTCACGTTTTGCTACGTTCGAGGACAGACAGAAGGCTTGCTTACAGTATACTAGATAATATCAAATAACTTAGTATTGGATATGGAGTCTAAGATGCAATAGGTACCGAACCTGCTCGGAGCCAATATTTTTCTAGCCTACAGGCTGTCGACCCAAACGTGGAATTGGTTTCGTAACACACGCGAGATTTGTGAGTGTGAACTGAATTTGCGACAGGAACAAAAAATCTCAGATTAACAACATATACTTGTTCGGAAATAGTTTACTGAGTTGATTAATCGGGACGCCAGCGCCGCCTAGCGGCGTTCGGAGCTGGAGCTGAACAGAGTTCATCGGTGGCGGTCAAGCAATGAGCACGTTTAAAAAACTGTCGCGCGTTCCATATAGTTGTAGCGTGTACCTACAATGTGTGAATTGCTAGTGTGATTAATTTGATAGTAAATTACAATGTGATCTGAACTGCAAACGGTTTTTCTATTACGCAATAACCAACACTACGCCCACAGCGGTTAAAACATGGCTGATAATAACGAAAGAGACACATACCCTCCTCCGTCATACTTTTGTCAGACGGTCGGTAAGGTAGACAAAAAAAACTGCTCAGGTGGAGTTTCATAGAAGATTCAAACCCTCAAATGTAGCCGGAAACGTTAGAACCATTCTACCTGCATCATTGGTTCGCTAGGTGCGATGACCATTGTATCATCAGTGGACGGTGTGCTGTTCTCGCAAGCGTTCAAAGTTGAACTTTTGTATTGTTGTCTGCCCGGGACAATAAACACTTAAAGTTGTGCACGAGCTGAAAAACGGACGAAGTTGCTGTAAAGTTTCCTTTGTCTGCAGGCTCCAGGGTCGGCTCGCGGCAAGATATTGTGATAGATTAAACTTTAATTTCCTATTTAGGGCGCGAACTGCGAACAGTAAAGTTAATGGTCGTTATGAGAAAACTTTGTGGGTATCGGTCTCTGTACTGTGTCCGGTCAGGAGGACAATGTTCGAAGATAACTGACTTGTTACGCCAAGGATTATACATTTTCATTTCGTGCTGTCATGTTAATAACAAAACTTGGGGTGAATCATGAAGAAAGATACCAGCATTCGATCTAACTGGGATCGGCGGCCGACGACACGAACCCTTTTTTTTTTTGGGTGGGAAATTATCAAATAACTTCACCTGCTCTGGGCGGAGCGGGAGGGCGTGTCAGACTCTTACTGACTAAAACCCACCCGTGTTCCTTCAGTTGCCATGTTGCCGGGGGCCACGATATCCCTTTCGGACTTCTTCGCAACCCCGACAGGCCGCCTAGCGGACCCCGTCAATTCTGCTGACATCTCTTTAAGGCGCGCGTGGAACACAACGCGCCGTCGACCCGGGCCTGGTCCTCACCGTCCGCAAGCCCGCACCTATGGTGGCCGGAAATCGGCCTGCGACGCCCAGGACGTCTCCTCCTGCGGCGGTTAGAGGCGCGAGGGCGCGAAATTTGCCTATCTCTCACGCGTTCCGCCTCCTCTTTCGCGAGCATTACCGCTTCGCAGAAGGAGGCGACGGCCTGCCATTTCCTCTCGCTCCGTACCATGGCCTGAACCAGGGCCGGACGCGAGAGATCACCGCCGCCGATCGCATCCACGAGGACACGGCGATGCTCCGCCCAAGCTGGGCAGACCTCCACCGTATGCTCCACCGTGTCCTCCGGGCAATCCACACAATGTTGACACCCGGGCGTTTCCTCCCGCTTTATCCTGAACAGGAACCACCCGAAACAGCCGTGTCCGGTGAGGACCTGCGTCAGGCGGAAGGTGAGGAACGCCGTGGCGCCTCTCTAGCCACTCCTCAAAGAGGGGACTTATCGCCGCAATTGACGACACGAACCCTGAAGCTAATATAGATAATTGTTCGGGATAAGTTTAGTGAAATTAGGGTGCAGCATAGATTGTTATAACATAAGCTTTATTCGCGTCACATTATTGATACTATTTATAGTACCTACATATCTACCAGGCGCATATTTTATATAATTTAAAACCTTAAGTGCCACGTTGAGTTTTCCTGTAATCTAAACAAAACGAAAAGTATTCAAATCGTCATTGTCGACCTTTTCAATTCTGAAATTAATTTTGACGTGAAAATGGATAGAGTTGTAAGCAAAGTTCCTTTGAAGTTTGTACCCGTTCTGCGTAATCTAATCATTTAACAGTTTTGGGCAAACAAGCTGTGATAGTTTGCGTAATTAGTAGAAAAAGCAGAAACATTTCAGAAGCCCTAGAATAAGTTTTGTTAATAAAATTGACTTACGTTACTATTTCACACTATTAATTATATCGAACGTACACGTTGAAATAAATTAAAATTGCCGCCTTCGCTTTTATAGCATAGTAGATAGTCTGTGGTTAAAAGATGTCGCCATATCTACTCTGTTTGCACTCGTTGTATTCACGTGTTTGTTAATAAAACTCTCTCAAAAGGAATTATTAATAAGTTTTAATTACAACAGTACAAATTACAAACTGGGAAGTCTTTGCCACACACTCCTTTATTAATTTTTTAGGGACTGAAAATGTCAAATGAATTTTGTCGAAGAAAACGTTTCCCTTTGAGCTAAGTTTTCTCCTAAACTTTGAACAATTCCTGGACATAGGTACAGCGGATATTTCAGAGATCTCTCAGCGAGAGGTATAAAAAATCGATTTGGACCACACTGTAAACGGGCCACCATGCACCCTAATTGCGTAACACACGATCAATCACAATCTGTTTGAATTTGACAGTTCTACAATATTTATTGCGTTTTTTACGTTGTTGAGCAGATTTTTTTTTCGAACATACGAAGTAATGGATTAGCAATAAACTTCAAGATGATTCGGATTGTGATTGATCGTATGTTACGCAATTAGGGTGCCGTTCAGTTTATCCTACATCTATTAAAGAGAAAATTAATGAGATATTTTCTATATCAGAACTCAAGTGGCGCATTAACGGTTTTTAAGGGCGAAAATGTTAAGCCAACTCTAAAAAAATGTACTTAAGAGGGCTAAGAGTCTCACAATTTCCGAAAACATTCTAAACAAGAAGTTTGGACGTCGTTAGCCGCCATTTTTCCTTTGAATATCTTATGATAGCACCGAGTTTTTATTTAAGACGTATTTTATTCATCTGTTTTACGAGTTCCTAATGGGTCGCTTTTATTAATAATGCGGTATGAAAACTTTTTTCTTTGCCACTTCGGCAGTACGTAGAGTAGTATATTGCAGTATGTAGGATTCCTGATAAACCCTTTATACGCTAAATATCTTGTAATCAGAGTAGGTTCAAGTTAGTTATAGTGTAATCGGTGGGATTCGAAATCACGACAATAGGCCTACGTCCAAAAAATTGTTTTTGTCCGTCTGGTAGATTATTAAAAAAATTTGAACACGTATATTTTCTTTTTTGACGTAATCAAAAGATTTCGGCGATACGTTGAGTTAAAATGTGGCATGACATGCCTTGCTAAATTGAATACGGCGTTGTGACGTAGCGAGCCCCCACTCCCCAACTTTAATGCGAGTTTTCTAAATTATTTTTGATTAATATGTTAAAGCAAAAAAAATGTGTGTAATATTTTTTTATTATCTGAAAGACGGACTAAATAGTTTTTTTTGTTTTTACCTAGGCAACTACCGCATTAAATATATTTCTACAGAATCGGAATCGTGTTGAAAGTAGAAACTCGATATTCAAAAGGCTATCAATCAAAAAAATATTAAATCCAGTGGATAAAACTTTATTTACTTGCATACCAAACAAAGTACCAAAGAAGGAACTTTTTTTTTTTTTCTTTTTCCGTTTTCATTTTCGTATAAGTTATGGTTATATATCGGTTCCGGTCATTAGTACGGACACGAAACGAATCGCAAGCGCGCCACTGGCGACATCAAGAGTGAGCTACCTACACCAAAAAAGGCGCGCTTCTACAGAGTCGTGATGTTTGAAAGCCACGGCGAGGAGGGCATTCAGCCTCGGGTCGCATTGGAATCAAGACGTCACGAAACTGTTCTCGATTCGTGGTGCTCAGTTATTGTGTTAGTTGTAATTTGTGATCATTTTGTTAATTGGTGATTTTAATTAACGCCGTCGCACCCAGTGTGTGTATAATTTAGCTAGTGTGATTCATTTGATAGTAAATTATAATGTGATCTGAACTGTAAACTGTTTTTCTATTGCGCACTAACCAACACTACCCACACTACGCCCACAGTAGTTAAAATATCGTTGATAATAGCGAAAGTCACATACCCGTCTCCGACATATATATTATGTTAGAGGGGTTTCTGGCTAAATAATAAAAGCCACACGAGTCGATCGAAGATTAAGCTACGCTTGCCACGGTGGGTGACAATCCATTACATATCGAGACCTCTCCGTGCCTCGGAAAGTACGCAGCAACAGCAAGCAGCAAGGCAGTTGTTCCTTGCTGTCATTCGTAATTCTTTGACCGTCGTTATGGGTAGACGTCAGAAGCCCAAAAGTCTGACCAACTGTTCGATAGGCAGTTGCTCCATGCAAAATACTTGTGTTCTGCTGCACCTGGTTAGACTGGAAGCCGATCTCAACATAGATCATCTGCCTAGCTTTTTCCCAACTATGTTGGGGTCGGCTTCAAGTCTAACCGGATGCAGCTGAATAACAGTATTTTACATGGAGCGACTGCCTATCTGACCTCCACAACCCAGTAACTGGGTAATACGATACTCCTTGGTAAGACTGGTTGTCAGACTTTGGGGCTTCTAACGACCCGTAACGGCAGACAAAGATCTATGAATGACAGCCAGGACCAACGGCTTAACGTGCTTTCCGAGGCACGGAGGAGTCTTGGTATGTAAAGATGGTCACCCATCCGCGGACCAACCCCGGCAAGCGTAGCTTAACCGGATCCGACCTAAGCCGACCCCAACGTATATAGTTGGGAAAAGGCTTCTGCTGTTTGGAACAGGGAGAGGGAGGCCTTTGCCCTCAGTGGTACAATACACGCTAGTTAGATAGATAGATATTATGTTAATTCTATTCTATACATTTTGGAAGATATTGTTAATAAATCATCAATCTTAATTCTGAGTAGTGGAATTAATTTGAGTTTCACAGAATTCGATCCAATTATTATGAAACATATTGTTATTCACTGACAAGTACAAATAATGGAAGGATTACAATTAGTCTAAGTATCTGTCAGTCCTTTGTAAATATATACCTAGGTATTATAACAATTACTAAAATTGTGTTCAATAGTGTGCGGTGCTACCTACATTTAGGAATATTCGACTAGGTATTTATATCAAGTTAATTATTACATCACACTGAGACAGTGAGGCGGGGTCGCGGCAGACCACGTAGGAGATGGCGGGACGAGCTGGATAAGTTCCATCAAACCTGGAAAGAGGACGCGCGGGCTCGCGAAAGGTGGAAGGAGTGGAGGGAGGCCTTTGCCCAAGAGTGGGAGAGGGAAGGCAGGCAAAAAAAAAAAAACAATACCTCAAAGTTCTAATCATACCAGGTGTTTGACCATCGTCAGCAAATTTAGATGACCAACTCTCAGTGTGTTAAGGCGACGATAACCGACTTTTAATGATTTTATACTGAAGATCACGTCTAAACGAGCAGTGTTAATGATTTGAAAAAAATATGTATTAAATTAGAGCATTTCTTAATAACTTTATATAGGAACATTTTAGATTTAGTTTATATTACATAGTGAAATTAATTTGTAAAGTTAAGTATGTCTAATGCTGATAAAAAACTGAGAATCACGCAAAATCTATAAAGCGTATTTTTCTGAAACCTTCACCATTTTAAAGATAATTTAATTATTGATCTTTTCTTCTCTAAAGATATAATATTTTTTGTTTTAAATATAATAAATTAATAATGCGTGCAATTTGGGACCGCGCTCCTTGATGGGCGAGTCCTATTACTGGCTGGACGTACGACGCGTTACATAAACTCAGTACAAAACACGCAAGCTAACCACTCAGGCGCTCGGTATATATCTGCGTCTTAATTGAATTTTTAAGGTTTTCAAAAGCCAGGTGTTAGTTACCTATGGCCCGAAACAGAACAGTCAAGATACTTTTTCACAACAATAGTTTCATAATGTAAACCCCGCTTAACTGCCATAAATTTGTCGGCTAATAAGTAAGTATACCACGTCTTGGTGATCCTATGGGCTATGTCAACGACTGACTTTTGTTGAAGTTTGGGAAACTCATCTTATAGATAGTACCAGCTCGGGTGAATATAGATAAACATATCATCCAGGTATACCAACGTACCCACGGTTAGGTAGTTCATTATTCCTGCCGGGGTTGCGGTTTTGTTCGAAAGGATTACCGTGACCTCTGGCAATACAGGCAACTGAAGGAACACGGGTAGGTTTTAGTCAGTAAGAGTCTGACACGCCCTCCCGCTCCACCCAGAGCGGGAGAAGTTATTTGATAATTTCCCACCCAAAAAAAAGGTATACGAACGTTGTATTACATTCCCGAGGCTGTGAAAATAAAGAAAACGAATTTTCCCAGATATGAGACCTACCTAGATCGCTTTTTTGCCCCCATAAACCCCTAAATTGCAACTTTCATCGAAATCGTTAGAGCAGTTTTCGAGAACGTGATTATATATGAATATATATTAACATTTATACAAATATTTCTCATTTAATAGTATAGGATAGACCATATACACAGCGAGGGCAGATCACCCTTAACACTGTTGTTATAACATCTGCAGTTCACCTTGACGAACATTGTATGAAAATAACACTACCCCACTGTGTAGACCATTCAAATGGAACTCTACATAACATGTAGTAGCAATAAAGCTACAGTGTAAGGCATGTATGTCTTACAATGTGCTGAAGTGGCCCCGAAGGATACCGTTTTACCGTGTTACTCCGACCCTTGTTCCAAGGAGAAAGGGCCTAATCACACGAACCACTTCGCAGCGAAAAAGTGTGGGTGCTTACTTGTAAATAGTATTGCTGCAGTTTCTTACAGTTGCATTGTAGAAACTACAATATCAGATCACAAATGGTCGTCGCAACTTTTGTTTCCGATCGCTAGTGCGCGGTCTCGCTGGTGGTTGCAATGTGGCTGCGATGTGGTCGGTATCGACCACACGTTTCATTTTGACGGCAAAATGTGGTCCGTGTGAATAAACTATTCATTTTCAAACAAATTAGCGCCCGTCCACGTGTTGTCGATGTTGTGTGGTGTGATTGGGCCCTTAAACGCTGAAATTACTTTGAGTTGTGACAACCAACTACTGCTAGCGATGACGTCGGCAGTCGGCTACATCATCTTTTGATTTCTAAATGACATGGTTTTATTTCATTTCTAGTCGATTTTTCATCACTTTAGTTCATATTTAGTTTTTGTTCTTTCTTATTTACTGAATTATAACGAAAGTTATTTTTTTTAACTTATCTAGTCAAGACACATGTGTCCAGCTCGTCTTGCCATCGCTTTGGGTTTACCTTGAGGCCTGCCAACTGAAAACTGTCATGTTAACAGTCACAGTTAACAGGGATGCTAGAAATGTGCATCCCATTCAGTTATTATAATCTACGTGCCAAGGAGACACTACATCCTTTATAAAAAAAACACAACATTTTTTTCTATGAAAAAGAGTGTTTTTTTATGAAGAGTGCGACGTAAAACGTTGGGATTAGATGTCATCTGAATATGAGAGTGTTTACGAGTCTCTCCGGGGAAGTCTCGCTTTACATGACCTTTCCATCGAACACCTACTAACCGTAACAAGATTCGACCTCGCCACCAGCCACCAAGGCTAGATATTCCATAAACAAAATCACCTTATTTCTATGATGTGCTGTTCCTAAGTAGGTAAAGAGGTTTATTCGCAAGGGGAATGGACCGAAGTAGGTATGTTGTCATACTTGTTTTACTTAGCACTCAGCACTAAACTTAGAACCTATCGGTGGAGCTTCGCCGCTTCCACCTAAACCTACAGTTAATCAAAACCTTGTGAACAAGCCGATTTGAGTTCTACTAAGTATTGAATTATTTAACAATGATGAGTATTCATCAGTTGTGTGTGACCACTTGCCCGATTAATGCGACCCGTCTCCGCTATTAAAACGATAATCTCTTTAGAGCTCAAAATTGTACAGCGATGCGAAAATATTCGAGATTGTAACGATGACAGGCTCCAACTGTCTCATAAGGATTATTCGGATTTACAATAAAAGGTATTCCTACAATTTGTTTGCAATTTTGTGAGAGAGTTAAATCAAATCATCGAAAGGAAACTTGAGATTATTAAACATTAGCTGAGCCGACAGAAGTTGTCCTGTCCATAGTTCACACAAAAAACCCATACAAATAAGGACGTTCAATTTTGACATTTTTCCGGAAAACGTTTCTAATATTTCTTTCCACAAAAATCAAATTCGGACCTATTACAAACATTTTTAAATAAATAATAGTCATATCGGTCCAGCCGTTCTTAAGTGATGCTTAGCAACAAACAGCGTTTCATTTTTATTAATGAATTAGCTTTTGCCCGCGGCTTCGCCTGCGTGGATGTCGGAAAATATCCCACGGGAACGTACTACCGAGATTTCATACCTAATAACATAGGAAAAGGTCATTGACTCCAACCGCTGCGCCCGCGTTGATCCGCGTAATTTTGAAACTGTGATATCTTTTAAACTATTCATTTAAATGAATGATTTAAAGGCATATTCTAATTTAAATTAAATGCCCAATTTAAATAACAAATTTTTTTGGATAAGGATTAATACTATACCGGTCAAAAAAGCTTCGGAAATAGCAAATAAATTTGTATCAAATTCTGAAAGATAAAAATGGTTATTTTGGATCATCCTTAGAAGATAGACAAATGCCATTCCGGACTTTTTGTTGAACTTTTTAAGATAAACAATACCGTAGAACATAAATTTGATGTATCTCTTTTGGTTAACGCAGCGCACGCCAGTAAAGCTCCCAGTCGGCATGATTTTTTCCGTCTTCTTCAACAATAATCGTCATACACAAAACCGTAATGAATTATACACTAAAACCTTTCGCATAAATTACCCCGTCCATTGGTGAAAACCGTTTGAAAATCCGTTCGGTAGTTTTTGAGTTTATCGCGTTCAGACAGACAGACGCGGCGGGGGACTTTGTTTTATAATAATTATGTAAGGATAAGGATGAGAGAATATTATAGCTAGCCAATATAAAATAAACAAACCCACACACGAAAGTAAGCTTTACCATGACAAAATAAAACTTAGAATCGTCAATTAAACATGAACCATTACCCGTGCTAGCAGACGAATGGAAATGTAATAAAACCGCAGTTTTCAAGAGTTTAGGGTCTGGGCTTTACGGCTCTACCAAAGCGCATTCATAACTGCACTTTACTGGAATCTGAACCATTTTACGAAAAGGAATTTCTTAACAGATTAACCAGTGCATGGAAATCTTTAGGAATTTTATACTTTTACTCCGGTCTGGAATAGCTTTAAAATCTGTAAAATGGAGCCAGTGCAGACCACGGATAACCTCAAGTCTGTTTTCAGCTAGATGCACAGTACTATTTATTTTTAGGTCGTACATTATAGGAACGGCGTAAATATGATATTATTCATCATCATTCATCCCATTATTAGCCCAATTAAATGTATTATTATTCTTATTATTTATTTGAGTTGACATTGAACTATTTAATTTAATTATAATTTGTTAAATGATTTTCAGGCAAGGCAAGACAAAACAAAGAAGTTGCTAGACGCACCGAAAACGCCTGGAAGAGCTATTGGGCCATGAAAGATCTAATGAAGGGCGATCTTCCTCTATCCCTCAAGAGAAGACTCATCGACGTGTGTATTCTTCCCATCCTCACGTATGGTTCTCAAACACGGTCTTTGACAATTCAGCAGAGGTCCACGCTCGGGGTTTGCCAGAGAGCTATGGAACGGAGTATTCTTGGTATTAAACTTGTGGACCGGGTTAAGAATACGACAATCCGTTCCATCACTAAAATAACTGATGTCACTCGGAAAGCTGCCACGCTTAAATGGAATTGGGCTGGACACATCTGCCGTATGTCAAACGATCAATGGGCCAAACTTACGACCTTAATGGCAAACGACATCGCGGCAGGCCCAAACGGAGATGGCGGGATGAACTGGACTCCTTTAAGAAAGATTGGTCCTTGGAAGCTCTGGACAGAGAGAGATGGAAAGAGGGTAGGGAGGCCTTTGCCCAGCAGTGGGACAATAATGGCTAAGAAAAAAAAAATGATTTTCTATTCCTAATCTTAAATTCTGAATGAGTTGACATTAACATTTTACTATAGGTAATTTTTATATTTATCATGCATGATGTTAATTTTTAAATGTGTTACTTATATGAAAGTTTTTTTTAATGTCATTTAGAATATTTCAAACACAATGTAAATTGTTTGTGAATAAATGAATTGAATTGAATTAACGAAGAACATATAATTTAGACACGTCGAGGAAATAAAATCCTGTGAAAACCGATTTAGGCATGTTGCATCACATAATCATATCACAGTATGCTCGGCACCGCCTCACTTCACCGACGCGTCGCGCCGTCAATAACCGCAATACCTAACCTAACTCCACAGCGACGGCGAGACGTAAGCACGGCGACCAACCGACGTAAGCCCAACGACCACCCGAAGTAAGCCCAGCGACCACCCGACTTAAGCACGGCGACCACCCCACGTAATTACGACTTATTTTAAGTTCTACTTATTTTTTTTACCCTTCTCATGTTTTTATGTTGACATTAATTTACAAAGCCGTTGTAATCTGGAAATTGCATAATTATTCTGAATAATTTCTTGTTGGCCGGATGTTCCTGGAGATCTCTTCTATTTAAATAAAAATACCATTGTAGGGACTCTAACACTGGCTGTCAAGCAAGAGCGAGGACGAGCTACGATCAGTTCCTGAATCTACATGCAATTATGACTTTGTGCCAGTATTCTACGCTAGTTTCAAGTAAAAATATCGTGGTAATTTTTTTTTTACATTTATGTGAATACGCGTTTCACTAAAAATAAATTGCCTGAACAAACAGTAAAGATTTTACATTCATATTGTAAAGAGAAAAGATTTCTTTTTTTTATTTATAATGAATAAACTCAAAATCCACTGACCAGATTTAAAAAAATATTTGACCAGTAGGATGCTATACAAGGTGATACTATACAGGGATATCAACGCAAAAACTGTTACCACAGATTCAGTACATGTTTTTTTTTTTTTTTTTCCTTTATTATAAAGAACCTGGTTCTTAATAATTAATTACAATCTAGCCTATAAGACTAATAAGCAATTTTAATCTAACTTAATTTTTTACGTAATGATTATTTAAAAAATTAGAATAGTGTTGATTGTACTTTACACAAGTTCGTTCCACTTTCTTAGAGTCTGATCTTTTAATATAAACACTTTGTTCATGTGTTATATGTGTGTCATTGGCACTATTATTTCTACACTTTTTACACTACACTAACTCAAAAGGTTTTGTTCGTTTTAGTCTTCGCACTATATTTGTTTGGTCTAGCAGCTGAATTGCCTCGATGTTCACATGTCGGTGGAGTCGGTGTTCATGGGCCTTAGCAAATTTTTGGATTATTCTGGTGACGGGTTCCATTTTTAAGTCACGATGGAGGTCGTCATTTCTTATATACCAGGGCGCATTAACAATACTCCTGAGTACCTTATTCTGGAATGTTTGTATAATTTTGATGTTGGTCGGTTTAGTACAGCCCCACAGTTGGATGCCATACGTCCATATCGGCATGAGAATATGCTTATATAATAAAATTTTGTTGTGTATCGATAGGCAAGAACCCCGTCCAATCAACCAATACATGTTTTTAAAACGCATGTCTAGTACATGATTCTGAACAACCCTGGGTTTAAATTTTTCGTCGGTTATTTAAAAAAAATTTTGACCGCGTAGGTATTGCTATATTACTGAATCCATGGGAACAGTTTTCGTGTCGATGTCCTTGCCACCCTGTACTATCACTGATTAACATTTATAAAGATATCACGAGGGCGGAGCCGCTGGCGGAAGCTAGTTTTTACATAATAACAATACGTAGATACTGAACTTTCAGAACCCACAAGTTTTTAAAAGAGTCGAAACACTCAAAGTCTCAACTCGATTCCATATTGAAGTCATAGAAGTTATACCAACCACTTAACCTAAACTGTTTTCACAAATTTCAATATAATTTGATTCCCCTTCGACCAGTTCCCAACATTTGCTTTGGGTTAAAAAGACTTTAATATCTATGACAACCAATAATAATTAGGTGATATTTGGTAGAGTTTCTTTACCAATATAAAGTTGTAAATCTCATTCCTAATTTATTTATTTCTGACACTCATTTGGGAATTGTGAGTCGTGAATTGTGAGAGAAGTTGAACTATATTGATTTCGGTCCTCGATAGACTAAAGAGTGGCCAATTTTGTTCGCTTAAAGTCAATTTTCTATTACGCAATTTCATTCTCGACATGTTCTTGGAAAGTTTGAATCCAATCACCTTGGTTCACCCCGGGGACCGACAGAGAGGTATTAAGTAAGCCACGCGGACGATGAGTTTTCACGTAAAATATTTGCGAACCGAAGAACGCATAAAATTCTAGTGTTTAGAAAGACCTACCTGTATTTTTTAACAACACCAACACCAAAAAATATCAGTAATTTCCAAACACTGACAATAAAAATTGAGGTAGTTCGAAACACGGTTCCCACCGTCACGAGTTCATGACACAGTCATCATATTACCTTTATATGTATAAATCTTAAATACATTCATTCATTCAATGACTGACAAGGCTCGGGCCTATAACATCGAGACGCCATTGTTGCGCAACTGGTCGCCCTTACGCGTCACAGTAACCCAGTGGAAACAGCTAGGAAGGACAGTTGTCTAACAAAAATATCATCACGACTCATTCGGAACCCCTCATACCTATTTCACGTTTAGCGCACTGCTTATAACTACAAGTACACTTCTGCCTTGCTAAGCCGAAAGACGCTATCTCAATCGGAGTAAGTTTGGAGAAAATTTACTTTTTTGTAAATTGTAATTTATGGAAAATCTTAGAAATAAAAAAACTTCTTAGTGGTTTTTTTTAATGTTTCATGTTAGATAGCGGCAATTTGGCTTATACTATTAGAGCTAGCGCGCACGGGCACCTTTTGTCTCCGCAACTAATTTGTCTCTTACATCAAGTCTAACTATGGGTTAGTATGAAAGTGCGCGTACGTAGCGACACGACAGTCGGGAGACTTTTTTGTCTACGGGTTTGGAGACTGGCCGGCGACGCAACTGTCGCTCCGTCTATTGGTTGCAATGCAAGTGCGCGCACGGCGACAAAAAAGTTGCCGGCCTGTCAGTTGCAGCTCAACCGCCCCCGTTGACAGAGCGCGTCTCTTCACCTAACGTATTTATTCGCGTACGCTATTCTACACAAAATAGAGAAAAAGTAATAATCGGATATTAATAGACTGATTGTTTTTTTTTTGGAAATGCTCTCAATTTTCTAAACATTGTATGAAATTTTCCTGTGTATATAATTAAGTAAAGCCATATTTGTTACGGCCGCGAATCATATTTTAATCAACATAAAACCTGACACTGACCTGCAAAATGCAAAAAACGTAAGAAAATTTTAATTTCGCGGGCTCCCCTGACGCTACCCCCTTAATAGAGAGATGAGAGCTTTCTTAAATTTTGATAGGGGCATATTTTTTATACTATCGGGTATTTTATTATAAATTTTCGAAGCCATTCCAAAAAGCTATTTTTCATTAAAGTGGTTCTGCATTTTATGCCGCACAATTGATTTTCATATTGAGAACGCATTGGAGTTTTTTTACATCGGAAATTTTTGTAAAAAGGTGTAAATTCATTTTAACAAACAAAACAGTCTCGTTGATGTACAGACGCCAGCACATCAAGCTACCCGAAACTGTCAAAGTTTTCTAATCAACTTTAAACCTTATG
Source organism: Agrochola litura (assembly GCA_949152395.1). NCBI lineage: Eukaryota > Metazoa > Arthropoda > Insecta > Lepidoptera > Noctuidae > Agrochola > Agrochola litura. The sequence continues at coordinate 1,965,007 of OX424490.1, forward strand.
TATCAGCGATAAAGTTGAAAATCAATTAAAGAAATTTGACAGATTGTAGTAGCTTGTGGTGCTGGCGTCTGTACATAGTTGGCAAAATAAGTAATTTAAAATGGGGTGAACAAGATTCGGTCGTTTTTAAGCCACACAAGGATCGAATACATCGTTTTTGCGCTTTAAAACAGTATCTCTTTCAGTAGATTGCCCCCAATAAATAACACCAAATCTCAGAACTGATGCAATCAATCCGTGATACGCTATTAAAAGTGTTTGTGTATTAACTTATTTTGACAGCTGAAATAGTGCTCAGATTTATTTAATTTTAGACAAATTTCTGTCACTCCATAATGGGTGCACCCAACATTGCCATTATCGCTGTCGTCTTCAGTTTCTTAGAACAAGCGCACAGATCACAACCGTCTCTTGGAAATCCATGTTGATGAATGCGGCAAATTTTTTACGAAAAAGTTGCGTTGCTATCGCTCCCGTGTGCGCATCGTCCAAATCTCGGCACGGAGACAGCCACAAAGACATAAAAGTTGCTGAGAAACTAAGTTGCCCGTGCACGCTAGCTTTTAGATGCGAAATTGTTAAAGCTATTGAATGGTATAAAAAACTAAAAGATAGCGCCTTTCGGCTTAGCAGGGCAGACTAGCGCTTGTAGTTCTGCGTAACGCTAAACGCCTTCGAACTACATAGAACGCAATCACTTCCGATAAAGTTTTGCTAAGTAACCGCAACATTGAGCCAAATAGCCGTGAAGCGTACTTCACAAAACTATCTTTGATCAAATTACGTGCCAGAAAACTATCCTTTGGGGAATGTGCTAAATGAAGCGAAGCATATACCTACATGTACACCCGATTTCGCTTCTCAACTAAACTAAAACAAGACGTCAAATGGAATTGGGAAAAACCTCTTTTTTTGCTCTGTGGGCTGGAGCAGGACACCTGGCAAGAAAAAAATATATTTTACGCATTAAATATCGATTTATTTCGTGTTTTTTAGTTAATTTAATAAAAGAAGTTTAACATCACGCTTTGTTTCCCCGAAGGGTTGGGCAGAGGTGTACCTGTAGCAGGTACACCCACATTTAGCCATTTATGTTTAAGTCCCATGTAATAGGGGCAAGCCTATTCTATATATAGCCTATATAATATAAAAATATATAAATAAAAAAAAGAAGTTTATACAGTGCATAAAATATATTTTTATCCTCTTTAAGTATACAAGTACAATTTCAAATGCCTCATATCAAATGCCATTACAAACATATTCCAGTAAAACATCAGTATCATCATCATCATCATCATCATCAGCCTATAATGTTCCCACTGCTGGGACACAGGCCTCCTCTCTGTGAGAGGGAGTGGGCCGTAATCCACCACGCGGGCCCAGTGCGGGTTGGTCAAACATCATTATGGAAGGTCTTAATTCAATCTTTATTCAAAAACTTTTAATAATAAATTGTCCAGCCGCGTAATCAGTTTTATTGCCACTTCGGCAATAAAACTAATTTATAATTCAAGCTTAGATTGTTTTTGTACAATAGAAATACAAAGTCGAAAGAAAAATTTGAGGGTCAACACATAAATCGATCTAGGGATCCCGAGAACTCTTGCCTACCGTATCAAGCAGGAGGTCCCGTCTCCTGCGTTTAAACAAACTACCTATTTATGAACTAACGAACAATGTGGATAGCACCATTTTCTTCTTTTTGTAGCGACGGTACATCTATACACCGTGAAATTTGAATCACAGTTTTGTTAGAATAAATGTTGTTCAGACCATGGTCTACTACCATTTTACAGCATCCAATTTAAAAAAAATACATAATTGGTTTTTGAAAAAACACAAAAAAAAACAAAGTTTAAAATGTCAAGATTATCGTTACTCCCTACAACACAGACACCACGCATGGGACACAGCATTGTCTACAGGGAAATGTACCTCCATAAACGAAATTTAGTAAGCAGTAGATAATCTTGACATTTTAAACTTTGTCTTTTTGTGTTTTTTCAAAAACCAATTTATGTTTTTTTTTTATTTGATTCTGTAGAATGGTAGTCGACCATGGTCTGAATAAAGTTTGTTCCAGCAAAACTGTAATTAAAATTTCACGGTGTATTATACTGTTTAGGTGCTAGCATAAAGAAGTGGGTTCCTGGTACAGACCGAATGTGCCCTAGCAGTTGAGAGTACATCATGCTGACTTAAATGTCTCGCGGATGGTGGCGCATGTGTTGGATCATTCAGTTCCCTTCATAATGTTTGAACTGACTGGTGCTGATCCATACGTCATGTTCGTGAATGGGCACCGTCAGTTGGGACTAGTCGTCTCTTAGCTGCTACGGCCTATTTTAATTACTTACTTTATTTTTGTATTTTAATTTTTTTTTTTAATTGTTTTTAACATGCACGTCTTTCTACATCGTTCTCACAATACGTACCTATAATTTCAACATGTTTCAAATTATTGGTTACATCATCTGTAACCAATAATTTGGTTTAAAAGAGTGGTCCATGAAGTTTCTTGCCCGTTCTTCTCCACTTCGGAATGGGCAACTAACTTCATCTTTCTGACTGAACGACTCCTTGATAGTCCATACGTGCCTATAGATAGGTTAATAGAAATAAATTTAAAAAAACTGTACCGATCGGTGCGGGTGAAATAGTCCCGTGTTAACATTTGCGCTCCGAAGATCAAACTGCAGATCTGTACTGGGAATCGAGCTTGGAAACCCGCTTCTTTATGCAAGCATCCTATGGGCCTTGTATGTGGCCGCGTTTAGCGATGTCTAAAGCGTTTTTGACATCGTTAAGGGTGCAGGTGGACAGACATTTGGGATGCTGTGCAAGGAGTACGTACCATCGAAGAAACCCATACCTATACACCGTAAGGACTATTTCTGCTTGCAGCGCTCAGCCACTATAGTAACGGTTACCTACGAAAAAAAAAGGGTCGTGTGGACGGGATTTTGTTTTCAAATTGCTTAGTTATAGGTTTCTTCGATGGTACCTATTATGATCGTGCAGTATAGTTACGTAAGTAAATACAATATTTAAAGAAGTGTTGTTTAGAATCGACTACCGAATCAATATCTGAGAAACCAAAAAAACAAAAAAAGAACAACTGCTCTCCTACCAAGATTATCCTTTTTTTTAAGAAACAGAGCTCTACCGAAAAATCCTACGACGAAACAACATGACTCAATTGAAAGCAGTACTTACCTTATTTGCAGGTTAGACTTACTTGCAACTTATCAACGAAAATGCAAGAAAAATGGTTTGACACAAGTCCATCATAAATTGTAAGTACTGTGCATAAAATTGCAAATATTCTTTGGTCGGGATGTCTGAGGTTGTGCATCTATTGCATGCACCCTGACCAGTCAGATTCTCAGCCACCTGGCTCATTCCTTAAGATGCTGTCCCCAAAACATACCAATAATATGCTAACGCCATCTTTCTGTCTGTCTGTCACAGTGCTGTATCTTTTTAAGTTTTTATACATAGTGGGTAGTTGCTAGTTGCCACAGGATATGAGCTATTATGGCCATTACAAATAATAAAAATAAGATCAATTATGACACCTACCACTTTACAATATACAGTGTGAGTCTTTATAATGTGCACAAATCGAAGGAAAAAAATTTAAAAAAAATGTTTTCTTCTCTTTGGTGTTTTATTGAGAAATTTGAAATGAAAAAAATATAGATTTTTGCTAAAAAAAACATGTGTATTTTCAATTTAGGGTAGTTTTTTTTTTTCACAATTTTCATTTTATGAGGATGCGTAATTACTTACAATTATTATGTAGTTTGTTTCATCGCGATAGATGATATAGTTTAAAAGTTACACCGTTGTGTTACAATTTTTTTTTTCCATCGGTAAAATTAAGCATAGATTCCCTCATTTCAATATGTGCACATTATAAAGACTCACACTGTATGTATTTATGTACATACATACATAGTAAGTATAATATTTTTGAGGTAAGGATCCCTCTTTGTGCGCGAGGTCGACTCAAACTTGCACGACAGTAAAAAGACGTTTACGTGTACAAAAAAATATCCTCTCAAAGCTGATAATATATCAATCTTAGAGAGGGACCTTACAGATTCGGAAGAAATTGGCAAAGTCTACAGATTTCAAGAACGATAAAGCAATTTATTTGATCTCGACTGAAAAGTCGACGTGAGCGCTCATAAAATAACTTATTAGGGATGAACCTTAGAGGGGAAGAGAACGGATACTGAATAACGAATACAATTGTTTGCAATTTTAGGTCGATAAGAGGACAAATGAAATAAAGAAATCGCTGCGAGGAAAATGTTACTTGACTTTCGAATTATTATAAAATATATTCGTTGTTCGGACTTAAACATAACTGGCGAAATGTGGGTATACTATAGCTGCACCTCTGCTTAACCCGTCGAGGAATACAGGCGTGATGTGATTATTTATTTATTAAAACTTTATGCACAAGTAAAAAAAAATACTCTACAAAGGCGGACTTAATGCCTGAGGCATTTTCTACCAGTCAACTTTGAGACTACTACTACTTTTTAACTTTGAGAGGCAAAACATGGGAAGTGCAACATAAGTGATAGATAACTTGAAAATGAATACATCCTAATACATAGATACATGCATATAAACCAATTAAACTTTGTCAGGAGAAATAACGATAGGTAGAGGAGAAAACAAATCCAGCAAATCAGCGCTGCAAAGATTCTGCCAACTTTTCACGAATATGTTCACGTGCTTTCACTTTGAAAGATAACCGACTGGTTGCCATTCTGATGTTCAGAGGGAGCGCATTCCAAAGAAATACCGCCTGGACAAAGAAAGAAGAATGAATAAAACCGGAGCAGTGAAAAGGACATCGTCGATGTTATGTATTCGTAATATTCGTAAACTTCTCCATAACGTCTACTTTGTTTATCTATGGAGATAAATGACAGAATATAGCATAATACCTATAGCATAATCAGGCTATAATATTCCCACTTATGGGACACAGGCCTCCTCTCCAACTCCATCACGCCGCCGGTCCGGTGCGGGTTGGCGGCTGTTACATGTCTTCGAATTTTTGGTTCTAGAACAATGACAATTTCCATAAGATGTTATTCTTTACCGTTTTGAGAGCACTGGTTATGATAACACAAATTAGAGTGCCCGTCTTGGTTCTAACCTGCGACCCACAACTCGTCACTATCGGTCATTACTGCTCTATACCTACCTAGTTCATAATAATTACCTCAATCATACATAATTTATGTTATCGAAGACTGCTTCCGCAGCTCCGCCGTCGGCGCAAGGTGAGCCGTACACACTGATGTGGTATCAGACGCGTAGGACACATGTCATTTAACTAAATTACCAGTTTTACTTTTCAAAAAAGTGTATATTGGAACCAATGACATGCTAAGTAAAAAAAAAATATATTTAAAAAACAAAAAACCCGACTGCAAAAACACATAACTGAAAAGAAAAAAACAAGCATTATAATCTATAGAATTTTGGTATTGCAGGCGGGACAATAACCTGAAAATGGTGTTTTATAAATAAAAATTTTGTAGTCGGGTTTATTGTTTTTGTTTTTTTATTTCTAGCTTTTTAGTTTTATTAAAATAATATGTATTGACTTATTACTAGCTTTTATTTGATACCAATAATGTAGTTTTTTTTTTTAAACCTACCCCTCCCTTTTTTTGTATTTGCAGATGCAATATATAAATATTATATAGCCTATAACACTCCCACAATTAATACGAATCTAACGACACCTCACATGTTAAAATCCATCAAGCCGTTTAGGCTACAGAGCGTGCCAAAGAAGTAGACATACATACATATTCTCGAAAAACATTACCCTCCTTCTGGGGCAGTCAGGTAATAAAAAGAGATACTCGTAGGTTACCTATCTACCCAACAGTCGATCTTCAAAACAGCACAATGTTATACTATTAGATGATACGTGGAAGTAGGACGGCATGTCGTAATTATCGGGAGCGAAAACGAGACAAGACGATACGTAACTAGGCTAATTAGCTAAGTTTTGACGTGCCACTTGCGGAGCGTGTTTATCCAGTCTAAAATACCTCTTTTTACTTATAATAACTTTGATGCGACCATAGATATTGACTGGGACATCATGACTTTGTAATGGCGAGTTCGATCCAAATTCGTGGTGTAGAAGCTTTTACCACGAACGGACAAAACATTTTACGGTGTGCGGTTTTAATGAAATTAGCAGGTAGGTACAATATGCCGCGCTCATAACGCTGTTACGTTTGAAAATAACAAAGCAAAAACTGCGTTGAAAACAGTATAAAACTGACATAAAATAGACCATAATTTTCGCCTTTGTTTCTGAACGTGTTTTTGAGGTTTGCGTCTTTACGGATGATTTTCATAATTTTAAGACTACACTTTTTTTGAGATTTTGTATAATTATCACGTACCTTCGTACATTTCTTGCTTCTGCATAGGTTACTTCTAGACAAATGAATACTACCTCGTTACTCCCTCGAAACTGCCTCGTTGGTCTAGTGGTCGCAAGCGCTACTGCTGAGCATGAGGTCCTGGGTTCGATTCCCGGGTCGGGCAAAGTGTTATTGGGTTTTTCTATCTGGAATTTCTCAGTAGCAGCCCGGAGTCTGGATTTGTGCCCGGTTGATGGTAACAGGCTCGCCCCCTATTACATGGGACTTAAACATAACTGGCGAAATGTGGGTGTACCTGCTACAGGTACACCTCTGCCCAACCCTTCGGGGAAACAAGGCGTGATGTTATGTTATGAATACTACCGTCGACCGCATCAGCATTTACCATCTGGTGAGATACTATCTATAGTGGTCAAAGTCCCCAGAAAGAAATCGCCTGTTCTATTATTGGTCCCGTACTTAGGGGTCCCGTCCTATATTCTCGGGAATATTATTCTAAACATAACGAGAGAAATGAAACCCATTCAGTTTTTACGTGGATCAAAAATGGCAGTCTAACAAAGAAGAAATAAAATAAGCTTTACACTCATAGCAATAAAGCTTATTATAGGATCCGGTAATCGCGCGAAAATAAAGAATTCAAAAGAAAAGTTATTGAAATGTGTGGATTCTTGCTTTTACATGCAAATGTCCTTTGTAAAGGTTGGTGCCTTTTGTAGGCCTTGGATTGTTGGCTCTTTGTTTAGATGGGACTTGTGGCTCAATGGCTGAAGTTTAAATGCTGTGTTAGTGTTGCTGACTAACGTGACTCCTATCAAAATCAAATAGTAGATTGTTATACGAGGGGCTATATTTTAGCCCCTTTGTAACGAGGTAGTTTTACTCCCGAGCTTTAGCGAGGGAATAAATAGAAACCGAGTTATAATGGGTTTTAGCGCCGTGTGTTACACTCTACTTTTCACTACGATTGCGAGAAAATAAAATAATCCTATACAAATACAATATTAAACAGTTTATTTTATTTAAATTTACAATTTGTACAATTCTGGATATTTAACGAGATGTTTTTTTCCGGCAACTTAATTTCAGTCCTCTCGAAGATGTTCTCACTAGATGATGACATTTTCACTGTTATAAATTATATTACGGTCACCAATTCAATTCGTAATTAGAGAAAAATTCTAAAGATTTCGCGCCAATGTCTTTTTTATTTCTTCTCTAGCTGCAACGCAATGCACGCATTCTACCGAAGAGATAGCCGCATTTAGTTCCATTTTCAAAAATAAAATGTTTTTCTTTTTTTTTGTGAACCAGTAATAAGTCGAGTCCATAATCATGATTATTCTACATAAGAATAAAGACTTTTTCGTTTTTCAAAGCTCGTTGGAACAGACAAAAATTAAAAAGAAATTACTTTTTCCCCTAGAGCAAGAAATTAAATTTTTTCCCCGCTCTGGTACTCTACAATGACGGCCTTTTTGAGCAAGAGGAGTGAAAAGTCATCATTCACACTAGACTAAGAATCACCACTCCGAACGTCAAAATTAAAACGCCCGCCCTTCACCACTTCCTAAGTGCTTTAGCTGGGAAGAAGAAGTGGCGCAACAAACTCCCCAGCAGCACAGCTGTCTGTTCAGTTAGAAAAACTTGATTCTATACAATAGTATGCAAAATAATTTACATTAAATACGCAATCAGAACATGAAGGCTATCTGGGTCGTTTTCAAAATATATGTACATTTTTTTTTTTTTAGTATATGGCAGAGACGAATCTAATCAAATTTTTTTCTTGTACTTCCTTCCATTTTTGTGGATGTTTTGATTTTAAAGGCTCTCGGTAACGTCTTTGTCGTTCAGCGGGCGTTAATGGCATCTTTCCTTAAACGGAAATGGAATTACTATTCACAATTAAGTGAATATGCTGTGACAATAATTTTAGTGAATATATGTGTAACGGAAAAAAAAATACAGTGGCACTCCGGGAGTGGCGACAGAAGTGAAAACTAAAATTAAAAAATCGGCACCGCAGTAATGAATGCGTTGATGTCTTTTACTGCACGCACCGCGGTAATCAACGCGTTGATGTCTTTTTAATGGTGTAACAGTGTCGCGAAATCAATGGTTTAGTCCCATCTCAAAAATGCCCAACGCGCCTAAAGAAATTTTCATTTAAAAAATTTTAACACAATGTTCACACAATTGAGCAAAATTAATGTTTCCCTAGCCTTCAAAAAAAATATTTTTGTAGTTTCACCCTCGAGTTACTCGTGAAATATGCATATAACTTTATTATAGCATTAACTACACTGACATGCTGCACTGTAAAGTATAGTACTTACCGAATTCACGTAGTTTGGCACTTTTAACACAACTTCTTAAAGTCCTTTTTACGACGCGCACGAATCGAAACCCACAGTTACTAAACAAAATGGCATAGCCGGAAGAAACTAGCACCCTCTCGTTGTAACTATTTTGACGCATAGATTTCTCATTTTGGAATTTACTTCTGTTATTATAAAATATCTTTTTGGTGCTTGTCATTTTTTTTTTGGTGCGAAAAGCACAGTATCGGTCGAAGTGGCGGTGCTTGGGAGAGACCTATGTCCAGCAGTGGACGTCTTTCGGTTGAAATGATGATGATGATGATGATTATAAAAAATCAACGTAACAAAAAGGAGTTACATAATTGAATGAAATATGAGACACGTGTTTATAAGCTAGTAAATAAATGGTTTATTAAAATAACATTGTTTTATTGTATATTATTACTAATAACTTACCCCTTCACCTGACAAAACATTGTTGAATCTGGTTACATAGTGCGTGCATTATTTATTATTTGCTGCATTTTTTTAATACGCGCGACTGTGGACATTGCAATTTTGTATGGGAAACAAATTATGACAGGAATTAAATTTAGTTTTCTAAAGCAATATGTTCGCAAAAACCTAAGACATTTCAAAATAAGAAGCGATTTCCATAATATAAATACACATAGTAAACATGAAATTGTGATACCCAAATTTAGATTAACTAAAACTAGTAAGTAATTTCTTATAAACGGTATCCGCTTTTATAATAAGTTGCCAAAGTCTGTTACAGAACTAAGCGATGGGAAGTTCAAAACCCACATCAAACGTGTCCTTATCAAAAAAGCATATTATAAGATTAAAGACTACGTTGAAGACAAGGGAGTTTGGCAATAATTCCTTCTGCACATGTGGCTTCCCTGGTACCTCATTAACGGCATAACAATGTAAATATCTATTAACTGCTCCCAAATTACGATGATTATTTTATTTTACTTTTTTTACATACTTCATTGACATAATCTTTTCAGTATTAGACATTATATACCTAGAATTTTCTATATTTTTTAAAATCAAATTAGATTTGTTACAACTGTAGTGGCAATCATGTCATTTGGTTTAAATAGGTTCTTATTTTTATTATTTTGTTTATCTTTTATATAGATTATTTTCTTTTCTTTTAGATTTTGTAAATGTGAGAACGTTGTAGGCTGTAAACTTGTGTACCATTTTTTATTTTACTAAGTACCTGGTACTCGTTGACAGGCCTACACTGTCCTCCCATACCTATTAACACTGTAATTTGAAAACATTGTAGAAACAATTTATTTTGAAAAGAGTAACCGTGGAGTTTTTTGCCGGCTCTTCTCCATAGGAAGCGACCAATTGGAACCGAGCTCCTAGCTTCTGACGTTTCATAAGTGCCCTTGTAGGTTTATGTGAAATAAAATATTTTGATTTTGAATAGAACCAATTTCCATATTAAAAAAAAACTATACTTGCAATTTTATTACTAATTAATTAGTCTGAATGTTGATTTATATGTTTACATTTCGAACTGTATTTTATTTTATTTTATTATACCAACAAGTTGGTGGACACATAATTACAACAAAATGTACCTACATACATTTTAAAAACGACCCATCTACTAGTTTATTTCATAGTAATATTAAACCTTCTCTTTGAATAATTCGTCTTTGTCCCAAACGACTGTTTGGATGACAACAAAACTTCAAGAATATAATACATTTCAACTGTATCTGTAAGTTTGGTCACGCCATGCCAACCTGTTAAATCTGAGGACTTGTAATGGTTTTGTGGTGTCTCACAAGTCCCGATTTGGGCACAAGTTTCAAAACTGCTTTGGTTCTGCAAAAGCATTGTAACGTGCTAAATTAGTCTTGACTTTATCTTGTAAGCGCATAAATTTATGCTTTAAATCACAGACTTTGGCAATATGAGATAAAATTGGAATCAAAAGCACTTTGCGAATCTGAGCATAATCTGAAAAGATTCCTTTTATTTTTTATTTACGTTCCGAACAGAGCAATTAGGAATAAGTGATACGTGTGTTGCGTTGTAAGTGAACGATAAATTTCCAATGGCCCGCGATATAATCGAGTTTGAAGTTTTTTGAAATAAATTCTTACTTGACTTTTTTTGCAATAGTCTCATTGCAAGAATTAAATACATACTATTCCTATGCTTCCAATGGAGCTATTGAAAAAAAGAAAGAAAAATAAGTTTAATTGTCACAGAAACACGTGCATAAAAGAAAAGAATAATAAAAATAAAATAAAACAATCGATTTAAATATAATCACGAGCACAAAACAGAAATATGCGGCAGTTGCTGGCACGTCATGACTGTGACAAGAAGGCTTCCACTCAGCATGATGCTGTCTATGGGGACCCACAGCACAGCGCTGATTTTCAGTGGTCACCCGAAAAAGTCGCTTTATTGCTTTTAGACTTGTGTAATATGCTTGCCATACTTGGACGCCATTATAAAAATTGGGGTTCCATTGAGAGTTTATAAAAACCTTTAAAATATATAATGTCCTTTGTACGTGAGGGCACTGTAAGACGTTGTTACAACACAAGGGGGCTGTTGCAGGGATCGAATGATGTACGTTCTACCAGAATAGGTATCCATACATATTTTCCGTTTCGGAGCTACATACTTCATTTGAATGTGGTGTTGTTGGCGTTTATAGATGTCGATTTATTTGTCTTCTGAATCGGTATTATTTCCAAAAGAAATTGATAAAAGTTAAAAGAAAATGATTAAAAGCTGCGATAGTCAAGAGCATTTTGCTAGTTGGCTGCTCTTAAATACGGACCGAAGCTTGGAGAACCGCGAAGTCAGCGCGAGCGCTCGGAAAGTGTATCATTCAGCAGCGATGAAGCCACCCTTGACCCTTGAGTTGAACAACCACCCTCGGCCCCCACTGAGGGAGCTCCCATTCGTCGAAAATTATTGCTAATGAAACTGAACGCAATAATCCATAGTACTTAAATATTCTGCGCCGTAATACAGCTTGTTTTAAATTTTGTCATTATTTTATTATTCATATTATTTACTAGCCACCGTGAATTCAAATTCTAAATATTTTATCTCACATAAACCTACATGGGCACTTACGAAACGTCAGAAGCTAGGTGCACTGTTCCAATTGGTCGTTTCCTATGGAGAAGAGCCGGCATGAAATGCCACGGTTACTCTTTTAAAAATAACTGGGTTTAACAACCAAATTACAGTGTTAATAGGTATATAGGACATTTTAGGCCTAGTACTTGTTGACAGGTCTATTGCGGTTGTTATATCATAGAAGTATGAAATAGTGTTATAGTGAAAAAAACCGGCCAAGTGCGTGTCAGACCACGCACATTGAAGGATTCCGTAGTTGGGACGAATTTATCCCAAAAACAAACTTATCTTTGTAGTTGAAAAACATGTTTTTGCAACCGCAAATATAAGTTGGTCAATTATTACTCGTTAACTTGTAAAGCCTACTTAGCTGTGATAGTTTTCCTTTTAAATTCGTTATATAAGCTACTGCCGTGATTTTTTTACGTGTCTAAAACTAACCATTTAGCTGGTAGGGTCACTTGACTCTAACAAAAATTTACACTTTAAAGCTTAACATTTCGAAAACGGATCCCTAAATCCAAAAATGGTTTTAACAAACTCACAATATTTTTGAACGACCTTTTCAACGACACTATGGCATTATGGAGAGAAAAAAAAATCTCTTTACGTCTAGGGGAGGTACCTTTAAAAAAATATGTTTTATTATTTTTATTTTACCGCTTTGTCGGCGTGATTAACATGTATACCCATGCCAAATTACAGCTTGCTAGTACTAAACATCTCTGAGCTAAGCCGCAGACAGACAGACAGACAGACAGACGGACGGACAGACAGACAGACAGACAGACGGACATGACGAAACTATAAGGGTTCCTTGTTGACTACGGAACCCTAAAAAGATGTGTCAAAAGGTCAAGATTACTATGCCAAATCTAAGTTAAATATATGAATGTTAATGTGTAATAAACATTCAGGAAATAAATGCTATGCATGCTATGCCCCATGGGAAGAAGGCGTGAGTTTATGTATGTATGTATGTAAATAAATGCTCTAAATCAGTGCTACTCCAAGTGTGCTCCGCGGAACCCCTGGGCTCCGCAAAGCGAAGGAAGCTGACCTCCGCAAAGCCTCTGTGGGGGCTCCGTGAAAATACTGATCACAATGAACCAGTACTTTCGCAGGGCCCTCACAGAGGCTTTGCGAGGGTCAGCTTCCTCAAGAACTAATTTTAGATTTGGCGGCATTTGCTTAATCACGTGTATGCAGGATATAATGGAACTACAACTAGGCGCTTTACTTTATATTCGTGATACAGTTCCTACGTTAAAAAAAAAACTTGGACACAGTGGAACAAGTTATGCAACATCTGAAAAAATTGCGTTTGAGCAGATCGCTGCCAAATCTAAAAAAAATCGTCAAAACTTGTCCATAGACAGCAATCCCGATTGTTTTCAATATTATTTATGAAGATAATGGCAGCAAACATAAAATTTAATACTACTGCTCCATACAGAAGTGAGATGGTTATCTCTGCGTAAATCTTTAACAAGGCTGTTTGAACTTAGACCAGAATTACAAAATGTGCGAAACAGGATTTTCAACTTATCAAAACAAAATACCGCAATAGAGTGAATGCTAAACCTGACATGCGACTTCAACTCTCTTCAATCAAGCCTGATATCAAACATTGATGAAAAGTAAAAATCTATTTCATACCGCGCAAAAGAAAAAGTAATGTCAAGTATTATGATTTTTAATGAAGAATACACATAAAACTAGGTTTTAATTATTTTAGGACTCCGTCAAATATTTCGTTTTCCAAAAGGGTTCCATCGCCAAAAAAGTTTAAGAACCGCTACTCTAAATGATGGTGAAAGCCGTATCAAAATCCATTGTGCAGTTTAAAAGACCTAAGCGGTCACACCGGCAAACCATATAAGTAAACCGTATACCAGCACTGCGACATTTATTTTTTAAATGTCGCAGCATATTATTTGCTGAGATAGGAGCCCTTTGGCCTCGTACAGGAATTTCTGCTTTAATTTTAATTTTACTTTGTTTTTTAATATCTTTTTAGGGTTCTGTAGCCAAATGGCTAAAAACGGAACCCTTATGGATTCGTCATGTCTGTCTGTCTGTCTGTCCGTCCGTATGTCACAGCCACTTTTTTCCGAAACTATGAGAACTATGCTGTTGAAACTTGGTAAGTAGATGTATTCTGTGAACCGCATTAAGATTTTCACACAAAAATAGAAAAAAAACAATAAATTTTGGGGGTTCCCCATACTTAGAACTGAAACTCAAAAATGTTTTTTCATCAAACCCATACGTGTGGGGTATCTATGGATAGGTCTTCAAAAATGATATTGAGGTTTCTAAAATCATGTTTTTTCTAAACTGAATAGTTTGCGCGAGAGACACTTCCAAAGTGGTAAAATGTGTGTCCCCGGGCCCTGTAACTTCTAAAATAAGAGAATGATAAAACTAAAAAAAATATATGATGTACAGACGCCAGCACATCAAGCTACCACAATCTGTCAATTTTATTTAATAGATTTTCAACTTTATCGTAGTTACGTATAAGGTTCAAAGTTGATTGGGAAAATTTGACAGTTTCGGGTAGCTTGATGTGCTGGCGTCTGTACATGACCATGTAAACTTCCACCGAAAATTGGTTTGAAAGAGATCTAGGTAAGTAGATAATGGGACGGAACCCTTCGTGCGCGAGTTTTTTGTTTATGTTTTAATGAGTGTATTTTAGTTTAATTTGTGATTTCCTGTGCGAGTCTTAATAAATACTTTTTCTTTCTTTCAAACAGAAAACTGACTATTGTATACTATGAATAAATATAGATAAGTTAGCTTTTCACCCCGACGTCTCCATCATGGATTTCGGATTTTCCTATAGAAACTTCAAAACCCCATTTCTCTATCATTAAGAGGCTCGGTTGACTAAAAGAAAAATGTTTTTTCTCAGGGCTCAAGCTATCTCCCATAGAAATCGGTGTAGGCCGGAAAGTAACTTTCAATAGCTTTCAATTCCACATAAGTACTTAATGGATGTAATTAACTAAATATGGAACAAATCCTAGCGTAGCTCATTTTTCAGATTATCTAAAGTACATACATCTTTTATGGGGTACTGTGTTAAATGTTACAACAAAATACCTTGTGACATATTGCAATTAAATGAAAGAAAATTTAAAACTCATATCAAAAGTACACTTTGTAAACAAGCATATTACAAATTAGAGGATTATATCCAAGATAAGAGTGCTTGGAAACATGCTGGTCCTGCTCCATAGGACAATTTAGAATCAAGACAAAATCAAACTGGTTGCTAATTTAATTGTAAAATTGATTATTTTGTGTTTTATGACATTGATTTTACATTCTGTGATTACTTTCTCACACACTTATTAATTACAAAATTTTAGGAAAATCGTCTATTTTTACAATGTTTGTAAATATGTGAGCACCATGTATCTATCACATATTAAATTATCTGTCGTTGCTTCATTTTAATTCTTTTTACCTATTGTGGTATAGTAATTTTATTCTAGGTGCATCGTCTTCACATATAGGTAATATTATTTAACTAATGTACGTGCATATACAAACAATTGTAAAACATTTTAAAAGAGTAACGGTGGAGTTTCTTGCCCATTCTTCTCCATACGAAAACTACCTTTTGGAAGGGGCGACTAGAATCAATTTTAATATTTTGTAAATTTTGACGTTCAAAAGTGCCATACATGGGCCTATTTGAAATAAATGATTTGACTTTGACTTTTGACTTTGACTTTAAGAAAGGTAAAGGTAATATTATTTTATCAATAATAAAATGTATTCCGATCATGATGGCGCCTTTCCTATAACAAGCAGCATGCGTAGCATGACCGTCCCACCATTGAAACGGGTTTTGTCGACGGAAGTATAGACAAAATGTCAGATTGTGATTATGCATTTTTTGTCGTGCCAGATTTCTTACCCAGAAGAGAATATTCGAAGATTTATCTTTTCAAAAATACTTTAACTTTCTATTTCAACAAACATTGTAGGTATCTACACAAAACACTTTTTTACAAAAAAAAAAAGCAACTGACTTCTAAAGAAAATACTACAAAGTGAAAAATTTGGTACAATATTTTTTTTTTATTCCACTTTTTAGTAGTAAACAACACAAATTCGTATACAACTTTTTGCTACGTAAACAACAGTAACAGGAAGTTTTATAACATCATCAACATACGCAAAGTGGACTTAATACGAATTATTGAAGCTAACTCAAAAACTACCAAATAAATTCATATCGGAAAATTGCGCGAGCTTCTTCTACCAAAAGTTTTTTTTTTTTTATATCTGTCTACAGTTGATGAAAGTATCGATGAACACATATAAAAAATATACATACAGATGAACATAGAACCTCCTCCTTTTTTGAAATAGGTTAAAAGTATAACAATTTTGTTTTTCGAAAGAATTTCTGACGTTATCCTAATCTCAAGATCAGGTACTGGAACTGGAAGTTGAGGTAATCAGTGTTGTGTTGAGGTAATCCCCGAGGGAGAATTACCGTCAGCTGAGTTTTAACAGTTCACTCTTTAAGCTCACAGTAGCGATTACTTTTAATATGAATAGTCTTTGAACCGATATTAAAGCCTTCGACTACAGGCACGCTCGCGAGAGGCGCGGCGCGACTTTGCGGCACGACTTTGTAATATCTATCAACTGGTTGGTACTTGGGTAGGTACACATTACCAAGGTACATCTTCTTGTCTAACTGACTGTGATCAGTAATCACGTAACATCTGGAACTAGGCTATATAGGCCGAGTTCTTCGTTGACGATGATGACAGTCCCATGGTCCTAGCGGGTGAAGGGTTATGCGGGTAAATACTAATGACGCGCTATTACCACTTGAATAAAAAGAATCATGGTCAAAGATGAGTCTGCAGATTTCAAAGTTTATTTTGTTTAAAAGTATGTATAACCCGTGCAATCCACGACGACGCGCCCCACTCCGCGATTACTGTACTGTAAGCTGAACTCTAGTACGGCGCGGAGCGGAGTGGGGCGCGTCTTCGTGGATTGCGCGGACTATATCTATGTATCTATTAGTATAATTTTTTTCGAGTTATACGTTGCACCTGCCATGTTTTGTCTCTGCTGTCTCTGCATCACCCTATATAAGGTTGACTGGTAGAAAATTCCTCAGGCATTCAGTTCACCTTTGTACAGTATTTTTTTACTCATGCATAAAGTTTTATATCTTTTATTTTATTTAGGTAATAATTGGGGGGCTTGTGGCTAAGTACTAACAGTCGCACGGGTCGATCTATTAGATTAAGCTACGCTTGCCGCGGTTGGTCCGTGGATGGGTGTCTATCTTTACATACCAAGAATCCTCCGTGCCTCGAAAAGCACGTTAAGCCGTTGGTCCCGGCTGTCATTTGTAGATCTTTGACAGTCGTTACGGTTCGACAGAAGCCCGAAAGTCTGACATATAGTTGAGAAAAGGCTAGGAAGATGATGATTTAGGTAATAATTTAAATGTTTGTTTGCTGTAAACTGTGAACTATAGACAAAAGCATGTGTGTGTTTGTCAGTAAAAAATGTAAGCAAAGCTAAATATAGCGCTACAACGTTATTTTGGCGCGTGGCCAAAATCGGAACTAACGACGCCATCTTGTTTTTTGACAAAACAATTGCACAAAATATACAAAACAGCGCCCCCTGCCAACGTGCAGTGTACTACATAACCTAAGTATGTAAATTACCGTTACGTTATCCTAATGTCCTTTTTATGCATGTTACTGCTCATATTAAATTGTTGCCAGTGATGTGCAGTTGACTGTACCTAACTATCTTTTGCCAATATTTAAAACTAGGTTTGCCCTTCAATATTGCTTCGCAAAAGAGTTTTCCATTGCTTTCTTCAGGCAGTTTTCCAATTAATTTGCTGAGGTAACCAACGGGGACACATACGAAAAGACACGATTAATAGTGGTTCATGGCGTCAATATTTAAAGTAGTCAACAGTACAGTCAACTGCACGTCCATTTTAACAATTCGACATTGACAGCGCCTTCACATCGTGGCAGTGTAGGGGGTTTTCGTAATTCAAGGGTTAATACAGTACCTATTTATTGGCGTACGGTTGACCGGGGGTACCTACTTTTAGTGCCATCATCGTCACATGAAATCTAAGTAACTCTGTGTCACCATAAAATATACCAACATGAATTATATGTTTAGGGGTATAAGGAACAGGGTGTAAAGTTCACTCATCCACCATAGAAAAGGGAGGATCCTCCGACCAGACGGGTGTTGTGTCTGGCGGGCAACTGCCCAACGGTTTGAAGTTGAAATCTTGTATGTCGATCGCTTGGTAAACTCTAATTGCGCGATGTAGGATTTGTGTGACGTCATGTCTATGATGCGTAGTTCGTATGTAGTTCGTACGTGTAATTTTATTTTAGGTGCATCGTCTTCACATATAATTATTTAACTAATGTGTGTTTACCTATATAAAATATTGTAAAACATTTAAAAAGTGATGGTGGAGTTTCTTACCCATTTTTCTCCATACGAAAACTACCTTTTGGAAAGGGTGACTAGAATTAATTTATTTATTTTTGTAAATTTTGACGTTCAAAAGTGCCTTATAAGGGGCCTATTTGAAAAACAGTGGCACTCCGGGAGTGCCAACAGAAGTGAAAACTTGAAAAAAAATCGGCACTGCAGTAATCAACGCGTTGATGTCTTTTACTCCACGCACTGCGGTAACAACGCCGGTGTCGCCACAGTGTCGCGAAATCAATGGTTTAGTCCCATCTCAAAAATGCCCAACGCGCCTAAATAAATTTTCACTTCAATAAATGATTTGACTTTGGCTGATATTGAGTAATTCCAAAATATTAATAATTAAGTCGTTGTGTATCGTGTACCTACCTACCTGTTTTCACATTGTTGTTGTTATTAGTCCCCGTGGCCTGGCTGAAGAGCGACGCGCCGGTGAGCCGGGCTCGTCGGAGGATCCACCACATTTTGGTCAAATTTCAATTTAAATTCAACCTACTTATCAAATTTAACTAATAAAGTAGCTTCAATATTTTAAAGTCACTGTTCTATAAAATTTTATAAAACTTATACTTCATATAACTAAACAGAAACGAAGAATATTAATTATATTGCATAGAAATAATACAAGGTATTGTATCCGGTTTCTGTTATGATTGTTTTTTGTCGTGATCGTAAAGACGCGCGTCGGTTTATCGCTCGGGTTGGGACACCCTCACCGCGTGACTACTACCACGGTACTGGCTGGCCCGATCGTCCGTCCTGGCATGGTTGGCATGACATTTTCAAACACTGGCATGCGCAGTACCTACGATACATTCCGTCTAACAGGTGAACCAGTATAAACGTTAGATTTCTGAATATCTAAAGCACATGACTAATTTAGGAGTTTTATATTCATGTGATCTAAAGTATTGAAGTGCCGAGCCCTTTACTGACTCTTCGATAAAGGGCCCTCTTATAGAGCTAGAAATAATATAAAATTATGTCACCAACACGCTTAGTGTGACCACAATAGAAACGGGTTTTGTCGACGGAAGAATAGACAAAATGACAGACAAACAATCGCAATTTGTAATTTTGTCTATTCTTCCGTCGACAAAGCCCATAGAAAACCCGTTTCTATGATTGTTACGTATGATTGTTGCTACGTATGCAGTACCTTTTTTTTTGGGTGGGAAATTATCAAATAACTTTGCTCTGGGCGGAGCGCGAGGGCGTGTCACCCGTGTTTCTTCAGTTGCCATGTTGCCGGCCACGACCTCTCTTTCGGACTTCTTCGCAACCCCGGCAAGCATTGGCCCTAGCGGACCCCGTCAGTTCTGCTGACATCTCTTTGAGGCGCGAATGGAACACAACGCGCTGTCGATCCGGGCTTGGTCCTTATCGGTCGGCGAGCTACCCATTGCTCACCATCCGCAAGCCCACGCCTACGGTGGCCGGAAATCGGCCTGCGATTCCCGACGCCCAGGTAGTCTCCTGCGGAAATTTGCCTCTCCCTCACGCGTTCCGCCTCCTCCTTCGCGAGCATTACTGCTTCGCAGAAGGAGGTGACGGCCTTCCATGCCCTCTCGCTCCGTACCATGGCCTGAACCAGGGCCGGACGCAAGAGATCACCGCCGCCGATCGCCTCCACGAGGACACGGCGATGCTCCGCCCAAGCCGGACAGACCTCCAACGTATGCTCCACCGTGTCCGGGCGATCCACACAATGGTGACACCCGGGCGTGTGCAGTACCTGATTCCTGTTTCGGAGCTTTAAGGCTCTTTTCTTTTTTAGATCCCAACGACTTGTAATTAGGGATGTAAAACGGTAAAATTACCCTGGTATAATACGGTAAAAAATGATATTTTACGGAATTTACGGTATTTTACAGTAAAATATGGTAATTTTCGGTACAAAACGTATTAAAAGTACTCATATAATCATACCCACCAAAACACTACAAATACGGAAGTGAGCATGTTTGTGTGTATCATGTGCATGTCACTTCTTTACTATTAAAGGATAAATGGATTTGAATGTTTGCCAGAGATAAAAGTAGTATCGGAAATTAAAAAAAAAACAGAAAACTGGGCCCGTGCGACTCATGCGTACTAAAAATCCCTAAAACTGAATTCTCAAGTCAAGAATTCAAGATATGAATCACACCATGTCCTCATCATCATCATCAGCCTGCTGGGACACAGGCCTTCTCTCTGTGAGAGGGAGTGGGCCGTAATCCACTACGCGGGCCCAGTGCGAGTTGGTAGATGTCAATGTCACATGTCTTCGAATTTTCGGTTCTAGGACATGCCGGTTTCCTCACGATGTTTTCCTTCACCGTTTTGAGAGCAGTGGTGATGAAATAATTTACACAAAGTAAAGCGCCTGTCTGGGTTCGAAACTACGACCTACAACTCGTAAGTCGCGGCCGTTACCACTGGGCCACCACTGCTCGTCAACATGTTGTGGATTATAATAATATAATCTGTGTGCAGAGGCAGAGCAAACGACAGCACAAATTAAAATTTAAAACTTAATAAGTCGCCGGTAATTTTACCGTAATTTATATAAATGACCGTAAAATACCCGTATTTTACCAGCGTTAAATTACGTAACTTTGCAACCCTACTTGTAATATGAAGGTACCTACTAGGCGTAGAAAGTGTGGGTACTTATTACATGAATATATAACCACATAACCACATGTGTATATACGTAAGATAGGACGAGTACCTAGGTAACTAATCTATAAAGATTTTGAAAAGTCACAATTAAAATGGAATGGTGGTACGAGTATGTCCACAATGTGTAAGTGCTGTGCTGTATTTATGCTTTAGGAATAAAAGAAAGAGGGACTCAAAATGGGGGTTTTAAGATAGAGATATTTTTTTTATCTTTCTACCTACTTTGATATGAAATTAACTATGGAAATTAAGAAACATTTAACATATTGGATCGATGCTAGAATTAACATCTCTTAAGTTTTACAGTTAGGAAGATCATCAGGTCAGGTATGAGGAACAAGGTGTAAAGTTCACTCATCCTCTAAAGAAAAGGGAGGACCGTCCGACCAGCTGGGTGTTGTGTCTGGTGGGCAACTGCCCATCGATTGATGTCGGGACGTTGTATATATGCTAGTCGCGCGGTAAAATCTGCTTGCGCGATGCAGGATTTTACGTGACGTCAGTGTGATGCGTAGTTTACATGTGGCGATGTAGAATATTGTAGATGCCGCCACAGGAAGATCAACCTCGAGTTAGTTTTCAACTCCGATCAGGCTATTCCTGTCGAACGCCTCCAGTCTTCAACAAAAAAAGAACTTGAAAATCAACAAACATAAAATAAATTATAAAATGTTCATATTTTATTAACTTTTCCACTACAGCTGCTTTTTTACCAGTGGTAGACACTGCAAATCGCATTTATAAACTAGTTTTCATTTAATTTGTGATCAACACAAAAGTAAACATAAACAAAACAATGCTGGGTTGTAGACGATGAACAGTGAAAGAAAGAAGAAAGAAAGAAAGAAAAATTGTTTTATTCTGCACAAAATAAACTGCCACCTATGACAAGCTTTCAGTTTTTAACCACATTAAGACCAGTTATTATTTATGAATATGGATTGATATTGAAAAAAATTATTTCCGTGTTCATTATGTAAGAAATTATTATTTTTGGAAATTACTTACTATTATTACTTATTTTAGTCTTTAACATTTCTCGGGACCCTGGGGTCCCGGACCTTTGGAAGGCGTACGAGGGGCCGAAGCCAACTCGCAGAGGCCCTTTAGACAGTTTTAAATGGAATGTGGCACCAACCGACGATATAGACGACTATAGTGGATTGGTTATCTCGAAAGAACTATGGAAGGGTTATGTCCCCTGCCTAATCAATGTTATGATATACACGGTTAAAATGGCAGGGGGTGACTTGCACACTCAATAATGGGCCCCCGAAAACTGTTTCTAGCACATAGTGACGGAGCGACAAGGGGGCAACATGTTTTGAGGTGCTTAAGCAGTGGAGAGGTATTCCACGGCTTTCAGAACAATCCCAGAGCCCGGAAGATGGTCAAGATCCCTACGAGCACTTACTGGAATATATCCTTCCTCCGAGCACGTTTGCTCTTGCGAATCTCATCTCAAGCCGGCCAATTAAGGCAAGAATGAGGTGGGAGCTCCGTTCCTCGTCAGTATTCACTCCAGCCGGCCAATAAAGGCAAGCCAGAGGTGAGGAACAAGATTTCTCCTGGGAGATCGGGTCCGTGGGGTCGCTACTGCCCAACAGCTCGCCACGTGCTGCCCTGCGGGTTTTTGTATCTCTCTTGGTCTGGCTCCTCAGCCCAGACTTGTTCCGGCAAAGTAAACTCTACCGGCACAGACTTAGAGTTCGGAGCGCGCAAGCCCCACCACGACGTCAACGTAGAGATACGGCGGTGGGGCTATTATTACTATTATTATAATTACTTACCATTCGCGATTTTAGTTTAGTGTTTTCCTTTTTTATGTCCAATTGTTCGTGTCTCTTCTCAATTCTCTACAGAGTTTTCTTTTCTTTTTATATTGTTTTGAACTAGCCTTTGTCCGTGGCAACGCCCGAGTTTAGGTTGGAAATTATCCTATGTCCTAACCCAGGTCATAGTCTACCCATGTGCCAAATTTCTTCTAAATCCATTCAACCGTTTTAGTGTGAAAGCAAACATATTCAAAAAAAATAAAAATAAAGAAAAACAAAGTAAAAAAAAAAAGAAAAAAAAGAAGAAAAGTAATAAATTTCTAAATTAATGTTTGTAATTTTTTTGGTGTACATAATAAAGAATATTCTATCTATCTATCATATTCACTTTTGCCTATTAGGAATACGGATTCATAATTTAATATCTAAAAAGTACTTAATATTTCCATGGTTGATATAAAGAAAGACAGTTAGAACCTGTCAATCATAGATCAATCTATCTAACCTTTACCCAACTACGTTGGGTTCGGCTTCCAGCCAGGGTTACCAGATTGGGTATTTTTTTCGCAATTTTGGGTAAAAATTTTACTCCTGGAGAAATTTTGGAGAAATGAAATATTTGGAGAAATGATTGGAGAAAAGAAAAAATCCATGGAGAATTTTGGGGTTTTTATTTTTATAATTTCCTACGTTGTTTCATATTTTCCGAACTGATAAAACAGTACGCTCACAGATCTCGAAATCTGTGAGTACGCTCGTTTTTCAGTTCGTATCTCTTAATAATGTATGGTTTGGTTCATTCTACTTCCACAATATTCTACATATTGTATATTGTTCATTCGTTTCATTCACTCATGATTGTTGTGTTATTGTTTCACACTTTCGAAGAGACAAGATTTATTTCGATCTATCAAAATTATCTTCAAAGTTCCAAGATAAAATGTCTTTCTGTTGAGTTAGTGTTACGTACAGACGCCAGCACATCAAGCTACCCGAAACTGTCAAATTTTCCCGATTAACTTTGAACCTTATCGTTCAACAATAAAGTTGAAAATCTATTAAATAAATTTGACAGATTGTAGTAGCGTGATGTGCTGGCGTCTGTACTATTTATTTAAATCATGTCAAAATCAAGACGATACAGTTCAGCTTGGGAAGCTGAACTGCAGATTTCTGGTAAATTATGTTTTAGATTTACTTCATTTGCCAAAAGAACACAGGTTTTACACTTTGTTTTTAACCGACTTTCAAAAAGGAGGAGGTTATTATGTTCATAGCGTATGTATGTTTTTATGTCCACCGATTTCTCCGTCAATTGTAGACCGATTTCGAAAATTATTTTTTATTTGAAAGGGTTTGCTCTCTAGGTGGTCCCATATAAATTTTAAAAAGTGAAAAATTTAAAAAAATACAGTAAAATAACAATCGTTTTCCAAAAAAACACTACAAAGTGAAAAATAACTTTTATTTCGGAAGTCGGTGGCAAAAAACGAAAATTCAAACCAGACACTGACTTCCGAAATTAAAGTTATTTTTACTTTGTAGTGATTTTTTTTTTGAAGTCGGTTGTTTTTTTTTTCACACTTTCGAAGAGATAAGATTTATTTAGATCTATCAAAATTATCTTCAAAGTTCAAAGATAAAATGTCTTTCTGTTGAGTTAGTGTTACGTACTATTTAATTAAATCATGTCAAAATCAAGACTTAAAAAGTTTTTTTCGTTACAATTTCTTGATAGTACAAATTCCTTGCCTTTGGGTAAAACTTAGAAAAATGGTATCATTTTGGAGAAAAAATATTTCAAATTTGGGGAGAAATAAAAAATCACATCTGGCAACGCTGCTTCCAGCAAAGGCTTCCTCATCATTGGAATCATTAATACATCTCTCTGATTTTGTTATTTTTTTTCCATTGAATGACTTTTTCACATTTCATGATTTTTGACAAAAAAAAAATTGTTCTTTACTCGATGAGCTCTAGACAATGTGATATGTCTATGAGACAATGACATCCCCACATGCCAGGGTTAGATTTATTTTTTCCATAGACATATTAATGATTTTTTCACAATGAAAACTTTATTGTATGGAGACTTCCCATAGACATATTCTATTTCAGAGTGCTTTTCTTTTCTTCTAGCTCATTCGCAGTGTATTATCTATGCCATAGATAATACGCTTAATCTATGCTCATTCGATCGTTTGAAGATTCAACGTTCTGACTCATAGAGGAAAGTAATGTTCTGACTTCTGTGATCAACTGATCACGAATTTAAATACCTATTAATTTCAAGTTCATTCCTAAATATCTTCTCCTTGGAGGAAACATGTAAGTTCTGTATTATTTTATTTCTTACTAACGACCCGCTAGGAGTAATAGTGTTCTGTGCTAACGACTAACAAGCCGCCCGTGCCCTGCTTTGCACAGATAGAATGTAATAGATGTTAAAGCCGGTATTTCGCAAAGATTTTGGTATATCGATCGTGTATGTATTTCGTTAATTTCCCTTGATTCAATTTCCATCAAGAATTTCTCAGAAGCAGCCGGGGTCTGAATTTGTGCCCAATTGATGGCAGTAGGCTCGCCCTCTAAGACATTTTCGCCAGTAATGTTTAACTGGCGAAAAGGTGGGTGTACTATATATTTTGTAGAAACACCTCTGCCTAATCCTTCGGGGATGAAAGGCTTAAAGAAGAGAACGACTACGCTCTTTCGCCACGCTTCTGGAGTTGAAGAGAGAACAGGAAAGAGTTGAAGAGCTCCTGGGGCCCTTTCAGGAGCTCGGTCGTAATCCCGTCCTCACCAGGGGCTTTTCCCTTTTTAAGCTGTTTAAGAGCCGTCTCGATTTCGTCTTGGCTGACTTCTGGCAGGTATTCCGTGAAATGGCGGGTTACGGTGGCTCTGGAATCCTCATTTTCGGGATCAGGTCGAGATGCATGCGATGCGTATGATTGGCCGTAAAAGTTTTCGACTTCCGAAAGTATCTCCGGCTGCGAAACAGCGATATCCCCAGTAGGTTTGGTAAATTTCGTCAGATGGCTCCTCCCAAGCGATTGGACGAACACTTAAGCCCCAAATTTTGCTCAATGGTTACCTCTCTAAAACATGTATTGGAGCGTCGAAGGTTACGTAGTCTCGTCGTACCAATGTTCTAATATTGTTGTTGAGTGCCCGTTGTTTTGACGAAGTGATAGGTGGGTTTTCATGTCGCTTCATCGTCTTTTTATCCGTTATGATGAAATCTATCTCATTTTTCGTCATAGTGTCGGGAACTCTCCTCGTCCACTTTCTTTGGGGCTTTTTCTTAAAGAAGGAATTCATCAAGAAAAGCCCCTCCTTCTCAAGGAAGTTGCCAAGCATTTGCCCCCTATGATTTCTGCTGCCAAACCCGTAAAGTCAAAGTCAAATAATTTATTTCAATTAGGCACAAAAAAGCACTTTGGAACGTCAAAAGTTACAAAAAATAGAATTTATTCTAGTCGCCCCTTCCAAAAGGTAGTTTTCGTATGGAGAAGAATGGGCAAGAAACTCCACCGTTACTCTTTTAAAATGTTTTACAATATTTTGTATACATTAATTATATGTGAAGACGATGCACCTGAAATAAGATTACTATACCACAATAGGTAAAAAACTTTTTTACAAAAAATACAACCAACTTCTAAACTACAAAGTGAAAAATAACTTTAATTTCGGAAGTCGGTGTCTTTGGATCAGTATTTTAGTTTTTTGACACCGACTTCCGAAATTAAAGTTATTTTTCACTTTGTAGTTTAGAAGTTGGTTGTATTTTTTGTAAAAAAGTTTTATTTTTCGCTTTTTAGTGGGTTGATTTGCAATTTATCTAAGTTACAATATCCTTATGTCAACTGTTCATCAAAAATACCCAAATCGCTATAGATGTGCCTTTAATATTTGAAGAGTTCCCTCGATTTCTCCAAGATGGGACCAACTTGAAAGTATACCCTTTCAAACAAAAAATAATTTTTCAAATCGGTCCAGCCGTCTTCGAGTAATCGGGGAACATACATATAAAAAAATTAAAAAAAAATCCGACGAATTGAGAACCTCCTCCTTTTTTTTGAAGTCGATTAAAAAAAAATAAAAATTAAGCAATGACAGAAAAAAATATTATCTAATGGATACATGGTGTTCACATATTTACAAGCATTGTAAAAGTAGGTACCTATACGATATTTCTAAAAAAAATACAAGTAATATTAATTAGTCAGTGTGTGAGTTCAAGTAAAAACAAAGACAAGACTTCTATATCCTCGTGTAGTAATAATATGTTATAGTTAGATATCTGCATTATTTCATTTTTATGTTATTAATAATATTTATTCTTATAATTAATTGTACAGTTGCCTTATATTCTAAGCACTGTTTATTTTATTTTGTTACATGTTTAATAGAAAAATCACTGAACCTGACTTGATTTCCGTACATCTTTTTTTTTTCGGGTGACCACTGAAAATCAGCGCTGTGCTGTGGGTCCCCCATAGCACTGCATCATGCTGAGTGGAAGCCTTCTTGTCACAATCATGTCGTGCAGCTGCCGACTAAGTAATTTCTGTTCTATGCTCGTGATGTGTTATGTACTTTGTGTTGTTCTCTGATTACTCTTGTCTTTTATGTATGCACATGTTTCTGCGACAAATAAACCTATTTTTAGGGTTCCGTACCTCAAAAGGAAAAAACGGAACCCTTATAGGATCACTCGTGTGTCTGTCTGTCTGTCTGTCTGTCCGTCTGTCACAGCCAATTTACTCCGAATCTAATGGACCGATTAAGTTGAAATTTGGTACACATGTGTATTTCTGTGACCCAAACACGAATGTGTAACGTAAATAATTTAATTTTGAATATAGGTGTCACTTTTGGGGCGCAAACAATAAAATTAAAAAAAAAGTTTTGCTAACAGTACCGTGTGACATATCAAATGAAAGAACTTGTTGCGAGGATCTTAAATATATTTTTTATATAATTTAAAAATAAATACTTTTAAAGATATTTGATAAATTCAAAGAAAATTGACCATTCCCCCCCCCCTTATCTCCGAAACTACTGGACCAAAAATTTTGAAAAAAATACATAGTATGGCTCTTTACTCATAGATTACAGGAAAACCTATAAGAAGTATATGGTTTTAAAATACCATGGTAAATCTCTCAATATTGTGCGTAAAAACTTACATTTCGTCGCTCGGCATCCAAAAGGCCCATCTCTCTAGCTACTATAATATCAAAATATCAAAAATGTTTGACCGTCTGCTTAATACACAAATAAATAAAACTGTAAATGTTCATGACAACCAATTCGGGTTTCGGCGTGGTTTGTCAACAGAAAGTGCAGTGTTGTGCCTTAAGCATATACTATCACATACTTACTTACTATACACAGCGTGGGACGCCGATTTATGCTAGGTTCATCGATTTATTCAAGGTTTCTGATCAGGTTGCTTATGACGTATTGTGGAGAAAGATGGAGAAGGATAGGTTGCCAACGGAGCTTATAAACATCTTTAAATAGTGGTATGATAACCAGATCAATAGTGTACGATGGGCTGGAACTTTTTCCAAGCCATACAGGTTGGAATGCGGGGTGAGGCAGGATTGGCGAGCTCAGCAGCACCAGAGTGGGTTGCTATATAGATGGTATTTGTGTAAATAATATTAGCTATGCAGACGATATGGTGCTTCTGAGCGCGTCAATCTATGGTCTCAGAAAGTAATTGGTCGCCAAATGTGAGCAGTATGCCAAAACACATGGTTTGATGTATAACTCCAATAGGACGGTGCTGCCCCGTTTTTGTAGCGCATCGGGAATATTCGCGGACACACATATTAATTGCTTTTACGCAACGATGCGAATGAGGTGTGCATCCCTGGTACGCAGAGTACGGGCCAGCTCCAACAATATCGTTAGCAGTCTGGATTGCATGTACATCAATCACTGCAGTGCCGTCTCCCATGGGGTGAAATAAATTTAAACTAGATTACGTGGGGTACTCAGAAAGTTTTGTGATACTAGAAAAAAATATACTACAGGTTATTTTTTTTTTTATATCTTTTGGAAGAACTCTCCATTGGCATACACAGTTTTATACGTCTAAACCAATTTTCATAACACATTTTCCAGTCCGCATCAGACACCTCTCCAATCTCCTTCTCAAATGCACCCAGTGCATCTTCAGGTGATGAAAACTGTTTTCTTTTGAGTTGATTTTTTATTTTGGGGAACAAGAAAAAGTCGCACGGAGCCAAATCGGGACTGTAAGGAGGATGACCTATAAATTTGACCGGTGTGCTGTCCAGAAAGTTCCTTGTTTTGAGCGCCGAGTGAGCCAGCGCGTTGTCGTGGTGAAGCAGTAGCCCACGGAGGCCAGTGTTCGGTCGCTTGCTGCTTGCAGTAGTAAAAACTTCTGGCAAACATTTGGTAACATACCATTCAGCATTGATGCTTCTTTGATCTCGTCAGGGTATTGACACCAGATAACCTGGTAGAAAAAAAAAAAACTTGCGATCAACATTTTGCCTGCACTTCTGGCTCGCTTCACTTTGGTAGGCGTTGGTTCATTTTGAAACAGCCACACGGTCGACTGATGCTTCATTTCTGGATCATATTGATAAATCCAAGATTTATCACCCGTAATGATATCTTAAACGCGCCGAGACGAGCCTGCTACCAATTTTGCTATCATGTCTCGGCACCATTCTACCCGAACCTCCTTCTGACCCTGCGTTAGATTTTACGGTACCAGCGTGAAACTATCTTCCATAACCGAAGATGCCTGTGTAGAATTTCATGCACACTTCCCGATCCAATCGGCAGTATACACCGTGAAATTTGAATCACAGTTTTGCTAGAACAAACTTTATTCAGACCATGGTCTACTACCATTCAACAGAATCAAATAAAAAAAAAACATAAATTGGTCTGTGTTGTAGGGAGTAACGATAATCTTGACATTTTAAACTTTGCTTTTTTGTGTTATTTCAAAAACCAATTATGTTTTTTTTTATTGGATGCTGTAGAATGGTAGTAGACCATGGTTTGAATAACGTTTATTCTAGTAAACTGTGATTCAAATTTCACGGTGTATGCTGAACCTCTTCATATGTAATTCGCCTATTCTCTTGAATTAAATTTTTCACAGCCAGCACTTTTTCAACAACCGTCATAGGGCGGCCACTTCTTTCTTTATTCTGCCAAAATTACTAAACCACCCATAAATTCGTTGAACCAGCGAAAAACAGTCTCTTTAGAAGGCCTTTTTTCTATGAACACCAATTGAAGTCTTTCAAACGATTCTTCTGGATTTAGTCGACATTTGAAATCGTACAAAATCATCGCGCGAAAATTTTCTCGTTATAAATCCAGTTTTCAGTAAGACAGAGTATTTTGATTTTGCTCGTAAAAAAATGTGGAGGGAATTTCGAATTTGGAATGTTATGTTTTTTTGTAATAAATAGTCATCGTTTTAATTGACATCAAAACCAGCCAGTATTCTATAGACAAAAACTGTTAGTCGCAAAACTTTCTAAGTGACCTCGTAAAATAAGTTAACATAGTTCATACGTTTACTAACGCAATGAGTCTTTGTTACTTGAATAAAGAAAAATATCTGGATGATAATTTTTTTTTGAATGGATGATATTTTTTTTTTTTTTAAATGAAACCTAGCTAGATCGATTTATCGCTCCTGAAACCCCCTGCATACTAAATTTAATAAAAATTCTTGGAGCCGTTTCCGAGATTCAGATTGTATATACATTGGTATATACAATAATTGCTCGTTTAAAGGTATTATTATTATATTAATACCGCGAATGTCAAATTTTTTACGAAAATCTGGTTTTTGTTTTATTTCATTCTACACGTTCAAATAAGTGACCCTGCAATTTAAAAAAAAAATGTCATAGTCGCGGTATTGGATGCCGAGCGATGATTTGCAGTTGAAATGTATGGGAGAACATGTTTTTCAACTACAATGTTAAGTTTGTTCTTGGGATAAATAAATTCATCTCAACTACGGAACCCTTCATTGTGCGTAGTCCGACACGCACTTGGCCGGTTTTTCTAATTAATCACAGAATGTAAAATAAATGTTAATAATTACACAATTAAATTAACAACCAGTTTGATTTTGTCTAGACTCTAAATTTTCCTATGGAGCTAGACCAGCATGCTTCCAAGCATTCTTATCTAGGATATAATCCTCTAATTTGTAATATGCTTGTTTACAAAGAGTACTTTTAATATGAGTTTTAAATTTTCTTTCAGTTAATTGTAATATATCACAAGGTATTTTGTTCTAACATTTAACAAAGTACCCCATAAAAGATGCATGTACTTTAGATAATCTGAAAAATGGTTGATCTATTTTATCTTTATTTCTAGTATTAAAATTAAGTATATCTGTCACTTATTTTATTAAAAAGATGTAGATTTTTCCTTACATACAACATAATATTTTCATAGATGAATTGGCAAGGTATCGTCATAATATTAATCTTTTTAAATAGTTCCCTGAGAGATTCGCGACGACATAGATTATAAATGGCTCTGACAGCTCTCTTTTGTAAAATAAAGATGGATTCAATGTCAGCAGCCCGACCCCACAGTAAAATGTCATATGACATACAATAGATAAAATAGGAATACGAAAACGAAATACGTAGGATCCTACTACCGATTCGTTGCAATTCTGTGCTCCCACTTTAGCGTTAAGAGCGTTTATCCTAAAAGTTGGCAACGTCGCAAATAGCTGTCAAATATTTACTTGTGTTGATTAATTTGGCAATATTATTGTATAGAAATAAGAAATATGGCTAACTAGAGAACTAAAATATTGATTACTAACTTCTGCCCGAGACTTCGTCCGCGAGCCTATAACCTTCCTCAAGAATTAGGCTATCCAATGCAAACAGAATTTTTCAAATCCGACTGGTAGTTCCGGAGATATGCCCTACATACGAACTTACAAACAAACAAACATACAAACAAACAACCTCTTTATAATATTATATTACATTCTAATATAGTACAGATGAAATGCAATAATTAATATCGCAACACCGAATATTTAGTATTGATGTAAAAAAGTATTTGGTATATTTTTTAAATGCCCTTATTTACACCTAAAACGGTTACAACATCAAATTCAGTGTTATAATTGCAATTCATTTTTAATGTTCTAGTTCACTAGTTAGACATATTTCATTCCATACTACTGTATGTCAAATTAAGCAAAACAGCGAAATATTTGACAGATATTTGCGACGTTGCCCACTTTCTGTATAAACACTCTTAATCCTCCATGAGAACGTTTAGTGAGCTAGTGAGCCCTAGTGGTGGAATGCAAGGTCTTGGAGATATCCTCGAAGGGATTTGTTTACCAGGAACCAGACTCCGCCTTGGGATAGCTGGTCTCTTTCTCGAAAATACAAAAGGTGGCCAGAGTCAAGGGTTATTGTGTCATCTCCCTCAACCCAAGAATGTGTCACCTTATTTTTCCAAGCTCTTCTTCTAGCTGCGCTTAGGTGTTCGTCGAGTCGTAACGTGCGCCCGTTATACATTGCTAAGGTCAGTTGGGTTTGGCGGCCATTCGTAACCCGGGGATTCTTCGCACCCCCAACCTTGCCGTTACCGTGACAACTGCCAAAATCAGGAATCACAAGGCAGCTGGGAACTGGGGGCCGTGGATAATTTTGGCTTGCCATTAGAGGGTTTGCCATTATCGCCACGCTGGGCATGCGAGTTTTTTTTTAAATATCTTTTCTTTTATTTTATTTTCAGATCCCTATTGAAAAAAGTTTATTAAACTTAAATAAGTGCTATGGACGAGTGGGAAATAGCAAAATCCCCAAACTATGAAACTAATAAGGACAAACTTTATCCTTATTCTGAGATTCCGTTTGACAACGAACATAAACTGGTCAAGATACCGTTTTGTATTAAAAATCTAATAGAACATGTAGATTATTTTGGTTTTGGAAGAATTAAACTTTCCAGCGGCACCATGGGGTTTCCTGACTGTTATAATGTAAACTACGAGTATAATTTGGTTGGAAAAGGTCCGGATAAAGGCAGAAAGATACCGAACAGGATACCAATGTCCTCAGTGGCAAGCCTTTCATACTCTACCCGTAATTACATAAAAGACAACTCTGTCCATACTGTCACTGTAAACCTTAAAAATAATGTGAAAAATTCAGTTCAAGACATTGCTCGTATAGTGAATAGCGAGCGGGGAAAAGTAATTGTTTATGGATACCGTGACGAAGAAATTGAAATGCTGGCTGACGAACTGATGAAGATGAAGCTAATATTTTACTGCCCGCTTTACATGATACCGGATAACCTACGATTAACCTACTGGAATACTTGTTATAGTGCCTATTTGGGCGTTAATGAACTCAAAAGAGAACTCTACAGAAACGTTAACAGAGGTGATATCGAGGCTGCCGTCATACTGACTGGATGTTTGACTAACCCCTACTGCGGCGGTGCTGTAGCTGACGTCGTTAACAAACTCCTCGCGAATAACGTCGGAAATGTTATCGTGTACGCTTGCAAATTATGGAATATCAATGACAAAGAGGTTGTGCGTAAGTATTTCCCATCAGTGTTTCAACACATGTTCAACGGCGACTGTATGACCATCATTAATAATCAAAACAATCAGGCGCTGGTTTTAGAGCCCAAAACAACGAAAGCGCGGGGAGACAGCCACTACAAGTCCAGTAACAAATCAGGCTGGAAGATAATTCCGATATGGGATGATAATAACGTATTATTCAAACTGTACAACATTGACAGCGATATGTATTTACAACTGTCTCCTACGGCTGGGGAGGACGGAGTCGGACAAGCAAGCGACTCGAAGGATTGTAAAGAACTAAGCGACAAGTTTTACTTTGAGCCGTTAATTATAATGAACGGACAAGTCGCTTTTAATATTTTCAATGGCGAGGATAACAAACGATTGGAGTTACGTGTCGATGTCGATACCTCGGAAGTCAAGGCCGTAGTAGTGCACAAAAGCGTTGACAGTGATCAGGATGAACGTGCCTCTTGGATTTTGACTACTTCATCCCAAGATAAGGAAAAATCTGATAAAAAAGACGAACAAGCTCAAAGTGAAGATGAAGAATTTTTTAATATTTATGATTATGATTAGAACTAACTTGATTGTGCACTAAGTAAGATTTCGAATAATATTTGAACAAGTTAATTCATATTTTTCTGAAAGATCACAAATTAAGTCAAAATTAAAAAAGCGATTTCTAGGGCTCCACATAATTATGTAGACCCATAACTAGGTACTTACAAAATTATGATCTTAATACATACAATATCTTTGATCCAATATTTTTAGATATTGATTGGATAAATATCATCGCTCATTCATATTTCCGAAGGTAGATGATGATTGCCGAGGCGCACAACTAAAATCGGAGGTAAATTGAGTTGTTACTAAAGGAGACGTTTCATTTTTGTATGGGACTCCGGCCATAACGTGTACACTTTAGAAAACCTGGGAAACAAACCCCTAAATACAATAAAGACTGTTTTTTCCCATAATATCTACTACTTTTTGGGCACAAAATAAAAACCGAAAATGTTTGAAGTTTGTCAGGAGAAATACGACCATCGACAGCTAGTTATTTTCGTCCAGAACTACCTACAATCCACAAAAGCAGTTTTTTTTTAATGATGAACCACACTTTCTAATTAATCAAAAAAGTTGTATCAGATAGCTATCTTATTATAGTACAGAAATACATGCCTTTCATATTTATAACGTCTACGTGATATTATTATGTTAAAATGTAACATGATTTCTGGACGAAAACAGTATGCAAGTAAAACGACGCCATAATGAATAGAATATGGCAATAATTTGTTAAACTATTATTTTTTGTGCCGAAGTAATCAGGGGAATAAACAGGAAAGAATATTTTTCTTTAATTCGTGGAACTTTTTCCTTTTTTTTCATTAACGTACACTTTATGGCCGAAAATGAAACATCTCCTTTACTCAATTCTAGATATTGAATGTATCTTTGAAAGGTATGCTTCTTGTGAAACACTGTAATGCATGCTGGAAAGGTTTGGATTCTTTAATTGTCCAATTGATTGATAAATGTTATTATAAGTATGTAAAAGTTTTATACTGGATGATCCATCAAAATGAGTCGGGCTGTAACTGTATTAATTAATTTCATACATGACTGAAGAGACGAACCCGCACTCTAATTGCGATACCCGTTCGGATTGACAACCCCTTTATTTTGACAACAAAAAAATCCATTATAGATATGATTCCGAACAACAACGCTGCACGCGGCAGTGCTGCCGCGCTGGTCCCTATACATTTCTTTTATATGAGATTACATTCCGAGCACGGCAGCAAACCTACCTATAGAAAATGTATGGGGACCAGTAGTGACGCGCAGCACTGCCGCGGCAGCACCGAGCCCGAACAAATTCTACCGACCTCAGTTTCAGATTTTCTTGTAAGTACCCATCTTTACGGATCAACCAGTACAATATGTAAACGGTATTCCTGGGTCAATGTACCTAATCCAATCATTAAGTACTTAAGGGGGAAGCGTCAGGGTCTTCCGCGAAATTAAAATTTTCTTACGTTTTTTGCATTTTGCAGGTCAGTGTCAGGTTTTATGTTGATTAAAATATGATTCGCGGTCGTAACAAATATGGTTTTACTCAATTATAATCATTACAATCAGCAATATAACTCCATAAGTTAGCAAAGGTGTCAAATGTCATCATTTCATGAAATCATAACATTTGACATCTTTATCTTCTTCTTAATCGCTATTGCTGATTGTAATGATTATAATTGAGTAAAGCCATATTTGTTACGACCGCGAATCATATTTTAATCAACATAAAACCTGACACTGACCTGCAAAATGCAAAAAACGTAAGAAAATTTGAATTTCGCGGAAGACCCTGACGCTTCCCCCTTAATGGATTGTTGACGCCGGGATAATAATACCATTAAGAATTGATTACGTAAGAAATACGTCTGATTACTGATTTAGATACTCGTATCAATTTTTTTTTAATTTCTATAATAAATACTATTAGGTAATAATAATGAACTTTACTTTTATTCAAAAGCCAACTCATCTGAACCCTTACACCAAACTCAGCCTGTATCAATAGATACAGACGCCAGCACATCAGGCTACTACAATCTGTCAAATTTATTGAATAGATTTTCAACTTTATCGCTGAAGCATAAGGTTCAAAGTTGATTGGGAAAATTTGACAGTTTCGGGTAGCTTTATGTGCTGGCGTCTGTACATTGAATTTTTTTTTAAATATATGTACAAACATGAACTTATGCCTTTTTTCCATGGGGGTAGGCAGAAACTACAAAACGCCACCTGCTACGATCCTTACATGCTTCTTTTTTTTTGTAAAATAATAAACATCCTTATAATATCATGCATCAGAAATACAGTTACAATACTTCCAATTTAGATATTTATTACAAAAATAAACATAAGAATTAAACTTTATACAAAAACAATACATAAACAAACACATCAATCCGATGAAAATGAAAACAGTCTTGTAGGTATGTCACCGTAAGATTGTGAGCACCGTTAGTTTATAATATATCGGTATAATTCCAATAATAATCGTCAGACATGAGCGACGTAATATTCCGAATGGCTGGTTCTGAGACTGCGACAAACTGACGAGCTTGCGCAGGCTCAGGCCGTCGGCTCTAGCCTGACGTATCGGCTTTGAAAGAAGCTATCTCTTAAAACTTCAGTCACGTAATTAGAAAAGAATAGACGTTATCACGTAAAATTTTCGTCCGTAAACCGACTTTACAGACAACCAATTTTTTCTTTTGAGTGTTTTCTTTTTGGGGGTAGATTGGAGAAAAACCCCTACCCCTGATTTTACATTAAAATTAACAATACATTCCAAAAAACGAATGTAGTTGTCCATTTTTTATGTGTTAGCTTATTTCATAACGATTGCAACGACATAAGTTTTATAAACAGCTCCCGTAAAAAACTGAGATATCATCATTTTAGTCTCAAACTCTCAAGTGGTCACGCTTCTGAGTGGTCCACACACAGATGACGTGTATTACGCCAAAAACACCCCTACCGAGAGGGGTCGAGAGAATAATGGATATCATTCATTTCCTAAAGACTTAAGGGTCTTCTGCGCGTGTTTTTTCGAAACTTTACACAGAAACATCGAAACAAAGAGGCGTGGCCATACACATTTGTTTATGCAAACACGGTGTTTTGTATGAAAATAAATGTTTATGTGTTAGGTTTTTTGTGTAATGTTTCGAAAAAAACACGCGCAGTTGACCCGGCTTAGATACGCAATTTTATGGCTTCCGAAAATTCGAGGTTATGTTTTAACCATTTTGTTGCGCACAGCACGCAATGCGCGATTAGTCGGGTAAAATAAAAACAGTTAGTAGTTTTAAAATGCTTTATATAAATAAACGAGCTTAATATAGAGAAAAAGGCAAAAATGCGTCTAATTGTGTGATGTGTGCGAGTGTGGGTGAGAGTGTGAAGTGTGTAAGAGTTAAAATTAGCATATATTTAGTTCTACTATAGGGTATATCTTTAGGTGTAAGTTAACCCTACCCGCGACAGTGTCTTGGGATTGAAAGAAGTGAAATACAGCTTCTTTCGATAACCATGCATATAGAAATTCAATTATAAGTTTGTTGAAGCGTAAATCATAACATTGTCGTAGGTATGTATGAAGTCATTATTGTAAAATACTCACAAGCCTCAGCGGTCACAACTCTCAAAGGGAAAATATTCTAGCTGGGAAGACTGTATGAAGAGAAACTCAAATTGTTCACTTAGTTTTATTAGGTACGCTAAAAACAAAAACGACTCTGTTATACTTAATTACACTGTTCAGAACTAATTCTATTCGAATGTCGCAATCGACGGTCCGGGAGCGAATGCCCGCCTGCGCATCCGCTCCTAGTCAAAAACCCCCAACGTTCCCGCGGCAAATCCCGCTCTCCAATTGGCCCACGATATCGGGCGATACCGTGGTCCAATCGTTGAGCCATTCATTCCACCAATCAATATTAAATCAAGGGTTGACATTCCCAAACAGTAGAAATTAATCGTTTACACAAAATTCCCTTGATGATATCTAAAACATATATTAATATAAGACAAAAATCCTAACAAAATTAATCCATTTTAACAATTATTATCTTTCAAAAACATAAGCTACTTAGCATAGCTTTATTAAAAGGAACAAAACCTAACAATCGTCCGTCCTGACATCGTGTGCGGCCCTG
Organism: Agrochola litura; assembly: GCA_949152395.1. Taxonomy (NCBI): domain Eukaryota; kingdom Metazoa; phylum Arthropoda; class Insecta; order Lepidoptera; family Noctuidae; genus Agrochola; species Agrochola litura. The sequence continues at coordinate 2,003,224 of OX424490.1, forward strand.
CACACGGCTCCAGGTGGAAACCTAACAATCGGATGTTTTTCCAGTTGCTTGAATTAATTACAATAATAATTAATAACCACTACTATTAATACTATAGAATTTAATACAATACACAATAATATAACGTAATACAATACAATCTACTCCTTAATTTTCAAACAACAACAATCGAACAAAATAGGGAAGACAAACATAAAACTATTTTTTTTTTTTTTTATCTCTGAACAGTTTTCAGAACGATATCCATCAGCAATCCAGCAATCGATTTGTAATCGAAACAAGGTGAACCCAAACGATCGATTAATTGGGTCACAAAACATCTTAGAGTAAGTTCACGACCGATCGATTATGTCGTGAAACAAAATAAATCCCTGAACGATCGATTTATCAGGGTGCCCTAATATCCCGAACGATCGATTAATCAGGAGGCCTAGCGACGCCCGCACGAGCCGATCGATTTATACTCGTGATGGCAGCCGAAAGGACTTGCTTTGGAGCTTTTTGCATCAAGCCGCGAACCAATCGATTCTCGCGTACTTGATCTGTAACAACGAATAATATTCTGTAATAACATTTAAATAAAAATAAAAATATAAAAAATAGTGCTCGTACTCTAATTCGAATTACGGCCAGTACTATTGTCGTCACTATCGCAACTATCATCAACATCATTTCCGTCGATTTCTAGAGCGGTCACGTGGATCCACGGTTTCATACGGTCCACAGCGACAGTTGTTGGACGTCTGCTTTCTGTACCGGCTAGTCCCGGTATCGGTGTTACAACGTAACGGTCCATACCTAGAACCTTACTAACACGGTATGGTCCCACAAAAGAAGGCATAAGTTTTTTGCTCTGTCCGTTATTACTAAAACAAGTCTTGGTTATTTTTACGAGCTCACCTTCACTGTAGGTGTGCGCGAGTTTTCTGTTTTTGTCATACCTATCCTTTTGTTTTGCCTGCTCTCTATCTATCCTAGTCTTAACTTCGTCGCGTATGTCCGATAAATCATGTTCATTACGAGTGGCTTCCGTGACAACATTAAGCATGGGATTAATTTCACTACTCATACAGGTTCCGAACATTACCTCTGATGGTGCCCTTCCTATAGTTTTTTGAATGGTGTTGTTGAGCCCCCATTGAATGTTACCCAAATGGCTGTTCCAACTCTTTTCACCATGTCTAGTGATTAACGCCTTCAAGGAATCGAGAATAGTACGGTTGTACCGCTCGACCTGCCCGTTCGACCTGGGGCTAGCTACCGCGTTTTAAACGTGTTTTATACCTTTATTTAAGCAAAATCGCTTGAATGTATGCGAGGTAAAACAGCTACCACGATCGCTTATGAGACGATCAGGGTTTCTAAATGTACTAAAGATGTCTTCTAGAGCCCTAATTACATTTTGGGTGTTGGTGTTTCTAACGGGTCTTAAGAAACAATATTTGGTAAAGCCGTTCACAACAGGTGAGTGAAACCCCTATTTGACTTCACAAAGGGTCCAAGGTGGTCCACATGAACCGTGTGGAATGAAATTTCTACTTTAGTGATAGGGTGCAGTAACCCTTCTCGAGTGCTTGAATTGTTTTTTTTTTTTTTTTTTTTTTTCATATGCACACTCAATGCAAGCGCTCACATACTTCTTGACGAACCTGGACATTTTGGGGAACCAATAATTATTTTAAAGTCTTCTCAATTCCGAAATGTCCAATGTCGTCATAATTGAGCTTACATACTTGCCCCCTTTTGGTACTACCCATCTGACCTTCTCCTCGGGAGAAATCTGCCAACTATGCTACAAGGTGAAAATGCTCGCAGTCTCGCTTTCGCTGAAGAAGAATCCCACCGATTCCTAACCTGCTTGCATCTGTGTGTAATTCAAATTCAGCAGCGGGGTCATATATATCTAAAACCGGCCTATTAGCCAAACTAGCTTTCAGCCTCTCGAACGCCCGCTTCTGATCGTCATTCCACTCCCAGGCTACGTCTTTTTGAGTAGTTTGCTAAGAGGGGACGAGATTTGTGCAAAGACCTAAACAGGGTACAACCAATATATTAACACGTCCATTGATTGAACGATGAAGTCCTCCAATTATGAAATACTGGTCATTAGGCTTTCCCGCTACGCTATTTTTCAAAAGAACGTACCCATCGAACGCATGTTAAGTCTCTACTTTAACTGATTATTTAGGGGACATGTTACACCTTTCTTCAATGAGCACAACATTTTGAAAATGAAAGCTAGACGTAAACTCCATTTAGCGACGCTACTATTTGGCGTTATTAAGTCTCATTCCCCTTCTTATTTATATGACAAACTATCGTGGACAAGAAGACACAGAATCGGTGAAGGAAGAAAATGTTCTCAGCAGTTTTCCGTCCCACGGCACAAGTCGGCGGCTTTTAGAGGCAGTTTTCGCTACGCTGCTACCAAATGCTGGAACAATATCCCTTCTCCTATTAAGTATAGTAAAAGTTGTTTGACTTTCAAATTTAAATTAAAAGAATTTTTATTAAGCCATCAAAAGGATGTTGAAAATGTTCGAGCCGACATATCAGCCATATAAAAAAAAAATTAACATTTATTTGTAATTTTTATCAATTTATTTTCAGTTTTATTTGTCATATATTATTGTCATAATTACCTACTCTAAATGATAATAAAAACCGCATCAATCTTCGTTTCGTATTTTTAGAAGAACGCAGTCACACGATTTTGCATTAAAGGTACTATCTACTTATAGATTATAGATTTATTATTTTTATATAGGTAATACACAGATATTGGATCTTTATTTTATATTTATTTCAGTTTTTCATTAATTATAACACACTGTACACACTGTATAAATGTTGTGACATGTACCTATGTCACAACATTTATTTGATTTAGTATGAGCTTTTCTAGATTATCCTATCTTATACTACCTTTAATTTATTTATTAAAACGGACTGACACTTCGTTTAGTATTATTCTAGCGTATGACACTCGTGGGTTGCAGCTGAAAATCAGCGTCAGGTGGTACACTTTGTGCTGCCATCTGACATTATGCTGAGCTGAGGCCCTTTTGGTATTATAATCATTGTTTTCTGTTCTTATAGTTTTAAGGTGTATTTTTCTGTCTTAATGCCAATAAACGCGATTTTCTTTCTTTCTTTCTTTCTTTTTTCTGATGCAGGACCATAAATATCAATTGTACTAGCTGTCGAAAACCTCAACAAGGTATCACTGTCATCAGAAAGTTCAGAACAAGGCAATTAATTCCCAATATTATAGAATTACAATTTACTCCCATCTTTATAGACCGATATGTGAGATTGCTCCGTGAACGATTGTCCCATTAGCACAGGGACCTCTAATCTACGGTCGGCCACGACTTTGCAAGCGACTCTTGCCTCTACCTCATCGACACTCATGTCAAGAGTCAAATTTCCTAGCGACTGGACTATGTTATTGCCAAATCTTTTCATTAGTGTAGGGACATTATCGTGAGATACACCTAGTTTCCTGGCAGCGGATTCCCTAATCAAGGTAACGTCACTCCCGAAATCTATAAAAGCTCTAAGTACACAACTATTAACTTTTATCTCTTTTATAAATTTTGAGCCAGGGTTGTTACCTATATGCGCGTCTTTATTGTTTATGAAATCAATTCTGCACTGCACCACTAGTGTTTGATACTCTGTCATCTGACTTACTATAACACTTTTCGGCGGTGTGACCGATCATATTACAACGTGTGCACTTCACCAACGGCTTAGTGCAGTGCAAGAAACTATGTCCCTTTTCCTTGCAATTGTAACATCTGCTGACGTGGCTCGGTCTGGCACTAGATCAAGCGCTTGCTGTATAAGCAGCGGCAGCGTGAGAATTATCAACATTCCACCTACTTTTTCTTTTAATCATGTCTTCTAAAGTTTGGCCGTAGTTCTGTTCGCACGAAAACGCGTTTAATAACTTTTCTTGCCATTCTTGCCAAGTAAATAAGATGGTATTCAAACTTTCGTACCATGTCTTGGCCAGACCTTGCAACTTTTGCATAGCGAAATGAATGGTGGTTCTTTCATCCCAACCGTATACCGAAGCGCACTCATTTACTTTTCTTAACCACACGTCCATTCGCTGGTTTTTGGACGAGGGATCAAAGTTTGGCAATATATTTTTGTGATCAATTCTCTGTAGCTGCGGTGCGTTTTGGTTTACAGATGGTAATGAGAGACCATCCCTCAAGTTCCCAATTATATCAAATAAGTCTCTTTTCGAAAAAAAATGGCTACGTGACCTTCGAATCCGTTCTGTGCAGTCGTGCTGCCATAGTCCACGCTCCGCACGTTGCTCTGCACATGGCTCAGCGTCCTGGCGCCGCCGCCGTGGTGACGTGGAGGTGCTGCGGAGACGGCTGTCCGCTCTCGGCTCGTCGCTGCGACGCGACGCGTGGTGATGATCTTCGGCGGCGCGCACACGGTCGCGCTCTCGCCGTAATTCATTTTCCAGCATCCGAAGCCGCTCACGGCTCAGCTCGATGTCCGGCTCGGGGCTTCGACTACGCAGCCGACTTCGGCTCCGCATGGCAGAGTGGGGCTCCCCGCGACCCGGAGTCACGAGCCTTCGTTGACCCGGTGACTTTCACATTACGCTGAAAATCTCGCGGTAAAAGGATTTGAGAACCGTATATTGGTGTATTGGGAAGTCAGTGATTGCAGACAGACAAAAACACTAAACGTTCGTTTAACTTTTCTTTAAATACCATTGGAAAACAGAATATAGGTACCTACAGATTATATCGTTTTAGTTGAGCATATTTGCTGAGCAAGTCACCAAGATTTTAAAATTATTGTCTCGTATTTCTTATACAAACAATCAAATAACATAGGCACCTTTGTTCCAAATATAACTACTTAAGTTCCACAAGTGATAAATGCGGTATGCGGCGTCAAGTGCTTCGCTCGCATCGGTTCAACCTATCGTAGGAGGTGTTGGGTGACGCGATGCTTGATAAGCGCCGTTCCAACCCAATAAAGCCAAACTTAAAAGTTCTATAACGACAAACTACAGCACAACTTTACCGTTGATTATATCCCTCAACCATTTGAATTGAGTCTCGCAATTTGCATACGAACCTGGGCCATATGCCAATTCAGTTGTTTATTAGGCTTCCATAGTATTAACACTGAACAGTGTAAATGAGTGTTCAATTGCTAAAATACTGTCGACCCACAAAATTAGTATTAATAATGATAAACAAAATGTTATTTCAACATTTCTACATAATAACATTCAGAACTTCAACAGTACATGATGACAAAATCTTAAAACAAAAGCGTGTTGGTACATAATTAACGCAATATCCTCAAGTTAATTCCGAGGCAAGATCCGTAATTATGATCACATCAAACAAAGTAGAGATACAATTTGGGCGTGTACTTACATTTTGGGTGCACATCCCACTTCTGAAGTGTAAAATACTCACAAGCCTCAGCGGTCACAACTCTCAAAGGGAAAATATTCTAGTTGGGAAGACTGTATGAAGAGAAACTCAAATTGTTCACTTAGTTTTATTAGGTACGCTAAAAACAAAAACGACTCTGTTATACTTAATTACACTGTTCAGAACTAATTCTATTCGAATGTCGCAATCGACGGTCCGGGAGCGAATGCCCGCCTGCGCATCCGCTCCTAGTCAAAAACCCCCAACGTTCCCGCGGCAAATCCCGCTCTCCAATTGGCCCACGATATCGGGCGATACCGTGGTCCAATCGTTGAGCCATTCATTCCACCAATCAATATTAAATCAAGGGTTGACATTCCCAAACAGTAGAAATTAATCGTTTACACAAAATTCCCTTGATGATATCTAAAACATATATTAATATAAGACAAAAATCCTAACAAAATTAATCCATTTTAACAATTATTATCTTTCAAAAACATAAGCTACTTAGCATAGCTTTATTAAAAGGAACAAAACCTAACATTATGTAAATTGTTTTGAAATAATATAGGTAATTATATTGTCAATTACAAAAAGATCACAACAACAAAATCACTGACTCTGAAGAAAAAGTAATATCAAGATACATCGTAACAAACAAAAAGTTTTTTTAACCATATAGCTTTTGGTCACACGGCGAAGTCCACGATTAGTTGAATAAAGGTCGTTATTATCAAAATGACCGGAACAAACCACCCTGGTTTTCGACGGCAGCCATTCTGGAGCATTCCGACTATATCTTATAGCTACTATCCATTTACTTTTTCATTTAGTATTAATTGGAAATCTAAAATATTAAATAAATAAAAAAAAGAAAATGAATATAACTCGCAGTAAGAAATCATATTTAAATTTGTTGAATCGAATAGGAAAAATTTAAATCATATTATGGCAACCCTCGCACTTTAAGTCACTGCTTTTGTTTGTTGAGGTTATTTGTTCCAAGTAACCTAAAATTCAATTATTAAAAAACGATGTTATTTCAAGTACATCAATGCTTAGGGGTGAAAAGTGATGCCGTGAGACTTTTTTTGTGATTTGCTATTGTTTTTATAAGTTTTCACTACACAGGAAAGCATAATTATATTTTTTTTAATCAATGTTAACAAGACGACGACTCATGACGTACTAAGAGCGATGAGCATGGTTTTAGTGTAGGTGTGTGCGTAAGCGGGTGTATTTACTTGCAGAAGCACGGTTTTGTGGCTTCACTTTTAATGTTCGCGGCGCGCCGTCTTCCTTTTTTGTTGGTCTGAGCTTACAATACAAACTCGTTCAGCTCAGAGTCACAACAATGTTGCGCGCTGTCATCACTAGCAATACGATCAGCTGACATGTTCATCATAATAATATTGTTTACAACACCGTGTAGACACCACCCAAGCGGTGTCTTTGTAACATAACTTAACATAAGGTTCATTTTTCCTATTACTTTTTAAACACAAGATAGGAGCAATAAGATCATAATTATCCTTTCCGATTAATAGTTTAGGTTGTGTGTCACATTTGCACAAGTCGTAGTCAATATAGTCCGAATAATTACTAAAGTCCATACACGATAAACGTTAAGTAGGTAAATTAAGTTCTTTCATTTTACGAGCACACAAAACGTTCGCCTGTTCTATTAGAAATGTCAAAACTTACGTTTTCCGTTTGGCACACGAGTTCACCGGAGTCCCATGCACTGCGGGCGCGCATGGTGACTGTCTTAGCGTGGAGTCCCGCCTGATCAGCGAGGTCAGTAGATATCAGCGTCACGGTGGCAATTTCATCGAGCAACGCGTGTGTGTGGATGTTGTCTTTAGGTCCATGAACGGTTACCGGCACTATTTTTAACAACACTTTAGGCACTGACGATTCACTAACACTAGTGGATGCACTGGTGTAGGCGTGGGCAACGGTATCGCGGAGCGACTCGTCGGGCGTCGATGTGTGCACCCGGGCTGCGTCCAACGCTGGGCGTGCCGTCTCTGGTCGCGGGACGGTCGCGGCCGGCGCCACCGGTCGCGCAGCGCTCGCTGTCGCTGGCGCCACTGGTCGCGCGGCCACGGGTGCCAGGGGCACGGTAGGCTTCGTCCAGTGAAGGAGATGATGATGTGGATGACCACACTCACAGCAGTCAGGAGTGCTGCATGCGGCGGGTTCATTATGCCGTGTGCTCAAGCACTTATAGCACAGATGTGTAGCACGTACAAATTGCCATCGATCGCGTCTCATAGCGCGTTTGAACTTGCCGCACTTGTCTAAAGCGTGCGTCGGAGAGGCACGACAAAACATACATTTATTATCAGAAGTAGTAGTGCACGCTAACACTGAATGAGTTTTTATATTATTATTGTTATATTTCTTTCTTACAGCGTCGTTCTGACTGTACTCAATATAACTGACACCGGAGGTTGCGACAACAGTTGCTTCCCTATACAAAAACTCCGAGAGCATTTCTGTTTTAGGTACCTATGGGACTATCTCGTCTCTCGTAGGTGTATTCTGCCCACTTGTTCATAAGGGCGGGCGGTAGTTTTGCAAGTATTATTGATGTTGTTTCTGGGCTTCTAAGGTACCTATTCCTGTAAGTTGAAGGCTTTGACGGCTATAGCGTAGTTTTTTACTTTTGTCGCAAAATTCACTATCTCTCTGTGGTATGCAGTTGGTAGAGGGTGGATTTTCTTCAGTTGTGCGAATATTTTATTGATTAAACATTCGGGTCTCCCGAATTGTAATTCCAGGGTATCGATTATCGCTTGCGGTGATGTGTTGCCGATGAGAAGCGATGACACGGCTTCTTTTGCGTCACCACGTAGACACTTCCGTAATCGCCAAATGTTTTCTGCATCGCTATAGCTGCATAAGTGTGACGACTCTTTATATGACTCCTTCAACTGCAGCCACCAGCCACTACATTGGATCACCGTCGAACACCGGTAAATCTTTTGATGTTGCTAGGCGCGCAAGGAGTTCTCTGTTATTATTATCATGCGCGTTACTTCTAGTAAGTACTTGATGCAACCCCTCCGTCAACTGGTTGATGCTGTCGCCACGCGGCGGGCGCTCGCTGAAGAAATCCTGGGTTTTATTACACGTCGGCATTGAATTGAATGTGCAAAAATTTTCTGCACAATCGCTTTTAGCGATAGACGCGACGCCATCTTGTTTGTCGAACCACGACTAGACTATTCTCGAACTTTTTGAGACCGAGCCGCGGTCTTCTTCTTGTAAGTCTGCTATATCGACTTCTAGTTTTTTCATGAGCAAGTTCTTCTGAATTTATGCACTTTTTTGTGCTAAATCGAGGTCGATTTGTGCTTGAAGTTGAGCCGCTTCATACCTACTCTAGCCTTTTGTGGGCCGATGATGACAAAGAATTAGAATGATATTTCAGAAATTACAAAAATGTGGATTACGCCCAAATAAGAAGAAATGTAATTTTTTCCAAAATCTATTAATTACCTGGGACATACAATAAATGAAAAATACCCAACGCGTCTAAAGAAGTTTTTTACTTAAAAAATACTTCCAAAACCTTTAAAGTAAAACCAGCCAAGTGCGTGTCGGACCACGCACAATGAAGGGTTCCGTAGTTGAGATGAATTTATCCCAAGAACAAACTTAACTTTGTAGTTGAAAAACATGTTCTCCCATACATTCTGTATGCGAGAACATGTTTTTGCAACCGCAAATGTAAGTTGGTCGATTATTACTCTTTAACTTGTAAAGCCTACTTAGCTGTGATAGTTTTCCTTTTAACTTCGTTATATATGCTACTGCCGTGAATTTTTTCACATACCCCAAACCAACCATTAAGCTTGCAGGGGGGGGACACTTGACTCTAACAAAAATTTGCAATTTAAAGCTTAATATTTCGAAAACGGATCCCTAAATCTAAAAATGATCTTCGCAAACTCACAATATTTGTGAGTATATAAATATTGTGAGTGGGGGGTGTCGTTACACCCCACACTATGGGATTATTGAGAGAAAAAAAATCATCCTCACTTAACGTCTAGGGGATGTAGGTACCAGAAAAAAAAAAAAATTATATTTTACCACTTTGTCGGCGTGATTAATATATTATGTATACCCATGCCAAATTACAGCTTTCTAGTACTAAGCGTCTCTGAGCTAAGCCGCGGACAGACAGACGGACATGACGAAACTATAAGGGTTCCTTGTTTACTACGGAACCCTAAAAAGGATTACATCCTACAGATGAGAAGCCCAACAGATGTGTCATCTGTTCGCACTTTTCTTTTCTTTATTATCAACTATATTCCTACCAAACCTGGCATCAAAGCTTAATCCACTCTACAAGCTATTACAGAAAGACACCAAATTCATATGGTCAAAAGAATGTCAGAACGTTTTTCAAAAAGTTAAAAGATGAAATCGGTGGAGAGAAAGTACACAGTTTCATGAAAACTTACCTGTTACATTAGCTACAGATGCATCTCCTACCGGATTCGGAGCCGTGTTGTCACACATCATGCCAGACAAGACTGACAAAAACCCTAACAAAAGCTGAAAAAGGCTACAGCCAACTAGATAAAGAAGCAGCAGCACTAATATGGGGACTAAAGAAATTCTTTCAATACTGTTATGGAAGAAAAATTACACTAATCATACACAACCAACCATTGGCAAGAATACTACATCCAGAGAAAGCTATACCAGCTACTACAGCTATAAGACTGTTACACTACGCCAATTTCCTAGCAGGTTTTAACTATGAAATAAAGCTACGTAAGACTTCTGAACATTCAAATGCAGACTATTTTTCAAGATTACAAAATTCCTCTAATACCAGTCAAGTCCATCTTACAGATGATGATGCATTCTACATAAATCAAATAGCTGAAATGCCAATAACATTACAAGAAATTAAAGAAGCCATTAGTAATGACACAGAACTACAGAAATTATACATAAACATCCAATCAGGCAAAGAAGATTCTACTTCTGACTTCATGAATTTTCCTTACAAGATAATTGTATATTTTATGGCATAAGAATAGTAATACCTAAGAAGCTACAATCTAATATCTTAGATGAACTTCACACTGCTCATACGGGAATTGTTAAAATGAAAGCACTAGCAAGAAGATATGTGTAGTGGAAAAATATTGAAGCAGACATTGAACAGATGGTAAAGCATTGCAAAGAGTGTTGTTTAATACAAAAGTACCAGTACATAACTGGGAGTACCCAAAAGAACCATGGAGCCGCATTCATATTGACTATGCTGGACCATTCATGAACCAATACTTCCTGATTGTTGTGGATGCTTGTACAAAGTGTTTAGAAGTCATACCTACTACATCTATAACAGTTACAGCTACTATTAAAATATTAAAAAAAAATATATACAACATTAGGCCTACCAATCATACAAGTCTCTGATGGAAGACAGTTCAGATCAGAGGAAATGCAAAGATTTCTAAAAGAAAACGGAATCCTAGCTAAGTTTACAGCACCTTTTCATCCAGCGACGAATGGCCAAGCTGAGAGGTATGTGCAAACATTTAAAAATAAATTAAAAGCTATGGGAAATGAAGAAGGATCTCTACAAGATACAGTACAGAAATTCCTGATGGTGTACAGGAAAACACCCAATAGTACAACGGGGTTGAGTCCAGCAGAGATGATGTTCAAAAGACTGTACAGAACAAGGATTGATTTAGTAAAGAGACCTCAAACAAAAGAATACAAGAATGAAGAAATTAAAGTAAATAAAGAATTCAAAGAGGGAGACAGAGTACAGATAAGAATGTATGACAGTAATAAATGGAAATTCGGAAATATAAGAAGCAAAATAGGAAAACTACATTATGAGGTAGAGGTAGATGGTAGGATTCACCAAAGACATGTGGATCAAATCTTAAAGACATCACAGACTTAAAGACATGAGAGAAAACCCGGACATGACTTACATTTACAATTCAAAGCTACCGGAAGTTATATCTACCCAAAGCTATCGCAACGTGGAGTCAGCTGTGCAGCCTAGCCCTGTGAAGATGGAAGATACACCACAAGTACATGAGGCGAGGAAGTTGCTAGTTCTGGAAACAATAAAAATGGTTACAGAAGTTCAACTGGAACGGCAACTAACAGAACCTGTGAGTACAGAACCTGTGGAAGTTACACCTGCACCCACAGAGATGGCACCACATAGCAGCAGGAGAGTCAGGAGACCGCCAAATCGCCTGAACCTGTAACAACGTAGTTATAACGAAGGAGAGAGTGTTACGCACAGCACTAGTAAACGTGCGCGCCACTAGCAGATAGAGATTTTATATATGGCTCCGCTCATAGCAAAAGATTGTTCATATTATGTTCTTGATCATTGTAATTATTACAGTAATTAAAACACAGTTACATTGTATACAATTGCTTTATTATATTACCACATACACAACAATGGCAAAGAAGTCATCGATGCATGCCTCCGAAAACATTGCTACGTAGTAGTATTATTTATCTGTGACTAGGTGAACGCTCGCTAAGGGCACCCCCTGTGGGGTGCCTCGGCTTAGGGCGTCAACCGGAGGGAGGACATCAAGGATGGGACGGGCTGGCCTCAGAGCGTCGTTCAAAGACTACTATTACTATAGACAGGCAGCTCTACCTTTATTTTTAATTGGTAAATGCAGCGCCATCTAGTTTTTCGTTAAGGGAATTAATATATATAAATATATACGTATAGATTGGTAGGCAAGCTGTACGGTACGCTGCTGCATAGTAGGTACGAACACAGGGCTACACATCAAGCTATAAATTTCCAGTTTAAGCCGACCTCGAATTATACGGAAATTCTATACAATGCGAGTTCAGCTTATACTGGAAATGTATAGCTTGATAATTGATATGTAGCAGTGTGTACCTATATGTCAAGTGGCGTGTGGGAAGAATATTAAAGGAATAAAACAACCTTTTATTTTGTATAAATTGAAATCAATTTATTTTAAAAAACTACACATTTAGTACAAATTCTGTGTTCTTCTTTTTCTCCCTTTATGATTTAGGTAGAGTCGATTAGCCTGAAAAGTAACAGTTTTAAATCTGTGGGCCAACATATTGCGGCGGACTGCCAATTATCTCCTTTTCTTTCATTGGATCACCGCTAAAGGCCCGCTGTCACCAATCGGTGACAAAATACGCCAATACAGTAAAGGACCGTGGTCACCAATCGGTGACAAGTCATCCACACGGCTTACAACTCGATTTGTATTGTACTGTAAAGGCTTATATTCACTGTGGCTTTTTTATTCTATGGTCGGATAGTTAAGCTCGTCAACAAAACCATTTAATTTCAAAATACCTGGAACGCAAAAAAAAAAAAAATTAAATAAATAAAGTCACGTTCCGGCGCAAAAAAACGTCAGTCCAAAGACTAGTTGGCGTCGTTGTACTGATCACACAGGGCGTTGTAAGCCCGCCGCGTAAAGTTGATCCACAGACTGCACGTGTAAATAGACATAATAGACTGACAGAAGGCTCTGAAAAGTAACAGTTTTAAATCTGCGGGCCAACATATTGCGGCGGACTGCCAATTCTCTCCTTTCCCTCTCTAGGTCTTCATCGTCGTGTAGCTGATCTGTCAGCATGTGACCCAAATATTTAACTTTAGACACCCTCACGAGTGCCGACCCACCAATCTTAATTGGCGGCACGTTAGAGGGAGCCTTGTTTCCTGCTTTGTATAGCATGAGGTCACTCTTACTAGCATTATATTTGAGTCCATGTGACAGGGCATAATCTTCACAAATTCCCAAAAGTCTCCTGAGCCCACTAACTGACGGGCTCAACAGAACCATGTCGTCTGCATAACTAATATCGTTGACCATTTTTCCATCTATTGAGCAGCCGACCATGGCTCCGCTGAGCCCACCGATCAGCTGGTTACAAACAAGTTAAACAAACTCGGGGACGTCAACCCGCCTTGGCTCACACCGCATTTCACATTATATTCCTGATGAACGCGTTGACCTATCTGACAGCATAATTCATGAACGACATGTTGCTGTTTATAAAAATGGGTTTTTTGCTTCTTTAACAAGAAAATAAGCTGTAAATACCTGCTGACCAGATCCAATTTTTGACCTCTTAGTCAAGCTCCTAATAACAAAAAACCTACGCTATTTTCGGTTATAATTATTTAAAACCCGTAAAATATTGAGGTATACAAATTACAGTGCGATATTATGAGTCATGCGTTAGCAACGCCACCTGGGGGCTTACTCTTCAAACTAATTCCAATTCCAATATAAAGCCAATACGATTCCAATGTTAATTTTGCAGTCACGTGATTCGGTACTCTTGAAACTGATACCTACTGTCAACATTGGATTGAAATTGGGATTGCCCCGCGATTATTTTGTTCCACGTGAAGTTAGCTACGTTTCGCCCTGCAAAAGTGTTGTTCAACTCATTACGATTACGATAAACCGGTAATAAGGCTTTAAAATGATTTATCCTTTAAATGACAAGGTTAATACATAAATATGATGTAAATAGTTGTTTAATTGATTAATTGTAACGTATTAAATTCATTTAGGCGTAGGAACATGATTAAAATCATAAAATTAAACATGACATTGGCTGTATTCGGCAGGATCATTGCCAATACTACAAGAAAAAAAAGACGGCGTAAAAGTTCTGCCATTTCATGCCATTTCAAGAATAAAGTCAAGTCAAGTGGTTTTAGAAATTAGAAGTGAATTCGAAATGCAAGTTTGTTTTGAACATTAATTAACTTATAGATATTGTTCGCGTGTGGTTCCTTTTCAGTAACAACAATTGATTTTCCGATAAGTTACATAAACTAATATTTAAGTTTTATACAAGTGGTAAGTAAATACACACTAAGTAATACTTAAATATACAATTAATTAGTGAAATATTTTTGTTTTGTCAATAAATGTAGGTACTTAGTTATTTTCTTGGTAATTTTTTAATATAGGTAATTAAATTATGTTGTATACGTTGTACATAATAAAAGTTTCCAATTTCAGTTAAAATGAAAAATCGGCCTACTATAAATTTTTTCAAACAAATCCTTGCTCACTCTATATTTTGCTCTAAATTCGTCTTTATTCATAGAAAACGCTTTGTCCGTATATCGCATCATCCGACACTCATCTCGTCTTTGTTTCGATTGTTTTTTATTGGAATTATGTAAAATACTGTATATATCTGCAAATCGTGCCATATTACACACTTATTACCATACTAAAAACGACTTAAAACACAAAACAATTTCAAAAAAGTTACACTTTTGCTATTGGAAAAATTCCAATCAACAAACAATCCCAACGCAATACTGGCGCAATACACAATGGTGCCGATTCCCTTGTTCACAAACTAAACTAAATTTAAGTTCAGTGCATCTTTTTCTTTCTATTTCATTAAGAAAAGGACAGAAGATAAATTTTAGTTTAGTCCTGTCAAATTAATCAGCGCCTGTCACTCTCCATACAAGTTTAGACGTGATTAAAAACTTGCCTACTAAAATTACGTCAATTTACGTCAAGCGCTGATTAATTTAACAGGACTAAACTAAAATGTATCTTCTGTCCTTTTCTTAATGAAATAGAAAGAAAAAGATGCACTGAACTTAAATTTAGTTTAGTTTGTGAACAAGGGAATCGGCACCAGTGTCAAATTATAGTCAAGAGTAGCCAAACCAAGCTCGATCCCAATCCCACTTAGTTCCTAAAATGGACACCCAATTTGACAACAATTTGGCGCTAGTGTCGAACTCAAGAGTACGAAACGTCACAATTCCAATGTCGACAGATCGGAATTGGAATCAAGAGTAAGCACACTGTTCATAGCTTTGCGATTTCCTTATTATTGCAACCGATTACAACACAACGCGGCATTTTTTTTGTCAGATCCAAAGTTTTTGTAAACAAGTTCTGTATAATTTGATAGCTAATGTCATTTTTTGTAAGTCAAGCGGCGACACCCTTGGCAAAAGTTGCCAGTTTTCTTCCCCATTTCTTACTTATTAGTAGTACTTACTAATTCCATGGTTGATGTAAATAGGTGACAGATAGAACCACTCTAGATCAGTAGTGCCAACCTTGGGGTTTTCCCCCTAAATTTAGGGGGAAAAAGTGTTAAAAGGGGGAATTTCAGGGGTAGACATTTTTTGGGGATATTTTTAGGGGCTTCAAACAAAACCTGCAATTTTAATTAACCAAACAATAGTAGGAATAGAATGACATCAAAAATGAAAAACTTTACGAACGTGGTCTATAATATGGGTGTTGTGTGTGAACCTACAACAAATTATGATAAAAGTCTAAGTAGTTTAGCAAACTAATCATAAACTTTATGTAATATTGTATAGTTTTTAAGTACATACAGTTTTATTTAAAAAAATTACAAGCAATATTTGTATGCGTTTTATTTTATGAATGATGTGGACAGTTGCGCACTACGTAAAAGTTTTATTTTTTAATTTACTCTAGGGGTTTTTAGGGGAATTTAAAAAAAATCTTGGGGGAAAATTTTGATAGGGGTTGGCAACGCTGCTCTAGATAGCCAATCCGTCGTTGTTGTGAGTAAAGAGTTGTAACCGTAGTTTCTGACGATGGAAAAATTAAATTATTGAAGCTGTCAACATTGAGTACAACAATTTATTGGGAATCCTGAGTTTGACAACAGAACAAAATACAGTGACTCAGTGATTGATTGTGAGCCAACCAAGGAAGTAGGAACATTATTATCACAGAGTACTTTAAACTATACTGAAAATAATTATTGTGTGGTGAGCTGTACACTGTCGGCGTGGCTGTTTTTAACCAACATTTCAAGTTTATCCATAAAAATCCTCTGCTTCTAGCAAAGATTTAGGTAAGTTCTGTAAATTATTATTTTATTTCATAGTACCGAGCCGCCCCTGCCCTATTTCGCACAGATAAAAATGTAAATAGGTGTAAAAGTCAGTATTTCGCTAAAATTTTGGTACTTACATCTATCGTGCGTGACTGACCATTTTCCAACCTATAAACAATAAAAACAATATGTAGGTACCTACGGTAATTTGAGAGCTGCTGGATGGGGTCTATCACAGATAACTTGCAAGTCCATCCATTGTGACTTTGGGAGTGGTCATGCATGGTGGCCATGTAGGCATGTTCTTACATGCACTTAATTTGTGCGTTGAGCAAGGGGTCCCTGAAACAACAAATTGCAATTGTCAATTATTACCTGATTGATACCAATGAGTACATGTAACTCAATGATTGATAAACATTGATGTGCAAATTGATCGTCTACCAAATACAATTGAAGCACAATATTACTAAATAATCGCAATTGATCATTTCGGGGGGTTTTACCCACGTTTATTGATCGAAGAGTATAATTTTAGCATAGTTAATTGATCCAACTATATATTTAATTTCCATGTTAGTCAGCAAGGAAGTAATAGTAGGTACCTACCTACTTATTAACGTTCTCGGAAGCTTAGGACTGAATGTAAACAAATAACATGTTGGTCATAATAATTGGTCAGTGGGTCCTCTTAGGGTTCCTTTGTTTGGAGGTGTCAATTACATATAACACAAGGCAGCAAATAATTATTATAAAATCTGTGACTGTTTGAAAGTGTTCAATGTTAACTTTATTTTTAATTAAATAAATATTGTTGTAGTTTTGTTCTGCATTTATCTTCTATATGTACGTAGGTAAGTGTAAGATAGTTCCATGATTATGATCAATGAACAACTACCTGTTGATGCAAACTTTCAAAAGTGCCCGTAAATGGTTTGAGTTTGCTCTACAGATATTTTTTTAACCCTTCCCTTAAAAGTAGATTTAACAGTGAACTTATGAGCTTACTAGAACAAGTCATTTAACATTGTCTTTATCAATTTTATGATTAAGGTTTATAATTTATAGATTAATGAATAATTCTCAACATATATTTATTCAACAAGGATCACCCTTTAGTCTTATGCTGCAAATTAAACAATGAACAGGTAGCCGTACAAGGATAATAAATTATTTTAGGCTGATTTATTTGATAGCATATTAGTGTGCTGATTCTCTTGTTCACTAATTTAATTAAAATTAATAGTATTCTATTTGTTAAGGATAATTTGCTGATAAGTAACTGTTTAAATGGAATGTTTTGTAATGACTTTTCAAGCAATTCAATTCTTATCAAGCTTTAAGCACAGATAATATAATAGTATGTCTATCTATAACTTAAGAGACACAATTAATTACTTATCTGTTGTTGTGACACTTGCATGGCGTTGTACCACAGAGTACTTTTTAACTTTGTACATAAACTAGAACTAAATACAATAAATGTGGATAAGTATATTTATAAGTAACCTGTTCCGCTTAGGTATTTCTAAAGACCCATAAGAAAACCTGATTTCCTGGTTTTTATGGCTCTTTAGAAATAGCTAAGCAGGAACTGCTAACTAAAATATATCCACGTCTATTGTATTTTATAATGGATTTCCGCAAGGTCATGCCTGAATCTAGAACTTAAATGTTAAAATCTTTACGAATTAATTATTTATTCTATTTTAAAAAATATCAACCTTTTAGGGTTCCGTACCCGTACAGTACGACACAACTTAGATGTGGCATCGGCAAAATTCGTAAAACTGATCACCATCCGAACTGAATGCGCCTTCAAAATAATCAATCTTTATTACTACTTTAGGTGACAATGATCTTTACGCAGATGCAATAACTTGTTAAGTCAAATAACCAAATATGTTGTAAAATTGAAATGAATTAATGCAAATTTTCAAACATGCTACATCTAAGTTGTGTCGTACTGTACCAAACAGGACCTAACTACTAAGCCTCTGCTATCCTTTCGTCTCTCAGCGGGCTGTATCTCATGATGTGCATCTGGACTGAGGGCCATTTTTTTTTCTTCTTCCAAATTGAGTTGAGACTTACAGGGAAATTAGTTAAAAATAGTAAAAACTTAAAGCCAAAGGTCCATAAATTTCTTAAACGTGAATTAAAACTTTTATGAACAAATTACTTGGGCTCTCAATCCAGACGCTTGCATAAAGTGGCATATCATAAATCTCAGAAAGTACTACCACTGTGTTAATAATTTTTATTTTAGAATTTAGTTAAGAATTTCTTAAATCTTTTAAGAAAATTCCAACTCGCTAGAATTGGACGTTACAGATTTATGGCGGTTTACCTGGGACCCTCAGTCTGTACTGAGGAATCTTCAAAACATGAGTTAAACTGTAGAAATACATAAACATGGCTTTTATATCTTATAGTTAAACATCTCTGTGAATTAGTTAAAAAGAAATAATGGCTTAAAAGCAATTGGTTGAAAAGTAAACGGAAGTTGAATTTTCGTAAAACGTTTGAACTGAGAGCCCAATATTTTCGGCTTTATTGACTAGACTCAACCTCATAGGTTAATACGAATTAGACCAAGTATTTTTACTAAATTTTAATTAAAATTTGACTTATCGTCCGTCGTTCTAAATGCCATACTTTAAGAGATAATGCATTTTCAATTTTTGTATAGGAGCAAATTTGGTAGGGTGACCATAATGTTCTTCTTAAGTAGGTACATAATAGAAGTATTCAAAATAAGGTTTGTAAAGCGCAGTCAGAAAGTCATAAAGAAACTAAAAACATTTATTTATAAAATAACTTAAACTCACATAAATGTAACATACAATAACAGGTTAGATACAATCTTAAAAAATAAAGCTAAGGAAAACTAGCCAACGTTTTTCTAATCCTAACTATAATATCACAACTAATCCTAACCTAACTAGTATTATAAACGCGAAAGTGGGTTTGTTTGTTTGTTTGTGACGCTTTTACGCTAAAACGGTTGAACCGATTTGAATGAAATTTGGCTTATGGGTAGACCATGACCTCCGTTAGGACATACGATACTTTTTATTCCGATATTCCCACGGGATCGAGACTTATGCGGGTAAAACCGCAGCGCATAGTTAATATCTTAACTAATATTATAAAGCCGAAAGTATGTTTCTTTGTTTGTTTGTTACACTCTCACGCTAAAACGGCTGAACGGATTAGAATGAAATTTGGCATATAGATAGAGCATGACTCAGAGAAAGACATAGGCTACTTTTTTATCCTGGATCGCGATATGTATATAATATTATAAACGCGAAAGTTTGTGAGGATGGATGGATGTTTGTTATTCTTTCACGCAAAAACTACTGAACGGATTTGAATAAAATTTCTCACACATATAGTTTATAACCTGAATTAACATTTATCCCGATATTCCCACGGGATCAAGACTTATGCGGGTGAAACCGCGTGACGCTGCTAGTAATAATAATTATTATAAATGTTGGGCAGTAGCGACCCCACGGACCCTATCTTCCGGGAGAAGTCTTGTTCCTCACCTCTGGCTTGCCTTTATTGGCCGGCTAGAGTGAACACTGACGAGGAACAGAGCTCCCACCTCATTCTTGCCTTTATTGGCTGGCTTGAGTGGAGATTCGCAAGAGCGAACATGCTCGGAGAAAGGAAGTATTCCAGTAAGATGCTGGTAAGGATCTTGACCGTACTTCCGGGATTGTCCTGATAGCCGTGGAATACCTCTCTACTCCTCATAAGCACCTCAGGACATGTTGCCCCCTTGTCGCTTCGACACTTTGTGCTAGCGAATGTTTTCGGGGGCCCATTATTGAGTGTGCAAGTCGCCCCCTACCGTTTTGTTCGTGTGCATATAAAACATAGATCAGGCAGGGGCCATAGTCCTTCCATAGTTCCAGGTGACCAGTCCACTTTAGCAACTAATGAGGAAAAAACTTCCGTAAAGATGATAAGTATGATTAAATATTCATATCTCCCTTTGAATCATTTTGCATCGGTATCAGTAAGCCCGTACGACAGAGTATGTAAATAAACAGGTTGTTCTCTACTATTATAAAATCTTACCATCAAGTCATCATAGCAGACCATGCGGCAGTTTATGAAACCATGCCCCTTGTAATGACCGAGATCAGCCGGTTGCAACGCAGGAACATATTCAGTAACGCCTAATAATTTTAAACATTTACCTTGTAAACTAATTGTTTCGGGTAGGTCCTTTAAATTAACTTTATCTGTCCCGTTAAAATCAAATGAAATCAAATTCGAGAGCTCTTAACTAATGATGGCCTGATATTTACTTGAGACACAGGTATTATTTTCATTGCCAATACAAATTGCGTCTTCTAGGCTAGAAACGCGAAATTTTTTAATCATGTGTAAATTTATTGGCAGAAACATTATTAAGTTATTTTGTAAATAAATGTTTTTAGTTTCTTTATGACTTTCTGACTGCGCTTTACAAAGCTTATTTTGAATACTTCTATTATGTACCTACTTAAGAAGAACATTATGGTCACCCTACCAAATTTGCTCCTATACAAAAATTGAAAATGCATTATCTCTTAAAGTATGGCATTTAGAACGACGGACGATAAGTCAAATTTTAATTAAAATTTAGTAAAAATACTTGGTCTAATTCGTATTAACCTATGAGGTTGAGTCTAGTCAATAAAGCCGAAAATATTGGGCTCTCAGTTCAAACGTTTTACGAAAATTCAACTTCCGTTTACTTTTCAACCAATTGCTTTTAAGCCATTATTTCTTTTTAACTAATTCACAGAGATGTTTAACTATAAGATATAAAAGCCATGTTTATGTATTTCTACAGTTTAACTCATGTTTTGAAGATTCCTCAGTACAGACTGAGGGTCCCAGGTAAACCGCCATAAATCTGTAACGTCCAATTCTAGCGAGTTGGAATTTTCTTAAAAGATTTAAGAAATTCTTAACTAAATTCTAAAATAAAAATTATTAACACAGTGGTAGTACTTTCTGAGATTTATGATATGCCACTTTATGCAAGCGTCTGGATTGAGAGCCCAAGTAATTTGTTCATAAAAGTTTTAATTCACGTTTAAGAAATTTATGGACCTTTGCTTTAAGTTTTTACTATTTTTAACTAATTTCCCTGTAAGTCTCAACTCAATTTGGAAGAAGAAAAAAAAATGGCCCTCAGTCCAGATGCACATTATCTCATGAACCGTAATATGTAGACAGTTGACAGAATGTGTATTTCTATTGCCACAATAATAATAAAATAAAATAAAGTAATAAATTAAAAGCCAACTTGTTTAAAAAAAATAGTACTAAAAACACATAAATGTAGTGTAAAATATTGTATGGTGGTACGGAGCCCTTTGTGTGGGAGTCTGACTAGCACTTGGCTGGTTTTTTATTCATCTTAATTATTATAAGTAGGTATGTTGGTAAGAAATAAGAACCTACCTGCCATCCTACTGCATTATTTTGAAGAACTTTGTACCTAGTACAACGTTAAATCTCTGACCTAAATGAAAAGGTCCATACTACAAATCAGTGAAATCTTAATAAAATAATATGTCTTTACTAGCTGTTGCCCGCGACTTCGTCTGCGATCCAGGATAAAAAGTATAGTAGCCTATGTCCTTCTCCAGGTCATGGTCTACCCATGTGCCAAATTCCATTCAAATCCGTTCAGCCGTTTTAGCGTTAACAAACAAACTCACTTTCACAAATTATATTAGTTAGGATAATAAAGATATTTTTCTTTCTTTCTAGGATAAACTTACTCTTCCAAGATGAGTAGGTAGATAACTAATTTTATAATTTATCTGTAAGTGCTTATAATTTGTTTAGTTCTAATGGCTGCGTGCTACATGCCACAAATGAATGTTTTTTTTTAACGTGAGTGACATTTACTTCCGCTGGAACAGGGGGGGACTCAAGTCTGTGTCCCAGCAGCCCAGCAAGCAACCAAGCTTTTTTGGTTCTAGGACATGCCGGTTTCTCACGAAGTTTTCCTTCACCTTTTTTATATCAGTAGTGATGAAATAATTTACGCAGAGTAAATTGCTTGCCTGGGTTCGAACCTACTACCTTCACTCGTAAGTCGCGGGCGTTTCCACTGGGCCACCACTGCCTGCTCTAAAGAAGTTAAGGCCAATTCTCATACAGAGAAGGAATTGTTGAATGTTGACATAATCAATCAGTTAAGGCTCATTTTTACCGACTTAAAAAAGGAGGTTATTACATTGATGTAGTTATTATTGGTCGATAGGGCTCGTATGTGAAGGTGATTTCTATTTTATAAGTAACGCATGTCATAGGGCCCGCATGCAGGGAACCTTAAAAAACCCGGTAAAATTATTTTTTTAAGGTCCGTACCTCAAAAGGAAAAAGAACGGAACCCTTATACGATCACTTTGTTGTCCGTCCGTCAGTCTGTCAAGACCCTTCTTCTCAGGAACGCGTGGAGGTATCGAATTGAAATTAATTTAAAAAAAAACAAGCTTTTAAGTCAACGCATTAAAAAATACGGCCATATTTATGTGACATATTTTGATACTCATAAATAAATAAAACCTACAGGGTACCGTTGACCTAGAATCATGAAATTTGGCAGAAAGCAAGATCTCACAGCACAAATAAATGTTAAAGTCCGAAAATATATAGTTCGTTTTTTAAAATTTTCTATTAAGTTAAATATACATTTGCAGTTCGAGAATTGACAGTGACGGTAGGTATATCGATGTATGGGAGAACATGTTACGGAATTATTAGCTGGTTTTTTTCAAATATCTTGGTACTTTCGGAAATTCAAATATCTCGAAAACGATGTGTCCTAGGTAAAAAATATACCGAAATTTTACCCCCCCCCTCTGTGTTACTGCCTGTGCAAGTAGCATCCCAACATGCATTTAAAAGGAGGCTCCCTATAACATAACATCACGCCTTGTTTCCCCGAAGGGTTGGGCAGAGGTGTCCCTGTAGCAGGTACACCCACATTTCGCCAGTTATGTTTAAGTCCCATGTAATAGGGGGCGAGCCTATTGCCATCAACCGGGCACAAATCCAGACTCCAAGCTGCTACTGAGAAATTTCAGATAGAAAAACCCAATAACACTTTGCCCGACCCGGGAATCGAACCCAGGACTCCCTATAATATTCTGAAAAAGTCACACGTACAATCAAAATGGAACTTTAGTGTATGATTTATTGGATCTTTTTCTTTCCAAATATAAGACAGTTACGTAATTGGAACATTTTCGCTCGATTCATTTTTTATTCGAAAATCACGTCTTTTTTTAAAAAATTGAGACTTACGACATTTAAGTTCCGTGCTCGAACACAACCAAAGAGCGCACGCGATGTTAAACTTTATTACTGATGTGTTAGCGTTTAGCACATAGTGGAGTGGTGGGGTGCATGGGGGCGGAGTTTACGTGGAAATTGCGTTTGGAGTGCCTGGTCTTACGGAAAAAGTAATGTTATTTTTTTGCCAACATGAAAAACATAACTTTTACATCTCATATTCTCATGGTTTTCGACTAGAACAACAATTTCTTCCCAAAAAGACTTTCATCCGAGCTACCATTTCGGAAATAATAAAAAAAACGAAAGCTCCTAACTCGGAAACGGTGCGTCGTAGAGCCATACTTCTCAGAACCTACATGTTTTTTAGGGTCAAAGTTAATCTGATAAGTACTGCAATAAAATTGGGAAATTTCCGAAAAAAACAAAATTCCTAGCTCCATAGCGCCCCTAAGGCTACACACTCCACCCCTAAAAAGAAGTATTAAAAAGTTAAATTAAAGAATAATATATTGGAGTTCATATAACAATGTTTTGTTTCAGTCGCTGATAAGGATTGAGGATTGCAGTCAGTCTGAGTGGCTGAGTAAGAAGGTACATTATTTTGTTCAAAACAACGCTCCGGGTCGCGCCAGCTACTCAAGGTAAACACTATACGTCACTTGAAATGTCTCTTGAAGTATTTACCTACTTGATGCAGGCCTTCTCAAGCAACCAGCCACAGCACCGCTACCTATCTCTTCGGGTGGTAATTTTAGATAAGGCTTGAAGGGCCGGGCCGCTACAGGAAAACGTTTTTAGGAGACCACACATATCTTTTGGATTAATGGTACAGTTGTTACATTAACTAAGTACATTAAAAAAACAACAATTCTCACTTTTTAAGTAGGTAATGAAGTGTCAGAAAACCAAGAACGCCTTTTGAGAATACAGGGTTAGACGCAATGTTTATATTAGTACCTAGCTACCGTAAACTTCAAAGTGCCTACCCAATGAAAGACACTGGAGCCCTGTCATCGTTTAAGTATATTCAGTCGAACCTGGACAAGCGAGAGTTCAAGGGACCGCGATCTCTTTTTCGCTTATGGAGGTTTCTGAGTAACTCGAGTTTCTAGCTTATAGAGGTACAGAAGCGGCCTTTCTCACTTATAGAGGTTGAGACTGGTTGGGAAAGGTAGAGAGAAAAAAAACCAATGTTATTGCCACGAAATTTAAGAGTCATAAATAGCAGATGTTAAATTACACTCGACTGTCGCATAAAGAAGTACAGGCAAGTAGCAGTCTCAATTAAAGAGGTCCACGAGTATAGAGGTTTCTATGTCTCACTTATAGAGGTTTTAAACGGTTAAAATGACGGGACCTGACTTCTATCAATAATAGTACTACTATTGATCGAAGGGACCTGGCAATTACTCTCATTTATAGAGTTGTCTCGCTTACCCAGTTCTCACTTACCCAGGTTTGACTGTATTTAGAATTTTAGACTGGCAGCCATTTTACAGTACTTATCTACTTACTCGATTCGAAAATAGACACGGAGGTTCACAGTAGATATGTTACAGTCAAAACTCCTTACTGGTCAAAGCTACCTACTTTTTACGGCAAATATCAGTCAATTTAAGGTTATTATTACATTAAGGTGCATTATACCGATGTTACTTTTTGACGAGCAATATTTTGCAACATGTTAACAATATGTAACTTTCTATACTTATGTACTTAACTTTTAGTAAGATTACTAAATAACTTTCTGTTATTTGTCATTGGGTTTTGCTTTATGATCCTTTAGAAAACATTTTTTTTTTGTAATATTTTAGGTAAAAGTAAGGCATTACGTTAAAACTTGTTTTTAAGACTCGTTTTTATCTTAATAATAGTTTTGACGAGAAACCAGTCAAAAGAAGTTGTGACCGTAAAGGCGGCTTCCCACAGTGTGCGAGATTCGCACCAGCCCTCACGGCCGACGACCATGGACTCTCTTCTCACGGTGCGTCGTGCGAGCTAGTCCGAGTCCGTCCGCAATATCACGCACAATGGGAAGTCGCCAGATATGTCAAACTAAAAGACTACCTCTAAGTTCTAAATAATCTTTAGTTTAAAGACTCGACCCTTTAGGGCTCATGGTTTAAAAAATTAGTCGTGTATTTTTAATAGGCCTTAAAAGACGTCTCTTTCATCATTAAAAGACTGACCCCGAGAAGGCAATGGACGAGACAAAGAACCGTCGCCGTCGTCGTAAAATGTGTGTCCTATGAATGTAAGCTGTGGGAGAGTTTAAAAAAAACTTAAGAGGCTATACTATAGCTTGCTGACAAAGTGCGCAAACAAAATTAATTATTAGCTTCACTTGTACCGAACTACCGCTCGATGATGAATAGGTAATAGATTACGTATACTGAATACTACTGCTGGGTACCAAACCCTAAAAAGAGAGGCTTGAGGCTATTAGCCAACGTTCGCACGGACGTAATAAAATCGCGGCGATTTGTTTTCGTGCACTTGATTTTCAATGCTCTGCTTAGCGCCGAAAGTTGAAAATCCAACGGTGTGTTTTTCAACGCGCTGGGACGAGAGCGAATCCCAGCGCGTTGAATTCTCAACGCTCGGCTTAATTAACACCGAGAGTTGAAAATCCAGAGCGCGATAAAATCCCGCCGCGATTTTATTACGTCCGTGCGGACGTCGGCTTACAACGTGGTTTGGTTTGAACGACGAACGAACAAACGATGGTTCCGTAAGCATAGGTTAGAAATGTACCACCACGAGTGTCCAAGCGAGGCCGATCTGCAAGGTAAAGCTGCGCTTGCCGCGGTTGACTTGACCAGTCGTAACATCGGACGGCAGTTGGTCTATGTAAAATACTGACATTCGTTGATGCCAATGCCTTCCTGAAATCGCAAAGCAGATGATGACGGGTACCTATTTTTTTAAATACCTTTCCTTTTTTTTTGTTTTCAGATACTTAGAAATAAGTTAATTAAACTTAAATAAGTGCCATGGACCAGTGGAAAAACGCAGAATCCCCAAACTATGAAACTAATAAGGACAAACTTTATCATTATTCTGAGATTCCATTTCTCAACGAATATAAACTGGTTAAGATACCGGTTTGTGTTAAAAATCTAATAAAACATGTGGATTATTTTGGTTACGGAAGAATAGAAAGCGCCAGAGGCACCGAAGGCTTTCCAGACTGCTATAATGTTAACTACGAGTTTAA
Source organism: Agrochola litura (assembly GCA_949152395.1). Taxonomy (NCBI): domain Eukaryota; kingdom Metazoa; phylum Arthropoda; class Insecta; order Lepidoptera; family Noctuidae; genus Agrochola; species Agrochola litura. The sequence continues at coordinate 2,030,089 of OX424490.1, forward strand.
GTTAGTAATAGAAGGTCCTGATAAAGGCAGAAAGATACCGAACAGGATACCAATGTCCACAGAAACGAGCTTTGGATACTCCACCCGTAATTACATAAAAGACAACTCTGTCCATACTGTCACTGTAAACTTTAAAAGAGAGTCTGTGACAAAGAGTATAGTTCAAGACATTGCTCGTATAGTGAATAGCGAGCGGGGAAGAGTAATTGTTTATTATTACAGTGACCAAGAAATTAAAATGGTCGCTGACGAACTGATGATGATGAAGCAATTATTTTACTGTCCCATTTACATGTTACCGGATAACCTACGATTAACTTACTGTAATACTCAATATAGTGCCTATTTGGGCATCAATGAACTCAAAAGAGAACTCTACAGAAACGTTAACAAAGGTGATATCGAGGCTGCCGTCATACTGACTGGATGTTTGACTAACCCCTACTGCGGCGGTGCTGTAGCTGACGTCGTTAACAAACTCCTCGCGAATAACGTCGGAAATGTCATCGTGTACGCTTGCAAATTATGGAATATCAATGACAAAGAGGTTGTGCGTAAGTATTTCCCATCAGTGTTTCAACACATGTTCAACGGCGACTGTATGACCATCATTAACAATCAAAACAATCAGGCGCTGGTTTTAGAGCCCAAAACAACGAAAGCGCGGGGAGACAGCCACTACAAGTCCATTAACAAATCAGGCTGGAAGATAATTCCGATATGGGATGATAATAACGTATTATTCAAACTGTACAACATTGACAGCGATATGTATTTACAACTGTCTCCTACGGCTGGGGAGGACGGAGTCGGACAAGCAAGCGACTCGAAGGATTGTAAAGAACTAGGCGACAAGTTTTACTTTGAGCCGTTAATTATAATGAACGGACAAGTCGCTTTTAATATTTTCAATGGCGAGGATAACAAACGATTGGAGTTACGTGTCGATGTCAATACCTCGGAAGTCAAGGCCGTAGTAGTGCACAAAAGCGTTGACAGTGATCAGGATGAACGTGCCTCTTGGATTTTGACTACTTCATCCCAAGATAAGGAGAAGTCTGATAAAAAAGACGAACAAGCCCAAAGTGAAAATGAAGATGAAGAATTTTCTAATATTTATGATTATGATTAGAATTTAGAACTAACTTTGTGTACTAAGTAAGATTTCGAATAATATTTGGATAAGTTAATTCATATTTTTCTGATAGATCATAAATTAAATCAAAATTCAATGCGTACTCCCTGTAGTTACGCAATTTTTTTTAAAGCACAGTACTTCTCTTAAAGTTATGCGCCTCGGCAATCATCGTGTCTCCGAATTAATAAGCCACCTCTAATTTCCTGCCGTCGCGTCTTGTCGTCTGTCACTAAAAAGTTTTAAAAAGCGATTTCTAGGGCTCCACATAATTATGTAGACCTATAACTAGGTACAGTACCGATCAAAAGTCCATAAGCAATCTCACAAAGCAATAGACTGACGCTTCGGTTTGACTTACGACCTTCTTCTATAAGTTGTTACAATACTGTAGACACGCACATTACACACACACACTCACTTTGTCTGCAACCAATGACTAGTTCGATAATCATCATTCGTTTTTAGTTTCATTCGTCTTGTTCACATAAATATTAAAGTTTAGCAGGTAGACCACAAAAAACTAAGTAAATTATTTCGATTTCTGTGGGGTAGATGCAGTTTGTTACAAGTATTCAATTAATAGAACTTTGTTGGTTCGTGCCGTGATAATATTGGTGACGAGCATTTAGCGCAGTGTTGTGGTTATTATTATCAAAAAGCAGGCATAAAATATATTGAAGAGATCAGATCAGATCAGAGAATATTATTGCGCTGCGTAAAAGTGAAGTGAATATCTAATAAAACCGGACTAAGTGTGAGTGTTATCATTTATATATTTCATATTTTACTAAACATAAATCCTAATCAAGGGTATTGTTGATAGAACAGAGGTATTGTTGAGACAGAAGATGCCTTTAAAGTTTTAAATTCATTGTGAGGTTTAATTCGATTAGTGAATAATAAATAATTAGGTATTATGTGTAATAAAAACAATGTTTTTCTTTGTTCTAGAGAAATACTGTGACGGTTAAGAGATATGAGGAAGGGGCTTATTATCGAGTAGCAGCGACGTCAAATGGTGAATGAAACAAATGGTTTCATACCAACGAGATATTTTGCTGAATTATTAAAAACACGTCATTATGAACCGTTCGCCGTGCACTCTGAAGGCTTGCATCACTGAAGACCAGCTAGAAAACCGTTTTTGACCTTAAAATATTGACCGTGCCAACTTAATAAACAACAGATTCGTTATTGCATGAATTTATGGTAACGAATTTTTTAAGCACGTTTCAATAGGGTGTTTGTCGTATTTCTTGCAGATATACCGAAATTGTTTAATATTATTTTAGTAATAGTATTATTTTAGGATTAAAATTTGAGGTTTAGTTTCAATCTTCTTTTCGTAAAGAAAATGAATACTTAAGCTATAACCTCAATACCAACCAATATTTACTAAAGCCAAATAAAGTTTAAAATAATTAATATGAACAACTGCCTTTAACCTTAAAATCAACAATTTTGTCAGTAGATTTTTTTACATTTTAAGTAGTCTAATATTCTTATTTATTGCTTAATTACTTAGACCATGATCAAAGCTTTATATTTATGGTGCAAAAAAATCCATTTAAAATTTAAAACATTTCAAAATTTAACAACATAAACATAACACATCACGCCTTGTTTCCCCGAAGGGTTGGGCAGAGGTGTCCCTGTAGCAGGTACACCCACATTTCGCCAGTTATGTTTAAGTCCCATGTAATAGGGGGCGAGCCTATTGCCATCAACCGGGCACAAATCCAGACTCCGAGCTGCTACTGAGAAATTTCAGATAGAAAAACCCAATAACAATTTAAATATGTCAAAATAATACAAATTGCTTCTAAGTTTCTAGACATCTATTTCACATATTATTCAGGTGAAGTAATAATAAATAATTGTAGCAGTTTGATAACTATACTTAAGTAAAATAAACATAACGAATAAATATTATTTATTTTTTATTATAACATATCACGCATTTTTTATTCTAAACCCTTTATTGCAATAACAACATTAATAAATAGGCAGGATATTTAAAAATATTATTATTGCAAACAAAAATAATAATATTTGCAAAAACAGCGCTGTTATTTACGAGATTAGAACCTTAGCCATCTTGAATTTAAGACCAACACTTAACGCCTTCTGCTATCTGCACATATAATTTACTTTCGAATTTTAGCAATGCGATACACTGGCCAAGGTCACGCGTACGAGTATGATGCGTGCTAACAAAAGTTATGGAAATATAAGTGCGGCGCCCGCGAACCGTGACGATACGATAGTGTGTAGTTCAAAACTGCGTTCTCTGTGGTGTGTGTACGCCACACACACCACAGACGTCTGACTGTTTACACATACAAATGTACGGACTATACCGCGTGTTCACAGCAATACGACTCTTAGCGTGCTCATGCACTTTTGAGCGCTTACTGTACTTACAAAATTATGATCTAATATTGATTGGATAAATATCATCGCTCATTCATATTTCCGAAGATAGATGATGATTGCCGAGGCGCACAACTACGGAGGTAAATTGAATTGTTACTAAATTTACTCAATTTTAGATATTGAATGTATCTTTGAAACGTATAATTCTTGTGAAACACTGTAATGTATGCCAGAAAGGTCTGGTTTCTTTAATTGACCAATTGATTGAAATTTTTTATTATTTAGGTTCATAATATTAATAAGTATGTAAAAGTTTTATACTGGATGATCCATCAAAATGAGTCCGGCTGTAACTGTATTAATTAATTTCATACATGACTGAAGAGACGAACCCGCACTAATTGCGATACCCGTTCGGATTGACAACACAACAAAATCTATTAAAGATATGATTCCGAACAACAACGCTGCACGCGGCAGTGCTGCTGCACTGGTCCCCATACATTTTCTATAGGTTTATAACATAAACCTATAAACTTTATATGAGATTACATTCCGATCACGGCAGCAAACCTATAGAAAATGTATGGGGACCAGTAGTGACGCGCAGCACTGCCGCGGCAGCACCAAGCCCGAACAAATTCTACGTACGGATTTAATGGATAATATATTATGTAAACGGTATTCCTGGGTCAATATTCCTAATCCAATCATTAAGTAATGGGTTGTTGACGGGATAATAATACCATTAAGAATTAATTACGTAAGAAATATGCCTGATTACCGACTTAGATATTCATATCATATATTTTTTATTTCTATAAATAAATACTATTAATAATAATTAACCTTACTTTTATTCCAAAACCAACTCATCAGAACCATTACACCAAACTCGGCCTGTATCATTTACATTGAAAAAAAAAATAGATACTATCGAAGAAACGCATATCTGTACACTGTAAGGACTATTCCTGCTTGCAGCACTCGGCCGCTATAGTATCGCTTACCTACGAAAAAAAAGGGTCGTGTGAACGGGTTTTTTTTTTTCAAATTGGTTAGATATGCGTTACCCCTATAGATTGTAAGTCCGGTTTAAAACCAATTAAACCAATCCACTTAAAACGAAAAAAATCGTTTAAAACCGAAATAAACCATTTTATTCGATTTAAAACGGTTGGTGTTGATGACTATGTTTTTCTTAATTATAACTACATTTTCTTGATTTTACCGAAGTAGGGATATAACGGAGTACCTATACCTACCTAAGTTATAAAAACTCTATTGATAAGTTAAAAACTTTGTGTTGGTGAGTAAATTTGATTTTGATTGTTTTCAAACGATATAAAAAATCAATTTGATTATGTTTAAAACCAAACTTACTCTCGCACTCTCGTTGACGTCGTCACTCGTGACTCGACGCAACGTTGCCAGCTCGCCTACCCTACACACACATGCACATACATAAAATGCAGCGCGTGGCCGCCGCGCCGCCTTTTTGTAGGCGAGTTTTCAACCGTTTAAAACGATTTATTTGGGGTTACCCCGATGGTACATACATGAACTTACGCCTTCTCTCCATGAGGGCAAGCAGAAACTACAGAACGCCACCTGCTACGATCCCTAATTAAAATAGGCCAAACATCAGAAATAAAGTTACAATACTTTAGATATTTATTACAAAAATTACTAAAATAAATATAAGAACTTATAAACTTTATACAAAAACAATACAAACATCAATCCGATGATAGTGAAAACAGTCTTGTATACATAATTGATCATGTTCACTGACAAAGTACCTATCATATAATAATGTCTAACCCCTCCCCCACCCCTGCTAGCTCTTTTAGTTAAGCCTGATTTCCACGGTGCGATTTAATTCCCGGTAGTAAAAGTTGCATCGTTGCATCACTATATACACGATGCAAGTCTTTTGTTGCTTCATTTTTATTGTATAATTGCATCGTTTAATGGGGCTTTAAGTAAATACGACTCAACTTGTTGCGGTCTGAAGACGCATAAACGAGCTATAGCAAAAAGGGGAAATGGAGAAGCACGCGCGTGAGCCGTGAATAAACTATGAACAATGTTAAACGTTGAGATTGGTGATGTCAATAATAATGGTCAGACATGAGCGACGTAATATTCCGAATGGCTGGTTCTGAGACTGCGACAAACTGACGAGCTTGCACAGGCTCAGGCCGTCGCCTCTAGCCTGACGTATCAGCTTTCAAAGCAGCTATCTCTTTAAGCTTCGTGTTTTCAGACACCAGCGCCTGTACCCTTTGTTCATATTTCCCTCTCAGTTCCTGTTAAAGAAAGTAAGAACATTCGTTTAAATAAATACCATAAAACTAGTAATTGTCGTAGAGTGCTAAAAGTGGTACCTTGAATATAGCGAGTTGGGTTTCATACTCCTTCTTCAAGTCATCGTTGAGGGTAGTGCTTGTTTGAGCGCGCTGCAACACCAGTCCGTATCTGTCCTTCTCTGCCTTAAACCTGGCTTCCATTGCCAGCAGGCGGTCCTGGAACGAACATAGACGGTTAATACCTTTACGACTTTAGAATAGACTAGAATTATCTTTATTCACGTATGAATCACAAATGATTAATAACAACACTTAAACTATATTACAAAAAACTGATACAAATAGTAGCGGATCACCGCTGTGACAACCCATGTGAGATGGCACAACAGCAACCTACGAAAACACAGTCTAGGTGACTTAAAATCATGCTTAGGATACTGTTGGAGCTGCTCCACACCATGCGCACCATGGAACAACACCTTTTGCGGCATGGTTGTATAGAAACAATCTACATGCGCATCCGCGAACATCCCCGATGCACTACAGAAGCGGAGCAGCCCCACCAGCATCCTAAACGCGTTATTATATTAAAAGCGGAAAGCGTTGTACGATCTTTGCGTAGGTATATCTAGCGCACAGGCTGCTCGTGTAAAAAAATGTACAGTAGGCTCGAAAGAGTGTTATCTTAACAGGAAGTGAGCATCGTGCAAACCTGCGAGCCAGCATGTTCGCTCTAACCGACAACGCTCTTCGCTCCCGTTCAATATCGTCATCGACTTTGACATGACTGCAGGAAGAGTTTTCCCTCTAAAACCAGCTACACCCTGGATTCCATGAACAATCCTATATAATGTTAATACAGTTTGTTTGTTGTTTTGTTGACGACAGCATACCTCGGTCCCAGATAGCGTAAGTAGCCAAGCGGGAATGGGTATTACCCGGCACGACTTTAAAAGCACCTACACTCAAAAAAACACGTTCGACATGCGTCCGCGATGGCGCGAGTAAACTTTAGTAACGGGTAAAGATGCAAATTCCATCACATTCAGATTAATTTCAAGCCTCTTCGTCAAACGAAACCAGGGCCGGATTTAAGGCGGGGCAACAGGGGCCATGGCCCTGGGCCTCCACAATTTGATATTTATAGATAAAAAAAAGTTCAGTAGGTCCAATTCAGTAAATAGATCGTTTTGTATAAAAACGATTAATCAATCGATCGATCGATCGTTCTTCTACTACCAAATACCCGAAAACATCCCTACAGAAGAGGAGAGATTTACTGGATGTGTTGTTTTTGTTTAAAATTTTGATTTGTAAAATTGACTGTCCCCAATTGTTGAGCAGGATCAAAACCTGTAAGAAATTGATACACTATTCTATAAGTTTATTGGATGTATCTCATATCTTTGTATCAGTGTGTTCAATTGTTGGTGAGCCAAATACCTAATTAAAATGAAATAAAACCAAAATTTCTGAGCTTGTATTTCCAAATGTAGAAATTACGTTGAGAATGTACTTGGATGGTGTCAAATTGCACTGGAGAATGCTCATTTTCGAAGATGAAAATTATAAAAATAGACTTATCCGCTTAAACACCTATCAAAGTTATCCCTACTGAGTATTGAAAGTGATTTACTCCGAGAACTTGATTTCACCGAAATTATCAATGATTTTTCGACGAAAAAAGCTCGTAAAGCTCCATTAGCCAAACATTTATGTTTTGTTCTTTTGTATATTTTTAGTATTATGTATAAATGATTGAAAACTGTGAATTTAATTTCCGAATGTGCAAAAAAAAAGTCGGTGCCTCCACTTCTTGGTTGCCCCAGGGCCTCCACACCTTTAAATCCGGCCCTGAACGAAACCCACCTCCATAGCCTTTACTTCAGAGTTTCTAATTTCCAGCAGGTCTTTTGTAATTACGTTGATATCCTTGAGTGACTGTACTTGCGTCATTAAAGCTTCAATCTGGAGTTCTTGATTTTTTACCATCTTGGTCTTGTCGAAGATCATACCACGCGCTTTGCTCAGCAACTAAAACAACACAGTATGGAATAATATTATTTTCTACATGTTTATATGACTGGGTGTGTAAAAAATCTAATCAATTAAATGGGCATACCAGACGCACAAGCTTCACCACAGTTTTTCCTGCGCAAGCCGGTTTGTACACGGAACACCGTGCGTGTGGTTGGTAAAACTCAACACCAGCCTGCGCAGGCAAAACTGTGGTAAAGTTGTGGGTGTGGTGGTAGACCCAAAAGCAAACCTCTTCGTGCTGCTGTTTAATATTTTCAATCATCTCGTGGTTCTTTCCGCTAGGTTTGGACAAAGCCGCCTGCAGTTCCGTCTCCAAATTTCGTACCCTTGCTTTGAGAAGGTCGATCTCTTCTTCACGGACCTGTGTGTGCAAGGTAGGTTTAAGATAACATTATAAGTCAAAGTCAAATAATTTATTTCAATTATGCACATAAAAGGCACTTTTGAACGTCAAAATTTACAAAAAAAAATAAAAAAAAACTCCACCGTTACTCTTTTAAAATGTTTTACAATATTTTGTATACATTAATTATATAATTATATTATGTGAAGACGATGCATCTGGAATAAAATAACTATACCACAATAGGTAAAAATAATTAAAAATGAAGCTGCAATGACAGAAAAAATAATTATGTGATGGATACATGCTGTTCACATATTTACAAGCATTGTAAAAACAGGTACCTATACGATATTCCTAAAAAATTACAAGAAATACTAATAAGTCAGTGTGTGAGTTAAAGTGTACAACGTTATCTCGAGGCGTTGTTTAATTACTATTCTCGCAGTGGCGAAATCAGTAGGTAATTAACAATGCCTAGACAATTTACGACTGATGATAGGTAGTATTAGATTTGTGTTACCTTCAATTCTAGTTTAACTCCGTCTTCGGTTCTCTCGTTCTTTACTTTCTCCAATTGTTCAATCTTCTTCAAGAGTTCGTTCTCTCTTTGTTGCCAATCACCCTGTAAAAAATAATTCACATTGAAGGACGGAACCATATTTGTTCAATATAATTATCCCATAAATTTATAACGCGCCGGCGCACTAAGGGTGCCTAAAAGGGCACTGAAGTGCCTAAAAGAGTCTAACCATAAATACATTTTGTAAAAATCGGCGCAGGTACTTGTATTATACCTCAAACTGTAGCTAAGAAGTTAATCTACTATAGTATACACTAGCTTTTGCCAGCGGCTTCGCCCGCGTGGATGTCGGAAAATATCCCACGGGAACGTACTACCGAGATTTTATACCTAATAACAGAGGAAAACGTCATTGACTCCTACCGCTGCGCCCGCGTTGTTCCGCGTAATTTTGAAACTGTGATATCTTTTAAACTGTTCATTTAAATTAAATGATAAAAAGGCATATTTTAATCTAAATGAAATGCCCAATTTAACTAACATATTTTTTTGGATAAGGATTACCGATCTAAAAACCACCACCATCTATACCGGTCAAAAAAGCTTCGGAAATAACAATTAATTTTTTATCAAATTCTGAAAGATAAAAATGGTTATTGTGGGTCATCCTTAGGAGATAGACATGCCATCACGGACTTTTTTGATTTTAAGATGAACAATACCGTAGAATATAAATTTGATGTATCTTTTTCGGTTTAGGCAGCGCACGCCAGTAAAGCTCCCAGTCGGCATGATTTTTTCCAACTTCTTCAACAATAATCGTCAAATTTCAGCCAATTTACACAAAACCTTAATGAATTATACACTAAAACCTTCCGCATGAATCACTCCGTCCATTGGTGAAAACCGTTTGAAAATCCGTTCTGTAGTTTTTGAGTTTATCGCGTTCAGACAGACAGACAGACGCGGCGGGGGACTTTGTTTTATAATATGTAAGGATAAGGATAAGTTATGTATGTTGCCAGTACTGGTTTATAGCAAAGAGCATCTAAGTACGATGATTCAAAAATTGTCACAAAAATATATATATTTTTTTTTCATGATTATTTTCTGGTGAGCTAGCAATGAAAATTATACAAGTATTGTACCATTCCAAAAAGCTTATAATATATAAGTACCTTCGTTTGGTGTGCATACATACTTGTTAATATATTTTATAGAAATATTTATCTCATGATATATCATTTTAGCGTATCTGAAACATTCAATAGAGTTTTGACAGTTGCCGAAATTTGCCGAAGGTCTGTAAATGATGTTGTTTGATAGGAAATTTAAAATTATTAAACAGGAAGAAAAAAAAAGTTGCAACTTCATTGTTAATCTATTATAACATGAAATAGTAAAAATTTCTTATAAATACGTGGGTGATGCTATTTGATTTATTAATTGATATAAGTAAGTTATACTTGAAATATTTTATTAATTGCAGTTTATGTTTAGATCATTTATCGAGTTTTTCTCACCATTTTTAACCGACTTCCAAAAAGGAGGAGGTTATATGTTCGACGCGTATGTTTGTTTTTTTTTTTTTTTTTATGTATGTCCACCGATTTCTCCGTCATTTGTGGACCGATTTTGAAAATTCTTTTTTGTTTGAAAGGGTATGCTCCCAAATTGGTCCCATATAAATTTTATTAACTTTGCTTGGGTAGTTTTTGAGTTAGCTACAAAATACGTATTTTTTTTCCCACTTAGTATGTAGATGATATGATAAGTTCCTGACACTGGTAGTAGGTAGTGGTATTCGAATGTGTGTGGGGTAGGTACCACAACTAAAAAGTGAAAAATAAAAACTTTTTACAAAAAAAAACTACCGACTTCCAAAAAAAACACTACAAAGTGAAAAATAACTTTAATTTCGGAAGTCGGTGGCAAAAAACGAAAACACAAAACCTAAGACACCGACTTCCGAAATTAAAGTTATTTTTCACTTTGTGGTGTTTTTTTGGAAGTCGGTAGTTTTTTTTTTGTAAAAAGTTTTTTAGTTCACATATACCATAAATTATCAATAAAACATATCGGAAACCGCATAACCACATAATGATAATTAGTTCTTTCTATCACATTTTGCACACGTTTCAAATAATTTATTTTATATAAAATATCTGCATAGGTACTCAATAATTACATACTGTTTTTCGTTTGTTACTATCTTTACTAAAAGTGTACATAACCACTTACCTTCTTGCAATGAGTGAATTTATTCAACTGTACCAGACGCGACCTAGGTATATCTTGTTTTAATTCAAAGTGACGGGAATTATGTTGTTGCTTTAACACGTTATATAAGTACGGGATAATTTTATCATCTTTCGACACAACTATAGCTAAGATTGTCGCAAATGTACAAAAAAATCTTATTAAACTTTCGTCAACGCTACACTAAATCTGGCAGAAATAAGGATTTTTTTTTAATTAGAATATCGTGTGGTTGAACATGACGTTCAACCACTCTTAATAAAAACCTCACTGTAAATCTGGAAGACCCTAACTGTGAATCTGAACCTTCGACATCGACGGGGAAGCGAGGACGCCCTTCTTGTCTTGGACATTGTACAGACGCCAGCACATCAAGCTACCCGAAACTGTCAAATTTTCCCAATCAACTTTGAACCTTACGATTCAGCGATAAAGTTGAAAATCTATTAAATAAATTTGACAGATTGTAGTAGCTTGATGTGCTGGCGTCTGTACTTTCCCTTACTTACTTTGTCTTGGACGTTGTTCTTAATCACTTCCTGAATGCCAGTCGTAGTGTCGACACTGTGCTCAGCAGGCTGGCTTTCTTTTACTTCTTCTTGTACCTTCTTTGTTTCTTCAGGTTTTATATCCGGCTCTGCGCTCGACGATTCAATCTATAAACCAATTTGATTCGATCAAATTTGTTTTAAATATATGGGAAGGTAATGGATATGAGTGTAGGTAATCTTCGTATTTTCTTTAAATAATCACCTATTCGAGAAATATTCACCGTGTACAGTATTTTTTATCTCACGACTCGCGCTTTACTTGTGGTTACCAAGTGTACAACAAACACGCTGTGAATGTATGTGTAAGCGGAGGAGCTCTCGGTACCGTCCGAGATAATGGCGAATTCGGAAGTGTGTGTGTGTGTTATGTGCTGACGCTACTCGTCTTCACACACATATTCACAGCGTGTTCGGACACTTGTTTACAACAAGTAAAGCGTGCGTCGCTTCGTGAGATAAAAATACTGTAAACTGTAAGGGTGTTTTTCCACCGCACCCGTCACCGCGGGACGTTACCGAGAAACGAGATTATTCGAACCAAACGTGACATCCCGGTGACGGCGATCGTTAGTCCACCGCGACCGAACTCGGCGGTCCAGTATGTTATGAATTTATTATAGACAAAACAAAAGCTGGGCAAACGACGCCGGTGCAATGGCAGTGTGTAGACAAGATCAAAAGTATTTTGTATTGCTGGCACATCAGTCCGTCACAATCTCGTTGTCATCTCGTTCTCGGTGACTTCCTGGTAACGGCTGCGGTGGACAAACGCACTTAGGCAGGGCCGGCTTAAGCCAGCGCGGGGCCTTTAGCATTTTCTACTAAAGAACCCCTTGGTAGAAAATTTGCTTTGTTTTAGGTTTTAAAGTATAGCGAGATAAAATAAAAGAGTACTTCTACTTAATAGCTTTTCTCGACATAACATTAGCCAAATCGACGTTTCTAAACATAGACGTTATTTTCCTCCAAATTACTTTCTTCAAAAAATACATTTTTATTGTAATTTCATAAAATTATCCTACATATTGATTTTTCACGCTGGTGCCGGCAGTGATTGAATGGTGATTTTCCAGGGAGAACCTTTTAAAGCAAGAGCGAGCGTAGGGAGCCCGAATATTATAAAAAATAGGAGTAGCTTTGTAGACTTCTGAAAAGCAGAAGAATTAAGAGAAATTTCGACGCAAGAGCGAGCGAAGTGAGCTCGAAAATTTCCTGTATCCCACCTCGAAGAGATTAGATTCCTTTTGACCATTGGTATTTCCGTTTATAACGACTTCGAACGGATTACGGTTGTTATAGCCGATAGTCGTTCTATCCAAACACTAATGATAAATAAACAAAAATGATGGACCTCAAAATTTCGTCGCTATAACCGGTACGTTGTTTTAAGCGAAGTTGTTATAAACGGTTTTGACTATAGTGGGATGGCTTAAACCATTACACAATTTTTAAATATTTCAGTCATTTGAAAATTCGACCTTTGCCAGGATAATCAACTATTATTACGTTACGGATCAATGTTCTATGCAAGTATTTTTTCTTTAAAGGTTTTGGAAGTATTTTTGAAGTGAAAACTTCTTAAGGCGCGTTGGGCATTTTGAGATGGGAAAAAACAATTGAACTCGCGGCACCGTTACCGACAACTCATTTTTGTAAACGCGACTGTGCTCTTTATTTATATCAAGTTACGGATCAATGTTCTATGCAAGTTACTTTAAAGGTTTTGGAAGTACCTAGGTATTTTTTTTTTTTAGTTTTCACTTCTATCTGTCCGGAGTGCCACTGTTTTTTTTTTTAACGTCCTAGCGCGGTGCCTGTGCTACACCAGCTACGTAGTTAATCTCTGCAGAAATGGTCGAGCAGAAAAATAATTCGACTTACCATATTTTGATTGTGTTCTGCACTGATTGGTAATTGGTTGGTAGGTTGTGATGCAGTGGTTCCTTTGTCACCCCCTAACTCACCAGACTCCTGAGCTTGGCTCTGAACTTGGTCTGCCTGGAAACAAAAAATATTTAACAAAAACCTAGTTCTGGCAAAGAACCTGAATAAGTACTACCTAAGAAGATACCTGTCGATGGCCGATTATTAGAACAACGCAATAATCATCATTACTTCCTCATACTTAACTTGGGTATCTAAGAAAGTTAGGTAAACTTTAAACGGTGCTTAGTTACAGAAATCGATTTATTTTTTCAGTAGTAAGTAATTTTACCTTTTACCTACACAAAGTCAAAGTAAATAACTGGCGATTCTTCAGACGTGATGGGATAGGCTTAAAACTACCTAATGAAAAAAAAAAACAAAAAAAAAAGGTAAAATATTTCATAAATGTTTAGAATTTTGATACCGACGCCTACGCGCGACGGCGCGCGACGACGACAATTATTTGGCGATTTTGACTTTTTTAATGTAATTGTGTTTAATTTTGATGGTGAAATTATTCACTATTTTTGTCTGATTGATGCTATAGGTGTAGATATAGTACCTAATACTTAACCAAAACTGGGAAAAAATTGTATTCAGCTGCATCCGCTTAGAGTGGAAGCCGACCCCAACATACCTACGAGTAGGGAAACAATAATGCGTAGTTTGAAAAAGGCGAGGCAAATGATGAACTAATGACGAAAATAGCACAACGCAATAATCCTACTAATACCAAATATTACAAGCGCGAAAGTTTGTAAGGATGGATGGATGGATTGATGGATGTTTTTTATCCGTCTGTTAAGTCAAGAGCCTTTTTTCAGGAACGGGTGGGTAGAGTAGAGGCAGCAAGATCAAAATACAAAGGTCTGCCATCCCTTGAACACGCGGACTGGTCAAATATTCGAGCTTCTAACTCGACGCAACCAAAAGATACAGTCATTTATTTCACGTTTATTTTGTTACTCGCAAAACCAATAGGGTACTTCCCGTTGACCTAGCATCATGTTTTTTTCAGTAAATTGATAGGTATCCATTTAAAATTATACCGACAGCGGCAAAACCAAAAGGAAGGGTTATGTTTTCTGTGGTTAATTTTAGCGAGAAAGAACATTATGCGGCCTCCAAACTCTCGCTGAGAACCCCTAGAACTCCCGAAAAACATGAATATAGTTTATGTTTCTCGCCGAGTCATTGTCGTTGGTATTATCTTCTTGCGAGACTTCTCGCTATACCTACATTTTAATTTATTCATTAAACTTTGTGCATTAAAAAAGTACAAAGGTGGACTTAATGCATTAGGCATTCAGTCACCAAATTTCACTTTTAAAGTCGAGTCATCTTTGTTCAGTGGATAAGCTCCATAAGCAGCGTCATGCTAAACTAAGTAATATTGTAAGCATGTATATATTATGTAGGTACATAATCATGATACTACGGGTCTAAGTAGGATTGCAGTGTCGACATAGATACCGATCGCTTTACGACCTAATTCGGTCGAAAAGTCCTAATGGGGGTCCCTACGACGGCTAAAATTGACTGTCTAGGGCACAGATTTAGTGGTCTAGGGTTAGGACCCCATTAGGATTTTGCAACCGAATTAGTCGTAAAGCGATCGCTATCTACGTCGAGTCGAGACTGCAGTCCCTGCCGCTAAAGTTTTCATACAAGATGCCTTCTGCTTACCTAGTTTGGTAGGTTAGGAAATTCTTACCAAATATTGTGAGTTACTAAACGGTAGTTACAGTCCCTTCAAAACAACACAAAAATACGTCCACTTGAAGCTAAATTTAAACTCTGCTTGCAAGCTATTTCCTACTAAGTTAAACGCGCAATGAGAAAGTAGAAATTACATTTGCGCTTCGCAGTTAGTTAAAAGGCATAATAATTACCCTCGGTATTTCCTCGTAACCACAGACCCTAGTCCATATAGATCTCATAATGAAATCACTAGCAACAATCCATGAAGGTAAACCTATTGTTAGTTTTAGTTATGTATCATTACAATTCACACAGTTACATTACCCATTCGCGAGCAAGAACTTGACAAAAATGAATTTCAACTGACAAGGATGGATAATTTTCGCGTTTTTAATAAAAAGTTTTACTCACCATTATGTAGGTTTTTGATTAGATTTTATGCACTGAAAACTCACTAGCAAAGGATCACGTTTAAAAGTCGAGAGAATGTACAATATACTATATTCAAAACTTGAACGTCTATTTTTGGGAGTGCAGACGCACTGATATAAAAATAGAATATACAGAGCGTCGTGAAATTCGTATTCCCGCGCTTATTTCAAACTATCTGTTAATGAAACTAGCGCTATGACTAGCGCGGGAGTATTTTTTGAAGATAGTACACAGGTACTAGGTATTATCTTACCATTCCTATGTACTTAGGTACTTATTCATGAACCAAAACCAAAAAAAATATTGAATTATGTTCGCGCTTTATTCCGCAAACATCAACCATCGATTTCAAACCCGACCATAACCAGATAATCAGAGTTAGTGTTTAGTAATAGTAGAGTAAGTAAGTACCTATTAATCTATGTATCTAGACAGGCTGTTTTGGGTGCACAAGACTTCATCTACATCGCTTTCCATCTGGCAAGATCGATCTGAAAAATAAAATAGTTACCATAGTAGGAAAACTAACCTATTCGTTTTCCATTAGTTGAAAACAGCAGTTTTTTTTGCGCTATTCGCCGTTTCTTGTCAATGCGGTTAAAAACTGAATTTCGCTCGAGAGATGGAAGCACTGTTGACTTATCTAAACTGTATCGCAAAATAAACTGCCAACGCCCTTAGCCGGAAAAATTGGCAGTAAAAATCAGGTAGGTATCCTAAACTGTGCCTTTTGGTTTTTCCACTGGCCGGTCAAAACATTGTTTGCTTTCTGTTTCTTTGAACTGCTAGCGCCACTAGCAATGAAACTTGGCAGTTTAATATTGTCTCCTCCAGTCGACAGTATAAGAGTCTGATATGGTGACATTTGATACTAAATATTTTACCTGAGTAATGTAGACCTATGATGTGGGCACTACTTTGCCAACAAGTGCTAGTAAGTTTTGAGTCATCCACAAGCAGCGTTTTTAATAATTCTTATACTTATTTCCCATTCGAAATCACTTAAGTGCGATAGTGGCGCCCTCATTTCATATTTTAGACTTTTTTATGTCGACCTGTACCCTAATTGCGTAATACAACACAATCACAATCTGTTTCAATTTGAAACAGATTGCTAATCCATTGCCTCATAAGTTGGAAAAAAAAAAATCTGCTCAACAACGTAAAATAACGCAAAGAATGTTGAACTGTCAAAATGAAGCAAACTAGGCAAAATTGTTTACGAAATTAAGTTACGCAATTAGGGTACTGAACAGTCTCTTCCGTCTCGGTCTCACCAGTTAACTTTACAATAAATTTTAATATGAGAAAAAAAAATACGACCATACACCATGGAATTAGTATGTACAGACGCCAGCACATCAGGCTACTACAATTTGTAAAATGTGTTTATTAGATTTTCAACTTTATAGCTGAATAGTAAGGTTCAAAATTGATTGGGAAAATTTTACAGTTTCGGGTAGCTTGATGTGCTGACGTCTGTACCTCATAAAGAAACCTAAAATCAGACTTAGGGGGTATCATATCTGTGATCATGTAATGAATGAAATTGTAAAATAGACATGGGTAATTTATGAGCTTCGTAGATAGGTTCATGATAAAATATGACAGTGTAATATCCCCATATGGGAGATATATCTACCCTTAGATGACTATTTCACAAATTAAAAAAAAAAAAAAACAAAAATTCAAAACTCATTTATTTAAACTAGGCTGAAAATTAGCACTTTTCCAACGTCAAAATTACATAAGACAGTCCCCCAAAAATGCCCACCCTTCACCACTTCCTAGTGCCTTTAGCTGGGAAGAAGAAGTGGCGCAACAAACTCCCCAGCAGCACAGCTGTCTGTTCAAGTTAAAAAAATAAAATGATTGTATACAATAGTATGCAAAATTATTATGCAACATAAAACATTATTTTAATTATAAATTACTGGCCATATGTCAGCTAGCACACGCCAATATACCAACCAAAAACATCGAAAACTATACTCAAGCAGAATTTAAAAAAAAAAATGCCTCCGGGCATAAAGTGCGTGCCCGCTTACATACAGCTATATAAGGCTGTAATTGGAAGTTATAAATGATAAACTAGGACCATCGAGGTAAAATAAATGAACAGTTAATTACTAGTAACAATAACAAAACCATGATCAGCAAGACGACCAGTCACCACAAGCAGCACCCGTTCACGAGCCTAACGCAAAGATCAGCCATTATTCCCCTCGCCATATTTGAGGGAAGGAGGCAACCCGACCCCCGACGCTACCGCAAGCATTGACATCTAAGGGACCATGACGAACTTGCTGCCGGTTGCTCAAACAAAAAATAATATGATCAATTGTCGAGGTCACTAGCTAACCACAAATTGCAATACAACTCATAACAAAAACATTGTAATGAGTAGATTATGTCAACAATAAAATAAAATAAAAATAAATTGACTCGTAAAAAATGAATTAAAAAAATTGACTCATAAATTCAAATAAAATAAAAAATTATCTAAACTCATATAAACTGTCAGTAGGTAAGCTAATTCTGGAGAAAGAACATAAACATTGTCTTGAGTTAATCACAGCGACCAACTATTCTTATCATATATGTAGTCGTTGATACAATAGTATGCCTTTGAACAAAGGTTGGATTTTATTTTATTTTTAAACGCATTAAAAGGCAATTTCAATAGGTATATCTTTGTTCAAACATTTATGATCGATCATAGAATATGATAGTGTAATACCCACCCAGCGTTGCCAGATGTACCGCTTTTTCGCTTTTTACCCCGCCTTTTTGACAAAGGATCCGCGTTTCGCTTATATTCTAAGCGGTTCCACTTTTTTCGAATCTGCTAGAACAACCCTTTTTTTTTCAGTCATGGTGGCGGTTAAGTGCCTGCTACACGGTTGCCAATTGCGTCCCCGACAGAGGTGACCCTGGTGTCGACCGGCAGAGCTGTTTGAAATTTGGTCGTAAACCACCGCTACGCGGTTGTAAACCACCAAGGTCACCTCTGTCAGGATGCGGTTTGCGACCGTGTAGCAGGCACTTTAAAGTTGACTGATTTTTCGAACATATCGTTTGTAAGTACGGTGTAGTACAGTAGGTCCTTTTAATCAATAAGGAGCGAAAAAAATAATTAACAAGAAATTCCGCATTTTTTGTTGACAATCCACGTTTTTGAAGCAACATTATTTTCAATTTCTTCATCTGGCAACACTGTACCCACCATAAACAGCTCAGATTGACAGTGACAGTGAATGTCAAGTGTACAAAAGAACACAATGAACGCTTGTATTGTTTTGATGTGAAATTGGAAGTAAAAGCCTTTATCAAGATTCAATTCTGTAAACGGTAAATCTGACAATTTAAATACTGTAGATACGTTTACTTTCACTGTGTAGCTTGTTTTAATAAAACACCTTTTAAATAATACTTCTAACAATTTCAGGAAACCAAAATGACATCAGAAAAAAATGCCCAGGTGGGTCAAGCGCGTGAAGCTTTTCAAATGATGTATCAGATATCTCAACTCCTCTGCACGGGGCTAGACGCAGATACTCTTTCAATTTGCATAAGGTTGTGTGAACTGGGCGTCGATCCGGAAGTACTAGCCCACGTTATCAAAGAAATCAGAAAAATGGGCGATACCGCCGCACAAAACAAACCTGTTCACTTACAACCATAAAACGGATCTTCTCAATTAAATTTACAAATTGCCCCAATTTAATACTTTAAGATAAACTAATACAATATTTTTGTACACCATTTAATATCAAAGTAAAAAGTTGTAAGCAAACCTTTTCTGCGAAACTGGTATAGTTGTCTTGACACTAGACTGTAATGTTATTAACATTTTGACCATTTGGTTTTATATCTATTGCTATGTCCTTGCTCCACTAATAATTCCATAAATACCTACAACTAATAGGGTCATGCCATGAAATAAAAAACGAATCCTATGTATTTAACTGTTTATGCATAAACAATAAAATAAAAAATTTGGTCCCCAGTCAAATAAATACGACTAAGAAGGCCGGATAAAAAAAGCAATTGTCACATTAATCTGACTGAGGCAGTCAATAGGTTAATATTATTCAGCTCTGTCTTTTTTATCTGAAAATAAAGAACTGCATCGCATTTTCATGGTACCTGCCTAAGTCTGTTGTATAAGGTGATACATAGAGTTCAGTTTTTTTTTTTTCATTGAGAGTAAAGTATTCCAATGTCCTTTGTGGTCACGTTTACTGTTTAGATATTGTAAAATGTGGCACAATACTATAGCATATAATAATATTTATGTATAATAATGATTCTGAAGGTGAGACTGTCTGATCTTGATGTTAGTTCATATCATGTCAGTGTTATCTACTAAAGAAATATTGTTTCAGTATTGGTTTGAGGTTTGAAAGCTAACATAGCCTTTTATTGAACTGCATCCTAATTGCGTAACACACCTTCAATCACAATCCAAAAGTTTTGAAGGATATTACCAATACATTGCTTCATAGGTTTGAAAAATTTGTTTGTTCAACAACGTAAATAACGTGTTTGAACTGTCAAAAGGAAACCCATTGCAATCAATTGTCATTTTATGTGCGTTACGCAATTGCCCCGCTGAATACATGGAATAAAAAAAGTTGCTTACATTGAGACAGAGGACAAGGACAAAATACTATTTTTCATTGAACTGTTTCTTCTATTTCTAATTAGATAGGATTTTAACTTGCCATATTTTATTAATATTTCTACTTGATGTGTCTCCTTATCTTCATGTTTGCTACATAAAAAATGCAATATCATAATGTGAAGCTATTTAGAGGCCAATGCAAATAAATTCAGTTACCGTGTATTTGCCCCAAAATTATCATTCTAATAATGAGTGATTACCTAATGTCGAACATGTAAATACTTTAATGTACTGAAGAACAAAATAAAAAAGCAATACTTATTAATAAAAAAAGTCTTTATTTTTAAATAAATTCTGTTTTTACAACACATTTCACAGACTATTACCTACATGGAAATATTGCAATAACAATTTTTAACAGCTAAATTGAAGATGGCAGAAATAATCTTCATATTCAGCCAGTAATAAACTGACACTGCAGGCCCTCTAACTTTATGGGAACAAATAATTAAGTAGAGGCGACTTAGGTATGTAGGTAATATTCTGTGAAAACTAATTAGTAATGATAAATTATTGTTGCATTGTGCTTTGCAGGAACAAAATAATGTTATTGAAACCTAATAACCAATGGGTATATAACAAAACCATTTCGAGTGAAATTATAAACAATCAGTACAGGACTGAAAATATCACAGATGCAAATAATTCACTCATACAAAAAAAAAGTGATTCTAAAGACAAGTCAGGTTACTGATACAGTGCCATGTTGGCTAGAGATTTGTTTTCAATTTAGTTTGTACAGCCTAACCCTTTAAAATAATTGTTATTATACCAGTCACTTATAATTTAAAATAGTAGTGCAATAAAAAAATCTCTTAATTATGTATATTTGCAATTCAGACTATTGGAAAATTTTATAAGGTGTAAAAAGATTATATGAGTGTACAGTGTACAGTGTCCAGGTAACTTAGGCTGTACTACCACAACATACTCTTAGCACCTAAACTACTGGTAAGTTTGACTCGGTGCTTGTCCTTGGTTACCTAAAACTGAAGGGTCCTCAAATATTGGTTGCTGTGGTTTGAACTGTTCTGCTGTAATCCTGGAGAACATGATACCTATGCCTTCTATTAATGCCAAAAGAATCCCACCAACAAGAGCACTGCCAGCCATCGCAGGGACACCTGGAAGTATTGCAAGGATAGTTGTTAAAGGCAATATCATAAGGTTAGTTTGTTATCCTTAAATATTCAAATTGTATAACTATCCTGTACCCTAATTGCGTAATACAACACAATCTCAATTTGTTTCGATTTGAAACAGATTGCTAATCCATTGTTTCATAAGTTGGAAAAAAAAATCCACTCAACAACGTAAATAACGTGATGAATGTTATTGAACAGTCAAAATGAAACAAATTAGGCAAAATTGTTTTCAAAAATAAGTAACACGATTCGTCGCTCGCATGACTAACGGTCCTATCTCCGTATTGTCAATTATTCAGGAAAAGCGTTTTGCAGTTACGACATTTCTAACTAAGATAAAATTATAATCAATCGGTAATTCTGAATATTTATATTTATATTTATTCATAAAGAGTATTTACAGTACTTTATTTTTACGATATAGCTACTTATTTATTTTCAATATTGGTATTTATTTTTAATTATTAAAACAGATAGAACACTTTATGAAAACTTTATTTATCAATCCGAACAGAATTAGATAGGACTTTTAGTCATGCGAGCGACGAATTAGGGTACTGGGTATGAATAAGATCTCGGAAGTTGTCAGATGTTATTAAAATTATCCAAGTTGACTATGCCAATGACCAAATAATTATTATTGTTTGGTTTAACAAAGCATAATAACATAGTTTATGTTTAAGAATGTTATAAACTACTACATCCTCATGAGTGTTCATGTTATTGAGAGTTCAAAGTTCATTATTATTAAAATTACCAATTCACCTAGCTTAAATCTTATCTAAGTTCCAAATGTTCCGATAAGTGCCAAAATATTTACCATTCCTAGCTGCAAGAATTCCACCAGTGAGTGCCCCACTCATGATGGAGTTCCAAGGGTCCTCCTTCTGCCTCAAGTATACTAAAGAACAATCGATGGTTGAGAACATACCGCCCCATACTGCAAAGTTACCACCCACAATAGGAGAGCGCTCTTTCAATGCTGCTACACTTCCAAGCTAAAAATAAGTATTAAAATAATGAATCAGACGGCAAACTATATTACCACTTCACAGTTTAGTAAAGAAAATACCATTTTTCTATTCAACCCCACGGGCGCATTCCTAAATCCCTTTATCGAATGAAATATGCCACCACCGATAGCTCCCATGATAAACGCACCACCAGAATCGTCAAGGATACGCCAAGGGCAAGGTTCTCTTGTGTATTCATCCATGTTTTATGTTTATTGATTGAAAGGGTCCTGGAATAAAGGTGTTAGGTAAGAAAGATAACCTCAAAATTATCTAAACTAAATGTAGACAAGTCTCAGAAAATATTTTTGTACGCACTGGCCAGATGTTAATGTTGTAATTTATACTTGAATGCACAATTTGTTTACAATTTGAGGCTTCTAATTATTCAGAGAATATATCACGATTTTTGCACCATGGTTTTCGTTTTCCCATCAGTTTCATTCAATGACACCACAGACATGAGGATGAGACACAGATTACTAATATGCACAGAGTATGCTCATATGTGGGACGGATGAGTGAGACCAGACCACAGACTAAGCAGTATAGTACTCTAGAGACAATCTATTAAATACCTACTCTATGATCACAGACTAGATTAAAGTTCCGTGACGCGATTAGTAGTCTGTTCGCCCTAAAATGGGGTTAAAAACATGTTTTAGTCTCTATTCTCTGTCATTGTTCGACGCATTGTTTGGCAGGAAATAGAGGAATTTTTCGCCAGGGTGCAAACGCATAGTATTCAGTGATATAGTGCTACCAATCCTGTCACATGCACGGGTACAAATTTAGTGGACATACTCACTCCCTCCCTGTAGTGAATCTGTGGTGTTGGTGTTATGTCACTTGTCAGTCAGTGAACAGTGTTGCCAATTTACCATTTTTTGCTAAATTTGGCAGATTTTCTTTGTTTTGCACATTTATAGCAATTTTTTTGCATGTTATTTTTAACATAAGAAACATTAAATTACAAATAAACATGAAACGGAAAACCTCTTCTGTTTTGGGACTTCTCGGGGATTCCCAACAAAAACAAAACTGTTTCATATTACAATGCAATGCTTACGACACTTTAAATGGGTCTGAGTAAATCAAAGTCAAAAACGTTTAATGGTAGCGCCACTATTACGCCGCAAATTGCGGCACTTTTACTATTGAAAAGTCAATAAATTATGAACGTTTTATATTTTTTAGGTTATTTTGTGTTTGTTGATTTTTAGTTAGGTTTTTGTTAAAGACTGGAGGCGTACGATAGAAATAACGATCACGATAATACGATCTAATATCATAATATAAACACACACATACTTTACTATAATTTACACAATATCACATCACAAGTCCCTGTATGTAATGAAAACTAGACTTAGTTATCTTGGGAGCATCACCTATAAACCACTTTCTCCCATAAAAGGCTTAAAGAATAGCACATCGTCTCGACGAAATATCAGATTCCAATTTTTTTTTGGAGAGCTTTCTCCCACTGTTTTCTTCTTATAACATCTTTTGCAAATACATGGGTCCCCGTAATTTTGCAGTAAACAGCCGCGCAACTGGGCTCAATAATTAATTATGCGTAAATGAAGTCGCTTGATTACAGAAATGTATGGCTAGCTGTCAAATTATAAGACGCTGGAGATAAGCGCCATCTGAAGTGATTAAGTGGCAGTTTTTATCCCCATTTGTATATTTTGTAATAATTTTGATAATAATTTGAAATTAGTTTGGCATTTTATTTTAGCACTAAAAAAACTAGCATAATTTATTATCACAGTAATTTAGAATATTTTGGATTAGCCTAGGTGGCAACACTGATAGTGAATGTCATGTATGTCATTCATGTCATGTCACTATCAAACAAATTGTCTTTATTTAATGTCAATTTGATAAATAGAAATTGCTTTTACAACAAGGTTTTTCCTGCTCTAAATATTTGAAATAAATTATTCCAAATTTAAGATACTTGAAAAGTGTACCTAAGTATCAAGTAATAATTTGAGTATTGTCACACGGGTTACAGTAGCGGTGGACACCTTACAGTAGCGATGACGATTTACAATTTATACATTTTCGACCGATACGGCACGTTACTCTATTACGGCGAATGGAACAGGTCAAAACAATCGGGAATGTCGAGAGAGGAGGTTAGTCGATGTAAATTAACTTGTTTTCGCTGTATTTAAAAAAACTGGTCAGTGGGTCGTCTTAGGAACTAGATGACAGAACCCACTGTACACTCTGATCCAGTATACGATCTTACAAGATGTCATCATTAATACTACATTATAGGTAACTAGTGACCCGCCCCCGCTTGGCAAGGTTTTAATTGACAAAACATTCAAGATTTATTTATTATAAGTAACTTTAAAATTAGTGAAACTGCATCAAAATTCATTGCGTAATTTAGAACAAGCTATATTCGTAGCTAAGTTTTGAGCTGACATAATTTATACTACCGTTAACAAGGGAATAAAAGAAGAGCCATTCATGAATTGGGCAATACTACATTACATGTCTGTATCTGATTTTCAGCCAGTGAATGAAGAAAGTGCATAATAGGTAGGTAGCTTTAATGTGATCTGATGATAGAAAAAAAAACTAATAATAATTTCATGCATAGATATTGAAATGAACAGCAAAGTATGTGTAGACAAATAACAATGGTAGGTAATCTGTCCTTAAACATAAATCTTATTGTTATTCTAATTTGTGTTTTTTTCAGGAGGGGAAATTAATGTATGGAATGCTATTCTCAATTAAATCATTTGTCGCCAAAATATCTCCACTGGATCCAAAAGACGGATTTATGAATTACAAAACGTCAAAGTACACTCTGCATTGTCTTGAAACTCCATCGGGTTTAAAATTTGTTATGAATACAGACAACCAAGCTCAGGGCGTCAGAGAATTATTGAAGAAGATCTATGGAGAAATCTATGTGAAGTATGCTGTAAGGAATCCCATGTGTGGTATCGGAGAGCCCATTACTAGTGAATTATTTAAAAACAAACTGGATGCCTTTGTCAAGCAAACTCCCATCCATGTTAGAGCATCTTGATAAACTAACATAATTTATTATTTAATTATTTAAATTTAAGCTTCATAAGCGATTACCAAGTATAATATTGTATTAATGTATTTTGTAAGTACCTATAGAAATTATTTAAATATAAGCTATAAATAAAATAACTATTATTATGTAATTAAATTCAACTCATTACATACTAGCTATTCCTCAATAAAAAATCGGTTGGTCAGAGTCCATCCATTTTCTGTTTAATGATTGTCTTGTCTCCTTAAAAAAACAACCAACTTCCAATAAAACACTACAAAGTGAAAAATAACTTAAAGGAGAACATTCACCATCCATAAATTTTTGGGCTAAATGTGAAAGTGCCGGCCAAACAAAAAAATAGTTATATTCCATTAGGACATGTTATTCTCTTCACTTTACACTATGGGACCAAATCTGTAGGGCCGAATGGCAACAATTTCGCACACTGTAGTTATCTGGAGAATAACCCTAGAACTTAGTTTCAATCGGACCAAATCTGTAGGACCATTCCCTACGCTGGTAGGGAATGGTCCTACAGATTTGGTCCGATAATAAAAAGTGAAGAGAATAACAAGTTGTAACGGAGTATAACTTTTTTTTTTTGTTTGTCCGGCACTTTCATAATTTAGCCCAGAATGAATGATCTCCTTTCGGAAGTTGGTTTTGTATTTTCGTTATTTGCCACCAACTTCCGAAATTTAAGTTATTTTTCACTTTGTAGTGTTTTTTTGGAAGCTGGTTGTTTTTTTTTGTGTAAAAAAGTTTTTATTTCTCGCTTTTTAGTGGCTAGTTTGTAATTTATCTAAGTTACGATAGCCTAATCTCAACTGCTCATCACCTTTTAAAAATTATTGCTTTTCCCGATGCAGGGACATTAATCGTTGAAGAGTTCTCCTGTTACTTCACCATCAGCTCCACTTCGCCAGATGCATTATAACGAGCATGAATTACATTGCAACCATATTAAAGTAATCGAATCGCAACCCGTGAAATACTTATATTGAGTAATTCCGGTGGCCATTTGTGGTCTTCATCATCAGTTCCACTTCACCAAATGGTGCTTTCCAAGAGCAACTGTACGAGTTATTATAAAAATACCCAAATCGCTATAGGTTTGCCTATAATATTTGAAGAGTTCCCTCGATTTCTCCAGGATCACATCATCAGATCCTGACCTGATCACAATGGGACCACCTAGGAAGTATACCCTTAAAAAAAAAAAAAGAATTTTGCAAATCTGTCTATAATGACGGAGTTATGCCCGAAAATACATTAACAAAATATCACGATGTTTTTTAACAACTTTTTAACCCTGGTGATACGTTGTGAGGTTTTGGACTAAACACGAGTTAGTTCTTAGCTTCAATAATACGTATTTGCCCTAAACCACTTATACTCCTTTTGAAATAAGATTAGACATTCAAACAAACCTTCTTTACAGTCCTTTTAACCGATTTTGACTTCTATACCGTAGGCATAACGATGGCATTAAAAGAAAAAAAGTGGTTACAATACCAACTGTTTACTGCAGCTGCCATTTGTCATGCGTCCATCGCAATAGAAGTCAAAATCGGTTGAACAGACTGTAAAAAAGGTTCAGTTAAATGTCTAATCTTATTTCAAATGGAGTATAGGTATGTGGATGATATTAGGTTCCTGTCACTGTTATTTATATAGCAATAGCAGCACGCGTAGCATGACCATGGTCATATTACGCATGCAGTGGTATTCCAATTTGTGTGGGGTAGGTACCAAGGTATACCACAACAAAAAAGTGAAATAAAAAAGACCCAACTTCAAAAAAAAAAAAACACTAAGGTGTGCTAAATAACTTTAATTTCGAAATTCGGTGGCAAAAAACGAAAATTCAAAACAAATGACACCAACTTCCGAAGTTTAGAGTTAATTTTCCCTTTATTGTGTGTGTAAGTCGGTTGTTTTCTAAAATAAAGTTATAAGAACTAAAACCCAACTACAACAAAAACGCCAATTAAAAAGGTATAAACATAACATCACAGACAGACGAGTCACACGTCCAGCCCGTCCCATCCTTGATGTCCTCCCTCCGGTTGACGCCCTAAGCCGAGGTTCGTACCCCACAGGGGTGCCCTTAGCCAGCGTTCACCAAGTTTTTAATTAGTATAGTTGAATAACCCCTGGCTGGAGGTGGTTTTAAGTGTAGTAGCTTATGGCACCCACAGGAAAACCCGGTTAATAGTCATGATCTCAGAGATCAACTACGAGATACCCTACAAAAAAAAGACGTCGTGTTATGGCTTAAATCTACTTTTTTTTTCTGTAGGGCGTCTCATAGCTGGTCTCTGAGACCATGATTATTTAACCGGTCAATCCTGTGGCTGCCTTAAGCTGCTACACTCAAAGCTTCCAGCCAGGGCACACATAAACTAAGCTAAAAAGCTAGGGTAAACGCTCGCTAAGGGCACCTCCTGTGGGGTACGAGCCTCGGCTTAGGGCGTTAACCGGAGGGAGGACATCAAAAGATGAGACGGGCTGGATAAAAAGGTTTAGATCATGATTATTAATCGGGGAATTTAAAACTACGTGCACAGCTGCAACAACTGCTGGTACCTCGTTTTCGAGCAAGGGTCCGGGGGGAGTATTATTTACTCGGGGGCGCGGCGGTCGCGATCGCAAAGAACCTCGGCGCCGCGCCGCGCCGGCGAGGTCGGAATGACGGGAGGCGTCTGTGTTTGTATAGTGTACTTGGTTCCCTATTACTCTCCTGGAGGAGGGTTATGAGGTCATCAGGGTCTGAGAGAATATGCCTTGGACGGCGAACATGACTGATCGAATAGATTACATGTGGATCCGTATTTAAAATTTGTCTGTTTTTTTTTTAGTCATGTATTATGTCTCCTAGAGGGCGCTATATTCAATTTAATGTGACATCATGGCCTATCCAGCGGACGACCAAGACGCTTCCAACGATAGGTACAGACGCCAGCACATCAGGCTACTACAATCTGTCATCTGTCCCTATTACATGGGACTTAAACATAACTGGCGAAATGTTGGTGTACCTGCTACAGGGACACCTCTGCCCAACCCTTCGGGGAAACAAGGCGTGATGTTATGTTGTTGTTGTAGATTTTCAACTTTATCGCTGAAAAATAACGTTCAAAGTTGATTGGGAAAATTTGACAGTTTCGGGTAGCTTGATGTGCTGGCGTCTGTACCTCACTTGTCAAATTTTAATTATGTTATGTAGTTTAGGAGTTATGAGGGAAAAGATGAACATAATTATATTTCCACATACTTAAATACCGGTCAAAGCCAAAACCCTCTTTTTTGCTTCGCCGTAGTCGGGTAATAAAATAATGTGGCGTAACACGTCACCCTTATGCTATTACAGCTTATTTATTTATTTATAAAGAACACCAACAGCATATACATTCAACAATTGGCTTTAACAGCTTACAGCATGCCGGTTTCGCAAACCTAAACCATAAACCTACTGGTTTGCGATTGTTTGTTTTGTAATTGTATTGTTTAAGCCGGGTCTCCTGCGCATGTTTTTTCAAAACATTACACATAAACATTTGCTTTCATACATAATATCGTGTTTACATACACAAATAGCCTCTTTATTGCGATGTTTTTGTATAAAAACACGCGCAGGAGACCCGGCTTTACGCAATTACGCAACAATCACAATCTGTTTCGATTTGAAACAGATTGCAAATCCATTGCTTCATAAGTTGGAAAAAAATCTGCTGAACAATGTAAATAACGCAATGAATTTTGTTGAACTGTCAAAATGAAACAAATTAGGCATAATTGTTTACGAAAATAAGTTACGCAATTACGGTACTGATTTTCGTCTATCAAAAATCGCTCAACGTGCCCTTCAAAGATTGTTTGTTCGTACTTCAGAGGTCCATACCACAGAAAATATAATACTACATACTATTACGAGGTCAGTCATATATTTATATAGTCTGTGGTCCACTGGTTCGAGTTTGTCATTCTGACGTTAGACCACGTTAGACTTAATGTCAAATTGTCAATTGCCTGTCAAGTGTCACCCAATGTCATCGTGAGGCTTGGGGAAGGATGGATGGATAAAAGCAAACAAAACAAGCGAAAACGGTCGACGTAGCGATTGTGGTTTGACGTTCGTAATTTTAGCTTTGTTGGAACGTCTTAATTATATAGTTTGAATATTTATCTATTGTGTGAATCAAATAATGGCCCGTGATTGTTTAAAGGTAAAGCGGTTTGTTCGTTGTGATGAGTGAGACGGATGACACTGATGTTCTCTTGCTGATACCACCAAATTTCTTTCTGGTGCAAAGTTCTGGCTCTGAGGAGGATTCTCTGCTGGAATCTTCTAGGACTGTTGTACATAAGCCTGTGTCCTGCACTGCACAAGTACTTGGAAAATTGGTAAACCAAGTTCACACATTGGAGTCGAGGTTAGAAAGTTTGGAGTTAAACAGTGATGGATCTAGCCTCGGCACTATAAGGAGGCCTAAAACTTGGGATACCACCGACAGCATTGATAGCCGAAGCATAGATCGCAAATGTTTTACATTTCCGCGTAGGCGTAAAAGGAAAACCGCTAAGAAGTTAAGAAGCCGTGATTTGTCTTTGACTAGCTTAGATTCTGCCAGCACGCGAGTGAGAACCGTCCCGCCTCTGAAATTAGATGAATTTGAAGCTTTTTACGCTAAACCTGCTGAAGTAATCAATGATATTCAAAGTATGGATGGTGATATTAGCAGTATAGTTTCAACACCAAGTAAAAAAAATGACAAATTACTTTTACATGAAATAGATGAATTTCTTACAAAAGTTGAAAACTATGAGAGTCCCGACACAAAATACAAAGATCAAGAGCCAGCAATTAGTTCTGAAAATGTAATAAAGGCTACAGGAGATTATATTTCACAAAAACTGGACTCAACAAGCAATGTAGAGGAAGTTAAACTGCCAAGTGGTCGAGTTGTGCCAAATCATATACTTGATAAATACATTTACTTAGTCAAAAATAATACTGCTACATCTAAAGCAGAAAAGCCTTTCCCTTCTATGAATTGCAAAAGTCACAATGAGGAACCTAGTGTTAGCCATCTTGAAAGCGCTGCCATTGTGTCTCAAGAAACATCTAAACAGGGCAATCGCAGTCCAACTATAAGAAAACTGAACTTCTCAGATAAAGATGTGCAACCAACATCTACTCCGAAAAGACCACAGACAAGCTATTTGGACACATTCAGGCCTTCATCAAATAAGATATATGACAGGGCATCAAAAGTTTTAGAGCAGTACAAGTATCAAAGCTACAGCAGGAATACTCAGGGATCCATGACAGACAGCTACTTATCACCTAAGAAGGAAGAGTTCCGGATGCCGCAAATAAGGCCTTATAACCCTGAAAATCAGGACAGTGTTAAGCACAGCACATTGCAGAATAAACACTTGGAGTCCATAGACACAGATCTGTTGAGTTTGAGTGAACTTTGGGGGGAGAGGGGGGATCACTCTGAAAGAATGGACAGTGTGAAGTTGGAAGAGGAAAGACTCAAGAGAGAGGTGAGTTAATGCTATACTCTCATAACAAACTTCACTATGTAAATAAATATGATAATGCATAATATGAAAATAGCTAAAAAGTGATTCTATGTACTAATACTGTTTTTTTAATGACTGACTGTTTTCTCAGCACTGTGAATCCATGATACAACAACTACAAAAAAAGATTTTGGAACAACAAGAAAAATTGGCTGTGGCTGTCAGGGTAGACCGTGCAAAAGATGCAGCTATTGGCAAACTTCGAGAAGCCTGGTTACGACTCACCAGCAACTTGGACAAGGCAGAGGAAAGGCACCGGGGGGCTCTAGACAAGATGGTCAGAGAAGTAGACAACTTTAGAATGGTTGCAGATGATGCTCAAAAGGTATGTTTTAACTTTTGTTATAAAATGTAATTTTAATAGAATGCGATTGTGACCATCCAATTAGGCATAAGAACACTTATTCGGCACCTGTGCGTAGGGTTATGATTTCGTACGAAATTTCGCGCGAACTTGTGAGGGTCACATATTCGCGTTCTATTAGAACTTTTACCTTTGCCATTGACTCAAAAAGTAGAAGAAGAACATCGCTTTACTTCCTCAGTTTGGTTTTGTTTAAAGCTCCTATTATACGAGTATTCCATTTCCATCACTCCGCGCGGCGTGTGACTACCGCACTCAAAAATCGACCAACCACACGAACACTCCAAATGGGCGCGCCACTGCACTCCATTTCTCGGCCACCCACTCCGACGGCTGCGTACTACAAACTGAGCGCAAAATGGATTGTTGTATCGGCCACAGATGAGCGCGCACGGCGTGAAGCGGGCGCACTCCGCGTACGCATCTCGCACACACGATGCGTTGGATTATGGAGTGTGCAACTTTGGATTTTGGATATGAAATGTTTAGATTTCAATATTTTTTACCACGCCACCCAATCCACATGAGATTTCGCACACACGGAAGGTTTTTGGAGTGTTGCTGTGGAATGTTATAGAGTTGAATGCCCGTGAATGGCCAGCTTAAGGCGGTCGACTCCCGTCATTGCCCCCGGCCTCGTAATAAACAAAAAAGATGTACCTAAAAATCACTTCAAGACCCAGATTACATTCGCCATCCGGTTACCTCTCCGATAAAATTTTACGTGCCATTGCCTTGAATTTAATACCCCGTTTGGCACCCTTCGGGTACGAACCCTAAAAATGATGACAAATACATGCTCTGGTTTTGATAAAATTAACCCTCATTTTCGGTGATAAGTCATTGGTAGTTTCAAGAATTAAATCTACGAAAAATTCAATTATGTTATGTGCCTGAACTAGGTCATCCTGTGTTTCAGGCGAGGCAAGTATAATAGTTATACTTGCCTCCCCCTCCTCCTTGTATAGTTTCTAATTTTACGTGCCATTGCTTTAATTATTACCAAGCCATCGCTGTTCGTCCGTCTCTCTGTGTGTCAGCGTGCTGTATCTCATGAACCATAATAGATAGACAGTTGCAATTTTCACAGATTGTGTATTTCTACTGCCGCAATAACAACAAATAATAAAAATTCAATAAAGTTAATAATAATGAAAGGGGGTCCCCATACAAGAAACGTGTTTTTTGCGGCATTTTTTCTCGAGCTTAATACGGTTCGGAACCCTTCGTGTGTGAGTCCGACTTGCACTTGGCTGATTTTTTTAAACAAATATCCATTATGAAAAATAGCCTATGTCCAGGTCCTAGGGCACACTATCTGTCAAGCATAACAAACGATTCAGTGCATGAAAACTTAAAAGACAGACAGATGAAGATTACTTTCGTATTTATAATATGCAAAAGGTGCGGTTCCATGGTGCGCAGGGTGTGGAGCAGCTCCAACAGTATCCTAAGCATGATTTCAAGTCGCCTAGACTGTGTTTTCGTGGGTCGCTGTTGTGCCATCTCGCATGGGTTGTCACAGCGGTGATACACTACTTCTTGTTTTTGTAATATAGTTGTAAGTGTTGTTGTTTTGTGTGTTTTGTTTATGTCATTTGTGAGTCACATGATACTTGAATAAAGATAATTCTATTCTATTCTAATATTAATCTGGTCGAACAAGTGCTTTCATTGGGTCTGTTGTAGTTTGTTATACAGTCTGGAAAAATTCTTATTTATTTTTATATATTTGTAGAAAACGAGTCACTTTGAAGCAGAGCTGTACAAAGCTTTGGACCTGGCACATGATTACCAAGAGAAGTGCAAACAACTGACTGCAGAAAAAAAAGAGGTTGAACAGAGAATGCAGAACACTGCGGTGGACAGAGAAGACATCATTACAAAGAAAGACAAAGAGATTGCAGCATTGAAGGAAAACTGTGAAACGGTTATGAGGCTAAATAAGCAGTCAACCGACTGTGTCAAACATTTGGAAGATGCTTTGGAAAAGGTATGTACACGCCAATTATGTATTTACATGATACTAGCTGTTGTCCGCGCCTTCGTCTGCGTGTATTTTTTAACAATTTTTTTTCATACAAATATCCAGGATAAGAAACGGAGATGTACAAAATAGTTTAAAAAATATTTAAATACAAAATGCAAATAATTTTCTAATTTACCATTTCAAATGCAAAATACTTTCGCTTTTTGTGTTTTAAATACTTACGTATTTTGCATTTTGTATTTGCATTTGAAATACAAGTATTTCAAATAAGTCGCCACTCTGATAAGAAGTAGCCTATGTTCTTCTCCAGGCTACATATCCGTCAAATTTCAAAATGATCGGTTTGGTAGTTAGGCGTGAAATGGTAACAAACACAATTACTTTTGTATTAACCTGCAAAACAGTCATAATATTATGATTTTATTATTAGAGATGGGCCGACTAGCCGACTGGCCGATTAGTCGGTCGTAAAAATGGTCGATTAGTTGGTCGAATACCAAATGGCTTCCTTTGGTTTTGGGAGATATTAAATAAAAAATTATTAACATTCAAGAAAATATAAGAACAAAGTAAAGATCGGCTTTTTTGCCGACTAGTCGCCGACTAAAAATACGGCCGGACAGTCGGCTTTCCCGACTTAGTCAATTCATCTCCGGTTATTATGAATGAAAAATTTATATATTTCAGGAAAAATCCGAACATGATGAGACAAAGCGTAAGTTAAGTGAGTTGAGTGGTAAGCTTCAGTCGCTGGAGCATGGCGTGTCGCTGGCGGCGGACGAGCGCGGCATGCTCCAGGGGAAGCTTGATGAGGAGCGAGCGAGGAACCACTCGCTGCAGCAACAGCTGGCCGACCAGCAGAGCCACGCCTCTGAGCTGATGCACAAATGTGTAAGTCCATTTTCAATCTGCCTAGCCTTTCCCAACTATGTTGGTGTCAGCTTCCAGTCTAACCGAATGCAGCTGAATACCAGTATTTTACATGGAGCGACTGCCTATCTGACCTCCACAACCCAGTAACCGGGTAATACGATACCCCTTGGTAAGACTGGTTATCAGACTTTCGGGCTTCTGACGACCCGTAATGTCTGTCAAAGATTCACGAATGACAGCCGGGACCAACGGCTTAACGTGCTTTCCGAGGCACGGAGGAGTCTCAGTACGTAAAGATGGTCACCCATCCACAGACCAACCCCGGCAAGCATAGCTTAACCTGGTGACCAACCCCGGCAAGCATAGCTTAACCTGGTGACCAACCCCGGCAAGCATAGCTTAACCACGGTGACCAATCTTAACGGAGTTAGCCACGGACGTACGCAAGAGTTATTATAGTGCACAAGTGTGTGCGCAAACACAGGTGCACACTCTGTGCCATTACTCTCATAGTCCGATGGACCGGCTATCCGACACGAAGGGTGAGAGGCGGATGATCAACGGCTTTACGTGCTTTCCGAGGCAAGTAACTCCATAGATTTGAGTATCTATGGAGTTACTTGCCCATTCTTCTTCATACGAAACAGTAACAGATACTTTGGCAGTTACTTTCGCATTTCTAATATTAGTATGGATTTTTTAGAAGGGGCAACAAGATTCTTAATTCAATTATCAATATTCAAAAGTGCCGTGTAATGGGCTAATTTAAATAAATGACTTGACTTTGTATATTTTTTTTTGATGTATCTCATTATTATTATTTTTCTTTCTTGTATTTAAAAATGTGTTTTGAATGAATACAAGACGATAATTCAATTGGTAATCATTGTGTACAAAAAGTATTTCATATCTATCTGCACACTTTACATATTCTGTGCGTAAGGTCAAATGGCACGTCAGTGGCAACACTTGAACTACGAGAACCCATGTCATGGATGTACGGTTGACGGACAATCTAGCTTGACGATGTCAACATTCAGGATAACTTGGAGATCGAAGCGAAGAATCTTCGAAAACACTTGGAGCTTCAAAAGACGGAGCTGAAGGGTCATTATCAGAAGCAATTGGAGGACGCGGTGCTCTGCAAGCTGCAGGAGTTCCAGCAGCAGCTGGACGCGGCCGAGAGGGACGCGCGGGAGGACGCGCGCGCCAAGGAGAGCGCGCTGATCGACTCCTACCACAAGCAGCTCGCGAGGATACAGGACCAGTGAGTAGCACATAACATGACGACTGTAATCCTCGAAGGGTTCGGTAGAGGTGTACCTATAATATCACCCACATTTCGCCAGTTATGTTTAAGTGCCATAGAGGCGGGCCTATTGCCAACAACCAGGCACAAATCCAGACTCCGGGCTGCACCTGAGAAATTCCTGATGGAAAAACCCAATAACACTTTGCCCAACTCGGGAATCAAATTCTGGACCTCATGCTCAGCAGTAGCGCTTGTGACCACTAGACTAACCAGTAATATGGTACCAACCCATTTCCCGAGAGGTTGGTTTGGTACTGTCAGCCAAGATGTCAGATGTTACACATCTCGCGACTACTGTACGGCTTGCTCGTATGGGAACCCCCTTTAATTATTAACTTTATGTTATTTTTATTATTTGTTGTTAAGCCGCCATAATGTGAAAATTTCAAGCGTCTACCTCTTACGGTTCAAAAGATACAGCCCTGTGACGGACGGAATAGGGTTCCCGGGCTCCCGTTGGCCCCCTTTTGGGTATGGGACCCTGAAAACATTACAGTTCAGTGATAGCCTAGTGGTGTGACCATCAGACTACCAAGTCATAGGTCTCGAGTTCGATCTCAAGGCACACACCTCTG
Source organism: Agrochola litura (assembly GCA_949152395.1). Taxonomy (NCBI): domain Eukaryota; kingdom Metazoa; phylum Arthropoda; class Insecta; order Lepidoptera; family Noctuidae; genus Agrochola; species Agrochola litura. Next base: position 2,066,302 of record OX424490.1, read on the forward strand.
ACTTTTCGGATTCATGTGCGTATTGTATAATTATCACTTCAACCGGATGCCTGAAAGATATTTCTCGACGACATGTGAAACCAAGTCAGAGGCCCATGGGCGACTTTAAAACTCTGACACCAGGGTAATCACTAACTACACGAAAAGAAGAAGTCCTTAGTGCCTCATCTCTAATTACCACCATGTATATCGGATTGATGATTTTGCATATTCTATAATTTTCAGGCATAAACTGGAAGTAAATGTTTTGGAAGAGAAACAGAGAGAAGAAATCAAACTATGCAGGCTGCAACTGGCGCAGGCTAATGAGAAGAACGGCCTGCTCGAGGTAATCTCTAGATGAAGGGAAACAGGGACATATTTATTACAAAACAAGCTAACCCGACAAACGTTGTCCTGTACAAACAATAGTTTATACAAAAAAAAAACTTTCAGTTTTCCCATTTTTCCATTTTTTTTTATTGTACGGGTTTGCCTGTACAGTGCCTATAGCGAAAACACGCCGCCGCAAATGTGATAAACTGCGACGTAGCGCGGTTCCACTGCCGGTCGGTTTCAGTGCTTATCTATTGCAATTTATTTCGGCTTTATGAAACGTGTTGCTATTTTCTGGCACTAGAACAGCGCTGCATGACACCTACCCAATATTCAATCAATTATGTAGTACGGGCAGTGGCATCAGTCTGAACAAAAATAGTTTTCCTTTAACGCACTAAAGATTAGTCCTTAAGGGGGAAGCGTCAGGGTAGCCCGCGAAATCAAAATTTTCTTACGTTTTTTGCATTTTGCAGGCCAGTGTCAGGTTTTATGTTGATCCAAATATGATTCGCGGTCGTTACAAATATGACTTTACTCAATTATAATCATTACAATCAGCAATACAACTCCATAAGTTAGCAAAGGTATCAAATGTCATGATTTCATGAAATCATGACATTTGACATCCATGCGTCATGTTCGTGAACGGGCGCCGTCAGTTGGGACTGGTCATCTCTTAGCTGCCAGGGCTTATTTTTATTTTAATTTTTTGAATTGTTCTTTGTTTTATCTTTTTGTTACGGACGCTTCTAACGTGCACGTCTTTCTACATTGTTCTCACATGTATAATTTCAACATGAATGATGTAACCAATATTTTGTAACAATTTTTTATTTAAAAGAGTGTCCGTGGAGTTGCTTGCCCGTTCTTCTCCATAGGTACCTACTACGCTTTGGAATGGGCAACTAGCTTCATACCTATTTCTGACTGACCGATTCCTTGACAATTCAAAAGTACCTGTAAATGGTTTAATTGAAATAAATGCTTTGAGTTTGAGTTTGACACCTTTATCTTCTTCTTAATCACTTTTGTTAATTTTAATGATTAAAATTGAGTAAAGCCATATTTTTTACGACCGCGAATCATATTTTAATCAACATAAAACCTGACACTGACCTGCAAAATGCAAAAAACGTAAGAAAATTTTAATTTCGCGGGCTACCCTGACGCTTCCCCCTTAAGAGCGGCCAACCCGTCATACTTTTCATACAAACGCTCGTACGTGATTATGGCGTTGTAACACATCTTTCTTTAATTCTTTTAAACTAATGGGTATCTTGTGCACTATATCTAGGTATCTATGAAATAAAAAAATAAAAATTTGGCGAAACAAATTCAGTATAAGCCTCCAAATTCAAAGCAATTTTACCTCAACTTTGACCGTTCATAATGTACTTATAAATTGTAAAAGTAAAGAAAACACCGTTATAGAAACCGAGATTCTAAATTACAAAAAAATATTTTACAAACTTGTAAGGCGTATTCAAAAACACGTATTTCCTGAAACCAGTTATTTTTCGTACAATGTTATCGCGTTCTCACTTGCTTGTTAGCAGTTCTCACTTGCGCTGGATGAAACAACAAGCTTTTCGACCATGCTCGCGTTGACGATAGACGGACCGGGAAGGGCCCTCTTAAGAGACCTGAGCGCCGCCAGCCCCTCCAGTAGTGGGAGAGTCCAAAGTTAGGGAATGCCAAAGTTGTAAAATAAAAACTTATTTCATACCGCGCCAAAACTTTTGAGACGGTTTTTGGGATCATTTTCAACCCAAAAAAAAAGTCTGCTGCATGAAAGAGGGGGAAATATTTATGTCAGTCGCGTAAATGAATACTATTCTTGCGATAACCCATCAGGGGTAAATTTGAAACTATGGGTAGTAGGTACAGCAAAGTGGTAAAAGTAACATGACCTCAATTTTGAAGAAAAAATAATCTGCAATGTTTGTTAATTGATAAAGTTTATGCCTGAACCCGGAATCGACGTTTTCTTTACAACTTTGACATACTGTTACTTTGGATTGCCCCCTAGGTGCGGCGACTGACTCTCACTTTGATGATTATTGAATAATAAACAACTACTAGACATGAAATTTATACGGTATAATATTATTCTGAAAAATGGAGCAGTATCTGTTCATCGTTCACTATAATTTGTCCCTTGCCGTCATATTGGCACCATTATATGTCAAGCTTAGTTTCAATACCAAAAGAGTTCAAAATGCGCCTGAAAGAATAGTACTATCAATCGCGTCAAGGGTCAGAGAGTCGTCATGAAAATGATGGCAACAAGATTTGACTTTACGGCGACAAAAATGCTCTCTAGAGGCTATTAAGGGTGTTTTGCGTAGTTGTCGTGTTACCAGTGACGCCCGGTTGACGTGGTCGTGTGTTGTGCAGAACAAGCTGGAGTCGTTCCGGCGGCGGCGCGGCCAGCTGGCGGCGCAGCTGCACGGCGTCATGGAGGCGCAGTGGCGCCAGGCGCTCGCCATCCTCACGCACGGAGACCGCGCACGCGCCACACACGCACACGCCGGTAACATTACACTACTGACAGCTGGCGGCGCAGCTGCACGGCGTCATGGAGGCGCAGTGGCGCCAGGCGCTCGCCATCCTCACGCACGGAGACCGCGCACGCGCCACACACGCACACGCCGGTAACATTACACTACTGACAGCTGGCGGCGCAGCTGCACGGCGTCATGGAGGCGCAGTGGCGCCAGGCGCTCGCCATCCTCACGCACGGAGACCGCGCACGCGCCACACACGCACACGCCGGTAACATTACACTACTGACAGCTGGCGGCGCAGCTGCACGGCGTCATGGAGGCGCAGTGGCGCCAGGCGCTCGCCATCCTCACGCACGGAGACCGCGCACGCGCCACACACGCACACGCCGGTAACATTACACTACTGACAGCTGGCGGCGCAGCTGCACGGCGTCATGGAGGCGCAGTGGCGCCAGGCGCTCGCCATCCTCACGCACGGAGACCGCGCACGCGCCACACACGCACACGCCGGTAACATTACACTACTGACAGCTGGCGGCGCAGCTGCACGGCGTCATGGAGGCGCAGTGGCGCCAGGCGCTCGCCATCCTCACGCACGGAGACCGCGCACGCGCCACACACGCACACGCCGGTAACATTACACTACTGACAGCTGGCGGCGCAGCTGCACGGCGTCATGGAGGCGCAGTGGCGCCAGGCGCTCGCCATCCTCACGCACGGAGACCGCGCACGCGCCACACACGCACACGCCGGTAACATTACACTACTGACAGCTGGCGGCGCAGCTGCACGGCGTCATGGAGGCGCAGTGGCGCCAGGCGCTCGCCATCCTCACGCACGGAGACCGCGCACGCGCCACACACGCACACGCCGGTAACATTACACTACTGACAGCTGGCGGCGCAGCTGCACGGCGTCATGGAGGCGCAGTGGCGCCAGGCGCTCGCCATCCTCACGCACGGAGACCGCGCACGCGCCACACACGCACACGCCGGTAACATTACACTACTGACAGCTGGCGGCGCAGCTGCACGGCGTCATGGAGGCGCAGTGGCGCCAGGCGCTCGCCATCCTCACGCACGGAGACCGCGCACGCGCCACACACGCACACGCCGGTAACATTACACTACTGACAGCTGGCGGCGCAGCTGCACGGCGTCATGGAGGCGCAGTGGCGCCAGGCGCTCGCCATCCTCACGCACGGAGACCGCGCACGCGCCACACACGCACACGCCGGTAACATTACACTACTGACAGCTGGCGGCGCAGCTGCACGGCGTCATGGAGGCGCAGTGGCGCCAGGCGCTCGCCATCCTCACGCACGGAGACCGCGCACGCGCCACACACGCACACGCCGGTAACATTACACTACTGACAGCTGGCGGCGCAGCTGCACGGCGTCATGGAGGCGCAGTGGCGCCAGGCGCTCGCCATCCTCACGCACGGAGACCGCGCACGCGCCACACACGCACACGCCGGTAACATTACACTACTGACAGCTGGCGGCGCAGCTGCACGGCGTCATGGAGGCGCAGTGGCGCCAGGCGCTCGCCATCCTCACGCACGGAGACCGCGCACGCGCCACACACGCACACGCCGGTAACATTACACTACTGACAGCTGGCGGCGCAGCTGCACGGCGTCATGGAGGCGCAGTGGCGCCAGGCGCTCGCCATCCTCACGCACGGAGACCGCGCACGCGCCACACACGCACACGCCGGTAACATTACACTACTGACAGCTGGCGGCGCAGCTGCACGGCGTCATGGAGGCGCAGTGGCGCCAGGCGCTCGCCATCCTCACGCACGGAGACCGCGCACGCGCCACACACGCACACGCCGGTAACATTACACTACTGACAGCTGGCGGCGCAGCTGCACGGCGTCATGGAGGCGCAGTGGCGCCAGGCGCTCGCCATCCTCACGCACGGAGACCGCGCACGCGCCACACACGCACACGCCGGTAACATTACACTACTGACAGCTGGCGGCGCAGCTGCACGGCGTCATGGAGGCGCAGTGGCGCCAGGCGCTCGCCATCCTCACGCACGGAGACCGCGCACGCGCCACACACGCACACGCCGGTAACATTACACTACTGACAGCTGGCGGCGCAGCTGCACGGCGTCATGGAGGCGCAGTGGCGCCAGGCGCTCGCCATCCTCACGCACGGAGACCGCGCACGCGCCACACACGCACACGCCGGTAACATTACACTACTGACAGCTGCTATTTGCTAATAGGGTATATCAAAAATATACATGAAATTAATACATGTTACTGAAAAAGACGATTTGTGAAAACATTAATAGAATCGGTCGCAAAAAAGGAGAAGTTACACACTTTTTAAAATTATTCTTCTATCCTTGTCACGCAAAACGATGATTGCACTGAATATCGCGAAGTTATTATGATGTTCCTGTGTTGTGACGTCAGATGCCCATTTTAAAGTCCGTTTTAAAGTCTATGCTAGACAGAGACGGCACCGTCTCTGTCTAGCATAGACTTTAAAACGCATAAGTACATCTTCGCCATAATTTTTTTTTGTTTTATTTATAAAATCCAGTCAAACTACTCTTGAATAGGGATTCATGAGTACCCTGCACTATACCCATCTATCACAAAACAGCTCAGCAGAGTTGCTTGTTTAGAGAATGTAAAGTAAACTGTATTATTACAAACCGTGGTTTAATGATAGTCCTCCTATATGTAGTAAACTCGTTTATAGTGTCGACACCGGGACCGGAGTTCGTGAAAGTGCCGCCGCTGACGTTGCCGGAGCGAGGTCTCGTGCGAGCGGACGGCCGGAGCGACGTCCGGCCGGACGCGCGCGCAGCCGTGCGGACGGACGAGTGGCGCGACAAACTCAACTTCGACGGACTCAGCGACAATGAGCTTCAACAGTACGTTAAACTGGTAATTGTACACCTTTTTTTTTGTTTTGTTGAAAAAATCCAGTCAAACTACTCTTGAATAGGGATTCAAGAGTACCCTGCACTATACCCATCTATCACAAAACAGCTCAGCAGAGTTGCTTGTTTAGAGAATGTAAAGTAAACTGTATTAAAATTTTAATAAAAGTTATGAAAACTATAACCCAACTACGACAAAAAAAGTCAAATAAAAAGGTGTAAATAAGATATCATAGACAAACAAATTAAAAAACCAACAGTAACGATTAATTGTTGTGTGAAAAATATGAATTAGAGCAGAATATTGTAAATAGCAAATAGTAGAGTATAAATTATAAAACTCAAAACTAGTATCTTCACGCTATACTAAAATGGTAATCAGTGTAAAAAAAAAAACTTTTTTTTTTGTCACTGAAACACTAGGGCCTTGGGGTCCGAGTGCTCATCGATTATTCCGGGACATCGCCAAGCGGTTGGTCGACTCTTCACGTGACCAGAGGGCTGGCCAATTTTTAGGCCAAAGAATTAGCATTGCCATACAACGAGGCAATGCTGGCAGCATTGCCTCGTTGTATGGCAATGCTAATTCTTTCTAATGCTAATCCTTTTGGGCACCTTTCCCACTGACAGCGATGCGGATGAATTTTTTGATGCCCAATGATTTGTTCCTATATTTTATTTTATTTTTTCCTCTGTATATAGTTAGTTCTATTTACTTGGACACTAATAATAAGGTATTAATGTTTAAACAATAATAAAGTATTATGACATTTATGTCAACACTAAAACTCAAAGCATTTATTTCAATTAAACCATTTACAGGCACTTTTGAATTGTCAAAGAGTCGGTCAATCAAGAAAATGAATTTAGTTGCCCATTCCAAAGCGTAGTAGGTAGACTTCTTCTAGAAACTCCATGGACACTCTTTTAAATCACACTATGGTTACAAAATATTGGTTAAATCATCCATGTTGAAAATATAGTATATATTGTGAGAACGATGTAGAAATACGTATGTATACCTATGAGACAGGCGAAGCGATTACACAACAGTAATTTTTGTATAAAATTATGTGTTTCAGCTTTTAACGAAGCCACCTAACTTCGACGGCAGCGGCGACGTGTACGAGTTACATCGCGCGCTCAGCGAGGAGCCCACGAGCGACCGGCCCGAGCGAGCCGAGCCAGGCGAGCCACTCGAGCCGTCCGAGCCTTCTGAGCGAGCCGAGCGGCGAGACAAGCGCCGCGCCGGCTACAAGCCGCCCTGGAAGGCGTAGCCCACGTCGTTACACGTCCTTTGCTGGACAAGGACACAGAATTAGCGGCAGCTCCACAAATAGTGCCGTACGTAATGAAAAAGCTCTCAATTGGTCATAGTGAATTTTAAAAATGGTGTTCCACAATCTCGTTTAATTACAGCAAGTTTACTGACAATTTTAATCGTCATTTTGTACCTTTTATTACATGGATTATAAATATCGTGTGAATGCAATCTGTACTATGTAAAAAGACATCACCAAGCTGGCTGCTTTTTTGTATTGGTCAAACCAGGAAAACAATGATTTTAAAGGTTTATTTTTTTATAATTTATTTGTTCATGTTATAAAACGAAACTTAAAATAACCCCACCTCACGTCGTCGAGCCGTTCTTTATACAAGTAAACAGTATTTTACGTGCGTTACATTGCTCACTAAAATTAACTGCGGTTCTTCATAACGAACAAATAAATAAGTCTTTCCCAGCAATTATTTACTAAGTGTACTTAGTTAGTTGTACTGAATGCGTAGATTTCGAGTTGGTGATGGATCTTTTACACCCTATACAAGGTGTAATTGAAATAACTGAAAACCTCTCAAGGGGTTATTTTACTCATCTTTATGAACAACTATTACTATGGGACCAACCCTGAAATCGCGAAAAAATATCAGCTGTTTCCTACATTTTGTAAAAAAGAAAGGAGACGGAAACGATTACAAGCACTCTTGGGCCTGAATGTAACGAGATGAAAATGGTGTGAATTTATAGATTCAAAGTTTCAAACATACATTAGTGTATTGCAGTGACTAGTTGCTATCCCACAATTCACACAGCGATCCATAGTTTCAACAATATCCAATCCACAAGGTAAAATCCAAAAGAACAATTCCAAGTCAATCATGTGAGCGATCTTCGGTGTCCAGTGTGAAAGTAAGGGTCGTACAAGGTAGGCAGGATCAGAATCCGTAAAAATCAAAGCAGTGGTCGTTGAAAATGAAAAATAATTGGGAAAGCACTCAAAACACATCGGAAAACACGAAATAAGTGACAGTTGTCTAGTAGGGGTGAGCGTCGCGACAACGAACCGTTTACAAAAACCGTTTTGTGTTGATGAAACCGTTTTACGTCCTGGGTTCAACTTCAAACAGTCTTCATTGCACAAACCAGTCTTCGAATTATTTGGGGCGATTTTTTATTTTACCTCTAAGAATATACAGTCGGGTACAATGATTAAACTATCTGTCACACTCGTAAAACAGTCCTCCCAATAAAAAGTGAACTCTTTTAAATGAAATACAGTCAGTAATATATTACCAGTTGTTAATGCTGTCGTTCGTGATGCGAAAAAACCATTTCATACATTTCAAATCGTTGATAGCTTTAAGAAAATGCGCTCGACGAAAATGCAATTCTATTCCATGTTGGATAAGTTTCGTCCTTTAACCGTTTTCGTCGTCGGGAAAACGGTTTCGGCCGTCAAAAATTCGAGAACGACCCACCACTAATGTCTAGTGTCAAATTGTCAATGTCAGTCAGCTCATGCCAGTGCAGAATATGCACTGCCAGTGATATAGACAAAAAAATAAAAGTGATTTTAATCAACATGAAATTGATAATCATTATTTTGATTCCAGTTTCATTTACAGAATTGAGCTGATTTTTGATATTCAAGGATAAAAAATATGACAAATTTTTAGATCATATCTCAACTTATTACATTTGGGCCCAACATTTTCCATCTCCTTTAAATGAGTACAGCTTTTCCAGTTTTCAATTACGCCTTTTATAATAAACTAGCTTCCGCCAGTGGCTTCGGCCGCATGATATCTTTATAAATTCTAGCCTATGTTATTCAGTGATAATATAGCAATCTACTGGTGAAAGAATTTTTAAAATCGGTCCAGTTTTTGTTTATTCTTTACAAAGAAACACACATACAAAAGATCAAATCTTTTCTCTGTATAATATTAGTTTAGATAATTAATAAGTAATGACTCGAATACGCGAGTTGTTGTGTTAGCATTTCTTCTCAGCAGCTTGTCTCATTCTCAATAACTGAAACTCAAATTCCAGACGTATTAAAAAAAAACAATTATCATCATAGACTATGATTTTGTGATAAATATATTGTAGTACAAAAAATATTAAACACGGACATGTTTTAATTTAATGTTGTTTAATAAAATTAATTATTATTAGTCCGAAGTTTGTAAGATTTAATTTATTTAGGAGCTCATACAAATAGTTGTTTGAACGTTTTATATCAATCGATAATACTAATCGCACCTTCGGTAGAACAAGGTCAACAAGTCATTTTAAGATTTTTCTTACATTAAATACCGTATTGTTCTGCTATATATTTACTTTGAAGCAATTATTCTATGCATAAAATCAGGATATTGATACGGGTCTTTGTTCCTCCAGATAAAAGGGACTTTATAAAGCACTTTGGCATACTTAAGTCATTTTTCATTTTTTTGTCAGTTATGCCCTTGTTCTACCGAATGTGCGTTGTGTTCTACTAACAAAATACTTAGGTATTGTCACTATAGGCAGCTAAAAACTATATACAGCGTTCCGCTTTTCTCCCTTCAAATTGATGGGAAGGCAAGGGTATAGTCCGCGCAATCCACGAAGACGCGCCCCACTCCGCTCCGCGCCGTACTAGAGTTCAGCTTACAGTACAGTAATCGCGGAGTGGGGCGCGTCTTCGTGGATTGCACGGACTATACTTACCCTGATGTAAAATAAAGGGTTCACAATGACAGAGTCGTTGATCTAGCGGTCGCACGGCTGCTGTGATCGTGAGGTCCCAGGTTAGATTCCTAGGTCAGCCAACATATTCTATGGGGGATCTTCTGTCTGGAAAGTGTCAGTCCGAAATAAAATCATAACCCTCTTTTTTGCTTCGCCGTAGTCGGGTAAAAAGGCGCATTACTAAGTTTGCTATATGAATTCAATATAGGTAATAAAAATTATATTATATCCAGCCAACTTATGAAGGCATCGTCCCTCAATATCCGCCTAGGCTACTGTTGCCACGTACATATTCCCAGTACCCACCGGTTTTCTATTCCATATTGATTTTTAAATCGTCCCAACGCTCATCCTTCGTAATAAGTTTTTATTTGTAGTTTTTTAAGAGTTTATGAATAGCTACAAGAAAGATACTGTATTTGTAAAGTAGAAGCATGTTTTTATGAAAACTTTAAAGTAAGACATATTATTATCATAATTTTGTGTTCAATATTGTTATGAATTTAAACATTCCTGATTGCACTCCATATTTTAATGTTGATAAAATAAATTATATTTTTTAAAGTGATATGTTTTTTTTTTTTCTTTTCAAGTTCTCTACTATAGTTTGACCAATACCGCTGTCCCGCGCCTTAGGCAGACGCGCGGCGAGACGGGAGGCAGTGCAGGTCGCTAACTCGTCACAGCTCTCGGCGCACGGCGTCTCCCGCCGCTCACTGGGCAACACTGCCGCCCGCCTCGCCGCGTAGTCCTAAGGCGCGGTACAGCGGTATTGGTCAAATTATATCCATATGTGTATAACTACAGAATTAGTAGGACTAAAGCAAACAAGCTTTCTTTTATCAATCTCTTCTGAGGCTTTAGAAGTGATTGATGAAAGAAAACTTGTATTAGTTGTTTGTAACAAATCATTAAATAGTACACAATGTGTGCTCACTAGTCAACAACAATCGACATTCTGAAATGATCGCCGACTGCATAATACCGTACTTATCCAATACTCTCTGAGAGGCATGCCAGTTACAGGTGTGTTTATTTGGCGTTTATCATCATCACAGGCTATCACTACCACGAAGAAGCCAAAACTCAGGTCAGATAATCTGCCTAGCCTTTTCCCAACTTTGTTGGGGTCAGCTTCCGGGCTAACCGGATGCAGCTGAATATTTTACATGCAGCGATTGTCTATCTGACCTCCACAACCCAGTTAGGTACTGGGTAACACGATAACTCTTGGTAAGACTGGTCAGTCTTGCGCTTCTGACTACCTGTAACGACTGTCAGTCGGGACCAACGGTTCAACGTCATTTTAATAAAACGAAATGTATGTAACGATTATTTATTTATGAAGGTAAATGCGATTTAAAAATATATTCCAATTTAATTATGATGGCATCATGATCTTTATACAACACTAAATGTACACTTATTACATACAAAACAATACTTCACTCACATAGGGCAAGAACTTAACGAAAATAATTTTGTTTAGTCTTTAAATAATAAAAGAAAACACAGCCTAAAATATAAATATACATTTAACATTATATCCTAAGTATATTATACAATTTAGTGTGATAGATAAGAGATGTATATTTATTGGTGAAGAATGTTAACGAATATAAAACAGCATTCATAATAACGCATGTATAGGGTAACATACTGAGCTAGTTCTGGTGGTTTATCTTTTGCTTTTAAAACGGTTTTTCAAAGGACGTGTAATAGGACATTCCGCACCAACGACAGAAAAAGCTAAGACCCATCAAACTTCGCATTAAATTGAGCCTACAACGACAAAATCAGAATGCTTTAGAAGAATGAGAGAAGACATCTTTGCCAATAAATATACACTTGAGACAGAAACGAAACATGTCGCAGAACATACGAAAACATAGAGATTATACACAAGCACCAACATAATAGCAATAACGTATCATAATTATATAGGCAGGTACTACATTTCAGAAGAATTATCGAATAGTAATGAGTTTGTCTAAAGGAAGGGTGAATTTTTTACAGCTCATGCAAATTAGTAAAGACAAAAATTGGAAAATAAGTCATTAAATTTGAAAAGGAAAAGCATAGAACATTTACAATTCGATTGATTCTTTTCTTGCAAATTATTCGTACGTCCTAAGTTGTGTAACTAAAAAATTGTTCGTCTGCGTAAAATGGTACAGATAACTATTTAAGTTATCTTATGTTCTGAGATAAATTATTTATAACAATGGTCGTGGTATACGTAATCATATTTCAATACCTGTACCCTAATTGCGTAATACAACACAATCTGTTTCTATTTGAAACAGATTGCTAATCCATTGCTTCATAAGTTGGAAAAATAAATCTGCTCAGCATAAATAACGCAATGAATGTTGTTGAACTGTCAAAATGAAACAAATTAGGCAAAATTGTTTATGAAAATAAGTTACGCAATTGGGGTACCGGTCGCAACCAAACCATAATACATTCGAATCAGAGTAAATACCATGGGTACAATGAAGAGACGAACATCGCAACATCTTTCTAATACAGCCTGTAAATTCTTCTCAATATATTTCATCTATCCGAAAATTCTGACGAAGTGTGAAACGTACCAGTCACATGTTCTGCTATGGGGATGTACCAATTATTGGTATTAGTAATGAAATCTGAGAGCCAATTGACTTCATGTAGAGCAGTTTATTTATAGTATACTATGAATGGTTAAGCCGCTATGAAATACTGTGTACTAACGAACGCTGAGATAATAAATAGACATTACTTAGCGCTTGCTATTGCCAAATAGTATCTTTCTCACTGTCGAGCACCTTTCAAACTACAAAAGATTTTGGAAATTCGACGTTTAAGGGGGTGAAAAGAGCGGATTTCGTTTGTATGTAAAATCTTATTTCTTGCGTTAATAAACTTAAAACTTGACACGAATACATTCTTAAATATATAATAAAGTTTGTCAATATTAATTTTTCAAATCTCCTCATAAGGATTTTAGGAGTTGTTAAAGTTTGTATGGAAGAGTCTTAAACTTGCGGTTCTTCGAAACTAGATATTAATAAAATAAACAAAAAAAAGTCGTACAAGTATTTGGCTTTTTCGAAAATTTACACCTCACGGAATAAAAGAGGGTAATTAACTTTTTACTGCGTGTCTTGATTAACTCAAAAGTAATCTAAACATTAAGGGCCTGTTTCACCACCTCCGATTAGGTTCTCGTTAACTTACTTGGCAGATAATGGTGCCGATTCTCTTGTTCACAAACTAAACTAAATTTAAGTTCAGTGCATCTTTTTCTTTCTATTTCATTAAGAAAAGGACAGAAGATAAATTTTAGTTTAGTCCTGTCAAATTAATCAGCGCTTGACGTAAATTGACGTAATTTTAGTAGGCAAGTTTTTAATCATGTCTAAACTTGTATGGAGTAGTGACAGGATCTGATTAATTTGACAGGACTAAACTAAAATTTATCTTCTGTCCTTTTCTAAATGAAAAAGAAAGAAAAAGATGCACTGAACTTAAATTTAGTTTAGTTTGTGAACAAGGGAATCGGCACCAATATCCTACAAATTATGTTCCATTTTTGAATTTATTCGGTAAGTAGTGGCTATTCGGACATCGTGAAATAGGCCCTAAATGAAATAAAAAATAATGGATGATTTTTCAATCAACTTAAATTATTTTTAACAACGTAAATTATTTTTCCTTTGATCAAAAAACTTCAAAATTGACCCGAATACTTTTCTCAATAAATAAAAAAAATCAAGCATACATTTTTGAAAACTATATCTTAAAGTGGTCGAGGGGGTGTTGAACTTAGTACGAGAAAATAGAATACAACCCGGAGCGATATTTCATAATTTCATTTAGTAATATTAATTTATTAACCAAAACAACGAAATATTCGACAGCTATTTGCGACGTTGCCAACATTAAGAATGCACAGCCTTAAGTAATGTTTATTTATCTCGGCCTTACACATAATTTTGCGACTGGTCCATACAAATTTGCTGCAATCAGACAACTTTAGGGCTGGCGCACATCTGGCGAGGCGCAGCGCAGCGCGGTTGTCACTGCCAAACAAAATATCAATGTTGCGTGCCTAAAAATAAAGTTGAGAATACATAACCTGAGACGCGCGCATCTTTCTGCTTCGACGCGCTCTCCAGGTGACGGGAGTTTATTTATTTTCAACTTTATTTCAATCAGGACAATGTCGGTAATAGTTTGACAGTGAAAAATGCTATGCGCTGCGCTCCGCCTTATGTGCGCCGGCCCTTAGACTAATAGTACCCGGGCGTTAACATTACGCATTGAGTTGAGAGACTGTAACGCTACGGTGTCCTAGAAGAGCGGTGGCCGCCACGTAACGGCCGCAATGACGGCTGTCATGAAATTGATGGCAGCGGGGTTTGACTTCACGGTGTTAAAAAACGCTCGCTAGGAAAACACGCGATCTTACTTTCACAAATAACGTTTCAGTGACGTCATTCGCTGGTAACAGACGTTATATAGCGGCCACCGTTCTTCTAGGAAACAGTATTTTAACAGGAATAACGCTTCAAAAAGCCGAACCATTTCTAAAACTCGTCGTGACATTATTGGCTGCGTACTGACAACAATGATATTATAAGTAAAAAGAGGTAGAAAAGTTACCTATTCAACGTTCGATCTTCGAAACCGGCACAATGTCATACTATTAGATGTCACGTGGAAGTAGGACGGCATGTCGTAATTATTGGGAGCGAAAACGAGACAAAACGATACGTAACTAGGCTAATTAGTCAAGTTTTGACGTGCCACTTGCGGAGCGTGTATAACCTATCTACCTCTTTTTACTTATATCATTGACTGTCAAGTAAACGTAAAGATTTTACACTAAATGTATAAAATAAATTGCACAAACATTTTTTTAACTAAAAATATTCACGATTTGCGACATAACGTCTATACGTATTAATACAAACACAACGCGTAGTTTTAACTTATGTGAATCAGTTATTTGCCGCGTTCTGCGTAGATAACTGCTACTAAACATTGTTCGAGCCTATATGCCATAATATTTGAAATGGTATTTACATTTTGAAAATAAATCAAATAAACTTCAAAACGATCATCTTCAATACATCACAAGTAGAATTAAATTTCCTTTCCCTTTTTCTCCCTTCTCTCTTCTTCTTGGTGAGAATTTCACAAATGAAACTGAACGCGATCAGCACATCTCAACCGCGTTCAAGAACTGTCAGTGTCAGTCAGTGGCGTAGCGTGAGTCACTGTCGCCCGGGGCGGAGTCATAATTTGCCGCCCTTATGACGTCATAAAAATAATTAAAAAATAAAATTAACTAATTAAGTACCTACTTATAATAAAAAAACAAACTAAAACTTAATTACTATTAAAACGGCAGCGCGGCAGTCGAAGAAGTTACTGGTACAAATTCTTGGAAATCACGAGCGCGTCACGCATGGTGTGACAGTGTGCGTGCCCGCAGAAGCCTCGCACACCTTAACACCGTGCATGTACACGTCTAAACACAAACAAGGGCCGACCGCCATTCGTGATTTGCAACAATTGTTTTGGGCGGGAGGGACATAAGTGGTTAAAAGCTAACTTCTTGAAAAACCAATTGTTTGACTGGCCGCCAGTGACGGCACAATTATTATTTTTTTACCGCCCTGCCGCCCTTCTAATGGCGGCGCCCGGGGCGGTCCGCCCCTCCGCCCCCCCCTCGCTACGCCACTGGTGTCAGTATTCCACAACAATAATGACACTTGAACCTGTTTAGATGTGCTGATCGCGTTCACGCCAGTAACACATCTCCGCTGCGAAACCGCAATAGTTCAATTCAACTGGCTCGTGTCATGTTCTGCTTCTTGAATTTCAAGTAGCAGAACATGACGCAAGTCAATTGAATTAAACTACTGCGGTTTCGCTGCTATGGTTTCGCGGCGGTGTGCTACCGGCGTCATTTTCATTGATATAAATTCGCCTTTTGATCACAGTTGCTTGCTGAGGGCTGTTGATATTTAATATCGTTGAAAGTGTCGCTTTCATAGTTTAATCTCAGGTACGTCACTACATATTACGACGATGTAACTAACATCTATCACACTGTTCTAAAATAGTCAAAAGTGGTGTCCTATAGTTTCCTACGTGCATACGTAGTATTTTGGCTTTATTCTTCAAATTTCTGTCGCTGACTTATATTGAGTATAGCTGTCCTTCGTACAATATTTTATTTTATTCATTTCGTTACATAATTTCGAAGTTTCGTTATGATTTTTTGGTTTTTATTTATTGAATAGCTAGCTGTGTTCATGGCTCTGCCTGTGTGTACAAGTTTTTAATTTCCCTAGACAAAAAAAAACAAACTTGAAATTCCCTAAATTAAATTATGACTCTATAGGTGTGTACGCCTCGTACACAATTTCAAAGTACGCCTCGTACTGCCTGCAGCTTGCCTTCGAAAATTGTCTGATTTCTCACCAAACTTTGGGAAATTATATCAATTGGAGGGGTATAATTTTAGGCACTCGAGTACATCGTATGTACTGTAGTTTTAAAAACATTGTTTTTTTTTAGGAGATGTGGAATAAACAATACGTGAGATGTTAAGATCTGGTAGCAGATAGATACGTCTTTCAGAAATAGCGCCCTGGCTGTAAATCTGGTGTGACTATGCGCTTGCGCAACGGGAAGGCCGGCGTGACGTTCGCACTCTAAGGGCCCCTATACATGGTTCAGATCCGCCTGACCTGACTAAATATGCAATCTGCACTCATCCGATTAGATCGAACTGACGCAGGTTGATTCAGTTAGGCATCTTCATGTAAGTCTCGCGACACATCTACGGAAATTACGCGGCGAAGGCTCGGCGTGCTTGCCTACAATGCTTTTTAAATTAACATATCACATCAGGCCTATATTACGTCGCGTTTTGGGGTAAGCGGTAAAAATCGGTAGTTTGGAAGTAAAGTAGCAACGCCTGTGCACTTGTATGGGAATTATGACGCATAATTTTTTATGATGTGTGATATAGTTTGACCGAGACCGTTGTGCTGTGCTTTAGGTATGTGCGCAACTCACGGGAGGGGGGGGGGGGGGGGCAGTGCAGGCCGCTCTTTTGTCAAGCGGTGTGCCGCCTGCCGTTGATTCGTCAGCGCTACCCGGCCTTGCCGCGCATTCCTAAGGCGTGGAACAATGATCCCGGTCAAACTATAGCAACCGACACACAGCCGTAGTCACAGTCAAAATATGTTCGTCACTTTAAGGGCTATTTTTGTCTGCTCATTACCCGATAGAATCCTTTTTATCGACTCAACATTATATATTGCGTCGTAATGTCATTACTGCAGAATGACATTCAGCCATCTTATTTACATGTCAGACTGATTAAAAAAGTGACACTGACAGACTGTAATTTTTTCATTAATATTTCAAATTATGGGCAGGCCATTAAAAATGTTTTAGGTTGATGTTAACTTGACATTGGTCATAGGTCTATGCTATTTTGATTCTTATTATCAAGTAATTAAATATAGTTTTCAATACGATAGTCTGTTCAGTGCCGTAGCTTCAAAAGGTATTTTGTGGCCTGACTTGATAAAGGAAAGAAAATGAAAACTGACGAAGATATAAAAAACTGGGCTGTAAATTTGGCAGGTGTGTCGGCACACTGTCAGGGTGCCACCGATGACGCGGTACGTGTGGTGAAATTTTGGACAATTTTTTTTCAATAAACTGTCGTGGAAGAAGAGTTCAGGCGAGCGCGGAGGCAGGCAGCGAGGAGTGCTTGGGCTTGGCTTTGTGCACGAACACCTTGATGCAGCCGTTGAAGTCCGCGCTCACCAGCACGTGGCCCGTCTGGGACGACGACACCATGCCGCCCTCGGCGCCCTTCTGTAATAAAAACATGGATCTCAGAGCATTTATTTCACAACATCACACCTGTAATTACACCTTTAAGTCCCATGTAATAGGAGCAAGCCTATTGCCATCGACCGGGCACAAATCTAGACTCAAGGCAGCAACTGAGAAATTCCTGGTGGAAAAACCCAATAACACTTTGCCCGACTCAGAAATCGATCCCAGGACCTCATGCTAAGCAGTAGCGCTTGCGACCACTAGACCAACGAGGCATTTATTTCAACCATTTACCGCACTTTTGAATTGTCAAGGAGTCGGTCAGTCAGAAACATGAAGCCCCGTAATAGGTTCCTATACTGATGGAGGTTGTATACCTACTTGACAGTGTTTTAAAGATTCGAGTAAAGCAGTTTAGAATCTGTCACTGTAAAACTGTTCCGTCAAGGAAGAAAAAGTCGTTTGTATTATATTAAGAACGGGCAAGAAAAAAGTACGTACCACTTCCTCCTTGTCATCGGCTTCTTTATTAGCGAGCTTGGCTTCCTCCTCCCTCTCGCTGATCATCCTGATCATATGGTCAGGATTAGGCGCGAACACTGCGCACGTGACGAGCGCGTTGTGCGCCTTGATGCCCTCCCAGAAGTCGTTCCGATCCCTTCGTACCGACGTGAACTTGGAGTAGTCGTGGTACGTCTTCCATATGTAGATGCACTGGTTTTCCGAGCCGCTCACGATGTATTTGCCGTCGTGGGAAAATGACGCCTTGATCTGACTGGACACGTTGACGTAGCCTTTGTACTTGCAGGACAGGTTCAGGTCTCGGAGGTCGTACAGTCGGATTCTGCTGTCGTTGGAAGTGACGAGGATCTTGTCGTCATTCGGCATGGGCTCGATTCCGCTGATCTTTCGGCCTGTGGAGTTCTTCCCTCGTGTGGATCGCACGTCGATCTGTGTGTGGTACTTAAGCTGGTCCGTAGTGTAGAAGATGCAGCGTCCGTCGTATGTGCCTACCACCGCAAACTTGCCGTTTTGGCAGAAGTTGGCGGCAGTTATCAACTTGGTTTTGCCGTCTACTTCGTTCCATACAGCGACCTGCGGGGTTGGGTCTGTTAGTAACGTGATACTTGTCATGGAAATTGTTGTCGGAAACGTGAACATTGGAACACATTTGATTGATCATGGAATTCTCGAAAAATTGGTTATTGATCTCTAATTATCAAATTACATAGCACACAGAGTAGTGTAGTAACGTTAAAAAAGTATAGAAATTAGATGAATTTGCTAAACAACACGTCATGTACAGTCGCCTTTATAGTTGCAGTAATAGAGGTTATCGTAGTTCAGCGGGAAGAGATGGAGAAAGAATTTTAGAAGACATTGAAGTAAGATTAAAATAATACTGCTATAAGAGGTAGTGAAAGGCCCCAGGAGTTGCAGTGACGTACCTTCTTATCAGGAATATTCCACAATCGCAGCTTGCCGTCGAGACTGCCGGACAGGAAGTACCGATCGTCGCGCGGGTGGAACACGATGGCGGTGACGAAGTCGATGTGCTGGAAGCAGCAGAGGCACTCGCCGCGCGAGATGTGCCACAGGCGGACCGTCTTGTCCATGGAGCTGGACAGGATGAAGTAGTTCTTGGACCAGGACACGTCCAGCAGGTCGGACGAGTGGCCGGAGTACACACAGAAGGGCGCGGACGCGAAGGGCGCGGCGGGCGAGGGCGCGGGCGCGCGGGCCAGCGACGCCAGCGACTCCTGCGACGGCGTGGGCGACGACTTCTGCTCCAGGTTGTACTTCGTGCGCATGTCCTGTGGCGATGCGTGTTCAAGTAAACGGGGTACAATTTCCTGGCCTTTCACAGCTATTTTACCTCCAACAGCAGCGACTTTATTGTAACGTAAATAAAGATCACTGTGAATTTGACAGTTATGTTATGTCAGAAGTAAAATAACCGTGCAAGCCACGGCAGTGACATAATCTCTCCTCGCCATTTAGTTTTTTTTTTAAATTATTACTAGGTAAATTATAGTAATAGCTTTATTTAACATGACACTTTCGAGTACCATATCATTGATAATTTTTTGTTTGTACAAATGTCCTCTACCTATAAATAACAGTTTTAACCGTGCACAGAACCTTTGCAGAAAAATTAAAATGGCGATCATGATGTCACCTTCCATGGAAAAAAATTTGAACCCCTTTGTGTTTGTAAATTCGATTTATATTCTCACCTAAATCTTAATAGGTTTACAATTTCGCCACTCACTTATTCGATATTATTCGCGGTTCTCCCAAAGTTGCAAAAGCGGTTGCGGTTGTTTGTTAGAAAAGTAAAAAATTTCCACTTTGCAATCGACATTTTGCTTGTTGTCATTTGACAGTCGCATCACAAACAAAATACGCAATATGTTTCTGTCAATTGGTCTTGGTTTGACTATTAATAATGCCTGCCCTGCCAAACAAATAAAAATTTGACATCAAGCAATAGGCAACCCATTGCTTGATGTCAAATTTTTATTTGTTGTCTTGTTTGTACAGAATAAACAACTTTTTTAACCGACTTCCGAAAGGAGGAGGTTCTCAATTCGTCTGTATGTATATATTTTTTTTTTTTTTGTATGTTTGTTACGCGATTACTCCGCCAATTATGAATAGATTTTGATGATTCTTTTTTTGTTTGGTAGATCATACTTCAGAGGTGGTCCCGTATAAATTTTATTAACTTTGCTTGGGTAGTTTTTCAGTAAGCTTCAATTATACGTATTTTTTCCCACTTAGTATGTAGATGATATGATAACTTCTTGTCACTGTTATTTACATAGCAGGTAGTGGTATTCGAATTTGTGTGTGTGTACCACAACTAAAAAGTGAAAAATAAAAACTTTTTACAAAAAAAAAACAACCGACTTCAAAAAAAAAACACTATAAAGTGAAAAATAACTTTAATTTCGGAAGTCGGTGACAAAGAACGAAAATTCAAAACCGAAGACACCGACTTCCGAAATTAAAGTTATTTTTCACTTTGTAGTGTTTTTTTTTTGAAGTCGGTTGTTCTTTTTTTATAAAAAGTTTTTATTTCTATTTTCTTTTACAAAGAAACGATGGAACATTTGAACAAACGATGGTTCTGAAGGCAAGCCCCGCGGCACTGACCTGGAACATGTGGTAGGCGTCGCGCGTGACCCACACGCGCAGCAGCTTGTCCTGGCCGGCCGTGGCCAGCAGACGCCCGCACACGCTGAACTTGCAGCACCACA
Source organism: Agrochola litura (assembly GCA_949152395.1). Taxonomy (NCBI): domain Eukaryota; kingdom Metazoa; phylum Arthropoda; class Insecta; order Lepidoptera; family Noctuidae; genus Agrochola; species Agrochola litura. The sequence goes on from OX424490.1 coordinate 2,087,170, forward strand.
CCGCGCCGTTGTGAGCCGAGCCCATCTCCTACAATACACACGGTATATAGGGATAATCGTCGGTTGGTGTTTCATTTCATTTACTGAGTCTAACGGGCATTTACGAGTTGACTTCCGCCCCTCGTATGCCAAAGGGCCGGGACCTGCATGTCCCGAGATATGCGAACAGCTTAAAAAATATAATAATAATATTTTTAAATGTTTTTTTAATGATTTTTATAAAAATATTTAAAAATGTATTTAATATGTAAAAAAATTAATAAATGGAAAATAATAATGATAATCATCTAAAAAGGTGAAAAACAAAGTTAAACATACACTAAACATGATTATACAAGCAGTGGTCGCATCCGTTTTTGTACGGCTCCTAATGATCTTAGCGTGATGTTAATAGCCTATAACCTTCCTCAAAAATTGGGCTATCAAATGCAAAAAGAATTTTGCAAATCTACAAAACGGACGTTCCAGAGATTAGCGCGTTCAAACAAACAAACTCTTTGGTATTATAATTCGTATTGACTAGCTTTTGTGGTTTCGCTCGCGTGGATTTTGGAAAATATCCCACGGGAACGTACTACCGGGATTAAAAGGAAGGCGCCGCTGTCAACCATAATTATTTTGTTACGCGTAATTTTGAATTTGTGATATCTTTTAAAGGATTCATTTAAATGATATGATACATATTTTAATCTAAATTAAATACCCAATTTAACTTATTTTATTGGATAAGGATTAATAAAATACCGGTCAAAATAACGTCGGAAATTGCAATTTTTTTTATCAAATTCTGAAAGATAATAATAGTTACTGTGGGTCAGACCTTAGAAGATAGACATCATGCTATCGCGGACTTTTTTGTTGAACTTTTTAAGTTGCACTTTCCTGTAGAACTTTAATTTTATGTATCTCTTACGGTTTACGCGGCGCACGCCAGCAAAGCTCCCACTCGTTGTGATTTTTTCCGACATCTTCAACAATAACCTTCATATTTCAGCCAATTTACACAAAACCTTAATGAGTTACTTATACAATACACCTAAACCTTCCTCATAAATCACTCCGTCCATTGGTGAAAACCGTTTGAAAATCCGTTCTATAGTTTTTGAGTTCAGACAGACAGACGCAGCGGGGGACTTGGTTTTATAATAATTATTATAAAACCAAGTCTCCCGCTGCGTCTGTCTGTAAAAACCTTACATTATAATGTAAGGTTTACAATTATTATAATAGAGTGGCAATTAATATTTTTAGGACATCAGCCTGGACATTATTTAGGGTTCGATTAAATACATGCCAAACAAAAATAATACAGTTATGGAAGATGGACCACAGTGGAACAATTATAAATCTAAGCATACCTCAACCAGCGGAAAAAATTACCTGGTACACAAATAAAAGATTATTTAACATAGCGAACATTAAAAAATTTAAATCTATACTAAGTACACAAAACTGGCACGACATTATACAAACAAACAATAACATAAATGAAAATTATAATTCTTTTAACAACCACTTATTAAAAATTTTAAATCAATGTATTCCTATACGTAAAATGAAACTTAAAACTAACTATAAAAAATATTGGCTAACTACAGGCATTAAAGTTTCCTGCAAGAACAAAAGATTGTTAAAATTATTTTCCCATAAAACCAAAAACCAAATAATTACACAACATTATAAAACATATGAAAAAATATTAAAAAGTTTAGTTACTACTGCAAAAAAATTACAATACATAAATAAAATAAAGAAATCAGACAACAAAGTTAAAACGATGTGGAGCATTATAAATGAGAGAACAAATAAAAAACTAAAAAAGGAAAAATGTAGCATTCAATTACAACACAATAATACGATTATATCCGACCCCAAACAAATTGCGAATATTTTTAACGACTTTTTTGCGTCTATAGGAGAAAACAGCAATACTCCATCTAGCAGTGCACTGGGCGGCATGCAAACACTAAATCTCACGGAAAACACCATGTTTCTCAGCCCAGTAGAAGCTTGGGAAGTTAACAAGTTAATCAAAAACCTAAAAAATAAACAAAGTTGCGGTGTAGACGAAATTCCACCTACGTTACTGAAAGAATGTGCAAATGAACTCACCTTACCATTCTATTTATTATTAAATCAGTCTTTTACAGAAGGCATTTTCCCCGAATTGTTAAAGAAATCACTAATTAAACCGATCCATAAAAAGAACATAAAAACTGACCCAAATAATTATCGACCAATAGCTATCTTGCCCTCAGCCTCCAAAATTTTCGAAAAAGCTATGTGTAATCGAATTTATACCTTTGCGAAAAATTTAACATATTAAGCGATTGTCAGAACGGTTTCCGGAAAAATCGTTCGACCACATTAGCTGTCTATAAATATATCCAAGAAGCCCTTAATATTATAAATAACAAGGAATACGCCGTAGGGATATTACTGGACATGACCAAAGCATACGACAAGGTACAATTTAAAATACTGCTTAATAAACTGTATGGAATAGGAATCCGCGGGAAAGCCCATGAATGGCTTACGTCATATTTAAAAAATAGAGAACAAGTAGTTGAAATCGAATACTATAACCACAATAGTAGAGAAATAGAAAACATACGATCTAAAAGCAAAACAACCAACGCTTCCATCCCCCAAGGAAGTGTCATAGGTGGCCTATTATTCCTCGTTTACATCAACGACTTACCAAAAACCATACAGGGGCCATGTGTTTTATTCGCGGATGACATATCTTTGTTAGTCTCATGTCAAAACAATATAAACATAGAAGAAAAACTCAGTTCCATACTCACAAAAACATGTAACTGGATGACTTCACATAATCTAGAAATTAATTATACTAAAACTAAATTAATGACTTTCCACCCTTATCAAAAAGCTCCTCTACACTTAAATTTTAACTTTAACGGCTCAAAATTGGAAACTGTTGCTGAATTTACATTACTTGGACTTACAATAGATAAACATATTAATTGGAAAACACAAATACAAAAAACCCGTTCAAAACTCTCAAAATTCTCATACGCTCTCCGCGAAATTAAAAAAACAACTAATCTAAAAACTGCCCTCACCACCTACTATGCGTATGCCAATGCATGGCTTAGCTACGGCGTAACCCTCTGGGGAAATAGTACAGATGCACCGACACTCTTTACCCTACAAAAGAAACTACTTAGAATCTTAGTAAACATTGATCAAACTGACAGCTGTAAACCCTATTTTCTAAAGCATAACATTCTAACTCTCCCTAGTATTTACATTCTAGAAATATGTAAATTTGTCCGTAAGCACCAAGAATTCTACACAAAACGCGAAGATATCCAATCACACTTCACACTTAGGCACCGATCTAGGCTAAACATACCAACATCCAAACTAAAAATGCATTCTACAAGTCCCTACGTAATGTCTATAAAAATATACAACAAACTACCTGACATAATAAAGAAAGAAGAAAAGTTAAATATATTTATAAAAAACCTTAAAAAATTACTCATAAACAAATGCTATTACTCCGTAGATGAATATTTAAATGATAAACATAAATAATAGCAGTAGTACAATTATTATTATAATGATGATAATCACGCAATTTATAGGTATGTTAAAATATATTAATAATACGGTAATCATAATAATAATTATAATCAATAAATAATATAATATAATAATCAATATAACAGTAACAATAAAATAGCAATAATAATAAATTAAATAATAATCAACAAATAATAAAATAATAATAATCAATATAACAATAATAATTAAATAATATAGCAATAACAATTATTCAAAAGAAAATAATTTATTTATATGAATATACAGAATTATAATATATAAAAAATAATCTAAATTTAAATACTTTTTACAGATAAAACATAAATAATAATAGTTAAGCGAAATTTTAGTAGGTTTCTTATTCGCAATCTCCTGACTTTTGATTATATGTAAGTTAAAACTTGTTCCCACAAAAACAATGATCTCCTAAAACAGGGCTTCCTCTCTCCTACCCTTTCTGCTGTGCCCTACAGGGTCCATAATGATCTAAATTTTATAACTACCACCTAAGTACACATTATGGTAAAGCAATAAAGATATTGAGTATTGAGTATATTGAGTATGAGGTAATAGATTCTCACCTTTCGAGACGCGTGTATGGTACGAACTGTTTACACGAGTCAATTTTTTTTTTCCTTTTTGATCCTTGCCTATTCGATTCGGAAACTCTCATCACGTAATTGAGGCTTAACAATTGTATTGCTTCAACTTTATGGCCCAGATTACCAGATAAATCACTCCATACAAAATTTTCAATACCTACTTAACTGCTATACAGCCTACATTTTCGAGTCACCAGACGCTGTGAACGAAAATGTACCTAACCTTACAAGCGTAAAGTGAGTTTTGCTTTGTAGCTGCGCGCCGCCGCGTGGTTATTGTGAATTGCCAGGGCTGCATCTATCGATAAAGATGTCAGTAGGTATTTGTAGGAATTTGTGTGTATCAATGCTCTCTGGTTTTGATAAAATTAACCCTAATTTTCGGTGATAAATCATCGCTAAGGAGTTTAGATAGATAAATAGTTTATTTAAGTTTCAAGAATTATTATACATTATTTCAATTATAACGATGTAGGAGGATGGCAACCGGATGGCATTGATACAAACAAATGCCTTGCACATAAGAGAGCTCGCCTCGCGGCTGTCGGCAACCCACTGAGGAATGGGCCGTGTAAGGCCGGTACGTAGTTAGCGCGCGTAAGTACATGGAGTGATTTATCTGGTAATCTGTGGTCATGGTCAGACTTTCCGTTAAATATTGTTGAACTTCGACCATAACTTTGAGTGTAGGCAATTGGTATAATAGCCAGCAAACTTCTTGAACAAAAATGGCGCTGATTGCGCAGGTCCCTCCTCAAGTTTGTAAGGAATCGCGTCCGCGCGCCCACACGTTCCACAAACGACACCGTATTATCGCTTCCCGCGCATGTTCTTGTTGTTTTCCAGCTGTTTTACCTTTATTCTAGTTGAAAAATATAAATTAGAAAGCGAGTACAAACTTGAACATGTCTGACGCATCCATCGAAGTCGTAAGGTCCTTTATGCGAGTTGGAAGCCTTGAGCTTGATGTTGTGTTCGCCTCTGACGTCATCGGCTATGTCCGCCACATCCTCTTTATGCCGCGCGTGCGACACTTCTTGCGCTAAAGACTTCGCGGCGTCGACTGTTTTCTTAACCGTGCTGCCGAAGAAACGCTTTAGCCTGGAAAGGGTTATCATAATATAAGTATCATAGATCAGAATAGATAGTGCAATTTAGGGTTAACGATATTTAAAATTATGTTATTATGGATGCGCTTGCGGGGGGTTCTTTGTTTTTAATCCCGAAATATTAGTACTTTTATGGCATGTCAATATTATGGTATCGTCATGAAATTGATGACATTACTCGAACCGATCGCTAAACATGCTCCCTAAAGCACGCTGCACGTTATGGTCTCGATGGTAGTTGATTACCCATCCAAGGTATGACTGCGGTGAGCGCAGCTTAACCACGGACGATGGTACGCAGCACGCGGTGTCATTAAGCTGTGAGTCTCATATCAGATTAAAATTAGTCGTAATAAATGAAACTTAACGTACAGGTCGGGGCACGAGTCGTGAGCACAGCTCGCGCATGTTACAATTTCGGCCAATGACAGTCGCCGAATGACACGCGAGAGGTCCAATAGGCGACGAGCATCAACTGACGAGCCAATCGCGTGCAGCTCGGCGCTCCCGGCTTCTTCATTCCGCCAAATAGACCGAAAAATTAACTACTGCGCACTGTCCGTTTGTGGTCACGACTCATGCCTTGTACTGTATCAAACTTATTATATTTTAAGCATCGTTTAGTAGCAGGCAGTAGATAAGTAGGGAATAGAGAGCTTTGCCCTGCAGTGGGACACAGACGTTTGATAATGAAATAATAATAATTATTTAGTAGCAAAAAAAACGAAATAAAACCAAAGCATTAAAACACACTTTTTATCGTTTTAATTTAACTTCATATCAACAACAGCGGGGCTTTCTTTATACCTTTCTCTAATTATGTGTGAGTGTAAACAAAACCTTTATTCGTTGGTCAAACTCGTTCCAAAACATTGTTCGTCTGGGTTTTGGCACTAGGAGTATGTAGGTAATTCTATATTTACCCGTTTTTTAATATCTTATACGATGTGTGAGCAATCATCATTAAGTTCTCCAGTTGATTTCATATCTAGTCGGCGCACCTCGATAACATGAACGTACAAACATACTCCTAATGTTAAAATCACTGGCGGGAATGACTATATTAAAATCTCAGTTGTTATTATTTTCAAACTAAATAAAACCTTCAAGACTTATAACTAAAAGTAAAGCGTGAGAGCGTTTCCACATTATCCGTATGGCAGGAACGCTCGATTTCGAGTCGGCGTCCAATAACGATGTCGAATCGACGTCTTGTTACGATATCGCGACGGTGACCGATAACGATATCGAGTCGGATAGTGTGGATATATTCAGTGATTACGCGTTAGTCGCCAAACTGTCACCTGAAGTTCATATCGTGGGTCAATCTCTTGTTTATGTTGTCTTGCGAATGACTTTTTACCAGTTTCGATGTGATCCTAAAGTTAGAAATCATTACTACATATTTCTTATAACGTAACATTACGACTTGTTTTCCCCGAAGGGATAGAATAGAATATTTTTATGAGTCCACAGGGTTAGTAACAATTTTACTTAACATCTAGTGTTAGTAGGTACAAACACAGATTATAACATAAAATTAAAATTCAGCGTGGAGCTGCATCCACCTCCGCAACATCGGGGTATCCCACCGATCTGCGAACACACTGAGAATACTGTTAGTGCTGCCGCGGACACGTGACATCAGGGATGCACATCTTTTTCTAACAATGGCGGCAAAACCATCAATGTTATTATCCGCATACATCCTTGACGCACTACAACGCCACGGCAGCCGTAGCAGCACTCTCAGTGCATTGTTATATTGAACGCGTAGGTCGCTGCATGCCCGCTAAGTAAAGTTGACCCACAGGCCGCACGTGTAGAAGGATTACCAGCCAGCCAGCCAGTAGGCAGACCCATGCCATCATCTGAGCACAAATCCGGGCTGCTACTGAGAAATTCCTTATGGGAAAACCCAATAACACTTGCCCGACCTGGAAATCGAACCCAGACCTCATGCTCGGCAGTAGCGCTTGCGACCACTAGACTGACGAGATCTTTAATACACCGTGAAATTTGAATCACAGTTTTGCTAGAACAAACGTTGTTCAGACCATGGTCTACTACCATTCTACAGCATCCAATAAAAAAAAACATAATTGGTTTTTGAAAAAACACAAAAAAGACAAAGTTTAAAATGTCAAGATTATCTACTGCTTACTAAATTTCGTTTATGGAGGTACATTTCCCTGTAGACAATGCCGTGTCCCGTGCGTGGTGTCTGTGTTGTAGGGAGTAACGATAATCTTGACATTTTAAACTTTGTCTTTTTTGTGTTTTTTCAAAAACCAATATGTTGTTTTTTTTTTATTGGATGCTGTAGAATGGTAGTAGACCATGGTCTGAACAACGTTTGTTCTAGCAAAACTGTGATTCAAATTTCACAGTGTATAGAAAGGAAATAATACTTTACTAAGTAACAATAGGCTCGCCCCCTATTACATGGGACTTAAACATAACTGGCGAAATGTGGGTGTACCTGCTACAGGGACACCTCTGCCCAACCCTTCGGGGAAACAAGGCGTGATGTTATGTAAGTAACAATATTTTATTATTTAAGGAGGCCCATTATTATCGGTTCTGTAACTTAGGCCCCTCCTTATTTAAGAACCGTGCACTTACATTTTAATGTAGATAGATAAAGTACCCGTAATAAGCACCTTTATTCAGGAAAGCACTCAGTATGACAATTATTGTGACCCTTTATTTTTTTTATTAATTCAACAAAATAAATTACGTTATACTTGCTGTCGTTTAGACGCATTTTTCGAACATAATTTATGAAGTGATGTATTTTGTTTTATTGGCAATGTGAAAGGGGTTGTCAAACCGGGTATTTTTTTTATTATTATTGTCAAGTGGGGCTGCTCTTGACCTCGATCTCACATTAAGTAATTAGGGTACTGGTGTATTTGATGTTGTGTGTGTACAGTAGCTGCGTGCGACTTACTTTTCCGTCTTCCTCTTTATGCCTGTCGTTTGTCTGTCGGTGGACTCTCGCTTCATCTCCTTGGCTTCATCCTCCGCGCCGCCTGCGCACACACTCTCGCTCTCTTCGTCCGTTTCTCTGCAAATACACAGCGTTTATGTCAATTAATGAAGCCGAGACGAGACGCAACTTCTATTTTAAAATTTCAGAACAAGATGTTACGTATAAAATTATGTATTTAATCAATTATGCGCTGTCCAAATGGACAGGACTTGTATAAAAAGTGCCAAGTTGTATGTATTTAAAAAGCGACATTACTTTACACTATACCTACAACAAACTGTCAAAATACATGTACGTAGCTATGTTACATGAAAAGAATTAATACTAAGCTGAAAAACAGGCATACGTTCTGAATTGACAGTAACATAACAATCGCACGTGGGAAATAAAAACAAGCTGCATTTTATCATATTTTGATGTTATTAATAGAACATTCCAAATTAGAATCATTTGAGTTGGAATCGCGATCAATTTTGTTAAAGCCACAAATGCATTTTTATCGTGTGAGTGCAGTTGCTCGTGCGAAAAATGCGGTGATGCATTACAAAACTGTGCCCAATTTCAGTTAGTTGCATTTTCTTGTTAAAAAAACAAACTACGTTATTCAGGGCAACCCCGTTATATAACGCCCGCCCATTAAAGTGTATCACTGGGTGTAGCATTACGTATCAAAATATCTAAGGTAGGTAATCTAGTTGGTTCTCTGTGAAGAATTGAAAATCCTATTAAAATTGCCGCAATAATCCCAGATTACGAACATCGAAAAGGCCTGCCAAAATATTGTTCTTGACTTCTTGAGTGTACAAATTCAACCACGGTACCATCCAGTATAGATACGTATTATTTAGTGAAACAGTATTGCAGCTTCTGAAAACTGTGTGTGTTGAATATTTTTTTAAATTTTATTATTGTTATATTAGTTGTAACTTCGTTCACAAAAACCTCACTTTGTTCAGTTCAGCCTTCAAACGCAAACATTATGATTGTTAAAGCCATGAAACTTAAAGCAGGATTGCCAGACGGTAAAAAAGGGTTTTATGCACTTTTGCAGTCATTGCATAATATAGTATATTATGCAATGACTGCAAAAGTGTGTTTGTTTCGTTTGGTGACACCAACCAAACCGTGTTTGTTTCGTTTGGTGACACCAACCAAACCGTGTTTGTTTCGTGAAAACGAAACAAACACACTTTTGCAGTCATTGTATAATATAGTATATTATGCAATGACAGCAAAAGTGTGTTTGTTTCGTTTTCACGGTTCAACCGTTGAAAAATTATATTGGTGAAATTTGGTAGGTCCCAGAAAAAAGAAATAGGCAAACTTAAATAACACTCGAACGAGTTCATGGGCAAAACGTTAGTTCTATAATAGTTATTTATGCAACTGTTGTTTAAAAAGGGGTATTAAAACACGAATGTGGGTTTATAATAGTATCACAGTGTTTTAATACCTAATTATGAACAGTTGCATACAAGACTTTATCTACGAGTACAACCATGATATGCATCCTCTATAATAATAGGTTCTGAAACCATACTTAGGGTATTGTACAATATTGTTTTCTCGACTTTTCTGTTAATAATTGGTTAGAAATGTCCTTTACTGCATTAGAAATATCTGGTGGTGTGTTACCAAAGCTTGTATCACTCATTTTTGTAAACAATAAAATAATAAAATCATGCAATACTATTATCAAACAAAAACAGGATACGACGTGAATTCGAATAACTAAGTCTTTTTTTTTTATTACGGCGCAGTGGTAGTGAAACGCGCGTGCATGACAATGTTCTTTTTTTGAAATTCGAGTTGCATAATGAAATTTAGTACAACATTATAACACTCATTTGAATGATATTATGGTTACTATGACACTGGCTGTTTCATGTTGGCAATAAGCTATTTCAGAAACTTTTATGGAGGTTTTATAGAATGGGTGTAGATAAAAATGATAATGCACTAATTATAACTGAATAAGTGGACCATAATTAACTGATTAGGATTACACTACTACAAGATTAACATTCTAAACTACCCCTACAATTAAGCTGGACGTTTAAATGGCTTAAAGAGATCTTATCCAAGGCTTTTGAAGTTTAGTATTTTTCCCAGTCTTTAGATACGTTTCCATACAAAAAAATTTTCAAAAAAAAAGTTGCTAATTGAAAAAGTGATCGCAATGGTCTGGCAACCCTGACCGCAAGCGGCAAACTAAGCAGTGACAAAAAGATTGATAAATAATGGACCTAGTCGCTAGACTGAGGTTGGACGAGTGCTCAGACTTCCACGCGAGGTTTAGAGAGGACATGTTCAGGCGACGCCGCCACGACAGCCGGCGCTTGCTGTCAACTCTGAAAATGCACCAATGACAACCCCATTTTATGTCCACGCAATCACTATCTATTCCAAGGTTGCCTGGAAGAGATTGCAGAAAGCGATAAGGCCGCCCATTGTATGTCTTGTACTATTTTTTTTTTTAAATATATTTTTCTTGAGTACAAGAAAGTATGTAAATATAAATAAATAAATTTCATTTCTGGTTTTCATTTCGTATACATTTAATACATAATTTCCCGTGAGTTTAATGAACAAATAGGTCACATACAACTTAACGAAGAAAGGAAGAACAATATGGGTACCATGAATTCAGCACATAGTTATATTTAGTCGATTAAAAAATAATAAGTACACCGTCAAAATGTATGGAACAGCTGATTTATTTTTAAATAACCTGCTATCAACACTAGTGGGTCGAGAATCTGACTGAAAGGTACTGAATTCATGGTAACAGTTTGCGCGTCGATATCCCTTACACCCTGTTTATTTTGTAAACTTTGACGTTAGGCACGATAAGGCAGTTTACTAAACACACTGAGGAAATGTTTTGTAAAGGCTCGTCCACTCTACGGCACATGTTGCAAAACATTATAACCGATGTTGAGAACAGTTTGTTAAATTACTAATTCTAGACGGCTCAACGAATTTCAAACATTGCACCCATTCAAATGTGTCTTAGAGCAGAAAAGGCGTAAGAGATTTGTAGTGTTGTATAACTGCACCTATAAATATGACCTTTTTTCTGGTAAATAAAAACTAATCGTGTATTTGTCATAATCTCTTCGACTCAAGGACATTTATGACAATTATGAATACTATTGAGTTAAGTCAAGGATTTTTAGAGGTAACATTTTGGCATATTATTGAGAAAAAAAAGTTGCACAACATTGTTTCAGCAACATGCACTTGTAGCAGCGACACAAAATGGTGTTACCGTTACATTGTTCCGCCACTTTGTTTACTATTACTACGGTGCTTTATAATAAATATGTATTTTATAGCAACATTTAGTTAATAAAAATCTTACGATTCACTGACAGACAACGTACAGCCTTAATCGCTGGGTCTAGAAGACAGTATGATTTGTACAAGAATTCTTTTTAGGAAAGTGAGTACTGAGGAAGGATTTTTGAAAATTCTGTCCCTAAAGGGGTCAAATAGGGGATCATTTTTTTTTTTATCCTTTGCTACCTGATGGTAAGTGATGATCAGGGTGAAGGTGGAAGCGAGCTTCACCCGCAACAGAACGCTGTTAACATTTTTGTTATGGCGACAGACTTGGGTAAGATGGTGGTAGCTAGCCAGGCGGACTTAGAACAGGCCATACCACCAACCAAACCGAGCATAAAATTTGCCTCCCGCTGGGAATCAAACCTGGGAGCTCTGGGTCTGAGACAGGTGGTCTTGCTACTAACCACAGAGGCAGTTATTTCTGTCGATGGGAACTCCCATCGGGTTGTATAGAAAATGAATAATTAAAAGAGTGATGGTTACCTCGCGTTGTCGTCGTCGTTGGCGCGGCCGATGTACTCGGAGGTGAGGCGCATGATGTGCAGGCTCAGCGGGTTGATGCACTGCGGCAGCTTGTGCTCCGCCACGCTCAGTGGGACGCGCTCGCCTGGGGGGGGGACATGCTGCATTTGTTTTTATACATACGAAAAACAAATGAAGGAAAAATTTAAAAAAGGAATTTCATGGTAAGATTTTTACAGAATAGCACTACAGGGGATCGCGACGCTCGCTTGGTTTTCGGCATGACCTTGCCACACCGGTACAATGTCATCTCGATGTCGGACAGCTGCTGGCCCGACACCGTGCGCGTGCGCAGCGCCAGCCCCAGCGCCGCCTCAGAGTATAAGAGTGCTCGGTAAGGTCGACTCGTACTGACCGGTGTCGAGGTTGAGCACGGTGACCTGCTCGAGGATCTCGATGTCGGACAGCTGCTGGCCCGACACCGTGCGCGTGCGCAGCGCCAGCCCCAGCGCCGCCTCAGAGTATAAGAGTGCTCGGTAAGGTCGACTCGTACTGACCGGTGTCGAGGTTGAGCACGGTGACCTGCTCGAGGATCTCGATGTCGGACAGCTGCTGGCCCGACACCGTGCGCGTGCGCAGCGCCAGCCCCAGCGCCGCCTCAGAGTATAAGAGTGCTCGGTAAGGTCGACTCGTACTGACCGGTGTCGAGGTTGAGCACGGTGACCTGCTCGAGGATCTCGATGTCGGACAGCTGCTGGCCCGACACCGTGCGCGTGCGCAGCGCCAGCCCCAGCGCCGCCTCAGAGTATAAGAGTGCTCGGTAAGGTCGACTCGTACTGACCGGTGTCGAGGTTGAGCACGGTGACCTGCTCGAGGATCTCGATGTCGGACAGCTGCTGGCCCGACACCGTGCGCGTGCGCAGCGCCAGCCCCAGCGCCGCCTCAGAGTATAAGAGTGCTCGGTAAGGTCGACTCGTACTGACCGGTGTCGAGGTTGAGCACGGTGACCTGCTCGAGGATCTCGATGTCGGACAGCTGCTGGCCCGACACCGTGCGCGTGCGCAGCGCCAGCCCCAGCGCCGCCTCAGAGTATAAGAGTGCTCGGTAAGGTCGACTCGTACTGACCGGTGTCGAGGTTGAGCACGGTGACCTGCTCGAGGATCTCGATGTCGGACAGCTGCTGGCCCGACACCGTGCGCGTGCGCAGCGCCAGCCCCAGCGCCGCCTCAGAGTATAAGAGTGCTCGGTAAGGTCGACTCGTACTGACCGGTGTCGAGGTTGAGCACGGTGACCTGCTCGAGGATCTCGATGTCGGACAGCTGCTGGCCCGACACCGTGCGCGTGCGCAGCGCCAGCCCCAGCGCCGCCTCAGAGTATAAGAGTGCTCGGTAAGGTCGACTCGTACTGACCGGTGTCGAGGTTGAGCACGGTGACCTGCTCGAGGATCTCGATGTCGGACAGCTGCTGGCCCGACACCGTGCGCGTGCGCAGCGCCAGCCCCAGCGCCGCCTCAGAGTATAAGAGTGCTCGGTAAGGTCGACTCGTACTGACCGGTGTCGAGGTTGAGCACGGTGACCTGCTCGAGGATCTCGATGTCGGACAGCTGCTGGCCCGACACCGTGCGCGTGCGCAGCGCCAGCCCCAGCGCCGCCTCAGAGTATAAGAGTGCTCGGTAAGGTCGACTCGTACTGACCGGTGTCGAGGTTGAGCACGGTGACCTGCTCGAGGATCTCGATGTCGGACAGCTGCTGGCCCGACACCGTGCGCGTGCGCAGCGCCAGCCCCAGCGCCGCCTCAGAGTATAAGAGTGCTCGGTAAGGTCGACTCGTACTGACCGGTGTCGAGGTTGAGCACGGTGACCTGCTCGAGGATCTCGATGTCGGACAGCTGCTGGCCCGACACCGTGCGCGTGCGCAGCGCCAGCCCCAGCGCCGCCTCAGAGTATAAGAGTGCTCGGTAAGGTCGACTCGTACTGACCGGTGTCGAGGTTGAGCACGGTGACCTGCTCGAGGATCTCGATGTCGGACAGCTGCTGGCCCGACACCGTGCGCGTGCGCAGCGCCAGCCCCAGCGCCGCCTCAGAGTATAAGAGTGCTCGGTAAGGTCGACTCGTACTGACCGGTGTCGAGGTTGAGCACGGTGACCTGCTCGAGGATCTCGATGTCGGACAGCTGCTGGCCCGACACCGTGCGCGTGCGCAGCGCCAGCCCCAGCGCCGCCTCAGAGTATAAGAGTGCTCGGTAAGGTCGACTCGTACTGACCGGTGTCGAGGTTGAGCACGGTGACCTGCTCGAGGATCTCGATGTCGGACAGCTGCTGGCCCGACACCGTGCGCGTGCGCAGCGCCAGCCCCAGCGCCGCCTCAGAGTATAAGAGTGCTCGGTAAGGTCGACTCGTACTGACCGGTGTCGAGGTTGAGCACGGTGACCTGCTCGAGGATCTCGATGTCGGACAGCTGCTGGCCCGACACCGTGCGCGTGCGCAGCGCCAGCCCCAGCGCCGCCTCAGAGTATAAGAGTGCTCGGTAAGGTCGACTCGTACTGACCGGTGTCGAGGTTGAGCACGGTGACCTGCTCGAGGATCTCGATGTCGGACAGCTGCTGGCCCGACACCGTGCGCGTGCGCAGCGCCAGCCCCAGCGCCGCCTCAGAGTATAAGAGTGCTCGGTAAGGTCGACTCGTACTGACCGGTGTCGAGGTTGAGCACGGTGACCTGCTCGAGGATCTCGATGTCGGACAGCTGCTGGCCCGACACCGTGCGCGTGCGCAGCGCCAGCCCCAGCGCCGCCTCAGAGTATAAGAGTGCTCGGTAAGGTCGACTCGTACTGACCGGTGTCGAGGTTGAGCACGGTGACCTGCTCGAGGATCTCGATGTCGGACAGCTGCTGGCCCGACACCGTGCGCGTGCGCAGCGCCAGCCCCAGCGCCGCCTCAGAGTATAAGAGTGCTCGGTAAGGTCGACTCGTACTGACCGGTGTCGAGGTTGAGCACGGTGACCTGCTCGAGGATCTCGATGTCGGACAGCTGCTGGCCCGACACCGTGCGCGTGCGCAGCGCCAGCCCCAGCGCCGCCTCAGAGTATAAGAGTGCTCGGTAAGGTCGACTCGTACTGACCGGTGTCGAGGTTGAGCACGGTGACCTGCTCGAGGATCTCGATGTCGGACAGCTGCTGGCCCGACACCGTGCGCGTGCGCAGCGCCAGCCCCAGCGCCGCCTCAGAGTATAAGAGTGCTCGGTAAGGTCGACTCGTACTGACCGGTGTCGAGGTTGAGCACGGTGACCTGCTCGAGGATCTCGATGTCGGACAGCTGCTGGCCCGACACCGTGCGCGTGCGCAGCGCCAGCCCCAGCGCCGCCTCAGAGTATAAGAGTGCTCGGTAAGGTCGACTCGTACTGACCGGTGTCGAGGTTGAGCACGGTGACCTGCTCGAGGATCTCGATGTCGGACAGCTGCTGGCCCGACACCGTGCGCGTGCGCAGCGCCAGCCCCAGCGCCGCCTCGTCGCCGGCCGAGCGGCGCCGCGACCCGCTGAGTGACTCCGAGTTGCTGCGCCTGCGACCGATTCAATTAAGTCCCATAATAATAATAATATCTATTTTTTTTTGTTTTTTATAAGATATATTTAAAAATGCATTTTATGTGTCGTCACTCGGCATCCAATACCGCAAATGTAACATTTTTGACGAAAATCATTTTTAAATGCAGGATCACGTATTTGAACACAAGATTTTCGTCAAAAATTTCACATTCGCGGTATTGGATGCCGAGCGACGATGTGGAATAATGGAAAAAATATATAAATTTATTTGCATAAAAACATGGTATAAAAAGATAGTAAAATGCAATATTTTTCAGGAAACTTTACATTTAAGCAAAAGCGCCAGGGTTGCCCGCAAAATTCAAATTTTCTTACGTTTTTAGGGATCCGTACCCAAAGGGTGCCAAACGGAACCCTATTACTAAGCCTCCGCTATCCTTCCGGCCGTCCGTCCGTCTGTCTGTCAGCGGGCTGTAACTCATGAACCGTAATAGGTAGACAGTTGACATTTTCATATATTGTGTATTTATATTGCCGCTATAACAACAAACAATGAAAATTAAAATAAATTAAAAAAAACTATTTTGCTTTATATATGCGGTGTTACGGAACCTTTCGTGTGCGAGACCGAATCGCACTTGGTCGGTTTTTTGCAATTTGCAGGTCAGTATTAGATTGTATGTTGATCTAAATAATAAAATAAATATGATTAGCGAGTTGTATCGATGGTTTTACTGGTTTCTGAAAATTCTTGTTTCCTGCAATTTGCAAAAAAAACATAAGCAAATATGAATTTCACAGGCTCCTTAGCGCAGCCCCTAGGGCTACTTATCATAGTTACAGTTAAAAGTTATCATTTTAGGTGATATAAACTTAAACAGTGCTTCCTTAAATGTTCGCAATTATTATTGTTACAATATGTGTGAAAGAAATATTGTTTATTGTATTGTAACATGCATGGGGGACTGTTGGATGTTGTTTTAGTTCAGGAAAGCGCAAGCCTACATGACATTTCTGTAACAGCAGTTGAAGGTTTGGTACTTCCTGATGCGTACCATCCGCCGTTGGACATCCAGGTAAAGTTACAGTCATCTGATGAAAGTGAAAGACTTGAACCCAATAATGTCGACTGTAGTAGGGACTGGAATTTCAAAAAATGTAATCGCAATCTGCTTTACGAACTTCTTTCTATGGTATCTTGGGATGCAATTATATCATCCAATGACGTTCGCACTAACACTCAAGTTTTCTTTGATATTATTTACAGCTTATTTGACGCTTGTATCCCTAAAAAACGCAGAAACAAAAACATAACTAGAAGATATCCTACCTGGTTTCCGTCGGATATTATTCTGGATATCCAGAAAAAAGTTAAATTACATTCCGCCTGGAGGAAGAGTAAATGTGAACTAATATTTAATAAGCAATTCTCTGACTATAGATCTAGCATAAAGTCTCGTATATCGACTGCTTATGATACTTACATAAGGCGCATCGAAGGGAACATTAAGAACGCCAAAGAATTCTGGCAGCATATTTCTAACCTAAGATCAAAAGGCGGGTTTGAGCATAAAGTAACGCACAAAAGTAAAATTCACAGCGGTGTAGCTGCTGAAGCATTCGCAGAATATTTTGCGAGTGTCTCCCAAATTAAAGTACCAAAGTTAGACCTCGAGAATACAATTAATCCGAGCAACTGCAATATTAGTAATTACATTAATATGCTAAACTTCGCTGAAAGTGATATAAGCACCGGAAAAAATTAAATAAACCTCAACAATTCTATTCCTCCGTGGTTCTTAAAAGAGGGAAAGGAATCTCACATTCATTTCAAACCGCATTTTTTATTTAGCACTAAAATCTGGAGTCTATCCACTACCATGGAAGATATCACGTGTGACATTGAATCCATCTTTATTTTACAAAAGACAGCTGTCAGAGCCATTTATAATCTATGTCGTCGCGAATCTCTCAGGGAACTATTTAAAAAGATTAATATTATGACGGTACCTTGCCAATTCATCTATGAAAATATTGTGTATGTAAGAAAAAATCTACATCTTTTTAATAAAATAAGTGATAGATATAATTTTAGTACTAGAAATAAAGATAAAATAGATCAAACATTTTTCAGATTATTTAAAAGAGTAACGGTGGAGTTTCTTGTCCATTCTTTTCCATATAAAAACTACCTTTTGGAAGGGGCGACTAGTTTTTTTTTTTTTTTTTTCTGTAAATTTTGACGTTCAAAAGTGTATTTTATGTGCCTAATTGAAATAAATTATTTGAATTTAACTTTGACTCTCATACAGAAATCTTCAAATAAATCTTCAGTCGATGAATATCGCCCAATAGCGATACTATCTTCTCCCGCGAAAGTTTTCGAGAATGTCCTACAACAAAGAATTTACAAGCAAGTGAAAGTACCTGTGCAATGAGCAGCATGGCTTTCGCGAAAAAAGATCCGTCAATACTAACTTACTACTAGTTAATTATATCTCTACTAGCCTTGATCGCAGACGCTAGTTAGACGTTCTTTACTTTGGCGATTTCCAAAAGGCGTTCGACAGAGTCAATAATTCCGTCTTGCTGTCAAAGCTCAGTGCGATAGTTGTTGCTCCAGGGTTTCTACGGCTTCTTGCAGATTGTTTGCGGGACTGACAACAATTTTTCAGATTAGGTTTGTACGAGTCACTCCCACATACCACACTCGCCTGGGTGCGAGTCAAGGTTCGGTAGTCGGCCCTCTCCTTTCATTCATTCATTTCATTCTTCATTTTGATGATTAATGACCTCCCTGGTGTAGTTGCGAATGCCAGATCCCTCTTATATGCTGATGACTTTAAAACGATTTTATGAAATAAAATCTGAGCTCGATTGCCAAGCTATGCTATCAGACATCGATTCAGCATACAGGGTGGCTAGGACATCGACGCGAAAACTGTTACCATGGATTCAGTACATGATTCCATACATTTAGACCGCGTAAGTATTGCACTTTTCTATGAAACAGCAGATTAAAAAAAAAACCGACGAGAAATTTCAAGTTCAGAATCATGTACTGAATCCAAGGTAACAGTTTTCGCGTCGATGTCCCTGCCACCCTGTATAAGTGGAGTTTAGAAAATAAAATGGATTTTAATAAATCAAAATGCTACGTGATGTCTTTCGGTCGAATGCGGTGCCCAGTCAACTTTCTATACAAACTGAATGGAGATACAATTACAAGAACTGATTCCATGAAAGACCTGGGAGTCATATTCGACCGTAAGCTCACTTTTCACGACATCCACTGCGAAGGAGTCATTCAGGCGCCTTGGTTTAGTTTTAAGGAACTGTCGTGACTTAAACAATCCCCACTTTATCAAGCTTGTTTTTGGGGCATTGGTCCGTAGCAAACTTGAGTCTAGTGCGTGCGTATGGAATCCTTTTGAGAAGCAGTATGCGTTAGCTTTAGACAAAGTACAAAAAGCATTCATTAGATACCTTCACAAGTACTTGTACGAGTTTTATCCTCTCTTGTTTCAAACTAAATTCCTGTTGGGTTGCTTAAGTTATAATTCTCTACAAGTAAGATGGTCGCACGATCAGATGACTGCAATATTTAAAATTCTTAGGGGGATTATAGATGTTCCTGATCTGCATAATTAAATCTGCAATGTATTTGTCTCAGACAATTACTGTCGTGGCAGGAAACACCGCTTACTGGCTATTCCAACTTGCCGTACTGTTTCACACTCCAAATCACCTATTCCTCGGACATTAGCCGCTATTAACGCTCTCCTGAACTCAAACACAGATCTTGATATGTTTGCGAATGAATGGAAGATGATACTTTCAGAATGTTTTAATTTTTGTGAGAAGAACGCATGACTGTGTTAAATAAATTATACAGGGTGTTCGGCAGAACGTTGAACATACGAAAACGGTGGATAGGTGGGGTAATCTGCTACTTAATCAGCCCTAATTTATTTGGCCCTGGCCCCTGGATATTAAAAAAAATGTTTTTTTGCTTTCTTCTAGTTTCACCACTTTCTAACTTCTTCTTTATTTTTGTGTAATTTTTATAAAAAATGGGTAAAACAGGCAAAACTTTAGCTTTTTTTTTTTAATCTTTAATGTTGGCAGATTCTTATAAAATGATTGCTTTATTCAGATGTTAGCTAGAAAAAAAGTTATGAGTTCTCAAACTTACAGAAAGATGTAAAAAATTCTTAAATCTTAATTTCAACTTGCACCTTGACCGGTTAAAAATATATATATCCAGGGGGCCAGGGCCAAATAAATTAGGGCTGAGTAAGTAGCAGATGACCCCACCTATCCACCATTTTCGTATGTTCAACGTTCAGCCAAACACCCTGTATGTTTAAATAGTGTCATTGGCTTCGGCCGTTAGTAATAAATAGTATGGCCGTTAGTAATTGAATATTCTATCTAGTATTAGAAAGATAAGGAACAAGTGTGTAAGAATAATACAGTTATTACGATAATATAATGTGGGTGTACCTGGCCCCGGACGGGCGCGGCGCGGGCTGCGTGCGGCCCTCGCTGTGCGTGCGCACGCCGCGCTCCAGCTCTGCGGGCAAGAGATAGTGCCCGTTATTCATTCGTGAAAACAAATCACCAACAAAAAAAATCGTCGACTACGATTCAGACCTGACGCAGCGCATTTTATAATACTAATAAAGGAAATTGAGTCGTCCATTTAATTATTAAAGCTTATTTTTGCATGTAGTAAACATTCAGTTAAATGCAGTCGGATGCGGTCCGTATCCGTGCTGCATTCTAATACAATCTTACGCGGTACACCAGAGTTGAGTCGTACAATGCAAGCAAGTTTTTATGGGCAAGTTATGTGCTGAATCCTGTGACAGTACCATCACCTTTAATAGCATTATTATTTTTGTATTACTTTATTAGTGTGTGAAAGAGATCGAGCTATATAGCACGTATAGCTTTCCCACCGTGAAGTAATCTACTTAATAAAAATCTTAATTCATTTAATGACGCGTCAACGCTCAGCCTAAGTATGAAATTTTCCACAAGTGTTTCAACGAAAGTGACCACTAAGGATCGATTTTTGAAAATACAATCCTTAAAGGAGTTAAACAGCGGATGAAAGTTCGTAATTTTTGCGTTTGTGTATGTGCGTACCTTTGTGCTCGTCTGCGGTGCGCTCGGCGTCGTGCGCGGGCGGGCGCGCGCCCGTGCTGCCGCGCGACGACTCGCTGGTACGCTCGCTGGAGCGCGACTCGTGCAGGCTCAGCGAACATCTATCACTCGCTACGGACAACACCACACACGTTAACTCAAACTACAAGCATTTATTTCTATAAACCATTTATGTGCTTGTGTTGTGCTTGTGTGTGTGGTGTGTGTGTGTGGTGGGGTGTGTGGGGGTGTGTGTATGTGGTAGGGCGTGAGTGCGTGTGTGTGTGTTGTAAGTGTTACTGTCACGAATTATATTTTGAACAACATATAACCTGATACTGACCTGCAAAATGCAAAAAACTAAAGAAACTGAATTTCGAGGGCTACCCTGGCGCTTTCCCTTGTTAAAGTGCATATGTTGACCTTGCATACGAACCACAAAACCAAAAGTAGCTTGTGCATTATACTTCGACACATATCCACTTGGTTTCATTATAATCAGGTTATAATGTTCCCACTGCTGGGACACAGGCCTCCTCTCGGTGAGTAGTGGGCCGTAATCCACCACGCGGGCCCAGTGCGGGTTGGTAGATCGTTTAGCACCGTGCAAATATGTCTTCGTGTAGTAAATAAGTTCCAAAGACGTTTGAATATACTAGACGGGACAAAGCGAACGACATGAAAATCTACTTGGTATTACCAGGTCCCACCTCGCTCAAGTTAGTTCTATGTGTCATGTCAGACGCCCCACATGACAAGTCGCATTGTGTGCTATTTTCGAAGACAATTTGGCGAATTATACATTGTGGTATAGCAAACCTCGTAGTGATAAAATGACTGGATTTAACTACAATTTATTTTCGTTAGTATTTTATCATTTACCGTACCGTATTTAGTTATTTTTTTTTTTTTTAAAGATATGTCATCTCATCTCTTTGATAAGTAGTATAAGTGTGTGTAAGTTACCGTATCTCGAGTGCGACAGCTCCAGCGAGTCCTGGAACTCCCTGGTGAGCGACTCGATGGTGCTGGCGGGACTGGGCAGCGCCATCGACTGGTTGAGCGCGCTCGGCGGCGGCGGCTGCGGGACACACTTACTATTATTTTTAGAGTTCCGTACCTCAAAAGGAAAAAACTGAACTATAGGATCACTTCGTTGTCCGTCTGTATGTCTGTCAAGCAAGACCCTTTTTCTCAAGAACGCGTAGAGGTATCAAGTTGAAATTATTTTCAAATACGTAGGTCTACGGTCCCTTGGAGCTCTAAAAATCGTGAGAGTTAAAATGGCGGGTGTACATAAACTAATTGAATCATCTTTTTTACCAAAAAAATTACCTAAAATAAACCTAAAAAAATAGTCATGATAAAAATTAAAATCCGTAGTCACACGTAATCTATTCGATTTATGCTCCTAACACGACGTGTGACTCCGGATTTTAATTTTTATCATGACTTGTACATTCTCTAGAGGGCGCCATATTCAATTTAATGTGACGTCACATAGCCTTTAACCAGCGGACGATCAAGACTTTCAAGAACGATGATACCTCATTAGTCAAATTATGAGGAGTAGTTTAGAAGTTATGAGCGAACAGATGAACATACATACCGGTCACAATCATAACCCTCCGCCGTAGCCGGGTAAAAGGATAGTGGAAATAGAGTGTGTGTGAGTAACCGGTGTGACTGAGGCACTATAAAGACTCACCTCGACGATCAATGAGTCTAACTGCGGCTTGTCGGGCCGTCGCGCGATGTAGCGGTACTCGTCCGTGTCGGTCGTGCACACGCTCAGGTTGTCGCCGTCCGTCATCGACAGCGACTGCGAGCCGTGCAGCTTGTCTACAAACGCCATAACACATAGTTTATTTCACTCAAAAATAGTATAATTATTCACTTCAATGAGGAAAAACATAATAATTATTAAATTAAGCGACGATTTCGCGAGTTGGTAAAAACTTACAATTTAAACATTTCCAAAATATGATGCTTTTATTAAAGCAAACATATCGATAGCCATCACGTCTGTGAAGTTTACAAATGTTTATTCTTAATTTTTTTATAATGACGTCTCGCATGTCAACCTAGGAGGTTGTCGGCTGCTCAACCGGACTTTCCTGTGGCTGCCTCAATAAATTAAGGCCTCCAGCTAAGGCATAAAACTTAGAAACTAAGCAACTATTCGCTAAGGGCACCCCCTGTGGGGTACGAACCTCGGCTTAGCACGTCGCTGGTGGAGAACAGCAAGGGACAGGCTGGATCGGATTAATGTGAAATGTACACATTACGGAACGCAATAAATGAATATGAATATACGCACTCCGCTTCTTCCTGCGCGGCGGCGCGACGGGCCCGGGCGCGCGCGGCTCGCTGGCGCCGCTCACGGCCACGATGGCGCCGCCGCCGCGGCTGTGCTTCAGGCTGTTGGCCTTCGTGCTGGCTATCACATCCGGCTCCGCCATCGCGAGCACTGCAGCCGAACACGTATACCGGCCTGTTAAGCTTGGGTTTCTTCAGGCAACAAGACTGCGATCGATCAACGTCGATCGTCGTCTCAAAATAACGGGTGTAAAAACACCCTTAACACAGCCGAATTACTAGTTCTTCCCGTTATTATGTTTTTTTTTTGTACAGGATATTCCTGGGAACTTTTTTTGACGTTTTATACGAAAACTAGTTTTAAATGTTATAATTTAACTTTAAATACTCCCACGATCCCTGTACCGTTGTATGCACCCATTAGCACAATGTATTGCGCACATCAAAGCGAATCTTCACACCAAAAATGAATTTTGATATGTTTGATACACAGAATGCGTAGATGAAGGCTTCGTGATGGGTATTTTTACACCCTGTATCATGTATGTCACCGTCACCTCAGATATAATTATGTCTCAAAAAATGTCACTCCCGATATTGTTGATCGACCGCAGTCTAGTTGTACCCTAAGAAAGCACCTCCGTCATGTAACGGCCACAAAATGACGGAGGGTGTATGACTTTACGGTGTCAAATTACGGCCAAATCCGTCATTTTGAGGCCGCTATATGACTGCACCGCTTTCTTAAGAAACCCAAGCTTTACGATCAACTGCATCGCTAAAGTTTCCCTTTATTAAACGATGGTAAAGATGTGACACTAGTTATCAGTCGTATCGTATGTCGTATATTAAAACATGAAAACTGAATTGGGAGTAATTTGCAAATCTGCTCATGAATCGAACACGAATGGTGCTAGCCTGATTTCTATTCTGCTATTTCGTGCTTATTAAAAACACAGAAAGCTTCAACTTTAGGCGACCACGACTATGTTTATTTATTTTATTATTTGTATACACACCCCGTATTAAGAGCGTTTATTCTGAAAGTTGGCAACGTCGCAAATATATGTCAAATATTTCGCTGTTTTGATTAATTTGGCAAATCAATTACTGAAACCATGGATTCAGTACATGATTCTGAACCCCCCTAAGTTGAAATTTTTCATCGGTTAGTTATAAAAAAATCAGCTGTTCCATACATTTTGACCGCGTAGGTATTGCACTGTTCTATGAAACAGCAATTTTTTTTCTAATAACCGACGAAAAATTTCAACTTAGGGGGGGGGGGGGTTCAGAATCATGTACTGAATCCATGGTTTCAGTTTTCGCGTCGATATCCCTGACACCCTGTATACATAGTCAAAATAACCTCTAACATCACATATTGTACTAACCGTTCTGAGTTCTAGTTTCAACGGAGAGTTGTTCGTCGGATTTTGTGGAGGGCTCTCTCGACGACACCGATGGTACCGGCGCAGTATCACGGATGTTCGCTGCACACGGACATAAATCATATTAAGGGGGATGCGAGAGAGTTAATTGTATTGATGATTTTAATTTTTATAATTCTGTAAAAACGCAGGCCCAGACGGAGATGGCGGGATGAGCTGGACTCCTTTAAGAAAGATTGGTCGTTGGAAGCTCTGGACAGAGAGAGGTGGAAAGAGAGTAGGGAGGCCTTTGCCCAGCAGTGGGACAACAATGGCTAAGAAAAAAAAAATCAGTAAATACATATTTGGTATGGTAGCGAACCTTATTTTGATCAATATACAAGATCAACATACAAGGATAGTTTTTGAGTTAGCTTTTATAATACGTAGGTATTCAGTCCACTTGGAGCACCTATGTTGTTAAATAGCAAGTGGTATTTTAATTTGTGTAAGTGGTAGGTACCACACGGGCCGGCTACACATCAAGCTATACATTTCCAGTATAAGCTGACCTCGTATTGTACGGAAATCCTACACAATGCGAGATCAGCATAAACTGGAAATGTATAGCTTGATGTGTAGCCGTGTGTACAACTGGCAACATGGCCAAAAACTAAAACAAAAATATAAAATGAAAGACACCGACTTCCGAAATTAAAGTTATTTTTCACTCAGTCGTGTTTTTTTCGGAAGTCAGTTTTTTTTCTTCTTACAGTGAGACTCCGAGGCGCCGCTGAGTATTCTGCCGATCCTGCCGAGTGACGTCATACTCTGGAGGCTCATCGTGTCATGTGCTATTATCCTGCAAAGATTCAAGATATCTACTTAATAAAATATGAAATTCAATGACAGACAACGCACAGCTTAAACCGCTGTGTCGTGAAGCATGAAATTTTGCACAGGACTTGCTTTTGTAAAGGAGGTGAGCACTAAAGATTTTTGAAAATTCATCCCCAAAGGGGTAAATAGGGATGAAAGTTTGTAATGATGTTGGTAATTTTTGCCGATATGAAATTCCATCGGGCACACAGCTTGTCAGTAATTAACTTTAACAAAAAAGAAAAAAAAAACAGTGGCACTCCGGGAGTGCCGACAGAAGTGAAAACTTGAAAAAAAAATCGGCACCGCGGTAATCAACGCGTTGATGTCTTCTACTCCACGTGTCGGGAAATTCCGTTGCAGTGTCGCGAAATCAATGGTTTAGTCCCATCTCAAAAATGCCCAACGCGCCTATAGAAGTTTTCACTTCAAAAAACCTGTCGTAGTTGGGTTTTAGTTTTTAACTTTTATTTTTAATTCAGTTATTTTGGAGTTTGGGATCATTGAGGGTCCACCCACTTCTTTGGTTTGGGATAATTCATCAGTAAAATTTAGGGATTATGTTTAATATTAATATAT
Organism: Agrochola litura; assembly: GCA_949152395.1. Taxonomy (NCBI): domain Eukaryota; kingdom Metazoa; phylum Arthropoda; class Insecta; order Lepidoptera; family Noctuidae; genus Agrochola; species Agrochola litura. The sequence continues at coordinate 2,113,095 of OX424490.1, forward strand.
AAGAATACTGAAACGACCGAATAAAATACTGAAAATTCCGAAAAATGAATACAGAATTTGCTGACGTAATATTTTTCAAACATATAAGCATACACCATGCATGCAGCATGCACGCGAGTATGCAATATGCAGCAGGCACGGTTTCTGTCACGGCTCCGGCGCAGCAAGGCTCTAGCGGTCCCACACGAGCTTAAATTGCACTCTAGGGGTAGGGCAGACAAGACTACGTCATACGTGGAGTCAGTTTTGCAGCGATTCGTTTCTGTCACTAACTTTTGTAGCACAACATATTGACTTTATGGAAACTTAGTAATTTTTTTTGGGAAGTGTAGTATTTTTTTGGGAAATTTAGTATCACAGTCAGATTTTCGGAAGTTATTTTTTTATCGGATGCTTTTTATTTGCTATTCTATTTCCTTTTATTTTTGCGGTAATATTAAAATAGGTAATAGGTATTAATAGGTAATAGGTATTAATAGGTAATAGGTATAATAGGTCAGTGCAATATTGCACTGACCTATTATCCTTAAGAAATGCTGACTTGCAGGTGAGGTTCCAACCACAAAGGTACCTTTGTGGTTGGAGGGTGAAAGTTACAGTGTTCGTAATTTTTTTGTTGTTTGTATGCATACCTAGCCAAAAAGCTGAAATTTGGTATGCACCAAATTTCAGCTTTCTGGGACTTCGGGAAGTGCCCTAGAGATTTTAATGAATGAGTGAGTGAAAGAGTCAATCCATCAGTGACGAAATCGCCGTATTTAGGTATTAATAAATCTATAGTTTAAAAGCAAGACAAAAGAAACTTGGTGTGTTTTATAAGTCTGCTAACTACATCTTATCCTGAGAATTCTCTTAGCTCTCTAACATTATACAGGCCGAAGCTATGAGGGATTGAAAATACGATGAAACTCTTAAAATGAGTGAGAGAAAAGGTAGGTCGTGCCCCTGCTTTTATGTTCTTGGCTCGTCTAGGCGATAAACCTACTTGAATGGGTGTTCAGATGTGAATGTCTGCTGGTCCACTGATCCGGTGGCATCGGTCACACCCTCGTCTTCCTCCTCAGTCTGCATGCAGCGACGTAACTCCTGGAATCTTCGACGGCCTTGTACAACCTGCAAATAAAAAAAATATCCACAGTTGTAACGACAAACTGTCATTCAGATTTTTCAGAAGAATGTTCTCAGTAGCAACATGGCGTCCGTATTTATGTCCAACTAAAAATCGTTTTTTCTTTTTTAAATGAGTTTTGATTTGCTAGGAACGACGAAATCCATGACTATCTACAAATGCCATCAGTAAACTCTGAAATCGAGCGGTACAAAAGACAATACAAGGCACGCCTGACCTTGCATCTAAACCCACTAGTTGCTGAACTGTTAAACCCGACAGTGGTGGTAAAAAGGCTGAAGAGGAACCACCTTCTATAAGTACAGTGCAGCACTGGCTGCTTCACCACAACGCCACTCGTCATGCAACGAATTCGCTTATGGTCTGACGACCGATTGCAAATTGAAATAAAAGGAAAAAAATAAAATTGTTTTGTGGTGATAAAAAATTGTTTTCAGAGTAGTAGAGGCCCGAAGGGTTGGGCAGAGGCAGAGGTGTACCTATAGTACCACCCACATTTCGCCAGTTATGTTACATACAACTACGTATGCACAAATCAGATATATTCTCAAACCACCAGTAATGTTTTAATCAACAACCCAACCTCACTGTGTTATGTTAGAAATAATTATGTATAAACAATATTATTGTAAAGGGGACATTTATGCTTAGTGACGTTGGTTTATTCCTGAAATCCCCACCGACAAATCCCCACCAGTGGGAATTGTTATTTTTTTGTCCAGAAATCCCCACTAGTTAAATAAACTCAGCCTTTTTTAGGGTTCCGTAGTAAACAAGGAACCCTTATAGTTTCGTCATGTCCATCTATCTGTCCGCGGTCTAGCTCCGAGACCCTTAGCACTAGAAAGCTGTAATTTGGCATGGGTATACATATTAATTACGTCGACAAAATGGTAAAATAAAATTAAGTTTTTATTTTATGGTACCTCCCCTACACGTAAAGTGGTGATGTTTTTTTTTTGTTTTCTTCTATCCCGTGGTGTGGGGTATCATTGGAAAGGTCCTTTAAAAACATTGTAAGTATGTGTAAACCATTTTTGGATTCAGGGATCCGTTTGCGAAATATTAAGCATTAAAGTGCAAATTTTTGTTAGAGTCAAGTGTCCTCCTCCCCTGCCAGCTAAACGATTGGTTTTGGATGTGTAAAAAAAATCACAGCAGCAGTTTATATAACGACATTAAAAGGAAAACTATCACAGTTAAGTAGGCTCTACAAGTTAACAAGTAATAATCGACCAACTTATATTTGCAGTTGCAAAAACATGTTTTCCCATACATTCCATATGGGAGAACATGTTTTGTAACTACAAAGTTAAGTTTGTTTTTGGGATGAATTCATCCCAACTACAGAACCCTTCATTGTGCATGGTCCGACACCCACTTGGCCGGTTTTTTTCTAATATTCTAGTCGTTTTTGGGGTCACAGTTCTAACCTAACCTTTTAACTAGTGGGGATTTCTGGAAAAAAAAAAACAATCCCCACTGGTAAGGATTTATCGGTGGGGATTTCTGGAATAAATTGTAACGTTGTACATAATATTTGTTCTCTGCCTGGATTTTGACACTTTATCGATTTTTATTTAACACACCATAAACTGACCATTTTTATTTAAAAAAGTATTTTGTGCAGTTGGAAAGCTTGATTACGCAAGTCAGTTTTCAAGTCCTTGTCTGAATAATTTTATAGTATTGTAAATGTAAATATTACAAAAATAATAGAGCTAGACTCACACTTTTCACAGTAGTCCTGTCATCTTCTGCTGCTGCAGCTTCTGTGGTGAGACTGCTGGTGGTTCCTGGGCCTGGTAACACGGATTCTGTCTTTAACACCAGTCCCTTGTCCTTGTCCGGAGCATCCCCACTCTCTGTTATATGTAAATTCTTGCATAGTGATGATCTTCTGAAATTGGCAATTTATTTAATTTCAATGGCAGTTTACATACAAATGTTCAACTCAAGCTTAACTTGGTACACACCACAGATTAGTGAGAATGTGATTCATTTTGAAAATTACTACAATACATTAAAAAAAAGAATGTTGTCTATAAAATCTAACAACACACACATTAATTCAAACTGCTTACATCAATATGTAAGTGAAAACATTATCAATACTGCATCCATAAGTGGGACAATTTCATAATTAATATGTAAACCATCAAGTTATTGGTTAATCATGATCTGGTCTATTAACTCATTGTTCTAGTCAAACGAGCGAGTCTCGCACCGATGGATGACTGTTTTTTATTTGCTTTAACCCGTCGCTAGCGCCAAGGACGCATATCAATGGCAAAATTAAACATCTGTTCGAATCATTCAATACCTATTTTAAAACAGATTTTCACTGCGGTTTTTCTTGAAAAACACAACTCGTGATTCGAAAATTATGTTCCTACATAATCTAGTGTGCAGTAAAAGGCTGTACATTAGACCTACAATAACAAACCAACAGAATTGTTAACATTTTTGCTACTTACTTGGAACCTTTAATGGGTGTGAACTCTTCAGCGTCGTAAAACTCCTCGGAATCAGTGCTGTCACCCATTGTGAACCGGAAAACGTGTAGCAGCACACACAGACCACAATTTCACGTAAAAATATTTACATGATCAAAATTTGAAATGTTATTTTTTTTATAAAATATGAAAGTTAAAACCCGAACCGAATCACTCAACTCATTTGACACTTGTATGACAATTGTGACATATGACACTGACACTGACTGACAGCTGCAGTTTTGACATTTGAGCTTGATGCTATTCCATTTCACTGTTCATTTCAGAAGATCATTATCTCTATCACAGAAAGCTCGGTATCGCTGCGCCGCTGCGCCGGCAGCATCCGCTGCGGCGTCTCAGTGCTCTCATGTCCTGTGATCACTATAATCATAGGTTTTAAGTACCTAACTCGTTGGTAAAGCTAAATAACCTATTAGTTATGCTTGTTACTAACCAAAAATATTCAATCTGCCAAACCTTTTCCGAACTATATTGGGATCGACTTCCTGTCTATCCGGATGCAGCTGAATACCAGTATTTTACATGGAGCCACTGCCTATCTGACCTCCACAACCAGTAGCGGCGTTAGGGTAGGGCAAGGTTGGGTGACCGCCCAGGGCGCCGGATATGAAGGGGCGCCGCGGGCGCCCCTATATATCCCCTCACTCAGTACAGTTCAGTTAGGGCACGCATGAGCACGCATGGGGGTGCCCATGCGTGCCCTACCCTAACGCCCAAGGCACTAGACATGAAGGGGCGCCCAACACGAACCACCGGCCTTTTATTTATCTATCTTTTCTGTTATTTAACTCTTTTTTTTACCTGACAGCAAGGACGCGTATTTCCAATCTATACAAGGCCAGAACGCAGCCATAGGAAACTGCTCGCGTATACATTGTAATGCTATTTTTAAATCTGTGATTACAATGTATACACGAATTTTGCGTATTGCTGGTGTGTAGTTTGTAACGTGGACAAGCGCGTCCTGGTTCCAAACTATACTACATCACTTACGCCTGATAAGAGTTTTAAAGATATAGTCTATAAAAAAAAAAGAACAAAAGTGTGAACTGGGTGAAATGGCTTAGGTTAGGTTAGGTTAGAACTGTGACCAACCGCGCGCGAGCCGAGCGAGTAAAGCGAGCCGAGCGACCAAAGCGAGCCGAGCGAGCAAAGCGAGCGGTGCCGCGGCAGCGGCCGGCGAGCGCTACTTCCAAGTTGCTCGCAGCCAGGCAGGCTATTTCATATTAGCGCAAGGTGCCATTACCTCGCAAACAAGTTGGTTACTTGTTCACAATTTCTCGCAATCTAAACTCGATTAGTCCGTATGCGTACTGGCACTGTATACTATGGAATGAGGTAGTTAATGTGGTCACTACGAAGTATACGCGAGTATTTGCGTACTACTCTTGTATAGATTGGAAGACCTTAGTAAAAGAGTGATTTCCAATCTATATATTAGCCTTGTACTTATAGAATGGAAAGACGCAGCAAGGACAGGGTTAGGTTTTTCTCTTAACTTTTCTGTACAAGTCGACAAAGTTTAGGTACTATTTGATGTGAATGGGCCAAAGAAAAGACGCAGCGGGGAGCTAAAAAATGTTGAGCTCGCTCTTGCACCCTGTGTTCTCTGAAATCTGAATTTTCAAACTTTTCTGCCTAAAAGAAATCCTAAGTTTTCCGTGGCGGGGTACTGAAATTTTTGAGCTCGCTTCGCTTGTCTTAGCATCCTGCATTTTCCTATTCCTCAAACTAGAACAAAAGATAAAATTTTCTCCCCTATACTCTCCAAGAGTAGTGAGGGGCGCCACAGAAATCTCGCCTGGGGCGCCGGTATTGCTAAAACCGGCACTACCCAGATAATGGGTAACACGATACCCCATAGTAAGACTGGTTGTCAGACTTTTGGTGTTCTGACTACCTGTAACGACTATCTAAGATCTTTTAATGGCAGCCGGGACCAACGGCTTAACGTGTTTTCCGAGGCACGGAGGGGTTTCGCTGTTTAATGGATGATCAATTGATCACCCAGCTACGAACCGACCACGGCAACTTGTGCGGCTGTTACTATGTGGCCTGTAACCAAAAATATTGTAAGGTTTTAATATAAATACTTACCAAAATAGATTTTCAAAAATATGTCGTGGTTCTAGCAAGGTTCATGTTAGGAACTTTGAACTAAATTTTTGTTGTAACGGGTGTAACTTATAGATCTGTACTTTGTATTATACACCTTGTAACACTAACACCTTGTAAACAATATGAATAGTTTACCTAAGTATTCATATAATCAAATCAAAGCACTTAATTTGTAAGTGGCAGTACACTGGTGCTGTTTACTGTATCAATGATAATAATGTGATTATTATGATCTACCTTTAGGTAGGTAGATTGTAATTACATCATTAGGTAGGTGTTTGCGGGCCTGTTCACTCAATCATTATTCCTACATCTTCTTCGCGAGTCTACAATCTATGAACTTAACTGCGAGTTTGGCGCCATCGTAGCGTTCATCAATTTAAGCCTCGTGCAGACTGCCGCGACGCGACAGCGCGCTTAGAAATTATTTTGTTAGAGTCAGGAGGTTTTATGGAAAACGTGCAGGCATCGGGCACTCACAGGACACCGATAACCCAATGAGAGCAAAGGACAATGGAATGCGAATTACTAAGTTTCCTGAGACAGTAGTTTTTCCAGTAAGCAAGAAGTAGGTGCTTATAAAATGGGTTTTTCCGCGTTTAGTGGGTCTGTGGGTTTAATGGCCAAGAGGTGATACATTCTTAATGACGTCACTAAGCAAATTGGTTTTCGTTTTTACATTCATAGGATAGCTCAAGGTCGGTTATCGATATTAGATAGTATCAGATCAGTCCCGTCTATACGCCCTAAGAAATCAAGGTACTTGTCCATTCAAGTGACGCGGGCGCCCCACTACCGCATTACCGCATTACCCACCGTGTGCAACTCGCAGATTTTCTATAAGGATTTTTACAACAATTTCAGATTCCCTAAGACTGATAAAATATTTGGTTACGATAAGCACCGCGCTAATCAATCTAGAATCTTCTATAGAATTGAATTACTTCCTCCTCTTACCTGCCTTCCCGAACACATACAGTTGCATGACTCCAAGCTTAAATATTAAAGTATGTATCAACTTAATTTGCCTATCATCATCTTCATCATCATTACAGCCGTCAGAGCCAGACATCTACTTAGTTTTTTGATCCTCGGCTCCTTCAAGCAGCTGCCACCAGCTACCCTGCGAAGCGAAGATCTTAGCTCCACCTGGCCTGAGTGCGAGGGCGTCACCTAAGCCTATTTTACGTTTGGCGATTTGTGAGGGCCACTCAAGAATAAAATACAGAGTGGCAGGGACATCGACGCGAAAACTGTTACCATAGATTCAGTACATGATTCTGAACGCCCCTGCGTTTAAATTTTTCGTCGGTTGTTATAAAAAAATCTGCTGTCCCATACATTTTGACCGCGTAGGTATTGCACTTTTCTATGAAACAGCAGATTAAAAAAAAATACCAACGAAAAATTTGTAGTAGGTACTTAGAAAAGTTTGCAGGGAGGTTCAGAATCATGTACTGAATGAATCCGTAGAACAGTTTTCGCGTCGATATCCTTTTTTTTTGGGTGGTAAATTTTCAAATAACTTCTCCCGCTCTGGGTGGAGCGGGAGGGCGTGTCAGACTCTTACTGACTAAAACCCACCCGTGTTCCTTCAGTTGCCTATATTGCCGGGGGCCACGGTAACCCTTTCGGACAAAAACCGCAACCTCGGCAGGCATCGGCCCCGTCAATTTTGCTGACATCTCTTTGAGGCGCGCGTGGAACACAACGCGCCGTCGTCGACCCGATGTCCCTGCCACCCTGTATAAATTGTTTATTTGCAATGTAGATAAACAGGTGAGTTGTTATAAAATAAATGTTTCGTTCCAGGTTGTTTTTTTTTAAATAAAAGACAAAATAATAATTTGACACCTTTTTTGAAAGACCTTATTAAATTCCCGTATTGTTCCCGTTACGGTCGGCGCATACGCCACCAACCCGAACATAAATGACCGGCCTCCACATCCTTGCTGCTGAGGTCACCTGACACCCGAGCTCCTGAAGGCATTGGCCTAACGGGAAAGTCGTCCTTGCAACTAAGTGTATCAATAAAATATGTAATCGGATATTTGGATGGAATGTTCAAAAAGGCATGAGACCTCAAGTACTGTGCAATTGGTATTAAAATTATAATGTTTGTTATTATGGTAAGAGGGAAGCATCCTTACATAGATACTCCTACTCCTTTTGCCTCGTGTACGATGCATAGACTATAGTAAAAAAAAAAACATAATAAGTAATAAGTAGTTTATCTTTGAAACGGTTTCATACTAGTAGGTAATTAAGGGGCTTCGAGTATCGGTAGGGGCTTCTCATTTAAGGCTCTTACAAACAGGCGCAACACGCGACGCGACACAAAGGCACCTCGCCTTTGTGTCGCGTCGCGTGTTGCGCCTTTTTGTAAGAGCCTTTAATCAGAATTTATCTATTACCTACTAGTTACAAAGCAGTAGTTCACGCATCTGCCTATCCCTCCGAAAACATGCTAGATTTTGTGTTTATATTATTTTAAGAAAGCGAAAAAGCATTATTTCCTCTTCTATAATCACGGAAACGAACTTTTGGATGTTTTTACAGGCGTTTCGTAGTTTTTGCAAGTTTTTTACCTAAAACTGTTAGGTAGCTCGACGCTCTTAATTAATGAGCAAGACACTCAAGGCCTGAGTTTGATTCCGTGTTGAGTAAAAATCTGAACGAGCAGAGATTCCAATAGGTCTTTATCGATATAATTATAATCGTATCGGTGAAGACTTCTCGAAACCTGTACCCTAATTGCGTAACTTATTTTCGTAAACAGTGCCTAATTTGTTTCATTTTGACAGTTCAACAACATTCATTGCGTTATTTACATTGTTGAGCTGTTTTTTTTTTCAACTAATGAAGCAATGGATTAGCAATCTGTTTCAAATCGAAACAGGTTGTATTACGCAATTAGGGTACTGGGGGCCTACCACCAGCTCATAAGCAGTATTATTTTAATATTACTTCAGTGGGAGAAAGAGATGGAGCTGTACGTCCTGTAGAGCTTCATCTCTTTCCCACACTGAAGTAATATTAAAATAATACTGCACTATGAGCTGGTGGTAGCCCCCTGTAAGCCATTAGGTACTAACTACCTACCTCAATTACCCGCTCATTTCCCGAAAACTTCACAGTAGCTTTTCGACGCCTGTTCGCCATAATCGACGCAGAAGAATCTTGGTGGGCCGGTTGATGGCAATAGGCAATATGGCAATAGGCACCGGGGTGGTTTTAGTGAGATACCCATACTCCCCGGTGTTATCCCCAAAGCCCGGGCAGGTTGAAGGTTTACCCCCGAAAAAAAATTAAAAAATAAAAGTAGGTACCCCCATCTTTCTCATATCTATGGTACAGACGCCAGCACATCAGGCTACTACAATCTGTCAGATTTATTTAATAGATTTTCAACTTTATCGTTGAAGATAAGGTTCAAAGTTGATTGGGAAAATTTGACAGTTTCGGGTAGCTTGATGTGCTGGCGTCTGTACAAACAAAAACCTAACATACCTATACACAAGGTGAAGTACAAAACTTATCAAGCTCGCTTCGTGGAGCTGATGATGCATTCCATAAAACATAAACACAGCTTATGCTGCAATATCAGCAGAAAGGAGCGGGCGGTCTACCACAGAGTACATTGAAATATACACCCCGTCCATCTCTGCCAAACTCTTCGGGGAAACAAGGCGTATTGACACTCTTAAAAAATTTTAATTTTAAATTAAAATTTTAATACAACTGTATTAAAATTTTAATACAACTGGGGTACCTACCCAATTGATACAGCCCACTGTACAGACGCCAGCACATCAAGCTACCCGAAACTGTCAAATTTTCCCAATCAACTTTGAACCTTAAACATCAGCTATAAAGTTGAAAATCTATTAAATAAATTTGACAGATTGTAGTAGCTTGAAGTGCTGGCGTCTGTACATAGATGTCGTAGTATTACCTATACAGTCTTCTATCGCAGCAAGAAGATATCGACTATTTAAGTACTTAATACTAAGTAGCGATCGGTAAGCCTCGAGATAGCCTTAGGTATTCCGCAGGGGTTACCTACAGTATACTTATAGGTGTGGTCTGTGGTATTATAATTTTATTGTTACTTTGTTATCTATATTGAGCAGTAACAATTATGTAATTTAATCTAACTCATATCAAGTTATCACATAGTAGGTAAGTCGCGCAGTAGGTATTGTGCTGTTATGCTATCAGAGACGAACGTTTATTATAAAAAAGTAAATAAGAAGGTACGCTGAATGTTGTGTACTATTCGGCCGAATACCGAATACCAATTCATGAAAAAAACTCACGAATTACATTTACTTTAGTCACAATTTTTACAATTTTAGTTCTTAAAATCTATCAGTGGTAAGTTGTGATGAATGAAAACAATTTTTTCAGCATTTGTTGATAGCAGGCGATTGCGTTTTGTCTCTTAGACTATACCTGCTTCTGAAAATAGCTTCTGACTATAGTATTAATAAACTACTGCCGGAAGACGATAGATAAATCTTAGCGAATTCTATCAGGCTTGGTTACTGTTTTGCGTTTGCTGACTAACATTGGAAAGGGGTCTGCCGTCCGATCTAGGCGAAAAGTTTTCAAATAATGCACGTCGTGATACGATCTCCCTACTCGCAAGTCACAACTGCGGCGCCCTACCACGCGCTCCGCAATAAAAGCTATCATTGCGAAATGTACCATATTTTGCCGAACATTCAGCCGCCGAATATTCGGCGCTTCAGCTGATTGTTTGAATATTCGGTATTCGGCAAAATCACTATTCGTGTGGCATCTCTAATAATAATCTAAAGTACTTATACCTATCTCGAAGTCTTCGTAATCGTAAGTATGAGCTTGGTACAGTCGACCGCATGTCGTTTCGGTGGTAATAGTATAACCTTGAGCTGGCCTAGGAGCTCGTGGCTAAGTAATAACAGCCGCACGCATCGATCCATCAGGTTAAGCTACGCTTGCCGGGGTTAGTCTTTGGAGGGGTGACCATCTTTACATACAGAGACCCCTTCGTGCCTCAGAAAGCACGTTAAGCATTTGGTCCCGGATGTCATTCATGGATCTTTAGCAGTCCGAAAGTCTGGCAACCAGTCTTACGAAGGGGTATCGTATTACCCAGTTACTGGATTGTGGAGGTCAGATAGGAAGTCACTTCATGTAAAATACTGGTATTCAGCTGCATCCGGTTAGACTGGAAGCCGACCTCAACATAGTTGGGAAAAGGCTAGGCAGATTGATCGAGCTGACCTAGCGTAGCACAGAATTTCAATAGACTATGAGGCCAGCTTATACTGGTTTCGTTACCACTGACGTGTGGCCTGCTGCAGGTACGTGAATAGTCACTTTTCTTTTTGCTGGCACTTTACTTCGCGTATTTGTCAGAATATTCGCGTTACATCGTAAATACAAAATAGACTTTACCGTAGTGTGAATAAGGTAGATTTTGTATTACCTAAGCGACGCGAATATTCTGAAAAATACTTGAAGTGAAGTGTCACCATTACATCATCCTTCTACCCATATCCCAATGTAGGTAGGTAAGTATTAGGTATTATGGGACCTGTGCAGCACGTCCTTTTCTTGGATGATACATCACTATTAGCCAACATATCAGAGTTCATTTTCTTCTAGCTAAGCATGAGCAACATCTTGCTTGCATAAGCCATCCATCTTTTCTCCCCAGTCATCTTTCTTCTGATCAACCAGTACCTAAGTAAGTATCAATTATTTTTAACCGACTTCCAAAAGGAGGAGGAGTGGTTTTTTTTTGTATGTTTGTTACGCGATTACTCCGCCAATTATGAATTGATTTTGATGATTATTTTTTTGTTTGGTAGGTCATACTTCAGAGGTGGTTCCATATAAATTTTGATTAAGTTTGCTTGGGTAGTTTTTGAGTTAGCTTCAATTATACGTATTTTTTCCCACTTAGTATGTGGATGATATGATAAGTTCCTGTCACTGTTATTTACATAGCAGGTAGTGGTATTTGAATTTGTGTGGGGTAGGTACCACAACTAAAAAGTGTAAAATAAAAACTTTTAAAACAAAAAAAAATACAACCGACTTCCAAAAAAAACACTACAAAGTGAAAAATTATTTCGGAAGTCGGTGGCAAAAAACGAAAATTCTAAACCAAAGACCGACTTCCGAAATTATTTTTCACTTTGTAGTGTTTTTTTTAGAAGTCGGTTGTATTTTTTTTGTAAAAAGTTTTTGTTATCTAGACATAGTAGGTACTTTACTTGTGTAGTAAGAATTAAATAATAGGCCCATTGGTTGGAGGGAGATCAGGCTGTTTTGTCCTCGACATGCGTCATGCATTCGACGCTGGTATATAACCGTTGACCTCCCCTCTCGCTGTTATTCTCTCTCACAGTTCGAAGTCGACTGCTCGCATCGCGTTGTGTTTGTGCCCAAAAATATATACTAGTTAAAAAAACGTAAGTTTATTTTGTTACTTTTTCGTGTTGTGATGTTGGCATGGATTTTTATGAAAACGGTACATTATCCAATTTAAGAGTTCGACCGTTTTGGTTTCACGAAAGGGAACAAGTTTCGAGGATAAATTTTAACCAATTAAAGTTATTTCTAAAGCAATTAAAGCTACGTAATTGAAGTGTGGGTTTAGTTTAGTAATATGTGTACCCACATTTATATAATAAAATACCTTTAAAATTTAATTAAGGGATTTAAATGAATCATTAATTCATTAGGTATAACGTATTTCGTTTTCGTTCTTCTTTTTTTTTTATACAATGACTTCTATTATTTCCCCCCCCCCCCCACCCTTTTTTATATACTTGTACATTTTATTATTTTGAATCTGTTACTTTTTAAATAATATAAATAAAATACCTAGTAGAATAGGAAAAAAAAAACCACCTTATTTTAGTATGCACGCAATAAAACAATAACCTGCACGATCCAGTTTCTACTTTTCACATTTATTTCGTTACTATTAGATATAATGGCTCATACGCCTACACGCAAATAGCATTGATTGAATTGGACATTGCTTATAACAAGCGCAGTGAAAGGCTGAAAGTAAACTAGTCCAATTGGTTTGAAACGAAAGACCAAGTTAAAAGTAGAGTCACACTTCCCAAGTTCCCACACGTTAACTTTAAACGTAAATTAAGTAAGTAATACAGTTTAGTGGTTTTAAGAAAGTTCCTATTCTACATTCGCGATAAATGAGGCATTGTATGTATCTACTGGCTTTGAATTTTAATTGAGCGGAATACTTTAGATTACAGCACTCGGTAAAGTCTGCAGGGTAAATTCCTAAGTAGATGAACAAAATAACTTCGAAGTATTCTCAACTTTACTATACCTACTTTTTACAAAATAACTTAGCTAATTTGTAGTTTGCACTTTCCTAATGAACTCTATTCTAACAATACATAACACTCCTATTTTTGGGCAGTCGTGTAATCATTTGCTTGTGATGTTGTCTGTACAAAGCGTTTAGAATAAGAATATATGTATTTACGTGTTTCGTAGATTATAAATAATTATGAAGGTAATATTATAAATTACTTTTAATTAGGAGCTAGCTAAATACGTGTTTCTCTACTTTTATCATCAGCACTATTGATCAGACATTTTCTTTAATAAAAAACCGGGTTTTGCCGGCAATCGACAGAAATCATCTGAAGACTGTGTTGAATGATCTCATCAGCAGCACATTTGCAATAGTTATGTAGCTATGTAGGTACCTTCAATTTATTTGTTTTATAATATGAGTGAATAATCAGTTTTATGCTATGTATCATACCTACTTCCCTAACAAAATAACGTCATATCATCATGATTGTGGCCCGAGCATTATTTTCCAACAGTTTATTATACTGGATAAAGATTTTATGCACTTATTATTATGTACTGATTAGAGAAATAAACCATTGTCATCATGACGGGTATTAAAATAAAGGGCTTCATGAGACGGTTCCAATTAAGTACCCATAATTTAAAAAAAAACGACTGCAACCAAAAAATTCAAAACAGGCATCTCACTTTTCAAGCATTCTAATGTAGTTGGTGGTATCAAATCTGAAATTAACTAAAAATAACTGCAGTCGGAATTTTGATTTTTTCAATTTTTTGTACAATAATGTGCATTATCATGGTGACTGTATAATTTTCAATATAATTGACCACGTCAAGGCCGCAACGAACATGGGGCCGGAGTGCCGGACACAGTTCACACAGCGAACCAATGGCCGTTTTTTACATACTCCTATATGGCAATAACTAGTCTTATAGTTTTTTTGTTGATATTCCAACCATATGTAGATATATGTACCTATCTAACCTAATGTCTATTGCACAGAGATCTGCTGTGAATTTATAGTAAATCATAGTCATATTGCTCCATGTTTTCATTAGAGAAATTGGCCTCCTTGGGCTTCCTATTATAACTCGTACCCTCAGGTAAGTAGTACGGTAGGCTGCATCAATTGGGTACCACAGTTGTATTAAAATTTTAATACAACTGGGGTACCCAATTGATGCAGCCCACTGTACCTACCCACCTTACCTACGTACCCTTAATGAAGACTGATCTTAAATTCGACCATGTATTAAAATGTTCTCGGGTTGATTCGGATCGATTATTATGAACATGAAAACAAACAATGACATATAAACAACCTAATGACTATGTGTCCCTAGAATAGATAGATAGGTAGTTATAATTACTTTACTTTTCAATATTAAAAACTCGCGTCACTTGAAAAGGAATGCGTGAAAAGATAAAGCTACCCAAAACATGAAAATCTATTTGGAAACCCATTAACAATTGTGACTAAGCTACCTACATCCGGTTCCGAATAGTGTCTACAGTCTATGCGAAAAAAACTGAATTATGTCTTCAGCCTATTATATCTGCAAGGACAAATTGTTTAATTATAATAAGTAATACCACAATAAATTGTATTTTACTCGATTGAAAATTTTAAATTATTAGATACAAGCTTACATATTTTTGAAGTGAAAACTTCTTTAGGGGCCTTGGACATTTTTGAGTTTTTATTCTAAACCTAAACCTTTGGTTATTATTCTAAGGACCAAACCATTGATTTCGCGACACTGTAACGGAATTTACCGACACTGGAGTAAAAGACATCAACGCATTGATTACTGCGGTGCCGATTTTTTTTCAAGTTTTCACTTCTTTCGTCACTCCCGGAGTGCCACTGATTTTTAGGGTTCCGTAGTAAACAAGGAACCCTTATAGTTTCGTCATGTCCGTCTGTCTGTCTGTCTGTCCGCGGTCTAGTTCTAAGACTGTTAGTACTAGAAAGTTGTAATTTGGTATGGGTATACATATTAATCATGCTGACAAAGTGGTAAAATAAAATATTAATAAAAAAAAATTACCACTTTTTTTTTTTAGGGTTCCTCCCCTACACTTATAGTGGAGATGTTTTTTTTTTTTTCTATCCCTTGGTGTGGGGTATCGTTGGAAAGGTCTTTCAAAAACATTGTGAGTGTGTTAAAACCATTTTTGAATTCAGAGATCCGTTTGCGAAATATTAAGCTTTAAAGTGCAAATTGTTGTTAGAGTCAAGTGTCCCCCCCCCTGTCAGCTAAATGGTTGGTTTTAGATATGTGAAAAAATTCACGGCAGTAGCTTATATAACGAATTTAAAAGGAAAACTATCACAGCTGAGTAGGGCTTTACAAGTTAACGTGTAATAATCGACCAACTTAGATTTGCGGTTGTAAAAACATGTTCACCCATACATTCTGTATGAAATATTTTGTTTTTTCAACTACAAAGTTCAGTTTGTTCTTGGGATAAATTGATCCCAACTACAGAACCCTACATTGTGCGTGGTCCGACATGCACTTGGCCGGTTTTTATATTGATTTCAATCTATCGTTTAAAGCGAGAAAACTTGCCAGAATGAAAAGAAAGAGTTAGCGGCCTGTTATAACTATGCAAATAAATACAAAAAAAAACCAGCCTAGTGCGTGTCGGACCACGCACAATGAAAGATTCCGTAGTTGGGATGAATTTATCCCAAAAACAAACTTAATTTGGTAGTTGAGATAAGTTGGTCGATTATTACTCGTTAACTTGTAGAGCCTACTTAGCTGTGATAGTTTTCCTTTTAATTTCGTTATATAAACTACTGCTGTGATTTTTTTCACACATCCAAAACCAACCATTTAGCTGGCAGGGGGTGGGGGGGACACTTGACTCTAACAAAAATTTGCACTTTAAAGCTTAATATTTCGCAAACGGATCCTTGAATCTAAAAATGGTTATCACAAACTCACAATATTTTTAAAGGACCTTTCCAATGATACCCCGCACCATGGGTTAAAAAAAAAAACATCTCCACTTTACGTGTAGGAGAGGTACCCTAAAAAAAATGTTTTTAATAATTTTGTTTTACCACTTTGTCGGCGTAATTAATATATATACCTATGCCAAATTACAGCTTTCTAGTACTAAGGGTCTCGGAGCTAGACAGCGGACAGACAGACAGACAGACAGACGGACAGACAGACAGACGGACATGACGAAACTATAAGGGTTCCTTGTTTACTACGGAACCCTAAAAAGGAGTCCAAGTAGGTACTCATCCGGATCGCTGTCATCCGGACGCAAACAAGGCGAGAATTCATTTAATTTAGTACTTAGTGTAAATAGTAGAACTTGTGTTAAATATTGTAGGGCTGGATTTTGATATCAAAACTTTTTAGTGATATTGATTTTGACTTGACACTTGACCAAAGAGTATTATTTTTTTCCTGTTGAATATAAACTTGATATGTCTATGTTAAAACCATTGAAAATTGAAACATGTCTATGGTTATAACTTTTAGCTACCTACATTAGCTGTTGTCAATTTGTTCTGTTGAATTTATCATATTTTGGGTTTGTGTTCAATATCTTAAATTTTGTTGTGAAAAGCAATTAGTTTTTGCTAAAAAGCAACCATGGCTGGTGAAGTAGTTAATTTTCCTAGGTAGGTATTTAGTTATTAGTACCGACTTATTAACTTTTTAGTTTCCCTCCCTAACTCCCTTTATAGTTAGCAGCTAGGCTACGTCTACCTCTATCAGTTTAAAATATCTACGATAAAATCCTCCCTGCGTCCAGACTTCAATTAGGTACAGCCGGTTTACTCTATAAAAATCTAACCATGAATACATATTATGTAAAGTGAGCTTGCTGTGAACTGCCATTCTATAATCTGATGCTCTAGCGATTGACCATCTTAAGTTTTCACCGTACGATATTTACAGAACATATCTCCTGAACTTACGTCTTGTCCAATATTGTACCCACGGCCACTAGTCACTAAACGTCTTGCAGCCTTTGAACAGTAAATTACCGACAGACCAGTCAATCCGTCCGATATCCATACTTTCATGTTTTTAGAAACTGTTTGAGTCAATGTTGTGTCCCATAATCTCCAAAATGGTGGATGTAAATATTTCAGAATATCAGCACGGCTTCAGACCTGGGCGTTCAACTGTAACAAATTTGGTACCCTTTGTTTCTGAAATATCATGTGAGGTGGATAAGGGAATGCAGATAGACGCAATATATACCGACTTCAGCAGCGCCTTTGATAAAGTAAATCATCTCTTACTTTACTAGTTGAAAAACCGAGATGGTTTGGAATCGGTGGCGTACTGGTGGAATGGTTCAAATCTTATCTTTCAAAAAAACTTTTTACAAAAAAAAAACAACAGACTTAAAAAAAAAAAGACTACAAAGTGAAAAATAACTTTAATTTCGGAAGTCGGTGACAAAGAACGAAAATTCAAAACCAAAGACACCGACTTCCGAAATTTTGTAAAGTTTTTATTTTTCACTTTTTAGTTGTGGTACCTACCCCACACAAATTCGAATACCACTACCTGCTATGTAAATAACAGTGACAAGAAGTTATCATATCATCTACGAGTACATACTAAGTGGGAAAAAATACGTATAATTGAAGCTAACTCAAAAACTACCCAAGCAAAGTTAATAAAATTTATATGGGACCACCTCTGAAGTATGATCAACCAAACAAAAAAATCATCAAAATCTATTCATAATTGGCGGAGTAATCGCGTAACAAACATAAAAAAAAAAAAAAACATACAGACGAATTGAGAACCTCCTCCTTTTGGAAGTCGGTTAAAAATAAGATCGAACTGATAATCGACTGCCTCGTTGGTCTAGTGGTCGCAAGCGCTACTGCTGAGCATGAGGTCCTGGGTTCGATTCCCGGGTCGGGAAAAGTGTTATTGGGTTTTTCTATCTGAAATTTCTCAGTAGCAGCTCGGAGTCTGGATTTGTGCCCGGTTGATGGCAATAGGCTCGCCCCCTATTACATGGGACTTAAACATAACTGGCGAAATGTGGGTGTACCTGCTACAGGGACACCTCTGCCCAACCCGTCGGGGAAGCAAGGCGTGATGTTATGTTATGTTTATAAATTTAATGTATGTGATGTGGCTGTGATTTTTAAAATAAATAAATAAGCCTCGTTACCGGGGGTCTACTACCTCTACATAAGCAAGAATTCCGTAGTTTCTGCCGAAGTTACGGGTGATTCCTACTCCGTATCATCTATGGATATAAGATTAGTTTGGGGCCCGACCTGAGACACCATGATTTTGACAGTTGCCCCTACCCCCGATGTGATATTGCCCGTTCAAAAAAGTTGTAGGGTTTACTCAAATGTTTCGAACTACTTTCGGACGGGCCTTGACGGACCCCCAGACCTTAGGTACTGACTTAAGAAGTGTGCCAAAATGTCTCATAACTAAGTTAGGTAGCCTTGGGGTCGCGTGCGCCCATGACAGGAGAAGAAGGAAATGAAATGACCAGAAAAACCCTGAAAAAATATATAATACTTAGAATACTTACTTGAGTGACTTGAGTCATTTCACAAATTTTCCGCGTGACCTTAAAAGCTTTTTATTAAATAGCAGTCATTATACCCGTTCTGTTTGACCTGACCTTACCTATTGTCACAGCATTCAATTACAGCTATTTGAGAATTTGTTTGATTAGTTGTCGACGTCATACCGGTTACCTTCGGTTTTTTGTCTATTTTTTTGTTCATGGGTGGTTCAGTAGTTCCTTGTTAATTTATAGAGGTAACGTTGCAAATGGCAGGAAGGTAATATAAGACTACAACAAGCCATAAGCAGTGGTGGCCCAGTGGTAACGGCCGCGACTTACGAGCAGCAGGCACTTTATGTAAATTATTCTATCACCACTGCTCTCAAAATGGTGAAGGAAAACATCGTTAGCAAACCGGCATGTCCTAGAACCAAAAATTCTAAGACATGTGACATTTTAACCAGGCCGCACTGGGCCCACGAACTCCTCACAGAGGGGGGCCTATGTCCCATAGTGTGAACATTATAGGCTTATTTATGCTAAGCCATACCTATTGCAGGCGGTGATTCTGGGCTGAAATGATGATGAAATGCTGTTAAATGCTCAACTGCTCTCGTGTGGGCAGTTGTGAGTTGGTTATTTCAATGCACAACTCACCTTCATCAGTAGGGGTGTAAAGTATGACTAACATCTATTTCCTTACTACCCAATGTGGACTACGGACGGATGTTGTTTCGTTATTTTTAACCGACTTCCAAAAGGAGGAGGTTCTCAATTCGTCTGTATGTTTTTTTTTTTTTTTTGTTTTGTTCTCAACAACGCCTTTTCGTTTTTATTATTATTTTTCTACCCAAATATCTGCCCTGATAAAATATGAATCAAAACTTGTTTAATAACGAACGTTTTAATCTTATGATAAGTAGGTTTGGTTAGGTAACATAATGAAACAAGTTATTCAAGTTTATTGATTTGTGCACGATTAAGTCTCTCAAGATGGCATTCAATGTTTTTACAGCAGCAATATTTTCTAGCTGTGTAAGTTTATAGGTACTCCATGTAAAATTCTGGTATTCAGCTGCATCCGGTTAGACTCGAAGCCGACCCCAACACAGCTGGGAACAGGCTAGGCTAGGCATATTTATGATGAAGTAGGTAGGACGTATGTCTGTAAATCTGCCATGTCAAGTCATTCACTATGATGATAATGAACCATTGTGTGCTTTATAATTTCTAACGTCACGATAAATTATCGTTGACCACGTCCACGTCCATAAATACCTATGGAAATACGTGCACGTTATAAAATCCAAATCAAAAGTCATTTATTCATAACTAGGCTGAGAATCAGCACTTTTCGAACGTCAAAATTACATAAGACAGTCCCCCAAAACGCCCACCCTTCAATTCCTAGTGCTTTAGCTGGGAAGAAGAAGTGGCGCAACAAACTCCCCAGCAGCACACATAACGTTATCGGGGACGGAAATTTAAAAGCGTCTTCATATATTTCCATAAATTTTACTTTCCTTTGTAATCCTGATGCCGTGAACGTCCACGATAATATCGTCACGTCAGAATTATAAACGCACACAATGTACTTTAAAATGTTTTCGTAATTATTATTTTTTTTTGTTTCCAGCGACATGCCCATCGATTTGTACTACGTGCCGGGCTCAGCCCCCTGCCGCGCCGTGCTACTCACTGCGAAGGCACTCAACCTCAACCTGAACCTGAAACTTGTGGACCTCCACCACGGAGACCACCTCAAGCCAGAATATTTGAAGGTGAATTGTAACTAGTTGGACTTCTAGTCTTCTACCCAAGAATGGGCTTAAGTACTTGAATTGTTCCATTGCTAAAAAGGGTAGGTCGTATATTCGTTTTGGAAAGCTCGTCATCTCTCTCGCATTGACTGGACAGTCCCTCTCAATCTGTGTGGTGCTTTCCTCAAAAGACCACTTCAGACACCAATCCACATGGCCTTCACATGATCTGACCAAGATTATGTCTGGACTTTAAAAAAAGAGACTGTGACCTCTGAGTTTGTTTCGGCCTTTCTTCTCAGAGTAGTGAGATAGGAAACGCCGACCTCATCTAGTTTTTAAAATATGATTGACGTGTAAAAGTGTTTGTACAAACCTACTTACAGAATAATAAAATCATTTATCTCCTCATCATCATCATCTCTCTCTAAAACGCTCGAATCTAACGGCTCTATGTGATTATTGAGCCCTACAAGACAGCTTGGTTTAGGAGTTGGCAGGAAGTTCTAAGAAGTTTGAATTGACAATTTCAGTGCCATTAGAGTTCCGTGCACCAACATCCGTATGTAGCTGCTCTTGTTTATTTAATTAAACACTATAGGTAGGTATCGAGATTGTGGTCAGGATTCAGGAAAACTTATGTCCTTGTAATTAACCAGCAAATAATTCGAATAACAACGGAATCTTTCCTGTATATTAGCAGACTAATTGACAGTTAAACGTGTAGGTAGGTATGGGATCTTCCAACCTACAGAGTTATTTTAACTATAATGTAGGTAAGAATTAAGTTTTTTTTATATCTTAGCCATAGTTGTATCATTTAGGTGTAAACGCAGAGTGATAGTCTTTATTCATATTTTTTCAACTTGTTTACAATAACGGTCGCAAATAAAGATAATATGAATTTGAAAAGCTAGGAAATCTCATAGAGAAATCTAAGTAATATTGATACTAGCTCAGAATGTAATAAAAAGTAAAGGTGTGTAACAAGAATTTGTGTAGTCCACTCTAGCCGAGGGTTGGGAAGCAAAGTGAGTGACAAAGACTAGGGTTGCGAAATTACGTAATTTTACGGAAAACGCTGGTAAAATAAGGGTATTTTACGGTCATTTATATAAACTACAGTAAAATTACCGGCGACTTGTGAAGTTACCGAAAATTACCATATTTTACCGTAAAATACAGTAAATTACGTAAAATAACATTTTTACCGTATTATACCAGGGTAATTTTACCGTTTTACATCCCTACTAAAGACTACCGCGATCCGCGAGATTATGTCGTCTCTTTCAGTCTCTGGTTTATTATAATTACGAGCATAGGTCACTGTCACTATGAAGCGACGTTATAAAGCTAGCTAGAAACATTCGAATTGAAAAACAACCAGAGTAGGTATCCTGAACCAGTGGAAAAAAGGGATGATTAAAAGATACAAATACTGACATAATTAACCTAGATAGCAAGTGCCTTAAATATAATAGGTACCTACCTAGATAACCTATTATACATATTTAAGGCGCCTGCTGTTTCGATCCTAGTCTCATTCAATTTCCTAACCTAGTAAGAATGCTAGTAACCCATGGCAGTCGGCCAGCGTTTCCTATCGGGGTAGGTACATATCTAAATCTCCATTAACAATCTGTTTTCGACTCTAAACCCTAAAGCTTTAGGTGCAAAATACATTAGAATTGGTTGAAGGTCGCACATAGACAGTCAGTGATGTAATTTTGCAGTAGGAATTTAGAGTCATTGAACCTTTATGAGGACAATGTGCGTGTCCATTGTACTGTTATATTATAAGGTTTGTTAATTATTTTAAAACAATATTTATTTACTTTTCCATCTTCTCTATTTTGTTATTATCGGTCCTTAAGCTTAGATAAATACTTCGTTCCCAAGTCCCATGACTGCTTCTTTGAACGATAATAGATTTCATACTAACATTAGTCATACATTTTGAAAATAATTCTTACCCAATAGTAGGTACCTATTTGTTGTGGTATAAAAATATTTCTTTACATTACAGTACCTACCAACTAAGTAGATACCGTACCGTACTACTAGGGAATTCCTCACTCCGGTTGGGAATGAGATCTTGATCTCATTCCCAACTCAGGAGTCACGAACTCAGGACAAAATAGCATAGGCACTTCATCTTAAGAATGTTAAAAATCTAGCAATATAATGTAACAAGTTTTGAAGTAGGTGTAAGTAGGTACCTAAAATAAAAACATGCGCGCCTGTGGGCTACCTTGCACAGGTAATCAAAGTCAAACCGGTTGCTGTCGAAAACGTAATGACTTTGAGACGGAATGCGTAGATTCAGACGATACGAGTTTGGACCGAACGAGTTTCGGAGAAAGCCTAAAAGAAGTCATCATTATCTCGTCTTATCTGATTCACGTTGAATAAAATATACCAGAACAAAAACTTTCGGTTCGTTTCAGAACAAACGATGGTGTAGTTCGTTTCAGTACAATACAATAAGCCAATCGCTGGGCATCTATTATAGACTTCTTAAAGAGTATTCTTCTTATAGAATCAGCCTGTAACTTTCTTACTGCTGGGACTCAGGCCCCCACTTTATGAGAGAGTGGATAGTAATCCAACACGCGGGCCCAGTGCGGGTTGGTGAATGTCACGTCTTTGAATTTTTGGTTCTAGCTAGGACATGTCGGGTTCCGCAAGATGTTTTCCTAAAAAAAGTTAAAACAGTGGTGATGAAATAAATTGCTCCGTGGCTTCACACCCAGGACGGGGCCGTTATCAATGAGCCGCCACTGTTCTGCTTAGTTACCTATTCTAAAAAGCTGATCAGCTACTGTGGCTGATCAGCTTTTTAGGATGACTAGTGTTGTAAGTCCAGCTGTGAACCTATGAGTTGATGATGATAAAGAAGATCATTCGTTCTTTTATCATGTTAGACTAGCAGGCGCATGTAGGCCTCACGGTGGACCGTGTGAAGGTCGCGACAAATCGAGAATTTGCTTGGGTGAGGTAGCGTAGAACCGGTTGTTGTGGCCTAGCAGTTGACGTCTTCTATATAATAATGTTGATGAGACTCTAACAAGTGTTTTTCATTCCTCAGCTCAATCCCCAACACACAGTTCCGACGCTGGTAGACGATGGCCTGTCCATCTGGGAGTCACGAGCCATCATCACATACCTGGTGAACAAATACGGCAAGGGTAGCAGCTTGTATCCTGAGGAGCCGAAGGCGAGGGCTCTGGTGGACCAACGCCTGTACTTCGATATCGGCACCTTGTACCAGAGATTCGCTGATTATTTCGTGAGTACTCTTTTTTGGATGATCATCGGCCATGATGATGCACACTTAACACACATGTGGTCTGTTTCACCTTTCTGTCCTTCAGCCAGTAGTAGATATATCTTTACAAGGTTGTGTCCTATTGATCCGGCGACAGTACAACATTCAGATCATCCACAATTTTTTTTGCCAGACTCTTTCGAGTCAGTTATTGTGACAATTATAAAAGGAACTTCTTCATAACTAACGAACTATGTCTCCAGTACCCACAAGTCTTCGGCGGCGCGCCCGCTGACAAGGAAAAGCTGGCCAAGATTGAGGATGCTCTGCAGCTCCTCAACACATTCCTGGAGGGTCAGAAGTTCTGCGCCGGCCCCACCCTCACGGTCGCTGACCTGAGTCTAATCGCGGGCGTATCCAGCTTCGAAGCCTCTGACATAGACTTCAAGAAGTACCCTAACATTAAAAGGTATCATCCCATACATCAGTATAAACGTAGGGTAGGACTTGGGCTAAGTGGAGCGACGATCTTCGCAGGGTGGCTGACGTGACTGGTAGCAGATGGATGAGAGTAGGCAATCGAGTTAAACGGTGGAATGGAGAGGACTATGTCCAACTGTGGACAGCTATAGGCTAATGGTGACGATAACCAGATTTTTGAAAAATATTATATCTTTCATTTATAGGTATATTATTTTTGAATAATGGTGAAAATACGGAATCTAAATGGCTCTTCCTTTAAACAGCAAAGATATGTAGGTAAAGTGTTTAATCAATTTATCGATTTAGGGCATTATGATAGGTTATCTGGATTGTTTATACAGGTTATTAGGATTTATGTACAAAATTATCTTGATAAGAATATTCAATCCATAAAATATAAAAAATACATCTATGATTCAATCAATTTAATTCCTTTTGATTAGAGCATGACTCGATCATCAAACAGTTTTCATCATTTGGAGTTTCTACCAAAATAACAGAAGTCACCGTATCGTATGTGTGTGTATGCAATGCTACCTATGTGAAATAGATTATAGAAAGGGATTGGATTTGGTGCTTTGGTGGTTGTAGTAAGGATGATGCCTGGGTCAAAAAAAAAATCTATTTCGTCCCATCAGTCAGATAATTTGTAAAAAAATATTAGACGTATTTTTTAACCGACTTCCAAAAGGAGGAGGTTCTCAATTCGTCTGTGTTTTTTTTTTTTTTTTTGTTTTTGTTTTTGTATGTTTGTTACGCGATTACTCCGCCAATTATGAATAGATTTTGATGATTCTTTTTTTGTTTGGTAGATCATACTTCAGAGGTGGTCCCATATAAATTTTATTAACTTTGCTTGGGTAGTTTTTGAGTTAGTTTCAATTATACGTATTTTTTCCCACTTAGTATGTAGATGATATGATAACTTCTTGTCACTGTTATTTACATAGCAGGTAGTGGTATTCGAATTTGTGTGGGATAGGTACCACAACTAAAAAGTGAAAAATAAAAACCTTTTACAAAAAAAAAACAACCGACTTCAAAAAAAAAGCACTACAAAGTGAAAAATAACTTTAATTTCGGAAGTCGGTGAAGAACGAAAATTCAAAACCAAAGACACCGACTTCCGAAATTAAAGTTATTTTTCACTTTGTAGTGCTTTTTTTTTGAAGTCGGTTGTTTTTTTTTTGTAAAAGGTTTTTTTGCTTTATCATATTAATAAAAAATTACTTAGATAAAACGCATTAAAGTTGGGGAGTGGGGGTCGCTACGTCACAAGTAAGTACCTATAAAATCTACACACTCGTGACGTCATGGCACATTTTAACTCAATGTATAGCCGTAATCTTATGACAATGTAAAAAAAGAAAAAATACGTGTCCAATATTTTTTAATAATCCTGAAGGACAAAAAAAATTGTAATCATCCCTATCAGACGATCAGATGGCATATCTGGCAGTTGTGTCACTTTACTCAAGTAAAAGAGATCCATTATCCCATTCTTACGATAGAATTGACTTGCAGATGGTACGAGACAGTGAAGAGCACTGCGCCCGGCTACCAGGAGGCCAACGAGAAAGGTCTAGATGCCTTCAAGGGCCTCGTCAACAGCATGCTGAAGAAGTAACCTATGTATACCCGAGACGCTCACTCCATTCGTTTATACAGATGACGAGTCCGACGAAGGCACAATAAAGGCAAAGAATTCATGAAACATCTTCGTGAAAACTTAGCTGAACGTTTAGATCCACAAAACTTTGGACCTAAGTATTCTGACTGTCACAGTCTTCTGATGTCGTCCATTGTGATGATCTTTTGAAGGAAGCTGAATATTTCATAAATTGACAGATTTTGGATAAATGAATGGAGCTTATTCGTATTTCTGATACACTGTACCTACATAATGCTGTCACTTTCACAGATGTTGTTTTTCAAGTTACACCGTTTTACATTCTCAATTTATTGTTATAAGATTAGGTTATAAGGCACGAATAAAAGGTAAAATATAATTTTAGGCGTTTTATTTTATTAAGTACATTTAAAGAAGTTCTTAGTGATAAATTCAGTCGCTTTGTGTAAAATATAAACCCGAATTGAAGCAAAATTACATGATATAACATGTTTGAATATTAAATATCTATGAGTGTGTATAGCAGTACAATAATATGACTACATACACCGATTACATGTTGATACAAGTAATAAATGTATATTTTGAAACTTACAATTCAGTTTTAGCTTTTAATTGAGCTAACATATCTTTGAATGCTTGAATGCCAGGTTCATTGGCTTCGTTGTATCCCGGTGCCGTGGTTTTCACCAACTCGAACCACCTGAATTAAGAAGGTATTTTTAGACACCGGTTTAACATTACAATTGAGTTATCCTAGAAGTTTCAAACGAATAGACTCTTAAAACGTCCAACAAAAAGCTTAGACGTTATTTGAACGTTTTGTTTGAAAATTTGGCCCGTCTTTCCCATTCGGAGGGAGGTACAGACTACAGACTGAGATACAATGACATGAAATAAAAAAATAAGGTTCTTATTTTCAAACAAAATATTTATATAAAGAGTTAGGGGTTGTTGAAACACTAGGGCCATGGGTTCCGAGTGCCCACTTAGTTTTTCGAGACATCGCCAAGCGGTTGGTCGACTCTTCACGTGACCAGAGGGCTGGCCTATTTTTAGGTCGAAAGAATCAGCATTGCCATACAACGTGACCAATGCTGCCAGGGCCAGCCAGTCGACCAGTCGTGTTGACCAACGATACGGACGAATTTTTTCATGCCCTATATTACTATTTTAATTCTGTTAAATAAAAGGTGAGTACTTAAGTAATTTGGCAGATTAGAACTTACTTCTGAATATTAGAATAGTTGTCCAGACTGACGCCCGCCGTCTCGATGGTGGACACTGTGGCCACGAGCCCCAGGTCCGCCAGGGTCAGCTGCTCCCCCACGGCGTACGTGCGACCTTCCAGGAAAGTGTTCAAGAAGACCAGCGCTTCTTCCAACTTCTTCAACTGAGCCTCGTCTGCTTTCGCTCCACCGAAGATTTGGGGATACTATCAGTCAATGATATTATATTTAATTTTGATTAAATTGAAATAAAATGACACTATATCGATTATGGGATTATTGATTTGGATAGCTGCATAGTCGGATATTATGCTAAACGCCAAGCTTTGTTATTAAAAAATCAATTACTAAATCGGAAGAAACACATACGACTGGAGCAACCTAATAAAAAGCTTGTAAAAACATGAATCTCCAGTGTCTTTTAACAACCGTTGGGGAGTACAGTCAACCACACATCCAGCGTTACTACGTTTGCGTTTGCACTATGACGTGCGGTTGACTGTAGGTGAAAGGCGGGCAAAAAATACTTACAAAGTACTGCGCAAATCTTGGATACAGGGTTCCCAAGTCGAAGTCCAGTCTCTGATCGACTAGCGCCCTGGCTCTCGGCTCCGTCGGGTACAAGCTACTGTCCTCGCCATATTTGGTCACCAAGTACTTGGCAATGGCCCGAGACTCCCACAGAGAGAAGTCACCGTCGACTATTGTGGGCACTGTGTGTTGGGGGTTGATCTGAAAGGTAGCATAGTATTTTTGTTAGTGTGATAATAGGTAATGTAGTTATAGGCACATGAGTAGGTGTAGATTTTATCTATTGTGTCGGCTGCACAATAAAAGGGCCAAGTAAATAATTTGTTAAGTACTCAGATTGGTGCCGAGCCTGTCTGCCTGCAAGTAGTTTACCTACTACTGGTAAGGCTGTGTAACATCTGGACGGACGAACAGACGGACATGACGAAATTATTAAGGGTTTCATTTTTGTCATTTGGCTACGGAACGCTAAAAAGGAATCGGTATCCGTGGTCCGACACGCACTTGGCCGTTCTTTTGTTTTTAAGGTACGGAACCCTAAAAATCGTACATAACAAATTAAATTATAAATACAAACCTTTCATTATAACTTGTCCCTTGCCGTTGTGTTGGCACCATTGCTTGTCAAGAACAGTGCTACCAATCGCGTCATGCGACAAGTTTAAATCATGTATAAATAATGAAAGCACGAGTGCGTTTCATCAAATAGTTCCTATGCCGTAATGTTGGCTGCACTGTTGTAGGACGATATCTTTATTATTCTAAGGACGATATGGACTATAGACATATCAAGATATGGACGAACACGAGTACGCTACGGCGCGGCGCCACGTAATTGGTCCGTTGTTAAAGTTTAACAGTGGAGCCAACATTACGGCAAAGGAACTATTTGATTAAACGCACTCTAGTTATAAAAGCAGTAACCGTCAAACAGACAGACACGAAAAGCGACTTTGTTTTATCTATATAAGTAAGTAGATTTACCTTCAAAAAGTCCGGTTTGAACTGATCGCCTCCTCTCAAGTCCATGAGGTTCAAGTCTAGTTGGATGTTGAGCGCGGCAGCCACCAGCAGCACCAGCCGGCACGGCGCCGACCCGGGCGTGTAGAACAGGGCTATGGACATTCTGGATCTGTCAATAACAAACACAGCATATTAAAAATCTTTTTCTTAGCGTATCGATGGCAAATAGGAAAGATGTTAAGGGAGCGCCCGATGGTCCACTAGCGCCACTCATTTAAAAAATATTATCTCGTTACTGAGAAGGAATTATGAATAACGGCTAACTAAGGACCCTCGGTAAGTGTGTCTAGAATTTTCTAATACCTTTTACAAAGTTTCATATTGAGACACAAAGTAACAAAATTCGATCTAAAGAAAAAAGGCCACATTCCTCTATTACTAGCCGTTATTCATAAGTCCTTCTAGATAATATTTTTTTAAGGGAGTGGCGCTACTAGTATTGTGGACCATTGGGCGCCCTCTTAAGATAGTTCAAGTATTAATAATAATAATTCTCCAAAATGGCAATATCACATTGTATTGGGATCGATCCTTAATCACAGATAGTCGTAACAGCCAGCCAGTCGTAGCATGGGCCTCGACCAACACCTGAGGAGGCGGCTCTCGTAGGGCAGATTCAGAAAGCGGTCACGGCTCATAGGAACTTAGGAACGGTTAGGAAGTTCCTCTCTCAGGAGGGTATCTAAAAAATAGTAGTCCACCGGCTACAATTTTTTAAGTGGAAACTTTTTTAGGTACGTTGGGCATTTTTGAGATGGGACTAAATCATTGATTTCGCGACACTGTGACAACACCGGCGTTGATGTCTTTTTAATGGTCCTTTTGACCATTAAAAGGACATCAACTCGTTGCCGCGGTGCCGACATTTTTTTCAAGTTTTCACTTCTGTCGGCACTCCCGGAGTGTTTTACTTATTTTTAAAAGTTTCTATACTCAAACAAATATTTAAATTTTATAAGTAAGTATATTTATTGAATAAAGGATATAGGTAATAATATCTCGCCAACATTTCACGATAACGCCATACACCTATATAATTTTAAAATAAATCGTTTTTTATTTAAGTATATCATATTATTTTCAACGTCTTGGGGGCATGAAAACGCTGTTATTCGTAATTATTATCGTTACCACAAAGATGTTAAGTTAACGCGTACCTATGATGACGGTGTATTTACTGAATTATTTATCTTATCACTTATCACGTACAGTCAGCGTACACAAGTCAAGTCGTCAAGAATTTGGATGATTCTCATTATAAGTACCCAGTTACTGGGTTGTGGAGTTCAGATAGGCAGTCGCTCCATGTAAAATAGGTACTGATATTCAGCTGCATCCGGTTAGACTGGAAGCCGACCCCAACTTATTTGGAAAAAGGCTAGGTAGATTGAACAAACTTTTTAGTAGGCATATAATTCTAATAGTAGGTACACACGGCTACACATCAAGCTATACATTTCCAGTTTACGCTGACTTCGCATTGTACGGAAATCCTACACAATGCGAGATCAGCTTATACTGGAAATGTGCTTGATGTGTAGCCGTGTGTACCTGTCTAAAAATGTTATTTTGCACACAATAAATTATTGGTCGCAAACACTTGTTTACAGTTTCTGCTAATACACTTGTATGCACTTGCAGAAACTGTACTGTTAACCATTTTTTTTTGCTGACTGTACCAAAATTGAATGACTTGGACAGACCTATTGTTTATTGTTTCCGGGCCTATTAAAAACGAAAATGATTTGATTTTAAAATTTTGGCGTGGTTTTGGAAAATGTATTGCGCCCAGGCAAGGAATTAAATCATAAAAAATCGAGGTGTAAAGTGGGGGTATATATTTTATTAGCATAAGTCACAATGGAATATACAGTGTGAGTCTTTATAATGTGCACATATCGAAATGAGGGAATCTATGCTTAATTTTATCGACGGAAAAAATATTAAAAAATAAATTGTAACAAAACGGTGTAACTTTAAAACTGAATGATCTATCGCGATGAAACAAACTCCTTATTGATTGGAAATAATTAGGCGTCCTCAAATGAAAATTGTGATGTCAAATGAAATGTTTTTTTTCATCAATTTTTACAATATTTAATCGTAAAATTTCTCAATAAGATGCAAAATAGAACAAAAAAGAAAATGTATTTTTTTTTAAATCCTTCGATAAAATTAAGCATGGATTTCCTCATTTCGTTAAGTGCCCATTATAAAGACTCACACTGTATATAAATTGTGACTTTTTCAAAGTCCTACCCTATTTGTACAGGACTTTTTATAGATCTCATGGGAGTGTAGAACCTAACCTACCCAAATAGAAAACCGCTGTAATTGAATGTCTGAAATGAGCTTACAATAGCAGCATCAATAATTTTAATGGAAAACTAAGGAGCATTGGGTTGCCAATTTGACCAGCTTGAACAGCAGGCATTTATTCTCAGCGATCAGTCAGCTAGGAAATGCATGCCGGCGCCATCTAGTTTTAAAATAATGACCAAAAAGTTAAAGTTTCTAGAAGATCTACTTATATGTACTTACAGATATACACAATAAACGTCATAGGTACCACCATCATTATTAGTATCATGTTTTATAGGGGCGTCACTTTTGGGATCATTGTTTATGTAGCCGGCTGTATGTTTCCACCAGCACACAAGCTACATATGTATTATTTGAGAATATATAAACAACGTTATCGTTAGTAGTTACTTAGGTTCATAAATCCTACAAGAAACACTACTAAAACATGTTAGTAGTAAAAAACATAATATTTAAATCCATTACAATAATATAAAATGTATTATGTATTTACTTACCTATCGTGCACTCTGTGTTCAATGTAAAGAGTAACTGCGGGCGAGCGAAGTCAGTCATACAAAAACCGGGTAGCCTTGGACTTGTGTTATTAGCCTTTTTATTCGACCGAATCAAGAAGTTTATAGATAACGCCGAATGAGAAGAACTATCATTATTTAGTCGGGTTTGCTGCTATATGTAATATAGTACATTTATGAAGTAATAATTAATGACGCAATTTTTGTTAAATGATGAAATATTATTGAGTTGAGTCAGCAAATTTGAGACGGATTCGTGTGACTGACAGTAGCTGGGCCACCATCAGTGATTTTAATTTTGATAACACAAAAAAATTGTCGTTAATTTCTCGAAATTTGTCGCCAAATATCAGAATTTGTCGGTCATTGGTTCAAAAGTTATAAGGGTTTATAGGTGGCCGATCTGGGGAGCATCTCTTCAGCTTGACCCAATTGAATATAAAAACCTAGGGCACCTAGCGAAGATTAGGGATGTAAAACGGTAAAATTACCCTAGTATAATACGGTAAAAAACGTTATTTTACGTAATTTACGGTAAAATATGG
This sequence comes from Agrochola litura, assembly GCA_949152395.1. Lineage (NCBI taxonomy): Eukaryota > Metazoa > Arthropoda > Insecta > Lepidoptera > Noctuidae > Agrochola > Agrochola litura. Next base: position 2,145,056 of record OX424490.1, read on the forward strand.
TAATTTTCGGTAAGAAACGTAAACGTATTCACACAGTCATACCCACTAAAACACTACAAATACGGAAGTGAGTATGTTTGTGTGTAAGTGTATCATGTGTATGTCGCTACTTCACTATTAACGGATAAATAGATTAGAATGAAATTTGCCAGAGATATAATAAGTATTAGAACTTTAAAAAAAAAACAGAAAACTTAATTCTCAAGTCAAGAATTCAAGATATGAATCACCATGGCGGAATGGAGAGTGCGATTGTCGCAACCCAGCGCTGGGTACGCCACAATTGCGGCGATAAGACCCCTCTTTGAGGAGTGGCTAGAGAGGCGCCACGGCGTCCTCACCTTCCGCCTGACGCAGGTCCTCACCGGACACGGCTGTTTCAGGAGGTACCTGTTCCAGGATAAAGCGGGAGGAAACGCCCGGGTGTCGTCACTGTGTGGATCGCCCGGAGGACACGGTGGAGCATACGGTGGAGGTCTGCCCGGCTTGGGCAAGGCATCACCGTGTCGTCGTGGAGGCGATTGGCGGCGGTGATCTCTCGCGTCCGGCCCTGATTCGGGCCATGCTACGGAGCGAGAGGAAATGGGAGGCCGTCACCTCCTTCTGCGAAGCAGTAATGCGCGAAGGAGGAGGCGGAGCGCGTGAGGGAGAGGCAAATTTCGCGCCCTCGCGCCCCTAACCGCCGCAGGAGACGCCCTGGGCGTCGGGAATCACAGGCAGATTTCCGGCCACCGTAGGCGCGGGCTTGCGGACGGTGAGCAATGGGTAGCTCGCCGGTCGGGTCTTACTTTAGAAGACTCATTGTCCGCTACCCTCACTCAAATGAGGTAGGTAGATCTTTGATTCAGTTTTTATACGTGTCAAGACTCCTAAACATTTAGGGTCTAGCACCCAAACAATGCGATACAAAACATAAACAAAAAAAACAGCGGTCAATATGAAGTTGGAGTCCGATTTTTTACACAGGGCGCCGTCCAAAAAAATGTCTCAACTTCTCAATAAAAACCCGACACAATAAATCCAGAAAGAGAAGCTGGTAGCTACCCAGAAATTGGCAACTGAGACAATTTTAGTCTGTATATCGAGGAGTAGGATTGATGAATCAGGAACCTTCTACTGTGCAAGGCAGGAAAATGCTCTTCATTGTTAAGAAAGAAAACGCCAAGAAATTTACATTATATTTTATTATCTTTGTCTTTAATAAAGTAATTACAGGTAGGCACTAAAAAAATAATCATGCATATTGAAGACCATAATACAATAACATATTTCTTAGATACAACAAACACCGCATCCTCTCAAGAGAAATAAACCAGCCAGAGGCCTTAGTGCCGATGGTTTGAAAACATTCGCTGACCATACATAGTAATGGCATGGGCCGGGAACACTTGACTGAGTATTGTGTTCCGGTAGCGAATCCAGGGCAGTTAACAATGATATTATCCCAGAGATAGCGAACATCAAGCGTGCTTGCAGACTAGTGGCGAGCCCCGACATCTCCTAACAGTAACAGCGCTAGCGCCCGCCCACAGCCCGAAACAATAACTTCAACATGAGGCAAAAGTAAACAATAAAAGCTTCAATAAAATGTACATGTCACGCCGTTTCCATAGAAGGCACGTATTCGTAAAAGAAAAAAGGATTCCCTTTTTAAAAAAGCTATCTCGTTACTTAGTAAAAACTACCAGCTAGTGTATTACAAAACAATTAGACGTACTTTAATTATGAAGCTATGATTTGTGTGCTATAAAACAGTGAACTTTACGCGAATTCCGTTTTCCAGCCCAAATATTGCTCATTTTTTTAGGAATTTACGCCTAAATACTATGGAAAAATATATAAATTATAACGGGTTTTAGTAACTTTTCTTCATTATTTATTTCACTAAATAAATAGCATTTAACATGAATTATCTACTAACGAAAAATATTGTTTATCCCTAAATAAAAAAAGATAATTCAGGTATAAATTACACAGGTATAATGTGTCTAGCGCCAAAATTAATAAACTCGGGTGCTTTCTACAACCAAAGCATGGTTCCTTTACTAAGTTGTGTTATATTGAATCATCTCTCCACGTTACCTTTTATTATATTTTTTTTACTTTATTCGTTCGGACACTAAATATCAATAATTACACAAAGCTATCTACATGAGCCACTCTTAACCGTTTTTGTGTTAGTGTTGCCAGGTTAAAATATATGTCGTGCCATAGACAACGTATGGCAAAATTTCATGGATATAACATTTCATCTTTAGTGTGAGACAGTTATATTTTTGCTCTGGCAACCTAGTTATTATGTTGGTAAACACCATTGTCTGGGAATGATTCGTAATGATTGCATTTATATCTCCAGCCGCATCTCTCTTTCCGGCTCCGACGTAAACTGGACTTTCTGAAAACAAAATGAAATCTGTAGTGTTACTGAAGACATGGTTATTTGCTCACGGGGTTCGTGCAGTTTCTATAACAAAACTATTTGATGGCTATACAATACACTATGCACAATATGCTATTTTAAATTTTATTTGATCATGCTAATGTAAATTTTTATGAGTGTAGGTTTATCTTGGGAGAAGTGTTTGAGAGGTCATACGTATTGAAGTAAGATAAATAGTAGCACAGTCGTGTACAGTCAAAGCCAAAATAATGTAGTGACGAACTTTATGGGCTATTTTTGTCTGCTCATTGCACGATAGAACCGGCTTTACCAAATCAGAATTTTAAATTCAGTCTTATGTCAATAAAGTAGAATGACATTAGCACTCGTGACTTGATAAAGGAAAGGATTTGAAAACTGGCGAAGATACACATGTAAAAAAAAACACTATCATAAAAACACGATCCGTTGAATGGGGAATTTTAGCAGGTTACATGGGGCGCGGGCAGCCATCGTTTAGCGAGTGTCTACAACTCATAACTTATGACCCCTGTTGAAAATTTGCTACTAATTTTGGTACTAAAGATGTGATTTTTAAATAAAATTACATTTTTATTTTTAAAATAATAAAAACAAATATTACTTTTAGGTAATTTTGTGGTGCCCCTTTCGGATCGGACAGGATTTTTTTTACATATAATATAAAGATGTGTACATCTCCCTTTATCTACTTTCCTATTGCATCACTTTTGTACGTATTTTTCTGTTCTTTTCTTCTTGTTTTTTTATGTGTGTACAATTATATGGTTAAATAAATAAAATACTTGAGTTTACTCACTATAGAGGTGTTGCGACTACTGGCAACACTGCTTGCGCACGTTATCGGTGTGCGAGGGCCGCACGTCCGTAGGCTCCGCGTCCGGCCGGATGACGTCACCCTCCGGCGGGTCGCGCATCTGCTTCTGAGATACGATCCTGTAGATTTCTGAAAAACACCGTTAATATGTTATTAGCCACCCGCCCCTGCTTCACACGGTTTATACGACTTGACAAAACAGAGATTTCTTTATTACAAACTGTGTGCCCCATGGGACTTCCCATTAGGGATGTAAAACGGTGAAATTACCCTGGTATAATACGGTAAAAAATGTTATTTTACGTAATTTACTGTAAAATATGGTAATTTTCGGTAAGAAACGTAATTAACCGTATTCACACAGTCATACAAGAAAAGAAAAAGAAGAAAGAAAGAAAATTCGTTTATTTGCGGTAAACATGACGCAAAAAAAGATTAAAAAAGAACACGTAAATAACAAATTGGGGGAAAATATGCGTCACATCCACGCAAAACGGCCATCGCTCAGCATAAAGCTGCGACCCCATGCGAGACAGAGCCCCAGCGCTGGTTTTCAGCGATAGCCGGCGCTGACGTGATGACGTCAACCGGTGCAGCATATAGTGAAATAACAAATCAAAAATAAAATAAATACAAAACTAGTCCTACATGTTTATACAAATATAATATTTAAAATTAATACCCGCTAAAACACTACAAATACGGAAGTGAGCATGTTTGTGTGTAAGTGTATCATGTGCAGGGACTCAAACTGTAACCGTAATAAGTGTTTTTAACACTGTTTTTTAAAACAGTTTGAAAAGAAAAACATTTTAAAATGTAACAGATACAATAATGTTACAGAATCAAAGTGTAACCTATAATATGTGTTAATAACTGTTAATATGTGTAACTGAAATAGATAGTTTTAGCATAGTTTTAGGTATAATTGCACAGTACGGCAACAACGCGCGGCGCGACGACGCGCGACGTCAACGCCGACGATGATCTTCAGTACACATACACACACTAACGCATTCAAAATAACATATTTGTTCAGTTCCGATTCCGACTTCCGACCGCGCTCGCGCCCGTCATTTTTAACCGACTTCAAAAAAAGAGGAGGTTCTCAGTACGACGGAACCCTTTTTTTTTAAATAGGTATATGTTCTCCGTTTACTCGAAGACGGCTGAACTGATTTGAAAAATAGATTTTTTGTTTGAAAGAGTATACTTTCAAGTTGGTCCCATTGTCATTTGGTCACGATCTTATGATGGGATCTTGGAGAAATCGAGGGAACTCTTCAAATATTATAGGCACACCTATAGCGATTTGGGTATTTTTTATAGCAACTCGTGCATTTGCTCTCAGAAAACACCATTTGGTAAAGTGGAACTGATGCTGAAGGACACAGATGGCCACCGGAACTACTCAATAACATGTATTTCACGGGTACTTAAATATGATTGGTAAGCAATTGATGCTCGTCACAATTCATATGGTGCAGTGGAGCTGCTGATGGTGAAGTACCTGGAGAACTCCTCAACAATTGAAGTCCCTGCATCGGGAAAAGCTATATTTTGTAAAAGGTTATGAGTAATTGACACACGGCTATTGTAACTTAGATAAATTACAAACAAAACCACAAAAAAGTGAAAAAAAAACTTTTTACTATAAATATAACCGACTTCCAAACTACAAAGTGAAAAATAACTTTAATTTCGGAAGTCGGTGGCAAAACACTAAAATACTGATCCAAAGATACCGACTTCCGAAATTAAAGTTATTTTTCACTTTGTAGTTTGGAAGTCGGTTGTATTTTTTGTAAAAAAGTTTTTTTCATCTCAAGTCGCCATCTTGTTGACAATGTTACAATAACGGTGTTATATGCTTTACTCTTTGAGCATTTTGATATGTTTAAATTTTAGTTGGTGTAGTCTTTAATATGTGTGAGTAAGCATAAATACGCCTGCACGGTTTTACATGTTGAAGCTCCTGTGCAATGAATTCACCAAAATGTTTGTTTCTTGGATCCATTCGGTCAACTAAACCGTCACTATGCAACGCACACTCCGAACGGAACCATACTTCTCTGCAGTCGAACTTTTCGTTTTCGAATCCGAAGATTTAGGATATTATAGTTTTCGTGCACATCCGGACGTGGTTTTTTCTTCTAAGAAAGGAGTCATTGAGAATAATCCTCCGAATCCAGCCAGCTTGCGAAACTGAAGACCGATGATGGCAGAATCGTATCCGCCAAACTTGAACTATTGAGAGAGATCGAGAGTTTCTATGGACAGTTATACACGTCAACCAGTAACCCCGTTACGAATCTGACAAACGACCGAAGAGCTAGATTGACATTATATCGAAGACATCCCAGACATCAGCTTGTACGAGATTAGGATGGCTCTGAAGCAGCTTAAAAACAACAAGGCGCCGGGTGATGACGGAATTACGGCCGAACTCCTGAAAGCCGGTGGAAAACCCGTCCTTAAGGCCCTCCAGAAGCTTTTCGATTCCGTTATTCTCGAGGGTCAAACGCCACAGGCATGGAACAGAGGTGTGGTGGTACTCTTCTATAAAAAGGGCGACAATGCCCTGCTTAAGAACTATAGGCCCATCACACTTCTGAGCCATGTCTACAAGCTGTTTTCAATATTCATCACGAACCGTCTCGCGCGCAGGTTTGAAAATTTCCAGCCTCCCGAACAAGCTGGATTCCGTAAAGGCTCCGCAGACCACATATATACGCTGCGGCAGATTATACAGAAGACCGAAGAAAAAGCCTACGATTCGATCGAGACATGGGCTATATATACTGCAGTCTCTTCAACGGTGCCAGATCGACTATCGCTACATAGAGGTGCTAAAATGTATGTAGGTACGAAAACGCCACTATGACAGTCCGACTCCAGGACCGGAACTAGAAACCTATCCTTCAGCAGCGAGTTGTGACACAGAGAGACGTTATTCTCTTCTTCTCCGCTGCACTGAAGGATATTCTACAAGTTTCTGGACTGTAAAGGGCTAGGCATCAACATCAATGGAGAGTATATCACTAACCTTCGGTTTGCCGACAACATAGTTATCATGACAAGACCATGGAGGACCTCAGTACAAGGCTCGATGACCTCAGTGGAGCCTCCGAAAGAGTGGGTCTTAAAATGAACATGGACAAGACAAAGGTTATGACAAATGTAACACTCACTCTCAATGAAGATCGGAGACGTTACGCTCGAAGTTGTGGACGAGTATGTTTACCTAGGACAAACTGTCCGTCCAGCTAGGTAGGTCTAACTTCGAGAAAGAGGTTAATCGTCGAATCTGACTCGTAAGGGCAGCGTTCGGGAAGCTACGCAATATCTTCTCGTCCCACTTACCACAGTGTCTCAAGACGAAAGTCTTTGACCAGTGCGTGTTGCCAAGAAGACCTATGGCACTGAAACGTGGTCGCTCACAATGGGCCTTATCAGAAGGCTAAAAGTCACCCAAAAGACAACCGAGAGGGCTATGCTTGGAGTTTCCTTACGTGATCTAATCAGAAATGAAGAGATCCGCAGGAGAACTAAGGTAACCGACATAGCTCGAAGAATTGCCAAACTTAAGTGGCAATGGGCAGGGCACATTCCTCGCAGAACGGATGGCTGATGAGGCCGAAAAGTTCTGAAGTGGCGACCGCGTACTGAAAGACGTAGCGTTGGAAGGCCTCCCACATGAAGGCCGCAGGAATCCGCTGGATGCGGGAAGCACAGAATCGGCTTGGGGGAAGCCTATGTCCAGCAGTGGACGTCTTTCGGCTGAAATGATGATGATGATGAATCCTCCGAATATACTTCCGGATCTATCAAGATATCGGGACTATCAGGACGCACAACTTCTTGTTGAAGTGGTAAGCAGTTGTTTTTAGGATGGTTGTCATCCTCATCCAGACAAGGTTTTTTTTAAAGAAAGGATTGTTTGATCCATTGCAGTCAACAAAAGTGTTCAAATAAGCTTGAATTTTAAATCACGAATATTTTAAATATTTCGGAGGACGTGTTTTTGCACGGATATAACACACGACGCGCGGCTATCTAATACTTAAATTTGGCAACGCCGCATTTCACTGTTACACTTATTTACACTGTTAACACTTTTATATCTGTTACAGATATATTACGGTTACACTTTTGTAAGTGTTTTGGGTTAACACATTGAAAAACACATTTATAAGTGTTACATATTTGATTCTGTTATCAATTCAAAATGTAACACTTTTAATTATGTAACCTTTATGAATGTGTTTTTAAGTCCCTGATCATGTGTATGTCGCTACTTCACTATTAACGGATAAATGGATTTGAATGAGATTTGCCAGAGATATAAGCAGTATTGGAAAAAAAAAAAAAAACTAAAAGTGGGCTCGTGCGACTCATGCGTACTAAAAATCCCTAAAACTTAATTCTCAAGTCAAGAATTCAAGATATGAATCACACCATGTCATGGATTATAATAATATCATCTATGTGCAGAGGCAGAGCAGAGGACAGCACAAATTAAAATTGAAAACTAATGAGTCGCGCGTAATTTATATAAATGACCGTAAAATACCCGTATTTTACCAGCGTTTTCCGTAAAATTACGTAATTTTGCAACCCTACTTCCCATTGGCAAAAAAGACGAACTTCCATACATTTCATCCCCTATTTAACCCTTTTAGGGGTAAACTTTCAAAAGTCCTTCCTTAGTGCTCACTTTCGTTAGATAAGGAACTGTTGTGCAAAATATCATGTTTCTAGGTTTAAGCTGTGCATTGTTTGTTTGTTTGTCAGTGAATGAATTTTGGGGTCACCAGTATAGAGGCATGAGGAACAGGGTGTAAAGTTCACACATCCTCTATAGAAAACGGAGGATCCTCGGATCAGACGGGTGACGTGTCTGGTGGGCTACTGCACGACGATTGATGTCCGGACGTTGCCGTTGTATATATACTCGTCGCGCGGTAAACTCTGCTTGCGCGATGCAGGATTTTGCGTGACGTCAGTGTGATGTATAGTTTTCATGTGGCTTTGTAGATGCCGCGACATTATAAAGTAGATAATATGTAAGTTTAATATTAATGTTTAATACTAAATGCTGGTGAAAACTGCATAAAATTCGTTGTGGAGTTTAAAAGAAAAAACTGTCCGTACGGACAGGAAAAGCGACTTTAATTTATAAAATCTATGTATAGATAAAAATCTTGCTATGTGAAAGCCAAGATAAATAACTTCGAGAAGAAACGAAACTCCTGTGTCACATGCGTTTTTAGTGGCCTACAGCTTCTGGGCGTTTGATATGCCCAGTTTTGCTTCATACGAAGTATTATTTTGTTTTCTCAGACAAAGACCAAACATCTCCCATTGATCTGTGACATTATAACCCTTCATGTTTTTTTAAACATGGATTACCCGGATTTCACCAGCGTAAAAAAACTGCAGTAAAATCATTAGGCGCTATGATACCAAAAATTCACGCACAGGGGCTTCTAACTTAAAACAAAGTTTGTTTTCAAAGATTATAAAATATAGGTATCACGACATACGTCAAAAGGAGTTTTCTTTTGTCTGTCCCAATATTAACATACACGAGCAAGTATATCACTTGACCTCACTACCGCATCGAGTGAAATGACCCCAAAATAGTTGACATTGTAATTGTGAGGCAGAGAGATCTAAATATAGCCCGTGACCGGTGTCAACGACGCCCCAAACTGACGGACGGACGTTGACATTCATATCGATTTTATCCACGTGACGACTGTCTATGTGTAACTGTGTAATATGGACATAAAAAATTACACTAAGGTCAGTCCGTGGATGGACGACCATCCATGACATACCGAGACTCCTCCGTTCCTTGGAAAGCACGTTAACCCGTTGGTGCCGTTTGTGTTTTTGACAGTCGTTACGGTTAGTCAGAAGCCCGATAACCAGTCTTATCAAGGGGTATCGAGTGACCCTGTAACTGGGTTTCGGAGGTCATATAGGCAGTCGCTTCATGTAAAAAACATGTTATTCAGCTAGGTATATCTGGTTGGACTGGAAGCTGGCCCCAAAAACTAAGCAGATGATGATACCATAAATGTTGCTTGGTATGGATTTAGACTTTTAGAGCCTTCACAAGCATCGATACTTAAGGTGGGTCCGCAGTCGTAGCCCGCGAAATCTACTTTCGATTTTTGCAATTGGCAGATCAGTGTCAGGTTGTATCTTGATCAAAATATGAATCGCGACTATAACAAATATGTATTATAATCATGAGAACCATGAATACATCTCTTTAAGTTAGATTTGTTCCATAAGAACAAATCTCTTATGGAAAAGTTCCAAAGAATTTCGCAGCTACAGCTGCGGATTCACCTTAAATACGTCCAGCGAAGCCTACCAGGCCAGACTGGCCAACTTCTTTGCCACGGCAGCTTATCAGTTAGCTCACCAACACAATACAAGAAAATACATAAATTGTACGACAGACCAAGGTTTTCGTGCATTGTATTTTAGACCATAGGCTCTTTAATATAGTGATGTTAATTGAGAGAGTATTTGCCATTTAACGAAGTATAATTACCAGTTAGAATGTTCTGGAATGCAGGCTCGACGTTAGTTGAGTCGAGAGCGGATGTTTCAATAAAACTAAGACCGTTCCTTTCCGCGAATGCCTTGGCTTCTTCTGTTGGGATGGATCTGTGAAATCACGACAAATAACATTTAATATACAAAGATAATTCAATAACTCATCACCTGTTAAGCAGCCTTATAAAGGCGGATAACAATTAAAATTCTATTGTGTCTCGTTAATGACAGTCGAAGGGAGGCAGAGGTAGCTCTTTACTTAAACATAGTGGCAACTGACCTCTTTTGGAATAGAAATCATGAAAGCCACATATAAGTCAACAAAATACCCAGTAGCAGCATGAACACTCTTTTAACAATTCTGTTGTCTACAAGCAGAGACAATATTTAAACATACACCATGGATTATGTGGTTAAAGGGACTCCGGACAAAGGACAAGGCCGGACTTGTGATTTGTCTGGACTTTCGACCAAAAAGGAAATTTTTATGAAAAAAAAATAAGTTCTCTCGAAAAAGCTGCCTCGTTGGTCTAGTGGCCGCAAGCGCTGAGCATGAGGTCCTGGGATCGATTCCGGTCGGTCGGGCAAAGTGATACTGGGTTTTTTTTATTAGGAATTTCTCAGTAGCAATCCGGAGTCTGGATTTGTGCCCGGTTGATGGCACTAGGCTCGCCCCCTATTACATGGGATTTAAACATAACTGGCAAAAATGCGAAATGTGGGTGTGTAACTAGTATGGATACCTCTGCCTAACCCTTCGGGGAAACAAGACGTGAAACATAACATGTTATTATTAAAAAAAGTTAGGCGGCGGCAGGAGGCGTTCTGTAGTTTCTTGCTATCCCCATGGGAAGTAAGCGTGAGTTTATGTACGTGTAAGTAAAAAAAATAATGTCTGGGTTTTAGCAGGACTTTCAAAATTTCGAAATGGTAACCCTAGACAGGGGGAATCCAGGAATAGTAAAACACAAACCTGAGATGCCTAAGATCGCTCTTGTTACCAACAAGCATGATCAGTATATTCTGATCGGCGTGATCACGCAGCTCGCGCAGCCACCGCTCGACGTTCTCGTACGACAGATGCTTGGCTATGTCGTAGACGAGCAGCGCGCCGACAGCGCCGCGGTAGTACGCCGAAGTGATCGCACGGTATCTCTCCTGACCGGCCGTGTCCCATATCTGGGCTTTTATGGTTTTGCCGTCCACCTGATGAAAAAAAAAACAGTTGTTGTATTATTGTAAATACAATGAAACTAACCATAATTATAACGTTGTGTTGATATTATGATTTGGTTAGTAGACTAACAGCTACGTTATACAATATGTAAAAAAACCCTGTCCGATCCGAAAGGGGGACATAGGTACTGCAATAAAATTACCAAAAAGAATTTTTTAAATTTATTATTACTGAAAACAAAAAAGTTATTGCTAAATAAAATTCACATTTTTTGTACCAAAATTACCCCAAATCAAAAAATTGCAACAGGGGTCATGTCATAAGTTATGTATGACTTGTACATGTAGCGGTTACACCGCCACATACAAACTACGCATCAAAGACATGACATCAAACAAATCCTGCATCGCGCAGTTAGAGTTTACCGAGCGATCGACATATATACAAGATTTCAACTTCAAACCGATGGGCAGTTGCCCGCCAGACACAACAACCGTCTGGTCGGAGGATCCTCCCTTTTCTATGGTGGATGAGTGAACTTTACACCCTGTTCCTCATACCACTAAATACACACCCGCTAAACGACGGCCGCCAGCGCCATATAATAACCCGATAAAATTCCCCATTGCAAAAAACTGTGGCGATTTTTTTTTTTTGCTGTTGACCACATAATTTGAATCTCAGTACGATACCTAACAAAACCCTCGCGGATCGAACAGGATTTTTTTTTACATGTTGTACGTACAACTAAAGGAAAGAAAGCTGTCCATTAATGTTATTTTCTGTTTAAGAAACCTTTAAAAGTAAGAAACTACACATTTCTCCATGTCCCTAACTTACACGTGGCTTTTCTAATACAGGGTGTGTAGCGATGGACAATAGAATTGCTAGGGGAGGTCGTCGCCCCATGTGGCCATGCCAACCAACACCTTAGCGACCCCATTTCCTTTACCCAACATATATTTACTTTAGCCTTCAAAAACAAGCGATGAAGCGACTGAATTGTGCTCTTTCTATTCTTAGTCAGCTTTTAGTTAATAACCAGATTAATGAAGTTTAAGTTTTTAAGATATTAATTATTTATTTTGAATTTTCCTATTCGAATTAAGCCGGCGGCAGATATAGCTTCAAACATCCTTTTAACGCCGAAGGTAAATAAATAATTTTAGTGTGCTGACATGCTGAAATACACGCGACTTTGAAGGTATTTCGACTGTAGCGAATAACATTGTCAGATATACATTTTTGCGTTTTTAAATTTTTAGAATAAATTATAAAAATGTTCCTGCAAAGATTTGAAACAATAAAAAAAATTAGAAAAAATGTAGATCCGACTATGTTAATTGCTACGTTCGATTTGTGTATTTGGAGCTGTGTGTGGCGCATCGCATGCAGTAGAAATTGTGTTCGCTAGAAATTATTGGTGCCTTTAAAACTCGCATTCATAAATCACATTGGTTAATTCGATCAATAGCGAGTCCACATAACGGCACATCGTATAGGGGTCATTGGTTTGCCGATGTATCCGAGTGTTGGCGATGTTGACGTCACGGTTCAAACATTACTGTTTGTCAGTATGATGTCGTTGAAAGTGTTAGAAAATACCACCGTACCGTACAAAGGTTTCGTGATCGCGATTTCGATCTTTCCTCCGAAAGAACAGAATATAACGCTAATTTCGATATGGGAACTGCTTGCTATCTGATTGAGTAACAAATGCGGCACTGTATTTACTTTACGCGCGGTTTATACAAAAGAGATGTGGCGAGGGCGTGTGTGGCGGTGGTGGATAATTAACGAAACCTAAAATGAACCTAATAGTTACGTCGCATAGCGTCGTTTTTGTCGGAAAGAGAATTGCGCTCGCGCTTCCAGGTGACTCGCCACCGCCACAATTCTCTTTCCGACAAAAACGGAACTGACTCTTCTATATAAACCGCGCCTTAGAGTTGCAGAGGTCAGACGAAAGCTTTTGGTCGTTAGTTCCGTGCCCAAAGGCATATATAGCATAGGTATGCTAAACCATAGGTTTTACCTGTCTTACTACAAACGTTAATTTGTTCGCAAGTCCTTTAATTACATTATTCACGCGGGTTGACAAAAATCTACTAGGTTTAGTATGACGTCAACGGTATTACAGTTTATTTGTAAAGTCTGCTATGTGAATAGTGCCTCGCTGATGCGCCTGTGTCAACACAGAGGTTTAATCAAATACGAGTAAATTTAAACAGTCATTTAGTTATGGATATTGTTTTGTATTTTTCTTTTACTACGTGCTAAGCTTACTCCTCAATATACCAGTCTTGGTTTAAAACAATGATGTACTTAGATTAGTTTATAGTGAGTGCAGTATAGCAAAGGTGAGCCCGACCAGTTTTTAACCGACTTAAAAAAAAGGAGGAGGTTGTCAATTCGTCAATTTTTTTAAAATGTTTCTTAACTCAGAGAACTTTCGACTGGGTGAACCGATTTTGATGATTTTTTTTTATTTGAAAGCTGGTGCTTCCCGTGTGGTCCTATTTCAATTTGGTCCAGTTCTGACAATGACATCCAAGAGAAACCCATATGAGTCTTTAATTTGAATTAAGTATGTGCGCGATAAATGGACGAATAACTCTTCCTGTCAGTGTTATTTACATATCAGGTAGTGGTGTTCGAATTTGTGTGGGGTAGGTACCACAACAAAAAACTTTTAACAAAAAAAAAAAATAACAACCGACTTCCAAAAAAAAACTCTACAAAGTGAAAAATTACTTTAATTTCGGAAGTCGGTGTCTTTGGTTTTGAATTTTTGTTTTTTTGCCACCGACTTCCGAAATTAAAGTTATTTTTCACTTTGTAGTGTTTTCTTATGAATTAGTAATAAACGAGAAGCATTAGTCTTGCACGAAGGCAATTTGAAAGAACAACTGGATATCTGATTCAATACGTTTTACTTTCAACAGTGCAGGAAATAGAAATCAGCGACTCTCCGAAATATGATATACTTGCATTAAAATCTTATAATACTTACAAAAGAAAATATCTGTTTCTTCTTATTTGGAAGATCTAGCATCTTATACCTACACGTTTAAAGTATCTTGGTAATTGGATGGAAGAAAGTTCACAGCTTTTAAATAAGTAAACCATACAACAGTCTGGCTTCATGTCAAGTCTTAACCTTTGCCACGAAAGTGACGTGACGTCAGCAGATTATGCATGGGAAATCGGAAGGTTATCGATAAGAATCGATTTCTTTAGCCATTTAGAACGTTTACACTGGCAAGAGACGGCGTAAATGAATTTTGTACTGTGTCGTACCGGAAGGTCTGGCTACCGACAGTGGGACTTGGAAGGAATATCAATGAAAGCTGCCAGTAAGATACATTGGTGTCTCAAGCGGTTATATCTAGTTGGGGCTTCATAGAAAAATCAATCTGCCTAGCCTTTTCCCAACTATGTTGGGGTCGGCTTTGAGTCTAACCGGATGCAGCTGAATACCAGTATTTTACATGGAGCGACTGCCTATCTGAACTCCACAAACCAGTAACTGGATAACACGATACCCCTTGGTAAGACTGGTTGTCAGACTTTTGGGCTTCAGACTACTCATAACAACTGTCAAAGATCTACGAATGATAGTGGGGACCAACGGCATAAGAGCGTACCTATAAGTACACTGAAAGTGGGCAACGTCGCAAATAGCTATTAAATATTTCAATTCAGTGTTAGAATCGCAATTCATTATTAATATTCTAGTTCACTATACTCTATTTGAAATAAGATTAGACATTTAAACAAACCTTTTTTACAGTCCGTTCAACCGATTTTGACTTCTATTGCGTTGGTGGCATGACAAATGGCAGCTGCAGTAAACAGTTGGTATTGTAACCACTTTTTTGCTTTTAAAGCCATCTTTATGCCTACAGTTTAGAAGTCAAAATCGGTTGAACGGACTGTAAAAAGGTTTGTTTAAATGTCTAATCTTATTTTAAATGGAGTATAGTTAGCCATATTTCTTTTCCATACAGTAATATTGCTAAATTAATCAAAACAGCGAAATATTTGACAGATAATTGCGACTTTTAGTATAAACGCTATTAACATGCTTTTCGAGGTACGATCTCGATATGTAATGGATGATCACATTGATCACCCATCCACGAACCGACCGCGGCAAGCGTAGCTTAACCTTCGATCAACCTGGGCGGCTGTTATGATTTAGCCACGACTCCACGAGTCCCTCTCTTCATAATCATAACCAATTGTGTATCAAGTCTCTATTATTAACACTTCTTCAAGAAAGCCCGTTGTCAATCTGTGTATTTGCAGCCTATGATGATGATGATCGTCTTATTTAATCGGGGGAATCTGGTGTAAGTTATCCAGGCAGATAACTTCCAACTACTTTTCCTTAATGCGCGTATGTGCTGATTAGTCCAGTCTTTGACATCACTCTGAATGACCTAATTCTGCATATATAAATAATGAATTTAAGGACCTGATTTATATGTTTTGCCTATGTATACTCTAACATTGTTTTGACATAACTTCTACAACATCCATAGATGCATGGCTACGTGATTGAGCGAGGCATGCATTAGTCGCGGCCCATACTATCAACTACTGATAACAATGAGAACGATTACTTTGGAATATTTTAAATCGTAGATAGATATTAATTTATGGTCAGTAATACTGATTAATTAATGATAAGACCACTGCTCGTTAATCAGGCGCATGGTGTGTATTAATTATGGTCCTAAGATTGGGAACTCACATCTCATGTATGTAGGTACCATCGCAGAAACCCGTAACTAACAACTATGAAAACAAAATCCCGTGCACACGAGGACCACATCTGTTACCGCCGCGGTTTTAAAGCGACCGAGCGCTGCAAGAAAGAATAGTCCTTATGGTGGTTAGTTATGGGTTTCCGTGATGGTACACACAGCTACACATCAAGCTATACAGTTCCACTATAAACCGATCTCGCATTTTATAGGATTCCCGTACATTGCGAGGTCAGCTTACACTGGAAATGTATAGCTTGATGCGTAGCCGTGTGTACCTAGGTTTTAGATTTGTTACGAAAGGAGTATTTTATTTACTTTATTCGTTATTAATAACACAAACCTAGATAATTTTGTAGTCTGTTTGAATTTTGTCTCTTTCACAGATAAAATATTAATCGCTTGATGGATTCTGAACGAGACACAATAGAAGTTTTATTGTTATGACGCCTATGGGCGTTTAGTGTCCCTCAAAGTGTTAACAACAAACATGTAACAAAATTAAACAAGGAAAAAAGTATACAAAGTATGGGAAGCCTTTCAAATAATTATATCACAAATAATATTTTATTTTCCCTTTATAGAATAACTGTTAACTGATATTAAAAATGTATGATATCGTTTTACCTCTAATTTCGGGTAAAGCGACACAAAGGCACCGCTCGTCGCACGACGAGCGGTGCCTTTGTGTCGCGTCGCGTGTCGCGCTGGTCTGTACAAGCCTTAAGAATAAACTTCTATGTAAAACTGACCAAAGAATTCTCCCCTAGCAACATGACGTACTTACGGAATAGTCTCTTATCTAATATAACACAATTGAAATTGAATACAATCAATTGAACATAATTGGCGCCGAAGATTACAATTAATTAACAAGTGATTCGACTGATTTATTTTGATTTGCCATTACTGTGTTCCCTAATTGTTAATTACTTACGTAAAATAATACATTATGCTATATTAACTAGTTTTTTTTTTTAATCATTTATTTGCAAAAACAGAAGTCATTATTATTTTTGATTTATTTATTGTAGCTAAGGACGCTTTACGAAATGCAGCTTTAATGCTTTCGATTGAAAAAAAAACAATTTCATAATGTAGAGGGTATAGGTATTCGATTCAATATCGATATAAAAGCGGATAAAAGTCGGCAAACAGAATGCTTCATACTTTACCTACTGCTCCAAATACAACGCGCTACAAATTCAACCCGTGCTTCAAAGGGTCCTGATTTATATTTGAGATAACATCAAAAATTCAAAATGCTATGATAGCGTACCTACTTGCGCTTAATTTTTAAAAGTCATGAATTCTGTTTCTTTATTTTTTGTTTTATTTTGGAACCATCCAAAACCAGAAATTACATGTAGCGAAAAATCACGTTACTATGTTTGTTAGCCTATTTGTTTATTATTTATTATTATTATATAATATTAAAATATAACCACATGGTATTATGTAGAGACCGAATTTGCCCCTCTACTGGTAGCTCTCTATAACAAACTCAGTGAGTTAGAAAGTATAAGATATTGTCTTTGTTATTAAATTCACTTGTGGGTGAACAATGGTTAGGATTTTTATGTGTGAATGTAGTGATATAGACTCATAGATTCAGCTTATTTTACGATTATTTGCGTGACACATGAAAAATCAACCTTTAAGAGTACAAAACTTATCATCAAAATAATTATAATTGTTGATGGATAGAGAGGCAGAGGAAGGCCTAAAATAAGATGGATAGATTGTCCACTGTGTGAGGAATGATATGCAAGAAAAGGGATTGAATCACAGTGTGATGGTTGACAATGGAGAATGGAAGAAAATGTTTTGCATTCACCCCAAGTAATGTGGAACTAGAGCAGGCAGATGAAGGTGATAGCTCCTACTGGAAAAAAATTGGATAGCCAACTCTTATCTTTATTATGGCATAGATACTCTTAACACACATTTGGCATGTACAGACGCCAGCACTTCAAGCTACTACAATCTGTCAAATTTATTTAATAGATTTTCAACTTTATCGCTGAAGCATAAGGTTCAAAGTTGATTGAGAAAATTTTACAGTTCAGGTAGCTTGATGTGCTGGCGTCTGTACATGGCATTATACGAACAGATAGATAGATGTATATATTATATTTATAGTTTTTAATGGGTATTTGTATATCTTTATATTTAAATTAATATTTATTCCTCAATTCTCGCTATTGCATGTCTGTTTGTCTCTGCATCACCCAAAGGTTGAATGGTAGAAAATGCCTATGCATTAAGTCCGCCTCTGTACATTTGTGTGCTTGAAGTATTAAATAAATAACATTGCGGTAGATGAGTCAAATGACCAGAATCAAGCTACTATTTGCATGTTTAAGGTATTGAAAGTAGAGAATGATATTGAAATAAAGAATTATATTTGTATTAACTCAAATTATAGAGAAGTGATCAGATATTTCGAAAAAAAAAAAAAAAAATTACCCATTTTACTCCATTTTTTTTTAACTATTCCTGTACATTGTGAATAATACTGTCTGGTCATGAAGGACATTCGAAATAATTTGAATAATGATAATAATTTAAATAATTTGAATAATTTGAAACTATTCACCATAAATGAATAATGCAAGTAAGTGGGAATAAGAATGTTTTTATATTAATCAAAATCTGTGTAGCCATAAAACCATACTACGATTGGTGGAACATTGATCTCATATTGCTTTGAATACATAAGGAGACCAATGTATTCATAACATTTTTTCATTTAATAGATATAAATAGCTTACAAGTAGTTGTGAATATGTCACAATACTACTAAGGTAGGTACTTTTTTTTTTGAGATGGTTACACACGTCTACACATCAAGCTATACATTTCCAGTTTATGCTGATCTCGCATTGTATTGGATTTCCGTACAATGCGAGGTCAGCTAATTCTGGAAATGTACAGCTTGATGTGTAGCCGTGTGTACTCAGCATCAGTGACACAGAGTTTAGGATAATTATGATAAACAGGATAAAGTTTTAGTGGTTTTCCTTCTTACCATGTTTTTAACCGATTTTTTTAATCAGAAATGTGAATGCAGGGAGTTAGTGTAGTATAATTTTAAAGAAGCCTATTATTGTCATTGGATTACCACACAGTCACACCACCGCAAAAGGCCCTTAGGCACAATCACAATGCCTTTGCCTGATTTTTATTTTGTTGGATACTGGAATACCTCGGTAACCATTAGGAAATATTTGTAATTTTTAGATCATTGTTATTTATTACCCTTTATAATTAACTAGCTTCTGCCCGCGACTTCGTCCGCGTGAAATAGTTACTTTGGGCTAACGCTAACTTTAACCCACGACTTTGTTTACGTAGGTGAAAATATATTTTTTAAATAATACGTACGATAATGGAGCTATTAGAACCAATTCGGTTAGCATAAAAAAGGTTATAGTGAGCCAACCTTAAAAGACAGGCATATGTTGTTGCAGACTGTTTTTTAGAACTTTAACATGATTTTTGCGAAACTTTAACCATTTACGCAGCGCACGCAGCGGAAACTCCCAAAAGGAAAAAAAAAACCCGATTTTGAAACATTCTTCATTGGTGCTCTGCTCCTATTGGTCTTAAAGTGATGATATATAGCCTATAACCTTCCTCGATAAATGGGCTATCTAACACTGAAATAATTTTTCAAATCGGACCAGTAGTTCCTGAGATTAGTGCGTTCAAGCAAACAAACAAACTCTTCAGCTTTATTATTAGTAGAATAGATTTTACTATTAATGAATTGAGAACACATAGAACACTAACACTATTTAAGTTGAACTTATAGATAATGAGTGAATCTAATATGTGATGCCATTGTTGTTGCCAAGTCACAGTATTTAATCTAATGTTATTTAGTTATCAGTTCAATCAAAAATTTGTACCTATATCATTTCTTCCATGATAATAATATGTATGTCATCATACACATACATAAATTAATGCCTTTTTCCCATGGGAGTAGGCAGAAGTTATAGAACACCACCTGCTACGCTGTTTTGCTATTATTTACTTAGCAATTAAAAAGAATACCTAGTTTAATTAAGCATTTTCTTTGTTTACTACTACTACTTTATGAAAAAAACAAATATTTCTAACTCAAACTTATTTTCTTATAAATAATATAATTATTTTATATTCAAAGTGGAGCTAGAAATAGTTTTAATAGTTATCAATAAAAACCAGGAACCCTGCTAAGTTTTAAATATTTTAATGGAATATTGACTCATATTTTACTGACAGTTACTCTTCTCTAATCAGTAAACCATAGATCATTTTAGTAGTTAAATGAACAAGCCCTTTGTCTTGTTTCAGGCAAATTACTGCCAAATTGTCCATATATAATAATACCTACCTACCTATTATACTACTTTGTAATACAATATGAAATCAAGGTTTCTAAATTATACAGAATAATAATAAAAACACAACTAGTAAACAAAAGAAATAGAGTTTTCTCTGCTAACAATGGGACCAGGTTATTAGCATGCAATTAACATAAACTGTGTTACAAAACAAAAAATGTATTTACCTCTATACTTCTTGTTGCGAATTCCACGCCAATTGTGGATTTAGACTCTAAGTTAAATTCATTTCTAGTGAAACGTGATAGGAGACTGCTTTTACCGACCCCAGAATCACCTATTAGAACAACTGGAACAAAGAACAATACCAAACTTTACCAAACGCATGTTAGCACGAAATACTCGTTAGTATCCACAATTTTATGTTAAAAACGTAACAGTTAATGATTAGATCATACGTGAGCTGGAAGGTGACTCACTAATAACGAAAATTTACGAGAAATCGATCGATATGACTCAATCAGCTGATGTGATACGAACATAGTTGTTTCGTAGCAAATGCGCATTAAACAAACATTTAATTACATCTTATACTTATGTTACTAAAATTAAAGGGTACTTTATTACAAAAGCTAGAGGAAAATCATATCAATCACTTTTTTCCTACGTCATTCGGAGATGAAACAATGGTTTTGAGAAGTTACATTACGAATCAAAAACATATCGTTGTGGACAACAGTAGGACTGGAAGATATCCACTCTAGATTAGAAATAACGTTACCTTTAAACAAATAATCGTATTCGTCCTCTCTTGTGCCCATTTTGATTTATCTAGAGCTCTCTTCTAATCGACGTCAAAATCGGTCAACTATAAAACGTCAGGATGAAACGTAAACAAAAATAACTGGAGACACAAATATCACAGTTTTTATAAACACTGCACAGTTTCCGGAATATCACTTTTAAGTAAAGATTAATTAGATTTATTCTGGTTTCAAACTATTAAAATCCTAAATTGTCATAGGGACAAAATGGCGGATTGTTTTACGCCCCTCTTGGGTGCGTTCGAATGATGAGATCGGAAAAAACGAATCTAGCTAAAGATTATTACAATATTTGAAAAAATGAAATAATTTTAACAAAACCACAATTCGATGGGCTGTGGCGATTGTATCTATCCATATCTTTGCAGATTGATGAGTCAAATTTAATTTTAAAGCTCAGTTAATTACTATAATTCCACGTAATGCTATTATTGAATGTTTCAGTCACGAACATGAAATAATTTTGTCGATTTTAAGTTTCAGAACGCAGTTTTGTGTAATTGACAGATCAATCGTGACATTAGCTGCCGCCTGCCAACATATAAAATGCGTTCACAGAACAAGGATAGGTATTTCTACAAAACGAATGCGTTCGCAAACAATGAAACAAATTTAACATTTTATAATATTTATTGTAATTTACACATTCTTAACACTAATATACTACAAGACTTCTTAAAATTATTACGCAGTAGCGGCGACAGCGTCTTCTTCATCATCACTATCTTCTCGTACCTCTTTAGACAATGTTTTATCAACATAAACAAATGGGTCAATTTTCAGTGTTTCTTTTGATGGCGGGCTGACAATCAAGCACCTGTAAAAAAGAACATACTTGAAGCAAACCACAGTTATGTTAAAATTAAACTAGAAAATTATCATGATCAAAGAGCAATCAAGTAACACAATGTGGTCCTCATCCAGGCGCGGTCCGAGGGGGGGGGGGGGTCCTGGGGGTCATGACCCCCCCAAAATCTTTCACGCTGTCAGCTTAATGATTTACTTGTATTACTAACTTTTAAAACTGTACTACAGCCATGGGTTACATTTTCAGGCTCGCTTCCCTCGTTCAACGCGCGCCTTCTATATCCTCTTAATTCTTGAGCTTTTCTTCATAAGTCGACATAGCAACTAATTCCTAGTTTTTTTTGAATAATCAAAAGAAAATCTAACCTACCCGAGTGTGTGCAAAATTTTCGAGCTCACTTCGCTCGCTTTTGCATTCTGCATTCAGTTCAAAAGTTCTTAGAATTAAAAATATCTAACACAACCTAACCTAACCAAGGCTAGTTGATCAAAAAGTGCTGCTACTGCGACTAATTTGCCCGCAACTACAGCCCCCTCCCCGCATGTAAAAACTGCGTCCCTGAATAGCATAAGTAATGTGGACCTAGAGATATTATTATATGCACAAAAATATTCCTCGTCACCCATGGTGACCTCCCCCAAAATCTACGGCTGCGACCGCGCCTGTCCTCATCTGCCTAGCCTTTTCCCAACTATGTTGGGGTCGGCCTCTGGCCTAACGGGATGCAGCTGAATACATTTACATGGAGCGACTGCCTATCTGACCTCCACAAACCAGTAACTGGGTAATACGATACTGCTTGGTAAGACTGGTTGTCAGACTTTCGGGCTTCTAACGACCCGTAACGACTGTTAAAGATCTACGAATGACAGCCGGGACCAATGGCATAACGCGCTTTCCGACGCACGGAAGGGTCTCAGTATGTAAAGATAGTCACCCATCCACGGATTGACCGCGGCAAGCATAGCTTAACCTGAACGTTCAACCCGTGCGGCTGTTTTTACTTAGCGACGAGTCCCTCGAGTCCCCGAGAATGTGGTGTTACCTTGTAATATAAAGACCATCTCGTTTTGGGCGCGATGACTGTAGGTCCTTAAGCAAAGCTTCTAGGTTTTCTGCTACAAGGTTTGGTTCCATATTAAGCTGAAAGAAAGAAATTTGAAATCAAAGACAAATAGGTTCTTACATTCTGGATATTTTGATGGCATGTTTGGTGCAGTGGATGACTTGAGAAATATTTGTATGTACTACAGATAAGTTGTTTTGAGTCAGGCTCTTTACTTAGGGGAAAGTGTTTAAAAACGCATGTATGATACGGGAGATATTTTTAAGATCGTTCATACAAAAAGTTGACAACATCGCAAATAGCTGTCAAATATTTACCTGTTTTGATTAATTTGGCAATATTAATGTATGAAAATAGGAAATATGGGTAACTAGTGAACTAGAATATTAATAATGAATTGCAATTATAACACTTAATTAGATGTTGTAACCGTTTTAGGTGTAAAAAAAAGGCATTTGGAACATTTCCAAATACTTTTTTTACATCTACAACTAAATATCGGTGTTACGATATTAATTATTGCATTTCATAATCAATATTTATTTTAGTTCACTAGTTAGCCATATTTCTTATTTTCATACAGTAATATTGCCAAATTAATCAAAACAGGTAAATATTTGACAACTATTTAATACGGCATAAAAAAGAAATTGACTGATACCCACCCTTCCAATAGGCACTTGGACAGATCCAAAGTTCTCTTGAATGTCATCTTTCACGACTCTGTACTGGACTCCGCCGGAGAACTTCCTCACTAGGTCCTTAAGGTTGGGGTCTAAGGTGCCCGCGCGTAAGTTAGGGAACCTCCTCTTCATCAACCCTCGGATTGGCACCAGGTCTGTGAGGACATTAGGATGTGCCAGCACGTAGTCGTAATCTCCGAGTTTGATTTGGCCTTCCTGTGGAATAATAGAAAGATAAGCTTAGTGGGTGTGTGAATGGTTTGAATTTAGAGAGATAATTCCAGAGAAAAAACTCTGAGCCGTTTTCTTAGGTGTCCCCTTGTTTCGCAGACAGAAAATTCATAGAATTTCGTTTCGCAGAAAATGTTTCATATAATATTTGGTCTTTGTATTTTTATTTCGAATATAATTGTTTTTTACTTTAAATGAAACATATTTCACAGAAACACAATTCAATAAATATTATAATCACATTTTTTTTATTTAACGAACTTATCAAACAGTAGAATTATTTTTTAACGAATATTGTTTGTTCGGTGTATTTTTCCATGGTATTTTATTTCAAGGAAAATGTAAAAATAGACGTTACGCCATCCATAATTTTATAAGGGTACATATTTAAACGTCGAAAATTAAGTTGTTTTTCTTGGTAATAAGTTTTATATTAACTAAACAATATGAGAATAAGGAATAATTGATTTGTTATTCTATGATATAAATTGCGAAACATAAAATTTTATTTGTAACAAAAATCAATTATTTAACTTTATGGAAAGTAAGTATTCTGCGTATTGATTATTTTATGAAATGATAGTATGAGAAAAAAATTATGTGAAACGAAATTCTATGAAAATTAAAGCTATAAAACAACGTACAACAAGAGTTTTTCTGCCTAATAAAAATTATCATTTCCATGGTGCACATAACTCATCATAAAGGACCAACCACTATGATACGATAATATTATTTTTATCACATCTTTTCAAAAAGAGCTAGTTTATTCTTCGTAATCAGGAACTAAAATAGCTTTTTAATCCCAAGGGACTAAAAGTGATTTGAATTTGGAATGTGGATATTGTTAGTAAAAGTTCCAATCACCAATCACGAACACTGCTTGAACAAGTAACATGCTGTATGATAAAGTGAAGCGCGCGCGAGCCAAATAAAATAGTTTGTGAAAAAATAAAAAACGCACGAAATGCATTCTGCCTTCGTTCGTAACTGTTTACTTACTCAAATTCGGATTATACTTACTGTTACAAAAAAATTGTGTGTTTTCTAAGTAGTGAGAATAAAATAAATAAACGTAGGTACTATTCTTATTCATAAGTTGCACTTATTTATTTTCTCATAGAGCGTGATAAAAAGTAGTGTCCACCTAGGGAGCAACACTATTTTAAGCTCGAGTGACGAACTTTGAATCCCTCACTGCGCTCAGGATTCTACTTTACAATCTCTCGCTATGCTCGGGATTCTATTCTAGAATCCTTCGCTCCGCTCTGGATTCAAAGAAACACTCTCGCCTTTAAAATTGTTGTTTGCTCCCTCGGCAAACAATCTATTTTTATCGCGATTTTATACGCGTATTCACTCAGTGGACTGCTAATGAAATCCAAAAGCTCTGTCAATAGCAATACAGTACTACGATTTAGTGATGCGGCTCGGAAATCATTGTTTTATCTTCGTAATAACCCCACGTCCTAACCAAAACCAATAATCGCGCAAGTACACGATTGACGCGATCGTTTTTATTACTATTCTATTTAAAAGCGATCGTCACGCGAATATGATCGTCCAAACTTTTTATTCGGAAAACAGGGATGTGCCCTCTGTCGGCGCGATCACGCGTTCAGGTTCATATTATTAGGCACGCGACCGATCGCGTATTCGGGCGCCGATCGTGTATTCGCGCGATGATCGCTCGCTTGTAAATAAGACGCGGTCTTAATAATTATGACGTACAAACGCGACTTGATTGATCGTGCGAGTATGTTATATTCATATAAAAGAGCGCGATGATCGCGTACTTGCGCGAGGATCGCTTTTGGTTAGGACGCGGCCTTAGACTCACCTGTATTTTCTTTACAAGGTCGGTGCCACCCGCAATTGAAGCTCCTGCATCCATTACCTCCTTGATCAGCTCGGAACCCTTAACGAACGCGAGGATCGTACGCTCCTCGTCACGTGGGTACAGGTTGGGCAGTAACGAGAGCCGGGTGAAACTTTCTAGGAAGCGGTTCTAAAAAAATATAAGTAAAAGCTTAGTGAGAAATGACACTCACAATATAATTGCTAAAATACAAAATTCCGGTTAAAAAGATGCCCTATGATGCGACATAGAGAATAAAAGACAGATGACGTGGGCTTAGTAATAGGGTTCCATGGCACTCGTTGGGTGCGGAACCCTGAATATTATTAGGACTTAGTGTCTGACCGAAACACGATTTTCGAAACAGTAATCAAATATTCGGCTCCTCTTTCTGTTTACCGACCGTAACTTAAGAGGCCTGCGAACACTGCTCGCAACTACAAATCGAGATGTTTGCAAAATTCAATTCCAAGCACGTTGCGCTTGTGTGAGTGCCTGTCGGAGCGATATTCACTTACAGTGAACAATACTACCATGCACACATTGACATATTATTTATAATATTGTTTCTGCAGAAGCATAGCTTATATTTAAGTTACAAATTATCGAAAAAAATAATGGAAAAATATTAAGTTTTCATTAATCATTTTTGGTATTATCCCACGGGAACGTACTACCGAGATTTCATAACATAACATAACATCACGCCTTGTTTCCCCCAAGGGCTGGGCAGAGGTATCCCTGTAGCAGGTACACCCACATTTCGCCAGTTATATTTAAGTCCCATGTAATAGGGGGCGAGCCTATTGCCATCAACCGGGCACAAATCCAGACTCCGGGCTGCTACTGAGAAATTCCAGATAGAAAAACCCAATAACACTTTGCCCGAACCGGGAATCGAACCCAGGACCTCATGCTCAGCAGTAGCGCTTACGACCACTAGACCAACGAGGTTACGAGGCAGTCAACGAGGCAAATGAGTGAATTGTTTTTCTCTTCTACTGTCACACACGTTGTCTACATCTCTTTAACTACTTTCTTATCGCAGGTATGCTGGAAGAGATTTCTACAGAAATAAGCATCACCTTTGTACGTATTTTTCTGTTCCTTTCTTCTTGTCTGTTTATATGTTTGTGAATAAATGGTTAAATAAATACTTAAGAAACAAAAATTGAGACCCATCGTTTTTCATGGGTTTATAATAAAATGATTTTGCACTTATCAGATTTCTTGTATTCAAAGAAATTGAATTTTGCCTGATTTTGTGCAAAAACATGACAAAAATTTAAACTAGCTTAGCCAACATGTTGCTGTTAGCATCTGCAATGAGCGATATAGTATTTTGACAGAAGCTCGATAGCTCGATACAGTGACTGCTCTCTAAACGTCGCGTAATTTTAGCATCAGCAAACAGCGAGTCAGCCCACGTTCGCACGGACGTAATAAAATCATGGCGATTTTTTTCGTGCACTTGATTTTCAACGCTTTGTTTAGCGCCGAGAGTTGAAAATCCAACAGTGTGTTTTTTCAACACGATGGGACGAGAGTGTGTCCCAGCGCGTTGGATTCTCAACGCTCGGCTTAAGTCCGAGAGTTGAAAATCCAGTGCGCGATAAAATCCCGCGGCGATTTTATTACGTCCGTGCTACTGGTACTCAAACGGAACGAGTCAACAATACGCGATGCGTCGAAGAAACGTGTGATTTTACTATCATGACCAAACGCGGTCATTAAAATGTATCCAGTATTGCCCGTACAGCTTGTATAATTCATTACTCGGTGATACTAAAAGCAGCATGTATGCTAAGAACCTACATGACTTCAATATACAAATAATAAGTATTTACTTATAAATTGAAGTCATTTAGGTTTTTTCGGATTTGGTACAAAAAGGGTGAAAACTGGACCCCATTACTAAGTCTACGCATCTGTATATTTGTCAACAGCTTAGGAACGCCATTTTCATTTGGATCAATTATTTGCTGAAACAAAAACTGCGACTAATAGCTGATTATTTGGCTGAGGACTAAAGGGAAACTAATTATTAGCTAATAAACAAACCTTTTTTGCAGCAGCCATGTTGAACTCGATCTGTGCAAATACTAACGCATCAGGGACATTGTACATAGTAGGGTGGTGTGTTTGTTGATGTGCTCTGACTGCATCTTCTGCGGTGTAGACAACCCAGCGGTAGTATTTCAGTGGGTACACATCATCTTTGGGTATTGGCTTGTATGTATCATCCGAATGTTTACTGACATTCGACTTTACAGTCCTGGAATTGATAACTAACAATAATAATCGAATACACACCAGTTTTTAATAAAGTTATTAAAAGTAAATCTGGAAAGAAGAAAACGCTAAAGTGCCATTTGCCCAAATGGCGCTTTGGCATTTTCTCCTTTCCAGTGATTAAATATGATATATATTACAAAACAAATGCATGAAATAAACATGATTTTTAACGAACATATGGTGTTCATATACTCTTTGCAAATTTACATCCACATGTAAGAACCAAATTTTACGTGTTCGATGTTCGTGTTTACCATATTCTGTTAGTTCGTGCTTATACGCCTCTAGGGTTTAAAAACAAATATAAAATACTCCACACAGGGTAGGAGTACAAATTAAATTAAGCAGTTATTATAAGATTTTTGAAAAACTTACTTATCTCTCCCCCTCTGGTTGTGTGGGATAAAGCCCACTTTTGTGACCTCGATCTTGACCTTCTTGGCGCGAGCCTTCGCCCTGGTACCCTTACGAGCTGCGTAGGACACAGTTGCAGTGTGCAGCGATCTCTGAAAATGAGGAAACAAAAACAAATAAAGAAATTATAACTGTATTCAGACTTTCTATAACGCAAAAATACTATACGACAATGAATGCTTATTGAAATAAATTCTCTCTAATTTCGTCCTTTTTTAAGTAATTTCCAGTATCAAACTGGAAATTGTTTAAAAAGCGACAAATCACAAATAATGGTTATCATAAGAGAGAGAGGGCTACACCTCTTCACCACAAGAAACCTAGTTTACGTAGGCTTCAAATATATCTAACTAGTCCAGATTTAATACAAATAACATAGTATTTCATTAATTATCATGTAGGTTAAGGAGAAGTGTTTATAATTTCACTACGGGTAGCTTAGGTACAGGAGTGATTATGGTATTCAAGACTCACCAAACTTGTAGTGTTACATTTATAAAATGTTAAGGTATTTGTGAACATGGAACCTGGAAAAAAAATCCATTTATTTACTTTTCTTAAATGAAATTCACATTCAAAACTTGACTAAGCATTTTCAACGAACTTACGGAACAAAGTTCCAGCCATGATAACAGTTTATTTAATATAATATTAATTTTATAAGAAAATTGTTTTGGAGAATTCGATAGATATACTTTCAGGTTATCCAGAGACAAACTTTGATGACAGTAGTTTTTTTTAAGGAAAAAATGTATCATGGAATTAGTAACTACTGTCAACGTGCAGACGACTTAAAAAAAATTATGGTCAAAATAATCTTACGAAAAATGCATTGAGAGGATTGTTTATTACCCGACTACGGCAAAGCCAAAAGGAAAGGTTATTGTACTTCTGATTTTGTACTCATAAATGACATAGATCCAAATCCTTTGTCTTGTATTGATCAGAATGTTGGGCCACAAAAGAAAAACATGAAAAGTAATTGAATGCAGCTAAGATGAAAATGTTATGAGAGATGTATGGTGTGAATGAATAGAATATGAAATGAGTACATAAAGCCGGGACTCCTGCGCGTGTTTTTTCGAAACATTATACAAAAAACCTTGCACATAAACATTCATTTTCATACAAAACGTCGTGTTTGGTATTTGGCCACGCCTCTTTGTTGCGATGTTTTTGTGTAAAACACGCGCAGGAGACCCGGCTTAAGAGGAAGTCTGAAAGTAGCACCGGTGACTGAAAAGTTGTGTATGTGGAGCGGAATGGATGCGAAAGAATGAGGAAAATGTTGTGAGGAAAGTTTTAAATATGAATATGGATGGCTCTAAGAGTATAGGAAGACCAAAAAAAACGATGGATAAACTGTGTGAAAGATGATATGGCTAGAAACGTGGTAAGATGATATGGCTACCGACGACATAACGACTAATAGAGGAATAGGAATGTTGAGCCGACCCAGAATAAATTGTAGTCAAATGTGAACAGCAGTGATTTAGTTTTAAAAGAATTAACAATTTTTACAATAATTAGGAGGTGTGCTCGGTTAGAGTGATACTGAGCGATACAGATGGAATGGCTTACGGACTATTGGTACAGACGCCAGCACATCAAGCTACCCGAAACTGCTAACAAACTGCTACAAATTTTCCCAATCAACTTTGAACCCTAAACTTCAGCAATAAAGTTGAAAATCTATTAAATAAATTTGACAGATTGTAGTAGCTTGATGTACTGGCGTCTGTACAGACGCCAGCACATCAAGCTACCCAAAACTGTCAAATTTTACCAATCAACTTTGAATCTTATTTTTCAGCGATAAAGTTGAAAATCTATCAAATAAATTTGACAGATTGTAGTAGCTTGATGTGCTGGCGTCTGTACATCCATAATATTATAAAAAAAGGTTAATCTAAACAATGACATATTTCTGGAAACGACCACAGGCTAGTTCAGATAAATATTAACTTCATAGGTGTTAGAAAAAGGTATCGAAAAAGATGTAAAATAATTTAAATCGGCGACATGGTTATTTAATTAATAAATACAAGAGATTAGAAACAGGGTGTCAAGTGATTCACTGGATTCACTACTAATGGGAACTGGAACCGATACCGTATGCATAACTAACTTCCTCTTTTTTTTGAAGTTGGTTAGATACAACGGATTGTCTTTGAGTCCTTAACAGTGTTGACAGTCTCACAGAATTTACCCTATTTGTAGGTATACTCGTATTTGTTTTTGGTAATAATTTTTAATATTATTTTTAATATAATAGGATCCTTAATAAAGTCATCATTAGCAAAAATAAATTCTGTAAAAGGTTTAATAAAAAGTCGTTCTAAATGAACATCCGAAATTGCCTTTCATAAAGTCTTGCGGTTTTTAGTGAGGTAGAAACTTTTAATTTATTCTAGTGCCTCAAAACATCTCCGCCCCTATTACAAGATGAATATAACTTAGTAAGAACATAAATGTTTTATGAAGAGCGATGGAAAATGTTATATTTAATTGGTAACATTGTTAACAAGCACTTTCAAAACATTAGCAATTTGACTTGTTGGTGTTGGTTCGCAGTTGCGGCAGTTAGATTTTACAAAGACATATTACCCGACGGTTATGTATTAAACCAGTAAGATAATTAAGTTTATTAATGATATAAGTGTAAAAACTAACAATGGAGAGAGTAAACTGGAGTTTACTTGCGATATCACTTTGTGTTTTATTGTGGGGTGTGGCCGGCCAGTATGAATGGCAAATTCGCGATGCTTTTGACGAAGTTCGAGGAAAAATTGACAAGGTATCCGCAGATAACTGCTTCATAACACATCTGGATGACCTGTATTTACCAGATGATTCGGTTTCCCACCATCCTGATGTGAAAGAAATAAACATAAACCCCGTGTTTCCGAATCGTACAGCGATGTTGCATTTACACAATATGGCTATGAATCGAGCGTTTTTCTGGAGTTATATTCTGCAGTCACGGTTCATCAGGCCGGCCATCAACGATACCTACGACCCCGGTATGATGTACTACTTCCTGTCGTCGGTTGCTGATGTTTCATCGAATCCGTACATAAACGCCAGTTCTTTATATTTCTCTCCGAACATGTCATATACATCGTCGTACAGAGGATTCTTTAATAAAACTATGCCACGATTTGCACCAAGAGCATTCCGGGCAGATGACTTCAATGATCCGGTACATTTGCAAAAGATTTCTACAATGAACACATTCCATGTTGAAGATCTTGGTGCTTTTGACCCAGAGAGCTTGTCTAAGGATTATACATCTGAGTTCTATAGGACAAATGAGTGGTACAAGAAATGGCTGCCAGACAGAGTAGCTAAGCGTCATGACACTAAAACTACGTACCAAGTGGAGATCAGATATGCAAATAATACAAATGAGACATTTACATTCCACGGACCACCTGGCAATGATGAGGTTTGTACCGATTTTGTATTTACACACATTTACTAGTTTATTATTTGCCTGTTGCCTGCAGTAAGGCAGAATTAATTTCTGTAGTCCCTTATAACTAGTAAGTTAGTTATTTAGTTATTTAGTCCCTTACAACTGTAAGTTAGTTAGTTTCTGGGCCACATCCCCAGTCTTGGAATTTTGACCAAGAGTCACTTGATTTGTGACATGGAGTTTAATTTAAACTCCATCTCACAGTGTATTTTGAACAAAAATGCTTAAAAAGCAAATATCAATTAGCACCAATTAATTAGATTTAATTAATTAATTAATTAATAATGTAATAGTGAGCCTCACTCTATTGTTGCTTTCCTCGTTGTAAATTATAAGCATGCCATATGTGACTAATTTCCATTGACATAAAGTTCAAAATACAATGACTACTAGAGTTAAAAGAGGAAAAGAAACAATTGAGCGGTACGATAGTCTCATTGTACATTATTAATTAATCAATTAATTATAAATAAATTGATCTTTGCTTTTTTAGTGTTATTGGTAAATATTTATTTATTTAGCCTGTTAAACTAGGTGAGATTAATCTTTATGACTGTGTTGTTTGATTCGTTTGGCTATAGGATGTCTCTCAACTCAGTGTGGCTTTTGGCAAAGGCCTCCTCCAGTACCTTCCATTGCTTCCTGTCTTGAGCAACTCTCCTCCATTTGGGTCCCGCAGTAAGTTTCAGCTCATCTTCCCAGCACATTTGTTGTTGTCCTCGACATCTCTTGCCATCTCTTGGATACCAATTCGTTGTAATTTGGCTCCACTTTTCTTGCATAGATCTTAACATATGGCCGGTCCATCTCCATTTTTGGAGGTCTATTTTTTCCAGGATATTGGTTAATTTGGTTTTTGCTCTTAATTGCACATTGCTAATTCTATTTTGCCTTCTTGTTCCTGTCATGCTTCGTTCCATACCCCTCTGGCACTTTCCTAGTTTGTCTCTATGGTAAGGGACCAAAATTCAAAAGTCATTTATTGCCCACCCTTCAACACTTCCTAGTGCCTTTCGCTGGGAAGAAGAAGTGGCGCAAAGTGGACCATGTTTTGCAGCCGTAGGTGATGCATGGAAGAATACAAGCATTGTTGAACACAAAATATTTGCAATATGTATAATATTTTCATAATATAATTTGAGTTCTGGCATTGATACTGTCAAATTTATTAATTAATGTATATTTACATAGTAACTATTATCTTCTGAAATGGACAGGATGCTGCAATAACAATGTCCTGAAGCATGTTCACTATTTATCATAGATAAACTCAGTGCCATTTTTAGCAATACCGGCGCCCCGGGTGAGATTTCTGTGGCGCCCCTCACTACTCTTGGAGAGTAGAAGGGCGAAAATTTTAGCTTTTGTTCTAGTTTGAGGAATAGGAAAATCCAGGATGCTAGGAGCTCAAAAATTTCAGCACCCCGTCACGGAAAACTTAGGATTTCTTTTATGCAGAAATTTTGAGAATTCAGACTTCAGAGAACGAAAGGTGCAAGAGCGAGCTCAATTTTTTATTGCACCCGTTGTGTCTTTTCTTTGGCTCATTCTCTCTCATTATTATAAAAATAGTACCTTAACTTTGTCAACTTGTACAGAAAAGTTAGTTGCTGTCCCGCAATCGGGTAAAAAAATAGTAAAATAACAAAAAAGAAAGAAGAGAAATAAAAGGGACCGGTTCGCATTGGGCGCCCATACGCACCCTACCTAAGGTCGGTACTGAGTGAGCGGAGCGCCGCGGGCGCCCCTTCATATCCGTCGCCCTGGGCGGTCGCCCAACCGCGCCCTACCCTAACGCCGCTACTAGATAAACTTAATATTATAGTTATAAAAAAAAAAACTGCAATTTTTTGCCATTGATTTTGACCCAAAATGTTGCAGTAAAACCACATCTGAACTTTACTATCTGATTTCAAATACATTTTTCTACATTCTTCATATAATTTAAAATTTTAAACACAGTTTTAATAATAAAAACTCAAAAATAAGTATTATTAATCCAGCAAGCATTATCTCCTGAATACAGACAGGAATCCAGCAAGCATTATCTCCTGAATACAGACAGGATGCAGAGATAAGAATATCCTGAGGCTTCCTCATTATTCACCACTGATTGAACAGGAAAAGATAAAATAAAAATATTTGTGCAATTTTATGTCAAATATACTGATAGGTATTTGCCAATTATTTGGGGTATGTTGGTTTGCAATCTAGACCCGACCCTGTCTTATACCGTATCTTGCATCCTGCCATATACAGGGTGTAATGAGACACAATTAGCAACTCCACATTCTGTACATCAAAGGGGTTGTCCACAAATCACGTGATGTGTTTTAGCAACTTTTTAAACCCTTTCCCCCCCTCCCCCTAGTGATACGTGATGAGGTTTTAGACTACCCCCTACCCAGTCACATGTATTTTTTTGGTGCAAAGTATCTTAAAAAATTACAGAATATTTTTAACTGCTAGAAAGAATCAAAATCAAAATATTTTATATTTCACATAAACCTACATGGGCACTTATGAAACGTCAGAAGCTAGGTGCACGGTTCCAATTGGTCGTTTCCTATGGAGAAGAGCCGGCAAGAAACTCCACGGTTACTCTTTTAAAAATAATTGGCTTTTACAATACTTTCAAATAACAGTGTTTCTAGGTATGGGAGGACAGTGTAGGTCTTTCAATAAGTACCAAGTACTTAACAAAATAGAAAATGGTCAACAGGTCTACAATCCACTAAGCCTACAGCGTTCTCACATTCACAAAATATGTAGAAATAAATCTATACAAAAAATAAATTAATTAATAAAAGTAAAAAACCTATTTTAAATAAAACGCAATTATATGATTGCTATTACAACTGTAGTCAATCTGAATAATTATCATGTCCACAATAGAAACAAACAAAAAAAAAAAAGTTGAAATTAAATCGTAGGTATATATTGGTATAAAAGAAAGAAAAACACTTCGTCTTTTTTCGGCTTAGAAATGCGCGCTAAGTTGGAAACGTCAGGGTAACCCGCGAAATTCAAATTTTCTTACGTTTTTGGTTTTATGTTGATTAGAATATGACTCGCGGTCGTAACAAATATGGCTTTATTCAATTATAATCATTACAATCAGCAATAGTGATTAAGAAGAAGATAAAGGTGTCAAATGTCATGATTTCATGAAATCATGACATTTGACACCTTTGCTAACTTATGGAGTTGTATTGCTGATTGTAATGATTATAATTGAGTAAAGCCATATTTGTTACGACCGCGAATCATATTTTAATCAACATAAAACCTGACACTGACCTGCAAAATAAAAAAA
Source organism: Agrochola litura (assembly GCA_949152395.1). NCBI lineage: Eukaryota > Metazoa > Arthropoda > Insecta > Lepidoptera > Noctuidae > Agrochola > Agrochola litura. Next base: position 2,180,124 of record OX424490.1, read on the forward strand.
ACGTAAGAAAATTTGAATTTCGCGGGCTACCCTGATGCTTCCCCCTTGCGATATTTCGTGACCCCCCCCCCCCCCCCCCCGAGTCTCACGTGATTTATGAACGACCCCAAACTTGGTAACATTGCACAAAAATAATTGCTGGGAAACAACTTAAACATTCGCTGTTTGCGGTAGTGCTCAATGTAACGCATGCTAAATATTTTGCATATGGGTGTATGCAATGGTACAGGGGTAGTGGAGGTAATGAAAGTAAGTTATTACATTTAAAACTTGCTTTCACAGCTAATTCTACAAATAAATTCTGTTTCAGAATCCTGGCCCAGTGAACTGGACGCGTCCGTATTTCGACTGCGGCAGGCTCAACAAATGGTTGGTGGCGGCAGTGTCTCCCGTAGCCGATATATACCCTCGTCACACGCAGTTCAGACATATTGAATACCCTACGTAAGTACTTGCTAACTTATCTGGTATCTGCACAAATTATATGACAATAGCTCATGACATGGTGAAAATACAGTGTAACAATCAAGACCCATCTCATAGCCGATAACTAAGAATTCTGTACATCAATTTAAGTAACATTGAGCAAAAATTATTGCTGGGAATTGACTTTTATTTTTGGTGTGGAAAATCGTTGTTGACAGCAGCGCGCAATGTAACGCTCACAATACATTGTGCTTACTGTGCGTTTGAACATTCACATAAAAACATGTTGAAATCTCAATTTTCTGTCAAAGTATGTTTGACGAGAAATAGAGATTTTTTATGTGAATATTTCGCCTGTGCAAACGCACAGTAAGCCGACGTTCGCACGGACGTAATAAAATCGCGGCAGGATTTTATCGCGCACTGGATTTTCAACTCTCGGTGTTTAGACGAGCGTTGAAAAAACACACTGTTAGATTTTCAACTCTCGGCGCCTAAACAGACCATTGAAAATTCAGTGCACGAAAAAAAATCGCCGCGATTTATAACGTCCGTGCGAACGTGGGCTTAGTCTTTTTTGCTTGTGGATTAATTTATTAGCACATTTCAAATTGAAATTATGAATGCACCATATTTTTCATATTTTGTGTGAAGCAAAATGGTAAATAAAGAAAAGTGGGGAGCTGTTTTCTGATACAATCTTTGTATATTTTGTGGGTGTTGTATAAAACTTTGTTATTCAGGTACACGGCAGCTGTTGTGATGGAGTTGGACTATGATAGGATAGACATAAATCAATGTCCGCCGAGCTTGGGAAACGATCGACCGAATAGATTCGCGTCAACGGCGCGGTGCAAAGAAACCACTGAGGTGAGCTTCATCATTAGCTAGCTACTTAATTTCTTGTAACTTTTTGACGTGATAACGTCTTATAAATCGATGAACGCCGGCTGCACGCACGAAAAAGTGTCACGTTCCGCCTGAGCCGAGCGTGCAAGCGAGAGCGCGGAACAAGCGATAGAGAGGCACGATCGGCCTAAGTGTTCGGCTTGTGACGTTATCACGTAAAATTATCGTCCGTAAATCGACTTTACAGACAACCAATTTCTTTTTGTAAATAAGAAAATTCGTTCTGTTTGTTGTTATAATACTGTTTATTCGGATTTAGAATTTTTTTCTGTTTAAGTCGAAAAAGTAATATCTGATAAGTGGCCGCCGTCAGAATTGCGCACATTTGGCTGCGTTTTAGAGCACTTTGCATTATTTTTCTCAGTACTTCTGGCGATAGATTCGCCACTTCTACGATGTTAGCAGACTACAACGCTACAAAATGCCTATAACATACATTAAAAAAATTAATACTAAACCATTGAATAATATAAAACACTAATCGTTAGACGCAAACAGTTACATTTTAACCGACTTCCAAAAAGGAGGAGGTTATATGTGGACCGATTTTGAAATTTTTGTTTTTGTTTTACGTGGTATCCTCTCGAGGTGGTCCCATATAAAATTTTACTAACTTTGCTTGGATAGTTTTTGAGTTAACTTCAATAATACGTAGTTTTTCCCCACTTAGTATGTGGATGATAATTTCCTGTCAATTTATTTGCATAGCAGGCAGGGGTAGAATTTGTGTGGGGTAGGTACCAGAAATAAAAAGTGAAAAAAAAACCAACCGTCTTCCAAAAAAAAACACTACGAAGTGAAAAATAACTTCAATTTCGGAAGTCGGTGGCAAATTTCAAAACCAGACACCGACTTCCGAAATTAAAGTTATTTTTCACCTTGGCCTTGTAGTGTTTTTTTTGGAAGTCGGTTGTATTTTTGTTTTGTAAAAGGTTCTTTTCGTGAAGAACAAATGCTTGTCAACAACAAATGCTTAAGCGGAAAACACTGGTATTGAATACATCCATATCATGTTCACTAGACAGTTTATTAAAACTTCTTCTCGCACGGATTAGAAACATTTAATGAATTATTAAGAAGTCGTCTTTCTTGTTCATGTGTTTACGGTTCATATTTACGTGTCAGTGCGAGCCGCTGCACGGCTGGGGCTTCCGTCGCGGCGGCTACCAGTGCCGCTGCGCGCCCGGGTTCCGCCTGCCCAGCCTCGTGCGCCGCCCCTACCTCGGCGAGATCATGGAGCGCGCCACCTCCGACCAATACTACAATAACTTTGAATGCAAGAAGATTGGATGTGAGTCATACTCTTGATCTCTCCTACTAATTATACAGTTTCAATCATCATCAAAGTTGTACAAAGATCTATTGGCGCGTGGCCAAAATCGGAACTAACGCTGCCATCTTGTTTTTTCAATACATTTCACAAAATAATCGCACAAATGTTTACCGACAGCGCCCCCCTGTCCATGTCATTCGAGTGCAAAAAGATCCTTGTAGGAGTTTATCTACTTATATTCTTTCCAAAATTCTGTTTCTTACCTTCATATATACACGATTGTAATTATTGACCGTTGATGGCAATAAGCTCGTCTATTACTTAAGATTTAAACATATCTGTCGAAACTTTGGGGATTCAGTACACGGTACACTTCTACCTACCTAGGGAAAGCAATCTCGAGTCGATATTGGCAACTCGAGATCTCACGTGCTTATTATGTTGACTTGTCCAGATTGACCATTCAAAACTCACCAACAATCTAATATTTAAAGATTTTGGAGATCGAGATTTCGTACTTTCTATTCCCTTTTAGGGTTTTGTACCTAAAGGGTAAAACGGGACCCTATTACTAAGACTCCGCTGTCCGTCCGTCAGTCACCAGGCTGTATCTCATGAACCGTGATAGTTAGACAGTTGACATTTTCACAGATGATGTATTTCTGTTGCCGCTATAACAACAAATACAAAAAAAAATAGAATAAAATAAATATGTAAGGGTTCTCCCATACAAAAAACATGATTTTTTTTGCCGTTTTTATAGATAATGGTACGGAACCCTTTGTGCGCGAGTCCGACTCGCACTTGGCCGGTTATTTTAAATAAAAATGTCAAGAGCGAGATGGTTTTCCCACGAGATTGAATCTCGAAAAAAGGCTCGAGATCTTGCGAGTTATCGAATCTCGGATTGAGATTGCATTCCTTACCTGCACAATACATGTTGTATGAACTATAAACTTTAGGATGAGGTAACGTAACATTGGTCACAGGGATCCAACGCCTGCCCGTACAGTGGGAGCGCGCGCACCCGTTCCTGCGCGCCATGTACATGGACCGCTACTACGAGTACGTGAACGCGACGGCCGGGCCCGCCGCGCTGCACACCGAGCGCGTCAACGTCTACGAAGTGCTCAACTTCATCAGAGGCGTGCAGCCCAACAACTGCTCCAAGTGAGACCGTCAGATAGCTTGACGATGGTGCCGATTCTCTTATACACCGAACTAAACTATCACTAAAATTCCTTACTTTTGACTATGAGAATCTCAAAGCTATTCTGCAAAATTAATTCTCTAAATTTAAAAATAATTTTGACACATCTAAATCGAATTTGACAATCGCGACTCCACACGTAATACATAATCACGTGAATCTTTTTAGAGCGGGAGGCGCGCAGGGGGGCATCCTCGACGTGTTTTATATGGAATTTTTCACTTTTTGTATGGAAAATAAGAAAAAAAAAAATTACCTACATGTAGAGTGTTAGGGGTTTTATAAAGGGGGTTGAAATTTTCATTATTTTTGCGATTGGACACACCGTTTTCGAGATATAAGCAAAAGAAAAAAAAAAGATTCAGTACTGTTTTTGCATCTGAAGTCGAGGTGTTGGTTTGAATTTAAAGGTCATGACAACCAATTTTATTCCACACACCAATTTTATTCCACACGTTTTTAGTCGCGATTAAAAATAGTCAGATTTAGTTAGAAAATCTAAATTTTAGGTGAAAAACGTCAAGTTCAGAATAGCAAAACTGCCATTTTCACTAAACTAATATCTTAGTGCTGTCAAACTAAAATATAGTTAAGTTGTGTCACTTTTAGTCTATTTCAGATTGGGAAATCGTCGTTTGACAGGATTAAACTACATTTTGGTGATTTTTAGTCTAGTTAGAGGCATTTGTGACAAGAGAATCGGCACCATTATCATCTAAGAAAAATACTTAATATTCCTAAATACTTGGTAAATTATAAAATACCAACGAAAATATACTGTAGGTCCAGTCATATTTTTTTCGAAAATTAATTTTCTTCTGCACACAAGCGACCTGTCATGTGGGGCGTTTCTCTGTTACTGTGTTTCTCATTCATATTTGAAACATTTAAGGCAACGTCCGCCTAACGTAGCAGACGGCTCAAGGTTAGCAAACACTTTCAAGGATGCAGTTATAGTCCTATTTTTCCGTCTGAAAATCAATAATAATATATAATCTGCCTAGCCTTTTCCCAACTATGTTGGGGTCCGCTTCCAGTCTAACCGGGTGCAGTTGAATACCAGTATTATTTTACATGAAGCGACTGCCTATCTGACCTCCACAACCCAGTAACTAGGTACCTAATACGATACCCCTTGGTAAGACTGGTTGTCAGACTTTCGGGCTTCTGACGACCCGTAACGACTGTCAAAGATCCACAAATGACAGCCGGGACCCACGGCTTAACGTGGTTTTCGAGGCACGGAAAAGTCTCGGTATGTAGAAATGGTCACCCATCCACGGACCAACCCGGGCAAGCGTAGCTTAACCTGATGGATCGATCCGTGCGGCTGTTATTACTTAGCCACGAGCTCCTCAAATTTTTCCGTCTGCAAATCCAGAACATAAATATCTTCACATGCATGCTACAGAAAGTGTTGACAACAATACAAAACAATGTATCATAAATTCATAATTATTATATTTATTATTTTTATTATAGGTACAACCCCACCGATTTATTCCTCAACGGCGATATTGCATTTGGTCACGAAGAACAGTTCGAAAATCAAGCTAAGATGGCCGTCCGACTGGCCAATTTTATTAGCGCGTTTTTACAGGTATGATGTAGATTGTGCTATATAAGATTTTGTCAGTGTGTTTGCTGTGTTGTTGATATGAGCGTATGACTGTCGTGTAGTTGTATACTTTGTTATAATTTTTGTCTTAAATAAAATTATTTTAGATTTTGACTGCTTAGTCAATGTATTGCTTGGAATGTTTGTTCTAAGAAAATCTTTAATGATAGGTTGAGTTTAAAATTGACTATGAAGCCATTTTTTGTTTTAATCGAAATCGATAAGTTATTGATCATCGGCTTTCAGACACAATGCAAAAATCTATTGCTGCCTATTCTACTGTTAATACATGATTTGCTTAATAGGAAAGGCAATGAAGATCAAAGATCTTATATTTTTATCATACTTACAAAACTTTCGTCCTCGTTCTTAGGAGCTTCTTGATAAATTCTGTTATTAAATCAGGTGTCGGACCCGCAAGAAGTGTTCAGCGGTAACCGCGTGGCAGACAAGCCGCTGACTGAAGACCAGATGATAGGAGAGACCCTCGCCATCGTGCTTGGAGATTCCAAGATATGGTCGGCTGGTGAGTTACAACTTACAACTTGACACTAAAAAGCCAAGACTGTAAAGTTTACAGTCTACAATACTATTATGTGTTTGCAAAGAAATCAAAATAAACCTGCTTATTTCCGACGAGAGCAGTGGTGGCCCAGTGGTATCGGCTGCGACTTACGAGTTGTGTAGGTCGTAGGTTCGAACCCTGACAGGCATTTTTCTTTGTGTAAATTATTTCATCACCACTGCTCTACACGGTGAAGAAAATCATTTTGAGGAAACCGGCATGTCCTACAACCAAAAATTCGAGGACATGTGACATCTACCAACCCGCACTGGGCCCGCGTGGTAGATTACGGCCCACTCCCCGTCACCAAGGCCTGTGTCCCAGCAGTGGGAACATTATAGGCTGATTATGCTTTCCCACGAACCGTCGACACTTCTTTTTGAACATCTTAATGTTACATTTTAACTTCTTCTTTTCGTGTGGTTAGTGACTAACCTGGTGTCAGAGTTTTAAAGCCGCCCATGGGCCTCTGACTTGGCTTCACATGCCGTCGAGAAATATCTCTCAGGCATGCCGGTTTTCTCACGATATTTTCCTTCACCGGTTTTGAAGCAAGTGATAATTATACAATACGCACATGAATCCCGAAAAGTCATTGAAGACATTTCAACTTATCCTGTCATATTTCTAGGTACGTATTGGGACAGAAATAAGTTCACCAACAGAACATTCTTCGCGCCGTTCGCTTACAAGACTGAGTTGAACACGAGGAAGTACAAACTCGAAGATCTGGCTCGCTTGAATAAAACCGGTAAGTAAAATTAAAGTATTTGTTGATAGATCTTGTGTGTTATTTGAGAAGGGTTTTACAAACAAAGCTTGCCAAACTGGGCATATATACAGATTCGTAAGCAAATTTAAAGTTTTTTTTTTTTTTGGGTGAGAAATTATCAAATTACTTCTCCCGCTCTGGGTGGAGCGGGAGGGCGTGTCAGACTCTTACTGAGTAAAACCCACCCGTGTTCCTTCAGTTGCCCTGTTGCCGGGGGGCCGAGATATCCCTATCGGCCCATATTCGAACCCCCGGCAGGCATTGGCCCTAGCGGACCCCGTCAATTCTGCTGACATCTCTTTGAGGCGCGCGTGGAACACAACGCGCCGCCGACCCGGGCTTGGTCCTTACCGGACGGCGAGCTACCCATTGCTCACCGTCCGCAAGCCCAAGCTAATTTTACCTGTGATAGCTACTTCCATATGGGAGCGTCTATTATGAAAAGCTATGAGGTTTTTGCTTCATTATTGGTAAAGATACAAGAGCCTTAATTTTAACGGTTTGTAAATTATAGGAATTGGCCATTAGGCGGCGATTCGATAATTGGTCGAGAATTGAGAGTGAAATTGCAAGGACGCGTCACGTTTATGCACATTTCGTTATATGACAGAGAAGAAAGATATAACTGTCTCTGTCTGTCACACTAAATCTCTCTTATTCTTAATTTTTAAGAAGTTTCACTTCTACCACGTGTATGGTTTTGCACGCGCAATTTTTCTATGTACTCGTAAAGGATTTGATAAGGCTCCTGCCTTAAAAAAATGTGTAGTAATCAGGCTTTGTGACAGACGATAGTCTTTCTAAAACTCGATGACAGATGTGTTATTTACGCTAAGAAAGAAAGTAAGAAAGAAAAGAAAAATATTTTATTTGCGACACGTACAACAAACAGTCATAAAAAAGGAGAATTTAAAACTAATTTCGAACAAAAAAAAATAACGATTGTGCCTTACAGTAGTCGCATTATGATGTGTTGTAATATCTGACATCTCATTTTGGTAATAAGCAACATTAAAGGGGCGGGGCCTCGTCAAGGTCGTTTCTGACGGACAACTCCAGCACCGCGCCCGCTCATTGGTCAAATCAAATAGCGCGCTTCCCCGTCTTCCTGTTACTCTCACTGATTGCCACAGATTGCAGGGACGCGAGAGGAAAGACGTTCACAACGAAAAAAAAAAACGGAGGCTAAAAAGGCTTATCTCAGCATGATGCTGCGATAAACCTTTTTAGCCTGCGCTGGTATTCTGTAATACAAATACAATTCATGCATTTTTCACAGAGGAAGCCTACACAAACAAACCTTGGTTCCAATTCCTAAAACAACGTTGGTCGACCAACTTCGACAGTCTTGAGCAATTCTTCCTCAAAATGAAGATCAGAGATGACGAACTTGGGAAATACTTGAAGAAATATGAAAGGTTCCCTACGTTTTACCGAGCAGCCAATTTGAAGCACGGACATTGGACGAGGCCTTACTTCGACTGTGAGGGTCATGTTAAGCAGTGGGTCATTACATACGCCGCGCCTTTCTTCGGATGGGACAGCGTAAAAGTCAAGCTCGAATTCAAGTGAGTTGGGATTTTGTATTTATCAACCAACCGTGAGCGTGAATTCTGCTGAGGTCCAGGTCCGATCGCCAAGTCGGGCAAAATGTTCTTGGGTTTATCCATAAAGGCGTGTACGCAGGAACGACCAAAACATGGTGAACACGAACATCGAATATGGAAAATTTGGTTCGTACACACGGCTACACATCAAGCTATACATTTCCAGTATAAGCTGACCTCGCATTGTACGGAAATCCGATACAATGCGAGTTCAGCATAAACTGGAAATGTATAGCTTGATGTGTAGCCGTGTGTACGTGTAGACGTAAATTAGCAAAGCAAACACGAACAGGTAATACGGGCTGGTATCCGCATGTCCACGTGAAAGCGCGTATTTTGCGTATGGGTGGGAAAATCTGTTATTCGATCCACCCCAGCTCCTCAAAGAAGGCCAGCAACGCCTTGGCGTCACTGAAAATCTCACGTAGGGTACCTGGGTTACCGAAGTACTTGGCCCTGTATGTGGCGACCGCCGGGCAGTTTACAGCACATGAGCTGCTGTCTCGTCGTCCTCCATGCAGGCTCTGCACAGCGGACTGTCTGTGACTCCTATGACAAACAAGTGTTTATTAAATGACCCATGGCCAGTTACAGCTGCTGCACGAACACCATACAAACACAGTTACATAAAATAAAATCATATTAGTTTAGATTAAAGTCGCTTTCGTGTCTGTCTGTGTGGCCGCGTTGTTCTTCTACTAGGCAACTGATTTTGATACGGGTTTCATCATCATTTTTGAGAACTTATTCCGGAAGGTTTATGTAAAATACAATTATACTAAACTTACATATTATTATAAAAAGCAGGGGTGGGTTGCTAGTCCTACTTCCTACTATCCTAACCTGCTATAATATTTCTTTTATTATAATATTATAACTGCCTCGTTGGTCTAGTGGTCGCAAGCGCTACTGCTGAGCATGAGGTCCTGGGTTCGATTCCCGGGTCGGGCAAAGTGTTATTGGGTTTTTCTATCTGGAATTTCTCAGTAGCAGTCCGGAGTCTGGATTTGTGCCCGGTTGATGGCAATAGGCTCGCCCCCTATTACATGGGACTTAAACATAACTGGCGAAATGCGGGTGTGCCTGCTACAGGTACACCTCTGCCCAACCCTTCGGGGAAACAAGGCGTGATGTTATGTTATAAAAATATTATAAATGATGATGGATGGATGTTTGTTACTCTTTCACGCAAAACCTACTGAACGGATTTGGATGAAATTTGGTACACAGATAGTTTATAACCTAGATTAACACATATGATACTGTTTATCCCGATATTCACGGGATCAAGACTTATGCGGTAAAACTGCGGGATGCAGCTAGTTATTTATAATCATGTGTCTCCGAGCTAAGGTCGCCTATTTAAATTTCAGAGGAGTGGTAGCCGTTACAATGGCTCTGATGTCTTTGGACATCAACCAGTGTCCTGATGAGTACTACGTGCCGAACGCTTTCAAGGGCACTGATAAGTGCGACAGGAGTTCTTCTTATGTAAGTAGTATTTATTCTAGCTTTCCTAAATTGTCCATAAAGTAGGTATGAAGGCGATGCAAATGGACTCACAAAGACAAACATGATTTACGCTAATAATTTCATTAATTTAATCAAAGAGCCATTAAAATCGAGTCTAATGTTGCTTTCTGCATCAATTTAATGGAAGATTAGTATTTAATGACAGCTTTAAAAGTTCTGCGACTGGCTGTTAATGTATTAATGGTTGGTGGAATGAAATAAAACTAAAGCTCAGTGTGATAAAATGATTTTAGTGAGAAAATTATGAAATATATAACATAAATTGGAAACACAATCAAACCTGTTGACAGATATAGGAAAAAGAAAAAGAAAACCAATGAAATAAAAAAAAAAAAACTAAAAAGTTTACCACAACCAAGGAGTATGTAACAAGGTATAATTATGTAAAAAAAAATATAGTTTCAGTAATGTAGAAGAAGTAGAAAGAAAGAAAATACATTTATTTAACAATCCAAAAGTGCCTGTAAATGGTTTAATGGAAATTAATGCTTTGAGTTTGCAATAAACGTGACACATAAATAAAAAAATTAAACACGCGAACACAAAATGTAGCACTATCTTGTACCGGATGCGGCTTAATATCAGTATTTTACATTAGCAGCCATTTCCGCAACCGGTTAGGGCGATGTAATCTATGTGATTTAATAAAATACCTACAGCTCTGTCTGTTTGAGCATGAGAGATTATTTTCAGTTAGTGCGCCAAATTAAAATTCTCATGAGAATAAAGACGCAAAAATTATTGTAGGTTCCATTCTGTGAAAAGAAAATTGATGAAAGGCTAGGCTAGGCAAATAATATAAACCGCTTCTTCGTAGAATCATCCGTTTCTACACTCCAAAGGGATGAATCACCAACGAGGCAAACTAGAGTTTTCAAATCCAAAGGACAATACCAATATTAGTATGGAAGGTGGCGCGGCCATCAACCAAATCTTGTTTTTCTACTACAGATAACAAACGAAACTTATTTGACATGCATATCTCTAAACTCGGTCCGAAATAAGAGTTAGAATTTTGTATGTATTTATTAGCTTTGTAGGCAATTTTTGACTCCTAGGGTGTAAGGTTAGTGTTAAGTTACCACAAAATTGATAGCCGCTAAATGCTTTTGGAAATTGAATAGTCGGTACACCAACTCCCGTGCATTTCGGCCTCTCAGGGCCTTTCGGCCATCAGGCCTTTAACTCTGGAGTTCGCGCAATTTTTTTGTCGTAAAGCTAAAACTTCAAAACTGTTGTCAATTTGGCAAAAAAATTCACATAATATAGCTTGTAACATGCTGATTGAAAGCCTATATATATTATTATGGATGTAAAGTTTTAGAGCCAGCTTTAGAGATATAGCCATTTTTATGTTGAAGTCAGAAAGATGTGTGCACATAGGTTACCATTTCGAAATTTGAAGTCTCGACAAAAAGCCTGACGTTTGCAAAAAAAATCCGGATATTTTACTTTTAATCATATATTTTTCAGTAATCATATATCTTTTTAAAAGTAAATCCCTTTAAATTGAAAAGTCCGGAAAAATAAGCAGGCCGGACGTTGTCCGGACGGGGGGCTAAAAAGCCGGACAAATCCGGACGGATAGTAACCCTACGTGGACATAGTTTCATACAGCTTCAGCCAAACGTGCGCGTCAAGTACGTGGGACATGAAGCAGGAGCGTAAATAACGCGAAACGAAACGTGCACACCTGCGCGACTACAGTGCGAACCGAACAATGATCGGAAGTCGCCCGAGGCGAGCCGAGGATGCACGAAGTTATTCAAAGTGCCTCTCTACACTCGTTCTCGCCCAACTTCGATCAACTTCGTGAAGACGCGTTCGTCCTGCTTTGCCAACGCGGTAATCCCGCGTTACGGTCGCGTAGGTGTGCAAGGCGGCATTGATAAACACGAGCAGCGTCCGCCGCGCGACTGACGCTCCCGCTTCGCAGTCGCTTTGACCCAAGCTTTGTAGTATTTAAGATATGGATAACGTCATGAGCTACACAAAATATAATCTCTTTTTTTTCTTACTACTTGTTTATTGTTTAGAGCAGTGGTGGCCCAGTGGTAACGGCCGCGACTTACGAGTTGTAGGTCGTAGTTTCGAACCCAGACAGGCGCTTTACTTTGTGTAAATTATTTAATCCCCACTGCTCTCAAAAACGGTGAAGGAAAACATCGTGAGGAAACCGGCATGTCCTAGAACCGAAAATTCGAAGACATGTGACATCTACCAACCCGCACTGGGCCCGCGTGGTGGATTGCGGCCCACTCCCTCTCACAGAGAGGAGGCCTGTGTCCCAGCAGTGGGAACATTATAGGCTGATGATGATGATGATGACTTGTTTATTAAGGTATTTGTGTAACTGGTTGTTTTCCCGAATAAAATAAATAAATATAGAGAAGGATCACCGTACTTCATCCCTCCACCATATATTGATTGATCACTACCATTCCTTTTCCAGTGTGTCCCAATCCTGGGCCGTGGTTTCGAAGCCGGCGGCTACAAATGCGAGTGCCTCCAAGGATACGAGTATCCATTTGAAGATCCCATCACGTACTACGACGGACAGATTGTCGAAGCGGAGTTCCAGAACATTATCGCGGATAAGGAGACAAGGGTTGACATGTTTAAGTGCAGGTTAGCCGGCGCCGCGGCTATACAGAGTAGTGTACTTGTGTTATTAAGCGTTTTGTTCCTGGTTTTTAAGTTGAGGTAAACTGGTTTATGTGAGTTCCCACAGTGTTTTGACGACAGATATGCCCAGATTCTGGAACGAAAAAATCAAGTGATGCGATTGGATGTTGGTAATTCATTTAGTTTGTTACAGTGCGTTCATTAAAACTTGTCCCGTGACGCGATTGGTAGCACTGTTTTGTCAGTCCATTTTGAACTCTATTAGTATTGAAACTAAGCTTGACAAGCTGTGGTGCCAACATGATGGCAAGGGACAAGTTATATATAGCAAATTTGTATGTTTATATTCGTTCCAGAAATGGGGCGATAGTCATTTGATACAACTGTTGTGGCGTATTTAGATGGAATTGTTTTAACACCACAATAAAGTAAATCGCGATAATTTTATAGTGCGATCATGATTTTTCTTATTATATTTTGTCGTCAAGATCCAGTAGGAGCAGCTATCAATGTCGTCAAACATACAAAGTCGTTGAGAATTGGGAACAGTGCCTTAGATAGAGATGAGATGTTTAAGAGTTTCAATGGCGCTTGGCAGTCGTGTTTTATCATTATATTTGATATCAATAGTCTGAGATGATCATCAGTCAAGTTAGGCGGCCCGCAGACTTCGATCTGTTTGACTAATCTCAATAAGAAAAAAGTGTACTTTCGTCATATGATATACTATAAAACATATCAATATTAGTATCATAATCTTCAAGTCAAAGCACAGAATATTTAGAGATTTAGACTGTACTGAACAATATAGATCTGGTTATATTAGATAAATGTTATTATGACGGAATGCAATAAGCTATCACGGTAGATATCTCTGATGCATTAAAAAGGAAGAAATCTCTCGCTTATAAATGCGAATGTGACTCTCATGAGGGAAACCAGAACTATGCGGAAGTTATGATTGTCTAGTGAGGATAGGGGATGGCGCTATTCGTTCTGTATAGCTCCATCTCTTTCCTGCATTGGACCGATGCTGTGATGGTATTAACACTTCCCTATATTATGACAAACCTAGCTGGTTGAGGTATCTCTTCAGTACAAATATGTGGACTGGGCCCTCTGCCAATACAGCTTTTGAATTAGTAGCTATTACGTACCTACACGACTATGTTAGTATTCGTATTTTATTGAATCTCTACGCATTTACTTATAAGCTTTTATAATTTAGATGGTATCTATGCGTTTTCAGGATTATTTCCTACATATTTTTTTATAATTTTAATGATGACATTACTATTATTTTATTTTGATATTAATACTTATATTTTTACTTGGTTTTATAATAAGTACTTTTTATATTAGTAGATAGGTACCACCGGGGTAACGCATATCTAACCACTTTGAAAATGAAATCCCGTGCACACGACCCTTTTTTTCGTAGGTACTATAGCGGCCGAGCGCTGCAAGCAAGAATAGTCCTTACAGTGTACAGATATGCGTTTCTTCGATAGTACATGATAAAAAAGGGTAGTAATAAAAGCTCCGAAAAAAAATTAAAATATGAGCATACTCAAAATATGAAATTTACTGCTATAAATACAAATTTTCCGACAGCTAATATGCAAATGCAAGTAAAGAAACGATCGAATAAAATACTGAAAATTCCGAAAAATCAATACAGCGTTTGCTAACTAATTATTTTGTACACATGCCAACAAGCATACACCATGCATGCAATATGCAGCAGGCATGGTTTCTGTCACGGCTCCGGCGCTGCGGGGCTCCGGCGGTCCCACGCGAGCTTATCGTCGCAGGACGAGCGTTATAAAACCACCTGCTCCTCAGCTCGCGGGCCGCCTCGCCCCTCCGCGCCTACGCGGGCTTAAATTACACTCTCACTCTCTCTCTCTTACAAGACTACGTGGAGTCGGTTTTGCAGCGATTCGTTTCTGTCACTAAATTTTGTAGCACTTTTTTTGAAAATTTAGTACTACAGTCAACCACAGATTTTCGGAAGTTAATTTGTTTTTCGGAAGCTTTATTATTTCCCTAAAAAAAGCCGTCCATTTTAGACTGACAGTTTTTGTATTACAGTGTTTTTGTGTAACTACATTCATAGCAACTGTAAGATTAACGTTAGTTAAGTTTAAATAGTATATGAATAGTCTAAGTTTTAATATTATCTATAATAAAATAATGGCGCATGGTAGAACTTGTTTGGCACAGATATTTTTTTCTGGTGAAGTCTCCTTTTCACTCGTTCTGGCTGCGAATGTGTAGAAATCACAATTATATTATATCTTTAGAGGTATGAGGAACAGGGTGTAAGTTCACTCATTCTCTATAGAAAAGGGAGGATGGAGATGGAGATGGAGGCGACCAGATGGGTGTCGTGTCTGACGGACAACTGCCCAACGGTTGATGTCGGATAGTCATATATGTCTTTCGCGCGAAGAAAAGAAATTCTATTTAGTCCGTCAGTCAGACCATAAAACAATATTAGACACGGTATTTTTTGTTTATTATATTAATAAAAAATGACTTACGTCATAAGTAAACACACTCGATCAATGCACACACTACACACTCGTGACGTCATGGCATCCCCGCCCCGACCCTTGCTCGAGCCAGCCCGCGCCGCTGTGCCTGTAGCTTTAAATTCCGCTAAAATATTAATCCGATCCAGCCTGTCCCTTGCTGTCCTCCTCCCTCGTGTAGTCGCTTAGTTTCCAAGTTTTATGCCCTGGTTGGAGGCTTTAATTTTTTGAGGCAACCACAGGAAAGTCCGGTTAAGCAGCCGACAACCTAGGTTGACCTGGAAGATGCCATACAAAAAAAAACAAGGTAATCACAAAAAAAGCACACAATATTTTAATTTGATTAACACAACAATTCGGATTACTTTTCGCAAATACCTCAATTACTTCGTAAGGTTGACAATGCTTGCTAAAAAGTTTAATTAAAATAATATCAAGTTCATTTTAAGAATTGGCACGCAAGAACTTGGACGCTTTTTTGGCTTAAGCCCCTTGGCCCCCTACCTATGTTATGGGGTTTGGTTTCCGCACTTACAAAGCGTGCTGTAGGATTTCCAACTTTCAGCGCTTAGCCGAGCGTTGAAAATCCATCAGCGCTATTTTATTTAGGCATTCATTCAAAGCCTAAATCAAACAATCACCCATTATTAAGCAGCTCTAACTGTATACAAAAGGTAATACAGGCGACAGCTGCAGTATCTAAACAAATATTAAATTCCATTATATTTCACTATTGCTCAAAAGCTATGGCAGCAACTTGCCAAGAAGTAGGTTTTACATTGTGTATTGATGTTTGTTCCAAATCAAGAATATTTAGTTAGTTTAGTAATATAGAAGATTTAAACAGATCTTTAGGACAAGCAAAATTTACAACTAATATTACCGAATAGGTTATTTTTCACATTTTAAGATAAAACCTATGTGCTCTTGAACGTATTTTACATAGTTAATTGATTCAGGCGTGACCTTGCGGAAATCCATTATAAAATACAATAGACGTGGATATATTTAGTAACCTGTTCCGCTTAGCTATTTCTAAAGAGCCATAAAAACTCCTGCGCTCAGCGTGACAACATCCGTGTTCGGGACAAGTCAATCGTCATCATGAGGATGCCTCGTTGAGAGGTGAAACCCGTGTCGATTTCTTTCAGGAGTTTTTATGGCTCTTTAGAAATAGCAAAGCGGAACAGGTTACTAAATATAATATATGTAGGAGGTGGTGATCGACCGAAATAAAATCTTATTAACTTATTACTTCTTTAATTATTTTAAAAACTTCTTTTCCTCTCTCTCCCACACATACTCTCTCATTCAATTATCGCTGCTTATTTCTTAAAATTATAATGCGTTCGTAATTAACATCCTACATATATAATATTAATTTTTTCGTATTCTACTTATGTACTTTTAATAATCGCAAATAATGTACGAAAAGTATTGTGTATCAAAGAGGAAGTAAAATATAAGTTGAAGTTACTTTAAAGCTGGAACATTGTACATGTCAATATATTGAGAAATGTTATAAATAAGTATAATTATATTTTGTATAAAAGTTTAAGAATGTCCTAAATTGGGTACTGATCAATAAAAATTATGTTCTTTTTTGCGAATCAGATTAAATAACGGACTATTTAGCGATATAAATGAAGTTATGTCTGCGTCAGCAAACGGTTCTCTCGTTATATATAATTATGTAATGAGTTATTTTTGCCATTGATACGTTAAGAAGAAATGAAATTATAAATGAGTTTATTATTGAAATTCTTAGAACGACCTTTCCTTTGGTGTCCCCCCTTTAAACTTAGCAGGAAACATGTTTTGGATCCTATTACTTCGTCTCAAATTATGTGATGTTTCATTGTCTTCAGATAAAGTTAACTCATTGCCATTGTGATAAGAAGACAAACGTTGCTTAATGGACGGTACTCAGCGCGAGCATTGGCTTCGCGGATTTATTTTGCAAACACTGCGGGTTTTTTTTTAAATGTAACTAAAATTTATTCCTTAACGAACATTCGTTCGCGAGCACAGCTATTAAAACTAATATTCGTCATGTAACAAAAGCTCGCGAAACGAATGTTTGCAAAACATATTCGTGAAGCGAATACTCGCGGTGAGTACGTTCCTGTTAAGTAATGATTAACGGCTCCTAAATTTTTGACGTTTAAACGTCTCTTTAACTTGAAGCAATGTTTATAAATAAACCCGGAGGCGTCCTACACACTTGTTCAGGACGGCACATTCAGGCGGATACTGAGACTTACAACGTTTGTTTGCAACGTAACACGTTACAGTAGTCAGTGTAACGAGCCGAGCTTATAGATGTAAGGCCGGTTTAAAACCAATTAAACCAATCCATTTAAAACGAAATAAAACGTTTAAAACCGAAACAAACCATTTTTTTGGATTTAAAACGTACCTATACCTACCTAAGTTATAAAAACTATTGATAAAACTCTGTTTTGGTAAGTAAACATTTTTTCATTGTTTTCAAACGATATAAAAATCAATTTGATTCGGTTTAAAACCAAATTCACACTCTTGCACTCTCATTGACGTCGTCACTCATGACTCGACTACCTGCTCGCCTACCTACGCCTACACACACATAAACTGCCGCGCGCGGCCTTTTTGTAGGCGAGTTTTCAACCGTTTAAAACGATTTATTTGGGGTTTAAAACGGCAACATTTGATTTAAAACGTTTTAAATCGGTTGTTTTACATCTATAGCCGAACTGCTCGATGCGAGCATTGCGATCGCCTGTTTACAAACAAGTTAGTGCAGGTTGACGCGTCGTCGCAAGCACGTTTAGTGTATTGCCGTTTTGTAACATGAAATGGAGCGCGCTTGAGCCATGTGCTCGAAGCAATACACAAGACGCGGCATCTGTGACGCGGCGAACGCGAGTCTTGTGTATCGCCGTTTTGTAACCAAGCTCGCCTCGAATGATACATTACAAACAAATGTTGCAAGTCAGTCTCCGTCTTTCGATTCACATTGCAATTACTACATAACGGGTGTAAAAAGATGTTTATATACCTATTTGTAGTCCGTCATTGTTTTTTTTTTTGTAATTGATACTTGGGCTACCTTCTGGTTCAAGGTCAAAGATCCAATTTTCTATAACTTTTTGTCACGAAAACCCTCACCGGGAGCATTCGCCTGTAATAACAAGATTCGATTTTGAGCGTTACTATAACTGTTACATTACAGGCAAATGGGTGAGGGACCGCCTTTAAATGTTATAACTTAACTTTAAATACCTACCACACCTCCTGTACTGTCGCACCTATAAGCATAATGTTTTGCGTGCGCTACATTGGCCTAGTGGCCGTAAACAGTGATTTTTCATCTCCAATGTCTCTTGCTCAGTGCTACTTAGTATGTACAAATGCAGATAAAGATTTGACACCCTGTAAATTCGATTTTACTTACACCAAATTCAGAAGTGACTGATATTTGCACAGTCAACCTCACCGCAGTAAAGATGGGTGATTTTCATAGTTACCTAGTACTGATGTGCGACTGACCATACTATATTTTGTATTGATAGGTACATTTTATTTTCAAAATTAACAATTATCACCAAAAAAACACTAAAAGTAAATGCAATGAACCAATTATACAATGTAACGTTCAAATTTGTTTCTTTGTACCGAACATGCCACTCCCATTAAATACAAAGTTTGAACTTTGATTTCGCATAACATTTATTTTTGGCATATTAAGTACCAAAGAATGATGGCAGTTGCAGTGCGTTTTTTTTTCTTTCCACATTCCATTATAATATTTGAAGTGTATTTCGATGTTAGAATACCGTCCAACTAACAGTGCCTTTTTGTAATATTTGTAATTAAAACTTGAAAGTATTTCATGAGTTTTATTGTGCGTAGGGTTCTTCAGGTAAGCTGTAAAATAAATAAATTAAAAATATGGTGGAAATTTACGATGTTTTCGTAAAAAGAAAATAAGAATGCAGGCATGAATGTCCAAAATGCCTTGTTTATATACTGACGCTACAAAAAACAGTGTTATTAAAGTATGCACCACAGATATAGATATACCTAGATAACGCAAGAGCAACTACTTCGTGTGCCATTTTCGTGCCCAGCTTACGTACAATAATCGTAAGCTGCCACTTTCGCGCTCAGTCTGCATCAGTGCCTCGCTTGTCGGAAGTCAGTTAAAAAAATGAAAATGGTTAATTACGCTGTTATAAATTGTAAAAACTGTGCAAATGCGAGGAGAAAAAAATAAAAGAAACGTTTCCTAGTGTTTATGATGTCATAGTAGGCAGTAAAAAAATAGCACGCTTGGTTTTCATACAGATCGTGATACTTGCGTTATCTAGGTATATCTATATCTGTGGTATGCACAGTCAACCACACGTGTCACAACTTACTTCGAAGTAGTAAAAAGCTAGAGCGCACTAAAAACATGTACACACGGCCACACATCAAGCTATACATTTCCAGTTTATGTTGATCTTGCATCGTATAGGAATTCCGTTCAATGCGCGGTCAGCTTATACTGGAAATGTATAGCTTGATGTGTAGCCGTGTGTACTTAGCAATGCAAAAATGTTGACTCGAATCTTTTATAAAATAACGATTCAAATCGACTTATAAAGAATTAAAACATAATAGCGCCACTGTGATGATTTGATGAAACTAGGCTTTAACTCATCAATTCAACACCTTTATTTGGATTGCGTGTGCCTGCTAGTTCTAGCGGCGGTTTTAGTAGATCAAGTTTTGTGTTACCACAGGCATGCGGTTGATTCTAATTGGGCTGTACCCAATGATGATCGATCATCATTCTCTTGCCCCCTATTCCAATTTATTTCTTACATTTTTTTTTCCATTCTTCTCTATAAGAGCGGTTCTGCACTGCATTTGATCCGATTCCTAGAAATGTCGGTCCGAAGTAGCCATAGTACTATTTTGTATGAGGGGTTGCGCACTAGATCCGAATTCTGTCCGTCCGAATTTAGAACATGCCCAATTCAGATTGAACTCTGAATCGGATGCGGATCAGATGCAGTGCAGAACCGCTCTTAGTCGTAATCTCGGTAGTCATCCCCGTTCTAGCCATCATATATCACACAGTCTATCCATCGTTTCCCCAATGGTATTTTATGTAATTATCATTGACTGTATCTATTATTTCTGCATTCGGTTAGACTGAAAGCCGACCCTAAATGCCTTTTCATACGTCCCGGTTGCCGGATACCCGGCGGCTAAGTGTATGGACATGTACGCTATCTTTCACACGTATCAGCGAAGGATAACATATATGCCCATACAATTAGCTCCCGGGTACCTGGCACCGGCTATCCGGGAACCGGGAGGTATGAAAAGGGACTAATAGTTAGGAAACGACTGGGCAGATGATGATGATGTACCTACCTATTAGTTATGAGAAAACAATTAAAATATTCAACGTACTTGCTGTCGAGTATGACGATGTTTCTTACATATACCAGTACTGTGACTAGTCCGAAGTAAACTCCGATGAATATGATAATGTACGCAATGATAAACATGCGGAGTAATCCCATGCTGCGCCCGGATCACACATTTTCTGTTTTCTCATATTTACATATTGTGGTATTACGCATTTTTAAAGGGATTTGCCATTTTTTGAAGATTTTGTCTATAATATTTTTAATGAAATAATATTTTCCATCGTTCTGAGTTGAAACTATAATTTGGTTGCAAAATGTTTTTGACAAGCGATGTGACGTTATGTTTCAAAATTACCGCCGCGCTGAGCCTCATTTTAAATACGTTTAGAAATTAAATGATTTATTAAACATGTGGGCCGCGCCAGCATTAGCTACAATGTTTGTAAGAATCGAAACCATATTTAAGAGATATTATTATTTCGGTTTAGCTTATTTATGGTCTAAGGGTCTAAGCAAAAAATGCGCTTGGACGTGGAGTAGATGTAAGGCCGGTTTAAAACCAATTAATAAACCAATCCATTTAAAACCGAAATAAACCATTTTTTTTCAATTTAAAACGGTTGGTGTTAATGACTATGTTTTTCTAAATTAAAATAATTAAATTTTCTTGATTTTACTGAGGTAGAATAACGGAGTAACTAAAGACTCTCTGTTGGTAAATAAAAATTTTTTTCATTGTTTTCAAACGATATAAATAATCAATTTTAAAACCAAACTCTCACTCTCGCACTCTCGTTGACGTCGTCACTCGTGACTTGACGCAGCGTTGCCAGCTCGCCTACCCTACACACACATGCACCTACATAAATTGCCGCGCGCGGCCGCCGTGCCGCGCACGCAAGTAACTTTTATTTTTGTAGGCGAGTTTTCAACCGTTTAAAACGATTTATTTGGGGTTTAAAACGGCAACATTTTATTTAAAACGTTTTAAATCGGTTGTTTTACATCTATAACGTGGTGTCGCGCATAGGTAGCGCCTAGGTACAACGGGCTAAGGGTCTAAGATTTATCACAACTTGACTGCGGTCAACTTGTTAGACGAAAGGTCACACTTCTAACCTAAACTATTTGGTCGGAGTGCCATTATTACCACTAATAGAGTCTGGCCACGCTAAATCTGCATAAGTAGAAACACGGTGGAATTTGAAAATCAAGTTTGAATTTGAAAAACAAAAAAAAATAAAAAACTTATCAAATTCTTTTTTCGTAGGACAGGATGGTGATCCTTTTTTTTTTTTTTTTTGGGTGGGAAATTATCAAATAACTTCTCCCGCTCTGGGTGGAGCGGGAGGGCGTGTCAGACTCTTACTGACTAAAACCCACCCGTGTTCCTTCGGTTGCCCTGTTGCCGGGGGCCGCGATGTCCCTATCGGTTTTCTTCGAACCCCCGGCAGGCATTGGCCCTAGCGGACCCCGTCAATTCTGCTGACGTCTCTTTGAGGCGCGCGTGGAACACAACGCGCCGTCGACCCGGGCTTGGTCCTTACCGGACGGCGAGCTACCCATTGCTCACCGTCCGCAAGCCCGCGCCTACGGTGGCCGGAAATCGGCTCGCGATTCCCGCCCCGGGCGTCTCCTCCTGCGGCGAAAAAGAAAAAGAATTTAAAAACAAACAAACAAAACAGAAAGGAGGGGAGTGATGCGGGGTCGGAGTCCGACGCTGCATCTGGCGCGGAGGGCTCTAGCCAGAGCTCGGGGCGCGAAGTCGTGGGGGATAATCCGAAAATTATTCCGGAAGCGCCCCAATTCAGGAGATGGTGAGCGGTCCAGGCGGAAGATCCACACCAGCCGGCGGGGCAAGGCCCGGGCAAAAAGTACGGGTGTGGGTAGAGGACTCACCACCAAGGAGGGTGGTGAGCCGAGCCAGGTCAGCCCAGCCGAAATGGCCAAGCGAGCCGAGAGACTCGCCACGGAGGGAAACCACCCTGGAGAGACCAGCAGCGTGGCGGTCCCCTCAGAGGCCTCAGGGGGTGAGACGGATGCCGCTGGCGGCTCCAACTCGGAGGATGGTGATATTGTCCTACGAAAAAAGAATTTGATAAGTTTTTTGTTTTTGATAGGTTATTTTGTTTATATTCTGATTTATTTCTGGTAAAGAATAGTTTGATACAGTTTTGACATCGTATGGAGGTAGAGCATTGGCTCTACTTCCATACGACAGTTAAACAGTCGTACCTATGTACGACATAGTCTATTACACATAATCTATTAAGCAAAAATCAAAAGGCAAAATATCAAAATCATTAGATCTACTTACAACCCCAAAACTGACTTAACTGACTGACGTAAAAGTATACAAATATAAACTTTTTGGGGCTCCCCATTTATTCCATTGCAGACTAATTAGCGTGGCCAGACTCTAGTTATATTTAGATATGTTGTTAGATCGTGCTCATAACATAGATAGATTTCTAGTAAGATGGTTATGAACCGCTTTCATTTAACTATATTACTGTACCTATATATAACCCTAGAGATATAACTATGTCACGGCTATAACCATCTTTCTGCGACATATCGATTAATGGGAGAGCATGTTTTTCAACTAAAATGTGGGGGAAGCAGTCATAATAATAACCAGAATGATCACATAGGATACTCTTTATCCCGATATTCCCAAGAGATCGAGATTTATGCGGGTGAAACCGCGGGGCGCTGCTAGTAAAGCATAAAATTGTTAAAATGCTGCCATGGTCGAAAATTGTCCATCCCAGAATGTACTACCGGGATAAAAAGTATCATATTATATTTATGTTCTAACCCAGCACCCTAATTGCGTAATACAACACAATCACAATTTTTTTCGATTTGAAAAACATTGCTAATCCATTGAAAAATGTGAAAAACTAACGTTGAAAAAAAAAAACTTCTCAACAACGTAAATAACGCAATGAATGTTGTTGAACTGGCAAAATGAAACAAATTAGACATAATTGTTTACGAAAATAAGTTACGCAATTAGGGTACAGGATACCCCAATTACTTTAAAAAAAAAAAACAGGCATAATGAGTGGAGTTCTTGGTAATTTATTGAAACAGCTGAAAAGCAAGGAGTCTAGACAGTATTTAATGAGGGGTATTGAACTCTAAATTAATTCAACACTTGAAACTTAATGTGCGAACAATCTTTTTTTCCAGCAACCACTTCTGGGGTCCTTTAGCCAATTGGGGAATACCTCTAGCAGCAATTGCAGATATATTTAGTAATAAAAAGATCCAAGTTTTATAAGTGGGAAAATGGCACTTGGTTAGTGAATAATGTATTTTTACTGACTGTCTCGAGATCTATTACAAAGCTAGAATATTAAAATATAATAGAGCCTCTATATCTAAACTTATAATTAATCACTAATATTGTGAAGATGTAAAATTTGTTTGTTTGTTTGTTTATAATAATAATAACAACCCCACCGTCGTATCTCTACGTTGACGTCGTGGTCAGACTTGCGCGCCTGCGCTCCTGAACTCTGGGTCTGTGTCGGTAGTTTACTTTGCCGAAACAGGTCTAGGGTGAGAGCCAGACCAAGAGAGATACATAAACCTGCAGGGCAGCATGTGCAGAGCTGTCGGGCAGTAGCGACCCCACGGACCCTATCTCCCGGGAGAAGTCTTGTTCCTCACCTCTGGCTTGTCTTTATTGGCCGACTGGAGTGAACACTGACGAGGAACAGAGCTCCCACCTCATTCTTGCCTTTATTGGCTGGCTTGAGTGGAGGTTCTCAAGAGCAAACATGCTCGGAGGAAGGAAGTATTCCAGTAAGATGCTGGTAGGGATCTTGACCGTACTTTTCCGGGATTGTCTTGATAGCCGTGGAATACCTCTCCACTCCTCATGAGCACCTCAGGACACGTTGCCCCCTTGTCGCTACGACACTTTGTGCTAGCGACCGTTTTCGGGGGCCCATTCTTGGCGTGGTAGGACTTCCTGGTCGCACCACAATCGCATTTTGAATCAGGGTTAATAAGAATAAAATGTGTATAAAATGTTCATTATTATACCTAAGTACATAATAATTAAAAAATTGTACTATTATAGTCGGGGTACTTTATATAAGAAAACTCCAACTATTGTGCGTGTAAACTGTTTATATTGGTATATAAGAAACGACATGTACATGGAAATAGAGTGATACTTATCATTTAACACGGAACTTAATAGTGTAATAACAAAATGGACGGCTCGCGAGGCGCAAGAGTACGGTCGCCGAGCGCGTGCGCGGTTATAGAATGTTAGCAACTGACCGCCTGGCGGCGTGGGGCCGCGGCGTCATGTATAGTGTTGTGCCGATCGCAACTAGTCACGTAACTTGGCCGGCACACGACGAACTCTCGAAGTGCGGGGAGTCGATACTAATAGGGGTCGCGCTATACTATAAAGATTTGAGAGAAATTTAACAAAATAGGTGGCGCGGCTAAGAACGATACTTTCTGGCCGCGCCACTGCGTACACTGCAATATACAGGGTGACTTGTAATTTGACGTATTTCTTCCAGGACGTGATAGTGTGACTCAGTTGCAACAAATAAGGACCCCATAAAGCCTAGGCGAAAATTCATGGGATTCGAGAAAACCCAATCTTTATGTTATTTTGGAAGCATTTCCAGAATTCGTCACTAAATATCACTTTTCTCTAAACTCTCAAGTTGAATGGTCTTCATTGCTTTTCCATGGGATACCTAATACTTTTATAAATCCGGGCCGGGAATCGGCCTGGGATTCCCGACGCCCAGGACGTCTCCTGCGGCGACTAGGGGCGTGAGGGCGCGAAATTTGCCTCTCCCTGACGCGTTCCGCTTTCTCCTTCGCGAGCATCAATGCTTCGAAGAAGGAGATGACGGCTTCCCATGCCCTCTCGCTCCGTACCATGGCCTGGATCAGGGCTGGACGCGAGAGATAACCGCAGCCGAATGCCTCCACGAGGACATGGCGGTGCCCCGCCCAAGCCGGGCAGACCTCCACCGTATGGTCCACCGTGTCCTCCGAGCGATCCCGGGCGTTTCCTCCCGCCTTATCCGGAATAGGAACCTCCCGAAGAAACCGTGTCCGGTGAGAACCTGCAGCAGGTGGAAGGTGAGGATTCCGTGGCGCCTCTCTAGCCACTGCTCAGAGAGGGGGCTTATTGCCGCAATTGTGGTGTGCCCGTTATGCTGACTTGGAATTTTTATTTTCGTTACAGTTCCAAGAGACCGTAGATCTAAGTTTTTGATATCTATTTCAACTGGATGCCTCCACGCGTTCCTGAGAAAAAGGGTCTTGACAGACAACGAAGTCATCCTTTAAGGGTTCCAATGTTTCATTTTGAGGTACGGAACCCTAAAACAGATTTGTTATCAGCCTGTTACCTTTTCATGCCGTAATGGCTGAACGGATTTTGATGAAAGGCATACAGATAGGCCATGACCTGGATTAGGACATAGGATACTTTGAATCCCGGTAGCACGTTCCTGCGAGATATTTTCCGACATCCACGCGGGCGAAGCCGCGGGCAAAAGCTAGTATATCTATAAGGCTTTCATTAAAGTCATTCACAACCGTATTGACGCAATATTAGACTCACACCAACCACCAGAACCGGCCGGATTTCGCCCAAGTTTTTCCACCATTGACCACCTTCAAACCCTTAATCAACTAATAGAAAAATACTCAGAATTTCGGAAACCTTTATATCTGGCTTTCGTGGATTACGCAAAGGCTTTTGATAGCATCAACCACAGCGCAATATTCTCAGCCTTACGAAGCCAAGATGTAGAGGAAACCTATATAGAACTGCTTCAAGTAATTTACAACAATAGTACGGCTAATATTAAACTGGACTCTTTAGGAACTACATTCAAAATTACCGAAGGAGTAAAATAGGGTGATACGCTCTCTCATAAACTTTTCACTGCTACGCTGGACGAGATATTTAAACAACTTACAGAGTCGTGGGCACTGAAAGGCATCCGGGTTGGCAGCAAAATGCTATCAAACCTCCGTTTCGCTGACGATATCGTACTTTTTGCTTCTTCTACTGATCTACTTCTACAAATACTCCAAGAACTGAGCACTGCAAGCCTTGAGGTTGGACTGATGATGAATTGGTCAAAGACTAAAGTCATGTCCAATGCCGCTAAAGATAAAGTCGAGAAATGGGCAGGAGATGCAATATGTCGACGAATATATTTACCTGGGCCAGCTAGTTTCCTTCCAAAACAGACAGGACAAAGAAATTGACCGTCGCGTTGAAAATGCCTGGAGAAGCTACTGGTCCATGAAGGCGCTATTGAAGGGTGACCTCCCAATGTCTCTAAAGCGTAAGCTCGTCGACATGTGTATCCTGCCTATTCTAATCTATGACGCTCAGACTTAGTCTTTGACCGAGTCTCAGAAGTCCAAACTTAAGGTTTGCCAAAGAGCGATGGAGCGTAGCATTTTGAACATAAAACTAATGGATCGAATTCGTAACACAGTAATACACTCGAAGACAGGTATCGCTGATGTTGGCGATAAGACCGCAAGGCTGAAATGGGACTGGGCGTCCCGCGCGGACAGGATGCATCAGGACAGATGGGCCAGGGTCGTCACGCAGTGGGTGCCTGAAGACGGATGTCGTCACTGAGGCAGGCCTAAGAAACGCTGGCGCGACGACCTAGACTCTTTCTTGACCGATTGGCCAGAAAAGGCAGCAGACAAAGACGCATGGCGAAGTATGGGGGTAACCTTTGCCCAGCAGTGGGACAGAACAGGTTAAAAAAAAAAGATACGATTTTGATTTGTTGATTTGTGCAAAATCTACTTAGGTATCTATACTATAATATGGTGATCGTTATTTATTTATTTATTATACAACCCTTAAATCTAGCTTTACAGGTTGCCCTAATGCGATAGTTAAGTACAAAATACTATTATAAAATAAATTCACAACAGAATAAATAAAACACAACACCTAAATTTAACTTAATTATAACATAACACTCTAGAGGTTGCCAGAGTAAAGTCGTTCAGTGTACTCGAAAACAAGTTTATTCTATCGGCTACCGCGTTGAGCGTGCACACCGCGCGCGTCAGCGGTGCACGACTGCCTCGGTGGTCTAGTGGTAGCAAGCGCTACTGCTGAGCATGAGGTCCTGGGTTCGATTCCCGGGTCGGGCAAAGTGTTATTGGGTTTTTCTATCTGTAATTTCTCAGTGCAACCGGGCACAAATCCAGACTCCGAGCTGCTAGCTCGGAGTCTGGATTTGTGCCCGGTTGATGGCAATAGGCTCGCCCCCTATTACATGGGACTTAAACATAACTGGCGAAATGTGGGTGTACCTGCTACAGGGACACCTCTGCCCAACCCTTCGGGGAAACAAGGCGTGATGTTATGTTATGTATCCGCTCTAGCATCGTACTGTATTTGGCTTCACTGGGACTCCAAATAGCCGCGTTGTACTCTCTTTACCAATGCTTCGTATAAGGCTCTTAGAGCACTAATATTTGAAAACACATTTGCCTGTCGCAAAAAAAAACCTAGGTTACGATATGCAGACCTCCACGATATGTTTCCGAAAGTGCAAATCAGCGGTGAACCGAATGCCCAGATCTTTGACCTCCATGACACGCTGCAGCGGTTAACCTTCTATGAGGTACTCATGGTGAAGCGGGGTACAGCGCGAGTGAACGAAAGCACAGAGCATTTCGCCACGTTGAAGTATAGTTTATTTTCCTGGCTCCATTTAGTGACTCGATCTAAATCCTGTTGCAGTATGTCATGACCGTCATTCTGTTTCACTACATGAATCAACTTTAGGTCATCAGCAAAGAGTAAGCAAGTTGACTCATTGACTACTTTCGGTAAGTCGTCCACCACAAGAATAAAAAGGAACGGCCCAAGATTATTTCCTTGGCTGACGCCCGATCTGGTGTAATAGATCTCAGAACAGCGTCCGCCACAGTCAACGTATTGACGCCTGCCGCGCAGGTAATCGGCGAAGAATTAAATAGTATGTGGTGTGAAACCCATGTTGGCTAATTTCAACAGCAGCACATCATTATCGACTGTGTCAAACGGCTTCTGAAAATCTAGGTAGGCTACATCCACCTGTAGTCCAGCGTCAACAGCTGGCACCAGTTGCGTCATTAGGTGAAGTAAATTTCCTTTTGTACCCCGCCCAGGCCGGAACCCGTGTTGCGCATCAGACAAGTGTATATAAGTATGTATGTTGTATTTTTAAAGTGTGTTCTTCAGCTTTTAAGTGTCGAAGTAAGAATGAGTAGTTATGTTGTTGTACAAAATATAAGAAATTAGGTTATCATAATACAAGGGTAGGTATATTTTTAAATACTACTAGCTTTTGCCCGCCGCTTCGCCCGTGTGGATGTCGGAAAATATCCCACGGGAACGTACTGCCGAGATTTCATACCTAATAATAACAGAGGAAAACGTCATTGACTCCTACCGCTGCGCCCGCGTTGCTCCGCGTAATTTTGAAACTGTGATATCTTTTAAACTATTAATTTAAATGACACGATTTAATACTGTACCGGTCAAAAAAACTTCGGAAATAAAAATATTTTTTTTATCAAATTCTGAAAGATAAAAATGGTTATTGTGGGTCATCCTTAGAAGATAGTGTTGTGTATAAGTATGTATGTGAGTAGCGATGCGCGGCCTTGTGGAGACGGCGCCGCGCAGCGCCCCGCACCCTGCGCTCCCCACCGCGGGCTTGCGCACGCATGTTTAAAATAAAGCGTCAGTGCGTTCACGGCCCCTTTTCCGTATGTAACAGATAGACATATGCCATCGCGGACTTTTTTGTTGAACTTTTTAAGATGAACAATATCGTAGAATATAAATTTGACGTATCTTTTCCGGTTAACGCAGCGTACGCCAGTAAAGCTCCCAGTCGGCATGATTTTTTCCGACTTCTTCAATAATAATCGTCATATTTCAGCCAATTTACACAAAACCTTAATGAATTATACACTAAAACCTTCCGCATGGATCACTCCGTCTATTGGTGAAAACCGTTTGAAAATCCGTTCGGTAGTTTTTGAGTTTATCGCGTTCAGACAGACAGACAGACAGACGCGGCGGGGGACTTTGTTTTATAATAATTATGTAAGGATAAGGATTTATTGTGATTTTTAAGATTTATTATAAATACTCTGTTGTTGATCCGTTTTTTCAGTTTTTTTTTTGTGTTCTCCAAACTCTGATAAAAGCAGTAGCTATTCAGTGCTGACCTGCACACTTTCACTATCGCAGCCGCCATCTTGGATTTTCATTTCGAACCCCACAGAAAAAATTACCATTTTACTTTCAAAACAAAAAGGATTTTTTTTTTGAACAAGTAGTTAATAATTGTTGATTTTTCCATGGACCAAAATAGATTTAAAAGGGTGACAATAGTATAATGTACCTATACATTTAATATTTTCAATGGACAAAAACAGGTTTTGAATTTACTAAATGCAGATCCCTTCTGATTTTATAAAGGCTGTAGACGACCGGTAATTTTTTCGTACGCATAAAGGTGAGTATACACTAGAGCATTTTGTCGATCATTTCCATGAAATGTAACGTTCTTACGAATGGTACAAGAAAAACTCAATAAAAACTTTTTATAATAGGCACTACCTATGCAGAGCGTTTAGGTTAAATATCAGCATAGAAAGTATTAAAAAATCCTGTTTAAAATAGAGTAGCGCGGAAAAGTACCTAGCGGGTTGGCGTTGCCCAAACCGGCCTTACTTCCACGTTGAAAGACAAGTGCTCGTGTACAGTGTTTCTTTTACGTATCAAATTACTTTTTTTTTTGCTAACCTATTTTGTCCCACTGCTGGGCAAAGGTCTCCCTCATACTTTTCCCGTCTTCCTTATGTTGTGCCTTCTCCGGCCAGTCGGTCAGGAATGAATCCAGATCGTCACGCCAGCGCTTTTTAGGCCTGCCCCGTTGCACATACTGGTATTTGCAACATCTAGGCGGACAAAATTATTTTTGTGTATAATTGGAATTTAACTAACCGAAATAAGAAAATGTTTTAACCATTTTCTCCACATAAATAAAACTCAAGGTAGTATTTTACACATTTATTTACAGCAATATAATCCTAAAACAAACAAAAAATATATTTTTATTTTAATAGTTAGTTTAGTAGTTAGTTAGTTTAGTTTTTATAAGCATCAACATATTCGTAAGAAAATAAAAAAATACGATATACCCTACTGTTCATCGCTTTCTGACGAATTTTCAATGATATTCGGTTCCGCAGAAACGAACATGGCTATGGTCTCAGGCAGGAATGTGTTAGATTTCCTTTTTTTAATCTCTCGTCTGCTGCTTAGAAGAGGATCCGAGCTCAGAATAAGACGATTAAAAACATCCTGATTGCAGCTTTCTCTAGAAAATTTTCTGGCGAAATCTGTCCGGTACGCTCTAAAATGTTTGTTGCGAGCCTCAGCTGCCTCCTCGAAAGTTGTCCAATCGGTAGTAGAGCTTTTTCAATGATTACCGCACCATGTACCAACACTTTGTGAAGTGTTGGCGTCATGGGATGCCAGTCATATAGTCGTACATAGAGACGAGCTGTATCTAAGGCATACTTTTCATATTTAACTGGGTCAATTTTGTGCCCACTCGAAATGGCTTCCAATATGACCTTTAGCCTGTAAATCAACTCGTAATCAATCCCCGTAATTTCCGCAGCTAAACGCGGGTTCTCAAAAAAAATGTTGCTCGTGTTGCCATCATTTGTATTTCCAACATTGGATTTAGGCATGTCCACTATTAAACCTGCTACCTAATTGCGTAATGAATTTTTGATTACCATTCGACTAGAATTTATTTTAACTTGAATCGAATTGCTTTGATTTGACGTTTTTGGAATTGCGAAACACAATTATTTGTGTTACCAACTGCGGTCTGTTTGAGATTCTAAAGAGTGAACGAAAAGTGCCTAAAAAGGCTATTATTCGAATTGCATAACCATTTTGATAGTTGTAACTTTGTTTCAAAACAACGAGTAATTTTTTTCATCCGTCAAATGAAACAGAAGGCAGTCTAGTGGCCTCAATCGATTTTACTTAGTAATCTTTTTGGGATTAACTCATGAAATCTCCATAATTATTACGAAAAAATTTAGGTAATAGCCTTCCTGATAAATTGTGAATGTGTTTTATGTAAAACCTCAATGATAAATCAATATTAATGGTACGAGTATGTTAAATATCGAAGCAACGAGATCGATTTTTAATAATAATTGTGATAGTTTTCTTCTGTTACAAGTGCTTACAACATAATCTAAAGATAAATATTATGATATTTCAGAAACGAGGTATTTTTGTGGCATTTTAACGAAAGACAAATTCGCACCTCGTACTGTAACAAATTTATCATGAGCCACAAGCTTAGCAACCCAGTCGAGCTTGCATTGGAAAAGCGAAAACTTATAATAGAGGAAGAACAAAAAAAAGCAGTTTGAAAAATTGTATACATTCAATGGAATATGTAAGGACATCGATGAACATACACACCACTATACATAGATCTATTGCCACATCATTGTCTGTTTAAGGTACCTACTTAATATCAACACTTATTATTTTCTTTCTAAGTGTTGAACATTGAATGTGTGGCACAGCAACAATGTTACACGCAGGGGTTTATTCATAAACATTGCGTAAAGTTAAGTGACATTCAAACCTCAAAAATGTATGGTTAAACAGTTGCTAATCATTACATGACTATATGCAATGTTTATAAATAAATCCCATATTGTTTGTTGGTGAATACGAAATGCACCATCAAAAACTTACCATACATATATTTTCAGTTGCCTAACCTACTACATAAATGAATATTTACTTAGCAATTATAACAAAGTAAAGAAAGTAGGTAGGCAACTGAAAATATATATATGTACCTATCTTAAATGTTTTTTAATAATTACTAATAAAATTATTGTTAAGTAAGTAAGAATATCAAAGTAAATTGTTGCCTACATTATGGGAGGGGCTTATTAGACTTAGTGGATGGATGTAACGGATGGTGGAATATATTGAGGATTTACTATTCTTTTTTTTTTCAGGTGTTAGGCTCAACTACATTATTCAGGATTTTTTTTAACTTTCTCTCATGCACTTACAGCAAGCAGTACATACATAATCCATGATGATTTCCACAGGAAGACATTAGATTCCGAATTCCACTAATCCTTACACTATGTTTGTTCCAATTTCCTTTTGCCCCATGTGCAAATATTTTATTTTAATGTGAATAAATGCTATTGTCAGGTTATAACAATTTAATAAAACTGTTTTATTTGTTTACCATAATTTATTTCTCTCTATTTCCTTAAACCTAATTTCCTTTTGCCCCATGTGCAAATATTTTATATTAATGTGAATAAATGCTATTGTCAGGTTATAACAATTTAATAAAACTGTTTTATTTGTTTACCATAATTTATTTCTCTCTATTTACTTAAACCTAATGAATGACAGTTAATTTAGGTAAACATCTCTAAATAGTATTATTATAATAATCAATTGTCTGTGTTTATAAAAAACAAATAGTATTCAATTCTTAAATATTTCATTTAAAGTTATTTTTATTTGTATCTCTTCATAATTAAAACACTTTATGAAAGATTACACTGTTATCAGTTAACACAATAGGAACATGCGTTTGCTATACTCAACAGTTTAATAAAAAAAACCGGCCAAGTGCGTGTCGGACTACGCACAATGAAGGGTTCCGTAGTTGAGATGAATTTATTTATTCCAAGAACAAACTTAACATTGTAGTTGAAAAACATGTTCTCCCATACATTCCAACTGCAAATCGTCGCTCGGCATCCAATACCGCGAATGTGATATTTTTAACGTTTTTTTTTAATAGCAGGATCACTTATTTGAACGTGTAGAATGAAATAAAACAAATATCTGATTTTCGTAAAAAAAATCACTTTCGCGGTATATATATAACAATAATCTAAATCTAATACCTTTAAACGAGCTCAAACTCAAACTCAAAGCATTTATTTCAAATAAACCAATTACAGGCACTTTTGAATTGTCAAGGGGTCGGTCAGTCAGAAAGATGAAGCTAGTTGCCCATTCCAAAGCGTAGTTGGTACCTATGGAGAAGAACGGGCAAGAAACTCCACGGACACTCTTTTAAATCAGAATATGGTTACAAAATATTGGTTACATCATTCATGTTGAAGTTATACATGTGAGAACGATGCAGAACGTTAAAAGCGTCCGTAATAGAAAATGAAACAAATAATACAATTCAAAAATTAAATTAAAATAAGCCATGGCAGCTAAGAGATGACCAGTCCCTACTGACAGCGCCCGTTCACGAACATGACGCATGGATTAGCACCATTCAGCTCAACCATTTTGAAGGGAGCTAAATGATCCAACACACACGCCACCGTCAGCGAGACATTAGAGTGAGCATGACATACTCTCAGCCGCCAGGGCACATTCAAGTCAATGAAAGACGTACCTAGTAAATGGTAGCTTTATAGTAGGTACATAGTACTCACACATGTGTTATGCAATTATACAATGCTAAGGGATTGAATCTATACAATGCAAATAGTTTTTAAAATCTTCAGCAGTTCCAACAGTATTTTCAAATGCTAATCAATTAGTTTATGCGCCCTTGTGGAGCAGGACCAGCGTTCGGCCAAGCACTTATATCAGCAATGTAATCCCCCAACTTATAATATGCTTGGCTGCATAGTGTGCGTTTTATATAAGATTTAAATTTCGTTTCATTCAGCTGAAGTATGTGAGGAGGTATTTTATTGTAACATTTTAAACAGTACCCCATGAAAGATGAGTCCACTTTAGCCAGTCTGAAACCCGGTTGAACTAATTGATCCCTATTTCTAGTGATATAATTGTGTCTTGCACCTCTTTTACTAAAAAGATGTAGATTTTTCCTTACGTACATAATGTTTTCATAGATATATTGACAAGGTACCGTCATGATGTTAATATCTTTAAACAGTTCCCTTAGAGAGTCGCGCCTGCGGAGGCCATATATGGCTCTGATGGCTCTCTTTTGCAGAATAAAAATAGACTCGATGTCTGCAGCCCGACCCCATAGTAAAATACCGTACGACATAATACTATGAAAGTAACTGAAATAGACTAGCCTCGCGGTATCTACATCAGTAAATTGACGGATTTTTCTCACAGCATATGCTGCTGAACTTAGACGTCCTGAAAGGGATGTTAAATGAGGACCCCATTGAAGCCTTGAGTCGAGCGTGATCCCCAGGAAAACCGTTTTATCGACAAATTCTAGTTTCTCTTGATTCAATACTATCTCACAATTACTACTTTTGACATTTGGTAAAGAAAATCTTATGCATTTAGTTTTTTTACCATTTAATACTAAATTATTAGCAGTGAACCAATTTTGGACCTGCAGTAGGGTGTTATTTACGTCGTCAAGATTTGATGCACGTCTATTAATTTTAAAAATTAAGGAAGTATCGTCAGCAAATAACACCATTTGTGGTTGGGTTTTTAACAAATGGGGTAGATCGTTAATATATACTAAAAAGAGGAAAGGACCCAATATTGATCCTTGTGGTACACCCATTTTTACTTTTAAACCGAGTGAATTGACACCATTTATTTGAACTTGCTGCTGTCTATCATTTAAATAGGATTTTATTAAACTGAGCGCAAGTTTTCCAAGTCCGTAATGCTCAAGTTTCGAGATTAAGGTTTCATGGACGACGCAATCAAATGCCTTGGAGAGGTCACAAAAAATTCCTATGGCGTCTTGGGCCTCTTCCCACGCCGTAAATATGTGCTTTAATAAGGTGACACCGGCGTCAGTCGTACAACGTCCCCTGGTGAAACCATACTGTTGATCATGTAAGATTTTATTGGTGTTAAAATGATTGAGCATTTGATTAAGCATTACTTTTTCAAACACCTTGCTGAAAACTGGCAACACGGATACGGGTCTATAGTTATTGGTGTCTTTACTGTCCCCGGATTTAAAAAGTGGTATTACCTTACTATATTTCATTAGATCAGGGAAGACTCCTTGATCCACACACAAATTAAATATTAAGGCTAAGTACGGCGCTATAGTCTCAATAATTGAGGTACAAACTTTGATAGACATTCCCCATAGATCTTCGGTTAATTTGATCTTAATTTGCTTGAAAGCTTTTATTACTGATATGGGGTTTATATGTTTGAATTTAAATTCAATCGGGCAGGATGAAACGTTAGCTCTTAATAAATCAATAGAACGCGAGGGCGGGGAATTTAAGGTTTCAGTAGTTTTAAGTGGGATACTGGTAAAGAAATTTACAAATTCTTGAGCAACTTCTTTGTTATCGCTTATGAGACCATGTGAAGTTTCTAGTGTGAAATTATTATTTTGTCTTTTATTCCTGTTAGTCTCATCATTGATAATTTTCCAAACAGTCTTTATTTTATTATCGGCTGATTTGATCTTGTTGCTAATGTACAAGGCTTTAGCTACCTTGCAGGTATTTTTAAAAGTTTTAGAATAAGTAGCAACGTATTTATTAAAAGTTTCAGAGTTAATATAAGGCTTAAGGCCATACAGCTCAAACAATGTTTCCCTACTTTTCCTAATACCCTTAGTTGCCCAATCACTGAACAAAAAATTTGGGCAAATAGTTTTAGTTTTCTTTTTTAAAGTATTATTGAACTCGGTGCGCACTACCGAAAAGAATTCCTCATATAATTCTTATATAATATGTATATATAATCTGAATCTCGGAAACGGCTCCAAGAATTTTTATTAAATTTTGTATGCTGGGGGTTTCGGGAGCGATAAATCGATCTAGCTAGGTTTCATTTTTAGAAAACATCGTTCAAAAAAATATGGTCATCCAGATATTTTTCTTTATTCATGTAACAAGGACTCATTGTGTTAGTAAACTTATGAACTATGTTAGCTTATTTTACCAGGTCACTTAGAAAGTTTTGCGACAGTTTTTGTCTATAGAATACTGGCTGGTTTTGATGTCAATTAAAACTATGACTATTTATTACAAAAAAACAAAACATTCCAAATTCGAAATTCCCTCCACATTTTTTTACGAGCAAAATCAAAGACTCTGTCTTACTGAAAACTGGATTTACAACGAGAACATTTTCGCGCGATGATTTTGTACAATTTCAAATGTCGATTAAAACCAGAAGAATCGTTTGAAAGACTTCGAATGGTGTTCATACTGGTGACTGTTTTCCGCTGGTTCAACAAATTTATGGGTGGTCGAGTAATTTTGGCGGACAAAGAAAAAAGTGGCCGCCCTATGACGGTTGTTACATAACAAAACGTGCTGGCTGTGAAAAATTTAATTCAAGAGAATAGGCGAATTACATATGAAGAGGTTCAGCATATACTGCCGATTGGATCGCGGCACAGCGGACAGAGCTCCGGCGGGATCTCATGGCGTCATGGAGGGTGCGATTGTCGCAACCCCGCGCTGGGCACGCCACAATTGCGGCGATAAGACCCCTCTTTGATGAGTGGCTTGAGAGACGCCACGGCGTCCTCACCTTCCGCCTGACGCAGGTCCTCACCGGACACGGCTGCTTCGGGAGGTTCCTGTTTAGGATAAGGCGGGAGGAAACACCCGGGTGTCACCATTGTGTGGATCGGCCTGAGGATACGGTGGAGCATACGGTGGAGGTCTGCCCGGCTTGGGCGGAGCAACGCCGTGTCCTCGTAGAGGCGATTGGCGGCGGTGATCTCTCGCGTCCGGCCCTGGTTCAGACCATGGTACGGAGCGAGAGGAAATGGCAGGCCGTCACCTCCTTCTGCGAAGCGGTAATGCTCGCGAAGGAGGAGGCGGAGCGCGTGAGGGAGAGGCAAATTTCGCACCCTCACGCCCCTAACCGCCGCAGGAGGAGACGCCCGGGGCGGGAATCGCGAATCGTAACTAATTTCTTCTGCAGTTACGTCATTATTTTCCTTGACGAAGCGAAATCTTATAGGACGACAAAATCTTGGTGAAGAGGGCGTCGCGTTTTCCCAAATGACATTGTTTTTATCTCCGCAAATTAATTGTAATAGCACAAAGCAGCTTTGGAAGATGTTTGCGTCGGAATCGTCACTTTCAATTTTCTGCTTAAATTGTGACTGCTGCGACCCATCACAGCCCCATTTACTAATTATGGTTAATGACTCCCGCTCCTCTTGTTTCTTTAATGTTACTAGGACCTCTTCTAGGTACTCAAATAATCTTTTAATCGTAATGTCGATCAGAGGTTGTAGTTGGGCTTCAGCACTTATACTTGTGACAGAACACGACTCTTGCGGTGGATAACATTGCTTTTTGGCCATCTGTAGGCGACTGTAGCATGGGAAAAATTTCTTGTTGGTTTTTCTTATTATCTCGTATTGCCCTTGAGTCAAGTCGGCATCGATAAACATTTGTAAAGCTTGCATTGGTGTTAAGGGAGGTTGCTCATTACCAGATTCCTTGTTAAGGTATGCTTTTTATATTTAGTAGCTCGTTTTGGAGAACTGGTAATATCTTTCAGGACATTCAACGCATCCCTTTTGCCAGATTTTCCCAACTCCACTTGCGCAGCATGTAGAATTACATCCTTTTCAAAAGTAGAGCGGAGCTTTTCCGTCTTTCGCCTTTTACTTCTTTCACAAACCTCTTCAAATGGTTTGGATGGCCGACCGGATCGATTTTGTATGTTATCAGCAACAGGAATTTCAAACGTTCCCTCCAGCCATGATTGGTTAGATTGTACGAAAATATTTTCTTTGTAATGAGCTTTGATCCATTTTTGTTTCATTTCAGATTTAAAATGAGCAAAATTACGTTTAAAACCAACAATTTGGTCGTTATTGTAAGACTGGTCTGATAACAGCTGGTTCCTTAAACAATCCAACTTTGCATCTAAATTAGGCAAATCGTTGTTTTTAAGGCGATTGAATAAGTATTGTCGGGTCACAATCCTTACTCCTGATGTCCCTTGTGAGCCTAAAACAAGCATAAACCATGTAGAAGTTACATGGAAAAAAAATTCCTTTTTAAAATTATATTGTGTGTCATAATGATTGATAAAAAAAAAGACTTATCCGGACGTTTCCGGACGTAATTGTTTTGTTATTTAAGACAATATTATATGTAGAATAACTTGTAATAAAAATCATATTGTGCCCACATTGGAGTATTAAATTTACTTATTTTTGTAAGTTAAATTATTAAGATGTTTATCAGTTTAGCGTAATATTTTAAACACATTTCTTGAGTTTCTTACCTGCTTTATGAGTATCCATCACTTTAAAATTGCAATGTAAACTGGAAGAATTGAAAACTGTGCTTCAAAGTTAACACTTTTAAGAGCGCGTCGAGAACAGATACATACGTGCACGTGGCAAAGCAATCGAATTCCGACTGACGTTACGCGAGCGGGAAGCACGGTGGGAGGGGGTTTGCGCTGGGGCATTGTAAACACGTTCGTTATCTTTACCTGGAATCGGTTTTTAGGGGTATCAATGCAATTTAGATTTCGAGACTTTTGTCCGCCTAGATATTGCAAATACCAGTATGTGGCAACGCCCGTCATCAGGCAGCCATTGTATGGCGATCCTGGATTCCTGGCCCATCTCTTTTGATGCATCCTATGGTGTGACCCGCCTTTCAGACTCGTAGACTTATCACTAACATCGGCGACACCTGTCTTGTATTATGGTGTTGCGAATTTTGTCGGTGAGTTTGATTTTTTTAATGCTACGCTCTATTGTTCTTTGGCAAACCTTGAGTTTAGACTTCTGAGCCAAAGACCAAGTTTGAGCGCCATAGGTTAAGATAGGCAGGATACACATGTCGACGAGCTTGAGATTTAAAGAGATTGGAAGGTAGCCCTTCATTTGCGCCTTTATGAACCATTAGCTCCTCCAGGCATTCTCGACTCGACGGTAAATCTCTTATATCCCTATACCTATTTAAATAAATATTTATTCTACAATTTTCGTATTGGTTGACTGGTAGAAAATGCCTATGGCATTAAGTCCGCCTCTGTACATTTATGTGCTTAAAGTATTAAATAAATAAACAATGATGCGTCTAGGGATTGCAATCCAGCGTCTTTTTCAATCCGGCCGGATTCGGGTGTATTTTCATCGATCCGGCCAGATCCGGCCGGATCCGATCGGATTGATAAAATCAGGATAATTTTCGCTTTTCGTTCCAAAATGGACTGTTAATGAGTTAATCGAGTAAGTGTAATAAATAGATTGTTTATTAAAAAAAAACTTCACACACCTACCAAGACACGTTCACACCTAACACCCTCCGCACTCTCACATTACCTAGTCATTCACAACACACCTACTACACCTACCACGACTAACTCACTCTCACTCAATTACGTATTACTTTTATAACAAATTATTTTTACTTTTTGTTGTTTCAAAGCACATAAAAATTATTGTATTGTTATGTTCACTATGTTATTGGTGAAAGCAGTTTTTGTTTGTTTTAAAACATTTTGATCATCTATGTGTAAACCTTTATGGAATCACTGGTCCCCAAGTCACAGGCTATTAACCTAGTTTGGGAGCCAGGAGATAATACCTAATGCACTCTATGTTGTTCCATACTACTGTATTTGTAACATATGTAATCATTTTTTATTGCAATAAACATTATTATTATTTAGAGTGTTTTTTTTTTTTTCTCAGCTCATAGGCTGGGTTTAGCTACATTTACGAGCCAAAGCCAAGTAAATGCAGCGTGTGGTGTGTATTTAAGATGAGGGTGTGTTTTCTTCCTCTAACTGCATGAATTTTCTAACTATTCTGCAGGTGTTTAAGATGGCAGCTTTCTGTAGATTGATATAAATGGAGTCTTCTAAATCTATTAGTTTCAGGCTACGGAGAAGATGGTTGGGGATAACACCTGTCGTGGAGAGAACTATAGGGATAACGTACACTTTTTCTTGTCTCCAGATTCTTGTAACTTCTTCCTTAAGTTCAGCATATTTACTTATTTTTTCAGTTATGGTTTTTTGTAGGTTATGGGTATTAGGAACTGCAATGTCTATAAGGTAAGTGATTTTTCTTATTTTATCTTGTAGGGTTATGTCTGGTCTATTGTAGTGGATAGTCCTATCTGTAAGTATTCCGCGATCGTAGTACATTTTGTGCGTATTATTTTCTAGTATAGTTTGTGGTGTGTACTTGTAGTAAGGAGTGTTAGAGTTTTGTATGAGACTGTGTTTGAGTGCTAGTTTTTGGTGAATGATGTTTGCAACCTGGTTGTGTCTGTGAGTATAGTCTGTCTGTGTGAGGGTTGTGCATGCTCCGGTTATGTGTTGTATGGTTTCTGATTGAATGTGGCATCTGCGGCATTTGTCGTTTGTGATGGTAGGGTCTTTAATGATAAATTTTCTGTAGTTTCTGGTGTTGATGATTTGATCTTGTATAGCTATGATAAAGCCTTCTGTTTCAGGGAACAGGTTTCCTATCTTAAGCCACTTATTTGATGCTAATTTATTTATATGGGACTGCTCTAGGTCATGAGGGTGTCGGCCATGAAGTACTTTCTTCTTCCATTCTTCAATTTTTTGCTTCTCCGGGTCATCATTGGTAGTGTTTTGTGTTTCTGTCTGGTCATTTAAATTAAGTGGAGTGTAGTTGAGATCGTTTATCACTATGGCTTTATGTATATTACTGGTGCGGGATTTTGTGTAAAAGAATGTTTTAAGTCGATTGACTTGTTTCCGGCAAAGGTGCTGAATGTCGATTAGGCCTCTCCCTCCATGCTGTCGTTTAATAGTTAATCTTTCTATGGCAGATTTAGGGTGTAAATTGTTGTGTTTCGTAAGTGTTGTTCGTGTAGTTCGCTCTAGATTTTCTGTGTCAGTTTTGGTCCATTTTATAACTCCGAATGAGTACGTTAATACAGGGATGGCGAAGGTATTGAGGGCTTTAATGAGATGTTTACTTGAAAGTTGGGTCTTACAGATGGCGTTTAGTCTCCTTTTGTACTCTGTAGTTAGTGTATTTTTAATTCTTACGTGATCGAGTCCCTTTAGCTGCACGTACCCTAAATATTTATACAAGTCAGTCGGTTCCATTGCTGTTATAGTGTCCGTGTCATTCACTGCGTAGTCGCCTGGCCGCACCTTTCCTCTTATAATGTGAAGTGTTTTACATTTTTCTAAACCAAATTGCATATTAATATCCTGGCTGAACTCTGCTGTAACTTCTACTAATTTTTTCATATCTTTTTCTGTTTTGGCATATAATTTGATGTCATCCATGTAAATAAGATGTGATATTGTTGTTTCCTCTGTAGCGTGTTTGAGGCCATATCCGGCCCTACTGGCCTGTAGTAAATGAGACAGAGGATTTAGGGCGAGACAGAACCACAGGGGGCTTAGGGAGTCACCTTGATAGATACCTTTTTTTATAGATATCTGTCGCGTTATGACAGTGCCGTGGTTGCTATTTACTTGTAGAGTAGTTTTCCACTGTAGCATTATATGGCGCATGAAATCAATTATTTTCGGGTTTATTCTATAAATCTCTAATATTTGTATTAACCAAGAGTGAGGAACACTGTCAAAAGCTTTTTTGTAATCAATATAGGTGCAATGAAGATTTCTGTTTTTTGAGGTGGCGTGTTTATGAATAGTGGAATCTATAATAAGCTGTTCTTTGCATCCCATGTGGCCTTGCCTGCATCCCTTTTGTTCCTCTGCAATAATGTTGTGTTGTTCAATGTGAGAGCTAATTTTTTTTGTAATTACTGATGTTAGTATTTTGTATATTGTGGGTAGGCATGTAATTGGTCTGTATTGGGAAGGCTGAGGTGTGTTTTTAGTTTTAGGTAGCATGTAGGTAATTCCTGTTGCTATAAATTCGGGTGTGTTCTGCTGTCCTAATATGATATCTGTTAAATTTTTTGCAATAGATTTATGTAATGAAGTTAACTTTTTGTACCAGAAATTATGTATTTTATCTATACCTGGTGATTTCCAGTTATGTAATCTAGCTGTTATGAGTGTAATGTCAGACTCTGCTACCTCTGCAAATTCCATTTCGTCAATTGCTCTCCATTTTGCTTCTTCATCCGCTATCCAAGATGCTTTATCATTGTGCTGTACTTGCTCTTCCCAAATGCTAGACCAATATGTTTCTAGTTGTTCTTTTGATGGTGCGTCTGTGTTGCTTTCTATTGTTGTGTCAGTGTGTGTTTTCTGCATATTTCTGTAAAATGCTTTTTCATTCATTGCAAATGTTGCATTATCATTTTTGCGCTGTTGTGCCTTCATATATCTCCTTAGCCTGTGAACTTTAAGAGCTAGTTTCTGCTTTAGTGTGTCTAGAAACTCTTCAGGTTTTCTATTGTTATTTTCGTGTCTAGTGTGATTAGAATAATTTTTAAATATTGTTTCAACTCTCTTAACTACTTTATTTGATCTGATGCCGTTGATATACTGTGTGAGCCTACCACAGTCTGCTCTTAATTTTTCAATATCTTTTTCTAGTCTCTGTTGCCATGCTGGCTTGACAACATGACTAGTTCTTGTGGTTCCTGTGTGGTTAGTGATTTTAAAATTGAGTTCTTCAGATATAACTACAGCTGTGCAATATATGAGTAAATTTATGTCTATAAGTTGTGTGTCATCAGATATAAATTGTATGAGTATATTTTCATTAAATAAATTAACTAAACGGAATAGGTTAATGGTGTATTTAAGTTTAGGTAGTTTTGGTCGGGCTGCTGGATCCATCCCAGAGTATTGTGTTATTGTTGTTCTAAATTTGTCATGTATTTCTTGTATATACGTATCTGTGATTAGGTTTTGATCTGCGACAACTAAGGTCTCAATATCATTTTCGAGCGTTAGGGTTAAGGCTTCGGTTTGTGTGGATGTGTGTGCTGTTTGAGTGTAAGCTTGCGATTGGTTGTATGTTAGAGGTTGACTGTTAGGATGTAATTGAGTGAGTGATTGTGGTTGTTCTTGCAGAATATTTTCGTTTGTGTTTTGTGTTAGTGTGATAATGTTAGTGTCTGCATAGTTTTCTGA
Organism: Agrochola litura; assembly: GCA_949152395.1. Lineage (NCBI taxonomy): Eukaryota > Metazoa > Arthropoda > Insecta > Lepidoptera > Noctuidae > Agrochola > Agrochola litura. The sequence goes on from OX424490.1 coordinate 2,223,711, forward strand.
TTCTTGTCGCAATTGAATGCGTACTTCTTCATTTAACCGATCTAATTCGAGTTGCGATAAGAGTTTATTCCTAACTATAGTTCTTCGTTGATCTGAAATTCGTTGTTCTGAAACGGAAATCTCAGGATATTGACGTGAAAAACGTTCATGCAGTTGTTGTCTGTAGGTGGTCATGTCGGTCTCTAATTTAGTGATGTATAGATAAGTTCGCATGATGAATAGGTTTACTTCTTTGCTCCATCTCATGCGAACTCTTGCTTTCCCAGCTTTGGTGGCCGCGGGTAAGAAGGTAGATACCTCCCGCGCAACATTCAAGGCCGGAGTGGGTGAAATTGTATTAAAACTAATTATGGGAGGTGACGATGGTATGGGTGAAGATGGTATTGACGGTGATGATGTTTTTGAAGGTGCGTACGATACTGTACTTGGACTATAAGGCTCTACAGGGGTGTCTGTCCTGTTTGTCAGTCTATCACCATCGTCAATGGCTTCGGCTGTAGCATCTTTGTCGGTGGGAGCCCGCCTGTTCAGCTCCTCACCGCTGACGGTTCGCATGCTGAGACACCCAGCGTCAGCTCCAGGTGCGCCCCGGCGATCGCCCCCGGGCAGCGGTCCTATACGTTTTCTTTTTGAACGAGTCTCCATTTTGAATGGGTTTCCAGAGCCACGTTAGCCACGCCAGTAATTTCTCATTCGTGTGTCCGCCCCCCACGTGATTAGTTGGTCAATCAGGACGTGTGGTTGTTTAGGGGGCTTATTATTATTATTATTATTTAAACGTCTTTGACATTTCTCGGGACCCAGGGGTCCCGGACCTTTGGAAGGCGTACGAGGGGCCGAAGCCAACTCGCAGAGGCCCCTTAGACGTTTTTAATGAAATGAGGTACCAACCGACGATTATCCCTGTTCGCACTATGCAAGTACAGCCAAGGACAACCCCCGGTTGGTGTAGGACTATTGTAAGATATGGAAACAAAGATATCGGACTATGGGTTTGGGTTGCTAAAGTGGACTGGTCACCTGGAACTATGGAAGGACTATGGCCCCTGCCTGATCTATGTTTTATATGCACACGGATAAAATGGCAGGGGGTGACTTGCACACTCAATAATGGGCCCCCGAAAACGGTCGCTAGCACATAGTGTCGTAGCGACAAGGGAGCAACACGTCCTGAGGTGCTTATGAGGAGTGGAGAGGTATTCCACGGCTATCAGGACAATCCCGGAAGTACGGTCAAGATCCCTACCAGCATCTTACTGGAATACTTCCTTCCTCCGAGCACGTTTGCTCTAGCGAATCTCCACTCAAGCCGGCCAATAAAGGCAAGAATGAGGTGGGAGCTCTGTTCCTCGTCAGTGTCCACTCCAGCCGGCCAATAAAGGCAAGCCAGAGGTGAGGAACAAGACTTCTCCCGAAGATAGGGTCCGTGGGGTCGCTACTGCCCAACAGCTCGCCACATGCTGCCCTGCGGGTTTTTGTATCTCTCTTGGTCTGGCTCCTCATCCCAGACCCGTTCCAGCAAAGTAAACTCTACCGGCACAGGCCTAGAGTTCGGAGCGCGCAAGCCCCACCACGACGTCAACGTAGAGATACGGCGGTGGGGTTATTATTATTATTATTATTATTATTAAAACTTTATGCACAAGTAAAAAATGCTGTACAAAGGCGGGCTTAATGACTAAGGCATTTTCTACCAGTTAACCTTCGAGCGAGGCCCCATTAGTGCGTTGCGCTGCGTTGCGTCGTCATACAATGCGTTGTTACAATGCATTGGTGTGGCATACAATGCGTTGTTCCGTTGCGAGGACGCGACGCAACGCAGCGCAACGCACTAATGGGGCCTCGCCGTTAGGGTGATGCAGAGACAAAACATGGCAGGTGCAACATAAGTTATAGATAACTTGAAAATGAAAACTTATATTACACTTATAAGAAATCAACTTTTACTTTTCATGTTAGAACTTAAAATAATACTTAGCTTTGTAAAATCTAACATAATTTAACCTAGCGTTATTACTATTTACAGACATCACAATAATTTGAGAATGCTAACAATTATTACAATAATGAGTTTGTATTACAAATATAACTCTTTGGTTTAATCAACTTACGATAAATAATTATTTTAAGTACAGACGCCAGCACATCAAGTTACCCGAAAATGTCAAATTTTCCCAATCAACTTTAAACCTAATGTTTTTCTGATAAAGTTGAAAATCTATTAAAGATATTTGACAAATTGTTGTAGCTTGTGGTGCTGGCGTCTGTACCTCGTATACAGTATCAAAATATTACTTTCGGTTTTGAAAAAGGGATCATAGAAAAAAAGTAGTATTAATTGTGTCATCTGGTAATCGACTTCTAATAGAGCTAAAAATACGCTGCGGCCGAAAAGGTCTTTTCAGCTTCTACACTGGCTTGTAGTCAGCAAATAATCATGCAGCGACAAAAAAAACAAAACACATTTGTGACCCGAGCGAGGAGTGGAATAATACTGAGCACGTAGTCACGTGGTCCGACATGGCGGCGCCGCGTGGAGGGGAGGGGCCCCCCGCAGGGCGGCTCAGTGTCGAACGACTCGCACGCACACGCACCACGCATTTAAAGTAGCAACTCATGCAACAGCGCGATTATTTTGTCATAAATTGCTATCACCGGATCCGGTAAACGTTTAATGACGTCGGATTCGCCGGATTACCGGATCCGGTTTTCTGGATTGCAATCCCTAGACGCGTCTTCATTGTCTAGAAAGAAATAAAGAAAAAAAAATGTTTGTTTGTCAAAGAAACACGTGCATACATAAAAGACAAGAGTAATCAGAGAATAACCAAAAATACCTACATAATAAATCACGAGCATAAAACAGAAGTTAGTCGGCAGCTGCACGACATGACTGTGACAAGAAGGCTTCCACTTAGCATGATGCTGTGCTATGGGGGACCCACAGCACAGCGCTGATTTTCAGTGGTCACCCGAAAAAACAAAAAACCACGACTACCACTAGTGTTGGTGAATGCGACCACATTATTCAGGTAGCGCTCTTACTTCATAATTATGATAAAGTGCATGATTGGCTATGCAAATACTGAGCTTTATTATGGAACCTTGTGTTTTTGCTAAACGGATATACAGGATATGTTTTTATCCAGTGCGCAAACTTTAACACGTGACTTTACTCATCATTATGAACAACTTTTGCTATGGGACCAAAACTAAAATCGCGAAAAAAACATCATTTATGTTCGCATAACTCGTCAAAATGTAGGGAACAGCTGATTTTTTTTTCGCGATTTCAGGTTTGGACCCATAGCATAGTAAAAGTTGTTCATAATGATGAGTAAAGTCACGTGTTAAAGTTTGCGCACTGGATAAAAACTTACTCTGTATAGGCTGAGTGTTCATGTTTTCTTACATAATTATTGCGAATTACAAAATTGAGTCTATTCTGTAGTGAAAACAGTAGGTACCCTAATTGCGTAAAACAACACAATTGCAATCTGTTTCGATTTGAAACAGATTGCTAATCCATTGCTCACTAAGTTGAAAAAAAAAATCTGCTCAACAACGTAAATAACGCAATGAATGTTGTCGAACTGTCAAAATGAAACAAGGCATAATTGTTTACGAAAATAAGTTATGCAATTTTTTGTTCTATGCTCTTGATGTGTTATTTATGTACTTTGTGTTGTTCTCTGATTACTCTTTTCTTTTATGTATGCACGTGTTTCTGTGGCAAATAAACCTATTTTTCTTTCTAAGTGCGTAAAAAGCAGTACCAGAGGTGCGCCCAATTTTAAATAGACACTGCGTCATTGTAGACAAATTTTACAGCATTTATTGTAAAAAATAGTGTAGGTACAATGCGTTGTAAAAAAAAGAAAACTGTTAAATTATCACTTGGAGTAGTTGTATTTAATAAAACGTCCGCCTTGTATGATTTGTGCAGTAATGTTAGTGAAGTGGCAGAGAAAGAGCAGGAAGTTGCGAGGAATAACCTTCAAAGAAAACCTCGAGAATAGCAGCGAATAACAGAGGAGAGCTGAAAAAATACAATTAAATACTTTGGCAAAGTCAGGAAAAGGGACCGTTCAAGTATTACGTAACCACTATAGCGGGGGGGGGGGGGGGTCATCTATGCTTTGCTTATTTTTGATGACAGGGGGTGGGGGGGTCTAGATGGTGATTACGTCAGCAGTAATTATTTACTTTTTTACACATTATGGCAACCCACACATTGTCTATGCTTGATAACGAAACGCATATTCGGGGATTTCCACAAATAATGAATACGTTTAGGTACTCGCTTAGAACCGAGTCGGGGAATGACCGCGTGCTATTCACTTGTCTAAATTTACACTTGTTAGAATTATAACTGCTGCTCATGAATCAATAAAAAAAACAGAATACTTACATTAAAAGAAAAACGCATATACCAATGTTTACGTAAGCATGGGAGGGGGGGGGGGGTGAGAGCTTTGCTTACTTTTGCTGACAAGGGGAGTAAATAAATAATTGTAATAAATCTGCTTACGTAATATTTGAACGGCCCCAAAATGTTAATCTCTGTTTCTTAATTAATTTCCCTGACTGTATATTCCATTTTAAAGGCACACGTCACGTTCACGTTAAGTAAGCGTGGATAGACAGAAACGCCCCTTCTGTCACCAGGCTGACCAGTACCCTAATTGCGTAATGCAACACAATCGCAATTTGTTTCGATTTGAAACAGATTGCTAATCCATTGCTTCATAAGTTGGAAAAAAAAACTGCTCAGCAACGTAAAAAACGCAATGAATGTTGTTGAACTGTCAAAATGAAACAAATTAGGCAAAATTTTTTACGAAAATAAGTTAATTAGGGTACAGGCGCCCATGCTGTCGAATACCTAGGTAAAACTGAAAATAATTACCCGCTGTCATTTTCCCACTGATCATTTCTGCAGGCTTTTGTGTATCAGCAATAGCCGCTACAGGGAAAGACCATGTGGTAACAGGACCCCAGAAGTGGGTGCTGGAAAAGTGAAAAACATTATGGATGATTTTTTGCGCCAGTTTTGGGCAAGGGGCATGTATGGACCTGAGTTTAAGCGGATAACAAACGGATAGACCGTAGGTATATACGGTTACACATCAAGCTATACATTTCCAGTTTATGCTGATCTCGCATTGTATAGGATTTCCGTACAATAAGAGGCCAGCTTATACTAGAAATGTATAGCTTGATATGTAGCCATACGTACTATCGAAGAAACGCATATCTGTACACTGCAAGGACTGTTCTTGCTTGCACCGCTCGGTTGCTATAGTATCGCTTACCTACGAAAAAAAAGATTGGATGTGGTGGATTTTGTTTTCAGAATGCTTAAATATGCGTCACCCCAATGGTATGTATTTTTTTTTGTAATCTTCTCATATGACTGATTTCGCAACAAAGTTACTCCTTGTATGAATGGACAAACGAAAACCTAAAATATCCGAGGTAAAAACATTTTGGAGTTCGCTTCGTGGAGTTGAACATGCACCCCCCCTGAAAATAAGCCTGCCGACGCCCATGTATGAATACCTAGAGCTACCTATAGGTCTAAACGCAGGGCTACACTGCAAAATCCGCAGTAAGGGGCCGTTCAAGTATTACGTAAGCAGATTTAATACAATCATTTACCCCCGCCTCCCCCTTGTCAGCAAAAGTAAGCAAAGCTCTTACCCCCCCCTCCCATGTTTAAGTAAACATTGGTAAATGCATTTTTCTTTTAATGTAAGTAAGTACTCTGTTTTTTTTATTGATTCATGAGCAGCAGTTCAATATAATATCACGCGGTAATTCCCCTACTCGGTTCTAAGTGAGTACCTAAACGTATTCATTATTTGTGGGAATCCCCGAATATGTGTTTCGTTTTCAAGCATAGACAATTTGTGGGTTGCCATATGTGTAAAAAGTAAATAATTACTGCTGACGTATTCACCATCTAGACCAGGGATTCCCAAAGTGGTCGATATCGGTTTCCTAGGGGTCGACATAAACGAAAACTGATTTTGGGGCTCGACGAGGTCTAAAAATCGACCTCTATTAAATTAACACAAGTTCTTATTTAAAACTTTCAAGATAGGTAGGTAGGTACTGTATTGTTTATGTTGTGTTACGTGTACTAAGAATAATTAATATTTTTGTAGGAAATAGCATTGTTGTAGTAATGTAAAGTCTCAAGTTCGTACAAGATGAAAAACTCGGCAAGTCAGTGTGGACAAGTTTGTGCAAGATAATGAGTTCGAGCGTTCGTCTTTCAGGCGCGTTTTGACTTGCTCTCTATTTGACGCTTACGTTATTTAACACAAACGAATTGATGATCAAGTTGCAAGTCCAAACATGTTCCTGATATTTTACTATTTAACGAGCTTGCACTTAGGTTGAAAGTTCATTTGCGTTTTGAAATTCGTTGGAGCTTGAACGATAATAACTCATACAAGTACCTACTCATTTATTTCAAGAGATTACAAAGTTATTACATAGCTAATAAGTGAAGTAAAGTGACTGAAAAAGAATTTACAAAATGCTGAGCTCCCTACGCGAGTTAAAAGCGTAACCATACAATATCTGCAGTTTATGAAAAATTAACAGGGTAAGTACCAAACAGTTTTTATTCGGCACAGCGCATCAGCATTACCATACAGTGGGGCATACATTGTGGTTTTTTATTTAGGTAGTTTCTTATTTTTTTATTTGCAGGATTACTGAGAGTTTTATGATGGCGGACACGAAAAAAAAATGCAGGCAATACAGTTTGGACTACTTGAAGTTCGGATTTATTGCATCTCCATTAAATCAACACTTGCCGATGTGTCCCATATGTGAAAAAGTATTCAGTAACGATGCCATGAAGCCTTAAAAAATGGATGACCACTTATCAAGAGTACATGCTGACAAAAAAAGTAAGCCCTTGTCATTTTTTCAAGCACTTAAAGAAAAACTAGACAAAAGGCCATCCATAAGATCGATGTTTGCGTCATCATCTAATAAAGACGATGATGGTTTACGAGCGTCCTATAATATATCTTTACTAATAGCGAAGTCGGGGAAACCCCACACAATTGCAGAGCAGCTTATCTTACCAGCCATTGCGGAGGTCCTTAACAATGTATTGCACAAATCCGCACATGATATTTTAAAGAGAATAATAATATAATATAAACTTTATTGAAACAAAAAACTCAGTTTACAGAAACTCTGTGTTCGATAACAACTGCATTAGTATAATACTGTGTCGCAGTCATTAACGCCCACCTCCAAAAAGTTCGAGACAAATTCAAAACTAAAACAAATCAAATAAAAATAAGAAATAAAATAAGAAAATAAAAAAAAACAGAAATTAAAACTGAACAAAATTTCACCGTATTTTATGTGAGATTGTGTGTTTGTATGGAAGGATTGTGTAGTTTTATTTATTTATTTATTTATTTAAACTTCTCACACACAAAAAGGTACAAAGGCGGACTTAATGCCATAGGCATTCTCTACCAGTCAACCAAGGGTGGTGAAGAGATTAGATGGCAGGTGCTCTGTTTGAGAGGAACAAAGAAAAAATTATTAAAAATATATCATTAGAAATAAAATGTAGGAACAACAGTACATAAATAGGTTATAACTTATAATACACATACATACATTTAATATAATATATATCTATAATATATATATACATATGTACAAATTCAAGGGAGAGAGGTGTTGAGATGACTCTACTCTATTTATTTTGAAAAAATCTCTGCAATTTCCGCTTAAATGCATACCGACTGGTGGCCGTCCTGATATCAAGAGGAAGCGCATTCCATAGAAGAATGGACTGAATATGAAAGGAAGAATGAACAAAGTCAGAAGTATGAGAAGGACAAAGTAGGAGAAGATTGTTAGAAGAACGCAGATTCTTAGTGTGTGAAGAACAAAGATATTGGAAGTGAGATAAAAGATAAGAAGGAGGAGTGGGAGAGTTGAGAAGGGAGAAAAGCGTGGTCAAAGCGCGCAAACTTCTTCTTTGGCGAATGGATATCCATTTGAGCTCAGACCTATAGCTCGACACATGATCATATTTCCTGAGATTGAATATGAACCGGATACAATTGTTGAGCAGTCTGTCGAGCTTATTATCAAAACCGAATTCAAGTCAAAGTAGCACACGTCACCATAGTCGATGATAGGGAAAATCAAAGTCTGCACAAGCATAGTTTTCGTCTTAGCGGGCAAAAAGTTTCTCAGACGATACAGGGATCGCAGAGTACCGTTGACCCTTTGACTAACACCAGAGACCTGGCGTTGCCAGCCAAGCGTCGAGTCTAGATGCAAACCGAGATCTTTCACAGAAGAGGTAACAGGTATGACGGTACTATTGAAAATAAGAGGAGGAAGAGAGCTAAGCGTCACCCTACTCATCATGCGTGAGCTCCCAATTACAATGGTCTGACACTTTGAGGGGTTTACTGACACCCCAAAACTATCAGACCACTCTTTGATGGCATCTAAATCTCGGTTTACATCTGCTATAGCGTCCGACAAACCTTCAATCCGCTCAGCTGTATACAATTGAAGATCATCGGCATAAAGATGATACGAACACCGAAGACAATGAGTTATAAAATTAATGAAGATGGAGAATAACAATGGAGAGAGAATACCGCCTTGTGGAACACCAGCATCCAGGTCGCGCCAACTCGACGAGCGCTCATCAACGCGAACCGACTGCTGACGGCCCCGAAGATAAGAAGAGAACCATTCCAGAACCTCGGACGAAACCATAAGATGGGAGAGGATAGAAAGGAGAATATCGTGGCTGACGGCGTTAAAGGCATTGGAGAAATCAATTAATACCAAAACGGTAACCTTGGTATCCTCCATCGCTTCTCTAACGTCACCAGTCACTTTAAGGAGAGCGGAGGCTGTACTGTGCCCAGGCCTGAATCCAGACTGAAAAGAGCTAACAAGGTTGTTCCGGTGAACAAACCTTGTAAACTGCTTGTGTACGCAGGCCTCGAGCACTTTAGACAGGAATGGGAGAATGGAAATGGGTCGAAAGTGACTGGGTAGGGTGGGATTTGAAATTTTTGGGAGTGGACGTACATAGGCCATACGCCAAAGGGATGGGAATTGTCCGGAATCAAGAGAAAAGTTGATGATATGGGTAATCGGAGGGAGAAGAATATCAAGGATCCAAACAACCATACTACGACTGATGCCGTCATGGCCCATAGCCTTGGATTTTATGGACAAGATGATCGTTTTAATTTCGTCCAAGGTGACTGGAGAGAAGTGAAATGGTTCTATGATGGGACTGGGTAGACCATTAATGTAATCGACCGTCTGGGACAACATTTGGGAATCCAAATGACAAGTGGTTGTGAAGTGACGGTTGATATCATTAAGACCAATTGTATTAGGAAAATCCACATGACGTGGTCTGCCGATACCAAGAGTACCAAGGAACTTCCAGATATCAGCAGGTGAAGAAGAAGATATATTCTCGAGAATATGGCGGCGTTTAGCGTTGCGTATCATCTGATTACACCGATTTCTAGCAGCTTTGAAAAAGTTCCGATTTTCTTCACTACGATCCTTTTTAAATTTACGAAAGGCCCGATCTCTGCGCCTCATCGCCATTCGAACCCCTGTCGTCATCCAAGGAGCAGGAGGACGCCGAAGTTTAATCGTCTTGACAGGAGCGTGTTTATCGTAGAGAGCAAGCACCGTCCGATCGAAAATACGCAGTTTTTCATCTACAGCTGTCGCCGCTGCCAGGTGTTCCCAACTGAGGTCTGATGCATCCTGATGAAGCTTCTCAACGTCCATGCATGCAAAACACCGCATGTGCAGTACTTTTGGGATAGGTTTAGGCGGTTTTAGGACATACGAGAGGAAAATGAGGTCATGATGGGAAAATCCAGGAGCGGGACACTGACCATGAGAGGAAACAAGAGAGGGAGTGGATGTAAGGATTAAGTCGAGCCAAGTGTCATCACCTGAGATATTGAAATGGGTAGGTTGCAGTGAAAGTATATGGAGACTAACGGACTCAGTGATGTGAAGAAGTTTATGGGATCGGAGGTTGTGGTGAGCAAGGTCAGTGTTGAAATCGCCCATGATGACGCAATGTGCATACTCTGAACCTACGTATTCCAGCGCCAATTCAAGTTTGGAAAAATAGTCAACGGTGGGTGGACAATAAACAACACCAAGAAGGGTCTTGACGCCCTTGACGTAGACCTCCAAAAAGAGGTACTCGGCGGAAGCATGATATTGTGCGGGAGATGAGGTAATGATTTTGAAAGGGAAGTCGCTACGAAGATAGATAGCTACACCACCCCCTCCCTTTCCGATTCTATCATTTCGGATAAGAGTGAAACCTGGGAGAGAGTAGGTGCTGGAGAGAAGATGAGGTTTGAGCCAACTTTCAGAAACCAGAACGGCATGGGCATTGGCGTCGGTGAAGGTGTCCAACAGATCACTGTAGTGACTTGGAACACTTTGCGCATTTATATGGCAGACATTAAACAAATGACCTCTCTGTTGACTGAAGCTCCGACGCACAAAGTCACCAAGGGTGTCAGTTAAGGAGCTAAAACTTGCATTAGCGGATGAGCTAGAAGAATCAATGGCAGAGTAAAAAGAATCATCATCTGATAACATAAAATAAAAATAATATAAATATAAATAACTGATAAATATGCAAATAAACTATAGCTAAGATCGAATCGCTTTAGGTGCAACACCACTATCTATGCACCACCCACCAGCAGCACCAGTATTATTGTACATGGATCCTTTGGCACGTGGCCAAAATCGGAACTACGAACTAATCATCAAAGCGCCAAAAGATCCCTGCAGTACATAATTTAAACAGTGGTAGGATAACAAAACCAGAATAAACATAAATTTGGAAGAGGACACAGCATCACTAACATAAACACAAAATATTATTAAAACGCTAAGAACAAAACGATATATGACAAAGATACATGAGCAAAAACGGAACGCAATTTACGAAACATTAATTAAACGTGGAACAAGGGAAATGGGACGTCAAAATTTAGGCAAATCTATGATTTACAGATGACAGTGACAACTCATGACAAAACACTATTTTTTTAGAAAAAGTACACACAAATTACCGACAGAATGTGATTTAAGTATTGAGCGTGGAGTGTATATATGTGTGTGTGTAAGGGTGTGTGTATGTGTGTGTGGTATGTGTGTGTGGGAGAGAGGTGTCAGTTTGTGCCGGGGGTGTGTGTTTGCGCGTGTTATACATATAAAGGGCAATTAGAGAGTGAGTTTAAGTTTTTACATATGTTTCCAATTCTTCATAAGTAAGTGTATTAAGCCATTCATCCGTGACTCGTCGACATTCTCGCAAGGTCAGTGGATATATATTGAGCTGTTTATTTACTCGGTTATACAAAGTGGAGCCAAGAAAGTGATATTGCCGCCGAACAACTTGAACTCTGGCAGATTCCACCTGGCAGACTCTGCTAGATCTGCGCTTTTGGGTAACGACAACAGGATCGAAAGGAAGGGCTAAGTGTTTACGCTGCACAACAGCAAGAAGAAATGTGTGTCTGACTGTTGGTAAGTCGCAAAGAGCGTACAGTTCAGTAGTTGGAAATCGAACTGGTTTGTGAGTTACTGGGTTGGTTTGTGACCTTTAACACTGCCCTCTGTGCCCTTTCCAGTCGGAGCATTAAGCACTTCCCAGCCCCACCCCAAGCTGCAATACAATATTTTAGGATGGAATGTGCCAGAGCGAAGTATACTGTTCGTAGTATCCCAAAATCAGTAGATGTTCGCAGGTTTTAAAAACAAATATTAATTTTCTGACCCTGGAAACCAGAGCCTCAATTTGCTCCTTCCATGTCAGCGTACTATCTATTATTGCACCCAAGTATTTAATACTATGGGTGCGTGCAATCTGAGCACAATCGGTGCAATCAGTTGATATTAACCCGCATTTATGCGCCGTCAGAGTATAGGGAGAAAGAGGTTGAGAGATTCTACTTGGAGCAAATGTAATGAATTTGGTTTTTTCTACATTGAGGGTTAGCAGGTTTTCATTCAGCCATTTCATTGCACCAAGCAGAGCGGATTCAGCATATGAGCTGATTTCCAACCAATCCTTACCATGAATGAGCATGACGGTATCATCCGCGTAGGTGATAATTTTAGCGTTGGTTAGAGCCAGATTACATAGGTCATTTATGTAAATAAGAAACAGGGTAGGTCCAAGGACACTACCCTGCGGGACTCCGTAGGTTAAAAATTGCTGTTTCCTAACGTAATTTCCTATCTTTACGGTTTGAGAACGCTCACTCAGGTAACTCCCAAAAATGTTTAGACACACTCCCCTAACACCAATCCACTCCAACTTTTCAAGCAAGAGGGGAACAGAGACTGTGTCAAAAGCTTTAGAAAGGTCTAGGAAAATTGCTATTGTTTTGAGTTTATTGTTTATATTTTTTGCTATAGTTCCAGTTACTTCTAAAACTGCATCTTCTGTACTTCTACCCGATCGAAAACCGTATTGGTTCGCTGAAATTATGTTCTGTGAGTTAAGGTAGTTAAGTAGTCGACTGTTAATAATTTTTTCTAAAACTTTGGACAAAATTGTAAGAACAGAGATAGGTCTATAGTTATTGACACTGCCCCTGTCCCCACTCTTGTAGATGGGATGTACAAGTGCTCTTTTAAAGACAGCCGGGAATACTCCTGATGTGAGTACAAGGTTAAATATGTGCGAAATAATAGGGATTAAGGTGTCGCGGGCAGCCCTGATCAAGGCAGCTGAAATGCCATCCTAACCCACGGCACAATTGACCTTGAGGCCGAGGATGATGCGTTCAATCTCTTCACTGTCTGTCGAGAGAATGGCCATGGAGTTGGGACAGGCATTGTCGTCAGAGAAGCGTGTACAGTGAGCATTCGTTATTTTTGATGCGAGGGTCTTCCCCACATTCGCAAAGAAGTCATTTACATTATCCACTGAATCCGAAGGATCGGGAGTAACGGATAAAAGTTCAGTAGCGGAAGATTTGTTGTTTTGAAGATTAGATATTGATTTAATAAGATTACATGTAGCCTTAGGATTCCTACGATGTCTCTCAAACTCAGTTCGTTCATATTCCCGTTTGATTTTTTTAAGTAAATTATTGCAGAAGTTTCTGTACCGCTTGAATGTCACTTGTAGTATACTATTATTAGAGTCTCGTTTTGATTTAAGGCAAAGATTATCCCTGTTTCGTATGGGTTCAGTCGGGTTTCAGAAAGGGTAGAGGTACTGCAACGGCTCTGGCAGACGTTGTGGGTAGTATACTTGAAGCGCGTGACCGGGGGGAGGGAACAATTCTGGCTCTGCTGGACTTTTCACGGGCTTTTGATGCAATTAATACCACTCTACTGCTGTCAAAGTTAGCCTTCTATGGCTTCGACAGGGATTCGGTGGAGTGGTTTAATAGCTACCTTACTGACAGGTCTCAATATGTAGAGATGCGTAGGGAGGATGGGTCTACAGTGTCATCCCCCCCCCTCCAGGTGTCAAGGGGTGTACCCCAGGGATCGATTCTGGGGCCTTTGTTGTACATTCTGTACAGTGCAGATATTATAAAATCTTTTGTTAACTGCAAATATCACATGTATGCTGATGATAATCAGTTGTACATATCCTTCAAGGGGGATGAAACATCTTTAGCAGTGCAGAAAATAAATGAGGACTTGCATAGAGTGGTTTTATGGTCACGGGAGAACTCTCTGGTTCTGAACCCCCTCAAATCTAAATTTATGATTCTGGGTTCAAAGAAACAAGTTAGTGCAATACTGTCTGCCAACCCTGAGATAGTTATCAAGGGAGAGATAATTGAGAGAGTGGAACAGACATGCAATCTGGGGCTAATTATGGATCCAGAGCTTCGCTTTGAGGCCCACGTGACCAATGTTCTCCGAAATTGTTTTTACAGATTAAAGGTCTTATATGGAATACGTAAATACCTAAGCATACCAGTACGGAAGCAACTTGTTGACAGTCTCATTCTATCCAAGTTAAATTACTGTGACACAGTCTATGGACCATGCCTGCTTTCAAGAACGGAGCGTGTAATCCAACGTATCCAGAATGCATGTGCTCGTTTTTGTGTTAACATCCCGCGAAGAAGTCATGTTACTCCATATATTAACCAACTAAAATTATTAAAGATGGCGGCCAGGAGGAAGCTTCACTTAGCCAACTTATTGTTTGGTGTTGTTTCAACCCATAAACCACATTATCTCTATGAGAAACTAACATGGAAACAAAACTACCTAAAGTATGGTCTTCGCTCCATGGTAAGTCCACTGTCAGTGCCGATGCACAGAACTACAGCATTCAGGGGGTCTTTTAAGTTCGCAGCCACGCGCTGTTGGAACGATCTCCCACCACCAATGCGACGCCTGGAAAAAATGCAATCCTTTAAATTCCAATACAAAAAGTTACTAATACATAAACAAATTTCCATATAAACTTAACATTTATGTACTTTTGTGTTGGTTCACTGTACCTCAAGGGTCTTGGCATGCAGGCTTTGGCTTGGGATCTCCTGAGCGGCGTGGGCTGCTTCGAATTCCCCCTTCTGTCAGTGGGGCTATATTGGAGTCTGTTTTTCGCTACTGCATTCATCCCATATGCTTAGAAACGCCACCGTGTTTCTGTAAACTACGGTTAAACCAATTTAATCCACTGGCACACTACGGCTTGTCAAGTGGGTGGTGTATGTTATATTTATTAATTCCAATATAATTTCATATAATTTTGAGTGTAATAAAAATTTCAATTTAATGTATTTATATAACTCCAAACTAATTTCATCTAATTCCATTTATTTGAATAGTAATAAATTTAATAAAATCTCGTTGATAAATATAATTATTTTACTAGCACTTACTTGATCTCCTATAAAGTCACCGAGTTTGTCATCTACACCTTCCAACACTTTCACAAATACTATTTACAAAAATCACAGCTACACATTCATCTAATACATCCTGGGTTTTTGTTCTTATTATTGCTTTGCATCATAACATTCATTACATAATGCGCCATGTTATAATTATTACGTAACCAGTACATGTTATAATTAGCCAATATGTCAAAACGTCAAGCAAATATTTTTTGACAGCTGCTCTAGCGCACAGATTGTAATAAGTCTGCGGCGCGTGAGTTGCCGACGGCAAGAAATGTTGCCATTTTAAATATTATATTTGTATAAACATTTAGGACTAGTATTGTATTTATTTTATTTTTGATTTGTTATTTCACTATATGCTGCACCGGTTGACGTCATCACGTCAGCGCCGGCTATCGCTGAAAACCAGCGCTGGGGCTCTGTCTCGCATGGGGTCGCAGCTTTATGCTGAGCGATGGCCGTTTTGCGTGGATGTGACGCATATTTTCCCCCAATTTGTTATTTACGTGTTCTTTTTTAATCTTTTTTTGCGTCATGTTTACCGCAAATAAACGAATTTTCTTTCTTTCTTTCTAATGCACCTCAAAAGCCCCGGTGTGATCCAGGGTTTTGTAATCCTTTTTTTACTTGGGATAGTGTGAGTAACAGAGTTGTTATTGACCACGGTAGAAACAATATTAACAAATTCAGTAGCAGCCGTAGTTGCATCATCACAATTCATCACCGAAGAAAAGTCTACAGTTTTTATGATTGCAACGCAAGCATCCACGTCCACTCGGCGCGATGATGAAGGGGTTTTAGTTACATCAAATGTTAATTTGCAAAACACAATCACTGGAGCATGGTCTGTTATAGTAGAATCAAGGACTAAGGTTATAGCAGGTTTATTTGATTTGACAACTACGTGGTCTAGACAGGCGCTGTTACGAGTGGGAAACAAATGTGCAGGAAGCATTGCATGGGATGCTACTGTGTTTAGATATGTGTCAGAATTTAAATCATTAGTATTTTGGGAGATATTTATATTGATATCGCCAATTAAAACAATAGTCTTATACGTCATTAATGAGTGCAGAGTTACATCTAGACATTCAATAAAGTTCTTAGTATTACGGAACGACGGAGATCGGTATATTGCCAAAAGTGCCAGTTCTGTGCCGAATTTTAAAATCAAGCAATTCGCATCCGTAAATATTGGTATTTCGACAGTAACTCGTAGGTTTTGCCTAACATACACAACAATACCGTCGTCGTTTTGGTTCGCGTGATCAGACTGGAATACTTCGAATCCCGGTAAAGTAGGAAGGTGAGGGCATTTGCGTAACCAACACTCCGATAAAACAATAGCATCAAAATGCACCTTAATTCTGTTTAGTAGTATTAGTAGATTATTAAAATTAGTACTATTACCTATACTTCTAATATTCAAGTGAAATATATTGAGACCGTTTACAACATTATTTAAGTAAGTATTACATTGTTCTGGAGAACACTGATAGGATGACGAGATTGATAGTTGTTCTAGTTCGTGTGTAATTTCAGTATTTTCATTCATTTTGTAATTTTATTGGGTAACAAATCAGCTGCAGCAACAATCCAGTGTGGGCTTGAGGCAAGCCTACATATTCGGTACGGGTAGCACGTTAGTTTTAAGTTTAGATTATAATGGGAGGTGAAAAAGGTTGCACGATATGACCTGGTGTGGGTGAGTGCGAAAGAGATGAGATGAGAGAGTTTAAATATGATAATGATGCGCATATGTTTGTATATGTGATGAGTGTGAGAGTAAGTGTGGTATGGTGTGTCAACATAATTTGTGTAAAACTTTTGTTTGGTTTGCATGGGTAGGGCAATCTGTATACAGAGCAATAACAACTTAAAGATTTGCATGCGATTCACATTGTGATAACAAGGTTTACAAGTGATACTTAGGTACATGTTTTTTATAGGATTTAGTATGATTAGCTGGTTGGTATGATTACAACATATTATTCCGTTTGCAGAATACCTTTGAGCAATAACACCGTTCAGAGACGCATAGACGACATGGGACGCGATGTGGAAAACATTTTATGCAAGTTCTTACAGACCAACAGATTCTCTCTCCAGTTGGACGAGTCTACATTACCCGGCAATGAAGCTCTGTTGTTAGGATATGTTCGATATATCAAAGCATTTTATTTACCTACTAAATTTCCAAAATAGCTTCGGAATGGGGGTCTCAAATGTCGAAGTGCCTATGGGCCCTGGGTCTCAAGTCCGGGCCCCTGGACGCAGGTACTACCGGTGCCCCGCAGAGTGACACATGCATGAGGCCCATAGAAATATAAATAAAACTGGCCAAGTGCATGTCGGACCACGCACAATGTAGGGTTCCGTAATTGAGATGAATTTATCTCACTAATAAATATAACATTGTAAAAACATGTTCTCCGATACGGAATGTATGAGAGAACAGGTTTTTACAACTGCAAATGTAAGTTAGTTCATTATTACTCGTTAACTTGTAGAGCCTACTTAGGTAACTGTGATAGTTTTCCTTTTAATTTCGTTATATAATATACTACGTACTGCCGTGAATTTTTTCACATATCCAAAACCAACCATTTAGCTGGCAGGGGGGGGGGGGACACGAATCTAACAAAAATTTGCACTTTAAAGCTTAATATTTCGCAAACGGATCCCTGAATCCAAAAATGGTTTTCCCAAACTCACAATGTTTTTGAAGGACCTTTCCAATGATCCAATGTTCCAAATCATGGGATAAAAAAAAAATCATCACCACTTTACGTGTATGGGAGGTACCCTAAAAAAAATGTTTTTCATAATTTTGTTTTATCACTTTGTCGGCGTAATTAATATGTATACCTATGCCAAATTACAGCTTTCTAGTACAGCGTTCTCGTAGCTACCGCGGACAGACAGACAGACGGACATGACGAAACTATAAGTATTCCTTGTTTACTGCGGAACCCTAAAAAAAGAAACAGTACTGTTTTTGCACTAGAAGTCCGAGGTGTTGGTGTGAATTTAAAGTTCATGACAACCAATTTAATTCCAAACGTTTTTTTTTTTAAATCGCGATTAGAAATTGTCAGATTTAGTTAGACAATCAAAATTTTTACACTTTTCACCTAAAATGTTCATTGATTTCTAACGCTTCATGAGAAAAATATTATATTCTTTCGTGTACAGCGCGTTGTGAGATAACATTCACCGCGCAACATTAAATCCATCTAGCGTGTTGGCAAATAAAATGATAACGTTTCTGCGTTGAGACTGCGGACGAGTTTTGTAACAACATGTTATAACGATAGCGTATAAAATAACACGCTAGAAAATTATATTTCATAGTCTATAACACGTCTATAGTTTCTAGCGGATTTGAACATCACTAGTCACAAATGGCCGTCTCCGCGACTCCACGAATTATGAATGTTGTTCAGTGGTTTCTTGTAAAAATCGAAGCCAAACTAGAAACTTTGTAAATCATACAACCACACAAGGCAGATAATAAAGCGTATTAGGGTAATGTTCGGTTTGAAATGCACAGACACTTGTAAACCATTTTTGACGTGACAACGTCTTATAAATTGGTTTGCCGGGTGACACTTCAAGAAACTGCGTTACGCTCCGCTCACGTTATGCGCTCACAATGAGAGCGAGTGAGAGGCACGCGTGCATGGTTAGCCCGCCTAAGAGCGAGAGAGACAGACATAAAAAGTGAAAGGCACGCGTCCCTTCCACTCGAGCACAGTTAGCCCGCCTAAGAGCGAGAGAGACAGAGCGAGAGAGAGAGAGTGAGAGAGATAGGCATACACACCGGTTCATGTGTATAAATAAATGTTTTAAATTGTTACTATTATTTCATCCTTCTTCCTACTATACGAATGAATATTCACATTAAAATTATTTTACCACTCAAAGTCGTTGTCACGTAAAACTTTCGCCCGTATACCGACTTTACAGGCAACCAATTTTTTATTCAGTATAAAATACTGACATTGCCCTCTCTGTACATATTTGAGGTTGCGGTATTTGTGAAAACCAATCCAAATTTATTTCCCAAGCTTTCTGACTCAAATAGCCGGAGTCGACGACACGTCAATATGTTATGTGCAAGACAGTCTAAGACAGCTCTGAAGCATACAAGTGTTTTCTGCATGGCACCAATTATTTATGATCGCATACCAGAATCAATCAAAGTCTTAAATGTTAATTTGTTTAAAAGACATTTAAAAAACTTTCTCATAATTAAATCCTATTATCTCGGAGTTCATATCGGAAAAAATCTGTGGGACCTAAGTATCGATGTTGTTGTAATTTTCAATGACTTTATAGTTGTTTTCCTGGTACTTACTCATCTTGTTTTCAGTTTATTATTCTTAACATGCTCTTTTGAAATAATAAAATTAAAATGTAATTGTTTAATTTATAGTTATAATTGACATTTTGATAAAATAAATTATTTCTTGTCTTGTTTTTACTTGTTTAGATTGAGATGCTTGTATTGTAGCACATTTGATGTAATATTATGACATTTTATATTTATTGTGATTCAAATGATTTGACATTAATCTGTAAAATTTTTAATTATGATAATATTTATAATGTGATTAAAAAAACTTTTTACAACAAAAAAACTACCGACTTCCAAAAAAAAACACTACAAAGTGAAAAATAACTTTAATTTCGGAAGTCGGTGTCTTGGGTTTTTTGTTTTCGTTTTTTGCCACCGACTTCCGAAATTAAAGTTATTTTTCACTTTGTAGTGTTTTTTTTTGGAAGTCGGTAGTTTTTTTGTTGTAAAAAGTTTTTATTTTTCACTTTTTAGTTGTGGTACCTACCCCACACACATTCGAATAGTAGTGTTTTTTTTTGGAAGTCGGTAGTTTTTTTGTTGTAAAAAGTTTTTATTTTTCACTTTTTAGTTGTGGTACCTACCCCACACACATTCGAATACCACTACCTACTACCAGTGTCAGGAACTTATCATATCATCTACATACTAAGTGGGAAAAAAAATACGTATTTTGTAGCTAACTCAAAAACTACCCAAGCAAAGTTAATAAAATTTATATGGGACCAATTTGGGAGCATACCCTTTCAAACAAAAAAAGAATTTTCAAAATCGGTCCACAAACGACGGAGAAATCGGTGGACATACATAAAAAAAAAAAAAAAAAAAAAAAAAAAACAAACATACGCGTCGAACATATAACCTCCTCCTTTTTGGAAGTCGGTTAAAAATATATTAATTGATTATGATTTGCATGCCCATGTGACGGCAGAACATGGAGAGCTAACTTTATGACAACACCTATGAACAAATTTACCCATATTTCCAAGTAAATAAATGATTTGATTTGATTTAAATATGTTTTAGGGTCCCGTACAAACCCCAAAAAAAAAAAACCCTTAAAGGATGACTTCGTTGTCTGTCAAGACCCTTTTTCTCAGAAACGCGTGGAGGCATCAAGTTGAAATAGATATCAAAAACTTTGGCTAAGCGCACACTGCGAATCTTGATCGTTGCGATTATTGAACTAAAGAGAAATAAAATTGTTAACGAAAATAATTCCCACGCTAAAGAAATCGTTTGCGAGTGGGAACGATTTCTTTTCGCAGTGGTCGGACTCTAGTTAATGGTATTGTTCACAGATTGGCGATTACCTATTATCCGCAACGATTAAAATTCGTTGTGCGCGCTTAGCCTTAGATCAAAAACTATTAACAAAAAAAAAAAACAAACAACCGACTTCCAAAAAAAAATTACAAAGCGAAAAATAACTCTAATTTCAGAAGTCGGTGTCTTTGGTTTTGAATTTTCGTTTTTCGATTATTGAACACAACTCAAAAACTATCGAAGCAAAGTTAATAACTTTTATATGGGACCACCTTGAGAGCATACCCTTTCAAACAAAAAAAGAATTTTCAAAATTAGTCCATAATTGACGGAGAAATCGGCGGACATCTTATAGTAAGTAGGTATATACGCTAAGGCGGACATAAATAAAAATAAAACATACGCTACGAACATAATAACCTTTTTGGAAGTCGGTTAATGAAACTTCCAAGGCAACGCAATAAAAAATCCGCTCATTTATGCCGCATATTTTGTGTCCGTTTCGACCGCGCGGCCACGGCGAAATTAAAAAAAAAAAACAATGCCAAGATTTTGTAAAAATTTGTAGAAGTTGATTCCCAAAACCATAAATTTGTCAAAGTTATGGTTAAAAAGTTATAAGGGTTTGAACGTGGCCGCGCCATTGAAACGCGGCGAACCGCGCGGCCACGGAGATCTTTAAAACTAAGCGTTGCAGAGATCTGAAATTCAGGTAAATAACAGATTGAATTTGTAAAAAATTTGTAAAAATATAGAAAAAAATCCTAGGTTTATATTTTGGGAGCTATAAGACTAAAACTCCATGGCCGCGCCATCGAAACGATGAAAAATACGTTATCGCCAATATCTCGCTGAAAAAGCATCGCAGGGGTCTAAGTTTTTTGTAAAACGTAGATTTGAATTTGTCGAAACTTGTAAAAATACTACAAAAAATCCTAGGTTTATGTTTCAGGAGCTGTAAGACTAAAACCTCATGGCCGCGCCATTGAAACGGTCAAAAAACACGTTATCGCCGATATCTCGCTGAAAAAGCATCGTAGGGGTCTGAAGTTGTTTGTAAAACCTAGATTTGAATTTGTCGAAACTTGTAAAAATACTACAAAAAATCCTAGGCTAATATTTCAGGAGCTGTAGTACGGTATCGCGTAGAAATAAGTCGTGATTATTTATCGAAGAAAGTAATTGTAAAGCGAGTTTTTTGTAAACAACACCAATTAATATGTAAAACTACCGATACTAGGCAAAAAACATGTATTTTTTCGATATTTATAACTTTCAATACGTTTTGAATATTTCGATAGGGTGACCATGGCTTTTTGTTTACAGAAAACTTTCCACCTATCATTTTAGAAATTGTATCTCAAGGATTCTAAGTTCAATTAAAATGAAACGGATAAAATACAAAATCATATGTTTATTTCTTTTAAATTCACTTAAATCATTGCTTGATTTGACAATACTGTGGTTTTGAGTACACGTGCCAGAACCATAACAAATAACTTTGCACAACATTCATAATTCCATTATTTGATGAATAATTGTGGAATCAAACACATAACTTATGTCTAAGACTAAATTCTGCCAGAAATAACCCCCTGTAATTAACAGTATTATGTCATAAGTAACGTGTAATTAACTCATGCATTCCAACATTGAATTGCACTAAAGGAATTAACCATAAGGCCACACACACTACAGTACACAGGAGCGAACAGAACGCGGGTGCAGCGCGGGAGACGAAGGCTGTATAACCAATCACAGCAGTCCAATATGTGAGAGATATCTCGGCCGCTGCACCCCGTCTTCCCGCCAAAGGCTTTTTTGTTGATCAGTCGTCGTTTTACTTTCAGTTAATTCGCACGGATTGCTCGTTGGTGTTTTAAATTTTGACATTCCTACGGACTTTAATTTGTGCACTGTTTCGGACATTTGTTATCTTTGGAAAACTACGTTCTGCTGTTACAACTTCGAAAGCGTAAGGCGTAAGCCTTTTTTTTTTTTTTTTTTTTTTTTTTTTTTTTTTTTTTTTTTTTTTTTTTTTTTTTTTTTGGAAATGAAATGAAATGAAATGAAATGAAATGAAATGAAATGAAATGAAATGAAATTGTTTATTCTGTAAATAGGATATCGAAATCACTTTTACACGTCATATAAAAAATATTAAAAATAAGCTAGATGAGTTCGGCGTTTCCTATCTGACTACTCTGAGAAGAAAGACCGAAACAAACTCAGAGGTCGCAGTCTCTTTTAAAGTCCAGACATAATCTTGGTCAGGCCATATGAGAACCATGTAGATAAGTGTCTGAAAAGGTCTTTTGAGGAAAGAACCACACAGATTTGAGTGGACCTGTCCAGTCAGTGCAAGCATTTGTCAGTAATCGTGGAGCTCAACTCAGAACTTAAGGAGCTCAACTCGACGAACAATACCAAAGAAAGGACATTTGGGTAGGCCGCATAAACTACTCAAACTGCCAGACCATCACTAAAACTAGCAGAGAAATAAAAACAATATCCACATAGTCCTCACATTCACAATAGTTAAAATAATATAATACTTTACAAAGTAATTATGTCATTTTGAATATAATTTTCAACAATGTCAATGTGTTTATAAAACTGGTATATGTTGATTTTTCATAATTAAAATGTCTAGTTTTATGATTTTATCACAAGGCTTAGCAGAGCGAGCAGTTCAATCCCAAGCTTTTTTATCTTCTAAATAATCTGAAATTGTATAGTACCCTTTTTTACAAAGTTTGGTTTTAATACAGATTTTAAATCGTTTAATGGGTAAGTTTCGAATGTCAATGGGGAGTTTGTTGTAAAAACGTATACATTGACCCATGAATGAGTTGCCTACTTTGTGGAGACGTGTGCGATGTACAGCAAGGTTGTGTTTATTCCTGGTATTTAAACTATGAATATCGGACATTTTCTTAAAATTTGATATATTTTTGTGCACATACAATAGGTTTTCAAAAATATATTGTGAGGCTACAGTCAGAATATTTATTTCTTTGAATTTTTCTCTAAGGGAATCTCTTGGACCTAGATTGTAAATGGCTCGAACAGCCCTTTTCTGTAGAACAAAGATAGTATTAATGTCCGCACAGGTTCCCCAGAGAAGAATCCCATATGACATAAGACTATGAAAATAACTAAAATAAACAATTCTGGCTGTATCTACGTCAGTTATCTGTCTAATTTTTTAACAGCATAGGTGGCTGAACTTAGCCTTCCTGACAATTTTTCTATGTGTGGGCCCCATTGTAATTTACCGTCAATAGTGATTCCAAGAAAAACTGTCGACTCAACAGGGTCCAACTCTGTTCCATTAACCTGAACATTGGTAGATAGCTGCCTGACATTTGGCATTGAAAATTTTATGAGTTTAGTCTTTTTTTCGTTCAGGAGAAGATTATTTACATTAAACCAATGCACAACTTTAGAGAGTGCATCATTAACTTGTTCAAAGTTGACTAACTGACGTTTGATTTTAAAAATGAGGGAAGTATCATCTGCGAATAATACGATCTTGTGATTATCCCTTATGTGATAAGGTAAGTCGTTTATATAAATTAAAAACAAGAAAGGACCAAGAATTGAACCCTGCGGAACGCCCATGGTGACTGCAGATCCTGCAGATCTCTTGCCATTAACATCGACCCTCTGAATTCTGTTGTTCAGATAAGAAGTCAGAAGGTCAAGAGCCTTGTCCCTCATACCATAGTGGTACAGTTTCCTGATGAGTGTTTCATGATGTACGCAATCGAATGCCTTGGACAAGTCGCAGAAAATGCCAAGAGCATCTTGCGACTCCTCCCAGGCCTCGAATATGTTCTTCAGTAATTCCACGCCCGCATCTGTAGTTGAACGACCCTTAGTAAAACCAAACTGTTTCAGATGAAATAAATTATGTGCATTGAAATGTCCTAACATTTGTTTTAAAATTAATTTTTCAAAGATTTTGCTCAATGTAGGTAATATCGAAATAGGCCGAAAATTTGTGGGATCAGTTGTGCTGCCAGATTTGAACAGTGGAATCACTTTGCTAAGTTTCATCAGATCAGGAAATACACCAGATGCAATACAAGAGTTAAAAACGATTGCTAAAAAGGGTGAAATAACATCAATTATTGAGGACACGGTATGTACTGATAATCCCCAAAGGTCAGCATTTTTTTTTACATCAAGATTTTTAAAAGATTCTATAATGTCTTTAGCAGTAATAATTGTGAATTCAAAAAGTTTGTCACATTCTGGTACACATTCTTTAAGTATTGAGTAAGCAGAAGTGGAGGACGACGATGACAGAGTTTTGGTTGTTAAAATGGGAATATTAGTGAAGAAATTTTCAAACTCAGTTGCCACCTCCACGTCTGCCTTAATATCTACATCATTGATTTTTAGATGGAAGTCACGATTCCGTACTGTCGTTCTTCCCGTTTCTGAATTAATTATATTCCAAGTGGTTTTAATTTTATTTCCAGAACATTTTATTTTATTTTTAATGTTTATGGCTTTTGCTGAGGAACAGGCTCTTTTAAAAGTTTTTGAATATTTCCTAACAAATTCTTTAAAAGTTTCATCATGGTTACATGTTTTTTCATGATACAATTCAAATAACCTCTGCCTACTTTTGTAAATACCTGGAGTTGCCCAATCACTAAATAGAACGCGGTCACAAACAGACAATGTTTTTGAGGTGAAAATCTTACTAAACTCACAATTGATGAGGTTAAATAGTAAAGTGTAAGCTTGATCCGGGTCGTTATGATGGGTGTCGATGTCGTTGGGTGGGAAATTATCAAATAACTTCTCCCGCTCTGGGTGGAGCGGGAGGGCGTGTCAGACTCTTACTGACTAAAACCCACCCGTGTTCCTTCGGTTGCCCTGTTGCCGGGGGCCACGATTTCCCTATCGGTTTTCTTCGAACCCCCGGCGGGCATTGGCCCTAACGGACCCCGTCAATTCTGCTGACATCTCTTTGAGGCGCGCGTGGAACACAACGCGCCGTCGACCCGGGCTTGGTCCTTATCGGACGGCGAGCTACCCATTGCTCACCGTCCGCAAGCCCGCGCCTACGGTGGCCGGAAATCGGCTCGCGATTCCCGCCCCGGGCGTCTCCTCCTGCGGCGGTTAGGGGCGTGAGGGCGCGAAATTTGCCTCTCCCTCACGCGTTCCGCCTCCTCCTTCGCGAGCATTACCGCTTCGCAGAAGGAGGTGACGGCCTGCCATTTCCTCTCGCTCCGTACCATGGCCTGAACCAGGGCCGGACGCGAGAGATCACCGCCGCCGATCGCCTCTACGAGGACACGGCGTTGCCCCGCCCAAGCCGGGCAGACCTCCACCGTATGCTCCACCGTGTCCTCAGGCCGATCCACACAATGGTGACACCCGGGTGTTTCCTCCCGCCTTATCCTAAACAGGAACCTCCCGAAGCAGCCGTGTCCGGTGAGGACCTGCGTCAGGCGGAAGGTGAGGACGCCGTGGCGTCTCTCAAGCCACTCCTCAAAGAGGGGTCTTATCGCCGCAATTGTGGCGTGCCCATAAGGCGTAAGCCTTAGGATTTGATTTCAAATTAATACTTCTTATCAAGGTAAGTAATTCATACTAATTACTCTCTTCTCTTACCACTTAATACTTTTCCTATTTTTTTATCAACCTAGTTGACCTAGTCTTGTAATGATAATGTGTACCTACTTAGGTACCTATTTTAATACTGGTTGCTCTATCGTGATGATATTTTTATGCGGAAAGGTGTCCAAGTTGTGTATTTGTTAGGTATTTATTTTTAGAACTCTGGAAAAAGTCCTACTTATACTACTATACTTATTTTTAAAAAGACATAGACTCTGGCACCAAAAATTCTCTCTAAGAAACTGCTTGAACAAATTTTTAAATTGCTTGAACAAAGATATTGCTAACTGAGGGTTAGTTTTGTAGGAATACATGGTTAAAATATTTAAAAAAAAATATTTTTTGTTTTTTTACCGAGCGGGGCGTAGGTAGATAGTCTATGCGAGCTATGTTTACCTAGGCGTTCTTTTGTTTAGTTCAACGAATTCTGCTATGCTATTCTCTAAAAGACTCTACGACGAGCTCGTCGCCGAATATAAATATGTTTTTTGTATCTTGTCGTTTCATTTTAATTTAATTTAGAATCCTTGAGATACAATTTCCAAAACGATAGGTGGAAAGTTTTCTGTAAACAAAAAGCCATGGTCACCCTATCGAAATATTCAAAACGTATTGAAAGTTATAAATATCGAAAAAATACATGTTTTTTGCCTAGTATCGGTAGTTTTACATATTAATTGGTGTTGTTTACAAAAAACTCGCTTTACAATTACTTTCTTCGATAAATAATCACGACTTATTTCTACGCGATACCGTACTACAGCTCCTGAAATATTAGCCTAGGATGTTTTGTAGTATTTTACAAGTTTCGACAAATTCAAATCTAGGTTTTACAAAAAACTTCAGACCCCTACGATGCTTTTTCAGCGAGATATCGGCGATAACGTGTTTTTTGACCGTTTCAATGGCGCGGCCATGAGGTTTTAGTCTTACAGCTCCTGAAACATAAACCTAGGATTTTTTGTAGTATTTTTACAAGTTTCGACAAATTCAAATCTACGTTTTACAAAAAACTTCAGACCCCTGCGATGCTTTTTCAGCGAGATATCGGCGATAACGTATTTTTCATCGTTTCGATGGCGCGGCCATGGAGTTTTAGTCTTATAGCTCCCAAAATATAAACCTAGGATTTTTTTCTATATTTTTACAAATTTTTTACAAATTCAATCTGTTATTTACCTGAATTTCAGATCTCTGCAACGCTTAGTTTTAAAGATCTCCGTGGCCGCGCGGTTCGCCGCGTTTCAATGGCGCGGCCACGTTCAAACCCTTATAACTTTTTAACCATAACTTTGACAAATTTATGGTTTTGGGAATCAACTTCTACAAATTTTTACAAAATCTTGGCGTGGTTTTTTTTTTTAAATTTCGCCGTGGCCGCGCGGTCGAAACGGACACCATATTTTGACACTCGCAAATAAACCAAAGCCTATTTGGTATTTCCCGTTGGTCCAGGAGCATGAAGTTTCGCGAGAAGCAAGGTGGGATGCTCCTTTTAATTTTATTTTTACTAGCTTTTGCCCGCGGCTTTGCCCGGTGGATGTCGGACAAATATCTCACAGGAACATGCTACCGGAATTAAGAGTATCCTATGTCCTAACCCAGGTCATGGTCTATCCGTATGCCTTCCATGTAAATCTGTCCAGCCGTTACTGCATGAAAAGGTAACAGGCAGATAATAAATCTGTTTTAGGGTTCCGTACCTCAAAATGAAAAATTGAAACCGTTAAAGGATGACTTCGTTGTCTGTCAAGACCCTTTTTCTCAGGAACGCGTGGAGACATCAAGGTGAAATAGACATCAAAAACTTAGATCTACCGTCTCTTGGAGCTGTAACGAATACCAAACTTCCAAGTCAATGGAATAAAAAAATACGGCCATTTATGTCGCATATTTAGACACTCGCAAATAAACCAGTCTATTTGGTACTTCCCGTTGGCCCAGCAGCATGAAGTTTCGCGTGGAGCAAGTTCAAGTAAAGAGGAAAATTCGAATATTGCTCCATGTATAATACTGGTATTCAGCTACATCCGGGTTGGGAAAAGATTAAATGCTAACCAATTTCAAGATACAGACTATGACTACTTCCAATCCCTTAAATCTCTTGAAAAAAAGATACAAAAAAATCAACATTACATGTGTATTTTAAAATCATCCCCTATTTTAGCCCTTTGGAGGATGATGTAACAAAAACGCTGAAATCCGTAATTGAAATGTTGAATTTCCCATACAATCTTTCATCCCCTATATCACCCCCTTTAGGATTATTTTTGATACAATAAGTACCTACCCTATGTCCTTTTGCAGGATGCCATCTATCTCCTTGGCAAATTTTATCGAAATCCGTTCAGTGGTTTAGCCGTGAAAAGGTAACATACAAACAGACAGAGTTACTTTCGAATTTATAATATTAGTAGGTATGGATTTTTCAGGAATTCCCAACATATTTAATACAATAATAAAGGGGAGAATCGATTACTTTCATGTAAAATAAATTACTTTTGCACAGCATAACGATAGCGATCGATGTTTTTGTGTAAGTGAATTGTACGCTGCATGGTAAATGCGCGCTGTGTTTGATGGGATAAGGTTTGTAATTGATTTTGTAGTGCGTTTTGATTTATGAATTGCAAGTGTGAGCGCGACTTCGTATCTATTAGGTTTACTGATTTGCGTGTGTAGTTGTGGCGAGGTGGTGGGGATAAATTGGATACATTGGGTTTCGATACATTTTCAACTACCGGGCATATCTCCTTCTTTCTCATATCTATGATGAGGCCCAATTCGGCGTGGGTGAGCAAATCACATGACACAAAAAACGTACGTTACCTCATTAAATAGTTTCTGAATTCTTTGCTTTTCAGCTGCTTCGATACATTATTAAATATACCCATGATGTAGTACTGGTTTTTGCTAAAAATAGAGAAAATGTCTTAGGTACAGACGCCAGCACATCAAGCTACTACAATCTGTCAAATTTATTTAATAGATTTTCAACTTTAGTGCTGAATTATAAGGTTCAAAGTTGACTGGGAAAATTTGACAGTTTCGGGTAGCTTGATGTGCTGGCGTCTGTAATTATCTATTAATAAAAAAACCGCCCAAGTGCGAGTATTTAGAAAAAAAAACACCGTAAAAACATGTTTCTTCAAGTATCGTTGCCCTCCCCGCTAACTGTTGCATCTGCACTAAAATACATGTTCATAAATTTGTTTCGAAAAAGTTTTCACTAATCGTCGTGTCTGTGTCGTTTACCGTTTAAGGCTCTTTCAAACAGGCGCGAAACGACGCGACACGACACGACGCGACGCGACACAAAGACACCGGTCGTCGCGCGACGACCGGTGTCTTTCTGTCGCGTCGCGTGGCGCGCTGGTCAGCACAAGCCTTTAGAAGATAATCACGTATTTTGTTTTGCGTACTTATGTACAAAAGGAGGGAAAAAATATTCGTATATTGCACACATACTACTGCAGTTTGTGAGATTTTTTTCCACTCAATTTCATCCGAACTTAGCCTAAGACACTTAGCTAGAATTGTTGTCTACAATGTTTACACATTTTTTTCATTTACGTCGTACTTACCTACAGATCAAAACTTTTTTTAACAAATAGAAGCACTTTTGGAAAATTGGCCCGATTTGTCAAATCATCGTTTAATACAATAAGTATATAGATAAATTACCAAAAAAATTAAATCATTATTTTTTGGAACTTCTTAAACGCAACATTATTCCAAATAATCACGTCGTGACTCGTAACAGACTAAAGTTGTAAAACAAAGTTCTCACAGAGTGACGTATCTGCTTCAAATGAATAGAAATAAATAAATAGATACCTTAGCAAGCCAAGAGCAACAGTATTTCGGTCGGGCGCTATGACCATGTTACTGTGGTTGCGTTAGAACCACAGTAACATGGTCGTAGCGCCCGACCGAAATACTGTTTCCCTGGAAAAATATCAATTGCTAGTTAGGAAAGTTAGCGGGGAGGGAACCCCTTTAATTTTAACTTGTATTTTATGTTGGGAACCCTAAAAATATGTAGGTAGTGTTAAATATTGTACGGTGGTAAGGAACCCTTCGTCTGCGAGTCCGACTCGCACTTGGCTGGTTCTTTAGTTTAGAAAACACTAAACGAAGTATATTTTTCATCACAAATTTTTAAAACCGCAAATATAAATTGTAAGTCATAATGATATTGTGAATTACAAAGTTATTTTTTGCAGTTGTAGAAAATCGCCCATATTTAAATAAAATATCTGCTGAATGGGCGTTTTTAATAATTTTGTTGATTTATACAATAGAAGTTGAAGTTAAATAGAAGTTTCAAATTCCCGCCTTGTTTAGTTTTTGCGATAGGTACAGCTCGTAAGTACAAAAATGGTTTAAAACTGACAACTTTTACAGCCCACATGCCATTTCTTCATTTTGAAGATAAAAATAAATAAAAAATATTTTTGCTCTCTACACGATGAGTTCTAAAAAATGATAGCCCACATGCCAGGGTTAGATTTTTTTTTTAATCAAAAATTTATTGTGTTCCTTGAATTTTTTAATTAATTTAATTTTTATTATGTCTTGTTATACTCGTAGCAGCGATAGAAATACATAATCTGTGAAAATTTCAACACATGAGAAACACGCGTGAGATACAGCCCGCTAACAGGCACGGACGGACAGCGGAGGCATATTAATAGGCTTACGTTTAATACCCTTCGGGTACGGAACCCTAAAAAACACCAAAACAAACCCAGAGATGAAGGTCTCTTTAGACCACATAATTTAATGGTAGCCTATCTTGTTAAATTCTCAGACCAAATAAAAAACCAAGACAGCGCTGCGAACAATACAGTGAAGCATGCCAAAACTACACCTCGCTCTGTGCATACACGCTCACACGCACCCCCGCACACATTTACAACCAAACTACACCTCATCGGTAATGAGTTTTACTGCGCGGCAACACTCTTTATAGATAGTGCAATCCACGAAGACGAGCCCCACTCCGCTTCGCTCCGTACTAAAGTAAAGCTTTTTTTTTTTTTTTGGGTTGGAAATTATCAAATAACTTCTCCCGCTCTGGGCCGAGCGGGAGGGCGTGTCAGACTCTTACTGACTAAAACCCACCCGTGTTCCTTCAGTTGCCATGTGGCGGGGGGCCACGATTTCCCTTTCGGCCCTTATTCGCAGCCCACTAAAGTACAGCTTAGAGTACAGTAATCGCGGAGTGGGGCGCGTCTTCGTGGATTGCACAATCTATAGCGCACACATGTTCACGAAACCGGCCTCACGTCATTGTTGACAGCGCTGTCTTGGTTTTTAGGGTTTCGTACCCCAAGGGTAAAACGGGATCCTATTACTAATAGCTGGTTTACACAGTGCGAGCTAGCGTACGTGCTAGCCTTCCGAGTAGCTGCACTGCAGTAACTCGCACTGTTTGGACGTAACTTGCGAGTAACTCGTACGTGCGAGTTGGTCGGTAGCTCGCATCCGAGTTACTTCAACATTTTTGTTTTCACTCGCATGCTCGCCCGGCAGCAACTCGCACAAAACAGCGGCTCGTGCGTCGCTCGCATCGTTTGGACGCGTTCGGCAGTAGCTCGCCAGTGCCAGCCGGGCAGTTGTGAGTGGAACCCGTGTTTTTTTGTGTGCTACGCCTGTGTACTAAATCGAGTTCGAAATGGCTGCGGATAGATGGTCTTCTGACATCGAGATATAAGTACTAACGTTAGTACTTATATCTCGATGTCTTCTGACAATAATATTTCATTCATGAAACTCTACAGAGAACAAGAAAACCTATGGAATTGTTTCGATAAAAACTATCGAAATAGAGATATGAGAAAAGCATCTTTGGAACATATCGCAAAAGAAATGCACCTAGGTAACACCAGTGAGGTAACCAAGAAAATTAAAAAATTACGGATCACCTACAATCAAGAAGTGAATAAAATTGAAAAAAGCAGGAAGAGTGGTGCTGGCGCAGACGATGTGTACAAACCATCCATAAAATGGTTTGATATAATGGATTATATAATGAAAACAATTAATTTAAAAGAAAAAAAACAACATCCAATCTGGTGAGCACCTAATTCTTTATTTGATATAGTTGGTTACATTTAAATATTAATCATACGACTTTGCCAGGAGACAGCACCGTTATTACATACAGAAGCAGTTTTTATATTTTTCTCTAAATTTTTCGGCAACTGCTTTTGATCTGTTATTTGTTCGCGATCGGGCAATACTCGGTAGTGCATTTATTTCTGATCTCCACGTTCCAAGATTGACAGTAAAATTTGTAATATCTTCATAATCTACACTACCAGGAGGAGTGTAGATGTGTGGTGAAGATTTCCGTAACCAGTTGTACTGCACAACTGGTTACGGAAATCTTCACCACGCATGTAGTTCGAATAATTTTTATTATCGTCTCCTCTTGCAACTGGATAGGTTTTCCCAAAACACGAAAGCGAGATGCTAAAATATCGAATCCATTTTCTACTATGCGTCTTGCCCTAGAGATTCTGAAATTGTAAGTTTTTTCAGCTGTCGTGGTCTCATAGGGATAGCGTTTCAATAAGTACGTCTTAAGAGGAAAAGCATCATCTCCCACTACAAATCCGCCTTCTGGAAATAATGTACCATTTTCCAACACTGGATACAATGAGGAAGCTTGGAAAACACCACCGTCAGAATTTCGCCCATATGAGCCTATGTCCACATATTTAAAGCAGTAGTCATGATCCACGATCGCTAGGAGGACCAAGCTGTTAGTTCCTTTATAATTGTAGTATTCACTACCACAATTAGGGGGAGCTTGAATCACCACAATGTTTGCCATCGATGGCTCCACAACATCCTGGAAAGTTCCATCTGTGGTGAAATCCTACTTGTATGTCTTCCCATTTTTTTCTGTTTGGTACAATATTAATTTAAAAAATATAATATTAATTTTGTATTCTAATTGCAGAAAAACAACACTTTGGAAAATGCTGTTAGTCAAGACATGGATGATAACACTGATGAAAATACTGATGATAAAACGGGTGATAAAACGCTGGATAAATCTGATGACAGATCAATTTACTCCAGTGACAGCACATTGACAAAGAAAAAAATCCGGGTAAAGCTAAAAAATCACATAATACTGCCCAAGAAATGAGCGGAATTACAGCAGCTATAAATGAGCTGAAACAACTAAACAATACTATAGAATCTTTCAACTCTTCTCAACAAGAAGACGAGTATGATGTTGTTGGAAAACACGTCGCTATTCAATTAAGACA
Organism: Agrochola litura; assembly: GCA_949152395.1. NCBI lineage: Eukaryota > Metazoa > Arthropoda > Insecta > Lepidoptera > Noctuidae > Agrochola > Agrochola litura. The sequence continues at coordinate 2,257,232 of OX424490.1, forward strand.
GCTCCCGTTACTGGATTTTTTAGATGCCAAAGATGAAATTCAACAAGTACTTTCACGATACCGAAAAAGAGCTATATACGCCCGGAACGCATCTGCTCTTTCCTCATACAGTGTTTCGTCACCACAGTCTTACATAGCGTCACCATCACCAGGACCCAGTGTGTCCTTCCCAGGCACAACTTACCAGCCTACAGAAACAGTTTCCGTGCAGCAGCCACTTCAATCAGTTGCTCACCAATCATCACATTCATCATACGAGGCCGTCACCTCAGAAACAGTTTCTGCGCAGCAGCCAGTTGAACCAGAACAATCATCAAGTGCATCATACACCGTTATTGACTTTAATGATCCAATAGTCAGAGCAATGATAAACTCTAATGTAAACAACATGCAATAATGTTTTTAGTTAAGGTTTAATTTGTCTTTGAAAAATAAATGAATGAGTCACACGTCATGTATCGTTGAATTAATTGAGTTTTACTTACTTGAAAATGTTCGTCCAAAGCTTCAGAAATAGCATCACAAACTTCTGGTATAAATTTTGATATAGAAGCTTTAGATATCCTGAAAAATACTGATAGCAGTCTGAATGATATTCCTGAGCTTAGGAAACACAGGGTTACTTCCAACTTTACCCTTGCTGCTATGGCATCTCTCATCAATGTGTCTTGACGTGCTATTTTTGTTTTTATCAAATTTAAAAGGCTTTCGACTTGTTCAGGTGTCGCTCTCATCACTGCTTTATATTCGCGGGGGTCTTCATGGTAAAGCTCGTTGAGAATCATACGTGTTACCCCTAAAGATCTTCTAGCCATCCAATCTCTAATCCAAATCCTTTTCTTTCGCTTTTTTATATTGGCTATGTTTATAGATATTTTCCAATTCCTGACATAAAATTGTTGTCATAGAGCGTATCACCGTTTTTTTATTAAAACAAGTTCACTCGACATCGCGACACGACTCGGACTGGGCAGCTAGGTGTCGTGTAGATAGCAAAGGCGAGCCGAGCTACTGGCGTACGAGTAGACAAACCGAGTAGCTGTCTACTGGCCAGGCAGCAGCTCGCACTGTGTAAACCAGCCTTAAGACTCCGCTGTCCGTCCGTCTCTCTGTCTGTCCGTCTGTCACCAGGCTGTATCTCATGAACCGTGGTACTTAGACAGTTGAAATTTTCACACATGATCTATTTTTGTTGCCACTATAACAACAAATACTAAAAAACAGAATAAAATAAATACTTAAGGTTCCCGTACAACAAACGTTTTGGTCAGTGGGTCGTCTTAGGTTTTTTGCCGTTTTTATAGATAATGGTACGGAACCCTTCGTGCGCGAGTCCGACTCGCAATTGGCCGGTTTTTTATTTGTTCTGAGGTTAAATCATAAATATTAGAACCATGTTGGCTATTGTCCGAGACGGTACCTGGAGGAGAGAAGCAAATATATTTGCCTGTCCAGACATTTCGCATGTGTCAGTCATTGTGTAGATAGTTCCCAACAACCCGATGACCAAGACCTACCAGTACTACATATTTCGGGTAAAACCAATGCTTAGGTAGGCATTACCAGCGTGTGGCGTTGCCCCTGTGTTAGTAGGTTATTAGCATATTCAAAAAAAAGACTTACATTTTCGCTCTCGAAACAATAACACTATGACATGCACAGCACTTATTTATATATCTCTGCAAGGCACAAGTAGGTAACCAGCAGTTATCTGAACTCCGCACGACGAGATTGATCAACAGAAACTGAAGTTTAATCTTATGGCTTTGTACTTACTTCGAGGCGTAGTTTTTTTTATATTTGTTAAAAATAATTAAATGTTACAATGTCACTGAAGGATTTTGACTGGTCTCTTGCTCTTCTCGTCACATGGTGAAGGTTTTTACTTCATTATTCTTTTGGCATAGATAACTTGACAAACTGCATAAAGTTAACAGAAACAAAAATAAATCCTCATTAGGCGTTCTCGAGTCTTGGATTCTTAAAAAAAAAAAAATTAAGAAGAATAAGTTCAGTACATAGATATAAGAAAGAAGGAGATATGCCCGGTAGTTGAAAATGTATCAAAACCCAATGTCTCCACTTTGTCCCCACTACCTCGCCACTAGTCGCCACAACTACACATGCAGATCAGAAAAACAAATAGATACGAGGCTGCGCTCACTCTTGCAATTCATAAATCAGAACGTACTACATAATCAATTATAAACCTTATCCCATCAAGCACAGCGTGCATTTACCATGCACCGTACAACTCACTCACACGAAAACATCATTTCTATCGTTGTGCTGTACAGAAACAATTTATTTTACTTATACTAATCTGTGCTTATACGCTAGTGATTGACTAAATCGGAAAGGTATCGATTTTTCCATTTAATATTATCGACGGTGAAGTATCAATATCTAATAACTAGCATTTTGGCGGTTTTCACTTACTAATGTTTACTTCAAATGGTCAAAAACTATAGGAATTAAACGTTTTTTTCTCCTCCTGTAAAACCATGTTTTTGTACTTATTAGATATTGATACTTCACCGTCGTTATACTTTAAAAAATTTGGTGTCCTGAAAATAAAATAAATAAAAACGATAAGTCCAGAAAATATTATAATAAAAATAAATAATAAGCAAAAAATTCTAACAATTAAAAAATCCAGTTACGTTGGTTTAACCTGTCATAGTTTATTGAAACAGTAGATATTGTTGAACCCTGCTATGATGTTTACTCACTGACCTGGGGGCCGACCACAATCTTTTACGAAACAATCTTATTTCAGGAGAGTTTTGTTTCAAGCTTACAATAACATAACTCATATTCGTACCACGACCTTCATCGTTCAAGAATGTTTTATTCCTGCTGAGTGCTGGGAAAGAACGAACTATTTGTAAGATTTGTCTATTGCCTGCTATAGTAGAAAAGAAACAACGCTATGTGAACTGTATAGCGCTGTCCCTTTCACACGTTGGTCCGAATCGCAACTACGAAGTATTGGTCTTGAAGCAAAATATTATTTTCTTTTATTTAAAATATTACTTTGCATTAGAATCTAATTTTTATGAGTAATTTCCATGAAATTGACACAAATATTAAAAGATTTGGCTATGAAAAATAAGAAAAACAATTGAAAAAATTAAAAATAAGCTACGGCTAAGCTGTTACATGATATAAATCGGAACAGAACGAAATTTGAAACTCGGGCCGCATTCGGAGTTACGACTTAATCGCTCTCATCAATATTTTGCGTACCGATTTAGATATGCTTGCACAAGATGGTTGGATTACAGTATTTCTTTGAGTATACACAACAAATTTCTTCTTCTTTGATTAGGTGACGACTGTAGCCAGAAGCACAATTTAAAAACTCAAAACAAAACAGCACAACTGTCATTTTGACAGCGCTCATGGTGATATTAATATAGGGCATGGTCAGCGTTATCGCAAGATGGCGCATGCTATGACGTCATGTATGACGATTACGTTATCATCGCGCTGACACTAATTCGGTATGGGTGTTAGCACGCTCTAATCGATTGCAGCGTAATTCTGAACACAGCCTCGATGTAGCGATATTTTTGTTTACAAGTGGATAACTACTACCAGGTTGAACTTATTTTAACATATTTTCTAATGAATTTATGATCTAACTGGCTACAAAGTCGATATGGAATCAAGGGAAGGTTAAGGTTACTCAGTGAATAAGTTTTAAAACAAAGAAATGTGTAATGTTTTGACGAAGATAGTTCGAAACAATATATTGTGGTCAGACTCAGTGATTAGTGTTTTGTTATTAATTTTGCAGTCGGGTTTCCGGGCGGCAGCTAGAGGTACTCTGGGAATTTTTATTTTTCTGTGTTATCCGCTTCCAAAAACTCAAATGTTTCGTAATGCATTCGCCATCAAACAAGAAATTAATTACAAATGTACTAAAATCTATAGATACACAATTCATTCGGCAAGTTTACGTAAATAAATACATTTTACTAACTTTACATGACACGAAAATGTTTTTTCTTAATATAAATTGCAAAACAATAATATTTCCGTCGAGTCCGAGGAACTTTTTTAAGATTGCTAAATTTGACATTAAAACAATATTGCTCGTGCGTCGTGGTACGAATTGAATGAACTTTTATAGGTGACGTCACCAAAATCGCTAAGAAAATGAGATTGTTTCAACATTACAATAAGCTTATTTTATGGACGTCATGGTACGAAAAGTCAAAGTAAGATTATAATAATACTGCTTTAAGAGCTGGTGGTAACTGTGCTAAATGAGCATATTTACTGGTATCTGTTTCATATCTACCGTTGCTAGCTAAAATTGAATTGATAATTTTCTCGATTTTATCTTGGTTTTTTTACTATTCTATCTGTAACGTTTGAGCTACGTGAAACCCACTGCTTGCTTAAACTTATTTGGTGATTCATTTCAGTAACTAAATAATTTTCATTCTGTTTTAAGATTGTAATGGCATTATCGTATTTTAATGCATCAGTATAGTCTAAATTACCTGAAATGCTCTTTATTACTGAACCAAGACCATCTATGAGACCTCTTTTAACACGCTTTACCTCAAGTATTTCTAACTGTTCCGAAATTTCTTCTAATTTAGTACCTATGTAGATATTTAACGAGGGGTTCATAGAGAGATCGCGATATATTACTCAATTGTGGCGTAAGATTTTGTAATTGCTCGTTAACCGTCTCTAAACTATTGCGCATATCATGAAGGTTTATAATTTGGAGAAAGGAATGGAAATGCGAAATAATTCGTGTGGATCCCAGGTTAAAGGGCAAAATACCTGGTCCATCATTAAGACTGTCTAGCGTTATCTCGTCCGCTCGGGCCAGGGCCAGGGTCAGGACTAGTAGTATTTTCAGTGTCCTGTAACAAACGAGCACTATTAGGCACCCGTTTTAGGCGTGATTAAGGCACGGTGCCTCTTTTCCTTTTAGTATAGATATGGATTGGCAAATCCGCTAATACCGTATCATGAGTATATCGAGCTGCTAACTTTTGCCAATGGCATAAAGGATTCCTAATAAAAACTTGTTGCTCTGGTTCGTAACCTTCTTCAGCTTCACGATTCTTATTAATATTTTCAGTAATTTCAGTGCGGCGATGCAGTGAAGTGTCGTTGAGAATATCGTATACTTTTGACATTCGTCTACGGTGCTCCTGGATATATTGTTGGAAGAGATGTTCTGATAGATTCATATCTAAAGGATCCCGGGGATCAAAATGACCGGTAACTATATCGATAGGCCTACATTTTGTAAAACTATGTATTGAGCCAATATAGCATAAGTTATAAGATTAGCAATTGATTCTCCTTGCTGTTCTAATTTTAATATACCTACGCAAATGTTCTAACAGTGTAGAATTTAGTCGTTCTACCATTCCATTTTCATTGGGTGCATTAGGACAGGTTTTATGATGTTGAACTTTGTGCAATCTAGTAAATTCAGAAAATATTTGATTGTTGAATTCCGGACCATTGTCTGTTACAATAGTTAAAGGCACTCCGTGATGAGTAGAAAACTTTAGTAAAGCTTGTACGACACTAATAGCTGTAGCATCTCTCAATAAATATGCTTGACCATATTTAGAGAATGCATCTACTATTATAAGATACTTATTCATCTCAATACTAAGCAGATCTAAATGTACAACCTCAAAAGGCTTTGTAGGTGGAGGTACAATTTGTAACCTTGGTCTAACTGGATTGCGATCATATTTGGTTCCCTATCCATTTGCATAAAATTTTAAGACCTTATATAACTTAGCATAATTTTGTTTGGCATAATTATATTTTCGCATAATATAATTACGCATAACAGCTTACGCATAATTTTTTTACGCATAATTTCTCTAATCATAATAATGATTCAGCATAACATTCTTAAGCGTAACTTTATTAAGCATAAAACTCACAAGCATAAGTTTTTTTCGCTGTAAGAAACATGCAAACAAGCATATACCATGCATGCAGCAAGCATGCAACGTAAACAAGCATACAACAGGCATGCAAGCAAGCATGCAGCATGCAAGCAAGCATGCAGCATGCAAGCAGGCATGCTTTCTGTCACGGCTCCGGCGCTGCAGGCCTCCGGCGGCCCCACGCACGCAGACGGCTTTCGCTCCCAGCCGCCTCCTCCTCAGCCCGCGGGCCGCCTCGCCCCTACACGCCTACGCGATTTTAAATTACACTCTAGGGGTAGGGCAGACAAGACTACGTGGAGTCGGTTTTGCAGTGATTCGGTTCTGTCACTAACTTTTGTAGCACAACATAATGATTTTTTAAGACAATACTTTAATTATTTATTTTATTTTATTTTATAAATGATTTGCATGAAAATCCAAAAAAAATAGTTAAAAATAACTCAAATTTGTTTCCCTTATTTCTATTAATTGTATGCCTAAATATTATTATGCTAATAGTCATTAGGTCTACTAACGTTATGCGAATCAAATTTATGCCAAAACAAATTAGTCTTTAAGATGATTATTATTATTTTTTAACTTTATTATATAAACACCTATGTACTATACCCATTTTTGCAAAGAAAGAAATGATTTGATTTGATTTGATTTGATTTGAACATAAAATGTATGCCTAAAAAAATTATGCCGAAGTATTATTATGCCAAAACAAATTGTGCCAAAATCGTTATGCCGAAGTATATTAGGACAAAGAACATTATGCGAAAAGAAGGGATCCCTCATATTTAGCTTGCCCGCATATTCGGCATTCATTAATATACTTTGTTACATGCTCTTTCATATTTGGCCAATAGCATCTACGCGATAATGCTAGATAACATTCGTTGATGCCTCTATGATTGGTTTTACCTTCAGGATATTTCTTTATAATTTCCTGTTGCTTGAAATAATTCTTAACATTTTCTACTTCGGTTTTGGTTAGTACCTACTAATATTCCATTGCAGAATTTTTAAAATATTTTTGAATTATAGGTATTATAGAATACATTTCTAATGTGGGATTAATTAAAATACCTGTCTTTACTTTTGGATTAACGTATTCTTTAATTGCGCTAATAACGTCTTGTTCTAAACTAGATTTTGAAATTTGTATGACAGTTTTAGTATGTGTTTCAAATGGTTTAGAAACACTAGGCCTGCTTTTTATATCTCCTACAACATTAAAATATATTTGCTTATTAAACTTATTAAGGGGGTCGTCGGAAATAGGAATTTCTAATATGGGACTTTCTATATCACTATGGGCAGTTAAAGTCCTAGAATCCGCGCTTTCAGTTCTAGAATCTGAATCTGAAGGTGCACCTTGTGAGGTGTTAACTACTATCGAACTAACTTCTTCATGATGAATTTCTATTCGTATTTCTATAAACAACTGTGAACTCAAATTCGCTTAGCCGTAATCTCCAACGAGTTAAACGGGAATTCGGCTCTTTAATATTCATTACCCATTGCAAAGGGCGATGGTCGGTCACTATTTTAAATTTTCGTCCGAATAAATATGGCCTGAAATACTTGGTTGCCCAAACTATTGCCAATCATTCTTTTTCAATAGTGCTATAGTTTATTTCACTAGAGTTAAGCGTACGCGAAGCATAAGCTATTGGTTTATCAGATCCAATAGATCATTGTGAAAGTACTGCTCCAATTGCCAATTTTGAAGCGTCCGTAGTGAGTATAAATTCTTTTTTAAAGTCAGGGTATTGAAGAATTGGGTCATTGACCACAAGGGTCTTACATTTTTCAAAGCATTCGACATAATTTTGATCAAGTGTAATTTTAGAGCCTTTCTTTAAGCTTTGAGTCAAAGGTTTGGTTATTTTAGCAAAATCAGGGATAAATTTTCCAAGAAGTCCTAAAAACCTCTTAATTTCGGTAGGGGTTTTAGGTAAGGGATATTTTTGTATTGCAGAGATTTTATCTGGATTAGGCTTTATTCCATCTTTGCCTATAACATGTCCTAGATAAGCTGTTTCTAATTTAAGGAACTCAGATTTGTCCATTTGTATCTTAAAGTTTGATTCGCGTAATCTATCTCACACACACGGCACTTATCTCAAAATGTATTATTTTATACATTTCTTTACTTTAAAACATTTATTGAAATACCTTTGTAATGTATTCGTCTTGGAGCAACCTACCCTCTCACTAGCAGTCGGGCGTTGGTAGCTGCGCCACGGTTTTAACTATTGCAGCTATCATCGTTTTAACATTTTTGTCTCTGTATGTATTTTGTTTTTTGTTCCCAATAAGCGATTTTTACTATTTATCATATGTTTTATATTACTTGAAGGTGCAAATAAACAATTTCAATTGAATATCATCTATATTCTCATATTAAAATTAAGTCCAAAGATAATAAAGGCGTTCAGACACGAACACTGATTTTTTTTTGGTTGCATCACAAATTTCCATAAAGAAAATAATATAGTAAAGTAAGTAAAAAGTATTTTTATGTTAACAATAACAAAAAAAAACCGGCCAAGTGCGTGTCGGACTACGCACAATGAAGGGTTCCGTAGTTGAGATGAATTTATTTATCCCAAGAACAAACTTAACATTGTAGTTGAAAAACATGTTCTCCCATACATTCCAACTGCAAATCGTCGCTCGGCATCCAATACCGCGAATGTGACATTAAAAAAAAAAAATTAATTGCAGTGTCACTTATTTGAACGTGTAGAATGACATAAAACAAAAATCAGATTTTCGTAAAAAAAATCACATTCGCGGTATTAATATAATAATAATACCTTTAAACCAGCAATTCTTGTATATACGTATATAATTTGAATCTCGGAAACGGCTCCAAGAATTTTTATTAAATTTAGTATGCAGGGGGGTTTCAGGAGCGATAAATCGATCTAGCTAAGATCGATTTATCGCTCCTGAAACCCCCCTTTTTTTTTAATGTCACATTCGCGGTATTGGATGCCGAGCGACGATTTGCAGTTGGAATGTATGGGAGAACATGTTTTTCAACTACAATGTTAAGTTTGTTCTTGGGATAAATAAATTCATCTCAACTACGGAACCCTTCATTGTGCGTAGTCCGACACGCACTTGGCCGGTTTTTTTTCATAAGAAAAATATCCCTCAGGATCTTTGTATTATGATAACATTTCACGTTAGTTCCCATCCCTAGACGCTTATGTTTGCAACACATTTCTCTAGTTAGTCTAACGCGGCTGTCGCATTAATGCGACCACTGCCTACGTCACAAGCGGATCAAACGAATGGATAATGTTGTTCGTGGGTACACGCATTGTCGATAAAATAGTCACTTTTCAACATTGTTGAAAACTACTATTGAGGAGTTTTTTTTTATGTGTGTTCGCGGATAACTTCGTCGTTTGTGAACCGATTTTGATGATTCTTGTTTTGTTGGAAAGGAGATATTCCAAGGGTAGTACCATGATAAGGAAACCAGGATCTGATGATGACATCCTAGAGAAATCGAGGGAACTCTTCAAATATTATAGGCAAACCTATAGCGATTTGGGTATTTTTTATAGTACTCGTGCAGTTGCTCTTGAAAAGCACCATTTGGTTAAGTGGAACTGATGATGAAGACCACAAATAGCCACCGGAACTACTCAATAATAAGTATTTCACGGGTTGCGATTCGATTACTTTAATATGGTTGCAATGCAATTTATGCTCGTCACAATGCATATGGAGAAGTGGAGCTGATGGTGAAGTACCAGGAGAACTCCTCAACGATGAACGTCCCTGCATCGGGAAAAGCAATATTTTGTAAAAGGTGATGAGCTGTTGGCATTAGGCTAATGTAACTTAGACAAATTACAAATTGACCCACTAAAAAGCGAGAATAAAAACTTAAAAAAAAAAACCGTCTTTCAAAAACTACTAAGTACAAAGTGAAAAATAACCGTTTTAAAAAAAAAAAAAAAAATATTTTTGGAAGTCGGTTGTTTTTTTTTGTAAACTCGTTTTTATTTAAATATTGTGATTTAATTCTGTTATTTACTATATTATTTATCTACATATCCAACCCAACCCAACCCAACCTAGCCCAACCCTTCGGGGAAACAAGGCGTAATGTTATGTTATGTTATATCCTATTGATTGTTCAAATTTGGAACCGTGTTGAATGTTGTCCTTACCATTAAAAAGGTACTGTGGCACTCGAGTTCCTTATGGTGTTGTTTCTTACTGTGCTCCGGCGATGACACTCAGCGCGGCACGTTTGAGTTATGACGACGCCACGCGCCGGGCACCGTTAGATAAACCGAAGTCTGTCAGAGACTGGCGTAGGCACGTTTTAATAAAACTTATTTAATTGATGGGTGATAAGTTCCGTGTGGTGCCGGACGTAAAAGAATAGCACCATCCCATTTCTTCCCGTGGGTGTCGTAGGCGACTAAGAAACTAACTAGAGAATGGGCAGCAGCGTTCTCATACTGCTACCGCCAACCCGCCTGCCAAGCGTGGCGATTGTGGCAAAACCCCCCTCTTGGGGAGGCTTATATCCAGCAGTGGACATCTTTCGGCTGAAAAGATGATGATGAATGGGTGATAAGTTCTTTGATGTGCATTTAAAAATATCCCTATATTCGAAAATCCGTAGGTATGGCCTTTAACGACTCTATCTGTCTTTCTGTTCATTAGGGTGATAAGGCTGATCTAAAATAAAAACATAAAAACTTTTTGACTATTTTTTTATCGATACAACGATTGCTCCTCCTTATTTATTGTAGGTATTATTTTGTCGATTTGTAGCCGCGCGCTAGGGGCACGCCAATTGATATTTAGCCGCGCGCTTAAGAGGGCCCTTGCCAACCCGTCTATCGTCAACGCGAGCATGGTCGAAAAGCTTGTTGTTTCATCCAGCGCAAGTGAGAACTGCTAACAAGCAAGTGAGAACGCGATAACATTGTACGAAAAATAACTGGTTTCAGGAAATACGTGTTTTTGAATACGCCTTACAAGTTTGTAAAATATTTTTTTGTAATTTAGAATCTCCATTACATGTGCGAGGTTTCTATAAAAATGTTTTCTTTACTTTTACAATTTATAAGTACATTATGAACGGTCAAAGTTGAGGTAAAATTTGTGCAAAAAAGCAGATTTTTGGAGGCTTATATTGAATTTGTTTCGCCAAATTTTTATTTTTTGATTTCATAGAAACCTAGATATAGTGCACAAGATACCCATTAGTTTAAAAGAATTAAAGAAAGATGTGTTACAACGCCATAATCACGTACGAGCATTTGTATGAAAAGTATGACGGGTTGGCCGCTCTTAAAAGGTTAATATTGTGTTATACGTGGCAAAGATCCTAAGCTATTCAGGCTACGTTATGACGTCATGACGAACAAAACTTTAAAAAAATATTTAAAATAACTGCAACTTGGAAAAACAAAAATATTGAAATTAGTTGCTCAAAATAACAAAATCTTTAAATTAAAAATATAAAAATAATACCTGACAAAAACTTTACATACCGAATTGAGTAATATATCGCGAACTCTCTATGAACCCCACGTTAAATATCTACATAGGTACTAAATTAGAAGAAATTTCGGAACAGTTAGAAACACTTGAGGTAAAGCGTGTTAAAAGAGGTCTCATAGATGGTCTTGGTTCAGTAATAAAGAGCATTTCAGGTAATTTAGACTATACTGATGCATTAAAATACGATAATGCCATTACAATCTTAAAACAGAATGAAAATTATTTAGTTACTGAAATGAATCACCAAATAAGTTTAAGCAAGCAGTGGGTTTCACGTAGCTCAAACGTTACAGATAGAATAGTAAAAAAACCAAGATAAAATCGAGAAAATTATCAATTCAATTTTAGCTAGCAACGGTAGATATGAAACAGATACCATTAAATATGCTCATTTAGCACAGTTACTAATGATATTAGGAGACAATATAGATAATTTATCTAAAGAACTTGACAAATTGCAAAATTTATTAGCATTTATTAGGGCTAGAAGTATTCATAATTCTATATTTAACTATGCTATGTTTAAGGATATGATGAATAGATTAGGTATGTTATATAATAAGGATCAATTTCTAGATATCAGTTTTAGAGAATATTTTGACATAATTAGACTAGGATATTATTACAATCAGTATGTTTATCAGTATATTTTTGATAATCTTTTATATGCCCATAAAAATATAAAATTGTTTAAAAAATACAGTGATATCCATAACATAAATACTAGAAACAAACACAAATTTGTTGTACCTACAACAAGGCTCAAGAAAATAGGTGGCTCGTTCAGATGTCAATGTATACGCTTTTATAATAAACTTCCAAGCCACGTACAAGATCTAAGCCTTAATAAATTTAAATCATTCATTAAACGTAAGTTGTGCCAGAAAGCTTTTTATACCGTTAAAGATTACGTTGAGGACAAAAAGGCTTGGGATTGAGCTGCTCCAATTATAATTTTTTATTTTTTACTTTCGGAACTTTGTTTATTTTGCAAACTTTAAAATTATATACACAATGACATGAATATTTACTTGTGAAGTATAATATTGTTATTATTTTAATTATTGTGAATGTGAGGACTATGTGGGTCATTTATATATATTTTTTTTTTTTTCTCAGTTACTTCTAATGATAATCTGGCAGTTTTGAGTACTTTATGCGGCCTACCCAAATGTCCCTTCTTTGGTATTGTTCGTCGAATCGTTGAGCTCCTTTTAAGTTCTGAGTTGAGCTACACTATTACTGACAAATGCGTGCACTGACTGGACAGGTCCACTCAAATCTGTATGGTTCTTTCCTCAGAAGACCATTTCAGACACAAATCTACATGGTCCTCAAATGTAATGCTCTGACCAAGATTATTTCTGGGTTTTTATACACACATTGACATTAATGAATTTTATATAAACAATGACATGAATATTTACTTTTAAAGTATTTTATTATTTTAATTATTGTGAATGTGAAGACTCTGTGGGTCATTCCTTTTTGTTTTGTTTTTAATATTTTCTCAGTTACTTCTAATCATGGTCTGACAGTTTGAGTAATTTAAGTGGCCTACCCAAATGTCCTGTTTTTGGTATTGTTCGTCGAATCGTTGAGCTCCTTAAATTCTGAGTTGAGCTGCACGATAACTGACAAATGCGTGCACTGACTGGACAGGCCCTCTCAATCTGTGTGGTGCTTTCCTCAAAAGACCACTTCAGACACCAATCCACTTGGCCTTCACATGATCTGACCAAGATTATGTCTGGACTTTAAAAGAGACTGAGACCTCTGAGTTTGTTTCGGCCTTTCTTCTCAGAGTAGTCAGATAGGAAACGCCGACCTCATCTAGTTTTAAAATATGATTGACGTGTAAAAGTGTTTGTACAAACCTACTTACAGAAATAAAATCATTTATCATTTATCATTTATCAATGGGAATAAAATAGTGATAGTTATGAAATTTCCGATTCTTTATCCCACTAACTTCATCCTATATAAATTATCCCTGGCTCCTAATCATGACAATAAGGTCCTGATCACCTTTGCGAGGATAATTTAAGTCACCACCATGGCAAACAGTCGGACTGTATCCAGCAGCTTATACTTCACCAGAAAATTAATGAGTCCTGTCAATTTACATCAGTCATCCTGTCTTCTGAAGCTATGGAGCAGCTAGACGACCAACACTTCATTGTAAGCTTTCCTAAACCTACGAAAGTTCGTTTAACTTGTTCTGAAGATAACTATAGAATGCTGAAAGGGAGCTACTTATCTATCATACCTAAAGGCTGCATGCTTAAAACCACAGCATTTATTGCAAGCAATCGTCATGATCAAACAATTATAAAGGAGAATTCGTATAATGTACCAATGAAAACTATAAAACTAGATACCATTGACCTTGGCAGTTTGCATTCAAGTAACTCTGAAATCGCTCTACAAGAACCGGTAACGCTACAGTCGTCGAATACTGAAGCTATATACCACACTACTATACCGGTATATATTCTACTATCCGGTGCATGTGTACTCATTACCATCATTATACTTCGTCGTCGTAGATTGAACCAACTACAGAAAGTTACTGATGGAATCGATATTAAGGATAAGGAGGCCTGCAACACCGAGATTGATCCAGCTTCGCCATCGACACTATTTTCGACTAGAGTTTTCAAATAGTTGCCGATCTCGTGGAGGGAGATGTTATGTCGCTACTTGCGGAACCCTAAATTCTTATGACTAATACCTACCGCATTGACAATGACCACCTACCGCATTGCGCTCAGCACCGTGAGATTCGCCTTCTCAGCAATCCGATGGCGTGGGATCGAAGATTGTGCATTAGCAGTGATTAATATTGATTTAGTATATTGGTGATCCACTCTTGTTTCTCATATCGAGCAATTGTCGCGCATCTTAGTTTTACCGATCTAATTGTAATAATTATTTTAATAAAATCATTTAAGTAAATCATATCGGTTTTCTTTGCATCCTCGTCTGCAGCCGAACGTAATTCGTGCATACATAAAAGACAAGAGTAATCAGAGAATAACAAAAAATACCTCCATAATAAATCACGAGCATAAAACAGAAGTTAGTCGGCAGCTGCACGACATGACTGTGACAAGAAGGCTTCCACTTAGCATGATGCTGTGCTATGGGGGACCCACAGCAGAGCGCTGATTTTCAGTGGTCACCCGAAAAAACAAAAGACCACGACTACCACTAGTGTTGGTGAATGCGACCACATTATTCAGGTAGCGCTCTCACTTCATAATTATGATGAAGTGCATGATTGGCTATGCAAATACTGAGCTTTATTATGGAACCTTGTGTTTTTGCTGAACGGATATCCAGGATATGTTTTTATCCAGTGCGCAAACTTTAACACGTGACTTTACTCATCATTATGAACAACTACTACCTGCCTCGTTAGTCTAGTGGTCGCAAGCGCTACTGCTGAGCATGAGGTCCTGGGTTCGATTCCCGGGTCGGGCAAAGTGTTATTGGGTTTTTCTTTCTGAAATTTCTCAGTAGCAGCCCGAAGTCTGGATTTGTGCCCGGTTGATGGCAACAGGCTCGCCCCCTATTACATGGGACTTAAACATAACTGGCGAAATGTGGGTGTACCTGCTACAGGGACACCTCTGCCCAACCCTTCAGGGAAACAAGGCGTGATGTTATGTTATGAACAACTTTTGCCATGGGACCAAACCTAAAATCACGAAAAAAACATCATTTATGTTCGCATAACTCGTCAAAATGTAGGGAACAGCTGATTTTTTTTCGCGATTTCAGGTTTGGACCCATAACATAGTAAAAGTTGTTCATAATAATGAGTAAAGTCACGTGTTAAAGTTTGCGCACTGGATAAAAACTTACCCTGTATAGTCTGAGTGTTCATGTTTTCTTACATAATTATTGCGAATTACAAAATTGAGTATATTCTGTACTTAGTGAAAACAGTACTTACCCTAATTGCGTAAAACAACACAATCGCAATCTGTTTCGATTTGAAACCGATTGCTAATCCATTGCTTCTTAAGTTGAAAAAAAAATCTGCTCTACAACGTAAATAACGCAATGAATGTTGTCGAACTGTCAAAATGAAACAAATTAGGCATAATTGTTTACGAAAATAAGTTACGCGATTTTTTGTTCTATGCTTGTGTGACCTTTATGTTGTTCTCTGATTACTCTTTTCTTTTATGTATGCACGTATTTCTGTGGCAAATAAACCTATTTTTCTAAGTACGTAAAAAGCAATACCAGAGGTGCGCCCAATTTTAAATAGACACTGCGTCATTGTAGGCAAATTTTACAGCATTTATTGTAAAAAATTGTGTACACACATTGTAAAAAAAAAGAAAACTGTTCAATTATGACTTGGAGTATTTGTGATTAATGAAACGTCCGCCTTGTACGATTTGTGCATTAATGTTAGTGAAGTGGCAGAGAAAGAGCAGGCTGTTGCGAGGAATAATCCTCAAAGCAAACCTCGAGGATAGCAGCGAATAAACGAAGAGAGCTGAAAAAATACAATTAAATACTTTGGCAAAGTCAGGAAAAGGGACCGTTCAAGTATTACGTAAGCACTATAGGGGGGCGGGGGGGTCAATGCTTTGCTTATTTTTAATGACATGGGGGGTGGGGGGGTCTAGATGGTGATTACGTCAGCAGTAATTATTTACTTTTTTACACAATATGGCAACCCACACACTGTCTATGCTTGAAAACGAAACGCATATTCGGGGATTTCCACAAATAATGAATACCTACGTTTAGGTACTCGTTTAGAACCGAGTCGGGGAATGACCGCGTGATATTCACTTGTCTAAATTTACACTTGTTAGAATTATAACTGCTGCTCATGAATCAATAAGAAAAACAGAATACTTACATTAAAAGAAAAATGCATGCACCAATGTTTACGTAAGCATGGGAGGGGGGGGGGGTGAGAGCTTTGCTTACTTTTGCTGACAAGGGGGAGGCGGGAGTAAATAATTGTAATAAATCTGCTTACGTAATACTTGAACGGCCCCAAAATGTTAATCTCTGTTTCTTAATTAATTTCCCTGACTGTATATTCCATTTTAAAGGCACACGTCACGTTCACGTAAAGTAAGCGTGGATAGACAGAAACGCCCCTTCTGTCACCAGGCTGACCAGTACTCTAATTGCGTAATGCAACACAATCGCAATTTGTTTCGATTTGAAACAGATTGTTAATCCATTGCTTCATAAGTTGGAAAAAAAATCTGCTCAGCAACGTAAAAAACGCAATGAATGTTGTTGAACTGTCAAAATGAAACAAATTAGGCAAAATTGTTTACGAAAATAAGTTTATTAGGGTACAAGCGCCCATGCTGTCGAATACCTAGGTAAAACTGAAAATAATTACCCAATGTCATTTTCCCACTGATCAATTCTGCAGGCTTTTGTGTATCAGCAATAGCCGCTACAGGGAAAGACCAAGTGGTAACAGGACCCCAGAAGTGGGTGCTGGAAAAGTGAAAAACATTATGGATGATTTTTTGCGCCAGTTTTGGGTAAGGGGCATGTATGGACCTGAGTTTAAGCGGATAGCAAACGGATAGACCGTAGAGTACATACGGTTACACATCAAGCTATACATTTCCAGTTTATGCTGATCTCGCATTGTATAGGATTTCCGTACAATAAGCGTTCAGCTTATACTAGAAATGTATAGCTTGAAATGTAGCCATGCGTACTATCGAAGAAACGCATATCTGTACACTGCAAGGACTGTTCTTGCTTGCACCGCTCGGTTGCTATAGTATCGCTTACCTACGAAAAAAAAGATTGGATGTGGTGGATTTTGTTTTCAGAATGCTTAAATATGCGTCACCCCAATGGTATGTATTTTTTTTTGTAATCTTCTCATATGACTGATTTCGCAACAAAGTTACTCCTTGTATGAATGGACAAACGAAAACCTAAAATATCCGAGGTAAAAACATTTTGGAGTTCGCTTCGTGGAGTTGAACATGCACCCCCCCTGAAAATAAGCCTGCCGACGCTCATGTATGAACTCAAACTCAATGCATTTATTTCAATTAAACCATTTACAGGCACTTTTGAATTGTCAAAGAATCGGTCAGTTAATCAGAAAGTTGAAGCTAGTTGCCCATTCCAAAACGTAGATCTCTATGGAGAAGAACGGGCTAGAAACTCCAAGGCCACTCTTTTAAATAGATATTACAAAATTCTGGGTACATTATTCTTGTTGCTTCTATATGTGAGAACAATGTACAAAAAATTATCAAAGTAGTTGCAAATATATGATTAAAAATAAGCCCTGGCAGATAAGAGATGACCAGTCTCAACTGACGGAGCCCGTTCACGAACATGACGCGTGGATCAGCACCATCCAGCTCAACCATTTTGTAGGGAACCGAATGATCCAACACACTCGCCACCATCAGCGAGACATTTAAGTGAGCTTGACATTCTCTCAACTGCCATGCTCTTTCAAGTCAACATACATCTTAATAACATAATAAACGGCTCCATGGTACTCACATTTACAAAAATCTAAAAATGCTTCTAAATTATACAAAACTATAGTTTGCAATGAAAATAATAGAATTTTACTACCAAAAAGTAAGAAAATCATTATTATCTAATTGGAGCATTAAACAATTTACTTGGTAAAATAAAAAATAAACATTAAGTTTGTAATGTCAAAACCAGAATTTAAAAAAGGGAAAGCAACTCTTCCAAATATTAAAATTTTAACTAGTGAGCCCAAGTGGCTGTGGAGCAGGACCAGCATTAAGCCAAGCATTTTTATCTACTATATATATAATCATCCAACTTATAATATGCTTGTCTACATAGTGTGCGTTTAATGCATGTTTTAAATTTCTTCTCATTTAGTTGCAGAATATCGAGTGGTATTTTATTATAACATTTTACACAGTACCCCATAAAAGAAGTGTGAACTTTAGACAATCTAAAACGTGGTTATCTAATTTGTTCCTATTTCTAGTGTTAAAATTATGCCTGTCACTTATCTTACTAAAAAGGTGTAGATTTTTTCGAACATACATAATGTTTTCATATATATACTGACAAGGTACCGTCATGATGTTAATTTTCTTGAACAGTTCCCTTAGAGATTCGCGTCTGCGGAGGTTGTAGATGGCTCTGACGGCCTTTTTTTGCAGAATAAAGACAGAATCAATATCTGCAGCCCGTCCCCACAGCAAAATACCGTAAGACATGATGCTATGAAAATAACTAAAATAGACCAGTCTCGCGGTATCCACGTCTGTTAGTTGGCGGATTTTCCAAACAGTGTAAGCGGCTGAACTTAGCCGCCCTGCAAGTGATGTTATGTGAGGACCCCACTGTAGTTTGGAGTCAAGCGTTATCCCCAGGAAAACCGTCTTTTCGACGAATTCTAGTGTCTCCTTATTCAATACAACTTGACATTCACTACTTCTAACATTCGGTAACGCGAATCTTATGCATTTAGTTTTCTTCTCATTTAATACCAAATTATTTACAGTAAACCAATTATGGACCGTAAGCATAGCGTTATTTACGTCGTCAAGCTCCTGTGCATGTCTGTCTACTTTAAAAATCAGTGATGTGTCATCAGCAAATAACACCATTTGTGGTCGATTTTTCAGTAAATTTGGTAAATCATTTATATATACTAAAAAGAGGAATGGACCCAATATCGAGCCCTGAGGTACACCCATTTTGACTTTTAAACCCAATGAATTTACACCGTTTATTTGAACTTGCTGCAGTCTATCATTCAAATATGATTTTACTAAGCTCAGCGCAAGTTTATCCAGACCGTAATGCTCAAGTTTCAAGAGCAGTGTTTCGTGATCCACGCAATCAAATGCCTTGGATAGGTCGCAAAAGATGCCTATTGCATCTCGTGCCTCTTCCCATGCATTAAAGATGTGTTTCAATAAGGTGACACCGGCGTCGGTTGTGCAACGTCCTTTGGTGAAACCATACTGTTGATCGTGTAGGATGTTATTACGATTAAAATGATTGAGCATTTGATTTAACATTACTTTTTCAAATACCTTGCTGAAAACCGGCAAAACTGATACGGGTCTATAATTATTAGTATCTTTTCTGTCCCCGGATTTGAAAAGTGGAATAACTTTACTGTATTTCATTAAATCCGGGAATATCCCTTGATCAACACACAAATTAAATATTAAAGCTAAATAGGGTGCAATTGTCTCAATAATTGATTGACAAACTTTAGTAGACATGCAAACTCAAAGCATTTATTTCAATTAAACCATTTACAGGCACTTTTGAATTGTCAAGGAATCGGTCAGTCAGAAATAGGTATGAAGCTAGTTGCCCATTCCAAAACGTAGTAGGTGGTACCTATGGAGAAGAACGGGCAAGAAACTCCACGGACACTCTTTTAAATAAAAAATTGTTACAAAATATTGGTTACATCATTCATGTTGAAATTATACATGTGAGAACAATGTAGAAAGACGTGCACGTTAGAAGCGTCCGTAATAAAAAGATAAAACAAAGAACAATTCAAAAAATTAAAATAAAAATAAGCCCTGGCAGCTAAGAGATGACCAGTCCCAACTGACGGCGCCCGTTCACGAACATGACGCATGGATTAGCACCATTCAGCTCAACCATTTTGAAGGGAGCTAAATGATCCAACACACGCGCCACCATCAGCGAAACATTTGAGTGAGCATGACATACTCACAGCCATACACAGACATATTCAAGTCAATGCAAGACATATTACCCGGTAAATGGTAACTCTTTAGTACATAGTACTCACACCTGTGCTATGGAATTATATAATACAATGGAGATTGAGTTTATACAATGCAAAGATAGTCTCACAATCTTCAGCAGCTCCAACAGTATTTGCAAATGTTAATCAATTAGTTGTGGAGCAGGACCAGCAATGCCCCACAGATCTTCGGTAATTTTGATCTTAAGTTGCTTTAAAGCCTTTATAACGACCACAGGGTGTATATGTTTAAATTTAAATTCCACAGGGCAGGCTGAAACATTCGCTTTTAATAAATCAATCGCAAGTGAGGGGGAGGAATTTAAAGTTTCTGTAGTTTTAATTGGAATATTGGCAAAGAAAGTTGCAAATTCCTGAGCAACATTGATGTTATCGCTAATAAGACCGCCGGAAGTGTCTAGTGTGTAATCTGTATTATGTCTTTTGTTCTTGTTTGTTTCATTGTTGATAATTTTCCAAACTGTCTTTATTTTATTGTCTGCCGATTTAACCTTGTTGCTAATGAAAGAAGCTTTAGCTGCTTTGCAGATATTTTTAAAAGTTTTAGAGTAAGTAGCAACATACTTATTAAAAGTTTCCGTGTTAATATACGGCTTATGGCCATACAGTTCAAATAATTTTTTCCCTACTTTTCCTGATGCCTTTAGTTGTCCAGTCACTGAATAAAAACTTAGGGCAAATAGTTTTAGTTTTTTTCTTAAAAGACTTATTGAACTCTGTTTGCACTAATGAAAAGAATTGTTCATACAAAATATTGCCATTGGACATATTTAGACCCTGAACACTTAACTTACTAATTAAAGTGCTATTAAACTTATTTAAATTACCCGATGTTATTGGTCTAGTTTGTATCTGCACTTTTAGTATTGGTATGTTGGACTCAAAAATAACGGTTTGACCGCTGTGATCAGAAGGGAGATAATTTACAATGGCTTTATCCAAATAATCGCAGCAACAAAAGACATTATCAATACATGTAGCAGTAGTCGAAGTTATTCGCGTTGGTTCTAAAAACACATTTGACAGATTGAATGATTTGAAGAGACTTAATAATCTACTGCTATTTGAATTATTTTCCAAAATATTAATATTAAAGTCACCACAGATAATTACTGATTTATTACCAGTAGTAAGTTTTGCCAAAACATCTTCCATTACTGATTCAAATATAGAGTAGTTTTGATAATTTGGAGGTCTGTATACGCACACTATAAAATGCTTATCTAGCTCAACACAGGACAGTTCAATGCTATGTTCCACCGATAGTTCAACTATGTCATTACGAGTCTTAGATTTTATACAATTTTTAATTAATACCTAGAGCTACCTATAGGTGTAAACGCAGGGCTACACTGCAAAATCCGCAGTAAAGGGCCGTTCAAGTATTACGTAAACAGATTTATTACAATTATTTACCCCCGCCTCCCCCTTGTCTAGCAAAGCTCTTACCCCCCCGCCTCCCCATGCTTACGTAAACATTGGTAAATGCATTTTTCTTTTAATGTAAGTAAGTACTCTTTTTATTGATTCCATGAGCAGCAGTTATAATTCTAACGAGTGTAAATTTAGACAAGTGAATTATCACGCGGTAATTCCCCTACTCGGTTCTAAGTGAGTACCTACCTAAACGTATTCTTTATTTGTGGGAATCCCCGAATATGCGTTTCGTTTTCAAGCATAGACAATGTGTGGGTTGCCATATGTGTAAAAAAGTAAATAATTACTGCTGACGTAATCATCATCTAGACCCCCACCCCCCATGTCATCAAAAATAAGCAAAGCATAGATCCTATAGTGCTTACGTAATACTTGAACGGTCCCTAAGGGGTAACCCCGGATTTACGCCTAGGCGCACAAGGCACTGCCCTAGGGTCCTAGCCATCCTCCTGGCCCTACCCACCCAGCTACCCCGACCAGTACCCTAATTGAGTAACTTATTTTCGTAAATTATGCCTAATTTGTTTAATTTTGACAGTTCAACAACATTCATTGCGTTATTTAAGTACGTTGTTGAGCAGATTTTTTTCCAACTTATGAAGCAATGGATTAGCAATCTGTTTCAAATCGAAACAAATTGTGATTGTGTTTTATTACGCAATTAGGGTACGGGCAGCTTGACTATAGTGACCTGCTTAGCATGCCTATACCTAGACTGCATTACTTAATTAAAGTCAGATAAAAATTTGTGGAAAAAAAATTGTTTATTTCCTGCACTAATGCATTTTATTTACCTACTAAATTTCCAAAATGGCTTCGGAATGGGGGTCTCAAATGTCGAAGTGCCTATGGGCCCTGGGTCTCAAGTCCGGGCCCCTGGACGCAGGTGCCCCGCAGAATGACACAAGCATGAGGCCCATAGAAATATAAATAAAACTGGCCAAGTGCATGTCGGACCACGCACAATGAAGGGTTCCGTAGTTGAGATGAATTTATCTCACGAATAAACTTAACATTGTAAAAACATGTTCTCCGATACGGAATGTATGAGAGAACAGGTTTTTACAACTGCAAATGTAAGTTGGTTCATTATTACTCGTTAACTTGTAGAGCCTACTTAACTGTGATAGTTTTCCTTTTAATTTCGTTACATAATATACTAGGTACTGCAGTGAATTTTTTCACATAGGTATCCAAAACCAACCATGTAGCTGGCAGGGGGGGGGGTAGGGACACTTGACTCTTATACTTTAAAGCTTAATATTTCGCAAACGCATCCCTGAATCCGAAAATGATTTTCTTTTTTTTCGTATTTTTATTTTACCACTTTGTCGGCGGGATTAATACCCATACCAAATTACAGCTTTCTAGTACTAAGAGTCTCTGCGCTAAGCATCGGATAGACAGACAGACAGACATGGCGAAACTATAACCGTCTTATTCCAAAACACGGTCTAAATTTGGTACTGGGATTAGTACTAGCTTTAGTACCATGACTAAATAAAACGTTATTACAAAATGAAGTTTATCAATAGTTCCTGAACTATCTATGGTACTAAAGTTGGTCCGCCGAGTCCCCTAGTGTAACTTTGGTACTAATTTATTTGACGTTTGCATTGATTATTGTTGTGTGTCAATTTATACAAAAATTGTTAAAAATGGATATTTAATATGATTATCTTGATGGATTTTAAAGATTTGGATATGCTGGGACGTCTCGGCGATCTTACAGACATCGTCGTCGTGTGAATCTTTTTGAATTGAGTGACGAAGATTTTAGAATAAGTGTAGGTTCACAAAACGTTATGGAGAAAAACTAGTGGTTGTTTTACGTGAGGATTTATCCCACGACCCTCGAGGATGCCCATTGAGTCCTAAGTGCAAGTGGTTTGCGCATTACGCAACTGGGCTCGCCATTAAGTATGTAAGTACCTAACCTTGGTCAATGCTAACCTAACATTAGACAAAATCCAAATAATTTACTAATATTATTGTTTTATTCGTAGATTCAAGACGATACAGCTGATTAACATGGTGTGTCTCAACTAGTTTTCAGCAAAACATGTAAAAACTCGTCACGGATGTCCCGAAGATTTATAAAAATGCCTATTACTCCAAGTGAACAGGAGCAAAGCATTAGGAAATTCCGCAGTATTGCTTCTTTTCCTACAGTAATTGGGCCAATAGAATAGACACATATTCACACACAGACACATTTCCTACATAAATAATGTAAAGTATCTAAAATCGATCAATTTAAATTAAATGTTATATGAACTGTATATGAAATTTTATTTACCAATGCATCTTTATCGTAGTCATTTAACATCACGCCTGTTTTCCCCGAAGTGTTAGGCAGAGGTGTACCATATAAGGAGTACACCCACATTTCGTCAGTTATGTTTAAGTCTCATGTAATAGGAGGCGAGCCTATTGCCATCAACCGAGCACAAATCCAGGATCCATGACAACTTCAATGACAATGTCGTGAGGAGCAATCATCATTATTTCCAAGTCCTTAGGAGAAGGTGATGGTGGACGCCACAGGTGTCTGTTTGTTCTCTTCTTTACGTAGATAAGTTGGATTCAACTCGCGAACAAACCATGTCACAATAAAGCTTAACACACACACAAGGCGGGTTTGTCGGGCGCGGGTCAGAACGGCAGTACGGCGGGCTTGTATATATTGTAATTCCTTGTATTATATGGATGTCAGCACACGAATTTTGGCCGGCTGGAGTTGTGTTTAGATGCTGTAACATCTAAACACAACTGCAGCCGGCCAAAATCGAAGCATGACCAAAACTAAACTAATACCTTTTTGTTGTTTATACTTGGGTGTATACTGAATTTATTTATGAGTTTGTAAGGTATTTATGTAAAGGTTCTTTTATCACTAGAAACAAATGACATACCTACTCGCCTATTATTATTGTACCACCAACATGATGTACTGTTTCAAAAGCATTTAAAAAAAACGAAAGATTTCAAATGTTTTTATTTTAATTTTTTTAATGTAGATCATATATAACTAAAAAAATACTACATGTAAACAATACATTATCACAATATCCACAAGTTTACACGAATAGTCGGCGTCATGTATGTCGGCGTCGCGCGCTATCCGCGATCTTAGGAATCACCATTTCACGTCTCGCCCAAAGTCTTCATGAATTTCGATAGATGTTTGTATGTAAGTACAGCGTTGGTGCAGTACCCAGTACCGCACTTTTTACGAAAACCACACTTCTTCTTGATATCTTGATAACCCTTGATGTTATTGTGATAGTCATCAGTTCACTTATAAAAGCATTGTTATTTTAGTCATTCTGTTTTTGTAAAATTACTTAATTTGTGTAGATAGCCAAAGTAAACAAACAATAAAATTAATTATGACTTTAATTTGACGTGACATCTAATCATTGACATTGGCAATTAATCAGCCATGTATTCCGTTGTATGAAATATGTACCTACCAAGGAGAACTTATTTCAATGTTAATAATAATAATTTAAGTTGGATAGGTATATTAAACAAAACATCTTGTTTTAAACAAAAAACATAGTAAATATCCCGTTGTAAATAACTTTAGTGGTAAATTAATTATTGTAAAAAAGTTTGTGCTCGCGAGGTCTACTGTTCGCAGAAATACTAGTATTATCAATATTTAGAGAAACAGAACGTTGCTTCAAATAAAATCTGCGTGAGTGAATGAAAGAATGCCATTTTTGGTTCTTATCTGTGGATATTATTTAAACCATGAACCTTCTTTGATACTAACTGACCCTCGAAAAGTCTTCGTTTTGTAATAAGAACACTTTTTGAGTCTGGTACTAGCTTTATTACCGTAACAATCCTAGACCTTTAAGTCTTGGTTTAAACCAGTACCTAAGCAGTTTTTTGTAATAAGACGGTAAGGGTTCTTTGTTGACTAGGTACTAAAGCGAATTCCTACGCTAAAGAAATCGTTTGCGAGTGGGAACGATTTCTTCTCGCAGTGGTCGGACTCTAGTTAATGGTATTGTTCACAGATTGGCGATTACCTATTATCAAAATTCGTTGTGCGCGTTTAGCCTTAGATCTACGGTCCCTAGTATATGTCAAAAAAAAAAAAAAAAAACTTTAGTTTCGGAAGTCGGTGTCTTTGGTTTTGAATTTTCGTTTTTCGATTATTGAACACAACTCAAAAACTATCGAAGCAAAGATAATAAAATTAATATGGGACCACCTTGAGAGCACACCCTTTCAAACGAAAAAAGAATATTCAAAATCGTTCCATAATTGACGGAGAAATCGGCAGACATCTTAGAGTAGGTAGGTATATACACTAAGGCGGACATAAATAAAAATAAAACATACGCTACGAACATATAACCTCCTTCTTTTGGAAGTCGGTTAATGAAACTTCCAAGCCAACGCAATAAAAAAATCTGCCCATTTATGCCGCATATTTGGACACTCGCAAATAAACCAGTCTATTTGGTACTTCCCGTTGGCCCAGCAGCATGAAGTTTGACGTGGAGCAAGTTCAAGTAAAGAGGAAAATCCGAATATTGCTCCATGTAAAATACTGGTATTCAGCTACATCCGGGTTGGGAAAAGACTAAATGCTAACTTTCAAGATACAGACTATGACTACTTCCAATCCCTTAAATCTCTTGAAAAAAAGATACAAAAAAATCAACATTACATGTGTATTTTAAAATTATCCCCTATTTTACCCCTTTGGAGGATGATTTAACAAAAACGCTGAAATCCGTAATTCTTTATTTTTTACCAAAATCATAAATTTAATTTTTGCAATGCTGAATTTCCCATACAATCTTTCATCCCCTGTATCACCCCCTTTAGGATTTTTTTTTTGATATAATAAGTACCTACCCTATGTCCTTTTGCAGGATGCCATCTATCTCCTTGCCAAATTTTACCGAAATCCGTTTAGTTAGTGGTTTAGCCGTGAAAAGGTAACATACAAACAGACAGAGTTACTATCGAATTTATAATATTAGTAGGTATGGATTTTTCAGGAATTCCTAAAATATTTAATACAATAATAAATGGAAGAATCGATTACTTTCATGTAAAATAAATGACTTTTGCACAGCATAACGATAGCGATCGATGTTTTTGTGTAAGTGAATTAATAATAATAATACCCCACCGCCGTATCTCTACGTTGACGTCGTGGTGGGGCTTGCGCGCTCCGAACTCTAGGCCTGTGCTGGTAGAGTTTACTTTGCCGCACGGGTCTAGGATGAGGAGCCAGACCAAGAGAGATACAAAAACTCGCAGGGCAGCATGTGGCGAGCTGTTGGGCAATAGCGACCCCACGGACCCTATCTCCGGGAGAAGTCTTGTTCCTCACCTCTGGCTTGCCTTTATTGGCCGGCTGGAGTGAACACAGACGAGGAACAGAGCTCCCACCTCATTCTTGCCTTTATTGGCCGGCTTGAGTGGAGATTCGCTAGAGCAAACGTGCTCGGAGGAAGGAAGTATTCCAGTAAGATGCTGGTAGGGATCTTGACCGTACTTCCGGGATTGTCCTGATAGCCGTGGAATACCTCTCCACTCCTCATAAGCACCTCAGGACGTGTTGCCCCCTTGTCGCTACGACACTAGCGACTGTGCGACATGTGCTAGCGACCATTTCGGGGGCCCATTATTGAGTGTGCAAGTTACCCCCTGCCATTTTATCCGTGTGCATATAAAACATAGATCAGGCAGGGGCCATAGTCCTTCCATAGTTCCAGGTGACCAGTCCACTTTAGCAACCCAAACCCATAGTCCGAAATCTTTGTTTCCTCAACTTACAATAGTCCTACACCAACCGGGGGTTGTCCTTGGCTGCACTTGCATAGTGCGAACAGGGATAATCGTCGGTTGGTACCTCATTTCATTAAAAACGTCTAAGGGGCTTCTGCGAGTTGGCTTCGGCCCCTCGTACGCCTTCCAAAGGTCCGGGACCCCTGGGTCCCGAGAAATGTCAAAGACGTTTAAATAATAATAAAACTTTATTCATATAAAAAGGTAAAACACTAAATACAAATATGCTTAAATCTACGAAAAATTCAATATGTTATGTGCCTGAACTAGGTCATCCTGTGTTTCAGGCGAGGCAAGGTATAATACTATTTCTAAATAATCACATTAAAAATTAAAAAAGAAAAAATCTAGTCATCTAATAGGTAGGTAAAAAGGTGTAAATAGTACAATAAATCCTACTTGCTAAATTCTTAGTAACTATCATTACTTAGCTAAACTTAATTAGTACAATTTTTTATTTATTTAAGTACAACTAATAGTTTCTCTGTATCTTCATAGGACATACTTTGAAGAGCTTCATTGAGAGTTCTTTTACAATTATTATAATTTAGAGAATAAAATTCTGCTCTCGCATTTAGTCTGTTATAAAGTAATGGTTCTAGGTAGACAAAAAATTTGGCTGCGAAGGCATGTTTTGTACTTTTTGTAGGGCAAACTATGTCTTTCCGTCTCTTTTTAGTAAATTCAGTGCTATATGGGAGCTCTGCGTGTTGTTTTAATACGATGCTCATTATGAATAACTGTCGAACTGTTAGTACTTCACAGGATTTATAGAGTAGGTTAGTGGGAAAAAGGAAAGGGCGGCAAGTAGACACCTTAAGAATTGCTCTTTGAGCTCTTTCAATAGGTAGTAGCAAACTTTTACCTGCTCCACCCCAAGAGGTAATGCAGTAAGTCAAAATTGACTGACAGAGGGCAAAGTAAACGCGCCTAATTAATGTTGGGTCTGCAATATAACGTAGCTTTTTGAAAACGAATATCAGCTTACGCATTCTATTATTTAAAGCTTCTATGTGTTGTTTAAAAGATAGGGTTTCATCTATTACAATTCCTAGATATTTTATTTTATTAGTTATATTAATATTAGGACACGTAAGCAGACAATCTGCAGGTACCATACAACAGTGAGCATACATCATTGAGGGCAAAACAGATGTTTGTTTGCACATTGAAAACTTAATATAATTTGTCTTAGCCGCATTTAGGGTTAGTGAGTTATGTTGAAGCCAGTTATTTACAATATTAAAACCGTGTTGCGCAAACTTGTAGACTTCATGTTCCGATTTAGCAGAAAAAAGGAGGGCAGTGTCGTCAGCGTAGGATATTATAGTGCCGTGCTCTAGGTTTAGATTACAAAGGTCATTTATGTATATCAAAAACAGAGTAGGCCCTAAAATACTTCCTTGGGGCACACCAAAGGACGTGTTTTATTTTTTTTCGTCTGCGCTGAGAACATTGCCAATCTTAACGCACTGGCTTCGGTCTTCTAAGTAACTTTTGAGAAGTTTCAGTTGAATGCCTCTTATGCCCACTGTCTCAAGCTTGTGCAATAGGATAGGAATGGAGACTGTGTCAAAAGCTTTGGCAAGGTCCAGGAAAACTGCTACTGTGTGGTAACCCTTGTCAAGTTCTTGGGCTAGATAGTCAGTCAGATTATGTACGGCATCGGCAGTTGAAACTTTTGGTCTAAATCCATATTGACGCTCCGACAAAATTGATTTATCCTCCAGATATTTAAACAATCTTTTATTTATAATTTTTTCTAAAATTTTTGACATAGAAGGCAGTAAAGAAATTGGTCTATAATTTGTTACTTGCTGTTTACTGCCTGTTTTGTATACAGGGACAATAACTGTTTTTTTGAGACACTCGGGAAAAAGACCCAAGGACAGGCACATTCGGAAAATATAAGTCAGTGGTGGTACTAAAATATTCTTGAATTGTTTGATGATTTTATTTGATATATTATCCCAACCAACTGCACAGTCGTCTTTCAAAGTCATGATTATACTTTCTACCTCAGTTTCGTCAGTATCTAGTAGGGCGAAGGATGTTAAGGTGGGGTAATTGTACGCTGCATGGTAAATGCGCGCTGTGTTTGATGGGATAAGGTTTATAATTGATTTTGTAGTGCGTTTTGATTTATGAATTGCAAGTGTGAGCGCGACTTCGTATCTATTAGGTTTACTGATTTGCGTGTGTAGTTGTGGCGAGGTGGTGGGGATAAATTGGAGACATTGGGTTTCGATACATTTTCAACTACCGGGCATATCTCCTTCTTTCTCATATTTATGATGAGGCCCAATTCGGCGTGGATGAGCAAATCACATGACACAAAAAACGTACGTTACCTCATTAAATAGTTTCTGAATTCTTTGCTTTTCAGTTGCTTCAATAAATTATTAAATATACCCATGATGTAGTACTGGTTTTTGCTAAAAATAGAGAAAATGTCTTAGGTACTTATCTATTAATAAAAAAACCGCCCAAGTGCGGGTATTTAGCAAAAAAACACCGAAAAAAACATGTTTCTTCAAGTATCGTTGCCCTCCCCGCTAACTGTGGTATCTGCACTAACATACATGTTCATAAATTTGTTTCGAAAAAGTTTTCACTAATCGTCGTGTCTGTGTCGTTTACCGTTTAGAAGATAATCACGTATTTTGTTTGGCGTACTTATGTGCAAAAGGAGGGAAAAAATATTCTCACTACCTGTCGTATATTGCACACATACTACTGCAGTTTGTGAGATTTTTTCCCACTTAAGACACTTAGCTAGAATTGTTGTCTACAATGTTTACACATTTTTTTCATTTACGTCGTACCTACAGATCAAAACTTTTTTTAACAAATAGAAGCACTTTTGGAAAATTGGCCCGTTTTGTCAAATCATTGTTTAATACAATAAGTACATAGATAAATTACCAAAAAAATTAAATCATTATTTTTTGGAACTTCTTAAACGCAACATTATTCCAAATAATCACGTCGTGACTCGTAACAGACTAAAGTTGTAAAACAAAGTTCTCACAGAGTGACGTATCTGCTTCAAATGAATAGAAATAAATAAATAGATACCTTAGCAAGCCAAGAGCAATATAAAAAAAGTTTTTAATTCATTAATAAAGCCACAGCTAACGCAACCACAGTAACATGGTCGTAGCGCCCGACCGAAATACTGTTTCCCTGGAAAAATATCAATTGCTAGTTAGGAAAGTTAGCGGGGAGGGCGACGGTATGAGGAACCCTTTTAATTTTAACTTGTATTTTATGTTGGGAACCCTAAAAATATGTAGGTAGTGTTAAATATTGTACGGTGGTAAGGAACCCTTCGTCTGCGAGTCCGACTCGCACTTGGCTGGTTCTTTAGTTTAGAAAACACTAAACGAAGTATATTTTTCATCACAAATTTTTAAAACCGCAAAGATAAATTGTATTTCATAATGATATTGTGAATTACAAAGTTAGTTTTTGCAGTTGTAGAAAATCGCCCATATTTAAATAAAATATCTGCTGAATGAGCGTTTTTAATAATTTTGTTGATTTATACATAGAAGTTGAAGTTAAATAGAAGTTTCAAATTCCCGCCTTGTTTAGTTTTTGCGATAGGTACAGCTCGTAAGTACAAAAATGGTTTAAAACTGACAACTTTTACAGCCCACATGCCATTTCTTCATTTTGAAGATAAAAATAAATAAGAAATATTTTTGCTCTCTACACGATGAGTTCTAAACAATGATAGCCCACATGCCAGGGTTAGATTTTTTTTTTAATCAAAAGTTTATTGTGTGGAGACCCTCCTTGAATTTTTTTATTAATTAAATTTTTATTAGGTATACCCAAAAAAAATTTATAGCAGCGATAGAAATAGGTACATAATTTGTGAAAATTGCAACACATGAGAAACACGCGTGAGAAAACACGCCTAAAAAACACCAAAACAAACCCAGAGATGAAGGTCTCTTTAGACCACATAATTTAATGGTAGCCTATCTTGTTAAATTCTCAGACCAAATAAAAAACCAAGACAGCGCTGCGAACAATACAGTGAAGCATGCCAAAACTACACCTCGCTCTGTGCATACACGTTCACACGCACACATTTACAACCAAACTACACCTCATCGGTAATGAGTTTTACTGCGCGGCAACACTCTTTATAGATAGTGCAATCCTCGAAGCCGCGCCCCACTCCGCTTCGCTCCGTACTAAAGTACAGCTTAGGCGATTGGCACACTGCACCGCATCACGCAGCGTAGCGCGTGAATGCGTGTTTTAACGTTGCTTGTAAGTATCTCCATTTGTATAGAAAACACGCACAGTCCAACACACAGAAAATGCATCCACGCGCGTTCATTTTAGTTCGTTGACACGCAACATGCAGCGTGATGCGGTGCAGTGTGATAATCGCCTTAGAGTACAGTAATCGCGGAGTGGGGCGCGTCTTCGTGGATTGCACAATCTGTAGTGCACACATGTTCACGAAACCGGCCTCACGTCATTTTTGACAGCGCTATGTCTTGGGTTTTAGGGTTTCGTACCCCAAGGGTAAAACGGGACCCTATTACTAAGACTCCGCTGTCCGTCCGTCTCTCTGTCTGTCCGTCTGTCACCAGGCTGTATCTCATGAACGTAGTTAGACAGTTGAAATTTTCACAGATGATCTATTTTTGTTGCCACTATAACAACAAATACTAAAAAACAGAATAAAATAAATACTTAAGGTTCCCGTACAACAAACGTTTTGGTCAGTGGGTAGTCTTAGGTTTTTTGCCGTTTTTATAGATAATGGTACGGAACCCTTCGTGCGCGAGTCCGACTCGCAATTGGCCGGTTTTTTATTTGTTCTGAGGTTAAATCATAAATATTAGAACCATGTTGGCTATTGTCCGAGACGGTACCTGGAGGAGAGAAGCAAATATATTTGCCTGTCCAGACATTTCGCATGTGTCAGTCATTGTGTAGATAGTTCCCAACAACCCGATGACCAAGACCTACCAGTACTACATATTTCGGGTAAAACCAATGCTTAGGTAGGCATTACCAGCGTGTGGCGTTACCCCTGTGTTAGTAGGATATTAGCATATAAAAAAAAAGACTTACATTTTCGCTCTCGAGACAACAACACTATGACATACACAGCACCTATTTATATCTCTGCAAAGCACAAGTAAGTAACCAGTAGTTATCTGAACTCCGCACGACGAGATTGATCAACAGAAACTGAAGTTTAATCTTATTATGGCTTTGTACTTACTTCGAAGCGTAGTTTTTTTTATATTTATTAAAAATAATTAAATGTTACAATGTCACTGAAGGATTTTGACTGGTTTCTTGCTCTTCTCGTCACATGGTGAAGGTCATATATATTACTTTCCTCTATGGTGAAGGTTTTTACTTCATTATTCTTTTGGCATAGATAACTTGACAAATTGCATAAAGTTAACAGAAACAAAAATAAATCCTCATTAGGCGTTCTCGAGTCTTGGATTCTTTGAAAAAAAAAATAAGAAGAATATGTTCAGTAGTATCCTTGTCCAGTTATCCAGCCCCAAATTGAAGGCATAGAAAATGTTCGCAACAGAACCAAAGGCGGACTAGCAGTCTCGGTCGCCCTAGACCACAGAGTACTTTATACTATACTGAAACCCTAGACCTTTTAGTAGTAGATTCTATCTATCTATCTATCAATGTACTCTGTGGTAGACCGCCCGCTCCTTTCTGCTGATATTGCAGCATAAGCTGTGTTTATGTTTTATGGAATGCATCATCAGCTCCACGTAAGTTTTGTACTTCACCTTGTGTATAGGTATGTTAGGTTTTTGTTTGTACAGACGCCAGCACATCAAGCTACCACAATCTGTCAAATTTATTTAATAGATTTTCAACTTTATCGTGGTTACGTATAAGGTTCAAAGTTGATTGGGAAAATTTGACAGTTTCGGGTAGCTTGATGTGCTGGCGTCTGTACCACATTTATGTGTCTGTGGTTTGTACATTCATAAAAGGAATAACTGTCAACTTAAGGCTCGCGCAGACCAGCGCGATATCGCGGGCGCGACAGGCAGCGCGACCCGTGTCACGCCCGCAATATCGCGCTGGTCTGTACGAGCCTTAATGCAGAACGCAAGAGCGACCAAAGCGATCTCAAACATGTTAGCACCCTGTTTAGGCTTGATTCGATTTTCTGTTGACCATTCATACAGAAATAGGAGTTACCCATAAGTAGGTAGGTAAGTACTTTGTGGAGTAATGCAGAAAAGTTTTAAGAATTAGGAGAATGCAAGAGAAACTGAAGCGAACTCGAATAGGATTCCGCCTCGGATAGATAAGGTTATCCATCATTTGGTAGGGAGGGGATTTGTCAGGGGGGGTATTCTATTGTATTAGGTGTTTCCCGATATTTTTTAACCGACTTCCAAAAAGGAGGAGGTTATATGTTCGACGCGTATGTTTGTTTTTTTTTTTTTTTTTTTTTTTTTTTTTATGTATGTCCACCGATTTCTCCGTCGTTTGTGGACCGATTTTGAAAATTCTTTTTTTGTTTGAAAGGGTATGCTCCCAAATTGGTCCCATATAAATTTTATTAACTTTGCTTGGGTAGTTTTTGAGTTAGCTACAAAATACGTATTTTTTTCCCACTTACTATGTAGATGATATGATAAGTTCCTGTCACTGGTAGCAGGTAGTGGTATTCGAATGTGTGGGGGTAGGTACCACAACTAAAAAGTGAAAAATAAAAAACTTTTTACAAAAAAAAAACAACCGACTTCCAAAAAAAAACACTACAAAGTGAAAAATAACTTTAATTTCGGAAGTCGGTGGCAAAAAACGAAAACAAAAAACCCAAGACACCGACTTCCGAAATTAAAGTTATTTTTCACTTTGTAGTGTTTTTTTTTGGAAGTCGGTTGTTTTTTTTTTTGTAAAAAGTTTTTTTGCTTAACTTAACCGTTATATCTTTGTTATTTATTGAGCTCAGATATTGCCAGCCGTAGGTACAGGTTGGCCGCCCTAGGTCCGGGCTTCTTCGGCCTTATGGAAAGTCTTAGCCGAGGTTCGCACGGACGTAATAAAATTGCGGCGATTTTCTTTCGTGCATTTGATTTTTTACGCTCTACTTAACGCCGAGAGTTGAAAATCCAACAGTGTATTTTTTCAACGCGCTGGGACGAGAGTGCGTCCCAGCGCGTTAGATACTCAACGCTCGGCTTAACACCGAGATTTGAAAATCCAGTGCGCGATATAATCCCGCCGCGATTTAATTACCGTGCAACGTCAGCCAAGGGACCGTTCTGTTACAAAACGGTTCATATAGCTAACCATAGTCTATTGGTCAACCAATGGGCTATTACGTTTTTCAATGTCAATTTTAAGTATAGTCAAACTTAAACAAACATTACTTTTCATATTCTTATCTTCTTCTTTTCGTGTGGTTTAGAGTGTTAAAGCCGCCCATGGACCTCTGATTTGGCTTCACATGCAGTCGAGAAATATCTCTCAGGCATTTCGGTTTCCTCACGATGTTTTCCTTCACCGTTTTTGAAGCAAGTGATTATTATACAATACGCACATGAATCCGAAAAATCAAAGGTGCGTGTCTTGGGTTCGAACTCGAGGATCCATTACTTGTCAGTCCGACGGTCACACCTATAAATGTAAAACAACCGATTTAAAACGTTTTAAACCAAATGTTGCGGTTGTCAACCCCAAATAAATCGTTTTAAACGGTTGAAAAATCGCCTGCAAAAATTAAAGAACTGTGTTTTACACTTCATTACGGGCAATTTTTAGTTAAAGAAAATCAATAGAAAGTACCTACCTACATTACCTACTACACGAAAACTTAAGTATATAAGTAGGTATACCTACCTTATTTTTGGGTAGTTTATGTACTTATGTGCATGTGTGTGTAGGGTATGCGAGCTGGCAACGTTACGTCGAGTCACGAGTGACGACTGACGACGTCAACGAGAGTGCGAGAGTGTGAGTTTGGTTTTAATTAAGCGAATCAAATTGATTAAGTATATCGTTTGAAAACAATGAATTTTTTTTTATTTACCAGCACAATTTTTAGGTACCTACTCCGTTTTATCCCTACCTCGGTAAAATCAAGAAAATGTAGATATAATTAAGAAAAACATTGTCATCAACACCAACTGTTTTAAATAAAAAAAATGGTTTATTTCGGTTTTAAACGTTTTTTTTTCGTTTTTAATGTATTGGTTTAAATGGTTATTAAACCGGTCTTACACCTTCTTCTCCTTCTTATAGTCACACCCCTAGGCTATCACTGCTCTCAATCTGCAATCTTAAGGACATCTGATTATCATGGAATTAGTAAGTAGTCTATGTGCTCCTTGGTGATAATACAAAATATTATCATAAAAAAATGAGCCGTCGCGGAACGCCTGGCAGATGTGAAACATCGAAATTTTATGTACAGACGCCAGCACATCAAGCTACCCGAAACTGTCAAATTTTCCCAATCAACTTTGAACCTTATGGTTCAAAGATAAAGTTGAAAATCTATTAAATAAATTTGACAGATTGTGGAAGCTTGATGTGCTGGCATCTGTACAAGTAATACAAGTAATATACATAAAATAATAGTTAACCAACGCCAACATTGGCGTTGGCGTTGGTTTGGCAGTTGGTCTGACCTGCCGTTATAGATGTTTCACATCAAAATGTTCTAGGATGAAATATAGAAACGTAAAAGGGCAATGCCTACAAAATCAATGGCCGAACCCCGAACCGGCGCGCGGCGCGGGCGGCGCAATTCGGTTCTAGCAAACTGTCAAGCTATACTGGGCACGCTGTAGATTATCAGCGTCTGACCATAGATTATACTCTTCGTCTAACAGGTGTTGCCAACCCGTACAATAATTATGGGGGCGTATGATAATTTGGTTAATGGTACGATGTACGATAATTAATGTCTAATGTACGATCATTTTGCGATTTGCTGAAAAAACAAGTTCGATTAATAAAAAGTATTTGTCAGACAAAATTAAACGCAAAAAAAAATGTCAATTGTACAACATGTCAACATCAACAAGTAAGGTATCTCTCTCTCCCTTTCCCTCAATAGTTTTTTATTTAATTTTACAGTGAAAACACAAAAATATCAACTAAAACTATGACAAAATGTTTACGGTTTGTGCTGCCAGCGCCATTAGTCGTGAAGCTTGGCATATACTTCCCCTTTGACTCTAGTTTATAATTATTCATTGTCTTTGGATAGCAGTTGAAACCTAACCTAACCTTTTTTATTTGTATTTTTCTTTTTGTACGATAATTTTGCCCAAAAAACGTTAATTTCGCCGTGGGATCTCGATAATTTTAACTTTTGGAGTTGGCAACACTGGTCAGTCTGACACTGACACTGACATGACATTGGCAAGAAATCACTGAAACTAACTGAAGAAATCAGAAACAGAAATCGAGAAAACAACAATTTTGTGAAAATAAAAGTAATTTCTTACTCTACCAGGACGAAATAGAAAATAGGCAAGTGTATTGTTTATTAAGAGAGGTGTTCAATTAATTAGAAACTTATCATAACCATCGCATAACCTTGACATTCATGTGAATGTATACGTAATTATTTAAAATTAAATGAATTAAGATTACCGCATGTTTATCTTGATTTATTCCAAATAATGATCATAAAACCTTATTCTACTGCTTCTAAAGCTACACGATGACAACGCATGTCTGCAGTTTATGTTGCACTATCGGAAAGGAAACCTTTCATTTATCTTTTGTAACCTTTCTCCCAATTTTTTCAGTCTCATTTGAAGAGCTTCGAACGACATCAGACCAATTGGGTAGCAAGAAATTCCAATTAATTTTTGTTTTCATTTTTAGTCAGAATGAGTGCAGTCGTTGGGAATTTATTGAAACAGCTGAAAAGCAAGGAATTTAGACAGTATTTAATGAGGTAAAATCAATACGATCTATTCTTGCAAAATAGATTAAATCTAAGCTTGTTTATGTAAAAGGTTGTTGTCTTTTTCAGCACCCACTTCTGGGGTCCTGTAGCCAATTGGGGAATCCCTCTAGCAGCTCTTGCAGATATACAAAAAGACCCAAGCTTTATTAGTGGGAAAATGACACTTGGTAAGTTACCATTTATCAATAAGAATGTAGTTTCTGAGTAATAGAAACACTAATGTAAGGAAAAATGATTAATGTTAAACTTCTCTTATATCGGCACACAAGAATTGCTAAGGCCTGTCTGAAAAAACCAAAAACAGCACCTAAAAGGGGGAAAAAAAATTCAGAGCATATAATACAGGGTGGCAGGGACATTGACGCGAAAACTGAAACCATGGATTCAGTACATGATTCTGAAACTCCTCGTGTTGAAATTTTTCTTTAGTTATTTTAAAAAAAATCAGCTGTTCGATACATTTTGACTGCATAGGTATTGCACTTTTCTATGAAACTAAAGAGGCTTACACCATTTTTATAATTTCAGTTAAATTAATCTACTCTGTTAGGTAATCAAACAGATAATATACATTCAAAGTTATGACAAATGTGTTCATATGAACTCTATTATCTCCCTTCATATGATAGTAATGTAATAAGAGCAAGAGCAAGTATTTGTTGATAAAGAAACAAATACTTGCTCTTGCCTGCGGCTTTGAAAGTATCCCACGGGAACATACTACCGATATTAAAAGTACCCTTTGTTTATCCAGATTATAAATTATCTGTGTCCCGAATTTCATCTAAATGTTCTATATGTTCATATGTTTCATCTATATGTTCAGCCGCTTTTGCGCCAATTCGGAACACACATACATACACTCGGACAAAGAGATAAAAATTCTTGTTTACTTTTTTATTAAATGTGTATGGATATGACATAATTTGTCAATTACTTACTCTACAACTTTTCAGTCTTTAGTCATTTTTATGGGTTATGTTTGTCTTAGGAACCTACAACTATATTATGATCCTTCCATTGACTTAGAGGCTTCTCTCTCTCTCTCTCTCTCGATAAGCCAGTGCCTGCCACAAAAAGTGCATTTACATGTCTGCTCTCACTACTTAGAATAAATGACTTTGCATAAATCAATATCATTTAGATCAAGCTAAATCTTAGACATAAAGATACAACTTGTTATCACAGCAGTTCAATAAAGTTGATGTTATCTCAAGCGCTTACTTCGTTATCAGTGTTCCCTGTGTCATATATATATAGCATAAATCTTTTTATTTATTTCTGTGGTTTATGAAGGAGGTACTTTAATTAACCTCGACAGTTCTAGGTAATTAAGAGATTAGGTATTATTATTATATTACTTGTAGGCGTAACATAAGCAAAATTGCCTTTTTTTTAAAGACTGTTGACAATTTGGTCTGTTTTTAAATCTTATAACTTTGCAAGTGATATGATTGATCAATAATTTTGGTCCCCTACACAGTTCAATTTTATTTTTCTGTGTTACATGTGTGCTTGTCTTTAAAAATATCATATTTTGCTTTGGTGTATGGGTTCCAACACACTATTGGCGACAGCACATTTGTTCATCTCAATATCAGCACTTTGCGAATGTCAAAATGACATAAC
The DNA here is from genome assembly GCA_949152395.1 of Agrochola litura. Classification (NCBI taxonomy): domain Eukaryota; kingdom Metazoa; phylum Arthropoda; class Insecta; order Lepidoptera; family Noctuidae; genus Agrochola; species Agrochola litura. The sequence continues at coordinate 2,296,341 of OX424490.1, forward strand.
ACAGTCCCCCAAAACGCCCAAACGCCCTTTAGCTGGGAAGAAGAAGTGGTGCAACAAACTGCCCAGCACAAAGAACTGTCGCGGAGAATCGATACAATTTGTTTGAACTTGCTGCTGTCTATCATTTAAATAAGATTTCACTAAACTGAGCGCAAGTTTACCTAGTCCTTAATGCTCAAGTTTCAAGAGTAAGGTTTCGTGATTTTTGCAATAAAAAAATGCCTTGGCCCCTCCAAGGCATTTTTTTATTGCAAAAATCAAACAAACAAAAGATCAAAAAATTCCTATGCCAGCAGTTTTCAAACTTTTTTGGTGACGGACCCCTAAATAATCAACAACTGGTTTTATGCACATTCTTTATTATAATCATATTACTTGACATTAACATTTTTATCTAATGGCACATATGTTTATTTTATTTTTATCTGTTGTTGATTTCAGGCTTTATTGAAGAGAGTTGAAGTCGCATGTCAGGTTTGGCATCCAGTCTATTGCGGTATTTAGTTTTTGTAGCTGTATAGGTTGAGTCATACGCGAGCTGTCCACCGCGAGCTAAACTAATGTAGTTTGCAGTTAGTTTAGCTTGCCAGTTTTTCATAAATGTGAGTGGACGCACGTGTATAAAAAAATGGCGAGCTAAATTAAACTAAGTTAGTTTAGCTGGCGGTGGACGATCGGGGTTAGTCTAATATTACAAATTCCACTACTACTCTTTTAGTTAGATTTTTTACGTTATGTTGGAATATTTAGATAGATTTTATTTTACTCTGCAATTTTATAGTACCCCTTTAGTATTTTTTTCATTATGACTAGTATTTTTGGGGATCCGCGCAGCACACTTTGAGTAGTGCTGTCCTATGCCAGCTTGGGCCTTTTTCCACGCTGTAGACATGTGTTATAATAAGGTGACTCCCGTTGTTCCAGCTCTGTCGCTGTACTCGGTAATGTTCATGCGGTTCGCGTGGCGCGTGCAGCCGCGGAACATGCTGCTGTTCGCGTGCCACGTCACCAACACGGGTGCGCAGATCACGCAGGGTGCGCGCTTCATCAACTACCACTACCTGCAGGACAACAAGGACCACAAGGCCAGTCTAGTCAGTCAGACCGATAAACCAGCCGCGTCCTAAATAAAAAGGGAGACACATATTTGGCGCAGTTCACACGTAGATTTGGGTCTTGACGAACTATTTTAGTAGTAAAGTTCATTTAAGTTGGTTCACATATCTGTTGGGTGCATCGAAACGGCTGGAGCGATTTTAATCAGGATCTTTGAAAAACATGTATTTTCTTCACAGAATTGAAACTGCTCCTAAATATATCTATTACATTTGATAATAAGCAGGCGAATCCGCTAGCCTAAGCTAGTATCTCGCTTGTAGATTTCTAGATTATGTTTAGAAATTTTAACTAAATGTACCGCTTCTAAAGCATTGATCAAAAATACTACTTTGTACATTACAAATTATTATTTCTAAGTTGAATTGATAATGTTTAAGAACTATGAAATGTAATTCTTGCCTTACATAGAAAAATTTACATGTTTATTGTAATATGTTTGAGATATTTAGCGCACATTTCATATTTACTATTTAAAATATAGGTAAATAAGTAAAAATAAATAATAATGTAAATTAGTAAATACCTGTAAAAAAACGTAGTGCCCCTAGAAAAAATAGCGAGACTGCAGAGTGTAAAAAATTTGAACGAATTACAGAATTAAAAGAACTTTTTAAGGGGCGTTAAACTAAGGATTTTGTAGCAATTAAAGTGCAAATTACAACTTAAAATAAATGAACACCTACTTAAATATAACTGTGTCAAATAGAAAAAAAAGTAGCTCAATTTTTATTCACAATTATAATAATAAAATTGTTTTATAAATAAATAAGGCTGTACGGAAACTAGAATGTTGAATATGTTCCAGCAATAAGTTTTTGGGTTGCGGGAAACATGTTACTGACAATATGGAATGTTGCAGTGTTGCTGGCAACATGTGAAAACGTCGTATTCATAGTTAATTGATTCAGGCGTGACCTTGCGGAAATCCATTATAAAATACAATAGACGTGGATATATTTAGTAAGCTGTTCCGCTTAGCTATTTCTAAAGAGCCATAAAAAACCGCGTGTTGCAGACAACGCTCAGCCCTGCGTTCAGCGCTCGGTGTGGCAACATGCCGTATTCTAGTTCGCGACAAGTCAATCGTCATCCTGAGGATGCCTCGTTGAGAGGTGAAACACGTGTCGATTTCGTTCAGGGTTTTTTATGGTTCTTTAGAAATAGCCAGGCGAAACAGGTTACTAAATATATCCAAGTCTATTGTATTTTTGTCGTATTCATGGTAAACAAAAGTTGCAGAACTGTTTCTCAACTTTGTTCCCAATGAATACGGGGTTTAGAGAAAATAGAATAGGCAGTGGGAGTCGTGAGAAACTCACGCAAAATTGTTTGGTTTTAAGGACTAGGGGTAAGTGCACATCTGATCGTACAACAATGTAGGTACAAAGTACCCTTTGCTAATATTTCGATTTGATCGATATTGCATGCATTGTCATTGGCTATGTTAGTGTCCAGCCTAAAATATGATCCCCTTCGATCGTATTTAAAACGTAAGAGTAGCAGCCTCTTTGAAAATAAATGCCTTCGATTTGTACAGAAACGACTTATCTGTTATTTATAACTTTATTGTGATTGTTAATCTTTAAAGTGCGTTCGTCAGCCCTTAAGTTTAGAAGTAAGTACGAGTAGGTTGTACAAAATATAGAATTTTACAATGTTATCAATATCATTATACAAGGGTATATTTAAAAAAAAGTTATTGTGAATTTTATTATGATATTATATTTTTGTTGATCTGTTTTAAGAGTTTAATTTTTACTAGCCTAATAATAGACTTACGAAAGAAATGGTCTTGAGAGGAACAACACTGATTGGTAGTGTTTTCCTCTCGCACAAAGAATGAAAAAAATAAATTGTAATAAAGATATTTACGCCCGTGACTGTAGTTACAGACGCCAGCACATCAAGCTACCCGAAACTGTTAAATTTTCCCAATCAACTTTGAACCTTAAGCTTCGGCGATAAAGTTGAAAATGTATTAAATAAATTTGACAGATTGTAGTAGCTTGATGTGCTGGCGTCTGTACAGTCAGCTGCAGAGAAATCTCAACCCCTAGCAATGTATTTTTACATCGCTAGGGAGTGAGATTTCTCTGCAGCTGACTGTACATATACTTTTTCTCCAACAAATCTACCCTCAAATATTTGAGTTTTTCCCAGAGGTCAGATTGAGAGTCAGACTAGTCTTTCCAATTTGACTTTTGGGTGGCTAAGGAAACCGTTTAGACATTATCTACTGCGCAGATTTTTGTGCCATCTATACTAGAACATCCATGTTATTTCTTGATCAACACCTAATGAGTGAAAGTTCCTAGTTATCGCCATAGTTTCGAATATTATAACAAGGCATAGCAACGACTTAACGAGAGATCCTCATTAACTAACTAAAGCAACAGCTAAACAATGTTCTGATAAAGTTATAATGATAGCAGTGAACTGTAGGTACGGAGGTAGGTTGATACATACGGCAAGAAACCCAAGAATACCTGCAACAATAACGCACGCACTTCAACGGCAACCTGTGGAAAACCAAGTAAGTACTACCAGGGTTGAAAAAACCAGTTTAAAAAATAATAGGTAATTATAAAACACACAGTTCAAAATGTTTTAAACAAGTTTTTTTTTGTTTTTTTTTTATCATTGAGCGATTTATAAAATTTATGTCAACACAAGTCGAGGACTAATATAATTTTTTTTATTTAGTTTTTTTTTTATTTATTAAAACTTTATGCACAGGTAAAAAAATATTGTGCAAAGGCGGACTTAATGCCTGAGTCTTTTTCTACCATTCAACCTTAATTAGTTAATTCATTTCTAGACAATTTTAAAATTTAGCTGAGGAAACATTTATAAAAAACGATCAGAATAACATATTAATCACAACAACGTAGTTAGTAAGACTATTTGATCTGTGAACATACTTTTTTTTTGGTAATCCATCTACGTAGGTATGTAACACATACTGAACCAACCAGTACACTGTACGTTCAGAATTGCGAATTCCGATTTTCGTTCTTAGATGTAGGACGAGGATGTCTTACTTTTTTACTCATTTTTACTTTTAGGTAAGGTATACCTAAAAGTAAAAATGAGTAAAAAAGTAATAAAGTATAATTATTTAAAAATGGGGAGTCCCCAAAATGATTTCATGAAATCATGACATTTGAACTCCATAAGTTAGCAAAGGTGTCAAACTCATTTATAAATATTAGTCTATGGTGTCAAACACCTAGCAAAGGTGTTTGACACCTTTGCTAACTTATGGAGTTGTATTGCTGAAAATTTGAATTTCGCGGGCTACCCTGACGCTTCCCCCTTAAGAGGGCCCTTCCCGGTCCGTCTATCGTCAACGCGAGCATGGTCGAAAAGCTTGTTGTTTCATCCAGCGCAAGTGAGAATTGCTAACAAGCAAGTGAGAACGCGATAACATTGTGCGAAAAATAACTTGTTTCAGGAAATACGTGTTTTTGAATACGCCTTATAAGTTTGTAAAATAAATGTTTGTCATTTAGAATCTCCATTACATGTGCGAGGTTTCTATGAAGATGTTTTCTTTAATTTTACAATTTATGAGTCCATTATGAACGGTCAAAATTCAGGTAAAATTTGTGCAAAAAAGCAGATTTTTGGAGGCTCATATTGAATTTGTTTCGCAATTTTTTTATTTGTGCTTTCATAGAAACCTAGATATAGTGTACAAGATACCTATTAGTTTAAAAGAATTAAAGAAAGATGTGTTACAACGCCATAATCACGTACGAGCGTTTGTATGAAAAGTATGACGGGTTGGCCGCTCTTAAGCGGTCAACCCGTCATACTTTTCATTCAGCGGTAAAAGTCTGGTATGTAGAGCAAACCATGGGCAGGGTATAGTATAATAAGTATAATTATTTTTTTTACAACAACAGGTAGTCAGCCCAGTCTTTTATGTTCTGGTAATCTTTTATTTAATCACAGCTTAAGTTTTGCTTGTATTGTTGGTGCTGAAACAAAGAAGAATAAGTATCTACTCATTACCTAATTAAAAAAACCGGCCAAGTGCGTGTCGGACTACGCACAATGAAGGGTTCCGTAGTTGAGTTGAATTTATTTATCCCAAGAACAAACTTAACATTGTAGTTGAAAAACATGTTCTCCCATACATTCCAACTGCAAATCATCGCTCGGCATCCAATACCGCGACTGTGACATTCTTTTTTAAATTGCAGGGTCAGTTATTTGAACGTGTAGAATGAAATAAAACAAAAATCAGATTTTCGTAAAAAATTTCACATTCGCGGTATTAATATAATAATAATACCTTTAAACGAGCAATTCTTGTAAATACCTATGTATATATAATCTGAATCTCGGAAACGGCTCCAAGAATTTTTATTAAATTTAGTATGCAGGGGGTTTCAGGAGCGATAAATCGATCTAGCTAGGTTTCATTTTTAGAAAACGTCGTTCAAAAAAAATTATCATCCAGATATTTTTCTTTATTCAAGTAACAAGGACTCATTGCGTTAGTAAACTTATGAACTATGTTAGTTAACTTATTTTACGAGGTCACTTAGAAAGTTTTGCGACTAACAGTTTTTGTCTATAGAATACTGGCTGGTTTTGATGTCAATTAAAACGATGACTATTTATTACAAAAAAACATAACATTCCAAATTCGAAATTCCCTCCACATTTTTTTACGAGCAAAATCAAGATACTCTGTCTTACTGAAAACTGGATTTATAACGAGAACATTTTCGCGCGATGATTTTGTACGATTTCAAATGTCGACTAAAACCAGAAGAATCGTTTGAAAGACTTCAATTGGTGTTCATAGAAAAAAGGCCTTCTAAAGAGACTGTTTTTCGCTGGTTCAACGAATTTATGGGTGGTCTAGTAATTTTGGCAGACAAAGAAAGAAGTGGCCGCCCTATGACGGTTGTTGAAAAAGTGCTGGCTGTGAAAAATTTAATTCAAGAGAATAGGCGAATTACATATGAAGAGGTTCAGCATACACCGTGAAATTTGAATCACAGTTTTGCTAGAACAAACGTTGTTCAGACCATGGTCTACTACCATTCTACAGCATCCAATAAAAAAAAACATAATTGGTTTTTGAAATAACACAAAAAAAAACAAAGTTTAAAATGTCAAGATTATCGTTACTCCATACAACACAGACACCACGTATACGTTTTTTCAAAAACCAATTTATGTTTTTTTTTATTGGATTCTGTAGAATGGTAGTAGACCATGGTCTGAATAAAGTTTGTTCTAGCAAAACTGTGATTCAAATTTCACGGTGTATACTGCCGATTGGATCGGGAAGTGTGCATGAAATTCTACACAGGCATCTTCGGTTATGGAAGATAGTTTCACGCTGGTACCGTAAAATCTAACGCAGGGTCAGAAGGAGGTTCGGGTAGAATGGTGCCTAGACATGATAGCAAAATTGGTAGCAGGCTCGTCTCGGCGCGTTTAAGATATCATTACGGGTGATGAATCTTGGATTTATCAACATGATCCAGAAATGAAGCATCAGTCGACCGTGTGGCTGTTTCAAAATGAACCAACGCCTACCAAAGTGAAGCGAGCCAGAAGTGCAGGCAAAATTTTGACGCAAGTTTTTTTTCTTTGCCGGGTTATCTGGTGTCAGTACCCTGACGAGATCAAAGGAGCATCAATACTGAATGGTATGTTACCAAATGTTTGCCAGAAGTTTTTACTACTACAAGCAACAAGCGACCGAACACTGGCCTCTGTGGGCTACTGCTTCACCACGACAACGCGCTGGTTCACTCGGCGCTCAAAACAAGGGACTTTCTGGACAGCACACCGGTCAAATTTATAGGTCATCCTCCTTACAGTCCCGATTTGGCTCCGTGCGACTTTTTCTTGTTCCCCAAAATAAAAAATCAACTCAAAGGAAAACAGTTTTCATCACCTGAAGATGCACTGGGTGCATTTGAGAAGGAGATTGGAGAGGTGTCTGATGCGGACTGGAAAATGTGTTATGAAAATTTGTTTAGACGTATAAAACTGTGTATGCCAATGGAGAGTTCTTTCAAAAGATATAATAAAAAAAAATATAACCTGTAGTATATTTTTTCTAGTATCACAAAACTTTCTGAGTGCCCCACGTAATCTAGTTTAAATTTATTTCACCCCATGGGAGACGGCACTGCAGTGATTGATGTACATGCAATCCAGACTGCTAACGATATTGTTGGAGCTGGCCCGTACTCTGCGTACCAGGGATGCACACCTCATTCGCATCGTTGCGTAAAAGCAATTAATATGTGCGTCCGCGAATATTCCCGATGCGCTACAAAAACGGGGCAGCACCGACCTATTGGAGTTATACATCAAACCATGTGTTTTGGCATACTGCTCACATTTGGCGACCAATTACTTTCTGAGACCACAGATTGACGCGCTCGGAAGCACCATATCATCTGCATAGCTAATATTATTTACACAAATACCATCTATATAGCAACCCACTCTGGTGCTGCTGAGCTCGCCAATCCTGCCTCACCCCGCATTCCAACCTATATGGCTTGGAAAAAATTCCAACCCATCGTACACTATTGATCTGGTTACCATACCACTATTTAAAGATGTTTATAAGCTCCGTTGGCAACCTATCCTTCTCCATCTTTCTCCACAATACGTCATAAGCAACCTGATCAGAAACCTTGAATAAATCGATGAACCTAGCATAAATCGGCGTCCCACGCTGTGTATAGTAAGTATGTGATAGTATGCTTAAGGCACAACACTGCACTTTCTGTTGACAAACCACGCCGAAACCCGAATTGGTTGTCATGAACATTTACAGTTTTATTTATTTGTGTATTAAGCAGACGGTCAAACACTTTTGATATTTTGATATTATAGTAGCTAGAGAGATGGGCCTTTTGGATGCCGAGCGACGAAATGTAAGTTTTTACGCACAATATTGAGAGATTTACCATGTTATTTTAAAACCATAGACTTCTTATAGGTTTTCCTGTAATCTATGAGTAAAGAGCCATATTATGTATTTTTTTCAAAATTTTTGGTCCAGTAGTTTCGGAGATAAGGGGGGGGGGGAATGGTCAATTTTCATTGAATTTATCAAATATCTTTAAAAGTATTTATTTTAAAATTATATAAAAAATATATTTAAGATCCTTGCAACAAGCCCTTTCATTTGATATGTCACACGGTACTGTTAGCAAAACTTTTATTTTTAATTTTCTTGTTTGCGCCCCAAAAGTGACACCTATATTCAAAATTTAATTATTTACGTTACACATTCGTGTTTGGGTCACAGAAATACACATGTGTACCAAATTTCAACTTAATCGGTCCATTAGATTCGGAGTAAATTGGCTGTGACAGACGGACAGACAGACAGACAGACAGACACACGAGTGATCCTATAAGGGTTCCGTTTTTTCCTTTTGAGGTACGGGACCCTAAAAATAAATGGCTACCGTAGGTACCTACCTCTACTTAGCTGCCCGGCTACTTATTTCTTTCGCGAACCGTATCATACCATAGTATGTAAGTGAGTGTGTCGCCGAGAGCGTTTACTTGGCACAATAGCCGGCGTTTAGAAGCGGTAACAATGACGGGCGTCTTCATTGTCTACCACAAGTGTTGGTGAATGCGACCACGTTCTATTTCAGGTCGCGCTCTCACTTCATATGATGAAGTCTCATTCATGAATGGCTATGCAAATACTGAGCTTTGTTTTAGAACCTTGTTTTTGGTGAGCGGAAGCCATTAATGTAGTTCATTTTACTGAGATTTACCTACCAACATGATAAAGTCTTCAATTAGCTACCATTTTCCCGATGATGATAAGATTTATTGTAGAAACCTTATTTCTTACTTACTACCTGGGTTCCAGGGTTATAAGCCTTGTTCTCGTAACCTGTGCGGCACCGCACCGAGCGGACCCAATATGCTGCTGCGCCCTGCTGTGCCTACGACGCAGCTGTATCTTTCGCGTCTGCATCACTCCACTACAACTGAGGAAGTCGTGCAGTATTTAAAAGTGAAGACCAACTGGACTCTGAGGGTTGAAAGGTTGGAATCGCGCCACAACATCAACTTTAAGTCATTCGTGGTACGAGTTCCAACCCACCATCTACAGATTTGCCTGAAAGAGGACTTTTGGCCGAAAGGTGTCATATATCGACGTTTCCGAGGACGGTTACGCGACACCACGCAGCGATACACGACGCCGTCAACATTACGTATATATTTATAGTTGTATAAGGTTTTTAATATGTATTCGTTTATTATTGTATAAGATTATTTTGTGTATTCTATTTATGGGCCTTAGTTGCCTGATAATAAAGTGATTATTATATAGTAGGTAGTCTGGATATGAACCGCATAAAGTATATGTGGTTTAATACCTTGATACCATTATGTATGGTTTGGAGCGATAGGCATCACCTAGACCCTGCCGGGGTTGCGAAGAATACCGAAAGGGAGATCGTGGCCCCCGGCAACATGGCAACTGAAGGAACACGGGTGGGTTGTAGTCAGTAAGAGTCTGACACGCCCTCCCGCTCCGCCCAGAGCGAATTTGATAAATTCCCATCCAAAAAAAAAAGGCATCACCTAGACCAGTGGTTCCTAACCTTTTCAATACCCTGTGACTTATAAAGAAAACTGATTCTACCCCGACCTTAAAATGTTATCAATACAAACAATACAAGCTTATAATTCTTACGTAATTTATTATAAACATTGAATTTAAGTAAAAATACATAGTTAGTGTGATGGCTGGTATTGTTGTGCATTCAAAAGTTTTTTATGTTAGGTTTAGTTTCGCTTAAAGCGCATCTTAAGTCATGTTCCACATTGAAACAGTCCTAAATTGAGTGCGGTACATTATTGATTTTCTGAATGGTTTTAACAAGATCATCAACAGACTGCGTTGATGGCGTTGATGTTACCTTACCTAAAAGCCGGCCTTTGTTTTCAGTGTAAAGTTGAAAAACCACTCTCACATCGGTGGTGGCAAAGGTTACCCATAAGCATTTTTATTAAAGCTCTGTTAGCTATTAACAGTATAAATTCGGCATCAGCTTTGGTCCTATCAGATTAGGTCTTAATTATTAGGTTCTTTGTCACCCCCACAGAATAGCTGATTTACCCCCGCGGGGGTAGTTACCCCCAGGTTCGGAATCCAGGACCTAGACTATGTAGACTACTAGTGACCCTGGACCCCAGACAACAAATAGGCAGCCGGGAATACTTGATTATCGCTTTCAGTTTTGGTCGTATTTTTGTGTTTCTATGAAGGTTCGAAATGTTTCGCCCTCTAACATCTAGGTACTGATAGGTACCTACTGAATATAACAAAGTATTGCCATATAGGTTGGTTATTTAATCTCGTCTCGTTTGCATAAATTAGTCCGGGATAGATTTACACTTGAAACCACTAATTCGGTCCACTCACCGATCGCTGGTTTGTGCTGTCAACAAATTTCACGATTAGGTACATTTAAATGAGTAAGTAAATGTGTGGTTTAGCTAAATGGACGTTTGTGTTTTTTGTAGATAGGACTACGATGTGCTAGACCGTATGACACTGCAGATTTCGAGCCTTAAAACGACTGGTATTTTTCTACAAGTTCTTGTTTAAACGTGGTCCGTTCTGTCGTCCCTTCCCATACGTGAAGAAATCTGCAGTGTCATATGGTCTAGCACATCGTAGAAATATACCTTCAAGTCGTAGTCAACACCATTCAAAACATGCCTATCTACAAAAAACACAAACGTCCATTTAGCTAAACCACACACTACTTTTTATTTACCGACAAGTGACTACGAATTCTACGAAATGCTAATTCCTGTCCGTGCTATTTCTAGTTTCTTTTGTAAGACTCATAATGGCGTCGTGAAGGTGCAAAGCGAGCCAACCTGAACACACATAGATACGTGTGTTTTAATTAAAACTAAATTGTGTACTCGCTAATGGTTAGATGCACTATATAAACGGAGTACCTAAGTTACTCTAATTTTGGTTCTCAGTCTTACTGCGTCCAATAGAATTTGTGGTTTTGTGAGCGCACTCGAAGTATAGTGGTGCTGGCCCACTCGATTGTACCCCGTTTTGTTAGAAACGAATTTGATTTTAATTCTTTTTTTGAACTTTAAATAGTCCATCTTTTCATCACAAACTAAATCAAATTCGTTTCTAACAAAACGGGGTACAATAGAGTGGGCCAAACCTACTTATCAAAACAAGAGGAGTCTCTTGTTTTGATAAGTAGGTTTCTGTCCCTATGCACAGCATTGTAACATAGTGTAGCGCAGTAGCGATAGCTATATTATACCAACTATGAGTTTAGAGGTATCTTAAAATGCTTGGTAATAAAGATTAAAAACATGCTGTTGCATTTTGTGATTTCCAAGGGTCAGTGACAGCTCGGCTCGAGTCAACTGAACCCGAATAATAATACCAAATATTTCACTCACGATTACGTTGATTTGTACAGTGAGGCAGAAAATCGAAATTTTAAAATTACGAATTTACAATAGAGCGGCTGCCTATTGAATTATTAATAATATTACGTTTAGCAAGAAATTTTGATTAAATACTTACTTTTAAAAACCTACATGGGGGTGGGTTGTGGGGTCCGAGTGCCCATGGCCTCTTCCGTGACATCTCAAAACGGATATTTGACACTTCCCGTGACCCAAGGGCTGGTTTTTACCTTGGCCAGAGGCTAAACATTGCCATACAACGTGGCAATGCCGCCAGTCTCTTGGGTACATTACCAGTCGACAGCGATGTGGATGAATTTTTCGACGCTATATTTTAGTTTGTAAATAGTTTTAGTTAAGTTAGTATATAATTTTGTTATTTTTATTAAATTAGTTAGAAGTTATTTACACACTTTTACATAATATATATAAAATAAAAGACATTATTGAAGAAAAAAAAACCTACATGCTGTCTAAATAGACCCAAAATCATTACATGCGTTACTTTTCAGTATCTCATGTTTGTATTTATAGTCCAGTACCCAGAAGAATATGCCCTTCGATAATTCTAAAGATTTTTATTTTCGCTGAGTATTACTGAATTCATTGCTATGTACAAAAATGCTAACAGTTTAGAGTTACGCAATAGCTGCAAAGTAGGTACTTCCTAATATTTCGTGTTACAACAAAATACTTTACTGTTTCTTCATTAGTACTATTTAAACTTTTTATTAGTGAAAATGCTAACAGATAGGACTGTAGAACAATGGAAAATACTGAAAATGTCCCATGGCTCTTCCAATATATTTTTTTAAGTTTTTCCAAATAATTTCCTATATCCTTATAGGGCTTAGTTATACCTTATAACAAAAGTTTTAACAACTAAGTAATATGCTGCACGAGTAATTATGTTTTTACTTTGCTATATGCGAAATATTGAATTTAGATAGGATAAGATAAGATAACATTTTATTGTTTAACTAGGACTAGATTACAAGGCAAGGTAATATATAAAGCACAAGCATAAAGTTTCATAATCTAGTCAGCGGATGCCGTACTGTTCTCCTAGATAGGTTACAAAATAACCTATGTTTAGGAGAAACAGTTCCGATCCTCGTCATAAATGGTTGACTTAAAAAAAGCACGTGTTAAATATTATATAAATAGTAATCATTAAGGTTATTAAACAACAAAAAATAAAAAGAATAAAAATTAAACTCATAAAATTTTAAATAAAAAAATAGCAAATGTTGGAAAAAAACAAAGTTATTAATTAAATTGTTCAAATGGTGTGGTGAGTATTTTGTTAGTATGGTGATTGTTTCAATTTAAGTTTATAATTTTCCGTCTGCATATTCGTATATAGGGTGACAGGGACATCGACGCGAAAACTGAAACCATGGATTCAGTACATGATTCTGAACCCCCCTGCGTTGAAATTATTCGTCGGTTATTTTTTTTTTAAATCATCTGTTCCATACATTTTGACCGCGTAGCTATTGCACTTTTCTATGAAACAGTAGATTTTTTTAAAATAACTGACGAATAATTTCAACGCAGTGGTGTTCAGAATCATGTACTGAATCCATGGTTTCAGTTTTCGCGTCGATGTCCCTGCCACCCCGTATAGGTAGAGTAAATGTAATAATTCTTTTTGGTTTAATGTAGGTAGGTACCAACCTAAATAGTCTAATTCTCCTCGTTCAGCGACCAATGGCCTGCAAAACTCCACCTACTTACCACACGAAAACTATTCGCTATGAAAAACTGCTTTATATTATCACTATCACCGTAATGGTGGCACACAGGAAGGAAGGATAACACTGAAATTTGTTCAAGCAGTCTTGGATACGTTTCAAATGTAAATAAGTCGGAAAAACAGCGATAAACTGCCATCGTTCGCGTGCCGTCATACGATTTCGTATGCAGTAAACAAACATATTAGACTCACATTATCCAGCCTTATACCTATTTTCTATTACATTTTTTCTCGCTGCCGATCAAAAGTTATCGTTTGTGAAACGAAGGATTCAGTAATGCGATATAATGAGACCCTTTTTAGATATATTTGCAAATAATAATTTTCATATTTTTTTGGGCGTTGTTCGGGACAAAGAAAAACAAAAGAATAAAGCTAGCCGAGCTAGGCTAGCAGGCTATGAAAAATAGAAAGTAAGTATATGCGTTTCTTCTATACACCGTAAAGACTATTTCTGCTTGCAGCGCTCGGCCGATATAGTAACGCTTACATACGAAAAAAAAGGGTCATGTGCACGGGATTTTCTTTTCAAACTGTTTAGGTATGTGTTTCTTCGATAGTACCTACAGTCATCCACACAGCAGTGGTAGGTAAGTAACACTTGCACTACGAAAAACGTCCTTACTGCTGCGACATAAAGGCGAGGTCAGTGTGAAATTGTTATGACTGATGTGCGGTTTACTGTACCTACGTACTGTGCGTTTTCACTGGCGAAACATTCACAACAAAACATGTTGGAATCTCTATTTTCTGTCAATTTTCCATACAAAGTTTGACAGGCACTAGAGATTTCAACATGTTTTGTTGTGATGTTTCGCCAGTGCGAACGCATTGTAAATCTTCAAAACACGAAACTTAACTTGAAAAATCTGAGCTCTTAACTTGCAGAAAGGGAAATGCTCATAGTAAATATTGCTCGCACCTAGTGTTTAAAATAACGATGTAGGTACGTTTTAGGACTTCCTGCCGGGGTTGCGGTTTTTTTTTTCGAAAGGGTTATCCTGGCCCCTGGCAATACTAGCAACTGAAGGAACACGGGTGGGTTTTAGTCAGTAAGAGTCTGACACGCCCTCCCGCTCCGCCCTGAGCGGGAGAAGTTATTTGATAATTTCCCACCAAAAAAAAAGGTACTTAGGATTTTGATTTTCTGTGTGATTCAAATACACATAGGTAGGTTATCTAGATATTTCAAAACAACTCACTCTGCTTAGGTCGTTTTGCGTAAATTAAATACTTAATAAGTTTTGCGACTGCTACAAAAGTCATTTATTCAAACTAGGCTGAGAATCAGCAATTTTCGAATTCCAAAATTAAATAAGACAGTCCCCCAAAACGCCCACCCTTCACCACTTCCTAGTGCTTTCTATAAAAATATTAAATACTATTACGTATTAGTTTTTATTTCCACCGTAAAGTAAGTAGGTATCTAAGTACAAAAAGCATTGCTTTTGCGGTACTCGGATTACTGTAAAGATTCTTTCTAGAATTCCAACGGAAGCAGTGGAAACCAAGCCAGCATTAACGACAATAGCATTCCAACAAGAAAGCACAACTCAGAAAGAGCTGAGCGGGCGGAATGCCAGTTTAAAACATTTCTTTTTTATTCCAACGTAGTGTAACTTATTCGTCTTCTACTAAATAAAGTCCTCACACACGTTCACACTCGATTGAGTCTCAAGTGAGAGTTTGTGAACGCACCCGACCCGCCGTTTCCGGACGAGGCGCCGCCGTGACGCCGTCCGGTTCCGACACAGAGGCAACATGGCGGAGCGCGCGAAAAGAAAAAGATGGCGTCCACACCCATTACCGGCAGTTCTAGTGTGTTAGTTATTGCTTTGCATTTGTTCTACTGTCGCGTTTGAACGCTAAATAGCTGTGGATTAATGTGTTGCAGAAGTTGTGTCTCTGTTCGAGTGGATGATAGTAACAAATTGCGTAATATGTTAAGGCAGTAGGCGATTTATTTTAATTTTGAAGCGTGGAAACATAACTTGGAGATGAGGATCTATTAAGTATAATTTTGGAGGACATGTTGAGCAGGATGGACGTGTGGTTAAATAGTACAGACGCCAGCACATCAAGCTACCCGAAACTGTCAAATTTTTCCAATCAACTTTGAACCTTATACTTCAGCGATAAAGTTGAAAATCCATTAAATAAATTTGACAGATTGTAGTAGCTTGATGTGCTGGCGTCTGTACGAGTCCACTTGCAACTTTTCTTTCCAATACCGAATAGTTTAAAGACGCAGCTTGGTGCGAGATACGACGGGAAAAATCTTGCAATTAGGTAAGCATTTTTTCATCTCCGAGTTGTGTCTGTCTTTGTAGAATTCGACACAATGGTAAAACAACCAAAACAAAAAAAAAACCGTACACAGACTCAAAATCAAGTTAATGAGTTTGACAGTACTTAAATATGAATAAATTTAGCCTTTCAGAAACCGAATTTGTAAGTTGTATGTACAATTAATGCTTTGCCAAATGGGTAGTTAGCTCGACACCCGATTTCTGAATTGAGAATTCGAAGTTGGGAACTTGTCGAACTCCATTTTAGCATGAAATCCCTAAGATACGTCACAATTGATTATTACCTACTGTCAAAATAAATAGATTTTATGACCCACAAGTTCAGTCTATAAAAAAATATTAAGCTATAAAACTAAGTAGCACTTATTATAGGAAAAGTTCGCTAGTTAAGACGTTACTTCCAGTAAATTAAGTCGTTTTACTTTTACCCTAATTATTGAATAAAGTCTCCATAAACGTGTTTTAGTGTTCGGAATATTTTTACAACTATTTTATTTGTAGAGAAAAATAAGTTAGGCAACACTCCTTACACGATAATGGGAGCATATAACTTGCGTATGCTTATTTATCTACTTACCTACTTAGTTTCTGAGCGTTAATAAACGATTTTTTTTTTGTAGGTTTAAAAAATTAAACAACTCTAAGCACATTGTGCGTCAATTTATGACTGACACATTTTGATCTTGTTCAAGTTGACAGTTTGTCCAACACGATCACAATAATTGTGTGCGAAGCAAGTATCAGTATGTAGGAAACTCTAACTATTTAAAAATAACCGCCTAATTAATAATTCCATCTTTTATACTAGATGGCAGCACATGCAACGCCGAATCTATTGAATTATTAATTACGCATCATCCGGCCGGCACGTGTGTTGTTAATCTGTCTTTTGTCGACGAAAATTGCCCGGAGACTGGTAATGTTGCCAGTAGTGGTGCGCCGCCTTTGTGATCGCCCCTAATACCTGTTTAGGGTGGTTTTGTGCTCGCAATTTGTGCAGTAGGACTTTGAATTCAGTTCACAGTACGACTTAGTTCTGAGTTGTGTTTTGCTGGTGGTTATCTTTTGGAGTAACATTTTGAGGGCTATCTGTAAATGGCTTGTTAAATAGCCCAGAAGTTTTACGTACGCACTCATGTTATTCAACGTAACAAAAAAAAAAAAAAAAACGGAATACCGAATCCTCCAAACAAGCTAACAATCTCGACAAAATCCATCTATACTTGAGCAACGAAGCGTACGATTTGTCAAACTTGTACCATCACAGCAATAAAGCAACACCGAACATTTTCTATTTGTACCGACCTAATTGATCAAACAGCGAGACGAGATAAAAGAAAAAATATTCCGTTTTTTTCCATTCCTTTTTTCTCTGTCATTCGAGTCTAGACGAAATCGTAATCCGGCAATCACAGGCCGACGGACCGGCAACAATTACGGATACCCCTCGATTTCCCACCGGATATAAATTTTGATCAAGATATAAAATTGTCGATACATCAGTCGGCACTCTAATTGGTTCGAGTCCGCTGTTTCGAAAAAAAAATGTGCCTCTAATTGGCGATGGATGAATTTCGTTATTTGGTCTCTTGGGCTGATTATCATTTTACGTCGGTCGACTTAATTGTGACAGAGATAATCTATCATTTTCAATTTGTGCTTGCCGTGGAGATTTCAACCTAAATATCATTTATACATTTTAGATCATTAATACATTATTTATAGACCAATTATTGGATTTTCTAGGTAAATATTTTGTGATAATACTTACCTACCTACAATGATTTTACACAAAGAACCATTTTAAAGGTACAAAAATTAATCAGCATTTCCTGCGAAATTGCTAAAACCATTCCAAAGCGATTCATCACACCGAGGCCTTCAATTTGAACCTCAAATTAATTCTCAATTCCATCTTTCTCTTTCAGACAAAAGCTTGCTCAATTAGTTAATATAATCCCCGATTTGTCGGTCATTATCGGTAAATGGCGGGCAAACTGTCACACAATTACTGATGCTGCAGTCAATAGGCACACAGGGAATGCGTGATGTGAGAAATTTCCGGTTGGTTCGGGCAATTATCACGAGGCTGGAATCCCGGGGGGCAGTTTTGAATGCCTGCCGAAACCACTGCGCTGTCAGGATCGATTCAGTGGTGCTTGGTGTTCGATAGCTGCAGTTTTAGTTAATTTTTAACCGACTTCCAAAAGGAGGAGGTTCTCAATTCGACTGTATGTTTTGTTTTAATGTTTGTTACGCGATTACTCCGACAATTATAAGTTGATTTTGATGATTCTTTTTTTGTTTGGTAGGTCATACTTTAGAGGTGGTCCCATAGAAATTTTATTAACTTTGCTCTGGTAGTTTTTGAGGTAGCTTCAATAATACGTATTTTTTTCCACTTAGTATGTGGATGATATGATAAGTTCCTGGCACTGTTATTTACATAGCAGGTAGTGGTATTAAAATTTGTGTGGGGTAGGTACTATAACTAAAAAGTGAAAAATATATTTATTTTTTTCGGTAATATTGTAGTGTAGGTAATTTAGTGAAACTTACCTCAATTTGTCCTCAATCAATGTTTGTGGCGCTTCTCCAGCAATAGTACCCAACTGTTTTATTTATGAACTGCTTTTTGTTTTATTTTTGTAGAATTCGTTTTTCAAGTTAATTAATATAGTATAGGTATTGTATAGTCCTTATCGGAAAATGTCAGATGCATGTTCTACTGCCGAAATTCAAATGCCTCAAAAAGAGACGAAAAATTAAAAAAATGCCATTATGTATTCATTTGTGTGAGAGCAGTGGTGGCCCAGTGGTAACGGCCGCGACTTACGAGTTGTAGATCGTAGGTTCAAACCCAGACAGGCGCTTTACTTTGTGTAAATTATTTCATCACCACTGCTCTCAAAACGGTGAAGGAAAACATTGTGAGGAAACCGGCATGTCCTAGAACCGAAAATTCGAAGACATGTGACATCTACCAACCCGCACTGGGCCCGCGTGGTGGATTACGGCCCATTCCCTCTCACAGAGAGGAGGCCTGTGTCCCAGCAGTGGGAACGTTATAGGCTGATGATGAATTCATTTGTGTATTCAGGTACCTTATATACCTACTATGCAGCCATGTGCTCATGCGGTATTCTGCACGTATTAAGGGATTATAGGGCCGGGCTATGGCCACGGCTATTGAATGTGGCTATCGCTAATACTAATTAGGTAAACGCTAGGATAATTTGGAGCGAATATCATAATATCCACATATCTCATCATCTGTTACGACGCCTCATTGAGGTGGATAACAATTAAAATTCTATTGTGTCTCGTTAATGACAGTTGAAAGGATATATGATGTAGATCCTTCATAAAGTGATCGAAAACCTATTGTCTCACAAGACATTTATCTTACTCATTTAATCCATAATGTCGTAGATACGGGGTGGCAGGGACATCGACGCGAAAACTGAAACCATGGATTCAGTAGGTACATGATTCTGAATCCCCTGCGTTGAAATTCTTCGTCGGTTATTTAAAAAAAAATCAGCTGTTTCATAGAAAAGTGCAATACCTACGCGGTCAAAATGTATGGAACAGCAGATTTTTTTCGCAGGGGTGTTCAGAATCATGTACTGAATCCATGGTTTCAGTTTTCGCGTCGATGTCCCTGACACCTTGTATACATCTCATTATATGCCTAGCCTTGGGGTCAGCTTCCAGTCTTACCGAATGCAGCTGAATACCATTATTTTACATGGAGCGGCGGCCTATCTGATCTGCACAACTCAGTTAGGAGGTAACTCGATACCCCTTGGCAAGACTGCTTGTCAGCCGTCAATGTCGTTCAGATCGATCAGATTAATTGATAAATTCAGGTGTAAAATATTCCAGTATGATTGTATCAGGAAATCTATATCAAACTAAAACGAACGGCAAAATAATGAATCCATGAAAAATAACACAATTGAATTTAAAAAAAAACCAGTCAAGAGCGAGTCGGACTAGCGCACCGAGGGTTCCGTATCATTTTAAGTTTTCATCGGCGAGGCCTTTATTCGTCATAGAATTTTAACACTGCACACTGCTGCCCGTGTAGAATATTGCCGTTTTAGGTGAGAATCATCTTTTGACCGATAGTGGAACTAATGTAATTTAACATAACATAACATCACGCCTTGTTTCCCCGAAGGGTTGGGCAGAGGTGTCCCAGTAGCAGGCACCCACATTTCGCCAGTTATGTTTAAGTCCCATGTAATAGGGGGCGAGCCTATTGCCATCAACCGGGCACAAACCCAGACTCCGAGCTGTTACTGAGAAATTTCAGATAGAAAAACCGACCTGGAATCGAACCTAGGACCTCATGCTCAGCAGTAGCGCTTGCGACCACTAGACCAATGAGGCTCAATGTAATTTAAGTTGATGATTTCTTAAAAAGTGTGCTATTTAGAGACATCGTTTTATTTTTCCTGTAATCTTTACATACACTTCTATCACATAGAATAATTTCAGATTTTTCTCTATGCAAACTTTGGAGATAAGGGGGGAACGGTATTTTTTAACATTTTTCATCATAAGTTGAAAAATATGTTTGAGAATGTGCAAATAGCACTCTTTCATAAGATACCTCACATGCCCTAGCAGCCGCGCTTCGAATTTTTAAGACCCCGCTAAGACGCTGTTGGAAAAAAAAAAACCAAAATAGTTGGGCAAACGTCATCTAAAACTATTCCAAATTTCAAGTTGATGGCATTAGTAGTTCTTGAGATATCCAGCTGTGACAGACAGACGGACGGACAGACTGAGTCGCACCATAAGGGTACCTTTTTACCATATTGGTACGGAACCCTAAAAAAACCTTTTTAACCAAATCCAAAGTGATGGATATGGGTTGAACTGAGCATCAAAGTGAAACGAATCGTTTTGGCTTTTGACATGTTCGACACATGTTTTTTTCCCACATTTTTTCCATTGAGAGCACTGTGCGGCTTCCATTGCGCCACGTGCAAAAGCTTATAATTGAGGATCGAAAATTTAATAATAAATCACAAATCTGTTTTTAGACAGGTTATCGTATATTTATTTCATTGTAGTCATTGTAGAGAAAAATATATTTGAATACCGGTCTAGGTAAATTCGATCACCAATTTGGTATCTTACGGTATTTTTTTAAAAACAACAGTTAAAATTATTTATGTTTAGTGTTTACGAGAGAGTAGAACTACCGACAACGTAATTATTTACAGAGATGATCCTTTAACTTTCCGTATCGTAGCAAAATTCGTAGCACCTGCGTAGCAGTTACGTGCGTAGTACCGACGTAGCAGTTACGTGCGTAGCACCGGCGTAGCAGTTACGTACATAGCACCGGCGTAGCAGTTACGTGCGTAGCACCGGCGTAGCAGTTACGTGCATAGCACCGGCGTAGCAGTTACGTGCATAGCACCGGCGTAGCAGTTACGTGCATAGCACCGGCGTAGCGTCGTAGTCGCAAATTTCCGGGTTTGCACAGGCTGAATCTGTAATCCAGCCCATTCATCAGTTAGCATAAAGCCTGGGTGGTCACCAATTGTCACGACAGCACGATCATGCACCCATATAGTCCATTCTAAGAAATCTAGTCAGTAGTACAAGAATTGATGATATTGGTTCTCATTTCATCAGTATACGGTGTGATTTTTTTACCCACTCTTAGGACTTTATTTAGTCTTATTTTACAATATACATCTAACACTAAAATATATAAATTATGTATAAGTATACAGAGAAAAATAAAAATATAGGAACAAATAATTGGGCATCAAAAAATTCACCCGCATCGCTGTCAGTGGGAATGGTGCTCAAAAGGCTGGCAGCATTGTAGGGCAATGCTAATTCGACCTAAAAATTTACCAACCCTCTGGTTACGTGAAGAGTCGACCAACCGCTTGGCGCGGACCCCAGGCCCTAGAATTTCAACCCCAAACGGCTCAAAAATATAGCTACCAGTAAGATTATATTTGCGCCGTTTTAGGTTTTCTGCACTTGCAGCAGCCGCCCCAGCACAGCCCGTCGTGCTAGGAAGATGGGATGGTGCGAGGGTGTCAACACAGGTTGCATCCCACACCAAAGGCCTACCCAACTTCCAAGGCATTATGGTCATTCAGTTTGGCCTCTACCCATCGTCGCGTGCCAAGCCATTGGGTTCTAAAACAGCTGGCACTCCGGCGGTGACAAGAACCCAACGGATAATGTCATAAATGCTTTTATATTATTGTAGTTACAAATTTAAAATTAAGATCAAATATTTTCTTTAGTAAGTAACATAACATAACATCACGCCTTGTTTCCCCGAAGGGTTGGGCAGAGGTGTCCCTGTAGCTGGTACACCCACATTTCGCCAGTTATGTTTAAGTCCCATGTAATAGGGGGCGAGCCTATTGCCATCAACCGGGCACAAATCCAGACTCCGAGCTGCTACTGAGAAATTTCAGATAGAAAAACCCAATAACACTTTGCCCGACCCGGGAATCGAACCCAGGACCTCATGCTCAGCAGTAGCGCTTGCGACCACTAGACAAAAACAACAAAAAGTATCAAAAATCTCTCGTATATAAAAATGGTAAATATTATACACAAACCCCAATAAAAAATCAACGTTGTATCAAGCGGGGCAAACATCGACTTTCACGACACAGCCGACGAAAATTTCCTTTTTTAATGACCACTAATCTTATTCTCGGCAGCAGCAAGTCAGTGCAGACTGCCAGTTTGATTTAATTCTGTTTTAATTCTGGCCTGAATCGCTGCTCCAGGGTAACAAAGTTAAGCTTCTTGCCTTTAGGAGGATAAACCGTGGATTTTGAATGAAACTGCAAAGCTAGTCTGCATTGCACCACAGCAGTTTATCTGTGGTTTACGTGATTTTTCGAATCTAATATAAATTGTAACAGTATTTGTTTGTGGTTTTGTATGTGGCTATCCGGTCAGTTATTGGCATCGGAACAAAGGTTTTTTGTAATGTTTACATGTGTAATTGCGCATTTCTGTATTGTCTATGTATACAAGTTAGCTCTGTAACATGTTTGAGTACTTAAATGGTCTGAAAAACTTGTAAAACTGTAAAAATAAATTTACGTCAGCAAACAATTGACAAATATTAACGGTTTCATTGGGTTTCCGGTTCCAAGATAAAGCGTCAAACTCTCTTGCAAAAAACTTAAAAAAAAAAACAACCGAGTTAAAAAAAAAAACACTACAAAGTGAAAAATAACTTTAATTTCGGAAGTCGGTGTCTTGGGTTTTGAATTTTCGTTCCTTGTCACCGACTTCCGAAATTAAAGTTATTTTTCACTTTGTAGTGTTTTTTTTTGAAGTCGGTTGTTTTTTTTTTTGTAAAAAGTTTTTATTTTTCCCTTTTTGGTGTTGTGGTACCTACCCACAAATTCAAATGCCACTACCTGCTATGTAAATAACAGTGACAGGAAGTTATCATATCATCCACATACTAAGTGGGAAAAAATACGTATAATTGAAGCTAACTCAAAAACTACCCAAGCAAAGTTAATAAAATTTATATGGGACCACCTCTGAAGTATGATCTACCAAACAAAAAAGAATCATCAAAATCAATTCATAATTGGCGGAGTAATCGCGTAACAAACATACAAAAAAAAAAAGACATACCTACGGTTGAATTGAGAACCTCCTCCTTTTGGAAGTCGGTTAAAAATAACAAATCAAACGGTTATTCAAAACAAGATACAAAAAGATGCACGCAAAATTTGGAAATTCAACAGAATGTTTCTTTTACAATGAATATTTGTATAAATATTTAGGACTAAGTGTTGTATTTATTTTATTTTTGATTTGTTATTTCACTATATGCTGCACCGGTTGACGTCATCACGTCAGCGCCGGCTATCGCTGAAAACCAGCGCTGGGGCTCTGTCTCGCATGGGGTCGCAGCATTATGCTGAGCGATGGCCGTTTTGCGTGGATGTGACACATATTTTCCCCCAGTTTGTTATTTACGTCTTTGCGTGTCATGTTTACCGCAAATAAACAAATTTTCTTTCTTTCTTTCTTTTACTAGCCATTAGAGGCAAGTTCTAAATTACAAGTCATAGAGAAAAACTGTGAAGAGAAACATGAACTAAATTTTGAAGAAAATAAAGCTGACATTAAAAATATAAAAGTTGTATCTATTTTAGAAGATATTTGCCTTAACATCAATTATATTTCTAAATCATGTTACGATCAAGGTCTAAACTTTCTAGAAGTTATCTAAAACGTCACGGTACGACGTTCAGTTTTTCACAAATATGTAAATTTTCCGGGAGTTATCGTTTTAAAACAAAAAAAATAGCCAAATCAAGTTCTCAAGTGATGCGCTTACCAACAAGCATCATTTAATTTTTTGATTTAAATAGATTTATTTACAGTTAATTAAAACGGTAGAACACCAATAACATTAATTTTATTAATATAGAAACATAAAATAGTTATATTAATATTGACACATTTAAAAAAAAAAATTCTTTGGTTTCCATTTTTAAATTTTTAAGTGGTTTTAAGTTTCTTAAAGATTTAGCCCGAGGCTCCTTTCAGCTCTTTTCTCTATGACTAGAATCTAACCTCACTGGCTTGAAAAAAAAACCTCCTATATTGAGCGGGCAGCGAGCAATCGAACTTTTTCGAGGAAATACTTTTTAGAACACGGCTGAAAAGGGTATATTGTGAATTTAAAAAATGCACGTGTGCAGTTGAAGTTTTCCATAGAGAACACATCTAGTTGGTGCTCGACGGTCGAAATAGATGAAATAATTTACACAAAGTAAAGCGCTAGCCTAGGTTCGAACCCACGACCTGCAACTTGTAAGTCGCAACCGTTACCACTAGACCACCACTGCTATCCGCTCTAACTCTCAAATATGTTTATCTAATGTTATTTTACGAAGCGATTTGCCGCTACACTGTCTTCTTCGCGATCGTCGTTTCGTCGTTTCGTCCCGCTGGCTGCGGATGCAATTCTTGGTCTGTCAAAACAGACCCGTCCTTAAGTTGCTGATATAGGTGGTGGCCTGTTGATGTGCGAGCAGCTATGTCACACATCTATGAAATGCCAATTGCTAATGAGTTTCGACTTTGCGGCTAAAGACCGACTCCGTATGTTATTGGGCATTCAGTCACAACGGAGCGTAGGCGAACCTGTTCGACTGCGCGACAGGTGGGACAGAATGCCCAATAATATACTACTACATTGGGTCGGTATTATTGGCATAGCGAACGGTAACATCACTAAGGACCTTAATTTTTTTAGTTTCCGGGATGACCATGATTTTCCATTGTAGATCCAATAGGAGTATTATATATTTAAAAAAAAATCATATGCTTGCCATGTATACAAGCAGCATTTAAACATTCGAAACAGCTCTGTTTTCTAAATTCTAGATAAGCAGAATCGGCAGCCCAGACGACCTGAAAGATTTTTTTTTTATATTTTATCTCGATTTTGTTCCTTTTCAAGTCTATACCGACTATTACAAATGGGAGGCATAAAAGTTTAAATGATCTGTTTTGTTAATACACAAGTCATTGTTAGATGCAAAACCGACTATCTTACACCTTACATCTTACGTAAGTCGCCGACATTTGCAATTTTTTAACGTAAATCTAGTTTCTAAACGATTCAAGGTCAGTAGTGCTATTCTGTAAAAAAATCACCAAGAAAACTAAGGTGAAGTTAGTGAGCAAAGTTAACTAAGAAAAGTTTTAACTTAAAGTTAACTTAGTAAAACGTGAAGTTAGTGAGCTTGTAGTCAGCTGTCATTCCACCTGATACTAGGGATTGACACTATTGTAAGTCTTCTCCGTGAGATTTTTAAAGAATAGCACTACAGAATTATATATAATTGGTCGTCTTCCATTTAGCATGGCATAGCTGGGAGCCAGGCCTCTCTCTTCGAGAAGGAGTGGGCTGTAATCTACCACGCGGGCCCAGTGCGTGCGTTAGTAGATGTCACATGTTTTCGAATTTTTAGTTCTAGGACATGCCGGTTTCCTCACGATGTTTTCCTTCACCGTTTTGAGAGCAGTGAAATTATTTAAACAAAGTAAAGCGCCTGCTTGGGTTCGAATATACGACCTACAACTCGTAGGTAAGTCAGGGCCGATACCAATGGGGCACCACTGTTCTCATCTCTCGTTTTATTTGTCACCCAAATGTTGTAATCCTGTTTAATAATAACTGCAAAGTAAAAAATACAGGTCTACGATTAAAATGAATATGTTTGATGGTATCTGTCGCAGGCAGATTGTATAATTCGTCATTTTACAAACGGCGCCGTCCATTTACAAACGCTCGCGGTTATGCAAAATGCCTTTAAGCAAATTGTAAATTGCCTCATCACTATATAATATGCCGCTACATTTGATGGGTAATTCAAACGCCGCTTACAAAAAGCCGCGGCAAATTGAAGGATTTAGTTCTATTTCTTACCACGCGCGTCGCTGATAATCAAAACAAGAAAAATGGCGTATAGTAGTGGTTTTTTGACAAAAGAAAAATATTTAAAACATTGCAAATTCTACGTGTGCAAAGGACTTTCCATAAAAAAACTGTAATAATTTACTCTTTAATTAAGTTTTCATAAGTACCTGATTGCTCGAATAAAGTCTGATTTGTCCAACCTGTGTCTTATGATGGTCACCCTACAATAACAATCAATGTCGAAATTATAACAATTGAACGAGTTGCCAATTTGCCTTAGGCATTTTACATATCCGCGAGCGTTTGTAAACGAACAGCGCCGTTTGTAAAATGACGAACCATACAATCTGGCTGCGACATATCGAAGTCGTTCGTGCGTTGACTATCGTTCCCTAGCGGGTGTTTACGATTTGCTCATTGAATCAATTATTAGTAATGTTGTTGAGTGTACTGTGAGAACTCACAAAATAGTCACGTGAATTTCTAAGCTCGGATTAGGAGTACAAAATATGTATTGACTGTATATTGCCCGGGTACATAGATCTTTAGAATGTCACACAACTCCACTCGGGTAAATATCAATGACAGTGATAATACTCTACAAAGCCGAACTTTTTTTGAAATTCAATGCCCCAATTAAAGGCATAGTAAGCATAATAATACTCCTCCAGACCGGCCATGGCGACCAATATCAATTGAGACCAGCCTTCGGCGCGGGAGATATTATAGTGCACAAGTGTGTGCGCAGACACAGGTACACTCTCTCTTCCCTCACTCGGCAATCCGACACGACCGGAGAGAGATCAGGCGCAGGACTAACGGCTTAACGTGCTTTCCGTGGCACACATCGTCAACTTCCAAAGTCCGGGCTGTTACTGAGAAATTCCTAATGAAAAAACCCAATAACACTTTGCCCGACCCGGGAATCTTGCGACCTCGAGACCGACCGGCGGTCCCTAAAGGCCTAGCATAGTACTGTACCTATATACCTACTTATTTATGTATTTCTTAACATTACTAGTCTCCATGCTTAATCTCATTTCGTGAGCGCGCCCTGGGTAGTCAGCTCTGCCACCTCACAAGTAAAAAGTAATTTGTCAACGGAAAATAAGCGCCGGTACTTATATACTCTGCAAAATTTATCATCATGTTTGTTTGTACAAACCAGAACGAGTGGTTTCTTAATTTAAATGTTTCTTAATACCCTCTCACGAACCTCTAGGGTAGGGGCATTTAGGTGCATTGCAATCACTCGACTCTAATAACGTGTCTCCATTTCCGTTGCACTGATGAAAGCACCCAAACGTATTTCTGAACGCGACCTCTTTACGTTCGCTAACTTGTTTATGGTACTTCATTCAACCTCTTTGTATCCGAGACTCTTTTGAGAAAATATTTAGCGGGAAGAGCGCTAATGGCGGACGTTTTGGCGCCAATTCGGTGGAACGATCGGCGTGTTGCTGTTTGTAAATTCGAATTTCTTATGTAGAAATACGTAGTCGAATTTTTCGTCGTCAATTTTTTTTTGTGTGGGAATTTTAATTTTGAAATGTAATATTGAGCTTTAGAATTTTGTTGTATTTTCAAATCAGTATGTGTTAGTATAATTGTGTTAATAAACCTTAATTTTGTGCTGCCAATATAAAAAAAGATTACTTTGCATCCGCTTTCAAATAAACAACAAGGCTAAGTTGTAAACCTATTTCCGTATTATGCTACTGAAATTGAGGGTCAAAGTGTACCAAAGTACGCCGTAAAGTTCAGCTTACTTTGTTATAGAAAAAAAGAGGTGATCGATAGTTGCGTACTTCGCTTTATAGTCTTTATATGAGCGAGTTATGAGCGCGAGCTTTAGTACTAGCTATAATGTGTTATTGGTGTGTATCTTATGTGTGCGTATATGAGTTCTTATGTACGTACTGTTGATATGTTAGGTACCTACGTTTATTACACAGCACATTGATGCTATTAGGAGGTGTAGGTAGGTGTTGTTTGTTTTGAAGCTACTAGGTATGTTAATATAAATATACAGGCTGTATAATGTATGTCGTGGCCAGATCTTAGAATTGACCATTTCATGAAATGGCCAGCTACAATTGGCCATATCGTTTAAACGTCAACGTTTAATGATATATCAGTCGACGTTTGGCCATATCATTAATGTAGGTTATCCATGGTTTAAGGTAAGGTGTAGTAAAAATTGCCAAGTAACTGCGACCAACTTGGAAGTAGCGCTCGCTGGCCGCTACCGCGGCTCCGCTCGCTACGCTCGCTCGGCTCGCTCCGCTCTCTCGGCTCGCACCGCGTTT
This sequence comes from Agrochola litura, assembly GCA_949152395.1. NCBI lineage: Eukaryota > Metazoa > Arthropoda > Insecta > Lepidoptera > Noctuidae > Agrochola > Agrochola litura. The sequence goes on from OX424490.1 coordinate 2,324,781, forward strand.
TTTAAACTAATTTTAAGTGGTATGTTGCATTTCACCCTGCGGTAGGCGAGCGCTACTTCCAAGTTGATCGCTTTCCATAATATTATATTTGGAAACCCAATAAAAGTCTATCGCCTTTTTTTGCGTGGTCGGTTACTTTGTTTGATTTGTTGTATGCCGCCGCTATGATGCACAACAAAAATAAAGCGACATCAACGCCTCTACCGGTGGATAATCGTAACTATTTTACGATATGATCACTAATGTTTGGCCACATCATGAAGTAGTCGTACGTTTATCTGGTTATATCGTCAAACGTTGAGTATTAATTGATCTAGCCAGGCCGCATCATGATGTGACCAGCGGTTGGTTGCTGTTCATTTCATGAAATGATTAATTGTAAAATGTACATTGATCTATTGGCAAGTAAAGTTTTATGTTTCAGACGACTTCAAGAAAAATATCAGTCTTTTTTATTATAACATTATAAAACGCATGCTAAACTGAGCCAATTATATTCTGTAACATTTTAGGGTTTCATAGATTCTATATTTTTATACCTATCTACCTACAAAATTCTCACTTTGCTGTTGTTATCGTGTACATACAACACAGCACAAATTGACGTTTCTTGCCTCACATAGCGATGTTCTAAATAAACGATGTATGACTGACATTAAATAGAGAGAAACAGCGAAGGCCTGGATTTTAAGGTCTCTGATTGTCTGTGCTAGGCCCTTTTATAGAATTCTCAAGAACACTTTCATAAAGATAAAGGTTTGTGATTTGTAATAGTTATGATATAGAATGCAGTCTATTGTCATCTCGATGTCGCATTTAATCTTAAAGCATTCAAAGACACTGAACGAGACACAATAGAAGTTTTATTGTTATGACGTCTATGGGCGTTTAGTGTCCTTGAAAGCGTTAAGTTAACATTCACAAATAATATTCTCTGTCTGAAATTGTTATACCACAATACCAACACTTCTCAAAACGCTTGTAATCAAAATATTGGTAGTAATTATGCAAACTGACTTTCGTTTATTTTACCTTAATAACGAGATTCTACTTTGTTGTAAAAGTTTATTTACTGCATGACAATACAGTTCGAAATTGAGTGAAAGTTAAAAGCTTGTACGCTTCTTCGATTTCGTGTTCCAAATCAAAGGCGTTACAATTTTGTTTTATTAGAAATCTTAAACAACGGTCATGTAATTTCGAAAAACTAGCTTTAATGTGTCAACAATAGAGCTTAAAACAGTTAAACATAAAATGGACTTATATCCTTTTAAACTTGAATACAAAATCGAAGACGTTCGGAGTTACAACTCGGTGTAGCGACAAATCACATTTCACAGTCTCGTAGGGTTGTCAGCAATTTGCCGCCAAAGTCAGTGGCAACATAAATAAAAGGTCTGAAACAAACCAACCACCGAGTTTATCACGACTTAGAAGAAGCTTGTTTGTAGCTGATACCAATCAAAATCTAAGTTAATATTAATTGACAACCTTAGAAGATGTTCTGTGTCGTATCTTTGATCTCTTTATAAAATATTTGAAGACGAGAAAATTCTGTCGTCAATTTATTTTACGTTGCATTATAATAATTTTATACCGCTTTTTCCGAAAAATACTAACAAAATATCTCTACATAATCATTATCTTCTTCTTACTGCCTCGTTGGTCTAGTGGTCGCAAGAGCTACTGCTGAGCATGAGGTCCTGGGTTCGATTCCCGGGTCGGGCAAAGTGTTATTGGGTTTTTCTATCTGAAATTTCTCAGTAGCAGTTCGGAGTCTGGATTTGTGCCCGGTTGATGGCAATAGGCTCGCTCCCTATTACATGGGACTTAAACATAACTGGCGAAATGTGGGTGTACCTGCTACAGGGACACCTCTGCCCAACCCTTCGGGGAAACAAGGCGTGATGTTATGATGTTATGTGTAAAAGCCAATTATTTTTAAAAGAGTAACCGTGGAGTTTCTTGCCAGCACTTTTCCATAGGAAACGACCAATTGGAACCGTGCACCTAGCTTCTGACGTTTCATGTGTGCCCATGTAAGTTTATGTGAAATAAAATATTTTGAATTTGACGATCTGAAGAACACCTCTGACGCCCCAATAAATGTGGCCACCTACTGGACTCAAACAGTATAAGCAACATCGATGTACCGTCGCAAAGGTAAGGTATGAAAAGAAGAATATGGTGATAGCCATAATAGTGACAAAAGGTAACACTAGCCCACGATGAGTAATCTACAAGGCTATCAAATAGAAAATGTCATTTGAACCCCACCAGCGCGATATCGAAAAATAAATGAAAAACACAATCCTCAAACCTAATCCTGCATGCAACATCGATGTATCGAGTCCAGCATCGATAATTGGTATAATTCGATAGTGTATCGATATCTGTTTGCTCGCGGCCACCTCCGACCCGTCAATGTTGCCAATTAGCACGCTCGGATTTGTTTATCAATTCTATTGATACCAATATTATTGGATATTGTATTTGCTTGACAATCTGATTTTTGTTTGTGGCAATACTTTAATTGATTGTCGGTTTGATGAAAAATGTATTCACGTTTACGATTTGATTAATAATTTCGGTACAGCCACGTGCAAGACTTAAATTAAACACTTGGGAAAATTCAAGAGGGTTTTTCTCGTAGAATATCTTTTCAAATGTGATAGAACTCATTATGGGGATAGAGTATTCTATTTTATTACATTCTAATGGTATGTTCAAAGAAATATTCTGTTTGCACAACACTTTATAATTTCAATTGATCTAATTCATTAGGAAAATAAGGTTAACGAATAACTGAATGTTTTCTAATATTTTTTCATTTATAGAAAATTAATAAATAATAACAATACGAATCAAATAACATAATTCTGAGAAGCTTCCAAATCAACACAATCACGAAGACAGGAAGTGATTTTTAATTTTTATTTCTGTTAAAACTGCTTTGTAATTTCGAGTCTCGGGGCCGCGTGACCTTTTGTGTTCCTTCCATTTTCTTTCTTTTCTTTAATTGTGCCTACAGAGCGGAACCGAGCGAATTATTGAAAAAGTTGGCATTATTCTGCACCGCTGCCGCGCTGCCTTGGGTGTAGACGGGCATTTTTGACTCTATTCATAGGTTTTGCTTTTGCCCGCGGCTTCGCCCGCGTGGATGTCGGAAAATATCCCACAGGAACGTACTACCGAGATTTCATACCTAATAATAATAACAGAGGAAAACGTCATTGACTCCTACCGCTGCGCCCGCGTAACTACGCGTAATTTGAAACTGTGATATCTTTTAAACTATTCATTTAAATGATATGATTCAAGACATATTTGAATTTTAAGTAAATGCCCAATTTAAATAACACATTTTTTTGGATAAGGATTATTACTATACTGGTCAAAAAAAGGTTCGGAAATAACAATTAAATTTTTATAAAATTCTGGAAGATAAAAATGGTTATTGTGGGTCATGCTTAGAAGATAGATATATGCCATTGCAGACTTTTTTGTTGAAATTTTTAAGGTAAACAATACTGTAGAACATAAATTTTATGTAACTTTTACCATTTCCGCGGCGCACGCCAATAAAGCTCCCAGTTGGCATTATTTTTTCCGACTTCTTTAACAATAATCGTCAAATTTCAGCCAATTTACACAAAACCTTGATGAACTATACACTAAAACTTTCCGCATGAATCACTCCGTCCATTGGTGAAAACCGTTTGAAAATCCGTTTCGTGGTTTTTGAGTTTATCGCGTTCAGACAGACAGACGGACGCGGCGGGGGACTTTGTTTTATAATAGGTAAGGATAAGGATAATAGAGAACTTAAAATCAATATTTTTGGCGTAAATATACTCATTTAAAATTGTTCTCGTTAAAAAACTAAACGAATATAACGGGTCGAGTATAAATTGCTATACATAATGGTCTATGGTGCCAGGCGGTGTACGCTACGCAGTCGTAGCGGCGTAGATCCCGTAGCACTAAAACAGCTACGTCGTAGCTGCTGCGTAGGCCTAAAGTATTTCATGATTTGATAATAAAGGGTCATTACTTATTTATTCATGCTTAAACAATCATTTGTATCTGAATTTAGACAAAATAAATAAAAAAAACTACATTGAATTTACATAGACCGGGACGGACATACATAGGACATTTGTTCAATTTTAGAGTTTTGTTTTAAAAGAATAGTGTGGACTGTGCTTTTCAGATCTTAAGGCAACCTGTTAAATAATTTCCTGTAAGATGATTATTATCGTTATAGGCTAACTGAGATTGCGAATCTTTAGTGGCACATAAACATTAAATCTGACTGTAATTTCTAGTTGTTCTACCGCCCGTCTACATTGTACGAAGGCGGAATCACACTGAGTCCGAATCGTTTGTGCTCCACCTTACCGGTACGTAATAGTCGCGAGAATCGTAAGGAAAACAACTTTGCCCATTACACAGACCCCTGTTCCGTGTGGTTTGGACATGTCACAAGCGATAGCGAGGCGGGTTGTAAAGCGGAGCGTTTAAAATTGGTGATGTTTAATTTATTCACAAGGCAACTATAACAGGTAACAATCACAGTATATCACTAGGTTCGCATTCTAAGTTTCGACCTGATTATCACCCTAAGCGTAATCGCACAACATAATACTAGGTAATTGATTCAGGCGTGTCCTTGCGGAAATCCATTATAAAATAGAATGCGCCCAGCGCTCGGTGTGGCAAAACGCCGTGTTCGGGTTCGCAACAAGTCAATCGTCATCCTGAGGATGCCTCGTTGAGAGGTGAAACACGTGTCTTTTTCTTATAGGATTACTAAATATATCAACGTTTATTGTATTTTTTAATAATAATGATGACAACTACAGTAAAAAGCTTAGTTCACAAAATTACAGCTACAAGGTCTGTGCGTCTGCCCTCGACAAACTTCTACTTAGACAGGGAATGTGTAGGAAACCAAACACGATAGGTAAAGCACATCATTGACACAAAATTACGTTAATTTAAGAAAACAGTATTTAAACTATTAAAAGATTAATTAAAAAGAAAGCGTACATACCTACATGTCTTTTGAAAGCCGCGGTATGAGAATCGAAGATGTCAATACTGTTGTTGGCTTTTGAATTTTTTTTGTAATGTGAGGTGTTGTGTATGAGGTCGTGTGGAGGTGTGATGAATTAAGTCGCGTTTTATGTTATAAATACTGATAACTTCGTTTGGCTTATTAAAACATGTTGTGTTTAGGATAAATAAGTTAGTAAGAAATAATAATGGCTGCAAATAAAATACTTTGTTTATGAAATTTGATAGGCATTTTAAAAAGGCTATTTTAAATCTGTTTATTCTTGTGACTGATGCAAAATTTGAACTTGTAAATAAAGGGCGCCTGTTCAAATAAACATTTCTCATTGAATACCCATTTATAAGAAGTCGCTGTCGCTTATGTATTTGACCACTTACTAATGGCGCTTCCAAACTGGGGTCCGATTTTAGAGCAAAAATCTAAATGTAATATTAAAATGAATTGGTTACTTCAGGAACTCGTTCATAGGTTCGGGTATTAGTAACATAAGTTTTTGCATTAAAATAATAAAATAAAGCTCTTTCACAAACTAAGCGTATTTTAACTATAATTACTTTTAATTGAAAATGACTGTTTTCTGTAAAAGTTTTACGAGTTAAATGTGTTATTTAATGATTTCAGTGCTTTTACAATAAGTCTTTCATCTAGCCACATTTTAGAAGCTGCTTGTTTGGGGGTTTAGCTTGGGCTTTCAACGCTGTCGATTCCTGAAGACAGCGATCACAAATTCACCTGCCAATCGATGGCTGTAACTAAACACAAACTATTATTAAAATGCCTCAACAGCTACACAAATACACAGCTATTCATTCAAGAAACAAAACAATTTCAAACAATAAACTTAATGTTAACAGTACTGCTTACATTACTTTTACTTCACTGTGCATAATTCAACAAAATTGTTAAAGTCGAAACTTGTTGACAGAAAGTTGCTCGATGCTTTAAAACTGAAAAGTATCACAATTTAGGGACACAGAAACGTTTCTATTATTCAATAATATCCCAAGACTTCGCCCAAAATCCTACAGAGTTCGTAGAAAGTGTTAATTTTTCAGTGGAAGGAGAAAAATTCAATGCCCAAAGCTGTCGCGAGGTTGTACGGGCGCGAAATCTGAACGGGAACGCTTGATCTTTATTCAAGTATTCCAACGTTCTTTCGTCATTTTTCGCTTTATTAGATACTTACCTTCTCTTCTTTCCGTTTTCTTTCATGGGCTCGTACACTTAACACATGTCGATGGCTATAATGTATGAATGTGGATGGCTAAGAGTTGGGGGACTGTGTAAAAGATGATATGGCCTACTACTACTGAGGTGACGACTAATATCCCGAGGTATGGAAAAAGAAATGTTGCTGGTCGTATTTAATGACAGTGATTTTGATGGGATTGCATTCCATTAGCAACATTCCAGCAGCAAGAAAAATACCTGTGCTGCGACACTTGTTGAAGTGAAAATTTTTTTAGGCGCGTTGGGCATTTTTGAGATGGAAAAAAACAATTGAACCTGCGACACTGTTACCGACACCAGCTTTTGACCATTAAAAAGACATCAACGCGCGATACATTTTCTTTGGGATTAATGACATTCCAAACATTGAGCTATGACAACGACATGATTGACAGTTCCTTTTCTTACCGACTTTAAAAAAGAAAAGTATTTTCTGCACAATAAAATTGTTCAAGTTTTTATTTCTGTCGGCACTCCCGGAATGTCACTGTTTTTTTTTTTAATGTTGCTGCTTTATGCTGAGATAGGAGCCTTTTGGCCTCGTACAGGACTTTGTTTTTATTTTATTTTGTTTCTATGAGTGTGTTTTAGTTTTTTTACTTCATTGTATTCTGAAGTGGTTGCTTTAACACACAATTATAGGTGAACCCGGTTAGACAAGTATCGTAAAAAAATAAATAAAAATAAAAATATATTCATATGGAATAAAAAACAACATTTTCCGTGCCCTATTTATTCACTTGAAATCCACAAAGCCAGTTCGCGTGCCCATAACATCTCGAAAAGTGCGTATGTTTTCAAAACTCTCAGTAAATTTTTAATGTAAATATCATTACGGTGTTGCCTTAACGAGATTGACTCCCCGATGGTTTGTTTCTGAATATTTCCGTGCATTTTTATTATGAAAGGGCTCGCTGTTATCAAATTAATGTAAGAAAGTAATTTATTTAATAATGGACTTGTTAACATTTTAGACTTAAATGTGTGACCAAGGGATAAAAATAAGTGGTTGAAATTCTTATGACTTTTTCAAAACTTTTTGTCCAGTACACATAAATTAAATAACTCTAATAATCAATGAGAATAAAAGACTAGAACAGTCTGAAGTCACAGTACTCTTAAGCTTACTTACTGCACATTTAGAGTATACTAATTTAAATTTTAAAGTAGCACTTACAACTACGTTCATTTTAAGCAAAAGACGGAATAATTCTCCATAACGCACTTACTTCAAAAACCTTCCTAATTAAGATCCTCATCGTATCTAAACAAGCAAACAGATCGAGCTCTTTGATACCTACTACTTACCCTACTACAAAGAAAACGCAATTAAAAAAAGAGGAGTTCAGACAATGCTGGCGATGCCTCAAAACACGAAAGAACCATTATACTGAAGGCTCTAGGGTTCCCACAAAGAGCTCCACCCTAATTACTAAAGTACATGTGTTTATCTATTTATCTCAAGTTTTAGTATCCCTGGGCTGCGGGTCCTAAGTTGGTTACACACAAATACTAATAAACCAGACAGTTACAACGTCTTTTCGTTTGTTTTTTACGTTCAAATGGAGTAGGTACAGTTGGCAATTTCTTTGGGAGCAGGTGTAATACAAGGCTCGGTCGTAAAATTTAATTAGCGAGAATTATTTGGGATTATAAGGATTTTTCTAATTAGCATTCCGGTTTGCAACTGCTCCGGGATGTCTTGTTAGATAGGGAAGTAACTTTAGGTTTTTGTACGGTTCTGTACTTATTAAGCTTGAATTTCTCTCTAATACATATATTGTGATTTAATAAGATTCGTACCACAAAAATTCCTAGCATCTTCAATCTTTTTTCTGATTTAAAACCTTGCCGCAGAATTTTAAACCACTAGGCCACCACAACTTTTTTGTTCCCTGCCGACTTTAAATGAAGCTCGTGCAACATCTACAAAATCACAAATAGTTTTCCAATCGCCGAGTAAAAGTTAATTAACTAGCTATTTCATCGTTCAACTTAGTTCTAGCGTTTGAGCAAGTCGTTAGTTTATATAGAAATTATGGGAACTAGGAATAGGACCGAAATAGAAGTCTACTAACTTGGCAATATAAAAGTGCTTTACGAAATTAAATGTTCATTTAAAAAAGTGATTTAAAAAGTAGACCATTCTGCCTTTATTTACCTTACAAGTTTACAACCCAAGTAATAGCTACCCTGAATTTAATTTTTCAAATCAATGGAACTTGAACCTCAACCACTATTAAAGCAATACATTTTCAGGTCTTAGTGACAGAACTTAATTACGTTATTTCGCCATGTTCTTCATACATCTTTCTGATGTATGTTTAACACTGTCAATGTAGGTAAATAGTCTTGTTTACTATTATTATCTACCTAGCCAACGATGTTGGGATGGGCTTCCATAATTCAAATTCAATTTCAAAATATTGTATTTCACATAAACCTACATGGGCACTTATGAAACGTCAGAAGCTAGGTACACGGTTCCAATTGGTCGTTTCCTATGGAGAAGAGCCGGCAAGAAACTCCACGGTTACTCTTTTAAAAATAATTGGCTTTTACAATACTTCAAATAACAATGTTACTACTATGGGAGGACAGTGTAGGTCTTTCAATAAGTACTAAGTACTTAACAAAATATAAAATGGTCTACAGGTCTACAATCCACTAATCCTACAGCGTTCTCACATTCACAAAATAGAAAAGAATCTATACAAAAGAAAAATAAATTAATAAAACTAAAAACCTATTTTAATAAAACGCAATTATATGATTGCTATTACAACTGTAATCAATCTGAATAATTATCATGCTAACCAGATGCATCTGAATACCAGTATTTTACATGGAGCGACTGCCTACCTGACTTCGAAAACCCGTTTCTGGGTAACTCGATACCGCTTGGTAATTAATCTTCTTAACCATACTTAGTTTCGATTTTTCTAACTTTGTTCTCCTACTTATTTCTTTGAAGTATTCCAAGGTTCGTTCCACGCAATCTCTTAAATATGGCGTTGTGTATACAAGACGTGTTACATCGCAACAAAGTGAGAGGGCCCAGGGGTGAGCACAAAGAGTTATGCTTTGTTCCTCACTATGTTCGAGCTAATTAAACTAGTGATGAAGTATCGTCGCTTGGCTTAGTACTGAGAACTGTCATTATAGAGCTTCTAGTATACACGGAAAACATACAAAGTTGGTCAAAAAGGGTAAATTGAATTGGAAGCAAAATCACACTAGATGAAATACAATGTTGCCCATGGGCATGCGACCGCCCGAATTTTTTTGAATACTCATAATTTTTTTTCGAAAATTTACTTTAAACGGGGCTATCTTAAATATTATTCATGTTATTAAATTTTTTTATTTTTTGTGTAGCGTTTGCAATATCTCCGATGTTATTGGCTCGATTTCATCATCATCATAATTTCAGCCAAAAGACGTCCACTGCTGCATAGGCCTCCCCAAGCACCGCCACTTCGATCGATTCTGTGCTTTCCGCATCCAGCGGATTCCTGCGGCCTTCACAAGGTCATCGGCCCATCTTGTGGTCTTGTAGCTCGATTTGGATTCTATTTATTATTTCTTAAATTTTATGAGTTATTTTAACGGATTAGCTAACATTTTTTATTAAAATTTGTAGACGATGAAAAAAATAAAAACGGAGGTGCAGACATTTTTTTCAAAAAAAAACTATATTTATTTAAAAACACAAGTCCATGAAATCATAAGGGGATTAAAAAATGAGCATGAGGTCCTGAGTTTTGATGTCCAGCCAGGAAAAGTAAAATTGAGTTTTATCCATCAGGAATTTCTCAGTAGCAGCCCATAGTATTTGTCCCCGGTCAATAACAATAGGCGTAAATTAAGTAAACGACAATTGGAGAGTTTATAAAAATAACTTTATAACTTAACTGACAGAGTGACAGTAAAGATAATAATGTTTTAATCCTAAAGATACAAGGTACTTATAGCTAAATTATGCTAAGATTACAATTGTTGCGTGACGACAATGTCCTACATTATAATTACTTACTCACTAGATTCGGAAGAAGCTGTACTGCTGGCAAAGCTAATTGCAGTAGGGCTACCACACTTAATTCGTGCATGGGAGTTAAACATAGCCTGCGAAATATGGGTGTACTATATAGGTGTTCCACGTACCCTTCAGGACAAAATGCTATAGATAATTATGGCTAGGAAAGTGTAGGAGAAATTGCCAAAAAACTGGATAATGTCTTACATAATTTAAAATTAAAAAATATGTTACTAATTGGATAAAACCACTCACCTATGACGACACGGAAGCGCTGTTGGAATAAAATATAACCCTCATTCTTAACCTCACGCATACACGCATTCATTCGTGTTCACATTCACACACCTTCACTCTCACTCTCACTCACTTACACACTCACATGCCTGCCTGCGTGCTGCATGTTTAGCTTTAATTCTCTCTTTTTTTAAATGTTATTATTTCGTAGTAGGAACCAACATTTGTATAAGACAAGTCAATGATACTTATTTAAGTTACGGAAGAGCGGAGTCTGCTAACACAGGCTTATTTGCTTAAAAGGAGGCTCCAATCACTAGTTGTTAAGGTTTACTTGTTAAAATAATAAACTATTTTCATTTTCATTTCATAATTTTCATAAGAAATATAAAGTATTTTGCTCACGGATCTCTAAAAAAATGAACAAGGAACTCTGTAAGTTTCTGTCTAATGAACTTCCCTAACAAGCTCGCTTGACTTTCAGTTAATTTGTGACGGTGTGTGTTGACCCTATGTATTACAGTCGTTTCGTATTTTGAGGGCGTTTGAGAAAAATTCTTCTGATTTATTTGAGAGTTGATGTAATCTTCAAGATGTTTAGTTGTTGTTTGTTATTTAGTTATTTTTTAATCTGACATAAAACGGCAATCAGTCAATGAGGTACATTAGCTAAAAATAAAATTAGACAACATTTAAACACTCATCTCGCTGAACTTTAGACATACTGACGTCATCACCTTTCATTTCGTAATATCTGTAATTTTTTGGAATTGACGATGAATAATTTTTTTGTGGGTTCAAGGATCGTTCAAAGCAATTTCATAGTGGTGAAAATTTGGATCGCTCGACATTCAGAGACGTTCTCTAAATCTCTACCTTTCACGAATTATGACGTTTATGTTATAAACACACCAATAGATATCAGAGGTAAATGAGCTGAGAAATTATACTTGGTGAACTAAGAATAGGTGCTTAAGAACACGAGCTTACAAGAATCTTTTCGCTGGTATCATCGTTTTCAATATTGTTTCTTTTTTTTGGAAGGGAAATTATCAAATAACTTCTCCCGCTCTGGGCGGAGCGGGAGGGCGTGTCAGACTCTTACTGACTAAAACCCACTCGTGTTCCTTCATTTGTCATTTTGCCGGGGGCCACGATCTCCCTTTTGGTTTTATTCGCAACCCCGGCAGGCATCGGCCCTAGCGGACCCCGTCAACTCTGCTGACATCTCTTTGAGGCGCACGTGGAACACAACGTGCCGTCGACCTGGACCTGGTCCTTATCGGACCCATTGCTCACCGTCCGCAAGCCCGCGCCTACGGTGGCCGGATATCGGCCTGCGATTCCCGACGCCCAGGGCGTCTCCTCCTGCGGCGGGTAGGGGCGTGAGGACGCGAATTTTGCTTTTCCCTCACAAGTTCCGCCTCCTCCTTCGCGAGCATTACTGCTTCGCAGAAGAAGGTGACGGCCTCCCATTTCCTCTCGCTCCGTACCATGGCCCGAATCAAGGCCGGACGAGCGAGATCACCGCCGCCGATCGCCTCCACAAGGACACGGTGATGCTCCGCCCAAGCCGGGCAGACCTCCACCGTATGCTCCACCGTGTCCTCCGGGCGATCCACACAATGGTGACACCCGGGCGTTTCCTCCCACCTTATCTTGAACTGGAACCTACCGAAACAGTCGTGTCCGGTGAGGACCTGCGTCAGGCGGAAGGTGAGGACGCCGTGACGACTCTCTAGCCACTCCTCAAAGAGGAGTCTTCCCAAATTTTGTGCATCTGCGAGCGACTATTGTTATCTGTTCGTAAGAAAAACCGAACAATGGTTTGAATTGTTTCGAGGGCAATAGAGTTCCAAATGGAAAAGTCTTTCAATTATCCGGTTATGGATTAGGCCATAGGAGACTAAAGCTCATCTATACAAATATTATAAAGACGCGATTTGGCAGAATCTAGTATTTATACGTAGAGCACGACCTTTGTCCTAAATTATAAATGACTGCAAACCATGGTCGGTATTCATAACAACACGCTAAATTATACATAAAAAATATAATTAATATTCATTGCTTAAATTCGTAACAAGAAACACAAAGTTCCCAAAATTCTCAACATCTTTATGCAAGTCAAAACATTTCAAAACATAAACGAAAAGTTTGGAGCGAAAACAATACGTCCTTTAGACCCTTATTCATATTCAATGGAGACCAACAGAACCGAAGGATCCTCGGTGGAAGTTTAGAAGATAACCCAAGAGTTTATCTGTTCCCACAGAATACGGGAAATGTTGAATATTTTTCTATATAACTTCGGTATGATTAAGTATATGTAGATAGAAATAGCCGACGACGCGATAGACGTAGCGTTGGAAGCCCTCCCACAAGGTGGACCGATGACCTTGTGAAGGCCGCAGGAATCCGCTGGATGCGGGAAGCACAGAACCGGTCGTAGTAGCGGTGTTTGGGGGAGGCCTATGCCCAGCAGTGGACGTCTTTCGGGTGAATGATGATGATAAATAGAAATTGGAATTTTTGGTACAGAGTTTTGGATATAGAAATAATATAGTTTTAAAAAAAAAACGTATTTTTTTTATTTTACTAAGTACTTTCCTTTTGTTTTTTAGTCTCTCGCTGAAAGCTTAAACCATATTTACGGCAAATACAGTAGTACATAAGGAGTTCCACTAGTTACATTATTTATACCTCACGATATCGCCACGATTAATCGTAAATCGAAAAAATCCCTCCAAGTTATTTATATCGCGAGGGCAATCGAAAGTATTCGGGATAAAAAGGCGAAGGCTGCAATATTCGCGGTATTGCTCAAGTTTTCTCATATTTTCGTCATGCACAGGCCTCTTTACATTAAGCACTGTTGCCAACTTAGGCTCTTTAAGTTTGGCGGAATAGTCGTTTATGCGATTGGTGAATTGATTTGAAAAAGTTTTCGTATGTAGTGTGTGTACGTAGATGTTTTTTTTAACAGTAATTAACCCTAAATGTTAAATGCCGTTCTCAAACTGATATAATAACAAAAAATATTCTTTTCATGTGGTTAACAGCTATTTGCATACTGTTTTACTTAGTGGACTGTAGATTTGTTAACCATTTTCTATTTTGTTAAGAACCTGGTACTTATTGAAAGACCTACACTGTCCCATACCTATTAACACAAAATATTGTAAAAGCCAATTATTTTCAAAAGAGTAACCGTGGAGTTTCTTGCCGGCTCTTCTCCATAGGAAACGACCAATTGGAACCGTGCACCTAGCTTCTGACGTTTCATGTGTGCCCATGTAGGTTTATGTGAAATAAAACATTTTGAATTCGACTTAGGATTTGACATTTTCTTTTAAAATGGTCTACTGTTTTTCGTATACTTTGATTACCAAACGGTATCAAAACTTTCTCGCAATAAAATTGTGGCGACATCTACATCGCCACATGCGAACTATGCGTCACACTGACGTCACGCGAAATCCTGCATCGCGCAAGCATAGCTTACCGCGCGATCAGCATAATATATAACTTCCCGAAATCAAGGGTCAGGTTTTAATCCGATCCAGCCTGTCCCTTGCTGTCCTCCACCAGCGCCCTAAGCCGAGGTCCGTACCCGACAGGGGGTGCCCTTAGCGTGTAGTCGATTAGTTTCTAAGTTTAATGCCCTGGCTGGAGTCCTTAATTTATTGAGGCAGCCACAGGAAAGTCCGGTTAACCGACAACCTCCTAGGTTGACCTGCAAGACGCAATATAAAAAAAAAATGGTCGGGTAGTTGCTTACCAGACACAATAGTGGTCGGAGGATCCTCCCTTTTCTATAGAGGATGAGTGAACTTTACACCCTGTTCCTCATGCCTCTATACAATCATTGCACAGACTATTAGAGTAAACAGAAATGTTTTGGTCGAGCCTTTAGTAGCCTGTAGCAGCCTGTACCTAGTTATTTACGATAGCAGCAGATTGTTCGCCAGATTTATCGACATGTTATCGATACGTTGCGGGTAATAGCTCGGCGCGACCCTAAAGTACGTAATAAAAAGCAGATAAAGATTTGCTGAAATGTTTCTGTTATTTTGTGATTATATTTTTTGTAGATGAGTGTGTGCCGTATGTGGGTGGAGGTTTCCTGTGGAGAGTTTGGTTCGCACTCTAGATTGAATGCAGAACGTTTTATAACATGGTTGGAAATTATTTGTCTGTAATGCTCTGGATAACATCACCCACAAAGTTGCCACTGATGTGATTTCTACACTAGTTACGATAGAATATATTATGGCTATGAAATAGGCCAGGCCATGTAGTAAGTATCAGACGCCCCTTTCTCACCACCCATCATAAAGACTACGTAATGAATTAACTTTATTGGCAACTTTTATCGAAATGGTTTAGACTATAATAAGCTGCTGGTTTATAATATTTTCCGAGGTTTCAGGGTTAAATGGTTTTAAGTTATTATTCTTATACGATGCGGTGCAGTGCGATCCCGCCCAATAATGTTCGTGAACTTTTAGAACATATTTTGAGTTATTTCTTGGTATCCATCAGTGAATTTTTTGTCAAGATTGGCCGCCCTAGGCCCGTGCCTACTGGGCCTTAGGGCAAATCCGCCACTGCGAAGATATCTAGACAGCCTTCTAGGAGTCTATGTTTGCGATGTCTAACAAAATATCGAAATATTAGGTCTCTACTCCACTACCGGTACCGGTATTTATTTATTTTTAAATATCGCAGCATCATGCTGAGATAGGAGCCTTTTTGGCCTCGCACAGGTCGTTATTAATTTTGTTTGTTAGTTTTTAAAATGCTCCTTTTTATATTTGTTAATTTTATTATTTTTTTATTTTATTACTGTTTTATGTTTCCTGTGCGTGTCCCAAATAAAATATTTTTCTTTCTTTCTTTCACTATCCACTGAAAAATCCTACTTACCAACGACTATTTTAGAAAAAGAATATAGGAAAGGAGTTATTGATATATAATTACCACGCTAGGAAGACCGATTGCTGTTTGTAGTTTGTTGTTTGAAACAGAGAAGAAGGACGAAGGCAGATCTATCCTCGTGACGTAATCCATCAGTCACCTATCGCGACACCCACAAGTGTTGTACTTGTCGTTTTATTCTATGCCAAAACCAAACAGCAGGACAAAAAGGATAAAAAAAACTCCTCCACCTCAATATATAAACTGAAACCTGCTACATTTAACCCTACGCGCGTATTTTCCGAAAGAAAGGCCGCAAAATGTGTGAGCTAGGGAAAAATTTTCCACCGGATGGGAGCTTTTTGAAAGAAAAATGCTTGTTGCATTCTACGAGTAAGGTAAGGGACGATAGTGCGGGGAAAGTGGAACTGGTCGACTGGTATTGTGACGATAGTTTAGTCGATGTTAATTTAAGTTAAGAAAGAAATTATTTGGCCTATAAAAGGTTGGTAGCCTTTTTGGTACTTTTCCCATGCATGCGATGTGGACAAATTTTTTGATGCCCTGAATTTTTCCCTTTTTTATTGTACATAATATATTTATTATATTTGACTGTTAATAAGTTTTCAAAGTAAGTATTAGTAGGTTTTGGCGGTAAGTTTCTGTGATTATTTGTTTAAGATTATGTTGACTTAGCTCTATAATAAACACATTTTTTTTTTTTTTTTTAAATAAGCCTTTGTTGGTAAGCTTAAATTCCGTGTGGTCTCTCATGTGTATTATAATGCGGAAGCTGCTTTGGGCTTTTTATTACATTGCTGTAACAGTGTAGTTTGTGTTCGTTAAATATAAGATTCGGTTTTACAGTTTTATTGAAACAGCGATATAATATAACGCATACTGATTTATTAGCCATGAATAAGAATGATAAAATAAACAATTTTTAATAGTTAGATGGAGAGTTTATTTTCACGCAATAACTCAATTAGGTAATCATTCTCTATAATGTAACGATACAGCTAAAATAAATAACTAAATTTTTAGTTGACTGTTCACAATCGACTCGTGGCCCCTCCCTAAACCACCTCAAACTGCATTGAGTTCGCTCCAGCTCTATATAGGTTTTGTTTCTGTTTTTAGTGTTATGCAGTGAAATTTGTGTTTACTTAATTAAATTCCAGTCTTTAGTATATTGTTGTAATCTACTACTTAAGCGTGGGGAGTTTTGGTTAACTTCCAAAAAACATGTGTTAGGAGGTAGGTATTCAGCCGCGTCTGAAAGTCGACCGATATGGCAAGGTAAGGAGAATGCTAATGCTAACAGCTGTCCTCCCATACCTATTAACACTGTTACTTGAAAATATTGTAAAAGCCAATTATTTAAAAAAAGTAACCGTGGAGTTTCTTGCCGGCTCTTCTCCATAGGAAACGACCAATTGGATCCGTGCACCTAGCTTCTGACGTTTCATAAGTGCCCATGTAGGTTTATGTGAAATAAAATACTTTGAATTTCGAACATTGGTTCTGTGTAAGAAATACCTGTATAGCAACCTAGTACAAATATATTCTTAATGTCCCTCGATAAACCTCGTGTTTCGTCAGTCGTCGGATTTCTATCAGTTGCCCTTTGCACTTGGTGTAGACCGGATGCTCTCAATCGACTTGGAAGTATATAGAGTTGTTAATACTCTTTTAACTTAAAGTAATTTATTTTAAAAAATAGTAGGAAAGCTGCTAAAGTCGCAGGCACGACAGATAGGAAAACAGTTTTACAGCTCTATATAGTTCACACGAAAATCAAAACAAAACAACAATAAAGTACTTAGTTCTGAATTAAAATTATTAAACAAGATAAATCTAATAATTATTTTGCGAATGAAATGCGGTGATTCCCGAGGGACATTAAGAAAATAGAAATATTTGTACGTATTTGACATCTGCCGATCTATTCTGTAAAAATCTCAACGTAAAAATTTTGGTGAAGTGATCTTGAAGTGAGCTGTCAAAAGTGTCAATCCCTTGCATTAGGTGGAATGACAGCTCACTTCACCTTAGTATTCACGGTAAGATATTTATATTAAGTGAATAGAACAGATTTTGTGCCAGTGTTTGCAGCTTATAAAAAAACTCGATACATAAAAAGTTTTGAACAAGAATATTTTTGTGTGGTGGAGTGATTCCATCAGAGAATATTACGTATTACGTCCATGGAGAACCATTACTAGAGATTCAATCCTTTTGGCTTCGGTTAAAATGTAGGATAACACTAGTCAGTTATTCTTCTTTAGTGTTCAAGCTATACGGGTAGTGTCGTGCTATTTGTTTTGTAATTATTTTTTCTCATTTAGTTCTAATCATGGTCTGACAGTTTGAGTAATTTATTTGGCCAACCCAAATGTTCTTTTTTTGGTATTGTTCGTCGAATCATTGAGCTCCTTAAATTCTGAGTTGAGCTGCACGATAACTGACAAATGCGTGCACTGACTGGACAGGCCCTCTTAATCTGTGTGGTGCTTCCCTCAAAAGACCACTTCAGACACCAATCCACATGGCCTTCACATGATCTGACCAAGATTATGTCTTGACTTTAAAAGAGACTGTGACCTCTGAGTTTGTTTCGGCCTTTCTTCTCAGAGTAGTCAGATAAGAAACGCCGACCTCATCTAGTTTTTAAAATATGATTGTCGTGTCAAGTGTTTGTACAGATCTACTTACAGAAATAAAATGATTTATCATTTATCATTGTTATGCAGTTTAAAAATCTTGGCCAGTCACAAAGGTTGGTAACGAATTCGCCTGCGAAAGGGGTGTACTTAATGAATTTCACCTTTAGCCCAGGTAGGTACGCACGGGCAATGTTTTGACGCGGTGTTTTTCATCGCACACTGGATTTTCAACCTTCACTGTTTCGACGAGCATTGAAAATTCAACAGAATACATCCTAGCGCATTAAAAAAACACTGTGGGGTTTTGAACTCGCGGCGCTGAGAAGTGCGTTGAAAATCCAGTGCGCGATAAAAATCGCCCGTGGTTACGAGGGCTTACAAGCTTTTAAAAAGCTCTCCCTGATAATAATAACCAAACTAAACTACATAATACATTAGCTTATTAAAAAATACAAACAATAATAACAACAATTACCACGATCCTGTAATCGTTAACCACTGGTTTGTAATTAGTTTCTGTGAAATTTAAACTGCGATATAAATGTTTGCGAGCCAGCAGTATGTGGCGGGCTCTGGCGGTTTCACGGGGTACTAAACGAACAAATAAGCTTAGTTAGTGCTGGGATCTAATAATGACGGTTGACTGTATTAAAATACTCAGTTTTGTTGTTACAGTTGAAATGTAGCTGTGCTACAACACTTCTGCCTTCTGCCATCGATTGAGAGATATGGGAGAGATCAGAAAGATCATTCACTCCATCAAATCAATGGCGGTGGGATGTGTCAATGTCATCCGTGGTATGATTGTTACGTCATGGCTCATTTTCATTATTTGATAACTCGGTCGGTATACAGCATGCGGAGATTTCCCGCAGAAGGTGTACCGACCGCGTTATCGATTATAGTCAATAATGAAAGGTGAAAGTCATAAGTCGATAACGCAGTCGGTACACTTTCTGCGGGGAATCCCCGTAGTGGGCGTAGCGACTAATGAAATTCATCGGTTGGTAAAAAGCGTGCGGAGACTCACACCCAATGAAAGTGAGCCTTTAAAGTAACTGTCAAACGTGCGGTGCGGCTTTTTCGTTTACCGCAATCGTTCCCTATTGACTAATGAAAACGGTTCCCCGAATACCCTGCGGCATGCCTTACAGAAATCTCCAGCACCCTACATGCGGGCCCTATTGAATAATGAAAACGGTTCCCTGCATGATGGCCCTATGGCATGCCTTACAAAAATCTCCAGCACCCCACAGCAGGGGTCTATCGAATAATGAAAACGGTTCTCTGCATGGTGGCCCTATGGCATGCCTTACAGAAATCTCCAACACCCCACAGGAGGGGTCTATCAAATAATGAAAACGGTTCTCTGCATGGTGGCCTTATGGCATGCCTTACAGAAATCTCCAGCACCCTACAGGAGGGCTCTATCGAATAATGAAAACGATTCCCTGTATGATGGCCCTACGGTACTCCTTACAGAAATCTCCAGCACCCCACAGGAGGGCCCTATGGCATGCCTTACAGAAATCCCCCGCACGCTGTATACGAACCCTATCGACCAATGAAAACGGGCCTTTATTTATTTATTAGTCCAGAAATAGTAAACATGTAACACAATTTGTTTTAGCTACTTAAAATTATTATGCTTAAATTAATTTAGTAACAATTGTGTCCAATTATTAGCATCTGCTGCCGAACTAGGTTTATAGCCTGTGTTTCAGCATGCAGCGCCTCAAGCCCTTGGACTGGGTATGCGAGTATGAGCTTACGAACAAAAGGGAACAGTTTATTTTAAAATATGTACTTTAATTTACTTAAAAAAAGAAAAATTAAAGGGTTGCTGTCCTCTGAGTGTGTAAGGTGAAGGTGAGTGTATGTGTGTGAGAAGGTGTGTAGAGAATTAAATAGATTTAGCTAGTAGATTCTTTTATAGTGTCCATAGTATATAAAGCCGACAATTAGTTGTATCACTACTTTAAGATGGTAAGTATATTTTCAGTTTGATCGTTCGTTAACTTCCAAAGCCAATTATAACTAATAGAATAACTGCCACTAGTGCTACCTGTATTGACAACATTTTTACAAACTTAAGACCTTCCAGCCATTTAATTATAAATGAGTTAGACTCTGATCACTGTGGCCAGTTAGTCACTTTCCCTCAGAAAACAGTCAGAACTCAAAGAAAACTTGTAAGTTTTGTTCCTGTAAATAAAAGTCGCTTAGGACAATTTAAAAATAATTTAATCGAAAAACTACCGGGTTTGCCTTATCATAACGACCCGGATCAAGCTTACACTTTACTATTTAACCTCATCAATTGTGAGTTTAGTAAGATTTTCACCTCAAAAACATGGTCTGTTTGTGACCGCGTTCTATTTAGTGATTGGGCAACTCCAGGTATTTACAAAAGTAGGCAGAGGTTATTTGAATTGTATCATGAAAAAACATGTAACCATGATGAAACTTTTAAAGAATTTGTTAGGAAATATTCAAAAACTTTTAAAAGAGCCTGTTCCTCAGCAAAAGCCATAAACATTAAAAATAAAATAAAATGTTCTGGAAATAAAATTAAAACCACTTGGAATATAATTAATTTAGAAACGGGAAGAACGACAGTACGGAATCGTGACTTCCATCTAAAAATCAATGATGTAGATATTAAGGCAGACGTGGAGGTGGCAACTGAGTTTGAAAATTTCTTCACTAATATTCCCATTTTAACAACCAAAACTCTGTCATCGTCGTCCTCCACTTCTGCTTACTCAATACTTAAAGAATGTGTACCAGAATGTGACAAACTTTTTGAATTCACAATTATTACTGCTAAAGACATTATAGAATCTTTTAAAAATCTTGATGTAAAAAAACTGCTGACCTTTGGGGATTATCAGTACATACCGTGTCCTCAATAATTGATGTTATTTCACCCTTTTTAGCAATCGTTTTTAACTCTTGTATTGCATCTGGTGTATTTCCTGATCTGATGAAACTTAGCAAAGTGATTCCACTGTTCAAATCTGATCCCACAAATTTTCGGCCTATTTCGATATTACCTACATTGAGCAAAATCTTTGAAAAATTAATTTTAAAACAAATGTTAGGACATTTCAATGCACATAATTTATTTCATCTGAAACAGTTTGGTTTTACTAAGGGTCGTTCAACTACAGATGCGGGCGTGGAATTACTGAAGAACATATTCGAGGCCTGGGAGAAGTCGCAAGATGCTCTTGGCATTTTCTGCGACGTGTCCAAGGCATTCGATTGCGTACATCATGAAATACTCATCAGGAAACTGTACCACTATGGTATGAGGGACAAGGCTCTTGACCTT
This sequence comes from Agrochola litura, assembly GCA_949152395.1. NCBI lineage: Eukaryota > Metazoa > Arthropoda > Insecta > Lepidoptera > Noctuidae > Agrochola > Agrochola litura. The sequence goes on from OX424490.1 coordinate 2,346,287, forward strand.
CTGACTTCTTATCTGAAACACAGAATTCAGAGGGTTGATGTTAATGGCAAGAGATCTGCAGGATCTGCAGTCACCATGGGCGTTCCGCAGGGTTCAATTCTTGGTCCTTTCTTGTTTTTAATTTATATAAACGACTTACCTTATCACATAAGGGATAATCACAAGATCGTATTATTCGCAGATGATACTTCCCTCATTTTTAAAATCAAACGTCAGTTAGTCAACTTTGAACAAGTTAATGATGCACTCTCTAAAGTTGTGCATTGGTTTAATGTAAATAATCTTCTCCTGAACGAAAAAAAGACTAAACTCATAAAATTTTCAATGCCAAATGTCAGGCAGCTATCTACCAATGTTCAGGTTAATGGAACAGAGTTGGACCCTGTTGAGTCGACAGTTTTTCTTGGAATCACTATTGACGGTAAATTACAATGGGGCCCACACATAGAAAAATTGTCAGGAAGGCTAAGTTCGGCCGCCTATGCTGTTAAAAAAATTAGACAGATAACTGACGTAGATACAGCCAGAATTGTTTATTTTAGTTATTTTCATAGTCTTATGTCATATGGGATTCTTCTCTGGGGAACCTGTGCGGACATTAATACTATCTTTGTTCTACAGAAAAGGGCTGTTCGAGCCATTTACAATCTAGGTCCAAGAGATTCCCTTAGAGAAAAATTCAAAGAAATAAATTTTCTGACTGTAGCCTCACAATATATTTTTGAAAACCTATTGTATGTGCACAAAAATATATCAAATTTTAAGAAAATGTCCGATATTCATAGTTTAAATACCAGGAATAAACACAACCTTGCTGTCGCACACGTCTCCACAAAGTAGGCAACTCATTCATGGGTCAATGTATACGTTTTTACAACAAACTCCCCATTGACATTCGAAACTTACCCATTAAACGATTTAAAATCTGTATTAAAACCAAACTTTGTAAAAAAGGGTACTATGCAATTTCAGATTATTTAGAAGATAAAAAAGCTTGGGATTGAACTGCTCGTTCTGCTAAGCCTTGTGATAAAATCATAAAACTAGACATTTTAATTATGTAAAATCAACATATACCAGTTTTAATAACAAATTATATTCAAAATGACATGATTACTTTGTAAAGTATTATATTATTTTAACTATTGTGAATGTGAGGACTATGTGGATATTGTTTTTATTTCTCTGCTAGTTTTAGTGATGGTCTGGCAGTTTGAGTAGTTTATGCGGCCTACCCAAATGTCCTTTCTTTGGTATTGTTCGTCGAGTTGAGCTCCTTAAGTTCTGAGTTGAGCTCCACGATTACTGACAAATGCTTGCACTGACTGGACAGGTCCACTCAAATCTGTGTGGTTCTTTCCTCAAAAGACCTTTTCAGACACTTATCTACATGGTCCTCATATGGCCTGACCAAGATTATGTCTGGACTTTAAAAGAGACTGCGACCTCTGAGTTTGTTTCGGCCTTTCTTCTCAGAGTAGTCAGATAGGAAACGCCGAACTCATCTAGCTTATTTTTAATATTTTTTATATGACGTGTAAAAGTGATTTCGATATCCTATTTACAGAATAAACAATTTCATTTCATTTCAATAACACTTTGCCTGACCTCGAATTGAACCCAGGACCTCTTGTATATATTTAATTTGAATCTTGGAAACGGCTCCAACGATTTTCATGAAATTTAGTATGCAGGGGATTTCGAGGGCGATAAATCGATCTAGCTAGGTTTAATTTTTAGAAAACGTCGTTCAAAAAAAAAACGAGCAAAGCTTGGTCATCCAGATATTGATCATCTGACATTCTAATAAAATTTTGTAATAAAATCGCAGACATTGGCTAGTCAAATATAAGAAATAGTAAAAAATAACCATCTACTACTAAACACGAACCCACCATAACTTTCGTAAAACATAAAATAAATAAAATGAAAAGCAGGTGGAAATCGCAGAGTTTATTGTAATATCTAAAACAAATGAGTCGATCGCTCGTCGAAACGTTCTCCTTCCACGGTCAATTTGGGATCCAATTACGTCCGGCTTAGTGGGAAAAAATCCCGGGTAATCCCGCTCTTAAGATGTGGTGCAAGACATAAGGGAATCGCGAAGAGGGAATTCCCGGGAATTTCATAACATTATAAATTTTATTAATTTTAATACAAACTTGGTTGACCAAGACGTCCTCTCCTCTCCGTTGTGGAAACCGGTAGCTGACGTGCGCGGTTGTTGTGCTTTGGTTTTATTTCCAGCGCGCCTCAATTTTTAATTACGTTCGCTTTTTTATCGCATTCGCCTGTAACAATTCAAGGTTCGATTTCGAGCATTACTATATTACCATTCCTTAGTTCTCCTCACTTACTGATGTAATGCTCGAATCTGAACAGTAACATTACAGGCTAATAAAGTTCGGGAGATGAGGGAGCGCCTTTACCTTCGATTTCGTATCCATTATGAATAACGCAGCATACCTAGCCCCTACAACACTCAAAATGCAGAGCTTCAACTCTTGTTCTACTTTCCTTGATTCCCGCTTCAGCTTTGATATTATAAAACGTCCAGTGTCCAGGGTCCCGGCTCGAGATTCGTCCGTTGAGTCCTGCATCAAAACACAATCAGCCCCGCCAGAAAGGATTAAGATCACTCCCACACAACTATATAAGTAGTTTTGTTATTTGAATTATACATTATAAGTGTTTTTTTAAGAAAATTCTGTCACTTGGTTACCTATTTAAGACTAGTTTTTGTTAAAACAAAGTGCTGAAATACATAAATTGATTTTAAATAACGTTATCTTAGCCGTACTTCTTAAAGAAAGTAAGAATGAAAGAAAAAAAGAAAAATGTGTTTGCAAAAGTCGCCGTCGCCTTATATTGTTCATCTTTTCTTCGTAGTCGTTTTTTTTTTGCAAAAGTTTGTCTATTTGTGAACCAACTAAAACTATATGTATGTAGGTATGTGTGTATATCACCCAATCCGTTACATAAATTGTAACAATTTGCTGATCTCCGGATTAATTATTTATGACAATTTTTTTTGTCTTAATTTTTATTATTATTTATAACACATAACATAACATCACGCCTTATTTCCCCGAAGGGTTGGGCAGAGGTGTCCCTGTATAGCAGGTACACCCACATTTCGTCAGTTATGTTTAAGTCCCATGTAATAGGGGGCTAGCCTATTGCCATCAACCGGGCACAAATCCAGACTCCGAGCTGCTACTGAGAAATTTCAGATAGAAAAACCCAGTAACACTTTGCCCGACCCGGAAATCGAACCCAGGACCTCATGCTCAGCAGTAGCGCTTGCGACTACTAGACCAACGAGGCAGTTATTTATAACTATTCATATATTTTTATTCAAACAACCCATAGTGATTTTTCTTGTCATAAAACTGTCGGTGTATCTGTCCGCTGCGGTCGGCGGCCTGTAGCGCTTTGTGAGTTCACGGATCAATCTACATAGCTCGCTAAGAACCAGGTTTTTGCTGGGATAGTTCTTGTTGTTTTCGTATGTTTTTTGACTTTGTATTTATTTTTGATTACGTGCTTATTTATTTATTTAGTTTTTAAGTATACAAATTATGTATATATAAAACCAGCGTCAGACAGCATCTGTCTGGAAGTAGTAAACTTAGAGCACCCGTCCGAATAGCACTTGCGCGAATAGCACCTAGCCTAGTCCACAAAAAGCACCCAGGTGCTCTTCGTGGATTAAAATTTATTTTTACATTTTTGTCCACGAAGAACACCTACGACTCACTAGCCTATTTCTGGGATGTATGTGTTTTACAGGACGTTATTAAATGAAAGATGTCGATAAAAATCACTAGAATGTTTATTAATTACACATACTTACATACGGTGGGCTGCATCAATTGGGTACCCCAGTTGTATTTTAATACAACTGGGATACCCCATTGATGCAGCCCACTGTACATACGAAATTTTTCTAGGCGACATTTAAAAATGAAAAATAATAAAAATAACTATGACAATAATTACAAATCTTACCAAATAATAACACTTCTTATTTTTAATCTATCACAATCAGTTTCCACATATCACTTTTATTGCAAATAATACGTGTAATTAATAAACATTCTAGTGATTTTTATCGATATCTTTAATTTAATAACGTCCTGTAAAACAAATACATCCCAGCAGTAGGCTGCTGAGTCATAGGTACTCTTCGTGGACTAGGCTAGGTGCTATTCGCGCAGGTGCTATTCGGACGGATGCTCTAAGTGGACTACTTCTCTGTCTGGCATTAATGCTGAAATGAACCTTTTTAGCGCAGTCGTGAGGCACACACTATTGTTTTTAAAACATTATTTTCACTTTTTCATTTTGTAATTTGTATTTTGTGTTTCACAAACTGTGTCCAAATAAATGCTTTTCTTTCTTTCTGATTAATTTATACATGTTCTGGTAAAAATGACTTTAAAATACCAACTTATAATCTTTGACATCAGTGTTATTCATTATCTGCATAGCCTTTTCCCAACTATGTTGGGGTCGGCTTCCAGTCTAACCAGACGCAGCTGAATGCCAGTATTTTACATGGAGCGACTGCCTATCTGACCTCCACAACCCAGTAACTGGGTAATACGATACCCCTTGGTAAGACTGGTTGTCAGACTTTCGGGCTTCTGACGACCCGTAACGACTGTCAAAGATCCGGACCACATGACAGCCGGGACCAACAACTCCAAGGCACGGAGGAGTCTCGGTATGTAAAGATGGTCACCCATCCACTGACCAACCCCGGCAAGCGTAGCTTAACCTGATGGATCAACCAGTGCGGCTGTTATTACTTAGCCACGAGCTCCTCGACATCAGTGTTATTAATAAAATTAAACAGAACAGATGACCCTATTCTTTCCCACCCAACATTTTTATCACCTCTTCACCTACATTTTGCACTCAAAAGCATAGACTTTCAAATCGATAGACTCGTAATGAAGCAGAAGGCATCAGCTCTACGAACAAACAGTTCGTTTGGCACCTCTCCAAGCAATTAAGCCATCCGCACTGACGGATGCGCGGAGGGAATCGCGCTCCTCATTACTGCTTAGCTCCCTTCCTGACTTGTTAGGTACGGTTTAATAGAAAAGAAGCTGGTGTTAGTAGCGGCCGATAATATGGCACGCCGAGTATTAGATGAGCTTCGGCTTTGTAGATTCTTTGCAATTTAAGCCCGATTTATTTTAAAATACAATAGACGTGGATAAATTTAGTAACCTGTTCCGCTTAGCTATTTCTAAAGAGTCATAAAAAAAACCCTGAAAGATATCGACACGTGTTTCACCTCTCGCTTCAAGATCGCCTTGGTGGAAGAAAAATACTTATATAGAACATTGGTCCGTAACCTTATCTAAATAAAGATCATAATCGAGTTTACAAAAATGAGGTGTCGGTAACGGTGTCGCTAGTTCAATTGTTTTTTCCCATCCCAAAAATGCCCAACGCACCTAAAAAAGATTACACTTAAAAAAATATCTTTAATCATATTGTACATTTTATATATGTCATATGTATATAAATATCTCGGGTAAGACAAGCTCTCTTGAATGTACCGGGGAACAACCTTGGATCAACATTTTCAAAGGAACAAGGAAAATTATCGGTACTGTTATTATTTGTTACTCAATTACATCGTGTAAAATGTGTAAATGAAGCTTTGCCCTATCACGTAACTATAACCGACTGATCTAGGATGAAATTATCTCAATACCAAGGCATGCATGCATACCGAGGGAAGAGGGGTGCAAAACAGCCAAACCAATAAATTCTCCATTTTGGTTTTTAACACCTATTTTCAATGTAGTTAACAACAAAAGTCATTTAATGCGGTGTGCAAGTTTAGTTAGTTTCTCAGTTAACTGAACAATGCAGGTGAATGTATTTCTTGCCGCCATAGCCCGGCGTTTGTTGCCTCCGAATAGTTTTAGTGCAGGTGTATATTAGTTTTGTATACTCTCAGTTACACTCACTAATGTGAATATATAGCAGCAAGAAATGGATATTGTTTTGACCTAAATTTTTTTGTGTTTTTTTTTTTGTGAGTTTGTTATGCATAATTACGTGGCTCAATTAATTCGGATACAGGGTGGCAATGTTTTACTGCTTGGTAACTATTTGAATAAGACCAGACTAAACAGGGTGGCAGGTACATCGACGCGAAAACTGTTACAATGGATTCAGTACATGATTCTGAACTAAAAGATTCTGAAAAACTTCAACGCAGGGAGCGTTGAAATTTTTCGTCAGTTATTAAAATAACAATCTGTTGTTCCATACATTTCGAACGCGTAGGAATTGCACTTTTCTATGAAACATAATTTTTTTATTAGATAACCGACAAAAAAATTCAACGCAGGGAGGTTCAGAGTCATGTACTGAATCCATGGTAACAGTTTTCGCGCCGATGTCCCTGCCACCCTCTATTATAGTTGTTTTTTCTGGTTTTATTCAAATAGTGACCAAGCAGTAAAACATTGCCAAAAGATGTCTACTGTAGGTAACATACCTATAAAAATTTCACATTTATCTACACAGGAACCCAGACTAACTATCCCTAGTTGAAATAGACAATTGTTCTGCTCGAGGATCAAACCAGACGAAAAAAATACGAGAAATAATTACATGACAAATATACATAAATTCACGCGCTTTTCCATTGGGGCAGAAAATGCAGAACGCCACCGGCAAAATATATTAAAAAAACTTTTATTACTCTTCGTTATATTCCGAACATCTCCGACTCATAGTTCAAAGTCCACAATATAAAGAAAATATTATTTTCTTGCTAATACTTTTAATCTACACTACTGTACTATTTCACAATCAAACGACGACTAACTTTGCATTACATTTTACCATTTAAAATGACTTTTGCCCCACCCAGAAATAACGATAATATCATAACCGTCATTTCTAAGTGTTGCCAAAGTAAAACAATACATTCAGTTGCCATAATGAAAATTTGTATTTTGACAGTGTTGCCACAGTGGATATTATAAATCGATATTAAAATAATATTTAAAAAAATAATAATCAAAGAACAAAGTAAACAAGTACAGTAGTTTTAACACTAAATGACTCGTTAACACAATGCTAACCTTTTATCACAAAGGTACAACGCACGCCCTTCTAAAAAAACAATGAGAAAACAGTTTGTGTCGACAGCTGCCGAGTTGTCGAAGATGTCCCCTTGTAAGACATAGGGGAAACAAACAGAGCCCGCAGTGTCCATAAACAATATAAATAAAACCACCACGAGAGAAAATACTGACCAGAGATAAGAGAAAAAGTTTATATACGGTTAAATAAAATATCATGTTTCTAATCATTCAATCCTTTTTTAGGGTTCCGTACCTCAAAAGGAAAAAACGGAACCCTTATAGGATCACTCGTGTGTCTGTCTGTCTGTCCGTCTGTCACAGCCAATTTACTCCGAATTTAATGGACCGATTAAGTTGAAATTTAGTACATATATGTATTTCTGTGACCCAAACACGAACGTGTAACGTAAATAATTTAATTTTGAATATAGGTGTCACTTTTGGGACGCAAACAAGAAAATTAAAAAAAAAAGTTTTGCTAATAGTACCGTGTGACATATCAAATGAAAGGGCTTGTTGCGAGGATCTTAAATATATTTTTTATATAATTTTAAAATAAATACTTTTAAAGATATTTAATAAATTTAATGAAAATTGACCATTCCCTTATCTCCGAAACTACTGGACCAAAAATTTTGAAAAAAATACATAGTATGGCTCTTTACTCATAGATTACAGGAAAACCTATAAGAAGTCTATGGTCTTAAAATAACATGGTAAATCTCTCAATATTGTGCGTAAAAACTTACATTTCGTCGCTCGGCATCTAAAAGGCCCATCTCTCTAGCTACTATAATATCAAAATATCAAAAGTGTTTGACCGTCTGCTTAATACATAAATAAATAAAACTGTAAATGTTCATGACAACCAATTCGGCTTTCGGCGTGGTTTGTCAACAGAAAGTGCAGTGTTGTGCCTTAAGCATACTATCACATACTTACTATACACAGCGTGGGACGCCGATTTATGCTAGGTTCATCGATTTATTCAAGGTTTCTGATCTGGTTGCTTATGACGTATTGTGGAGAAAGATGGAGAAGGATAGGTTGCCAACGGAGCTTATAAACATCTTTAAATAGTGATATGGTAACCAGATCAAAAGTGTACGATGGGCTGGAACTTTTTCCAAGCCATACAGGTTTTAATGCGGGGCGAGGCAGGATTGGCGAGCTCAGCAGCACCAGAGTGGGTTGCTATATAGATGGTATTTGTGTAAATAATATTAGCTATGCAGATGATATGGTGCTTCTGAGCGCGTCAATCTGTGGTCTCAGAAAGTAATTGGTCGCCAAATGTGAGCAGTATGCCAAAACACATGGTTTGATGTATAACTCCAATAGGTCGGAGATCATGGTCTTTGAGGCTGGTTGCAGACCGGGTTATGTACCACCTGTATTACTCAATGGGACTCCACTACAAAGTATTTACGTTTAAATATCTTGGTCATATATTGACCCCTAACCTCAATGACGGACTCGATATTAAGCGGGAGCGAAGGGCGTTGTCGGTAAGGGCAAACATGCTGGCTCGCAGGTTTGCACGCTGCTCACTTAAAAAGCCAAAATTACTCTGTTTCGAGCTTATTGTACAACGTTTTACACGTGCAGCCTGTGGGCTAGATATACCCAAAGGTCATGCAACGCCCTTCGTGTCCAATACAACAACGCTTTCAGGGTATTGGTGGGGCTGCCCCGTTTTTGTAGCGCATCGGGAATATTCGCGGACACACATATTAATTGCTTTTACGCAACGATGCGAATGAGGTGTGCATCCCTGGTACGCAGAGTACGGGCCAGCTCCAACAATATCGCTAGCAGTCTGGATTGCATGTACATCAATCACTGCAGTGCCATCTCCCATGGGGTGAAATAAATTTAAACTAGATTACGTGGGGCACTCAGAAAGTTTTGTGATACTAGAAAAAATATACTACAGGTTATAATTTTTTTTATTATATCTTTTGAAAGAACTCTCCATTGGCGTCTATACACAGTTTTATATGTCTAAAAAATTTTTCATAACACATTTTCCAGTCCGCATCAGACACCTCTTCAATCTCCTTCTCAAATGCATCCAGTGCATCTTCAGGTGATGAAAACTGTTTTATTTTGAGTTGATTTTTTATTTTGGGGAACAAGAAAAAGTCGCACGGAGCCAAATCGGGACTGTAAGGACGATGACCTATAAATTTGACCGGTGTGCTGTCCAGAAAGTCCCTTGTTTTGAGCGCCGAGTGAGCCAGCGCGTTGTCGTGGTGAAGCAGTAGCCCACGGAGGCCAGTGTTCGGTCGCTTGCTGCTTGCAGTAGTAAAAACTTCTGGCAAACATTTGGTAACATACCATTCAGCATTGATGCTTCTTTGATCTCGTCAGGGTACTGACACCAGATAACCTGGTAGAAAAAAAAAAACTTGCAATCAACATTTTGCCTGCACTTCTGGCTCGCTGCACTTTGGTAGGCGTTGGTTCATTTTGAAACAGACACACGGTCGACTGACGCTTCATTTCTGGCTCATATTGAAAAATCCAAGATTCATCACCCGTAATGATATCTTAAACGCGCCGAGACGAGCCTGCTACCAATTTTGCTATCATGTCTCGGCACCATTCTACCCGAACCTCCTTCTGACCCTGCGTTAGATTTTACGGTACCAGCGTGAAACTATCTTCCATAACCGAAGATGCCTGTGTAGAATTTCATGCACACTTCCCGATCCAATCGGCAGTATACACCGTGAAATTTTAATCACAGTTTTGCTGGAACAAACTTTATTCAGACCTTGGTCTACTACCATTCTACAGAATCCAATAAAAAAAAACATAAATTGGTTTTTGAAAAAACACAAAAAGACAAAGTTTAAAATGTCAAGATTATCTACTGCTTACTAAATTTCGTTTATGGAGGTACATTTCCCTGTAGACAATGCTGTGTCCCATACGTGGTGTCTGTGTTGTAGGGAGTAATGATAATCTTGACATTTAAACTTTGCTTTTTTTGTGTTTTTTCAAAAACTAATTATGTTTTTTTTTATTGGATGCTGTAGAATGGTAGTAGACCATGGTCTGAACAACGTTTGTTCTAGCAAAACTGTGATTCAAATTTCACGGTGTATGCTGAACCTCTTCATATGTAATTCGCCTATTCTCTTGAATTAAATTTTTCACAGCCAGCACTTTTTGTTATGTAACAACCGTCATAGGGCGGCCACTTCTTTCTTTGTCTGCCAAAATTACTAGACCACCAATAAATTCGTTGAACCAGCGAAAAACAGTCGCTTTAGAAGGGCTTTTTTCTATGAACACCATTCGAAGTCTTTCAAACGATTCTTCTGGTTTTAGTCGACATTTGAAATCGTACAAAATCATCGCGCGAAAATGTTCTCGTTATAAATCCAGTTTTCAGTAAGACAGAGTATTTTGATTTTGCTCGTAAAAAAATGTGGAGGGAATTTCGAATTTGGAATGTAATGTTTTTTTGTAATAAATAGTCATCGTTTTAATTGACATCAAAACCAGCCAGTATTCTATAGACAAAAACTGTTAGTCGCAAAACTTTCTAAGTGACCTCGTAAAATAAGTTAACATAGTTCATAAGTTTACTAACGCAATGAGTCCTTGTTACTTGAATAAAAAAAATATCTGGATGATAATTTTTTTTTGAACGACGTTTTCTAAAAATGAAACCTAGCTAGATCGATTTATCGCTCCTGAAACCCCCTGCATACTAAATTTAATAAAAATTCTTGGAGCCGTTTCCGAGATTCAGATTATATATACATAGGTACCTATATACAAGAATTGCTCGTTTAAAGGTATTATTATTATATTAATACCGCAAATGTGAAATTTTTTACGAAAATCTGATTTTTGTTTTATTTCATTCTACACGTTCCAATAAGTGACCCTGCAATTTAAAAAAAAATGTAAAAAATGTCACATTCGCGGTATTGGATGCCGAGCGACGATTTGCAGTTAGAATGTATGGGAGAACATGTTTTTCAACTACAATGTTAAGTTTGTTCTTGGGATAAAAATTCATCTCAACTACGGAACCCTTCATTGTGCGTAGTCCGACACGCACTTGGCCGGTTTTTATTTATATTGTGTTGGCTTGAGTATCTACACTACACAATCGTTCAAGGCTTCGCAAAAAGTTTCAGCTAAGGCAGAGGTAAATAATTTATTCAAACTAGGCTCAATTTGCAAAAGAAGACTTAACGTATCTCAATGAAGGAATTAAAGAGGCTACATACATACCTACTTAAATAAGTTCACACAAGTACCAAGTTTGATCGAGTACCTACTTCCACTTTGCCCCACCAAGCCGCCCCACTGGTGGGTCAAAATGGAATGCCAAAAATTTTGAGCATGATTTGTTCCCATAAATAGAAAACGAAAACGTCGAAACGTCGTCTAACGTTACCAGTCCTAGTTAAATTTTTACTTAGAAATGCATTTCTATCTTTCCAAACAAATATAAAATACGAGCACCTACACAAATTCTAAGGTGCCCACCCTAGTGGGGCAGAATCCACAAGATTTAAAACTAGTGAAATCTGCCCCATCAAGTCGAACCAGTGGGGCAGATTCCAAATTTGCTAAATTTTAGGCATTCCATTTTGCCCCACCAATGGGGCGGCTTGGTAGGGCAAAGTGGAAGTACTCAGTTTGATCTGTATAAAACAAAGCGATGTTAGTGAAAAAAAGTTGCGAGTGTGACAGAAATAGAACAACATTTTATCTACACAATGTTCATGTTTTGCGAATTTGAAATATGGAAAATTGAATGGTTTTTTTAGATATTCGATATCATAAACACTAAATCCTTTGTATTTTTGCTAACATGTAACTTTAAAAAAGTATATGAAACATTGCTTACAATTTAGTGTTTTGAATAAAATACAAAAATAAAATAAAATGCCTTTTTTCAAACACTTACTTTGTTGTTTGCTTTTTAGTTTCCATGACATGCCTTTTGAATTTTGCAATTTTCTTAAAGACCGTCAGAAATTTAATTACATATGCACAAAATATCAACACACAACTACTAAAATCAATGCTTGTCCACCACAATTTATGACAGTTCTATAATATAACAAAAGAAAAAGGGAAACTCATCTTAATCTTTTCTTTAAGACGTATCTAATATCATGTAATAATTATCCTGCTGAGTATGACGCCGCAGATTCTGCACGACACTATTTTATTTCGCACGACACTTTAAATTGGTTTCGCAGGAGTTCGCGCGACAAGCGACGCGACGTCGCGCGTCACCGCTGAGGGGTGAATTGTTCCCCAAGTTTTATTGTTTAATTGAAATCACCGTCTTTGTTCAACGAACAATTCTTGGGTTTATTTTTTTGTTGGGGTTTAGTAATAAGGAAATGCTCAGGAGGAAGAGAATTGTTGGTGTGATTCTGTTGACTAAGTTGCAAATGTTTTAAGCATAGGATCTATAAAACTGTATCTAAAATTATTCAGATCTTTTTGAAGATTGTTTTCTTGAGTTTTTTTAGGTGAAAACTTCTTTAAGCGCGTTGGGAATTTTTGAGATGGGAAAAAACAATTGAACTTGCGACACTGTTACCGTTACCGACACCTTATTAAAATTATTTCCTGTACAATAAAATTGTTCAAGTTTTTTACTTTTTGCTTTAATAACGAGAAAGGTAAAAATCTACTCAACACATGTCGTTTCAAGTAATTCAACCAATCGTTTTACAGTAGCGAGTCTTGTGGTTACCTTATTATTCCCTTCAGACTATTATCGTTTTAATCAGGAAGCCAATTGCTTCTTCAGCTGTAATTACATGTTTTTTTTTTAAAGAATATGGAGTAAGAGAAAGAGAGAGTCTGATTACCAAGATTAGCAACATTAAAATAAATATGAGCACCCACCATTGACCCGCGCAATTCGGGTTATTAACGTGTAGATCGATGTATTTACATGCCATTTGAGTGAACTCGCAAAAATACTGTTGTTTATTTTATGTTATTGTATAGATTAGAGTACGATATATGTTGTTGTTTTTGTATTTTAAATATTGTGTTTTTTATATTTGGGAATTTTTTTAGATGTTAATTTTGTATTACTAGTTTTTTACGTTTTTCATAGTTTTAAATTATAAATAAGTTAATTTTAAGACCGCGCTATCGCATTAGGTATACACCTGTAATAATAGCCGTAACTTACGACACTTATTTATTTATTAAAATTTCCCTTACGAAATAAAAACCAAACAAATTTAAGAAATAAATAAATGAGCCTGCGTCATCTTCCTGCGTTAGTCATAAATATTTAATTAGAGTAGGTACCCAAAATAGTAGGTACTCAAGTGTCATTTCCTCATCTGTGTAATTAATAAAGATCCCATTAATTTAACAAAATTAACGGCGTTATGTTGTCCTGTCCGAATAATCTGAAGAGGCAAAATGGTGTCAAAATTTACAAAGAATTATTTTCTACCTTTATTTTTAAGTAAAAAAATAAACAAAAATATATTCTATTTTTCAAAACGGCTGGTGCCTGGACCTTACAAGTTATATTTTACGTAGGTGCTGTTCGGGGACTGAAAATAATATTAGTAAACTGTTCTACCGAACCGCACTTATCAAAATTTTGTTTCAGTGCGGTTAGTGGAAGTGCTCAGGTGCGGTTCGGACAAGTGCTGTTGAAATCAGTGCTCTTAGTGGAATTCCTTGTTTTTTTTACGGAATCTTATTGCATTCGACGTTACAAAATGACAGTCATTCAGATATACTTTAAGTTTTCCTTCTTATACATGCTTCCGGCTGCTAATTTCATCTTAAATCATTACTGATATATAATGCCTAATTATAGAACATAGACATTCATTTGTGTAATGTAGTCATGCATACGTTTAAAGCAGTGATTGGCACCAAAGCATATGATTCGGTAAAAGGGAGGCACCTAATCAGGTGGAATGCAGCACGGAGATTTAACTTCGTCTGATATTTGCAGTACGATTCAATGGTGGCAGTTGGTGGAGGGTTAATACTTGTCACAGAAGATAAATATAAGTACTTTGACAGTACCTTCAGCAACGGCATATGCATATTTCGATATGCTATCTGTACTGTTTGCTTTGTGATATGTCGACCAACCCCTACGACATTATACACACATACATAAACTCACGCCTTCCCATGAGGGTTGGCAGAAACTACAGAACGCCACCTACTACGTATCCTTACATACTCCTTGCCTTGTTTACGTTCATACATCTAGTCATACACACACGCCGGTTGCGAGTACTACGCACCTGGCCTTTCTGAAGAACATCACCAATAAGGTCAGTATGACATTATACCTATGCAAATTATGGGAGAATGGCATTATGAAATTCCCGCAAAAATCAAGCTTGCTAATGTTCTGTAGGAATTTTATTTTAAATTCTTATAGTCTATTCTCATTTGTAATTGCATTGAACTCGAAGGACTGATGGTCCCAATCAATCGAATAAAGCGCTGTAATCGATTCCACCTAAATTGATATCAATCGATATGGATGAGGTACAGAAATAATTGCATTTAATTTGTTCGCCCGTTGTTGCCAAATTACTCTGTTCTCGATCCGAAATTCGCTTTCAAAGTACCCTTTTCGAGAGATAATGAATATTTGATACAGCGCTCGCATTGGCTTGTTGCTACATAGATGTTAGAAATTAGTTTTTTTTTTAAATATATTCTTTTGGATGCGTTACTTTTGACGTAAGTCCTAAGTCTGTTAATCTTAGACATCATTGACTGGCAGTGGCAGTTATTCATAATGAGCATCGTATTAAAACAACACGCAGCCCTCCCATATAGCACTGAATTTACTAAAAAGAGACGGGAAAACATAGTTTGCCCTACAAAAAGTACAAAATATGCATGCGCAGCCAAATTTTTTGTCTTCCTAGGACCATTACTTTATAACAGACTAAATGCGAGAGCTAATATTTATTCTCAAAATTATAATAATTGAAAAATAACTCTCAAGGAAGCTCTTTAAAGTATGTCCTATGAAGATGCAGAGAAACTATTAGTTGTGCTTAAATAAAAATTGAATTCGTACTAATTAAGTTTAGCTAAGTAAGGATAGGTACTAAGATTTTAGCAAGTAAGATTTATTGTACTATTTACACCTTTTTACATACCTATTAGATGACTAGATTTTTATAGTTAATGTTATTATTTAGAAATATTATTATACCTTGCCTCGCCTGAAACACAGGATGACCTAGTTCAGGCATATAACATAATTAAATTTTTCATAGATTTAAGCAAATTTGTATTTAGTGTTTTACCTTTTTACCTGAATAAAGTTTTATTATTATTTGTGAAAGAAAATAATAATATCGCGGGGAAATCTGACCTTGTAATGATCTGAAAACGGAAAGCCGCAATTGGAATCATTATCTTCAGCCTAAATTAGTCCGGACTGCCTCTCCAATCGCATGCACGTGCATGTACCTCGTTTCTTTTCTTTATGAGAAGAAACATATTTGCTCTGCAGTCATACAAATACAGCTTAGTAGGTACCGTGAATCCTCTAATAAATGCCATATCCCAAGACACCGCGATCGCCGTTGGATCGCGATCCACGTTCCCGGGCGACTGGTTTACGTAAGTAATTATTTTGGAAATCCGCCAAATAATAACAGAACCTATGGCTAGAGGTGCTCCCAGATTTGGCAGTATATCCCACGGTTGTATCATATTTTGTATCTTCGTTTGCATTGAAAATACAAATCAATTTTATTCAATAGAGGTGTAATGAAATGCGCCAAATTGTGAAAGATAATAGTCCTTTTGGTTTGGCTTGGTTGTCAGAAACAGATATTGGGGAATTAAGTAATTGTTCTTGTATTTCATAGGAGATATGAACGAACGTATTTTTTTGTACATAAATCAGAAAATATGACCACTTGTATGTCGTGAAATCAATAGGCTGCTTATTCTTTGGTTAGAATCTCTCTTCTAAAAT
The DNA here is from genome assembly GCA_949152395.1 of Agrochola litura. Classification (NCBI taxonomy): domain Eukaryota; kingdom Metazoa; phylum Arthropoda; class Insecta; order Lepidoptera; family Noctuidae; genus Agrochola; species Agrochola litura. Next base: position 2,362,400 of record OX424490.1, read on the forward strand.
TAATTAATTAGAAATATATTGCGTTGTATCTTATCTTCTAACGCCATGTTTATACGCCAGGGGTAGCCCTAACAGTATTTTAGTTACACTGGCGGACAAGGTTGATGGACCATTTATCAGGCTCTGGGCAGCAGACATGTGCGTGCCATGGACATGTGCGTGCACATGTCCATGTAGCCAATTAATGATTATTGTTTTTTTTTTAATTATTGAGTTTACTAACATAGGCTAAGTTTTACTAACACTATATGGATCCCTTGGTCTGAAATAAAATGATTGAATTGAATTATACATTACTAGCTTTTGCCAGCAGCTTCGCCCGCGTGATTGTCAGAAATTACCCCACGGGAACGCACTACCGGGATAAAAAGTATCCTATATGTTAATCTAGGTTATAAACTACCTGTGTGCTAAATTTCATCCAAATTCGTTCCGCGGTTTTTGCGTGATTGAGCAACAAACATCCAAACACACAAATTTTCACTTTATAATATTAGTAGGACATTTAGGATGTTTGTAAAATTACCAGTTGAAATATTGAGTTCCTTGCCTAGAAAAAAAAATCCTACCAAATAGAACATTACTTTCAATCATCCATTTTATGTAGCTATACCTACCTAGAAAAGAAGTTTCCTGAACTAGTTTTTTTATAGTTTACCGACAACTTCGTATAGGTTTTTCTTACGCCCATAAAATCTATGAAACGTAAAAGTAAGGGCAAGCCAACTTTAGTTGTGAGCACCGACAATAAGTAAAGATTTAGGGGTTAGTCGCACTCGCCCGCACTAATACGGAATTTATACAGGGTGTGTAAGGGGCATCGACACACAAACTGTAAAAAAAAACCTGTTCCATATATTTTGCCCGTATGCTAGCTGTTCAGTTCGAGTTGGCTGCTACCTCCCGCCGCGCTTCCCCGCACCGCCACCTTGTTAAGAGGAGGCTCCCTAGATTATATGTTAATTTGGATTAATATTCTGAAAAAGTCACGCATACAATCAAAATGGAACTTTAGTGTATGATTTATTGGATCTTTTTCTTTAATTTTTCTTAGAGACTTACGACATTTAGTTCCGTGCTCGAACACGACCAAAGAGCGCACGCGATATTCAACTTTATTACTGATGTGTTAGCGTTTAGGACATAGTGGAGTGGTGGGGTGCATGGGGGCGGGGTTTGCGTGGAAATTGTCTTTGGAGTGCCTGGTCTTAACCACATTAATACTACTTCCATGCATATTATATCACAAACTGTTTTAAGTTCTTTTTATTTACAAAATGGTTACAGTAAAAAAAACAATTATTATTTTATATTATTTTTAACGGTCGATGACGGCCAACTCGAAGTGACCGACTGGTAGGTACTGTACTTGTGTATAAAACAGCTGTTTTTTTAATAACCGACCAATAATTTCAACTTTGGGATCTAGAATCATGTGCTGAATTCACGATAACAGTTTGCATGTCAATGTCCCTAATAAAGGGTCTGTAAAAAAAACAGTGGCACTCCGGAAGTGCCGACAGAAGTGAAAACTTGAACAAGATTGCCTTGGTGAAAGAAAAATACTTGTATAGAACATTGGTCCGTAACCTTATCCTAAATAAAGAGCAAAATCGCGTTTACAAAAAAAAAAAAACAGTGGCACTCGGGAGTGCCGACAGAAATGAAAACTGAAAACGGTAATCAACGTGTTGATGTATTTTAATGGTCAAAAGCTGGTGTCGTAACAGTGTCGCGAAATCAATGGTTTAGTCCCATCTCAAAAATGCCCAACGCGCCTATAGAAGTTTTACTTCAAAAATACTTCCAAAACCTTTAAAGTAAAAATACCTCACATAGAACATAGATCCGTAACATAATATAAATAAAGAGCACAATCGCGTTTATAAAAATAAGGTGTCGGTAACGGTGTCGCGAGTTCAATTGTTTTTTCCCATCTCAAAAATGCCCAACGTGCGTAAAGAAATTTTCACTTAAAAAAAATACACTATTAAGTAGACTGATCAGTGTGAAATAGGCTGGCTGCTGTAATGGACTTGGTAGATAGGACCACGTTTGAGGTAGTAAATTTTACCAATCATCCATATTTTTCAAACTGAGCAACAGTACTTACTGGCCAGGAATAGTACTAATGGACAGTGGTGGTACTGCCCCGTACGAACTCTTTCACAAGTAGCTCAACTGCCACTAAAATGAAAGTGTGATTAGTCCTTTAGGGTGGGGTCCCATTATATCGTATCGGGCGACCATGCACTGTTCGTCCAAAATGCATTATTTTAAATCTAATCAGCATCATCTTTTAATTATTACAATTGGCGATAGTTTCATGTACTTTTATTCTAGCAGCTGCAGCTGAAAATCAATGTCAGGTGGTACACTTTGTGTTGTCATCTGACAATTATGCTGAGCTGAGGCCCTTTTGGCATTATAATAACTGTTTTCTGTTTTTATAGTTTTAAGCTGTATTTTTCTGTTGTAATGCCAATAAACGCATTTTTCTTTCTTTCTTATGACTTTGAGCAGCTTTGGGCAGTCAGCCCTGCCACTGCCTTGCAGACTTATGGCACCCTAGAGTTCCAATTCAGCACAGATAACGGTAAGTTGACTTTCCCGACACCCAATGTAAGGTTAATCATGCCGAGTTGTTTTAAAGAAAAGTGTCTTAGTTCGAGTTAACTTATCTTATTATTTATGTAGGTGTTGTTTTCCAATAAAACATTTTTTCTTTCTTACTTTTGCTTTATTAAAAGTACGGTGATCATCATCCGAACACAATACGTTACGGATAGGTTAGGCTCAGCCCTAATCCACAGCCGATGACGTCACGAATCCTAAGGCGTAGTCGTAAAGAGCTGGTCGGCTGGCTACGAATGGCTTCCACGTCGATTTACTGCTAGTACACAGTAACTACATAGTTAAAGGGCTTGCTTTACTGTGCTTGGGTTAGAACGTAGGTTAGTGATATTTTTGGATATTTATTTGGAAGTGCGTGAAGGTTGAATCTAAGAAGCTGTGTGAACAAAAAATCTTTCGGGCATAACAATAAATGGTAAGAATCTCACTCTCCTTTAATATAGACTCAGCTATTTATAGACACTTAGAAAGGTGTTAAAGGAAAGCGAAGGCCACTTTAGACATTTACCTGTTAAAAAAATTTATAGAAGGGAGAATTTTTTCGGCGTTTCTTCTCAAAATAGTCGGCTTGGAAACACCACCCTAGTTTTATTTTAATAAAATAATTGACGTGTTATGAGTTTAACTGTCGCTAACGAGACATAATAGAATTTTTATTGTTATGGACTTCGAAAAGCAAATCGACAGTTGAGCTGATAATTATAGTGTTATTTTTTACCAATTTGCAAAATTAAGTATCATTTAGGAAAGTACCCTGCTGTGGGATAAAACATACTTATGATGATAATTTTGTTAGGGTTCCGTAGTAAACAAGGAACCGTTTCGTCATGTCCGTCTGTTTGTCTGTCTGTCCGCGGTCTAGCGCCGAGACTCTTAGTACTAGAAAGCTGTAATTTGGCATGGGTATACATATTAATTACGCCGACAAAGTGGTAAAACAAAATTATGAAAAAAAAAATTTTAGGGTACACGGTACCTTACACGTAAAGTAGTGATGTTTTTTTTTTCTATCCCATGGTATGGGGTATCATTGGAAAGGTCCTTTAAAAACATTGTGAGTATGTGGAAACCATTTTTGGATTTAGGGATCCGTTTGCGAAATATTAAGCTTTAAAGTGCTAATTTGTGTTAGAGTCAAGTTTCCCCCCCCTGCCAGCTAAATGGTTGGTTTTGGATGAGTGAAAAAAATCACACCAGTAGTTTATAACAAAATTAAAAGGAAAACTATCACTGCTAAGTAGGCTCTACAGGTTAACGAGTAATAATCGACCAACTTATATTTGCAGTTGCAAAAACATGTTTTCCCATACATTCCGTATGCGAGAACATGTTTTTCAACTACAAAGTTAAGTTTATTTTTGGGATAAATTTATCCCAACTACGGAACCCTTCATTGTGCGCAACTAAGAAAAATAAGCCCTGAGCAATATACTCGAGCTAAAGTCAGGTAGATTTAAATTGCTTTGAAAATGTTATCCTACCTACTTATTGTTAGCAAAACTTCTCGCTAGAACGTAAACCATGGAGTATAGAGCATCTACTTAATAGCTAACTCACAAAACTTTGCTGAACCACTCAAAAAGAGTAATAAGCTCGTAAAATGGCTTGTTCCTTTACTTACCTTACATTTGGGAGTTCTGGAGTTTAGTAACATAACATCACGCCAGATTTCTACGAAGAGGTCGGCACACTTGCATATTTCTTTCACATTTTACTATCTAAGTGCTATTTAATAGGCAGCGAGAGTTTAAAAGTGTGAACACTTTTAGAGAATTATACTACTGCTGTAAAGTTCCGTTTCTCTATGCTAAATAAATGACTGGTTTGTTTTCAAACCGTTTGAATGTTAGTAGATAATCATGAGTCATGTAACTGCGCAGCAAGTGGCGCCATCTAGTTTTGTTACGAGGTTACTATAGAATCATCGAAAAGGTCGGATAAGAGACACTGGCTGGTGACTGTCACTCTAGCAGAGCGTCGCATCGATGGTTGCGTGGCGGCTGTCTTCTATGGATCTATGGTCAGAGGAGCCGTTGGCGTACCACGTTCACGACGAACTGCTATTGTTATTCCGGCACGATTTTATGATATTGAAGCTGCTGAACCAATAATACAATGAACACTTCTGGTAAAGGCTATCTTGCTCCATTATATGCGAAAGTCTTTTATACGAAACATACTCTCCCGATAGGCAGCGAAAACATCACAAAGAAGGTTCATTGCCCTAACCTATGTATATTGTGTAGTAGCTGTATGGTATAAGTACTAGTCTGATTAGATAATATATACATCATGTGAACTAATACGTCCATTGTCATGATATATATACGAGCATTTCAAATCCAGGCTTAGCAAATAACAAACGCTAATAACCAGGTCCTATGGGCAATCCTGTTAATTTATACATGCTCGATAATATTACAACTGAGCACATTGACCAGTTTAACTGAACCTCTGATTAGCTAAACATTGGTCCCTATACCATCGGTTATGTTAGGATCAAGAGGGGAGGGAAGGCTCAAGTGTCATTGGTCCGTAGCGGCAGTAAAGTCGTAATTAGCACCTGCGTTTCGCTAAGTTTGCAATGCGTAACTTTACATGGATTTCGAACTGTTACACGGAAGATACTGTGCTGACATTGCAGTTAAATACCGAAGATAAAAGCGACACAGTGTCGCAGTTTCGCGTGTAGCTGGAAAACTAAAGTTCAGTCGGATTGCGGGACATCTAATTGTTTCGTAGCTAACGTTCTGTTAATTGAATGATTGAAGATTATTGGGAATTAGTGGCGTGTACAAATGTGGTGCTCGGGTACTTGTGTTACAAATCAATCATTATAACTGGCATAGATTTGGTTGAATCATCATTATCATAATATTATGTCCTCAGCTAAACGCTCAACGATCAGCAGTATTGATTAATATTTTGTATAATCTACAAAATTATAGGATTTGTGATCTCAGTTTAATATTAAACACGCGTGAATGCTTGTGCTTTCCAGTATCGACTCGTGTATTACGACTTGATGAACACTTAGTTGAAAAGTTCTTGTGGAAGAGTTCGTACGGGGATTAAATACAAATATAGGGACATACCTAGCTATATTTCTTGCCGATCAGTGTTAAGGATTGTATGAAATTGGTACCGGTGAAATTGCAGTACAGGAACTTTGTTGAAAAGTCTTGTTATCTAATGTTAAACAAAGATGGGTGGCGAAACGGGGTGGGTGTATAATCTGTGGGTTATGAATAGACATATTGAATTGCTTTCATTTTCATAGAATTTCGTTTCATATAATTTTTTTCTCATATTATCATTTCATATAATAATCAATACGCAGAATACTTACTTTCCATAAAGTTAAATAATTGATTTTTGTTACAAATAAAATGTTATGTTCCGATATTTATATCATAGAATAACAAATCAAATATTCTTTATCCTCATACTTATTGTTTAGTTAATATAAAACTTATTACCAAGAAAAACATTATATCGAGTGACAGTTTCTAAATGTTTGAATTCATACCTTTGACAAATATTCAATAGTCTATAGTATTTTATTATCTAAAAAGGGTTTTTTTTTTCAGTTAGCGTATTTTTCAAAGCCCCGCTTAGCGGGGCTCCTATTTCTGTGAGGTTTAAAAAAATTACCAGGGAATCAGAGCCGTAAAAAAAGTTGACTTTTTTATTATATGTGGCGTGACTTTGCTTGTGAGTGAATGAATAAGCTAACATAGTAAAAAAAAACACAATAGGAGTTCATAAAGAAAGAAAAGATTTTTTTTATTTTCGTTTTCCATTTTGAAGGTGATTTTGAATGCAAGAAGTGCCAAAAAATATCGATATTTTTTTTCGATATACCGAATTCGATATTGATATATTTTTTAACCGACTTCCAAAAAGGAGGAGGTTATATGTTTGTTTGTTTTTTTTTTTTTATTTATGTCCACCGATTTCTCCGTCATTTGTGGACCGATTTTGAAAATTCTTTTTTTGTTTGAAAGGGTATGCTCCCAAATTGGTCCCATATAAATTTTATTAACTTTGCTTGGGTAGTTTTTGAGTTAGCTACAAAATACGTATTTTTTCCCACTTAGTATGTAGATGATATGATAAGTTCCTGTCACTGGTAGTGGTATTCGAATATGTGTGGGGTAGGAACCACAACTAAAAAGTGGAAAATAAAAACTTTTTGTAAAAAGTTTTTTTAAATATCGATACGTTTTGGCACTTCTTGCATCCCTAATGTATGGATCGCTATTCAGTGACATACACTCCCCCCACAATTTCCTAACATTAACTTTTCCGTCCGCCTCTTGAACAAAAAAAGTCGCCATAAACGGAAACTTTACCCCCACTCTTGCTCTCATTAAAAGTTGGAGTAGTTTTGACTAATTACTGAACGCGACACACGACTGATGTCTGCAATTTGTTACTGCAACTTTGCCCGCTCTCCCCCGTTATGCATAAAGTAAGGGGGAATTTCAGCAAAATTGATTTTGCCGGCAGAATTTATGTTGTTTTTAAATCACGCGTGGATTTTCTGATTTTCTGGGAGGTTGAAAACTTCATTACGTTGCAAAATATGACCCGAAGTTAAGCTTTTTTGTATTGTAAGGGAAAAGTGCATATTTTTTGGAGAATTTAGGTACCTACCTATCTTTAAGGGTGGTCGGTTAATACTTCTGATACAGAGCGGTGGAAAATTGTATTTAAGAAAAGTTCAGCAAGTTTGCTATATCACCAGAGATGATTTCATTAACGTTCTTAACAGTTATTAATGATTTTACCATTTCAGACTAAAACAGTTTAAAACTTGTGGCAAACATATCAGACGAAAATGTTCAATATTAACCAAAATTCGATATTTAAAAGGTATCAATTTAATTTATTGCCTGTTAATTGGTTTGGTTCGGAGCATCACTACCAGATGGTGCACTTACTATTTTAGAACAGTAGGGTAACTAATGTTTGTAATAAACCAGGATAAATTAGCATTACTACTTATAGTCCAAGAAGACCTTTGCAAAATTAATTAGGAATGCGTTGATCGAGTAATAATGATTTTCTTTCTTTTTGGTAGTAAAATTTTATTAATCTCTTATTTTATTTTGTAAATGTGAGTACCATGGAGCCGTTTATTATGTTTATTATTTAAGATGTATGTTGACTTGAAAGAGCATGGCAGTTGAGAGTATGTCATGCTCACTTAAATGTCTCAATGATGGTGGCGAGTGTGTTGGATCAATCGGTTCCTACAAAATGGTTGAGCTGGATGGTGCTGATCCACGCGTCATTTTCGTGAATGGGCGCCGTCAGTGGTCATCTCTTATCTGTCAGGGCTTATATTTTCAATTGCTTTTGGTTATTTTTGTACATTGTTTTCACATATAGAAGCAACAAGAATAATGTACCCAGGATTTTGTAATATTTATATTTAAAAGATTGTCCTTGGAGTTTCTTGCCCGTTTTTCTCCATGGAGATCTACGTTTTGGAATGGGCAACTAGCTTCAACTTTCTGACTAACTGACCGACTCTTTGACAGTACAAAAGTGCCTGTAAACGGTTTAATTGAAATAAATGCTTTGAGTTTGAATGTAAATGTCCATATCTTCATTTAAAACAAATTTGAACTATGAAAAGAAAAGTTAGCGAATAATATTTTCATGCCTATGAATGTTTTCATTTTCTGTTTGCAGGTTTATCCTGTTTTTAATTTTTTTTACCAACATTGTTACCCTACTCGTACGGCAATTATAAGTTTCAGCACGTAACAACGACAAAATTTGCTTTTAAACGCTAAAGATTAGAAGTAAAAATAAAATGAGAGTTAAAAATGTAATGTTCGTGTTTTCTTAACTTTCAAGATTTATGCTAAGAGAAGCTGGCACAGGTGTCGAATTTTAATAGGATTTTGTTAAATAAAAAGTAATGTATTTTTAATTAATTTTATGTCAAGGAATGAATATGTTTATGCACCTTAAGGTTAATTTTACCCGCGTAGTTCCCGTCCCCGTGGGAGTACGGGGATAAAATATAGCCTATGTTACTCGCTGATAATGTAGCTATCCATTGCTGAAAGATTTTTTCAAATCGGACCAGTAGTTTTTAAATTTATTCGTAATACAAAAATTCAAAAATACAAATCTTTCCTCTATATAATATTAGTATAGATGAGCACGACGGTATGGAAAAGCGATATGCACCCGCTATGTAGGAAAGTAATTTGTTTGAAACTGCTTAACTTTTTCGCTACTTGACCTTACAAAGTCAGCGTTGTGCATGAAGCAAAAAATCGTTGTGACTAGTTTTGTTAAAATTAAAATCAAAATATATTTTTTTACATAAACCTACCTACATGGGCAATTTTGAAACGTCAGAAGCTAGGTGCATGGTTCCAATTGGTCGTTTCCTATGGAGAAGAGCCGGCAAGAAACTCCACGGTTACTCTTTTAAAAATGAATGGCTTTTACAATGTTTTCGAGAGTTTATTCTGAAAGTGGGCAATGTCGCAAATAGCTGTCAAATATTTACCTGTTTTGATTAATTTGGCAATATTACTGTATGGAAATATCGCTAACTAGTGAACTAAAATAATGATTATGAATTGCAATAATTAATATTGTAACACCGAATATTTCGTTTTCGATGTAAAAAGAGTATTTGGAAACTTTCCAAATGCTTTTTTAGGGTTCCGTACCTCAAAAGGAAAAGTATCTCGTTATAATATCAAGTGCAAGGGCTTATTGCGAGGATCTCATTTTGTTTTATAATTTTAAAACTAATGTGTTTAAAGATATATAAGAAAATGTATGAAAATTTACCATTCCCCCCTTATTTCCGAAACTACTTAGCCTAAAATTTTGAAAAAAATTCAAGGAATGTTTTTTTACTCATAGATTACATGAAAACCTAGAAAACATGAGAACCTGTAAAGAAGTCTGTGATCTTAAAATATCATGGTAAATCTATCAATATTGTGCGTACAAACTTATATTTGCAGTTGGAATGTATCGGAGAACATGTATTTCAACTACAATGTTTGTATTTGGGATAAATTCATCCCAACTACGAAACCCTTCATTGTGTGTAGTCCGATACGCACTTGGCCAGTTTTTTTACACCTTAAACAGTTACAACATCAAATTCAGTGTTATAATTCATTGTTAATATTCTTGTAGGCCTGTCAAATCAAATCAAATCAAACCAAATCATTTATTTCTTTACAAAAATGGGTATAGTACATAGGTGTTTTTAAATAAAGTTCTCCATATTTTACCGTCACGTGGGCATGCAAAGGTTTACAATTCCAAATAAAAAAAATAGAAATATGCAGATCATTGGAATTACAAAAAAATTAATAAAAATGTCAATGTGGTCACAGCAATAAAAAAATATAAAATAAGACCAAGTAAGCGAACCAGGTTCACAATAATTAAGTCAATTAGGGTAATAGTATATCAATTAGTTAGTGAATCATCATTAAGAAAATCGTCAATCGTGTAATAAGTTTTCATAATTAAAATAATTACACTTATATGTCATTTGATAAATATCACAATAAGCCACTAAAATATTATTTATTCGAAACAGTGAATCGCAAAAACTTCGCTTGAACCATTTATAGATGGACTGTACAACACTCGAACAAGTGAAGCAAGGTTGTCAAAATATAATTCGGGAAATTCATTTTTCTGCACCAGGAATCAATTTTGTTGGTTGTAAAGCATTTGGTCAAAACAGAAACCTATTTACCTGATTGCAGTTCAGCCTGAAAAAAAGAATCTGCTGCAAATCTTATTCACACGTACATTTGTACGTATGTGTGTGTATGTATGCTTGAGTGTGTGTGTTTTGTGTGTTCTTGTGTATGTATGTGTGTTTGTTGTCCTTTACAGCATAAGAAGTTTAATTTCCATTCCTCGGTTGACATCATTGAGGGTCAATGTAAACTAGAGAAGCTATTACAAACTAAAGATGTGTCCCCGCGGATGTCAAATTTGACAACCGATGCATAGTAGGCTGAAATGTTTGTTGTGACAACAAAATGTTGCACAAAAAGTTCTATGTAAAAAATACTGGTTGTTTCTTTATCTATAATGTCAAACCTAATGCCTATAATTTGTTTCTTTCATGGGCGTCACTTGGCCAAAATCTCTGTATCAAATGGGCATTTCCCTTTGTGTGGTGTCTGCTCTAGTTTATATTGACATTTGTAATTTAAAGCAATCGATGTAATGTCACCCAGGTGAAATTATTTAGGTAACTATCCCACCGAGCAATGACAGCCAATGATATTTACTTCAAATTGAAACCTAGGCCCGTAGAACCTAATATTTTCCTCAAACAGTAAATAGTGCACAACCCTACTCAGGTAGCAGTCAATTTGTGGCGATCGAGGGTTCTTTCAAACGTCCGTTTGAAACCAGGTACGGACCTATATCCGGCCTTCTTTTGAGGCTCGCCATACCGTGAAATTGACTCGCTCGATTGTCTGTCCGATTTAAAAAAGACTTGTTTGGTGAACGAGGTTCCTGTTCTTTCGTAATTTTGATAATCTTGACTTTTATTTGAGGTAATCTTTTGTCGATTGTTTGTTAGTTAGAAGTCAAAGCATTTATTTCAATTAAACTTTTTACAGGCACTTTTGAATTGTTAAGGGGTCGGTCAGTCAGAAAGATGATGCTAGTTGCCCATTCCAAAGCGTAGTAGGTAGGTTCCTTAAATAATAATTATACATGTGAGAACAATGTAGAAAAACGTGCACGTTAAAAGTGTCCGTAATAAAAAATTAAAAGCAATTCAAAAATGAATATCAACCGTGGCAGCTAAGAGATGACCAGTCCCTACTGACGGCGCCCATTCACGAACATGACGCATGGATCAGCACCATTTAGCTCAACCATTTTGAAGGGAACTTAATGACCTAACACACACGCCACCACCAGCGAAACATTTGAAAGAGCATGACATACTCTTCTGAGCTGCCAAGGCACTTACAAGTCAATGAAAGACGTACCCAGTAAATGGTAGCTTTATAGAAGGTACATGGTCACAGTGCTCAAACATGTGCTATACAATTATACAATACAATGAATCATACAATAGTAAACTGTAACCTAAGTAGCTTTGTGTGCCCTGATTGTTAGGGTAACCATGTATGTACCCGCAGTATGCATTCAAACGACTTGAATGTGTATTCAAGGTGGCGCAGGAAGAGTTCAGGAGTAATTTGAGGAAGGCAGTTAAATTGCCTACCAGTGAGACGTTTGGAAGTTTGTTTGTTTTTCACGCTTAAACGCCTGAACGGATTTACATGAGATTTGACACATGGGTAGACCATCACCTGGGTTAGGACATATTATAATTTTTATCTCGATATTCCCACGGGATCGAGACTTAAGCGTGTGAGACCGCGGGGCGCAGCTAGAAGGCTAATTTAAAAATAAAAACATTGTAGTTGAATATGATGTTAAAGTTAGTTTCAGTACCAGGACCGTGAATTTTTGTATTAATCATCAGAAAAAAACATTTTTTTTTGAAAATTACAATATAATATCAAAATAATTGCTGCGCATCAAAATAAGGATACAAAATAAACTATTTACATAGAAGACGTTACAGTGTTACAAAAAATAATTAAACTGGTCTATACAATGTGTCCCAGGGATAAGTGACCGCCCGGCGTTTTTTGAATATTTGTACAAAATTATTAATAATTACATTTATATTTGTGACTTTTTTATGATTTTTTTAATTTTTTTGTAAAGACGCGTGACGTGCTGCAGTTTTTTTACGATATTTCCTAAGTTTGTTCATCTTTTTCCATTATTTTTTTTTACTGACTAGCCGACATCTTAGTTTATCAATTAAAATCATTAAACATAACTAAAATGTAGTAAAACATTTATTAAATAAAAAACAAAATTAAAATTCGAAGAAAAAAAACTCTTCTTTTCAGTTTTTTCAAAATAAATCTAAAAAATGCCAAAGCCGCTAAGTCACAAATATAAATGTAATTATTAATAATTTTGTACAAATATTCAAAAAACGCCGGGCGGTCACTTATCCCTGGGACACATTGTATAAATAATATTAAAAACCTAGTAATTTTTAAGGACGACTGACCTGTGTTAATTGAAAATTAATTCAAATGATTCAATTGTTTGTAGATGATAAGTTAAAAATGCTGTCGTTAAACAAGCGTCAAACAACGTAAATAAATCTCATTTACGCACAAGCACTGTCGTCACGTCGTTGTCGACAAATATTTGTCTAACTAAAAACTAATATTATAACATGAGTATCACAATATGCTTTACTTACTCTTCGATTTTTAAGAAGTACAAACTAATCACAAAGATTTAGTTCTTAAAAAAAAAATACCACTCTACAGTTACCCAGTCGATCACGCCTATATCCAATCGGACACTGACTCGGCACTGAAATAATTAATGGAGAATTAACACAATTCCCTTTCTCATCTTTCACAGCTCCTCCAGGACACTTCAATATAGCTCCGTCTTCATCTTCCTCCGCTTCTGCAACCGTCTGCTTGCCATGATACTTCGGTTCTATGATTTCTACATCATCGTTTAAATTATCCCATTCAGAGTCATTTTTTATAACTCCAGTGTTATCCTCAGTTGTTCTTTCATCGACCGCGAAATCCGGCTCCTCAAATTTCGTCGCCCATCTATCGTAAATACAGTTCTTGTAAAACAGCATCACTTGACTGAAACACGACACTATAATATTTGTGGTCTTCGACGGCTTACTATCGTCTTTGAATATTTCGTTGTCATTCACTTTGTGGAATGAGAATATTCTGTTCACTAATACGTCTGCCAGCATCTCGTTCCACGTCAAAGGTTTCTCATCTTTCGGGTCTTGGACATTTTGCAATTTTCTTAAGAGTGTCCTTTGTTCCTCCAAAATTTTAATGCTCGTGGTGTCTTCAATAAAACACTCTGTTTCGCCCATAAGTATGATTATACCGACAATGTATATGGATTTCATTTTTTTTGTGAGTTTTGTACAACGCGGACACAATGGTGTAGCCGACTGCGAGATTTTACTAAGATAAGGTAAAATCGCAATTACTTAGTACTGTCAGTAACAACAATGATTGCGCAATAAATTTTCAACATTTTAATATTACTGTGATTTTATTGGAAAAACTTAATTCGAATCTAGTACCACGAGGTTCGCTGAAATTTTTGCTTGATTTTTATACTTTACGTGCGTGTTATCTGGAAAATATGGATTTTTATGGGGTGATGTTGCAAACTAAAGCACTTTATGTTTCATTTTCATAAAGGTCGTCTACCAAAGGTCGTCGTTTCATAAATGTGTTCTATACATTATCTAGATACCACAAAAATCAATATAATTCAATAAATAAATTGCCTCAGTAAATACTACCGTTCTCCACGACTGTACCCCGCTATCACTTTGATAACGATAACAGCTAAACCAAATATTGACCCAGTGACGTTCAGTTAACGGAAAAAACTATTTAATACACACAGTACTGATGAAAACAAAATCTTAATCTCAAGTGCCAGAAAATGTATCAAGGACGTTGATAGTGGATCATGTTTTATTTTTAAACTTATTTGTATCCCGTGTATGTAATTTCTGTGATACTTAATTCAATCTTTACAGTGTTAAATTTTAAGTTTAGGTTAATTTAATTTATTTTACTCTACCATTGCTTAGCTCTCTTTTTCTGTGTCCTTCAAAGGCACAACTAGAATGTTTATTTTCTAGGTACGTGGAAGTTGCGGAGTCTCCTACTACAAGCAATTTCTTGCTTAAAAGGTGACTTCAAATGTTGTTAAGAAACGCACTTAAGTTATTTGAAACAAACTTTTTTTAACTTTTATAATCGAAGGGAATTTTTTGGCGTCTGCCCGTAAGTGCGCTTATAACTCGAAAACCACTTAGTTACCCGATTTACGTGTTTATTTTTGTATGAAATACTCTCGGGCAATATTTTGATACATTTAATAAAAGGGCTTTATCAGACATGATACTTTTAGCCTCAGCGATTAGGCGACTGCATTGCGGCATGTCGACTCTTTGCGTTCGATTCGTCGACCGCTCTGCTTTAAGTATCGTGCCTGCTATTTTCCTTAGTCCATATTCGCAATACAACACTCTGCGCTAAAAAAACACAGGATACTGACGTTGCTCAAAATGCCACAAAGTTGATGTGGGATTGGGCTGGCCACGTCTATCGTATACCCAATGAGCTATGGGCTAAAATAACCACTATGTACCCTGAGCTGTTATCGAAGGCGTCGCGGCAGACCCCGTAGAAGATGACGGGACAAGCTGGACAAAACAAACGACCAGGGGTCCACTGAAAATCATGGGGAGAGGTCTCTGCCTAGAAGTGGGATGATGACAGGCTGCAGATGGTCCTTAGTCCACGTTAGTGGTATCGTGAGCATAATGTAAGTTTAATAAAAACTTTTTACAAAAAAAAAACAACCGACTTCAAAAAAAAAACACTACAAAGTGAAAAATAACTTTAATTTCGGAAGTCGGTGTCTTTGGTTTTGAATTTTCGTTTGTCACCGACTTCCGAAATTAAAGTTATTTTTCACTTTGTAGTGTTTTTTTTTTGAAGTCGGTTGTTTTTTTTTTGTAAAAAGTTTTTATTTTTCACTTTTTAGTTG
Organism: Agrochola litura; assembly: GCA_949152395.1. Classification (NCBI taxonomy): domain Eukaryota; kingdom Metazoa; phylum Arthropoda; class Insecta; order Lepidoptera; family Noctuidae; genus Agrochola; species Agrochola litura. Next base: position 2,377,724 of record OX424490.1, read on the forward strand.
TGGTACCTACCCCATACAAATTCGAATACCACTACCTGCTATGTAAATAACAGTGACAAGAAGTTATCATATCATCTACATACTAAGTGGGAAAAAATACGTATAATTGAAGCTAACTCAAGAACTACCCAAGCAAAGTTAATAAAATTTATATGGGACCACCTCTGAAGTATGATCTACCAAACAAAAAAAGAATCATCAAAATCTATTCATAATTGGCGGAGTAATCGCGTAACAAACATACAAAAAAAAAAAGACATACCTACGGTTGAATTGAGAACCTCCTCCTTTTGGAAGTCGGTTAAAAATAAACGCGTCCACAACACAAGCTCAAACAGGCTCAGTCAACATCAGGCGAGCACCAATAACATTGAAAATGCAACAAACGATCGAATTTTATTCCCTTTTCATGGCGAACTTGCTAGGGTTGTCACTATTTCATTAAATCCTTGATTTTTTTTAAATTAAAAAAAACGTGTTTTTTAATGGATTTTTTATCGTTTCTGTTTTTTGGACCATGACTAGCTTTTGTTCAATTCAATCATTTTATTTCAGACCAAGAGATCCATATAGTGTATTAAAAACGGAGTTTTATCGAGTAGTTCCACTTTGCCCCACCAAGCCCGCCACCCTGGTGTGGCAAAGTGGACTGCCTAAAATTTTGCAGTGGAATATGCCCCACTATTCTGATTTGATGGGGCGGATAACACTAGCATAAACACTTTGTGGATTCTGCCCCACTAGGGTTGGCACCTCAGGATTTGTGTATGAAGGTTAACATGTATTTTTACATTTGTTTGTAAAAAAAATAAATGTATACCTATATCTGTAAGTAAAACGTTATTAGTGCTGGAAGCTTAGATTTAATACGTAGCGAAGTGGTTTAAATAAAAGTAAAAAATAAATAAATAATTTTAATGTACTATTTATTTCTGGAAGGAATCGGTTTATAAATCACAGATTAATTACCTTTTACAAATAAAATTTTACTAACTAAGATAAATCTTGATAATCACAAATTAAACAATGATTTGTTCTTATGATATGTTCTTAAAACGAAACATATTTTGAATAGTTATGTAGTAAATATGTTTCGTTTTAAGAACATATCATAAGAACAAATCATTGTTTAATTTGTGATTATCAAGATTTATCTTAGTTAGTAAAATTTTATTTGTAAAAGGTAATTAATCTGTGATTTATAAACCGATTCCTTCCAGAAATAAATAGTACATTAAAATTATTTATTTATTTTTTACTTTTATTTAAACCACTTCGCTACGTATTAAATCTAAGCTTCCAGCACTAATAACGTTTTACTTACAGATATAGGTATACATTTATTTTTTTTACAAACAAATGTAAAAATACATGTTAACCTTCATACACAAATCCTGAGGTGCCAACCCTAGTGGGGCAGAATCCACAAAGTGTTTATGCTAGTGTTATCCGCCCCATCAAATCAGAATAGTGGGGCATATTCCACTGCAAAATTTTAGGCAGTCCACTTTGCCACACCAGGGTGGCGGGCTTGGTGGGGCAAAGTGGAACTACTCGTTTTATCTTTATCATGAAAATCATGTACGAAATCGCATGATTTGTTTTTACCGATTTCAAACCTGGAGGTAATTTTGTATTCGACGCATTATTTTATATTTGGTTTATTGTAGCATACCTACTAGGGTCAGCCTACGAGGTAAAAAGGAGGTGCCTTTTTGTGTTAGTTTGACTGTGTAGGAATTAAGTATTTTATTCCAAAGCTACTAGAATTATGCATCTGATATTATTCAACATAACATAACATCACGCCTGTAATCTCCGAAGGGTTAGGCAGAGGTGTACCTATAGTACACCCACATTTCGCCAGTTATGTTTAAGTCCCATGATTACATGGGACTTAAACATAACTGGCGACACCCCTATTAAGGGGGCGGGCTTATTGCCATCAACCGGGCACAAATCCAGACTCCGGGGTGCTACTGAGAAACTCCAGATGGAAAAACCCAATAACACTTTGCCCGACCCGGGAATCGAACCCAGGACCTCATGCTCAGCAGTTGCGCTTGCGACCACTAGACCAACGAGGCAAATTATTCCAAAACTGTATTAAATCAAATCTAAAGTCCGGCAGAAAATTATGGATCCACATTTTTTTTTTAATGCAGTTTGATACAATGACATAGCCATTTATTTAATTTAAAAAATAAGGAGTAGCAACCCTAACAGGAATCCTCTAAGGACTCTGCTTTATGTTCACTTCTTACACTACCACTCGCGTGTTTGTATTTATTTGAGTTAATTGAAACTTTGCTGTATACAAATGTATTAGCTGCACATTTTTTTACTATCTGTTCCAAAAGTATGTGATGAAAATGTAAACAAATTCTAAAAAGCATTAGGAGCTCGTGGCTAAATAATGACAGCTGCACGGGTCGATCCATCAGGTTAAGCTACGCTTGCCGGGGTTGGTCCATGGATGGGTGACCATCTTTAGGTACCGAGACTCCTCCATGCTTCGGAAAGCACGTTAAGCCGTTGGTCCCGGCTGTCATTCGTGGATTTTCGACAGTCGTTACGGGTCGTCAGAAGCCCGAAAGTCTGACAGCCAGTCTTACCAAGGGGTATCTTATTACCCAGTTACTGAGTTGTGGAGGTCAGATAGGCAGTCGCACCGTGTAAAATACTGGTATTCAGCTGCACAACATAGTTGGGAAAAAGGCAGATTGATTTTTTTACTCTAAAGAGCATTAGTAACAAATTCATATCTATTTAGAAGGTTTCAATTTTGTATCTCTCCACTTTTTCTAACACTTATTGTTTAAATAAAATGATTAAATTATGCTTGAAAAAATATCGTCGAAAATTGGATTACGAAATTGTTAATGTCCTCAATAATTGTTAAATGAGAAAGATCTTCTGTTGTAGTAGCAGTTTAAAATAATCAAATCAATTTGTAAGTGGCACTACAAATTGGAATCTACAGGTATGTTTTCTGACCCATTTGTTAATATTTTCATCAGATATTTTTGGAATACACAGTTTTTTCGAAATTCAAATTATTTATTTGAAGCTACAACGGTCCAAGATGGCAGTAAAAGGAACGAGCACATTACCGTGAATCCACGTCTTCTCTCGGATCGACACGAACTATAAATAACTGCTAATTCCGTTGTTAAAATATAAGCCAGTCGGTAAGGTACCGGGGCTGACTCTACTCAAGGTGTTGTTCACAGCGAGTAGATATATTATATTGTATGACAAAATGGTTCACAGACAAGGTAGCTAAACCTCTACCGTCTTATTACAAAACAAGGTTTATCTCAGCTCAGACCCAGGTGTACACCATGGAGCAATTTTTGAATTTCGAACTTTATTACAACGATAGTAAAATTCTTAATACAAAACTGATAACTTACGTATAAGATGTCAGTTTTGTATAAAGACGTGTACAATGCTACAAAATTTTTATGGCACGTGGCAGAAATCGGAATTAACGCCGCCATCTTGTTTTGTCAATACAATTTCTGTGACAATTTCACGAAAATGTTTACTTTCAACCCCCCCCCAATGTCGTCCAGGTACCGAAACGTTCTTATTACAAAAACTGTCTCGAAAAGAAAAACCTTGTTTTGTAATATAATGATCGTTTAACGTTAAAATAAGTTAGAGACCAATGAGAAAAAGCAGGATCGTTATTGGCTTTAGAAGGAGTACCTACTTCAATAAAAGATTCCAAGAAAAGGAATCTGGTACAAAACGATCCAACCGCACCGCTTGGACTCACCGTGGATAGATAAATAATCAGCTGTTGAACAGATGTGATACTGTTATCGCACTAAGACTTCATTCCGGACACATCCCGTGTAATAAGTTCTTATTCCTACCTTATGGCAAAATCCATTTTGTTATGAGTTGTATTCCAATTTGTGGTTAGGTAGCGACCTCGACAGTTGATATATTTTTTTTTTTTCCTCAGCAACCGGCAGCAAGTTCGTCATGCTCCCTTAGATGTCACTGCTTGCGGTCGCGTCGGGGGTCGGGTTGCCTCCTTCCCTCAAATATGGCGAGGGGGGTAATGGCTGATCTTTGCGTTATGCTCGTGAACGGGTGCTGCTTGTGGTGACTGGTCGTCTTGCTGATCATGGTTTTGTTATTGTAACTAGTAATTAACTGTTTATTTATTTTTTACCTCGATGGTCCTAGTTTATCATTTATAACTGCCAATTAGAGCTTTAAATAGCTTTATGTAAGCGGGCACGCCCTTTACGCCTGGAGGCTTTTATTTAGATATTTAGTTCTGTTTACGTTTAGTTTTTATTTCTTATTTCTGCTTGAGTATAGTTCTCGATGTTTTTGGTTGGTATATTGGCATGTGCTAGCTGACATATGGCCAATAATTTATCATTTAAATTATGTTTTGTGTTGCGTAATGTGAATTATTTTTTTCTAACTTGAACAGACAGCTGTGCTGCTGGGGAGTTTGTTGCGCCACTTCTTCTTCCCAGCGAAAGGCACTAGGAAGTGGTGAAGGGTGGGCGTTTTTGGGGGACTGTCTTATGTAATTTTGACGTTCGAAAAGTGCTGATTCTCAGCCTAATTTGAATAATGACTTTTGAATTTGAATTTTGAATTTGAATTTGAATTCAACATCGACCAATTGTGATTTTTGTATAAACCGAGTGTGTCCGCAACGAGGAATTAAGAAATACCTTGGATTGTAGAATTAGAGAGATAGGTTACTGTAATAGTGCTCTAGCTGTGCCATTGTCTGATGCAGCTGGAGTACTTTACAAAATTAGCTATGCTAAGGTTAGTTAAATAGAAATTAGTGTAACTTTGTTAAGCCAACCAGGGCTAATCGCATGTGCGTCAATGCCCTTTTATTTTCAACAAAAAAATTAAAAAAACGCTAAGGAAGTTAACCAATGAGAAAAAGCCCATTCAAAATAGGCTCCCGTCAATGGACCCACATGAGGAATGAGGATTGACCACTGTGTAAACGACTTATTTCAACTTAACGATATCATAAAGTCGTATACAGAGAGTTTACTAAGTATACACAGAGGAAGCCTTCAAGATCATGTGAGTAGCTGTCGTAACTCCTGCTTTATTGGTCCTTAAACTAAATGGGTTAATAATTGCGGTTTAGTTAGTAGTCTATTAGAAGGTAGTATTAGCTTCTTAAATATTATCCATATTCATAGGTCATATTATTTTCTATATGATATGGACTGTAAAGAAATTTTAAATGATCACTGTGTTTGTTTTACTTAAAACTTCTATATTTTCATCTGTTTTTGCTGGTATGCGTATCTACAGTATTTCCTAATTGAGACATTTTTTTTTTGCTTTTGTATCCTATTCTATAATATTAAATGAGCAATATTTGTATATTTATATGTCGGATCCGGTCATTAGTACGGACACGAAACGAATCGCAAGCGCGCCACTGGCGACATCAAAAAAAGGCGCGCTTCTACAGAGTCGTGATGTTTTAAGGCCAAGGCAAGGAGGGCATTCAGCCTCTGGTCGCATTGGATTCAAGACGTCGCGGAACTGTTCTCGATTCATGGTGCTCAGTTATTGTGTTAGTTGTAATTTGTGATCATTTTGTTAATTGGTGATTTTAATAAACGCCGTCGAACCCAGTGTGTATAATTTACCTAGTGTGATTCATTTGATAGTAAATTATAATGTGATCTGAACTGCAAACTATTTTTCTATTGCGCATTAACCAACACTACCCACACTACGCCCACAGTAGTTAAAATATCGCTAATAATAACGAAAGTCACATACCCGTCTCCGACATATATATTTGTAATCACGTTGTCAAAAACGGCTCTAACGATTTCGATGAAAGTTGCAATATGTGTGTTGTGTTGTATGTTGTGTTATGTTGTTGTTGTTTACGGGGGCGAAAAATCGATCTAGCTAGGTCTTTTATCTTGGAAAATTAGTTTTCTCCGTATTTTCACCCGAGCAGCGCTCGGTTGCCCAGGTACTGTTTCATTATCTGATGAAGAACTTCGGTGATCAAGGATGTCTTAATGACAAAACTGTCTGTAGTAGTACTGATCTTTGTTCACTTATCACAGAAGTGTTTTATAAAGCAAGCACTTTACTATAACAACCAAAATCCCTGAAACAAACCGAAATAATTCAGCACAATACCTAGCAACACATATATCATTTGTTTCCAAAACATTCAACAATAAAATGGAAATAGTTTTGCCGGCCGGGTACCGGTCCGTATAATCGAGCCGGCCATCCGAACTCCGGCAGCACTGACCGACAATATTGTTCGCAGCCAGCGTGTGACCGACGCGGTCGCGTTGACGGGCCGAATTTTTTGCCAGAAAATTGCATTTTTTGGAGCGAAATAGCAATTTTTGGAGCGCAACGTTTCAACCGGTGTGTTGATTTCTAAGCTCTTCGTGCTCAGATCGAGCCTGCCTACGCTCATTTGCAATTGTTCGCTACACTGGGGCATGATTACACCCATCATTCCACATAAAAAAAAAACAGTGGCACTCCGGGAGTGCCGACAGAAGTGAAAACTTGAACAAGATCGCCTTGGTGGAAGAAAAACATTTGCAAGTGTAGAACATTGGTTCGTAACTTTATCAAATAAAGAGCAAAATCGCGTTTACAACAAAAAAATACTTCAAAATCTTTTAAAGTAAAAATACTTGCATAGAACATTGATCCGTAACGTTATATAAATAAAGAGCACAATCGCGTTTACATAAATGAGGTGTCGGTAACGGTTTTGCGAGTTCAATTGTTTTTTGCCATCTCAAAAATGCCCAACGCGCCTAAAGAAGTTTTCACTTCAATATGTGAGCTTTCGTCAGTTTGGTTCCCACTCTCTGCAATATAGACGCGAAGTCACGTCTGTCACAAGTCAGGAGTAATCGTTTTTATGGAAAAGTTGAACATGCCTGTGATTTCACCGGCATTCATACATAATAATAATACCAGCCTATTATTGTCCCGCTGCAAGGCAAAAGCCTCTTCTCAAACAGAGAAGGCACGAGCATTGATCACCACGCTTGCTTGAGCGATGCGATTTCAGACTTATATATTATAGACTTATATATTATACTTATATATTATATACTTATTATAGCGGACGTCACGCGGTTTCACCCGCGTAGTTCCCGTTTGCGTGGGAGTACGGGGATAAAATATAGCCTATGTTACTCGCTGATAATGTAGCTATCCATTGCTGAAAGAATTTTTCAAATCGGTCCAGTAATTTTTAATTTTATTCGTTACATACAAAAATACAAATCTTTCCTCTTTATAATATTAGTGGAGATTAAGTATAGATAGTGTAGATTGGTATAGATATAAACTAGTATAGATAAGTCCAGGTTTTCTCACGATGTTTTTTCTTCACCGATGTCAGTAATGTCAAAGATAAACTGAGAAAATAATTAGTTGAAAATTTCACACCCACAACCTCGTGCTTGAGAGGCGATGCCTTAAGAGGCCATCACGACTCGTACATACATTCATACCTCTCAAATCGGGACACAGAAATGTTGCTTGGCAACCAAAATATGAAGATAGGCTATCCTCGTATTTCTGAATTTCCCTGACAAAAAGTATGACGTCACAAAATACGGAAGAACATAACAAAAATATTGTTGACTGCAGATTCCTTTTATACGTCCAAAACAGATACCTGTACATAAAAGGTTTGCAAAGAGAATATTTCCTGAACATGGGCCAGTGGCTGTAAAGGCTGTTAATACTGGGCAACAAATAAACTCGTCTGACTACTTAATTTTATGCCCGCGCGCCCTGAGGCTGTTAATGAGCGAGAGGCAAGGCGCCATTGTTAACCGGAGATGTATTTAGGCGACGATAACTGACTTTTAATGATTTCTTGCTGAAGATCACGTTTAAACGAGATGTGTCATCATAACGATTTGGAAAAAAATATATGTTAAATTAGAGCATTTACTAAATAACTTAATCTGTGAATATTTTCGATTTTGTTTATATTACATAGTGTGATTAATTTGTAAAGTTACGTCTAACGCAGATAAAAAACTGTGAATTACGTTAAAACTATCAAGTGTATTTTTCTGAAACCTTCACAATATTTTTAAAGAAAAATTAATTATTAATATTTTAGTAAACGTGTTTTATTAAAATACCTTTTTATTATGTAAAATTAAAATAATAATGCGTCTAATTTGGGACAGCGGTCCTTGATGGGCGAGTCCTGTTACTAGCTGGCCAAAAGAAGCGTTGCGTGAGCTTAGCACAGAACACGCAAGCTAGAACCACTCAAGGCCACTGGCATTTAGTGGCGTCTTAAAAAGGAACTTTAGTAGTAGTTCCTAGGGAAAATGTTTGAAACTAGTAACGATCTTAAATGTAGTTGAAGAGTAACGATTCAAACCATAACAGTTCAAAAGATTCTGCCTGTACAACAACGATTCTGTCTGCATATTACAATGAAAGGCTTAAAAGAAAATTGTTGTTGGATTTCTCTTTTCTTCATTGATCCTTTGTGACTCATCATCAGCATCTTCCTGCCTTTGTCCTATGTTACTTTAACAGTAGTTACGGGTAACTGCGCTTATAGTAGATAATAATATTCAAAACCAAAGAGGAAGTACTTTCTACGACTATTCAACTGTTTTATGGTTGGTATATTGGCGTGTGCTGGCTGACATAATGGCCAATGATTTATCATTTAAATTATGTTTTGTATTGCATAATGTAAATTATTTTGTATACTATTGTATAGAATTTTTTTTTTTCTAACTTGAACAGACCACTTCTTCTTCCCAGCTAAAGGCACTAGGAAGTGGTGAAGGGTGGGCGTTTTGTAATTTTGACGTTCGAAAAGTGGTCATTCTCAGCCTAGTTTGAATAAATGACTTTATAATTTTGAATTTTATGGCTAAAACAGTTGAATAGTCGTAGAAAGTAGTAGAAAAGTTTCAAGATCCTCATCGTATCTAATCCTCATGTCCAATCGTGTCCAAATCGCTTTTGATCTTTGTCACGTCATAGATCCTTTCTTGGTACGAAAAATAAGAGATTCATATCTATTTCTTTTCAGCTGGGAGATATTAAACTTTCTTTGCATGCAGAACTATGTGACGCTGCTCGTATTATTTTGTTGAAATCTCATTGGTCAGAGTTGATAACAAGTTCAAGTTCAAGTTATTTATTTCATAACAAAAATACATTTGTGTTGAAATATCTGCACAGTAAAGTACACAGACACAGAGAGAGTGAGAGAGTAACAGATCTCAAAAACTATCGCTATTTATCCAACTTCTGATTTCAATACATCTGTGACTAGATATTGCACTCAGCTACCCAAGTTGAACGTTCAAAGGAGTTACTACAATTCTCTAGAGGTGGGAATTGATTAAAATATTTGCATATTTCATCTCCACTGTGAATTTTCTCTATTATATTTTTTGCTTCTCTACCTGGTTTCTTTAGCTTTTAGTGGTAAGTATATTTTTTGCTATTTTACGTGTTCAGTAACTGTTGTTAAATCTTTATGGCGTTTGCTTACATTCTGACATGACACACTTCAGTAATTTCACGAAAAATGATTTCTTTTGGTACACATTTAGGCCCGCTTGCACGTCACTCAAACGTCTTTAAAACGTCATTCTATCTTTGTCAAATTCAAACAATTCATCATTCAATCATTTAAACTCGTACGGTGTTAAATGTATTTAGTACTACTAGCTGTCCCTCGCAGTTTCACCCACATAAGTCTCGATTCCGTGGGAATATCGGGATAAAAAGTATCCTATGTCTTTTTCTAAGTTATGGCCTACCCATGTGCCAAATTTCATTCAAATCCGTTCAGCCGTTTTAGCGTGAAAGCGTAACAAACAATCTCACTTTCAAATTTATAATATAAGGTGCATAATATCCTGTAGGATTTTTTGGTGCAAGCCTAATGCAGTAAAACTGAGAAATGAATCATGAGATATTACAAGGAATTTCGACAGCTCCATAAGTTACTTAAGGGATCAGCAATTGTCTTCTGTGCTATGGGTCGCGTTGCAAGGTTCTTGGTGATTTGAAACATTTTTGGCAAGGCTGACATGTGTATATTTGTATCAATAACAATCTCACGTTTAATTTAACACTTAAAGCAATATTCTAGTTCCTAACGTCTCGATAGATGGTGTTGTACATTAGCACTCTCTGCTGAATCGTGGTGTTAAGAATTTCCTGTGAACCATAACATCATCGTTTTTAGTCGAATAAATTGTCCTCGTCAAAGTAAACATTGGTTTTTATTCATGGTCCTTCGAGCCGGATAATACATACAATCACACAATACAATACATACCAAACTTATTAACAGAAGGCACTACACATACTGCTCAGTGATGAAGTTAAGACAATGTTTATTAAATGAAGTAAACACCTATCTCTGTTTAAATGCAATCAATCTGCCAAGCCTTTTCTCAACTATGTTGGGGTCGGCTTCGTCTAACCGGTTGCAGCTGAATACCAGTATTTTACATGGAGCGACTGCCAATCTGACCTCCACAACCCAGTAACTGGTTAATACGAGACCGCTGGGTAAGACTGGTTGTCAGACATTCAGGCTTCTGACGACCCGCAACGACTGTCAAAGATTCACGAATGACAGCCGGGACCAACGCAACGTCTTAACGTGCTTTTCGATGCACGGAGGAGTCTCGGTATGTAAAGATGATCATCTATCAACGGACCAACCCCAACAAGTGTAGCTTAATCTGATGGATCGACCCGTGCGGCTGTTATTACTTAGCCACAAGCTCCTCCTCCTCTATCTGTTTAAATGCAATTTTAGTTTATCTATTTAGTTGACAGCTACAGAATATATTCGTCTGTAGTTGTCCTATCTAAATTGAATCGATTTGAAGTCGTTTCAAGCGCCATCGAGACTGATGAAAGGAGAAACTCAGTCGCTTAGCTTTGAATGGAGCATCGTCAAACAACTCCGACTATTTTAGGTTTATAACTGAAACATTTGGCAGCTTTCAATAGGCAAAGATAAACTAGGCTAGGATAGGCTAGACAATTGAGGGCTCGTGGCTAAATTATAACAGAAATCGGGGCGGTCTTTAAGGTTAAGCAACACTTGCCGAGGTCAGTCCGTGGATGGGAAACTTCCATTACATACCGAGATGGTCGCGGCTGTCGTATGTCGTTACATGTAGTAGAAAGAAGCCCGAAAGTCTCACAACCAGTCCTGTCATTAAATGGGTTGTGAAGGTCAGATAGGCACTCGCTCCATGTAAAATGGTAAGATGCATCCGGAAAAGAAATTACAAAACATTTTTAAAGTTAAAACTTCTTTAGGCACGTTGGGCATTTTTGAGATGGGACTAAACCATTGATTTCGCGACACTGTTACGACACCAGCTTTTGACCATTAAAAAGACATCAACGTGTTGATTACCGCGGTGCGTGGAGTAAAAGACATCAACGCGTTGATTACCGCGGTGCCGATTTTTTCAAGTTTTCACTTCTGTCGGCACTCCCGGAGTGACACTGTTTTTTTTAATTTTTTGAAGTGAAATCTTTTTTAGGCGCGTCGGGAATTTTTGAGATGGGAAAAACAATTGAACTCGCGACACTGTTACCGTTACCGACACCTCATTAAAAGTATTTCCTGCACAGTAAAATTATTCAAGTTTTCACTTCTGCCGGTACTTCCGGAGTGCCATTTTTTTTTTTTTATTATCAATAGGACTACTTAGCTCATCTCCCGCGTCCTCAGCTCAGCTCATCCCTCGTTTAGCTCTAGAAGCCACTCCACCCTAACAAGAAAACTATTTTTGTCCGTCGAGTCATGCAGCTAAGTAGAATTGTTGGCTCGTTAGCGAATCACCATCAGTTTTAACTGACAGTCGGCAAAGGTAATTAGTGGTTAGAATTAGCGAACTTATGGACCTAATACTGAATAATCTGCTGCGTTATTTCTGAGTTGGGTTCCTGATTTTTCCTTTCCTATGCTGTGTCATTGTAATTCATAGGCTATCTCCATATTTTTAAACCTCCATCAAGGGCTATTTCATTAGAACTAACACACAAGGTTGGGGATATGTAGTACGTGGACTCGCCAGCCATTCGGCCAATTCTCAAAACTCAACTCAAACTCTAAGCATTTATTTCAATTAAACCATTTACAGGTACTTTTGAATTGTCAAGGAGTTGGTCAGTCAGAGTCAAAGTCGAAATTAAATAAATTTTTAAATAAGCCATGGCAGCTAAGAAGGTCCCAACTGACGGCGCCCGTTCACGAACATGACGTATGGATTAGCACCATTCAGCTCAACCATTTTCAAGGGAGCTAAATGATTCAACACACGCGCCACCATCAGCGGGACATCTGAGTGAGCATGACATACCCACAGCCGTCAGGGCTCATTCAAGTCAATAAAAGACATATTACCCAGTAAATGGTAACTCTCTAGTACATGGTGCTCACACCTGTGATATGCAATTATATAATCCAAGGAAATTGAGTTTATACAATGCAAAGATAGTCTCACAATCTTCAGCAGCTCCAACAGTATTTTCAAATGTTAATCAATTAGTTGTGGTTGTGGAGCAGGATCAGCAATGGTTGTTACAGTTAGGTTTTTATAGCTAAGAGCCTCATCAACAACTTATAAGTCACTCATTGAGAAACAGAGGCTTAATGCAGAAAGCTGACCATCTAATGTATTATGTACTAACAAGGTAAGTGTGTATGTGTGGTGTGTGGTAAGGTATTTTGTACAACAAAATAACTTGTGATATATTGCAATTTTTGTGTTTTTAATTCTTTGGTATCTGGCCTTGACATAAGCAATAGACAATTTTTTTTGAACTTTTTGTCACTTTTCGAACCTGAATACGAGGCTTTTGGCTTTTGGTGAATGTAGGATATTATATTTTATGATATGTATTTTTTTTTGTGTAATGTGCGTTTATTTTGTGCAGAATAAACAATTTTTCTTTCTTTCTTTCTTTCTTTTTTAAATGAAAGAAAATTTGTTCTAGCTCTTGCTTTTGCAATAGGCTCGCCCCCTATTACATGGGACTTAAACATAACTGGCGAAATGTGGGTGTACCTACTACAGGTACACCTCTGCCCAACCCTTCGGGGAAACAAGGCGTGATATTATGTCTCATAATTATTATAAGCACTTTTGTTAACAAGCATATTATTAAAATTTAGAGGATTATATCCAAGATAAGAATGCTTGGAAACATGCTGGTCTTGCTCCATAAGATAATATAGAATCTAGAAAAAATCAAAGTGGTTGCAATATATTTTTTTTTAAATTGTGGGACATTGATTTTACATTCTGTGATTTCTTCATACACTGACTTATTAATTGTTATTTTCTTGGAAAATCATCTGCTTCTACCATGTTTAATATGTGAGCACCATATATCTATCATATAATTAATCTTTTTACCTATTGTGGTATAGTAATTTTATTCTAGGCGCATCGTCTTAACATATAATTATATAATTAATGTACCAATACGAAATATTGTAAAACATTTTAAAAGAGTAACGGTGGAGTTTCTTGCCCATTCTTTTCCATACGAAAACTACCTTTTGGAAGGGGCGATTAGAATCAATTCTATTATTAGTAAATTTTGACGTTAAAAAGTGCCATAAAAGGACCTATTTGAAATAAATGATTTGACTTTGACATCCGTAGCTTGGACCTTGTACCTGATAAATTGAATAGTTTCACTCCTACTTTTTTTTCGAGTATTTGAAAACGGTAAATATTTAAGATGTACAAATAAACGAATCTACCCTTTAAGCGAAGATGTCTACTGGGATTGCAAAAGGTTTCCAAACTGTTTTAAACTAGTTTCACCTCAATATTAAGAAAAACTTTAACTTAGTTTAGTAGTTGTGAGAAGGGTTAGATTTAGTTTAGAAGTTTCACAACAAATAAGAATAGAGTTAAAATAGTTTGAGGGTAGGCCTAAAAAATACACATTTTAATAGTCCAAATACGAATTTAATTTCTCCATTTGAGATACAAATAAATACCAACACCAATTAACCTTTCAACTGCCACTAATGATGAGACACAATAGAATTTTAATTTTATCGAACTTAATGAGTTTACGTGACAGTTGAACTCATAATAGTGCAAGATGAATAGGAGGTTAAAAAAAAAAAGTGGCACTCCGGGAGTGCCGACAGAAGTGAAAACTTGAACAATTTAAAAAAATACTTCCAAAACCTTTAAAATAAAAATACTTGCATAGAACATTGATCCGTAACGTAATATAAATAAAGAGCACAATCACGTTGACAAAAATGAGGTGTCGGTAAGGGTGTCATGAGTTCAATTATTTTTTCCATTCTAAAATATGCCCAACGCGCCTAAAGATGTTTTCAATTCAAAAAAGAAAATGTCCTGTTAAAAATAAATAACTCTCCATTGAATAAGATACTCAGCCAAGAGTGGGCTACCACAAGAACGAGGACATTAACAGAAGCAATGAAAGGTTCATTCTCAGTAAATGCTACAGGTTTCATGACGTCATCTCTAAAGATAGCCGTGGACGTCCACCGAACACCGTACCCTTTAACGGGTCAACATAAAACAATTTTATACCAAGTTGTTTACACCAAGTAATTACACAGCACACGAAGACATCCCCGGCTACCCCCAAGGGAAATTACACGTCAGACTGTCCCTCATACGTGGTTATTACGTTGTGAAGATACGGCGACAAACGCTGATTCTATTTGACCTCTGAATATAAAATAGAAACCAAGTATTTTTATTTTTTTTGTCAAAGGATTTTTGGTATATTTCGAGTCGCAGAAGGCGAGAAAATGTTACTTAAGAGCTTGCTTGTATTGCCCAAAGGAATATGCAGAAAATACTAGGTATACATACACACGCCTTTTCAATAAGGTCCTTTGCTAAGAGCTTTAATCAGGCAAAAATCCAGACTCCAGGATTATGCTGGGAAAGAATCCAACAACTTTACTACCATCGCTATTCAGAAATCCAATTCAGATCCACAAACTCAGCACTCGTGCTTGCGACCAATACATCGAAGCATAAGTAATGTCTCGGTCTCTTGCAAATATCACCTGGGATCTAAGGGAATATTCAAAAAGCCTTGCAGAATCGTCATTTTCGCTATAAACAATCCATCAGATTCATTACCTAGTTAGTTAATTCATTCCCTGGAGCCACGGAGCCAAAGAACAATGATACTGGATAGTTTTAATAGAATTTGAGTTGACTGAAATTGTGAAGCCTTGTATCGGCGTTGTATCAATCCGAAGTACCAAACGCAGAAAGACATTTTATTTTATTTCCATCGTAAAAAACTTTTTTAACAACGTTCTTTATTTCTGTAATAGAAGTATTTGATGACGAATAATACGGAATTGATTACCCTTCCAGTTAGTAAAGAAATAACTGTTAAATCATTATAGAAGATGACAGGATGCAACGTTTTGATGATCTGTAAAATATTCTATTTGGTAAAAGACTAATAAAACTAGCTTGTAAAAATAAGTGCTGTATTTTACGAGCACCGTTAAACTGTTGGCTCGATAAAATTTTATCTTCAATCCTTAGTCTTTGCAGTGTAGGTAGGTAAAGGGTAGGACTTTTATGGACGAACGTGATCGAAATTATGTTCCGCTAAAGTCTCAAGTTTTTATTAGTACAAGTTGGATATTTTATTACTTTGTTTCTTCGTCTTTTGAATCTTGAGAGCTTGA
Organism: Agrochola litura; assembly: GCA_949152395.1. Classification (NCBI taxonomy): domain Eukaryota; kingdom Metazoa; phylum Arthropoda; class Insecta; order Lepidoptera; family Noctuidae; genus Agrochola; species Agrochola litura. Next base: position 2,393,487 of record OX424490.1, read on the forward strand.
GTTTTGCGATGTTTTCAACAGACTCTAGTTACTGAAGTCTGTTGACTATAATATAACTTTTGACCTTTGTTATTTTGTGTAGATCCATTTTGAGTTTATGGCGATGTTTTTGGTTCGTTTTAATAATGTTTTTGTGAAAAAATGTTAGGAATAATTAAATAAATAAAAATATAGTTCTTAAATGATATTATTATTGCTATTAAAACTCCTTTGTCTCTCACTCAAATCAATCTTGTTGATTAAATCTCTACAAAACAAAGCACAGACGTTTTCCAGCATTGATATTCAGAGTCAGAGCCAATCCGTCACTACTCGCCGTACATAGACAATATTCGAGAATGTTCTACATATTTGCTTTTCTTCTTAGACCCGAGTTCACCAACAGATGGTTAAATTTAAAACATCTGTTTTAACCATAAACGGCTGTTTAACAATATTTTACTGTTCACCAAGCATTAACAATTGGTTAAGTACTGTAATCGGATGGTTATCTTAAACGAACTAGCCAACTCAGTTTAACCGTTGGTTTACACTTTCTGACGTGAAGTTTTGCATTGTGCATCTCTTTTAGTTACAAATTAAAAACGCAAGACGCTTTGAATTATATCTTTGAAGGGAATAATGTGTTAGATGACTTTGAAAATATAGAAAGAATTTTGCGCACTCCCCGTATATTCCAAACACGGCGCAATTATTTCGAGGAATATGACGAAAAAGCATTTGCTACAAGATTTCGTTTATACAAACCTATTGCTTTGGAATTATTTGATTTAATTTAAATTTACCGTACGTTTGCGTTTATCTTCCATAATCACTGATATTATTCAAAAGAAAACTAACACGACACGACGTCAAAATATTATGAATAGTTTGATCACAGAGTTTGACAATGACATTTGATGGACGTTGACATTCAGAATTCACAAAATAATGTTAAAACATTCGATCATTCGGTTATTTTCGACTCACTTATTCAAAAACGCTTGGTTATTTTACCGTTGGTTAGAAATGAATGGTGAACTGGAAAAAAACGGGGTTTGTTTAAACAACTGTTTTATGGTAACAGAACGGTTACGTAATCAATGGTTATGTTGTAGTTTGTGAACTCCAGCCTTAGTGTATCAGTGGCAAATAAAAATTTTGTTGTAAATATTATGTTTAGCCCAAAATTTAGCCACGCGAATTCCGTTCGTTGACACAGTCATAATATCCTCAAGTGCACAGGTGACAGGGCATGCGGCGCAAGAAGGAAGGTGAGCCATTGTTTGTGGAGAGACGCCGCATATACGCTTGAGCTCCGAGTCGTGTATAAAACCCCCATCTGTAGAGATTCTCTTTGTTACGGTCGACTTGGGTTCGGGGTTCTTGGGTTGTCAGGGGGTCTAAGTAGCTCTCGCTAGAGATCACGTCTTGCTGTAGAGGGGTTTCCATTAGCTGGATCCACGCGCTCGAGAAAATATTTACGGCTTTTAGGAATTTGAGGCATTGAGATGTAGTTGTGCATGTAAAAAGCTGTTATTTTGACATTACAAACAGGTACTTGAATTTTATTTATTTGTAAAGACATAACATAACATCACGCCTTGTTTCCCCGAAGGGTTGGGCAGAGGTGTCCCTGTAGCAGGTACACCCAGATTTCGCTTACTACTACTTAAATTAAAATTAGGTAAATTAATATTATGTGCATTGCCATATTCAGATCATTTGTATGCTGAAGAAAATGATTACATTTGTAGTTTAAATAACTTAATGCATATTTTGACATGTCGTCATAGTGACCGTTTATTGTATTTTGATACTAACAATTTTGTTAGAGATTTTGTTTTAATTCGGGAACATATGTTTCTTCCCAAGAAAAGTCAACATGTATTGGCTACTTTGTTAGCTTACAATATACACGCAGTTATTGATAATTTAACTGAGACTAGGCTAAGTGACGAAATAGTATTATCTAGTATTTCTAATAATACTGTGATAGGCTCTTTAAACTTTTAGACTCGACAAAAGAGAAGCATGATAAAAATATTTTATTGTATCATCAAAATATTAATCGCTTCTCTGGCAAAATCCTAGACGTGGAATTGTTAATAGATAAATATCATATGGATATCTTATGCTTTTGTGAAACCTGGTTAAGACCAGATAGGATGCTGTTTAATGTAAATAATTTTTCAGTTGCCAGTGCGTACAACAGGTCCTCAATAGGGGGTGGTACCTTGATATTATGTAATAGTTGTTTCAGACATAAGGAAAGGAAGGATATCACTGCTTGCTCTGTTGATCGCTTATGTGAGGTAGCATGTGCAGAGGTTGAAGGCCATACTTTCTTATGTGTTTATAGACCACCAGCTTCAAACTTGTCATCATTTTTAATCATTATGGAAGAAATACTAAGTAAACTTTTTAAAGATAATAAATTAGTTTTTATTTGTGGTGACCTAAATATTGATCTATTAGTTAACTCACCTGATAAATATAAGCTTATATCATTGTTTAAATCATTCAATTTAAAATGTATATTTAATGAAGCAACTAGAATAACAGCAACCTCAGCTTCATGCATTGACAATATATTTACTAATTGTAAAATACAAGACTCATCCTTAATTAGTGGCGTTAGGTCTGACCATACTGGTCAACTTGTATCATTTGAATCAGATAAAAAGTTACGCTTAGATAAAACTATTCAGTTAAGACCTCTTACTAAAAATAAATTGAAAATGTTTAATAATAATGTTCTTAGCAATCTTTCATCAGCTAGTTTTGATTCACAAGACCCCAACATGAACTATGGTACACTACTTTCTACAGTGTGCCAAGAATTCCATAAAGCATGTCCTGTAAAAACAGTAACAATCAATACCAAACCAAAATTTAATGAATGGGCCACTCCTGGCATTAGAAAAAGCAGACATATTTTATATAATTTATATAACGAAAAATCATTGACTTCTGATCAAGTAATTCATAATTATGTAAGAAACTATTCAAAGATATTTAAAAGAGTCTGCGCCCAAGCTAAATCTAAATTAATAAGTAACAAAATTAATAATTCTAACAATAAAATAAAAGCTGTGTGGCAGGTAATTAACAAAGAAACTGGAAACACAAAACAGCGAGATCAGAATGAATTGTCATTAAAAATTGATAATGTAACCATTTCAGATAAGTTAAAAGTTGCTGAGACACTAGAAAACTTCTTTACCAACATCCCAATAGAGGTTACGAAATCTCTCCCCTCATCATCTATACTAGCTGAATCTCTTTTAAAAGAACACTTCAGTAGAGACATTCCAAATTTTGAATTTAAGCCCATTTCAATTGTCACAATTAAAAAAGCATTTAAAAGTCTTAACATAAAAAACACTGAAGACTTATGGGGGATTTCCGTTAAGGTTCTTCAAGATATCATTGACACAATTGCCCCTGTCCTAACAGGCATATTTAATCAATGTTTAGATAGCGGTACGTTTCCTGATTTAATGAAACATAGTAAAGTAGTACCAATTTTCAAATCGGGTAGTAAGAGTGATCCCTCTAATTATAGACCAATATCTGTGCTACCAGCATTGAGTAAAATATATGAAAAAATCATGCTAGACCAGATGTTGGCACATTTTAATTCTAATGGGATTTTACATAGTCACCAGTTTGGTTTCACGAAAGGTAGGTCGACGACTGACGCAGGAGTTAAACTCATCAGTCACATTTTGGAATCCTGGGAGAAGTCTCAGGATGCAATTGGCATTTTCTGTGACCTCTCAAAGGCGTTTGACTGCGTTGACCACAATACACTGATCTGTAAATTACACCACTACGGAATTCGTGGACAAGCTGCTGATCTTGTTCTTTCCTATCTATCAAACAGGCAGCAAAAAGTAAATGTTAATGGGGCGATGTCTTCGGGGTCTCTAGTGAAAATGGGCGTGCCTCAAGGTTCAATTCTCGGCCTTTTCTTATTTCTAGTTTATATAAATGATCTTCCTTACATGATGACTAACTTATCAGATATAATTCTATTTGCTGACGACACTTCTCTTATATTTAAAATAGACAGGAAAGATACAGATGTATTACATGTCAACGATAGTCTGGCTGTACTTTCAAAATGGTTCGCAGCTAATAATCTTTTACTTAATGCGAACAAAACGAAATGTATTAGGTTCTCATTACCAAATGTACCTCAAGTAGGTCTAAATCTAAAACTTGATGGCAAAAAACTAGATGCAATAACGGAAACTATATTCTTAGGAATTACTTTAGATTCAAAATTACAATGGGGCGCCCATATTAGAACTCTTTCAGGTAGATTAAGTTCAGCTGCATATGCAGTAAGAAAAATAAGGCAGTTGACTGATATAGCCACAGCTAGGTTAGTATACTTTGCTTATTTCCACAGTATTATGTCTTATGGCGTCCTGCTGTGGGGATCGGCAGCTGACGTAGATTCAATTTTCATTTTACAAAAGAGGGCAATCCGCGCGATCTATAAAATGGGCCCTCGCGAGTCCCTTAGAGACAAATTTAAAGAAATTGATATACTGACTTTGCCTTCACTTTATATCTTAGAAAGTATTATGTATGTTCGCAAAAACTTAGGACTTTTCAAAATAAGAAGCGATTTCCATAATATAAATACACGTAGTCGACATGAAATTGTGATACCCAAATTTAGATTAACTAAAACAAGCAAGTCATTTCTTATAAACAGTATCCGCTTTTATAACAAGTTGCCAAAGTCTGTGACAGAACTTAGCGATGGGAAGTTCAAAACCCACATCAAACGTGTCCTTATCAAGAATTCATATTATAAAATTAAAGACTACGTTGAAGACAAGGAAATTTGGCAATAATTCCTTCTGCACATGTGGCTTCCCTGGTACCTCATTAACGGCATAAATAAGTAAGAGTCTATTAACTGCTTCCAAATTACCATGTTTATTTAAATCTTTATTTTTTTTTTACATTCGCCCTTGACATATTTACTATTCTATTATTTGACATTATATACTTTTTTTTTTTTTTTTTGTGGCTTTTGTGGACATGATAATTATTCAGATTGATTACAGTTGTAATAGCAATCATATAATTGCGTTTTATTTAAAATAGGTTTTTTACTTTTTTTAATTAATTAATTTTTTTGTATAGATTCTTTTCTACATATTTTGTGAATGTGAGAACGCTGTAGGCTTAGTGGATTGTAGACCTGTTGACCATTTTCTATTTTGTTAAGTACTTGGTACTTATTGAAAGACCTACACTGTCCTCCCATACCTAGAAACACTGTTATTTGAAAGTGATTTACATCAATGTTTGAAAGTATTGTAAAAGCCAATTATTTTTAAAAGAGTAACCGTGGAGTTTCTTGCCGGCTCTTCTCCATAGGAAACGACCAATTGGAACCGTGCACCTAGCTTCTGACGTTTCATAAGTGCCCATGAGGTTTATGTGAAATAAAATATTTTGATTTTGATTTTGATTTTGATTTTCGCCAGTTATGTTTAAGTACCATGTAATAGGGGACGAGTCTATTGCCATCAACCGGGCACAAATGTAGGCTCCGGGCTGCTACCGAGAAATTTCAGATAGAAAAACCCAAAAACATTTTGCTCGACCCGGGAATCGAACTAGAACTATTTGTATAGATATAGATAAAACGGCCAAGACCAGTTACTTTAGTTACAGACAAATACTTTAAGACATAAAGTAAACCTACAACTATAACTCAACATTCATAGTTTCGCTTTCCACCGTGCAGTCTTATCTCAGCGATACTTACCATTATGTACCTACCTATTCATAGTACAACATCACCTGATCATTGACAAGAGTTTCACAGCAGAAATCCTTTGAGTCGGCTCCGTGCTTCACGATCGGACGGAGATCAAACGTGAATAGGTACGTATTGCGCAAGAAGTATTCGGGATACAGAAAATTCACAATAATCATGCCTTACTTAATATGAAAACGTTCGTACCTACTGTAACATTATTTTTTTGTTACTTGGTAGAAAACTAACAGGTGTGTTACGCAAATGGATAGAATAAGAAATGAGTATTTAAGACGAAATCTGAAAGTGCCGGTGACTGAAAAGAAATCGGTTGTCATAGCACGATGCTCACTTCCTGTAAAAATCACGCTCTTTCGAGCCTACTGTACTAGTTTTTGTCACGTGCAGCCTGTGGGTTAGATATACGCAAAGATCGTATAGCGCTCTCCGCGTTCAATTTAACAATGCGTTTAGTATACTGGTGGGGCTGCCCCGTTTCTGTAGTGCGTCAGATGCGCATGTAGATTGCTTTTACGCAACAATGCGTAAAAACTGCGCTTCCCTGGTGCGCAGGGTGTGGGCCAGCTCCAACAGTGTCGTTGCGAGTCGCCTGGACTGTGAATACGTGGGTCACCGTTGAGCCCTCTCTCATGGGATATCGCAGCGGTGACCAACCGTTATAATCTTGTTGAGTCTTGGATACTCCAATAAAGACATTTTTAATTCTATTCTATATAGGGTATAATGCGGAAGAATGTGGAAAATGTCATGAGGAAAGTTTTGAGTATAATTGATGGCAATAAGAGTAGGGGAAGACCAAAGATGGATGGACTGTGTAAAAGATATGGCTACAAAAGGGGTGAAAACTGAGATGACGACTGCGACGATGAGGGGGTGAATAGAGATGTTTGAAAGGAGAAGACGTTGATTCCTTCCCAAATAAATTGGAAAAAGGGCAAGAGAATTATAATTGGTGACAAACTAACAGGTGGCGCCAAAAAATCTACAACAACGCTTATGTAGGTATGTCTGTAATTTAAAAACAGAGGCACCATAGACGCTTTATCATCACAGGACAAAACTTAAATGTCTCAAGCACTGTATTGCTGTACCTAATTGAAGTAGGAACTCTCGGAACTCAAACTCAAAGCATTTATTTAAATTAAACCATTTACAGGCACTTTTGAATTGTCAAGGAATCGGTCAGTCAGAAATAGGTATGAAGCTAGTTGCCCATTCCAAAGCGTAGTAGGTACCTATGGAGAAGAATGGGCAAGAAACTCCAGGGACAGTCTTTTAAATAAAAAATTGATACAAAATATTGGTTACATCATTCATGTTGAAATTATACATGTGAGAACAATGTGGAAAGACGTGCACATTAGAAGCGTTCGTAATAAAAAATAAAACAAAGAACAATTCAAAAAATTTAAATAAATTAAAAATAAGCCCTGGCAGCTAAGAGATGACCAGTCCCAACTGACGGCGCCCGTTCACGAACATGACGCATGGATTAGCACCATTTAGCTCAATCATTTTGAAGGGAGCTCTGTGTCTGCTATTCAACATCCTTCACAACCCTAAAACGCCATCCTATCTGCGGGAACGCTTTTTGATACACCTTGCAAGTCGCATCTTAAAAACCTCCTTAAATCCTTTCCCCACTCAACCGACTTCTATTCCTACTCCTTCACTGTGCACGTGGTTCAGTTGTGGAATTCACTTCCACCTGACATTAGGGACTGTCAAACTGTTGAAGCATTTAAACGAAGAGTGAAAGAACACTATCTTTCCACTTCGTCATAGTTGCATAGTTATTTTTAAGTAAGTATATTCTCATATTGTATTAGTGAATTGTTATTTTTTTCTACTTTGTTTTTTTTTTTTTTGTTTTCTCTTTTTTGGTTACACATGTTGTCTTCATCTCTTTTTATATACCTTCCTGTCGCAGGTATGCTGGAAGAGATTTCTATAGAAATAAGCATTGCCTTTGTACGTATTTTTCTGTTCCTTTCTTCTTGTCTGTTTATATGTGTGTGCATAAATGGTTTAATAAATAAATGGCACCCACACACAACCTCACAATAACTTAATCCAATTCAGCCTACCCCTTGCTGTCGTTCCCCAGCGACGCCCAAGACCGAGGTCCGTACCCCACAGAAGGTGCCATTAGCGTGTAGTCGATTAATTTCTAAGCTTTATGCCCTGATTGGAGGCCCTAATTTATTGAGGCAACCACAGGAAAGTCCGGTTAAGCAGCCGACAACCTCCTAAGTTGACCCGCGAGAGGCCATTAAAAGAAAAAACCTCTCAGTAACGCTGTTTGGCGGCAGATAGAGGTACAGTGGTTTAACTTCACAGACGAGTAAAAAAAGTCAAGAAAACCTACCTACCTTTTCCATATATAAAATTACGGGGTAGTATTTAACTTACTTTTTTTAAACCGAACGGTGGCAGGCCACAGGTTTCTTTCATATAAACAACACTTGTCGTGAAAATGAGACAATTTTGTAATTTTGTATTGTCTGATATGAAATGAAATGGTTTATTCTGTAAATAGGATATCGGAATCACTTTTACACGTCATATTAAAAAAATATTAAAAATAAATTAGATTAGTTCGGCGTTTCCTATCTGTCCACTCTGAGAAGAAAGGCCAAAACAAACTCAGAGGTTGCAGTTTCTTTTAAATTCCAGACATAATCTTGGTCAGGCCATATGAGGACCATGTAGATTAGTGTCTGAAATGGACTTTTGAGTAAAGAAACACACAGATTTGAGTGGACCTGTCCAGTCAGTGCAAGCATTTGTCAGTAATCGTCGGTGATATTAAAACAGGGCCTAGTTGTTTCTGATTGTCTCTAACACCAAAGTTCAGTCGGACAAAAATCTCATCTAAAACGCTTTTCTGACTAATATATTTTTCTAAACATTTAGTGGGTACTATGACGTAGCATTAAGAAGACTTAGTTGTGAGGTCATTAACAGCGTCTGACGTCATTAACGTGAGAGGGGGATCCGGAAATAGACAGCTTATTATTTTTCTTTCCTGCCAGTAAAGTGAAGTAATAGCTTACAAGAGGCGCTTATTGTATAAATCGTGATATACGTAACTAGTTGGTTGCTATTATTTATGTAGTTATTTTATTCAATAGAATTTCTAAATAAACAATTGTTAATTACGCAGTAGAATCGTTAGCTGCAAGTATCAAGTATTCTTGCTATGATAAAAGTTTAAGTACCAACTTGCAATCTACACGTTTTGTGGGACTGAAAGATCATTACCTTTTCGGGAGTACATGCAATCGTTTATATCGGAATCACTTTTACACGTCATATTAATAGTGCATTACGAGTATTATGATACAAGTGTGTTATGTTGGTAATTCCACTCGAAGCGGCGTAATTCGCATGAGCCGCTAGCGAGCGCGCTAAGGTAGCCGAGTGTGTAATGAATGAACAATGCATACGCGTATCATACGACGTTTTTCAACGCACTTGTGAGGAAAAACAGACCTTTGTGTAAGAACTTATGCTTCAATAACGTAATTGTAGAGATGATACATTTCGATTTTTAAAGTTCAACTGACCTTTGTTGCCAGGTACTGCAGGAGCTTCTTTTAAAAATTTTTCAACGTCGGTTGGTGACAATACTTTTGATTTCGTATTTTTGATCATAATTAACAAATCTAAATTAATATGTAGTGAAAAATATATGAATTGATGAAATATTATGTTAATTTATCATATTTTATTTATTTACATAGTGGCATGAAGTCTCTTTGATGAGATTTAAAAAAGCGCACATCGCCGACCTGTAAATAGTTATCTGTCGCGCACATCAAAGTAAGAACCACGTGTGTTTAATACACTTCATTATGAACCTGAAAGCGGTTCAATAAGAGCCACTTTATGAGTAAGTGTGTTAAAAAAAAACCATTAATTAATAAACAAGATGGTGTCGAAATTACCTATCTGACTACCCCTGAGAAGAAATGACGAAACTAACTCAGGGGATATCTTAGAGACCGCCAATCAAAACCAGCTTGTCAGGTACTGGCTTCCCTCGAGGACTTTGGATCCTCAAGAGGGGTCGATGCTGAGAATTTCAGGTTTCAGGTTATTACCTCGGAGGCAATATGCACAGACCCATCTGGCAAAGAGACTTATTTTAGAGAAGGTAACAGCAATAAACTTGTCCTTTTAAAGACTTTGTTAACTTTTTTTTTACAGCAGTCCTATTGGTGTGACCGTCGGACTACCAAGTCATAGGTCTCGAGTTCAAACACAAGGCGCGTGCCTTGATGTCTGACTTTTCAGATTTATGTGCGTATTGTATGATTAATCACTTGCTTCAAAAACGGTGAAGGAAAACACCATGAGGAAAAAAAATACCTGAGAGATATTTCTCAAAGATATGTGAAGCCAAGTCAGAGGCCCATGGGCGACATAAAGACTCTGACACCAGATTAGTCACTAACCACACGAAAAAGAAAAAATACCGATTTAAAAAGTCATATAATTTACGGTATAACCACCGACTTACAGCGGGCGAGTATGTTACTTTTATAACTTTAAGACGATTATAAAATAATCGCCAACTCCCAGGAAGCGGAGGCTCCGCAAAAACTTCACAATCACTTAGATTTAGACTGAAAATATGAAGTTTTTAGTTGGAGACTCTTCACAGAATAATTACTTTACTTATACGTAGTGTGACTTTCACGTTTATGGTGGCAATATAATAATATAGGTAAGCGTATATAGCGGTATAGCGGGAGAGGTAGACCAAAGAAAAGAGGGAAGGATTGTGTGAGGTATGATATGAAAGAGAAGGGAGTGAATGATAGTGTGACGGTTGACAGGGGAGAGTGGAAAAAGAAAACGTGGTGCGCCGACCCCACGTACCATGGGACAAGGACAGGAAGATGATGATCATGAGGTAGGTATAAAGCTATAAGGATCTATTGGCACGTGGCCAAAATCGGAACTAACGCCGCCATTTTGACATTTGTGATTTATATTTTGACATTAAGATTTATACTTTGACATTATGTATGATTTATATTTTCGACATTATGATTTATATTTTTGTTTTAAATATTAATATTATGACATTATAAATAATGCATTTTAGATGAATCTTAACCAGTTTATTAATTTGTCATTAAAATTATGAATTCATAAACTTAATACAAGATTTCATAATTTTATATCATATCACGCGAGACGTTGGGCCGTGCGCACGCATTTTTGTGCCTTCCGCATCGAGTGACATTTTATTTTACGTATACCCACCTTACACACTTTGTTAAAATGAGCGAGGATGTAAGTGATAAAGATTTAAGTGACTCAGAGGTTTTACAGAATTGTGAACAACAATTAAAAGAGATGGGAAATATGGAAGAGTTAAATCGGGATATTGCAGTGAGGACAAAAGAAGGTGAAATAAGATTTGCAGAGAAAAGAAAAGAACGAGAAGACGACCATAGTGATGATGGTTTTATTACTGTCAGCAGAGGAAAACCGAAACGTTTAATAAGAAGCGACTCAGTGGACGTAAATAATCACGAAGGAAAAAATAAGATGGGTGCTAGTACACCTGTATCAACAGCGATTCATGAAGTTTGTGTTACCTCAGTGGAGAATTTGCCTAAACCAATAGCCATGGCTAAATTATTGCGTTCCGAAAATATTAAGGAGATTCTAAGGATAAAATATAAAAGCGCATACAAAGTTCTCATTCAATGCCAAAGAAAAGACGATGCTATAAAATTGGTCGAATGTAAAAGGTTCAAGGACATGGGCTTGCGATGTCAATTAGTGCAAGATATGTCAACATCGTATGGAATAGTGAAAGGCGTTGACCTTGAATTGAGTGAAACAGAACTTAGTAATATTTTAAAAGCGGATGTTGAAGTATTAACCGTAAAAAGATTGAAACGTTTGCAGTCGGAAGGAAAATGGGTTGATTGTGAATCGGTAAGAGTGAGCTTTAAAGGTAATGTGCTACCACAATATATTTATGCCTATGAATGTCGATTTAAAGTTGAACCATACGTGTTTCCAGTGACGCAATGTTCGGGTTGTTGGCAATTTGGCCATATAATTAAATATTGCCCTACTAAAAAGGTTTTGTGCCCGAAATGCGGAGGTAACCACGAAAACTGCACCACAGAAGATTTAAAATGTTTAAATTGTAAGGGTAACCACTTTGTCTTGGATAAAACTTGTCCCGTTTTCCTAAAAGAAAAAAGTATTCGGGTTATCATGAGCGAAAAACAAGTTACATACCGAGTGGCCCTACAGCTGTTTATGGAGAAGAAGGTATATTTAAACACAGACGATATCTCACAGCGATTTGATAACAATCAATCTACGGCCACAGTCAACTCTAGTAAAGAAACGTATAGAGAGGTATTGACCAGAATTGAAGTACATCAACAACCGATGTCGGGTATGGAAGAGGATGAAGAAGAAGAAGAAGAAAACCATGCAAATGTGGGTACAAAAGAATATACTAAAAATCCAAAACAAAAGACAAAAAAGGAGATAAAGCAAAAGGGTCAAAAGGAAATTCATATTTCAGAAGAGCAGAAAGCGAACGAAGATTATAGTAGTTCACAGAAAAAAACAGAAGGAGCTAAACAAAGTGCACAAGTGTTAAGTAAGTTTGAATGGAGGAAGATATGGATAAAAATAAAAGGTATATATAAGTCTGAACTTAAATTGGAAGAAAAAATATTATCGATGTTAAAAATTATTTGGGAGGAGATTAAGAAACTTCTGGTTAGTATTATATTTGGAGAAAATATTCTGGGATATTTAAGTGGCCTCAGCAATGGATAGTACACAAGAAGTAATAAAGGTTAACATATTCCAGTGGAATTCACAGAGCCTGCGTCCTAAACTGGTATCCTTTTCGGATCTGCTAATACAAGAAAATATACATATTGCAATAATTAGCGAAACGTGGTTCGATTGTGAGGTTAACGTAAATATTAGTGGATTTAATATATATAGGAATGATAGATACGATTGTTATGGTGGTGTTGCCATTTTGGTGCACAAGTCAATTCAGTCTCACGCAGTTTTATTTAGTAGCAATAATGTAGGTATCGAAATAATGTGTGTTAAATTATTAAATTGCAAAGATTTGGAACACATTGTATCACTGTATTGTCCTTCGTCCGTTCAAACTCAACTCTCCGATTGGACGGATATTTTTAGTCACTTTTCTAGTAAAACTATAATAGCTGGGGACTTCAACGGTCATCACACTAATTGGTCGGTTAAAACAGATGTGAGAGGTACTCAAATTATGGATTCAGCTTTGGAAAATGATTTTATATCGCTTAACAACGGCATCGCAACTCGAGTTAAGTTGGTAAATGGTAATTTGCAACAGACATCCCCGGATATATCATTTGTCTCCTCTGACGTTGCAATAAAATTTGATTGGCAGGTGTTCAATGAAAATCTGGGTAGTGATCACCTGATTATTAAAATGACAGCTAACTTATCTTGTAATGTACATGTTGTTAAAAAACGTAATTTTAAAAATGCAAATTGGAATGAATATGGTCAAACGATTTCCGAAAGTATTAAAACTTTTAACGAGGGATCTTGTAATGGTAACGTACAACAAATGTATGATTATTTTATAGACTATGTTGAATATGCGGCTAGTAAACATATACCCTATTATAAATATTGTTTAAAACCAAACGAGAAATTTAAAAAAAAAAATTACTGGTCCCCTATTTTGTCTGAAATTGTTGCACAGCGAAGGTTGGCCTTGTCAAATTTCCGTAAAAATCCTACCCCTGATAATTTAAATAAACTGGAATCAAAGACTTTAGAATCTCAAACATTAATTAAGAAAGCTAGAAACCATGGATGGCAAACGTTTTGCGATTCTGTAGATGAAGCTACGTCGACACAGGAAATGTGGCGCCGTATGAAGTGGATGAAGGGTTTAAAACAACAAAGGGGTTGCCCCCCTCCTATTGACAAACAAGTTGATCTTCTACGTTCCCTGACTCCAGACTACGTTCCTAGTTTGATGCCAAGCTTTAAGTCCCGAAATGAAATTTTAGAATCCGAATTTACACGTCAGGAACTTGAAAATTGTATTAAGAGAAAGGATTCGGCCCCGGGGCAGGATACTTTATCTTATTCAATGTTATATAATTTACCGGACTCAGGAAAGTTACTTTTACTGAAGATATACAATTATTTATTTAAATTTGGTATTGTTCCTCACCAATGGAGAAATATTCATATTATTCCCATACCCAAAACTGCAAGCAATGTTAATAGTGAGATTAAATTAAGGCCAATTTCGCTGATGTCGTGTGTGTGTAAAACCTTTCATCTTATGATTTGTAAACGGTTAGAATGGTTTACAGAAAAGAACAAACTTCTATCTCCATACACAGTAGGATTTCGAAAGGCTCAATCATGTTTGGATGGACTATCCCGATTAGTTTCTTGCATTCAAGTTGGATTTACGAAAAACATCCCTACAGTTGCATGCTTTTTAGACATTGAAAATGCGTATAACAATGTTTCAATTGACACTGTTACAAAAGTATTGGATGAAATTCAGGTTGGGTCTCGGATTTGTAGTTATCTTTGGTCGTTTTTGAACGAGAGGCAATTAACAATTAAATCATTTAATAGTGAAGGTTTTGAAACAAGGCTGACTAATAGAGGATTGGCTCAGGGTGACCCGTTGTCGCCTTTATTATTTAATTTAGTCACGCATCAAATCTGTCGTCAAGTAAAAACCGTTATGATATCGCAATACGCAGACGATTTTGTTTTATATTTTAGTGACAAGCAAATAAACAAATGTGAGCGATATTTACAGGATGCCTTAAACTGTATAATTACATTACTGGGTGAGATTGGATTGACGTTGTCCCCATCCAAATCTAATTATTGTATATTTAGTAGGGGCCGAAGGCGTGTATTACCTTCATTAAAAGTGTATGGTCAGCCGTTAGCAATGGTGGAATGTGTAAAATATCTAGGAGTTTGGTTGGATAGAAGTTTACTCTGGCGGAAACATATCATGGAGATTGTTAGTAAATGTGGAAAATACCTTAATGTATTAAAAGTACTGGCAGGCTCCTCTTGGGGAGTACATACTAAACATATACGTAGATTATATATATCGTTAGTAAGGAGTAGACTTGATTATGCATGTTATTTATATGATTCTAGTGCAAAAACACATACAAGCAAACTAGATAAATTACAAAACCAAGCACTTAGAATAGTAGGAGGTTTCATAAGAAGCACACCAATTCATGTGATGGAGAGTGAACTGCACATACCACCATTATTTTTGAGGAGAAAATATCTCGCATACAAGTTAATCCTAAAATCATTGTCATGGTCTAATAATATAACTATAAACATAATTTCAGAATTAGACTCCCTAACTAATACTACTTATTGGGCAAATAAAAGAAAACCCTTACTGGCTACTTGCTTTAAAGAATTAGGACAATTGCAAATTAATACCTCGGATAGTCTTAAAATGTTCTCATTAGACATTTGGGTATCAGCTGTACAAATTAAAGATAGTATTAAAAATTATTTAGAATGTGTAACGCACCCAAAAAAATGTTATAATTACAATGCCTTGGTACACGAAGTGGTATCTGAATTAACTTCCAAATATAGTGAGTGGCTTAAAATTTTCACAGATGGGTCAAAAAGTAAAGATGGGTCTGGAGCTGCTTTTTTCCTACAAAGTACAGGTTATAAGGCTATGTATAAAATTAATGAAAATATATGTATAATGTCTCTGGAACTCATTGCAATATACCAGGCGGTGTCATATTCACTTAGTCAAAATTTAAATAAAGTAGTTATATTTACAGATAGCAAAAGCGCTTTACAACATGTGGCTCGATGCGCCTCTGGTTGCAGAGGTGCATCGATAGCTTATGACATTCTGAAACTAATTCATTGCTACAACAAAGATGACATTAGGATTATCTTGCAATGGGTTCCAGCGCACATAGGGTTACGGGGCAACGAGGAGGCTGATAGACTGTCAAAACTGGCAGTGGAGATAGGCAATGTTACCCCATTTATGTCCGATTATTGGGAATATTTCTCCAGGTTTAAGAATGTGTGTTTCGACAGTTGGAAAGAATATTTTAATGAAATATCCAAAGAAAAAGGCATTTGGTATAAAGTCATTCAAAACGAGCCACCTCGTGAGCCATGGTTTGATGATAGATGTTTAACTAGGAGTTATGTTAAGTTAGCGATAAGACTTCGTTCTGGCCACTTTCCATCGGCAAAGTTTGCGTTCTTAATGCGAAAGGCTACATCGCCTAATTGTGAGACATGTGGTAAAATTGAAGATGTGCAACATTTGCTGACGGAATGTGCTAAGAACAAGAATGAAAGGGAATCTCTGGCTAGGGAGTTTAAACTGAACATGTGGGATGTTGGACTTTTTCAAAATATTTTGGCATACCCTAAATCAGAAAAAACTAAACGCATAATTTGTGGTTTAATGCAGATTTCTGGGCAGTGATTCTCTTTTATATATATATATTTTTTTTTTTATATAGTATTTATATATAGTGGTGGTGGATAGTTATGTAGTAAAATATAATATAATTACAAGTGTATAGTTGTGTGTAAATAGAGTATAAGGTACAATGGGGTTGACGTATCCGTGTGGATAAAAACCCCTTATTAATAAAGAATAAAAAAAAAAAAAAAAAAAAATTTATATAGGTAGTATTCTTATAATGTACCTAGTTCTGATTTGCATGTACCTAGCTTATTATTTAATATTTCTACACCAGCAATGGTAGTGTGTGTGGAACAGTGTTTAATCTAAGATATTAATGTACCATATACTGAGAAAAAAAAATTGCACAAATGTTTACCAACAGCGCCTCCCTCTCAATGTCATTCGAGCGCCAACAGATACTTGTAGCTATGCAGGTATATTTAAATGTTGACACTTGTAGGTATTTTTAGGGTACCCAAAGAGTGCCAACGGGACCCTATTACTAGGCTGTCCTTCTGTCCGTCCGTCTGTCTTTCTTTTCTAACTTCAACAGACAGCTGTGCTGCTGGGGAATTTGCGCCACTTCTTCTTCCCAGCTAAAGGCACTAGGAAGTGGTAAAGGGTGGGCGTTTTTGGGGGACTGTCTTATGTAATTTTGACGTTCGAAAAGTGCTGATTCTCAGCCTAGTTTGAATAAATGACATTTGAATTTAAAGGGCTATATATTTTGAACCAAAGTAGGCTTAGACACTTGAAATTTTAACAGAGTGTGTACTACTATGACTGTTATAGCAACAAATAATAAAAAACTAAAATAATTTAAAATTTTCACTTGATTTTAACATACAAGAAACGTGTTTTTTCGGCGTTTTTTGCTAAATGTTAAGCACCTCTCTTGTTTTTTTATTAAAGTATATATTTTTTAAAGAACGTGGTACGGAACCCTTCGTGTGCGAGTCCAACAGGGCCTCTTTTTTTTGTCATACTAGCAAAGCCACCATGCAATTATTTACCTAATTATTATTCGCGGTACATAGCATCTCGACATTTGCAAACGCATAAAATGCAGCACTTTCTTAGAAGATGTATGGAACTTTTTACTTACAAGAATAAAGATCACCTTATCAAATTCAAATTAGGTCACTAGCACCAATATCGTGTATATCCGCGCGTGTGTGCCGCCTTAATCCCTTCCCCTCAACAAAGGGAGGGCTTCCCTCACATTATTTAGATAAAGCCCTACATCTCTCCCGTTGTTGTGCTATTAAGCTTGTAGGTAATGAGTTGACATGTTCATTATAATGTAATTAATTATAACTGTATTAAGTCTTTGTTGTATGCTGTTAGGGTAAGTGATATGTGGTGTATTGCTAACTTATTGTGTAGTGGTTGGTAGTACGGATGCTAAATTGTAAGGCTTTGAAGCTATATTTAGCATCAGTTCAATTTAATCATTTTAATTAATTAATTAATTCTATTTAATATTTATACTGCCTCGTTGGTCTAGTGGTCGCAAGTGCTACTGCTGAGCATGAGGTCCTGGGTTCGATTCCCGGGTCGGGCAAAGTGTTATTGGGTTTTTCTATCTGAAATTTCTCAGTAGCAGCTCGGAGTCTGGATTTGTGCCCGGTTGATGGCAATAGGCTCGCCCCCTATTACATGGGACTTAAACATAACTGGCGAAATGTGGGTGTACCTGCTACAGGGACACCTCTGCCCAACCCTTCGGGGAAACAAGGCGTGATGTTATGTTGTATGTTGTTGTTGTAATATTTATAATTTGGTAGATATGTTGCTAGGTGCCATGATTGTTACGTTTACTTAATGTATGTTGCAGATTTCGTGCTGTTTCTTTTTTGACATTATTAGACATTGTGCCGATATTATCGTGGACGTTCCCTGCCAACCACGTCCGTAAAATGTGTGGAAATACGTGCACGTTATATGAAATGAAATTGTTTATTCTGTAAATAGGATATTAGAATCACTTTTACAAGTCATGTAAAAAAAAATAAGCTAGATGAGTTCGGCGTTTCCTATCTGACTACTCTGAGAAGAAAGGCCGAAACAAACTCAGAGAGGTCGCAGTCTCTTTTAAAGTCCAGACATAATCTTGGTCAGGCCATATGAGGACCATGTAGATTAGTGTCTGAAAAGGTCTTTTGAGGAAAGAACCACACAGATTTGAGTGGACCTGTCCAGTCAGTGCAAGCATTTGTCAGTAATCGTGGAGCTCAACTCAGAACATAAGGAGCTCAAAACGACGAACAATACCAAAGAAAGGACATTTGGGTATGCCGCATAAACTACTCAAACTGCCAGACCATCACTAAAACTAGCAGAGAAATAAAAATAATATCCACATAGTCCTCGCATTCACAATAATTAAAATAATATAATACTTTACAAAGTAATCATGTCATTTTGAATATAAAACTGGTATATGTTGATTTACATAATAATTACTGGTATATGTTGATTTTACATTATAACGTTATCGTGGACGAAAAAAAAACGTCTTCATATATTATTTCCAAATATTTACTTTCCTGTGTTATTATAATGTCATGACGTGTGCATCCACGATAATATCATCACGATAGATAATATAAAAGCGAACATTGGAAAACGTATTGACGTTTTCTAAAAAGCGAAAAAAAATATCGTCTAAATATTATCGTCTGAGCTAAAGTTTTGATTAAACCTATGGACAGATGGTGCCTTTTTAAATAACTTTACATACCCTAAAGTCCAAAAAATATTATAAAAGTTACCAGCCAACCGAGTTGAAACTTTTCAATTTTATTTATATAATTTATGACAAAAGGGGTGAACAGTGTATAATGCTATTATTCGGTTACAACCCTACTCTCATATAAAGTGTGAAATATTATTATAATAAGTAACTCAGTTAAAATATCAACGCTTTTACATTGAAAAGTTATTTTTTAAACTAAAAGCATCGTCGTTTACTAGTCTGATGGGCTAATATTCGTTTTTAAAAGTATTAAACTTTAATAAAGATAAATAGGTAATGTACATCGTCTCATGTCACGGCTCTTGTTGTGGTGAATACTCTATAGCCCAGTCATTATTAACACAAAAAAGGCAAACTTCGCGAACCATGTATGTTTGTACCTACGATTTTTTTATATGTTGTTTTTGTTGTTGCAGTATTTTTTACCTTGTTGTTGTAGTTTTATACCCAAATTTGCAACCCTGAAAACCTTGTGGTACTGTACCCTTGGCTTGGGCTCAGATTGTAGCAAATTTAGCTTGCTTCACAAAAATATAGAACAAAGGGACCAAAAAACTCGTCCTTAAGGTATATTTTTCAAAAAAACCGGAATAAGTGCCAGAATTTCGCAGTTTTTTGGGCACCATGGAAGAAACATAAGATTTTCAGGGTTGCGAACTTGGGTAAAAAATACTCTTAGGGGACCTAACAACAAAAACAAAACTTCTAAGTTACATGCGCGTTTGCAATGTTTGATGTTGGTATTGACTGGGCTATTAATCAGCTTATAGGTTTGTACCAGAGCTGTGTATCATCCCGCTCTAACATATGAACTATGTACTAGCTGGGCCCCGCGGTTTCGACTTCACTTCTTCACTTTTTATCCCGATTCCCACAGGATCGATGTACTAATCCAGGTTATAAACTATCTGTGTGCCAAATTTCATTCAAATCCGTTTAGCAGTTTTTGCAATTCAATTCAATTCAAAATAATTTGTTTCATATAAACCTACAAGGGCACTTATGAAACGTCAGAAGCTAGGTGCACGGTTCCAAGACGGTTCCGAGCTGGCAAGAAATTCCACGGTTACTCTTGGTTCTATAATGTTTTCAAATTATAGTGTTAATAATAGGTATGAGAGGACAGTGTAGGCCTATCAAAAAGTACCAGGTACTTAGTAAAATAGAAAATGGTCCACAAGTCTACAGCCTACAACGTTCTCACATTCACAAAATCTAAAAGAAAATAATCTATATAAAAGATAAACAAAATAATAACAAACAAAACAAATCGCACCCCTAGATGAAGACTCCGGTAACTCAAAAAACCTCATTTTTCAGAAATGACGAAAAACTGTTTTTTGTATTTTTGATCTTTCCTAAGAAAGATATCAAAAATCTATTGAGACATTCATGGAGGTAACGTTGAATTAGCTTGTTTGTATTTTGTCTGTTAAAACCCTGTAAAATATCGAGATTTTTTAGTTACTCTAGTTTTGCAGCTGTAATCAAATTAAGTAAAGCTGCGTTTTAATAATTAAGTAAAGCTATCTTTTAACAGCAGTTAAAGGTATTGTCACGCGAGTTATATCTTTGTGTAGGTATTCGAGTCAGGAATTCGAATCCGCCACTAACTTGAAATGCGTACTTTTTGAGTTACCGGAGTCTTCATCTAGGGGTGCGAAATGTTAACAAACATCCATCCATTCATCCTCACAAACTTTCACATTTATAATATTAAGTAGGATAATATAATATTATATTATTAGTAGGATAAAAATTAACTTCAAATGACATTCAAAGATATGATATTTACTCACAGTAACATGAAACGGTCATGTCACTATCCAATAATACGAATGTCACCAATTTCCAATATGCAATTTTTCAATTATCCGTAACAATTTCGTATACAGCTCCATTCCATTGTCAGATAAATTTATTCATTCAACAAAATCAAGCGTTTTCACAATAACATGCTCAATTTATGTGTCCACTACTGAAATAACAATAGGTTTCAAACAGTCCGCGGGGGCAGAGTTCTGAGGGCGAAAATGGCAACTTTTAATGGGCCCACCGGGCATACACTTTTGTGCATTTTGGAACAAATCCAACTTATGTGCAAGTTGTATTCGAAACTTTGCAATATACATTATCCATTTACTGTTTTCCGTGTAAAAAGTTTATTTTGTAGATACGTTGTATATTGATTATTATTTGAGAAGTTGTTGATTTTGTGGTCAGTCGGCAATGTATTCTATTTTGAGGTATTTATATAGATT
Organism: Agrochola litura; assembly: GCA_949152395.1. Lineage (NCBI taxonomy): Eukaryota > Metazoa > Arthropoda > Insecta > Lepidoptera > Noctuidae > Agrochola > Agrochola litura. The sequence continues at coordinate 2,414,825 of OX424490.1, forward strand.
GCTTTTAACCGCCTCTGTGGTCTAGTGGTTAGACCACCTGTCTCAGACCCAGAGGTCGGGTTCGATTCCCAGTGGGGGCAACATTTTCTGCTCGATTTGGTTGGGGGTAGGTCTTGTTCTAAATATGCTGCTACCACCATCTTATCTAAGTCTGTTGCCATAAAAATAATGTTAACAGCATTGTTGTGTTTCGGCAGTTAGAGGTAAGATAGCCAGTTAGTTCCTCTGTGGTTGAGGATTCCACCTTCGGCCTGATCATCACTTACCTACCACCAGGAGAGATGCAGGTCAAGAGCCTTCCTGTGACGGTAAAAAAAAAAACAGTGGCACTCCGGGAGTGCCGACAGAAGTAAAAACTTGAACAATTTTATTGTGCAAAAAAAAAAACTTCCAAAACCTTTAAAGTAAAAATACTTGCATAGAACATTGATCCGTAACGTTATATAAATAAAGAGCACAATTGCGTTTACAAAAATGAGGTGTCAGTAACGGTATCGCGGGTTCAATTGTTTTTCCCATCTTAAAAATGCCCAACGCGCCTAAATAATTTTTCACTTCAAAAATATTTCCAAAACCTTTAAAGTTAAAATACTTGCATAAAACATTGATCTAATCTAATATAAATAAAGAGACAATTCGATTGTCTTTTCCCATCTCAAAAATGCCCAACATGCCTAAAGAAGATTTTACTTAAAAAAAAAATGCCTGAAGCAATTGAAGTTATTTATTAAAAATCATGTAAACTATTCGCGTAAAATCGTTTGCATAAATAATGAGAATTCCTTTCTCCTGTCACAAAATCAGATCCTCAGTGACGTATGGTAATTTGTTTATTTACACGTTCAACTTACAAGGCTCAGCTGATGTCGTATTAAAATTTACGGGCATAGGGGTAACATCTTTTAAGCTAATTTAAGTATATCTTTTTCTCATACCAACGTTTTGTTCCAAACGCTTTTATAACGTCACATTCATTATGGCTTCCAAGTAATTCTATCATCGTTTGATTTTGAACGTAATTTCGTATTCTCGTATCGTCATTCAATATTACGCAAACCTGTTCGGGAATCCTCTGCGTGTAAATGAGGTTTCAGTTACAGAATTTCACACGGCAAGTTTGATGTGTAATTCTGGTGTTGTGTTGCACGGAGCTCGAAATAATGTGTCAATGAACGACTGATTTAGTAGTTTGGTATTTGGTCCTTTGGTTCTGAAAATAGTAGCCTGCCTTAACAGTGGTACCGAGTTGTAAAAGTGCAGCTTCCGAGGTCCTATTTGAAGGGAATGCGATTAATTTCCTTATCGTTATTTCGAGAAAATAGGTAGGTTTTCGTGAGTTTGAATACTAACTTAATATTTTAAATGCGGAAGTATGTTTGTTTATTTGTTTGTTACGCTTTCACGCAAAAACTGCTGAACGGATTTGGATGAAATTTTACACATGGGTAGACCATGACCTTGGTTAGGACATGGGGTACTTTTTATCGTACCGTTTTTATCGTTCGTTTTATGATTTTCCCACGGGATCGAGACTTATAGGGGTGAAATTGCGGGGCACAGCTAGTTAGATATCCCGCCGGGGGTTCGAAGAAAACCGATAGGGAAATCGTGGCCCCCGGCAACAGGGCAACCGAAGGAACACGGGTGGGTTTTAGTCAGTAAGAGTCTGACACGCCCTCCCGCTCCACCCAGAGCGGGAGAAGTTATTTGATAATTTCCCACCCAAAAAAAAAAAAAAAAAGCTAGTTAGATATAACTTAGACAAAACTTAATTTTACTGTCTTTACTTAAACAAAGATGGCGTCTTTCTATAAATGTTATACCTACTAATATGAAACGTCCCCACATAAATGTACTCCTGTATCTATTATTTCCCACTTTTAGCCCACGATCAGCTGATCTATTCTGTGTAAACATGTCACCGGGAAAACAGAGGAGAAGTGAGCTGTCAATTCCGAGCATTAGGTGGAATGACACCTCACTTCAAGTTCACTTCACAGAATTGCACACCAGCATGCGTAGTATGACAACCATAGAAACGGGTTTTCTACGGGTTTTGTCGACGGACGAATAGACAAAATGACAGATTGTGATTGTTTATCTGTCAGTTTGTCTATTCTTCCGTCGACAAAACCCGTTTCTATTGTGGTCATGCTAGGCGTGCAGGAGCCTAATAGAAAAAAGCTATAATACCATTTACCATTAAGGAAGAAGTGACGGATAGGTAACATTATTCTTTCATTCAAAGCCTGAAGAGTACTTTATTAAGTTATTCAAGATTCCACCAGCCGTGGGAACAAAGGAGACTGTTTCATCTTAGTTCAGTGCTTCAATAGAGGCTTAGGGGTATAATTAATCATTGGCCTTTAGAGGTTATTGTCCTCGACGATTAAGACGATGATTACGTCACGAAATTGACCTTTTGTGTTATGTCTTGGCTAAAGAATTAGCTGGAGCGAGTATTATAGTTGATAAACTGTTGCTCGCGAAATTGTCTGCGTGTATTTTTCATCATTTTTTTATAAATATATCCAGAAAAGTAGCCTATATCTTTCTCTAGGTCCCAAGCTATCTGTAAAATTTCATAAAGATCGGTTCAGTAGTTTTACGTGAAACAGACAGACAGATTTACTTTCGTATCTATACAAATAAATAAAATTGATGTGTCTGTTTTTAATTAAAAAAAAAGCTTTTTACTAAATGCATATGAAAGTATATACGGTACGTATAACAAAAACACAATTTTCCAAAAATTTGTCTGTCTATCTTTCTATCTGTCTGTCTGTCTGTTTGTTCCAGCTTAAATCCGAAAACTTTTACTTCTTTAAAACTTTAATTGCCAGCTATACAAAAAAAATAAATTATAGAATTCCACGCGGACGAAGTCGCGGGTAACAGCTAATTTATAACATAATACTAGGGACCCACCCCTGCTTCGCACGATTTTACAACTTGACAGAACATCGAGATATCTTTATTATATGTAAGTTTAATATTAATGTAATAAACACATAAACCTTCCGGAATAAAATCTCTAAATTATGCTAAAAACCCTTAAATTAAATAACATTGGAGAAGCCATAAGCGCAATATTCCGAACCAAAAAGTCTGTCACTTTTGGCGGGGGACGCGGTAGCTTCTACGAAAAAGAACAATAGCTATTGTTTTTTTCGAGCCCGGAAAGAGAAGTCCGTACCCGTCGATATTTTTTTATAGATTTCGATAATCACTCGGAATTTTGCTTGAACCCAAAAATAAAACAGCTGATGCATAGAAAACTTATTTTTTTATAAAAACAACTATTAAATAAAAGTAATAATAAAATTATGTTATAGTACCAACAATTAATATATTTTAAAATGGATGATAATAAAGCTTCCGAAAAAAAAAATACTAAACTTCCGAAAAAATACTAAGTTTCCGAAAAGTCAATATGTTATGTTAGTGACAGAAACGAATTGCTGCAAAACCGACTCTACGTAGTCTTGTCTGTCCCACCCCAGTGTAATTTAAGCCCGCGTAGGTGCAGAGGGGCGAGGCGGCTCGTGAGCTGAGGAGCAGGTGGTTTTATTGCTTGCCGCCCGCGGCTGAGGCCGATGTTGTGGCGGTGAGCGTTAAAAACATCTGCGAATCGTCGCAGATGGTTTTTCCACACGAGCTTATCGAAGCTGAAACCACGCCTGCTGCATATTGCATGCTCGCTTGCATGCTGCATGCATGGTGTATGCTTGTTTGCATGTTTGAAAAATATTACGTCAGTAAATTCCGTATAGATTTTTCTGAATTTTCAGTATTTTTTTCGATCATTTCAGTATTTTATTCGGTTGTTTCAGTATTTTATTCGGTCGTTTCTTTATTTGTATTCGCATATAAGTTGTCGGAAAATTTGTATTTATAGCAGTAAATTTCACATTTTGAGTATGCACATATTTTAATTATTTTCCGGGGCGTTTATTACTACCCTTTTAAAAATCAGTGGGTACCTACATAACACCTACTGATTCATTTAAAAAATCTGTATACATTTTTGAGGGTTCCTTTTTTTGTAATGTACGCAGTCGCCATCTTGGATTTACCTTTTATCCTCACTATCAACTTTAGCACCCTCAAAACCTATGAAAATGATACTTATGACGAATGTGAACATTTTCGCAGCCGGGCTCTCATTTCAGTGATGATAAATAAAATAATAAACAAAAACATCACAGGTAGTGGTTTGGCGTTAGTAAAGCTAGTGCTGTCATAGAATAAAAATATGAGATAGTACGCGTATATGTGCTTAATATAAAAGGAGCCACTGCGATAGATATCGAAACACTGGATTTCTTAAAAGTCGTAACTGGGCCTGTAAAAAGATAGATTCAAGAACAGCATAATTCATACTAAGCCACATACCTACGTTTAAAATAATGTCCAGCAAATTCTGCATCTGTATCACCCCGCCATATGTTATCTGTGACAATGGACACATGATGTATCGGTGGCGCACTGTACCCGTATTTTAATGTCCTCCGTACGGCCTGTGATTAATCATTTTCGGGCTCAGCCTTTGACCTTTGTCCTTCCATGGAGGTTATACCGTTCTTTGCAACGGACATATTTATGGGAAAGACAAAATAGGGGTTTGAAATCATTGTGCTTTTACTAGGACATTTTGGATGCATTGTTTTTGCAAATATGAATCTTAAAAAAAATCTTCTTTTATTATTTTGTCACTTATCAGTTAAATTCATATTAACTTGTAAATATTCATTGCTGGACATAGTTCAATTAAACTTTAAAGATGATACTTAAGTAATTATTGCTTTAAAAACCACGCTTTGTAACTTAATTTTGTGATCGTAGTTTTTTTTTTGTGGAGTGACAATCTTCGACCAACTAGCTCATTGTTTAATAACGTGTGGGTTGCGAAGTCTCTACAAGAGGGTCACGGGCCTCAGAAAAAGAAAAAAAAAAGTAAAAAAGACTTTGTTTTGTTGCTTTAGATAATTTCAGCAGATTTACTTTTAAGTTGGTTCCCAAACTATTCCTATCTACAGCTGCATTTAAAAATATAATTACTCTTCTGGGAAATCCCTCGTAGCTATGACCCTCATAAATCCATCAATTATACGACATAAAATTTACTTAAATGTACTTAGGATTTAATTAGGAGGCGAGTGGGATACGTTGTCCCCACTAATCCATCGTATCGCTCTTCCGTGGAGGCTTTTGGCCATGTAATATAGATAGATAGATAGAATATTCTTTTTTTTTATATGTCTGTTAATTATGTAAATAATTAGGCGATACGTAATTTTAAAAAATAATAAAAATGTTGTTGTTGTGTGTTGTTGTATTTTGTATTATAATAAAATACAGATTATTAATAGTGGAGGGTAGGGGGTCCTGACTGACCGACTCCATTTACAATTCAAAAGTGCCTGTATAGAAATTATATATAGAAATTTAATGGCTTGCTTGAGTTTGAAAAACTGTGTCCTTTACAAACCTAAGCTACACAGAAGAAGCTCCTTGTTTTTTATACTATAGTTTGTTTGATATTTCTAAACCTACTAACTGCTGAGTAAAGATATTCTATATTGGTCGTGATACTGTTCTACTGCTCATCATTTTCTAAGGAAAACATCTACGTAATCTGCTCCAATTCCATGCTATCAGCAGCACAAAACCTCAACAAAAAATCACCGAATAAAAAGTCCGTTAACGCAATAATGAGGGGAAGTTGAGCATCCCCCTCGTCTGGGTCAATTGGGACAGATGTCGCGGCTCGTCCACTTATTTACGTTGACCTAATCTTATTTCAACTTAATTTGGGCCCGAATTTCCAACAAAATATGTTAATTTGTATAGAACTCGGGGGACAGTCGATTAGGTATGTTGTGTATCGCAAGATGAGTGATAGCGATGAGGCGCAATAAAATAACTCCAAGAAGGACAATTCTTTAGGGTACGCTCGGCGCATCCTGGGCAGTCAACCTCACACATCATGAGTTATTCTTTTATATATAGGAAGTTCAAACCGAAACTGTAGAAAAAATGGTAGCGATGTGTATTAAATATTTTATGTAGGTAAGTATTATTTTTATTTAGTACCGGACCGGATTGGGTAAAGGTAGGTACTACGGATCTGGGGTGCGTACAGAAAACCTCCACGTGTGCCTGATACCTGCTGGTCCCTTATGGATACGTTCGGGGGGAAGAGCAGTTGTCAGGCCGGTGCACCCTGGGCATGAACAATATACTCTTCGGAAAAGGTTTGGGAGTTTTTCGGAGAGGGTATTGTTTGTGGCTAATTTCTGCGGGCGGGGGAGCAGCATGCTCCTCGACGTTCTTCCACGTGTCCCTCTGATTTGCAGAGGGCACAGTGGAGGAACGAGGGAGGCGGGTCGCTCCTGATCGATCGACGTTAGTCGATTGACACTGGACGTGACCCAGCCGCTGCGGTGCAGGCGCACCAAAGCGGCTGTCGTTTCTCCCTCAAGAGCGATCTTGAGGGAGAACTTTCGGCGGGTTCGCTGAGCCAGGTTATCTGGACAGCGAACGGAGGCATGTTTAATGCCGCCGCCGGGGGCTTGGCTTAACCGCCCGGCCCAGAGGAAGGACACCTCTAAGATAAAAAACCACCTAATCCTAAGTTTCGAAGCGCGGCGAGAGGATGAGTGGCTGGTGGGGGACCAGTCGTTAGCGCTTCCCCTGTAGATACCTGCCGAACTCTACAGTATGTAGGCTTACCTAGGCAAGAGGCTCTGCCTAGGTGGACATTTATTTCCTCTCTACTCGTGGGAACAAAATGGAATCGATTAAAATAAATACGCAAAACAAAAACCAAGATGACGTGCCAATCGTATTGGCGGAGAAGTTACCGCTTGCCGGCAACGGCAACAAGAGCCGAGGAGGCTCCAGTCCCTTAGGGGACCAAAGTATGTCCGACCAGGACGTAGGACGTGGTGAGGGCTCCAAATTCTGGGGCAGAAGGTCGCGCGGGTCGGAGCGCACAGGATCGGCGGGGCAATCCTCGAGCGAGGAAAGCCTCCCGATCGCGAAGGTGCCGACGGTGAGGAGAGGCCGAGGACGAGCGGTAGCGGGAGCAGCTTCCGCTTCGAGGCCGGGGCGGGGCAATCGGGGTCGCCTCAAACGGCCTGATACCCCGGTTATCAGTGCGGAGAGCGACCCCGGGGTCTCGTCATCCGAGGCCTCAACAGAGGAGCCGGAAGTGGTGGTTGCCGCCTCACTGGTGGGCACGAAGATGCGGCCTGACGCCGCGAAGAGTGCTCAGGGTGGGGTGGTCGCCGAAATGGCCCGTCCGCTCCGGGAGCGGGCCAAAACAAAGCCGGACCACCGTGGTGGTAAGCCGGACGCCGCTGGCGGCTCCAATTCGGAGCGAGCGGTCAAGTTCGCGGAGGAGGTAGCGGCCGCGATCAGCGAGGTGGCCTTTAAGAAGACGAAGTCTTCTAGAGGCAAGGCCATCTCCGTGGCCACTGCCTCGATCATGGCGGCTGCGGAGGCCCTCCAACCCGGGCCTCCGTCGGACGGTATGTCAGAAATGCGGGCGGAGATCGCCCGCTTGACAGCCGCCATGGAGCATCTCCAAAAGGAGAATGCGGAGCTCCGAGCGGACTTGGCTGGGCTCCGACGAGCCGGCCCCCGAGAGGTGCCGCAGGAGGGGGAGCAGCACGGGCAGGGACGGCCCGTGACTGCTGAGGACCGGATCCTCAATCTGGTGCGGCAGGAGATGGCTGCTCTGCGGAGCAAGTTTTCCACCTTGGAGGCCATAGTCCTGCGCCCCCCATTGGCGGCAAGCCAGCCGGCCTCGGGTCAGCGGAAGGCGGCGTCATACGCCGCCACCGCAGCTGCCGCAGCCGGACCAGCCTCGTCGGGGCCGCCCAAAGGTGGGGTGGCTGCACAGGCGGCGAGGGCCCCAGCCAAGGCGGTGGAGGCCACGGCGAAAGCGGCGGCGGCTGCTCCAGTCAGGGCGGCAAGGGCCCCGGCCAAGGCTGCGGGGGCCTCGGCAAAGGTGGCGAAAAGGCCGCCCCCACCACCTCCTGAATCTCCTCCGGCCGATGCCGGATGGCATGTAGCCGGGGAGAAGAAGAAGGCTGGCAAGGCGGCAAGGGCGGCCAAGAGAAAGGCGAGGCGGCAGCGGCGCAAGGAGCGAAGCGTCGCAGATAGGCTCCGCGCCCCGAAATCCGCAGCTGTAGTGATTACGCTACAGCCGGAAGCGGAAAAGAAGGGCGTGTCCTATCAGCACGTGCTCGCCAAGGTGGATGCGGCGGTTGACCTAAAGGAGACCGCCAATGGGGTCCGGCTTAAGATCACCGCGACTGGGGCCAGGATGCTGGAGATCCCCGGTGCAAACAGCGGCCCGGCAGCGGACGCTCTGGCCAATAGGCTCAGGGCGACCCTGAATCCGGAAGAGGCCCGAGTGTCCAGGCCCACCAAACGCGCTGACTTGCGCATCCGGGGCCTGGACGACTGCGTGACGGCGGAAAAGGTTGTGGCCGCGGTCGCCAGGACTGGGGGGTGCTCTGCCGAGGAGGTGAGGGTAGGCACCATCCACCCTGACTCCACGGGGATGCGAGCCGTAACGGTGAGCTGCCCCGTGTCGGCGGCCAAGCTAATAGCCGGGGAGGGCCGAAGGCTTTTGGTGGGTTGGGTCTCCGCGCAGGTGAAACTGCTGGAGCCCCGACCTATGAGGTGCTTCCGCTGCCGGGTGGGCGACCACGTGGGAGCGAAGTGCACCTCGGAGGTGGACCGCAGCGACCACTGTTTCCGCTGTGGTCAGCCCGGTCATAAGGCCGGCTCGTGCAACGCCGCGCCGCACTGCGTCGTATGTGCGGCGGCTGGCAAGCCGGCCGATCACCGGGCTGGGAGCAAGGCCTGCGCTCCACCCGCCAAAGCCAGAGGCAAAAGCAAGCCCTCCGCCACCGCCGTCACCGCCGCAGCCGCCGCCACTACTGCCGCCGCCGCTGCCGCCTCCACCACTGTCGTCGTCGCCGCCGTTGCCGCCGCGGCGGTGCCCTCACAGGGGGCTAGGGAGGGGGTTGAAATGGAGTGTCAATAACGGCCCCATTACGCCTCCTCCAGGCGAACATCAACCACTGCGCCGCCGCTCAGGATCTGTTGCTCCAGAGCATGGCGCAGTGGTCGATTAACATCGCCGTGGTCGCTGAGCCGTACTTTGTCCCGCCCAGGGATGACTGGGTGGAGGACCTGAGCGGCTCAGTGACCCTCATTTCGTCGGCCGCCGCTGGTACCCCGTCCCTCGAGTCTGTCAAGAGAGGACGGGGTTGCGTGGCAGCACGGTTCGGGGAGATTGTCGTGGTAGGGGTATACTTCTCCCCGAACCGAACTCTCGCCGAGTTCCACAACTCCCTTGTGGAGTTGAGAGTCGTCGTCGTCGGGTTCGGTTCCCTCCCCGTGTTCGTCCTCGGGGACTTCAACGCCAAAAATCTGGCTTGGGGTTCCCGCTTTACGGACACACGGGGCAGGATGGTGGAGGACTGGGCTCTGGAGACAGGCCTGGTCGTCCTAAACCGGGGTTCTGTCCCCACGTGTGTGCGGATGCGGGGTGAATCAGTGGTGGACATCTCGTTCGCCAGCCCCGCTCTGTCGCCGCGTGTAATCGACTGGCGCGTCATAGAGGAGGTGGAGACCTATTCCGACCACCGGTACATCCGGTTTGACGTCTCCACCCAGACCTCGAGCGCGCTGGTCCGACAGGCCCCGAGTGGTCCGCGGTGGGCGCTGAAGCGGCTGGACCGGGAGCTCCTCCTGGAAGCCTCGATCGTGCAGGCCTGGGTGTCATCACCGGACAGGCCTGCCGACATAAACGACGAGGCGGAGTGGTTCCGGGAGGCCATGTCCAATATATGTGACGTGGCAATGCCCCGAGTCCACCCTGGACGCGCTTCGCGCCAGGTGTACTGGTGGTCGCAAGAGCTGGAAGCTCTACGCAGGGCGTGCGTTGCTGCGCGACGCCGGTACGCCAGGCACCGCAGGCTCCGTATCCGTCCTCCGGATACGGAAGCCATTCAGGCGGAGCTGTACGAGGGGTACAGAGCGGCGAAGACCGCCCTCCAAGCGGAGATCCTGCGGGCCAGGGCACTGGCCCGAAAGGAGATGCTGGAGACTCTGAACAGAGACCCGTGGGGACGCCCATATAAGATGGTGCGGGAGAAACTCCGCCCATGGGCTCCCCCGCTGACGCAGAGTCTCCGGCCCCAGCTTGTGGAGGACGTGGTGAGCGCTCTGTTCCCTTCAAGAGGGGAACATACGCCCCCGCCCATGGCTCCGCCCATTGCGGTGCCCGATGCGGACCACACCGCCGACGACGACGACGATGCTCCGGAGGTGACCGAGGTAGAGATGAGAGTGGCGGTACGCAGGATGAGTGCGAGGAATACCGCCCCAGGACCCGATGGCATACCCGGAAGGGCCTGGGTCCTGGCCATGGGGACTCTCGGGCCTCGACTGAGAGGGCTCCTAAGCGCATGTATGGAGAGGGGCCAGTTCCCACTTTGCTGGAAGACTGGGAAACTGGTCCTCATCAGGAAGCCGGGGCGCCCAGCGGACTCTCCGTCCGCCTATCGGCCCATTGTGCTGCTCGACGAGGTGGGCAAGCTCTTTGAAAGAGTCATTGCAGACCGCCTCGTCGGGCAGCTGGTGCGAGTGGGGCCGGATCTGGCGGACAGCCAGTTCGGTTTCCGCAGGGGGCGCTCTACGGTGGACGCCATCATGCGCGTGCGGGCCCTCACGACGGGGGATGCTGTGGCCCGGGGTGGGGTCGTCTTGGCGGTGTCTCTAGACATCGCCAATGCCTTTAACACCCTGCCCTGGAGTTGCATCAGGGAGGCACTTCGGTATCACCGGATGCCGACCTACCTCTGTCGTGTGGTCGAGGCCTATTTGACAGACAGGTTTGTCATCTACCCCGGTCACCAAGGAGAGTGGAACCGGCGAGAGATGTCGTGCGGTGTCCCACAGGGATCGGTCCTGGGGCCGCATCTGTGGGACATCGGATACGACTGGGTGCTGCGCGCCGACCTCCCTACTGGCGTCAGCGTCGTTTGTTACGCTGACGACACGCTGGTCCTGGCGCAGGGGAGGTCGTACCAGGCGGCGGCCGACTTAGCGACACGCGGGGTTGCGACAATCGTCGACAGAATCCGGCAGCTGGGACTCGAGGTGGCCCTGCACAAGTCCGAGGCCATGGGTTTCTATGGTCCTCGTAGTGCGCCACCGTCGGGTTCCCAAGTATTGGCGGGAGGGGTTCACATCGGCGTCGAGTCGACGATGAAGTATCTGGGACTCGTCCTCGATAGCCGGTGGAACTTCGTGGAGCATTTCCGACGTTTGGCTCCCAGACTGGACCGGGCCGGGGCTGCCTTGAAGCGGCTCCTGCCCAATCTGGGAGGTCCAAACGCCTCCTGCCGGAGGCTCTACGTGGGGATCGTGCGGTCCATGGCCCTTTACGGGGCGCCGGTGTGGGCGCCTTCATTGAGGCGGCAGCCAGGCCGCCGGCTGAACGCGTCCCAAAGGGTCATGGCCATCCGGCTGGCCCGAGGATACCGCACGGTCTCCTGCGAGGCGGCGAGCCTCCTTGCCGGAGTACCGCCATGGGATCTGGAGGCAAAGGTCCTCGCGCACATTTGGGAGTGGCGCGAGGAGGCGAAGCGCCGGGGCTTAACTCCGATGCCGCAAGAAGTCGCGGCACAGCGGACAGAGCTCCGGCGGGATCTCATGGCGGAATGGAGACTGCGATTGTCGCAACCCAGCGCTGGGCACGCCACAATTGCGGCGATAAGACCCCTCTTTGAGGAGTGGCTAGAGAGGCGCCACGGCGTCCTCACCTTCCGCCTGACGCAGGTACTCACCGGACACGGCAGTTTCGGGAGGTACCTGTTCAGGATAAAGCGGGAGGAGACGCCCGGGTGTCGTCACTGTGTGGATCGCCCGGAGGACACGGTGGAGCATACGGTGGAGGTCTGCCCGGCTTGGGCAGGGCATCGCCGTGTCCTCGTGGATGCGATCGGCGGCGGTGATCTCTCGCGTCCGGCCCTGATTCGGGCCATGCTACGGAGCGAGAGGAAATGGGAGGCCGTCACCTCTTTCTGCGAAGCAGTAATGCTCGCGAAGGAGGAGACGGAGCGCGTGAGGGAAAGGCAAATTTCGCGCCCTCGCGCCCCTAACCGCCGCAGCAGGAGACGCCCTGGGCGTCGGGAATCGCAGGAAGATTTCCGGCCACCGTAGGCGCGGGCTTGCGGACGGTGAGCAATGGGTAGCTCGCCGTCCGATAAGGACCAAGCCCGGGTCGACGGCGCGTTGTGTTCCACGCGCGCCTCAAAGAGATGTCAGCAGAATTGACGGGGTCCGCTAGGGCCAATGCCAATGCCGGGGGTTCGAAGAAAACCGATAGGGAAATCGTGGCCCCCGGCAACATGGCATAGGAAGGAACACGGGTGGGTTTTAGTCAGTAAGAGTCTGACACGCCCTCCCGCTCCACCCAGAGCGGGAGAAGTTATTTGATAATTTCCCACCCAAAAAAAAAAAAAAAAAAAAAAAAAGGTACTACGGATCTTCTTAGTCAGGCGTACATCCAACCACTTGACTTACTAGCTGAACATTTTTGTGTAACTCAAGCTGACATGAGAGAAAGTATAATAGCATATCTACCGGTCTATCTGTCTGTAACACTGTGGGATAAACGTTTTTATCTTTAACTCAAAGCATTTATTTCAAATAAAATCAATTACAGGCACTTTTGAATTTTCAAGGGGTCTGTCATTCAGAAAGGTGAAACTAGTTGTACATTCCAAAGCGTAGTAGGTTCCTATGGAGAAGAACGGACAAGAAACTCCACTGACACTCTTTTAAAATCAAAATAATGGTTACATCATTCATGTTGAAATTATACATGTGAGAACAATGTAGAAAGACATGCACGTTAGAAGCGCCCGTAATAAAAAGATAAAACAAAGAACAATAAAAATAAGCCAAGGCGGCTAAGAGATGATTAATATTAATTTACAATAATATTAATATTTCAGCATAATGCATCTTATAGCTTATCCTACACGACGAGCCTTACCATCAAGCCATCACTATTTATTTAGGAGGAGACAATTAATCAGCCCGGAGTGTTTAGTGCCTGCTTAAATAACACTACTCCGTTTGAGATTCCGTCACTGACTTCATTTTCAACGCGTTTACGATTTGTTTGCCTCTTAAGTGGCTTTAGAGCTTCATTTGTTTGGGTAGCTAGTGTGTTTTTAGCTGTCGATTGTTCTTTGTTTTCTTCGCTTGAAGTTAACTTAGTTTTTTGCTGGTTGTTGACATTATGTTGCACATTAGCTGTTGTTGATACATAATGTTACACGATTATATCAAAGGTGTTCTTTTAATTACTTTTTACTTAATTCAAATTGAAAACTGTAGTCGTTTGTAATTTGTAAAGTTTTTATCTCGAAAGCGAAGAAGTCCTTGAGCAAAATGGATATTAACGATATAATCGCACAAAAACAACCAGAACCACATGAGAGATAATCTGATCAAAGTTACGTTTAAGTTTTTTACTCAAAATAATAAACATAGTGTTAATTAAAAATTACAGCACATGACTATAAATTGTAGATATCCAGTTAGTATTTCACCCTTGCTCTTCAATCTCATTAAGAATATTAAAGGCTAAGCCATTAATAACGCCACATAGGCTTACATAAAGTTTAATCACCAAGACTGATATTATACCCTACCTTTCCAAATTCCCTGAACTCAACAAAACCGTTTTGTAATCCTATTTGGTAAACAAGCAGCTTAATCCCATCCCTTCAAAATAAAACGTTTGTAATCCGAACGTCACTATTCCGATATAATATTCCCACAGCGTTACAGGTCATTAATGATTCCGTGTGAGTCCAGCTATGGAGTGTAATCCCAAATATTCGTAGGGATGGGCGTTTAGATGTAGGATAACTTGGAAGTTAACTTTGGTATGAGGAATGTAGAGAAAATAAATGAAAGTTGTACATTTTTATTTGGCTGAAAATCTAGTCCATTTTCTAGAATGATGACTATATGACTAGCGTGAATCTCGATTTGAAAATTATTTTGGGGAATAGAATGCTTTGCAATACTTTGCAATACATACATACATAAACTCACATCACCTGCTACGACCCTTACTATGGAATGTGCAGCATGAAAGCGATTAACGCTTGATTGAGGCCTGACTCCTTATCTTCTATCTATATAAATGAAAATGAAATGCTGTTCGTTGGTAAGCGCATCACTTGACAACGGCTTAACCGATTTGGCTAATTTTCATTTTTTTAATGTTCGTAGTAGATATATATGCTAAGAAACATTTGAAAAGTTTCCCAGAAAATGTTCAAATTGGGGAAAAACTGTACGTCCTTTTTTCTGTGGGATTTTTGTTTGAATTCAAGACCATATTGAAATTTTGACAGGACAACGTCTGTCGGGTTATCTAGTTACTAAATATGCTGTCATGTCAAAGGTTTCGACTATAGTGACTCACGGCTTTAAACATACAACAATTTTGTGCACAAGCTATTTCAGCTTATTGCAGTCTACTGTTAGATATAGGCCTCTCCCAGGCTAGCTGGGTGGTTGGGACAGACTGGATGTGGAAGGCGGTGGACACGGTGTTGTGGTGCAGCCTTTTTTTTTTTTGGGTGGCAAATTATCAAATAACTTCTCCCGCTCTGGGCGGAGCGAGAGGGCGTGTCAGACTTTTACTGACTAAAACCCACCCATGTTCCTTCAGTTGCCTGTATGCTGCCAGGGGCTACGGTAACTCTTTCAGATAAACCCGCAACCCCGGCAGGCATCGGCCCTAACGGATCCCTTCAGTTGTGCTGACATCTCTTTGAGGCGCGCGTGGAACACAACGCACCGTCGACCCGGGCCTGGTCCTTATAGGATAGGGAGTTACTCATTGCTCACTGTCCGCAAGCCCGCGCCTAGGGTGGCTGGGAATCGGCCTGCGATTCCCGACGCCCAGGGCGTCTCCTGCGGCGCTTAGGGGCACGAGGGCGCGAAATTTGCCTCTCCCTCACGCGTTCCGGCTCCTCCTTCGCGAGCATTACTGCTTCGCAGAAGGAGGTGACGGCCGCCCCTCTCGCTCTGTACCATGGCCTGGACCAGGGCCGGACGCGAGAGATCACCGTCACCGATCGCCTCCATAAAGACATGGCGATGCTCCGCCCAAGCCGGGCGACCTCCACTGTATGCTCCACCATATCCTCCGGGCGATCCACACAATGGTGACACCCGGGCGTTTCCTCCCGCCTTATCCTGAACAGGAACCTCCCGAAACAACCGTACCCGGTGAGGACCTGCGTCAGGCGGAAGGTGAGGACGCCGTGGCGCCTGTCTAGCCGTTGTGGTGCAGCCTGGGACAAGCTATTTAGTATTAAATAATGTTAATTTGCTTAACTATTGTGTATAATGTAAGGTTATTGGATCAACTGACCCCTGAGTTTGTTTCACCCTTTCTTCTCAGGGGTAGTCTGGTAGAAAATGTTAACTCCATCTAGTTTATTTTATTTTTAGTACCTGGGCGACTGTGCTCTGCTCTCGTGAAAATAGAGATTGTGATTAATCGTATAGGAAAGTTTATACTAATCCATGTATAGTACCTACTTATTCCATGCTGCCATGATAGTAGGTACTTATTAATTCCATGCTGCCATGTCATTATTGATTATCTAGTTCTAAACTTTGGGCGACCGAGCTCTGCTCGGGTGAATATAAGGAGAAAACAAATTTTCCCAGATATGAGACCTAGCTAGATCTAGTTTTCGCCCCCGTAAACCCCTATATTGCGGTTTTCTAGTACGTGATTACAAATATATGTGAAAATATTGCTCATTTAATAGTATAGGATTTTTATTGTGACGTGTAAAATTGATTTCGATATCCTATTTACAGAATAAACAATTTCATTTCATTTCAATAAACTATTTATTACTAGCTGACCCTGCAAACGTTGTTTTGCCTTATAAATGCTTGGGGTGCACCATCTTTATCATTTATTACCTACCCTACCTACCCTACCTACCCTACCTACCCTACCTACCCTACCTACCCTACCTACCCTACCTACCCTACCTACCCTACCTACCCTACCTACCCTACCTACCCTACCTACCCTACCTACCCTACCTACCCTACCTACCCTACCTACCCTACCTACCCTACCTACCCTACCTACCCTACCTACCCTACCTACCCTACCTACCCTACCTACCCTACCTACCCTACCTACCCTACCTACCCTACCTACCCTACCTACCCTACCTACCCTACCTACCCTACCTACCCTACCTACCCTACCTACCCTACCTACCCTACCTACCCTACCTACCCTACCTACCCTACCTACCCTACCTACCCTACCTACCCTACCTACCCTACCTACCCTACCTACCCTACCTACCCTACCTACCCTACCTACCCTACCTACCCTACCTACACTACCTACCCTACCTACCCTACCTACCCTACCTACCCTACCTACCCTACCTACCCTACCTACCCTACCTACCCTACCTACCCTACCTACCCTACCTACCCTACCTACCCTACCTACCCTACCTACCCTACCTACCCTACCTACCCTACCTACCCTACCTACCCTACCTACCCTACCTACCCTACCTACCCTACCTACCCTACCTACCCTACCTACCCTACCTACCCTACCTACCCTACCTACCCTACCTACCCTACCTACCCTACCTACCCTACCTACCCTACCTACCCTACCTACCCTACCTACCCTACCTACCCTACCTACCCTACCTACCCTACCTACCCTACCTACCCTACCTACCCTACCTACCCTACCTACCCTACCTACCCTACCTACCCTACCTACCCTACCTACCCTACCTACCCTAAAACCTTGTCCTAAAAATAACGAACATTTTTAAAAAAGAATTGGCCAAATTGGTCTAGGCGTTGTTGAGTTATGCGCTTACCAACACATTTTGCGATTCATTTATATATTATAGATTTATTATAATAATATCTCATGCTAGCTGAAATTATCGGCTTTTAGAATCGGGTGGTTCACAGTTATCGTATCTTCGATGTTCAAAGAGACAAATTCTTCCAAATTGCTCTTGAACATAATTACTCGTATGTTGGCTGCAATTACTTAGACAACATTTATATTTCGAGTCCACTGCTTAAATCTCCCATCTCTACGATACCTAATTATTGCCTTTGATGTCTTCCACATTAAATACATGGAGAAAACTCGAAGGAAGCCGAACATCAAACGTGTGTCATGTTCGCGAGTTTCCGATTGGGACGGATTACTTGTGACCGAACGTGTTGCTGCTGGATGGATGGGGAACGAAAAACATGTTGTTGTTTGGTCCTGGGAGATTTCTTAGGTCCTTGTTTACGGAAGTATTTCAATTATAAGAACGATGCTCAGAAGTTTGTGCTTCCTCACATCTGCATAAAAGAGGTACTTTATAGTTTTATTGATTACCAGCGGACGTCACGCGGTTTCACCCGCGTAGTTCCCGTTCCCGTGAGAGTACGGGGATAAAATATAGCCTATGTTACTCGCTGATAATGTAACTATCCATTGATGAAAGAATTTTTCAAATCGGTCCTGTAGTTTTTAAGTTTATTCGTTACGTACAAAAATACAAATATTTCCTCTTTATAATATTATTAAATAGTATAGATATAGATTTCCTAAATCTATTGACATGCATATATTATTTAAAAAATCTTTTACAATATTTAACACAACTAACTATTTTACACTAGGTATAAATTAAATGACTAACTAACTAATTATACAAATAAACACAAAAACAAAAAGGCGTCGAAGTATTCGAATACGTTGAGTGGAAATGCTAATTCTTTGGCCAAAGAACGAGCCAGCCCTCTGGTCACGTACGTCATATACTTTTATACTTATTTTATAAAATTTATTCGGCTTGTCAAAATAATGTATTCTCTATCCCAGAATAGAAATCTCCTACATTTTTATTATCAAATAGGTACTTTGATTAAAATGTAGGTGATTTCTATTCTATTCTATTCTACAAATGGATCAGAAAATGTACCCGTGGATGATAATTTGTAGGGTCACTTACAAATTGAGAGCTTTGATTTCATTATTTGAATATTTCAACCCAAAATTCTAATTTTAAATCATCTTATAGAGTTTTTCATTTGACAATTGAGGTTATTTTTATAACCTCAATTTTCGTCGATAATTTTCAATAACGTTATTCAAACAATAATAGTTGGAAAAAATGGTAAGATATAAAGAAACCTTCGAAATACAGACAAGAATTTAACCTAAACTCGATTTGTTTACACTCTAATTATATACTTTTGGACAGATAGTGGATAATTAGCATCCAGGAGCTTGTCAGTCAACGTTTAGAAGTTTGACTTTACAGTCAGTTTTTAGCACTGTAGCTCAAGTTGCATTGAAGCGCGTATAGTGTAGGTAGTAATTAAAGAAAGAAATTAAAATGAGTTTGCTTAATATAATCACTTTAGTACACGGCATAATGCACGAGGTATTTTATAGTCATTTTAATACCACGTGATTAGGGACTTTTTCAACAGGTTGTTTCGACATAAAGTCACAATTTTTTTTTTCTAATCACCGAGTTTTTATCAAATTGGTATTAACAATGTCACGATAGAGAGATGATGATGCTTCCTCTCACTGTAATCTTTTACTTTGCCTGAACGTCTGGAGTTTAAGAATAAAAGTGCTAACCGAATACCTCGTTTCTCGCTTGTTATTTTTGTCTACTTGACATATTTTTGAGGCTGTAAGGTTGTGTTAAACTTGTCCTAGTTTAGAGTTAGTACTATCAAAGTCTGTCTTTTACTCTTCAGTTCAAATGACTGTCATCCTTTAGTATTGTTTGAGAAACGTTTAGATTACCGTCTATTAAAGAAAATTAATATTATTTTGAGACTATGCCTCATAGGTCTAGAGGTCACCAGCGCTACTGCTGAGTATGAGGTCCTGGGTTCGATTCCTGTGTCAAGCAAAGTGTTATTCGATTTTTCCATCAGGAATTTCTCAGTAGCAGCTCGGAGTCTGGATTTGTGCCCGGTTGATGGCATTAGGTTTGCCCCCTATTACTTGGGACTTATACATAACTGGTGAAATGTGGGTGTTAATATAGAGACACCTCTGCCTAACACTTTCGGGAATATTGGTGTGATTTTATGTTGTGTTAATATTATTAGACGAAGGTCTTCAATCAGTGCGTCCTGCCTGTTATGACTTACGGAGCCGTAACCTGGACACTCACGGTACGGCTGGTCCGACATTCAAGGTTAGCGAGCTATGGAACGGGCTATACTTGGGGACTTTCTGAGGGATCGGATCCGGAACGAGGTGATCCGGCAGAGAACCGAAGTTGTCGACATAGCTCATAGAATAAGCAAGCTGAAGTGGTAATGAGCTGGCATGACGTGTTTTTGAGTGTAGACCGCGAATCGGCAAACGTAAGGTAGGACGCCCTCAGGCTAGGTGGAGCGACGATCTTCGCAGGGTGGCTGGTAGCAGCTGGATGAGAGTTGCCGAGAATCGAGCTAAATGGCGTGCAATTGGAGAGGCCTATGTCCAGCAGTGGACTGGTATAGACTGATGATGATATATTATTTTGGCCTACGACGTAAGGTACTCTTTTTTATTTTTGGGTGGGAAATTATCAAATAACTTCTCCCGCTCTGAGCGGAGCGGGAGGGCGTGTCAGACTCTTACTGACTAAAACCCACCCGTGTTCCTTCAGTTGCCATGTTGCCGGGGGCCACGATCTCCCTTTCGGACTTCTTCGCAACACGTAAGGTGGAGTACCAGTTGGCAGTTAAATGACTTCATTAATAAGTACAACACAGTCGCGCCAACAGGAACCGAACAATCGAACGTCTTCATACTAAATTAAACAAAATTAATTAGATTATAAATCATGGAGCATATCGCGAAGTTGGCACTCTTTACCCCTTTCATGTTAACGCAAATTAATCAATTACGTGATGTCACGACAATTTATTATAACGATAATTATATTTGAATTGTGTTCTCACACGAGAGTCCCGCAGTCCCGCAGTCCCGCAGTCCCGCAGTCCCGCAATTCCGCTATCCCGCTATATTTCACGAAGCTAGCGCTTAATTAATAATTCGAACAGTTTCCAGAGAGTGAAAATAAAGCGATTCTGTTATCGTATTCGCAAACATTTGACTTCGCAATCCGACGAAGACTTGGAAGGGCAATGTTTAGAGTGAGCGTTTATGGAGGAAATTCTTTGAACGATAATAGCTTTTCTAATTATAGTATTGGGATGCGTAGATGGCCTGTGAATGTATGAGAGAGGATCTTTGGCGGTTTCGAATGGGATTGTATGTAAGCCTTTTGAGAAGGATCGACTGAATTACTTTTACTTAAAATATTTTTTTTAAGTGAAAACTTCTTTAGCCGCGTTGGACATTTTTGAGATGGGAAAAAACAATTGAACTCTCGACACCGTTACCGACACCTCATTACGGATTAATGTTCTATGCAAGTATTTTTACTTTAAAGGTTTTGGAAGTCTTTTTTTAAATTGTACAAGTTTTTACTTCTGTCGGCACTCCCGGAGTGCCACTGTTTTTTTTTCTTGTTGTAAGTGCTTAACTGTTACTTTTAAAGTCGCTCAGATACACGACAAACTTAGTGAAAACCGCTTGCGTTGGTACGGACATGTGATGAGGCGGGATGATGACCATAATATGACTAAAAGAGTCATGGATATAGAAGACGGAAAGAGAGGCCGTGAACGACCACCAATGACTTGGCTACGAACAATAAAAAATAATGTGATAGCGAGAAACACAACAAAAGGGACAACTCACAACCGCACGGTGTGGCGCAGAAGTACTAGGAGGGCTGCCCCCAAGTAAATTGGGATAGTAGCCAGGAGAAAGAAGAAGTGGTTATTGACTATCCTGGTGTCAGAGTTTTAAAGTCGCCCATGGGTACCAGGCTTGGCTTCACATGCCGTGGAGAAATATCTCTCAGGCATGTCGGTTTCCTCACGATGTTTCCTTCATCGTTTTTAAAGCAGGTGAAAATTATACAATACGCACATGAATCTGAAAAGTCAGAGGTGGGTGCCTTGGGTTCGAACTCGAGACCTATGACTTGGCAGTCGACTTTGTATTGTGTATTAGTGTATTAAGGGATATTTATATTGTTTACTTAAAGAGAGTTTGCAAATGAAGAACTAGATACTTACCCATTTTGGTAATCTTAATCAGGATCAGTCTAAACCATCAGCATGACTAATTCAAACCTTATCATTTGGTTACCAATACTTACAATAATTTAATTAGTATACCCAAATATATATCGTAAATAAAGGTATGATTTTGGCGTTTATGATTTATTTTAATATTTTCGTCCTTGCCAAACTTATTGTTCCTACTTTATATGTGAACGATGTGGTCTCCTACAGTTTTTTTTTAACTACTTTAGGGGTATTTGCACGAAGGCTGCGTTGACGTTCATATTCGGGGTCACCAATTTAGGGGTATGAGGAACAGGGTGTAAAGTTCACTCATCCACCATAGAAAAGGGAGGATCCTCCGACCAGACGGGTGTTGTGTCTGGCGGGCAACTGCCCCTGGTTTGAAGTTGAAATCTTGTATGTATGTCGATCGCTCGGTAAACTCTAACTGCGCGATGCAGGATTTGTCTGACGTCATGTCTATGATGCGTAGTTCGTATGTGGCGGTGTAACCGCTACACTACAACTGGGAAGTTCATGGCCTGTATCTCATCAGATGGTAAGTGATGATCAGGTCGAAGGTGGAAGCGAGCTTCACCTGGAATCCTCAACCACAGAGGAGCTGGCTGTCTTACCTCTAACTGCCAAAATACAACAATGCTGTTAACATTGTTGTTATGGTGACAGACTTAGATAAGATGGTGGTAGCTAGCCAGGCGGACTCAGAACAAGCTAACCATCAACCAAACCGAGCAGAAGTTTTTGCCTCCACTAGGAATCGAACTCGGGACCCTCTGGATCTGACACAGGTGGTCTATCCAATAGACCACAGAGGCGGTTCAGTTGGTAACGTACACTAATAAATGTTTTTGTAAATTGTATGTAGTAATTGTGTAGCCTCTGTTAGAGATCTAGTAAATAGGAAAATGAAGCATTTTCTGTTGCATAAAACATTTGTCCATTACATATAAACTTTTTAATAGTTACCAATCGAATAGTTTAACTCCAATCTATGACACTGTTTGCGAATTCAAAGCAAATATTCCGTGTAAATAGTCGGCTCCAATTACATGAATGGCGATATGTATTCGACCATGTTAATGTACATTATAATTCAGCAGCTCAATAATATATTTTGCGTTTTGTAATTCCACACAGTCCACAATTTGAGTTGTCGGCAAATAATTAGCATTTTAATTGTACCGCGCGGCAAACAACGAGCGAACGTGTGAGAAGAGGGCCACAGAGGGGGTGAGGGCTTGGTGGGGAGACGCGGGGAGGGGCGAGTTTATTAATAGGGTTCTTCTAAAATGCTGATTCCATCCTTTATGTGGTTTGGTGTTCCGTGATAGGCCTGCTCCACATTTTAAATTATAAACTGTATTTATTGTTGTGGGCTACGGTTGTGCGAGATTTCCTTGACAGCATCAAGTTGACGAATGTTTTGTTTAAAGAAACTAATTATGGTTTCCAAAATGTTGCCAAGCAGAACAGGAACTGTAGTCCCTGTACCTATGACAGACGAGCCTTGTTATAAATCACCAAGAGGCATTTCCTAAAAAAACCATAATTTCCAAAAAAATGCCAGAGAACTGACCGACAGAAGTGAAAACGTAAAACTGGTATTAATGCCATCTATATTCTATAGCCCAGCACTACGCGAATCCATAAGTTTACCAAAAATCGCTCAACGCGCCTAAAGAAGATTTCACTTCAAAAATGCCCTTGTCTAAATAAAGCCTCGACCAAGCCCTTGCTGACCACAGAACAGCTAAATCTGAAACCGAAAAGATTGAAAGAAAGAAAAGCAAATGATTAAATAGGTGAGCAAAGCAGTAGGAGATTGCATCACAAAATATGTATCCTTTTCTCATAAACCTTTTGTTCAACCAAATCATACTGAGCAAATACTCTCCCGGACATCTAAATCAAGCCACCCTACATATTTTTGTTTAAAGGTCCTTTCTTTTACTTTAAGGATATTTTTAAATAATGGTAATACAAAGAAAAAAAAAAGTGGTTTTGACGCCAGTCACTTACTATTATTTCCGTTTGTCATGATTCCAAATTTGGAATCGGAATATTAAAAAAAAAACAGTTTAATTGGAATTAGTCATCTTTTCGCGCTTCTCAGCGGCAAAATTAGCGTGGAATTTTTGAAGAAAACAATGGTTTACATAGAGAAAATGTTTATTTAGTAATTTGTGTTAACCTCTAAGAGCATTTATGACGGTCGTCATGAGGTTCAGGATGGAATTATTAATACCACTATGAGGTGCTGTGGAATGTTCTCTCATGTATTGGATTCATATCAGAGTTTCTTGCTGATCATTCCAGTATTCTCGGACAATTCATGTAGTGCGCGCCCATGCATTATCATGCATAAAAATTAAATCCTGGCCCACAAACTCAGCACAAGACATCACATGAGCCTCTAGGCATTGACGAATGTATCAGTCGCTATTTAGTGGTGGCAACCGTGGTCCCGTCACAACATCAAGGCCAGTTTTTCCTTCGGTGGAAATTTCGCCCCAGACTGTCCATGACCCACTTTCTCTTCAATGCAACATTGTTAAAAACGTTCTCCCTGTCTTCGGTAGACTATCCTAGTTTCCTACGTCCATCATTGCTATACAGCATAATCTTGGTTTCATTCGTAATAAAAAAAACCGGCCAAGTGCGTGTCGGACTACGCACAATGAAGGGTTCCGTAGTTGAGATGAATTTATTTATCCCAAGAACAAACTTAACATTGTAGTTGAAAAACATGTTCTCCCATACATTCCAACTGCAAATCATCGCTCGGCATCCAATACCGCGACTGTGACATTTTTTTTTAAATTGCAGGGTCACTTATTTGAACGTGTAGAATGAAATAAAACAAAAATCAGATTTTCGTAAAAAATTTCACATTCGCGGTATTAATATAATAATAATACCTTAAACGAGCAATTCTTGTATATACCTATGTATAATTATAATTTGAATCTCGGAAACGGCTCCAAGAATTTTTATTAAATTTAGTATGCAGGGGGTTTCAGGAGCGATAAATCGATCTAGCTAGGTTTCATTTTTAGAAAACGTCGTTCAAAAAAAATTATAATCCGGATATTTTTCTTTATTCAAGTAACAAGGACTCATTGCGTTAGTAAACTTATGAACTATGTTAAAACTTATTTTACGAGGTCACTTAGAAAGTTTTGCGACTAACAGTTTTTGTCAATAGAATACTGGCTGGTTTTGATGTCAATTAAAACGATGACTATTTATTACAAAAAAACATGACATTCCAAATTCGAAATTCCCTCCACATTTTTTTACGAGCAAAATCAAAATAGTCTGTCTTACTGAAAACTGGATTTATAACGAGAACATTTTCGCGCGATGATTTTGTACGATTTCAAATGTCGACTAAAACCAGAAGAATCGTTTGAAAGACTTCGAATGGTGTTCAGAGAAAAAAGCCCTTCTAAAAATACTGTTTTTCGCTGGTTCAACGAATTTATGGGTGGTCTAGTAATTTTGGCAGACAAAGGAAGAAGTGGCCGCCCTATGACGGTTATTGAAAAAGTGCTGGCTGTGAAAAATTTAATTCAAGAGAATAGGCGAATTACATAATATATGAAGAGGTTCAGCATACACCGTGAAATTTGAATCGCAGTTTTGCTAGAACAAACGTTGTTCAGACCATGGTCTACTACCATTCTACAGCATCCAATAAAAAAAAAAAAACATAATTGGTTTTTGAAATAACACAAAAAAAGCAAAGTTTAAAATGTCAAGATTATCGTTACTCCCGACAACACAGACACCACGTATACGTTTTATCAAAAACCAATTTATGTTTTTTTTTATTGGATTCTGTAGAATGGTAGTAGACCATGGTCTGAATAAAGTTTGTTCTAGCAAAACTGTGATTCAAATTTCACGGTGTATACTGCCGATTGGATCGGGAAGTGTGCATGAAATTCTACACAGGCATCTTTGGTTATGGAAGATAGTTTCACGCTGGTACCGTAAAATCTAACGCAGGGTCAGAAGGAGGTTCGGGTAGAATGGTGCCGAGACATGATAGCAAAATTGGTAGCAGGCTCGTCTCGGCGCGTTTAAGATATCATTACGGGTGATGAATCTTAGATTTATCAATATGATCTAGAAATGAAGCATCAGTCGACCGTGTGGCTGTTTCAAAATGAACCAACGCCTACCAAAGTGAAGCGAGCCAGAAGTGCAGGCAAAATGTTGATCGCAAGTTTTTTTTTTTTTTTCTACCAGTTTATCTGGTGTCAATACCCTGACGAGATCAAAGAAGCTTCAATGCTGAATGGTATGTTACCAAATGTTTGCCAGAAGTTTTTACTACTGCAAGCAGCAAGCGACCGAACACTGGCCTCCGTGGGCTACTGCTTCACCACGACAACGCGCTGGCTCACTCGGCGCTCAAAACAAGGGACTTTCTGGACAGCACACCGGTCAAATGTATAGGTCATCCTCCTTACAGTCCCGATTTGGCTCCGTGCGACTTTTTCTTGTTCCCCAAAATAAAAATTCAACTCAAAGGAAAACAGTTTTCATCACCTGAAGATGCACTGGGTGCATTTGAGAAGGAGATTGGAGAGGTGTCTGATGCGGACTGGAAAATGTGTTATGAAAATTTGTTTAGACGTATAAAACTGTGTATGCCAATGGAGAGTTCTTTCAAAAGATTTAATAAAAAAAATATAACCTGTAGTATATTTTTTTCTAGTATCACAAAACTTTCTGAGTGCCCCACGTAATCTAGTTTAAATTTATTTCACCCCATGGGAGACGGCACTGCAGTGATTGATGTACATGCAATCCAGACTGCTAACGATATTGTTGGAGCTGGCCCGTACTCTGCGTACCAGGGATGCACACCTCATTCGCATCGTTGCGTAAAAGCAATTAATATGTGCGTCCGCGAATATTCCCGATGCGCTACAAAAACGGGGCAGCACCGACCTATTGGAGTTATACATCAAACCATGTGTTTTGGCATACTGCTCACATTTGGCTACCAATTACTTTCTGAGACCACAGATTGACGCGCTCAGAAGCACCATATCATCTGCATAGCTAATATTATTTACACAAATACCATCTATATAGCAACCCACTCTGGTGCTGCTGAGCTCGCCAATCCTGCCTCACCCCGCATTCCAACCTGTATGGCTTGGAAAAAGTTCCAGCCCATCGTACACTATTGATCTGATTACCATACCACTATTTAAAGATGTTTATAAGCTCCGTTGGCAACCTATTCTTCTCCATCTTTCTCCACAATACGTCATAAGCAACCTGATCAGAAACCTTGAATAAATCGATGAACCTAGCATAAATCGGCGTCCTACGCTGTGTGTACGAGTAAGTATGTGATAGTATGCTTAAGGCACAACACTGCATTTTCTGTTGACAAACCACGCCGAAACCCGAATTGGTTGTCATGAACATTTATAGTTTTATTTATTTGTGTATTAAGCAGACGGTCAAACACTTTTGATATTTTGATATTATAGTAGCTAGAGAGATGGGCCTTTTGGATGCCGAACGACGAAATGTAAGTTTTTACGGACAATATTGAGAGATTTACCATGTTATTTTAAGACCATAGACTTCTTATAGGTTTTCCTGTAATCTATGAGTAAAGAGCCATACTATGTATTTTTTTCAAAATTTTTGGTCCAGTAGTTTCGGAGATAAGGGGGGGGGAATGGTCATTTTTCATTGAATTTATCAAATATCTTTAAAAGTATTTATTTTAATATTATATAAAAAATATATTTAGGATCCTCGCAACAAGCCCTTTCATTTGATATGTCACACGGTACTGTTAGCAAAAATTTTTTTTTAAATTTTCTTGTTTGCGCCCCAAAAGTGACACCTATATTCAAAATTAAATTATTTACGTTACACATTCGTGTTTGGGTCACAGAAATACACATGTGTACCAAATTTCAACTTAATCGGTCCATTAGATTCGGAGTAAATTGGCTGTGACAGACGGACAGACAGACAGACAGACAGACAGACAGACAGACAGACAGACAGACAGACAGACACACGAGTGATCCTATAAGGGTTCCGTTTTTTCCTTTTGAGGTACGGAACCCTAATAAAGTTTAATAGAAAACTGTAACCCGACTACGGGAAAATAAAAATGATCTAAAAAGTACGAAACAAGCCAATATTTCAGACAGAAATCAAGACATAGGTACAAAAATGGTCAAGGTAAAGCCGTGGTCGCATGCCTATGTACCATGTTGGTGCCAGGAACACCTTCAAAATTAAAATGGCATGCGACGACGGCTTTACCTTGACCATTTTTGTACCTATGTCTTGATTTCTGTCTGAAATATTGGCTTGTTTCGTACTTTTTAGATCATTTTTATTTTCCCGTAGTCGGGTTACAGTTTTTTATTAAACTTTATTTTTTATTTTATACTTTTCCGTTTTTACGCTTGCTAAACGTTACAACAAAGTAAATAAGAGTAATACAATAGGTCAGTAATTAACCTATTTTAAATTCCAATAGCAGCGCATAGTGCTTTGGACGAAACCATAGCGCGATTATTTCGACGGCGTGGAGTGAGCTGTCAGTTGCTAAGAATTGACACTATTGGCAGCTCACTTCATCTAAGATATCATGGTGAGATTTTTACAGAATAGCACTACTGGTCACTAAGAAAGTTTTGTGACTAACAGTTTTTGTCTATGTGACACTGACTAGTTTTGATGACAATTAAAACTATGACTATTTATTACAAAAAAACACAACATTCCAAATTGGAAATTTCCTCCATGCGAGCAAAATCAAAATACTCTGTTTCACTGAAAATTTAATTTGCAACGAGAACATTTTCGCGCGATGATTTTGTACGATTTCAAATGTCGATTAAAACCAGAAGAATCATTTGAAAGACTTCAAATGGTATTCAACTGAATGAGACAAAATTCAAATCTTGTTTAAAACACACCCTATGCAGGCAGGCATATTATAAGTTGCATGGATTACATCGCTGATAAAAATGCTTGGCTCAATACTAGTCCTGCTCCACAACCACAACTAATTGATTAACATTTGCAAATACTGTTGGAGCTGCTGAAAATTGTAAGACCATCTTTGCAATGTATAAATTCAATCTCCTTTGTATTATATAATTGCGTAGCACAGGTGTGAGCACTATGTACTGAAGAGATAGGTACCATTTACCGGGTAATATGTCTTACATTGACTTGAATGTGCCCTGGCGGCTGTGAGTATGTCATGCTCACTCAGATGTTTCGCTGATGGTGGCGTGTGTGTTGGATCATTTAGCTCCCTTCAAAATGGTTGAGCTGAATGGTGCTAATCCATGCGTCATGTTCGTGAACGGGCGCCGGCAGTTGGGACTGGTCATCTCTTAGCTGCCAGGGCTTATTTTTTATTTATTTTAATTTTTGAATTGTTCTTTGTTTTATCTTTTTATTACGGACGCTTCTAACGTGCACGTCTTTCTACATTGTTCTCACATGTATAATTTCAACATGGATGATGTAACCAATATTTTGTAAAAAAAATATTTAAAAGAGTGGAGTTTCTTGCCCGTTCTTCTCCATAGGCACCTATTACGCTTTGGACAACTAGCTTCATATTTCTGACTGACCGATTCTTTGACAATTCAAAAGTGCCAGTAAATGGTTTAATTGAAATTAATGCTTTGAGTTTGAAATTGAGTTTGAGTTCATAGACAAAAGCGACCATTTTCCGCTGGTTCAATGAATTTAAGCGTGGTCAAGAAACTTTGGCGGACGAAGAAAGAAGTGGCCGCCCTATGACGGCTGTTACATAAGAAAACGTGCTGCTTGTGAAAAATTTAATTTAAGAAAATAGGCGAATTAATATATGAAGAGATTCAGCATATACTGCAGATTGGATCGGGAAGTGTGTATGAAATTCTACACGGGCATCTTCGGGTAAGGAAGAAAGTTTCACGCTGGGTACCGCACAATCTAACGCAGGGTCAGAAGGAGTTTCGGGTAGAATGGTGCCGAGACATGATAGCAAAATTTTAAGCAGGCTCGTCTCGGCACGTTTACGATTTCATTACGGGTGATGAATCATTTATCATTTTTGTTCCCCAAAATAAAAAATCAACTCAAGGGAAAACAGTTTTCATCACCGGAAGATGCACTGGCTGCATTTGAGAAGGAATTTAAAGAGGTGTGTGATGCGGACTGGAAAATGTCTTATGAAAATTGGTTTAGACGTATGAAACTGTGTATAGACGCCAATGGAGAGTTACTTGAAAAGATTTATTTAAAAATTATAACCTGTAGTATATTTTTTTTTAGTATCGCAAAAATTTTCTGAGTGGCCAATGTATATCGACATCGAGCTTCGAAGAAATCCTAAATATAAATATTTCGTTGTACTTGTTTTTCTTCATAAGAGTGGAATTACAAATCGTTACTATTTATAAAGATTTGATTAACTGCACGTTGGTATCATCTTGCGATATTACGCAGCGCAGTCTCACTTTAGCTTGTTTTTAACTATTTAAACATCTTTATTTACTTTGAAAATATAATATTATATATATATTTGTAATGTGCTCGTCAAGGCCTTTCTTTTGATACCAAACATGTCATGATCATCTCATTTTAATTTTTTTCGAGGTTAGATATTTACGCGTAAAGTCCACAATATTAAATTTATCGAAAATTTATATAGCCTATGTCACCCGGACCATTATTACAAATCCACTGATACCTCATTCATCAAAATCGGTTCAGTAGTTTAGGCGCTACGGTGGAACACACGTAAAAACAAACATACATACATACATACATACAAACATACAAACATATATACATAGACTGCTAAAATCATAACCCTTCCTTTTGGCTTTGCCGTAGTCGGGTAAAAAGAACCTGGCTCCACTGACGTTGAGTCCAATGCAAATATTCGCGTGTAAACTGTAGGCGCGCCATTCTGTGGATTCGTGTCAGTTTGGGCCCATTGGCTGGCTTATGAGGTTTCAGGCCACGTTCTTGGAGTCTCCTTCTGACAGTTCGAGTGCAAAACGGTCAGCACATGAAAGTCTCGGAGCAGTTCTTGGATCTGTACTGAGTTCAGGTGACCATTACGTAGGCTGGTGGAAATCTTGTCATGCTGTAGTGACCCGGTTTCTTAGTCCTCCTGGATGGCCCACTAAGCTGCCAGTCTCCAGGTCAATAAATTCTTTGTTGTTGCCGCACAAATTATTTTTTTAACTCCTGAAAAAAAATTCACCTTGTATTCCTCACTCCACTCAGGATTCTAATCTAGAATCCTTCGCTGCTATCGGTATCCAACTTAGTCCCTCGAATTAAATTACCTTTTTTCACTTGTTGTATAATCTATCTACTATTCTCTGACTTGATCATTATTTTGATATTTTAGGCCTATAAACATAAAAATGCAAGGTGGCTCGATTTAAGAGTCCGGGCGTGTATTTTAAACAAACGATTTAATATTGAACAACATAAAGATAGAATAATACCGTGTGTTTGTTCCGCTGATTGGAAACTGGGAAAAATCTCATTTCCTTCGGGATATGAGGGGGATTCTTTGAACGTCCCATTTGTAGGACAATGGGAGTTATACGTATTTATTTACTAATCTCTGAAAAGAGTATGTTTAGCTGGTTTGGTCATGTTGAGAGGATGAATGAAAGGCGACTAACAAAAGGTACTTACAAGGCAGATGTAAGTAGAAACGCCGGGGGGGATGCGCTAGAAGGACATTAGTGACCTTATTGGAGATGTTCTTTAGAAAGGCCAGCAGTGCTATTCTGTAAAAATCTCACCGTGAAAGCTAAGGTGAAGTGAGCTTGAAGTGAGCTATCATTCCACTAAATACACAGGGATTGACACTGTTGACAGCTGGGATTGACGCTGCAGGTACGTAGTACTCGCAGCGGGCGTGCGTGTATAACGAAGCAAAAGGAGTACCTAGGTAAGAATCATAGCAGGTGGCGTTACGTCTGCCTACCCCCACGGGAAGAAGGCGTGAGTTTACGTATGATTGTCTGTAGGTATAAGTAATCTCTGTGAGGTTATTTTTAAACAAAATAAATAAGCTAATTACCATAGTAATCTCTCAGTATGATGTTGGCTTTGTAAATAAGGGACTTTGTAATAGGTAGGTATCTAACTGCTTGGAAACCATAGACTCATTTATAGGTATGTAAAAATATAAACATTAAGGCTCCCGCAGACAGGCGCAGCGCAACGGTGCGACGTGATTCTTATAGAACAATTTCCATGAAGTTTTCATAGAAATTGTTCAACTAGAAACGCGGTACACTGTCGCGTCGCGCCTGACTTCGGGAGCTTTTACTAACGACACTATTGGCATTCATTGAAAGTTGTATGCGGATTTATATCTGGACAATAAAAGATTTCATTTCATTTCATAAATCATAAACAAACATTTGTTAATATGTTAATACATACGAGTAAATTGCAAGTACCTACTTACTTTTCGTTAAGACTGAATAATGAAATTGCCACAGACTATAAAATAGGTAAGCATAAAAATAATAATACAAAAAAGAAAAAATAAATATTAGGCATTTAAAAAATAATTTCGGAAGTCAGTGTTTTCAAAAAAAACAAAATACTGACGTATTTTAGTTTTTTGCCACAAATTAAAGTTATTTTTCACTTTGTAGTTTGGAAGTCGGTTGTATTTTTGGTGAAAAAGTTTTTTTTTTCACTTTTAAGTTGGTCAGTTTGTAATTTATCTAAGTTAGCCCAATGTCTACTGCTCATCACCTTTTACAAAATATTGCTTTTCTCGATGTAAGGACTTTTAATTGCTGAGTTCTCCAGGTTCCCACGCCTAGGAAAAAACCTACTGATGTCTTATGCTGGGGCTACATTGTCGCGTTATCGCGAACTAAACTTCGCGTGCTCTCTCTCGCACACCATTCCATGTCTCGCTAAGCAACAGAGAGCGCACAAAGTAAAGTTCGCAATAACGCGACAATGTAGTCCCAGCCTAAATCTACCTACAAGAAATTTAATGATGTTTGCCAAAACAATTGTGTAACAGAGTGCAATATTTGACCAGTATCTTATTTATTTCCGTCTACAGAACTTTGTCTCGTTGTTTTACGAACCGATAATAGTTTTATTAACCTCTCGAATGCCGTAATTACAGAAACAATTGAAAAACCATTGTGTCTGGCGTGGATCTACCTACAGACCCAAGGGTTAAAATACTGGTTTGAGGTCTGTTCGATGTGGGGCACAAAAATTTGACCGAAGGAGTGGTGTAGGTATAGAAAATATCTAGAGCCATTCGCGAGGGCTCCCGGCATCCCATATATAACTTGAGTGAACCCTCCAAGAGGGCTCCCGGCACTGAACGTGTTAAAACAGTGATTTGAAGGTTTTAATGCTCAAGTGCCTATTTAATTTTTTTAAATCAAATAATGGCAACGCTTTGTCTGAAACGTCAGTTTAGTTTTAGAAAAGTAAAATTAATGGAAATGTAACTAGTGAAATTATAACTCTTAACTTATTCAGAAGACGTCATCGACAATGCGAAAATTACTATCTCGTTCGATTACTCTTAATTTTTTGCCTACTCTATGATAGCAAGAGAATACTCGTAGGGCTGTGCAGACGCTATGCAAGACACGTCTCACTCGAATTTACAGGCAATTCATTGGATATTGGATTATTAGGCATTGATCTTTTTAAAATTTCCCGATTTACTGCCGATCCGGACGATGAGAGTGTTGCGGACGGGAACGCGCGTTTACGCGTTTTAAACACTTTATTGTTGTTTGGATGAAAAGGTTTAGTCCATTAAAATCAAAATCAAAATATTTTATTTCAAATAAACCTACAAGGGCACTTATGAAACGTCAGAAGCTAGGTGCACGGTTCCAATTGGTCGCTTCCTATGGAGAAGAGCCGGCAAGAAAATCCACGGTTAAAATGTTTTCAAATTACAGTGATAATAGGTATGAGAGGACAGTGTAGGCCTAACAACAAGTACCAGGTACTTAGTAAAATAAAAAATGGTACACAAGTTTACAGCCTACAACGTTCTGACATTCACAAAATCTAAAAGAAAAGAAAAGTATCTATATACCTAAAAGATAAAAAAATAAATAAAAATAAGAACCTATTTAAACCATTTCCAAAGGACCTATAGACCGCACATACACACACAGACTGCATCATAGTTTTTGATATCAAAATTGCAATAGATTGACGATACAACTCTTCTACTTTTTAGGATTCCGTACCCGAAGGGTACCAAACGGAACCGTATTACTAAGCCTCCGTTGTCCGTCTGTCTGTCAGCGGACTGTATCTCATGAACCGTAATAGGTAGACATTTGAAATTTTCACAGATTTTTTATTTATATTGCCGCTATAATAATAAATAATAAAAATTTAATAAAGTTAATAATTAAAAGAGGTCCCCATACAAGAAACATGTTTTTTGGAGTTTTTTGCTCGATCTTAATACGGTACGGAATCTTTCGACTCGCACACGGCCGGTTTTTCTTCATTGTTCTCTCACTGCTGAGAAACGCGATTTTTATAGTCGCCATGGTACTTGGTCTTCCAAACTGTGGGCCAATAAAACAAAACTTGAATTACTTGCGATCATTTAAAAACATCCTAGCGATCATTAATGACAATGACAAATAGTCGATTGGCTTTAATCGAACTACTCTTCGCGCGCTCTCTGTTGTACAGCGAGACATCGAGCGGTGTGCGAGAGAGAGCGCGTGAAGTGTACGCGTTGTTGCGAAAATGTAGTCGTAGCATAATGCTGGGGCTACGTTGTCGCGTTATCGCGAATTAAACTTCGCGCACTCGACGTCTCGCTGAGCAACAGAGAGCGCGCGAAGCAAAGTTTACGATAACGCGACAATGTAGCCCCAGCATTACAACAATGTATTTCTAGAAACGTAGCAATAAGCGTTTCCGTCGTCCGCTGCGGCCCGTATGTTTCCTCACGAGGCACAAGAGAACTGTCCCCAAATCCCAATTTGGTTCAATGAGAAAATAATGTAAAACGATCCGATTGTGCGCGTATAGAATTTTAAAACTCACGCCTTTTTGTCATCGCTTTTTTTCACCTTTTTCTGTAATCAAAAGCTTGTTAACCTGGAAAGCTTCTGCGAAATAAATTTATTTCTACCTCGAATAAAGGTTTCTATTAAATTTATTTTTTTATCCTAAATAAATCATGTAAATTCGTAGGCTTACAGTTCTTTTTAATTGAATTTTTCCTTACTTTTAATGTTGTCCATAAATAGTTTGTAGTCTTAGGCGATTATCACACTGCACCGCATCACGCTGCATGTTGCGTGTCAACGAACTAAAATGAACGCGCGTGGATGCATTTTCGGTGTGTTGGACTGTGCGTGTTTTCTATACAAATGGAGATACTTACAAGCAACGTTAAAACACGCATTCACGCGCTACGCTGCGTGATGCGGTGCAGTGTGCCAATCGCCTTAATCTAACAAGCCATTTCACAACTATGTTGGCTTTCAGTCTAACTGGATGCAACTGAATACCAGTATTTTAAATGGAGCGGTTGCCTATTGGAACTCCACAGCCCAGCCCTTGGTAAGATTGGTTGTCAGACTTTCGGGCTTCTGACGACCCGTCAATCAATTAAATTTGCCTATCGTTGTCTACTGCTAGACATAGGCCTGTCCCAGGCTGCGCCATAACACTCTGTCTTCCGCCTTCCACATCCAGTCTATCCTAGCCACCTTTTTAAGGTCGTCGGTCCATCATGCTGGGGGGCGTCCCACACTACGCTTGCTGATACGCGGTTTCCACTCCAGGACTCGTCCGCTCCACCGGCCATCAGTCCTTCCAAAAACAAAGCCAGCCCTCTGTTACTTTGGCTCTATACAAGATATGTACGACCCGTAACGACTGTCAAAGATGTGCAAATGACAGCCGGGACCAACGGCTTAACATGCTTTCCGAAATGCGAAAAATAATTTGCAGTATCAATGAGAATTCACTTCGCAGCCTTTGTGTACTGGATTAGTACTGTATTATTATTAGTAAGAACCATCCAATGAGCTACCAACTTATGCACATATACACTCACCAGCACAACTCCGTTTATCTGTTTTTTAAGCTATTGCTTAGCTTTTATCGCGGGCTTTGACCGCGGCGACCGAAGAAATTCCGTAACGAAAAAAACCTAACACCCCCCACTCCGCGTACCATGTAATGACGGATGATGACATAAATGTAATTTTTGTTTTATGTCATCATCCGTCATCATCCCAAGTGTAGCGTTGACAAATAGGAAGTATGGAGGTTACAAATGCTATGCAATATACCGCGGCAGTCCCCGAGTGCCACACGTTTTTTTTTTAATTTGTTTCTTTGTTAATTTTAATTCTAGTCTTGCACCTAAAACAGTTCCTAATTCTTGTGCTTAGTATAAAATAATTTAAAACTTAACTTACCTATTATAACTCATCTATACTCCATTTGAAATAAGATTAGACATTTAAACAATCCTTTTTACAGTCCGTTCAACTGATTCTGACTTCTATACCGTAGGCATAAAGATGGCATTAAAAGCAAAAAACTGGTTACAATACCAACTGTTTACTGCAGCTGCCATTTGTCATACCACCAACGCAATAGAAGTCAAAATCAGTTGAACGGACTGTAAAAAAGGTTTAATTAAATGTCTAATCTTATTTCAAATGAAGTATAGATCATTTCAAATTTATTCCTGTAATTAAAATATTAAATTTATACCTTCACTTTTGTTCAGTTCATCACTATTATAATTATGGGTGATGCAAGGTGTTTTCTCATTTGTTTTAAACCATTCCTTAAGGTAGGCACAATATCATCGCCTATAATGATAACAAGGGTGGGCGCTGATACTTATTGTAAGCTACAGCTCAGAATTAAAAGGTTTCGCAATAGAAAACTAAACACGTTATTTAAACACAAACATATTTATTTCCTTTTCCACAATATTTCTAAAACAACACTCAGATCACCAAATAATAATATCCTGTACTTACTTGCTAAGATTAAAATTTACACTAATCTGATAGACTGTTATTTTATAGGTGTTCACTGCTCGGTGTCTCGAACAAGAAGGCCGGCTGTCAGTTGTCTCCCATAGTGAATGACAGTGAATGTCTTGATGAACGAATAATCGATTGAGTGACAAACGAGTATTAGTCGATTAAATAAATAGGGTTACCAGGTACAAGCTAACATTATATCTACAAGATATTAAGTTAGCTTAGGTATTGGCTGCAACTCGAACATACAACCTTACTTAACTTAAGGCCTACTTTCTCTGTAAACCATGTTTTATATTACTTGGAGGTGCAAATAAGCAATTGTATCTGCAGATGTGAGACTTTAGATAATGAAGACTTTATGAGTCTTCATTATCTAAAGTCTCACATCTGCAGATAATTAACAAAAACTTCAAATAAGTTGTTCGCATTTCTCAAAGAAGTCTAAGCGATAACAATTGAACACAGTCACCACATAAGCATTAAATATTATCCATCTGTTTATGAAAACTGCGTCAAGCTCAGCAGAAGTGTGAGGGAACTTTTAATTAAACACTAATGCTATTCGCGAGCGAATTTACAATTAAAGTAGGGACGCGGGAAACAAGTCGCGTCGATATTAAAGGTTTAAAAAGTTTTGATTTATTTTGCAAAGGTTTTACTGACGGCGATGTTTTTAGATTTAAATTGTGTATCAATAATAAAACATAGTACACTGTTGATAATGAAATGAAAAAACGAATAAGCTGTCGTGTAGGTAAATCATTTCAAGTTTATTCCTACTTTGAATTAATTGTGGAAGATTTTTGAAGTGAAAACTTCTTTAGGCGCATTGGGCATTTTTAAGATGACAAAAAACAATTTAAATCGCTGAAGAAAAAACAATTGTGCTCTTTATTTTTTATATTACGTGACGGATCAATGTTCTATGCAAGTTGGAAGTATTTTTACTTTAAAGGTATTTTGGAAGTTTTTTTTTTTGGGAACGCGATTGTGTGCAATGTTCTATACAAGTCTTTTTCTTCCACCAAGGCGATCTTGTTCCAGTTTCCACTTCTGTCGGCACTCCCGGAGGGCCACTGTTTTTTTTTATAAATAGTATAAAAGATAATAAAATATAATAACCTAGTTGACAAATAATGTCCCAGTACCTTTTTTTTTTTGTTTTTTTTTTTTTTTTTTGCGTGGGAAATTATCAAATAACTTCTCCCGCTCTGGGTGGAGCGGGAGGGCGTGTCAGACTCTTACTGACTAAAACCCACTCGTGTTCCTTCGGTTGCCCTGTTGCCGGGGGCCGCGATGTCCCTATCGGTTTTCTTCGAACCCCCGGCAGGCATTGGCCCTAGCGGGCCCCGTCAATTCTGCTGACATCTCTTTGAGGCGCGCGTGGAACACAACGCGCCGTCGACCCGGGCTTGGTCCTTACCGGACGGCGAGCTACCCATTGCTCACCGTCCGCAAGCCCGCGCCTACGGTGGCCGGAAATCGGCTCGCGATTCCCGCCCCGGGCGTCTCCTCCTGCGGCGGTTAGGGGCGTGAGGGCGCGAAATTTGCCTCTCCCTCACGCGTTCCGCCTCCTCCTTCGCGAGCATTACCGCTTCGCAGAAGGAGGTGACGGCCTGCCATTTCCTCTCGCATGTCCCAGTACCTACGTCTATAATATCTATCAAATAACACAGACTTACAAGTTTTAGATTTCATCGATGTCGGCGTCACTTCCCTTCCCTAACACACACATGGGCGGGATGAAGAAATTAATTCATATTTTACTTGTTCTAATGAAACAGCCGAGTGACTTTCATTTACAACATATTTTAGTTCAACAACAACAATCGGTTTTCAAACTTTCTGTAGTAGTTGTTTAAAATTATTGTTATTTTAAAAACTAGATGGTTAATAACCTAGCAGCTATTTGTCTGAAAAACAATCATGATTATCAATGAAGGATGCTTAAGAGGAAGAAGGCAAATATTTTAGCATTGTCTCTGATGGCAGCTGTCGGATTACAACGAACAGGAAACTTGTTTGTCAGATTTTTTTTTAAATCTGTTTGTCCCACTGCTGGGTGAAGGTCTCCCCCACAGCTTTCCACTCTTCTCTGTGTGTTGCCTTCTACGGCCAATCTCTCTTAAACGCCTCTAATGCCCGGTTTCTGAAGTCCCCAGATAAACTCTCAATAGCTATTGATTCAATAAAGTTAAGCTTAAGATAGGTAAACGTTGGTTAACTGTCACTGCGATTCTGAATACACAACTAACCTTTCAATAATTATGAAACCGATAACTAATTCCTTAGTTGCCGCTAGATGGGTCTGTATCGCATGTAAAATTGATTTTTAAATTTTAATTCGTCTTTAATACTCGTTTTAATTATTGTTTTATGAAGTAACAACTTCATTAGGCACGTTGGGCATTTTTAAGATGGGAAAAAACAATTGAACTCGCGACACCGTTACCAACACCTCATTTTTGTAAACGCGATTGTGCTCTTTACTTATATTACGTTACGGATCAATGTTCTATGCAAGTATTTTTACTTTAAAGATTTTGGAAGTTTTTTTTAAAATTGTTCAAGTTTTCACTACTGTCGGCACTCCCGGAGTGCCACTGTTTTTTTTTTTGATGAGTTAAGGGGTTTAGTAATGTTTTAGAAACAAAAAATACGATAAGTCGTTATTTATGAGTGGATGTATGAACGACATCAGTGTAATTTTTTTTATTTTTAACGAAACTTCTTTCTCTCCTCTATTTTCACTTTATTGTTTTAGTTTCGCGTGGTATTATTTTTGCTTTGCCGTTTGATTTTATGTTAAAAGTCTATTTTTCTTGCCAATCGTATGTGCTATAACCATTCTTTAAATAACATAGGTAATGGAATCTGGAAAACGCAGTAAAAATTTTACTGAAAGACAGTCATTGTTTTCTCTTTTGAATAATTTATTTAGCTTTCACTGGCAATTTACTTCAACAATATATTAAAATAACTTAGAAGTTGATGTAGTCTATGAAATGAAATGTCAAATATAGTTATGGAACCAATAAACGGCACACATTGGTCAGTTAAGTTAACCTAAGTTTAAACTGAGTTTATCTTACATTGCGGTGTTCGGAAACGCACTTTCACGAATTATAGAACCAATAACGCTATTGAATAGATAATAACTACCGATAAAAGTGACTTAGAAACCCAGAAACATTAGTCACATAATACCTAATTTAAAATATTTTACTGTTCTTCTTTTTTTCGTATGGTTAGTGACTAACCTGGTGTCAGAGTTCTAAAGCCGCCCATGGGCCTCTGACATGGCTACATATGCCGTCGAGAAATATCTCTCAGGCACGCCGGTTTCCACACGATGTTTTCCTTCACCGTTTTTGAAGCAAGTGATAATTATACAGTACGCACATGAATCCGAAAAGTCAGAGGTGCTTGCCTTGGGTTCGAACTCTAGACTCTAGAATCTTATTAGTGAATCTATGAATTAGTAGGTAACAGATGTATTTTTTTTCACCACAAATACATATATTCTAAAATCCAAACCATTCAAACGACAACCTCAAAGGTCTTTTAGTAATTTGTTAAGCGGCTTTAAAGCAAACATTTCAACTGGCAGGCGAGTTGGCACGCAGCAAAAAGTATCCACTCGCTATGGAGTCGGTCGTTACGAGAAAATTAAATAGCCCCATTAAGTGGCAGCCGCCCGGATTATGCACTTTGCTTCAATTGGTTAGGTACCAGCAAGGGGATAAAATTCCCTAACTTGCGCTTTTAGTGCACGCCAGTGTTTCAGGGTTGAATCACCGCTTATGACGTATTTTATTTCAGTTAAAAAAAATGTGTCTTCTTTGACTTTCGTAGCAGTGTTGTGTGCCACATGCTATGAAGTAGTACAAAAGTATGCTAATTTCGATAAGATGCTATCTCAACTAACAATCAACTCGGCCTTTCGCGGTCCACTGCTGATGACCATAAAAAGGTGGCAGGGACAGACTGGATGGAGAAAGTGGAAGATAGGGTGTTGTGGTGCAGCCTGGGACACGCTCCCTAGTAGCACACAATTAGCATGTGTGTGCGAAAGCAAATGATAATTTTGCACACACGGAGAGCTATAAATCAGCATGCTACTTACTAGCAAACACGCATACTTTCAGCCAGTTGTTTCAGTCTCAAGCGCTACTGCTGAGTAAGAGGTCCTGGGTTCGATTCCCGGGTTGAGCAAAGTGTAATTGGGTTTTTCCGTCTGGAATTTCTCAGTAGCAGCCCGGAGCCTGGATTTGTGCCCGGTTGATGGCAATAGGCTCGCCCCCTATTACATGGGACTTAAAAATAACTGGCGAAATGTGGGTGTCCTATGGGTATACCTCTACTTAACCCTTCGGGGATTATAGACGTGACGTTATGTGCTGTTCAGTCTATAGGGTCTTCATATATATCTCGATATAAAACTACACTACCAGATTTGTGTGAAATGTGACAATTTGCAAAAAAACCCTCTCAACCTGGTTACAAAAATTGAACTATGATGCCACGGAGCAGCTACTCATTGTTCCCTCGTAATATAAAATAACTTCGGGTTCTTGACTGTAACAAAATCCTTACACACCCACACTCACACCATCATTCTACTTATCCTCACACCTCACCTGCACTTTACACATTCATTACACTATACAATTTTTATTTTTATTAATTAATTTTAATAGTCTGTTTTTTACTTTTGTTTTCTCCTTCATCAATAAATAATTTGTCTAGAGTTTGAAAATGTACCATTGACCATTGTAATGTTAGTTAGATTAAATTCGGGGTGAGAGCCTGGTGATCCGTCACACAGGGTATCCTAGTATGGACGCCAGTCTCTCGCAAAGGATCATATTTTATGCATTTTTGTAAAACGCTTTAATTCTTGTCTCTATGTTTATTACTATATGAACTTTTGTGAAGAGAGAAAAAAAAAAAAAAATTATAAATAAACTACTCAAATTACCCTTTATTTATGCCCTACCTAAGCCTTTGAGACCAACAGACAAAGATGATGATATGGTCATGTTAAGTATGAATATTGTTCTAGAATTTAAGAATATGGTAAATATCAGTTAGTATTTAAAAGTGAGATTTGTTTGTGGCTTGCTATCATGAATTTCGGTTATAAGCCTACAACACGTTGTTAAATAAATCAGAATTGGTTGAAAGCACGATTGCAAACTGAAATCACGGTAAAAAATCGGGTTTAAACTTTTAAACCAGAAATAATGGTTCACTTTTTCTGCACATCTGTATTTTAGGGTTAAGTCTCCGCGTATGACGTTTTTAATTTCGGCTTGTAGTTTTATTGCTTTCTTTTTTAATTTGTCATCTTTG
This sequence comes from Agrochola litura, assembly GCA_949152395.1. Lineage (NCBI taxonomy): Eukaryota > Metazoa > Arthropoda > Insecta > Lepidoptera > Noctuidae > Agrochola > Agrochola litura. The sequence goes on from OX424490.1 coordinate 2,456,569, forward strand.
CCATGAAATAATGCTGGGTTTGGCTTCTATACTTGGTCGGATTCATCTGACTACCTACCACTTTTTAACCGGACCTTTTTCTCAAAGAGGTTATATTATGTTCGAAGCGTATGTTTGTTTTTTTTTTAATGTATGTATGTTCGCCTATTTCTCCGTCAGTTGTGAACTGATTTTGAAAATTCTTTTTTTTTTAAAGGGTGTGCTTTAATTACTTTGCTTGGATAGTTTTAGCTTCAATAATATGTATTTTTTTCCACTTAGTATGTGGATGATATGTTAAGTTTCTGTCACTGTTATTTATATAGCAGGTAGTGGTATTCGAATTTGTGTGGGGTAGGTACCACAACTAAAAAGTGAAAAACAAAAAATTTACAAGAAAAAAAAAAACAACCGACTTTCAAAAAAACACTACTAAGTGATAAATAACTTTAATTTTGAAATTAAAGTTATTTTTCACTTAGTAGTGTTTTTTTGGAAGTCGGTTGTTTTTTTTTGGAAAAAGTTTTTTTAACGATACTAGGTGCATCGTCTTCATATATCGTCGCTCGCATGACTAACGGTCCTATCTCCGTATTGTCAATTATTCAGGAAAAGCGTTTTGCAGTTACGACATTTCTAACTAAGATAAAATTATAATGTACCGGTAATTCTAAATATTTAATTATATTTATTCGTTAAGAGTATTTACAGTACTTTATTTTTACGATATAGCTACTTATTAATTTTCAATATTGGTATTTATTTTTAATTATTAAAACAGATAGAACACTTTGTGAAAACTTTATTTATCAATCCGAAAAGAATTAGATAGGACTTTTAGTCATGCGAGCGACGCTACACCACATCGCTACTGTTCAGTAGCGATGTGGTGGCGCCCTACTCTCCAGAAACTATTTCAGCCCTGGAGAGTAAACATCCAGCGCCTGCCGATGGTCTCACCTTCCCCGACCCCCCCCTCCCTCCTGATCCGCACTCAACACCTCTTACCGTTACTGCCCCCCAGCTGATTGCTGCCATGAGCTCCTTCCGAAGTGGCTCCGCCGGCGGCCTCGACGGCCTGACTCCTCAGCATTTAAAAGACCTATTGAGCTCAGGCGCCGGGGAAGCTGGCGAGTTACTTTTGAAGGAGCTTGCGGCTCTAATTAACCTGATGCTCAACGGCGGTGTGAATGATGCCGTCGTCGATGTCTTGTACGGGGCAAATTTATGTGCACTGCGCAAGAAGAACGGCGGCATCCGTCCCATTGCCGTTGGGTGTACCTACAGGCGTACGGCAGCCAAAATATGCTGCAGATTATATGGAGAATCTTTAAAAAATAAGTTCCAGCCCCTACAGCTTGGCTTTGGATCCAAAGGGGGCTGCGAGGCTGCCGTACATGCCCTTTCTAGTTTTTTAAACTCCGGTAAAGGTGAGGTCATCCTCAAGGTTGACGTCAAGAACGCTTTTAACTCCGTTAACAGGGATACCCTGTTGGCCGAAGCAAAAAAAGTATTACCGGAAATTTATGGTTTTTTGTGGCAGTGCTATAGGCACCCTTCAAAATTACTTTATAGAGACAACGTTTTGGGATCTGCAGTTGGATGCCAACAAGGTGATCCCCTCGGGCCAGTCATTTTCAGTTTAGCTATTCACCCCATAATACAACAACTAAATTCAAAATTTAATGTGTGGTATTTAGACGATGGGACTCTAGGAGGTGACGTAGATACTGTTCTAAAAGATCTCCAATTCCTAAAGCAGCAGTTCCAATCCATTGGCCTCGACCTCAACTACTCAAAATGTGAAATTTACCCTTGTGACAATACCGACAGACAATCGACTATACACAAATTCAACTCAATAGCCCCAGATATCAAAGTTTTGGAAAAAAGTTCACTGCACCTCCTAGGTTCCCCAATTTTAGAAGACAGCTTTTCACCTTTCGTTGATGAAAAAATTCAACATTTCAACGACATTTCAGATAGACTTTCTAAAATTAACGTACATTCGGCATTCACCCTTATCAGATACTGCTGTTTCGGTCCAAATTTTATGTATTTTCTCCGCTCTTCCCCTTTATGTAAGAAGCCACACCTTTTAGACAAAATCGACCAAACCATTCGAAGCACCTTAACATCAATCATAAATGTGGCACTGGACGACCGCGCGTGGCTGCAAGCCACACTACCCATTCGTTTTGGTGGGCTCGGCGTTCGCAAAATTTCTAGTGTAAGCTTACCGGCGTTCCTGTCCTCGGTCCACAGCACCGACAAGTTAACCAAAAGAATCTTATCCGTTTCTCAGGTTGACTCTGAAGTGCCGTATTTGACTGATGCCATGAACGCCTGGAAAGTGGCTTGCCCGGGTACGGAGCAGCCCGAGAACCTGTCTTCCCAGAGACAGTGGGATGAGCCGCTCTGCAGGTTGGTACGGAATAACCTCTTTAATACGTCCACCAATACTGCTGAGCGTGCACGCCTACTGGCTGTGGGGGAATGGGAGTCGGGCCTCTGGCTTCAGGCGCTACCGTCACCCAACATAGGCACTATGTTGGGTGACACCACTTTCCGGCTCGCTACAAGTCTGCGTTTGGGCGCTCCTTGCGGGGCTCCGCATCGCTGTCAATGCGGCGAAGCAGTCGACCGCCTCGGACACCATGGCCTTTCCTGCAGCAAGAGCGCTGGTCGGTTGGCACGACACGCAAGCATTAATGACATAATCCGTCGGGCTCTTGTCACCGCCGGGGTGCCAGCTGTTTTAGAACCCAATGGCTTGGCACGCGACGATGGGAAGAGGCCAGACGGAATGACCATAATGCCTTGGAAGTTGGGTAGGCCTTTGGTGTGGGACGCAACCTGTGTCGACACCCTCGCGCCATCCCATCTTCCTAGCACGGCGAGTTGTGCTGGGGCGGCTGCTGCAGGTGCAGAAAACCTCAAACGGCGCAAATATAACAACCTTACCGGTAGCTATATTTTTGAACCGTTTGGGGTTGAAACACTAGGGCCATGGGGTCCGAGTGCTCATCGATTATTCCGGGACATCGCCAAGCGGTTGGTCGACTCTTCACGTGACCAAAGGGTTGGCCAATTTTTAGGCCAAAGAATTAGCATTGCCATACAACGTGGCAATGCTGCCAGCCTTTTGGGCACCTTTCCCACTGACAGCGATGCGGATGAATTTTTTGATGCCCAATGATTTGTTCCTACATTTTATTTTATTTTTTCCTCTGTATATAGTTAGTTCTAATTAATGTTCACAACTATTTTGGTATACAAAAATATTCTACAGCCTAATATTTATTAAACCGAGCGACGATATATTACCTAGTATAATTAATGTTTACAAAATATTGTAAAAGATTTTAAAACTGTTACGGTGAAGTTTCTTGCCCATTCTCCTCCATATGAAAACTACCTTTTGGAAGGCGCGACTAGAATCAATACTATTCTCTTGTAAACACACTTAAACCTTCCGTATGAATCACTCCGTCCATTGGTGAAAACCGTTTGAAAATCCGTTTGGTAGTTTTTGAGTTTATCGCGTTCAGACAGACAGACAGACGCGGCGGGGGACTCTGTTTTATAATATGTAAGGATGTTAAAGTTTGTTATGTTTGGATAATTCGTTTGGATGTTTGTTACTCAATCACGCATGAACGACTGAACGGATTTGTATGAAATTGGCCACATGGATAGTTTCTAACCTGGATTAATATAAAAGATACTTTTATCCCGTTCCCGTGAGATAATTTCCGACATCCACGCGGGTGAAGCCGCGGGCAAAAGTTAGTTATAAATAAACATTAAAACTGAATGTTGAAGTTCTGCGGTTTTCATTATCAACAGAATTTAGAATTCAAATTCAAATTCAAAATGTTTTATTTCACATAAACCTACAAGGGCACTTATGAAACGTCAGAAGCTAGGTGCACGGTTCCAATTGGTCGCTTCCTATGGAGAAGAGCCGGCAAGAAACTCCACGGTTATTCTTTTCAAAACAATGTTTTCAAATTACAGTGTTAATAGGTATGGGAGGACAGTGTAGGCCTATCAACAAGTACCAGGTACTTAGTAAAATAGAAAATGGTCCACAAGTCTATAGCCTACAACGTTCTCACATTCACAAAATCTAAAAGGAGAGATAGATTTCTAATATGTTTTTTTTAAATCTAGAAACCTCTAGGGGACAGAATTTAGACTGATATATTCTTGAACAAATATAGGGACCTAATAATGTACTTACTTTATGCCAAATATACTTTACTTTTCATCCCCAAATGGACGTAGAATCAACATTTTTTATTATTCACCCTTATCTCCTAGTCATACAGTATTTTCTACTCGTTATTAGACAAACAGTATCATTGAAAGTTTTATTCTCAATAAAACAAGGAATGTTAACGAGATCGCCGAATAAATACAAACAAGGGGCGGCGCGGCGGCCGGAAAAAACAGAATAGTTTTATTTTTTACATAAAAACTTATTCGTACTGGCCTGTTACTTGGTTGTTCGAAAAATAAAACGAATTGCTTTAATTTTTTTATCTACACCCATGCTATAAAACCTCTATAAAAGTTTCAGAAGCAGTTAGCTTACTGCTGTCATTAAAACAGCCAGTGTCATAGTAACCATTACCTCATCCCAATGAGTGATACAATGTTGTACTAAATTTCATTACGCAACACGTTTCAACGTTCAAGCGGGGGACAGCAGCACCCGCTGCACGCATGTGTGTGTGATGTGCTGCTGCAGGCGACGTACATACGTGCAGTTGTACTGAATTTCGTGGGAATTTCTTTATTCTTGATCTTGAATTACAAACATCCAATGGTTTCAGAAACTTTTATATATGATGCATATCATGGGTGTAGATAAAGTATTGTATGCAACTTTTATAATTAGGTATTAAAACAAAATCCCTTATTAAACAACAGTTGCATAAATAACTATTGTTATTTTTTTATTTGCTGCCAGCTTTATTTGTGAAAATTTATGGCGAAAATTGTCTTAAGCTACACTTCCCTAGAAGAGCGGTGGCCGCTATATAGCGTCCGCAACTAACCGGCGAATGACGTCACTAAAACATTATTTATGAAAGTAAGTTGGTATGTTTTCCTAGAGATCGTTCTTAGACACCGTAATGTCAAACCCTGCTGTCATCATTTTCGTGACAGCCGTCACTGCAGCCGTTATATAACGGCCACCGCTCTTCTAAAAAACCGCTTTTTAGCCTTGACGTCATGAGTTCATTGATGTCATATCCTCATAATAATTTAGATGTTCAATGTTCTGAATGCATGTTACAACAACAACAATTAAACAAAAAAAAAAGTTAGACTGGCCTCGAGAAACATCAATGGGAAACGTCGATGACTTCCGATTTGTCAATGGCAAAAACAAGTAAAAAACTTTCACAAATCTTTATATTTCATCCCATCAAACATACTTAACGAAACTAAAGCAAAACAAACAAATATCGTACCTACGTTGTATGGATCATGTGAAATTACGATCGGAGACTCACAAACAAATAAATATGTTGTGTTGCATGCTTGAAAAGACTGGCTGGCTATACAAAGGAGATATTTCATCTATTTTTGAAATGAAAACTACATTAGGCGCGTTGGGCATTTTTGAGATGGGAAAAACAATTGAACTCGCGACACCGTTACCGATACCTCATTTTTGTAAACGCAATTGTGCTCTTTATATATATTATGTGACGGATCAATGTTCTATGCAAGTATTTTTACTTTAAAGGTTTTGGAAGTATTTTTTTAAATTGTTCAAGTTTTCACTTCTGAAGTGCCACTGTTTTTTTGTCCTTTCTTTTTTAGCCGACTCCGAAAAAGGAGGAGATTCTATGTTCATCTGTATGTATTTTTATGTATGTTTATCGATATTCTTTTTTTTATTTGGTAGAGGGAGTTCGTGGGGTTAGCTTCAATAATACGTACGTATTTAATCCACTGTTGTTAACATAGCAAGTAGTGGTATCCGCATTTGTGGAGGTGCGACAGCTAAAAAGTGTAAAAAATAAAAAACTATTTTCCACAAATAATTTTAAGTTTTTTTTTGTATATATGTAGTTTGCATAGGGTTATACCTGTATGAATTACAGCGCTTACTTAAGATAAAACAGTTAGTCGTAGTAGATAACAGGAGTTGGTCCCTGAATTTTAAACGGTGTCCAGTCATTTCACCAAAAAATAATTTACAAATTTTCACTTGATAAGTAACGATTGACAGAAACATGATTTGTTATTTCATCATTATACAACAACAAGTTTTCCAAATAATTCACTTAAGAAAACAATTTTATTATCCGATAAACTTTTTTTTAACGTATTATGTGACAAAAATATCATTTTTTTTTATTCATGTGTTCTCATTAAACAGCGTTTGCAATAAAAACATTTTACTTGTTGCATTATTATGCAATGTCCTAAAAATTAAACTCGATATTCATGCAAATGATAATTTTAATTTATAAATCAACAAAAATTATATTATTTAAAAACAATGCTAGAAACGTCTTGTGCTAATAGATTTTTTTGAATATTTTTGTAGGTTATTCGAAAACGAACTAGTTAGTTTAGGTTAAAATATTTAGACTTGCAAAAAAAGGTGTACCTAAGTGTGCGTGTGGGAACACGGGGTGGTTTTAGTCAGTAGAAGTCTGACAGACCCCTTCATCCGCCACAGGACGGAGGACATCCACGAGGATTTACACCACGTTACCAAAAAAAAAGGTTAGGTAGAACTGCGACCCGTGCGGTGCCGTGGTAGCGGCCGGCGAGTGCCAAAAACGACTAGAATATGAATAGAAAAAAATATTTTTCTAGGCTTAAAGAACTTCAGTACTTACCTGTAAATTTATTTGACCCAAATGGAAATTGCAACCATGATCACTTTGAATGTTTTAGAAAATTTATTATAAAATGATATTTAGTATAAACGTGAGTTTTCCCAAAAGAATGTAAATATTAAGTAAATGAAAAATGTTTAATGTTTAAATATCATGCGAAACATTTGTAAAGAGAAGCATTTGTTAAATAAATGTTTGTAAAGCGAGTGTTTATAAAATAAAACATTTCCTGAATAAGTTGTTTAAATATAAACTAAAAATTTGTCAGTGGTGTTTTGGTGAAACATAGAGAAACGCTAGTTTATCAGGGTTACTAGTTACATTTTGTATTTTTATTTCATACATTTTAACATATAAAATGTTAAATTACTCGAAAATGGTTACCTATATAACCATTAACCCTGTATAACAGGGTTATTGGGTACATTTTATAATTTTACTTCATACATCAAAAATAGTCAAATTACTCGAAAATGGTTGACATTGGCATCCATCATCTCCAGACCTGCCTTTTTTTTTTTTTTTTTTGGTTGCGAAATTATCATATAACTTCTCCCGCTCTGGGTGGAGCGGGAGGGCGTGTTAGACTTTTACTGACAAAAACCCACCCGTGTTCCTTCGGTTGCCCTGTTGCCGGGGGCCACGATTTCCCTATTGGTTTTCTTCGAACCCCCGGCAGGCATCGGCCCTAGCGGACCCCGTCAATTCTGCTGACATCTCTTTGAGGCGCGCGTGGAACACAACGCACCGTCGACCCGGGCTTGGTCCTTATCGGACGGCGAGCTACCCATTGCTCACCGTCCGCAAGCCCGCGCCTACGGTGGCCGGAAATCGGCTCGCAATTCCCGCCCCGGGCGTCTCCTCTTGTGGCGGTTAGGGGCGTGAGGGCGCGAAATTTGCCTCTCCGCCTCCTCCTTCGCGAGCATTACCGCTTCGCAGAAGGAGGTGACGGCCTGCCATTTCCTCTCGCTCCGTACCATGGCCTGAACCAGGGCCAGACGCGCCTGCTGCCTGAAAGAAGACTTTTGGCCGAAAGGTTTCGTATATTGAAGTTTCCGAGGACGGTTACGCGACACCACACAGCGATACACGACGCCGTCAACATTACGTGGATAGTCATAGAAGGCTTTTTATATGTGTTAGTTTATTATTGTATAAGATTATTTTGTGTTTTCTATTTATGGGCCTTAGTTGCCTGGTGATAAAATTATTATTATTAAAAGGGTCATCAGAGGTAATTTGGTTGCAAATGACCTCTCCTACATGCCCTTAATGGATTGCCGACGAATAACCAATAACCCTATATGTTTAAATTTCGTTATTTACTTTGATGTAGGACACAATATTTCAACATGTACAATATTTACATTGACCACAGATGAGCTGGTCGCTTCGGCTCGCAATATAAATACACGCGTCGCGTCAGATTTTGATGCCAGCTGCTACACTACTAATGTAGCCAAATGCAACTAATATTGTCGATATGTTATGCCGAAAGTACCTGTGCCTTAACTGTAGAATACCCAAATTCTAAAGTAGAATGGTTGCCCAATCTTCGCATTATGAGTCTAGACAGTACTTGACAATGGTCATCCATCAGTGAACAGTTTAACCTGTCAGATGATTTAATCCGAGGGTTATTTAGGCACGAGTAAGGAATTAAAAAAAAACGTGAGCGGTCGGGGGACCCCCGTCAGGAACGAAGTTCGAAGGAACTGAAACGGAAAACGGACGGAATACACTGGACGGAAATGTTGTTTTTGTTCTAAATCATTTGTTAGAAGTTACGAATGATTTAGAATAAAAACAACATTTTCGTAGCCGCCATCTTGGTTTTACATTTTGACGTCACTATCGGCTTTAGCTCTCTCGAAAACTATGAAAACGATACCAATGACGAAAAATTTGAAAAAAATTGTAGCCGCCATCTTGGATTTTCATTTTGACCATATTCACACTTGCTCTCTCTCCGGCATGCAGTGTACTCGAGCCGATGTGTACAATTTTATCCCACGACACTGTAATCACTTTACTCTTTTCTTTTGTTTTTACCGCCGGCGTTCTCTCTCTCTTTCTTTCTCTATGAATAAGAAGAAGACAGTCGCAAGTATTAACACTTTTTAGCGTGACGATTTCTGAAAGTTTACAAGCCGCGTTAAAGAACTTAGTTCTAAAAACAAAAGAAACGTTCCAAACATATACAAATACGAGTTTTAGGAAAAACTACTATAATACTACATTACATGGTTCAGTTTGTGCTACAACTCATTTTTATTTATGACTTTTATAACAGTACTTGCCAGTCTAAAATCAACTTTATTTAGACTTGCATACAGTTGATGTTTGTTTAAGTGGAAATAACATCAATTGGAAACAAGGATTTGAATAGACCTTAGGTATAGTCGCAAGGTCTAAAAACCTTTATTTTTGCTTCGTTAATTGACGACTAGGTACGTACCTTCACATGTCTAAATATTCGATCAATCAAATTGAATCAATCTAACCCTATAGGATACAGGACACGGGGGGGGGGAGGGGGGTATAGGACTGACCTCAAAGGTTAAACATTCGGTTGCCTGTCGCACCTCAAATATTTAAGGAATGGGATCGAGAATTTGAATTAAATTCTACCATGTTTGTACACAGATCGAGTTGAAGTGATTGTGTTTGGAAGAAAATATTGGACGTTACACTTAAAGGATAATAAATAAACCAGCGCTGGGGCTCTGTCTTGCATGGGGTCGCAGCATTATGCTGAGCGTTGGCCGTTTTGCGTAGATGTGACGCATATTTTCCCCAAAATTGTTATTTTCTGGGTTTTTTTTCTTTCTTTGCGTCATGTTCACCAAAAATAAACGTATTTTCTCTACGATAGTGGGCAAAAATTTATGGGCGGCACACCCAGCTCCCCCACAGTTAAAACCACTGTAGTTTTGAAGACATTACTTCTCCCTTAAGAGCCCTCTTACATTTCGGCGCTGCGCTAAATTGGGTATTTCTTACGCACCGCATGCGCGGCGAGTACCCTTACCCTCTTTCACATCTTCTCACTCGCTCGCACTATGATGTTGCGAGTGCGGCGAATAAACGATTTTGATCCACCGCAGTATTTATTTGTTTTCGTTGGAACAGATAATATGTGAAATGTATTATAATAAAGTTAGTTTTAAAATTTTATTTGATGAAAAAATTTATTAATGATTTTTTTTCATAATAAAATAAAACTTAATTTTTTTTTTCTAAATATTTTTCTTTACTCAATAATGTTAAAGTGTTGATTCTTTATAAAATAATTGGAACGATACATAAATATATTAATGATTACAAAGTAATTGGTCTGAAAATCATGCTCCATACTCATTGAAATCTACTACTAATAATCTGAACACTGCTGATATTATAATATAAAAGTGCATTGGTGAGTTACTTTACGTTGTAAGTGGACAAAAATATTGCATCGCGTGATATTTTATAAGAGAATAATAAAGGCCACTGAAATCGTATTAATTAAGCCCTTTGTTTGCATATTTTGTTACCTTTGGACTTTACAATTTAGTTGTAAACCACGTGGTAGAGATAATTTAACTGCTCAGTTTTCTGCTACCTACACGTAACCCATAAATGTTTACGGACAATCAATTAGGGCTCATTGTTCAAATTGGAATTTATGGCCACAGGTGTATGTCTCAGGCTTAAAACAATGTTATTATACCAGCGCATTTACTAATAATGCATTATTAATAAAAAAGTAAAAGACAACCACATTGAACACAGGTTTCAGATGTGCTAGAATAGTTTTTTTATAACAATATCTTTGTACCATCTAATCCTAAAGTATTTATCTCTGTATTATCTCTGATGTGTAAAGAATAGGTAGTAAGATAGCTACTTGCAATCTGTTTCAATAAATAAAACACAGATGTAACTCATTATTATTTTATATGGTACAGTCAATAACCGAATTTTTATATTAAAAAAATAATTCCTTCAACGGCATTGATCGAGCTTTTCGCGAGTCGATAATTTCAGGCAGTACAAATTTTTTATAAAAAGTCTGCAACATTGGTAACATCATTTCCTGCCAAAATTGTCCGTCTTTGTGGATTTTTAAAACTTTAACTAGATAATTAATTTTTAGTTCATTCAAGACTTAGTAGTCTCTCACCATGTCCATCGTTTTGACGAGGTTATTAGATGTAGATGCTTCAATATTCTTCAGATTCCCTCGATTTTTCATTCTAAAATTATTATAAATCATTACTTAACACAAAATATTCTTTATACCTACGTAAAAAAATGTTTTTAACACAATTCATTCTCCAAAAAAAAAAAAAAATAACACAATTCATTCTCCAAACAGTAGGGCTAATTTCAATTATATAGGTGTTTAGAATATTAAAAAAAGAATACCTTGCTTCTCTTGCTTTCTCCAGAGATTAATTGTTTCGTCTTTTACGTTTACTGACGCATTGGTAATTGTATTTATTTTTCCCCATTCCGACTCGTAATAACGGTTAGCTATAATCAAAATAACTATAGTAAGTAACCTGGTATAGTAAAAAGTAAGATACGACTACGAACTATACACTAATTAAAATGTTCTCTATGAAACGAAATACTCACAACTATCAAACACAGCGGTCGTAGTTTACGATGTCCTAACACGCACACTATAGCAGCGTTGACACGGCTAGCGACGCACACGACGATAGTATCGACACGACAAAGAGCACGAAACCAACTGACATAGGTCCGTCCTCAATAAGCGTTCGAGCGATACTGAGCGCACATTGCCGGCGCGGTGAAATATATAGTACTTTTATTTTATTTATTAAAAAATCAAATGAGCCTTTTCAGTAGAAAATTGAATTAAGTTCAGTCATTTTTTCTGTACATAAAAGGAATATAATAAAAATGTATTCTATTAATATAAAAGTATAGGATATTTGTAATATGATAAAAATAGTTTTGATGGATTATATTCAACAGAATCCGCAAATTAGAGCTCTCAAATGAGCTCTCCATGAGTTTTTGCCTAAACATGCATCCGGAGATCGATTATTGCTAAATAAATAAATAAATAATAAAAAAATCGCTTTATTATTATTGTAGAAGAGAAAACGAACAATTTTTACCATGTAATTGTTATTTATACTAACCAACGAATTGTATTCAATTTCAACGAGGAAGTCATGCATTTACGCGCATTTTTGTAATACTCCTCTTAACTCACGCCAAAGCGCATCAAAATCTGTCCCGGGGTTATTCAGTTTCGAAAATGTTAGGTCGGAACTCGATAACCCCGGGACAGATTTTGATGCGTTTTGGCGTGAGTAAAGGGAGAAGTAATGTCTTCAAAACTACAGTGGCTTTAACTATGGGGGAGCTGGGTGTATTTTGCCTAACTTAATTTAACCTAACATTTTCGGAACTGAATAACCCCGGGACAGATTTTGATGCGCTTTGGCGTGACTAAAGGGAGAAGTAATGTCTTCAAAACTACAGTGGTTTTAACTGTGGGGGAGCTGGGTGTAGTGGCGGAGCTGGGTATATTTTATCTAACCTTATCTAACTTAACAATGACGGAACTGAATAACCCCGGGACAGATTTTGATGCGTTTTGGCGTAAATAAAGGGAGAAGTAATGTCTTCAAAACTACAACAGTAATTTGAACTGTGGGGGAGCTGGGTGCATTTTGCCTACACTCCTTTAATTAAATCTTTGTGCATTTTAAAGAGTAGTGATTTCACAGCTTCGAGAGAGGGAAGGTTTATATGGAGGGTTTGTATAGAAATTGTTCAGTATATTCAGATATAGTGCACAATTTCTATACAAACCATAATTTTCTAAGCCGGTGTGTTGGTACCCTATAATGTTAACTGTAGCGGAGTTTTATTAATTATAATATTAATACCCCAAAAATTATGAGCATCGTAAATGTCAGTTAGTCTATGGAACTACAAAATGGAGTTTCAAGCTTAGTAATTTCACTAGCAGGTACCTATTTAGTACTTAGGTATGTACAGTCAACCGCACATCAGTGGTAACACTTGCAATACGTAAATCGGCCTTAGTGCTACGACATAAAAGCGCTGTCAGTGTAAAATTGTTCCCACTGATTTGCGGTTGACAGTAATACTCAGGTACTTGTGACAACTTGTTGTATGGTATTTTTATCTCACGAAGTGACGCGCGCTTTACTTATGGTCACCAAGTGTACAAACACGCAGTAAATGTGTGCGTCAAGACGAGTACCGTCGGCACATAACACATACATGCACACGCACGCACACACTTCCGACTTCGCCATTATCACGAACGTTACCGAGAGCTCCTGAGCTTGCATACACATTCACAGCGTATTTGTACACTTCGTAACCACAAGTAAAGCGCGTGTTGCGTCACTTCGTAAGATAAAAATATTTAAACAGCGAATGGCGCGCCTTATCTCTGAAGGCATATAATATGACACAGATGTGACTGAAAATATTATTAGAAATTACACTTTCCTTCTGAGATACGGTCTACAGAATTCTGAATAATGACGACGTACTGTTAGAGGAAATAGTTTTAACCCCATTCACATAACGAATGAGTACTCGGTGAAGGTAAGGCAAAAGTTTAATGTTAAAATCGTGTAAAAAGTTTGGCACTCAGTTGTATGTTTTTAAATGATTAGGGTTTTCTGCCTGCATTATCTTTTATACTCATGGGAAAACTGTTTTGGTATTGGGTTTGAGAAAATTTGTTCTTGATTGAGAGTCAAGACATAAGGCATTATTTCTCGGTTTTTAATTTACAGAACCTGGTCGACCGAGCTCTGCTCGGGTAAAAATAGATAAACATATCGTCCAGCAGGGCTAACATGACAAGCGCGAGAACGCTCTTTTTTTCGTTTTATCGTAATTTGTCTACGATTCTGACGTCATTCTAATCCCTAACATGACCGCAAACGACGAGTAAACTCGAAAAGGGCACGATGTTGCAAATTATTAAAAACAAATTATTTTTATGATAGCAACATCGGCTTGAAGTTCTGTTTCATTCAATTTTATGCATGGAATTATGTACTTTGTTGAACTCTTAACTATTCTCTGTTTTAATTATTTATGATTAGTTTTTTATGTAACCGACTTTTTGATTAAAATTAAATGATTTCTTTGGCATGCTGAAATTAAAATACAAAATGACGGAAATTAAAATTAGTGGCATCTATACTCATTAGATAATCACCACAAATGACAAATGGGCTGACGATCGCAATTTGACGAATCGAAGTTTATTATTGTAACATAGATTTCGTTATTAATTAATTAATTTATTTAATCACCATGATTGGCAAAGCGACTGGTTATTACTGAAAGTAATAGTCATCTACGTGATAGTGCTTATTATATTATAAATTATAAAAAGACATATATTTTTTTTTTTTAAATCCTACAATAAGTACGACTATGAATCTGCCATCTTTTTTGCGAGTTTTTTTATGTATCATAATTTTGTCTTTTTGTCTACTCTTTATCGTCGTCAAAATCGACGACAGCTAAATACGACAAAATGACTGATTATATCGTGTTGAACTGTAAAAAATCGAGATAAATAACGTGTCATGTTAGGGTTTGTCGACAAAACATCAAGTTTGACAGAACGAGTCGAGTATTTTGTATGGCGTAGCTGTCAGAATACGATAAAACTACAGAAATAGACAAATTTGTCGCGCGAGAGTGAATATATGTCGCGTGTGTCATGTTAGGCCTGCAGGTATACCAACGTTGTATCACATTCCCGAGGCTGTGAAAATAGAGAAAACGAATTTGCCCAGATATGAGACCTAGCTAGATCGATTTTTCGTCCCTGTAAACCCCTATATTGTAACTTTCATCGAAATCGTTAGATCCGATATCGAGAACGTGAGTGCAAATATATGTATATACAAACAACTATACAAATATTGCTCGTTTAATGGTATAAGATAGGATAATTTTTACGTTTTTCCTATTATTTTCTAAACGACTTCAACACTAAAAATAATAAATACAGGCCTTAATTTTCAGTAACACGCGGACCTACTCCATAGGTAGATAAATGTATGTAATTATAGGTACCTACCTCGACGCTACCACCTCCCTGCCCCTTAACCCTCCACAAAACAATGAGCGATCCATAACTAAACCGTACGATTATAACGCACAACTTGATAATGCCACCTAAGAACATAAGTCTGATACTCCCAATATTTTACCAGTAACCCGAGTTCTAAGCCCGGTTCCATTATTATGTATGAAGTTTGAGGCATGTCTCAATTGTCCGTAAACAAACATAGGTATATTATGCGGAGGCACGATCCGTTTGCGATAGTCCGCACTAGGGACTTGCGTCTTAGACGCGTTCATACGTCACGTCGACATGGGTGGCTGTTTAGGGCCCGAACACATTGGACATAACCTAAACGGGTCATTTTTCACATAACATACAAATTCGCCTGCTCGACCTCGGCTGGGTGATACGCCGAACCTTGAAGTCCTCGGCAGCGAGCAGTACGCGGCGTAAGGTAGGGTCAGAGTGTTTGGGCTCTTATAGGCTATACGGTTTTGTTATGCAGGGTGTTGCCAAACTTATTTACAAGGTATCTTAACTTTATAAATTCAAATTCAAAATATTTAGTTTCACATAAACCTACATGGGCACTTATGAAACCTCAGAAGCTATGTGCATGGTTCCAATTGGTCGTTTCCTATGGAGAAGAGCCGGCAAGAAACTCCACGGTTACTCTTTTAAAAATAAATGGTTTCTATAATGTTTTCAAATTACAGTGTTAATAGGTATGAGAGGACAGTGTAGGCCTATCAACAAGTACCAGGTACTTAGTAAAATAGAAAATGGTCCACAAGTCTACAGCCTACAACGTTCTCACATTCACATAGGTATGGGAGGACAGTGCAGGTCTTTCAATAAGTACTAAGTACTTAACAAAATAGAAAGTGGTCTACAGGTCTACAATCCACAAATCCTACAGCGTTCTCACATTCACAAAATAGAAAATAATCTATACAAAAGATAAATAAACTAATAAAAATAAAAACCTATTTTAATTAAACGCAATTACATGATTGCTATTACAACTGTAATAAATCTGAATAATTATCATGTCCATAAAAACCACTAATAAAGAGTTGAAACTAAATCGTAGGTATATAATGTCAAATAATAGTATGAATATATCAAGGACGAATGTAAAAAATAAATAAATTAAAATAAACATGGTAATTTGGGATCAGTTAATAGACTCTTACATAATTATGCCGTTAATGAGGTACCAGGGAAGCCACATGTGCAGAAGGAATTATTGCCAAACTTCCTTGTCTTCAAAGTAGTCTTTAATTTTATAATAATATAATGTGACGGTCCCTTAACTTTGGCTAAAATTCAGTGATCATGAAATTGGTCCTTAAACCCTCAAAAAGTGAATGAATGCTAAAGACGCAGGACCAAAACCGTCCTCTTGAAAATTACCTAAAAAGTCTGGCTTCTTTTCATATTTCCTACAAAAGATTCTAGTAAGGATACAAACGTCCAATCGGTTCGGAAAACCTTGCCAACTGCCTCTGCCTACTTTGGCACCCCGTTTTCAAGTCTTCGCCTTCCATGTGTGGTCTAATACACAGTGTATTTGAATGTTTATATTTGCATACAAATGCAACTGTTTTCATGCCATTTTCCGAACAGTGAAAAGCATTTTATTCTGTAAGGAGTATCTAAGGTAAATAGTTTTCGGATAGTGTATACTGTATGCTGATAGCTGGGTGCTTTAAAAAAAAAAAACTTTGTTTTTTTTGGACCACTTGATTTATTTTATCTTAATAATCTGATTAGGTATTTTATCTTTATACTTATGTACTATGATCAGTTTAATCCCATTTTATTTTATAAAACTTTTTATTATAATACATGTTTTAGATTTGAGACTATTGACATTTCACTTTTTCTTTAAAGATTATAAGGTATTACAGCATTTATACAAGGGGCATGAAAATTAAAATGTATTGTTCTTTTAATTCCATGTAAACTTTGAGTAGGTAGGTAGGAAACCTTCAAAAGGTTTTGATAAACATCATTTGCGTAGCCTTTTCCCAACTGTGTTGGGGTCGGCTTCCAGTCTTACCGGATGCAGCTGAATACCAGTATTTTACATGGAGCAACTGCCTATTTGATCTCCACAACCCAGTTACTGGATAACACGATACCCCTTGGAAAGACTACCCGTAACTACTGTCAATGATTTACAAATGCCATCCGAGACCACATGTTACCAGAGGTTTAACGTACTTTCCAAGGCACGGAGGGGTCTCGAAATGTAATGGATGGTCACCCATCTATGGACCAACCTCGGCAAGTGTAGCTTAACCTTCGTTCGACCCGTGCGACTGGTATTATTTAGCCACGAGCCCCTCTAATAACAGGTTGTCCGAAAACAATTTCAGTTGTACTTGTATTACGACCAATTATAATATACACCGTGACATTTTAGTCATCTTACAAAGGTCCACTCAATGTACCCGACATAAAATACCTCTAGGAGCAATTAAAAAATTGTTACAATGTAGAGTCTGGCCACGCTAAGTCTGCAATGGAATAAATGGGCAACCCCAAAAAGTTTTATATATGGTAAACTTTTATGTCAGTCAGTTATGTTAGTTTCGGGGTTTTATTATTTTGTCTTTTGATTTTTGCATAAGCCTTGACTATTATTTGCTAGGAATAAATCTGAATATAAACAAAATAACCTATCAAAAACAAAAAGACAAACAAAGTATCAAATTTTTTTTCTGCCGTCTATAGATTTTCAAATTCTACCGTTTTTTTACTTATGCAGATAGCGTGGCCAGAGTCCATCAATTTTTTTAATGAATTTTTTGTAGTCATTGGATACATAAACTGGGCTGCTTTTGTAGGACGACAAAAATGTCACGGTGTATTTGTCGTTTGGTAAGTAGTAAGAAACGAATATTTACTAGTACAACTAAACAAAAGTTCAGTACGAAAACAGTATCTTTACACCTGTCGATAGTTGCCATACTTTCTGTATTTTTACGATGTTGGACTTGCTTTATGTCCCCGCTGGGACCAGGACCCGGTTTCTTTTGGTCCTGAGATACGAGTTCGGCAAGTTACGATATACCTACTGTATTTATTTAAAACAATTATTGGTGCCGATTCCCTTGTTCACAAACTAACCTAAATTTAAATTCAGTGCATCTTTTTCTTTCTATTTCATTATGAAAAGGACAGAAGATAAATTTTAGTTTAGTCCTGTCAAATTAATCAGCGCCTGTCACTACTCCATACAAGTTTAGACGTGATTAAAAACTTGCTTACTAAAATTACGTCAATTTACGCCAAGCGCTGATTAATTTGACAGGACTACGAGTAAACTAAAATTTATCTTCTGTCCTTTTCTTAATGAAATAGTAAGAAAAAGATGCACTGAACTTAAATTTAATTTAGTTTGTGAACAAGGGAATCGGCACCATTGTTTTGTTCACTTGCGAGATTTCAGTGGCAGTTGTAGTAACTCTAGTTGTGTTTAAGAGAAGAATACCTACCTACTGCCTACGTCCATCTACCTACCTTAACAATTTTCTTTTTAGCAGCTGCAAAGGGATTTAAAATATGTTAACAATATGTGTAAGCCCGCCCTTCCAATTTATTTAAAGCGCCCGCTCGTCGACATGTGTATCCTGCCTATCCTAACCTATGGCGCTCAGACTTGGTCTTTGACCGAGGCTCAGAAGTCCAAACTCAAGGTTTGGCAAAGAGTAATGGAGCGTATCATTTTAAAAATCAACCTCACTGGGTAAATTCGCAACACCATAACACGCTCCAAGACAGGTGTCGCCGATGTTGGAGATAAGTCTGCGAGGCTGAAATGGGACTGGGCGGGTCACACTTATAAGATGCATTAAAACAGATGGGCCAGGATCGCTACACAGTGGGTGCCTGATGACGGGCGTCGCCACCGGGGCTGGCCTAAAAAGCGATGGCGTGACGATCTGGATTCGTTTCTGACCGACTGGCCGGAGAAGGCACAATATAAGGAAGACTGGAAAAGTATGGAGGAAACCATTGCCCAGCAGTGGGACAAAATAGGTTAGCAAAAAAAAAACAATATGTCACTGTTCGAATCGGGTCATTAATTCCGCCAAAGACCCCGCATTAGCATAATCAGCCTATAATGTTCCTACTGCTGGGACACAGGCCTCTTCTCTTCGAGAGGGAGTGGGCTGTAATCTACCACGCGGGCCCAGTGCGGGTTGGTAGATGTCACATGTCTTCAAATTTTTGATTCTAGGATATGCCGGTTTCCTCACGATGTTTTCGTACACCGTTTTGACAGCAGTGGTGATAAAATTATTTACACAAAGTAAAGCGTCTGCCTGGGTTCGAAACCATGACCTACAACTTGTAAGTCAGGGCCGTTACCACTGGACCACCACTGCCCTCACCCACCCACTGACCCCACATGACTAAAATATAATATTCAGTGAAAGTCCAGAAAATGAGAGACAGATATTTATGAATACATTATTAGGTATCAGTTATTCCAGGGAGAGTGGAACCGGCAAGCGATGTCGTGGGGTGTCCCACAGGTTTCGGTCCTGGGGCGCATCTGTGGGACATCGGATACGACTAGGTGCTGTGTGCCGACCTCCCTAGCGGCGTCAGCGTCGTTTGTTACGCTGACGACACGTTGGTCCTGGTGCAGGGGAGGTCGTACCAGGCGGCGGCCGACTTAGCGACACGCGGGGTTGCAACAATTGTTGATAGCTGGGACTCGAGGTGGCCCTGCACAAGTCCGAGGCCATGGGTTTTCATGGTCCTCGAAATGCACCACCGTCGGGTTCCCAGGTAATGGCGGGAGGGGTTCACATCGGTGTCGAGTCGACGGTGAAGTATCTGGGACTCGTCCTCGACAGCCGGTGGAATTTCGTCAAACATTTCCGACGTTTGGCTCCCAGACTGGAGCGGGCCGGGGCTGCCTTGAAGCGGCTCCTGCGCAATCTAAGGGATCCAAACGCCTCTTGCCGGAGGCTCTACGCGGGGATCGTGCCGTCCATGGCCCTCTACGGGGTGCCGGTGTGGGCGCATTCATTGAGGCTGCGGCCAGCCCGCCGGTTGAACGTGTCCCAGAGGGTCATGGCCATTCGGCTGACCCGAGAATACCGCACGGTCTCCTGCGAGGCGGCGAGCCTCCTTGCCGGATTACCGCCATGGGATCTGGAGGCAAAGGTCCTCGCGCACATCTGGGAGTGGCGCGAGGAGGCGAAACGCCGGGGCTTAACTCCGATGCCGCAAGAAATCGCGGCACAGCGGACAGAGCTCCGGCGGGATCTCATGGCGTCATGGAGAGTGCGATTGTCGAAACCCAGCGCTGGGCACGCCACAATTGCGGCGATAAGACCCCTCTTTGAGGAATGGCTTGAGAGGCGCTACGGTGCCCTTACCTTCCGCCTAACGCAGGTCCTCACCGGACACGGCTGCTTCGGGAAGTTCCTGTTTAGGATAAGGCGGGAGGAAACGCCCGGGTGTCACCATTGTGTGGATCACCCGGAGGACACGGTGGAGCATACGGTGGAGGTCTGCTCGGTTTGGGCGGAGCATCGCCGTATCCTCGTGGAGGCGATCGGCGGCGGTGATCTCTCGCGTCCGGCTCTGGTTCAGGCCATGGTACGGAGCGAGAGGAAATGGCAGGCCGTCACCTTCTGCCACGCGGTAATGCTCGCGAAGGAGGAAGCGGAACGCGTGAGGAAGAGGCAAATTTCGCGCCCTCACGCCCCTAATCACCGCAGGAGGAGACGCCCGGGGCGGGAATTGCGAGCCGATTTCCGGGGTCCGTTAGGGCCAATGCCTGCCGGGGCTGCGAATAAGGGCCGAAAGGGACATCGTGGCCCCCGGCAACAGGGCAATCGAAGGAACACGGGTGGGTTTTAGTCAGTAAGAGTCTAACATGCCCTCCCCGCTCCACCCAGAGCGGGAGAAGTTATTTGATAATTTCAGACACAAAAAAAAAAAAATGGTGTCAGTGATTAATATTAAACTGTTAAACATTAACATAATGTAATATTGAACCGTAAAATGAACCACAATATTAATATTCCCACATAATCCAGATACAATGCAAAACCAATATATTAAATAAATTAAAATAATACCCGTATATCATGTTCATTCCGTTATCGGCTCATTGGAGCAATGCAATGGTAGAAATCAATTTAATAAATATACTAGCCGATTGTAAACATGTCAGGTAAACTAATTAATATTGTAAACGATTGTAATTCGCTAATTGAATCGAAATCGGAATAACTAAAGGCGCACTTAAGGTACAGGTGTATTAATTGTAAATGTATCTGTGGAACGTCCCTTTTGAAACAGCTTTTTCTAGAAAGTAGGTACCTACAGCGAATTATTTGCCTTCTAAAAAGGAGTTCGATATAGCTATAACCAGGGCTGTTACGTAAGTAGTTTCACCTGAACTGGAACCGGAATCAAAGATTTTAATTAGATTGATCGGAATCGGAACCGGAACCGGCGTCGAATGTGAAAATAGAAGAAAGATGTGTTATGGGAAAGCTTAGTGAAATAATTAAAACATAATTCAGTCTCTTTAATCAGTCAAATATTAGCGATAACATCCACAAACAAAACAATAAACTGAGACTTCGAGCGTGAGCATGTATAAAATAAAATAAAATTACACTGGCGACGAGTTAAAACTTGTTTGTACGCGCTCTAGTCACGTGCATCGCTGCGTTTTGAACTTCGGTATAACTCCGATTAAAAATTATCGGAACCGAAGTCGGAATCGGAGGTGTAAAATTAATCGGAAGTTCCGACCTTTCGGAACTGGAACCGAAGCTCCGTAACATCCCTGGCTAGACTACGTAAGCATTGTTTTTTGAGTGCGTGACACTGCGTGCTACAGTTAACAGCGAATTTTTCACAGAAAAAATAAAAGTAGTTTTTCAGCAATTATTTTTACATTGGTAGGTACTTACAGTCCGGTCGAGAGAATTTGATTCTGACACCAATTCCTGTGGACAATTTCTAGTAGTAATAAGGATCAGATTCGCAAAACACATATTCGTAAGTATGAAACTTATAGGTGTCTAGGTTTACAGAACAAATATCGATATTTCGAATTTTTTTGTTCGATATATCGATATTTTTAGGTGATATTTATTATTTCGATATAAGATATCAAGTATCGAAAATGTATCAAATTCGATATATTTCCGATAACAGCATCGTTGTCGCCACTGACTATAAATCCACTGGGAATCAGAGCCGTACTTTTTTTAGTTACCTGTGGCGTGACTTTGCTTGTTTTGCTAAGAAAAAAAACAACAAATGAGTGGGATAAATAAAAAAAACAAGCTAACATAGTAAAAACAAACATAATAGAAGTTCATGAAGATTTTTTTTTCTTTTTTCATTTTCAAGGTTATTTAAAGGTATATATCGAAATATCGATATTTTTTTTCGATATATCGATATTTTTTTTTTTTTAATATCTATAAGATATGTATCGATATTTTTTTGCACTTCTTGCATCCCTATAGGTGTCAAGAACGCAGTCTCTACATAGACGGCCGGACTGTAGTCTTGGTTGGATGTAGGGAATGTGTAGATATCGGCTTTGTGATGGATTTTTTGACACCCTGTACAACTCATGCTAAGAAGTGGACGCTGTTCGTACCCAAAGATTATTATTGTAAAATGATTTTTAATAAAGTAAAGCCCTTAACCATTGCTCATCCATCACAGTTTGGAGCAAACATCCACCGACTGGATTTGTTCGACGTAATTATTTAGAAACGTCCCCAGCTGTGTTAGTTATTTCGCTCAATGTTTACTTGTCAACTGAATTTGATTTATATGTTTTAAATTATTGCAATGTTTTGAGGGCCAAAGTTTGATTGAAGTCGCTTTTCATGAGTTAGGGGTGTCGAAACGCCGCTTTAGAAGGGATTTAGGATGAAATTATTGAATGAATGTTGCACATTTTTTGAGAATATATAACTGTTGAGTATCAGGTCCAGGGGAAAAGAGATGAAGCTCTACAGGACGTATAGCTCCATCTCTTTCTCCCACTGAAGTAATATTAAAATAATATATGTGCTGCTTTATGAGCTGGTGGTAGGCCCCCAGATGTGGTGCTGGTGGTCTTGACTTCGATAATATGAAAAAATGTGTGTGTACGCTAAAGGCACAGTATAAATAAGAACTTTATTACAACTTCATGGAAAAAAGCTGAAACGACGCGTTTCGAAATCTCACTGTATAATCAGTACGCAACAGTATCACGGACGTAATAAAATCGTGGCGATTTTTTTCGTACACTGGATTTTCAACTCTCGGTGTTAAGCCGAGCGTTGAAAATCAAGTGCACTAAAAAAAATCACCGCGATTTTATTACGTCCGTGCGTACATCGACTTATACTGCTACTTATTTACTCTGTGCTAAAGGTGTCAGCGAGCGAGATAATGGCGGGGGGAAGACCACGGTCGCGGTGTGTTGTTGTTGCCTGATGTGACGTCAGGAACACAAGTCAGACCTGAAGGTAGATATCTTCCTATCTTTTCTCAAAAAACCACAAAATTATCATATTTTTGTTAGACAAGTAAATTATACACAGCCATTATTTTAAGTAACGCCTGATAGAAACACTAAAGATTGCCGCAATTACTGGCAGGTTATTAAAGTTTACTACTTAGAGACCCTCCAACTTAATGATCCTGGCTTGAGTGAAGAATCAAAACCTAGATAAAGGCATAGCTGGAAGTGGTTGGACCAAAAATCAGTCTGCTCCGAGCATAAAGCAAAGTAATACAGCAGTGCTATTCTGTTAAAATCTCACCGTGAACACTTAGGTGAAGTGAGCATGAAGTGAGCTGTCATTCCACCATATGCTAGGGATTGATACTATTGACAGCTCACTTTCAAGCTCACTTCACCTAAGCGTTCACGGTGAGATTTTTACAGAATAGCACTGCAGAAGGGGTAGTGGTGCGCTCCACCAATGAAATCGCAACGCTTAAATGAGGATGGCTGACACGTGTGGCTTTAGTCGGCAGGAGTCCCACACATCTCTATTTTAATGCATGAAAAAATCATAATGTTTTTAAATAAACGTTGAAATTCGCGAAAGAATGAACAATTTTTAACGCCTATATTACTGTGCTTCTTAAATTCTAAATGTGTTTATACGAAAATCAAACCATTAATAATTGCATTGATTTTAATTGTATTGAACTGTTAATTTTTTATCTGATAATCGTGTTCAATGTTCTTATTTTTTATTATTGCACCGTATTCATTCATTTAAATTTAGCATGTCGAATCTTGGGCAGAATGAATGGCTCAACTTTAATTCTTCACGACCTTTTTGTATACCTGCATTCTAGCAAATAAATAATTTGATTTGATTTTTTTTTGGTTTTTTAAAGATTAATTCTCCGCTATTGAGCTAGTGACCTTTAAACGAGTGAGATTTAATTGTGATAGTTTATCTGTCATTTTGTCTATTCTTCCGTCAACAAAACCCGTTTCTAATGTGATCATGCTGAGCGTGGTGGTGGCATTCTGTAATTTCTGCCTACCCTCATGAGAAGAAAGCGTGAGTTTATTTATGTTTGTATATAATCCGTTTTTAGGCTTCCGTAGTAAACAATTAACCCTTATAGTTTCATCATGTCCGTCTGTCTGTCTGTCTGTCCGCGGTCTAGCTCCGAGACTCTTAGTACTAGAAAGGTCATTGGAAAGGTCCTTCAAAAACATTGTGAATATGTGTAAACCATTTTTAGATTCAGGGATTCGTTTGCGAAATATTAAGCTTTAAAGTGCTAATTTTTATTAGAGTCAAGTGTCCCCCCCCTGCCAGTTAAACGGTTGGTTTTAGATGTGTGAAAAAAATCACAGCAGTAGTTTATATAACGAAATTAAAAGGAAAACTATCACAGCTAAGTAGGCTCTCCAAGTTAACGAGTAATAATCGACCAACTTTTTTAAATTTGCAGTTGGAAAAACATATTTTCCAATACATTCCGTATGGGAGAACATATTTTTCAACTACAAAGTTAAGTTTGTTTTTGGGATAAATTCATCCCAACTATGGATCCCTTCATTGTGTGTGGACATGCACTTGGCCGGTTTTTTTTTCTTTCTTCTTTCAAAAAGGACCAAATTTATTTAAATGTTAATGCCACTTCTAGTCTCATTACAATGTAGGTTAAAAGCCCTCGAAAAGATACGGTAATGAGCCCCTATCTCGCCCATTGACTCCGTGAGATTACTTGATAAGCCCCCAATATTTACTTAACGCATAAATTAATACAAATTAACTTTATTTTACATACATTTTGGATGTTTTAGGAGTCTTATCAGACAAGGTCTTTGAGGCAGTTAGATTTATCAGGATGTCTTGATTTTCAGTAAGAGTGAAGGCAAGACAGTTGCTTCGGCATCATCAGCTTAGCCGTCTACTGCTGGACATAGGTCTCCCCCAAGCACCTCCACTTGAACCGGTTCTGTGCTTCCTGCATCCAGCGGATTTCTGGATTCGCTGTTGCTTAACAATAACTTATTATAATTACTGGTATTTAATTAGTTACATTGGGTTTGACTGTAAGCCGACCCCAACATCGTTGGGGAAAGGCTTGGCCGATGATGAAATTAATTAGAAGAGATTTTTTCAGTAAAAAAAAAAAAAACATTTTCCGCGCAATTTTCTTAATTTTTTCTTTCATAAAAACCTTCTGAAAAAAACAAAAAAACTAAAAAAAAAAATAGCGAAATCGGTCCAGCCGTTCACACACGTGATGCCGTAAAAAAGGGAAATAGGGATTCATTTTTATGTATTTAGACGTTTTAAATGCCCTTGTAGGTTTACAAGGGCATTTAGACGACGACATAAAAGCAAATAACAAATAAATTTCTTTCTATTTTCCGACTTTCCATTTTTCTTTTTCTTTCAATTTGAGCCCAATCCTTTAACTAGGAGTCTGACTCATCATGCCATCTCCTGCATCCACCGGGTTGCCGCATGATTAACCACCATGATTGCCGTCCAATAAAAAATGAAGGCCTAAACCGTTTTGAGTTCTACTTTCACGAAAGGTATTTTCTTTTCGAATAACGGAGGTATAACTTCAGTACATAAATTATCTTTACTCAATGTTTTAAGCAAGAACGCACTGAGTGGCAGAGCGGTTCCAAGTTTGTTTATAAATTTAACAAAAAGAAAAGTATGTCTCGGTCTTGCCCGACGGAACTTCATCAAAGTTTTCCTTTTACATTTATTTCTGTTTTTGAGATACAACCTTCAGGAAGAATTAGCTTAGGTATGTACGGGACGTAAATATTTTGTTTGCCAAATGCCTTTTGCTTGATTCGGACTCAGATGTAGTTTGGGGTCCAAAGCTGTATAATTATTGACGGGTGTTATCATCATCGTCATTTCAGCTGAAAAACGTGCACTGCTGGGCATAGGCCTCCCCTAAGCACCGGCACTTCGACCGGTTCTGTGCTTCCCGCATCCAACGGATTCCTGTGGCCTTAACCAGGTCGTCGGTTCACCTTGCGAGAGATCTTCCGACGCTACTTCTTCCGGTACGCAGTCGCCACTTCAGATTCTTTCGGCCCCATCGGCAATGTGTTCTGCGAGCAATGTGCCCTGCTCCCCGTGGGCAGGGCACATTGCTCGCAGAACGTTATCAAGACATTTATGGGTTAAGCATGTTATAATCATGTTTGATCAAAAGCGAATCAATGTCTAATGACCTTAAGCCCAGGCGCGCACTAGCGGTCAGGTCGCAGCGGCCATGCAGCGAGATTCATACATTAGTATGAAATCGCCATGGAGCACGCGCACCTGGCCGCACGCGGCCAGTGACCTCATCGACTATCTCGCTAGCCGCTGCGACCTGGCCGCTGCGGCCTGGCCGCTAGTGCGCGCCTGGGCTAAAAGTCTTATTTTACGTTCATATTACAGCTTATAGACCTCCAAAATTAACCGCAGCGACTAACTTACCAAATCTACTTCAAAAGCATGTAAAGTAGTATTAAAATCTTAGTTTCTTACGTCAAAGCCACGTGTTCAAAGCTGCATTACAAATTTCATAATGAATACAAGTTTGCTTAGTTCCCCCGGGTTCTGTACCGTCGCTTTGAGCGCAGTGCCACAGAATAGATAGCTACAGACGTAGACGGTCCATTCAACGACCGAAAATGCACACACCCGTTGACACGCTCTACTGTTCACTCTCTTTGTTTGCATGCCTAATATAAGGTAGATTGTACAAGGATCACGTATATTTAACTGCCACATCTTATTTAATATACCTGCAATCTATGAAAATACTTTTTTACTGTTCTTTACTTTACTTATTTACGTACGGCGAGTGCAAGCGCACTCGCGATTGACATTCATTTGAGATTGACGTACGTATGTGCCTATGTGTGTGTGAGCCTGTTTCCGCTCGATGCATGCAGCCAGTCTTCTGTACCTATTTATTCTCTGGCGCAGTGGTCTAGGAAACAACAGTTTACTTATTTAATTCTTTTGTACGTACACGTTAAGAAAATTGCTTCGGAGAAATCGTTGGCAAATGTTTACCGTCGCTGTGAAACTATTCAATGGAGGAAAAGGATGTTTTTTGAGTTGGTTTTGTTTGAGTTTTGAAAGGCTTTGTTTGTTTTTGTACCTTGTTAATAGTTTAGACTGAACTGATTCATTGTATAATAAACTAGCCTCTGCCCGCAATTTCGTTCGCGTGGAAGTCGTAAGTTACCACAATGTACTAAAAAAACAGCCACTTTTCCCGCCCGCGATTATTTTGTTCTCGCATAGTGTTCTTTCTGACTTTTTCGTTCCAGAGATTAGAGCGTTTCAACACACACACAAACAAACAAACAAACTCTTCAGCTTTCATCTTTATCTGCCCAGCCTTTTCCCAACTATGTTGGGGTCGGCTTCCAGTCTAACCGGATGCAGCTGAATACCAGTATTTTACATGGAGCAACTGCCTATCTGACCTCCACAACCTAGTTACTAGGTAACACGATACCCCTTGGTAAGACTAGTTATCAGATTTTTGGGCTTCTCACTACCCGTAACGACTGTCAAAGATCTACGAATGACAGCCGGGACCAATGGCTTAACGTGTGGTCTTAGTATGTAAAGATGGTCACCCATCCACGGACCAACCGCGGCAAGCGTAGCTTAACCTGATCGATCGACCCGTGTGGCTGTTATTACTTAGCCACAAGCCCCTCAAATTCTTCAGCTTTATTATATTATGTATTAGTATGGATTGTCCTATCCACTATCTTTTGTGAATGTTATTAAAACTTTAAAAGTCATTTTTTTATCTAAGCATCTGATCAAGTTCACTTTATTCAATATCTGTGTTATTTTCCTAATCCCACTTAGTACATTTTTTATGCTTATCCTCATTATTGAATTTTACGGGTTTTTACGGATTTAAGCGACAAAATCACTCTTACTACGGCTTACTCACAATAAAGGATTTTTTATTTTTTTTTGTAGTGAAAACTTCTTTAGTTGGGCATTTTTGAGATGGGACTAAACCCGCAGCCCGGAGTCTGGATTTGTGCCCGGTTGATGGCAATAGGCTCGCCCCCTATTACATGGGACTTAAACATAACTGGCGAAATGTGGGTGTACCTGCTACAGGTACACCTCTGCCCAACCCTTCGGGGAAACAAGGCGTGATGTTATGTTATGTTATGTTAATAAACCATTGATTTCGCGACACCATGACGACACCTAATTTTTGCAAACGCGATTGTGCTCTTTATTTATATTAAGTATCAGATCTATGTTCTATGCAAGTATTTTTATTTTTTTGGTATTGTAAACACGATTGTGCTCTTTATTTAGATAAGGTTATGGACCAATATTTTTCTTCCACCAAGGCGATCTTATTCAAGTTTTCAGTTCTGTTGGCACTCCCGGAGTGTCACAACTTTTTTTTTTAACTCTATTTGTCCTAATTCCTAGGTATCGTAAAAGAGGTTGTTGACCATGTCTGTATATCCCCTTGGCTTAGTTAAATGGAATATAAAAGTACGGTAAGGTTTTATTACCAACCTACTTATGTACCAAAAGCATTACGTAAACAACCTCTCACCTTATCAGTGGCGGGTTGTGAATTATGCCTGTCTTGTCACATGTCGTCGTGAAGCGACAACGTTGGATAAACGCGGTGGAAACAGCGAGACATTTCGCGTTGTGACTGATTGTGATTATTTGTGAGTACCTATATTGTAAATTAACGGATACTTATCAAGCACATTGACGGGATTTTAAACAGTTTATCCTAGTTTCTACTTATTATAATTATACCTATTATATTATATTAAATATATAATATAAATATTAAATTATGTTTACTTTATATTTTTATTTTATATTATAAACGCGAAAGTTTGTGAGGATGAATGGATGGATGTTTGTTGCTCTTTCACGCAAAAACTACTGAACGGATTTAGATGAAATTTGGCCTATAACCTGGATTAACACTTAGCATACTTTTTGTCCCAATATTCACACGGGATCGAGACTTATGCGGGTGAAACACTGGGACGCGGCTAGTTAAAAAAAAAAAAGGTAAGTGACATTGGCGTTTTCGTGACAATAAGTGAAGTGGAATCATGAGTTTTTTGGGCTGTTTATTTTATATTAATCGAATTTGATTAAGTATTTAACCGTATTTATTCGATTAATACTTATTAAAAAAAAAAAAAAAAACTTGTGTATTAATTACGCTTAAAAAAATTACCTTCTTTGTGGCAGTTAGGTAAAATGCCATATTTCCTTCTCAAGGTTTTCTTGGAACTGAAAATTATTTAAATCAACTGGTAGCTATACATTTCCAGTTTATGTTGATCTTGTATCGTATAGGAATTCCGTTCAATGCGCGGTCAGCTTATACTGGAAATGTATAGCTTGATGTGTAGCCATGTGTACCACATTCTCTCTGGCTCGGAAACAAATGCATTCTATTGTTCTGATTCAACTCCCTAGGATATGCTTGTGACAGCTAGAGTTATGAACTATCTCTATTACCATTATCTTGAAAATATGTGTTAAATTCAACAACATTATGCAAATAAGCATTCTTTATTTATTTTTAATTCCTAGTATTGTACTGTGGCTGTTTCGTGAGTTTTACTCATGAATTCATAATACAACGATGAATTTGATGAGAAATATTTGCACCTTTAAAATAACTACAAAATAATGACGTCTGTTTTTATCAGAAAATCTATTTATTCCATATTAGCGACCCGCCCCTGCTGTTTTTACAGATGTCCCCTTATTTCGCAGACAGAAATTTCATAGAATTTTGTTTCGCAGAAAATGTTTCATAGTTGGTCTTTGTATTTATATTTCGAATATTATTGTTTTAATGACTATTCGCTTAAATGAAACATATTTCACAGAAACACAATTCAATGAATTTTATAATCACATTTTTTTATTTAACAAACTTATCAAAGAGTAGATTTTTTTTTTTACGAATATTGTTTGTTCGGTGTATTTTTCCATAGTATTTTATTTCAACGAAACTGTAAAAATAGACGCTATGCTATCCATAATTTTATAAGGGTACATATTTGAACGTCGAAAATTAACTGTCGAATTAAAGTCGAATGAGAACTTAGGCTGCAAGAGCGAGCGAAGCGAGCTCGGGACTTGAAGCACCCCGACTCGGATAGGTTAGGTTGGAAGGGGATGGGCGGGGTCTTTAAACCCCGCCACCCCCTTCGTGGTTTTTTTTTTAAACCACTCAGAAATAGGAGCCCAGCCAAGCGGGGCTCCATCGACTGCACTGACTAAAAAAAATTGATTTACCCTATAAAATTATAAAATACCATACACTATTGAATATTTGTCGAATTAAATTAATTGAAACATTAAGAAACTGTCACTCGATAAAATGTTTTTCTTGGTACCTAATAAGTTTTATATTAACTTAACAATATGAGGATAAAGAATATTTCATTTGTTATTAGTGTATGATATGAATATGGAAACATAACATTTTATTTGTAACAAAAACCAATGATTTAAAATTAAAAGTAAGTATTCTGCGTATTGATTATTCTATGAAATGATAATAATATGAGAAAAACTTTATATGAAACGAAATTCTATGAAAATGAAAGCTATAAAACAACGTACAACCGTTTTCACGACTTTACAAAAGGACCGATTTTTATTATAATTATGTTGCGACACGTGTTTTACCTCTCAACGAAGCATCCTCAGGATGACGATGGACTTGTTGCGAACCCAAACACGGCGTGTTGCCACACCGACCGCTGAGCGCAGACTCAGCGGCTCAGTGGTCGGTGTGGCAACACGCCGTGTGCGGGCCTCGTTGAGAGGTGAAACACATGTCAATTTCTTTCAGAAGTTTTTTATGGCTCTTTAGAAATAGCTAAGCGGAACAGGTTACTAAATATATCCACGTCTATTGTAGTTTATTATGGATTTCCGCAAGGTCACGTCTGAATCAATTAACTATCTAATTTTCTTTTTGTTTATTTTCTTTTATATTTTTCTCCATTTGTTATCGAAAGTCTACCTCAATGTTTTTCACATTTTTTTCTTATAACATGCATAACAGTTGTTCTTATGTATGTAAGAAGGAAGCCACGTAGATAAACAATTAAATTTATTTGTTTTTGCGCACGTGTGAGGATAATTCGTTTTAGAGTATATAAGGACCGAGTTAATAATTTATAAGGAGAGATAAAACAAGGCATTTATTATGGAATACACCACGTAGGGCTTAAAATTAGGCTTTCTTAACATTGAATGACGCAGATATGTCATGAACCGGGCAGGGATTATGAAATGCAATAATTAATATCGTAACACCGAGTATTGAGTTTTAGATGTAAAAAAGTATTTGGAAACTTTCCAAATGCCTTTTTTACACCTAAAATGGTTACATTACAACATCAAATTCAGTGTTAAAATTGCAATTCATCTCGTAATATTCTAGTTCGCAAGTTAGCCACATTTCTTATTCTATATTGCCAAATTAATTAAAAAAGCGAAATATTTTTGACATCTATTTGCGACGTTGACCACTTTCAGAAAAAACGCTCTTAAAATCATTCAATAGGCTAGCGTAGACTTAGGGAGTTGTATTGCCCAACAAAACAAAAAGTTCAGCATAGGTATTCATAATATAGAATATATTGTAAGAAGTAAACATACTTCGTAGTTAAATTCAATTTGCTTGTTTATGAGCGCGTGCGGCATTTTAATCTTTATACGTGTTCCTTGTCAGCTCCACGCTTTGCTACGTTTTAGCGGCGCAGCTGTGGTCTGCCTATATGTACCCCGTATTTATAATTACAGCTTCCGTCTGCAGTAATTAGATATTTTTCATACTCATTTACAGATGCCGAGGGGAAATGATAATCATTTATTTGCTCAAACATGAGTACAATACTGAAGGATTAATGGTGGTGCAGTTTTATAAAGAAAAGAAAAGACTTGCTGTATTATAAGTATAATGTTATAGAAAAAGATCACGGTAACGAGCCTCACATAAAACGGAAGTGTCAAAGAGAAAAGCAGAGCCATCAGTGTCAAAAATGTGTACTAACAGGAATGCGTTCACAAATATTTAACACCCACCCCTGAACGCAAGCCCCATTTTTGCTAAACAATACAAATGTTTCTCAGAGGGAGTACCTTTGGTTAGAATATCTGCAATCATTTCACTGCCTTTACAGTAACAAAATTTAATATCACAATTATAAACATGCTGCTTGAGAAAATGATGTCTAATATCAATATGCTTTGTTCTGGGTAAATAACAATCATTTGTAGAGAGTTTTATAGCACTTTGACTATCACTAAAGATAATGAGAGGTTCATTCAGCTCACAGCCCAGCTCCCCGCTAAGCTGGCGCAACCATAGCGCCTCCTGTGTGGCTGATGACATGGCCATATACTCTGCCTCAGCTGTTGACAAGGCCACGGTCTGCTGTTTGCGTGATGACCATGAAATAGCACCTCCCTGTAACAGAAAAATATATCCAGTGCACGACTTGCGGTCGAGCACATCACCGGCCCAGTCTGCATCACAATATCCCATGATGCTCGTATTACCATCTTTGGTATATATGAGTTTGAGATCCTTAGTTCCCTGTAGGTACCTTAGCACTCTCTTTACTGCAGCTACATGTTCAGTCTTTGGTTCATTATTATATCTACTTAATGTGTTGACTGCGAATGCAATATCTGGCCTTGTGCCTTGAGCTATGTACAGTAAACAGCCAATGATCTGTCGATAAGGATAATCAGTTCTTGTTTCAGTCTTCATAATATCATGGCTGAATTTAATTGCGACTTCTATAGGTGTTTTTACAGCATTGCATTCCAACATTCCAAATCTATCCAAAACTTCACTTATATATTTCTTCTGTTCTAACATAATTGAGTTTCCATTTCTTGTTATATTAAACCCCAAACATTGACTTACTTTTCCCAAGTCTTTCATCTCAAAGTGTTGCATTAATTTATCCTTTAACATATTCTTCATGCTTTGTTGAGAAGTAAATATAAGTAGGTCATCAACCCACACAGCAATGTAAGTATTCTTTTCTGTATTGTAGTATACACAAGGGTCAGTCTTACATTGTTGCATTCCTATGGTTTGCAGCACATTGTTCAATTTTATGTTCCATAATCGACTAGCCTGCTTTAGGCCATATATGGATTTATTTAAATGACATACTTTGGATCCTTGCACATATAGTTCAGGCTGTACCATGTAGATATCAGTGTCTATTTCCCCTTGCAGGAATGCAGAGACAGCATCCATCTGCTCGATCTCTAAGTTATGTTTAGCGGCTAAACTAAGTAAAAAGCGTATAGTCTGATACCTCACTACAGGAGAGTAGATTTCATCGTAGTCAATGCCCTTCCTCTGGGCGAATCCTTTGATAACCAGCCTTGCCTTATAGCGAATAGTTTTTCCAGCCTGGTCAGTTTTTGTTTTAAA
Organism: Agrochola litura; assembly: GCA_949152395.1. Taxonomy (NCBI): domain Eukaryota; kingdom Metazoa; phylum Arthropoda; class Insecta; order Lepidoptera; family Noctuidae; genus Agrochola; species Agrochola litura. Next base: position 2,490,535 of record OX424490.1, read on the forward strand.
TACCCACTTTGACGGTAAAGCCCTTTTATTGGAAGGAAGATCTGTCAAGTTCCATGTGTTGTTCTTCATTAAGGAACTGTACTCTTCATCCATAGCTTCCTTCCATTGCACAGCATGTGGGGATGACAGGGCTTCTTCTATTGACTGTGGGTCAGACAGATTAGTGTAAAGGCAATACAAGCTATTCTCATTCTTTTGTTTGTCTATTTTATTACGTGGCCTCAGAGTAATATTACTGACATAATCCTGTGATTTACCTGCTTGTCTAGGAGGTTGGTAAGTCTCGTCTAAATCATCTGTGCCTGATTGATATTCACTAGAATCTTCATCTTGTGAATCAATTTTATATTGATTACCTGTGACTGTTGAACTACCTGATTTAATTGAATTTGACTGGCTTGGGCTGTCTTGGCTGATATCATCTTTAACTGATGACCTGGTGCTTTCTGAAGGCAAGCTCTCACCACAAATATCAACTGGAACATTGTTGTCACACAACATGTTATTATAAAATTTTTCATGAAAAATCACATCTCTACTCTTAATTATTTTGTTGCTTTTAGTGTCTAGTAAGCGGTACCCTTTACTATTATCACAGTATCCTACCAGTATCATTTTTATTGACTTTTTGTCCCATTTTTGCCTCTTCACTTTCGGAATGTGGACCATGGCATCAGAACCAAATATCCTAATATGGGACAGATTAGGTTTACGCCCATGCCACATTTCATATGGAGTCTTACTTCCTAGGCTCTTTGTGGGACAACGATTTGTGACGTAAGCAGCAGTAGCTACAGCTTCCGCCCAATATTTCTTTTCTAAATTTGCATAGAATAACATACACCGGGCACGCTCTACTAGAGTGCGGTTCATCCTCTCTGCTAAGCCATTGTGCTGTGGAGTATAGGGAGTTGACGTCTGATGGGTTATTCCATGATTAGACAAATAATTCTGAAAGTGATGATTGCAGTACTCTTTACCATTGTCCGTTCGGAGGGTTTTTATTTTCCTTTCAAGCTTAACTTCTACTTTTGCCTTAAAATCTTTGAAACTCTCCAGTGCACTAAGTTTGTCCTTCATTAGATATACATGAACCATCCGAGTGTAATCGTCAACAAATGTTAAAAAGTACTTCATACCTGAGCACGACTCGTTTTCCATTGGTCCACATAAATCCGAGTGAATGAGGTCCAGAGGCTGTGTAGCTCTAGATCCCACATTGTTGAATGGAAGTCTCGTCTGCTTACCCTCCGAACAATGTGTGCATCTGATGGTGTCATTTTTCCCTTCACTCAGAGTCACTCCCTCAGCACAGGCAGACAGCTTATTTATATCTGAAACATTTAGATGAGCCATCCGCAGATGCCATAAATAGGTGTTGTTGACTTTTTCATTATCAGATATTAAGTGGGCAGTCTCAGAATGATTTACTATGTTTAGTACATAAAGTTTATTATTGAGTGTTGCTGAACAAATAACTTTCTTATTTCCATCATAAATATAGCAACCTTTGTCATTGAATGTTATTTTGTAGCCACCTTTAACTATACTACTAACAGAGAGTAAATTGGCTGCTAAACCAGGGACATAAAGAACATTTTTCACCTGAATAATTCCTTCGGGTAAACTAATGTTGATAGATTCAACACCATCTACTGACAACGGCTCTCTGTTGGCTACCGTTATACTCTTCACTGGTGGTTTGGTGACGTTGTACATCCATTCTCGTTTTCCAGACATGTGCATAGACGCACCTGAGTCTACAAACCATCTGTCACTAAGTCCATCCAATGTAGCTGAAAATGCTGCAACAAAATTTGTACTGTCTCCATTTTTATGCTGTTTGTTTGTTGTTTTCTTGCTTTTGCAGAACTTTGCATAGTGGCCATGCTTGTTGCAGTTGTAACACCTCGGTCCCTTTGGTTTATCGGGATGTTGATTATTCTGCGTCTTCTTAGAGTTTGTGTATAGGGCTGCACTTGAATCTGTTGACTTTACTTCTTGTAGCAGCTTCGTTTTGACCATGTCAGCGCTAATCTGTACACCTGAACTCTCTAGCCCCATTATCATGGGCGCATATACATCTGGAAGACCTGCAAGCATTAGCGTCCCGAGCCACTCTTCATTAACTTCAAAGTTTATATTTCTTAGTTTGTGCGCGGTTGTCATTATTTTGTTCACGTAGTCCTCGACATTATTGCTTGATTCGAGTGATGTGTTAACTAAATCCTTCAACAGACCTACTTTTCTTGTTAGTCCATTGTCATCGAAGGCCCTTTTTAGGTTATTCCAAACCTCTCGTGCGGTCTTGCAATCTTGCACGTGTACGTAATTTTGAGGATCAATCAGCAGAATCAATTTTGATTTCGCCTTAATATCCTTTTTAGGATCAACCGCGCCGTCTGAACTAGGCTCCACGCACTCCCAAAGGTCCTCGTGCTCCAGATATGTTCTTACACTGAACTTCCATGTCGCGAAGTTTTCACGACCAGTGAGTTTCTCTAAATTAAACATATATGAGCCCATCTTATTTTCTTTCTGAGTAGGTCCTGAGAATATTTTTCCAATTGCCGACTTTCGCACGTGTAGGTAAATGAAAAAATTCTTAACCTTACTATTTTACCGGTACACTTTTATTTCCTGATTTTCTTCACGATCTTTATAACCGATTGCGAACCACGCTCTGCTACCATGAAGGATTAATGGTGGTGCAGTTTTATAAAGAAAAGAAAAGACTTGCTGTATTATAAGTATAATGTTATAGAAAAAGATCACGGTAACGAGCCTCACATAAAACGGAAGTGTCAAAGAGAAAAGCAGAGCCATCAGTGTCAAAAATGTGTACTAACAGGAATGCGTTCACAAATATTTAACAAATACCTATTTAGGGTGACTGGTAATTAGTGAACGATACTTCAACACGTGACTTTATTCATAATTATGAACAACTTTTACTATAAAACCAAACTTGAAATCGGGAAAAAAAAATCAGCTGTTCCCTACAGTTATGTTCGCATAACTCGTCAAAATGTAGGGAACAGGTGATTTTTTTTCACCCAATATAAATAATTATGTTAGGTACCGTAAGATTGTGAGAACCGTTAGTAATTCTATTGGTATTATTTCCGTTTTATAAACTGTCGAGAAATTGTGAACTGAGGTTAAGTTAGAACTGTGACCAACGGGCGAGCGCTACTTCCAAGTTGCTCGCAGCCAGGCAGGGTATTTAGTATTAGTGCCAGGTGCGTTACGTCGCAAGCAAGTTTGATACCAGTTCACAATTTGTCGGTTTCTCATGGATAGATTATAAACTATCGAAAACTAATGCGATAAATTATAAATGGTTTGTTGCAGTTCACAAAAAAGTTTATAATCTAACGGAAATAATACCGATATATTATAAACTAAGATGTTCATAATTATACGGTGACAAATACAACACTAATTGTTAGTAGAGATGTAAGTGAAGATAAAAACAGATCATCACGTTTGCAAAACAAAGCATCAGCTGTTTCATACATTTCATCGTGTTAGTAAAACTATAAATATACAAAGTGGCAGGGACATCGACGCGAAAACTGAAACCATGGATTCAGTACATAATTCTGAACCCCCCTGCGTTGAAATTATTCGTCGGTTATTTAAAAAAAAATCAGCTGTTTCATAGAAAAGTGCTATACCTACGCGGTCAAAATGTATGGAACAGCAGATTTTGTTTTAAATAACCGACGAAAAATTTCAACGTAGTGGGGTTCAGAATCATGTACTGAATCCATGGTTTCAGTTTTCGCGTCGATGTCCCTGCCATCCCGTATATCGTCAAAATACTTAACGCTATATAAATAATATGGCGGTTAAGTAATTTTGCCTTTCCAGTGACGATATATACAGGGCGTCCCAAAGTTATGGGACATGAAGGGAAAGTACCTTAAATATCGTAGATAGGGTATTTTGCTGAAAGAAGACATTATGTTATTTTTAAAAGTTAGTAATTCTGCATTCAAAGATTTTCTAAAAATTACTTGCCTCGTCTGGGAATCGAACCGACTTAAATGTAAAAAAAAAACACCCCTACTTTTATGATGCCAATCGAAAGAATGGCCAAAAAATAATAACTCTTCTTAAGTAACATAGTATTTTAAAAGAAAGGAACAGCGTGAAATTAATCATTTTAATCAAATTAAAAACATACATGAAACTGCCGTTGTCAATTAAGTGGGTATTTTTTTTGTAAATTAATTAATTAAATGCTCAAAATGTGATCCCTCTTGTCTTACGCAAATCGCCAATCTTTTAATGAGTCCGCTGCAGCTGGCCGCTGTTTTCTTATCATTTTATGGTGAATACTCGATATGATATGGCACAATTCTGTTTGTAACTCGCCCGTTCTCGTATCGTTTTTTGTATAGCAAAATAAGAAATCTAATGGTGTAAGGTCCGGGGATCTGGCCGGCCATCTAATCGGTCCATTCGTACCAATCCATGTCCCATAATTTTGGGACGATATTAGATTTCTTCTTTTGGGGATACGTGAAAGATATGCTATACAAAAAACGATACGAGAACGGGCGAGTTACAAACAGAATTGTGATAAGAAAATCAACAGGCAGCGGACTCATTAAAAGATTGGCGATTTGCGTAAGACAAGAGGGATCACATTTTGAGCATTTAATTAATTAATTTACAAAAAAAATACCCACTTAATTGACTACGGCAGTTTCATGTATGTTTTTAATTTGATTAAAATGATTAATTTCACGCTGTTCCTTTCTTTTAAAATACTATGTTACTTAAGAAGAGTTATTATTTTTTGGCCATTCTTTCGATTGGTATCATAAAAGTAGGGGTGTTTTTTTTTACATTTAAGTCGGTTCGATTCCCAGACGAGGCAAGTAATTTTTAGAAAATCTTTGAATGCAGAATTACTAACTTTTAAAAATAACATAATGTCTTCTTTCAGCAAAATACCCTATCTACGATATTTAAGGTACTTTCCCTTCATGTCCCATAACTTTGGGACGCCCTGTATATACTATATCTAAATATATAAAATTCTCGTGTCACAGTGTTAGTTGCCATACTCCTCCGAAACGGCTTGATCGATTTTTTTGAAATTTTATATTTATGTATCTATATTTGGTAAGTCTGAGAATCGGTTGTAATCTATTTTCATACCTCTAAGTGATAAGGGTGGTCCCACCCCAAACATTTATATGGCAAAACAACGTTTGCCGGGTCAGCTAGTATATGTGTATATATTAATATTATAAATACGAAAGTGAGTTTGTTTGTTACGCTTTCACGCTAAAACGGCTGAACGGATTTGAATGAAATTTGGCACATTTGTAGACCATGACCCGGAGAAGGACATACAAAATACAAAATAGTTTATTGTGCCGAAAAGAAAATTACATTACATTTTAACGTGTTTGGAGCCTCCTTTTAGGCAAACAATGCCTGTATTAGAAGGCTCCGCTCTTTCACAACATTGTAACACATTTATGGGTAACTATATAATGTAAGTACATTTTTCTGTAGCTTAAATTTACTAATCTTAAGAAAATAAAAAAAATAAAATAAAAATCTATAAGCAAAGTTGCAATTTAAATTTATGAAGCCTAGTTAGTGCATATGATGTAGTGTATAGTGTGGTGTGGTGTGGTGTGGTATGGTGTGGTGTAGTGTAGTGTAGTGTGGTGTAGTGTAGTGTAGTGTGGTGTGTTGTGGTGTAGTGTAGTGTGGTGTAGTGTGGTGTGATGTGGTGTGGTGTAGTGTGGTGTTTGTGGTGTGGTGTGTGTGGTGTGTATGATGAGGTGTGTGGTGTGTGCGAAGTGGTGTGTGGTGTGGTATGGTGTGTGGGTGTGTGGTGTTCTCAGTTATGGTATATATAAATACATAGAATACCTTTTATTCCGATATTCCTACGGAATCGAGACTTAGGGCACAGCTAGTATTTCATATTTCAGAGTTGGTTCCATAATATAAGTACACTTTACTTTTCATGAGTATATTCCCTGAAACTTAGTCCCTCGATAACCTAACACTTTATAAGGTACGTAGAGGACCATTAACGTGAACAATAAATCTTGATCCATGCGTCTTACTTTTGATTTGTGACGCCAAAGACCTCTGTCACTTCAGCAGATACCCAATAAAACCTGGCTCAGATACGTAGATTGTAAAAATAAGATTGGGAACGTTGTCTGTTCCACAGTTCGCCGACACACTTCACGCTGGTTGGCTCGAAGAACCAGAAGATAGCGATTTGGTAAATAAGTAACTAGAAACTTTTAGGTTTTATGACTGAAAATGTTTATAGAAATAGTTAGAATACTGTTTACTGCAAACTAAATAAAGGAAAAACTTTTTACAAAAAAAAAAACCGACTTCCAAAAAAAAACACTACAAAGTGAAAAATTACTTTAATTTCGGAAGTCGGTGTCTTTGGTTTTGAATTTTCGTTTTTTGCCACCGACTTCCGAAATTAAAGTAATTTTTCACTTTGTAGTGTTCTTTTTGGAAGTCAGTTGTTTTTTTTTGTAATTTTTTTTTATTTTTTACTTTTTAGCTGTGGTATTTAACCCACACAAATTCGAATACCACTACTTGCTATGTAAATAACAGTGAGAGGAACTTAACATATCATCCACATACTAAGTGGGAAAAAATACGTATTATTGAAGCTAACTCAAAACTACCCAAGCATATGGGACCACCTCTGAAGTATTACCTACCAAACAAAAAAGAATTGGCCGAGTTATCGCGTAACAAATATACAAAAAAAAAAAAAATATACAGTTGAATTGAGAACCTCCTCCTTTTGGAAGTCGGTTAAAAAAGCAGAAGGCTGTTGTTTCTTTATACATTTTACTGTGTGTTCATAAATAATTAGATTATAGGGGTATGAGGAACAGGGTGTAAAGTTCGCTCATCCTCTATAGAAAAGGGAGGATCCTCCGACCAGACGGGTGATATGTCTGGTGGGCTTACTACCCGACGACCGATATCGGGACTTTGTATATATGTTAGTCGCGTGGTAAACTCTGCTTGCGCGATGCGGGATTTTTGCGTGACGGCAGTGTGGTGTTTAGGCCACAAGATAAATAAATTAGCAGGAAAGAGAGAGAGCGGACGAATCAGATTGTGAAAGTTAGTATAAAGTCAATACTTTCACACAATACGGCAAAAGACCGTCACCAAACATGTGAGTAAATGTTCTATGGCATGATGTCAGAACCAATCGCTACATATTTGTATTGGTTCATTACTGAAATGGGAACAGTATGAAGTTATCATGTCGTAACGTCTTCCAGTATAACAGTGGCAAGATCAATCAACAATGCGTTAGGACTAACCAGCTCATAGTCCTGTTGTCTAAGAACGTACCTAATCTATAGCAATGTAATACAAACATATCTTAATTTACGTTTCATAATGTTAACAAGATCTTATATTGGCTTAAAGCTAAGGGCGCTTTCAATTTAGACGTTTCGTGTCGGACCGTTGCGGTGCCGAAGCGGTGCGTTTGTCGTATTGCGCACGGATGGTCGTTTGTTTTCACACAAAGCGCGCGGTACGGCAACAGTGGGGCGTCGGTACCGCGAACGCTCGACAACAGGACGGCAATGTCGCAAACTCCACGTGTTCATTTCGTCAGAGTCCATGGCTTAACTGTTGTTAAATATATTTAAAACATCACTAGCATACAAACGCACGGCAGTCAGATACGCTTTCAATTTAGGCGTTTGGTATCGGACTGCTACCGTACTGCAGCGGTCCGGCAGCGGGCTATAACCAGCGGCACGGTAAACGTGCGGCAGCGGTCCGACACGAAACGTCTAAATTGAAAGCGCCCTTAGGTACAATTAAGGACCTTGAAGGGCACAGTAAGAAGTAAAAAACAAAGCGAAACAATAAAAAAATTTAAGATATTAATAGTTATTAATACTAAACATAACATAACATCACGCCTGTATTCCCGAAAGGTAAGCCAGAGGTGTACCCGATAGTACACCCACATTCCGCCAGTTATGTTTAAGTCCCATGTAATAGGGGGCGAGCCTATTGCCATCAACCGGGCACAAATCGAGACTCTGGGTGCTATTAAGAAATTCCTGATGAAAAAACCCAATAACTATTTGCCCAACCTAGGAATGCTCAGCAGTAGCGTTTGCGAGTACTAGACTAACGAGGAAGGCAATATTATTAATATTATACTTCATAAATATTACGACCTTCATGAATATTACATACTGAGACTCCTCCGTGCCTAGGATAGCACGTTAAGCCGTTGGTCACGGCTGTCATTCGTGGATCTTTGACAGTCGTTACGGGTCGTCAGAAGCCCGAAAGTCTGACAACCAGACTTACCAAATTGTATCGAATTACCCAGTTACTGGGTTGTGTAGGCCAAATACGCAGTCGCTCTATATAAAATATTGGTATTCAGCTGCATCCGGTTGGACTGGAAGCCGACCCCAACATAGTTGGGAAAAGGCTAGGCAGATTGATAGACTACATAAATATCTCGAAGAAACATCCATGTAGCTAGTCCGCTACAGCCTCTGCCTTTCTCCCCTCCCATCCGAAACGTGAACACAATATAATGAGGGAGTGGAGCTTCAGAGAGCAAAGTTTGGAGCGGACTCAAAAGTGCTCCCAGTAATTTTTCCTGCTTGATTTAAAACGATCGCATTGTTACAGAGTTTTGGTTGTCCATTCTTGTTCACAATTGTGTTTTGTAGTTGCTATAATGGTCTTTTATCAAACATTTTAGAGCAAGAAGGACAGCAACATGTGAAGGAAATAAAGTTCTAAGTATTTTTTTGTAACATAAGAGTACTTACTAGTTGATAAATTAAAAGCCTTTTCTTAAAAAAAAAAAAAATATGTGTAGCTACAGTGTGTAGTTTATTCTTATATCTTGGTAAATATACAGCAGCGTCAGTGCCGTAAGCGAGAAGAGAATACAATTATTTCTTGCTATTCAATATGGAACGACAACCACCCTAGTCTCTCATTATATCATGAAGTTCTTTCATTAGTCCACCAGACTAATGATAGAACTTCATGATATAATTTAAAATGATTGTTGATCAGCCTACTTAATATCTAAGGTCCTTAAAAAAACCTAAATCTCATTTCAATTGTAAATGCCAATCTTCTTCTTATTTTGCGGTTAGTGACGGTTAGTCAGAGGCCCATGGGCGGCTTTAAAACTCTGACACCAACCTGGTGTCAGAGTTTTAAAGCCGCCCATGGGCCTCTGACTTGGCTTGCGTCGAGAAATATTTCTCAGGCTTGCCGGTTTCCTCACGATGTTTTACTTCACCGTTTTTGAAGCAAGTGATAATTATACAATACGCACATGAATCCGAAAAGTCAGAGGTGCGTGCCTTGGGTTCGAACTTAAGACCTATGACGAAAAAAATATACATGATAAATGCCAATAAAATCCCAGCTTAAAATATGAAATTTCTTTAAACGTTAGAAAGGTTAGAAGGAAATGTTGGGATTAAACATTTCCTTCTAACCTTCTAAATTACTCGATTCAATAATAAATACATCAAAAGTTCCCAAGCAATATGGCGGCCCTAGAAATGCATGAAATGAAACATGTATGAAAAGTATCGCACAAAGGAATTGCCTTAATGCGTGAAGCACTAGCCGCGCCGGTACCGTATAATATTCTGCTAAGATGCTACCACGAGGAAATTGTCGGGGTAAGTGGAGGATTTTGAAGTAAAACGGTAAAATATAGATGTTTTAGAAGAAATTGGTTCTTGTAGTATTGGTCCTGGTAATAGGACCTCTTTTAAATTAAATCTTTATGATGCATGAGTGGGGTTCATTAGTGGTATTTCGTTTTAAAATTTGCCATTCAGTACGACATAGATTATTTAGTGGATGAAACAATCGGAAATGGATGTTTTCGCCGAACCGTTCCAACGTCAAACGTACGTTTTCAGATCCTTTTGTTTACTTTTCTATATGATATGAAAAAAGTAAGTTCAAAAACTAAAACCCGACCACTGAAAAATCACTCGCTAAAAACTATTAAACAAGAAAATATTTCAGACAGAAATCAAGACAAAGGTAAATAATTGTTCAAGGTAAAGCCGAGGTCGCATGCCATTATAATTTTATAGGTGCACAGGCATGCGACCACGGCTTTACCTTGACCATTTTTGTCCGGTAGTTTAGAAGTTATGAGGTAACACATGAACATACATACATATATTCATACATACCGGTCAAAATCATAACCCTCCATTTTGCTTCGCCGTAGTCGGGTAAAAATAAGGGAGTGAATGATAGTGTGACGGTTGACAGGGGAGAGTGGAAAAAGAAAACGTGGTGCGCCAACCCCACGTACCATGGGACAAGGACAGGAAGATGATGATTGTTTACTTTGTCATCAGACTAGAATTATTTTTTGTAAATTTTGACGTTCAAAAGTGCCTTTTTGTGCCTAATTGAAATAAATTATTTGACTTTGATACTTTCGGAACAGATAATGGAACTGACCATTGGAATTCGAAAAACCATTCCTATATCTTTCCAATCATACAGAAACTAGTCGTACACTAAATACATTGCCTGTTTAATGTTAATATACACCGAACTTGGTAATTATCCTCCGGTAGTTAGTTGGAGCGACCGATGCCTTCAATTGCTTTGTGGTGCCTTTTAATCTAACTAGCGTCGCCACTAAGAATGGTTCGTGCAGACAGAATGTCTAATTGTTCACATTTATGTGCGAGGTACTTATACTGGTAAGGAATATATTTATTTCCTACAAATATATTCCTTTACTTACTCGTACCTTGATAGACATAGAAAACTCTATTTTAGCCACACAATATAATTACTAATGTAAATGTTAAAAATTACTTCGGTCGACACAATGGGCGGTGTTATCGCTAAAACCTATCTTACAGCCAGATCATAAATTCTCTAAAATTGCCATTAATTGATGTCATCAGTCCGATCTAGTTTCATCCACCATCACCATTTTAGTTTAAAAAGATTCACAGTAATCTATAACATAGCTGAATATTTCGCTTCATTCCCAACAACCCGTTCAACTTCAAACACTGTTAGTACAGACCACAGTCGGTCTGCTAAGCTAACAGTGAATCATATCTGTCCACACCTTTAAAAGCAATACGACACACACGTAAATCAGAATCACACCTCTCTCGCTTGCAACCTCACAAATACAGCCACCCGTACAGGCAACAATTGACGCTCGATATGTTTGGCAACGTTGCACGACATTGCACGATGTCGCCAGAGGACGCGAAATATAGGCGTCTCTTCAAATTGATGGGTGATGAAACTTAATGTACGTCTGGCACACTCTTGCAATGAGGGTTGCTATATCTTAGAATTTTGACAGGATTGCGGCCGGATTTTGGAAATTTCAGGATTTTTCGATTTTTCTATATAATACATACAATTTTTAGATATTTTGTAAGAAAGTTGAAATCAACAAACCACCTTTGAATAATATCACAAATCAACGTAATTAAATTGTGTGGAGTTGTAAATTAGGTACGTTTGCGACAAAACCTTAGGGCTTTTCAAGTACCATAGACTCCTAATAATAATATTATGTACACACACAGTCACGATAATTAACATTACGTACAAATTGATAAATAAAAAAATTGTTGGATTAAATTGTTCGTCATAAATTAAAATTACACTAAAGCTATTTGTCCGGACTTTTAAATTTTCCATGTGGTACTTGCAATCAGCCAAATCACTTTCTGGGTAACATTTTGACCATGGTTTATTGAGCTATTCTAGTTTGTGTTGATATGTGAGAAGTAGAAGCAAATCAATTAAATGTCATATTGCGTTTCGTTGTAACATACCTGGCTTAAACCCTCTACTATAGTGCATTACTGTCGCGGCCTGCAACATGGGCATTGATAGACGATGGTGAAAATGTGGGCCGAGGCGAAGCCAACGCACAAGCCAAGGCCAAGGCTTGTATAGTACTTTTCTCAAATAATGCGCGGAAATTAAAACTACATAAGTAAACTAAGTATAAATTCCAGAATCAATGACGAACAACAAAAATTTTTCATGTGCCAATATATTAATTTGTTTCTTACTTAGTTTTAACTGTTCTATTTGCAAGTTAAATCGAAAAAAAAAATGTTATTTTTCGATTTTTTTAGTTGTCATGTGGCGAAGTAAAACGTTCGTTCCATTTTTAAATTACATGACAGGTATGAGTTTTCATATAATATGAGTGATTTATTCGGCCGCTAAACACACGACAAACATGGATTTTCATAGTAACATTGACGGCCACCTACTCGCAAGTATTTGACCAGTACAGAATTTTCGATTTATCTCGAAGAAGGTAGTGGAGGGAATGTTCTAATTTCCAAGCATGTTGAGAAAAAACTGTTGAAATGAGTAGGTAAGGGTGTGTGTGAGTCAGGGTATAATTAACAGAAATCGTGTACGTATTAACTTGTGCTACAAAGTAAGCAATCCATTTCCTCATAAGCCCGGCCCAGTTACCATCATTAGTTCGTGCTCATATGAGAGAAATAATAGCAGATCAATGTCATATTGCACAATAGGTGATTGTTGCTAACTTACCTGGCTTAAACGCCCTAGTAAATCACTTTCTAACATTGTGGCAAGTGCCTCCGCTACCCTGTCACACCAAGGTAAGTTCAAACAAAATTTAATTGCCCCTCTATTTCACAAACAACCGTTCGAATCGAAACCAATTATCGTTTTCGCGTTCGAATATCGAAAGTTCGTAGCAGGTGCGCGTAACGTCTCGGCTTGAGGAAGAGGAGGTAGCGGGCAGGTACCTCGGAGGTTATAGGTACCGTTTGTACCCTTAAAGTGGGTAAACGTATGAGAAGGGCCCGAGGAGTGATGCTGTGTTCTTTTCTTTGGGATGCAATAAGATATAACATACATATATACATACAGTCTTATGTCTTGACTCTCACAAGTGTAGGCAGAATCTGTGGCGGCATCTACATCGCCACATGCAAACTACACATCAAAGATCTGACGTCACACAAAATCCTGACGCGACACAAATACTTCATCGCGCAATTAGAGTTTACCGCGCGATCGACAGATATACAAGATCCCGACTTCAACCGTTGGGCAGTTGCCCGCCAAACACATCACCCGTCTGGTCGGAGGATCCTCCCTTTTCTATAGAGGATGAGTGGACTTTACACACTGTTCCTCATACCCCTAAAAATCTATTAAACGTCTTTTGCTTCTTCGATGTTAAAACTTGTATTGTCGAATATGTGCGCCTATTGCGAGAACAGCTGACCAATTGATATTTTTGAAGGATTTTATCTACCCACTTAAGCATTAGAACAACAATATCTAGCAAGCCATTTTAGGGTTCAACCGTTTGCCAAATTCTGCTTATGTCAATATCTCCCTTGACCGTTCCCTCAAGAGATTGTTGGAGTGACAGTATCCAGTACAGGACGCATAAAGCTGAAATGTTGCTAGTTTCCGGTATTACATACATGCATAAAATCACGCCTTCCCCCCATGGGGCAAAAACTATAGAACGCCACTGCTACTATCCTTACATAGTCCTTTTGCTTCGTTTCCGTTCATATATCTGGCCATACACAGACGCCGGATGCGAGTACATACGCACCTGACCTTTCTGAAGAACATTACCAATAATGTCACTATAATATGTCCGTCTAGGGCGTCCCCTCTCGGCGTTTCCACTCTGCCTTGCCAATACCTTTTGTTAGTGTCCGCTATTAGTACATAAATTATACCACATTTATAGCCGTCGGTGTCGGCATATAAATCACGATTGGCCAGGCTGGCCGAGTCATTAGTGGGCGACCGCGGTACCAAGTCGGATTGAATTGTGACCGTGTTTAGCGTCTACACTAGCTATCCGCCTACCCGGCTTCAGTTAGTAGTTGTTGTTAATACGCGTCTCGAGGTATGTGTGGTTTGTATTGTTTTAATTGGATGGCCGAGTTATGTATTAGTAGGTGCGTATTAAGACAATTTTGATGACAAGACTTCTTAAACAGAGAAGGTACGAGCATTGATGACTAAGAATGCTCACTGCGAGTTAAAGATTCAAGTCATCATTTTATTTATTTATTTACTTGAAGTGAATGCCTATCTAACCTCCACAACCTAGTTACTAGGTAACACGATACCCCTTAGTAAGACTGATTGTCAGACTTGGGCTTCTAACTATCCGTAACGACTGTCAAAGATCTACAAATGACAGCCGGGACCAACGGCTTAACGTGCTTTCCGAGGCACGGAGGGGTCTTGGTATGTAAAGATGGTAACCCATTAACGGACCAACCGCAGCAACCGTAGCTTAACCTGATCGATCGACACGTGCGGCTGTTATTACTTAGCCACAAGCCCCTAACGCGTTAACGATTCAAGTACCTACTTATATAAGTTCAGGTCAGAATGTTTTCATTCCAACAAAAAACATTGGCACTCCGGGAGTGCAACTTGAACAATTTTATCATGCAGAAAAATATCGCGCGTTGATGTCTTTTTAATGGTCAAAAGCTGGTGTCGGTAACAGTGTCACGAGTTCAATTATTTTGTCCCATCTCAAAAATGCACAACGCGCCTAAAGAAGTTTTCACTTCAAAAATCTTCTTTACATGTCGACATGACTTTACCAGAATAGTGACCAGCGAAAGCAGGTCAGGAGGTTGGTAGCCCAGCTGACTGCCCAAGATTTGTCAGAAGAACGCTTAGCTTTAAGAGTAACGGTACTAAACCGTTACTCTGATAGACTCTTACAGCTTACCAAAATAAATCAACCTTATCCTCTCCAAAACAGATTCAGCCATACTTTAAAGCGAGAAAAGCAGGATCAAGACAGAGACAGCATGATTGCATGTCATTGACAATACAAACTCAATAACTCAATGGTGTCCGGCTAAGCCGCTTACTGCATAGACCGGGATTTGTAACGCGCAGTGGGACAAAACGGTGCAGTTCCATTCATAGTATTTTTTGGAGTTTTAAAGTGGTGTTAAATTAAGCTTTTTTGGACTATGGTTTTTGGTCTGATTAACTGGATTTGGAGCAAAGTTGGACAAAATGGTGCAGTTTCTTGGATAATTGTAAAAAAACCTCAAATAGCACTTCAATGGCCCGCTTCACGACCAGTTTCCTCACGACGTTTTCCTTCACCGGTTTTGAAGCAAGTGATAATTATATAATACGCACATGAAACCGAAAAGTCTGAGGTGCGTGACTTTTTTTTTTGTGTGGGAAATTATCAAATAACTTCTCCCGCTCTGGGCGGAGCGCGTTTCAGACTCTTACTGACTAAAACTCACCCGTGTTCCTTCAGTTGTCATATTTCCAGGGGCCACGGTATCCCTTTCGGACTTTCCCGCGACCTCGGCAGGCATCGGCTCTAGCGGAACCCGTCAGTTCTGCTGACATCTCTTTGAGAGGCGCGTGGAACACAACGCGCCGTCGACCCGGAGAGGTGCGTGCCTTGGGTTAGAAACCGGCATGCCTGAGAGATATTTCTTGACGGCATGTGAAGCCAAGTCAGAGGCCCATGGGCGGCTTTAAAACTCTGACACCAGGTTTGTCTCCATTAACCACACGAAAAGAAGAAGAATCTATACCATGATTTCAAAACAAAAAATTCTCTTTCATTTTTAATTTACGTGGTAAGTAGTGTCTATCTGAATACTGAAACAAAAAACAGGTCATAAATTAGTAATTACTATCCAAGACATTATACTTAGGTATGTGCAGTAGTCGGGCCACAAGCACATGAAGTTTGTCATCCTCGTCAACATTCTGAATTCACCCACTGCTGAGTGCTCTCGATTGCAATATCCATATTGCTGAACCAGTCTCATCGGGGATATACCTGCAATGGCAATAATGTCAGGGTCATACACTCCTAAATCCAGTTCTTTAAAGCCACTCGATCGCAGTCATTTCCACGCCTATCACACAAAGTTACAACCAAATAAAACCTAATCAACACCCTAAACAATTGATTAAATCGGTATCTGATATATCTACAAGTTTCCTCAACAAAGTTCTCCAGTATTGGGTCAATGTACCGACACATTTGCTCTAACTACGTCAAATTACGAGCAAAGGGTTCCGTTGCGCGCTTCGATCTAATTGCGACTTCGTGACTGCTCCTACCCTCTTCCATTAGCACCTCGTACTAGGGAACCCTGTTATGGAATAATATTTCGATGTTCGCAGTATCCACTGATGCTTTTGATCCGAACGTCAGTGTTTCACACGATGGTTGAGAAGCAATGGATTAGACTTGAGTTATACAGATAAAATTCTCGTCGTATCTCGATAACAGCACGTAGGAATCGTTAAAAGTCTAGACACAGGGTGATTCAATTTCTTATTTACGTTGATTTCTATATATAAATGGCATTTCAAATGTTGTGACTTATTCGTTTGCCTTTAATAAGAATCATGTTCAGATTACTTGAGTTTGAACTGATATCTAATTTTTGTGAGTATTTTTTGGATTAAGTTTCTCATTCGAGTGTTTATTGAGTTTGTTAAATTGGTTTGGGACTGTGCAATTGAATTTTATTCTGTGAATAGGAACATTAAACCCAATAACATATACTGCGGCCTCGATGTAAAATGATATTTCTTACGTGATAGTTGCAGGAATAGTCTTCGATAAAAAAGTATGCTCTGGCAAATTTTTCTTTGTATTTAGGTTTATTTTTTCAAGCTTCAAATCTTAAGAGGTCCAATGGTCATCGCGGCCTTACAAAACCAACCTTCGAAAATCCTTGAAAGTCCAAAAACAAGGTAACTTGCCACTGAGTTAGTGATTGAGGAGATTAACAAGATGAACAGTGCTATAACCTGGCTAATGTCCCAATGGATTCGGACTTTGGTCCCGGGAAAATATTGTGTCAGCTCACTTCGCACCTACCTTGGGGATATCTTTGGTGAACCTAATGGACTGGTCGTGATAATAATTTATTATTATTTTATTGATGTACAGTGTTGGCATTTTTGGTATAACTATCGACTACTTGCATTTTTTTTGTAAGGTTATCATCATTATTTTGTTACAATATTATTACATTATAATTATTCAATGTGTTCATTCGTTCAGTAGATGGCATTGCACACGCGAAGGAGGCGGCATAAGGCGTGGGCGACGTGGGCCATCGCCTAGGGCCTCGCGGTCCGAGGGCCTCGCACCTCGAAGGTTTAAGGCTTGTGCAGACCAGCGCGACACGCGACGCGACACAAAGGCACCTCTCGTCGCGTGACGAGCGGTGCCTTTGTGTCGCGTCGCGTGTCGCGCCTGTTTGAAAGAGCCTTTATGCGTAGCGTCGAAAAAATTTTACTCGTACTTTAACGATAAATATATTGGACATGAACCCTAACAATGAGGGTTCACGGCACTGAACGTGTTTAAAAAAAACGTGTGGCACTCGGGCACTTCCGCGGTAAAGCTATTGCATAACATTTGTAACCTCCATACTTCCTATTTGTCAACGCTACACTTGGGATGATGACGTGATGACATAAAACAAAAACTACGTTCCCATGAGAACATCACGTTGTCGTGGGAACCGTCATTACATTATCTTAAACAGTCGAGATTTAGACGACACTTCTACAATTACATTCAACCAAGTTTAAAACAGACTTCGCTCATAGCTGAGAGAAACTAATGTAACTTTCTTAGCACAAAGTTGAAACAGAAAAAGTGTCTGTCTCGCAGGATGAGAAGCATAAAGCTATATATAGTAAGGGCTTTTCCACACGGGTTGTCGGATGAATCGACTTTTTACCGACAACTTTCGATTTTGATGCACGGAACGTAACGTAAGAACAAATCTTTGAGACTTGCAACGAGCAACCAAGGGAAAGTTGAAGGTCGGTTGGATAATACGAGCGTAGCTCGTCCAATCCGATTCATTGTAAAACCATGTATGTAATGGTTGTAAGTTTCATTAAAACCTTCATTAGAATCTCTCGCTCATAAACTCTATGCATTTAGAATATTTCTTTTCCTTTTAAACTTTGTGGTATAGACATTCTGAATTGACTTTGAAACAATGAATACAATGTAGAAATGACTTATTGAACTCCATTACTGAAAAAATATTAATTTACGTTAGTAAGGAATAAAGTGAAGCAATAGCTTTAAATTTTGTTTCTGTTGATTACAGGTATGTACATATTTAATATAATTTGTAAGTTAGTTAACAAGAAGTTGTTTAATGTTTATATATTGTCTAAAATTGTATTTAATAAAATAAATACTCTTGATTACAGAGCAACGATTCGGCTTATTGTTTCCATAAAAGTAAACACCTAACCACACAACACATTACATGTGTTAAATCCAGTACCTGGGCGACCGAGCTCTGTTTTGGTAAAAATAGAGCATGCTCATATGAAAGTTCACACTAATTCCATGTATAGAACCTACTTATTCCATGCTTCCATGATAATTATCATGGCACTTACTAATTCCATGATGATCATTATTCATTATCTTGTTTTAAACTTTGGGCGATCGAGCTTTGCTCGGGTGAAAATACGGAGAAAACAAATTTTCCAAGATATGAGACCTAGCTAGATCGATTTTTAGCCCCCATAAACCCCTATATTGCAACTGTCATCGAAATCGTTAGAGCCGATTTCGAGAACGTGAGTACAAAATATATACAAACAAATGTATATACAAATATTGCTCGTTTAATAGTATAAGATCTATGATTCTATAGAAAGGGCGTTAACACCTTTGATTTTGCCATGGTAGATCTTGTATGATTTTTTTGCACGCAATTTAGTAAGTTAATAATTGCTAACTCTCCGACGAGCCCTGTTACAGTCCAGCCATGCGTTTCCATAATTTCAGAGATGCGTACACCCGATAAACGCGACGCCAGTCTGATACGAACTTAAACTCCCCCCTCCCCGGAAGCCGGCGCTCCCCGACAAATTCACTTTTCCTGTCGACGAACGGAAACGAATCCAGAGCACCTTTATACCGTAATAATATTGTATTAAAGAGCCCTTAAGGACAGAAATCTTTTGTAGAATTTCCGCTTCGAGTGTGTGGCGACGATTTTTCTATATATTTTTTTTCTTCGCTAGTCTGTGGTATGTTTGTATATTGCGGGGTATTAAAATGACCTAAGGAGTGGATGTAATAATTATAAGAACGAGCGGTACACAAGTCAGCAAGGTGGTAGACCTTGCTGACTGGCTAATATTTTATCTTTTTTTTTTGTTCGCAATGAAATTATATTTGTTCGTTGTGTGATGATTGAAAGGAGAAACTCGTGGCTTAGTAATAACAGCCGCACGGGTCGATCCATCAAGTTAAGTTACTCTTGCCGGGGTTGGTTCGTGGATGGGTAACTGTCTTTACATACCGAGACTCCTCCATGCCACGGAAAGCACGTTAAGCCGTTGGTCACGGCTGTCATTCGTGGATCTTTGACAGTCGTTCCGGGTCGTCAGAAACCCGAAAGTCTGACAACCAGTTTTACCAAGGGGTATCGTATTACCCAGTTACTGGTTGTGAAGGTCAGATCGGCAGTCGCTCCATGTAAAATACTGGCATTGAAGCCAATGCAAGGCAAGGGAAGGTGATGAAGCCGACCCCAATATAGTTGGGAAAAGGCTAGGTAGATTGATTAAGTGTGAACATTGAAAATATTTTATATTCTGTAATTGAACCTTATAATTACTGTTTCTATTTCAGTTAATTTGAGTTAATTTAAACTGCCCTAGCTGGAAAGGTAGAGGGTGTACCCAACTATGTTGTAAAGAGTAAACTTTATGATTGGTAACAGATGCGATGGCGACCTACGGTAGGGTGGGCTTATAATATCGAGCAGTGGGTCGATAACCCGATACTATGGCTTGAAAATAACGCAACATTACGCCGGTGTTTCCCGAAGAGATATTCTGATATATCTATCTATCTGCCTAGCCTTTTCCCAAGTATGTTGGGGTCGGCTCCCAGTCTAACCGGATGCAGCTGAATACCAGTATTTTACATGGAGCGACTGCCTATCTGAACTCCACAACCCAGTAACTGGGTAATACGATACCCCTTGGAAGACTGGTTGTCAGACTTTCGGGCTTCTGACGACCCGTAACGACTGTCAAAGATCCACGAATGACAGCCGGGACCAACGGCTTAACGTGCTTTCCGAGGCACCGAGGAGTCTCGGTATGGAAAGATGGTCACCCATCCACAGACCAACCCCGGCAAGCGTAGCTTAACCTGTCGGATCGACCCGAAGAGATATTCTGATACCTTAAGGAAATCCTGGACCTATGGGTTGAAGATGATGACCGATGTACGAGGCGTAGTTAAAAGTAACTGCTAGTAAGTTTTTAGAACCGGTTCAAATATATAAATAGTGCAATCCACGAAGACGCGCCCCACTCCGCGATTACTGTACTGTAAATTGAACTCTAGTACGGCGCGGAGCGGAGTGGGGCGCGTCTTCGTGGATTGCACTATCCATACACCGTGACATTTTAGTCGTCTTAAAAAAGCAGCCCACTTCATGTATATGTTACGGCCAAAACCCGAAGTGCGGCTATACCTAGTTTTAGCAGGCTACAACTAGGTGCGGCCGGCGGCAGTTGGTTAAACTTGCCTAAATAGGCCCTGGGACTCGCCGACCGCTGCCGCGGCACCGCTCGCTTCGCTCGCTCGGCTCGTGCGGTGTGTTATGTGGTCACAGTTCTAACCTAGGTTAGGTTAGCTCTTTCAGCCATTTTCATTTGCTACAATTAAATTTAACCAACTGCTACTGGCCGCACCTAGTTGTAGCCGGCTAAAACTAGGTGTTGCCGCACTTCGGGTTTTGGCCGTGACATATACAATGACTACTAAACATTAATTTAAAAAAAATGACTGCCTCGTTGGTCTAGTGGTCGCAAGTGCTACTGCTGAGTATGAGGTCCTAGGTTCGATTCCTGGGTCGGGCAAAGTGTTATTGGGTTTTTCTATCTGAAATTTCTCAGTAGCAGCTCGGACTCTGGATTTGTGCCCAGTTGATGGCAATAGGCTCGCCCCCTATTACATGGGACTTAAACATAACTGGCGAAATGTGAGTGTGCCTGCTACAGGGACACCTCTGCCTAATCCTTTGGGGAAACAAGGCGTGATGTTATGCTATGTAAAAAAAATTGATAATATGTTGTAACAATTTTTGAATTGCTTCTAGAGGTATTTTTGTCGTGTACATTGAGTGGCCCTTTGTAAGATGACTAAAATGTCACGGTGTATATATATTTTTTTAATGAATGTTTAGTAGTCATAGCGTACATGAAGTGGGTTGCTTTTGTAAAACGACTAAAATGTCACGGTGTATAGAGTGGTCAGTTTATAAATATATATCTTCATATGAACATAAACTCATGCCTTCTTCCATGGAGGTAGACAGAAGTACAGACCGTCACCTGCTGTATTTACTTATGTCATCACTACATCATTATGACATTTATGTCAACACTATTAGGGGAGATTATTGTATTATTGTTGAATGTATTGTTGAATGCATTGTTGAATGTATTGTTGAATGTTTTGTTGAATGTATTGTTGAATGTATTGTTGAATGTATTGTTGAATGTTCTGTTTCTGCAGGTGATCATTTTATTTAATACCAGCTGCACCCCGCGGTTTTACCCGCATACTTCTCAATCCTGTGAGAATATCGAGATAATAAGTATCCTATGTCCTAACCCAGGTCATGGTCTATTTATGTGCCAAATTTCATTCAAATCCGTTTTACCAGTTGTAGCTGAATACCATTATTTTACATGGAGCAACTGCATACAGACCTCCACAACCCAATTACTGGGTACCACGATACCCCTTCTGCTGTCCTTACGAAAAGTGTAATAACTCGAGTTTTGCGCCGAATTGAGATAGAAGAAAGAAAGAACAGATAAGTACATAGTCGGAATTTGCAGAACGAGATCTACTCGTATATATTCTTTTTAGTCACTTTTTACGTATCTATGACGAATTTACCTTATATACCATGTATATATAGTGTTGGAGATACCTACAAACAAAACAAAAATAAAATCTTTACCCGCGTTTTTCTTATGGACGGCAGCGTTGGTAAGACTGGTATTCAGGCTTCTGACTTCCCGTAACAATTGTCAAAGATCTATGAATGACAGCCGGGATCAACGGATTAACGTGCTTTGAGGCACGGAGGGATTTCGATATATAACAGATGGTCACCTATCCACAAACCGACCGTGGCAAGCGTATCTTCGATCGACCCGTGCGGCAGTTATCATTTTGCCACGAGCACCTCCAGGTTGAGCTGAGCACACCACCGTAAAAGTGTTATCAGTGATGTAGGCCATTTTGTTTCTCTAAAACATGTACTAAATAGTTGTTTTTTTTTTAAGTGAAAACTTCTTTACGCGCGTTGGGCATTTTTGAGATGGGAGAAAACAATTGACCTCGCGACACCGTTACCGATACCTCTTTTTTGTAAACGCGATTGTGCTCTTTATTTATATTATGTTACGGATCAATGTTCTATGCGAGTATTTTTACTTTAAAGGTTATGGAAGTTTTTTTTTTTTTGTAAACGCGATTGTGCTCTTTATTTAGATAAGATTACGGACCAATGTTCTATAGAAATGTTTTTCTTCCACCAAGGCAATCTTGCTCAAGTTTTTACTTCTGTCGGCACTCCCGGAGTGCCACTGTTTTTTTTTTGTTTATTATTCAAAAACAAAAGTAGTTTACATGCATTTGATTACAATTTAAACATACCACACAAACTATCGCGGGTTTAACAGCGGTATGGCCAGTTACCTACAGGTAACTTAAGTCCTGACAAAAGCCACAAAGAATCCACAAAGCCATCCAACTATAACGTCAGTTTGCCATAGAGTCGGTATAAAAATTCATAGGAACGGTAAAGTGATGGCATAGGTACTTGAACAAATTCATTTTTCTTGTTATGCTCGCGCCTCGAGCGAGTGGCCCGGTAATCGAATCTCGTGCCTTGGTTCGCTGTAGACTATTCCACACTTCTCTTATCAGCTATAGCTGGTATTTGTGGGACTATATCGTCAATGGAATGAATCTTTTATATAGATTCTTTTCTTTTAGATTTTGTGAATGTGAGAACGTTGTAGGCTGTAGACTTGTGGACCATTTTCTATTTTACTAAGTACCTGGTACTTGTTGATAGGCCTACACTGTCCTCTCACACCTATTAACACTGTAATTTGAAAACATTATAGAAACCATTTATTTTTAAAAGAGTAACCGTGGAGTTTCTTGCCGGCTCTTCTCCATAGGAAGCGACCAATTGGAACCGTGCACCTAGCTGCTTCTGACGTTTCATAAGTGCCCTTGTAGGTTTATGTGAAATAAAATATTTTGAATTTTTTGAAGGAGTAGCTTTAATAGCGACATTTACATTTCTAGGGGAATTTTTCTGGTGACTTTCGTGGTTGTTATTTTCCGTCTCATTATAAAACCGAGTTCTAATTTTAGTTCAAGCCAGTTTTTGTATTTCAAACCTTATTTCAACAGGTGTAATGATTGTTGTACAAAATTGATAACTTAGAATCCGTTTCACAGTCAGTTTATGTAATTAGAACTTTAACGTTGTCGGAATAAAGGTCAAAATTAAAAAAAATGCGCGATTGTTTTTAAACCTGGGTGTAAAGAAAAACCTTGTTTTGTAATAAGGCTGTTTGTGTCTACTTGGAGGTTCTGCAGAAGTCAAAATGTTTTTTTTTATATTATGAAGAATGTAAAAATTTACAAAATATTTTATTAAATTTAAAACATTTTATTTCACATAGTCCCACATGGGCACTTAAGTTACGTCAGAAGTTAGATCCACGGTTACAATTAGAACCGGCAAGAAACTCTATGGTTTCTCATTGAGCTGTAATAGAACCTCTGTGATGTGGTTGCTTGCGTTCGATGAGGCTTCAAAAGCCTTTCAATTTCATCAAATTGAATACTTACACGAGTCAAATGCTTATTATATACCACTAGCAACCCGCTCCTGCTTCGCAATGTTTTGAGATTTGACAAAACATCGAGATTTCTTAGTTACATGTAAATCTTCCGGAATCAATTCTCTAAGCGATAGTGAAAACCTCATCAAAATCTGTTGCGTGGTTTAGAAGAATAACGCAGTCATACAGATAAACACGAAAAGCGACTTTAATTTATAATATGTATAGATACAATAGACGTGAATATATTTAATAACCTGTTCCGCTTAACTATTTCTAAAAAGCCATAAAAAACCCTGAAAGAAATCCACACGTGTTTCACCTCTCAATGAGGCATCCTCAGGATGACGATTGACTTGTCGGGAACTCGAACACAGCGTGTTGCCACACCGATGTTGTTATTTTAGTAGTCCTATTTACTTGCTTGATTTGTTAAATAATAAGAAACGTAAATGTGTTTTAATACATTACTTGGTTTGTGGTTGCCGTTTTTGGGGTTCCCTTCCCGAAGGTTGCCAAACGGAACCCTATTACTAAACCTCCGCTGTCCATCTGTCCGTCCATCTCTCTGTCAGCGGACTGTATCTCATGAACCGTAATAGGTAGCAAGTTGAATTTTTCACAGATTATGTATTTTTATTGTCGCTTTAACAAAAAGTAATCTGAATTCGGTACGGACCACTTCGTGTGCGAGTCCGACTCGCACTTGGCCGGTTTTTAACTTCTTACTTGCCCGAAGTTTGCTGCCTTCTTTTATAGTGTCGCCATGAGTTACAAGAGATTGGCCACTTAGCAAGTTGGTCTGTACGTCAAGAGCACCCTGCTCTTGACGTACAGACGGGGAAAAATTAATTGATAAGTAAATTGAGACCCTATGCCAATTTGCCGTCATAAAGTCATTTCATAAAACTGTCAAAGAGAACAGTTGTGATTTGAATATAAGGAAAATTTTAGTTGGTAGGCAAGAAATGTGTTTTATTCGACGATTTTAGCTCGATCTTAATATGGTACGGAACGCTTCGTGTGCGAGTCCAACTCGCACTTGGCCAGTTTTCAGATATTATTTAGTATTTACTGTCTTACGGGCTCGTAGTTAAATGTTATCAGCCGGAAGGTCCATCGAAGCAATTTAAGTTGGTAGTTGGTTGGTTGGTAGTTGGTGGTGGTTGGTTGTAACTGGCTTGACAAATAATTTTCCCGACATTTCATTTGTTTTATGTCATCTACATATATTTCTACTAGCGGCATCCTGCGGATCACCCGCATAAGTCGTGATCCCGTGGAAATATCGGCATAAAAGTAACCTGTATCCTAACTCAGGTCATGGTCTATGTATGTGCCAAATTTCATCCAAATCCGTTCAGCCGTTTTAGCGAGAAAGCGTATCAAACAAACAAAATCATTTTCGCAGTTAGGATTAAGATTGTGAAGCAATAGTCTACTGATAGTTGCAGAAAACCTTCAAAACACTGGCAATTTATTTACTACACTGCAACTTAGTCTGTTCACCACGGCCTGAGTTTTTCACTCAAATCAGAAGGTAAATGGTATGCGAGAATATGTCATCTCGACTCGACAAAGAACCATCGTCATGTTAATGTAAGTTAATTAAGTGTGAAGGCTCGTTGTCGCCTATCAACGCTTGTTCACTTGAACCAGTTAAATTGACTCTCCAGAAATTGGTAATTGAATTCATTCCGGGTAACAGAAAATTGTTCATCCGGAATTTATGTAGGATTGATTTTGTTGAAATGTTTTTCGGTCGATTTTTCTTTTGACTGGAGATTTAGGGATAGATGGACAGTTATTGCCCATTTCGTCCATTAAGCAGAGGTTTACCGAGCGTAGAGCTCGGTCAACAATCCTAATCCTAACTAATATTTTAAATGAGAAATTGAGTTTGTTTATTTACGCTTTCATGCTAAAACGGGTGAACTGATTTAGATAAAATTTGGTACACTGGTAGACCATGACTTGGGTTAGGTCATTAGATTCTTTTTATTCCGATATTCCCACAGGATTTTGACTTATGCAGGTAAAACCGCGGGTGCAGCTAGTTTATTATATTTTTGGGATATAAGGCCCATCGTTCACGAGGTTATTCAACAGTAAAGTGTTACAAACGCATATTATTACCACTTTGTAGCCAGAATGTCACAGCATTAGTATTTAGTGACGCGACTTACTAAACTGTCCATTGTTTCACCCTATGTAAAATTTCTACATTTATATCTATAATTTATAATATGGTGTATGTAAATAATAATGAGTATTCTTTTCTATTTTATTCTAACGGGTTTATAATAATAACTTTTATAATATAATAATAATAACGTTTATTGTGTCCAAAAATTATACACAAACAATTTTGGGTTTGGAGTCTTCATTTAAGCAATGCCTGTATTAGAGGACTCCGCTCCTTCACAACAGTAAGTACTTACTTAAATAAAAACAGAACAAAAAAAAAAACAAAACATACAGTAAAAAGACAAATTATAATTATGTGAACTTGTGTGAGTGTACATGAGTGTTATGGATGTGTGATTGTATGAGTATGTGTGCGTGAATGTATGTGTAGGATGAGCGGGTCGTATACTTGTTAAGTTACGTTTTGTAGGAGAGCTTCAGTATTATCATATGTCAGTGATTTTATCCAGTCAATCAACATTACTTAAATGATAAGATTTTTCATATATGAAAATTTCTTTATTTATTTTGTTATATAATTGAGCTGATCGTTTACTAAATTGCGTAGATCCGAATTTGGTCTTGGTTAAAAGTATTTGAACTATATTGTGTTTTCTCCTCCTAGAGAGTATATCCGGATTATAAGGTAAGGTTTTGTGCTTTTTTAAAATCATTTGTGTAATGTATAGTTTCCTAACTGACAGTACATCACTAAGTTTGTAGAGGTTCTCTGTAGAATATACATGTGTTCCATATAGCACTCGCGCGACCGAAGTACGCGACCGAGGAATTCAGGCCTTACACGCTTATAGAAAAAATTCATACATACTTAGACATTAGGGCAGTAACAAACATGCCATGATAAATGGGGTCCAAAGGTAAGTGTAGTATAAAGCCGGCGTTCTATTATGTTCAGTAAACGGGGAATAAAGCCACGCCCAAGTTATTATGGCCAAGTTATTTATTGCCAAGAAAATGTACTCGCTACAGTTGGTATGAACGATTTCAAAATGGTTGGGTATAATGTAACGTATGGGTTTTAGCTAGTCTCTCTCGTTGGGTCAGTGGTGAAAATGCGGCTGTTGGGCGAAATAGATTTGATATTTACGTCTTTTTGCTTTTTCGATAGGTTTTTTTAAAGTGTGTTTTTTAAATTGCTATTTCACCAAAACCGCCTGGAGGAGCTATTGGTCAATGAAAGATCTTCTAAAAGGAGATCTACCACTATGTCTCAAACAGAGAATTATGGACATGTGTTTTCTCCCCATTCTCACATATGGTGCTCAAACCTGGTCTTTGACACTTAGCAGAGGTCCAAGCTGGTTTGCCAGCGAGCCATGGAACGCAGTATACTGGGGGTTCGAATTTCGGACCGTATAAGGAACACAACACTGCGCGGTTCACGGACGTTACCAAGAAAGCCTCTAAGCTTAAGTGGGACTGGGCCGGACACGTCTGCCGCATGGCAGATGACAAATGAGCTAAAAGAACTACTGATTGGGTCCCACTAAACGCACGACGACATCGCGGCAGGCCGAGACGAAGATGGTGGGACGAACTTGACTCCTAACGAAAGGACTGGCCGATACTAGCAATGGACAGAATTGTGTGGAAAAGGGAGAGGGAGGCCTTTGCCCTGCAGTGGGACAATACAGGCTAGTTAGATTTGATTAGATTAGTCTAGAGAAGTAGTAGCGGTTACACCGCCACTACTTCTCTGCACAAATTCTGCATCGCGCAGTTAGAGTTTACCGAGCGATCGACATACATACAAGATTTCAACTTCAAACCGATGAGCAGTTGCCTGCCAGACACAACACCCGTCTGGTAAGGAGGATCCTCCCTTTTCTATGGTGGATGAATGAACTTTACACCCTGTTCCTCATTCTCGTAAAAGTCAATCTCGTGATAACTTTTACAACGATGAGATTACCGTAACTAGTGTAATCACCTAACCTTCAATTTCTCCAGTCTATTATGGACAGTGTCATTTTAACATTTTAAGAATGTTTAAAAATAAAATAGTTTTGATTGCTTCTACACATATCTTTGATTAATCAATCTTGGCAATTCCCTGAACAATCAGATATATCTGATTGCACGAAACAGATCACTGCTTTACATGTTTACGTCATAATCGCTAATACGTCCCGTGTAAAAGGCGGCGATCGTATAGCCATCAACCGGATACAAATTAAGATTCCGGGCTGCTCCTGAGAAATTCCTATGGAAACACCCTAAAACACTTTGCCCGACATGGGACTCTACCTCAGCAAAAGGTTCGTCTTCGTCGTTCGCTTTTAACCGCCTGAGTCATTTGTTCTCGCTTTCATATTATTTTAATTTTGTTCATAATTAATTTATACGCTCATTTATGTATAGTAAATTGATTCAGGCGTGATCTTGCGGAAATCCATTATCAAATACAATAGACGTGGATACATTTAGCAACCTGTTCCGCTTAGCTATTTCTAAAGAGCCATAAAAACCCTGAAAGAAATCGACACGTGTTTCACCTCTCAACGAGGCATCCTCAGGATGACGATTGACTTGTCGCGAACTCGAACACGGCGTGTTGCCACACCGAGCGCTGAACGCAGAGTCACAGGAACAGGAGGAACAGGTTACTAAATATATCCATGTCTATTGTATACAAAACCATAGTACTGTGGTCTAAAAAGGCTTTGCAAAATTACGCATAGCTCCCATTCGAAATAAACGTTTAAAACTCCACTTGTAAATGTAAAAGCACAAATAAAATAAAAGAAAAAGAGTTGAGACAGAAAGAATAATGATCGCGTGATAACGACTCTTTTTCAGCCATTCAGTTCAGCTTAATGGCGCAATAGGATGAATTCTATCCAGCCTGATTATCCAGTAAGCTGTGTAATTAATATAGGCAGTTATGACGTTGTTTTTGTCTTTTAAAAATGTAAACGCACACACGAGACTAGAGAAATATTAGTGCGAATTTCGTAATCGAAATATTATTCGTGTACCTTCTTTATGTATAATAGTGGAGCTCGTGGCTAAGTAAGAACAGCCGCACGGGTCGATTCATCAGGTTAAGCTACGCTTGCCAGGGTTGGATTATGGATGGGTGACCATTTACATACCAAAACTCCTCCATACCTAGGAAAGCACGTCAATACGTTAGTCCCGGCTGTCGTTCGTGGATTTTTGACAATCATTACGTGTCGTCAGAAGCTCGAAAGTCTGACAACGTTTCGTATTACCCAGTTACTGGGTTGTGGAGGACAGATAGGCAGTCGCTCCATGTAGAATATTGGTATTCAGCTGCATCCGGTTAGACTGGAAGTCGACTCCAATATAGTTGGGAAAAGGTTAAAAAATTTAGTGGTTCCATTCAAATACAAAATAATTAATACACAACTAACTATTTACACGAGGAACTAAATTAAATGAATAACTGTACAAAAACAAAAGAACAATTAAGCGTCGAAGAACTCGTCCGCATCGCTGTCATCCCGAAACATGTCCAGAACCAAAAGACTGGCAGCATTGCCACGTTGAATTGCCATTCTGTGTCCAAAGAACGAGCCAGCTCTCTGGTCACGTGAATTATCGACCTGTCGACAAGACATTTCGTGTACACCTGCCCACATTTTGTAAGAACAAATCTACAGGCTGGTCATAGTAGTGATCGTTGGAAAGCTTGGTCAAATAAGATTAGAGAAACGATCGCCATAGGAAATGTATTGTTTTAGTTTTTACCGCGATAAGCATTTGCTTATTCGCCGATTACATGTCTACATTCGCTGAATAAGCTATCGCGCCCGCCACAACTCACCTACTTTACGTGTATATATTTTAATTTTTTTTCCTAATAAATCGGTCAATCAATAACGGACACAAAACAGTGATTTTATTTCCTGTAAACATCCCGTGTGATTCGTACCCGTCAACAAGCTACAGACAACATCTCAGTGTACGGACAAACTGCCCGTACAATACCTATTAGGATTAGGAAATTCTCTGGAGCAGGGCCTGGATTTTTGTCTGGTAATATAACAATACGCCAGTCTCCTATTATATGGGATTTATTACTTATATAGTTACTGGTAAAAAATACCTTCGAGGAATACAGGGTTCATGGTAAGTGTCTGATGTTTGAAAATAAAAGCTTGTTAAAATTCGGTATACAACGATATACAATTTATACAACGTGTAACGTTAAATGCGCAAAACCTGAAAATAATTTGATCAGAATAACGAGCAGAATCAATTGAACCACTTTTTAATATAAATCACATTTTTCAAAAATCTTCATTAAAAACGTTGCCGTGTCTATTTATTAATAGGTCAAGCCATCACATGCGCAAACCCGCCAAAACAGGTAAACAAACACAAATAATGTTGTCGACCAATTTAAATTTTCTCATACGCGGGATAATAATAACTTTTATTTCAATGCAAATACGAATCTTAGGAACTAAAACAGCACATAAAACCTTTACAATTTTTTTAATTATTTTTTTTTCTCTCTGAAATAGGTCAATTGAATTAAAAATCAATTGGGGTGTCTGAGGTTTTGCGCATTTAACGTTACACGTTGTATATTCGTACGGAATCTTTGTGTTTACATGATTGTTCAGTGGTTAAACCTCGCCTCTCATGCACGAGATTATGTAGGTTCAAATCCGGGCAAGTACAAACGTGACTTTTTCAATTCGTATGTAAGTACTTTCTGTGTTTATATTGGGCATTACTTCGGTGGAAGAAAAACATCTTGAGGTACATACATAACATACATACATAACATCACGCCTTGTTTCCCCGAAGGGTTGGGCAGAGGTGTCCCTGTAGCAGGTACACCCACATTTCGCCAGTTATGTTTAAGTCCCATGTAATAGGGGGCGAGCCTATTGCCATCAACCGGGCACAAATCCAGACTCCGAGCTGCTACTGAGAAATTTCAGATAGAAAAACCCAATAACACTTTGCCCGACCCGGGAATCGAACCCAGGACCTCATGCTCAACAGTAGCGCTTGCGACCACTAGACCAACGAGGCAGTCGTGAGGTAACCTGGACTTATTTATACATCATCAGCCTATAGCAGTCCACTGCTGGACATAGGCCTCCCCAATTGCACGCCATTCAGCTCGATTATCGGCAACTCTCATCCAGCTGCTACCAGCTTATTTATACTAAATACTAATATTATAAAAAGGTAAGATTGTGTGTAGGGGATAATCTCCGGAAATACCAGTCAGATTTGAAAAATTCTTTTTGCATTGGATAGCCCAATTCTTGAGGAAGGTTATAGGCTCGCGGACGCAGTCGCGGGCAGAAGCTAGTAGTTAATATAAGTCTGAAATCACCAAACCGTCTGAACAAGCGTGGTGATCAATGCTCATGCCTTCACTTTCTGAGAAAAGGCCTTTGCCCAGCAGTGGGACAGTAAGAGGCTGGTATTATTATTATTATTTTACGTGGTGGTTCAGTTAGTGCATACTAGCCTCAAGAACAAAGACTTGTAAGACCGAGAAACAGCACTTGAACAGTATATAATGTTTATTGGTGCCCTCTGGTGGCGGGTTGGTACGTAAATATGGTGGTACGTAGTGCTGTGCAGTGCTGGGCCACTAACTGCTCGTTTAGCGGTCACCAACTGGGCAGGGAAGTTGGAAAACTGGAAGTGGTATAAAAAATAAAAGACGATGTTGCGGTGTTCATAATTCTATCGTTTTAATATAAGGAGCTGCAAAATGGCGTGTGTATCCAATCCTGCAAGATTCTTTAAATAAGCCTTACATAAGAGTGCTTTAAAAAAAAAAAAAATTACCAAATCAATCCATCCATCACAATTCTATTGTTTTAATTATACAATGAAAATTATGTTACTAATTTAATTCGGGATGCTGCTGCCAAAGACAAAGATACCACCTCATATTCAGTGTGTTCGTTCTCAGTGTTTGATTGTTCAACCATTTTTGTTCAATAAATCTTTATAATTTATCCTTTTATTTTATTTTAAACCGCTATGTTATGATAAACATAAAACGTATCATGATAAAACATCTGAAAAAGTAATGACTAGATATGGTAGGTACAATAACAGATTTTGGATGAACTTATTACCTACTTAAGAAAAGAAAAATACAAGTGTCGAATACACCGCAAGAATTTTGATGTGTTTTCGTAAATGTCTCATCCAGTCTCCTAACATCCCTCAGCCATGTGTTCAGTGGACAATTGAGGCAGACATGAACACAATTAAATCGTTACTGCCCCAACATTGCATACTCCTTGCGTTCCCCTACTTCCCCTTCATTGCACTATGGTATATATTTTAGTTAGGTACTTCTACGACTGGAGTATTTCAACTGCTTTGTTGAATTTATGTTAAACGTAGGACCTTTTATGCCCCAGCATTAGGATATTGTCATCAAAGTTTTCGTTGGCCTCCTTAAGTCCCCTCCCCACTCCACTGATTTCTACTCCTACTCCTGCACTGTGCACGCGGTGAGGTTGTGGAATTCACTTCCGCCAGACATTAGGGACTGCCAAACTGTTGCAGTATTTAAAAGAAGAGTGAAAGAACACTACCTTTCCACTTCATCATAGTTGCGTAGGTATTTATTTTGTATTTTATGCATATATTTTTGTTACATTATATTAGTGTTATTTATTTTAGAAGTATGTATGTTTGTATGTATGTAAGTAAGTATATTTTCATATTATTAGTTTTATTTCATTAAGTGAATTGTTTTGATTTTATGTATTTTACTTTCTCTTTACTCTTACACACGGTGTCTACATCTCTTTTTATCCTCTGTCCTATCGCAGGTATGCTGGCAGAGATTTCATTAGAAATAAGCATCACCTTTGTACGTATTTTTCTGTTCCTTTTGTCTTGTCTGTGTATTATTTGTGTGTACATAAATGGTTAAATAAATAAATAAATACAGTTATAAGATTTAGTAACATAAATCGTACTATTTATAGAAGTAAAAGAAGAGACTTATCCGTCTCAGATTCATCCTCCGTAGGAAAGGGAAGGTCCTCCGACCAGACGGGTGTTGTGTCTGGTGGGCCACTGCCCGACGATTAATTTCGGGACGTTGTATACAGGGTGACTGGATCTAGACCCGCCATAGCAAATTCGCATGTAAAGGAGGTAATTTACTAATTATTGAACCATACTTTTCCCAGCGAAAGTTTTATAGTTTGGGAAATATGTCGTGACGTATGTGACGATCCCTTTCCGAGTTGATATGTATGCTATGACCTTTAGAATCAATCGTTACGTGGCCGTGGTAGAATAGATTAATGTTACGGATTAAACTTTGTCTAGGTTTTTGTAACGAATATCCCTTAAATTTTCTCAATTTAATAAATCAAAACTGAGAAAATCTTACAAAATATGTTCTATTTAAGTACGATCTCAAACATCGCCCTGGGATTCATTAGTTCGTTTCTCCGTTTGATTGTACCTCGTCAGATCTATTTACAAAATAGCTCCAACGAAGTTGGCACAACACATTAAGCCCGCCTGGCTGTTTACTAGCTTTCATTTACCTGCAATAAATAACAACATTGAGATAAATTTTAGTCGTAAAGAGACGAGAAATTTAAGCCTTCTTAAGTTGTAATAGAAAATATCTCGAATGCCTGAACGCAAAACCTACATGAGAGTTATGGTTTGATAACTACAACTACAACTAAAACCTAGGTTTTAACGTCAGGGCAGTAAAGAGTGCTAAAAATATCTCATTACTTCGGATACTACTGTACAGTTACTATTAGGTCCTTGGTCTTTGGTCTCCCCCCAAGAACATATCGTCGATGATGTTCAACTCTCTCTCTCAAAATTACCGCTAATATACTAACCCTTTGCCATAACATGGACAGTAACAGATTAAATATTTAACCATAATTTTTACATCGCAACGCTCAACATTTCTACGAAAATATTGCGAGTACTGCGGACTCTGCCTGGTGTGATTTTTCCTGACAGCGCAGCAGCGCTACAGGCGCAATTTGGATTGGAGTTAAAACAAAAAAAACAAACCTGGTGATTCTAAGAGCGATCTTTGGTTATAAGCATAAAGCATATTCAGCTTATAATGTTCCCACTGCTGGGACACAGGCATCCTCTCTGTGAGAGGGAGTGGGCAATCGACCACGCGAGCCCAGTACAGGTTAATAGATGCCACACATGTTTTCGAATGTTTGGTGCTAGGACATGCTGGTTTCCTCACGATGTTTTCCTTCGCCGTTTTGATGCCGTCGCAGTGGTAATGAAATACCACACGGTGGTGCATGTCCAAATACATACTGCTAATCGTATATTTATCTTCAAACAAACATCGGAATTGTCTAGTTTATCGCCTGCCTAAGTGAAATAAACCGTTGTGCGCCGAGCCGTGAACCAGTCCGATCGGTAAACCGTTTTGCGGTGTAAATCAACTAATGATTATGAATCGTCAAATTTAAATAAGCTTCATAAGTTCCATTAGTGGAATCAGGTTTACACTGTAAATGTAAATTGCGGGAATTGCTGTAAATGATATTATTGAGAGGGATGAGTTATGAACGCTTTTCGATGTTTGTAATTACGGGTAGACTTCAGTGGCTTTCGGAATGTTGTGCCTGATAGTACCTAATTTTTAATTTGTGTTTGCTAACATGCATGTAGCATTTCTGCATATCGATCTAATTACCTACTTGCGAGATGGCACGGATAAAAAAACTGTTGGGTGCGACAAATAACCCCTAGGAGTGTCATGCCTAGTGACACTGTGACCCTCCAAGGGAACGTACGTACTCTGAACAGTCACGGGCAGCCAACTCTGCTACCAAGCGGGTTTCGGCGGAGCTGGCTTTCGTACGAATATTTAAGTATCGCCTTCATAGAGCCTTTTTGGGGTACCGTACCTCAAAAAGAAAAAACGGAACCCTTATAGGATCACTCGTGTGTATGTCTGTCTGTCCGTCTGTCACAGCCGATTTGCTCCAAATCTAATGGACCGATTAAGTTGAAATTTGGTACACATATGTATTTCTGTGACCCAAACACATAGGTATAGGGGCCACTTTTGGGGGCAAACAAGAAAATAAAAAAAATGTTTTGCTAACAGTACCGTGTAACATATTAAATGAAAGGACTTGTTGTAAGGATCTTAAAAATATTTTTTATATAATTTTAAAATAAACACTTTTAAATATATTTAAGAAATTCGATGAAAATTGACCCTCCTTATCTCCGAAAGTACAGGACCTAAAATAAAATACCTATCATATATTACAGGAAAACCTATAAGAAATCTATGGTCAATAAATAACATGGTAAATCTCTCAATATACTGCGTACAAACTTACATTTGTAGTTGGAATGTATAGGAGAACATGTATTTCAACTACAATGTCAAGTTTATATTTGGGATAAATTCATCCCAACTACGGAACTCTTCATTGTGCGTAGTCCGACATGCACTTGGTCGGTTTTTTTAATTCAACTCACTAGTAAAATTTGTCTTCACCGACTCTTTGAATGACTTGAAAATACTTAAAAATATACTTAGCTCTCGAAGCCAACTCAAAATACTCTCTCATCATTCTTACGTAGGTATATTGTTCCTAGCGCTAACACAGGGTGCGCTAACACAGGGTGAAGTAGCAATAACGTAATGGCTTCAAAGATTACAGGCACGTCGGAACATGTTGCGAGCACATGATTTATAACATCAACAAGCTTGCTTACTGCAACGATAGACTGCTGGTTTCTTTATGAACATGTTCTTCTTGGTATTTAAATTTATTATTTAATAGCTGACCCAGCAAACTTCGTTCCGCCTAACAGTCAATGAATGTGCATGTTTAGGATTTTAAAATTTCTAACCTAACCTAACCTAACCTAACCTATCCTACCCACCCTACCCACCCTACCCTACCTATCTTACCTACCTACCGAGATATCAAAAAAGCCGATCCGTACAATGTATGAGAACGTGAATTTTCCTCATATTTTTTTTTTCGTGAGTTTTTCCATATTTTCTCACCGTTTTAACTTTTCCTGGACTACGACAAACATTTCAAAATCAAAATCAGCTAAATCGGCTCAGCCGTTCTCGAG
Organism: Agrochola litura; assembly: GCA_949152395.1. Lineage (NCBI taxonomy): Eukaryota > Metazoa > Arthropoda > Insecta > Lepidoptera > Noctuidae > Agrochola > Agrochola litura. The sequence continues at coordinate 2,526,856 of OX424490.1, forward strand.
TTTTAGTGAGACTAACGAACAGCAATTGATTTTTATAAATATAGAAGATTAGATTCTGCCCGCGGGTTCGCCTGCGTGGAGGTCGGAAACTATCACACGGGAACGTACTTCCGGCATAAAAAGTATCCTATGTCCTAACCCAGGTTATGGTATACCCATGTGCCAAATTTCATCCAAATCCGCTTAGCTGTTTTAGCGTGAAAGTGTAACAAATAAACAAACTCCCGCATTTATAATATTTTATGAGTTACTAGCGGACGGCACGCGGTTTCACTCGCGTAGTTCCCGTTCCCGTGGGAGTACGGGGATGAAATATAGCCTATGTTACTCGCTGATAATGTAGCTATCCATTGCTGAAAAAATTTTTCTAATCGGTCCAGTAGTTTTTAAGTTTATTTGTTATATACAAAAATACAAAACTTTCCTCTTTATTATAACAGTAGGTATAGATTGGTTATGATCATCAGCCGTTTGTGTCCCGCTGAAAGGCAAAGGCCTCCTCCCTTCACTTCTTCCACTTATCTCTATCAACTGCTGTGTGACGCCAATCTTTGAAAAAAGAGTCGAGTTCATCCGACCATCTCCTTCTAGGCTTGCCGCGTTGCCGTTTGCTGCTGTGTGGTTATTTTAGACCATAGCACCTCCAGCATGCTTTCGTATTGGTTAACTCAAAACATAAAAAAAAAACTCAGCAAACAAGAAGATAGGAAGATTAGATCAAGCCCTTTCCACATGAACTTCATAACGCCGCTTGCCATAATTTTCCAGTTAAAAATAATGCAAACAATTCATGTGATTGTAAGTCTGTATACACCGTGAAATTTGAATCACAGTTTTGCTAGAACAAACGTTGTTCAGACCATGGTCTACTACCATACTACAGCATCCAATAAAAAAAAAACATAATTCTTTTTTTTTAAAAACACAAAAAAAAACAAAGTTTAAAATGTCAAGATTATCGTTACTCCCTACAACACAGACACCACGCATGGGACACAGCATTGTTTACAGGGAAATGTACCTACATAAACGAAATTTAGTAAGCAGTAGATAATCTTGACATTTTAAACTTTGTCTTTTTGTGTTTTTTCAAAAACCAATTTATGTTTTTTTTTAATTGGATGCTGTAGAATGGTAGTAGACCATGGTCTGAATAACGTTTGTTCTAGCAAAACTGTGATTCAAATTTCACGGGGTATACTAGATAAGATGTACAAAGCTCTTGCAATTTGATCTGCCATGCGCGTCACTTATAAAAAATGTGCAGGAACAAATATCAGGAATATTAATTTGTAGATCAAATTCTCTAATCTAATCTTAAGAAAAATGAAAGCAGATATCCCTTCAACATTTTCCTTAAAGCCGTACCTATATCATAAAAATCATTTTCAATGAGCATGCTCCTTCACATAAGTGCCTAATAATAAGTCCTAAGATTAATTAAAAGCTCTACATGTAAAGTACGTCATAATTGCCGACGTAAGTACTTACCTATAAAGGCGGTTTAGGTTTTTTTGCGATAAAGCTGGGTACACAACGTTGAGGGGCGACCGGAGCGTGAATAGGATTGCATTGTGCGAGTACTAATTGCGGTTTTTAAGCGGCAGTAGCGTATGAGGCCAATTATGTGCGCCACGCTTTATATTTGGATGCAGCTCACACTGAAATGAATGTGGAACGCCGATGTTTATTTATTTATTTGATTTAAGTATACACACACATTGCAGTATAAAACTGTCGTCACCTCACACTTCAGGTCCAGTGGAAAACCGGCTGTTTGGCGCAGCCGCGAGGCACACTTTCCTGCTAATTTCTTCAACGCACTTTATATTTTTTATTTGTTTTCTTTAAAAAAAAATACAATAGACGTGGATATATTTATTAAACTGTTCCGCTTAGCTATTTCTAGACACGTGTTTCACCTCTCAACGAGGCATCCTCAGGATGACGATTGACTTGTCGCGAACCCGAACACGGCGTGTTTCCACACCGAGCGCTGAACGCAGAACTCAATTAACTATCTTGTTTTCTTTTGTTATTTCTTTTTACTTGTAGTATAATATGTTGTGTTGTGTGCCTTTTAATTTGTGCTAAATAAATGTATTTTCTTTCTTTATTTATTTTTTCTTTCATGTCAAGTTTGAAATTCGTTCATTCGTTGACTAAAGTCTGCACAATAGTGTACAAGCGATCTTTTGGCGTTCGAATGCAAATTACGTTGACAACCCGTGGTGCTGTTGGTAAACATTTGTGCAAAATGTCACTTGAAATGTATTAAAAAAACAAGATGGCGGCGATTCGATTTTGGCCACGCGGTAAAGTAACCTTGTATCACTATAGGCTGTGCTGCGTTATTTCAAAGCAATAAACTTCATGGTTATAAAAAAAACTCTCTGTGTAATGGACCATTTAGACGGGGCCAATCCCCGAGACAATCCACTAAGCCAATACAATAATAGCCTCGCGTAAATAGAGACAGTCCACTGCATTGGATTGTTTTCAAGCGTGTTGTTATTTTTTGTGTTTTGTTCTTTCTTTACGTCATGTTTACCGCAAATAAACGTATTATCTTTCTTTTCTTTCTATTTTGCCTTTTCATTTTACTAGCTTATTGGATTATATTGGGGATTGGCCTCGTCTAATGGTCCATAAGTCCAGAAAACGACTGAATGTTTTTATTAAATTCTAAATACGCTTACATTCCTTACTTTTATACTTCAATTTAATTGCATGATTATAAAATTAAATTATTCACAGCTGATAAAACCAGAATATAAATTAAAAGAAAAATCTTGAACCTTAATGGAAGTATCATCCAGCTTTACTTAATAACGAAGTCTCGAGAAACTTAATCAATCTTATTCTGAGGGTATTAGCCGTCTATCTACGGAAAGTTGTTTGTTAATCAATTATTAACGGGAACTAATGATAAGTGTAGAACTCAAGATCTAATTAAGATCTATATCTTACCGACAAAGCATATAATTCGGGCATTGTATAGAATACCTAGTGATTTTATACAATGCCGAGCTCCTGCCGACTTTGTATAAAATATTTTATCTATTGTTTATCTGCTACTGGTCCATGAAGGAATTATTCAAGGGTGAGTTGCCTATGGCACTGAAACGCAGGCTCATGGACATGTGTATTCTTCCCATCTTAACCTATGGTGCACAGACTTGGTCTTTGACTAACATCCAGAAGTCCAAACTCAAGGTCTGCCAACGAGCAATGGAGCGCAGTATACTAGGCGTTAAATCAACGCATCGTGTTCGAAACACAATCCCGCGCTCCAAAACAAAATTTGCTGACGTGGCTCAAAAGGCTGCCCAACTTAAATGGGATTGGGCAGGACATGTTTGCCGCATGCCGGACAAACTGTAGGCCCAAATAGCACAGAACTGGTGCACTGAGACAAATAATTCTGCAATAATAGTCCATCTAAAAGTGTAATTGTTTCTGTTTCTAGGTGGGGTCTGCGGCAGACCACGTAGGAGATGGCGGGACGAGCTGGATAAGTTCCGTCAAAACTGGAAGGAGTGGAGGGAGGCCTTTGCCCAGGAGTGGAACAACGTATACTAGTTAAAAAAAAAAATGTTTATCATTACATACCTGTGGTCTACATCACCACATGCGAACTCCGCATCAAAGACCTGACGTCACACAAATCCTGCATCGCGCAATTAAAGTTTACCGCGCGAACAGAATATATATAACTTCTCCGACATCAATCGTAGGGTAGTTTCCCGCCAGACACGACACCCGTCTGGTTGGAGGATCCTCCATTTTCTATAGAGGATAAGTGAACTTTACACCTTGTTCCTCATGCCTCTAAATACCCTACCTAGTCAATGTATGCAATGGCTCGGTATTGTATAGAATGCCAAGAGAAGATTAGGTAAAGTATAAAATGAAAGATAAATAAAACATCTTTTGCTAACTCAAAATCAACTTTACTAAAAAGAACAATATTTAACTTAAAATTGTAAATAAAAATAATATGAAACATCTCTGAACGCTTTTTAACCGACTTCAAAAAAAGGAGGAGGTTCTCAATTCGTCAGGATATATATATTTTTTTTTAAATTTTTGTTCCCCGATTACTCGAAGACCGCTGGACCGATTTGAAAAATTCTTTTTTTTTTTGCAAGGGTATTCTTTCAAGTTGGTCCCATTGTCATTTGGTCACGATCTGATGATGGGATCTTGGAGAAATCAAGGGAAATCTTCAAATATTATAGGCACATCTATAGCGATAGGGTATTTTTGATGAGCAGTTGACATAAGGCTATTGTAACTTAGATAAATTACAAACCAAATCACTAAAAATTAAAAAAAAAAAACTTTTTTACAAAAAATACGACCGACTTCCAAACTACAAAGTGAAAAATAACTTTAATTTCGAAAGTCGGTGTCTTTGGATCAGTATTTTAGTTTTTTGACACCGACTTCCGAAATTAAAGTTATTTTTCACTTTATAGTTTGGAAGTCATTTGTATTTTTTGTGAAAAAGTTTTTTTTAAGTATTCATTATTTATGCTTAGAAAATAATAAAATTTAATGTAACAAAAGTAACATTGTTTTTAATGGTAACATGGAGGTTACTAAACTTTAGGTATACTAAACGTATGTAACTTAGAGTAGTATTAAGGGACTTTGTATATTTAAAGTAATAGCTAAGGAGGTAGTAAACATAGAATTTTATTTTTAACGCTTAAGAGCATCAAGATCAATGAGACACAATAGAATTTTAATTGTTATCGATCTCCAGGAGAGCTCGTGACAGTCAAGGGGGCACCTCTGAGTATCACAATGCTGTTTACAACTACATTTCACAAATCCCTGACCTGTTCACATAGACTGTAAAGCAAAGGAACAGAGTATCATATCTGGGCTAGGGAGTCATCTTCATTAAGTACATTCTGCCGACAAACCACAAACTGCTGCCTCGATTATAATTGTATTATATTCCACACATTGCCGGTTGAACAATCAGTATTGTATAGAATGCCTGGGCAAAGTATGGAATAAATTGTATTTCATACTTTGCCTGAACATTATAGGCATTCTATAGAATGTCTCGGTATTCTAAAGAATACCGGATTATACAGATTGCCGATACCATATACACTTACTAGCGACCTGCCACTGCTTCACACGTTTTTTGCGACTTAACACCGAGATTTATTTATTTTAGGTAAGTTAAAGATTCATGTTTAAACTCCATCAAAATCCGCGTTGCGCAGTTATGAAGAATTACGTGGTCACACAAACACGAAAAACGACTTTATTTTGTAATTTATGTTATTATCAACTAGATTTGTTAGTTAACCCTCCTTTGGAAGTATGAGAAACGTAAATTGAAAAATGTACAAGACCCGACCAATGTGTCGTATCATTCTTTAAATGGAGGCTAGATCAGCTAATGTTATACAAAAAACAAATAGTACATAATAAAATGCAATACATTCACACCACATCACACCTCATTTTTTTTTAGTTCTTTTTGCATTTTTCTTCATCCCTAGTAAGCATTCATAGCTACGCATCGGTGTGAATGCAATATTTCATTCAACGTACATTAGAATAACGGCTTGTATATTAATTCAGGATTTTTCAAACCTCCCTATTATGCGCAGTGGTGAATGTGCTGCCCTATGTGTTGCGGAACCCCATTGAGTTTACGTGAATATGTGCATTAGAATTTTGATAGTACAAAATATGAAAACGGTGTTATTGCATGTGTATATAAAAAGTTTAATAAAATATGATCAATGGACTGTTTTCTCGTCAAATTCGACGACGATCGACGATTTTTACACACTGTTTAAAACTTAGACATGATTGAATATCTTTCTTTCCTTATTTTTCGTGTGGTTAGTGAGTAACCTGGTGTCAGAGTTTTAAAGCCACTGCCTTTGACTTGGCTTCACATGCCGTCGAGAAATATCTCTCAGGCATGCCGGTTTCCTCACGATGTTTTCCTTAACCGTTTTTGAAGCAAGTGATAATTATACAATACGCACATGAATCCGAAAAGTCAGAGGTTCGTGTCTTGGGTTCGAACTCGAGACCTATGACTTGGCAGTCAGACGGTCACACCACTAAGTTATCACTGCTGTATGATTGAAAACAGCAGTGTATCGTAGTTTTTACTCTCTATATAAAATGAGAGTAAAAATAATGAAAAGAAACATCGTTATTCACATTTCTAAAAATTTAAAACGACTTTAGCCCAAACCAACAAACACTAGTCACATTCAAATTAAATCCAAACCCCGCATACCTATAAACTCTCAACCATCAAAAACAACTAGACTGGAAAACTATAAACCATAGTGAGCATTCAATAATAATAAATTTATTAACGCCCACAGACGCAGTGGCGACCGAACGAATAGAAAAACACATTACATACATTACGCAGTCCTCAATAAGAAATCATGTTATCACTCTGGTTCACGAAATGGTCGAGAACTTGTGAAAAGGAGTTTGCTTTAAGCTACAGGCGGTAGCGATTTTGTTTCCATCAGAAAAGGCAATGAAAACTCAAAAGGGGTCGGTCAGCCACAAATATGAAGCTAGCTGCCCATTCCAAAGCGTAGTAGGTTCCTACGAGCAAAAAACTCCACGGATATTGTTGTAAATCGAAATAATGGTGACATCATTCATGTTGAAATTGTAATGTATGTGTGAACGATATCGAAAGAGGTGTACGTTAAAAAAAAAAAGATTCCGACGAACTGAGAACCTCTTCCTATTTTTGAAGTCAGTTAAAAATCGTCCGTAAAATAAAAATAGGAGGAGCTCGAGGCTAAGTAATAACAGCCGCACGGGTCGATCCGACAGGTTTAAGGTACGCTTGCCGGGGTTGGTCCGTGGATGGGTGACCATCTTTACATACCGACACTCCTCCGTGCCTCGGAAAGCACGTTAAGCCGTTGGTCCTGGCTGTCATTCGTGAATCTTTGACAGTCGTTACGGGTCGTCGGAAGCCCGAAAGTCTGACAACTAGTCTTACCAAGGGGTATCGTATTACCCAGTTACGTGGTTTTGGAGGTCAGATAGGCAGTCGCTCCGTGTTAAAATACTGGTATTCAGCTGCATCCGGTTAAACTGGAAGCCGACCCCCATAGTTGGGAAAAGGCTAGGCAGATTGAATATAAAAATATCCTAAATTGAAATATATCTTTGAAAAGGTATCTTAAAACACTGGCTAACACCATATTATTTTAGTGCATACTGGCATAGTAGACGACAACGAGTCAGTTGCTATAAAAAAGCAGTTTTTAAAGTAAAATCAGATTAAATAATTGTTTATCAAATTGACTACCAACATATAAATGGGGAAGGTCGCTCGGGCAAAGCGAATTAGAAAAGAAAGAAAGAAAGAATTTGGTTTTATTTCACTAATTCGTTATTTTCGGTGATTTCAATATTTTGAATCAAGTATTTGAAATGGAAAGTTTCAGAATTTAAAACCTTAAATATTTCCTCGTAATCACTTTCTTCAAAAAAAAATCCGACATAACCTCAAACACTGTTTAATTTTAAAAAATCTCTACGTTTACGTACCTAAAGAATACTAAATGATTTTAATTACTCTTTTTCTTATAAGAGGTTCCTTCAGTCGCGAAATATTTTTAGCTCGCTAAATCTTATAACTTACGCCTCATGACCGAGAAGGCACAATTAAAACTTTTTCGTATAAATAAATAATTCAAGAGCATCGTTTGCGAAAGTCATGCTAAGGGTAATTTATATTAAATTTAATTTTACTATAGCCTGTTGTTAATTATTCACTTTGTCACTTAACTGTTATTGTTTTAACTGAAATTGTGGTCCCAGCGGTTTGGAAATTAGTCTGTGATACAGCTGTTTAATATTACGACGAACTAAATATTTAATTTAAAATAATGTTCCTAAAGCGATCATTTTCATAAAATGTATCCTAAGTAGGACCAAAAACTCACAGCAATGAGGACCTGAACAATGTCTTTCAACAGTTTTACAACACACATTGGGCTTGTTTTTAAAAGCCTTTGTACATGAATCGCAAGACTAGATCATTGCATACTTTTTTGTACTTACAGGTTTGTTTCAACAACCGGGATCTATTTTTAACCGACTTCCAAAAAGGAGGAGGTTATCAATAAATCAATCTGCCCAGCAATCTATTTCTTTAATTTTATTTTAAGCACATAAATGTACAGAGGCGGACTTTTTACCAGTCAGCCTTTGGGTGATGCAGAGATAAACAGTGGTAGGTGCAATATCAAAAATTGTGGAATAAATGCTTATTTAAATATAAGGATATATATACCTAATATAACTATATATAATATAATACAGGGTGGCCGGGACATTGACGCGAAAACCATGTGTTACCATGGATTCAGTACAAGATTCTGAACCCCGCTGCGTTGAAATTTTCCGTCGGTTATTTTTTTTAAATTTACTGTTTCATAGAAAACTTTTCACTTTGTAGTGTTTTTTTTTTTTTGGAAGACGCTTGTTTTTTTTTGTAAAAAGTTTTTATTTTTCACTTTTTAGTTGTTGTACTTACCCCACACACATTCGAATACCACTACCTGCTACCAGTGACAGGAACTTATCATATCATCTACATACTAAGTGGGAACAAAATACGTATTTTGTAGTTAACTCAAAAACTACCCAAACAAAGTAAGTAACAAAAAAAAAATTACAAAATCGGTCCACAAATGAAGGAGAAACAGGCGGACATACCTACATAAAAAAAAAACTAACAAAGATACGCTACGAACATATAACCTCCTCCTTTTTGGAAGTCGGTTAAAAAGTGCAATACCTACGCGGTCAAAATGTATGGAACAGCTGATTTTTACCCTGAATACCTAAAAAATATAAATATAATGCAATCTGTCTGCTATATTCGGATCGGTTTCCAGTCTAACAGGATGCAGCTGAATACTAGTATTTTACATCGAGCGACTGCATATCTGACTTTCACAGCTCTGTTACTGGGTAACAGAATATCATCGGGATTCAATTTGGTAGTATGTATTAGGTAATATTAGCGGCAGCAACTTGGAATATTTGAACAAAGCTTCATATAGCTAAATAGTAGAAACAGACAGATTCAATACTTGTACATTATGTGTAACACCTTTCCTCTCGCTTTCTTGCAATCTGTGGGAGTGATTTCGTGAAAAGGGACGAAAGTGTGTAACAGAAAGCCGGGGAAGCGCGCGCTATTTGATTTGACCAATGAGCGCGCGCGGTGCTGGAGTTATCAGTCAGATGGTACCAACCTATTTTCCGTGAGGTTGGTATTGTTAAGATGTCAGATGTTACACTTTGCTTGGCTTAATGCTGGTCCTGCTCCACAGCCACCTGGGCTCACTAGTTAAAATTTTAATATTTGGAAGAGTTGCTTTCCCTTTTTTAAATTCTGTTTTTGACATTACAAACTTAATGTTTATTTTTTATTTTACCAAGTAAATTGTTCAATGCTCCAATTAGATAATAATGATTTTCTTACTTTTTGGTAGTAAAATTCTATTAATTTCTTAAATACATTGCAAACTATAGTTTTGTATAATTTAGAAGCATTTTTAGATTTTTGTAAATGTGAGTACCATGGAGCCGTTTACTATGTTATTAAGATGTATGTTGACTTGAAAGAGCATGGCAGTTGAGAGAATGTCAAGCTCACTTAAATGTCTCGCTGATGGTGGCGAGTGTGTTGGATCATTCGGTTCCCTACAAAATGGTTGAGCTGGATGGTGCTGATCCACGCGTCATGTTCGTGAACGGGCGCCGTCAGTTGAGACTGGTCATCTCTTATCTGCCAGGGCTTATTTTTAATCATATATTTGCAACTGCTTTGATTATTTTTTGTACATTGTTCTCACATATAGAAGCAACAAGAATAATGTACCCAGAATTTTGTAATATCTATATTTAAAAGAGTGGCCTTGGAGTTTCTTGCCCGTTCTTCTCCATAGAGATCTACGTTTTGGAATGGGCAACTAGCTTCAACTTTCTGACTAACTGACCGATTCTTTGACAATTCAAAAGTGCCTGTAAATGGTTTAATTGAAATAAATGCTTTGAGTTTGAGTTTGAGTTTGAACACACCATGTGACTACTGTAAGGCTCGCTTATTTTTAGGGTTCCGTAGTAAACAAGGAACCCTTATAGTTTCGTCATGTCCGTCTGTCTGTGTGTCTGTCTGTCTGTCTGCGGTCTAGCTCCAAGACTGTTAGTACTAGAAAGTTGTAATTTGGTGTAGATATACATGCCGACAAAGTGATAAAATAAAATTATGAAAAATATCTTTTTTTGATTAATCTCGTAAACATAATAAGGGCACTAACAATACATTTGAACATTCAGCATCCAAACTTCACCTATAATAATAGCCTATAAACATAACATTGTATATTATGGTAGTCACACCGTAACTGTGGTCACAGTTCTGCGGCATTCTATTCGTCCCTCGGGCAAAATTGTTCGGTGTAGTTGCGGCCATACCTTGTTGCGAAATCTACATTTTGTTTATTTTGTATTAAAATGTCTGCTGTGTAAAAATAATGGTATTTAGATATTTATGTTTCGGAGAGTTTAAATTGTTTATTTAATTTTGTACCTTTATATTTTCGTTTTCGTGAAAATGGAAGGTCGCCATTTTAAGGATAAACTAGTATTTATACCGCATTTCTACCTCTAAACGAAATAGCTACAAAGGTTTTGGACTAAAAAGGCTCTTTTTCAGTACTAAGATGACTCATAAAAGGTAAAAAAATGTTTACTTATAATTTCGGCACAAAAAAAAAATGGCGCAGCTGGTTTTCTTTAACTCCCTCACCCACCTTAAAAAGGAGACCTACACGAATTATGTCAAGTTTAAACGAGTCATACAAATCCGCGGGTAGGATATATTTTTTATATCTCTTCTTGGAGGTGACAAGGCGGCATCTTCACACTCCTAATAGAGTAATTGAGTTGACAGTAAAAGTTATGAAGAGAAAGGCGTCGCGGCGTCGCCTTGCCGGATATCAGCCCCCCTCCACCACTTTTCTTTACCCCTCCCCCTCTGCGGATACGAGCGTACTGGCAGCAAATAAGTTTAGCTTTATTTGCATTTTCTGTTGGACGGAATTTAGTTTGGTAACTATTAAATTGTGTATTTGAAAGGGATGAGATTTGAATCTGGTTTCAGGAAGTGTTGTTTGTTGTGTTGAGTTTGAGAATAATTTGATTCGATAAACATATGGAATAAATTGACTTGTTATTTTATTAGAATTGTTAATAAATCATGGGAAAACTATTATTAATGATCAATTCCTACCTGTCTCTTTGAACCATCATGTAAAAATGTACATACTGACTTTAACCGTAATTTTTTCAATATTTTCTTGCACCAGACCCTTTAGTAAATTGCAGAACATGTATAACCCACCATGCAACCATCTCACATAAAATAAAAACGTATAATTAATTACAATCCATTTGTTTTGCAGCTTGTACTTGTAGAGAACTCATTGTAAAGATCTTCCGATGAACTCAGAGTAAAACTTATTCGTGGGAAGTGAGCCAGTCATTTATTTTTATACATTCACTATTGTTTAGTCATTTCTCATTTGTAGTCTACAGTAACGTTGGTTCGACTGTATTGCTGCGATATTTATTAGACTTTTTTTGTTGCTAGACTGTCGGCGAGTCTGTTGTTTGGAGAAACATCAGATTATGGGTTAGGCAAAGCAAAATCGTCCGTGGACATGGTCATCCGGACCGAGCCGTGTAGTCGCCGCGCCGTGCCTCAGCATGTCGATGACGCGTTGATCACGCAGCCTGCTCAGTGCTCATGCAGACCGCGCGCAAAGTGTTGGGTTCGATTCCCAACAGATTGGTCAGTTTGTTCACTACGATCTGTTCTTGCATGGCGTCCATAAAACAAAATAGACTATTCAAAATATAATTCGTCATTATGTAAGTAGGTACTTACCTACACAATTACGTATTATAAGAGCAGAGTTTTATAAGATCTTGAGACGTCAAAGCGTGTCTGTCTCATTGTAAGACTTCTTATTTATTTGTAAATAAAAGAACTGACATTAAAGAGTCAAATAATAAGGTCATGTCAAATGAAGGTCATGTAATATCCAAAATAAGTTACTGCCTTGTAAGTAGAGATGGGTTGTTGAGGTTAAACACGATATCTGTTATCACTATTACTGTTACACAAAAATAACAGATCCAAATATCTGTTATTAAATATCAGCCTGTTATTTTTGTACGGACGATTAATACGTATCTAAATCTCAATTGAATAACTTCTTTATTTCTTTTCGTTTTAAGTTTTTTTTTATAATGGTCACTGGTCAGTAACAGGTAACAAGTAACACGACCTAATTTAGGAGTCACTTTTTCGTAAATGTTTGTTCTTGTAAGACCACCAATTGTATTTTTAGGGATAATAAATACTAAGTGCTTCTCTTTTTAGCGTAGTTTAACCACTTTAGTAAGAGTGAGAAGTAAACATATTCCAAAGTAAATAATATTCCTTCCTTTGTGGGAGTGTGTATGTAAGTAACAGCTGTGAAGTAACAGATAAATTATATTGTTAGGGACAATTGTTATTTGTTATTTTTAAATATTTCTATCTGTAACGATAAATACGCCTCACTCCTACTTGTAAATACTCGTATATTAAAACCAAGATTGTACAAGTGGGTGTTATTAAAATAATGAAATGAAATCGTTTATTGTCCAGAAATACATCCAACTTAAAATAAACACATGATTTTTAGTAATTAACATAAACATTACTTAGGTACAATACATATACAACATTACAAATTTACATTACATACTTGGGGCAGTGAATTAGGTATTCGACGTACGAGTATGTTTTAGTTCAAGAAAAACTAATACAGGAAAAGCAGAAAATCTTAAAATAGTTATAATATAATTCAGAACGATAAAAAAGCCGCGGCTATGTAAGACTTGTTATGCCACTGAGTTGGGCTGACCATAGATTATCCAAACAGACTTTATACTTGCACACGAAACCAAGTAATATTCAATGTATTTTTATTCTCCACTCAACGCATAAAGTAAAATAAGTAGTTGATCCCCTTGCTCTTTGAACAAAGGCAGGCCTCAAGCTTGTTAAGAGAAACATTATGTAATTCTGGCACATTTCTAATAAAAACTACTTTAAGGCTACTTATTGAAAATGAAGTACTTTTATTCATTTTTGCTTTCGTAACTTCAAAGCAAAAGGACCTCTCTGTAATAAGCCTTCGTTTTGTTAACTTTGTAAGTTGAAAATCTTAGAAATATTGAATCTTAGTGTAACTTTTGAACTTGTGTTTTTCTTAGTATACTTTGTTTACGGTTGAATATAACTACGAGTCCTTAGGGAGATTGTCTTCAGTCGTCTGTGCTCGTAAGCAATTTAATTGTCATTCGGGCAACAATTTTTGATGAAAACGATGTATAACTTAACACACCGGCGATTAATAATTTTCCCCTTGTTCTTTTGTCGTGGCAGCACATACGAGACCTTATAACATGATGTTGGAAAAATTAGCCAGTCAGCAGATTACCAACCTGCGCTCCAGCTGGGCTGCTGACTTTCCAGGGACCCTGGATGAGTGCTTGGTGCCATCTCTCTTTTATTGCTTTTTAGGGTTCCGTACCCAAAGGGTAAAACGGGTAAAATAAGACTCTACTGTCCATCCGTCTGTCTGTCTGTCCCTCTGTCACCAGGCTGTATCACATGAACCGCGATAGACAGTTGAAATTTTCACAGATGATGTATTTCTGTTACCGCTATAACAACAAATACTAAAAAACAGAATAAAATAAATATTTAAGAGGGCTCGCATAGAACAGACATGATTTTTTTGCCGTTTTTATAGATAATGGTACCCTTCGTGCGCGAGTCCGACTTGCACATGGGCGATTTTTTTTTTAAATGTGAAATGGCCTCGATCTCGACTTTTTGGAAAGCGATGGATGAAGTCTACGATGGAACGGAAGATCTTTTTCTTAATTCAAATTCAAATTCAAAAGTCATTTATTGAAACTAGGCTGAGAATCAGCACTTTTTAATATTTTGCTTGTTAGATAATTATTAGGATTCAGCAATATCTAGTTATTATTAGTCAGTAACTAGTCAGCTATCATCTTTTTTATGCCTTATTATCATATGAATTATTATTTTATTGTTTGCTTGCCCGTAAGCTACTACCACTGCACACAAGACTTCCTTTATTACCTAATTGGTTACTGATATACTTTACATAGCCACAAGCTTATGTTAACTCAATCTGCCTAGCCATTTCTCTTGGCTAGTTTTTACTATACTCTGCATGCCGTGACTCGTGATGGCACCGATGTTGGGGAATCTACTTCTCAAAGAATATTGTTTGACTCAAGCCTGCTTTACATAGCGTGATTTAATTGTTTGTGGCACAACATAAGTTGGACAACGATAAAAGTTACACTGTATAAATAGTGTTTAGACGATGTAGGTAAGTTATTTGCTGCTTCACTTTTATTGTATGCCACAGGCAAGAAACTTGCATCGCTTAAACTGATAATAATTTATAATTCCGTACTGGACAAGCGTGTGGTTAGTGACTAACCTGGTGTCAGAGTTGTAAGGTTGAACTAGTCGCGCGCTCGACCTCACTGGTGGGCTTGGTAAAAAAGCACGCTGTCTCACCTTTTTTTTGCTGTTTCACCTGGCATCGTGTCAGACAGAGAAAGTATCAGTGATGAGCAGTTAGACGCTAGTCTACATGCACAATGTCTAGTTCGTACGCACACAAACACCGTTCCAAACTATTTTAGAAAAACGAGCGCGTCAAAAATTTCGAAAAGTCCTTTGGAAAATCGAGTTTTTTTTTTTAAACCACTGCATACAATTACACATAAAGTTTATTGAACTCTTCGATAATTTGCTTTGTCGGTGCTGACTTTGTTTTGGAGATTTTACAGTTCTTTATTAGATAATTACGCCCAAAGTTGCGTAAAAATTAACAAGAAAACGAATGTTTGTGGACTCATATCTTTTTAATGGCTTTTTATTATTTTACTATTCTGTTTCTGCATGATATCATGTTTAACTTTGAATGTACAATGTCAAACACGTAAAACACCCCCGAAATTTGTATGGAAAAAATATCAACTAGTTCCACCTTAAAGCCACCCATGGGCCTCTGACTTGGTTTCAGGAATATTTCTCAGGCAGGTTTGCTCTTGATGTTTTCCTTCACCGATTTTGAAGCAAGTGATAATTATACAAGACGCACATAAATCCGAAAAGTCAGAGGTGCGAGACCTATGCCTTGGCAATCCGATGGTCACAACACTAGGCTATCAATGATCATCAATGCTCGTGCATTCTCTACATGAGAAAATACATCTGCCCTGCAACAGTAAAATTTCACACCGTACAGAACTACCGTTCTATACCCTCATTACAAGACCTATACTTTACTAATTTTATCCCCAAGCAAAAGAAAAAGTCTTCGTAAGGACAGTCCATACAACACGCCGGGACATTTTATCACCTATTTCCTTTACTAAACAGGGTCCCGGTGCTTTAGTACCACGATATATATTCCCGATATAAAAAGGAGGGAGATTTCGAACCGGTACCTGCTTTGCGTCGGTCTCCACTAATGAAACACCATTTATCATTCTGACTGCCAAATAAAAGCTTGGAATAAGGGCTTGGGTTGAGTGGTGAGATGTAGCGGTTGGAAAAGTAGGGCAGTTTTAGTGGTAGCTGTGAAAACAGCGCATTTGGGATGAAAACTTTGAGCACAACAACTGAGGTTTGACACATTCGAAAAATAAGAAAGTAATCAGACAGAAAATGCTTACTCAGTTTTCAATCTCGACTGCTGTTTTGTCAAAATGATTGTTCACGCAAATACACGATCATCGTGTTCATAATGACATGTCACTTTTTGACGTGCTCCGGCTACACGCACGAAAAAGCGTCACGTCCGCCTGAGCCGAGCGTGCAAGCGAGAGCGCGGAACAAGCGATAGAGAGGCACGATCGGTCTAAGCGTTCGGCTTGTGACGTTATCACGTAAAATTATCGTCCGTAAACCGACTTTACAGGCAACCAATTTTTTGTTTGGAAAACAGGAAGGCGCTCTCTGTTGACGCGACCATACGTTTGCGTCCACCGACCTACGTCATCAACAATATTAGGAACGCGATGATCGCGTGTTCGTGCGACGATAGTTTTACTTAGGACGCGGCGTGACAAGAGCAGCGTAGCTATTAGTTTTCTAACTAAATTAAAAAATTTTGAGCATGAGGTCCTGGGTTCGATTCCCGGGTCGGGCAAAGTGTTATTGGGTTTTTCTATCTGGAATTTCTCAGTAGCACCCCGGAGTCTGGATTTGTGCCCGGTTGATGGCAATAGGCTCGCCCCCTATTACATGGGACTTAAACATAACTGGCGAAATGTGGGTGTACCTGTCACTGACTTCCGAAATTAAAGTTATTTTTCACTTTGTAGTGTTTTTTGGAAGTCGGTTGTTTTTTTTTTTTGTAAAAAGTTTTTATTTTTCACTTTTTAGTTGTGGCTTTTTACCTGCTATGTAAATAACAGTGACAGGAACTTATCATATCATCCACATACAAAGTAGGAAAAAAGTACGTATTATTGAAGCTAACTCAAAAACTATCGAATCAAAGTTAATAAAATTTATATGGGACCACTTCAAGAGCATACACTTTCAAACAAAAAA
Source organism: Agrochola litura (assembly GCA_949152395.1). Taxonomy (NCBI): domain Eukaryota; kingdom Metazoa; phylum Arthropoda; class Insecta; order Lepidoptera; family Noctuidae; genus Agrochola; species Agrochola litura. Next base: position 2,543,627 of record OX424490.1, read on the forward strand.
ATAATTTTTAAAATCGGTCCACAATTGACGGAGAAATCGGTGGACATACATAAAAAAAAAAAGAAAAAAAACAAACATCCTCCTCCTCTTTGGAAGTCGGTTAAAAACATGATGTTGGTACCTAAGTAGGTATCCCACGGCTGCACCAAATAGGCCCAGCATAAACCAACGCCCATACCATATACAAGGTGGCAGGGACATCGACAAGAAAACGGTTACCTACCATAGATACAGTACATGGTTCTGCTGAACGGTCGATTATTAAAATAAAAATCTGCTGTTCCATACATTTTGACCTCGTAGGTATTGCACTTTTCTATGAAACAGCAAATTTTTTTTTATTAACCGACGAAAAATTTCAACGCAGGGGGATTCAGAATCATGTACTGAATCCATGGTAACAGTTTTCGCGTCGATGTCCCTGCCAACGAGCTGCTGCTCTTTGAAACATATCTTGGAGTACTTGAATAAAACAACGTGTTTTCCAGTACAGAGTGCTGCAAGGTCATCTGTGGAAAGAAACGGTTATAATGTTTTACCAGTTTATTTCTGGGTGAACTCAAAAGTTAATACGGGGCTATTTTATCCGCACCGATCGGTACCAACTTGTCTTAACCGGGAATTAATCTAATAAAGATAATTTATGATTAGAAGAGTTACGAACATTCTGTACTTACCTTATTAAAACCCATAGATGGCGTCACATTGTGGGAATATTCGCTATGCGAAATTGACCCACACAACTAATTAGCGACCGCTAACATTTCCCTCCTTGTACCACAACAAGAATTCAGAGTGCTCGCTATAACTTTAATTAGAACCCGGGGGCTAAGAAAACAGTCCGGGAATGTGAACTTTCATAAAAATTGCTAGATTTCCAAGAAATTTTTCCGTGACGTGAACTACAAGAATGGTTGTGACGTCATAATTGGCTTGTTACGTCATAATGGCTTATACTGAAATGAAATGAAATTGTTTATTCTGTAAATAGGATATCGGAATCACTTTTACACGACATATAAAAAAAAAAAATTAAGCTAGATGAGTTCGGCGTTTCCTATCTGACTATTCTGAGAAGAAAGGCCGAAATAAACTCAGAGGTCGCAGTCTCTTTTAAAGTCCAGACATAATCTTGGTCAGGCCATATTTTTGTACCTAGCTTTAAAAGCCTTATGTAACATCTTTTCTACAATATGGAATGCAATTAAAAAAATATGAATAAATGATTTTATTGCTTTTTCCTCTACTACAAAAACGAAAGTAACACTGTCTGTCTGTATGTCTGTTTGTTATCTTTTCACACCTAAACCAATAAACCGACTGTTATATTTTTTATTTACATAGGTATCCTGGGGCCTGGAGAAGGACATAGGCTACTTTTTTTTCTGGACGTTTGTATTAAAAACGATGCAATACAAAATACACGCAGAAAAACTCGCAGGCAACAGCTAGTATCACATAAAATAATAGTTTCCTTAACATGTAATGTATTACTGAAGTTTTCCAACACCATAATATTTGTCGGGGCGAAGTAAACCCTCTTTATAATGCCCCGATTATTGGCAGCTTTCAATATGGGAGGCAGTCACGTGGGCTGCAGCCGGTGCCCGTAGCGTGACCCGTGCGGGATTCGAACCTTGGAACGTATGGAAAAAATAATATATCGTTCTAGTGTTGAGGAGGGATCACGTTTGCGTTCGTCGGGATTAATAATAAATTAGGTTTGGTATAAAAGAATATAAGCCTTCGCTATGAATTATAACATATTGTTTTTAGGAGAACCTACCTACCTACCTACTACTTATTTCGTAACCTTAAAAAAATAACCTTAATTAAGTTAGAATAAAAAATACTACGTGCTCTCAATTAAAATCCACGTTATATTTTAACTTTTTAATTAGACTTATTTAAAATGACCGTAAAATCAAGTACCTGCCCAATTTCTGCTTAGTTTATTTTATTCCTAGCTGCGCCCCGCGGTTTCACCCGCATAAGTCTCGATCACGTGAGAAAATCGGGATAAAAAATAGATTATGTCCTAACCCAGGTCATGGTCAAACCATGTGCCAAATTACTTCCAAATCCGTTTAGCCGTTTAGTGGCATGAGGAACAGGGTGTAAAGTTCACTCATCCACCATAGAAAAGGGAGGATCCTCCGACCAGACGGGTGTTGTGTCTGGCGGGCAACTGCCCATCGGTTTGAAGTTGAAATCTTCTATATATGTTGATCGCTCGGTAAACTTTAATTGCGCGATGCAGGATTTGTGTGACGTCATGTGTATAATGCGTAGTTCGTATGTTGCGGTGTAACCACTACAGCCGTGCTAGCGTGAAAGCGTAACAAACAAACATACAAAAAAAACAATCTTTTCTCTTTACAATATTAGTTTATATTGTAATTCTAGAATACGTACAAATTGAAACGCTTTTCTTGTACATCTTATGTGTACATAATTACAATTTTCGAATAACACCCTTAATATTCCTGAAATTACAAGAACAAAATGAGTCCTAACAAAATATAAGAAACTCAACAAAAGCTGAGCTATAGACAACATTTCGCAAGAAACCTGCTGATTATGTATTCTCAAACAAAATTTCTCACATTAAGGTCAAACTTAGATCGTAGAAAATGGAGATATGCCAAAGAGACACTGAATACATTTAATATATTTTGTAAGGGAACTTTGTTGTAGCGATGCTGTGGTTTTGTGAGAAATCTAACTCTCATTTTTATAAATAAAAAAAAAAACAAAATTCAAAATATTTTTACCTAAACCTACAAGGGCATTTATAAAACGTCAGAAGCTAGGTGCACGGTTCCAATTGGTCGCTTCCTATGGAGAAGAGCCGGCAAGAACCTCAACGGTTACTCTTTTAAAACTAAATGGTTTCTACAATGTTTTCAAATTACAGTGTTAATAGGTATGAGAGGACAGTGTAATATCAACAAGTACCAGGTACTTAGCAATATAGAAATTAGTCCACAAGTCTACAGTCTACAACGTTGTCACATTCATAAAATCTAAAAGAAAATAATCTATTTAGAAGATAAATAAAATAGTTAAAATAAGGACCTATTTAAACTAAATGACATCATTGCCGCTACAGCTGTAACAAATCTAATTTGATAAACATTTTACAAACATTATAATTTCCTTTATTTCATTATTTACATATAAATTATATTTTTAAATATTAGAATAAAATTATATAAAAACATTTAAAAATATAAAAAATAGTATCCCCACCGGTATCGGGAACAGGGTCCAAGCTACCGGCGGTCAGGGCTCCAGAGAAAGAAACCTCCTAACAATGCGAGCCGTGTCCAGGAGTACCGCTTTCTGAATCAAGCCCTTAATCCAGCTGCCCAACGAGAGCCTCCTTAGGTGTCGGTCGAGGTTCTTGGCAATTAAGCCATTGGCTGATATGACTATCGGCACAACGACTGCTGAGTCCACATCCCACATGTCGACAACCTCGCGAGCCAAGTCAAGATACTTGATTTTACAAACATTATTATTACAATTATTTCATAGTTAGCTGCTTTCTTAATTGATTTTAATATTACAAGGATTCGTATATATCTAGCGTTTACAACTTGTATGAATAAAAGGGCAATTTTTTATGAAAACTTTGCCAAAAGACAGATTTGGTGCGACAACAAGAATATTTTCAATAATATTCTGCAGAATGATTCAACACGGCGGTTTACACACAATTTTATTAGGTACAGTCGCTGTTACTGCACGAATACGAATACAGAGAAAAAAATAAAACCCGACAGAAGTGAAAACTTGAATAAGATCGCCTTGGTGGAAGAAAAATATTTGTATAGAACATTGGTCCGTAACCTTATCTAAATAGGAGCACAATCGCGTTTACAAAAATGAGGTGTCGATAATCGTGTCGCGAGGTCAATTGTTTGTTTGCATCTCAAAAATACCCCACGCGACTATTGAAGTTTTCATTTAAAAAAAAAAACAATAAAAAACTGCTAGTTTAATCATGTAAACGGATTAGTAAACACAGCTTATTATTAAAAGACAGGATGGTCTTTTAGAACTATATTTAAGTTTTATTGAATAAAAAACATATTATGTCGTATCCATAATTTCTTTAATCAATAAGGTCAACAAATCACTTGGTGCTGCCAAAAAAGTAAACTTCGAACTTGTAGCGAAGCAAAAACCACTGATCGGATGTAAACGAGCCGTCTCATAAATAAAGATGTGAAAACTTCAGAAAGTCGAGTTTTGGTACGTACCTACGTAGATACGTCACCGTGTGATTCATAGTACATGTGAGCAATCAAAACTTGGGCATGCCAAACAAATATTGGGGTTCACATGTGCGATTTTAGACGCTGCGTTTTTATGGCGTTTGTATTGATGGTTGGTGAGGTTGATGTAGCAGACTGATGGCAATAGGTTTGATAAGAGTTCCCCGAAACGATCCATTGTCATCAATTTATATTTTAATAATATTGTTAATCACTTCAATTGTATTTGGTAGACTATCAATTTGCGCATCAGTATGTATCAATTACGTAAAAAACAACCGACTTCCAAAAAAAAACACTACAAAGTGAAAAATAACTTTAATTTCGGAAGTCGGTGTCTTGGGTTTTGTGTTTTCGTTTTTTGCCACCGACTTCCGAAATTAAAGTTATTTTTCACTTTGTAGTGTTTTTTTTTGGAAGTCGGTTGTTTTTTTTTGTAAAGAGTTTTTATTTTTCACTTTTTAGTTGTGGTACCTACAGCTACCCCACACAGATTCGAATATAGTATTTTGTAGCTAACTCAAAAACTACTCAAGCAAAGTTAATAAAATTTATATGGGACCAATTTGGGAGCATACCCTTTCAAACAAAAAAATAATTTTTAAAATCGGTCCACAAATGACGGAGAAATCGGTGGACAAACATTAAAAAAAAAAAAAAAAAACATACGCATTAAACATAACACACATAACATCACGCCTTGTTTCCCCGAAGGGTTGGGCAGAGGTGTCCCTGTAGCAGGTACACCCACATTTCGCCAGTTATGTTTAAGTCCCATGTAATAGGGGGCGAGCCTATTGCCATCAACCGGGCACAAATCCAGACTCCGAGCTGCTACTGAGAAATTTCAGATAGAAAAACCCAATAACACTTTGCCCGACCCGGGAATCGAACCCAGGACCTCATGCTCAGCAGTAGCGCTTGCGCGTCGAACATAAAACCTCCTCCTTTTTGGAAGTCGGTTAAAAATGGACAAACGCAATTTGGTAAAACAAACAAAAAGGCAGAGTTTCCATTAAAAAATTGGGCCTACAAAATAGTTAAGTACCTAAATTATTTAAAAGATTGTGATGTGAGTATTCTGACTGTGCTAATACTGAACATAGAAGTTTAAAATACCGGTGTACTGTATTTATAAAGTTTAAAATTACGATTTATTTGAGACAGAATGTACGCCATGACTAATTACTTTATTGAGAATGTTCATAATCGCGATGTACGGACTTCGAAATCTTATAAATTCCGAATGCTTACCATCGAGATTCTGAGCGAGTATTTCGAATAGTAGTACATCGGATCATTTAGCTCCCTTCAAAATGGTTGAGCTGAATGGTGCTAATCCATGCGTCGTGTTCGTGAACGGGCGCCGTCAGTTGGGACTGGTCATCTCTTAGCTGCCAGGGCTTATTTTTAATTTATTTAAATTTTTTGTATTGTTCTTTGTTTTATCTTTTTATTACGGACGCTTCTAACGTGCACGTCTTTCTACATTGTTCTCACATGTATAATTTCAACATGAATGATGTAACCAATATTTTGTAACAATTTTTTATTTAAAAGAGTGTCCCTGGAGTTTCTTTACCGTTCTTCTCCATAGGTACCTACTTCGCTTTGGAATGGGCAACTAGCTTCATACCTATTTCTGACTGACCGATTCCTTGACAATTCAAAAGTGCCTGTAAATGGTTTAATTGAAATAAATGCTTTGAGTTTGAGTTCGGTATTTTAAACTTCGAAATTCAGTAGTACAGTCGAGTATTCTCATCAACCCAATCTGTTTCTATGATGGAGATGTGTTAGAAACATGTAACTCACTCTAAATTAATCACAACTAAAGTCAGTTGTAGTCGGTTTAATATCAGTGACAAAAACCGGTTTGATAATGGTTACCAACAAAAACACAAGCCAAAATCATGTAGAAACTACGTTTTAAAACCTCTAAAATGTTGGTCCATGTCTATGTTGGTGACATTTAGACGAAACACACATTTATTACCTTAAGGAGCAGCTATAAGACAGTATGTAATATGCACTATCTTAGGCTTAAACTACGCTGTATATCATGTCAGTCATAAATACTGGACCGGAGTGACGTCACGTTGACTAAGCAATGGGGAAGCAATTACCCTGATGACTGGGACTTGATCAAGATATTGACTGAATTAATAAATATTTATTTGTTATACACGGTTACATATATTTTATAGTTACAGTAGGCACAATAATATTTAAATTAAATTTAAATGAATACATACTAAATTAAAAAAAAAAACACATAATCCTACATAGGCACTTATGAAACGTCAGAAGCTAGGTACACGGTTCCAATTGGTCGTTTCCTATGGAGAAGAGCCGGCAAGAAACTCCACGGTTACTTTTCTAAAAATAATTGGCTTTTACAATACTTTCAAATAGTGTTACTAGGTATGGGAGGACAGTGTAGGTCTTTCAATAAGTACCAAGTACTTAACAAAATAGAAAATGGTCAACAGATCTACAGTCCACTAAGCCTACAGCGTTCTCACATTCACAAAATAGAATAGAATCTATACGAAAGATAAATAAATTAATAAAAATAAAAACCTATTTTAATTAAACGCAATTAGATACATGATTGCTGAAACTATAGGTTAATGTAGAGGAATATAGTTAAATTTTGAAGAAAATTCATACTTAGTATAAGACATTTAAAAGTGACCTGTGTTTAATATACGTTTATTTTAAGTTTTTATGTTTACTAGTATTATCCGATAACTTGTATGTGTAGTGTTAACTGTGAATATAAGGGGTCGATCCAACAGGTTAAGCTACGCTTGCCAGGGTTAGTCCGTGGATGGATGACCATCTTTAAGTCAAAGTCAAATCATTTATTTCAAATAGGCCCAATCAATGGCACTTTTGAACGTCAAAATTAACAAAATATTAAAATTGATTCTAGTCGCCCCTTCCAAAAGGTAGTTTTCGTATGGAGAAGAATGGGCAAGAAACTCCACCGTTACTCTTTTAAAATGTTTTACATACCGAGACTCCTCCGTGTAAGCCGTTGATCCCGGCTGTCATTTGTAGATTTTTGACAGTTGTTACGGGTCGTCAGAAGCCCAAAAGTCGGACAACCAGTCTTACCAAGGGGTATCGTATTACCCAGTACCTAACTGGGTTGTGGAGGTCAGATAGGCAGTCGCTCCATGTAAAATACTGGTATTCAGCTGCATCCGGCTAGACTGGAAGCCAACCCCAACATAGTTGGGAAAAGGCTAGGAAGATGATGGAATAAATGTGATTAGAAAATACAGTACCAGGCCGTAAATACAGCATGAGTTTAAGAAAAACTTTGGCTTATAAATTGATTTGAAAATACACACTTGAGTATTCAGATAAACTTCGCCTCAGTAGGCACCTACAATCTACATACATAAGATTTTTTCATTAGTGAAATTACGAGTGATGAAGTAACCCACTCAAATTATTTTAATTTAGTTTTAGAGCATATTAAGTCATGTGTAAATAACTACAATCCAACAAGTTTTACAATTATGTACGTCAGTTAAATCACCTTCATAACGAAGTAGTCTGCTACGACCTTGGTACGGTGTAGTCATTGCTACAGCGTAGGCTTGTCTACGGCGTAGATTGTCTATGAAGTCGGGGAGCATTGCATTTTGTAACAATTATCAAAGTTTGTTAAAGTTTCATAATTAGCTGGTTAATAATGAAAGATCATTTAACCGAGTAATTAGTATAGTTTAATCAAAATGAATTGATTGTTGAACATTCATAGCCATCTAATAATTATATTTAATGAACAGTGGATTTACCATGATCAACAGGCATATTTAAAAATAATAATATTTTTACTGACGCAAGTTACGTATGTAATTTAAAAAAAATCCCTGACTCTTGCGCTAGTATAAACTGTATTATAGGAGCCAATTTTTCCTCCAAAATATAAATTATAGGATTACATTATGCCAATAACTGCATAATAGGTGATAATAGGTGGTAACAATAGGTGTTATAGGAGCTCGTGGCTAAGTACCAACAGCCGCACGGGTCGATCCATCAGGTTAAGCCACGCGTGCCAGGGTTGGTCCGTGGATGGGTGACCATTTCTACATACCGAGACTCCTCCGTGCCTCGGAAAGTACGTTAAGCCGTTGGTGCCGGCTGTCATTTATGGGTCTTTGACAGTCGTCAGAAGCCCGAAAGCCTGACAATCAGTCTTACCAAAGGTATCGTATTACCCAGTTACTGGGTTGCGGATGTCAGATAGGCAGTCGCTCCATGTAAAATACTGGTATTCAGCTGCATCCGGTTAGACTGGAAATCGACCCTAAAATAGTTGGGAAAAGGCTAGGTAGATTGATTGATTATGCCAAAAACAAATAAAGATTGTTCAGAATAAAAGAGAAAAATTAAACAGAACATGTGGCTGCAATAGTATTTGTGAGCAGATTTCTATCAATATTAAATACTTAAATGGAATGATGCCACTAACATTTATTTTCCAGTACAAATATAAAAATAAACGTGAAAAACACAAATCTAGGGACCTAAAATCACCAATTTCGTCACTGACATCTCCTAATGAGGAAGGAATATGTTTCCGTATACAAAATGGCGCAGTAAGTATTTACTATTGTAAATAACCAAATATATACGGCCAAAGAATTAAAGGCTACAGTTAGTATACCCACAAAATGAATATCACAAACGACACAAAACATTAGCTTTGTAAAAAACCGCTCATACAATGTCATCGCTTTTTCGCGCAAATGTACAATCCCAAAAACTTTCACACAAAACAAATTCGGGAGAAAGAAAAAATGTGTCGAATCGTTGTCGTGAAAATAAATAGCTCTTGTCAAAACTTGTACTGATTTGAGATAAGACCTAAATCCTTACATATTATGAAACAAAGTCCGCCGCGTCTGTGAGTCTGTTCGCGATAAACTCAAAAACTACCGAACGCATTTTTAAACGGTTTTCATCAATAGACGGAGTGATTCATGAGGAAGGTTTAAATGTATAATTAATAACGGTTTTGTGTAAATTGGCTGAAATATGACGATGATTATTTGAAGATGTGGGAAAAAATCATACTGACTGGGAGCTTTACTGGCGTGCGCTGCGTAAACCGTAAGAAATACATAAAATTATTTTTTACAGGATTTTACATCTTAAAACTTCTACAAAAAAGTCCGCAACAGCATATGTTTATCTTCTAAGAATGACCCACAGTGACCACTTATGTCTTGCAGAATTTGATAAAATTTTTATTGTTATTTCCGAAGTTATTTTGACAGGTAGGTATTATATTAATCCTTAACCAACAAAATATGTTATTTAAATTGGACATTCAATTTAAATTTATTATCATTTAATAAAAATATTATTATAAATCTTAAAAGTAATCAATCTACCTAGCCTTTTCCCAATTATGTTGGGGTCGACTTCCAGTCTAACCGGATGCTGCTGAATACGAGTATTTTACATGGAGCGACTGCCTATCAGACCTCCACAACCCAGTAACTGAGTAATACGATACCCCTTGGTAAGACTGATCGTCAGACTTTCGGGCTTCTGACGACCCATAACGACTGTCAAAGATCCACGAATGACAACCGGGACCAACGGCTTAACCTGCTTTCCGAGGCATGGAGGAGTCTCGGTATGTGAAGATGGTCACCCATCCACAGACCAACCTCGGCAAGCTGGATGAATCGATCAGTGCGGCTGTTATTACTTAGCCACGAGCTACTTCAATTTGTAAGCGGTACTATAAATTGTCATCTACAGGTATGTTTTCTGATCCATAATATATGATAACATTTTTGAAGTGAAAACTTCTTTAAGCGCGTTGGGCATTTTTGAGATGGGACTAAATCATTGATTTTGCGACATGGTTACGAAATTTATCGACACCGAGGAGTAAAAGACATCAACGCGTTGATTACAGCGGTGCGGATTTTTTTCAAGTTTTCTTCTCCCTCAATGCCACTGTTTTTTTTTTCGAACCCACCATAATATGCAACAGGTATACCGTGCATCCAATGCATGGTGCACCATTAACAAGTCGACAGTATCGGTACTATCTTGCTGACTGGTTATCTTTTACCACAACATAAGCATGTCATTTCATGTCGATACGATAGAAAAAAACCGGCCAAGTACTACGCACAATGATGGGTTCCGTAGTTGAGATGAATTTATCCCAAACACAAACTTAACATTGTAGTTGAAATACTTGTTCTCTGATACATTATCTGTATTTTTTTCAAAATTTTGGACTCAGTAGTTTCGGAGATAATGGAGGCAATGGTCAATTTATATCTATTTTCTTAAATATCTTTAAATTTTATTTATTTTAAAATTATAAAAAAAAATAAATGAGATCCTCGCAACAAGCCCTTTCATTTGATATGTCACACGATAAAGTTTGAAAAACTTTTTTTTTTAATTTTCTTATTTGCCCCCAAAAGTGACCCCATGTTAAAAATTCATTTATTTCCGTTACACGTCCGTATTTGAGTCACAGAAATACATATGTGTACCAAATTTTAACTTAATCGGTCCATTCGATTCTGAGCAAATTGGCTGTGACAGACGGACATACAGACACACGAGTGATCCTATGGGTTCCGTTTTTCATTTTTAGGTACGGAACCCTAAAAGACTCAAAAAACAGTAACTAAGTATCAAACCACCAAAGTCCAGTAATACAGTACAATCCTAACTCAAACATGATCTGAACTCAACTACCCTCCATCCTTGGGGAATAGGCGAGCTCGCCAACTTCGACACCACTTTTTTCTCCGCATCCGTTTGACCGAACTATATCTTTTTTGTCTTGTACCGCAGTTTGGGAAAAAAGTTGATTTATTTTTTTATCTTGTGTACTTGATTTAGAACTTTTTAGGGTTCCGTACCTCAAAAGGAAAAAACGGAACCCTTATAGGATCACTCGTGTGTCTGTCTGTCTGTCTGTCTGTCTGTCTGTCCGTCTGTCACAGCCAATTGACTCCGAATCTAATGGACCGATTAAGTTGAAATTCGGTACACATTTGTATTTCTGTGACCCAAACACGAATGAGTAACGTAAATAAATTAATTTTGAATATAGGGGTCACTTTTGGGGCGCAAACAAGAAAATTAAAAAAAAAAGTTTTGCTAACAGTACCGTGTGACATATCAAATGAAATGACTTTTTGCGAGGATCTTAAATACATTTTTTATATAATTTTAAAATAAACACTTTTAAAGATATTTAATAAATTCAATGAAAATTGACCATTCCCCCCCCCCTTATCTCCGAAACTACTGGACCAAAAATTTTGAAAAAAATACATAGTATGGCTCTTTACTCATAGATTACAGGAAAACCTATAAGAAGTCTATGGTCTTAAAATAACATGGTAAATCTCTCAATATTGTGCGTAAAAACTTACATTTCGTCGCTCGGCATTCAATAGGCCCATCTCTCTAGCTACTATAAATCAAAATATCAAAAGTGTTTGACCGTCTGCTTAATACATAAATAAATAAAACTGTAAATGTTCATGACAACCAATTCTGGTTTCGGCGTGGTTTGTCAACAGAAAGTGCAGTGTTGTGTTTTAAGCATACTATCACATACTTACTATACATAGCGTGGGACGCCGATTTATACTAGCTTCCTCGACTTATTCAAGGCTTCTGATCTGGTTGCTTATGACGTATTGTGGAGAAAGATGGAGAAGGATAGGTTGCCAACGGAGCTTATAAAAATCTTAAAACAGTTGTATGGTAACCAGATCAATAGTGTACGATGGGCTGGAACTTTTTTCAGGCCATACAGGTTGGAATGCGGGGTGAGGCAGGATTGGCGAGCTCAGCAACACCAGAGTGGGTTGCTATATAGATGGTATTTGTGTAAATAATATTAGCTATGCAGATGTAATGGTGCTTCTGAGCGCGTCAATCTGTGGTCTCAGAAAGTTGGTTGCCAAATGTGAACAGTATGCCAAAACACATGGTTTGATGTATAGCTCCAATAAGTCGGAGATCATGGTCTTTGAGGCTGGGAGCAGACCGGGTTATATACCACCTGTATTACTCAATGGGACTCCACTACAAAGAGTATTCACATTTAAATATCTTGGTCATATATTGACCCCTGACCTCAATGACGAACTCGATTTTGAGCGGGAACGAAGGGCGTTTTCGGTAAGGGCGAACATGCTGGCTCGCAGGTTTGCATGCTGCTCACTTAAAATGTCAAAATGTTCGGGCATCGGGAATGTTCGCGGACGCACATATTAATTGCTTTTACGCAACGATGCCTGGTGCGCAGAGTACGGGCCAGCTCCAACAATATCCTAAAAAATATCGCTAGCAGGCTGGATTGCATGTTCATCAATCACTGCAGTGCCATCTCCCATGGGGTGAAATAAATTTAAACTAGATTACGTGGGGCACTCAGAAAGTTTTGTAATACTAGAAAAAAATATACTACAGGTTATAATTTTTTTTATTATATCTTTTCAAAGAACTCTCCATTGGCGTCTATACACAGTTTTATACGTCTAAACCAATTTTCATAACACATTTTCCAGTCCGCATCAGACACCTCTTCAATCTCCTTCTCAAATGCAGCCAGTGCATCTTCAGGTGATGAAAACTGTTTTCCTTTGAATTGATTTATTTTGGGGAACAAGAAAAAGTCGCACGGAGCCAAATCGGGACTGTAAGGAGGATGACCTATTAATTTGACCAGTGTGCTGTCCAGAAAGTCCTTTGTTTTGAGCGCCGAGTGAGCCAGCGCATTGACATGGTGAAGCAGTAGCCCACGGAGGCCAGTGTTTGGTCGCTTGCTGCTTGCAGTAGTAAAAACTTCTGGCAAACATTTGGTAACATACCATTCAGCATTAATATTGATAAATCCAAGATTCATCACCCGTAATGATATCTTAAACGCGCCGAGACGAGCCTGCTACAAATTTTGCTATCATATCTCGGCTCTCCTTCTGAGCCTGCGTTAGATTTTGCGGTACCAGCGTGAAACTATCTTCCATAACCGAAGATGATGGTGTAGAATTTAATGCACACTTCCCGATCCGATCGGCAGTATATGCTGAACCTCTTCATATGTAATTCGCCTATTTTCTTGAATTAAAATTTTCACAGCCAGCACGTTTTGTTATGTAACAACCGTCATAGATAGGCCACTTCTTTCTTTGTCCGCCAAAATTACTCGACCACCCATAAATTCGTTAAACCAGTGGAAAACAGTCGCTTTAGAAGGGCTTTTTTCTATGAACACCATTCGAAGTCTTTCAAACGATTCTTCTGGTTTTAGTTGACATTTGAAATCGTACAAAATCATCGCGCGAAAATGTTCTCGTTGTAAATCCAGTTTTCAGTAAGACAGAGTATTTTGATTTTGCTCGTAAAAAAATGTGGAGGGAATTTCGAATTTGGAATGATAAGTTTTTTTATAATAAATAGTCATAGTTTTAATTGACATCAAAACCAGCCAGTAACCTATAGACAAAAACTGTTAGTCGCAAAACTTTCTGAGTGACCTGGTAAAATAAGCTAACATACTCGTAGTTCATAAGTTTACTAACACAATGAGTCCTTGTTACTTGAATAAATAAACGTCGTTAAAAAAAATATGGTCATCCATATCTGGATGACCATATTTTTTTTAACGACGTTTTCAAAAAATGAAACCTAGCTAGATCCATTTATCGCTCCCGAAACCCACTGCAAACTAAATTTCATAAAAATCTTGGAGCCGTTTCCGAGATTTAGATTATAATATACATATATACAAGAATTGCTCGTTTAAAGCTTATTAGGTTTATAAATACCGCGAATGTGTTTTTTTTTACGAAAATCAGATGTATGTTTTATTTCATTCTACACGTTCAAATAAGTGATCCTGCAATTTAAAAAAAAAACGTAATAAATGTTACATTCGCGGTATTGGATGCCGAGCGACGATTTGCAGTTGGAATGTATGAGAGAACATGTTTTTCAACTACAATGTTAAGTTTGTTCTTGGGATAAATAAATTCATCTCAACTACGGAACCCTTCATTGTGCGTAGTCCGACACGCACTTGGCCGGTTTTTTATGGTGCTTATTGGTTGGTAAGCAGTGGTAAGTGCCTCGTGGCTAAAGGAACGTAGATTTGTGTGGTCCAACTGTGTTTGCTGCGGTTGGCATATCTTTATTAAATTTTCTTATATATCCTTAATTAGGAGAGCATTTTGAATCATTTCCCAAAGCTTCCACAGTTGAAAGTAAGGCCGTGCAAAGCTTAATCAGCTCATTTTATTTCCACTGCTGTTACACAGGCCTCCTCTCTGTGAGAGGGAGTAGGCTGTAATCCACTATACGAATCCATTCCGGATTGATATGGTGAATATGCTACATGTCTTAAAATTTTTGGTTCTAGGACATGCCGGTTTCCCCACGATGTTTTCCTTCGCCGTTTTGAGAGCAGTAATTGTGAAGACATAAATAATACAAAGTAACTGTTTAGTTTCGAGCCGATGGCCTACAAATCGTAAGTCTGGGCCGTTACCACTGGGCTACCAGTGCGTCGTGCATAGGCCTGGGTCCATAACCGGTTTTCAACCGTTTTAATGAAAGTAAATAAATAATAGTCTATAGTTGTCTTGGCTTACCTGAAAGACTTTAAATAGACTCCGGACCCAAGTCTGAAGCAAGGAAAACCTTATCAGGTGGTGATTCACAGATGACTCCGCCCTGGAGTGTAAATGTGGTGCTGTTCCACAAACAATAGGGTACAGTATTTCTATTTTCTTAATGTCCCTCGGGAATCATCGCATTTCCGAATACGAACGAATGCTAATTTCCATGTCCATCAATTATTAGATTTATCGTGTATTTGTTTTGATTTCCGTGTGTACTATATAGAGTTGTAAAACTATTTTCCTATCTGTCTTGCCTGCGACTTTAGCAGCTTTCCTCCTATTTTTACCATTTTAAAAAAAAATTACATTAGGCTATAAGAGTATTAACAATTCTGTATACTTGCAAGTCGATCGAGAGCGTCCGGTCTGCACCAAGTGCAAAGGGCAGCTGATAGAAATCCGACGACTGACGAAACACGAAGTTTGCCGAGGGACATTAATAAAATAGAAATACTGTGTTACTGGAACTGATGAACGCTCCTGAAGGTGCCAAACTCGTAGTCAAATTCTGAGCTGACTATATTTGGATTGCCATCGATACGATAAGAAAAGGAGAGTTATATATATTGTTCTATGAAAACAATGATAGCGCGCACACTCGCGACAAATAAGGTTCTGTTTTCAATAGACAAAATTCCTTTGTCTATGGTGTGAGCACTGAATTACTTAGAAGTTACAAATGTTTTACCTACTAATTAGAAATGTTACTAACAAGTTATCTATTGTCTTATCGCAGTATTGTGCTACTTCAAGTTAAACTTAGGATTATCTCATAGTTTGTGAGACGTGATTAACTTCAGTAATATTAATTTGGTTTATACATATATAAAATTGTATACGACAGCTTCAAAAATTTCAACCATGGGCAAAATATAAACGTTAAATAAATTGTTTACTTATTCTAAATTCTTTTTAAAAGAATTCCAGCACAATCTTATACTACATTAAGACAAAGAAATGAGAACGGAAAACTTTCTAACTACATCACACATTTTATTTTCACGCGTAGCACTTACAACAACTGTACAATACAATCTAACTGCTCAAGTATTTTTGCATTTTATAATAACCACTCCATCTACACCCCACTCAAATATCACCCTTACTCCTTAGTCATAAGATTTATCCCCACTGCAAAATAAACTTGGTCTCACAACAAAATTATAACATTTTGTAGACAATTGAAATTGGTCTTAATAGTGTTATATTTAGAGTTGATAGGGTTGGTAAAGTTAAGTTTGTCAGCACATAATTTGGTTAGCTACGAGTCGTCACGTACAGGTTATCGTATCCGTGTCTCAGCATAACAACTGCCTGTAACTTGGACTCTAGGATAAGTGATAGGTATTTGCTCTTTTGTAATGGCTGGCTTTAAAGGAATATGGGTCATAAGGTTTATATGTTTAAAGTATTAAATGTATTTCGTTTAGTTTGTGTTTATGGAAGCGGTGGTTAAAAATTTCCATTTAAGATGAAGATGTCTTCGAGTTTTTTTCATAAAATATAATCAATTACTTATCAAGACGAATACGTTTTAAGTTGATACGTGATGAAAATGTATTATGATGAGGATATATTAAATGAACGAATGAAATCTCATCTAATTTTTAAATATTAAAGACGTGCAAAAGTGTTTGTATAAACCTATTTACAGAAGTAAATATAATTAATCTACATGTACAAAAATCAATTACCGTGCATTGTCTCGCAAAATCTCGAAAATGGCTCGACCTATTAGAATTTATGTTTTGTTAGCGTTAATACTGGGGTGGTTCAGGAAAAAAGAAAATTAGGAAAACCTAAAGGAACAGCCAAAAAAAAAACAAAATGTTATCTCACGTGGTACACTAAAGGTTCCAGCAAAAAATGCATGCAATTCTATAAAACCACATCAAGATTAAGAAGTAAAAAGTGAATTTTCCTCTGGTGTGTACCAAGTTTAGTAAAGCCAAGTTGATGCGTACTTAAGTTCAGATTTATGTTCGGGGAAAATCCAAGTTTTGCGCACTTTCGAAGTTCTTTGACTGCGAACAGGATAAGGGTGCTTATGTATAATATCGGAAGTGGCATATGTTCCGTGGTTACGAGAAACAAATGTGAGAAAAGTTGGTGTATATTGAGATATTTTTTATGGTGTTTGTATCAACAAATGTGGCAGGGGCTCTTTTCTAAGCATTTTCTATCTGGGTAATTGTATCGGTAACCATAAACTGCAATCTAGCAATCAGTCGGCCAAGCCTTAATACGTCATTTCCCCTTTGGTTATCTAAATAATAAATAAAAACATTTATTTGACACTTGAAATACATGTTGCAAACAAGTAGGTCGTAATAATATAGCACATAAATGTATTGCCAAGAATCTGTTCCTAACCCCCAAACTAGGCCTGGGTCTGTAACTTGGGGGCCAATCTCTGATGTATCCGTGTGTATGTCTCAGGTGCTCAGTAGTTTAAATCATCTACTGATGTATTTGTATATTCTACTGATGTGCGTCACTACGCACAGAGTCAGTAGAACTCCACAATTATGGGCGAATTTGACCAATACAACTGAATTCGAGCAGCACGTCTAAACTACGATCAAGAGCTACTAGTGTCATTGTTGTGAAATATTGGCACTCTTGAACGCGGTTCAGATGAGCTGATCGCGTTCAGTTCAGATTCGTCGGTGAAATTCGCCTAGGCAACACAATAATGATTTTGGAGTTCAAATTAAGACCAATCTTCTTCAGTAAAAAGCAGTGGCACTCCGGGAGTGCCGACAGAAGTGAAAAAAAAATACTTCCAAAACATTTAAAGTAAACATATTTACATAGAACATTGACGCGTAACGTAATATAAATAAATAGGACAATCGTGTTTACAAAAATGAGGTGTTGGAAACAGTGTCGCGAGTTCAATAGTTTTTCCCCATCTCAAAAATGCCCAACGCGCCTTAAGAAGTTCCAAAGATTCTTGACTATTTAAATCTGCACATCTCACTGACAGACAGACTATGAATTTTATGACACGAAAATAAAATGAAAACAAAATTCCTCTTTTACTTACCTCAAAATCAAATTGCCAACAGGCAGAACGGGAACCGAGCATTTCATACGCTCAAAGGGGAGCAAAAATCAATTGCAAGCAAAAAGAACTTCGCCTCGTAACTTGAGATCCACATAGGGAGGGAAAAAATATTTTCACAGATTCCTGCCAAATTTAATATCGTCATTTTAGCGAAATGTTCTAAATTAGCATCGACAGCAGCGTGGATCGGTTTCACCTTCACTCCTAAATTCCAAATTTCATTTCACTTCGATTTTATTGGAAAAGTTAAGCAGTACCTATAAGTTCTTTAACACACTGCTCCTGAGAATACCTTGCTTTTTTATTTGAAAACTATACTTACATTATTTTACAAGATTGATAGCATTGTACCGTTCGCGTTGTCCAATTTATTTGCTAATAGTAATCTCTCAGTTTAAATTTTACGAAAAAAAGTATAAATTGTGCCATCCACGAAAACGCGCCCCTCTCCGCTCCGATTCGTACTAAAGTACAGCTTACAGTACAGTAATTGCGGAGTGGGGCGCGTCTTCGTGGATGGTACTATCTGTAGTTGTTTTCGTAAAATTAATCTGAGAGACTATTCCAGGAGGATGGTCAACTAAACGACGGCGCATTGTGTTTCACGCGCGCCTCAAAGAGATTTCAGCAGAACTGACGGGGTCCGATAGGGCCGATGCCTGCCGGGGTTGCGGTTTTGTCCGAAAGGGTTACCGTGGCCCCTGGCAATGCAGGCAACTGAAGGAACACGGGTGGGTTTTTGTCAGTAAGAGTCTGACACGCCCTCCTGCTCCACCCAGAGTGGGAGAAGTTATTTGATAATTTCCCAACCAAAAAAACAACTGTACTTTCTTGTGTTAACAAAATGCTGCGATTGCCATACCATCGCATTATTCACATCTTAGTCATTTCACCTTATGCTCGCCAAACAACGTTGCAGTATGTAACAAAGACGTTAAAACAGAGCTCAAATTCCTCTCTGTCGCGTTTCTTTTATTGACTACCAAAGTTTATTAGTGAAATTTCACCTGAGGCCAGCCGCCATGTCGGTGGGAGCTGAAGCAAACTTTATTTACTAAGATCACTTTTTATTCGAGCCATCGACTGAGATATGTTGAAGTTTCGACTGATCACATTTTTATTTATGTTTTAACTTAACTTGTAACGTAGCTAGTAGGGTTACGTACACACGGCTACATATCAAACTATACATTTCCAGTATATGTAGAATGCGAGATTAGCATAAACTGGAAATGTATAGCTTGATGTAGGGGATAAAGGGAGAAAACGGGACCATATTTGGCGCCGTCGGTCAGTGCATTTAATGTTGTCTGACCCAGGGTTGTACTTCTTAACTGACTTCTAAAAATGAGGAGGTTTTATGTCCGTCTGTATGTTTTTTTTTTTCATTTGGTAGATGAAGCTTGCGCGGTGGTCTCGTATAAATCTATTAAGTTTGATTTGGTAGTATTCGAGTTAGCTACAATAAATACGTATTTTTCGCACTTAGTTTATGTGGATGATGTTGTAATAACTTCCTGTCACTATTATTTACATAGCAGGCAATTTGTGAGGAGTAGGTATTACAACTAAAAACCGGCCAAGTGCATGTCGGACCACGCACAATGTAGGGTTCCGTAGTTGGGATGAATTTATCCCAATAACAATCTTAACTTTGTAGTTGAAAAACATTTTTTTTCACACGGAATGTATGGGAGAACATGTTTTTACAACCACAAATCTAAGTTGGTCGATTATTACTCGTTAATTTGTAAAGCCTACTCAGCTGTGATAGTTTTCCTTTTAAATTCGTTATATAAGCTATTGCCGTGAATTTTTTCACATATCTAAAACCAACCATTTAGCTGGCAGGGGGGGGGGGACACTTGACTGTCACAAAAATTTTCACTTTAGCTTAATATTTCGCCCACGGATCTCTGAATTCAAAAATGATTTTAACACATTCATAATGTTTTTAAAAGATCTTTCCAACGATAGGTACCCCACACCGAGGGATAGAAAAAAAAAAAAAATACGTTCCCACTTTACGTGTAGGGGAGGTACCCTAAAAAAAATATATTTTTCATTATTTCGTTTTACCACTTTCTCGCCTTGATTAATATGTTTACCCATGCCAAATTACAACTTTCTAGGACTAACAGTCTCGGAGCTAGACCGCGGACAGACAGACAGACTGACATGGCGAAATTATAAGGGTTACTTTTTACAAAAATCCGACTTCTATAAAAACACTACGAAGTGAAAAATAACTTTAATTTCGGAAGTAGGTGGGAAAAAACAAAAATTCTAAACCGAACATATCGCCTTCCGAAATTAAAACTATTTTTCACTTTGTGGTGTTTCTTAAAAGTTTTATACGAATCAGTTTCGCAGAATAGATGATACCAATGGCCTCGATCATAGCAAATGATTAAGTTAAGGCAAATAACTAGTTTTGGTGGTAGGGAACCCTTAGAGCGCGAGTTCGAAAATATATCCGAAATAGTCCAATTTTACAAGAATATGTACTCATTGATTCATTGCATTACATTAATTGTAGAAACTTTATAACCTTTGTTTTAAGACGCTTTGCCTCTAAGTTTAATGTAATGACTTAAACAGAACTACCTTCCGTGACACATCCAATAGTTGTAGTGTCGCCGTTTTCGCTCAAATTCTCACAGTTTACGAGTTTTGAAGTGTTCTAAACGATATTAAACACGGCAGGATTACAATTCCTGGAATATAATATGACGTGGTAAGAAGCGTTTAACATTGTTCAAAATTATTGTAGCTTCGAAAGATTTTGCACGGGAAACTATGAATAATTCACTTTTATGCCACAAAGACCGAATATTCTCTACGAGTAGGGGTAGGTACACACGGCTACACATCGAGCTATACATTCCGGTAAAACTGACCTTGCATTGTACGGAAACTTTACAATGCGAGATCAGCTGATACTAGAAATAGCTTGATATGTAGCCGTGTGTACAGTGGGCTGCATCAATTGGGTACCCCAGTTGTATTAAATTTAATACAACTGGGGTACCCAATTGATGCAGCCCACCGTACCTAAAATGTGCGTAAAGCGCATTCTGAGCAGTCAACCCTGCTTGTTGTCTGGCAAATATGTTTACAACGGCATGATCAATTTTTTTGACTTCCGGACGATGCGAGTAACAGAAGCCTCACTATATCTAAATTTTCAAACCGCTCCCGCTTCTGCTTTTCACTCAAATATCACACAAAAACGTTATTGTTTTAGGTCTCACCACCAACGTCTAAGTTTGCCAACTCTTTGGAATTTGAATAATCCATCAAAGCCAGCTGTTAGGGAGGGACAAAGTGTCATGTGCGGGCCACTGCGCAATTGTTATGTGATGAGGTCCAACATAATATAACCTTTATGGTCGTCACCCTTAGGGTAGAGGTGTCTGTTTACAATGCATTTCATGGTGAATTGTCAAAGTCTGTTTGTTTGTTCGAGAAAATTAAGGTCTTGTTATCGTGGATATTATTGTTACTGCTGAGCATGAGGTCCTAGGTTCGATTCCCGGGTCGGGCAAAGTGTTATGGGTTTTTCTATCTGAAATTTCTCAGTAGCAGCTTGGAGTCTGGATTTGTGCCCGGTTGATGGCAATAGGCTCGCCTCCTATTACATGGGACTTAAACATAACTGGCGAAATGTGGGTGTACCTGCTACAGGGACACCTCTGCCCAACCCTTCGGGGAAAAAAGGCGTGATGTTATGTTATGTTATGTTATTGTTAAACAGCAATTTGCGTTGTGGCTTGTCAAGTCTGCTTTAGGCTAATTGCTGTTTTAGCGGATTCATAAATAGGTTCTTAAATGTAGAACAAAGTGTGAGAGGCTCCTCAGTCAGATGTTACTTTTCTTGTCCAGTCTAAAGCCTTGTTTTTGTGTGGTAAATTACCAAATAACTTCTCCCGCTCTGGGCGGAGCGGGAGGGCGTGTCAGACTCTTGCTGACTAAAACCCACCCGTGTTCCTTCAGTTGCCATGTTACCGGGGGCCACGATCTCCCTTTCAGACTTCTTCGCAACCCCGGCAGGCATCGGCCCTAGCGGACCCCGTCAGTTCTGCTGACATTTCTTTGAGGCGCGCTTGGAACACAACGCGCCGTCGACCCCCCGGGCTTGGTCCTTATCGGACGGCGAGTTACCCATTGCTCACCGTCCGCAAGCCCGCGCCTACGGTAGCCGGGAATTGGCTTGTGACTCCCGACGCCCTAGGCGTCTCCTACGGCGAGTCCACTCTAACACCTGAAAAGTGGAAACTAATTTCCAGACTGACTAGTTTATCAAATAAAAAGTGTCTGTGAATGGTATAAGGTAATTGAAATAAATGAGTTGTTTCGAAGTTACGCACAGTATAATTCTGAAAACTAAACAAATTGACTGATTAATTGATGTGATACCAAATTCAACCATTTCTCTGTTGTTGGAAACCCAGTTTTTAACCGACTTCCAAAAGGAGGAGGTTCTCAATTCGTCTGTATGTTTTTTTTTTTTTTTGTATGTTTGTTACGCGATTACTCCGCCAATTATGAATAGATTTTGATATTTTTTTTTTTGTTTGGTAGATCATACTTCAGAGGTGGTCCCATATAAATTGTATTAACTTTGCTAGGGTAGTTTTTGAGTTAGCTTCAATTATACGTATTTTTTCCCACTTAGTATGTAGATGATATGATAACTTCTTGTCACTGTTATTTACATAGCAGGTAGTGGTATTCGAATTTGTGTGGGGTAGGTACCACAACTGAAAAGTGAAAAATAAAAACTTTTTACAAAAAAAAAACAACCGACTTAAAAAAAAAAACACTACAAAGTGAAAAATAACTTTAATTTCGGAAGTCGGTGACAAAGAACGAAAATTCAAAACCAAAGACACCGACTTCCGAAATTAAAGTTAATTTTCACTTTGTAGTGTTTTTTTTAAGTCGGTTGTTTTTTTTTAGTAAAAGTTTTTTTAGCAGACGGTGTTGCTATCACGATTAGCTGAAAACTACCTCCGTGGGCTGTCTATGTTATAAGACCCGGCCTAAATTATAATCCTCATGCTCCACATTACCTATAAAACCAAGCCACTGTAAACCCCGAAGCGCTTTAAAGCGATATCCATTAAAACAAGGACGCAATACACTTGAAACTCGTCGCTAACTTAGCGCTATAAAAACTTGAACAACAACGTTATGAGTTCGCTATCTCATTCGCTGAAGACTTACAACTTACCTGACTTGATTATTTTGCTATGCATTTGCTTTGTTGTTGGGAGTTCGCATGAATTGGTTCCTTATGCATTGTTGGAGTTCTAATTTATTTTTTTATTACACGCACTGCTTATATTCGTGGTGCTCTTCGATAGCAGGTCTTAGGGCTCCCACACAAAACTGCGAATTCGCAACGAATTGCAAAAATCTGCGAGCTCGCAGTGTGCACGGCCTGGACCGAGCTCTTAGATAGCAGGAGCCCTTAGATAGCAGATTTCTTCTTTAGAAAACAGTTAGTAGCCCCACTTTTTTTAGAACATAGATATTTTCGTTGGTTCTGGAGGTACGTATTACAACCAATGTGTCTACTCAACTTTGTCAGCCGTATACAGTAACCTACCAGCAAAAATACTGCCTTGCACGTCAAACATGATGCTGATATGATAGCGTTAATAAAATTACTTGTTAAGTAAGCGCTGCTTTAACTCATGAACATTTGGATGCGATCCAAATGTTGATGAGTTTAAAAAGCTATGAGTGTCGATACTTAAATGAGGGCAGGCGCATCCTGTTTGATAATACTGCAGAAAACGATGTTCCTGTACAAACAAAGTTAAGTATTTTAAGTAGCCAAAGTTTAAAGATCTTTTTGCTGAATTATACGATGTGGGGACGACGATAAAATATTAATTTAAACCTCGTAATTCTTACGACGTCCCCTAAATATATTTGATTTAATTTTTGTGAGCAGAATTGCAAAATTTCAATCAAATATTTCTAATGGTTTAATTATAATAAAGTCGTTTATTTCCGAACTTTGGGTACATCTTTTGTTAGTAAAAACTGTTTGGGCCAAAAGCAAATCATAATATGTCCATAAGTTGGCATAGGCTCCTCCAATTGTCCTCCATTGTGCTCTGTCCTCAGCAATTCAGGTCCATTATGACCCCAGGTTTAGACGGATATCTTTTTCTTTTTGAGCGCCGATTTCTAGTCCCGTCTCTTGGATACAACAGGGTCACTTATTTGCTCCATTTGTTTGTTTTGCATCGAAGCATGTGTCCTGTCCACCCCCATTTCAAATGGTCTATAAGAACCAATATATCCTTGACTTTAGTTTTTCTTTTTATATCTGTGTTTCTGATTATGGCTGGTTTAGTGAATTAATTACTGCTAGTCAAAGATACTTATAAAATCAATAAAAAACTCATCACTTCTACATGTGTAGTTTGTTTGAAAAATGCCTTTTTAGGGTTCCGTAGTAAACAAGGAACCCTTATTATAGTTTCGTCATGTCCGTCTGTCTGTCTGTCTGTCTGTCTGTCCGCGGTCTAGCTCCAAGACTGTTAGTACTAGAAAGTTGTAATTTGGCATGGGTATACATATTAATCATGCCGACAAAGTGGTAAAATAAAATTATGGAAAATATTTTTTTTTAGGGTACCTCCCCTACACGTAAAGTGGGGATGTTTTTTTTTTATCCCTTAGTGTGGGGTATCGTTGGAAAGGACTTTCAAAAACATTGTGAGTGTGTTAAAATCATTTTTGAATTCAGAGATCCGTTTGCGAAATATTAAGCTTTAAAGTGCAAATTTTTGTTAGAGTCAAGTGTCCCCCCACCTACCAGCTAAATGGTTGGTTTTAGATATGTGAAAAAATTCACGGCAGTAGCTTATATAACGAATTTTAAAGAAAAACTATCACAGCTGAGTAGGCTTTACAAGTTAACGAGTAATAATTGACCAACTTAGATTTGCGGTTGTAAAAACATGTTCTCCCATACATTCTGTATGAAATATTTTTTTTTTTTTCAACAACAAAGTTAAGTTTGTTCTTGGGAGAAATTCATCCCAACTACGGAACCCTACATTGTGCGTGGTCCGACATGCACATGGCCGGTTTTTTTTAAATTCGATTTTAAGCTTTATTTGATAGTTTCAAAATACAACTTTGCACTAACTAGTAGTCAGTATTTTCATTTATGGTCGTATTGTTGTATCCACCTTATAATAATTTATCTTATTTAATTATTTGACAAAAACCAGCTCCTTAACCGGGTGCTTAAAAATCTGGTTTTTCTCAAATAAGCGCAACGGAATCCAAACAAAACTAAAAACTGGAACTGTCGATGTCTCCTTGCGCTTGTTTTTCCTCTGTTTATATAACCAGTTCGAACGAGTAAGTTTTAGTTTTTCCCTCTCGAAAGCTGCCCGTCGAGGCGGTGATTTATACACCAAGTTGTTCGGCTTGTTCTAAGTTAGCTATAGGTATAACTTGATCATTGTTAGAACAATATCTTAGGGTATTATTGTCTGTGGATAGTTGCTATAAGTTGGTAATTCTTGACAGCGTTTGGGGTTTCTTTTGTTAATTAGGTATTAGAATTAATAGGTATGGTCTGTCCATGGCAAAAGAGACGTGTTCGTGGGATTTATTAGCATTGAAAATGATTTTTCGATCGCTTCAGTAAGGAGGTACGCGTTTTCAAGAAACGTGCGACCGGAGGCTAGCATCCTCAATTATTGAGATAGAGAAATGAAAATGGTATCAAAAGATGCGTCACTGTAAGGATACATCGAGGCAAGGGCATTACAGCAAACTTTTTGAAGTGAAAACTTTTTCAGGCGCGTTGGGCATTTTTGAGATGGGACTAAACCATTGATTTCGCGACACTGTAACGACACCTCATTTCTGTAAACGCGATTGTGCTCTTTATTTATATTTCGTTACGGATCAATGTTCTATGCAAGTATTTTACTTCAAAGGTATTGTAAACACGATTGTGCTCTTTATTTAGATAAGGTTACGGACCTATGTTCTATACAAGTATTTTTCTTCCACCAAGGCGATCTTGTTTAAGTTTTCACTTCTGTCGGTAATAAAAAAAAAAACTCCAACTTTTTACCGTTTCTTTTGGGACTTTTTTCTAAGAAGAATCTGTAACTCCTCAAAAACGAAGAATTCAAAGGGCTTCAAAATGGTACCATTCTGGTTTAGATAGGATTGTAATTAAGGGTAGATGTAACACTCCTTTTGTAGACATCTCTGATTTTTAAGTGCCTTAATGAAATAAAGTCATTTTGAATGCGCCGGAAGGTCATGTGACAATGAGCTGTGTGGATTTTTCTGTAGATTAAGGTGTGGCAAAAACTGGTGTATCTTATTTCAACTTATGGCCGGTGTCGGTTAATTTAAGGATAGGTCGAAAGGGAGAAGCCCTGATAAGATTTATTTTCCTAAGAGGCCCTTACTTAAGACGCAGATATATGACAGTGACCTTGAATGGTTAGCTTGCGTGTTCTGTACTGAGCTAAGCAACGCGTCGTACGTCCAGCCAGTAATAGGACTCGCCCATCAAGGAGCGCTGTCCCAAATTAGACGCATTATTAATTTATTACACGTAAAACAAAAGGTATTTTAATAAAACACGTACACTAAAAGATTAATAATTTAATTATCTTTAAAATGGTGAAGTTTTCAGAAAAATACGCTAGATAGATTTTGGGTCATTCTCAGTTTTTTATCCGCGTTAGACATAACTTTACCAATTAATTTCACTATGTAATATAAACATAATCAAAAATATGCCTATATTAAAATATTAGAAAAATGCTCTAATTTGACATATATTTTTTCCAAATCACTAACACTACTCGTTTAGACGTCATCTTCAGTATAAAATCATTAAAAGTCGGTTATCGTCCACGGGGACGATAACTGACTTTTAATGATTTTATACTGAAGATGACGTCAAGCGGTCAAGCGGTCAAGCTGGTCAAGCGTAGTATACTAAAGAATAGAAGGCCACCACTGACGAGTGGTGGCCACTATTAAGGAATAGTGGACGTATAGTGGGCCATTCGTCGGCTTGACCAGCTCAAGGGCAAAGTGTTTACACTGACTTGCGTTCGACTGTAATTACTGCTCCAAAGATAGGATGCACATTCATTCAATAAACGTATTAAAATTCAATACAAACATATTTATTTACTTGGACAATATGATATACCTATATACATATTTGTAATGTGCTCGTCAAGCCCTTTCATTTGATACCCAACATGGCACAATTAAATTTTTTTTATTTTTTTCGTTACTTTATGTCCTCTAGAGTGCGCCATATTGCATTTAATGTGACGTCACATAGCCTATAACCAGCGGACAATCAAAACGCTTCCAATGATACCTCATTTGTCAAATTATGATCAGCAGTTTAGAAGTTATGAGGTAACAGATGAACATACATACATACATACCGGTCAAAATCATAACCCTCCTTTTTGCTTCGCCGTAGTCGGGTAAAAAAGAACAAGCTTGTGTATGCTACATAACAATATTACCTGGCCAATCTTGTGTTTACAAAGTCCATTTGAAAAACTTAACTGTTTTGAAGACAATACGAACGTTTGCATTGGCCCGTTCCTAGTCGCCGCCAATCTAATCAGCGTTCCACTGTGGTTCAAATAAAATATATTGGCAGTAAAAATGCAACTTTCATTTTAAAGAAGGCTCATTCACGTTTAAAATGAAACAAACAACTTTACAACTTTCGTACTTAAATAGTAGACTATTATTTGGGTAACTGGGAGTTTTGTTGTAATTTTAACATGATAGATTTGGATAAGACAGCATAAAGCTCTGGTTCTAGTTGAATGCAGCTAGGGATGTGGGACGATGTGCTTACGCCGATTATGTCAACTAACTGGAATAGAGGTGTTCAAACTGCCGCGAATATAATTTAATCGCATGACTTCTTAATCACAAACATTTCCGGAATTTGCCTCTGTTTGACAAGTCATACAACTTACAAACTAAAGATAAAAAAACTTTTTACAAAAAAAAAAAAACAACCGACTTCCAAAAAAAACACTACAAAGTGAAAAATAACTTTAATTTCGGAAGTCGGTGTCTTGGGTTTTGTGTTTTCGTTTTTTGCCACCGACTTCCGAAATTAAAGTTATTTTTCACTTTGTAGTGTTTTTTTTGGAAGTCGGTTGTTTTTTTTTTGTAAAAAGTTTTTATTTTTCACTTTTTAGTTGTGGTATCTACCCCACACACATTCGAATACCACTACCTGCTACCAGTGTCAAGAACTTATCATATCATCTACATACTAAGTGGGAAAAAAATACGTATTTTGAAGCTAACTCAAAAACTACCCAAGCAATGTTAATAAAATTTATATGGGACCAATTTGGGAGCCTACCCTTTATTTGTTTGCGAACAAAGAAGTGGGAAAACGATAAATATAAAATAAAAAGTCTTGACTCACTCACTGACTGACATATCAACGCTCAAACTGTTAGACCTAAAAAAAATGGCACTCCGGGAGTGCCGACAGAAGTGAAAACTTTTACTCCACGCACCGCGGTAATCAACGCGTTGATGTCTTTTTAATGGTCAAATGCTGGTGTCGTCACAGTGTTGCGAAATCAAAGGTTTAGTACCATCTCAAAAATGCCCAACGCGCCTAAAGAAGTTTTCACTTCAAGAATGATTTTATGCATAGTAGGTAGTTACGTTAATGATTTAGACAAGGAATAAGGTCCATTTTTTTCTAAATTCACACTGGATAGAGAATACAGGGCGAACTAAGTCGCTGGAAAAGTACCTACCTATAGTCAAAAAAAATTCATTGACAAGCAAATCGACACACTACGTTAATTTTGCCGTGTTCCCGTATTATCTGCCAAAAAATGACAGTTGTGATTTGAATATATAGACAATTTAAGTTGGTGATCACAGATTTTACAAAATCTACTTAATCAAAATCTTAAAATTCATTCACTGACAGAAAATGCACAGCCTAAACCGCTGGGTGATGGCATGGATTTGCGAGCCGATTTCCGGCCACCGTAGGCGCGGGCTTGCGGACGGTGAGCAATGGGTAGCTCGCCGTCCGATAAGGACCAAGCCCGGGTCGACGGTGCGTTGTGTTCCACGCGCGCCTCAAAGAGATGTCAGCAGAATTGACGGGGTCCGCTAGGGCCAATGCCTGCCGGGGCTGCGAATATGGGCCGAAAGGGACATCGTGGCCCCCGGCAATAGGGCAACCGAAGGAACACGGGTGGGTTTTAGTCAGTAAGAGTCTGACACGCCCTCCCGCTCCACCCAGAGCGGTAGAAGTGATTTGATAATTTCCCATCCAAAAAAAAAAAAAAACGGGTCTAGAGGCATGAAAAAAACACTCTTTTATTGCTAATATTTTTAACCACACCACTGTACTATTTCACAATCAAACGATGACTAACTATGCATTACCGACATTTTACCATTTAAAACGACTTTTGCCCCACCCAGAAATAACGATAATATCATAACCGTCATTTCTAAGTGTTGCCAAAGTAAAACAATACATTCAGTTGCCATAATGAAAATACATTTAGGAGTTTCTTACAATATTAATACTTTGTACTTTGACAGTGTTGCCACAGTGCATATTATAAATCGATATTAAAATAATACATTTTTTTTATTAAATCAAAGAAATCACGACACATGCATTAAAGTTCCATAAATGACGAAAAGGAACTAAGCAAGGATTTTTGAAAATTCATAAAATCAAAATATTTTATTTCACTTAAACCTACAAGGGCACTTATGAAACGTCAGAAGCTAGGTTCACGGTTCCAATTGGTCGCTTCCTATGGAGAAGAGCCGGCAAGAAACTCCACGGTTACTCTTTTCAAAATAAATTGTTTCTACAATGTTTTCAAATTACAGTGTTCATATGTATGGGAGGACAGTGTAGGCCTATCAACAAGTACCAGGTACTTAGTAAAATAAAAAATGGTACACAAGTTTACAGCCTACAACGTTCTCACATTCACAAAATCTAAAAGAAAAGAAAAGAATCTATATAAAAGATAAACAAAAAAATAAAAATAAGAACCTATTTAAACCAAATGACATGTGTGCCACTACAGCTGTAACAAATCCAAATTGATTTAAAAAATATAGAACATTGTAGGTATATAATGTCATACCCTAAAGGGGTTCTATGTAGGAATGAAAGTTTGTATGGAAATTCGTAAATTTTTTCGTGCTCAATCTTGGCTACGCTTGTATTTCTATAAGTTCTCAACTTGCACCAAACACCGCAAGTTTCTCTGGACTATGTCCAAGTGCTTGGTTGGCTACCTCAGAAGTTAAACGTAAACGTATATAAAATTGCTGTATACTTTAGTGATTGCAGCCGCTATTGGTTAACATGCTCCCAAGTACCAATATAGTTCACTCGATTGCTGTCGATAAAAATTTGTTGCCGAGCTGTGGTGTGTTCAATATTTGTTGGGCGTTTCAAATAACATATGTATGTATATACTTTGTTTTTGATGTTTTTGTTTGGTGATGATGTGTTTTTACCATGGAGCCTACGGGAGTCATCACTCCCGGAGGCTATTTTATTCTTATTCTTTGGTTCTTAGCGTTTGGTTGGTGCAGCGCACCCTGGGCATTCCGTCTCGTTATATCAACCTGCAAATGGCCCAATTTTTACAACGGCATTACTATTAATATTCTCTTATCCATTATTAAGCATGAAACAATAAAGCAATAGTTTGCATATATACAGAGACATAGTTATTCCAGGTTGGGTTCTGTGCATATGAGATTTGTGTAGACATATTCATCCCCTGCGTCCTAAAAAAATTATAGTGATCGCCACGCGAGATCGCAAGGTCGCACCGACAGAGGGCGCCTTCCCATTTCCATCGCTTTTGGTTAAATCCATCGTCCATGACGCTACACGACTTACTAACGCGTTATTAACCGATATATCCTTACCCTTTTGTATCATTTACCCTCAAGTCCCACGCTTTTTGACATTGACGTTTCGCTTTACGTCAAAGTGGCATTCTGGAATGTCATCGGGGCTTGACGGAGACGGGCGCTCCGGTGGCATTCCAGAATGCTGTGTGGGGATAGACCGGTTAACTACTAGCTTCTGCCCGCGACTTCGTCCGCGAGCCTATAACCTTCCTAAAGAATTGGGCTATCCAAAAATAATTTTTCAAATCCGACTGGCAGTTCCAGAGATTACCCCCTACATACAAACTCACAAACAAACAAACTCTTTATAATATTAGTATAGATGTAGTTGGTCGTGTACGGATCGCCTTTGAAACACTAATGCTCTGACATAGTGGCTACTCATTCGTGAATTGAGTTTATTATTGGTTACTTTTGAGTAGCGTGGTGGACGACGAGCCTTAGGCCTCTGCCTCGAATCTTGCGGGCAGCGGGGCGACGGCGGCAGCGGCGCGAGAGCGGCGCGTTCAAATGCATAGATTTATATGTAACTGGCCTCGAAAGCAGTGGCGCGGGGAGCGAGCGGTTCCATATTAAAAAACTATGCATTGCCGCGCCGCCGCCGCCGCCGCCCCGCTGCCCGCAAGATTCGAGGCAGAGGTTCTTACACTTAGGCTCATCGTCCACCATGCTACTCAAGGGCTACTATAAAGAAAACATATTTATTTAACTCTTCATTATAACTCCATAGGTACTAAGGCTTACAATACCTCCTGTATGTTTTTTTATATCCCGTTGTTATTTGTTAGTATGTTCAAGACTAACATACACGACGTATGTACAGTAAGCGCTCAAAAGTGCATGAGCACGCTAAGAGTCGTATTGCTGTTAACACGCGGTATAGTCCATACATTTGTATGTGTAAACAGTCAGACGTCTGTGGTGTGAGTGCCGTACACACACCACAGAGAACGCAGTTTTGAACTACACACTATCGTATCGTCACGGTTCGCGGGCGCCGCACTTATATTTCCATAACTTTTGTTAGCACGCATCATACTCGTACGCGTGACCTTGGCCAGTGTATCGCATTGCTAAAATTCGAAAGTAAATTATATGTGCAGATAGCAGAAGGCGTTAAGCGTTGGTCTTAGATTCAAGATGGCTAAGGTTCTAATCTCGTAAATCACAGCGCTGTTTTTGCAAATATTATTATTTTTGTTTGCAATAATAATATTTTTAAATATCCTGCCTATTTATTAATGTTGTTATTGCAATAAAGGGTTTAGAATAAAAAATGCGTGATATGTTATAATAAAAAATAAATAATATTTATTCGTTATGTTTATTTTACTTAAGTAGGTATAGTTATCAAACTGCTACAATTATTTATCATTACTTCACCTGAATAATATGTGAAATAGATGTCTAGAAACTTAGAAGCAATTTGTATTATTTTGACATATTTAAATTTTGAAATGTTTTAAATTTTAAATGGATTTTTTTGCACCATAAATATAAAGCTTTGATCATGGTCTAAGTAATTAAGCAATAAATAAGAATATTAGACTACTTAAAATGTAAAACAATCTACTGACAAAATTGTTGATTTTAAGGTTAAAGGCAGTTGTTCATATTAATTATTTTAAACTTTATTTGGCTTTAGTAAATATTGGTTGGTATTGAGGTTATAGCTTAAGTATTCATTTTCTTTACGAAAAGAAGATTGAAACTAAACCTCAAATTTTAATCCTAAAATAATACTATTACTAAAATAATATTAAACAATTTCGGTATATCTGCAAGAAATACGACAAACACCCTATTGAAACGTGCTTAAAAAATTCGTTACCATAAATTCATGCAATAACGAATCTGTTGTTGGTACGGTCAATATTTTAAGGTCAAAAACGGTTTTCTAGCTGGTCTTCAGTGATGCAAGCCTTCAGAGTGCACGGCGAACGGTTCATAATGACGTGTTTTTAATAATTCAGCAAAATATCTCGTTGGTATGAAACCATTTGTTTCATTCACCATTTGACGTCGCTGCTACTCGATAATAAGCCCCTTCCTCATATCTCTTAACCGTCACAGTATTTCTCTAGAACAAAGAAAAACATTGTTTTTATTACACATAATACCTTATTATTTATTATTCACTAATCGAATTAAACCTCACAATGAATTTAAAACTTTAAAGGCATCTTCTGTCTCAACAATACCTCTGTTCTATCAACAATACCCTTGATTAGGATTTATGTTTAGTAAAATATGAAATATATAAATGATAACACTCACACTTAGTCCGGTTTTATTAGATATTCACTTCACTTTTACGCAGCGCAATAATATTCTCTGATCTGATCTGATGTCTTCAATATATTTTATGCCTGCTTTTTGATAATAATAACCACAACACTGCGCTAAATGCTCGTCACCAATATTATCACGGCACGAACCAACAAAGTTCTATTAATTGAATACTTGTAACAAACTGCATCTACCCCACAGAAATCGAAATAATTTACTTAGTTTTTTGTGGTCTACCTGCTAAACTTTAATATTTATGTGAACAAGACGAATGAAACTAAAAACGAATGATGATTATCAAACTAGTCATTGGTTGCAGACAAAGTGAGTGTGTGTGTGTAATGTGCGTGTCTACAGTATTGTAACAACTTATAGAAGAAGGTCGTAAGTCAAACCGAAGCGTCAGTCTATTGCTTTGTGAGATTGCTTATGGACTTTTGGTCGGTACTGTACAAGTTCTAAACACATGATACTTTGCACTGAGCTACGTCATCCAAAAGTTAGAAGTAACTTAGAAACGGGTTGTTCAAGTGTTCCTGAACTAGTAATTTGTCAGGCAGTAGTAAGTATTGTGTCGACAACTTTATGCACATATATGCAACTAGCTTTGTTTGTCCTGCACATATATCAATCTACCTAGCCAACCCCAACATTGTTATTTTATTGATATTTGAAAACTCAAGATGAGATATTTTATTTGACAGATGTTTTACTGGTATAGTACAATAAATTACTAGCGGCATTACTCTGTATTTCGGTCAATTTTCTTCAATCAATCTGCCTAGCCTTTTCCCAACTATGTTGGGGTCGGCTTCCAGTCTAACCGGATGCAGCTGAATATCAGTGTTTTACATGGAGCGACTGCCTATCTACCCTCCACAACCCAATAACTGGGTAATACGATACTCCTTGGCAAGACTGGTTGTCAGATTTTCGGGCTTCTGACGGCCTGTAACGACTGTCAAAGAGCCACGAATGACAGCTGGAACCAACGGCTTAACGTGCTTTCCGAGGCACGGAGGAATCTCAGTATGTAAAGATGGTCACCAGACCAACCCCGGCAAGCGTAGCTTAACCTGATGGATCGACCCGTGCGGCTGTTATTTCTTAGCCACGAGCTCCTGCATATACAAAGCGTAATATATAAACTTCTTATCTATACTAATATTATAAAGAGGAAAGATTTGTATTTTTGTATGTAACGAATAAATTTAAAAACTACTGGACCGATTTGAAAAATTCTTTCAGCAATGGATAGCTACATTATCAGCGAGTAATATAGGCTATATTTTATCCCCGTACTCTCACGGGAACGGGAACTACGCGGGTGAAACCGCGTGACGTCCGCTGGTACATACTTATAGATATCTTCACATACAAACTATTTAAACAATATGAAAAAATAACAATATAATAACTAACTTAACCAAAACTATCAACAAACTAAAATAACTCAAAATGTAAACTGTATTATTAAAACGTTTCTTAAAAATAATGATTGTGAAAAACAAAAAAAATAAGGAACTACCGGTGCCGCGAGCAGGGTCCAGGCTACCAGAGATAGGTACAGTGCCGACCAAAAGTCCATGAGCAATCTCACAAAGCAATAGACTGACGCTTCGGTTTGACTTACGACCTTCTTCTATAAGTTGTTACAATACTGTAGACACGCACATTACACACACACACTCACTTTGTCTGCAACCAATGACTAGTTCAATAATTATCATTCGTTTTTAGTTTCATTCGTCTTGTTCACATAAATATTAAAGTTTAGCAGGTAGACCACAAAAAACTAAGTAAATTATTTCGATTTCTGTGGGGTAGATGCAGTTTGTTACGAGTATTCAATTAATAGAACTTTTTTGGTTCGTGGATAATATTGGTGACGAGTATTTAGCGCAGTGTTGTGGTTATTATTATCAAAAAGCAGGCATAAAATATATTGAAGAGATCAGATCAGATCAGAGAATATTATTGCGCTGCGTAAAAGTGAAGTGAATATCTAATGAAACCGGACTAAGTGTGAGTGTTATCATTAATATATTTCATATTTTACTAAACATAAATCTTAATCAAGGGTATTGTTGATAGAACAGAGGTATTGTTGAGACAGAAGATGCCTTTAAAGTTTTAAATTCATTGTGAGGTTTAATTCGATTAGTGAATAATAAATAATAAGGTATTATGTGTAATAAAAACAATGTTTTTCTTTGTTCTAGAGAAATACTGTGAGGGTTAAGAGATATGAGGAAGGGGCTTATTATCGAGTAGCAGCGACATCAAATGGTGAATGAAACAAATGGTTTCATACCAACGAGACATTTTGCTGAATTATTAAAAACACGTCATTATGAACCGTTCGCCGTGCACTCTGAAGGCTTGCATCACTGAAGACCAGCTAGAAAACCGTTTTTGACCTTAAAATATTGACCGTACCAACTTAATAAACAACAGATTCGTTATTGCATGAATTTATGGTAACGAATTTTTTAAGCACGTTTCAATAGGGTGTTTGTCGTATTTCTTGCAGATATACCGAAATTGTTTAATATTATTTTAGTAATAAGTAGTATTATTTTAGGATTAAAATTTGAGGTTTAGTTTCAATCTTCTTTTCGTAAAGAAAATGAATACTTAAGCTTTAACCTCAATAACAACCAATATTTACTAAAGTCAAATAAAATGTAAAATAATTAATACAAATAAAATATAAACTAACTGCCCATATTTAACCTTAAAATTACCTATTCTGTAAGTAGTTTTTTACATTTTAAGTAGTCTAATATTCTTATTTATTACTTAATTACTTCGACCATGATCAAAGCTTAATATTTATGGTGAAAAAATCCATTAA
Organism: Agrochola litura; assembly: GCA_949152395.1. NCBI lineage: Eukaryota > Metazoa > Arthropoda > Insecta > Lepidoptera > Noctuidae > Agrochola > Agrochola litura. The sequence goes on from OX424490.1 coordinate 2,579,813, forward strand.
AAATTTAAAATATTTCATAATTTAAATATGTCTAAATAATACAAACTGCTTCTAAGTTTCTTGACATCTATTTCACATCTTATTCAGCTGAAGTAATGATAAATAATTGTAGCAGTTTATTAACTTATGTAAAATAAATATAACGAATAAACATATATTTTTTAATTTTGTTATCATATATCACGCATTTTTTATTCTAAAACCTTTATTGCAATAACAACATAAAAAAGCAGCAATATTTAAAAAATATTATTATCGAAACATAACTGGCGAAATGTGGGTGTACCTGCTACAGGGACACCTCTGCCCAACCCTTTGGGGAAACAAGGCGTGATGTTATGTTATGTATTATTATCGAAAACAAAAATAATAATATTTGCAAAAAACCGCACTGTGTTTCACAAGATTAGAACCTGAGGCAGATTGAATTCCATACCAACGCTTATCGCTTTCTGCTATCTGCGCTTGTTAAGTAACTATCGAATTTTAGCAATGCCATTAACTGGTCAAGTTCACGCGCATAGTGCGTGTGTGCTAGCATGTTTAAAGCGACGGAAATATATTGTTGTTTCGTGTAACTGCGTTATCTGTGGTGTGTGTATCGTGTTGCTTACACATACAAATGTACGAGCTATACCGCGTGTTCACAGCAATACGACTCTTAGCGTGCTCATGCACTTTTGAGCGCTTACTGTACATTCTCACAACGCGAGTTGAATCAAAAATACTTTTTTTTTTAAATCATGCTCTTTATTATAGGTTTTCCAGCATACATTTTTTCAGCATTAATTTTTAGTATTAAATTCCGAAATTTTCGTATGAAATTACAATGTCAAGATCTTAATTTCATTCAAAATTACAATATCAAAGTTTAAATTCAATTCACAATCACAATGTCAAAATTTAATTTGAGTAAATAAGACTGACAGAAAAAAACAAATCAATACGCACAATCAGAATTCTATACAAGCAAAATATCGTTTAAAAATTCATCTACACTGTAATAACACTTCTCTAGTAATAACCCCTGAATAGACTTTTTAAATTTCTTTAGAGGCATACATTTAATAATATCTGGTTTAAAAAAAATATTTGGAGCAATACCAAAGAAATCATTGTTTTCATCATCATCATCATCATTTCAGCCGAAAGACGTCCACTGCTGGACATAGGCCTCCCCCAAGCACCGCCACTTCGACCGATTCTGTGCTTTTCGCATCCAGCGGATTCCTGCGGCCTTCACAAGGTCATCGGTCCATATTGTGGGAGGCGTTCCAACGCTACATCTTCCGGTGCGCGGTCGCCACTCCAGAACCTTTCGACCCCATCGGCCATCCGTTCTCCGAGCAATGTGCCACTAGTTTTAAAGCGTACCAATGTATGAGAAACAAAAGTTGCAAAACATTGTTCAGGAACATGTTTTGTGTTGCGGGAATCAAATCGCTAACAACATGTTAAAGTCGCGTATTCATGGTACAGTCGACGTTGGTTTTAGCACTTTGATCTTGAGCTGGTACCTTGTACCTAGACGGAGCAACTGTTCTCAAATTTTTTTCTCATGAATCTGCTAAAACCTCGGAATAACTTCGCTGCTTACAAGTAGGTACGTCGTATTATGAATTTACCCATGTTATTATCGCTTCAAGGAACGATTGTTATCTAAATAAAGCTCGGAGCATGGGTTGGTAATGCATACGAATTTTATCATTAAGCGGATTGAGCGCTTTTTCTTGCTGATTATAAACGGAATACTGCTATAAGATAAATATATTGTAATTATTAAATAGACGGATGTTGGATGAATTTTGGAAGTCGGTGTTAATGATTTTAAATTTTCGTTTTTTGCCACCGACGGTCTTTTTCAGTGGCCTATATGGATAGCAATCAATCGACTGCAGTCCCAAGTAGGTCGCTGCAAGCACAATCTAGTGAAATGGATGATAATAGATCCCACAGATACCCAGTGCGAATGCGGTGCTCCTGACCAAATCATGTCCCATATGCTGGAGTGTCTGAAGTGGTGCGGACACTTCAGACACTCCAGCATATGGGACAGCACCTGACTCAGACTCAGGACCTGCAGTTCTGAGGATCTAAAAACATTTCATAAAAACAAAAAAAAAAAAAACAAGCGACTTCAAAAGTCGGTTGTTTTTTTTGGAAAAAGTTTTTATTTTACATTTTTTGTTGTGGTGCCTACCCCACACAAATTCGAATACCACTACCTGCTATGTAAATAACAGTGACAGGAACTTATCATAACATTATCCACATACCTACTATGTGGGAAAAAATACGTATATATTGAAACTAACTCAAAAACTACCCAAGCAAAGTTAATACTATTGAAACAGGAAACAAAAAAAAAAAAACAAAATCAATTCATAATTCGCGTAACAAATACACAAAAAAAAAACATTCTGTCGAATTGAGAACCTCCTTCTTTTGAAAGTCAGTTAAAAAATGCTACTGATGCCGCAATTGGCATGGTCACCTACTGGACCCAACTCGTTTAATATAATACATGTATTTACCAACGACTCAAAACGAATGAATAGAATCTTTGATTAACTCATGGCTTCATAGAGAAAGGCGTGCCTACGGCGTAGTCACCTGTCTACGACGTAGTCAACTGACTACGTCGTAGTCGCTCAAAAACCTAAACGGTTTGCCAAATTCTGTTTGTATGTTTTGTGTTTCTATGTATATTTGTGTACAAAGTAACATTGTTACAATATACTGCGCCCATTCGCACCACGATATACAAACGACAGACATCAAAGTGTTCTTCGGCAAAGAACTGAGATTACACTTGCGAGCATGAATATGTATGGCGCTTTCTTCAAATTAATATTACAGTATATTTGAGGTACTACACTTTAATTTGTACTAGAAGTTATCTATGTAATTATCACCCCTAAAACCACAGGTACTGTGTCACCGTGTCTATTTTTAATTGATGTTCAGCCGATCATAAAACTGAAACAAGATAATAGACTTAATAAATCTTATTCTCATTTATAATTCTCTATATTTTAGACGACATTGAATAATTAATACCAATCAAGTCTAACACAGATCATTTACAAAACAACTTTTGATTGTCAAAAGCAAGTTTATTCAAAAGCATTACTTACATTTAAGAACAAAAAGACTTCAAGAAAATTCGTATAAAATTTATTAAAATAAACAACTAAGACTGAATTTAAAAAAAACATCATTACATTTATTTTCAAACGAAATGCAAAAGTGAACTTCAACTTAAACTATCAATACCTACTCTGTTTGGAAAGTACGCCGCAACGCGAAGTTTTAAATTTACGAGAATTCTTGGATTTATACCTTTTATCGGCCTCAAGTGTAACTGAATTCTTTGATCTGCGTCACAGTAAGTAAAAAGCGTTTAGAGAGAAAAAAAGTTTCGCGGAAAATTCGTTTTCGCGCCTTCAAAGGAGAAAACTATTAAAGTCTTTTTTTTCTTTGTTATGTAGATGCAAACAGAATAGTGGAGTTATGCAAGTGTTTAATTTTGCAGTTTTTAGTTCAGTGGGTCAAAAACAGTGGTTCTATTTGTACGTGTTGGGGTGAATTTGGGTTGTTTTTTACAAAATGGTGGTCAAAATTTTGTAATTTTATATTCCGTTGGTATGTTCTGAATCTTCAGTTTAAAAAATTTTTGCCATTTTTCAATTCGAGGGCCACTTGTTTTATTATTTTTATGTGCTTATTTACAACTAGCTGACCTGATAGACGTTGTGCTGTCTTTTCAATAGTTTACAGCCTAATTATAGCCTACCATGATAGCCACCTGATAGCTTAGTGATACTGCCAAGTCATAGGTCTCGAGTTCAAACCTAAGGCACGCACCTCTGACTTTTCGGATTCATGTGCGTATTGTATAATTATCACTTGCTTCAAAAACGGTGAAGGAAAACATTGTGAGGAAAACCGGCATACCTTTTTTTTGGGTGGTAAATTATCAAATAACTTCTCCCGCTCTGGGCGGAGAGCAGGAGGGCGTGTCAGACTTTCACTGACTAAAACCGAGAGATATTTCTCGACGGCATGTGAAGCCAAGTCAGAGGCCTATGGGCGGCTTTAAAACTCTGACACCAGGTTAGTCTCTAAACACACGACAAGAAGAATAGTTTATACAAAAATCCTATAGAAAAAAGAACGTTTAGTTTTCCAGAATTTAAAAATTTTCAAATTTTACTTCCATAAAAAATATTACGATCAGTTTAAAACAAAAAATTGCCAAATCGATCCAACCGTTCTCAAGTAAAGGCTCGTGCAGACTAGCGCGACACCGGTAATTGTTCTATCACGAATTTTTCTTAGAAATTGTTTTGTTAGAGTCGCGTCGCGTTATCACGTCGCTCCTGTTTGCACGAGGCTTAATGCGGTTACTAACACACATTATTTCCTTTTTATTTATATACCTAGATAGATATTGATCTTATCGCTTTTTAAATCCTTATAACCTCCACATACTTATACAGAATTACTCATTTATAATCTTACAGTGTTACTAACACCAAAGACTTAAGATACGAGAACAAGGGAGGACTAATAATATTTCTCGCAAATTCGCCGCGAATACAACATTTACCTCTACAAGATAATCTAATTAACATACAAGTTCGAACGCTAGTTGCGAGCTTATTTTATGCCACGGAATAATCAGGGACTGGAGAATTCATTCCTAATGAGGAGCGTCTGCGTCTCAGAATTTATTTGTCCAAATATTTGTGGGGCTGATGGTTTAAAGAGAGCCATACGAGTCATTTAACCGATACCATAAATCAGATTGAAGTAGTTTAGTGTGTAAAATACTGGTATACAGCTGCATTCGGTTAGACTTGAAGCCGACCCCAACATATATTATGACTTCATATATGTAATTGTTTATTTTAATTGACTGTTAAGTTCGTCATGCTCCCTTAGATGGCACTGCTTGCAGTAGCTTCGGGGTTCGGGTTGCCTCCTCCCGTCTAATATGGTGAAGGGGGTAATGGCTGATCTTTGCGTTATGCTCGTGAGCAGGTGCTGCTTGTGGTGACTGGTCGTCTTGCTGACCATGGTTTTAGTTATTGTTATTAACTGATTTTGTGACAGCTATTTACAGCTACATGTATGCGAGCTCGCCCTTCACTGGGGGCTTTAACTTAGGTATTATGTAAGTTTTGTTTGCATTTTTTGTATTTTATTTCTGCTTGAGTATAGTTTTCGATGTTTTTTTGTTGATATATTGGCGTGTGCTAGCTGACATATGGCAAATAATTTAATTTAATGTTTTGTGTTGCGTAATGTTAATTATTTTGCATACTATTGTACAGAATGAAGTTATTCTAACTAAATAGACAGTTGTACTGCTGAGGAGTTCGTTGCGCCACTTTTTCGTCCCAGCTAAAGCACTAAAAAGTGGTGAAGGGTATTCGTTTTGGTGGACTGTCTTTTGTAATTTTGACGTTCAAAAAGTGCTGATTCTCAGCCTAGTTTGAATAAATGATTTGATAGTTGGGAAATGGCAAGGCAGATGATGAGGAGCTAAAGGGAAGTGTTCTATCAAGCATTATCCCTCCATTTGCTACCAACTCCGTGTTTTATCGTCTTTATCGTGTCTTCAGCAGACTACCTTGTATATTTAGCTACAGGTTGGGTTAGCACAATGCCTGCGAGCTACTTACATAATGTTATGTACTAAACGAGAATGTAGGTAACTTGCATACGTTTCGTGGTAAATTTTGAAGCTTAATGTAGGCCAGCTTGGCTGTGAAATTGGGGTGAATGTTGCTTATATCAAGCTAGATACTTACTTAGGAACGAAGTCCTTGTGGCTTCTCGTAGGCTCTCTTGTTTGTCTCAGCCCACGTTCGCATGGACGTAAAAATATCACGGTGGGATTTTCAACTCTAGGTGTTAAACCGAGCGTTGAGAATGCAAAAGAGTGCATTCCAGCGCGTCGAAAAAAATACACTGTTGGGTTTTCAACTCTAGGCGCTAAGCAGAGCGTTGAAAATCTATTGTGCGAAAAAAAATCACCTGAGAGAACCTGGGCTGAAGAATGCGGCGATGCATGAATTGTCCATACAAACGTAATACATAAATCATTTGCAATTTGAGCATATTTCCACAATATTATGTTGATATTCGGATTGAGACAGTATTTATCTAGGCTCCTACGTCTTTTTATTTCCAAAAACTTACCTTTAAATGAAGTGTAAGCGAATTGCATTTCGTACATATTTACGGCGTAAATGACATGTTTTCATATTGTTTTTTCTATATTATAAACAACAATATTTGTAATATTATTTCCGCAGAAGCATAGTTTATGTTATCTAGTTACAAATTATCGAAAAAAAAAATTGAAATACATTAATTTTTCATTCATAATTTTTTGTATTACGGAACACATCCAAATTTATCATAAATTTTCGAAAACTAGTAGTACTATCGCATCAAGCAATAATTGTCAATGTATGCGTGGTAGTATTGCTCACTGTAGGTGTATATCGCTCCGACAGGCACTCACACTAGCGCAACGTGCTTGGAATTGAATTTTGCAAACATCTCGATTTGTAGTTGCGAGCCGTGTTCGCTGGCCTCTTAAGCAAGTAAGTCAAAAGGGTGAACAGTAAATCTAAGAGTTTTAATATGAACTGCAATCACCAATCTGTATGTGATCTTTGATGATTATCATCAATTCAATACTGGTAATCTACAAAGCGTCTTTTTACTGAGCGTTTGGTTATAGAGAAGCGGGGAAGGGATTTCTACAATATCAAGTCTCACACTTCAAATCAAATGGGTAGTAACTATTCACCTATACAGGGTGGCAGGGACATCGGCGCTAAGACTGTTTTACCATGGATTCAGTGTTATATCTTTGGGGATATACTGGTGCAAAAAAAGGCCCAAGAATTGCAATTTCTAATTATTTAATTTTACGACGACAATTTTACATGTTTTCCTTAAGGGTATTGGCGGGAAAGTCCCCACAGATAAAAAAATATAAAGTCACAATGTCACTTTGAAGTTGACATCGATGGCGATGTTGCCATTCTAAAAACACTATAAAATGTTGCCACTTTTTGAAGGCCTTTGGTAAAGCCTGAACATATTCCGGGGCGTTGAAAGATCACTTTCAACAGCTATTAAGCTCCTCCGCCGTAGGTAGTTTGCAGAGCCGCACTAGAGAGCGTCGCACGCAGCCTTTGTTGGTGAGAATGTCGGCCACACGGGATATCCCATCAGGTCCAGTTATGACACGGCCGAGCTTCCAAGCCAGAGGGGGGGCGCCATCATCTGCTAAGAGCACCATGTCTCCAACTTCCAGCTTTGAAGTATTCGTTCGCCATTTGGTTCGATGCTGTAACTCGGCCAGATATTCCTTCTGCCACCTTTTCCAAAATTGTCTTCGGATCGCTTCCAGACGTTCATAACGCCGCAGCTGACTTTCCTTGATGTCTGTCAGGTCTGGTGTCGGCAGAGCGGTCAACGGCCTCCCAATGATGAAATGCCCAGGGGAAAGGGAGAGGAGGTCGTCAGGACTGGAGGAAAGGGGGGATAAGGGACGACTATTGAGAATAGCTTCCACTTGCGCAAATAAAGTAGAAATTTCTTCAAAAGTTAAATGGCTGTCACCAATGACACGCCTTAAAAAATATTTTGCCGATTTAACCCCGGCTTCCCAAATGCCACCGAAATGAGGAGTGTAAACCGGAATGAACGTGAATTTAATTGATTGTTGACTTGCAAAATCAGACAAAGGCTCCTGATTATCCTTTATGAAGGATCCAATATCCTTAGCGGCGGCAACAAAGTTACTTCCATTGTCGCTAAATATTTCCGTCGGTTTTCCGCGACGAGCGATGAAACGCCTGAGTGTCAGTATAAATGCATCTTTCGATAAGTCACTGACTGCTTCGAGATGAATGCACTTATACCGCAAGCAGACGAAAAGGCATAAATAACATTTGACTACACGACTGCCACGACCTTTACGATTCACAATATAAAATGGACCAGCAAAGTCCAAACCAACGGATATAAAAGGATAGTCGGGCGTTATACGTTGAGATGGTAAATTACCCATCTTGGGTTGCATAGTCAAACCTCGAATTCGCCTACATCGTACGCAATTATTGACTGTACGTCTTGCAAGATGCCTACCATTTATTGGCCACACTGTTTCTCTTACAGTCGCTAACAACAGTTGTGGGCCAGCATGCAAATGGTTTATGTGTTCCCTTTCAAAATATAATTTAGTTAGCCTATGTGAAGCATGAATTACAATTGGATGTTTCTTTGAATATGATTGTGCTGAAGCATCAATTCGTCCACCGACACGGATTAGTTTGTTATCGTCTAGAAACGGTGACAACGATAGTAATTTGCTATTACTGTTCAAAGACTTACCTTTCTTTAGAAGATCATACTCAATAGGGAACGCTTGACTCTGTGCAATAACACATAAAGAATGGAATGACTCTCGCAGTTCATTAACTGACAATATACCTACACGCTTATTATGTTTATTTTTAATATTATATATAAATCTGTGAACGTAAGCAAATGATCTTTGTAATTTAGTTAAAGATGAATATTTATCAAAGTCAATGATAGGTATATTAATTATCGCCGAATGTACCTTTAATTCCGGTAACTCTTCGGAATCATTGACGCCTAACTTAGGCCATTCAGACTCATTTTTTAATAAATAACTAGGCCCTGTCCACCACAGCGCCATTGCTACTAAGCGTTTAGCATCTACTCCCCGTGATATTAAGTCTGCAGGGTTGGAATCCGTGGGAACATATCGCCACGCTGAACAAGAAGTTAATTCTTTAATTTCACTAATACGATTAGCTACAAATACTTTTAATTTACTGACGTCACTACGAATCCAACCTAATACTACTGTGGAGTCACACCAGTGAACTAGCTTATCCGGCTTGTAACGGAGCGAGTCTGTTACAGAAGTGGTGAGTTTAGCGGCGACCAAGGCTCCACAAAGTTCTAGGCGGGGAATGGTAGTCGGCTTCAAAGGCGCCACCTTCGATTTGGCACATAGCAGTCTGACCGTGACGTCCCCATTATGACTAATCGTTCTTATATAAACACACGCACCATATGCGTAATTTGAGGCATCACTAAATGAATGTAGTTCAATAAATTGAGGCGATAACCCTATGACTAATCTAGGTACTTTTAAATTAGATAAATACTTTATATTTTCAGAAAACTTAGTCCAATCATCTTTTATTTCCTGAGGGACTGGCTGATCCCAGTCCAACTTATGCTGCCAAAGTCTTTGTATCATTATTTTTGGTATAACTACAACTGGACTTAAAATACCCAATGGGTCAAATATTTTGAAAGCGTTCGACATAATAAATCGTTTTGTTATGGTTTGACTATTATCATGTGAGAATCCTTTTATAGGAAAATGCAATGTATCACTAGATGGAGTCCAGCCCAACCCTAGCGTACTAGACGACTCGCTAAATATTAAACTATCTTGTTCATTCATATCTACATTATCAAAAATAGAGGAATGATTTGTTTTAAATTTTCTTAAATTAAAACAACTTGCCCTTAACGCTTCAGATACAGCTTTATGTATATAAATTAATTGCTGTGAATCATTTGAACCCGTTATGAGATCATCAACATAAAAGTCTTTCTGGATGATGCACTTTATAAGCTCATCATCCTGTTCCTGTCCTACCTGCCATAGACAGCGTGTACTCAGGTAACTTGCACATGCTGTTCCATAGGTCAAAGTATTGAGCATAAGTGTCTGAATGGGCTCAGATTCCTCCTTTCTCCACAAGATCAGTTGCAAGTACCTATCATCTTCGTGTACTAAGACTTGGCGATACATCTTTTCGATGTCTCCAGTAAGCAAATACTTGTATTGCCTAGAGCGTATCAAAATAGAGAAAAGAGTATCCTGTACGGTAGGACCTACCCTTAATATGTAATTCAAAGAACAACCAGAAGTGGAAGAAGCAGAACCATCAAATACTACACGCAGCTTGGTAGATTCACTTTCCTGTTTAAGAACTGCATGATGACACAAATAATAACTTGGACCTATCCTATCTCTAAAATTATCATTTAACACAGACAGATGCCCTAGCTCTGCATACTCATTAATAAACTTAGTGTACTCTAATTTTAACATAGGGTTTCGTTTTAACCGTTTTTCTATGTTAATAAAGCATCTTTTAGCTAACTTGTAAGTATCGCCTAAACAATCAGCAGTATCTTTAAGTGGTAATTTTACACAAAATCTACCTATATTGGTTTTAGTTGTGTAAGTGAGAAAGTGTTTTGCACATTCATTTTCACTTGTAATTAATTTTCCAGGAATTTCTTCCAAATCCCAGAATTTACTTAGCATATTATCAATGCTATCATCAGTACTATCACATTTGGAGACTAAACTGTGATTACAGTGAACATTTTTATCTGGCTTCACAGATTCCATGGGACCAGATACAATCCAACCTAATTGTGAACTTCTTAACTTAGGATTTTTGACACCTAATGAGAATTGTTCATTACCTAGAATGTCCCAGAATAAGTCTGCGCCTATCAAGACATCTATGTCGCCTGGTTTGTGAAACATGGGATCAGCCAGCTGAATATTTTCAGGTAACTTCAAAGAACCAATACAGATGGGGACCTTTGGCAGTCTACCTGTTAATTCCTTCAACACAAGACATGAGCAACTTATGTTAAACTTACTATTTATTGATTGTAATTTAATATTACAACTTTCAATAACATTATTTGTTGATGTGTTTCCTATGCCAATGACCTTTAGAGTGTCAATGGGATGGGACATTAATGATAACCTGATCTTTAGGGATTCAGTTATAAAAGATGATTGGCTGCCACAGTCCAATAGTGCACGAACTTTGACCTTTTGCTGGCCAAATGGATTCGATACCTCCACCATGGCTGTTGACAATATAATTTGACTTGTATTTTTATTAGAATAGTTTGCTACTATCTCACCTGGCTCATCAACCGAAGCGAGACTTGCCGACGTTTGCGGACGGTGTAGCAAGCTATTATGCCTCTCAGTGCAGCCAGACTCTTGGCATGACCTGAATCGACAATCCTTAACGGAGTGACCCTGTCTCAAACAGTTAATGCAAAGTTTATACCTTGTCACATCCGTCATTCTATCATCAATACCCTTAGCCTTAAATGTTGGACAGTCATAAATTCTATGACGTTCATCGCAAACAATACATGAATAACCCTTCAGTCCTTTATTTTTATTATTATCACTAGTGCTTGCAAAAGATTTTATATTATTATTCTGACTCTTTCTTTGACTATGTTTATTTGAAGTCAAACGATGAGGAGTTGTAGGCTTCTTTGAATCTATGTTGCTGGAATTATTATTATTGCGATTTGCAGATTCCAGCACACTAGCACGATCCATAATAAATTTAAAAAACTGCTCCAAATTTGGTAGCTGACTTCCTAAACTACTGCGATATTCCTCCCATTTCAATAAGGTTTGACTATCGAACTTAGCTGACAACATGAATATAATAATGACATCCCAATTATCCGTTGGCTGGCCCAAGCTGACCAAGGCACGTAAGTTTTTAGTAATATGGTCAACTAAATATCTTAAAGATTTTTCTGACTCACCTGGAAGCTGCTTCACATTCAGTAATGAATCAAGATGATGATCAATTAATATTCTATTGTTATCATACCGTTGACAAAGCAGCTTCCAAGCTTCAGTATAATTTGTTGCAGAAACTTCAAGATTGGAAACAATTCTGGCTGCGTCACCTTGTAAATATGAATTTAAATAATAAAACTTATTAATTTCAGAAATACGGTCATTTTTATGTATTAAACTTTCAAAGGTATCTCTAAACTCTAACCAACGGAAATATTCACCATTAAATTTAGCTATTTGTATTTGTGGGAGCTTTAATCCTAAATTGTGATGATCTTCCGGACAACATGAAGCATAGTGATCAGAACTATGTCTCTGTTCGCATTCATTTTTCCGAGAAAACATGTCTAATAAGTTTTTGGCAGTGGCTATGTTGATTATTATGTCTTGCTCAATGATGTCACGTTCATCAACTTCAGCATCAATGTTGTCAGAACTCAGAACCTCTATTTCACTTTGCAAGTCATCAACTTTTACGGATAATGCCTCAAACTTTGCAAGCTTTAAATTTAACTCAGTCAATTGAATATTATTTAATTCCTCTTGTTTAGAAGTAATACATAAATAGTTTTTAAACTTAGTAATTTGTCCTTTAGCGGACGCTCTTTTTGTTAACAATTCTTTATAACGTTGCTTAGCTTCAGCCATTGCAAACAAAGATTGTTAAGAAAGTTGAGGAATTATCACAAACACAATGAAAAGAATGGGCTCACGTTCCTCGTCTCGGTGTCACCTGCCGATCAGGAAGCCGGGTGCGCACGATCAGCAGAGCGCCAGTCGGACAGCTATGCGGACTCGATCAGGCAAAGAAGCTTGCACGGGTGACCTGAAATAGTCGGCAGACTACTAAATATCGAGACACTAATATTTTGTAAATTGGGGGTACATAGTGTAAAGTTGAACTGAGACCGAAAAGTTTGCAATTCTTGTAATCACCTTATTCACACAAATGGTTGCTTTTTAAGGATATTTTGGTAATGGGAAAGGTATTTAGGGGTTTTCAATGACGGAAAGGCACTCAACTTCGGGGCGACGCATTGACGCTCTCGATTCTCGACTTGGCGGACTTGGGGCTTCGGCGTCGATTTCCTCGTATGTAGGTAGGTAGGTAGCGATTCCGACGAAGAATTTTTCTTAGAGGTCGCGGATTTCTTGTTTTAGTTCCCCTCATGGGCCACCATGTTATATCTTTGGGGATATACTGGTGCAAAAAAAGGCCCAAGAATTGCAATTTCTAATTATTTAATTTTACGACGACAATTTTACATGTTTTCCTTAAGGGTATTGGCGGGAAAGTCCCCACAGATAAAAAAATATAAAGTCACAATGTCACTTTGAAGTTGACATCGATGGCGATGTTGCCATTCTAAAAACACTATAAAATGTTGCCACTTTTTGAAGGCCTTTGGTAAAGCCTGAACATTCAGTACATGATTCTGAAGCCGCCTGCGTTGAAATTTTTCGTCGGTTAGTTTAAAAAAAATCTGCTATTCCATACATTTTAACCGCGTAGGTATTGCAGTTTTCTACGAAACAGCAGATGTTTTTTTTATAACCGACGTTAAATTTCAACGCAGGAGGGTTCAGAATCATGTACTGAATCCTTGGTAACAGTCTGTTACCATGGATTCAGTACATGATTCTGAACCCTTCTGCGTTACTAACAGTCTTCGCGTCGATGTCCCTGCCACCCTGTATAAATTATCTCCTAATACTATATAAAAAGTAGAATATTTAAGAATGAATTAATGAATTTTCAGATAGTCTACCAATCGGTGATTATTATACTTGTATAAATCTTGTGAGCAAGTAAGTGAGTTTATATATTTGGGGAGTCTGTTCACAAGGGATGGGAAGATTGATGGAGATGTGGAAAGGAGAGTAAACGCAGGAAACAAAGTGAATGGTGCTATACATGCGATTGTGACCAGCCAGTCGATGTCTAAAAAGGCTCGACTGGCTGTTCACAATGGTGTGCTGGTGCCCACGCTTATGTATGGAAGTGAATGTTGGGTGTGGCAAAAACAACATGAAAGTAGAATAAATGCTGTGGAAATGCGTTCCTTGCGAATCATGTGTGGTCTGACTATGAATGATAGGCTGAGGAATGATGTGATAAGACAGCGGTGTGATTTAAAAGAAGATGTAGTGACAAAAATTGAAAAGGGTATGCTGAGATGGTTTGGGCATGTTGAGAGGATGAATGAAAGGCGACTAACAAAGTGTATTTACGAGGCTAATGTGAAGGGAAAGGCCGGGCGGGGACGCCCTAGGAGGACATACACTGACCTTATTGGTGATGTTCTTCAGAAAGGCCAGGTGCGTAGTACTCGCAACCGGCGTGCGTGTATGACCAGATGTATGAACGTAAACGAGGCAAAAGAAGTATGTAAGGATCGTAGCAGGTGGCGTTCTGTAGTTTCTGCCTACCCCCATGGGAAGAAGGCGTGAGTTTATATGTATGTATATGTATGTATAAATCTTGTTTACGTCTAGATGTGTATATTATATCCACACTTTATTATATTTATTATCAAAAACAATAATAATTCATCAACTTCCATGTATAAAACAGCAAGCAACGGATAATAAATCCGTAACTAGTAGATAATAATAATAAGCGTAGTCAATTTTAGTGGTTTAGAGCACGTTAGTATGACCGCAGTCCGGGCATGATTAATAGAGTGGAGTAAGGTTAAAATATTAGGAGGAAATCATGTGACTACGGTACGGGGGAATGTGGGGAATTTCAGATAGTTTTTAGTATATTTATGACCCTTATAAGTTAGAACTTCAAGTTTTATCGATGTTATTTTACAGACGTGTGTAGTTACTTGTTTTATTTAGTTACAGACAATAGGGATGACGATTTTTTGTCCGGTAGGTATATTATAATTTTTTTCTTTTATTGAGTTAACATTTCTATGACGTTACGAATATGTAGTGTATTTTTTACGTAGTGACTGCCCAACTTTAATGCGTTTTATTCAAGTAATTTTTTTATTAATATGATAAACCAAAAAGTACGTGTTTAATTTTTTTTTTTATGTGACTGACGGACTAAATGCAAATGCGTTTTATAATAAAAAAATATAATTCAATAACAAGGTCAAATTAAATTACCTAGCCTAACTACAGAAGTGATGGGTATCGATATCTAAACACGACAAAATAAAAAAAAATAAACATATTGATGTTTTTTTTTAGGTCAACGACCGCTGGGTGTTACTTGAAGCATGAGTTGAGGGAATCAGTTTTTTTTTGTTTTATCGTGTTAAGATAAACTCAACTCAAAGCATTTATTTCAATGAAACCATTTACAGGCACTTTTGAATTATCAAGGAGTCGGTCAGTCAGAAATATGAAGCTAGTTGCCCATTCCAAAGCGTAGTTGGTACCTATGGAGAAGAACGGGCAAGAAACTCCACGGATATCGATACCCATCACGTCTGTGAAGTTTACCCAAAAAACATATTTTAAACTGAAAGGTATTTTAAGTGACACTACCTGCGATTCATCATCATCTACTTAGCCTTTTCCCAACTATGTTCCGGTCGGCTTCCAGTCTAACTGGATGCAGCTGAATACCAGTATTTTACATGGAGCGACTGCCTATCTGACCTCCACAATCAGTTACTAGGTAACACGATATCCCTTGGTAAGACTGGTTGTCAGACTTTTTGGGCTTCTGACGACCCGTAACGACTGTCAAAGATCCACGAATGATAGCCGGTACCAACGGCTTAACGTGCTTTCCGAGGCACGGAGAAGTCTCGGTATGTAAAGATAGTCAAAGGAAGGAAGGATATCACTGCTTGCTCTGTTGATCGCTTATGTGAGGTAGCATGTGCAGAGGTTGAAGGCCATACTTTCTTATGTGTTTATAGACCACCAGCTTCAAACTTGTCATCATTTTTAATCATTATGGAAGAAATACTAAGTAAACTTTTTAAAGATAATAAATTAGTTTTTGTTTGTGGTGACCTAAATATTGATCTATTAGTTAACTCACCTGATAAATATAAGCTTATATCATTGTTTAAATCATTCAATTTAAAATGTATATTTAATGAAGCAACTAGAATAACAGCAACCTCAGCTTCATGCATTGACAATATATTTACTAATTGTAAAATACAAGACTCATCCTTAATTAGTGGCGTTAGGTCTGACCATACTGGTCAACTTGTATCATTTGAATCAGATAAAAAGTTACGCTTAGATAAAACTATTCAGTTAAGACCTCTTACTAAAAATAAATTGAAAATGTTTAATAATAATGTTCTTAGCAATCTTTCATCAGCTAGTTTTGATTCACAAGACCCCAACATGAACTATGGTACACTACTTTCTACAGTGTGCCAAGAATTCCATAAAGCATGTCCTGTAAAAACAGTAACAATCAATACCAAACCAAAATTTAATGAATGGGCCACTCCTGGCATTAGAAAAAGCAGAGATATTTTATATAATTTATATAACGAAAAATCATTGACTTCTGATCAAGTAATTCATAATTATGTAAGAAACTATTCAAAGATATTTAAAAGAGTCTGCGCCCAAGCTAAATCTAAATTAATAAGTAACAAAATTAATAATTCTAACAATAAAATAAAAGCTGTGTGGCAGGTAATTAACAAAGAAACTGGAAACACAAAACAGCGAGATCAGAATGAATTGTCATTAAAAATTGATAATGTAACCATTTCAGATAAGTTAAAAGTTGCTGAGACACTAGAAAACTTCTTTACCAACATCCCAATAGAGGTTACGAAATCTCTCCCCTCATCATCTATACTAGCTGAATCTCTTTTAAAAGAACACTTCAGTAGAGACATTCCAAATTTTGAATTTAAGCCCATTTCAATTGTCACAATTAAAAAAGCATTTAAAAGTCTTAACATAAAAAACACTGAAGACTTATGGGGGATTTCCGTTAAGGTTCTTGAAGATATCATTGACACAATTGTCCCTGTCCTAACAGGCATATTTAATCAATGTTTAGATAGCGGTACGTTTCCTGATTTAATGAAACATAGTAAAGTAGTACCAATTTTCAAATCGGGTAGTAAGAGTGATCCCTCTAATTATAGACCAATATCTGTGCTACCAGCATTGAGTAAAATATATGAAAAAATCATGCTAGACCAGATGTTGGCACATTTTAATTCTAATGGGATTTTACATAGTCACCAGTTTGGTTTCACGAAAGGTAGGTCGACGACTGACGCAGGAGTTAAACTCATCAGTCACATTTTGGAATCCTGGGAGAAGTCCCAGGATGCAATTGGCATTTTCTGTGACCTCTCAAAGGCGTTTGACTGCGTTGACCACAATACACTGATCTGTAAATTACACCACTACGGAATTCGTAGACAAGCTGCTGATCTTGTTCTTTCCTATCTATCAAACAGGCAGCAAAAAGTAAATGTTAATGGGGCGATGTCTTTGGGGTCTCTAGTGAAAATGGGCGTGCCTCAAGGTTCAATTCTCGGCCCTTTCTTATTTCTAGTTTATATAAATGATCTTCCTTACATGATGACTAACTTATCAGATATAATTCTATTTGCTGACGACACTTCTCTTATATTTAAAATAGACAGGAAAGATACAGATGTATTACATGTCAACGATAGTCTGGCTGTACTTTCAAAATGGTTCGCAG
This sequence comes from Agrochola litura, assembly GCA_949152395.1. Taxonomy (NCBI): domain Eukaryota; kingdom Metazoa; phylum Arthropoda; class Insecta; order Lepidoptera; family Noctuidae; genus Agrochola; species Agrochola litura. Next base: position 2,597,200 of record OX424490.1, read on the forward strand.
CTAATAATCTTTTACTTAATGCGAACAAAACGAAATGTATTAGGTTCTCATTACCAAATGTACCTCAAGTAGGTCTAAATCTAAAACTTGATGGCAAAAAACTAGATGCAATAACGGAAACTATATTCTTAGGAATTACTTTAGATTCAAAATTACAATGGGGCGCCCATATTAGAACTCTTTCAGGTAGATTAAGTTCAGCTGCATATGCAGTAAGAAAAATAAGGCAGTTGACTGATATAGCCACAGCTAGGTTAGTATACTTTGCTTATTTCCACAGTATTATGTCTTATGGCGTCCTGCTGTGGGGATCGGCAGCTGACGTAGATTCAATTTTCATTTTACAAAAGAGGGCAATCCGCGCGATCTATAAAATGGGCCCTCGCGAGTCCCTTAGAGACAAATTTAAAGAAATTGAAATACTGACTTTGCCTTCACTTTATATCTTAGAAAGTATTATGTATGTTCGCAAAAACTTAGGACTTTTCAAAATAAGAAGCGATTTCCATAATATAAATACACGTAGTCGACATGAAATTGTGATACCCAAATTTAGATTAACTAAAACAAGCAAGTCATTTCTTATAAACAGTATCCGCTTTTATAACAAGTTGCCAAAGTCTGTGACAGAACTTAGCGATGGAAAGTTCAAAACCCACATCAAACGTGTCCTTATCAAGAATTCATATTATAAAATTAAAGACTACGTTGAAGACAAGGAAATTTGGCAATAATTCCTTCTGCACATGTGGCTTCCCTGGTACCTCATTAACGGCATAAATAAGTAAGAGTCTATTAACTGCGTCCAAATTACCATGTTTATTTAAATCTTTATTTTTTTTTACATTCGCCCTTGACATATTTACTATTCTATTATTTGACATTATATACTTTTTTTTTTTTTGTGGCTTTTGTGGACATGATAATTATTCAGATTGATTACAGTTGTAATAGCAATCATATAATTGCGTTTTATTTAAAATAGGTTTTTTACTTTTTTTAATTAATTAATTTTTTTGTATAGATTCTTTTCTACATATTTTGTGAATGTGAGAACGCTGTAGGCTTAGTGGATTGTAGACCTGTTGACCATTTTCTATTTTGTTAAGTACTTGGTACTTATTGAAAGACCTACACTGTCCTCCCATACCTAGAAACACTGTTATTTGAAAGTGATTTACATCAATGTTTGAAAGTATTGTAAAAGCCAATTATTGTTAAAAGAGTAACCGTGGAGTTTCTTGCCGGCTCTTCTCCATAGGAAACGACCAATTGGAACCGTGCACCTAGCTTCTGACGTTTCATAAGTGCCCATGTAGGTTTATGTGAAATAAAATATTTTGATTTTTTTTTGATTTTGAGTCACCCATCCACGGAACAACCCTGGCAAGCGTAGCTTAATCTGATGGATCGAACCGTGCGGCTGATATTACTTAGCCACGAGCTCCTCCACGATACTATCTGCGGTTGATGACCCAAAAAAAAACTCATCAATATTAATTTCTTTTTTGTTTGATCTCGTTTAGATAGCTAATTCAATTTGACCCTATACTATCTTTTCTATGGAGGAGCTCGTGGCTAAGTAATAACAGCCGCACGGGTCGATACATCAGGCTAAACTACGCTTGCCGGGGTTGGTCCGTGGATGGGTGACCATCTTTACATACCGAGACTCCTCCGTGCCTCGGAAAGCACGTTAAGCCGTGGGTCCCGGCTGTCATTCGTGGATCTTTGACAGTCGTTACTGGTCCAGTACCAGTCTTAACGAAGGGTAACGTATTACCCAGTTACTGGGTTGTGGATGTCAGATAGGCAGTCCCTATATGTAAAATACTAATAGCTGCGACTGGTAAGACTAGAAGCCGACCCCAACATAGTTGGCAAAAGGGTAGGCATATTGATATGTCTTTTCTAAGAGGCAAATTTCGTGCCCTCGCGCCCCTAACCGCCGCGGGAATCACAGGCAGATTTCCGGCCACCGTAGACGCGGGCTTGCGGACGGTGAGCAATGGGTAGCTCGCCGTCCGATAAGGACCAAGACCGGATCGACGGCGCGTTGTGTTCCACGCGCGCCTCAAAGAGATGTCAGCAGAATTGACGGGGTCCGCTAGGGCCAATGCCTGCCGGGGGTTCGAAGAAAACCGATAGGGACATCGTGGCCCCCGGTCAATAAAGGTCTTATGTATGTGTAGATCTACTGGGGTTGCGAAGAATACCGAAAGGGAAATTGTGGCCCCCGGCAACAGGGCAACCGAAGGAACACGGGTGGGTTTTAGTCAGTAAGAGTCTGACACGCCCTCCCGCTCCGCCCAGAGCGGGAGAAGTTATATGATAATTTCACACCCAAAAAAAAAAAGGTCTTATGTATACATTTTAGTCGAGCTCTATGTCCTACCAATGAAATTGGTGTACAGATATATTAGTTTTTTAGCAATAATTCTAAATTGATACAATACAAAGTCACGTTCGAGTAAATTATTAATATTAATATATCGTATATTAATTTTTATTGTATGTCATGAGGAATTATCGACATTTTCAACATCATCATTTAGCTGAATGATGTATTCTACCTCCCCCAAGAAAAGCCTCAAATACCGTCCTTTTAGTTGATAATTATAATAATCTGTAATTGTGGTTCCACACGAAGGTAAGTTTTCATCCTCTGTATAATATTTTTTTTCACCATAATTTTGATATTTCTTTGCTTAGCTCATCACAAGATTGAAGAAGACTGTACTGTAAGAGTGTACCTTCTCAGAGTTCAGAGTTCAAAGCTATAAATTATAAGCATGTTAACGATCTACTAAACTTACTGAAGTATCCGGCAGTTACTGTTTAACTCGTAAATGTTAGCAACAGGTAATTTCGCAGATCATTACTTACTTTTTATATCTTTAGTTTTAGATTATATGATTAATGGATGCTGATCTTCTTAAAGATCATCGTAAAAGGTAATTAGAAAATATATTAAAGGGCAATAATGATTATACCACGACTGCCTCGTTAGTCTAGTGTTCGTAAGCAGTTATAACAGCTGAGCATGATAGCCTTTTTTTTTTTTTTTTTTGGTTGGGAAATTATTAAATAACTTCTCCCGCTCTGGATGGAGCGGGAGGGCGTGTCAGACTCTTACTGACTAAAACCCACCCGTGTTCCTTCGGTTGCCATGTTGCCGGGGGGCCACGATATCCCTATCGGCCCATATTCGCAGCCCCGGCAGGCATTGGCCCTAGCGGACCCCGTCAATTCTGCTGACATCTCTTTGAGGCGCGCGTGGAACACAACGCGCCGTCGACCCGGGCTTGATCCTTATCGGACGGCGAGCTACCCATTGCTCACCGTCCGCAAGCCCGCGCCTACGGTGGCCGGAAATCTTCCTGTGATTCCCGACGCCGAGCATGAGAGCATCATCTGGAATTTTTCAGTAGCAGCCCGGTGTTTGGATTTGTGTTCGGTTGATGGCATTAGGCTCGCCCCTATTACATGGGACTTAAACATAACTAGTGAAATGTGGGTGTGCTGTAGGTATACCTTTGCCTAACCCTTCGGAGAATACAGGCATCATATTATGTTTTTCTTTTCTTTCTTTATGTTTTGTTATCACAGTAAGTTGGTACCTATCACGGCTGCCAAACCTGACGTCAATATTATCATAAATCATTAATTTCACACCTATGGAAAAAATAAGATGTGCAGGGCCAATATCCAAACAAGTACAATTTTCATCAGTTATCAACAGTTATCATTTTTAAAAACCTCCGACACAAACATTTCCCATTTCTCTTTCCTACTACATGACCAGACCCTGTTTCTGTATCTATAAACAAACATCATCATCTATAAACTATTATTCAGACCATTCCAATGAGCCCAAACACGATACCTGTGCTGTAGTTGGTAAGGGAGTCAAGTATCCTGCAAATTCCAAGTGATGCTGCAGTATCAGTTCAAGGTTACGATGTCCTTCTAATATCATTGAAGTAACAGAATACCAAATTTCAAATCGATCAGACTTGTGTAAGATACTCCCCCCTCCATTCATCAACTAGAAAAGAGCTGATAATTTTCTAACTGATTTTGATAGAACATGTCTAAGAACCATCGCTAGAAAACCTGCTTTCAAATAAAAAAAACCACATTCAAATCGGTTCACCCGTTTAAGAGCTACGTTGCCAGACAGACCCATACCCCCCTTTTTGCGTCGGGGGTTAATAAAACAAGATACCCATATGTATGGATAATATATGTATAGAACATGTTCATTTTACTGGGCTAACTCCAAGAACTACCCTAGTGACCGTTATGGCTGGCAATACAATACAAAGTTAGAAATTATAAATTAAATAACTTTAAATAATTACACAGCCTCTAGCCATTGTGGGCCGCAAATATTGCTCTTACATGCTTAATTATAATAACTTTTTTATTTTTTGCTTTACTGAGGATATCTGTTACTTTATAGTTTATGGTAGTAAGTTTAGTTAATCCTGCGTCATGTTCTTAAAAGGATGGTAGCTGGAAGGTAAAAAAAAAGAAATACTTTTTATTTAGTCCATCAAACAGATAATAAAAAAATATTAGACACATATTTCTTACTTCATCATGTTAATAAAAAATTACTTAGATAAAACACATTAAAGTTGGGGAGTGGGGGTCATTACGTCACAAGTTAGTATAAATTCTACATACTAGTGACGTCATGGCAAATTTTAACTCAATGTGTCGCCGTAATCTTTTGATAACGTAAAAAAAGAAAAAATACATGTCCAATATTTTTTTTTAATCTACAAGACAGACATTTTTTTTTTGTCCTCATCCCTATTCTATACACACACACACCACACGCACCCTCACACGTGTGTATCACACATTACATTGCTCTCGACTCAAAGACTTTATAACCACCAGCATCCCTGACACTTATATCTTATAGCACCAGTCCCGCCGGCGATGAACAAGAAACGAGTGGAGCTAGCAACTACAAACGAGTTGGCGAGTAACGAGAAGCGAGTGCGTGATACCGACTAGTGATTAATCGCTGGTATGCGTATGTACCAAGCGTGAGTCTCTCAGCGAGTGTTCTGCCCGCCAAGCGAGCATAGCTGAGCGAGTTATCTCTTTGATAGCTCTTGTTGCTGCGACAAACGAGTGCTCGCCGGCGATATGAACAGACAGCTATCACCTTTTAATATAATATCTTTTACTTCCAAGGGACCTAAAACTTTTGAAGTGAAAACTTTTTTAGGCGCGTTGGGCATTTTTGAGATGGGATTAAATCATTGATTTCGCGACACTGTGACGGCACCAGCTTTTGACCATTAAAAAGACATCAACGCGTTGATTACCGCGGTGCCGATATTTTTTAAGTTTTCACTTCTTTCGGCATTCCCGGAGTGCCACTGTTTTATTTTTAATTTTTTGTACGTTTCTTGAGCGAGAAATTCGTTGATATATAGTTGCTTGCTAGTCGGGGGTAGGACAGGTGCCTTAGACGATTTTAAGGATATTTTAGGTAAATCCTTCCCGAATACGAGTTATCAGTAGGTAAAGTACATTGAAAAAAATAATTGTTTCCATGAAACTAAGTCATTGTGTAAAAATCTGGTTGAAAGTTCCAATAGTCTTATATTTTATTTATTTCACTTAATTCACTCCCCCCATGACTCGCCCCCATTACATGGGACTTAAACATAACTGGTGAAATGTACTGGTTTACTATATAACCTCTGACTAAACAGGCGATGTTATGTGTTTAAATTAAAGCTATTAAATAGGTTTAAAAGCTTAAATGATTAGAATTTCTGATCAAAATCGTCCCTCAAATAAGACGGCATAAATACAACTATTCACTGCACGTTGTCCACACACAGTATTTCACACTGAGTGTCACTATAGCCACTATCGCACAATGGCGGACGAACGTTTAGTTTACGAGATTAATGGTCGACTCATTAGTGCAATTTGCAATGAAAATTACTTTAAATTAATTCTCGATACTGTTCCTAAGTCTGGTGCTAGAGTCTGACCACGCTAAGTCTGCAATGGAATAAATGTGCAACCCCAAAAAAGTTTATATATGGTATACTTTTACATCAGTCCATTATTTCAGTTTCGGGGTCGTAAGTAGATCGAATGATTTTGATATTTTGTGTTTTGATTTTTGCATAATAGATTATGTGTACTATGTCGTACCTATACTCTACCTCTATACGATGAAAATGTATCAAATCCACATTGCATCGTGCTAAAGTGACTATTCTTTACCAGGAATAAATCAGAATATAAACAAAATAACCTATCAAGATCAAAAAGACAAACAAAGTATCAATTTTTTTTTTTTTTAGCAGGAGTGGGAAATCCTCTTGGACGCCCAGACTGCCTCACTGATGAGCCAGTCTGGGCAGTGCCGGACTCTTACCGGCTAAAACCCACTCCTGCCTTTGCTCAGTGTCCCTCTGACATGATCAGAGACCTTATTGTGCAGTTCTTATTGTTTTCGTTATTTTTGTTTAGTGATTTTATAAATCAGTCCCGATTTCGGATTTTACGAAGCGGGAGTTTATAATCTGTCGGAATTATTTCCGTTAGATTATAAACTGTCGAAAAATTGTGAACTGGGTGAAATGGGTTAGGTTAGGTTAGAACTTTGAGCAACCGCGCGCGAGCCGAGCGAGCGAAGCGAGCGGTGCCGCGGTAGCGGCCGGCGAGCGCTACTTCCAAGTTGCTCGCAGCCAGACAGGCTATTTACTATTAGCGCAAGGTGCGTTACGTCGCAAGCAAGTTTGATACCAGTTCACAATTTGTCGGTTTCCCATGGAAAGATTATAATCTAGCGAAAAATAATGCGTTAAATTGTAAATGGTTCGTTGCAGTTCACAATTTTTCGACAGTTTATAATTTAACGGAAATAATACCCACAGATTATAAACTAACGAAGTTCATAATTATACGGTGAAATATACATTTTCAAATTCGACCGTTTTTTTACTTGTGCAGACTTAGTGTGACCAGACTCTACGTGAGTTTGGATAGTATTTCTGATGCCATCCATGATTTTATTTTATTCAAATATGAAGCTATTGCCCATTCCAAAGCATAGTAGGTATCTATGGAGAAGAACGGGCAAGAAACTCCATGGATCCATCTTTTAAACAACATCATAATCTGCCTAGCCTTTTCTCAGTTATGTTGGAGTCGGCTTCCAGTCTAACCGGCTGAATGCAGTATTTTACAAGGACCAACTGCCTATCTGACTTCTACAACCCAAACTTTACGCCCAATTCGAGGGAAAATATTAGATTAGGTAAAACCACAGTGCCAGACGGCAACGGGAGATGATGGCAGATGGATCAAGTGCAGTTACTGCACAAAAAACTGTGATTTCTTTTGAATTCTCCAACTTACGAGTGCCGTGTGCTGCGTATCTAAAAGGGTACTTATACTTACTTTACCAGCAGTTTTGGTTCTTAAGCAGTATTCACAAGCAATAAAATACAAACGCTGGTAATTTCACCCAGCTCGGCATTCTATCAGCACCTCACTAAGCTCAAGGATGTGTACTTTACCGCTGCAATTTAACTTTTAGCTAACCGGCCATATCTCCATTCGGTAACCCTGGCAACCATCCAAGATAATTACGAGAGAGAAGTGTTGCTATGGTAGTTCATGGAAAATTCTAGTTTAAATTTTATTATGTTTACTTTAGTTGCTGATAAGGTTTTGAAGAAAGAAAAGTAGGCTTTGTTGTCCGGCTAATCTTCAATGTCTATAACTTACGAATAACGAATAAATGTTATTGAGTTTCGACCCTATTACCTAGGGACTTAAACATAAATGGCAAAATGTGGGTGTAATGTATACAGTGTGTTCCTGGATAAAGTGCAAATACGAAAAAGGGTGAAATTAGACATTCATCGACAAAAAAACTGGCAAAACATTAAAAAAAATAAACATTATCGATAAAAAAAAAAAAATCCCCAGTATTGAAAACATAATACATTTTTCTTAATTGAGTCAATTTCGTTAAAATAAAAACAATAATGATGCCTGATAATTGATGATGCATGGCAAATACAAAGGAACCCTTTAAAAACAGTCATAAATTTAAAAAAAAAACACGTTTCTTTGAAGAAATTTTGTAATTTTTGTCTGATTTTTTCAATAAATATCTTTTTAGATTTATTAGATTTTTTTACACTTTTTTTGTTTCTTTTTTAAAGAATTCCATTTTTTTGTCGGTGAATAATGGTCTAGTTTCACCCATTTTCGTTTGCGCACTTTATCCAGGGACACACTGTATAGATACGCTTCTGCCTAACTCATCGGAGAGTACCAGGCGTGATGTTATGTTGTTGTGGGTTAAAAAACATTTTCCGTCCAAACCTGGGTCAAATATTTCTTTCAAATAAAAGGTGCATTTCAACGTAAAGTAAATCTCGATTCTACGTTATAAATTATCGGTTTTCGAGGCTCGATTCTATGACATAATTCCGTATTCCACAAAACCTACTCAACCCGTGGATGCTACTACTTGGTATAAAATACCAGCGCACAGTGAATACTTGCAGAAGTATGTGTCGAGCGAGCGGCCGATATGTGCAGGTGCCCTGGATTCCAGCTGCCCGCGATTGTAGCGTTCCAAACTGACTTACCATGCTGAGTATTTTCAATAGATATCTCTATGCGTCTGAATCTGGCTCTTTTATCTCGCTTATTAAACATTAAAATTAAAATTCATAATAATTTATTTTAGGATTACACCCATGTGAAATTCACGACAGATTACAAATTCAATTAATTAATACAATTTATAAATGATTACAACATTATTATAAAACTGTCAATATTACAAGAAATTAATAGAAACATAACTGGCAAAATGTGGGTGTACTTGCTACAGGGACACCTCTGCCCAACCCTTCGGGGAAACAAGGCGTGATGTTATGTGTAATAGAAAAGTATTATTTTAGCTGGAATATTAATTGCCATATACGAAGAAATGAACCTCGTATATGGCCCTCAATATTCCATCGTCACATTAATATACATTAAGCAATTCTAAGAACTTCTACAGAATCTAACACCTACTAGAACCTAGAACTTAGCTGTGTGCATATTATCTTCTTGCACATAGCAGTGACAATAGCGGCCTTTTACTTCATTCTTTATGCAGCTATAGATTGTGTGAATATCTATACTTTTAACCGACTTCCAAAAAGGAGGAGGTTATATGTTCGACGCGTATGTTTGTTGTTTTTTTTTTTTTTTTATGTATGTCCACCGATTTCTCCGTCATTTGTGGACCGATTTTAAAAATTCTTTTTTTGTTTGAAAGGGTATGCTCCCAAATTGGTCCCATATAAATTTTATTAACTTTGCTTGGGTAATTTTTGAGTTAGCTACAAAATACGTATTTTTTCCCACTTAGTATGTAGATGATATGATAAGTTCCTGTCACTGGTAGCAGGTAGTGGTATTTGAATGTGTGTGGGGTAGGTACCACAACTAATAAAAAGTGAAAAATAAAAACTTTTTACAAAAAAAAAAACAACCGACTTCCATAAAAAAACACTACAAAGTGAAAAATAACTTTAATTTCGGAAGTCGGTGGCAAAAAACGAAAACACAAAACCCAAGACACCGACTTCCGAAATTAAAGTTATTTTTCACTTTGTAGTGTTTTTTTATGGAAGTCGGTTGTTTTTTTTGTAAAAAGTTTTTTCAAATTTTGTCCTCGTATTCTATTTTGAAAATGTTCACCTTTCTGGTTGATAGTCGGTAACGTTCTATCCAAACAATTCTGGGTCAGAGCCTTCCGTGCAAGCTCAGTTTTACCTACGTCAAATATTGATCCGGAACTCTGCACACCTAAAAAGTTTGAAGTGACCAAGTTAACTGTATGCGTCAAACAATCTTTGTCTCATCTCAGAAAACTAAGTCCAGATCTACCGAAATCCCAAAGGCATCGCTGCTAATACGTGTGTCTTTGTAATATACCCCTTAGTGGTTGTACCATCAAAAAGCATGTATTCATGGCCGTGTTTGTTCTGTATTAGTATTCCTGGCGTCTTCATGACGTGCCCCTCACAATTACTGTACACGCTAACTACGTCACACGCTATATTTTCACACGAGATGGTAAAATGACGCTTTGAAATATTCTTGTGTGAGGAACTTGATAGGGAATTACGAAACTGAGTTTTTTTGGTAAAATTTGACCACATGAGGAACAGGTCCTCGAATCCGCATGTTATTTTATTGTCCGGATTTTAGAAAAAAATGCTTTCATCTTAAGCGAATAAAGTTTGTTATAATTCTCACGGCTTCGAACCCAGACAGGCGCTTTAGTTTGTGTTAATTATTTCATCACCACTGCTCTCAAAACGGTGAAGAAAAACGTCGTGAGGAAACCGACATGTCCTAGATCCAAAAATCAATGGGACATAAAATTTTGGGCCTGTATCACAACAGTGGGCTGATTATGCTTATGCTATGTTATGCTATGATATGTTGATAGAAATGAAAAAACCTATTTCTTGATTCAGAGAAGAAGTTAATTTCAGACTGCTCTAAGAAGAACTATTCTTTAAGGTTTAATTTACTCAAATTAATTCTCTCTGCAAACATTGTTAAATATTCGTGATAAAAGTTCAACAATACATTGTGATGGTTCCTGCTGATTCAAAGCCTTTACATAATTTAGACTTTTGCCCTTCCCGTGAGGAAAATACTACGTAAAGATAAATAAAAGTTATCTCAATGAGAGGCAGCGTAAATAAGCAGCATTTTAAGGGTCTTAGTCCCAAAGGAATATCCTTTCCTTGTTGAGAATTATCTGTATCGCTCCACGCGCCAGGATTCCTTTTGCCAAAGGAATATTATGTTTTATATTTTTTTTCTTATTTCTTTCGGCGTTATTTTGGTCCATGGCCTTACAGGTTAAATAAGGAAGAGGAAGTATAGAAAAAATTGTATTGCAAATCTAGATTCTATGTTTAAAAAAAAACGTGTGGCACTCGGGGACTGCCACGGTAAAGCTATTGCATAGCATTTGTAACCTCCATACTTCCTATTTGTCAACGCTACACTTGGGATGATGACGGATGTTGTCATGGAAACGAAATTTTTGTTTTATGTCATCATCCGTCATTACATGGTAGGCGGAGTGGGGGTGTTAGGTTTTATTTTCGTTACGGAATTTCTTGATTCGGTCGCCGCGCTCAAAGCCCGTGATAAAAGCTATGCAATAGCTTAACAATCAGTGGCACTCCGGGAGTGCCGACAGAAGTGAAAACTTGAACAATTAAAAAAGAATACTTCCAAAACATTTAAAGTAAAATTACTTGCATAGAACATTGATCCGTAACGTAATATGAATAAAGAGCACAAACGCGTTTACTAAAATGAGGTGTCGGTAAAGGTGCCGCGAGTTCAATTGTTTTTTCCCATCTCAAAAATGCCCAACGCGCCTAAAAAAGTTTTCACTTCAAATAAAACATAGGCCTTTTATACAAACAGTTTTGTATTAAGTAACGTTTTCACAACGTATTTTCAATGGAAACTATTAAATTCTTCTTCACGTCATTTCCACTGCCATTAAAATTACCTTTACTACTAGATACAGGAAAACCATAACCTCTTCACAACAGATAATAAAGAAGGCTATTTATACCCTTGCCTCTCCCCCTGTGGCGTGACACAATCAGCTGTTGGTCCTAAGAGACGGCGGTAAGTGACGTGGCTCGTTAAGGGACCGCACGGGACTTTAAGATGCCTTGAGTTCATTCATTCATGTTATAGAGACACGCACGTTCGCTTAGCGTGACGTCACCGGTTTCATGGTGTGACCGAATTTAGGGCAAACGTATTTATGTTCAGTTTAATTTACTCGGTCAACGGTTGGCCTTTGAAGAAGTGCTGTAGTTTTTGCTATTCCGATGTTTTGTTAATTACTCGATTTAAGCCAAGCCGAAAGGACTACTCTATTAGGGTAGCTGCTTAGGTAAAAAAAAGAAATTCTATTTAGTCCGTCTTTCAGATAATAAAAAAATATTAGACATGTATTTTTTGCTTTTTCATATTAATCAAAAATAACTTAGAAAACACGCATTAAAGTTGGGGAGTGGGGGCTCGCTACGTCATAACGCAGTATTAAATCTAGCAAGGCGTGACGTCATGCCACATTTTAACTCAATGTATCGCCGTAATCTTTTGATTACGTCAAAAAAAAAAACGTGTTTCATATTTTTTAATTATCTACAAGACGGACGAAAAAAATTTGGACGCAGCCGCGCAGGCCTATTGCCTTGGTCAAAATTATGTTGGTACATGACGTTTTGTTTACTTGTATTTTTTTACGGAAGACTGGAAAAGTATGGGGGAGACATTTGCCCAGCAGTGAGGTAAAATATGTTAACAAAAAAATAATTGTTACCTCGCTTCAATCAAGCCAAAAGTGGGGCTTGATTTTGATTGCTCTTTAAACTTACCAATACGATAGTAGTGTGGTGGTCTGGTGGTGTGGTGTGGTTTGGTGTGATAGTGGGTTTAAAAGGTAAATCGTTCAAGGCAATTAATTATGTCCACAGTCATATACGAGCAAAATCTTAATAATAAAAATATCAGCCTTTTATTGTCCCACTTCTGGGCAAAGAACTCTTCTCAAACAGAGAAGGCACGAGCATTGATCACCTTGCTCAAGACGTGTTGGTAATTTCAGACTTATATTGACTATAACCCCAGGTTTCTTCACGATGTTTTTCCTTTACCGATGTCAGTAACGTCCACGGTAAACTCAGAAAGTACATAATTAATTGAAATGCATAAAAGGCGAGGCCTTAACCACTGAGCCATCACAAGTCTTAAGGCAGACATATTTTGAATATATTATTTTTACGTATCAAAAAGCAACACACTGTTGTTGCCAAGTTCATTCAATGTGTAAGCTCATTATAAATTAATATTGTTGAGCTGTGAGTAGCTACATCGACTACGCCGTAGCGTGTAGCACATGCGCTACACCGTAGTAGATGCTTCAGAAGAAAGTTCTCTTTGCCAAAATTGTTTAAAGAATGAGGTTGAATTTTAGGATATTGGCTTTTTAAAGTTACACAAACACAGGAATTTAAACCTTATCAGTAACAGCTTTTGTGAGAGCGCTCAGCAGAATTAACCTAAAAACCTTTAAGTAAACTAAGTGAGTCAGGGATACACTAACTACCCAGTCTTAGGTTTTAACACCATTGTGATACAGCTTCTTTCAAGTAGCGAAATAGTTTCACGCATTTTAGGCTGGATTTAAAATTCTTCCCAAAGGAGTACATTCTGATAAGGTGACTACGGAGTTTACTCATTTTTAAGCTATTGCATAGCTTTTATCGCGGGCTTTGAGCGCGGCGACCGAATCAAGAAATTCCATAACGTAACGAAAATAAAACCTAACGCCCCCCACTCCGCCTACCATGTAATGACGGTTCCCATGACAACATCATTTTGTTTTATGTCATCACGTCAGCATCCCAAGTGTGGCGTTGACAAATAGGAAGTATGGAGGTTACAAATGCTATGCAATAGCTTTACCGCGGCAGTCCCCGAGTACTATGAAAATCCATATCTGTCATGTTTAACGGCCGAATAAATTACTATGAAAACTCTTAACTGTTTTTATTTCTATACATGTCAATTAAAGTGGTAACTAATCAAAGATTTTATTTAAATTTCGTTTTGGGTTGTAAGTAGAGCTGTTGCTTAAAGTAAAGAAGAAACAAATTAACCGAATGAGCTATGTCTGTAACAAACCTCACGTTTGCTATAATGCCTTTTTGTAAGATTTGAGATTTTTGTCTCAAGGTATATTATTATATAGTTTACTTAACATGATTAAGTTTTAGCACATTCATTGTCAAAATTCGAAATTTGTAATCCATTGCTAGACGAGAACAACTGCCGATAAACTGTTATGCAGTTTGGCAGATTTTGTGTATTTTATTGTTAATACAGATTTTGAATAAATAATAAAAAATAAAACAATTGGCGCGTGAAAAATTATCGTTGTTCGTCATTGATTCTGGAATTTATAATTTATTTATTTAGTTTGAATTTCCGCGCATTATTTGAGAAAAGTACTATACAACAAGGCATTGATGGACTCGCATATGTGTTTGCTTCGGTCCACATTTTCACATCCGTCCATCAATGCCCCTGTTGCAGGCCGCGACAGTAATGTACTACACTTATCTACATCAATCAGACAGTACATTACATAATCACTTGTCAACTTATTTAACAAAAAGAAGTCCCTAAGTCCCAGTTTCCATTAATTTGAAGTGGAACGTAAATCTGCCGACGTTGGGCACTGGGCGACTAAATTACCGGATTACACGTAAAACCGCGACCGGAATAGAGTAATGATTGCATAATGAGAAGCGGGAGAATGTACTGTTAATGGATTAAGTGACGCTTGTTTTGCTGTTAAAAATACTAATATGCCATTCACGAATATTTTTTTGCACTTTGATTTTTTTATATTTTTTTTGCACTTTGATTGTAGCGTGATGTTTTTTGTTGAATCTGTTCTTTGTTGTTTTTTTTGGTGAACCTTTAATAAGGACTAGTAGGCTTAAACGAAGTGACATTCTATCAGAGATTTCGGTGATGGAAAAGTAAAAAATATATTGAATTCAAATAATATGTCAGTTCTGTTGAAGTTTGTTGTAGAAATATCAAACGCTTTGAAAGCGATTGACACTTGTCTACCCTCAGATGTTGATAAAAATAGAAAATACAATGTCGCCCATCGGCATGTGCCCGCCCACATTTTTCTGAATATTCATGAAAACTTATCGAAAAATAACTTTAAAAGGTCATCTTGTTTTTTTTATTTTTTTTTTAAAGTCCGCTTATTGTTTTATAAACTTACAATTGTGTTTAAAAAAAAAACACTTTATTTTTAGAAAAAATGTTTTCACCTCCGTTTTTTTGCATAGTTGACAAATATTAATAAAAATATTAGTTAATCCGATAAAATAACTCATAAGATTTTAGAAATAATAAACATAATTCAAATGAAGCCAATAACATCGGAGGTAGTGCAAACGCTACTCAAAACATAAAAAAATTTATAACACGAAAAATATTTTTAGACCCGACTCAGAAAAATTCGGGCGGGCACATGAAGATTAGCGACATTGTATATTTAACAGTGTTAAGGTTTAAACGAAACGAGTGAGTGCTCATTCTATACCTACTTCATCAAATTCTTTTCGTGTAAACAGAGACCGAGCATTCTTTCGTTTTTCTATCTTGTTTGAGGAGATTCTATGGAATGTTCCAAGAATGCTCTAAGAATGCTTGCTCGCTTGACGTAAACGGCGCACGAGCTTGCGAAAAGTTGCCTAGCTAGAGTGTTCTTTCGTGTTGTGACGTGATCGCTCCTCAAACCGATCTTTTAAAAATCGCCAATATTTCCTTCGGGTTTGGTGGTGTACCTAGTCTATAACCGGCCACAGACACTTGACGAATGAACAATGAGCACTCGGTCGCCTGATCTAAATATCTCTAGAGCATGTGCAAGAATTCCAGTTCTTGTTCGTTGTCATTCTTGCTCGTTGGTATTTTTTGGTGTAAATGATGAAAACGAATGATCATTTACACTAAAAAAGCAACAACGTCGCTCTGTGCTCTTGTTCTAGCCCTAGCTTTATTATCGTTTGGTCTAAACCCACCTTTACATACACGACAACGAGCCTTGTGTTTGGGAGAATTCCATGCTGGCTGATGCTGGTTTTGCTATTAAAATCAGGGAGTAGGTACGGCCAGTGGAAAGAACCAATTAACTCTATACTACACATCTCTATATAAGAGAGAAATAAGAAATTTAATTAAATACAATATCAATTAATATTATTTCTTTAAACAAAAGCTATTATAATGTGAATGAATACTTAAATGAAAGACTATAATTACAATAAATACATTCTTAAATATGTGTATATTTATTAAGAAGATTATTTACTTAAACATAACATTACTACTAAATACACAATGACTAAATTATAAAATGAATGAATCTACAAATTGTCTCAAATTGTGATTTAAGTAAAACTTATCTCTTTATTGTAACCTTATAATTTGTAATCTTAAAATATGATCTCTCATTAAATAAGTGTTTGTAATAATAATATTACCTAAGTAAATAAAACTTTACATAAACGCAATGATAGTATTTTAAGAAAATAGCTTCCTTATTACCAAAAATATAATTATTTATGTTATTGACTTTTATGCGAATGTGATGATTCAGTTTTCATGTGTAGTTTTTTTTTACTTTTTAGTTTTCTGCGACTTGCATTTTTAACTATAAGTAATAGCTATGTATCTAAATCTAATAATAATTTTTGCTGTGCCCTGACAGGGTCTACAACGGCTCTTAGCTTTAAGCCTTTTGTTAACATCTTGTTTTTACCTTGTGGAACGCAAATAAATGAATATGAATATTATGAGCTAAATTATAGAGATGTGTAATTAATATTGGAACAGAAGTAACATTGAAATAAATTAATAGTTTAAAAAACACTAGAAAAACACGCTTTTATAAATGCACTTACGTGGCCTTTCTCACAAGTGCAAACACGACTATGATACGATTTTCCATCATGAAGTTCCAGTTCATATCTTCCGGCTCCATCATCAGATCAGTTCGACAGTACCATATTATTGTATTTTCATCAGAACTACATACAACTGCCAATTTTCATTACGCTATGACCCTTGGAAGATAGTTAAATTAGTTACCTTAGATTCCATTACATAGTTAGTTACATACAGGTCGACCTAATAAAAGCGTGTTAAAAAGTAATAACTCTTAGCTAATAAATGAAAAACGTATGTGTAAAAGTAACAGTGTTACTTTTCTCGCCGACTCATAGGTATTTAAAAAAAAACTCTTTATAAAAAAAACGGAAGATGGAAAATGTAGGTTATTTTTATTTCCACAGTAGGTAAGTTTAATCTAGCTTCATCCTTTGTTTTCTATGTCCTCCATACGGCTGCCATCCGGTCCATCCAAACGCCGTGGGCTATGGCTCAAAAATACATCGCAGTTTGTCCGGCCGTCCGGTAAAAAACAAACGCCAATGTTTACGGATCACTATTGGAACACTTTAATCCGGTCTGAAAAACCGGTCGATAGGCCAGTGTTGATAAAAGGATGAAAGCCTTTTTAGTTCTAAAAGTTCGATTATTTACAGGAACCTGAAAAAAATTTAGTATATTCATAACGGAGCAAAAACAGTCATATAAAAACACTTTCCTATCTATCTGCCCAGCCTTTTCCCAACTATGTTGGGGTCAGCTTCCAGTCTAACCGGATGCAGCTGAATACTAGTATTTTACATGGAGCGACTGCCTATCTGACCTCCACAACCCAGTAACTGGGTAATACGATACTCCTTGGTAAGACTGGTTGTCAGACTTTCGGGCTTCTGACGACCCGTAACGACTGTCAAAGATTCACGAATGACAGCCGAGACCAACGGCTTAACGTGCTTTCCGAGGCACGGAGGAGTCTCGGTATGTAAAGATTAGCCATCCACGGACCAACCCCGGCAAGCTTAGCTTAACCTGATGAATCGACCTGTGCGGCTGTTATTACTTAGCAACGAGCTCCTCTAGAAACACTTTCCGACAGTAATTTAATTTTTTTAGTTGTTTTAATTTTTTTTTTACTCTTATCTCGGATAATCACATATCAATTCAAGCACAAAGGTCCATAATATTAAGTTATAATAAACCAATAGTATCGCAGCAATATACTTCTGAACTTAGGCCATTCTTTCAGACAGCTTTTTAATATAAACTTTTCTTCTTTTCCTGTGGTTAGTGGAGACTAACCTGGTGTCAGAGTTTTAAAGCCGCCCATGGGCCTCTGACTTGACTTCACATGCCGTCGAGAAATATCTCTTAGGCAACTACCCAGAACCTAAATATAACCTTACATTACTTTATGTTACCTAGAATGTAAACTTACCTTCTCGCAAAAAATAATATCCGCATTTTCCTAGGAAACCAAACCATAAGTCATTAAATAATATTGTCAAAACTTTACTGATTCCACAATTATACAAATAAATAAGTCTTTAAAAAAGATACTTAGATTAATAAAGTAAAAGATACCTATTCAATTATTCGAAAAACTCGATTCAATTTAATAAGGTAGATTATGTTACGAGCATGTAATCAAACAAATTGCATTTAATAAATCTTTTAATATTGAAAACGTCTTTAGGGAATCTCGTTTTTTCGTGAAGCGAAATCTTTTCATAAATCAAACCAGAGCACTCCCCGGAACGCAACAAAAACTTTTTCTATTACGAATCCTATTTAACGCGAATTTTTGAAGAAAAAATTATAAAGGGAAAACAAATCGAAAGCTTAAATTTTTTTTGTTCCTGTTTAAGTTAAGAAAAGGTTGATTAAGTTAATTGATTATTTCTGTATTGAGTTTTTAATTAAAACTTCTTGTTAGTGTGAGTAAATGTGTTTGTAATGAAGACAAGAAAAAACATGGTAAACATAATAACTATAATTACTGTTCATTGTTGTTAATTAGACATTATTTCCACGGTTATGGCAAACACGTATGATGGCAATTTCAAACCTAGAGATATCTCTAGGTTTCCTTACAGTTTTCTTGCATCGACACTGAACGAAACACAATAGAATTTTTGTTGTAGGCGTTTAGTGTTCTGATGTGATAAATTACTAGAAAATACTTGAACATTTTTCAAAGATCCGACTGACCAAAAATATGGCTGTTTAAGACGAAAAATATAATCCTCTTTTGTTCAAAAGCCAAAAAGAATTAAGTTTATCCTTAAT
Organism: Agrochola litura; assembly: GCA_949152395.1. Lineage (NCBI taxonomy): Eukaryota > Metazoa > Arthropoda > Insecta > Lepidoptera > Noctuidae > Agrochola > Agrochola litura. The sequence continues at coordinate 2,616,079 of OX424490.1, forward strand.
CATAAAAAAAATCGTGGGAATTACAAAGATCAACCAATATTATTATTAAACAAGAAAAAACACGGTGTCGGCTGCCAAATACCATCTTAAACCTACTTTTAATAAAACAAAAATCTTCAAGAAAAGGCAAAATCATTGTCTGCTTTATTGTTTGTTTCTAGGCCAAGTAAATTAATTATTTTTCTTTTATATTAAGGAAACAATGAGAATTGTTAATGAGCGTTGGCTATTCTCGTTTCTTTTTTATCTTTCTTGTATTGCGTATTCATTTAGAAATATTGGACGAGGTTCGAGTGTTGGCGGGTTGTAATGAAACTATTTGTTGTTGAATTAAGGTCTGTAGCTAAGGAATATGAGGGCTGTGTATGAAATGTGAGGGCTAATAAGAGGTACGAAGATGTTTATTATTGATTTAGTCGTCACACGGTCTGTGGGGTAGACGTGTTCTTGAGTGTAGACCGCGAATCGGCAAACGTAAAGTAGGACGCCCTCAGGCTAGGTGGAGCGACGATCTTCGCAGGGTGGCTGGTAGCAGCTGGATGAGAGTTGCCGAGAATCGAGTTGAATGGCGTGTATTTGGAGAGGCCTATATCCAGTAGTGGATTGCTGTAGGTTGATGATGATGATAAGTCTGCAAAGGACACTACTAAAACGAGTCTACATAATGGTGTCTCTTTTGTTCCCTTTGTGTCAATATGACTAAAAATTTTCCACCAACATGTTATGACAGCTTCGATGTGTGTGAGTGATTTGTGAGTTCAGACGTAAGTACATTATAAAATTCTGATTTCTCTAGGGATTTGACGCATTGCAAATCATGTCATGATTCAGCTGTGTACATGAGTTTGACAGATTTTTTAATATATTATTTATTTATTACAGTGAAAACTTCTTTAGGCGCGTTGGGTATTTTTGAGATGGGAAAAAACAATTGAACTCGTGACACCATTATTGACACCTCATTTTTGTAAACGCGATTATGCTTTTTATTTATATTACGTTACGCATAAATGTAAACGCGATTGTGCTCATTATGTAGATAATGTTACGGGCCAATGTAATATACGAGTATTTATCTTCCACCAAGGAGATCTTGTTCAAGTTTTCACTTCTGTCGGCACTCCCGGAGTGCCACTGTTATTTTTCTTCCATACTTCTTCTATTAGTCGTCATCTCGGTAGTCCCCACTTTCTATCCATATCATCTCTCACACAGTTCATCCATCGTTTCTTTGGTTCCCCCCTACTCTTATAGCCATCCACATCCATTCTCAAAACTTTTCTCACGACATTTTCCTTATTCTTCTGCATCACATGCCCGTACCATGACAACCAATTTCCACACAACTTTTCAGTAACCAGTGTTGGTTGTGGTGTGTATAGAATACATGACACATAAATAAAGGGCAACATTAGGTAAGAAAAGAGTTACTTTTCTATACTAATATTAAATGGACTGTTCAATCCAAACACTAATATTATAAACACATAGCTTCCGCCACCGGCTTCGTCCGCGTGATATCTTTATAAATTATAGCCTATGTTACTCAGTGATAATAAAGCATTCTCTTTTAAATCAGCCCAGTAGTTTTGAGTTTATTCATTACAAACATACAAACCTACAAAAAAACGAATCTTTTCTTTTTATTAAAATTTGTTTAGATTATCATTCCCCGCTTTCACAGTCGCCTCACCCTAATGGGTTCCCGTTTTCTTGGCACTCGGAAACTGAAATGTCTGATGAATTGCTAATGATACGCAGAGTTTCTTTTTGTTAAATCTTGTAAATGTTATTCTTAGTTGTATTTCTACGTCGTGATAACCTTTCGAGGTTAATCGTAACTTTTTATTTGTTACAGAAGGACAAGGGACGAATTAGGCTTGTAGGTCAAAGTGATGTTTTAGTTTTTCTTTATGCTTTGTGCATGAGCTAGGTTTTTTGGCACAGTTTCTTTATCTCAGGTCCTGCCTTTTTAAGGGGGATACTATACTATCTTACATATATGATCTTAGATCTATCTATGACAATATAATATAGAAGTATAAATCATATGGCAGATTGGCTTTCGTATATATATTTCTTATATTTCATATATCCTAGATATATAGCATAATCATAATCGGCCAATAATGGTCCCACTGCTGGGACTTCGGTCTCATCTCTTTGAAAAGGAGTGGGCTGTAACCTACCACGCGGTCCTAGTGTGGGTTGTTAAATGTAACATGTCTTCAAATTTTTGTTCTAGGACATGCCAGTTTCCTCATTATGTTTACTATCACCGATTTGAGAGCAGTGGTGATGAAATAATTTAAACAAAAAGTGCCTGCCTGGGTTCGAACCCACGATTCGTAAGTCGAGGTCGTTACCCCTGCTTTCGACTGAGACCCTCCTAGATATATGGTAGTGTAATATCCCTCTAAAATAGGACAGACTAAAAATCTGTTAGGGTAGTATCTTGGGTCTCCTAATAAAAACTTTTAAAACAAGCTACATATATGCGCATGTAGTTTGCGCTCATTCACGAAAAAAGAAGCTTTAGTTCATTTTATTGTCCTATCGTCGATATGTATCATGTTTCAAAGACCTCATTCTTCCACAGGGTCTAATCCTCAGGAGGAGACGCCCGGGGCGGGAATAAATCGTGGCCCCCGGCCACAGGGCAACCCGGGACAACACGGGTGGGTTTTAGTCAGTCACGCCCTCCCACTCCGCCTAGAGCGGGAGAAGTTATATGATAATTTCCCACCCAAAAAAAATAAAAAAATCTAATCCTAACGTAATAACGTAACCTAAAGTTAACAACACATGAACGTAAATCAAAACTAGTAGTGAACTAAACCTGTGCAATTCTGTGAGTGGCAGCTCTAACTCTCGCTTCAACTAATAATGCAACGGACTGCCGACCGTTTGTTCATAATTCTTAATTAAATACAATTGTTAATGACATACAGAGAGACACAGATGTTGTTTATGTATTCTTAGTAAGTAGTACTTCTTAAATCAATGGATAAGGCCTAAAAATCTACCTAGCCTTTTCCCAACTATATTGGGGTTGGCTAGCAGTCTAACCGGATGCAGATGAATACCAGTATTTTACATGGAGTGACTGCCTATCTGACCTCCACAACCCAGTAACTGCGTAATACGATACCCCTTGGTGAGACTGGTTTCAGACTTTTGGGCTTCTGACGACCCGTAACGACTTTCAAAGATCCACGAATAACAGCCGGGACCAACGACTTCACGTGCTTTCCGAGGCACAAAGGAGTCTGTGTATGTACACATGCGTAGTTTAACCTGATGGATCGACACGTGCGGCTGTTATTACTTAGCCACGAGATCCAATGAGCCAATGAATAAGGCACACAATACATTCAACATAACATCTATTCCAGTTTATATTGTGGGCACATAATTAATTCGTCGGAAAGTCTAGCAGCTGAGTCTATTTATTTACTAAAGTCGTCAAGCTATCGATTTAGATTTTGTGGATTGGAAACTAAGTTTGTTTACTATGGCTTCTTCTGGGCACGTTCATTCCATTGTCCACCTCATCCATCGCTTCCCATCAGTCTATATCTAGGCAAATCTTGTAATAAAAATAACCTACTTAACTAGCGTAGTTAGGGATTAAAAATTCAAAAGTCATTTATTCAAACTAGGCTGAGAATCAGCACTTTTCGAACGTCAAAATTACATAAGACAGTCCCCAAAAACGCCCACCCTTCACCACTTCCTAGTGCCTTTAGCTGGGAAGAAGAAGTGGAGCAACAAACTCCCCAGCAGCACAGCTGTCTATTCAAGTTAGAAAAAAAATATTCTATACAATAGTATGTAAAATAATTTACATCACGGATGAACAGAAAAACCTACATATCTTTAAAAGCGATCTTATAAACATGAACTGTGTCGTTACAATATCTCCCTAGTATACTAAAAGGCAAACGATAAACAGCTGACAGCCAAAATCACCAGAATATTAAAAGCAATGTTTCAATGGCGACCCAATTTTGCATATTATCGTCCAAAATTTGAATAAAGGTACCATCGGAAGCGTTGGAAAAATATATATTATGTTCTATGTTAATTTTGTGAGAGAGGGCTTATTACGAGTATTTACAGTTTTTAGAATGGTTTGTAAGATTTAGCTGCGCTTGCCGCGCTCTTTGCGTAGATGGGTGACCATTCTTTGCACATAGAAATTCCTTTGTGAATCTACGAGAACTTCAAACCATCGGTCTCTGCTGTCACACGCTTGGAGATTTATATTACTGACAGTGATGATATAACTCCACAAAAAATTGTCAAAGATTGTAAGATCTACATCGTTGCATAAGCTTTAGGAATGAGTTTGAGCCACGGACAATATTGATCACTAACCTATAAGCAATTTAAAAAAAAAATGTCATAAAGTCGCTTTTCGCGTCTGTCTGTGTGACCGCTTAGTTCTCTTAAACAACTTAATGGATTTTGGTGTGATATTCAACATAATTTAGAGATTTTATTCCGGAATGTTTGTGAGAATGAAACATTTATAATAAACTTAAATATAATAAATGAATCTGGATATTTTGTCAAGTCGTAAAAGCAGGAGCTGAGGCGGGTCTCTAGTTCATCATAAAACGAAGAAGGTTTAACCCATCTCATTCATCCGGTCTAATCTGTAAAATTTCACCGTGAAAACTAAGGTGAAGTGAGCTATCATGCTAGGGATTGACACTACTGACAGTTCACTTCAATCTCACTTCACCTAAGTAACGAAACTTTTATAGAATGGATCGACTGATTTTTACACTTACTGAACACAAAAGACTCTAAGGACTGATCCTCTCTCCAGTTCCCACTAAATCACAGTAGCAAGAACTGTGAAATTCAAACTGCATGCATATTGAGGTACAATTACAAGAGGCTTAGCGGATCCGTCGCGAGCGCTATTTCCATTATATAGAAGATTATCTGATATTACGCGGATTAACCGTTGTATTAAACGTGCTCCAATGAACGGACTCACAGAATTTGCTTACAACATTAACATCTGCTTATATTGATCGGCTTCCACTCTAATCAACGATTAGATGTGTAAAACACGAATTAATCGTTTAAGTTTTTTTTCTTGTTTAATACTTACCAACGAAAAAATTTGCTCTCCTTTGGAGCTCCGCCATAGTCGGGTTAAAATTGTTTAAGATTTTTTATTTCACTGGCGATTGGACAATTGGCGTCATGTGGTTGGTGGTCCCAGTCAACCGATAAAAAAAACGCTTTTGGGCGAGTGCGATCACGGTCCTAGTTTGATAGTGGTCCCAGTCGCCTGAGTATTATTAGTTACTTACCGATTTTTCTTTTTAATATCATCATTAGAGACCGGATTATATGCATTTGCATATTTGCATATGCATTTGCATATTTAAGCCATCCTCAGCGGTAATAGCATATTTTACCTAAGATCTAGTTATGATGCATATTATGGGTACATTTAAAAAAAAAATCCGAGTGCAGTGCACTGACCCTGCGTTCCGAAATACGCTAAAAGTGATAATTTCCACTTATAAAAATATTTTTAAAAGATCGAAGACACAATCTTACCACTGAACATTTGGAACAAACAATACTTGATTGTTTACGTTTACAAAAAATTAAATAATTTTAATGTCATGTAATGTACCTATTATCACCTATCAAAGGATAATTTACTAATTGTATGCTGATTTTGAAATAAAAAAAATTAAAACTTACTTTTTTTCTTAGTTTGGGTTCCTAAAATTTATCATTTAATTTCGCATATTCTGCCAATTTTCGTGCATATTTCAAGCATATTTGCATACACATAACAAGCTTTTTTTGTTACATATAATCCGGTCTCTTATCATCATAGTACTTTGAAATAATGGATGGACTGTGTGAGGAATGATATGAAAGAGGAGGGAGTGAATGATAGTGTGACGGTTGACAGGGGAGAGTGGAAAAAGAAAACGTGGTGCGCCAACCCCACGTACCGTGGGACAAGGACAGGAAGATGATGATGACTTTTGGGTAGATTGTATTTTTTTTGGATTATGAGGTTAGAGATTCTTCATTTATTCCAAAAAACAAGTAAGTCAAGTAATGTCCAAAATAAACTCAGCAAGTACCTAAATATAAATTGAAAAAATCACATTGCTACTTGCCAGGATTTGAACTGACAACTTCGTGCATGAGAGGCGAGGATTTAACCACTGGGTCATCACGACCAATAATATTATAATGTCCAAACCAATAATGACCAGTTTAAAGCAATAGCTTAACTTCGATACTTCTAGATTAGTGAAACGTAGGTACTCGATTCCGTCAACAAAACAAGCAAGTATCTATTTCCTCGTTCACCTGTTTCTAAACTAGGTAAATCAAAGTAATCAATTCGCGAGCAACACTGCAACAGGGCGCGTATCAAAACGCTCGCAACTGCAACTTAGAGTTGCAGAGTTCAGCGCCTCACGCGGGGGACTAATGACTGCGCATCACTAACTCAGAGGTGAGTTACACCGTGGAGGGTTTACCTTGGCGAAGTAAATTAGAGTGCGGATTGACAGCGGTTTATTAAGGATTGTGGTAAAGATTTTTGAAGTGAAAACTTATTTAGGCGCGTTGGGCATTTTTGAGATGGGACTAAACCATTGATTTCACGATACTGTTACGACAACAGCTTTTGACCATTAAAAAGACATCAACGCGTTGATTACCGCGGCGCTAAGTAAAAGACATCAAACCATTGATTACCGCGGTGCCGATTTTTTTTCAAGTTTTCACTTCTGTCGCCACTCCCGAAGTGCCACTGTTTTTTTTTTAAGCACGAGGAACAGTATTCGTATGTATTTCTGTTTATGTATAACTACCACCGATGAATACACACACTCTTCGAAGAGGTAGGCATATATGTACCCATATTTCGCAAGATATGATGATGATAGGTTGGAAATTATCTCATGGGAACGTACTACCGAGATAAAAAGTATCCTATGTCACAACCCATAAGATCACGGTCTACCTAAGTGCAATATCGAAATCCGTTCAGCTTTTAAAGTGTAAAAAGGAAACAGACAGACAGAGTTAATTTCGCAATTATAATATAAGTATGGACTCCATTTGAGTTCATAAGCGTCGTCAATAAATCTGTTACCACTAAATCAACGGTTACTTAAACTTCCGTTAACACGGTACCGTCAGCCTAACAGTCGTGAACTTAAGTGAGTTAGGAGCAAGTGCAGCTGCATTTACAAAGTTAGCAAGTTGACGCATGCGAAGCCTTTGAATCGTGTCGGCACCAAACGCCTTGATTTCTTTAATCAGGTTTAGATGTTTAGGTGTTGAGTTGAAAGTTCTGATCTGAGCTCACTTTGGGATGTTGACGGAATTTAGTTGGTTGTGGAACTGTTCGTTTGTGGAAGTATTGTCGCCATTGAAACAATTATATGTCGGATCCGGTCATTAATTAGTACGGACACGAAACGAATCGCAAGTACGCCGCTGGCAGGACGTAATCTACCCACACCAAAAGCACGCTTCTACAGAGTCGTGATGTTTTAAGGCCATGGCGAGGGGGCATTCAGCCTCTGGTCGCATCGGAGTTAAGACGTCGCGGAACTGTTCTCGATTCGTGGTGCTCAGTAATTGTGTTAGTTGTAATTTGTGATCATTTTGTTAATTGGTGATTTTAATAAACGCCGTCGCATCCAGTGTATATTATAATTTAGCTAGTCTGATTAATTTGATAGTAAATTATAATTTGATTTGAACTGCATACTGTTTTTCTATTGCGCACTAACCAACACTACCCACACTACGCCCACAGTAGTTAAAATATCGCTGATTATAACGAGAGTCACATACCCATCTCCGACATACATTATTGCCTTGTTGATATAGTAGATGTTAACATGAGTGAATGAATGAATTATGTAAGAGTCTATGGGTCTAAAACGGCCACATTAAGCAATTCCTCTAAAAGCAATTCATTTTCTGAATTCCCAGCAATTCCTCTATGGTGATACATATTTTAGCTGAATCAAATTCAATTCAATTCATATCAGAATTATATTTGGTGTAAATATTGCCGCATGAAAAAACGAAGACCGTAATTTTACTGGATAATTTTTCTTTACAGTTTTTATTAAACAAATGAGATTTTGATTTTGTATATCTACAGTTTAAATGTTATATAATTATAATACAAAACTGTCAAACAGATGAATTGCGTAATATGAATTGAACGCAGACAATATTATGAATTGTCAGTTTGTATGATTCATAATATTAACATATTATGATTCTGCCAAAGCGGTCGTTTTAGGCCCCCTGCTCCCAAATTACCATGTTTATATTATTAATCTTTAATTTTTATTTTTTTACATTCGTCCTTGACATATTTATCCTATTTGACATTATACGTATATACCTACGATTTAATTTCAACTCTTTATTTGTGACTTTTGTGGACATGATAATTATTCAGATTTATTACAGTTGTAATAGCAATCATGTAATTGCGTTTTATTAAAATAGGTTTTTACTTTTATTATATTTATCTTATGTAGTATAGATTCTTTTCTATTTTGTGAATGTGAGAACGCTGTAGGCTTAAGTACCTGGTACTTATTGAAAGACCTACACTGTCCTCCCATACCTAGTAACACTGTTATTTGAAAGTATTGTAAAAGCCAATTATTTTGAAAAGAGTAAGAGTTTCTTGCCGGCTCTTCTCCATAGGAAACGACCAATTGGAACCGTGCACCTAGCTTCTGACGTTTCATAAGTGCCCATGTAGGTTTAAGTGAAATAAAATACCTATGCCGAAAATAATACTCAGCGTGCAAACTAATTGAAACAATATCAGTCTACCTTAACAAAAAGGTCTAGAAATCAAGAAAAATCTGTGAAGTTATAAATGAGTCTGAAAGGCTCGTAGACTTATGTAGGGTTAAAGTTATTGCTTCACCGCGTCGCAGAATAGATAGGTTTCAGAATGCCAGCTCCATAGAACGGGTGAACGCAGTACCGCACGCACACATACACGCGTGCGTACGGTGGTCTTAAAAAATTACAGTCGCGAGTGCACTTGCACTCACTGTAGTCAAAAGCGATTTTCTTCTTAAGTGTTGATAGATATTTTATGGTGTTTCAAATATTGTAATAATAAAACCATACTATTATGAAATAGATCTTTTCCCAAGGGGGATCGTGTTACCCAGCAACTGGGTTGTAGAGGTCAGATAGGCAGTCACTCCATGTAAAATACTGGTGTTCAGCTGCATCCGGTTAGACTGGAAGCCGACCCCAACATAGTTGGGAAAACGCTAGGCAGATTGATTGATTGACTATTATGAAGTAGGTCTTTTCACAAAATGCAATTTTTATTTCACGATTAAAACGCTTTTGTGTACTGCGTAACTGTAAGGTACTTACAGTTACTCCTGTATGTGAAGTGTAACTGTGTGTGCGTGCGTTTTTGCTGGGTACATGTAGCTGATCTTCTGTACCTATCTATTCTGTGGTCAAGTGTTTCTCGTATATATTTTTGCAAGTTTATTTTATTTGAACGCTTAGAACTTGAGATCGATGGCTGGAAGTGAGGCCGAATGTTCTGGCATTTATTTTGTTTCTTTATAGACTGCTGTTTATATTGTGTTAATGACGCGTGAATATGTGATGGGGTGAAGATAAATATTTTGGTGTAATGACCACGTTTATGGTTCAGTAGAGACGTAAAACTATATTTCGAGTCAATTACGTATATCAACGATAGGCCACACCAGATGTGTAATAATAGGTATCTACGTTTTAAGTTTTTAAAGAAAAAATAAGACCCATTAAAAAATACCAAATTTTTCACATATATACAAAAATCTTACCATAGTTATTTTAATTCTTCTATTTGTCTATACATCAATATCAAAAATAAGATAGTAACGAAGTCAAAACTGTACATTTAATATTTATGAAAAAAAACAGTGGCATTCCGGGAGTGCCGACAGAAGTGAACACTTGAAAAAAGAAGTTTTCACTTCAAAAATAGTTTGAGCATTACTCTTTCCCACACCTCGTAACAATTACGTTTTTGGAGTGAAAACTTCTTTAGGCGCGTTGGGCATTTTTGAGATGGGACTAAAATATTGATTTTGCGACACTGTTACCGAATTTACCGACACCGTGGAGTAAAAGACATCAACGCGTTGATTACCGCGGTGCCGATATTTTCAAGTTTTCACTTCTGTCGGCACTCCCGGAGTGTTTATTTTTTAGAATTTTGGTCCGTTTGTCTGTTTGTCTGGATGTATTTGTTGTACACCACAAAATCACATAACAAAAAATAAATCAATATACAATGGGCGGTCTTATCGCTTTCCGCGATCTCTTCCAGGCAATCTTGGAATGGACAGTGATATGCCGGATTGGCGCAAAAATGGCTGAACTAATTTGGATGAAATTTGGCACACAGATAATTTATAACCTGGATTAATACGTAGAGTAACCCTGGTAGCAAACTCCCGTGGAATATTTTCTGTCCACGCGGGCGAAGCCGTGGGCAAAAGCTAGATTAGATACAATTTTACGTTATTGTCAATGTAGCAATTGATCCTCCTTTTACATTTTATTTGTTAAAAAGAACGAACAAACAAATAAAACGAACGCATAACGCTACTCCAAAACGTCAAAACTTCCCTAACGACGCCAAACTGAAAAAAAAATCCCTTTAAACACTGTTATTGCAAAAATGAGAGGCATTCAGAGCCTGAATTTCAACTACCAAGACTTTGATTTCAAGGCTTAACCAAAAACGTAACACTCAAAAACAAACTCTATGCTCCTAATTATACGATGCAGTTTAGTTTGTTGAGTGCTAAGCAGCGTTACGTTGAAAGAAACGCGTTTTCTTGCAATCTGAGATCAGTACGGCGGGCATATCCGTTGTGGGAGGCAGAAAATGTAACTTTTATGGTGGAGGTTAAAAGTCGAAGTGAATTCGGCCTAGACGAGTTTTGGGATCCACGTTTAAGCTGTGAATCCAGATACAGATGTCCAGTAAATGATTGTAATCTCAATGTGAAAAGTCTGTGAGAAAATGGGAGGATTTTGCTTTTTCAAAGTTGTGGAATTGAAATAAACTGTGCACATTTTCGTTTAAGAGTACAAGACTTTTTAAATGTATTGGGAATTGTTGGCGGAGGTTTTGGAAAGTTTAGTGAACTTTATAGTTTAATCGATGAAATAACTTCTTTGCTATATTATTCCCAGCAATTTGCAAAACATAAACAATTTTATTATGTTTAATGGTTATAAAATACCAAACATGGGCAGTAATAGCTTAGTGGTGTGACCGTCAGACTGCCAAGTCATAGGTCTCGAGTTCGAATCCAAGCCACGCACCTCTGACTTTTCGGATTTATGTGCGTATTGTTTAATTATCACTTGCTTCAAAAACGGTGAAAGAAAACATCGTGAGGAAACCGGCATGCCTGAGAGATATTTCTCGACGGCATGTGAAGCAAGTTAGAGAGCCATGGGCGGCTTTAAAACTATGACTCCAGGTTAGTCACTAACCATAAGAAAATAAGATTATGTTTAACTGAGCAAAAAAAAATATTCCAAAATTGCGTCATTATCCTAGTAAACTTCGTGGCAGATCAAATCACCAATAGAAGTATTCATCAAAAACAAAAGCGATGTTAAGACACAGAACACTAAAAACTAAGTTACAGTCGAACTTTTTTCAGGTAAAATCCTTATTCAGTCTCATTTTATTCGCCGAAGCGACTTTCTGATTTAACCGCTGTAATTCCAGATGCCATTCCCTCTACAATGCAAAACGAAAATAAAAGATAAGACCCGCATAAAAGAATGAATACCGTAATGCTTTACTTTTAAAAGAAATATGTTTATTCTATTTATGACTGAATGGAAGCTAAGTGTGTCCGTTTCTTTTCAAAAGATCTGCGAGTCAAAAGGTGAATGTAATATTTTATTCCACTATATACTTTGGTGAACTGCGAAAATATCTGGCCAGTATATTTTGTAATGATGATCTTTGAGTATCACCTGATGGGTGACAATATAATCGGTGGTAATTAGGTATTACTGTAATGACAGAGTTAAATAACTTGTTTATATTTTGTAACCTCACTTGTAGGTGTATGCAGTGTGAGTATTTATATATGTGCATATATCGAAAAGAGGGAATCTATGCTTAATTTTATCGACGGATTTAAAAAAAAACTAAATATTTTTTCTTTAATTTTTTTTTGTTGTACGAAGTGTGAACCCTTTATTGAAAACTTGATGAAAAAAAAAACAGATTTTTGCAAAAAAAAACATGTTTGTTTTCAATTGAGGGTAATTTTTTTTAACAATTTTCATTTTATGAGGACCCCTAATTGTCTCCAATCGTTATGGAGTTTGTTTCATTGCGATAGATCATTAAGTTTAACAGTTACACAGTTTTGTTTAAAAATTAAATAAAAAAAAATATAAAAAAATCCGTCGACAAAATTATGCATAGATTCCCTCATTTCGATATGTACACATTATAAAGTCTCACACTTAACTGTATACCAGTCCAAGGCGAGACATGTAGATCATAGCCCTATTATTAAGACAATTATTGTCCATCCATCTGATGGCTTGTGTCCCAGCAGTGGGAACATTATAGGCATCAGCCTATAATGTTCCCACTGCTGGGACACAAGCCTCCTCTCTTCGAAAAGAAGTGGACTGTAATCTACCACGCGGGCCCAATGCGGGTTGGTAGATGTCACGATGTTTTCCTTCACCGTTTTGAGAGCAGTGGTGATGAAATAATCTACACAAAGTAAAGCGCCTGTCTGGGTTCAAACCTACGACTTGCAACTCGTAAGTCGTGGCTGTTCCCACTAGGCCACCACTGCTCATCATTATTGTACCCTGTTCTAATGCTAATAAAAATGTTCTGTTCTATTTAAAGAAGAAACAGACATTGCTAAATTTCTGCGACCAGTTAAATGATCAGAACACTGATAAATTCAAACGTTCTTTCCACATTTCAAACCCTCTCTATTTGCGTGACCAACCACAAAGGGATAGCCTTCAAAGCAACGACCAAGCATCAGTGTCAATCGAATTGCTAGCAGCACATACAGCTTGAAATGGCAACACCGCACATTCACACCCTTTGAAATGCAACCCCAAAAAAAACAGTAAATAATATATTTAGCGTACGTGAAACGCACGTAACAACACCAATAATATCCCTTCGGCTCCAACAAAGCTTCTGATAAAAAAACTTTTTACAAAAAAAAACAACCGACTTCCAGTTATTTTTCACTTTGTAGTGTTTTTTTTTGGAAGTCGGTTGTTTTTTTTTGTAAAAAGTATTAATTTTTCACTTTTTAGTTGTGGTACTTACCCCACACATATTCGAATACCACTACCTGCTACCAGTGACAGGAATTTATCATCTACATACTAAGTGGGAAAAAAATACGTATTTTGTAGCTAACTCAAAAACTACCTACCCAAGCAAAGGTAATAAAATTTATATGGGACCAATTTGGGAGCATACCCTTTCAAACAAAAAAAGAATTTTCAAAATCGGTCCACAAATGACGGAGAAATCGGTGGACATACATAAAAAAAAAAAAAAAACAAACTTACGTGTCGAACATATAACCTCCTCCTTTTTGGAAGTCGGTTAAAAAAGATGGCGGCTAAACTGCATTACGCGTAGAAAAAAAATGGAGTAAAAAAAATGAAACTTTTTGATTTGTCCGGTATGGTACAAACGGTTACGTGTACCGGTCCTGGGTGGAATACTAATGAATTGGTTACCTACTCGCCTGGGGAAAAATATGCGACAAGCGTGTTTCCTGATGGACGCAGTTGGTCCTACGGGTTTTTTCACAGTTGGTCTCACGGGTTGTTCGTAGTTTTTGAGCGAGGGAGGGTTATGTCCTATCATGTGTAATTGTGTATGCATCCATTTTGATTTTATGCCGTGTAAGATAACTGTCCATTTCTTTTTAGTACCTGGGCGATCGAGCTTTGTTCTGGTGAAATTAGAGAATGCTCATTTAATAGTTTAGGAAAGTTCATACTTATCCATGTATAGTACATATCAATTCCATGCTGCTTTGATAGTACATATTAATTCCATGCTACCTTGATAGTACTTACACTAATTCCATGCTGTCATGATAGTAGGTACTTACTAATTCCATGCTGCCATGTTATTAGGTACTTACTAATTCCATGCTGCCATGTTATTAGGTACTTACTAATTCCATGCTGCCATGTTATTAGGTACTTACTAATTCCATGCTGCCATGTTATTAGGTACTTACTAATTCCATGCTGCCATGTTATTAGGTACTTACTAATTCCATGCTGCCATGTTATTAGGTACTTACTAATTCCATGCTGCCATGTTATTAGGTACTTACTAATTCCATGCTGCCATGTTATTAGTTACATACTAATTCCATGCTGCCATGTTATTAGGTACTTACTAATTCCATGCTGCCATGTCATTAGGTACTTACTAATTCCATGCTGCCATGTTATTAGGTACTTACTAATTCCATGCTGCCATGTTATTAGGTAATTACTAATTCCATGCTGCCATGTTATTAGGTATTCCACTTATTCCATGCTGCCATGTCATTATTCTAAGGTAGCCATCTTGTTGAAAAATTTGGGCGACCGAGCTCTGCTCGGGTGAAAATACGGAGAAAACGAATTTTCCCAGATATGAGACCTAGCTAGATCGATTTTTCGCCCCCGTAAACCCCTTTCGTGGAAATCGTTAGAGCCGCTTTCCAGAACGTGATTACAAATATATAAATAAACAAATATTGCTCGTTTAATATATAAGATGTAAGAGTTATCCAGGCTACGTAGAATGTGCGTATGCTATCAAAACTTATGATATTACAAAATGTCTAAAATTAGCCACAGGACGATTCTTGTAAAAATTAATAGCTAATGCATTTTTAATTTCATTACTTTTTTATCTATATAAATGAGATAAACATACAAATTAGGCTCATGTGACGTCATAGTTTAAACACTGATAATTAATCAAGTAATAATTTATATGACTGCCTCGTTGGTCTAGTGCTCGCAAGCGCTACTGCTCAGTATGAGGTTCTAGGTTCGATTCGTAGGTCGGGCAAACTGTTATATGTTTTTCTATCTGGAATCTCTCAGTAACATCCCGGAGTCTAGATTTGTGCCCGGTTGATGGCAATAGGCTCGCCCCCTATAACATGGGACTTAAACGTAACATCTGCCCAACCATCCGGGGAAAACAAGGCGTGATGTTATGTTTAATTATTTATGAGGGAATAAGTGTGCTTTTAGCTTAACACATACATTTTCCATCGCAAATATTTAATAGGTAATCAATGGACAATTATCACACAAAAGCTTCAAACGTGTCTATTGCCCACTCCCACGGAATCCTAAAACAAATTTCAATAAAAACAATACAAAAACTAGAGATACACGCTTTTTGATGGCGAGTCGGCGCCGGCATGCATATTCATAATTGCGGGATTTCTAACGTGCATCGGAAAATTGAATATTACGATTTTGGAATTGTAATTTACATATACACCGTGTTATTACTAGCTTAAATACTTGGATACGAATATTATTTATCTAGTTTCGCTCGGATAGTATTTATGAAATTCTGTTTGAGGATATTACCTACATACGTTTCTGTATGTTAAGTCGATTTTATATGTTCCAGCTGCTGTGAATTTTCATAATATTTGTACTGTATGAAAGAAATATATTTAGATTACTTCTGAGTTAGTTTTTAGCATTTTACATGGAAATACTTCTAACTTTCTTTCCGAAAACTACTTGGCTTTATAGAAGTCATTAACTCTTATCATCTCATATCATCGGTCAAAAGTCAAAAGTCATCCACAATTTGCTATTTTTTTTTAAGTGAAACCTTCTTTAGGCGCATTGAGCATTTTTGGGATGTGAAAAAACAATTGAACTCGCGACACTGTTACCAACACCAGCTTCTGACCATTAAAAAGACATCAACGCGCGATACATTTTCTTTTGGATTAGACATTCCAAACATTGAGACATGACAACGACATGATTGACATTTCCCTTTTTTTACCGACTTCAAAAAATAAAAGTATTTCCTGCACAGTAAAATTGTATAAGTTTTCACTTCTGTCGGCACTCCTGGAGTGCCACAGATTTTTTTTTGCTGTTGGTTTAACTTGCAAAGAGATTAGTAATCAAAAAAATCTGCCTTGCCTTTTCCCAACTATGTTGGGTTCGGCTTCCAGTCTAACCAGATACAGCTGAATACTAGTATTTTACATAGAGCTCCCAACCCAGAAACTGGGTAACACCATACCCCTTGGTAAGACTGGTTGTCAGACTATTGGGCTTTTGACTACCCGTAACGACTGTCTAAGATCTATGAATGACAGCTGGGACCAACGGCTTAACTTGCTTTCCGAGACACGGAGTGGTCTCGATATATAATGAATGGTCACCCATCCATCAACCGACCGCAGCAAGCGTAGCTTGACCTCTGATCGACCCGTGCAGCTGTTATTATTTAGACTCGAGTCCCTCGATTAAGATGTGTAATCATGCAATAAAAATAAAAAGCAATAACGGATGTAGATATTATTTTGTACTCTAAATGAATATTAACAACTAGGGTGACCAGCTCTGATTTTCGGTTTTACGGGACAACTGCATTGAAAATACGGGATTTGAGGTTAAAATACGGGACAGGTCGTTTTTTTTAATTAAAAATCAACATGAATTTTTTTATTAAAAATTTTTGGCATGATCAATTAAATAACCTATACAATTGCTAAATTTAATAATAAAAGACTTTAAAACAATATTAAATATTTAAAACACAACAATTTTTATATTATCTGGAAAGGAAAATGTGAAATAATCAACTAAAATAATATACATACAAACTTTTATTTTCTTTATGAATTACCCTTAAAACAATCATAAATCAACAATTTGTAAATTATTTGGATAAGAAAATGTCGATTAATCAACTAAATAACATATACAAACAAATTCTGAACTTCCTAATGAAATACCCTTAAAACAATAATAAATATTAATACACACAGGTATATTTATCAAAAAAAAGAATATAGGTATAAATGGCTCATTAATAACAATTTCTATAGTATTAATGATTTTTTTAAATGAATTTCTATGTAATATATTTCAATGTCATAAATGTATTTTTAGTAAGTACCTAAGTTTGCATGCTTTAGTTTTACGCAAAACATGTTCGATCTAATAATTTTAATAACACCTTGTATACCATGTTTTATGCAAACAAAAATATCTTATCAAAAAATGCCATTGAATTATAAAATTACGGGAGTACTGTCCCGTACTGGTTTCGCCAAATTACGGGACAGGAAAAATTCGTGCCAGAAATACGGGACAACCCGTAAAATACGGGACATCTGGTCACCCTATTAACAACATAGCTTTTCCTCCAATTCATTACTTATTTGCTTCTTACATAAAAGAACTCTCAAGGTCGTTTAACACAACCGAAAAATAGAAAAAAAAAGGTAGTGATCTCCTATCGAGGCGAAAAATACACGCTCAAACTGAAGTTCTTTTTTAATTAGATTCCTCTTCGACTTGTTTTTTTCTTCTATTTTATTTTTGTTTATTCCCATTCTCACCTCCTAAATTACTTCTTTATAATGAGAAAAGTTTTCCAGTACCAAGGAACGCTCGAAGATAAGATGTTTAAACAGTGATATAGTTGGGCCGTAGTGAAAATGTTTAAGAATTCTTAGTGTATCAGCTATCTTATCTTTTAGCTCTTATTTTATTAAAGGGATGGAAATTTTAAACGGTATCGCCACTTTGTGTTTTAGCTAAGCTTCTTGTAGCTGTGTGATAAGGTTTTAATTTCATGATGTTGATAAGAAGTAGCTGTGTAATGAATTGTCTTGTGATAGTTAAGAAGAGTATGTCTATGATCTAGTTTCTTTTGATACGAGTTGAAGCAATGACTAGTATTTGAGGCTTAGAAAGTTACGGTACAAATATGTTCTTAATGTCCCTCGGCAAACCTCGTATTTCGTCAGTCGTCGGATTTCTATCAGTTGTACTTTGCACTTAGTGCAGACCGGACGCTTTCAATCGACTTGGAAGTATTTGCAGTTGTTTATAGTCTTTTAACTTAATGTAATTTATTTTAAAAATGGTAGGAAAGCTGCTAAAGTCGCAGGAACGATAGATAGCAAAATAGTTTTACAGCTCACATAGTTCACACGAAAATTAAAACAAAACAACAATGAAGTACTTAGTTCTGAATTCAAATTATTATACAAGATAAATCTAATAATTTGATGGACATGGAAATTAGCATTCGTTTGTATTCGGAAATGCGATGATTCCCGAGGGATATTAAGAAAATAGAAATACTATACTTTTGTATGGCTGTACGTGTGAAATTCTTCGTGGATAATTATACAGGTGGTTGTTATTTCAGGCTCTTATAACTGTCTAAAACTGAACCGTATTTCTCAAATTACTACTTCTGTTCCTCCGGTGTGTCTTGGCCGGCAACCGTTTGCCTGGCGTAATTATTTAGCACTCGACTAAATCTTTATACATATATACATACATATATTATAAAACAAAGTCCCCCCCCGCATCTGTCTGTCTGTCTGTTCGCAATGAACTCAAAAACGACTGAACGGATTTTCAAACGGTTTTCACCAATGGACGCAGTGATTCATGAAGAAGGTTTAAGTGTATAATTCATTAAAGTTTGGTGTAAATTGGCTGAAATGACGATTATTGTTGAAGATGTCCAAAAAAATATGCCGACTGGGAGCTTTACTGGCATGCGCCGAGTAAGCCGTAAAAGATACATAAAATTAATATTCTACAGAATCTACAAGATTTTTTAAAAAGGTCCGCAATGGCTTATCTTCTAAGAATGACCCACAGTAACCATTTTTGTCTTTCAGAATATGATAAAAATTTAATTGTTATTTCCGAAGCTATTTTGACCGGTATTATATTATTCTATACCCAATAAAATATGTTATTAAATTGGGCATTTAACTTAGATTAAAATACGCCTGAAATCATATCATTTAAATGAATACTTTAAAATATATCACAGATTCAAAATTACGCGTAACAAAATAATTATGGTTGACGGCAACGCGTGCGCAATGCTAGGACAAGATTCAATGACCTTTTTTTCCTCGGTTTTTAGGTATGTATGCGATCATTGCTTCGCTCCCGGTATTAAGTTCCTGTGAGATATTTTCCGTCATTCACGCGGAGGAAGCCGCGAGAAAAGCTAGTAGATAATAATTTTCAAACGCTAAATTAAATTAAACAAAAATTCTCTTCATTTTCTATCTTTTTTTGCAATTTAAATTAAAAGAAAACTTAACAATGCCTTTTAATTAAATTACGTAAATTAAACATTTAACAAAGACTTTGTACTCGTAAATTCCAAATTCGTATCTGACCCTGACTACAAAGATGGCTTTTTAAATGGACCGTGTAATCTAGGAGATAATAATTATATTATATCACGATTCATTTCAGAACAGCAAAGTTATAATATATTTTTCGTAGGCAGCGGAACAAGTGACAAATGCTAAGCGAAAAATAAAAAAAATTGCCACACAATTTTTTGAAGATTGCTTTAGTGTAAGAAAAATACTTGTATAGAACATTAGTTCGTAGCCTTATCTAAATAAAGAGCACAATCGCGTTTACAAAAAATAATGCTTCCGAAAACTTTAAAGTAAATATACTTGCATAGAACATTGATCCGTAACATTATATAAATAAAGAGCGCAATCGCGTTTACAAAAACGAGTTGTCTTCATAGTGTCGCGATATCAATGGTTTAGTCCCATCTTAAAAAAGCTCAACGCGTCTGAAGAAGTTTTCACTCAAAAAAATTGTGTGAAATTGTATTAGTTTATGCAGTTTGGGATTTATTACATGTCTTCTTAGTAAATTAATTAGCTTATATTACAAAAACATAACCTTGTAAGTTCTAACTCATAAAAGTTTGATCGCCTCAACGGCTTCATAGACTTCCCAGTTCATTGACATCAAACCATATTACCATATTATAATATGATGTTATGATATTTTATGAAATTTAATAACACTTAACATCACGCCTGTTTTTCGCGAAGGGTTCAGCAGAGGTGTTTGTAAACCCACATTTCGCCAGTGAAAAAATAAATAAATATAAAATAGTATTATTGAATGAGGGATTATGTCATTGACTCAATCAGTGGCTCATTAACAAATCGGCAAATAGGATTTGTTCATTAAAAAATTAACTGTCTCAGATAATTATCATTGTAATTAACCACTGTAAGTTCCTATCTTAAACCATCAACTAACGACCCTCTTTCAAACTGAATATTTATATAATGTTCGGGAAAAGAGCGTGAAATCGCAAAGAAAACAGAAGTTAACCTCTCTTTGATATCTTTTTTATAATTTAGTAGTAATATATATTTTATAGGCTTTTGACATTTCTTACCTTTGCCGTGTCCAGATAACACTTTCAAAGTCATAGTACTGAATATTATTAGCATATTTTTGTGGCAGCCTCTGGGCAACACCGTTTCAGATTTTGGATTAAGATTTTGGCATCGCTAAAAATATAAACTTGATAAAAATATGGTAAGAAATTTAAATATTTTTTTAATGAGTAAAACATTTTTTTAAAGCTGTAGTGAAAATTGTTACACTCAATAAAAACCTTTTAAAGATCCGACAATTAAATAGTAACAAGATTTGTCCCATGCTATTTGGTTAAGACAAATATTGTTCGTAAATGTTTTAATACTTTTGAATATTTAAGTAAGTTCATTACTTCATCATCATCTGCCTGGCTTTTTCCCAACTACGTTGAGGTCAGCTCAAAAATTAAATTAAACAAAAAATCTTTATATTTTCTACCTTTTTTCGCATTTTAAGATTAAAAGAAAACTTAACAATGCCTTTTAATTAAATTATAAATATAAGTTTTTGACCTCCACAACTCATTTACCTACTGGGTAACACGATACCTCTTGGTAAGACTGGTGTTCAGATTTTCAGGCTTCTGACTACCCTGTAATGCCTGTCAATGATCTACAAATGACAGCCGCGACCATCGGCTTAACATGCTCTTTATTTGTGAGTTGAATTTTTTAAAGAAAATATCCCACAATGATTAATAGTCCAAATGATTAATAACAGTATTGTTGCCAGTGAAAATAAAACATTCAAGTGTCATTTCACGAAATTTGGAATAAACACCATTTGGACAGACGAACGGTGACGTTGCAGATACTCAGTGAATAATATCAACGTAACTATCTTATTCTGGACAAGGTTATAACTTGAAGTTATGAAATGCTTACTTATGTATTTATACAGGGTGGCAGGTAAATAACCGATGAAAAATTTCAGCGCAGGGCGGTCCAGAATCATACACTGAATTCATGGTAACAGGTTGCGCATCGATGTACCACCCTGTATAAATTTACACACAGTACAAACACTTTATGAAGAAAAATACATGAAGATAAAAGAGAATCTGCTTATTTCAACAGAAACTTCCAGCAGACCTGCAACAGGAGAGTAAGATGAGACACATAGACCTAAACAGTAAAGAAAAAAGTGGCTCTCCGGGACTGTCGACAGAAGTAAAAACTTGAACGAGATCGCTTTGGTGGAAGAAAAGTACTTGTATAGAACATTAGTCCGTAACCTTATCTAAATAAAGAGCACAATCGCGTTTACAAAACCTGTCAAGTAAAATACTTGCATAGAACATTGATCCGTAACGTAATATAAATAAAAAGCACAATCGCGTTTACAAAAATGAGGTGTTACAGTGTCGCGAAATCAATGGTTAGTACCATCTCAAAAATGCTCAACGCGCCTAAAGAAGTTTTCACTTCAAAAATTTTAGGCCTAGGAAAAAATAGATTATAATTTCATCTCATCTGCCCCTTTCCCCTACAACATAATTATGTTGGGGTCGGCTTCTAGTCCCACCGGATGTTGCTGTATACCAGAATTAAACATTGCTAGTAAAAAAAGTTGATTATAATTTGTTACTACTTAATTACTCTTAGTTTAGTTGAGTACTGCTCGTCACGGACGAAATTGTTTTTGACATGTTTATTGAAACGATTAAAGAAGCAGATATATTTGAGTAGCTTGCTTCACCATCATACGGAGAATAAGGCGATTATCACACTGCACCGCATCACGCTGCATGTTGCGTGTCAACGAACTAAAATGAACGCGCGTGGATGCATTTTCTGTGTGTTGGACTGTGCGTGTTTTCTATACAAATGGAGATACTTACAAGCAACGTTAAAACACGCATTCACGCGCTACGCTGCGTGATGCGGTGCAGTGTGCCAAGCGCCTAAGATAACAAGGAAAAGAGATTGGATCGTAGTATTGCAATCTGTTGAATACACGAATACTAAAGAAGTGTTTTCTTTTTCAGAATCGGTGTCAAAATGTTTTCGAAGACGAAGACGAGAATATCTGACCACCACGTGGAATCAAATCTCATAGGTCAGCAGTCACAGAAATCAGCTCAGCGCAAAATATAAAACAAAAAGTTTGTCACATTCGGTGTTCACAAATACATACATTAGTATTTGATTACATAATTAATCACATATACACAGAAACTACAACACGCCACCTGCTACGATCCTTACATACTCCTTTTGCTGCGTGTACGTTCATACATCTGGTCATACACGTACGCCGCCGGTTGCGAGTACTACGCACTGACCTTTCTGAAGAACATCACCAATAAGGTTACATGTCCTCCTAGGGCGTCCCCTCCAATCGTTTCCACTCACATCTGCCTTGTAAACCTTTTGTTAGTCGCCTGAATAATTAATAAAAAAATAAAAAAATCATCGTTATGCATACCTAGTCATTAATCATTTTTATAGAAACTATTTTTTATCGTCCAAAAATCTTTCCTATCTCCTCTAATCACCTAACAAAAATACTTCAACAAATTATTTCCGAAGTGGCAAAACCATACCGTTTTCTTCAATACCTCGTATAGTTTACCATAATACGTACGGTTCGTTTTAACATTCACAGCGCGGACCGCCGCCGCCGGCGTAGGAGAGGCGGCTGACTTCAAAGCGCAGCTTAAAAAGGCTTTCGGCAATTAAATATTGAAGACAGCGTCTGTTACAATGTAACGGTGTGGGATATTGTTGCGCTGTATCAAAGCTAGTTGCTGTTTTTGAACATTTGTGCTAAGAAAATATACAAAAGCTGTTTACAAAAAAAAAAAACACTTACCTTAGTACCTATCCCACACCGATTCGTATACCACTACTTGCTATGTAAAAAATAGTGACAGAAAGTATTATAACATCATCAAGATACACAAAATGGATTAAATACGTGAGCGAAGCTAACTCAAAAAGTACCCAAGTAAAGTTAATAAAATTTATATGGGACCACCGCGCAAGTATTTTCTACCAAATGAAAAAATAATTTTCAAAATCGGTCGATAATTGATGAAAATATGAGATAAAAGAAAAAAAAGTGGTGGCACTCCGGGAGCGCCGACAGAAGTGAAAACTTGAACAAGATCGCCTTGGGAGAAGAAAAATACTTGTATTGAACATTGGTCCGTAACCTTATCTAAATAAAGAGCACAAACGCGTTTACAAAAAAAAAAAAAAACTTCCGAAACCTTTAAAGTAAAAAATACTTGCATAGAACATTGATCCGTAACATTATATAAATAAAGAGCACAATCGCGTTTACAAAAATGAGGTGTCGTCATGGTGTCGCGAAATCAATGGTTTAGTCCCATCTCAAAAATGCCCAACGCGCCTAAAGATGTTTTCACTTCAAAAAATATGGGATAAGTATTATAAATTGCATATCAAATAAATAATCGCCTATCAATACATACTCATCATTTATATTCTTTTTTACATCAAATAACTTACTTCACTACAAATAAACTAAATGTTTAACAAAACTCAAACTGCAGATAATTCGAAATTATACATCAATATAACATTACTTTTTCCTCATAATGCAGTACAGTTAAATTTATTTTTGTACAAAAATACTACATACATAGCATAAATACTGACTGCACAGCAAATTAATAATATAAAATATAAAAAAAACAAAACTGGTTGTTCTATGGCTGAATGGTAGGTTAGGTTAGGTTAGAACTGTGACCACATAATATACCGCACGAGCCGAGCGAGCGAAGCGAGCGGTGCCGCGGCAGCGGCCGGCGAGTGCCAGTGCGAACACCGTGTTTTCGAGTGCAGTTTACCAAGATATTTCCCCATAGAACAACCAGTTGAACCATGGGTAAATTTACTTCTCCGTAGTACAACCAGTTGGACATTGCAGTTACTATCGCTAGTATCACCGGTGGTTCAGTTCGGTAGTACTAGTGGGAACAAAGGTTGGGAACAAACAGTCTCACGAGAAAACTGCTGTACATAATATAAAAATAGAAGCTATATTTAAAAGAAAAAGAGTTAACATGTATAATGTGCATTAAGATTATTAGCTGTGCATTGATGAAAAAGCTTTTGCTTTAGGAAAATCGCTGTACGCTGCGAAAATAAATTGTAGTGTGTTTAGTGATATTTTGAGTTGAATATTTTGCTGTGCAATCAGTAATTTTGATGGGAATTCGGAATTGCATAGAAAAAGGATATTTTTTATTTGCGTTTAAATACTACCCAAAAAATATATACTTACAGACGAACTTATATTATAACCTTCTCTTTTTTTGATGTCCGTTAATAACTTTTTGTGAAACTATTTTACTTAATATCATGGGAGGCAACAGGTCTTGCAAGCAGGCAAAAGCCGCGGAGCATCGACGTGTCTTCGTGGAGGCGATCGGCGGCGGTGATCTCTTGCGTCCGGCCCTGATTCGGGCCATGGTACGGAGCGAGAGGAAATGGGAGGCCGTCACCTCCTTCTGCGAAGCAGTAATGCTCGCGAAGGAGGAGGCGGAACGCGTGAGGGAGAGGCAAATTTCGCGCCCTCGCGCCCCTAACCGCCGCAGGAGGAGACGCCCTGGGCGTCGGGAATCCCAGGCAGATTTCCGGCCACCGTAGGCGCGGGCTTGCGGACGGTGAGCAATGGGTAGCTCGCCGTCCGATAAGGACCAACCCCGGATCGACGGCGCGTTGTGTTCCACGCGCGCCTCAAAGAGATGTCAGCAGAATTGACGGTGTCCGCTAGGGCCAATGCCTGCCGCTGGAAATCGTTAGTCAGTAAGAGTCTGACACAAGCGGGAGAAGTTATTTGATAATTTCCCACCTAAAAAAGGCAGGCAAAAGCCGAACTATGTTATGATGCCAGATAACAGTCACGATTTTAAATTGGAAAATAATAAAGCTTCCGAAAAACAAATTAACTTCCGACGATCTGTGGTTGACTGTAATACGATGTGTTAAAATGAATTACTTACCGAAAAATTATTACAAAATTAATCGACAAAAAATGTTGTATTTAAAAAACAAACATGAGCTTATTCAAAATACAATTCTACGAAAAATAATCTGTACTTTCAAATAATAAACTAAATTTCCGAAAAAAATACTAAGTTTCCGAAAACGTATGTTCTGCTAAAATAATACGGTCGTTCATGTTTTTGTTTACGTTTTGCTTTGAAAGGTAGGTTAGGTTAGGTTAGAACTGTGAAACCACAAAACGCACGAGCCGAGCGAGCGTAGCGAGCGGTGCCGCGGCAGCGGCCGGCGAGTGCCAGGGTCCGTTTCGGCACAAGAGAATGTAAAACACCACATTTCCAAAACATTACATTCTCTTGTACCTAAACGAACCTGGTCTTTGTTTGCGCCACAGTTTATAAAATGTGTAAGGTTAATTCTAAATTTATAATAGGTGAGTTACGATAAAAATGACTAAATGAATATTACGTCAGCAAATGCTGTATTGATTTTACAGAATTTTCAGTTTTTTTTTCGGTCGTTTCTTTATTTGTATTCGCTTAAAAGTTGTCGGAAAATTAGTATATTAAGCAGTCAATTTCATATTATGAAAATGCTCATATTCTGATTTTTTTTCGGAGGTTTTATTACTATCCTTTTAAATTTATGAAAGTCTAGGAAAAAGTTACCGCCAGTGCCTCAGTCAATAGAATAATCAACTAAACAGCACTAGGTCATTGTTGTCAAAACATTAAATAAAGATTGTTATGCACAGTTTCAACTCGATTTGGTAGTCAATGCAATCATTGCTCACAATGTTTGAGTTTTAATTAATAAAATTGTGAAAAATATTTATCAGTACGGTTCACAAAAAATAAAAGAACGGAAAAACGAGAATCTGTACATTTTATTTAGTTGGTGTACAAAGTTGTTTGTTTTACATTGCAACTCGTTTTCTTGTAGTGCTAATTGAAAAAGTTGACTATAAAAAGTATTAGTGTACACGGAGGGTCAAATTATACTGGACTGGATGCAACAAGGGATTAAAACTTGCAGCGAGGTGGATTATCGCCTGGTTTGCATGCAGTTAACAACCACAATATTTTATTTGATCAGCTCTTTATTACAATTTAGTGTTTGAGGTTTTTGACCGCATACAGTACCTAATGATCGCAGAATTAAAGAAAAAAATATCTGGATGACCAAAAATTCGAAGACATGAGACATCTAATAACTCACACTGGGACCGCGTGGTAGGTTACAGCCCACTCCTTTTCGAAGAAAAGATACCTGTTTCCCAGCAGTGGGAACATTATTGGCCGATTATGATTGAGCTAGGATATATGAAATATAAGAAATAATATCTGGATGCGGTCATCCAAAATTCAATTCAAATTTCAGATTAGGTTAAAAAAAAAAACTCTTTTTTGAACTACGTTTTCTAAAAATACTTTTTACAAAAAAACAAACAACCGACTTAAAAAAAAAACACTACAAAGTGAAAAATAACTTTAATTTCGGAAGTCGGTGTCTTTGGTTTTGAATTTTCGTTCTTTGTCACTGACTTCCGAAATTAATGTTAAGTATTTTTCACTTACGTAGTGTTTTTCTTTTTACGTAGTGTTTTTGTTTTTTCACGTAGTGTTTTTTTTTTGAAGTCGGTTGTTTTTTTTTTGTAAAAAGTTTTTATTTTTCACTTTTTAGTGTTGTGGTACCTACCCCACACAAATTCGAATACCACTACCTGCTATGTAAATAACAGTGACAGGAAGTTATCATATCATCCACATACTAAGTGGGAAAAAATACGTATTTCAATTCATATGTAATTGGTGGAGTAATCGCGTAACAAACATAAAAAAAAACATACAGTCGAATTGAGAACCTCCTCCTTTTGGAAGTCGGTTAAAAATGAAACCTAGCTAGATCGATTTATCGCCCCCGAAACTAAATTCGCATACTAAATTTCATGAAAATCGTTGGAGCCGTTTCCGAGATTCAGATATATATATTACATACTAGCTGACCCGGCAAACGTTGTTTTGCCATGTAAATGTTTGGGGTGGACCACCCTTATCACTTAGGGGTATAAAAAATAGATTACGACTGATTCTCAGACTTACCAAATGTACTTTTAAAATTTCATAAAAATCGATCAAGCCGTTTCGGAGGAGTATGGCAACTAACACTGTGACACAATAATTTTATATCGATACTGGAAATTTCAAATGTCGTAAGGGATATTGTATTCCCTATCCTTTACGACATTTTGAAATTTCCACCATCGATATATAAGAATTGCTCGTTTAAAGGTATTAGATAAATTTCAATAGTATCTAGCAAGTTTATTTTCATGAAAAAAATATTACTGTTTGCAGCAGACAAACTCTTCAGCACGAATTGGTATTTCAGCTTTTCACGGTCAAAGCCAGCAGAGCGTAATTGAAGCTCCAGTTGATTTCTTATTCTAGACAAATATTAATCTTAACCTAAGGGTTCTAGACGTACGTTTATCGAATATTTAATACCAACGTTTTAGTGAGAAACTAGTATCTCTTTCTAAAATTGCTTAGGCTATTCGCGTCAAATCATTTATTTTCAGAGAATCCTGAGGTTCTTGACAGATCAAATAAGAGGAGAATTATTAAGAAATGATGAAAGCATCGAAAACATAGTTTAGATTTAAGTAACACGTTTTAGATTTAAAGACGAATTTCTATGTTTAATTTTATCTTTAACGTTGTTTGACTTCAGTCAAGCGAATAACTATGGAACGATTGAGACAATTATACCTGCGATAATTATAATTGCGTAATGCAACACAATCACAATCTGTTTCGATTTCAAATAGATTGCTAATCCATTGCTTCATAAGTTGAAAAAAAAAATCTGCTCAACAACGTAAATAACGCAATGAATGTTGTTGAACTGTCAAAATGAAACAAATTAGGCAAAATTGTTTTCGAAAATAAGTAACGTAATTAGAGTACTGATCTATTTGACATTTGTGCCATTTATTTTTGAATTAAAGAAGGAGCAATGCGTTCTAAAGGTCCAATTTCTCATTGTAATTGCTACTATACAGGGTCAATTTAAATTAGCTAGCAAAACTCCGCAGCCGTGATAAATATCGATGTCCAAACTTGATAAATGAAATAAAAAACATGATTGATGTTTTTTTTTGGGTCAACGACCGTAGTAAGCGTAATTGCTTGAAGTACGAGTTGAAAAAATCTTTGTTTTATTGTGTTTAAAGTTGGTCACTTACTGAACAACAGAAGTCCAAACTCAAGATTTGCCAGTAGACAATGGAGCGCAGCATAATAGGTGTCAAGCGAACAGATCGCTTGACACCATTTTTGGGTGGGAAATTATCAAATAACTTCTCCTGCTCTGGGTGGAGCGAGAGGGCGTGTCAGACTCTTACTGACTAAAACCCACCCGTGTTCCTTCAGTTGCCATGTTGCCGGGGGCCACAATTTACCTTTCGTTATTCTTCGCAACCCCGGCTAGAACACCACCCTCCGCTCCATAACTCAAGTAGCGGATCTTGGAGAAAAAACTGACATGCTGAAGTGGGAGTGGGCTGGCAACGTCGCACGAATGCACCCTGAGAAATGAGCAAAGATCGTCACTTACTGGACGCTTGAAAGAGGACATCGCCATCGAGGTAGACCGCGGCGAAGGTGGTGTGGCGATCTAATCAGGTTTGCGGGGCCAACATTGCCTGAAATCGCACAAAATAGAGAGATTTTGAAGGAAAAAGGAGAGACCTTTGCCCAGCAGTGGGACACAATATAGGTTAACAAAAAATATAAAAAAAAAACAGTGGCTCTCCGAGAGTGCCGACAGAAGTGAAAACCTGAACAAGATCGCCTTGCTGGAAGTAAAATACTTGTATAGAACATTGGTCCGTAACCTTATCTAAAATAAAGAGCACAATCGTGTTTGCAAAAATGTGGTGTTGGTAACGGTGTCGCGAGTTCAATTCCCATCTCAAAAATGCCCAACGCGCCTAAAGAAGTTTTCACTTCAATAAAATAAAAACATCGATACCCATTACGTGGGAAAAGTTTACACAAAAAAAAAATAGTTTTTTAAACTGATATTTGAGTACTTAACAACACCACTTACGGTCGTTGCCCCAATAAAAAAAACATCAAATATTTTCTTATGTCTGTGGAGTTTCTCTAATTTAGTTTGACGCTGTATTAAACAGCTCCTTTTTTAATAAAATAGATAACGTTTAAGGCAGGTGACAGCTAGTAGTAGGTACTAATAAATAAAACTTATACTTTTTAAATATCTGCTTGACTGAGCGACTGAAATTGACTAAATATCTCACAAGAAACTAAAAACAATCTTACACATAATTAATATGAAACATTAAATTAAACTTGTAATGTTTCAGTTTTAAATTATTAATTATGTACCTACAACTTGACATAGCTTATTAAAACTTTTGTAGCTCACAAAATAAATTATTCAAAAAATATTGCAAGAGGTGCCTAGTTATTATCTATTATCTTGCAACACTGCCTCGTTGGTCTAGTGGTCGCAAGCGCTACTGCTGAGCATGAGGTCCTGGGTTCGATTCCCGGGTCGGGCAGTGTTATTGGGTTTTTCTATCTGAAATTTCTCAGTAGCAGCTCGGAGTCTGGATTTGTGCCCGGTTGATGGCAATAGGCTCGCCCCCTATTACATGGGACTTAAACATAATTGGCGAAATGTGGGTGTACCTGCTACAGGGACACCTCTGCCCAACCCCTCGGGGAAACAAGGCGTGATGTTATGTTATGTTATCTTGCAATATACCTGCGATGCCTCTGTCACTGCTGATTACGTTGTTTTCCATAGGGGCAGTGACCTCTTATCGTCAGGCGAACTGGTATCATCATCATCTACCTAGCCTTTTCCCTACTATGTTGGGGTCGGCTTCCAGTCTTACCAGATGCCGCTGAATACCAGTATTTTACATGGAGCGACTGCCTATCTGACCACCACAACCCAGTAACTAGGTAATACGATACCCCTTGGTAAGACTAGTTGTCAGTCTTTCCGGCTTCTGACGACCCGTAACGACTGTCAAATATCTACGAATGACAGCCGGGACCAATGGCTTAACGTGCTTTCCGAGGCACGGAGGAGTCTCGGTCAGGCGAACTGGTATACTCAATTTTTTAGATATTATGTAGTTTTAAGGGTTACGTACTCGAAGGGTGCCAAACGGAAACTTATTACTAAGCCTCCGCTGTCCGTCCGTCTGTCTGTCAGTGGGCTGTATCTCAAGGTAGACAGTTGATCACAGATTGTGTAATAAATACATGACAAATAATAAAAATTAAATTAAGTTTGGCCCCATACAAGAAACGTGTTTTTTCGGAGTTTTTAGCTTGATCTTAATACGAGATATTATTTAATATTTACTGTCTCGCGGGATCGTGGTTAAATGTTATCAGCCGCACGGTCCATCAAAGGTTAAGCTACGCTAGCCGCGGTCAGTTCGTGGATAACGATTATAATCCATTACATGTCGACAACCCTCCGTGCCTCGGAAAGCACGTTAAGCCATTGGTCCCGGCTGTCATTCGTAGATCTTTGACAGTCATTACGGGTAGTCAGAAGACCAAATTTCTGACAACCAACCTTACCAAGGAGTATCGTGTTACGCGGTAACTGGGTTATAGTGGTCAGATAGACAGTAGGTAGCTCACATATAAAATACTGGTATTCAGCTGCATCTGGTAAGACAAGAAGCCGATCCCAATATAGTTGGGGAAAGGCTAGGCACATTGATTGAAGTAGTATTTACTGGAATGAAGTTCAGGGCCTGTAGTAACATTCATACATGCTACAATACAGTTGCAATGCAATTTAAACCTTATTTCGCTGACATTAGACGCGCACTCGTGATTTAGACCGTTTATATCCAATTGTGGGCTAATATGCGGCGATGTGAAGGACAATAAATTGGCCGAAAAGCTAAACTACCATAACTTTGTGATTTTGCTAATGGCTCCAGCGGGATGGGTCGCGCTTTAGAATTTAAAGCAATTGTGAAATTAATGTAACTATCGAATGGCACAATACTTTGTTATTTACGTATTAAAAACATAAAGTTTCGTTAGTTAAAAGTTCGCTGATATAAATTCTAAATATAACTAAACTAAGTGTAGCGGACCCCGAGTATGCTCATTATATACTATATAAGACTGAGTTATGTGCCAGTGTAGTGAGAAAATACGAGTATGTGTGAAAGTGTTAGAATACGTTATAACATTCAATAGTTAGGACCCTATCTGTGCACAAGGGCGCAAATAGCGGCGGGACTTTGACGGAATTTGTGCTATTTTCTATGTAAATTTTTTAGTTTCTAATTAGGTTATTAGGTGTTTGTTATTCTAATTAGTTTCTTTATTGAATTTAGTGCTTAGTTTTCTTATTAGAGTCCAATTAGATCATTTAAAGTTATA
This sequence comes from Agrochola litura, assembly GCA_949152395.1. Taxonomy (NCBI): domain Eukaryota; kingdom Metazoa; phylum Arthropoda; class Insecta; order Lepidoptera; family Noctuidae; genus Agrochola; species Agrochola litura. The sequence goes on from OX424490.1 coordinate 2,648,066, forward strand.
CATAGTTTTAAAATTGAGTGTCTAAAGAAAAATATCGGTATAATTAAGTAGGTTAAAAATGAGGTTTTTTGTTTATGAGAATATTGTTTCAAATTTAGTGTCAATCGAAAGAATTACTCGTAGGCATAAAACCATTAATTACGTTTGAATTGTAAGAATCGGTTTGTGGGTTTTGGAGATATTCGAGGTTTTGTATAATGATAATATATAATTTTTAGGTCATTAATGTTCTGGGAAATTTTTTGAACATAAAGATAGAGTAAATAGAGTTATGTATATCGATAAGGAAAAAAATAAGCTGTATCTTTTTTTTTTTTTGGGTGGGAAATTATCAAATAACTTCTCCCACTCTGGGTGGAGCGGGAGGGCGTGTCAGACTTTTACTGACTAAAACCCACCCGTGTTCCTTCAGTTGCCCTGTTGCCGGGGGCCACAATTTCCTTATCGGTTTTCTTTGAACCCCCGGCAGGCATTGGCCCTAGCGGACCCCGTCAATTCTGCTGACATCTCTTTGAGGCGCGCGTGGAACACAACGCGCCGTCGACCCGGGATAAGCTATATCCTGCGTGAGAATTGTAAGAATTAGACAATAAACACTTGTAGAAACAGGGCCACAAAGGGCTAGACCAGGGCTTCCCAAACTTATTTTTACTGTGACGCCTTTGGAAATATGCCATTTTCTCTTGCCCAGAAGTACCTACCAGCTGTAGTTCTAGCTCCTAGTAACAATTTATCAGAAAAATTCCAAACAAAAGTTATAAGTTTTATTAGAAAATAAGAACAAAAACAAACCATAAGAATAAAAATTAAAAGAGGTATTTATTTTACTTTGTTGGCTGGCTACTAATGAGAAGGATGTGCTTGCTTTTTAACCGACTTATTTTTTCCCACTTAGTATGTAGATGATATGATTTATAAGTTCCTGTCACTGTTATTTACATAGCAGGTAGTGGTATTCGAATTTGTGTGGGGTAGGTACCACAACTAAAAAGTGAAAAATAAAAACTTTTTACAAAAAAAAAAAAAAACAACCGACTTCAAAAAAAAAACACTACAAAGTGAAAAATAACTTTAATTTCGGAAGTCGGTGACAAAGAACGAAAATTCAAAACCAAAGACACCGACTTCCGAAATTAAAGTTATTTTTCACTTTGTAGTGTTTTTTTTTGAAGTCGGTTGTTTTTTTTTTTTGTAAAAAGTTTTTTTTAAGCATAGCCTCTCAAAACGGGGCTCAAGTTTAGAAATCGCCACTTTCATCTCTTTCTCTACATTGAGAAACTGAGCTCCAAAATTCAAGCAATTTGTTTTTGTCGTATTGGAGCTTAAGGCTGGAGTCACAGGACAATTCTATTAGGTAATTGTTCTTCTTCTTCTGTCGAAAGTGTTGATAGTAGTAAGGTCGACTGGAAAGGGTTTCTAATCTATGTGGGTCGCCTCACGACGCCCCTGGGATAATGCTGTGACGCCCTAGGGCGTCGCGACGCACAGTTAGGGAAACCCTGGGCTAGACTATAGAGAAAAATAGGTAAAAATGAAGTTTAAAATCGCGGCTCTCGTTACGGTAACTTAGGTTAACCGAAATTGTATAAAAGACGGAACCTGGAGCTAGACCTGGATAGTCGGATTCCAGCTCCTAATGAAGGAACACTTAGAAAAAGAAACCCTGAAGAAGTCTTTTATTAGAAGAAAATTCCTTCGTCCACCATACAGTCCACTTCACTTAGGTTTGGTTCTTTTAATTTTCAAATGTTGACACAATACTAAGCACACAATCTGATTGTGACTTTAAACTTAACGAAACTAAATGACTTATTATTACATAAGTTGCGCTATTGTGGCAAGTCCTTCTACATCGTAAGTAGATGCTTTGAGGAACACAGTATGTCCTGAAATGCACTAATAAATCCAATAAAACATCGGTATGCCTGTCTTTTTTTAACCGAAAATCCCAAAATTATTTATCGTTCTGCAAAAAGCATACCTACCTAAATAATACAGGGGTAGAAAACCACTTCAAAAATTTGCAAACCACGTCCCACCTCGATCTACTTAACGCCGTCAATCTATTAGGGGTACAAGAAATTGATAAAACATACTACATATTTCATTGCATACCTTGGTTAATGCAAGCCAAGGGTCTCGGACGGCAGGCGAATACTGAGTGGATCCCTTTCGGATAATGCTGTTCAATTTATGATAGCCAGCAGGTAGGTAAACTTCTTTATTGACACCTTTCATTTTGCTTTGAGTTGAGGTTATGTATTTTTGGTATCTTTTCGGTTTGTTGGGGTAAACTTTGTATATTACGTATTTGGAGTTTTTTTCGACGTCTAATGTAAAGACTGGGTCTTGAAATATTTGAAATTAATAAAGGCAAGTTTAATTCAGTTTACATGTTTCTTTTATTTATGGTATAATTCTATTGAAAATTATAACTTAAGGTCGTACCACGGGTAAGCTTAAGTAAAAATAAAAGGTTGCTACGTCGTAGCTTTACGGCGTAGCCGCTGCTACGGTGCTACGCTGTCGTAGCAGGAAAGTAACAAAGGTAGTACGTATTTGTAGACTTACAGATGCTTCGATTTGTTGACCATTGTCTATTCTGTGAAGTACCTACTACTTGTTGGCAGGCCTACAATTAACAGTGTAATTTGAATACATTGTAAAAATGTATTATTTTTAAAAGAGTAACCATGAAGGTTTTTGTTGACTCTTCTCCATAAGCAACAACCAATTGGAACCGTGCACCAAGCTTTAGTTTCATAATAGTTATTTATGCAACTGTTGTATAATAAGGGGTATTAAAACACGAATGTGGGTTTTAATAGTATCACATGAGTGTTTTACACTCATCACTTTATCTACACCCATGATATGAATCCTCTATAAAAGGTTCTGGAACCATAGGGTGTTCTACAGACGCCTGTTAATATTGTTTTCTCGATTTTTCTGGTAATAAATAATTGGCTAGGAATGTCCTTTGCTGCATTAGAAATATCTAGTGGTGTGTTATTAAAGCTTGTATCACTCATTTTTGTAAATAACTTAGTAATACATTTTTGCAATAATAATATCGAACAAAAATGGCGGGATACGACGTGAATTCGAATAAACTATTTTTTTTAAATTACGGCGCTGTGGTAGTGAAACGCGCGTGCATGACAATGTTCTTTTTTTGAAATTCATAAAGATACCACGAATTGAGTAGTGAGAATTGAGATTGTGGCTGTCTGATGAGTAAGGAAGGGATAGAAAAAGCAAAGGAGTTGCATTATGAAATTTAGTACAACATTATAACACTCGTTTAGATGATATAATGGTTACTATGATACTGCTTGTTTTAATGTTGGCTGTTTCAGAAACTTTTATGGAGGATTTATAGCATGGGCTTAGAATTAATTGTCTAAACGTGATTGCTTAACGAAATTCGGTCAGAAATAGAACCACGTTTAATTAGTTACGTTGCGGTCATCCTCAAAATTTGAAATTTACATTTTGTTCCACCCTCGGGGATGAAGAACGAAAGCGTGGGAGATAAGCCTTATTACTGCTTTGGTCAAGCAAGGTTGCCATGCTTGGAATTAAAAATATCGGCTTCAAGAATGTCGGAAATTTTAGGCGACTTGGTGAAATATTATAGACTGGTTAACCTCACTTAGAATATTTCTAATGCCAATATCAGATGCTTGACTCGAGTAAAGGTTCATTCCTAGTTTACACGACACCGATATTTCCAATTTCTAATCTCTAAATATTATAAAACAAAGTCGCTTTTCGCGTTTGTCTGTATGTCCGCGTTTTTCTTCTAATATACGCAACGGATTTTGATGAGGTTTTCAATATCATTTAGAGAATGTATAATTTAATTAAGATTAAAATATGCCTGGACATGACATCATTTATATGAGTACTATAAAAGATATCACAGATTTTAAATTACGCGCAGCAAAATAATTATGGCTGACGGTGTGGCGCCATGACTGACAGCGGTCAATGACCTCTTCTCGGGAAAATATCAAAAGTGAAAATCACAATTTTACATAACATAACATCACGCCTTGTTTCCCCGAAGAGTAGGGCAGAGGTGTCCCTGTAGCAGGTACACCCACACCCACATTTCGCCAGTTATGTTTAAGTCCCATGTAATAGGGGGCGAGTCTATTGCCATTAACCGGGCACAAATTTAGACTCCGAGCTGCTACTGAGGAATTTCAGATAGAAAAACCCGAAAACACTTTGCCCAACCCGTGAATCGATTCCCGGGTTGGGCAAAGTGTTTTCGGGTTATCGAACCCAGGACCTCAAGCTCAGCAGTAGCGCTTGCGACCACTAGATCAACGAGGCTGTTATTAATTTTCGCAAAACTTTTAATGATAATTTTGTAAACAAAATATTGTGGTATAAATATAATTAATATATAAATATTATTTTGTTTAGCAAAATATTGCCTGCTCATTGCAAAAAACCTTTCATTTCATTTTTTGATCATTCGGTAGGTGAGTGAAAGATTCATTTTTGACTCGCTTTAATCACTGTCTCTTTTTATGTTGAGACATTTCACTTCGAGTGAAAAATGCTGAATAAAAATGAACAAAAAGTGAAGCGTCTGATATCGGGTTAATAAAGGAAGTTCAGAAGATTGAAACCTGCTTGAAAGTCCTGCAAAATCACTCAAAAATGTACTAAAAACTTTAAAGGTATATAAATATAAACCCACTTAGATATATTTCACCACGCAAATTATTTAAGTAAAGTGTATACTTAAGTTATATGCGTTATTCGTACACATTATGTTTAACGCTTGTTTACGTCCATAAATGTCATAACAACACACGTCATAACACACACACTCCACAAATGGGGGTTCATGGACGGCTCAGATCTCTGGTGTTTATGCGGCGTCTCTCCACAGACAATGGCTCACCTCCCATCTTGCTCCGCATGTCCTGTCACCTGTACACGTGAGGCTGCGTCAGTGAACGGTGTTCGCGTTGCTGAGTTTTGGGCCAAACAGAAAATAAAAAAACTAGGATCATTAATTTTTCGTGTTATTGTGTCTCGTTTACCGTCGGCAATCCGATTAAAACAATTTCCCTATTGGATAGGTCCCAACACAATTTTAAAAAGTAAGCGCCTCTGTGGTTTAATGGTTAGACCACCTGTCTCAGACTCAGTGATCCCGGGTTCGATTCCCAGTGTGGGCAAAATTTTCTGCTCGGTTTGGTTTAAGTATGGTACGGCTTGTCTTTGTCCGCCTGGCTAGCTACCACCATCTTATCAAAGTCTGTCGCGATAGCAACAATGTTAACAGCATTTTTGTGTTTCGGCAGTTAGAGGTAAGATAGCCAGTTCCTCTGTGGTTGAGGATTCCGGGTGAAGCTTGGTTTCACCTTCAGCCTGATCATCACTTACCAACAGGTGAGATGCGGGCCAAGAGCAACACGGTGCGGTAAAAAAAAAGAACAAAATTGAAAATTCAATTCAAAAGTCATTTATTCAAACTAGGCTGAGAATCAGCACTTTTCGAACGTCAAAATTACATAAAACAGTCCCCCAAAACGCCCACCCTTTACTTCCTAGTTCTTTAGCTGGGAAGAAAAAGTGGCGCAACCAACTCCCAGCAGCACAGCTGTCTGTTCAGTTAGAAAAATAAATTAAATTGATTCTATACAATAGTATGCAAAATAATTTACATTACGCAACACAAAACATAATTTAAATTATAAATTATTAGCCATATGTCAGCTAACAACGTCGCTAAACGAGAACTTGAAGTCCATTTAGCACTGTGACAAACGACAGCGATAATTTACAGTACCTGACCGCGCTGCTATCGTCTCGCTTCGCTACCATTTCGCTTGCCTACTGAAACTTCGCCATAAAAAATATGGCACATATTACATCTGTGATGGAGATTGATTGTTCTGTTAAGGGGTATACCGGTATGCATTTCTGATTATTTAGGGCCGTTTTTTCAATCGTCAAATAACTTTCATCTAAAGAATTTCCCTATATTTAGGCTAGACAGTGTTTTAATTAATATAAAATAACAAAACTTTTATGTGTGTGATATTGTGCTTCTCGATAGTAATAATAACAATCTATCAGAATTAATGTAATGCGCATTTTCATTTGGTAATACCACCCAAACACTCCACGAGACAGGCTCGACCTAGTATCGAGAGAATTCATAAACAAAATACTTCTTTTGCGTCTTATAAAAAAATAAACCTAGCCATTAAACGTAGAGAATGCAAAGCACTGTTTTTGGAAAATAAACATTATCATAATCAATCAATATGGTGGTGTGGCATATTTTCTATACTTCTCTTTTTCGTCGTTCTCTCAATGCTGAGGATCGTGACCACATACGACGCATCTCACAATGTGAACCGCTCGGTAAATGCTGCCTTTTTTTTGGGTAGGAAATAATCAAATAACTTCTCCCGCTCTGGATGGAGCGAGAGGGCGTGTCAGACTCTTACTGACTAAAACTCACCCGTGTTCCTTCAGTTGCCTGTATGTTACCAGGGGCTACGGTAACACTTTCGGACAAACCCGCAACCCCGGCAGGCATTGGCGCTAGCGCCCCTTCAGTTGTGCTGACATCTCTTTGAGGCGCACACAACGTGCCGCAAAGAGAGACCCGGGCCTGGTCCTTATCGGACGGCGAGCTACCCATTGCTCACCGTCCACAAGCCCGCGCCTATGGTGGCCGGGAATTGGCCTGCGATTCCCGACGCCCAGGGCGTCTACTACGGCGGTTAGGGGCGTGAGGACACGAAAATTGCCTATCCCTCACGCGTTCCGCATCATACCTTTGTAAATATTACTGCTTCGCAAAAGGAGGTGACGGTCTGCCATACCCTCTCGCTCCGTCCAACAGCCTTCTTGATCGCATCTGACCATCTTGCCGGTACTCTGCCTTGAGCGCGTGTTCTTTCCACCCGGCCCAGTATATTAATACAAAACAATCCCATTTGCCTGTTCTGCTAAATATTAATATTGATAAAAAATTCTATTAAATCGAAAGAAAGAAAAGACATTATCGGACTGTCTGTTGAACACAACATTGAATTGTCCTGTGTTGAGCTTGATAAGCATGTTATAGTATGCGTATACAGACCTCCAAGTTACCAGAATCTATCCATGTTTGATTCTGTAATGGAAGATGTATTAAAGAAACTTAGTACTAGTAGTAAGTCAATAATCATATGTGGTGATTTTAATATTAACTTATTAGAAAATAACTCAAATACTGTCAGATTATTAAGTCTTTTTAGGTCATTTGATTTGTCAAATGTTTTTATTGAACCAACCCGAGTGACAGCTTCTTCTGCCACTTGTATAGATAATATTTTTTGTAATTGTGATTACTTACACAAACAAATTGTAAATAAGTTGCCATCAGATCACAGTGGACAAACGATAACATTTTGCTCCTACATACCTTTACAAAAAATTCAAATAAGGTTTAGGCCAATTACATGTAAAAGTTTAGAGAAATTAAATCATTCTTTGGCCAATAAATTATGTGTTCAGAGTTTTAATAATATAGGAGACCCAAATGAGTTCTACGCCGAGTTCTTTTCACTATTAAACACGCAATTTAATGACACTTTTCCACTAAAGACTAAAAGTATTTACACAAAGTTCTTATTTAGTGATTGGGCGACTCCAGGTATTCGTAAAAGCAGGGAAAAACTATTTGAACTATATGGCTTAAAGCAACATACGAATAATACAAGCTTTCATAAGTATGTTGCAAAATATTCAAAAACTTTTAAAAGTGTTTGCAAAATAGCTAAAGCTCTATATATTAGCAATAAAATAAAATCAGCTGATGATAAAATAAAAACTACCTGGCAAGTAATAAATAATGAAACAGGTAGGAAAAAACAGCGAAATACTGAATTTAATTTAGAGACTGCACATGGCCCCATTAACTCAGATATAGAAATAGCTCAAGAATTTGAAAACTTTTTTGCTAATATTCCCCTTAAAACTACTGAAGCTTTAAATTCCTCACCCGCGCTTTCTGCTGCCTTACTTAGACAAAATGTGAAGGCATGCCCTTTAGAGTTTAGGTTTCAGCATACAAACCCCCAGGCTGTTATAAAAGCTTTTAAAGATCTTAAAATTAAATCAACAGAAGATCTCTGGGGAATGTCTGTAAAAGTCTGTAGATCTATTATCGAAACCATTGCGCCCTATTTAGCTTACATATTTAACACCAGTGTAGACCAAGGAGTCTTTCCGGATCTCATGAAACACAGTAAAGTAGTTCCATTGTTCAAATCGGGTGATAGTAAAGAACCCAACAATTATAGGCCTGTGTCAATTCTGCCAGTTCTCAGTAAGGTGTTTGAAAAGTTGATGCTCAATCAAATGTTACGTCACTTTAATAAAAATTCCATCTTTCATGAACAACAGTACGGTTTCACCAAAGGGCGTTGTACCACTGACGCCGGTGTCACCCTAATAAAGAACATTTTTAATGCCTGGGAAGAAGCACAAGATGCCATTGGAATCTTTTGCGACCTCTCGAAGGCGTTCGATTGTGTAGACCATGAGACACTTCTGCTGAAACTAGAGCACTATGGGATTAGGAATACAGCTCTTGATTTACTTAGATCATACCTGAAAGATAGAAATGTTAAAGTTCAGGTAAACGGCGTAAACTCATTAGGGTCTGAAATGGCAATGGGCGTTCCTCAAGGTTCGATATTGGGTCCATTCCTCTTTTTAGTTTACATTAATGATTTACCCCAATTACTTCAAAATCAACCGAAGATGGTGTTATTTGCAGATGACACATCATTAATCTTTAAAATAAACCGACGGTCACAAAATCTTGACGACGTAAATAGCTCTATTCTGCAAGTCCAAGATTGGTTTACGGTAAATAATCTGGTACTTAATAAAAAAAAACCAAATGTATTAGATTTAAATTACCTAATGTTAAAAGTAGCGAATGTGACATCATATTGAATGGAGAAAAACTGGAATTTATTAATCAAACAGTTTTCCTAGGAATCACGCTAGACGAGAAATTACAATGGGGACCTCATATAACATCTCTTGCGGGGCGGTTAAGCTCAGCCGCTTATGCTGTTAGAAAGATAAGACAGTTAACAGATGTGGAAACCGCGCGTTTGGTCTATTTTAGCTACTTCCACAGCATTATGTCGTATGGCATTTTATTGTGGGGTCGGGCTGCTGACATTGAATCCATCTTTATTTTGCAAAAGAAAGCTGTCAGAGCCATTTATAATCTACGTCGCCGCGAATCTCTCAGGGAACTTTTTAAAAGGATTAATATTATGACAGTACCTTGCCAATTCATTTATGAAAATATTATGTATGTAAGGAAAAATCCACATCTCTTTAATAAAATTAGTGATAGACATAATTTTAATACTAGAAATAAAGATAAACTAGATCAACCATTTTTCAGATTATCTAAAGTACATACATCTTTTATGGGGTACTGTGTTAAATGTTACAACAAAATACCTTGTGACATATTGCAATTAAATGAAAGAAAATTTAAAACTCATATCAAAAGTACACTTTGTAAACAAGCATATTACAAATTAGAGGATTATATCCAAGATAAGAGTGCTTGGAAACATGCTGGTCCTGCTCCATAGGACAATTTAGAATCAAGACAAAATCAAACTGGTTGCTAATTTAATTGTAAAATTGATTATTTTGTGTTTTATGACATTGATTTTACATTCTGTGATTACTTTCTCACACACTTATTAATTACAAAATTTCAGGAAAATCGTCTATTTTTACAATGTTTGTAAATATGTGAGCACCATGTATCTATCACATATTAAATTATCTGTCGTTGCTTCATTTTTAATTCTTTTTACCTATTGTGGTATAGTAATTTTATTCTAGGTGCATCGTCTTCACATATAGGTAATATTATTTAACAAATGTACGTGCATATACAAACAATTGTAAAACATTTTTAAAGGTGGAGTTTCTTGCCCATTCTTCTCCATACGAAAACTACCTTTTG